>JAMKCF010000029.1:0-2740000 GCA_023634235.1 Pisaster brevispinus | reverse complement strand
CATCGAACGACAAGATTACCAAACAATCAAACGACCAAAGGACCAAACGATCGAACGTCTAGTTGACCAAACAATCAACCAGCCAAACAATCAAACGATCGAACGACTACTTGACCAGTCAATCAAACGACCAAACGACCAAACGACCAAACGATCAAACGACTAATTGACCAAACAATCAAACGACCGAACGACCAAACGATCGATCGACGAGTTCACCAAACAATCAAACGACCAAACGACCAAACGATCGAACGACTAGTTGACTAAACAATCAAACATCCAAACGATCAAACGATCGAACGACGAGTTGACCAATCAATCAATCGACCAAACGACCAATAGATCGAACGACCAGTTTACCAAACAATCAAACGACCAAACGACAAAACGATCGAACGACCAGTTGACCAATCAATCAAACGACTAAACGACCAAACGATCGAACGACTAGTTGACAAATCAATCAAAATACCAATTGACCAAACGATCGAACGACTAGTTGACCAATCAATCAAACGACCAAACGACCAAACGATCGAACGACCAATTACCAAACAGTCAATCGATCAAACGACCATACGTTCGAACGACCAGTTGACCAATCAATCAAACGACCAAACGATCAAACGATCGAACGACTAGTTGACTAAACCATCAAACAAACAAAACAAAAAAACGATCGAACGACCAGTTGACCAAGAAAGCAAAATACCAATTGACCAAACGATCGAACGACTAGTTGATCAATCGATCAAACGACCAAATGACCAAACAATCGAACGACCAGATTACCAATCAATCAATCGATCAAACGACCAAACGTTCGAATGACCAGTTGACTAATCAATCAAACGACCAAACGACCAAACAATCGAACGACTAGTTGACCAAACAATCAAACAGCCAAACGATCGAACGACCAGTTGACCAATCAATCAATAGACCAAACGACCAAACGATCGAACGACTTGTTGATTAAACAATCAAACAAACAAACGACCAAACGATCGAACGACTGCTTGACCAATCGATCCAACGACCAAAAGACCAAACGATCCAACGACCAGTTTACTAAACAATCAAACGACCAAACGACCAAACGATCGAACGACCAGTTGACTAAACAATCTAACAAGCAAACGACCAAATGATCGAACGACTAGTTGACAAAACAATCAAACAACCAAACGACCAAACGATTGAACGACTAGTTGACCAATCGATCAAACGACTGAACGACAAAACGATCGATCGACGAGTTCACCAAACAATCAAACGACCAAACGACCAAACGATCGAACGACTAGTTGACTAAACAATCAAACATCCAAACGATCAAACGATCGAACGACGAGTTGACCAATCGATCAATCGACCAAACGACCAAACGATCGAACGACTAGTTGACCAAACAATCAAACAGCCAAACGACCAAACAATCGAACGACCAGATTACCAAACAATCAAACGACCAAACGACCAAACGATCGAACGACTAGTTGACTAAACAATCAAACAACCAAACGACCAAACGATCGAACGATTAGTTTACCAAACATTCAAACATAGAAACGACCAAACGATCGAATGACTGGTTAACCAATCGATCAAACGACCAAACGACCAAACGATCGAACGACCAGTTGACTAAACAATCAATCAACCAAACGACCAAACGTTCGAACGACCAGTTGACCGATCAATCAAACGACCAAACGACCAAACGATCGAACGACTAGTTGACCAAACAATCAAATAGCCAAACGACCAAACAATCGAACGACCAGATTACCAAACAATCAAACGACCAAACGACCAAACGACCGAACGACTAAATGACTAAACAATCAAACAACCAAACGACCATGCGATGGAAAGACTGGTTGACCAAACAATCAATTGATCAAACGACCAAACGTTCGAACGACCAGTTGACCAATCAATCAAACGACCAAACGACCAAAACGACTAGTTGACCAAACAATCAAATAGCCAAACGACCAAACAATCGAACGACCAGATTACCAAACAATCAAACGACCAAACGACCAAACGACCGAACGACTAAATGACTAAACAATCAAACAACCAAACGACCATGCGATGGAAAGACTGGTTGACCAAACAATCAATTGATCAAACGACCAAACGTTCGAACGACCAGTTGACCAATCAATCAAACGACCAAACGACCAAACGACCAAACGATCAAACGACTAGTTGACCAAACAATCAAACAGCCAAACGACCAAACGATCGAAAGACCAGTTGACTAAACAATCAAACGACCAAACGACCAAACGATCGAACGACTAGTTGACTAAACAATCAAACAACTAATCGATCGAACGACTAGTTGACTAAACAACTAAACAACCAAACAACCAAACGATTGAACGACTAGTTGACCAATTGATCAAGCGATCAAAAGACAAAACGATCTATCGACGAGTTTACCAAACAATCACACGACCAAACGACCAGTTGACTAAACAATCAAACAACCAGACGACCAAACAATCGAACGACTAGTTCACCAATCGATCAAACGACCAAACGTTCGATCGACGAGTTTACCAAACAATCAAACGACCAAACGATCGAACGACTAGTTGACTAAACAATCAAACAACCAAACGACCAAACGATCGAAACGACTAGTTTACCAATCCATCAAACTACCAAATAACAAAACAATCGAATGACCAGTTTACCAAACAATCAAACGACCAAACGACCAAACAATCGATCACTAGTTGACCAATCAATCAAATGACCAGATAACCAACCACCAAACAATCAAACGACGAAACGACCAAACGATCGAACGACCAGTTGACCAATCAATCAAACGATCGAACGACCAAACGATCGAATGACAAGTTAACCAATCAATGTGACGACCAAACGATCGAACGACTAGTTGACTAAACAATTAAACAACCAAAGGACCAAACGAGCGAACGACCAGTTGACCAATCAATCAAACTACCAAACGACCAAACAGTCGAACGACTAGTTGACTAAACAATCAAACAACCAAACGACCAAACGATCGAACGACTAGTTGACCAATCGATCAAACGACCAAAAGACCAAACAATCGAACGAGCAAACGACCAAACGATCGAACGACCAGTTAACCAAACAATTAAACGACCAAACGATCGAACGACAAGTTGACAAAACAATAAAAAAAACAATCAAACGATCGAACAACTAGTTGACTAAACAACCAAACAACCAAACGACCAAACGATAGAACGAATAGTTGAACAATCGATCAAACGACCAAATGACCAAACGATCAAACGACCAGTTTACCAAACAATCAAACGACCAAATGACCAAACAATCGAACGACTAGTTGACCAATCAATCAAATGACCAAACGACCAAACAATCAAACGACCAGATTACCAAACAATCAAATAACCAAACAACCAAACGATCGAACGACTAGTTGACTAAACCATCAAACAAACAAACGACAAAACGATCGAACGACCAGTTGACCAAACAATCAAAATACCAATTGACCAAACAATCGAACTAGTTGATCAATCGATCAAACGACCAAATGACCAATCGAACGACCAGATTACCAAACAATCAATCGATCAAACGACCAAACGTTCGAACGACCAGTTGACTGAACAATCAAACAACCAAACGACCAAACGATGGAAAGACTGGTTGACCAATCGATCAAACGACCAAACGACCAAACGATCGAACAACCAGTTAACCACACAATCAAACGACCAAACGATCGAACGACTAGTTGACAAAACAATAAAAAAAACAATCGATCGAACGACTGGTTGACTAAACAACTAAACAACCAAACAACCAAACGATCGAACGACTAGTTGACCAATTGATCAAGCGATCAAAAGACAAAACGATCTAACGACGAGTTTACCAAAAAATCACACGACCACACGACCAGTTGACTTAACAATCAAACAACCAGACGACCAAACAATCGAACGATTAGTTCACCAATCGATCAAACGACCAAACGTTCGATCGACGAGTTTACCAAACAATCAAACAACCAAACGATCGACCGACTAGTTGACTAAACAATCAAACAACCAAACGACCAAACGATCGAAACGATCAAATGACCAATCCATCAAACTACCAAATAACAAAACAATCGAATGACCAGTTTACCAAACAATCAAACGACCAAACGACCAAACAATCGATCACTAGTTGACCAATCAATCAAATGACCAAACCATCAAATGAACAGATAACCAACCACCAAAAATTCAAACGACGAAACGACCAAACGATCGAACGACCAGTTGACCAATCAATCAAACGATCAAACGACCAAACGATCGAATGACAAGTTAACCAATCAATGTGACGACCAAACGATCGAACGACTAGTTGACTAAACAATTAAACAACCAAAGGACCAAACGAGCGAACGACCAGTTGACCAATCAATAAAACTACCAAACGACCAAACAGTCGAACGACTAGTTGACTAAACAATCAAACAACCAAACGACCAAACGATCGAACGACTAGTTGACCAATCGATCAAACGACCAAAAGACCAAACAACCAAACGAGCAAACGACCAAACGATCGAACGACCAGTTAACCAAACAATTAAACGACCAAACGATCGAACGACAAGTTGACAAAACAATAAAAAAAACAATCAAACGATCGAACGACTAGTTGACTAAACAACCAAACAACCAAACGACCAAACGATAGAACGAATAGTTGACCAATCGATCCAACGACCAAATGACCAAACGATCAAACGACCAGTTTACCAAACAATCAAACGACCAAATGACCAAACAATCGAACGACTAGTTGACCAATCAATCAAATGACCAAACGACCAAACGATCAAACGACCATATTACCAAACAATCAAACAACCAAACAACCAAACGATCGAACGACTAGTTGACTAAACCATCAAACAAACAAACGACAAAACGATCGAACGACCAGTGGACCAAACAATCAAAATACCAATTGACCAAACAATCGAACTAGTTGATCAATCGATCAAATGACCAAACGATCGAACGACCAGATTACCAAGCAATCAAACGACCAAAAGACCAAACATTCGAACGACCAGATTACCAAACAATCAAACGACCAAACGATCGAACGACCAGTTGACCAATCAATCAAACGACCAAACGACCAAACGATCGAACGACTTCTTGACTAAACAATCAAACGACCAAATGACCAAACGATCGACCGACTAGTTGACCAATCGATCAAACGACCAAAAGACCAAACATTCGAACGACCAGATTACCAAACAATCAAACGACAAAACGATCGAACGACAAGATTACCAAACAATCAAACGACCAAACGACCAAACGATCGAACGACTTCTTGACTAAACAATCAAACGACCAAATGACCAAACGATCGACCGACTAGTTGACCAATCGATCAAACGACCAAAAGACCAAACATTCGAACAACCAGATTACCAAACAATCAAACGACCAAACGATCGAACGACCAGTTGACCAATCAATCAAACGACCAAACGACCAAACGATCGAACGACTTCTTGACTAAACAATCAAACGACCAAATGACCAAACGATCGACCGACTAGTTGACCAATCGATCAAACGACCAAAAGACCAAAAAATCGAACGACCAGATTACCAAACAATCAAACGACAAAACGATCGAACGACAAGATTACCAAACAATCAAACGACCAAACGACCAAACGATCGAACGTCTAGTTGACCAAACAATCAAACAGCCAAACAACCAAACGATCGAACGACTACTTGACCAATCAATCAAACGACCAAACGACCAAACGACCAAACGATCGAACGACTAGTTGACCAAACAATCAAACGATCGAACGACCAGTTGACCAATCAATCAAACGACCAAACGACCAAACGATCGAACGACTTCTTGACTAAACAATCAAACGACCAAATGACCAAACGATCGACCGACTAGTTGACCAATCGATCAAACGACCAAAAGACCAAACATTCGAACGACCAGATTACCAAACAATCAAACGACAAAACGATCGAACGACAAGATTACCAAACAATCAAACGACCAAACGACCAAACGATCGAACGACTTCTTGACTAAACAATCAAACGACCAAATGACCAAACGATCGACCGACTAGTTGACCAATCGATCAAACGACCAAAAGACCAAACGATCGATCGACCAGTTGACCAATCAATCAACGACAAACGACCAAACGATCGAACGACCAGTTGACCAATCAATCAAACGACCAAACGACCAAACGATCGAACGACTTCTTGACTAAACAATCAAACGACCAAATGACCAAACGATCGACCGACTAGTTGACCAATCGATCAAACGACCAAAAGACCAAAAAATCGAACGACCAGATTACCAAACAATCAAACGACAAAACGATCGAACGACAAGATTACCAAACAATCAAACGACCAAACGACCAAACGATCGAACGTCTAGTTGACCAAACAATCAAACAGCCAAACAACCAAACGATTGAACGACTACTTGACCAATCAATCAAACGACCAAACGACCAAACGACCAAACGATCGAACGACTAGTTGACCAAACAATCAAACGACCGAACGACCAAACGATCGATCGACGAGTTCACCAAACAATCAAACGACCAAACGACCAAACGATCGAACGACTAGTTGACTAAACAATCAAACGACCAAACGACAAAACGATCGAACGACCAGTTGACCAATCAATCAAACGACCAAACGACCAAACGATCGAACGACCAATTACCAAACAGTCAATCGATCAAACGACCATACGTTCGAACGACCAGTTGACCAATCAATCAAACGACCAAACGATCAAACGATCGAACGACTAGTTGACTAAACCATCAAACAAACAAAAGACAAAACGATCGAACGACCAGTTGACCAAACAATCAAAATACCAATTGACCAAACGATCGAACGACTAGTTGATCAATCGATCAAACGACCAAATGAGCAAACAATCGAACGACCAGATTACCAATCAATCAATCGATCAAACGACCAAACGTTCGAATGACCAGTTGACCAATCAAACAAACGACCAAACGACCAAACAATCGAACAACTAGTTGACCAAACAATCAAACAGCCAAACGACCAAACGATCGAACGACCAATTGACCAATCAATCAATAGACCAAATGACCAAACGATCGAACGACTTGTTGATTAAACAATCAAACGACCAAACGACCAAACGATCGAACGACTTCTTGACTAAACAATCAAACGACCAAATGACCAAACGATCGACCGACTAGTTGACCAATCGATCAAACGACCAAAAGACCAAAAAATCGAACGACCAGATTACCAAACAATCAAACGACAAAACGATCGAACGACAAGATTACCAAACAATCAAACGACCAAACGACCAAACGATCGAACGTCTAGTTGACCAAACAATCAAACAGCCAAACAACCAAACGATTGAACGACTACTTGACCAATCAATCAAACGACCAAACGACCAAACGACCAAACGATCGAACGACCAGTTGACCAAACAATCAAACGACCGAACGACCAAACGATCGATCGACGAGTTCACCAAACAATCAAACGACCAAACGACCAAACGATCGAACGACTAGTTGACTAAACAATCAAACGACCAAACGACAAAACGATCGAACGACCAGTTGACCAATCAATCAAACGACCAAACGACCAAACGATCGAACGACCAATTACCAAACAGTCAATCGATCAAACGACCATACGTTCGAACGACCAGTTGACCAATCAATCAAACGACCAAACGATCAAACGATCGAACGACTAGTTGACTAAACCATCAAACAAACAAAAGACAAAACGATCGAACGACCAGTTGACCAAACAATCAAAATACCAATTGACCAAACGATCGAACGAATAGTTGATCAATCGATCAAACGACCAAATGAGCAAACAATCGAACGACCAGATTACCAATCAATCAATCGATCAAACGACCAAACGTTCGAATGACCAGTTGACCAATCAAACAAACGACCAAACGACCAAACAATCGAACAACTAGTTGACCAAACAATCAAACAGCCAAACGACCAAACGATCGAACGACCAATTGACCAATCAATCAATAGACCAAATGACCAAACGATCGAACGACTTGTTGATTAAACACTCAAACGACCAAACGACCAAACGATCGAACGACTTCTTGACTAAACAATCAAACGACCAAATGACCAAACGATCGACCGACTAGTTGACCAATCGATCAAACGACCAAAAGACCAAACATTCGAACGACCAGATTACCAAACAATCAAACGACAAAACGATCGAACGACAAGATTACCAAACAATCAAACGACCAAACGACCAAACGATCGAACGACTTCTTGACTAAACAATCAAACGACCAAATGACCAAACGATCGACCGACTAGTTGACCAATCGATCAAACGACCAAAAGACCAAACGATCGATCGACCAGTTGACCAATCAATCAACGACAAACGACCAAACGATCGAACGACCAGTTGACCAATCAATCAAACGACCAAACGACCAAACGATCGAACGACTTCTTGACTAAACAATCAAACGACCAAATGACCAAACGATCGACCGACTAGTTGACCAATCGATCAAACGACCAAAAGACCAAAAAATCGAACGACCAGATTACCAAACAATCAAACGACAAAACGATCGAACGACAAGATTACCAAACAATCAAACGACCAAACGACCAAACGATCGAACGTCTAGTTGACCAAACAATCAAACAGCCAAACAACCAAACGATTGAACGACTACTTGACCAATCAATCAAACGACCAAACGACCAAACGACCAAACGATCGAACGACTAGTTGACCAAACAATCAAACGACCGAACGACCAAACGATCGATCGACGAGTTCACCAAACAATCAAACGACCAAACGACCAAACGATCGAACGACTAGTTGACTAAACAATCAAACGACCAAACGACAAAACGATCGAACGACCAGTTGACCAATCAATCAAACGACCAAACGACCAAACGATCGAACGACCAATTACCAAACAGTCAATCGATCAAACGACCATACGTTCGAACGACCAGTTGACCAATCAATCAAACGACCAAACGATCAAACGATCGAACGACTAGTTGACTAAACCATCAAACAAACAAAAGACAAAACGATCGAACGACCAGTTGACCAAACAATCAAAATACCAATTGACCAAACGATCGAACGACTAGTTGATCAATCGATCAAACGACCAAATGAGCAAACAATCGAACGACCAGATTACCAATCAATCAATCGATCAAACGACCAAACGTTCGAATGACCAGTTGACCAATCAAACAAACGACCAAACGACCAAACAATCGAACAACTAGTTGACCAAACAATCAAACAGCCAAACGACCAAACGATCGAACGACCAATTGACCAATCAATCAATAGACCAAATGACCAAACGATCGAACGACTTGTTGATTAAACAATCAAACGACCAAACGACCAAACGATCGAACGACTTCTTGACTAAACAATCAAACGACCAAATGACCAAACGATCGACCGACTAGTTGACCAATCGATCAAACGACCAAAAGACCAAAAAATCGAACGACCAGATTACCAAACAATCAAACGACAAAACGATCGAACGACAAGATTACCAAACAATCAAACGACCAAACGACCAAACGATCGAACGTCTAGTTGACCAAACAATCAAACAGCCAAACAACCAAACGATTGAACGACTACTTGACCAATCAATCAAACGACCAAACGACCAAACGACCAAACGATCGAACGACCAGTTGACCAATCAATCAAACGACCAAACGACCAAACGATCGAACGACTTCTTGACTAAACAATCAAACGACCAAATGACCAAACGATCGACCGACTAGTTGACCAATCGATCAAACGACCAAAAGACCAAAAAATCGAACGACCAGATTACCAAACAATCAAACGACAAAACGATCGAACGACAAGATTACCAAACAATCAAACGACCAAACGACCAAACGATCGAACGTCTAGTTGACCAAACAATCAAACAGCCAAACAACCAAACGATTGAACGACTACTTGACCAATCAATCAAACGACCAAACGACCAAACGACCAAACGATCGAACGACTAGTTGACCAAACAATCAAACGACCGAACGACCAAACGATCGATCGACGAGTTCACCAAACAATCAAACGACCAAACGACCAAACGATCGAACGACTAGTTGACTAAACAAT
This sequence comes from Pisaster brevispinus, assembly GCA_023634235.1. NCBI lineage: Eukaryota > Metazoa > Echinodermata > Asteroidea > Forcipulatida > Asteriidae > Pisaster > Pisaster brevispinus. The sequence goes on along the minus strand of JAMKCF010000029.1, from coordinate 2,729,687 downwards.
CAAACGACCAAACGACAAAACGATCGAACGACCAGTTGACCAATCAATCAAACGACCAAACGACCAAACGATCGAACGACCAATTACCAAACAGTCAATCGATCAAACGACCATACGTTCGAACGACCAGTTGACCAATCAATCAAACGACCAAACGATCAAACGATCGAACGACTAGTTGACTAAACCATCAAACAAACAAAAGACAAAACGATCGAACGACCAGTTGACCAAACAATCAAAATACCAATTGACCAAACGATCGAACGACTAGTTGATCAATCGATCAAACGACCAAATGGGCAAACAATCGAACGACCAGATTACCAATCAATCAATCGATCAAACGACCAAACGTTCGAATGACCAGTTGACCAATCAAACAAACGACCAAACGACCAAACAATCGAACAACTAGTTGACCAAACAATCAAACAGCCAAACGACCAAACGATCGAACGACCAATTGACCAATCAATCAATAGACCAAATGACCAAACGATCGAACGACTTGTTGATTAAACAATCAAACGACCAAACGACCAAACGATCGAACGACTTCTTGACTAAACAATCAAACGACCAAATGACCAAACGATCGACCGACTAGTTGACCAATCGATCAAACGACCAAAAGACCAAAAAATCGAACGACCAGATTACCAAACAATCAAACGACAAAACGATCGAACGACAAGATTACCAAACAATCAAACGACCAAACGACCAAACGATCGAACGTCTAGTTGACCAAACAATCAAACAGCCAAACAACCAAACGATTGAACGACTACTTGACCAATCAATCAAACGACCAAACGACCAAACGACCAAACGATCGAACGACCAGTTGACCAAACAATCAAACGACCGAACGACCAAACGATCGATCGACGAGTTCACCAAACAATCAAACGACCAAACGACCAAACGATCGAACGACTAGTTGACTAAACAATCAAACGACCAAACGACAAAACGATCGAACGACCAGTTGACCAATCAATCAAACGACCAAACGACCAAACGATCGAACGACCAATTACCAAACAGTCAATCGATCAAACGACCATACGTTCGAACGACCAGTTGACCAATCAATCAAACGACCAAACGATCAAACGATCGAACGACTAGTTGACTAAACCATCAAACAAACAAAAGACAAAACGATCGAACGACCAGTTGACCAAACAATCAAAATACCAATTGACCAAACGATCGAACGAATAGTTGATCAATCGATCAAACGACCAAATGAGCAAACAATCGAACGACCAGATTACCAATCAATCAATCGATCAAACGACCAAACGTTCGAATGACCAGTTGACCAATCAAACAAACGACCAAACGACCAAACAATCGAACAACTAGTTGACCAAACAATCAAACAGCCAAACGACCAAACGATCGAACGACCAATTGACCAATCAATCAATAGACCAAATGACCAAACGATCGAACGACTTGTTGATTAAACACTCAAACAAACAAACGACCAAACGATCGAACGACTGCTTGACCAATCGATCAAACGACCAAAAGACCAAACGATCCAACGACCAGTTTACTAAACAATCAAACGACCAAACGACCAAACGATCGAACGACCAGTTGACTAAACAATCTAAAAAGCAAACGACCAAACGATCGAACGACTAGTTGACAGAACAATCAAACAACCAAAAGACCAAACGATCGAACGACTAGTTGACCAATCGATCAAACGACCGAACGACCAAACGATCGATCGACGAGTTCACCAAACAATCAAACGACCAAACGACCAAACGATCGAACGACTAGTTGTCTAAACAATCAAACATCCAAACGATCAAACGATCGAACGACGAGTTGACCAATCGATCAATCGACCAAACGACCAAACGATCGAACGACCGGTTTAGTAAACAATCAAACGATCGAACGACCAGTTGACCAATCAATCAAACGACCAAACGACCAAACGACCGAACGACTAGTTGACAAATCAATCAAAATACCAATTAACCAAACGATCGAACGACAAGTTGACCAATCAATCAAACGACCAAACGACCAAACGATCGAAAGACCAATTACCAAACAGACAATCGATCAAACGACCATACGATCGAACGACCAGTTGACCAATCGATCAAACGACCAAACGACCAAACGATCGAACGACTAGTTGACTAAACCATCAAACAAACAAAAGACAAAACGATCGAACGACCAATTGACCAAACAATCAAAATACCAATTGACCAAACGATCGAACGACTAGTTGATCAATCTATCAAACGACCAAATGACCAAACAATCGAACAACCAGATTACCAATCAGTCAATCGATCAAACGACCAAACGTTCGAATGACCAGTTGACCAATCAATCAAACGGAAAAAAACGACCAAACGATCGAACGACTAGTTGACCAAACAATCAAACAGCCAAACGACCAAACGATCGAACGACCAGTTGACCAATCAATCAATAGACCAAACGACCCAACGATCGAACGACTTGTTGATTAAACAATCGAACAAACAAACGACCAAACGATCAAACGACTGCTTGACCAATCGATCAAACGACCAAAAGACCAAACGATCCAACGACCAGTTTACTAAACAATCAAACGACCAAACGACCAAACGATCGAACGACTAGTTGACTAAACAATCAAACAACCAAACGACCAAACGATCGAACGATTAGTTTACCAAACATTCAAACATAGAAACGACCAAACGATCGAATGACTGGTTAACCAATCGATCAAACGACCAAACGACCAAACGATCGAACGACCAGTTGACTAAACAATCAATCAACCAAACGACCAAACGTTCGAACGACCAGTTGACCAATCAATCAAACGACCAAACGACCAAACGATCGAACGACTAGTTGACCAAACAATCAAACAGCCAAACGACCAAACAATCGAACGACCAGATTACCAAAAAATCAAACGACCAAACGACCAAACGACCAAACGACCGAACGACTAGTTGACTAAACAATCAAACAACCAAACGACCAAACGATGGAAAGACTGGTTGACCAAACAATCAATTGATCAAACGACCAAACGTTCGAACGACCAGTTGACCAATCAATCAAACGACCAAACGACCAAACGATCAAACGACTAGTTGACCAAACAATCAAACAGCCAAACGACCAAACGATCGAACGACCAGTTGACTAAACAATCAAACGACCAAACGACCAAACGATCGAACGACTAGTTGACTAAACAATCAAACAACTAAACGACCAAACGATGGAAAGACTGGTTGACCAATCGATCAAACGACCAAACGACCAAACGATCGAACAACCAGTTAACCACACAATCAAACGACCAAACGATCGAACGACTAGTTGACAAAACAATCAAAAAACCAATCGATCAAACGACTAGTTGACTAAACAACTAAACAACCAAACAACCAAACGATCGAACGACTAGTTGACCAATTGATCAAGCGATCAAAAGACAAAACGATCTATCGACGAGTTTACCAAACAATCACACGACCAAACGACCAGTTGACTAAACAATCAAACAACCAGACGACCAAACAATCGAACGACTAGTTCACCAATCGATCAAACGACCAAACGTTCGATCGAAGAGTTTACCAAACAATCAAACGACCAAACGATCGAACGACTAGTTGACTAAACAATCAAACTACCAAACGACCAAACGATCGAAACGACTAGTTGACCAATTCATCAAACTACTAAATAACAAAACAATCGAATGACCAGTTTACCAAACAATCAAACGACCAAACGACCAAACAATCGATCACTAGTTGACCAATCAATCAAATGACCAAACCATCAAATGACCAGATAACCAACCACCAAACAATCAAACGACGAAACGACCAAACGATCGAACGACCAGTTGACCAATCAATCAAACGATCAAACGACCAAACGATCGAATGACAAGTTAACCAATCAATGTGACGACCAAACGATCGAACGACTAGTTGACTAAACAATTAAACAACCAAAGGACCAAACGAGCGAACGACCAGTTGACCAATCAATCAAACTACCAAACGACCAAACAGTCGGACGACTAGTTGACTAAACAATCAAACAACCAAACGACCAATCGATCAAACGACCAACGGACCAAACAATCAAACGAGCAAACGACCAAACGATCGAACGACCAGTTAACCAAACAATTAAACGACCAAACGATCGAACGACAAGTTGACAAAACAATAAAAAAAAACCAAACGATCGAACGACTAGTTGACTAAACAACCAAACAACCAAACGATAGAACGAATAGTTGACCAATCGATCAAACGACCAAATGACCAAACGATCAAACGACCAGTTAACCAATCAATCAAATGACCAAACGACCAAACGATCAAACGACCAGATTACCAAACAATCAAACAACCAAACAACCAAACGATCGTACGACTAGTTGACTAAACCATCAAACAAACAAACGACAAAACGATCGAACGACCAGTTGACCAAACAATCAAAATACCAATTGACCAAACAATCGAACTAGTTGATCAATCGATCAAACGACCAAATGACCAATCGAACGACCAGATTACCAAACAATCAATCGATCAAACGACCAAACGTTCGAACGACCAGTTGACTGAACAATCAAACAACCAAACGACCAAACGATGGAAAGACTGGTTGACCAATCGATCAAACGACCAAACGATCGAACGACTAGTTGACAAAACAATCAAAAACCAAACGATCAATCAATCGAATGGCTAGTTGACTAAACAACCAAACAACCAAACGACCAAACGATCGAATGACTAGTTGACCAATTAATCAAGCGATTAAATGACAAAACGATCTGACCAGTTTACCAAACAATCAAACGACCAAACGACCAGTTGACTAAACAATCAAACAACCAGACGACCAAACAATTGAACGACTAGTTGACCAATCGATCAAACGACCAAACGTTCGATCGACGAGTTTACCAAACAATCAAACGACTGAAAGACCAAACGATCGAACGACAAAATAACCAATCATTCAAACGACCAAACGATCAAATGACTAGTTTACCAAACAATCAAACGACCAAATGACCAAACGATCGAACGACTAGTTGACCAATCGATCAAACTACCAAATAACAAAACAATCTAATGACTAGTTTACCAAACAATCAAACGACCAATTGACCAAACAATCGAACGACTAGTTGACCAATCAATCAAATGACCAAACGACCAAACGATCAAACGACCAGATTACCAAACAATCAAACGACCAAACGATCGAACGACCAGTTGACAAAACAATCAAACAACCAAACGACCAAACGATCGAACGACTAGTTGACTAAACCATCAAACAAACAAAAGACAAAACGATCGAACGACTAATTGACCAAACAATCAAAATACCAATTGACCAAACGATCGAACGACTAGTTGATCAATCTATCAAACGACCAAATGACCAAACAATCGAACAACCAGATTACCAATCAGTCAATCGATCAAACGACCAAACGTTCGAATGACCAGTTGACCAATCAATCAAACGGAAAAAAACGACCAAACGATCGAACGACTAGTTGACCAAACAATCAAACAGCCAAACGACCAAACGATCGAACGACCAGTTGACCAATCAATCAATAGACCAAACGACCCAACGATCGAACGACTTGTTGATTAAACAATCGAACAAACAAACGACCAAACGATCGAACGACTGCTTGACCAATCGATCAAACGACCAAAAGACCAAACGATCCAACGACCAGTTTACTAAACAATCAAACGACCAAACGACCAAACGATCGAACGACTAGTTGACTAAACAATCAAACAACCAAACGACCAAACGATCGAACGATTAGTTTACCAAACATTCAAACATAGAAACGACCAAACGATCGAATGACTGGTTAACCAATCGATCAAACGACCAAACGACCAAACGATCGAACGACCAGTTGACTAAACAATCAATCAACCAAACGACCAAACGTTCGAACGACCAGTTGACCAATCAATCAAACGACCAAACGACCAAACGATCGAACGACTAGTTGACCAAACAATCAAACAGCCAAACGACCAAACAATCGAACGACCAGATTACCAAAAAATCAAACGACCAAACGACCAAACGACCAAACGACCGAACGACTAGTTGACTAAACAATCAAACAACCAAACGACCAAACGATGGAAAGACTGGTTGACCAAACAATCAATTGATCAAACGACCAAACAATCGAACGACCAGATTACCAAAAAATCAAACGACCAAACGACCAAACGACCAAACGACCGAACGACTAGTTGACTAAACAATCAAACAACCAAACGACCAAACGATGGAAAGACTGGTTGACCAAACAATCAATTGATCAAACGACCAAACGTTCGAACGACCAGTTGACCAATCAATCAAACGACCAAACGACCAAACGATCAAACGACTAGTTGACCAAACAATCAAACAGCCAAACGACCAAACGATCGAACGACCAGTTGACTAAACAATCAAACGACCAAACGATCGAACGACTAGTTGACCAAACAATCAAACAGCCAAACGACCAAACGATCGAACGACCAATTGACCAATCAATCAATAGACCAAATGACCAAACGATCGAACGACTTGTTGATTAAACAATCAAACGACCAAACGACCAAACGATCGAACGACTTCTTGACTAAACAATCAAACGACCAAATGACCAAACGATCGACCGACTAGTTGACCAATCGATCAAACGACCAAAAGACCAAAAAATCGAACGACCAGATTACCAAACAATCAAACGACAAAACGATCGAACGACAAGATTACCAAACAATCAAACGACCAAACGACCAAACGATCGAACGTCTAGTTGACCAAACAATCAAACAGCCAAACAACCAAACGATTGAACGACTACTTGACCAATCAATCAAACGACCAAACGACCAAACGACCAAACGATCGAACGACCAGTTGACCAAACAATCAAACGACCGAACGACCAAACGATCGATCGACGAGTTCACCAAACAATCAAACGACCAAACGACCAAACGATCGAACGACTAGTTGACTAAACAATCAAACGACCAAACGACAAAACGATCGAACGACCAGTTGACCAATCAATCAAACGACCAAACGACCAAACGATCGAACGACCAATTACCAAACAGTCAATCGATCAAACGACCATACGTTCGAACGACCAGTTGACCAATCAATCAAACGACCAAACGATCAAACGATCGAACGACTAGTTGACTAAACCATCAAACAAACAAAAGACAAAACGATCGAACGACCAGTTGACCAAACAATCAAAATACCAATTGACCAAACGATCGAACGAATAGTTGATCAATCGATCAAACGACCAAATGAGCAAACAATCGAACGACCAGATTACCAATCAATCAATCGATCAAACGACCAAACGTTCGAATGACCAGTTGACCAATCAAACAAACGACCAAACGACCAAACAATCGAACAACTAGTTGACCAAACAATCAAACAGCCAAACGACCAAACGATCGAACGACCAATTGACCAATCAATCAATAGACCAAATGACCAAACGATCGAACGACTTGTTGATTAAACACTCAAACAAACAAACGACCAAACGATCGAACGACTGCTTGACCAATCGATCAAACGACCAAAAGACCAAACGATCCAACGACCAGTTTACTAAACAATCAAACGACCAAACGACCAAACGATCGAACGACCAGTTGACTAAACAATCTAAAAAGCAAACGACCAAACGATCGAACGACTAGTTGACAGAACAATCAAACAACCAAAAGACCAAACGATCGAACGACTAGTTGACCAATCGATCAAACGACCGAACGACCAAACGATCGATCGACGAGTTCACCAAACAATCAAACGACCAAACGACCAAACGATCGAACGACTAGTTGTCTAAACAATCAAACATCCAAACGATCAAACGATCGAACGACGAGTTGACCAATCGATCAATCGACCAAACGACCAAACGATCGAACGACCGGTTTAGTAAACAATCAAACGATCGAACGACCAGTTGACCAATCAATCAAACGACCAAACGACCAAACGACCGAACGACTAGTTGACAAATCAATCAAAATACCAATTAACCAAACGATCGAACGACAAGTTGACCAATCAATCAAACGACCAAACGACCAAACGATCGAAAGACCAATTACCAAACAGACAATCGATCAAACGACCATACGATCGAACGACCAGTTGACCAATCGATCAAACGACCAAACGACCAAACGATCGAACGACTAGTTGACTAAACCATCAAACAAACAAAAGACAAAACGATCGAACGACCAATTGACCAAACAATCAAAATACCAATTGACCAAACGATCGAACGACTAGTTGATCAATCTATCAAACGACCAAATGACCAAACAATCGAACAACCAGATTACCAATCAGTCAATCGATCAAACGACCAAACGTTCGAATGACCAGTTGACCAATCAATCAAACGGAAAAAAACGACCAAACGATCGAACGACTAGTTGACCAAACAATCAAACAGCCAAACGACCAAACGATCGAACGACCAGTTGACCAATCAATCAATAGACCAAACGACCCAACGATCGAACGACTTGTTGATTAAACAATCGAACAAACAAACGACCAAACGATCAAACGACTGCTTGACCAATCGATCAAACGACCAAAAGACCAAACGATCCAACGACCAGTTTACTAAACAATCAAACGACCAAACGACCAAACGATCGAACGACTAGTTGACTAAACAATCAAACAACCAAACGACCAAACGATCGAACGATTAGTTTACCAAACATTCAAACATAGAAACGACCAAACGATCGAATGACTGGTTAACCAATCGATCAAACGACCAAACGACCAAACGATCGAACGACCAGTTGACTAAACAATCAATCAACCAAACGACCAAACGTTCGAACGACCAGTTGACCAATCAATCAAACGACCAAACGACCAAACGATCGAACGACTAGTTGACCAAACAATCAAACAGCCAAACGACCAAACAATCGAACGACCAGATTACCAAAAAATCAAACGACCAAACGACCAAACGACCAAACGACCGAACGACTAGTTGACTAAACAATCAAACAACCAAACGACCAAACGATGGAAAGACTGGTTGACCAAACAATCAATTGATCAAACGACCAAACGTTCGAACGACCAGTTGACCAATCAATCAAACGACCAAACGACCAAACGATCAAACGACTAGTTGACCAAACAATCAAACAGCCAAACGACCAAACGATCGAACGACCAGTTGACTAAACAATCAAACGACCAAACGACCAAACGATCGAACGACTAGTTGACTAAACAATCAAACAACTAAACGACCAAACGATGGAAAGACTGGTTGACCAATCGATCAAACGACCAAACGACCAAACGATCGAACAACCAGTTAACCACACAATCAAACGACCAAACGATCGAACGACTAGTTGACAAAACAATCAAAAAACCAATCGATCAAACGACTAGTTGACTAAACAACTAAACAACCAAACAACCAAACGATCGAACGACTAGTTGACCAATTGATCAAGCGATCAAAAGACAAAACGATCTATCGACGAGTTTACCAAACAATCACACGACCAAACGACCAGTTGACTAAACAATCAAACAACCAGACGACCAAACAATCGAACGACTAGTTCACCAATCGATCAAACGACCAAACGTTCGATCGAAGAGTTTACCAAACAATCAAACGACCAAACGATCGAACGACTAGTTGACTAAACAATCAAACTACCAAACGACCAAACGATCGAAACGACTAGTTGACCAATTCATCAAACTACTAAATAACAAAACAATCGAATGACCAGTTTACCAAACAATCAAACGACCAAACGACCAAACAATCGATCACTAGTTGACCAATCAATCAAATGACCAAACCATCAAATGACCAGATAACCAACCACCAAACAATCAAACGACGAAACGACCAAACGATCGAACGACCAGTTGACCAATCAATCAAACGATCAAACGACCAAACGATCGAATGACAAGTTAACCAATCAATGTGACGACCAAACGATCGAACGACTAGTTGACTAAACAATTAAACAACCAAAGGACCAAACGAGCGAACGACCAGTTGACCAATCAATCAAACTACCAAACGACCAAACAGTCGGACGACTAGTTGACTAAACAATCAAACAACCAAACGACCAATCGATCAAACGACCAACGGACCAAACAATCAAACGAGCAAACGACCAAACGATCGAACGACCAGTTAACCAAACAATTAAACGACCAAACGATCGAACGACAAGTTGACAAAACAATAAAAAAAAAAAAAACGATCGAACGACTAGTTGACTAAACAACCAAACAACCAAACGATAGAACGAATAGTTGACCAATCGATCAAACGACCAAATGACCAAACGATCAAACGACCAGTTAACCAATCAATCAAATGACCAAACGACCAAACGATCAAACGACCAGATTACCAAACAATCAAACAACCAAACAACCAAACGATCGTACGACTAGTTGACTAAACCATCAAACAAACAAACGACAAAACGATCGAACGACCAGTTGACCAAACAATCAAAATACCAATTGACCAAACAATCGAACTAGTTGATCAATCGATCAAACGACCAAATGACCAATCGAACGACCAGATTACCAAACAATCAATCGATCAAACGACCAAACGTTCGAACGACCAGTTGACTGAACAATCAAACAACCAAACGACCAAACGATGGAAAGACTGGTTGACCAATCGATCAAACGACCAAACGATCGAACGACTAGTTGACAAAACAATCAAAAACCAAACGATCAATCAATCGAATGGCTAGTTGACTAAACAACCAAACAACCAAACGACCAAACGATCGAATGACTAGTTGACCAATTAATCAAGCGATTAAATGACAAAACGATCTGACCAGTTTACCAAACAATCAAACGACCAAACGACCAGTTGACTAAACAATCAAACAACCAGACGACCAAACAATTGAACGACTAGTTGACCAATCGATCAAACGACCAAACGTTCGATCGACGAGTTTACCAAACAATCAAACGACTGAAAGACCAAACGATCGAACGACAAAATAACCAATCATTCAAACGACCAAACGATCAAATGACTAGTTTACCAAACAATCAAACGACCAAATGACCAAACGATCGAACGACTAGTTGACCAATCGATCAAACTACCAAATAACAAAACAATCTAATGACTAGTTTACCAAACAATCAAACGACCAATTGACCAAACAATCGAACGACTAGTTGACCAATCAATCAAATGACCAAACGACCAAACGATCAAACGACCAGATTACCAAACAATCAAACGACCAAACGATCGAACGACCAGTTGACAAAACAATCAAACAACCAAACGACCAAACGATCGAACGACTAGTTGACTAAACCATCAAACAAACAAAAGACAAAACGATCGAACGACTAATTGACCAAACAATCAAAATACCAATTGACCAAACGATCGAACGACTAGTTGATCAATCTATCAAACGACCAAATGACCAAACAATCGAACAACCAGATTACCAATCAGTCAATCGATCAAACGACCAAACGTTCGAATGACCAGTTGACCAATCAATCAAACGGAAAAAAACGACCAAACGATCGAACGACTAGTTGACCAAACAATCAAACAGCCAAACGACCAAACGATCGAACGACCAGTTGACCAATCAATCAATAGACCAAACGACCCAACGATCGAACGACTTGTTGATTAAACAATCGAACAAACAAACGACCAAACGATCGAACGACTGCTTGACCAATCGATCAAACGACCAAAAGACCAAACGATCCAACGACCAGTTTACTAAACAATCAAACGACCAAACGACCAAACGATCGAACGACTAGTTGACTAAACAATCAAACAACCAAACGACCAAACGATCGAACGATTAGTTTACCAAACATTCAAACATAGAAACGACCAAACGATCGAATGACTGGTTAACCAATCGATCAAACGACCAAACGACCAAACGATCGAACGACCAGTTGACTAAACAATCAATCAACCAAACGACCAAACGTTCGAACGACCAGTTGACCAATCAATCAAACGACCAAACGACCAAACGATCGAACGACTAGTTGACCAAACAATCAAACAGCCAAACGACCAAACAATCGAACGACCAGATTACCAAAAAATCAAACGACCAAACGACCAAACGACCAAACGACCGAACGACTAGTTGACTAAACAATCAAACAACCAAACGACCAAACGATGGAAAGACTGGTTGACCAAACAATCAATTGATCAAACGACCAAACAATCGAACGACCAGATTACCAAAAAATCAAACGACCAAACGACCAAACGACCAAACGACCGAACGACTAGTTGACTAAACAATCAAACAACCAAACGACCAAACGATGGAAAGACTGGTTGACCAAACAATCAATTGATCAAACGACCAAACGTTCGAACGACCAGTTGACCAATCAATCAAACGACCAAACGACCAAACGATCAAACGACTAGTTGACCAAACAATCAAACAGCCAAACGACCAAACGATCGAACGACCAGTTGACTAAACAATCAAACGACCAAACGATCGAACGACTAGTTGACCAAACAATCAAACAGCCAAACGACCAAACGATCGAACGACCAATTGACCAATCAATCAATAGACCAAATGACCAAACGATCGAACGACTTGTTGATTAAACAATCAAACGACCAAACGACCAAACGATCGAACGACTTCTTGACTAAACAATCAAACGACCAAATGACCAAACGATCGACCGACTAGTTGACCAATCGATCAAACGACCAAAAGACCAAAAAATCGAACGACCAGATTACCAAACAATCAAACGACAAAACGATCGAACGACAAGATTACCAAACAATCAAACGACCAAACGACCAAACGATCGAACGTCTAGTTGACCAAACAATCAAACAGCCAAACAACCAAACGATTGAACGACTACTTGACCAATCAATCAAACGACCAAACGACCAAACGACCAAACGATCGAACGACCAGTTGACCAAACAATCAAACGACCGAACGACCAAACGATCGATCGACGAGTTCACCAAACAATCAAACGACCAAACGACCAAACGATCGAACGACTAGTTGACTAAACAATCAAACGACCAAACGACAAAACGATCGAACGACCAGTTGACCAATCAATCAAACGACCAAACGACCAAACGATCGAACGACCAATTACCAAACAGTCAATCGATCAAACGACCATACGTTCGAACGACCAGTTGACCAATCAATCAAACGACCAAACGATCAAACGATCGAACGACTAGTTGACTAAACCATCAAACAAACAAAAGACAAAACGATCGAACGACCAGTTGACCAAACAATCAAAATACCAATTGACCAAACGATCGAACGAATAGTTGATCAATCGATCAAACGACCAAATGAGCAAACAATCGAACGACCAGATTACCAATCAATCAATCGATCAAACGACCAAACGTTCGAATGACCAGTTGACCAATCAAACAAACGACCAAACGACCAAACAATCGAACAACTAGTTGACCAAACAATCAAACAGCCAAACGACCAAACGATCGAACGACCAATTGACCAATCAATCAATAGACCAAATGACCAAACGATCGAACGACTTGTTGATTAAACACTCAAACAAACAAACGACCAAACGATCGAACGACTGCTTGACCAATCGATCAAACGACCAAAAGACCAAACGATCCAACGACCAGTTTACTAAACAATCAAACGACCAAACGACCAAACGATCGAACGACCAGTTGACTAAACAATCTAAAAAGCAAACGACCAAACGATCGAACGACTAGTTGACAGAACAATCAAACAACCAAAAGACCAAACGATCGAACGACTAGTTGACCAATCGATCAAACGACCGAACGACCAAACGATCGATCGACGAGTTCACCAAACAATCAAACGACCAAACGACCAAACGATCGAACGACTAGTTGTCTAAACAATCAAACATCCAAACGATCAAACGATCGAACGACGAGTTGACCAATCGATCAATCGACCAAACGACCAAACGATCGAACGACCGGTTTAGTAAACAATCAAACGATCGAACGACCAGTTGACCAATCAATCAAACGACCAAACGACCAAACGACCGAACGACTAGTTGACAAATCAATCAAAATACCAATTAACCAAACGATCGAACGACAAGTTGACCAATCAATCAAACGACCAAACGACCAAACGATCGAAAGACCAATTACCAAACAGACAATCGATCAAACGACCATACGATCGAACGACCAGTTGACCAATCGATCAAACGACCAAACGACCAAACGATCGAACGACTAGTTGACTAAACCATCAAACAAACAAAAGACAAAACGATCGAACGACCAATTGACCAAACAATCAAAATACCAATTGACCAAACGATCGAACGACTAGTTGATCAATCTATCAAACGACCAAATGACCAAACAATCGAACAACCAGATTACCAATCAGTCAATCGATCAAACGACCAAACGTTCGAATGACCAGTTGACCAATCAATCAAACGGAAAAAAACGACCAAACGATCGAACGACTAGTTGACCAAACAATCAAACAGCCAAACGACCAAACGATCGAACGACCAGTTGACCAATCAATCAATAGACCAAACGACCCAACGATCGAACGACTTGTTGATTAAACAATCGAACAAACAAACGACCAAACGATCAAACGACTGCTTGACCAATCGATCAAACGACCAAAAGACCAAACGATCCAACGACCAGTTTACTAAACAATCAAACGACCAAACGACCAAACGATCGAACGACTAGTTGACTAAACAATCAAACAACCAAACGACCAAACGATCGAACGATTAGTTTACCAAACATTCAAACATAGAAACGACCAAACGATCGAATGACTGGTTAACCAATCGATCAAACGACCAAACGACCAAACGATCGAACGACCAGTTGACTAAACAATCAATCAACCAAACGACCAAACGTTCGAACGACCAGTTGACCAATCAATCAAACGACCAAACGACCAAACGATCGAACGACTAGTTGACCAAACAATCAAACAGCCAAACGACCAAACAATCGAACGACCAGATTACCAAAAAATCAAACGACCAAACGACCAAACGACCAAACGACCGAACGACTAGTTGACTAAACAATCAAACAACCAAACGACCAAACGATGGAAAGACTGGTTGACCAAACAATCAATTGATCAAACGACCAAACGTTCGAACGACCAGTTGACCAATCAATCAAACGACCAAACGACCAAACGATCAAACGACTAGTTGACCAAACAATCAAACAGCCAAACGACCAAACGATCGAACGACCAGTTGACTAAACAATCAAACGACCAAACGACCAAACGATCGAACGACTAGTTGACTAAACAATCAAACAACTAAACGACCAAACGATGGAAAGACTGGTTGACCAAACAATCAATTGATCAAACGACCAAACAATCGAACGACCAGATTACCAAAAAATCAAACGACCAAACGACCAAACGACCAAACGACCGAACGACTAGTTGACTAAACAATCAAACAACCAAACGACCAAACGATGGAAAGACTGGTTGACCAAACAATCAATTGATCAAACGACCAAACGTTCGAACGACCAGTTGACCAATCAATCAAACGACCAAACGACCAAACGATCAAACGACTAGTTGACCAAACAATCAAACAGCCAAACGACCAAACGATCGAACGACCAGTTGACTAAACAATCAAACGACCAAACGATCGAACGACTAGTTGACCAAACAATCAAACAGCCAAACGACCAAACGATCGAACGACCAATTGACCAATCAATCAATAGACCAAATGACCAAACGATCGAACGACTTGTTGATTAAACAATCAAACGACCAAACGACCAAACGATCGAACGACTTCTTGACTAAACAATCAAACGACCAAATGACCAAACGATCGACCGACTAGTTGACCAATCGATCAAACGACCAAAAGACCAAAAAATCGAACGACCAGATTACCAAACAATCAAACGACAAAACGATCGAACGACAAGATTACCAAACAATCAAACGACCAAACGACCAAACGATCGAACGTCTAGTTGACCAAACAATCAAACAGCCAAACAACCAAACGATTGAACGACTACTTGACCAATCAATCAAACGACCAAACGACCAAACGACCAAACGATCGAACGACCAGTTGACCAAACAATCAAACGACCGAACGACCAAACGATCGATCGACGAGTTCACCAAACAATCAAACGACCAAACGACCAAACGATCGAACGACTAGTTGACTAAACAATCAAACGACCAAACGACAAAACGATCGAACGACCAGTTGACCAATCAATCAAACGACCAAACGACCAAACGATCGAACGACCAATTACCAAACAGTCAATCGATCAAACGACCATACGTTCGAACGACCAGTTGACCAATCAATCAAACGACCAAACGATCAAACGATCGAACGACTAGTTGACTAAACCATCAAACAAACAAAAGACAAAACGATCGAACGACCAGTTGACCAAACAATCAAAATACCAATTGACCAAACGATCGAACGAATAGTTGATCAATCGATCAAACGACCAAATGAGCAAACAATCGAACGACCAGATTACCAATCAATCAATCGATCAAACGACCAAACGTTCGAATGACCAGTTGACCAATCAAACAAACGACCAAACGACCAAACAATCGAACAACTAGTTGACCAAACAATCAAACAGCCAAACGACCAAACGATCGAACGACCAATTGACCAATCAATCAATAGACCAAATGACCAAACGATCGAACGACTTGTTGATTAAACACTCAAACAAACAAACGACCAAACGATCGAACGACTGCTTGACCAATCGATCAAACGACCAAAAGACCAAACGATCCAACGACCAGTTTACTAAACAATCAAACGACCAAACGACCAAACGATCGAACGACCAGTTGACTAAACAATCTAAAAAGCAAACGACCAAACGATCGAACGACTAGTTGACAGAACAATCAAACAACCAAAAGACCAAACGATCGAACGACTAGTTGACCAATCGATCAAACGACCGAACGACCAAACGATCGATCGACGAGTTCACCAAACAATCAAACGACCAAACGACCAAACGATCGAACGACTAGTTGTCTAAACAATCAAACATCCAAACGATCAAACGATCGAACGACGAGTTGACCAATCGATCAATCGACCAAACGACCAAACGATCGAACGACCGGTTTAGTAAACAATCAAACGATCGAACGACCAGTTGACCAATCAATCAAACGACCAAACGACCAAACGACCGAACGACTAGTTGACAAATCAATCAAAATACCAATTAACCAAACGATCGAACGACAAGTTGACCAATCAATCAAACGACCAAACGACCAAACGATCGAAAGACCAATTACCAAACAGACAATCGATCAAACGACCATACGATCGAACGACCAGTTGACCAATCGATCAAACGACCAAACGACCAAACGATCGAACGACTAGTTGACTAAACCATCAAACAAACAAAAGACAAAACGATCGAACGACCAATTGACCAAACAATCAAAATACCAATTGACCAAACGATCGAACGACTAGTTGATCAATCTATCAAACGACCAAATGACCAAACAATCGAACAACCAGATTACCAATCAGTCAATCGATCAAACGACCAAACGTTCGAATGACCAGTTGACCAATCAATCAAACGGAAAAAAACGACCAAACGATCGAACGACTAGTTGACCAAACAATCAAACAGCCAAACGACCAAACGATCGAACGACCAGTTGACCAATCAATCAATAGACCAAACGACCCAACGATCGAACGACTTGTTGATTAAACAATCGAACAAACAAACGACCAAACGATCAAACGACTGCTTGACCAATCGATCAAACGACCAAAAGACCAAACGATCCAACGACCAGTTTACTAAACAATCAAACGACCAAACGACCAAACGATCGAACGACTAGTTGACTAAACAATCAAACAACCAAACGACCAAACGATCGAACGATTAGTTTACCAAACATTCAAACATAGAAACGACCAAACGATCGAATGACTGGTTAACCAATCGATCAAACGACCAAACGACCAAACGATCGAACGACCAGTTGACTAAACAATCAATCAACCAAACGACCAAACGTTCGAACGACCAGTTGACCAATCAATCAAACGACCAAACGACCAAACGATCGAACGACTAGTTGACCAAACAATCAAACAGCCAAACGACCAAACAATCGAACGACCAGATTACCAAAAAATCAAACGACCAAACGACCAAACGACCAAACGACCGAACGACTAGTTGACTAAACAATCAAACAACCAAACGACCAAACGATGGAAAGACTGGTTGACCAAACAATCAATTGATCAAACGACCAAACGTTCGAACGACCAGTTGACCAATCAATCAAACGACCAAACGACCAAACGATCAAACGACTAGTTGACCAAACAATCAAACAGCCAAACGACCAAACGATCGAACGACCAGTTGACTAAACAATCAAACGACCAAACGACCAAACGATCGAACGACTAGTTGACTAAACAATCAAACAACTAAACGACCAAACGATGGAAAGACTGGTTGACCAATCGATCAAACGACCAAACGACCAAACGATCGAACAACCAGTTAACCACACAATCAAACGACCAAACGATCGAACGACTAGTTGACAAAACAATCAAAAAACCAATCGATCAAACGACTAGTTGACTAAACAACTAAACAACCAAACAACCAAACGATCGAACGACTAGTTGACCAATTGATCAAGCGATCAAAAGACAAAACGATCTATCGACGAGTTTACCAAACAATCACACGACCAAACGACCAGTTGACTAAACAATCAAACAACCAGACGACCAAACAATCGAACGACTAGTTCACCAATCGATCAAACGACCAAACGTTCGATCGAAGAGTTTACCAAACAATCAAACGACCAAACGATCGAACGACTAGTTGACTAAACAATCAAACTACCAAACGACCAAACGATCGAAACGACTAGTTGACCAATTCATCAAACTACTAAATAACAAAACAATCGAATGACCAGTTTACCAAACAATCAAACGACCAAACGACCAAACAATCGATCACTAGTTGACCAATCAATCAAATGACCAAACCATCAAATGACCAGATAACCAACCACCAAACAATCAAACGACGAAACGACCAAACGATCGAACGACCAGTTGACCAATCAATCAAACGATCAAACGACCAAACGATCGAATGACAAGTTAACCAATCAATGTGACGACCAAACGATCGAACGACTAGTTGACTAAACAATTAAACAACCAAAGGACCAAACGAGCGAACGACCAGTTGACCAATCAATCAAACTACCAAACGACCAAACAGTCGGACGACTAGTTGACTAAACAATCAAACAACCAAACGACCAATCGATCAAACGACCAACGGACCAAACAATCAAACGAGCAAACGACCAAACGATCGAACGACCAGTTAACCAAACAATTAAACGACCAAACGATCGAACGACAAGTTGACAAAACAATAAAAAAAAAAAAAACGATCGAACGACTAGTTGACTAAACAACCAAACAACCAAACGATAGAACGAATAGTTGACCAATCGATCAAACGACCAAATGACCAAACGATCAAACGACCAGTTAACCAATCAATCAAATGACCAAACGACCAAACGATCAAACGACCAGATTACCAAACAATCAAACAACCAAACAACCAAACGATCGTACGACTAGTTGACTAAACCATCAAACAAACAAACGACAAAACGATCGAACGACCAGTTGACCAAACAATCAAAATACCAATTGACCAAACAATCGAACTAGTTGATCAATCGATCAAACGACCAAATGACCAATCGAACGACCAGATTACCAAACAATCAATCGATCAAACGACCAAACGTTCGAACGACCAGTTGACTGAACAATCAAACAACCAAACGACCAAACGATGGAAAGACTGGTTGACCAATCGATCAAACGACCAAACGATCGAACGACTAGTTGACAAAACAATCAAAAACCAAACGATCAATCAATCGAATGGCTAGTTGACTAAACAACCAAACAACCAAACGACCAAACGATCGAATGACTAGTTGACCAATTAATCAAGCGATTAAATGACAAAACGATCTGACCAGTTTACCAAACAATCAAACGACCAAACGACCAGTTGACTAAACAATCAAACAACCAGACGACCAAACAATTGAACGACTAGTTGACCAATCGATCAAACGACCAAACGTTCGATCGACGAGTTTACCAAACAATCAAACGACTGAAAGACCAAACGATCGAACGACAAAATAACCAATCATTCAAACGACCAAACGATCAAATGACTAGTTTACCAAACAATCAAACGACCAAATGACCAAACGATCGAACGACTAGTTGACCAATCGATCAAACTACCAAATAACAAAACAATCTAATGACTAGTTTACCAAACAATCAAACGACCAATTGACCAAACAATCGAACGACTAGTTGACCAATCAATCAAATGACCAAACGACCAAACGATCAAACGACCAGATTACCAAACAATCAAACGACCAAACGATCGAACGACCAGTTGACAAAACAATCAAACAACCAAACGACCAAACGATCGAACGACTAGTTGACTAAACCATCAAACAAACAAAAGACAAAACGATCGAACGACTAATTGACCAAACAATCAAAATACCAATTGACCAAACGATCGAACGACTAGTTGATCAATCTATCAAACGACCAAATGACCAAACAATCGAACAACCAGATTACCAATCAGTCAATCGATCAAACGACCAAACGTTCGAATGACCAGTTGACCAATCAATCAAACGGAAAAAAACGACCAAACGATCGAACGACTAGTTGACCAAACAATCAAACAGCCAAACGACCAAACGATCGAACGACCAGTTGACCAATCAATCAATAGACCAAACGACCCAACGATCGAACGACTTGTTGATTAAACAATCGAACAAACAAACGACCAAACGATCGAACGACTGCTTGACCAATCGATCAAACGACCAAAAGACCAAACGATCCAACGACCAGTTTACTAAACAATCAAACGACCAAACGACCAAACGATCGAACGACTAGTTGACTAAACAATCAAACAACCAAACGACCAAACGATCGAACGATTAGTTTACCAAACATTCAAACATAGAAACGACCAAACGATCGAATGACTGGTTAACCAATCGATCAAACGACCAAACGACCAAACGATCGAACGACCAGTTGACTAAACAATCAATCAACCAAACGACCAAACGTTCGAACGACCAGTTGACCAATCAATCAAACGACCAAACGACCAAACGATCGAACGACTAGTTGACCAAACAATCAAACAGCCAAACGACCAAACAATCGAACGACCAGATTACCAAAAAATCAAACGACCAAACGACCAAACGACCAAACGACCGAACGACTAGTTGACTAAACAATCAAACAACCAAGCGACCAAACGATGGAAAGACTGGTTGACCAAACAATCAATTGATCAAACGACCAAACAATCGAACGACCAGATTACCAAAAAATCAAACGACCAAACGACCAAACGACCAAACGACCGAACGACTAGTTGACTAAACAATCAAACAACCAAACGACCAAACGATGGAAAGACTGGTTGACCAAACAATCAATTGATCAAACGACCAAACGTTCGAACGACCAGTTGACCAATCAATCAAACGACCAAACGACCAAACGATCAAACGACTAGTTGACCAAACAATCAAACAGCCAAACGACCAAACGATCGAACGACCAGTTGACTAAACAATCAAACGACCAAACGATCGAACGACTAGTTGACTAAACAATCAAACAACTAAACGACCAAACGATGGAAAGACTGGTTGACCAATCGATCAAACGACCAAACGACCAAACGATCGAACAACCAGTTAACCACACAATCAAACGACCAAACGATCGAACGACTAGTTGACAAAACAATCAAAAAACCAATCGATCAAACGACTAGTTGACTAAACAACTAAACAACCAAACAACCAAACAACCAAACGATCGAACGACTAGTTGACCAATTGATCAAGCGATCAAAAGACAAAACGATCTATCGACGAGTTTACCAAACAATCACACGACCAAACGACCAGTTGACTAAACAATCAAACAACCAGACGACCAACGATCGAACGACTAGTTCACCAATCGATCAAACGACCAAACGTTCGATCGAAGAGTTTACCAAACAATCAAACGACCAAACGATCGAACGACTAGTTGACTAAACAATCAAACTACCAAACGACCAAACGATCGAAACGACTAGTTGACCAATCCATCAAACTACTAAATAACAAAACAATCGAATGACCAGTTTACCAAACAATCAAACGACCAAACGACCAAACAATCGATCACTAGTTGACCAATCAATCAAATGACCAAACCATCAAATGACCAGATAACCAACCACCAAACAATCAAACGACGAAACGACCAAACGATCGAACGACCAGTTGACCAATCAATCAAACGATCAAACGACCAAACGATCGAATGACAAGTTAACCAATCAATGTGACGACCAAACGATCGAACGACTAGTTGACTAAACAATTAAACAACCAAACGACAAAACGATCGAACGACCAGTTGACCAAACAATCAAAATTCCAATTGACCAAACAATCGAACTAGTTGATCAATCGATCAAACGACCAAATGACCAATCGAACGACCAGATTACCAAACAATCAATTCGATCAAACGACCAAACGTTCGAACGACCAGTTGACTGAACAATCAAACAACCAAACGACCAAACGATGGAAAGACTGGTTGACCAATCGATCAAACGACCAAACGATCGAACGACTAGTTGACAAAACAATCAAAAACCAAACGATCAATCAATCAAATGGCTAGTTGACTAAACAACCAAACAACCAAACGACCAAACGATCGAATGACTAGTTGACCAATTAATCAAGCGATTAAAAGACAAAACGATCTGACCAGTTTACCAAACAATCAAACGACCAAACGACCAGTTGACTAAACAATCAAACAACCAGACGACCAAACAATTGAACGACTAGTTGACCAATCGATCAAACGACCAAACGTTCGATCGACGAGTTTACCAAACAATCAAACGACTGAAAGACCAAACGATCGAACGACAAAATAACCAATCATTCAAACGACCAAACGATCAAATGACTAGTTTACCAAACAATCAAACGACCAAATGACCAAACGATCGAACGACTAGTTGACCAATCGATCAAACTACCAAATAACAAAACAATCTAATGACTAGTTTACCAAACAATCAAACGACCAATTGACCAAACAATCGAACGACTAGTTGACCAATCAATCAAATGACCAAACGACCAAACGATCAAACGACCAGATTACCAAACAATCAAACGACCAAACGACCAAACGACCAAAGATCGAACGACCAGTTGACAAAACAATCAAACAACCAAACGACCAAACGATCGAACGACTAGTTGACTAAACAATTAAACAACCAAACGACCAAACGAGCGCACGACCAGTTGACCAATCAATCAAATGACCAAACGACCAAACGGTCGAACGACTAGTTGACTAAACAATCAAACAACCAAACGACCAAACGATCGAACGACTAGTTGACCAATCGATCAAACGACTAAAAGACCAAACGATCGAACGACTAGTTGACCAAACAATCAAACAGCCAAACGACCAAACGATCGAATGACCAGTTAACCAAACAATTAAACGAACAAAGCATCGAACGAATAGTTGACAAAACAATAAAAAATTAAAAAACGATCAAACGATCGAACGACTAGTTGACTAAACAACCAAACAACCAAACGACCAAACGTTCGAACGACTAGTTGACCAATCGATCAAACGACCAAAAGACCAAACGATCAAATGACCAGTTTACCAAACAATCAAACGACCAAACGACCAAACAATCAAACGACTAGTTGACCAATCAATCAAATGACCAAACGACCAATTGATCGAACGACCAGTTGATCAAACAATCAAACGATCAATTGATCAAACAACCAAACCATCGAACGAACAGTTGACCAAACGACCAAACGATCGAACGATCGAACGTCCAGATGAGCGAACCATCAAATGATCAGACGACCAAACGATCGAATGACCAAATGATCAAACAACCAAACGACAAAATGATCGAACTAGTTGACCAAACAATCAAACGAACAAACGACCAAACGATCGAACGACTAGTTGACCAAACAATCAAAATACCAATTGACCAAACGTTTGAACGACCAATCGACCAAACGATCGAACAATTTTTCAGTGTTTATAGCAGTTGGCAAAACTTGTGGCTGTCACATTGCAAAAGAGGATCCGAGCATAAAGGTGATGAAATCCGAGTGTTCATTTGGGCTAGTGAGATGTATAGACTGTGCAATTCTTGTGCACTACCACACATATTTTGAAAGCTTGGGTTCCCGAGTACATTGCACAACGTTTGAAGGAAACAAAACCACACAATTCAACAGGACCCAACATTTTTATACATATGAAATATTTATTGTCTATACATTGTGGTCAGTAAATAGAGGGGCAACTAATCCATGTATTGTCACTTGGTGGTTTCTCTGGAGCATGATAGTGCTCAAGTCCTGTTTTCTAGATTACATGTAAAGCTGAATTTTGTCATTTTTTCTTTGTTAAGATTTTTAAGATACCAGAGAGAGCGTACCGATTGATAAAACGCACTAATTTTTTCCTACCTTTGACAGTCAGATACACTGCATATTTTACGCTGGAAAACACCGTAAGACATTTTGTATGACTTTTTTTTACTGTAAAACTATATCTTCAAGATAATAGAGTTTGTAAAATTGGCCTTTGAATTAATTATTTGTGTAATTGAGATTAAGTGCTTTATGCTTGGCAGATCAAACAATGCAGTAACCGGTGGTTGTTTTTGTCTACACAATGACCAAGTGATGAGAACATCCTACAAAATCTTAACCAATTCAGATATTATGACCCCAGATTAGAAGTAACATTTCAATATTTTGTGTAAAACTGGGTTAAAAACCGATTTAATTTACAGAATAAAAATAATAAAAACTTGGCATTCGGCATCCTTTTTACAGATAAGAACATGCCTGTGGTTGGAATTAAATCTTACAGAAGCGAATACATTTCAATGAATGTGTACTGACTAAGGACAAGTTGCATCAAACACTACAAAACAAGCATATTCTTTAGAAATATTGAGTAATTCAGAAAATAATTGTGAAATAAAATACATTGATTAAATATCATCAAATCCGAATGTTCATTTGGGCTAGTGAGACTGTGCAATTATTGTGCACTATCACACATATTTAGAAAGCTTGGATTCCCGAGTACATTGAAGTACATTGAACAACGTTTGAAGGAAACAAAACCACACACTTCAACATGACCCAACATTTTTATACATATGAAATATTTATTGTCTATAAATTGTGGTCAGTAAACAGAGGGGCAACTATTCCATGTATTGTCACTTGGTGGTTCCTCTGGAGCATGATAGTGCTCAAGCCCAGTCTTTTAGATTAAGTGTAAAGCTGATGACCGGTCCTGTGCAGTGTAAAAAAAACCTCAGGACACTTTTGGTGACAGACAAGTATTTTCCTTTAAGCATCTGAATGTACAACATAGGGAATTTACCCTCTGCACTCGTACCCTCTTGCTTACAAATGGTTGGAAAGAGAAAGATCTGATATTTCCAATCAAGAAAAAACAAGGTTGCTATTATGTGATCCTTTCAAAATTAAAGTGTAAAGATCTAACATGGCAATAACCTATGGAGCACCATATGGAGCACCACCATACTGCTTTTGTTTTTTAAATCAATTTTGTCATTTTCATTTTTAAGAGGGCGTACCGATTGAACAAAAGCAGTGATTTTTTCCTACCTTTGGCAGTCAGATACACTGCGTATTTTACGCAGGAAAATACCGTAAGACTTTTTCCTGACTTACTTTACTGTAAAACATTATCTTTATGATAATAGAGTTTGTAAAACTGGCCTTTGAATGAAAGCTTTCTGTTAATTAAGAATAAGTGATTCTTGCTTGGCAGATCAAAAAATGCAGTAACCGGTGGCTGTTTATGACTAAACAATGACTAAATGACGAGAACAATCTACAAAATCTTAACCCATTTAGATGTTTGACCCCAGATTAGAAGTAACATTTCAATATTTTGTGTTAAACTGGTTAAAAACCGATTTAATTTACAGAATAAAAATAATAACTTGGCATTAGGCATCCTTTTAACAGATAAGAACATGCCTGTGGTTGGAATTAAATCTTACAGAAGCAAATACATTTCAAAGAATGTGTACTGACAAAGGACAAGTTGCATCAAACGCAATAAAACAAGCCTCTACATTAGAAATTTTGAATAATTCAAAAAATAAATGTGAAATAAAATACATTGAATAAATGTCATCAAAAAGAATGACCAATATAGTATAGCAGGATTGGCTGCTTTTTTCAATCTAATCATTTCATGTCAAAATGATGATGTATCAGCTACATAGGACTCACTGGGTGGAAATTCTGCTTCTGCACAATCATCGTCTGCAGTTAGAGTCTCTGCAATGTTAATATCATGATGTCTTTTACTTGAATCTCTCTTGTGATAGTTCTCATTCTGTACAAAAGATGCAGCATACTTTTCATATACTGGTCTGTTTTCTAGCTTGGCTTCTGTAGTTACCTGATCAAGCATGGATTGTCTGGTAGTAAACTTAGTGTTACGTTTCCATAGAGACCCAGGTGAGTTTGGTGTATTTTTGTTTCTATCACACTCTGGTGACTCTGGTACTTTATTACCTTTAATGTCACTGAAGTCTTCCATCTCAATGTCACTGTCTGACAAAGTACCTTTAGTAACATGAACAGTTGTCTTCTTTGGTATCCATGGTGATTTAGTTTTAGGAGGAGGCTTGGGAGGCTTCTTTGATTGATCTAAGATAAAGATATCATCCAGGAAGGATAAATTTTCTTCTTTATGCAGAATATGTGAGGGAATGTTAGTAACGGAACAGCTTGACAATGTACATTGACCAATCTCTAACCAGTCATCAGAACCTTCAACATGTTGTTGGGATGGCTTTGTTCTGCTGCTCATTGTTGTCTTTTTATGTTTAGTTGGGGGTCCTGTTGTTTTGAAATTGTCCTCAATAAATACTTTAGTTTTAGTTCCTTTGGTTCTGTTCTCCATGTCATCATGTTTTCTGGTTTTCTTGCACTGCTTGGTTTCCTCCTCTTCACTCCAACAATCATACTTGCATCCTACGCCTTCCTTGCAACTTGATGTTACCTTTTTCTTACCGAGACTCTTTACAGGTTGTGGTTTAGCTTTGTCTGCTGGTTTCCTTACATTGGAAGGAGGTTGGACCTGATTGTCTGCCTCTTGTTCAGGAGGATAATAGAGGTCATCTAGGTCCAACCCTGGATGTTTTGTGCTGTAGTAGTCCTTCAACAACATTGAGAATTGCTCTGATGATAAAGACAAGATGTAGTTGGCAAAGTCGCTACTGGATGAGTGTTTCAGTGTCCTAGCCATCGCTTCAAAATGACATCTGTACAGAAAATAACAAATAACAATAATGTTAAGAAGGAAAAAATCATAAGTGATAAAGGCAAGAAAGGCATATTTTCACTAATGGAATAACGGAAGTTACATACTTGAGTATTATAGACATATACACATTGTTTTAGCTGAAATTACAATGCTTAGAAGCAGTGTTGTCACCAGAGCTTTTTTAGAATCGGTTCATTTTACACTTCAACCGAGCGAAGCAAGAAACCGAGCATTTGCGTGAGGCATTTAGCAGGGGTCATCAACCCCTCGTCGGGGGTTTATTGGGGCAGCGCCCCTTTTCGGAAAACATTCACACTTTACACCCTAAAAAGTACATATTTAAGGGTTCTAGATACTAAAACAACTGTTAAGTTGGCGTAACAGGCCAGAACAAAAATAGGGAAGTAAGGTAAGGATTGTTATTGTATTATTATTTTTTTTTTTTAAGTCATCACATTTTTTGTTACCTTGACTTCTGAACCTTACTTTGATTTCATTGAGTTCTTGTTATGTTTGCCCTGTCAATAGGAAGGGTTTGTTGTACACATACAAATTGTTCCAAATAAACCATAAAATCCTTGGGTGTCACAGGAACTTTTTATGTAATCACACTGACTGGCTGTTCATGTTACAATAAGGACACAATAGTATTCCTTTTCAAATTATTTATGTTGTGCACCTAGGTTTATTTCCAAAACATTTAAACGAAACTTGTGATTTCTAGTTAACTGTTAAACTGGTGCTACCAAAACTATAAGCCAACAGATGTCAACACACTTTCCAAGTTTAATAGAGCACTGTACCAACTCCTAAGGGTCACAAAACAAGGTCATAAAACCACAAAGACACGCGCAGGCGGCTTGGCTTTTGAGGGAAGCAAGAGTGTAAAACAATGTATACAAAATGCAGAGGAGTAAGATAAGAGTAATTTGATCCCAATAGGAGTGTCAATCATTCTCCCAGGAGGACTTGGCTGGAGAGTGTCTGGGGCTAAAATTAAATAATGAAAAGGATCAACAGATATATTTTTGTTCCATTGTCGGCAAAAAACTACTGGTGGGCAATGTGTTAACTTTGCAGAAGTACTGGTCGGTATTTTTTAGAACTGGTTAGTGCCGACCAGCCCCGACCAGTGTAGTCACAACACTGCTTAGAAGAAAGTGTTAAAATCACGGGAAAACAATATCTGAAGTTAAATATTATGTCACTGCTTTACCTTCAAGTCACATACTTTTTACCTCTAAGACACAATAAGATTGTATGATTTTTGAAACACAAGAAATCTTCTGTTACCTTTACCCTGAAAATAAATCACCATCTTATGTTTTGAATGACAACAATAATGGACTTTATTATAATGCTAGTAAACAGCCAATTTTGACACTCATGGAGCATGAACATTTTGGTATCTTTTCAAAGTCGAAGTTTATGGGTTACGTTTGAAAATCAGTCACGTTTTGCACTAACTTCATGTGCACATCGATAAGCAATCAACATACACTTTGTGCATTGACAATTTTAGATGCAATAATTACAATCAACATACACTGTTTGTGCATTGACAATTGTAGATGCAGTAATACAAATTTTGTGTTATTCTACAGCAAGGACTTTAAGAAATAATGCTGGAACACGTGTGTACAAGACAATTTTTTCTGAGCAACAAATCAAATGATTTGATGATGACGTGTAAACACGCTTTTGTATACATCCGGAATCCTGGAACGTTAACGTGCCCGAACATTCCTTTGTGTAGTGTGCACAATGCATGCACTTACTGGCAGCTCTTCATTTCCCCTGCACAAAGAGGCACAAAGAGGCACACAGAGGGACAAAGGGTACTTGAATTCAATCTCAAGGTCTCCCTTTTTCATAAGGTTATTGTGTAATCCCCAATTCAAGACCTTCATCGTTTTGTTGTACAACTGAGATTAAAAGGCTGCCACCATTGTTTGGCATTGTATTTGGCATAATGGGAGGTAAGTGGTTATTAAATGTATATCAATGCATTAATGGTTTGTCAAATTTTATGTCACAACAATGAAATGAGAAATGAGAAATAAAACTGGTTGTAGTTTAATATCATACCTCCTGATTCCTCTAGGTGTCTGACCAAACAGCACTGTTGTTCCATTCATTTTATGACAGGTTTTCTGTGATTGGCTGAGCAAGGATTCATGTAGTGCTTTATTTGATTGGCTGGAAGGGTTACTTTCTTGGGAAGAAGTCTGTGGTATTGACTGTCAAAGGAAACAAGAAATTCAACAGAAATTGAATAAAGAATCGATTTGGTTTAGTTAGGCATTAGCTCTTTTATTCCCCGCTTCACAAACCGCCCCCTGGTTAGCTTGTCCGGTATTCACTGTCCCCTTTTTAACATATTTTAGCCGATATGTTCTTCCCAACGTGGTATATGCCCCCCCCCCCCCCACCCTGGAGCTGAGTTGATAGATTTAGAGGAGAATAATGGGGTGAAGTAATCAGATTAGTTTCTATTAAGGAAGGAACATTGACCGTAAACTGTTGGTTAAACTGAAGCTGGGCCAGTTAGTCATTCACTTGAACTGGACAAGTGTGAATGTCACCCTGTTGCTTGCCCGGTTCGAGTAAACCAGTTGCAATATCTGGGGATGGTTGGCGAACAGGGGAGTAGGGATCAATCCCCTTAATGTATTCGCATACAGTTTGACTATACATGAACAATTAATTCCTTAAAAGGTGTATAAAATTATAATTGTAAAAACTAATCGATGTGTGTGCAGGACTATTGGCCAGGTTTTAGTCCGAGGCTTTTTATGGTGATGGATGACAGATATGTACCAACATTCTTAAGATACACCATGTACTAATCCCTTTTGGAAGGTGCAATGACTCTGGAAAGAGCTTATTGGTTTGTTCTTAATGTTTCTACACTAGTCAAAAGGTTGAATTCAAAACCAACCAACTCTTTTCAGACCCGCAACTTTATCCAAAAGAGATTATTAAATTTGTGAAACTTCAGTTCAGTTCACTTCAGTTCAGTTTATTTTCCACTCAATCAGTTTGCTTATACAATAATACACATACAGTACTTTAGATACTATGCAGCTATTAAGTGGTGGGAGTCTCTTAAAAGCAAGCTTGTTGGGTGGAGACCCCAGATATTTATGTAACTGGGTTAAGGAAATATCTGGGTTAGGAACCTACAAGTATAATGTAACATCAAAGATTACGTAAACACACAAGGGGGAAACAGGACAAACACAAACAGGACAACAGATAGCTGTAAAGGCTCACTGCGCGGCAGCATTCAGATAAATAATTGAGTAGGAGACAATAGTAATAATAATTATAACATATTGGGTCTACATCTGACTATACCAGGAAAACTGAGGACTTGAGGACTCAGTATTTACCAATTAGTTCATGCTTAAGTTTTTCTTGAACGACTGAAGACTCTAACATATTTTTATTTCATTGCTGAGGGAGTTCCAGTACTTTGGACCTTGAAAATAAACACAACTCATGGATTTAGATGAGGAGACATGAGGTATATGAAAATCCTTTGCATGTCTAGTTTGATAAGAATTGTTTACATAAGTAATTAATATGTTGATTCCAAGAAAGTTTATCATCAACAAACACTCCAAGAAATTTGACACAATCAGTACGAAGAAGAGGTAAATTGTCAAACCTAATGTCACTTGGAAGTAAATTAATGGAATGATTGAATAACATATAGTTAGTTTTCTTGATATTGATGGATAACTTGTTTGCCTTGATCCAGTTGGAAATGTGGATTAGCTCTAAGTTTATCGTTTCAAAAAGAATGTCGACATTTCTGTGGGAGTAAAATAGATTAGAATCATCTGCGAAAAGAATAAAGGTGAACTTATCAGAAGAAAATAGGAGAGGAGCCAAGAGAGATCCTTGTGGAATACCACAAAGTAACGATTTATAAGAGGATTCATTGCCATCGATACAAACAAACTGCTTGCGGTCGGACAGAATGAGATAGTTTGCACTAGGCCTATATCTTTATCAGCTTCTTGAGGTCGTCTGGGCTTCCAACGACGACTCGTATTCCTTCCTTCTGGCAGATCTCAATGCGGCCATCTTGAGTCCAGAACTTCTCCGTTAGGGGGTGATTCTTTGCTAAGTTGAGCCACCGCTGCCGCTCTTTGGTGAGGTTCTCTTGCACAAATATGTTGTTGACCCTTTGAACTTAGACGGTAGAATGTTGCCCGGGTGTTGTAGTCGACAAATTTGAAGATTAGTGGTCTCACTCGCGGTTTGTCACCTTTGTCAAGGCGGGGCCCAATTCTATGGGCGCGGTCGATTGACTCAGGAGCGATTGATATTCCAAGATGGTGTTTGGCTGCGTCAATGAGGCTTTTGTCTGTATTCTCTGGCTGTTGGGATTCTTGAATGCCATGGACTAATAGACAGTTGCGCCTTGTATACTGTTCTTGGGTGTCCATCTTTCCTGATAAATGGCGGACCTCATCCTCGAGCTTGGAGATATGTGCGTCTCGTGACTGGAGCTCCAATTCCAGAGCCTTGTGGATGTCCTCGCTGATAATATTGGCAATGGCCTCAGTCAGTACTGAAATCAGAACATCACGAAGGGCTTTCAATTTGAGGGCATCGGATATGCCGATGGAAAGGGCCGTGGGATCGATGTAAGCTGGATCGGAACACGAGGTTGAAGGGCCGTGTCTTTTTGGAGGCATGATGTTGACGAAGGGAGATTAAATTTGCACCCAAAGTGCAGGAGACTGAGTCGACAAACAATATGTAGATAACTGGTGGTTATAACGAAAAGTTCCTTTAGGAGAAGAGCTGATTATGGAGTAACATTCTGGTAGTTTAACCTTAACATTTCTGGTAGTTTAACCTTTAAATGATGTGGAAGTGTGGAGCTAGCAACGAACCACGTCTGCCCTCCTTGAAGCCATTTAACACTTCTCAAACTACAAACGTAATGTTTGTAATTTGCATGTGGTGAAACTGCTTATTCGAGCTAAAGACCACTTGCATTAGGCCTCATTCGCTGAGGTAAAACAATGGAAACGTGCTTGTAAGTACACTCCAAGGACAACTCTCAGGTCTTCCTTTGACCTCAGAGAGGGCGTTAATTCAGCTTGTGATGTCATATACAAGGAGTCCATGGCAAGTCATTGTGCATACATTTTTGTCCCACTCCAGTAAAATCAATATAAGCAACAAACAATCAAAATACACTAAGAATTACTATTGTAACTGTGAAAGTTAAATTGCTAAATGCTTTCCAGAGTTAATGTGCTAAGCTATTTACTGTGTACAACTTCTTACCTCTTGTAATATAGGTACATTGTAGTTAGCAGGTTGTTGTGAGTTTTGGCATAACTCATACACATCTCTAACAGCACTTTTGGATACATGGTCTTCTACACGACTACCACCAACAATCTTGAGGTTAGAATGAATGAAATCAACTCTACATTCCTCTGAAATGATCAAAATAATTAAATCAAAATAATTATTTAGTGTCATTCAAGCACTGACCAAACACAATAAATCATTAAGTCATTGTTACAATGGTAAATTGGACATTGGTTTCCCCTCCCCCCCTGGCTTGTCTTATGATAGACATTGATTAAAGGAGGAAATCAAGAGAGTTATTTACCGAAATGTCAGGGGGACTTAATTCCCAATGAAAAATGTTCATGCACTTGAACCAGAGAAATAAATACATGTGTATCATATAATTAACCCTTTCAGTACCGCCGAGCCAGATGTGCTTAAAAAGGCATCACACTTTGTGACCACTGAACTTTTTTGGCACTGAACTATTTCCTCGCTTGGAAACCATGGAGGCTGACTGGCACCCGCGCCAAAAGTAAGTTCTGAAAATGTAAATTGCGCCCTCAGTCGCATGCATGCCTGAGTGCGTGTGTCACCCCTGCAACTTTAAACAAGCCAGCCCGCGTCCCTCCCCCCCCCCCCCCCCCCCCGGCATTTGCAGCAAGCATCTTAGCTACTTCAGTCATGGATTCTGACATGATGGCCGATGAAAATGCTAGAATTTTGGACGAAATCTTTGCCGATAGCGGGTCCGAGATGTCCTCCGACGATGATTCACCACGTGTCGGAAGAAGACAGTGATGATGAGCCCATCGCCTCCACATCGACATCCTGTTCATCCAAGAAGAAGACGCCGAATTTCCGGTGTGGATGGCGTGAATCAAAGTCTTACAACCGGCGACCGCTCGTGCATTTTTCAGCAAACACTGGGGCTACCGAAGATTTCAGTGAGTTCTCACCCATACAATACTTCAAACTGTACTTTTGTGAAGCAGTGTGGCAGATGATGGTAGATGAGACCAATCGTTATGCTGATCAAACTTTGTCTGCGGGTGCCGAAAATCAGCGTGCTTAGAGACCAACTAATGTACCTGAAATGATGGCATTCGTGGCACTACTTCTTTGCATGGGAATCAACAAAAGGCCTTGTTACTCCATGCATTGGTCTAGGTCAGAAGTTGTACGAAGTCCAACCATGGCTCGTAACTGATCTACTGCAACCCTTCGTTTTTTTCACCTCGCCAACAACAGAGATGTGAAGGAGGACTCTCCCCGCGACAAACTTCACAAAGTACGCCCACTGTTAGACATTGTACTACCATCATTCCTGCGGGTGTACCAGCCTGGACAAAACCTTTCCCCAGACGAGACTATGGTAAAGTTCAAAGTACGACTCAGCTTCAAACAGTACATGCCACGAAAGGCGGCCAAATGGGGATTGAAATGTTTTTCATTAAACGAATCAGACACAGGGTACACATGTGCCTGGGACTTGTTCACAGGATCGCAGCCCACGGCACCACAAAGACAGTCCTCCGTAAGTGATCCTGAAACACACCATCCATCCGATCTTGGGGCACCAGGCAAGGTAGTCTTGAACCTTTTGTAGGGACTCGAACATAAAGGACATTGAATCTACATGGACAATTGGTTTACTAGCCCGGCTCTGGTCTCCAAGTTGTCTGAGCTAGGATTCGGAGCTTGTGGAACTGTGCGCTATACCACCCTAGGAATACCCGATGTTGCAAACCCCAAGAAGTTCCCCATGAAAAGCGGAGCTGATCCCCAATTTTATGAGAAAGCAGGCCAACTATGCGTTATGTGGCAGGACACAAAACGTGTCACTCTCCTGTCAAACTATGGCAATTGCAGTGTCACCAGTAAACAGATTCGCAGCCGGAAAACTTCAACAGGATATCGTGATATCGAAAAACCGTCATTTTTCATTAAAGGTGTTAACGAATAAGGTTTGATCAGTGATTTTGTCCAAGTTCATATTGTGCTTAATCCTAATTATTTTGTTTTTTTCTGGCAATATTGAATGTTGAATCCCTTGAGCGCCAACCAAAGTTTCCAACATTGAGGCGGGGGGGGGGGGGGGGGGGGGGGGGGGGTGCTTCGAAAGTAAAAACATGGCACTTTGGGAATTCTTTATTTACATACTGGTTCAAGAAAGGTGTGAATTTGTACAGCTCATTTCATGAAATGTGTTCACGAATAACAGTTTTGGTTTGATCAGTGATTTTGTCCCAGTTCATAATGTGCTCAATCCTAATTATTTTCTTTATTTCTGGCACTATTGAATGTTGAAAAGGAAAAGGAAATGATCAAAACAATCTGTTTAGTTTTGGATTCAGAAACAATATTTCAGAGGGAAATGATTTTCAGGCAGGTTGGTATGAATATCGACTATAGAAATGTTTAGCTTTCACATTTAAACAGCTCAATTTGGTACTTATTGGTCATAATACCAAACCTACAATATATGTATAAGGCATTATGTCACAAGGCAATTACTTACTAAAAGGCAATATGCCCAATGAAACAGTCATTTCATCATTATACTTCAAGTTGCCCTCTGTGACTAGGACCTAGGCTAACCCCAATCTGCCTTGTGAGGGCGCTGTAACCTAAAACTTGACAGAAAACTCTTGGTAACCAAGTAGGCATGGTGATGAAATTTCTCTGGTCACCACTGCATTAGTTGCAAGTATCTGTTGGTACTGAAAGGGTTATGCATTGAATTTAAACAGATTTTTGGAAACACATGTCGGCAAAAACCAGTATTTATATAAGTCAGCATTGCTGGGCATATTATTGTTAGCAAATAACAAAATACTCACTGAAAATATCATTAACTGCGTCTTCATTTCTCAGTTTAACTGATGAGGGATGTCTGTCATGTGATCTGGTGCCCTTTGACCTTCTATCTTGCTTCATAGTTAAAACTTTTTGCTTCGATTTCTGAATACTCTTCATTTGACCTTTGACATAATGGTTGTTTACACCATTGTTCCATTGACCTTTAACACATCGTTCAACAGTACCATCTTCTTGAAGAATGGCTTTGCCTTTTACTCTCTTCACAGGACCACTGATAACATCTTCTTCTGAACTAGATTCTGATGTCATCCATTCTTTGTTTGGTCTTGTTTGAGGTGTAGGTTTCCTAGCCTTACTACCTCCATAATGGCATGATTTAGTGGGTGTTTTTCTTTGTGATTGAGTTGTAGTAGGTTCTTTTTTGGCTGGTAATGATTGGTTTCTATGTCTGTTATCATCATCCTCATTATCAGTACTAGAGTCACTGTCAGTCAGGATCTGTGATGCTACGCCATGATCATCTTGAATATTCAGTACACATGTAGTTATGTCTTGGTTGCTGTGGTAATTATCACTGTACACTTCATCACTGTCTGCTTTGTCATCCTTACTGAAGGATTTTGACTGCTAAAGACAACAAAACAACAAATAGTAGTGGAAGAAATTAAATATCAAAAATAGCAAAGGAACTTAAATTGTGAACATCATGGCTCCATCTCTTGTATCAAATCAGTAAAATCACGTACAAATCTAACAATGGGGCTGGGAGACAAGATTTACCTGGTATAACTGAATTAAATTAATACTTGAAATGCTACATGACAGTCTGACTCCTGTACAGTTGACATTATATAATGATAGCTCCCTCTGTTGGTGGTTTTCTGATCTCCCTTTTCGACCCCCTATAATCTGGAGTGTTCACTCAGTCTTGCCCCATAGACCCTTCTCACTGATGTCACGTTTCTATAGCAATGCAGAAGGTCTGCTATGCTGCAGTACTATTGAATATGTAGAATTTGCACACCTAGTGCTATAAAGTGTTGCATTTCATAGCACGTTTGTGCAGTTCTAGCAGCGTGTGTGCTCAATCTTTGTGTAAGTGCTCCAGCATTGCAGGTAAAAAAATATTGTCTGAGAAGGGTCTATAATATAAAAAGCAGTGTTGCAGTGACTTGGTAGCTCTTTAATGATCCTACATACCTTTTTGGTACAATCTATTGCAGAAGTAGGAGGGATGTACTTGGCCATGGTTAGTCCCACCTCAGTCTTAACATGGCGCTGTAACGAAAAAATGCACATTTAAAAAAATCATCTTGGTTATTAATTGAAAGCAAGTTTTGCCATTTTGCTTCATCATCCAGTTAATACATTCTGGTTAGTCAAAGCCCGGTCACATGGGGTGTATTAAAATGTGATATTAAGACTGGGGGTTTCAGTTGTTGGGTGAAAAAATGGCATGTCATTAGAGGCCTACTCAGTAATTAAGTTAAGTTTAGTCATAATACCTAAAGGAACTCTTTGAACTTGCTGTTATGACATGTGGTTCAGAAGATATGGATTTTACATTTTAGAGTTTCCTGTTTGTACCGGAAGTAAAGGTCAAAGAGGGTCACGTTTGTAAATAAAATGTGCCGTAAGCTACAAGATGGGCTAAAGATTAACACTCTTTGATATATGGTTCAGACGAGATCAATTTTGAGATAATACAGTACCAGGCATAGGCAAAATTTATAAATAAACTTCAACAAAGACCTTGATATGAATTGTGGTGGGAGAATCCATTGAATCTACGTGGGGCAATACCGCTACAAATATCCCCTGAACACTTCCGTATTGAATTTACTTTATTTGTTCTAATATCCCTATAACACTTCCTTAATTAATTATTACTTAGCTTCATATCCCTTAATTTGAAATGCATTCATATTTAAAAGTGCGAGGACACTCCATGAGCGAGAGGGCGCTATACAAGTTCGCCAGCGTTTGTAGGATAAGCCAGTACATCCTGTCAGGGCGCATTCTGCCATCGTTAGATAAACCATAGAATGCATAGCCAAGCAGTGAACCAAATGAATGAATGAAAGGTCCAAAGGTCAAAACAACTCTGTGAGTGGGACACAATCGCTCAGTGGTGTACAAACTGTATGTTATGTACAGTGAGTTTCACGTGTCATGTACACAGTAATGATGATTGTGCTTGACTCCAACAGTGATTTTAAATTGTAATATCGCCAACAAAGTAACAAAAAAACACTCGATCCTGCTGCTGGATTTAAGTTAGAGCACAAGCTTTCAATTGATGTATCATTTGTGTCTTTTAAGACTGTAGTTCCTGAGATCGAACGATAACAAAATTCATGTGTAATTGTTGTTGGAATTTTTCAGATAGAAGTATAAGAAAAATAATAAAAATCTTGAAGAAAACAAAGGTGGTTTCGGCTACCAGGCTGAAAGCCCCCCAAAAATAATGTCAGGCTTAAAGCCAAACACCAACTTAAAAATTTCTATAAGGTATTAAACATTTTCCTTGCATAGTCTGGTTCTTAAAAATATGCAATATTTAATACCATGCAAACAACTAACAGTCTAAAAATACGGCTTTTGAACATAACACGCCAATTCTGATAAAATCAACAACAGCAACATTACCAATTTTAAGCATTTTTACCACCTTTTTTGAAAGGCTTTTATAAATGGGAAGTGGTATGAGGAATCAGTCTTCACTGTGTAAATGACCTTAGTTGGTGGTTGGCCGCTGTTAATGGACCTCACCCTCCAGCTCAATCCTTTACAATGGGTAGCCACCAACCACTAGGTAAAGACTAGATCCTCATACTTTTATTTCCTAATTAACCACTTCATGTCCATGACGTGTATATCAGCTCAATTTTTCTGGACTGGACAATGGCGGACATTTTTTTTTACATTTGGAACAACTTCAGAGCACCCTTATTTTTTTTGCTGGCAGCCACTCAGCTGACATGAATATCCACCCAGATACCAACGTGTAGCGTGCACAGGAATGCACCTACCATGCTATGCTTCATTCACCCATACAAAGATGGACAGACAGTACTGGCAATCATCTTCGTAATATCCCTTGTTTCCGGGAATTATTGTGTAATTCCTGATTTAGGACCTTTGTCCTGTTGTTTTCAAAACGTGGCATAATGTGCCACCACTGTTTATCATAGTATTTGGCTCAATGGGAGGCAAGTCCAAGCATTCTGAGATTCCAGCATACCATGACAGATTATTGGCCATGGCTTAAAGTCAAGGTTCTGCAATTCACAGTGAGTGCCTACTCATAATAATTTTCTCACAAGACAACATAAAATCCTGGTGGTTATTTAGAGAACCTTTAATGTCTTTCGTTTTTCAACTCAGAGTTTCATTGTGGCGGCGATATTTTCAAAGGAAAATTATTACTCCAAAAGCTCAAAAAAGTTCCAAAACATAATACCACGGTTGAGCACCGAATTATTTTTCCTAACATTGACCTGAAGTAGTTATATAAACGTTGGGAGGTTACAATATGAAAAAAACAATATTTCTAAGTCCACTCATTTCATTTTGCTCTCTCTTACCTGTATTAGATCTTTTGTTAAACAGGATGTATCTGGCCTGAATGCAAACATATTTTGCAGACCAAAGAGTTCCCCTGGCTGTTTTTTATCACCAGCTACTGCAGTAAAATACCTCATAGGGTTTTCCGATGTCACTGCAGCACTGGCCAATTGCTGAAAAAAAAAAAAAAAACTGCCTCACTTCTTTGTCAAAAATTACCACACCAAAACAACAACTTCAGCTAAAATTTCAATTTTGTTTTAAAATCTCCCAAAGGATCAAGTGTAGATGGTGAACTGCTAAATTTCAGGCTCCGCATTTTCAGAATTAAATCATTGTAAGCGGTCGTTCCCCACATAATTGTGTGCTCAACTGAAAAAGTTTAACTCTTCTGGCACAATCAAACCGTAACCCATACAAAATAAATATTAAAGAAACCACAGAGACCCAAATTATACACTTTATATCTTCCTGGTAATGAAACCGAGAAACCCTCAAAAGTGCCTTGCACTGTAATCAGTCTAGGCCTGAAGATACCTGTGAAGAGAAGGTGTTGAAGAAACCTCATTTTATATGTGGGAGGAATCCACATACATGTACAAGGCTCCTGTCGGGGATTCGAACTAGGGGCTACTAAGGCTCCAGTAATTTGATAGATGAAGCAACCACTGACCTGTTTATAGATCTGCCGGAGATACATATTCTCCTCAATCGATCCAGTAGATATAAGTCTATACACTCTGACATCACGGTGCTGACCAATACGATATGCTCTATCCTGAGCCTGGAGGTCATAGGTCGGATTCCAGTTTGGATCAAAGATGACAACTACATTTGCACCTGTGAGATTAAGGCCAAGACCACCAGCTCTGCAATAACAAATATCATCGGTCATTTCAGATCATAATGAAACATCAACAAATATTTTCTGTATCCCCGAATTCCAGAAAGAACTCATTCAATTTTCTTAGGCAAGATACTTCTATGTAGTCCTTGCATCCAAACGGCTTCAGTTTACATCATCAACGTTATCAATGTTGTCACCAATCAGCCTCTAATTTGGGAAAATCTAATAGCTGAACGATTATTTTGAGAAACTTCTTATGCTTTTTATCCTTCACATGATTGTTACTTGCATAACAGCAGAGTTCAATGATTTTATCGTCACAAAGAGGGACTATTCACTTTGGTAATTTCCATGAATTTGTTCTTCAGTTTGAAATGTGTCATACCTTCTCCACTAAACAGATGTAGTGTGTACCTATTCCATTTTTAAAGGACACATGCACAAAGGTCTAATAAAGGAGGCGGGATTACAGTGCCCCAATTCCAGACCTTCATCCTTTTGTCTGTTAAACTAGGATTACAAGATTCATATGCTATGATAGTTTCCCATCATATCAGAATGCCATGTTCGATTAATCAGTCATGGCTAATGGCTGAGGGGCTGGCCAAGTTAAGGTGAACAAAGAGGGCTTTCGTTCAAGTTTTCTCAAAAGAGAAAAGTAAAACCTAGTGCATTTTATTTGAATGCTTGTTTTCTTTACTCAATTTGGTCACGGTTTCATCTTGACAATATTCTCAAAAAATTATATTTGTGTACAGCTACTGTGAAAATTGAAACCGTTGGTGGTACGAACAATTTTTCAGAAATCATTAACTGAACTGGTTAAAGCCATACACGCTGTTTTCAAAATCTAAAACACAAAAACAAATCTCGTTGAAACTTACTTGGTTGAGATGAGGAACAGGAATATATTAGCATCTGTATTAAACTCATGGACATATCTCTGTCTGTCACACATTGCTGTTTTGCCATCAAGTCTTCTGTATTCATAATCTGTTGTCTTCAAGTACATCTCAATGATGTTCAGTAGTTGTGTATAATAAGAGAAAAGTAAAACCTTGCTTCCTTCTTGCTTGAACACTCCAAGTAGCTTCTCTAAGATCTGTCAACAGATAACCACATAAAAGTCCTTTGGTTCTTACATGTCAATGAAGGAATGGTATACTTATGTAGTGCATATCACCGTGAGGTCCCTATATGCTGTCATAAATTCAACAATTATACAAATTGAACGGACATGTTGAACCCGTGTTTTGAATTGTTCTGATGTCTTGGCCTAATTTGCAACGTCTGGTAAATTTTTCTATAGCTGAACAGCAGGAATGGAAAGAGCTGGAACCATATGCCAGGGGGAATGCAGAAGAGATTATGGGCAGAGAGCAGATTTCTATTTGTGTTTGTACTCCTGAACTAAACTTTGAATATGTAAGTACCAAAACTCTAGACTCTGTTCTTGCCCACAACAGCAACCACTGCAACGTGCAACGTGTGCATGTCCTTGTGACAAGTCTAGCAGTAAAGTTTCCTAAGGGATGCAATTTAATGATTTGAGTGTCAAGCAATACGTATAGTAAGCATTTACAATATATGACCAAAGAATGAATCATTAGTTGTGTTTATTTTGTATCCAAATACTGTCGAATAGAACCAATTTTATGAAGGTCAAATGAAGCAGCATGACTCATACTGGAGGCTCCTGCCCTTTTACACTGATTCAATGAAGTGGTTTCTGCTTTTAACTTCTCTGATGCAAGAGAGAAGTGAAGACAGCTTAAAGTTTCTTAAACTGCCCTAGATCCCATTCAGGGAGAGATTTGTATCTTAGTTCTCATTCCAACAGACTGTGCAAGTCTCGCGCACCTTCAAATTTCCGGGACCATTGTGGTCCCAACCATAGAGTTTTTTATGTGGGCGAGATTTTGTTTTGTCAATTATTCAAGTTTAACATAGTTTATAGCCGTACAAATTATATATGTGTTTGGAATTTAATAGCAAGTGCTAAAAAATCTGAAAGTAAAATCAATTCAACAATATAACAACGAAAACCATGACAATTAAACTTGACCTCAGCTTCCGATTACTTGCAAAAAATTTAAAAATCTGTTCCTGCCTCCGATCCTGAAACTTATGTTAACACTTGTTTTTGTTAAGCGCGATGAAAAGCCTTTTCATTGGTCGTTGAGGATCAGCGTCCTCTTTAAACTGCACAACGCATTAATTTTACGCCCGCGCGACCATCGCGCGTCCGGGTATAAACCAGTGGTTGCACATATTGTTTGGTCATAGATTTACAAAAGGGTTTCTAAAAAGTTAAGATCAAATAAACATCCTGGTCCTAGAGCTTTAATTTTGTTCCCCAATAATTAACAAATTATTAATGTATTTAACATAAAAGCTAAAACTCATTTTATAAAAGTTGTTATGAGTATTTTTTGTTGTCCAGATTTATTCATAGATAGGTCGTTGGGGAATGAACATCAGGAACAATATGGACAAGTAAGAATGAACTGACTTTAATGCTCCATATACTTGATAACGCATTGATAGTAGTCAAAACAGTCCACCATGGAATTCGCATGACTTAACATCAACAAGACAAAAGAGTACTAAAAGTTGTGCTATTATGTATGGCACGAATACAGTTCACAAAATCAAGAGTCAATTCTCTGCAAGAAATCAATTATTCCTAAGCTAGGTAGCCCAATCTTCTACAAGCAGAAAATTGTTTAAAACTTAACTGGAGTCAAAGTAACTTACATCAAGTGTTTTAAAACCTGTCCATTTATGTGAACTCATTTAGATGCTCAGTATCATAAACATGTAATGTCGACGTTTGAACTGAACAGAGATAGTTGACTTACCTGCATCTTACCGCAGTATGAAGGATCAGATAAAGTGCAGAATCTAGCTTCTCTACTCAATGTAACAAACTGAGGATGGCGTGCAAATGCAATGTCACAATACTTCTGAGCTCTTTGTCGCTGTTTGTTAGACATGTTGACATCTGGTGTGAGCAAAGCGATGTGATTGGCCACCTTGATTAGTAGACTCATGAATGTCAAAGTTAAGGATTTGACTTTTTCTCCATCAGGATTATACTGTAACATAAAAATATTGTAATTTCTTCAAAGATGGAATGTTTCATTGAATGAGAAGAAGCCAAGATGAATGGAGCATTCCATATTTCAACTCAATCAACACATTCTCACTACTGCATTCATAAACATTCATTACTTTTACAATACTGTTCTGTATTCCACTTACACTTTTTGGATAACTAATACATGTAGTTAATCATTACTAATCAAAATTACCCTGTGGCAGCATTTGACGCGTATTAAGCGACTGCCACAATCACAGATATCTCTCTGCTTGAGTATTAACTGCATATCATCAGAATCCAACAGCGCCTTGTATACGCTCAACTGAAGCTCAGATAACTTGCAAAACACTACTTTCTCATCTATCAATAAACAGAAATGACAACAAGTTCAATCATCACAACGTTTTACAGCTTTCATTCAATATACATGCGACATCTAGGCTAAAAAGAATTTATTGAAAATACTTAGAAAGTAAGGGTTCCAAAGCAACTTGAAGTAGAAGGGATATGACTAAAAGTTGGCGCCACTTGCAAGAGTGAAATCATTATGGCGTGGGGGGAGGAGCCTGCCTAG
Organism: Pisaster brevispinus; assembly: GCA_023634235.1. NCBI lineage: Eukaryota > Metazoa > Echinodermata > Asteroidea > Forcipulatida > Asteriidae > Pisaster > Pisaster brevispinus. The sequence continues at coordinate 2,685,557 of JAMKCF010000029.1, read as the reverse complement.
ATCCACAGAAAGGGGTACAGAACCAACATATACAAATATTAGTCCGATCCGATTCTTTAGTCCGAACAGAGGAAATTTTTTTGACATCCAAAGATCAGTTTAAGAAACATTGCAAAGAAAGCAAAAAACGATAAAACAAAAAGTAACAAAATCACAACAAATCCAAAGGTGATAAATGCACTAATGTTACTACTACCGACATCAGACCTTTTGAGTCATGTTAGGGTCTATTTGTAGCCCAAATAGCTCAACCAAGCCAGTGTGTACCTTTAAGGCAGATAACTTTGCAGACTCTCATCATGACTTCATTGAATGCAAGTCTTTAATTGTACAAAATTAAATGGTTTCCATGTTTACCTTTTTTTGGAAGTTGGTGACTTATCAAGGCTTTAGTGCGACGTATCATCATAACATCTCTCATCTCTGCAAACTGCTCAGATACTAGAAAGAAGCCAGCATCAGAAATAAATAAGATTTGAAACTTTGCAAGATGCAGGAAGTAAGAACTGAATAGATTTACTGGTAACAACTGTTCAGATACTAGAAAGAAGCCAACATCATAAATAAATCATATTTGAAACTTTGCAAGGTGCAGGAAATAAGAACTGAATAAGATAAAATTCATGAAATGAAAAAAACAAGACATCATTTCTAGTGATCGCTTTCCATCTCCACATTAAAATATCTACACCAAATTTATCCTACATTTTCAAAGACACTTGTTTATGAGAAGAAACTCTGATAGAGTCCATACAAACCTTTTCTACTCTCAGCTAACTCCCGTTTGCTGGCATCAAACTTTTGGCCCTTTGAAATAGGAACTTCAAATTTAACTTTGAAATTTTTCCAGGAACCCAAACTGTTTGGACTGGCCCTGAAAGTAATAATATGGTAATAACAATAATAATTGGCGGTAGGGGTGTTGCTGAGCATGGCAGACAGCATTTACATCGAATGCAGGAGCTTGCATTTTCATGCAAGGAGGAACGAGGAGAGCTTGTTGAAAGTTGCGCATAAGTCCACGAGGGCAGAAGAAGTTGGACCAAAGGAGTACAAGAGGGAAAGGAAATAGGAAGACATCAGGATTGGATGAACAAACCACTTCATGGCCGGTTTTTGAGATGTACTGAAGAAGTGGAGAGGGGCAAGTCCTGGAATTGCTGAAGACAGAAACCGAGGGTTTGATTACTGCGGCACAAGGCCAGTCTCTAAGGACAAATGTAATGAAGGCAAGGATAGAGAAAGCAAACGTCTCTTCTATATGTGTAGAATGTGTAATAAGGCAAAGGCGACTGTGTTTAATATTGTCAGTGAATGTAGTATGATGGCTCAGACGGAGTAAAAAGGAAGACATGACAAGTTGGCCAAGGTGATTTACTGGGATCTGTGTAAAAAGAATGATGTCCAAGTGGATGCAAAATGGTACAACCATGTTCCGGAGAAAGTTTTGGAGACTGACCAGGTCAAGATCCTCTGGGACTTTAACATTCAGACTGACCATATTATAGAACATAGACGTCCGATGTTGCACTTGTAGTCTTGGATAAGACAAAAAAGATGTGTCATCTCATTGACATAGCTGTGCTAGGGGATATAAGGGTAGCTTCGAAGGAGGTAGAAAAAGATCCAGAAGTACCAAGACCTGGTATGGGAACTCCATAAGATTTGGCAAGTGAAAGTGAAAGTAGTCCTTGTGGTGGTTGGAGCACTTGGCACCATTCCGAAAGCATTGGGGAAACATCTAGATGAAATAGGGACAAATGTAAGGGTAGATCTGTTACAGAAGGCAGCGCTTTTGGAAACAGCAAGAATCCTGTAAAAGACCCTTGAGATTTAAGGTTACGGGGCGTAGCCGGACTTGAGGAGTTAACGCCACAAAGAAAAAAGTGATCTTTCTTGTGCATACTGTAATAAAATGAAATAATAATAATGAATAATAATAATAATAATAGGCATAGGAGAATGGCATAGGAGAGAACCAACACACAGCTTAAATCACATATGGCCCAAGCAAGGAACTGACCCAGGGCCACATTGGAGAGAGGCGAGCACTTTACGAACAAGCTACCCATGCCATCCACAAGTAAGATGATCAAAAAGGAAAATATCTGAGTGATGTTCTAAATTGTCTATAAAAAAATACAATTTGAGTACACAAATATAATTGTTTGAATGTACACCGCATGTAGACAAAGTAAAGGGTAGGTCATTATCAAAATACAAGTAGATCAATTGCAATCTATCTGAAATCTCATTTATTACAGTTAATACCAGTATCAGCCCTCAATTGAAGAGTTTTTGAAGTATTTGAAGACTTCCCAAATTACTATTGCTTATTTCATTTGTTGCAACCAAAATAAGCAAGTATTCCAACAATAAAATGCACAAAATTCTGAAAAAACATGCACCATATTTCATTGTTTTCTGCTTAACGTGGTTATCAGATCTAATGAAGGTTGATTTGTATCGTGTGTTTAGTGAAAACAAGATGATGGAAACTAATTTGCTCTTCCAAAACGTTCTTCCAGATGTTCTAAATGTTTAATGTGACTTGTAAATGTGACTAATGGCAAATACCAAACTAATTATATCCTTACCAGTCAAGTACACACCACAACTCAGATACTTTATTCTGTAGGGCTGTTCCCGTCAGTCCATAGCGGCACATTGTATTGATTTCCTTCAGAGCTTTAGTGATCTGGGAACCTGGCTCCTATAAGTAGAGTAATATGCAACAGTGATCAAGTACATTGTACATTGTTCGTACATGCACTTGTTCGTACATGTACTTATTGTTCGTACATGTACTTATTGTTCGTACATGTAATTGTTCATAAATGTACTTGTTTGTACATGTACTTGTTGTTCGTACACGCACTAGTTGTTCCTGCATTTACTTGTCCAGAAATGTACTTGTTCAAATGTACCTGTCTTGTTTGTACATGTTGAAACAAAAATAAACTAAATACATTTGGTATTTCTTATATCCAGTATCTAACAAAGCTCAAGAAGAATGTCCCCAACAAACTCTAATGTAGCCTTTTGTCAAGGCCTTCGTGGCTTGGACAGCTTCGAGAGCCGCGATCCCACGCGACTGAAAGGGGGACCACGTACGCAAGTGACAAAGCCACGAGGGCCTTTTCCAACTTATTTGCGGTTTCTTATTCTTTTCTTTATAATCTCAATTTTTTGCTACCCAAACGGTAGCAAACGTCCAAACCAATCAGAAGCGACGGGGGTCAGCGGGTCAACATACATTGGCTAACGTCTCGTCGTGTGTACCATCAGATACTTGTTTGCATACAAGTTATGAATATTAATGCACGTTTCATACGTTATGAATAATTCATCCAAAAAAAACACGCAAACACGTTGGAAAAGGCACTCGTGGCTTCGCCACTCGGCTTGCGCGCATGGTCTCCCGTTCCAATCACTCCGCTGTTTACAAAGCTGTCCAAGCCACGAAGGCCTTGACAAAAGGCTAACTCTAGTGTTGAACCAATCCACCTGACATTATCACCACAATCAATCTTGGCTGCACCATTTTGAGAGTGAGTTTCCCTGTATATTAACTGTGTACTGTGCAATTTGACTCCAAGAATGGCAGATTAAGGGCATACAGTAGTCATGTATGACTAAAGTGCAAAGGGTCAATAGTCAATTTCTACAGTAAGTTTTATCTTATTATTTTAAAAGTACTGTGCCTTAAAAAGTGTCAGATTTGCAACAAATCAACTTAGTGACCCTGCTCACAAAATATACCTTGATTTTATGAACTTCGTCCACAATGACTCCAGCCCACTTCACCTTCAGTAACGAGTCCTGTCAAATTTAATGTCAAATACAATTTATTACAAAAGTATCTTTTTATTAAAAATAACATATATTTCATGAAAACTGTACATTGGGTGTTTCAGCACTTTTCTGATCTATACTGATTTTAGATTAAAGGCCTTTCCAACTATTAAAAACAAATAAGGACCTTCCATCACTGAGCGGACAATATCACATTAACATAAACAAAGGTATAAACAAAGGTAAACATTGGTATTAAAACAAAGACTAAGGTACTAGGTTATATATTACCATATAGATTCTGTATGTTTCATAACTTGTGATAACTGCATCTAGTTTACCCTTCATGGCTTTCCACAATGTTTCCTGTCTCTCACGTCCATGGTACTTACTGCAATTAATATAACAATAACAATCAGAATACAATATTTATGTAGTGCCTCACACAGTGTCTCAAAGCACTTTAAAATAGATCAATCAGTTTAAATAAATAATAAAACTCTAAACATACAAACTGTACATATGTTGGACCCAATGGATTGAGGGAGAAACAATTATATAAAATGAGTTTTGAAAAGAAAATTTTAACTATTTCAGTTTTTGAATTTGTATGTTCTGTGGCATATAGTTCCTGAGTACAGGTGATGAGTTTGAGAAAAACAATGTCAGTCAATGTTCTTGAATGAGTTCTTGAAGCTACTGGGTAAAATATTTAACAGTTAGACTTACCCAACTGTACAGTAAGTCCATGTTTCAAATTCTTCCAACCAGTTGTAAAGTACTGAGTTGGGGCAAATGATGAGAAACACTAGAGTGGACTGATGGCTACATGAATTCTTTAGTTTCTGAGTAGGGATAAAGACAATGACATCTAACATGGTCAATTCAATACACACCGAAATCATCCAATCTGAGTGATTCACAATACAGCCCTCTATAGTTTACCAAAGAGAGGTCATTATTCATAAAAACCAGTCAACTGGAAACATCATACTCACAACTCAGCACCACACAGACAGTTTGGGAACTTTTGAGTGACAGACATAAATGTGAATAACTTTCACCAACCTCATAAAAAAAATGTAAGGCTGTAAACGCAACCATGCTTCCTTATCAGCATGCAAGCCATGTACATGAATAAAAATAAGCAACCAGGTCACACCAACAGATGCACAGCACAACAACCAAAAACTTGTTGACCTTTCAAATAATACACCGCAAAAAGGGCCTCTCCTAGTTATAATGTGGAGGGCGCCCTGTATCGTGAATCACTAGTATTGTTACAGACTAACTAGGTTTACTGAGTCTTCACAAACTTTTATTTTGTCTGCATTGATATATTTTTTTACTAATGTCTCAAACATGTACAGTATCATCAGCTTCTGTTGTAATCAAAGAGAAAAATTGTCAATCTTTTTGGTTCAATTGAATACAATACCTTTTTTAAAAACTCTGGCAAGCGTCTTTGGCAGTCCTCCTTTGTACCAGTCTTTCCGAGAACAGCACAAAGAAAGGCAAGGACCTGGAGATACAGATAACAAATATGATGATAAGCTGAGAACACACCCTGAATCAAAAAAATTACAAAAAAGTAGTTTAAATAAATTTACAAAAAATTAAAAACTAAAAACATAGTAGAACTCGGCACCTGCCAAATAAATTACATAACACAAAGGATTCAAAGCTGGATGAAAAGGGGGAAGGGACAGGGTAAAGGGAAGACATGGAAATGCAAGTACTGAATTTAAAAAAAAAACAGAAGAATGTTTAAATGTTAGTAAAACTATTATAAAAGGACATTGTGGAGTTCACCAAGTCATTAATAGGCCTACAGTGCTATATACCACAATTCCATCAATATCAACATGGTTGTCATGGTTGTATGCAATGCAAGCAAGAAAAACAATGCAATAAAAATGAATAACTGTGTGATAAGACTTGAGTTTGCCTCTTGAATATTTCAAATGACTCAACAGATAAAAAAGATGCAGGAAGATTAATCTAGAAACTGCAGATCAAAACAAAACAATTTAAGCAGATATTTTCCCATGGGAATGCCCTCACACTCCCTAACATACAATGTAAGAAACCATACCTGGACTGTCTTTCCCAATCCCATGTCATCTCCCAATATAGCACCCTCTCCTTTCTTATAATGCTGGTACAAAAACTTCACTCCCTCCCTCTGATAATCTCTCAAATATCGGTTAATTGTTGCAGGAACCTACAAGGTGATCAACAAGAAAACAACGATGTGATGAATTCCTTAGTGTTGTTCAAATAGAAGTCATCAATGGTTTATGAAATTATCATAGAGTATTGTCTAGATCTGAGTCTAGAAACAAGAATGTCACTTGAAATAATAAGATGGAAGATGGAAAAAACCTACCACATAGTCCATGATAAAAATTAAAATGATAAACTATTGATAATTGTAATATACATGTATTGATAAATCAAACCATGTCAGAAAAATTGATAAATCACCACACTGCTACAACATAAAAAGTTCATTAATTAAAATAGACTATCGACGACAGAGCAAATAATTTTTGTCTGTCGTCAATAATAATCACACACAAAATGTCTACTGTTTATCATTGCATCCATCCTATGCAATGCTGTAAACACACAGAGTCAGCAATTCACGAATCACCATTATTTCCAACTTGATTAATCTTTTGTCAATGAGGCAAGACCTCAGCAAGAAAGACCAATTGAGATTTAGGCATATTTAAAAAATATAAAATCCTAAAATCTATTTTTCCAATACTTTTCATTAATGTTTCAAATTCCGTGTCAAATTACACAAAAGCAATTATTGAGGGCTATTCTTCATTTTGTTGGAGTGGTCACATTAACCCGACATTTCTGCTGCCACCTTGAGATTTAAATTCTGAAATAAATGTCTGTCAAGCATGCTGTATATGACCATGTCTGCATTGGTAGAGCTCTGCATTCCAGTCGCATGGCATGCTGTATATGACCATGTCTGGATTGGTGGCTGCATTCCAGTCGCACGGCATGCTGTATATGACCATGTCTGGATTGGTGGCTGCATTCAAGGTGTACAGCATGCTGTATATGACCATGTCTGGATTGGTTGCTGCATTCAAGGTGCACAGCATGCTGTGTATGACCATGTCTGGATTGGTGGCTGCATTCAAGGTGCACAGCATGCTGTATATGACCATGTCTGGATTGGTTGCTGCATTCAAGGTGCACAGCATGCTGTGTATGACCATGTCTGGATTGGTGGCTGCATTCAAGGTGCACAGCATGCTGTATATGACCATGTCTGGATTGGTGGCTGCATTCAAGGTGCACAGCATGCTGTGTATGACCATGTCTGGATTGTTTGCTGCATTCAAGGTGCACAGCATGCTGTGTATGACCATGTCTGGATTGGTGGCTGCATTCACGGTGTACAGCATGCTGTATATGACCATGTCTGGATTGGTTGCTGCATTCAAGGTGTACAGCATGCTGTATATGACCATGTCTGGATTGGTTGCTGCATTCAAGGTGCACAGCATGCTATGTATGACCATGTCTGGATTGGTGGCTACATTCAAGGTGCACAGCATGCTGTATATGACCATGTCTGGATTGGTTGCTGCATTCAAGGTGCACAGCATGCTATATATGACCATGTCTGGATTGGTGGCTGCATTCGAGTGCACAGCATGCTGTATATGACCAAGTTGTTGCTGCATATCATGAAGATGAGTAAAACATCTCTTCTGTTTCTTTATTATTTTTGTTCATTTTCGTTTTTAAGATGATTAAAAAATATATAGCTTTATAGTTTTTCTGTTCACACATAGCGCAAAATCACATGTTTTTACAGCGTTTCCCAATGAATGGATTGCTAGTCTTTGTTATCTCACTTTTTGCACACTACAATTCATGCAAGAACTTTTACAACAAAAACATATGCCCTCTTTTGGCAAAATCTAACAGCGCATTACATGATAACGTACAAAAACGGCTTGAACAATAAAGACCTGGCACTGGTATGTCACTGGTCTGGCGCTATATGTGACAGGCATTTATATAAGGTTGTTCAAAACACTGTTTAAAATCTCACACAGAAAGCTTACTGGAAATTTGTAAATGAGGTTTTCTTCTAATGATAATAGACATAGATACTGGTCTTTTGTTCGTAGTCGAAGACAATCACCCCCACCACCTGTATTCAACCACAATGAAATTAGGCTCACCCAACCTGATGTCATTTCTGCTGCATATAATGATTATTTTTCTTCCGCTTTTAGCCTTCCTGGCTTTGTACCTGAGAATCCACCACCATGTTTACTGCACATTCCGCAATAATCTGAGCTCTCGGTGGCATTTAGTAATATTACATCCATTAATTGCAGTCTCCCTAGCAATAAATCACCCGGTTCTGACGATATCCTTCCCAGGGTTCTAAGTAAGGTTGCTCAGCAGGTATCTTTACCACTTTACCTGCTGTCCAATTCTTCTCTATGTCTGGGTAATACACCCACTGTGTGGCGGTGTGCCAACATTACTCCTGTGTTCAAAAAGAACGACAATTCTTTTGTTCAAAATGGTTTGCGCTCACCTCTGTTTTATGCAAAGATTTGGAAAAGGTTGTCTCTTCAGCCATCATTGAACACACAAATATATTTGGCTTGCTGAACAACAATCAACACAGTTTCGCCAAAAGTAGAAGTTGTGTTACTAAACTTGTTAATATTTTGCATGAGTGGGCTTACACCCTTGGTCACCCACATCCTCCTGGAATTGATGCTGTGTTCTTGGACTTTTCTAAGTGTTTGACAAGATGCCACATGGCGTTCTGCTTGAGAGACTGGCTTTAAACTTCAACATCCAGGGTGCTGTGTGGCATTGAATCAAATCGTTCTTGACCAATCATCAGCAGCGTGTCATGTTTCCGGGTAGCTCTTGCTCTTGGGTGGATGTCTCATCTGGTGTTCCACAGGGAAGGGTCTCGGGCCCCACTTTGTTCAGTTTGTTTGTTAATGATATTCCTGACAGTGTTTATGTTCACTCCAGATGTTTTCTTTTTGTAGACGATGCTCTCCTTTTTCAAGTAATCAGTTCTGATTCAGACGAGCATCAGCTGCAGACAGATCTTAACAGCCTTGCTAACTACTCTTTACGTATCAATGTTTTTCAACCCAGCCTAAACCAACCTTATGCATGTTACCCGTAGCAGAAATCTCCATCCTCCTATTTATACTATGGGCAATGCCCCCCTAGGTTCCACTCCTCCATCCAGTGTTTGGGTGTTACCATCACCACTAATCTCACTAAAAACAACAGCGCAGTCAGATGCCTTACGAGGATAGGCTTGGAGCTAAACTGGTTTCCACTTTCATCAAGAAGAGATTTCTTGTTGTGCTCCTTTGTATTTACATGCTTGCATGGATTGTGTAATGCAAAGCCATCACGGATAATGTTTTTGTCAACCCCCTTCATCCAGAATCCCTCACATTTTATCATCTGCCTGCTCGTACTCAAGCTTTGTTTTACTCACCCTCTCGCAGTTTTCCCAGACTTTGGAGCACCTTTTCATCAGGTATTAGGGACTCAGCCGTAATAAACCCTTCACTTCATTTCTTGCGTGCCCTCAAACTGTCCTTTTTATCATCACAATAAGACGCGTCTTATACTCAATAATTACGGTAAATGCAGCCATTGCTAAGGGTGTTTCTAAGGACAGACTATGCTTCAACCCATGTAACTATGGAGATCCAGCCATAGCCACCGATTTGGACATGGCCTATTATCTGTTTTAATTTTGACGTCAATTATCCTCTTTTTAGATGTACATCAAAAGTATGTAGTAAATCACAATACCAATCCTAAATTACCTGAATGACTGTATCTGCATCAGCTGATGATAACACTAACGGTACTTTAGCAGTACAACTAGATACACCAGGGAAAAATGGCTTCTCCAACTCTTTAGAGCTAAAGCCTGCAAAAAGAAATCAAACTATAATGATCCAATAATCTCCATATAGTAAATATTAAACTTGTAACTATTTTAATGGAACTACCACTTGGTTTTTGTTTCTTTTACTAACTCATCGAACGCCGGGAAGAAGGGCAAACAAAGCATTTTTTGTCCAAGTAACAGAAGGTTATAAGCAATAAAATGGCTCCTGAAATAAAATTTAAAAATAAATATGGTATTCCTGTTACATTTTGTTCCTAGAAAATATTCCCAACAAATGTTTTCCCAATCTCATGCAGAATTTAACCTTCCTATAATGCCTTATGAATTGCGGAAAACCAATCAAACTTTTATACTCAGTTTTCTTGAAACACATTTTTCTACATTAACTACTTACATCCTTTTTCCGGTAAAACTTTCATTTAATTTTATTTAATTTCATTTTTTATTTATTCTGGTTGTGAAGCCACAGGCTCTCAGAAAAGCTAACTTAATCACTGTATTAGCCAAAACCCCAGTGGCTCGGAGACAGGAAGGAAGTTATAGTTTTAGATGTGGGAAGAAAACCCTTAGAGAATATTCTCTGAGAAAGCCCAAGCAGTCAGGTAGGGACTGAATCAACCTCATTCCCAGGGGTGATCGATCTCGCCGCGCCATTTTTTCCCAGCATGCCTTGCTCGATCATAACCCCTGGAATTGGTTCATTAAAATGTGATAGAATCTAGTACATTTTAATTAGGCCTGTGGTCGATCCACTCTACGCGCCCGCTCAAATCTGGCAACGCGCAAAAGAGGCATCAAGTCAAAGAGCAACTAGTCCCCTCTTATTCTTCTTTGATCTTGTGATATGTCTAACTGTATGCAGTTTAGGGTGACCGTGTAAAAACATGATTCATTTGAAATGGAATTGCGTAAAAATACTTGAATTTTCACACGCGCGTACTAAGCGTCCTACAAGCATAGGTATTATATTCTATATCTATGCCTACAAGCGCAAAGTAGTCATCCTTTGGAGCCAATCAGCGTTGTTTCTCAGTACATCCCTACCAGGGGTTAGTGACGAGAGGTATCGATTTGGCGCGCTGCCCATGGTAGCGATGCTGGGACTGAAAAACCCAATCCAGATAGTGTCCTTGGTGTGATTCGAACCGGGGTCCTAGAGGTGGAAGTCGAGAAACGAGACCACTACACCAACCTGACCACCCAACTTTGTTACATCTTTCTTCAGGGCACACAATGAACTCAAGTAAACTTAGCTGCTACCTTTAGATTAGTTCATACTGATTTGCCACAAAAACACAAAGAGACAACAGCTGTTTTGAATAAGCGGTTGTAGCTGAAGCATCTATTCAACTCTACCTTCATCAAGAGATCCAAAGGAATCCTTTACACCATGCTCACTTGTTTGAATCACTGGAACCCGTGAAGATTTATTGCACAATACAGCTACAGGTGACCTAGTGTAGATCAACACAATACACTATTCAATTAAAACTTAACAAGGTTTTTTTTAAAGTGCAACCAAACTAACTAAAAAATACTATGCATAAGTAAAATGTAAAACTGTGATTGGTAGATTGAATTTACTCAGATAAAATACAGCAAGAACACAGCAGAAATACATACACAACATCAGGATTCGGGAGGTTAAAACAATTAAATAAAATAAACCAAAACTTAAAATAAGACAGAAAATTGCATAAAATCATCCAAGGATAGCCTAAAAAAGCCAATAACTTAGACTTATCTCCATTTTTGGGGTCGTTACAGAAAAAAACAGCAAAAACAGAATATCAAGACTGTAGTACAGGGAAACACACCAATTTATCATCACATGTTGGCAAATAAACTCACTCAATGTATAAGACATTAAAGTTACACACAATAGCAAGCAGTAGTTCATGGAAACACACCAAGTTATCATCACATGTTGGCAAATAAACTCACTCAATGTATAAGACATTAAAGTTACACACACTAGCAAAAGGTAGTTCATGGAAACACACCAAGTTATCATCACTTAGCGATAGATTTTGGATAACGATTTTACTAAATCTTTGTGATGAATCTTGCGATGACAATCTTGCCATGACTCGATTGTGGCTGCAAAGTGTAAGTTCATCGCAAATATATGATAGATTGCCCCATTTTGTGCTTAAATTTTATTAGTGGTGTACATCTTGACAAAGTAAAGTCTGTCCGTGAATTAAAGAGTAAAATGGCGTTACATTTACTCTTCACGGTCTTTTACTGGGACACTCGGGATACCCACAATGCAGTTGGCTGATGACACCTTTCAGCAACGCGATTGCTGCCGAGAGAGCTTAAAATCGGTAAAAAGGAGATCTTCATCTATTGGGTTCAGTTTTTTTAACCACTTTTGGCATCATGTACATGTAGGCCTCATTGCATGCACAAATCGTCATTCCGATTTCATATCATGTACAAATTTTCGGTGACAACACTTTTGACGAAAATTTCGGGCATTTAGAAATACATTATTTTTGCCAATTAGGCCTAATAATATGCCTTCGGGAAAATATTTAAAAACTGTAAAAAAACTGTTTTCCACTTTTGACATTCGTATATGTGCTGAAGCTTATATAAAGTGTGAGAGTTATCATAGATTGTTTAAAGATGATGACAAATCTTTATATAGGATATCATTATTTCTAACTATTTGGCTTTTGTTTGACAGTGTCAGACATTAATTTACAGATGTCAGGAACAAAAATCATCATTCTCATATCCATAAATTTAACCACATTTTGTCAAATTTTCAATCAATCTCAACGTTACAACTATTTACAAAATTTTATAAAATTAATTATACTATAGGCGAATAGACAAACTGAATTTGATTTCATGTGAACCTTTCTTAAATGAATGCCTAGAATTTAAGCATTAATATGGTCTTCTTGTTGTTACTTTTGATGCACCAGTGTGAAAACGATTTATATTTAAACTGCAATTGATGCCGTTTATTTTTAATCGAACCACAGCAACAACATTTTGACATGTACAACTTCCACATGCGAAGACTGACGGTTTTCTGGCGGTTTATGTCAAAGGTCACCCTCTTTAGCCTGGTACAAAACGTTTATTTTCCTTGTTATGTCATCGCAACTGCAGTGAAAACGCTGTAGTGAAACGAAAAATCAGCGATGTTGCGAGCGCGATGGATTTGCGGTTTGCGATCTCATCGCAAGTGTGAAAGCGATGATTGCAGTAGGGACTTTAGTGAAATTGGCTGTTACAAGGTCTTTTGAATAGAAGTGGTCAGTTCACCGACGGGTCACATATGTGAAGAAGTCGAGGTACTAAGTAAAGTCTATTTGGTCATGGTTCTTGAGGGTCAGGTCGAAGGTCAGTATAAATTTGAATAATGTTATGGGTCATGAAGTTTCTCCTTTGAAAGCGCGCAAAGGCTGCTGGGCTTATGACATGGCAAGCGCGGAATGTAAAAGTGGGGCGAGGCAGATAGATATGCTTTGGTAGCTACATCGAAGTAGGGTGACTTGGATAAGCCGGTGCTGATGCATTGAATTTTTGGCGAATTTTTACAGCCAAGTCAGCTTTAACAATTTGATTGCGACTTGTTTTCGCCTTTGACCAACATTGTAGAGAAGTGAGGGAAAAGCCACCCTTTTACGAGAAAAGTCTCGATTTATTTTAAAGAGGGGACACCCATGGACTGACTGTGAGTATTAACGTTTATATTAATATAAGTAAATGGTACTTGTTGTTGACAATTAATATACCAGTTCACTATGAAAGAAGTAGAGAGAAATAGATGCGTATAACAAATTTGGTCATGCAATATACTAGGTTATACTTAGGCCCTATTTAGTGCCTTATGAAAGACTGCATATTTTTTTCCATGTTTCCAAATGACAGCAAATTGCTTACGTAGTGTAAATAGACTTATTAACAGAGGTATTGTGTTTCAGACATTGTTGGCGTTTTGTTAACCGGAGTTTGATTCTCCGTGAAATGCAACATAAGGGTTTTGAATAGTCAGGTACACTGTTGGACGATGTGTACGGAGATCAGTTGTTGGAATTTGATTGTATTGCGATGATTTCGGTAATTATTGTTTATAGTTATCGACGATTGGGACACCGGACAACCAGGTAGGATCCGATGTATGTGACAGCCTGATTAGCAGAGTAGCGAGGGACTGGACAAGTCGCCGAATACCTGAGAGGCAACCAACTGGTACTCCAGGACACGACTACCAGTAAAGCCTTCTTAAGACGCGCACAGATACCAGGTGGGAGAGTTTTAAGGGGCTAGTAAAGCCCGCAAACCCGACGTCTGCGGACGAATGCCCAAGACGGGCCATAAAGGAGGCCAGCTATAATGGACAATTAAAAGTGACAATTTTGGGCACGATAGCTCATGCAGATTAGAGCGTGTTGTTTTGTGGCTAGAATTGAAGGCGAATACCGATAGGTGGCTCAACGCTGCAAGTTTAAGTTATTAGTGCATTTTTTGTGTTTGATGAAGCTTATAGGGATTATCACCGGTGTAGATTTATAATTGTACATTTTTGGTAAACTCTAAAACGTGGTACCACTTTTTGATGTCCGAAGTTCATTGAACTATAATTGTATAATACAAATAACAACAGTCGCAGTTCAGTATATCATCAATTGTTTGTTTATTTTATCTAACGGTTGCAGTTGTGACCCCGCCTCACGTTTCACATAATTAATTATCGGGATTCCTTAACATTGGCCACCAACAAGAAAGCATCAAATTCTACCTCCATGACAACTACAAGTTTGTATTTGTTATAATAACTTCATCAGGGATTAGGTATCTTTTGGTTTTACCCCAAACCAGTGTAAGTTGTTTATGGTACCTTCTGCTAATTACAGGATTCAAGCTGGCCTCTTGTCACCAGGCACATTAGGTGGTCTAGACACGGTCTAACAGTTAAGAGCTCTTATTACACAATGGTGTAAGGGTAAAAATAAAACAAAATGCCCCCACTGCTTATCACTTTAACATTTTCTTCTCACAGCAAAACTCCAAAAGAAATTTAAGTTGATAAATACCTTTTAGATGGTGCATCACCTTCCTTGACTCCGCCTCCTACTGCTACTGGAGTTTTCCTTTTCTTAGTGTTTCTTGAGACATTTCTTGCTGATGAGGAAGAAACAGAGGAATAAGGGGAGACAGATGATTCTCTTGGTTTACTTCTCTTGATGAAAGTTGAATGATCTACATCGATGTCAAACAAGTCTGCATATTTAGCCCTAAAATGTAAAATAGATATAAGGAAAGAATGACTCATTAATCAATTAAATCAGTTTGTAGCAAAGTGGCATTTCATAAAAGACACTTGGTCAAATGCTAATTTTGCCTTCTCTTAGCACAATCTATTAATGAATCTACACTTTCTCATCCATTCTCTTTATTGACCTAACCAAACAAGCTCTAGAATTTTCTCTTTTTAATATTGCAAGAGTTTTTTTAATTTAGTATATTTAAGAACCAATATTGATTTTGGGCTAATCATGGCACTCACTTTCAGAGTTCATTTGGGTGATGAGTTTTCATACTTAAGAATTTTTAAATAATTTAGGTTTGAACAAAGAAAAATTTACTGGAGCGGGACTTCAACCAACGACCTCCGGATTAACGTACCGGCACTCTACCAACTGAGCTATCCAGCCCTATGTTGGCGGTTTCCCTATTAGTCAATATCTTTGTTCGGGGGTGCCAGTCAGAAGCCATACAAGTTTATGATACAACCTGGGAAGCGGCAGCCAAGGGATTACCTTAAGGGTATGCAATTTTTTAATATTAAATATCAAGTAACAAACAACAAAGGAAACTGACTGGAATTTTTGTTAAATAATTTGGGTTTGAACAAAGAAAAATTTACTGGAGCTCTAACAACTGAGCTATCCAGCCCTATCTTAGCGGTCTCTCTATTAATCAATATCTTTGTTCAGAAGCGGCAGCAAAGAGATCACCTTAATGGGATGCGACTTTTTTATATTTAATATATATTTTAATATTATTTATCATAAACTTGGGTGTGATCCCTGGCTACACGGCAGCTTACGGTTGTATGGCTTCTGACTGGCACCCACGAACAAAGATATTGTCTAATAGGGAAACTGCCAACATAGGGCTGGATAACTCAGTTGCAGTGTAGCCAGGGATCACACCCAAGTTTATGATAAATAATA
This sequence comes from Pisaster brevispinus, assembly GCA_023634235.1. Classification (NCBI taxonomy): domain Eukaryota; kingdom Metazoa; phylum Echinodermata; class Asteroidea; order Forcipulatida; family Asteriidae; genus Pisaster; species Pisaster brevispinus. The sequence goes on along the minus strand of JAMKCF010000029.1, from coordinate 2,669,606 downwards.
TTAAAATATATATTTAATATTAAAAAGTCGCATCCCCTTAAGGTGATCTCTTGGCTGCCGCTTCCGAACAAAGATATTGACTAATAGGGAGACAGCTAAGATAGGGCTGGATAGCTCAGTTGTTAGAGCGCCAGTACGTTAATCCAGAGGTCGTTGGTTCAAGTCCCTCTCCAGTCAATTTTGTCTTTGTTCAAACCCAAATTACTTAAGAATTTTGACAGATATAGAATCATTTCAAAAAGACAGTTTAATATGAAGTAATGATGGATGGTCCTTATATAAACAGAGTCTCAGGATGAGGTGATTTACCTTAATCGCTCCTCTTCATTTACATATTGTAACGGACTTGTGTCTTGTACTGTTGAAGATGTACCAGTCCCTGTAAAATGAAAATAAAGTGATTCGAGTTCTACAAACGTGATGTAAAATGCAATAATGAATCCCCATTTTATACAAATCACAACACTATTCCAAGAAGCACTCAGGCATGTTTTTATTATTATTATTATTATTTATACTTGTAAACGGTAGTTTAGCTACAGGAAAAATAAACTGCTTAAAGAACTACAAGAATAAGCCTTACAGCAACTAAAGCATTGAATGAATGAAGAAGACTGACTGAAGGGTTGGATACAACAGGGTAATGAAAAGATGAGAGATGAGAATAGATTGGGTAACAACAGGAAATGGGGTGGGAGAGGGCAGGGCAGGGAAGGTACAAAGACAACCCAGTTCAAGCTGTCCTTCAAACTACACGTGCAATCATACAGGATTTTGCACAATCAATAACCCTGCTAAATATGACCACTCTCAAAATAGCTAAAATTATAAACATATAAGATCTGAGCATCAGAACATCAAACGTATTGACTGACAGAATGTTAACTGAACGTTATACGCAATATGTGTATTTACCATTGCCACCTCTCTTGGGTCGGGCTGGAAGTTTCTTCAAACGTCTCACGTTAACTATCTCATTGTCATCCTCTGCAAAGCCACTGAATCTGACAGTTGCTAAGACATTGCCTTGCTGGTTGGTGCTGATTGATTGAATGGCTGCTCTGTAGTACAAGGAGTCTTCTGAATATGGTGCCATGCATTTATCTCCTACACACCATTGATCTGGAAATTATATCAAGTGATTGTAAAAGGGTTAGGCAATTTGAACATTGTCAGATGGGGGACAAAATGAAAGATTGAAGATGTTCACAAAATAAAGCATACTTTATACAGTGAGCATGCTTGGTGGTTATGCAGCAGTGTTGAAACGGGTAGGACTAATTCAAAATGAATATTGGTTGCGCAAATTCAGGAATCAGATTTCCTGCGTGTTACTGTGCAATGCACATAGGAGAAGTGATGTATCAGCTACACAAGCACAATACATTATTTGTACATGTATTTGGACTCCCACAATGGCAGATCATGTAGGTACATGTAGACAGTAGCCACATGGAACGTCAGTGCAAGGGGTCTCTCATAGGTTCAGATGCGCATATTAATGTACCTGGTGGGCTGTCCATGCTTAATAGACTACAGTGCCTTCATTTCCTTCATTAGCCCATGAAGGTCTCCAGTAAGATGTCAAGTTTTATGCTGAAACAGTCTGAGAAAATAATGATCATGCATTAAACATACAAAAAAGAATGGCAACTAATGTGAATGTTACGTATGCGTACTACACAGAGATACCATTTTCACTGAACTTGCCATTGTGGGCTTTTTAGGTAGGGTCATACTTTGATAATAACCCCCCAAAAAAAATTGTTATTTTTATCCTGTGGCAGTTTTTTTGCTGTTTTCCCAATATTAGTAGGCACTGTAATCAACTGACACTTTTACAGGTGACTTCAAATGTTATGTATCTTTCCTGATAATTTTGCCTATAAATCAGCATTACATTAACAAAAACCATATGATGACTCTACTTTTAAGAATAAGATAAACTTTAACAATTGAAGTGAATATTCTTCAAAAACCAGTGCAATCTGTCCCTTCAACGCTTTTACATCTGTTTATACTTACACACCACGTGACCTTGAAATGATCTCTGTGGAAAGTTCACATCATGACAAAAATAGTTTGTGAAGTCAGCTTTGAACTTGTGTACCGGGGTATACCTTTACTACAGTCATTGTTTGTTGAATTATAAAGCACTACACGTACTGAAAATAGAAGCTTAGTACTTGGATCTCAGATAACATGTCAACAAATAACTTATGTATTGAACAGACACAAGTAAATTTTAAATATCCAATTTGTAATTGTATTACAATCAAATACCAGCAATACTAATTATACTGTAATAGGACAAAGGACACATGAAGGAGGTATCAAATGCTAAGAATAAGATGCCACAATGTCTATGACCAGTGACTAACCATCCTTCCCTCATGGACCAAATTAAACCCAGTATTACTGGGGCGCTGTACTCCTTTTTTTTTAAATTGACATTCTGTGTTCATATATGATAAGTAGTAGTACTCTTCTACTACTACTAGACTACCTGCTAGTACTACGCACTGCAGTAGCAGATGACTTTTTTTAAGGAGTACAGTATCACATTCACAGCACCTCAATTTAAATTAAAACTGTGTCCAAGTCTATGGCAAAACTAACTTAAATTAAAGGATCAACCATGGGCCAATTGGCTGGCCAATATGTCACCTGCAGAGTCTTTGTCTGTGATGAACTGTCAAGTTACTTGTTGTTGTAAATTGTAGAACTCAAAGTCAAACTTGGTTGAACTATGATTATGAATGATTATTATAAGACCGATGTTTATATAAAAAATTAAAAGCATGGCATGGAAGAGAGCCATAACCCTGTTCCGTCCCAACTTGACAATTGTCCCAACTATAGTTGGGACTGGTCCCAACTTGAGTGTTAAAGTTGGGACGTCCCAACTACAGTTGGGATCGCCCATAGACTTCAACAGGACACCGTGGTCGGATCATGGGTGGGTCCTGATGCGATCTGCGTTAATTAACAAGATTCTTTATTTCAAACCCGGGTCTCGGCTCTGTACAAACTCATGTCAAAACTGGTTTGGAATGATAGTATATCGATATATCGCTCACAATGGACCGCTAACTCAGTGTAAATAGTGTTTTTAGAGGGTTCTGACAGCGGACAGCGGCCTCATGCTCACAGTGCCGCCGGTGACACTTTCTTTACTAACTAACCTCCATGGTCTCAGTAGGCCTACGCATTTAGTTTCCCTTCTCTCGGAAAAACACAATTTTGTTTAATCTCAAATATTCTCAAGGGAAAGTGGTCTTTAAAACTTCATATGATGATACTTAATATTATTATGTCTTTAGTTTATTCGTGGGATGGTTTGTGTTCAGTGCGATCCCAACTGTAGTTGGGACGCCCCAACTTTAACACTCAAGTTGGGACCAGTCCCAACTATAGTTGGGACGATTATCAAGTTGGGGCGGAACAACCCCACTGATAACAAACATTAACAGCCCAACAAGGTTGGCAACGTCTCGTCCATCGATTCACAGTATTTTTGTTAAGATGAGGATCAGGAACAAATCTCATCGTCTCTTTTTACGGTCCTCTTTATACCCTAATTTGAATATCCCAATATCCCATCCATGGATTAACTTACTACTTTTACTTGGGCTCGGCTTTGAGTGTCTTTTCTTCTTACATACAGCTGACGTCTGGGTGTGCGTCCCGTTTGCGATTTTTTTTCCGTACCACACGCTAGCTATGGGGCCACAAAAAAGCGTTCTGATTGGTCTGTTTCTGTAGAGGTCGTGCATTTTAAATAAGGTAAACTAAGGAAAGCGTTATTACACGTACGGTGGTATAGGGCCCTGGCCTTGGAGCACAGCATGCGGTGCGTGTGCTACACTGTGGGCCCTATCGGTGTCGCTAATGTTAACACCACACACACCGTATGCTGTGCTCCAAGGCCAGGGCCCTGTACCAAAATAGCACAGATTCGCCGCTACCTGGATGAAGCTACTACTCTTCGTCTTGTTCACGCTTTCGTCACAACTAGACTTGATTCCGGCAATTCTCTTCTGTATGGACTCCCTGATAAAGATCTTGCTAAAATTCAACGTGTACAAAACATTGCCGCTCGCCTCGTTTCTTGCTTGCCTCGTTCTCACCATATTACACCAGTACTAATGAAATTGCATTGGCTCCCAGTTAAGTTTCGTACAATTTATAAAATTCTTTTGTTAACTTTCAAAGCTCAAACATGTCAATCTCCTGCTTATTTATCTGAACTTGTTCACCATTATTCCCCTACTCGGACTTTACGTTCATCTCAACAGTCATTGCTTTCATCTACAAGAGCTTCTTCTATTTTTTATGGCCACAGATCATTTTCTTACGCCGCACCATTTCTTTGGAATGGTCTTCCTGTGCATATTCGCCACGCTAGTTCTTTACACTGTTTTAAGTCTCTGTTAAAAACACATTTGTTTGAAGCTGCTTATTTGTAATCTGCTTATTTGTAATTGTTTCTTTCACTCTTTGTATATTTTATTGTTCTCTTTATGCGCTTAGAGGCTTATGCATTAGGCGCTTTACAAATGTCTTTATTATTATTTATTATTATTACGTGTAATAACGCTTTCCTTAGTTTACCTTATTTAAAATGCACGACCTCTGCAGAAACGGACCAATCAGAACGCTTTTTTGTGGCCCCATAGCTAGCGTGTGGTATGGACAAAAATATTGCGTCTCGTTTGTGTGTGCGCGTGCGTATACGTCGGCGGGGTGGTGGCCAGGGGGGTGCTTCGTTCTTCCCCACCGCCTTGCCTTAAAACCAAAGGCGCTGGGATGGGCAAACGTATTAAGCACGCTCATTGGTTAATGCTCAGTCCCATCATGCATCACACTCACACTGCGAGCACTGCACGCATGAACAAGAATCTGTGCAAGCTGATTAGCCCATCCCAGCGGTCCTGGATAGGCCGCTGGGGCCGAGCGAAGGGATTGGCGGGTGTTTTGAATCAATAGAGGGCGCTATGTTCGATAAGAAGGCTCAGGGGTGCACCAAACTGTATAAACTCCCATAGCAAGCAATGCTAAAATATTCAAAAATACTCAAAAAAGGCGTAAAAGTCTCTCAGCCTCTTGAAAACCGATCAGATATATTTTCGGACAACTAAACTTCAAATTTGTCAATTTCAATTTTTTGAATTTTTGCTAATCACCCCAGAAAATAAGGCCCCCGAAAATGTGTTTTTTCCCAACCGACTTGCTGCCAGTTTCATGAAGCATCCCTCCACATCCAAAGCCAAAATAGGACCAACTTTAATGCCTAAATTTGTCAAAGTCTCCTCAAAAAAAAAGATTACCTCGGCTCATTAATTTTGGCCTATTGGTGTAGTCATAGTGCACCCTCAGAGAAAGCTCACAGCTAGCTCTGTCTGCGCCAAGGCACAGTCATACCCCCACAAACACACACAACCTTACCCATCGGATTTGTGGTGTCCTGCTATTGTTGTGCTATTATTCCCTTTCTAAAGAATTTCCCTGTTTCATTGTGTAACAGACCCCACAAGGGCAATCCTGCGTACTCACTTCTGCGGGCTTACGGGAGCACCCTTGTCAGGTATTTATAACAATGGAACAATGGACCTCACGAACTGTTCAGAGCTCATTAATTTGTTTATTGTTGATTGTTTTTTGTTCAGCGCCTTGATATGTGTCTAGGATATGTGCGCTTTATAAGAACTCTATATTATTATTATTACTAATGAAGCGGAATGAGTCTCTAAATCTGTGTTGTTGCTTCAACCGTATTTATGGATTTTGTAGTTGTAGTTGGCCCAACATTACACAGCTCAATATTGTTTTGAGCTAGTTTCCTCAGCTCAATATTGTATTGAGCTAGTTTTTTCAAATGTTGCCAGTCATGAAGTTTTTGATATGGGCATGGAAAGCACACAGGCATACACAATAGGACACAATTATTGGCTTTTTTTAAGCAACCAACATGATTATAAACAAATATTGCATTTAATTAGTGGATCGATTTAAATTTTGACTTGTACCAATGATTAGTTGAAATGAGAGCACAACATAACTGCCTAAAGTTAACCGTGGATTCTGCAAAATGTCCTTGGTCTAGTTACATCATGTCTCCTATAGGCCTAAGCAAGTCTTGTATTTTGCATACAAAGTTAACGTAAGTTTTAAAAAGCTTCAGAAATGTAGCCGTTGATGTAAATAGCGTATAGGAAGTGTAGTGCACGTTTTTCTTGCGCAATATCCTTTAACTATCAGTGGGGGAATTAAGTGCATCGTCCCTCGGATCTACAGAATAGTCAAAAGAATGGGACAGAAACAACACCTCAAGGAGCCTTGCTCGACCATACATAAAACAGTAGCCTATTTTTTATTGGATTCACAAGTGCACAGGGGAAAAGCCTTTGGGGTATTTTGTCCCCAAATCGTTTTTCACGGGGAGGTTGGGTGCGGAATAAGCGGAAAACAACCTGGCGCTGGTGGTATTGTTGAAATTAAGCAACTAACGCCTGCTCTAGGGTCTAGTTACTTTACCAATGGATCCTGTTGCGTCTAAGGCCTTTTTGCTATCACAATAATGCTGGGCATGTTGAATGTCTTTATAGCATCAGCCTTATATGTAACTCGGTTAACCTGGACGAAACGCAGTACAGTTGAAGGCTAATGTAGTTATACCGCCAGTTGAAAACTAACACAATCGTGTAGATGGACTGAGAGACGGACCAGTACAGTTTGTTTGCAACCGCAGATGATATCTACGGAGCTCCAAGAGTGCCACTATCTACTTATGCAAATAACGAGATAACCGTACCTCGCCAAAACGACATATTTAACCAAAACAAGTCGACTTACTGAATATAAGATGTTGATTTACTGAAAACAAGATGTTAACTTACTAAAAATAAGGTGTTCACTATACTGAACATAAGGATTTTGAACATATAGATGTTGACTCACTGGAACAAAAGATGTTGACTAACTGAACATAATATGTTGATTTACTGAACATAAGATGTTGGTTTACTGAACGTAAGATGTTGACTTACTGAACATAATTTATTAACTTACTGAACATAAGATGTTAACTTACTAAACGTAAGATGTTGACTTACTGAACATAAGATGTTGATTTACTGCAAATAAGGTGTTAACTTACTGAACATATAGATGTTGACTCACTGGACATAAGATGTTGACTAACTGAATATAAGATGCTGACTCACTTAAAATAAGATGTTGACTAACTGAACATAAGATGTTTATTTACTGAACATAAGATGTTGACTTATTGCTAAGTTGTTGACTCACTTGAACATAAGGTGTTGATTAACTGAACCTAAAAGTCTACTTACTGGAAGTAACATGTTGACTTACTGAACGTAAAATTCGACGTGCTGAATAAGACGTTGACTCACTGAACAGTGTTGAATAACTGACACTAAAAATCGACTTATGAACCTAAGATGTTGACTAACTAAACCTAAACGATCGGCTTACTGACCCTAAGATGTTGACTTGACGCAATAATTTGTCTCCCGGATGAGACTACTTACTACTAAGATTAGGCCTAAGTCAGCTTCTTATTCAGAAAGTCTTCCATGGCGAAATACCGGTATTAAGTTATCTCGTTATTTTTATAAATAAGTGGCACTCTTGGATTCCTGTAAATATTATCTTCAGTTGCAAACAAACTTTACTGATTTGTCTCTCAGTAAAGTGTTTCGTCCAGGTTTACCGAGTTGTCCGCAGTCTAGTAAGGTTGATGCTATATTATAGACATTCAACATGCCCAGCATTATTGTGATAACCAAAAGGTCTTATACGCAGCGCAACAGAATCTGGTAAAATAACTATAGACATAGAGCATGCGCTAGTTCCGCTACCACGAAAGAGCGACTTCTCAAAATTGTCACAGGTCGACTTATTGCATAAAATGAGTTGACTTGGTGAGATCATGGAGGAAGAGTGAGATAAATGATCTCATTCTCTGGGTATAGGCTTGTCATGTGATGTACCCCTGGAGCTCAACAGACAATTAGCTGCAAAGTCAAGACTAGAGTCTTATTCCATGAACGGTCACCGCATCGCCCAGTATATGTATGGTAGTGTTTAGGAATAGAGAGCACGTGGTGCATGTCATGGAATGTCTCAAAGGGGGTTAACAATAACATAATTCTTACAAATAAGTGAACTACATTTTTAAGCATCGACAACAATTTATTGTACATCTCTGGTTATTCTTTAGAAGAAGAAAAACTTGTAAATGTGACCTGTTTTCTGATATGATTCAAGCTCTGTCCCAAAAACGTTTCTTTAGGTATGACTGTTACCACACTATTTGGTACAAAATGTAAGAACGTTCTCAGATTTAAATCGGTCATCTTTCTAAATGACCAGCCCTGAAAAGTACAACATTTAAAATAAATAATATATGTATCATTTAGATGTCGCTCGTTAAACATGGCGGACCGACTTATGAACTGTCATCGAAATAAACATATTACGGTAACATCTTGTTGATTTTTCAGCATAATAAGACTTAAATCCATGCATCCAAGCATTTGTTTGCTTGTTGAGATCTCTGAGACTGGGTGGCCGTCCGTAGGCAACTATGTTGTTGTTGTTGTTGTTGTTGTTGTTGTTGATCAGACTTATTATCAACTTGCTCAGCTTTAAAGTGTACTCTCCGAGCTACAGGCGATAAAAGCCCATTTCAACATCGCGCAAAACATTCAGCGATTGCCAAAACATATTCTATTTCCATGAAGCACACTCTAGAAAAACAAGCAAATTCGCGGCGTCTCGGCCAGTAGTCTGATAGTGGAAACCTCATCAAAAACGCAAGTCGCGTGCCGTTATCGATAATGGGTCAGACACTGTCAACAGATGAAACGGTAACTGTAGGTACTGGGTCACTGACGAGAAACCATAATTACTTCACTCATTTTAATTCAAACATTGCTCGTAGTGTTCCTGTATCACTCCTCGATGAAGTATTTTATTCAATACTCGCAATACTCATAAACTCGTTAATCTACTTTCCTAAATGTTTTATTGTGTGTGGGGGTGGTACGGAGCCCCAAAGGGACAGGTAAGACAAAATTGAAAAGGTAAAAAAATATATCAAAATTATTTCGTTCCCTCGAAATATTATTTCGTTCCCTCAAAATAACATTTTGTTCCCTCGAAATACTATTTCTTTACCTATAACTAAATATTATTTCGAGAAAACAAAATGATTTCGTGGGAACGAAATGATTTTGAAGGAACGAAATAACATTTTGATGGAACAAAATAATGTTTCAAGGGAACGAAACAATTGTAATTTTTTTTTCACATTTTCATTTTGTTTACCTGTCCCTTTAGGGCCTCTGTACAGGGTGTTGTTTAAAAAAAATATTAAACAAATTCAGTAACTTTAAACATTTCACTAGGCCTATTGAAGTTAAATTGTCCTTCCCCTATCATTGTTATTGCTCGTTATTCGTATTTAGAGGTCGAGAGATGTTTTCAATCCTATATAAATTCAGCCTCATCTTCGTCCTCATTTGAGCTTATGAATGAAGGCGAGGACCCTCTTATGCCATACTCTAGAGATCAAAGGCTCAATATGGATGCTATTTACATAATGCCGCGGTCTGATTAATGGTGTGCAATTACGGTCACAAGGACTTGTTTCTCCTCTAAATTTGCTTGCTTTCTAACTCGCTCCCGTGCAAAAGACTATTTCTCATTACATAGTGTGTGATAACTATACAAGCCAAGTTGAACATTATTTGGAGTGGACAACAGGGGATCTAAAATGAATAAAACTAATTTAATCTGTCTCCAGCCCTTTGGTTAACGCCACTGGTGCATAGACTAATGTTGCGCGCGGTCCAGGCCTACAGCACATTGCCCTTTCAGTTGCCCTTCTCTAACGTACACATCCATGCCGTAGGTACGGGTATGTCTCCGGTCACGTTGCCTGCTTGGATCGGACCATTCCCAACGGTCCCCGATGTTTCTTGCATCAGTCTTATTCGATCGTGCTTCACATCAGATAATTCATGCACCTCTTTTAATGCAGCTATAGTGTCCAGTAACTCCGTAGATACCCTCAGTAGCGCTCGATCTTGTTTGTCCAAATCATCCTAAATCGCAAGCAAGAAGGCACACAAATCAATAACATAAAATTCAAGTTAATTAGGAAACGGAATGAGCAGAAGTTTATGAATGCATGTTAGCTTGGGGAAAACCAATTATAAGCAAGCTAATTTTTATCTTCTCCTCCCGCACAGCCGAGCTTGGCATTCCATTCTTTATTAAAATCCCACGAAACATCGATAATCTGCGAGCAAATGCCATTTAGAAAGTCTCCACTTTAAATAAATAATAATATACGGTGTTCTGAGACGCGTAAAGCTTTGGGCGACGACTCACATGATAACGAATTCATCATAAATGCATCAGGTATACATTTACAGCTTGAACTGGGAAATAATTTAAATGCTACAAGTTGTTTGTGCATTAATTACAAACAGTATGTAAACATACTTTGGCTCATTTCCAGTCGGGTTGATTGTGTGTTTTAACGTCCGTTTGGCATAACCAGGGTTTTGAGGAAAAACACATATTGACCACTAAATTCTAGTTTTATATAATTTTTTTTTTCATTTCTTAGTGGTCTGAATATTGGAATATTCCAGAGAAAGTTTTAAAGATATGTTTTGAAGTTAAAGCGTTTATATGCGTTGGACTCTGCGCAAGCCTGACATTGAAATCCTGGAAAATTGTAAAAGTAAATTCCTAATTTCTTTGTTTATATCAACTGCGACTGAAAATGCAAAAGAATAAGCCATGAAAATAATCTGTCTCGTTTTTATTTAGAGGCAAAATGCTTTGGTTACAATATTATCAAAAAGGGAATAGATTCAACTATTGAACAGTTTTTGTACAATGGCTTAACTGTTGGTCGGTTTCTTGGAATTTATTCTGTAGTTGACATGGGCAAGCAGTACTAAGGTCTAGACTGTCTTGACCAGATCCTTAAGGGACAAGCAGACGCAGATCAGCATTTTTGTCTAATGGACAGAGATGGGTGAATAATTGTGACAATAAGATTGCAAACACGTTTACATTCAACGAGCCGCAACGAGCCACCAACATCAAACTGTTACCAGTAACTACATGACTGTCTACAACTTAATGAATCATGAGACTTGAATATCACGGGGAAACACTGAAGTATAAATAAATGGAAATTTTCATTCGAAAGCAAATGCCAAGTTAAAGGAAGTCCTTCAAATTGATGACTTCTAGTGCGTCGTTGTTGAGATGTCTAAACTGGAGGTTCGAATCCCAGTCATGCGCACCATGGAGCTTGCGCCACGGCTGATTGAGTTTGCATGGGGGGGGGGGCAGACACAATATTGTGGCTGTTGCGGAAAACAGAGATATTGTGTATAACTCGATCTTTACATGTTTGTTTTTGACAAGCTAAAGTAGGGGCCTACATTATTACTCATTGATTGAAAAAACGTCGGATTGGTTTGCAAAAAATGAAATTACTTTATTGTGTACCAATTATTGTGACTGTGCTTTGTTGGAGTAGGGCTTATTAAATTGTTTAAAAAAATAATAAGGAATGGGACCAGGTGCATCCAAATAAGCAATGAAAATAAATGGAACTTCAATTGGTTAAGACAATGGATTGGCGACTTCCAATGGGAGAAATATCAAATACTAGAATACTTTTACCATCTGCTAAATTTATCCCACTCTTTGTCTCGTTTTACAATACAAGAGACCTAAAAGAAATCCTTTTATGAAAACACGAGAGCATTATATTATGACTGTTATAATAGAGTGTTCCATACCATTGACGCTAGTTGATAAACAGTGAATTAGATTTTACTATGGAGAAGGGCTAATGTGTGCATGGATTTCCCGCCAGTGTACTGTCCTTTTAGGCCAATCTGACGTGAAAAGACAACAACTTTCATGAATGATCACATTAAACTTGCACTTTCCTTAATGCATACACACTTTGGCATGAGAATAGATTGACGAGTCATATTATCTACTAGCACATCAGGCTGACCCGGTACTTCTGATCAAGATACGAGGAGTAAAAGTGTTTAATCAAACACAGCGCCAGCTTAAATAGTTCCTTTTGACCTTTCAGCTGTCCTGAATAAGCCTTTCAGTGATGCAAACATCGAGTAGGCATGGGTGCACTACAAATATAAATTGGTTCAATTATATAACTTCAAGAACTTGGGATGCCTGAAATTAAAACAATTCCGAGTAGCAGTGCAAAACATCAACATGTACATCACTCATGTGAATAAGACCAGACATCTCCTCTTTTTTGTAAAATTCATCATTTCCATAACGTTTTGAAAAAAATAAAGTATGATTTTATCCATCGTCCCTGGTTAACTTGTCTTGTGATATTTCATTCCAAATGATAAACTTATTGTCAAAAAGGATTTGTAAAAATCTGTTTGAATTCTCAACTACAAATTCCATTGTAATAAATAGTTCTTTAACACTATAAATAGGTGTGCGTTGCTTACGATATATGTTCATTAATGAATCAATTACTTCTGTAAAAACACTGAAGTATATACTGTAATTGCGAAAATTAACTACCAGTTTCAAAATGTTGGGGTTTGGGTTTCAGAAAAACATTATTTAGTATAGTTGTTACAAAATAAAAACAGGAAAAAGTGCACGTAAAAAAAAAAAAATTTTTGTCTCCCCCCCCCCCTAAAACAGGTAAACAATGTTTTAAGAACAAAAAGAGAAGCTAAGAAAAAAACTAAGTGCTCTGCCTTCAGTTTAAATGACAGCATATATACTCACTATGATTTTTCTGAGCTCTCGCCGTACGGTTGACTTCTGTTGACCGTAATGAAAGCCTTCGCTCCTTGTTGCTGGATCCATTGAGTAAAATTCAATCAAACAACCTCGCAATTACAGTCAAGCAGCTCACAGTCATATGAGATATCTCTCTGTGCTCATTCTTCCTTCCACTGTTTCCTTTCTGTCTCTTGATGCAAGAAGACCCCCAAAATAGCTGAAGATACCGATCGGCAGTTCTTGCAATGCATGCACATCTCACACATCTCACACTTCACTGTATGTTAACCACGTGCCGCAGGCTAAAAATTTAGCCGTCAAGAAAACGTAACATGCGCACGGTCGGTATTGATGAGTGCTCTCGAGTGTTGGATCTGGCAGCTTGTCAACATCAACTAATCTAAAATGCCACATTTTGCACCATAGTGATAGAATCGAAAGCCAAAACAATTCCACTCTTTAATTCATCTCTGACATCAACAGAGAGCAAGACCAAGACACTCACACGGTGGGTAGACTGTTATTATTATCATCGCTTTTAACTGTCTCCAGTTGATTAATTCATATTAAGGTTTGGTTATGCGCAAGCTGAGTGAAGCGTACCGGTATCATCAAAACAAGTCCCCAATAACGACAATTTCAGAGCCTAAATGTACACATGAGGGTATATTCTGCAATGAAACAACAGTATACAATTAGTATTAAGCTGTATGCCTGTCCATGCAATTTATTTCTGATGGTATTGAATACTGTCCTTCTTTGGATGCAAATGTCATAACAACGGTTAGGTCAGCCACAAGCACATGATATAAGCTCCATTTGCTGTCGCAAATACTAATGCAAGACTAGTGAAGCGTACACATCTTCATCGGTAACGTTGACAACAGAGTGATAAGACCCTCAAGGTAATGCCATAAAAATGGCCGCAAATTACATATGAACACGAGACGACTAAAAGCACAGTACATAAACTGACCCATAATAGCTAGCTTTCATGGTGGCTGCCAGCCTAACTCATTTCCTTCGTCGTTTGTGAGTACTTCCTTCCGTGTTTCATATACTGTGAACCCAGTCTACATAATATTTACCATTAAGCTTGCAGACCATGATATCTCACGTTGGTGCTTTCACTTCATAGTTGGTTTCCAGTGAAATTTACAATTTTCCTTTCAATTTAATGTGTTTGAGATTAGCATCTCGTAATAATGCAGCTATGGCCAATGCTTGGAGCACTCCTGCATTGTAGTTCTACGTAGGACAGCTGCCAGTATATAGCCAGTCCTTACAACGCATAATTCTTTTGTTCAATAACAATAGCCACATTTGATACAAAATTAAGCGTCATTGGCGAGTCTCAAAAGATGTCCAAATGCAATGTATTTCACAGCCGAGTTTTGGACTATGTTGCAAACCCTTGTTAGTTCTCCACGTTTTTTTGTTTTTTTTCTTCTTTTTTAGTTATGACTACCAAAAAAGCTCATTGAGTTGATAAGAAAGCAAGAAGGATTGTTGGCATAACGAACTACACATCAGTACACCAATCTAACAAAGAATCAACATCATTTAGCGGTCGCAACCAACAAAGAAACATTTTCATCTTAAATATTGCCAACGTCGAGAAAATGGTTTTTGAAAACCTTTATATCTCCATAATGCTTATTTTAATTGCCCCAATCTAAATGAAAGTAGAATTAAACAAAAACATAATTCTCTCCATCCTCTCAGAAATCCTTCCCTTTTTCGGTTGAGGTGGTTTCTCCTAATTTTGATTTCATTCTGAGCAATCTTCATGTAATTTCATTTTTTATATAGATTTGTTTTCATTGCCCAAAATAGAAAATGCAGTTGCAGAGAATATTAAAAATAAATATTTACCGACGTGCAACTCTGGAAACTAAAGGAGCGAAAATGCCCAAGCACACAACAAATTGTGTATTTTAGTTTCTATGGCCATTGGGTTTAGAAAAGTGGGGATATCTGCCCGTATTTTATAATTGCTGTGTTTAGTTTGCAGGTTTTTGTTTAGAATGTGTCAGGTTATTAGCAGTAGAATAGAGTTGTCATACACAGTCCTCATTCAATCATCTTGCTCTATGATTCAACCCATCCCTTAAAAATAAACAAACGGGACAAATACTATAATGTTACATAATGATTCTACAAAAAACTTTAGTCTTTCAAACTCTTGATATTAATCACATGATAAACGCAAAAGAAAAATACACATGAGTTTCTATGATTCTTTAAAAATTGGACGGATGGATTTATTAAGTTAAAATGTTAAACTTTACAATAAATGGATAAATAAATTCAAAAGAGTTTTTATGTGCATATCCCCAAGTATTTTTCAGTTGAATATCATCCACTTTGCGGTAACATGAAATCCTAAAGATCGAATAAGTGATACATTTTAAATTGTTGCATGATGTGGATAATACAATACAAACTAACTGTTACTGGTGAACCAGGACAACAAAGTTTCTTAAGGGAGGAGTGTTGGCTCTGAAATGACCGATGTTGTGGTCTCAATGTTTCTCCTGAAGACGAACAGAGTGTACTGTTCGAAATCTCGAGAACACAGCAGCTCTTTTCAGAGCCAACGCTCCCCAAAAACAGATTAACACATGGTTGTACCTGCAAGTTCACTAGTAATAGGCCCTACTTACTTCCTAAGACTCGAATGATTATTTAACTGTTGATACACTTCTCACAAAAAACATTTATTTATATCAATCACAATGGAATTCTTCATATTCAAAACACAAAATAGAAGAAATCATCTGCAACACATAACAACAATATTTACATCATGTATTATGATATAAGTGGACACTGCATAAATTGGTCCGAAGGTTGGAATCAAATAATTTTACACTAAAAGACTCTGTGTTTTGATATGTCTATTTATCCCAAATGGACTTCTGACCTTATATGTTGTAATGAAATAAACCACTAGAGCTAACTATCCATTGTCTTCTCCTGAATATTAATTGGTGAATTTGTGAATAGTTAAGTGTAAAATTCCCAACTTAATTTGATTTCGCAACCCTGCAATCAACTCACTACACACTGATTAAAACCCATCAAATTTTAGATTTGCAATTGACCTCGTCTCTCTGAATTTTGCTGCTGCAATTAAATCAACTTTCAATTTGCTAATAACAATCACTGGTGGAGTGAATGGTGCTGTGACCCAGATAGGATGAAATGAACGACTCAGGCATTCAAGCTGTAAGATGAACATGATCAAATGCCATTTAAAGTCACACAGTATAGGAAATGTTTTGAGTTCACATAAGTTTATTTGAAGATGCTCCAGCATGCTCAATTCTGATGGTTTGGATTTTAATACGACACAATGTAAATCTTTAACGTAGATTAACAAGTTTCACCATCTGACAAAGCAAAAACTCAAATATTAAACTACTCAAAACAAATTCATTTGATACAATGGCGTTTTACCTTGTTCATTTGAAGATATATAAAAAAAAACATTGCCATTAAGTCTAAACATTTCACTTGTTTGTGTTTATGAATTGTTTTGACCCCTTGCACACTTTGCCTTTAAAGTTGTGTTTTCTTTCTCAACAGGCGTTTCTTAAGAACTAGACAGTGATCTCGAAGTGATCTCTGAACCAATGCAGAATATATGTATCTCTATGACAGGCAATGAAAGTGCCCTGTACTTCTGTCAGTTGTCATTCTTATCCTCATGACTGGTACCATTTGAATCAAATTAAACTCTCTACTAATTATAGAATGGATAAACTTGAGAGAATCGGAATAAACAGCACAAATATTGTACTGAATGGTTTAACATAAAACTAGGAATAAAGGACTTCACTTTAAATAAAATACCACAGCATACACTATGTCTCGGGAGACAGTTTTAACTGTTTTTCTGGCTTTGTATTTTTTTCTTTTCGTTTTTACAAATAGATACAAACCATTAAAGAAAAATCTAATAATTCAATACAAATCAAATAGTATACAAGCTTATAACAATATTTGAAAATTCAATGGTAGCAGATTTTTCTTTAGCTATCAATGTTTTAAAGACATCACTCACACACACCCACACACAACATATAATCACACATTCAACCAATCTCTTTATTATTATTATTTGGTTCAATTGACTAGTTTCTTCAAATCAATTTTCTTTGAATTGTACCTCATGATGGGTACTTGAAAGGCTTCAAATAAAGGATCAAAACATTTTTTTTAAATAAATAATAACCTCATGGTGGAACAAGAATACTAAACCAGAATTTAAATCAGTTGATAAATATTGTAATAATGGAGAAGCAGAAAAGGCTACAAATCACAAATAACTATTAAGGACTCTGTATTTGAAAATCAATCATAAAAGCAGAATGAACTGGTTGACTCAATATTTACATTGTAAATTTTGCCAAAATATAATTGTTTTGATGAGAGTTGAGACAGAAATTAAAATTCAAGAAGCAACCTAGATATTTTGAGGAACAACCAGATGTGTCTAAACAGAATGGTTAGAGTGAATGGAAAACACAGACAGACTTGGCTCTTTCAGTGAAATCACATAACCACATGCAGAGCCTATGTCAAGTACACGAAGAGGAGGTTGTTGATACAACTAGAATTATGACCAATCAGCAGGGAATTCCAATGGGCAGGCTCTGACCCAAATCCATGTTTTTCCATCAACTCACTGTCAAAGGCATTGATGTCCAATTCAAGATCTTTAACATTTAGCATTTTCTCATTCAAAAACTATACCAACTTAAGAAGAGAAGAGGGAAAACAGAAACTTCAAGTTTTATTGGATTACTTGTTTAGACACTTTAAGCTACAAAATTATGCCAACTTAAGAAGAGAAGAGGGAAAACAGAAACTTCAAGTTTTATTGGATTACTTGCTAGACACTATAAGCTACAGAATTATGCCAACTTAAGAAGAGAAGAGGGAAAACAGAAACTTCAAGTTTTGTTGGATTACTTGCTAGACACTATAAGCTACAGAATTATACCAACTTAAGAAGAGAAGAGGGAAAACAGAAACTTCAAGTTTTGTTGGATTACTTGCTAGACACTATAAGCTACAGAATTATACCAACTTAAGAAGAGAAGAGGGAAAACAGAAACTTTAAGTTTTGTTGGATTACTTATTTAGAGGCTATAAGCAAAAGGACTGTGCCCTGCCGTCCTGCCTCTTCCACATTTACCTTGAATCACCATGCAGAGACTGCTGCGATGAAATCTTTAGAAAGGGGACAGGAGAAATAATAAACTGACTAAAAATCTAGTTATTAGCGCCACATCAGATCCCACACATCCCAGAAGTACTTTGATTTCATCACAATGTCTTATGATGAAAAATTTGCGACAGTGGGTGGATGTGCCAGGGAAGTTTGGTTGGTGGAATTGGGTAGGATCAGAGAACTGCACCGGTTAGAAAAAAAGACAGCATGAGCACGTGTAAGCAAAGTTCTGTTCAGAGCTTGGCATTCTTGTTCCTAGAAAATGAAGACACGCGGAGACAGAATCACACTTTTGAGAGCTCGTTGTGCGTTCTGCTCAGACTGAAAGAATTGGAGTGCACCATGCATGTGCTCCAGGCATTATATCTTAGAAATAAAAGACTTTCATAATTGAAAGGATGATTTCAACTCCTTGTAGATCATGACGCAATTCATGCCCATGTAAAAACAGACAATTACCTTGTAGGATAAAGTGTTCAAAGTTGGCTGTCAAAGTTAAAAGAAATGTTTGGTCAAACTGAAGAACAAAACAATTACTTCCATCATTTGTTTAACCCTTTCAGTACAGCCAGCCAGATGTGCCCAAAGAGGCATTCCACTTAGTGACCACAGAGTCCTTTTGACACTGAACTATTTCCTCTCTTGTTTACCATGGAGGCTCATTGGCACACGAACCAACAGTAATTTCTCAAATGTAAATTGCACCCTTGATTGCTCACTGCATCATGCATGCCCCCGCGTCGCGACAACAAGATTAAAGCCTTTTACAATTGCAGCAAGCATCCACACCTTCTTCATTCATGGATTCATGACCGATCAATATGCAAAAATTTTGAACGAACTATGTGCACATGTCCTCTAACAATGATTCACTGCATATGTCAGAAGACAGTGAGGAAAAGCCCATCGCCTCCACATCGATATCCTGTTCATCCAAGAAGCCGAATTTCCTGTGTGGATGGCGTGAAGCAAAGTCCTACACCCGGCTATCAGGGCTACCAGGGCTACCGGGATTACCGAAGACTTCAATGGGTTCTCACCCTTAGAAATCTTCATACTGTACTTTTGTGAAGCAGTGTGGCAGTTGATGGTAGAAGAGACCAATCGTTATGCTGATCAAACTTTGTGTGCGGGTGCAGAAAATCAGCGTGATTTGAGACCATTTAATGTATCTGAAATGATGGCATTCACGGCCCTTCTTCTTTGCATGGGAATCAACAAAAGGCCTCATTACTCCACGCATTAGTCCAGGTCTGAAGTTCTACCAAGTCTTCTGTACTCAGCAACCATGGCTTGTAACCTATTCACTGCAATCCTTTGACAACAAAGATGTGGAGTACAATTCTCTCCGTGACAAACTTTACAAGTACGCCCCCTGTTAGACATTGTGCCACCATCATTCCTCTGTGTGTACGGGCCTGGACGAATCCTTTCACCTGATGAGACTATCGGTAAAGTTCAAAGGACGACTCAGCTTCAAACAGTAGTGCCACGAAAGGCTGCCAAATGGGGATTGAAATGTTTTTCATTGAACGAATCAGACAGTGAAAAGACAAATCCTCTAAAAGTACAAATCCTCTAAAAAGCAGCTCAAGGGAGCTGGGTACGGAGCAGGACAATATAATGACTGAAAGTGTTAGTGTAAACATAGAGAAAGGTTATTATCTTGACGAAAACGTCGGTTTTACTTCTTCTTTTTTTATTTGTTAAATCTTTGTTAAATCTTTGACATCTTTTCTTTCAAGAAAAATATACTTTGTAGTGGTTTACTTTGTAAAATAAAATTGTATGTTTCTCTATCTGAAAGCACCTATTTTCACTGAATTTCACCATACAGGCCCCCTTAAGGGTTTTCATTTTCCCACTTTAAAATCACGAAAGAGAATAACAAGCTGAGACCCATGCACAGAAGATTATCATGGGCCTATAGAGATGCAGGTCAACAAGCTGTCATACACTGTCTTAATTATGTCCTTGAGGTAGCTGCCAAGGATGCCTTCAAGGCTAATGGTGTTTAGTTTGTAGTAGTAATGCTCAACTCCTTGTACTTTCTTTATAAGAAGACTGCAAAAAGATGGAGAGTTTCAAAGAGTAAGGGTTACAATAAAATAACTGATAATTCGTTGGTTTTAATTGTTCATTGTTTCAGTAAGTGCGTGGTAAAAAAATGGATAACTAGTATCAGTTAATCATGAGCTATGTACAACAATAAAGTGCTGATTTTGAATTGTGATGTTATTTAACAAAATCATTTACATTTTGAAACCTAATGATTTACAAAGGAGAAAATTAAAGTATTTGAACATTATCTGTGCAACAAGAGTAACGGTTTACCACTTCCTGTTTCAATTGAACACATATGGAATGTTCTTTAGCCCAATGATTTTGACACAAAGCTATCATAGTACATGTTATGCGTATCAATGCTATTGTTTTAATCTTGATATCCGATTGCTGAGATGTTGCATAAAACATCGCGTTTACACTGGATTCAGCAAGGGCGATCAAAGAAGGATCAGATCCTGCTAGGGGGATCAAACTGATCGCTAACACGTTTACACTCAAGTCTGATCGCGCATTGATACCCCTTTGCCCAGCCTCGGTTCAACAGAAGTTCCACACTGCTCGTGTGACAGGTCAACTGAGCAAGGTCATTGACTGTGCGCACACGTAGGCGGATTTTTTTTCAACTCGGTGCCCCAGTCTGTTCGATTGGTTAGACCGGAAGTCGGAGGGTCAAATTGCGGAGTCTGATCCTGCTTTGCATTTACACTTTGTTTTTTATCCACCTTGCAGGATCAGATCCTCCTTTAATCCCGCAATAAAGGGGGATCAAAAAGGAGGATCAGATTCTGATCGCTCTTGCGTTTACACTAGCTGTTGATCGCCCTTTGATCGCCCTTGCAGGATCTGGGGTCGATTTCACAAAGAGATAAGACTAGTCTTATCTGAAGTTAGGACCAGTAACTGGTCTTAACTTAGGACTAGTCCTATCTCCTAGCATTGCCTAGGACTAGTCCTAAGTTAGGAAGGGTTTTGTGAAATCGACCCCTGATCCTGCTTTGATCGCCCTTGCCGGATCAAGTGTAAACGCGGTGTAAGTGTCAGGAAACCACAAAAGGCAAATAGCACTAGGTGGGTCCAGCAAAGGCCAGAGCCTGCAAGGTCTTAGTAAGATCCTATATACCCATCATCAGACACCTCAAGATCCAAATAGAGGGTGCAACTGCAGACAAAACACAAAATCAGAGGTTACTAAACTCGTAAGTAGGAGACATCCTTGGACCACTGTCTCCACTTCCAGAGAGTTTGCAGAACCTCTTCAACAAACTTCCTTCTGCCCATGAACAGTTTCAGAAGAACATTGTCCAGCTGACAGCCACAGAGTCAGAGGTACCAAGTTCTTCCAAATAGGGTGTTAAGTACACTATAAATATGGATGTAGCTACGTACAGTTGAACATACTGGAGCTAACTGCAAACACCAAGCAGCAATTGTGAAGAAGTTCACTTTGTCATTTAATTCTCTACGAAAACCATAGCCAAGCAGAAAAAGAAAAAAAAATAAACTTTGATGCTACTGGTCAACACCTACAAAAAACATGGTTTTTTTGCTCAGAGGATGAGACTCCACATACCACTTCATCTTTATCAGTGTACATTCAACAAAACATTAACGAGGGGGAAACTACATGTACACTCATCTCTGAAAATAGGAGAGGGGAACTACAAACCTCCTCCCAAAGTGAGGCTGATGACAGAGGGCTTTAACAGCCCTCAATTTAATTGACAGTTTCAAAGAAAACATTTTGCAAAAGATGCAGCCTGAAGAAAAAGAAGTGTTTTGTCCAGCTATTGCAACCTTCTCCAAAAGTGCTGGACTGTTAGAAACAGACTCCGCTCCCATATTGGTTTTGTCAACCTTTGGGAAGTATGCAGGAGCTACATTAAAGAAGGAAGGGAGAAACAAGTTAGCAGTTCTCAAATGAATCGGTGTACAACCAACAGCAATTGCACATAGAAAGAGAACGCCAGTTGGAGGAAGCCGCATTCTCTAGAGATGATGCCTCTGCTTCCGCTTCCCAGGTTGTCCCCTAAACTACGGAAGTTACAGGTTGAATGGCTTCTGACTGGTACCCTGAACAAAGATGCTGAAAAATACGGTGACTGCCAACATTAGGGCTATGGCTCAGTTGGTAGCGTGCCGGCACATAAATCCAGAGGTCGCAGGTTTAAGTCCCGCTCTGGTAGATTTTTCTCTGTTCAACCCGAAATTATTTGAATTTACCAAGTGAAGTCAGTTTCCTGTGTGGTTTATTACCTTATTACTAATTTTAACATCACAAATACAGAGCCCTTAAACATGATACAAGGTTTTCAAGTAAGGCAGGAGGTCAACAGAGGTTTCTGCACGTTGGAATTCAAATAAAAGGGACTGTTAATTTGTTTTAAAATAAAACTTTGAAATACAATCTACAGCTCTCCCACCTCTCCCTGGAGTTTAGGATAACTCAGGGGTACAGTAAACTACTGATATTAACATCATCATGGAGTGTACAGTCAACATAAAGGCCCACTTTCATAGAGCTGCTTCAGCAAGAAATGATGCTTACAATTTTTCTGCTAAGCAAAATAGAGCAGCATACCCATCACAAATGGAAGATGTGCCAAGGTATTTTGGCTGGTAACCTTATTCTGGTAAGCATAAGTTTGTTGTGCTCAGCTACTTGTTGTGCTTAAGCAGCTCCATAAACTTGGGCTGATCATGAAATATTGTGTGATTTGTTTTTTTTAGTGACGTCCCCATTGGGTTTGTACACGAAAACGAAGCGAGGACGTCCTCGCTCTGTCAAACACCCGAATCCCTTTTGTTAAAGTCCTCGGTTTGATGGATAGACACGCTCACACACACACACCCTTACAGATGGTGGCTTGTGGGGTCCTGCTGTTGTTGTTCTATTATTCCCTTTTCTAAAAAATTCTCCTGTGGGGTCCAGGTTCCACAAAGAATTCCCTTGTGGGGTCCATTGTTCTGTTGTGTTTTGGACCCCACAAGGATTGGTGGGTGTGTTCACCCTTACATACGGCAGTTACGGGGTACTTTCATTGTTGTTCTATTATTCCCATTTCTGAAGAAATTCTCTGTGGGGTTCCACTATAACAAAGAAAACCTTGTGGGATAGCATTGTTCCATTGTTAAAATTACCCAGTAAGTTGGCTTGCATATGGGCACATACTATGACTCCTTTAGAAAATAGTTACACTGCAATATAAATAACAAATACTCTCAAAACTTCATTCTTTTCACACATCGGTCAATGCAAACAATGTGAAAAAGAGACCGATCAAGCAAAAAAGCACCCCAGCAAACAAGCATACAAGCATAAAAGTATGAAGTATACACGTATACAAGTACATGTATACAAGCAACCCAGCAAACAAATAAACAACAAACCATCTCACTCATTTTGGTTTCAACATAATATACTCAATCTATTTGCAATTTGGTCAAGATAATTATTATAACATACTACATGTATCTCAACTCAACTGTAGGACTGACTTTATTAATATAGTGGAATGTTTAAGAATACCTAAGGCAGGAACATTGTCACACCACTTTTAGTGGTTACCAATGGAATAATAAAAAGCACCACATGATAAGACCTACTTAATATCCCCCGCTTGCCAAGGCTAGACAACCTTGGTATATAAATAAAAGCACATGAACAATTACAAATTACTTTTGCCTAGATGTAAAAGCATGGTGAGGACTTGTTGAGCACCCCTCTGAAAGACAACAGCTTACAATCTAATGCAACTCCTTACATCCCAATGTCACACTGTGGATCATCCATCTGCATATTTTTCATCAAAAGTTAATCATTCTTACCTTGACATGATGAATGGGAAGACAGTTAATGATTGCTTGTAATTCTACCTTGTGGTGATTCACTCTAGTCTGTACTCAATCAGGTACAGAGGAAGTGCTTGGTAGGGGTCAAAGATCACATATTCTTGATAACCACAGGTCATGAGGTCACCTCCACTCAGATTAGAAAGTCTGCCTGGTGTCTGCAGTCAAAGAAATTAATCACAAAAGAAAACCAGTTCACTTCTGAGGACACAACAATATGTAAAACTATTATGCAACACACAGCAGCAGTCTTATTAACTGGCATTTGAGTTTCTGTGTGTTTGGCAGTAGTCATGTCAACACGTACATGTATGTATGCGTATTGAGGCACTGTGACCATGGTGACTGGTTGCATGTACACAGGCAACTGTTTTAAAGAGTTCCTGTGTTCATAGTTTGGTGGCCTAGGTCAAAAGGTACTACAAACAAACAAAGGATTAATTCTTGGATGGATTTGTTCTTAATGCACTTGTAAAGGCTTATTACACTACTCTGTTTTGAAGCCTTCAATCTCGCAGAGGTGCTGTCCGATCACTGGCACAGGTCATTAACCTGGCATGGGTTGATGACTAGCAATTATATAAACGCCTTCCAATGGTCTAATGTGTTTCAGAAACACTGCTATAAAAAAATAGGCCATTAAAATCTGCAAATGTCAATGAGAAAATTTCTTTATATGGATGTCCAAACGGAGTATCTTTGACTCAAAAATTATTAATGGCTGGGGGAAAAAAAGAATCTTTTTGGCTTTTTTATGGGAACGGGAATAGATTTGAACTATAAAGTAACAAGCAAACATCTGCAGTAAACAATCATCATTTTACAATAAACTCAAACATTGTATTTGTAATAATTTGTCAAATTGTTTTTCCTAAAAAAGTATGTTTGAAAGCAAATTCAATAGTTTCGGACATTCCTTTTCCTACTGCCACATTTTAAAATGTTAGATCTTGACTTTCTGAAGTAAATTACAAGCTCCGTGTAAAAGTTGACAAACAATTCAATAACAACTCACTTTGATCACAGAGATGTTTTTTATTATTTTATTTTAATTTTATTTAAAACCCTATTTAACAAGGGTGACTCATCCAGCACAGCTGATCATTAATATAAAAGATCACATAATATAAAAATACATCAAAAGATAAAATACTCAAAGTGACAAAACTTAGCAGAAGGTGCGTAAAAAGGGAAATAAATTGGGTTACCTTCTTGAAACCTAACATCAAATAGATGTACAACTACACAAGCAAAGATCCACACATTACTATATTATAATCTGTATTACATACAATGAAGACACTACAAATTAACTCATACAAAATATTTTAGAAGCATAGATTTACAGTTCCTGCCCTGTAAGACCAAAAAGAGTCTGAAATTGCCATTTGATACAACACGCGATACATAACATGAGTTTTAATTCTTACCACAATGGAATCAAATCCTTCGGGAGGTGCAGTTCTTGTGTTATCTTTCTTGATGACAGACTCCGTCTTACCAAGACCAACTTCAGCAAGAAGTAATTTACCAAGCTGTAGAGATCCAGATAATAAATACCAAATAATCAATTCATGCTAAGTAATCCTTGGCAGAGAACTAGTCATTCGAATATTCATTCATTCATTCATCAATGGTTTATTTTAAAAGAAAATTTACAAATCACTGCATCAGCGGAATTGCACGTAAATTTACAAAAGTATTTTCAAAAATTAAGAAAACACAATGGAAAAACAACAATGAGTTTAAAGCAAACAAAATATACGATAAGTAAAACTGCACAAGGAAAACAATTTTAGTAAGCTTAAAAGTATTTCATTGAAAAGAAGCAACAATAAACTATTGTTATAAATACGGACAAGGTAAGGCAACGAACTGTTTTTCATTCATTCAGTTTTATAATGACACTCAGGGATTCGGATTTTCCACCTAAGAGTTCTTGAGTTTTGGGGTGCTGGCATATATCTCTGAAATTGAGCTGTTTTATTAAGAGTCATTTTCATGAAGGAATTTCAGAGTGATTGGCAAAGATCTTCTAAGGATTGAAGCAAGCTTTGTGCCAGTACCTGCTCGTAAGTTGTGTATGTCATTCCAAATACTATTCGCAAAGCACGTTTTTGAATACGTTTAATAAGGGACTTTTGATTATTAGTTAAAGCTCCACTCCACACAGGGGCCGCATATCCAGTGCGTGGTCTGATGTAACCAGTGAGAACAGTTAGTAAATCTTGACGCAGTATATCGTATCATTTAAATCTAATAACATTTTGAAAAATAACAAAGCTGGTCAATAAAACCAAGCAATGATGTCGTGATATAAATCTCTCTAAGTCTGATAGTTACTGGATGTTTGTAAAAACTTTGTTATAATAACTTGTACTGACAAAGAGAGACTGAAAACCAAGAAACTTACAGCAGAGAAATGAGCAGCTTTGGATGCATGTTGGCTGAAATAAAGACCAACTCCAAACTCTCCATGACTGAAGTCTGCAACAAAATCAAAATAGGATGAAATAGGATCAAACAGAATTACAAATTGAATGTAAGACATTGATAGCCATTCATATCAGGAGAAAATTACATCAAATTTACAAGAGAAGACATCTCAAAAGTTGAGATACTAACACATGACAAGGGAAATGTGTTCAATTAATCTATTGACAATGGTCCGTGTATGATTGATGCACTAATCTAACCAATGATCTGTGTTTAATTGAAACACTAGTCTAACCAATGGGCTGTGTTTAATTGAAACACTAATCTAACCAATGGGCTGTGTTTAACTGGAACACTAATCTAACCAATGGGCTGTGTTTAATTGGAACACTAATCTAACCAATGGGCTGTGTTTAATTGAAACACTAATCTAACCAATGATCTGTGTTTAGTTGAAACACTAATCTAACCTTGTTCTGTGAATCCATTAGAGAGTATTCGTGGGATCCTTTCTGGATGTTCCAAAGTTCCACAAAGATACATCTTAGTGTGAATAGATGAATCTAATAGATGACTGCATCTTGTCTTATACATCTCAACTACTGAGCTACTCACATGTGACTGTCATGGTAAACAAACAATAAGACAAAAATACATGTAAGACATAAAGATATATAAGTTTTAAAAGTTTTTCTCATGTTTCACATCCAACAGTACAAGCACCAATAACCTGAAGAAAAAATCCATGCAAACAGATAGGGATTAGCATTCCAATCCCCATGCATGGCTCTGGTTTACAGAGGTGAGATCAGAAAAAAAACACTCTCCTTAAGATATGTAAGCGATAGTAATCAGAGACTTTGAGACCTGACCAGGTACTTTCCAATATTTACATAACTCCAAGCTTGCGCACATTTCTGAGAACATACCAGGCGTTGTGTAAGGCATTTTAAAGTACCCATCACAGCTATCATTACTAGAAGCAGTTTGCCTCGTTGTTTCTGGCATGCTTTGCAGCTGATTGCACCACTTTACCTTGTAAGCCCTTACGCTATACATAAATGGTTCTCATAACAAAAAACACTTATCATACCTGTTGTTAAAGTAATGCCCATCAGGCATCAATAAAGTACTAGATAAGAACTGCATACTATTAATAATATTGACACCAATGCAAAACAAGTTGTTAACTTAAAGCTATTAAACATAATCCTTCTCCAAGGGCAGGATACATACACCTCAAATTATTATCTTCATACAAACTTGAATCCTTGAATCTGATTGGTCGATCCATGGCAACAACAGTGTAATATTATACAACATTGCACTGTCCATATCGCAACCTGCGTATTGCGCTGTTTTAACTCCGCATATTGTGCTAGTTTATGCTACATGTCAAGTTTGCTTGAAGGTAAATTAGTTATTACATGGAGAAAAATATATTGCATCCCATATCCAACTCGTTGGATATGGGATGCTATTTTTAGCACCTCTGCATCCCATATAGAACTTTTTGGGTATGGACCACAGAAACGCTATATTTTTCAGTATTCCACTTGTGCTTATGTGATAACTAACAATACAGCTGCATTGTAATCCAAGTATACATGTATTACAACAAATTGTACTGGGTTTACCTTGGTAGTTCTGGAGACAACACACATGCCTGCCATGACAGAGTCATCCATGCTTAATTTAAACTCCTCAGCAACTTGCCAATGAATCTTACTCTCTGCTCTGGAAGAATCTGTTACAAAATAATAAGGAAATCTATCACATAAGATCCCATAAATGCACATGGCAGACAATTCATAACAAATACATGTATACAGATAAAACTGTATTTCACAGGTCAAAAGTCTTAATCCCCAATTCACAGTACAGAATCTTAAATGCTATGCCTCAATCACCTATTGTTGGCATCTCTGCAATAGCACTACATGTAGCAAACAAACATAGGCACAAGTTCGGAGTAACAAATGACAGCCAGATCAACCAGATCAGGTGTGTAACATGTATGTGTATTTCTGTAAATGAGGTATTTGGCAAGAATAATGTAATAAATACATACTACTACTTTGTACATACCAGCCACGCCTAAAGATGACACTTGTCTTTCAAGCACTCGTAGTAACATGTCAGTATCAACTTCATCATCATCATCATTATCATCACCATCTAGGATCAAATCAAATATCATTACAGGATATCATCACCATCTAGGATCAAATCAAATACCACTAAAGGACAACCATCTGGGATCAAATCAAATATCATTACAGGATATCATCACCATCTAGGATCAAATCAAATAGTATTACAGGATATCATCACCATCTAGGATCAAATCAAATACCACTAAAGGACAACCATCTGGGATCAAATCAAATATCATTACAGGATATCATCACCATCTAGGATCAAATCAAATATCATTACAGGATATCATCACCATCTAGGATCAAATAAAATACCACTAAAGGACCACATCACCATCTGGGATCAAATCAAATATTACTACAGGACATCATCACCATCTACGATCAAATCTAAATCATTACAGGACATCATCACCATCTAGGATCAAATCTAAATCATTACAGGATATCATCACCATCTAGGATCAAATCAAATATCATAACAGGATATCATCACCATCTAGGATCAAATCAAATATCATAACAGGATATCATCACCATCTAGGATCAAATCAATTATCATTACAGGATATCATCACCATCTGGGATCAAATCTAATATCATTACAGGACATCATCACTATCTAGGATCAAATCAAATAGTATTACAGGATATCATCACCATCTAGGATCAAATCAAATACCACTCAAGGACATCATCACTATCTAGGATCAAATCAAATATAATTACAGGATATCATCACCATCTAGGATCAAATCAAATAGTATTACAGGATATCATCACTATCTAGGATCAAATCAAATACTATCTAGGATCAAATCAAATATCACAATCTAGGATCAAATAAAGTATCAAAGAGTCTACAAAGACTCGCCCACATTGCTTAGAAGGGGTTTTCAGAATTTTAAATGTTGGGTGCTGGAGGTTTTGTGTTTATTTTGTGTTTTTTGTGAACACATTTTAATGAAAAGCATCTATGTGAGAGTTATAAAACAAATGTTGATGCATTTAGTTCATGCATTGTCACAAAAGATCATCACTGGGTGAAATCTGGCTCATTTTACTCTACTTCATCTTGTGAAATGGAATAGTCCAGATTAAACCTTGTAATTATATTCTGTGACAATGTACTCATTGTATGCATCCAATATTTGTATGTTGTACAATAGTGTTAAACTATCCATAGCTTTATACGAATGATTACAGCCTATAATTCTTACCTTGTTGATTGATAAGGGTGCCATTTCCATTCTCTGCTTTCATCTCAATACCAAGCTTTAAGTCATTTAACTGCTTCTTAAGATATGCCTTCTCTGAAAAACAAACAAGTCTTGGTTTTAATAGCAACATTAATCTTTAAAGATACTCATAGTACATTCATCATATAATCAGGCAGTTTGAGTGTTGAGTTATCACAGCATCTGACTTTGTTAGAGTGAGTGAGGAGTCTTGGTCAACATCAGAATTTGTATATAGTCATAGTACATTTACAATGATTAAATAAAATACTGTATTACAGCATCTGTGGTTACACACTCAACTCACCTACTTGAAATCTTTCAGTACGTAGTGTTTCAAACTCTTGTGTGAGTGATGTAATGAGATCTTGCTGTGAGCTAACAAGAGCTCTGAGTGATATAACTTCATGTTTGAGTTTCATAGCACAAGCCATTTGAGCCTGGTAAGCTTCACGACTCTTTTCTGACCATTTATGAAGCTCCAGTTCCATCACCTTAAGATCTAGTACAGGATCGGTTTCCATCAATATTGTCTGACCTGCATCAATTAACAACAATATCAAAACAATCAGTATTGATAAAGACTCATTCTGACTCAAAGGTAGCAGTCTAGAGTGGAAACAAAAAAATTAAATTAATATTACATTGTTTTTCGAGAGAGTAAATTAATTTCCATATCCTAGTTTTCAATAAACACACCATACAACCAGCCTGTGAAATTTCATCAAATTTCATACGTGTTTTAGTGGGGGAAAAATGGTTGACATGTTTTGGGTTTGTTTGGAGGGGGGATTTTTTTTTTTTTGGGGGGGGGTCAGGGATTTTGTGCATGTTTATGTCAAGCTTATTTTTATAGCCACATCAAACTAAGCAACAGTGATTTGAAAAGTGTAGATTTTTATACATAAATATTTCTTGAGAGTGTGGCTGTTGCCCATGCGATGTCCAGTCTACTATGTGTGCGTAATTAACCTGTGCATGAATACTGGCACGTGCTTGGTAAACAGCAAAAAGAGCATCCTGCATGTGACTCTCGATCATGAATATGAATGAGTTATAGTAATAGTAATTGTTTACCTGAGAATGGAGGAAGATAACACATGAGTGTACAGTTTGTCCAGTTATCTGCCAGATCAGAGTACTTGCTATTAAGTACAATATCATCATTGAAACCATAATGACCAAAGAAATCCACAGCAGAATGATCAGCGTAGACGACAAATGCATCATACAGACCAACAAGTGAAGGGTCCTTCAGGCTCTACAGTTAAAAACATGGTCAAAGTAGGGTGAATTTCACAGAAGATATTGTATGTTTAACAGAATGTTCAACAGAATGATCAGCGTAGACGACAAATGCATCATATAATCCAACAAGTGAAGGGTCCTTCAGGCTCTACAGTTAAAAACATGGTCAAAGTAGTGTGAATTTCACAGAAGATATTGTATGTTTAACAGAATGATCAGCGTAGACGACAAATGCATCATATAATCCAACTAGTGAAGGGGCTCTACAGTTAAAAACATTGTAAAGTTAGGAAAAATTTCACAGATTTAATTAACTGCTTTTAGTATATTTATATATTTGATTGTACAAAAGGTTATTTCAGCCACTTCTGTGACTGCTTATCATATGAGTTTCAATAAACAATATATTAAATGATTGTAATTTTTGCTTAACAGTGATAATTTTTTGTGAAGTATAAAAGCCATGACATTATAGATGTTAAAATCTTTAAAAAGAATATAATTGAAGTAACAGAACAGGAAAAAGATATCACAACAAAACTAGACCATGCTCTGTAGTCTAATGATTAACATATTTCCCCTAGAAAGATGGGGTTGTGGATTTGAATCCAACCCAAGTAAGCTGTTATTTTTGTCCACACGTGGAAAGCACAAAGTATACAGTGCTTGTCACACTGGTGTAAAGATACAAAAATCACATTATAAAGAACTTTTTAAAGCTCTGTGGAGAAAATCAACAGGCAACTTGAGTGAGACTGCAACCAATACCTTCTACATTCTAGAAAAGATGTTTTAAACACTTGAACACTAAGCTTGCCTGGATACAAGAAGCCAGAGTGAATCCTTAATTAGCACTTGTCACAAGGTATCATAAAAACAAAAATCTGACTTTTCTTTTTCCCTTATGCAAGGATTATATCTATAACACTTGTCACTTGTTACTTTTACCTTGTCATTCACAAATTTGAAAAATGGATGAAACAACCACTTTAGTGAATTGATTAAGTTTAGTATGTGCTCACTCACTAACAGTCATCCAGTAAGTAATCAGAACTGGCTGTCCACGATGAATAACCACATCAATTCATTATGTTGTTCCTCCTGGGGGCTGTGGAGATTGGCTAATGAATAAATGGTGGGGGAGGTAAGTGTATAGGCTCTTCAAATTTTAGGTGGTGGAAGTTCTCTTCACTACACTAGGGCTCTACACACCATTTAAACCTTTCAAAGGTCAATCTAAGTATAAGGAATGCTTATGTTGCAAGATAAACCAGCCTACATACCTGAAGTAGGTGTTTGCCAATACCCAATTTCCTGAATCGTTTTCTGACTGCCAGAAGATCAAGCTGAAGAATCCTCTCACCAGGACGGCTGAGAAAATAATGAAGGTTGAAAAGTTGAATTAAGATATTGATTACATTCAGTCATTCATAAGGTATTGTCATGTATGTTATTTCCAAAAATATAAACATGTATTACCCAAGCTATCAGGTCTATAATTTTTTTATCAAAAATGAAATATCCTTTACAATGAGTGGAGGCCTCCTCTTTCCCTAAAGGTCTCTGAACTTACATGTGAACAGGTTGTCACTTTTCACAGAATTTACAGACTCTCTAAATCAACTAAATTGTAAACTAGAGATTTTGACACAATAAGGGCTACATTTATGTTATTCTTTCCTTGACAGTCACTTCAAATCTTTCAAAAAGGCAAAGTAAAAATTATGAACAAATTCTGAAATCAGGAAAAACCCACTCCTGACAAAGCAAAGGCCTAAACTATACCTGAATGCTTAAAAGGCTATAAACCTAAAACAGCATCACTAGCTTTAAAAATCCAACAACAGCATCACCAGTTAAAAACTTATTTCATTATGAATTGTTCGACTAAAGCAAATACTTTACACGATTAGTAAGAACCTCATAGTTCTGGTGCTGAATTTTTCAATGACACAAAATCTTGCAAGACCTTGCTTTGTTTACACACTTCAAGAGCATAGATGATAAAACTATATATTCTAGGTTTGTACAAATATATCTTGAAGATCTCAGATTTCCACTAAAACTTTAAGGCAGTATCTTAGGACAAGGATTTTACATGTCAAGTAAAACACATTCAATTATTTTAAACGCTGACTGTTGTATAAGGCTGAAATGACTTCATTTCATTTTTGCCAGCAAATGAGTTGATGTTTAACTTCTTCATGGTTAATCTCAGCCCTTGTCAATGCAAAGTTTTACTATTAAGTGTACATTGCCCAATCTCCTATAAAAAAAATTTAAAAAGGAAACCATGTACAAACAGTTAAAGTATTTAGTAACAATTTGGGCATTCTTTTGTCCAATTCACAATGCATTATTGTTTCATGGGCAACTCCAGCCTTGTTGCATTACAGAAAACCATTGTTCGTTAGTAAGTCCATGAGTATTAACCACAGAAAATTTTAATAAATGAACACTTAAGCAGCTGTGACTGTTATGTTTAATACTTACATAGTCGATTTTTCCCAAGTTGTACAAGCAACCAATCTAGATTCAATACCGATAGCTAATGATGGATCTAAGCCTGGAGATAAAGCTACTTTCCTCCTCTCTCGACGCAGCCTGACAATCTTTAAGAATTCTTCTTGACCTTCAGTGAAATCTTCATCTTCATCACTAAAACAAAATTTTGTTACAGCAATTTTAATAATAAACTAGAAGACTCTGTCATCTTTTAACACTTTTACTGTCCTATCATTAAATACCCACTGTCTGATTCCTTTTTCACTGTCTGTATCACATAATACCAACCTCTCTGACTCATTTTTACTGTCTGTATCACTCAATACCAGCCTCTCTGATTCATTTTCACTGTCTTTATCACTCAATACCAGCCTCTCTGATTCATTTTCACTGTTAGTATCACTCAATACCAACTTCTCTGATTCATTTTCAATGTCTGTGTCATTCAATACCAACCTCTCTGATTCATTTTCACTGTCTGTGTCATTCAATACCAACCTCTCTGATTCATTTTCACTGTTAGTATCACTCAATACCAACCTCTCTGATTCATTTTCACTGTCTGTGTCATTCAATACCAACCTCTCTGATTCATTTTCACTGTCCGTATCACTGAATACATCTGCAAAGATTCCCTTCTTCTCTCCTTCGTCTTGAGCTGTTGATGTCTCCTTTGTTACCCCCTGCCCTTCATCTTGAGCTGCTGATGTCTCCTTTGTTTCACCCTCATCTATGTATTTCTTTCCTGAAGTTTTTTGTCTATCCACATGAGTTTCTTCCTGTACAGTGTTTTCTTTGGTTGAGTCTAAATTAATTGCACTTTTCTGACAGTTTGATAGAATGTCTACTTTGCCTTTACCCTCTGTTTCATTGCTAACTTGAGCCTGGTCAGGGGTCACTGTCATTTCTTTGAGGACATCCGCTACTTCTGAACCATTACTCTTGTACTTATTCTGGTCTCCCTTATTTCTGGAGTGCACAAGTTCTTCTGCAACATCTACAAACAGTTCAAAGTGTACAAATTATTAAAATTATTTTTATAGAAATTTCAATGTTTGAAGCATCCTTATGGAACAACCTCAAATTTTATGAAGTCAGGAAAATGTTATTATATTCTATTTTATCTATAGTGACTTGAGCACCACAGCCCCAGAGCAAGGTATATAAAGTAGAATTTTAATACATCACAAATCATAGTTGCTTATTAAAAGCCTGGTATGATTGTCGCAAAATTACTGACAAATAACAAACAGTTCCTAAGTGGGTACAATGAATGCACTAAACAAAATACAAACAGTTTATAAATAAGTGCAATAAATACCACACAAAATATAAACAGTTCCTAAATAGGTACAATGAATTCACACACAAAATATAAACAGTTCCAAATAGACAGTTAATGCACTTGTAAACAAAATACAAAGAGTTCCTAAAAGGTACAATGAATGCACAAACAAAATACAAACAGTTCCTAAATAGGAACAATGAATGCACACAACGAAAAACATTTCCTAATCCTAAATATTTACAATGAATGCACACACAAGATATTAACAATGCCTCATTGCTTTTAGAAAACCAGTCAAATATGAATGGCCATCGAATTTTATGAAATTTCGACAAGTTTTGTTAGTGGTATGTTATCACTAAAGAATGCAGAATGAATCTACTCATTAATAAGGAGCATCAGGAGGTAAGAACTTCCAAGACTGATAAAGATAACCAACTCACATGGAAAAACTCTTTGCAATGCCTGAGATATACCTCTCCCAAGTGGCATTAGTGGAGATGTCAGATCCAAGAAGGCGAAAATTTGACACCTCTGGCGAAGTCGATGGACCCATACAAATGTATCATCTCTTGAGCAAGACAGAGACAGCAGTTTGGTTTTCTTTGGTTACTTACATGTAGGTTATGAAACAATCATTCACCCACTTCAGCACACTCTCTAAATCACAGTGAGAAGTGTTTGAAGAGTTAGGGGAAACACAGCAAAGATTGAATCATCAGCATACATACACATGTAGCAAGCTGAGATCACACATAAGATTCATCACGTGATATGCTTGATGCATTGGGTCAGCAGCAATGCAAGCTGAAGAGGTAAATTTGACTCTAATTTACATCAATTCTTGTAAATTCCATTAAATGAAATACATTTGTATATGAACACTGACTTCCCATTAAATGGCTATGAAAGAATCAAGCTCAATGAAATTACCTGTAGCATCTCTAATGAGTAGGAGAGTCTTGGCCCATTTACCACACACAGTAAAGTACAATACTTCAGGTGTTATATCTGGTAAGCAAACATCATACAATGCAATGATGCCATGAAGTAACTCCTGATTA
Source organism: Pisaster brevispinus (assembly GCA_023634235.1). NCBI lineage: Eukaryota > Metazoa > Echinodermata > Asteroidea > Forcipulatida > Asteriidae > Pisaster > Pisaster brevispinus. Next base: position 2,633,661 of record JAMKCF010000029.1, on the reverse strand, counting down.
GGTATCTGAAACAGCAAAATGAATCAATAATTATTTACATGTACATTGTTTGAACATTGTTCCATCACTGACTATTCAATCATTATTAACATTTCTGTTCAATCCCTTTATGAGTATTTCCTTTCTGTCAACAACCAAAAGAAACTTGAACATTTATCAACATGGCACCAGAATTATTGGAGCTAATATGGAAGGTCTTAACAAGAGTTGGTCTCTAACAGCCTTGTAAGAAAATGGGTTTTTGTTTGGGGTTTTTTAATGACTAATACTAGTACACACCCTCTGTATTCATTGATCATAAGAAAAAGATCAGGTGTAGAATTTGTCTGCTAAGCTTTTAGGGTCAAAGATTAGTTTTTGTCAACTTTATGCTGATTTATAGGCCAAATTATCATTAACGATACAACAAAAGTCACCTGTGAAGTTTCAGCTGAATAGTTGTTGAGAAAACAGCAACAACAAACTAGACATGTTGCATTTGTGCACAAATGCCGAGCTGTTTCGCCTTAACTTTTTGAAATTAATCAACTGAATATGAAAGGTTTTTTTTTTATTCAAAGCAGTAATGACGTATCAAGCCTGTTTAAAAAATAATTTGGTTAACCATGTTTTGTTAGCAATTTATGACTAAAAGGTGCAAAAAATAGAAAAAAATCATATAAAATCACGTGATGACGTCATCATGACGTAATTTCAGAATTTACAAGAACTTACCAATATCTAACAACCTACCAAGTTTCAACATGATAGCACTAATACTTCGGGAGATATACGACTTCAAAAAGTGCACCTTTAATGCCACGTCACGTGACCCCGATGACGTCATCGATCTGAAACTTCACACATATAATGGCTGCCTGACGATCAACATGTGTGTAAATTTTGAAGTGATAACACAGAACTTCATCACACACATCTTCTAAAAGTCCATTTTTAACTGTTTTCAACCTGCCACTAGAGGGCGCTCTTGTGTATCGTGACGTCATCGGTATTTTTTTTTAAATGCACACTCTTGCCAGACACTAACATCGTTGAAAGCATTTTCATAACTTTTAGCACTTTTGAATTACGAGGCACTTCCGGTTTCGACCGGAAGTAGAGGTCATGTGAGGTCACGCACACTGAATAAAATGAAGACCTAACTTATCCCTATACAATCCCACAAACAGAAACCTACGGTCTCTTGTGGCTGATTTGTTACGGATTTTCAAATATTTAAAATAGAAACCTTTAAAATGACGTCACGTGACAGGTGATGACGTCATCATGACATCATTGTTTTAGGATCATTATTGCACCAATGCCTTTCATCACTGAAAGTTTCATTGCAATTGCTCATTAGGAACTATGCAAAAGGCCGCTTAGATTAGAACGAACGTGTGTTATCTCAATGGCTTTTTTTACTGAAACAGACAACGAAAACAAGAGCTGTTTCGCTGCGCTGCGAAACAGCTAAAAACGATCTGCCAGACTACACATGTATGTTATAATATCAGAAATATGCCTAGTTTAAAACTGTGCCACACTCACTTCACCGTTTCAGGTAAAAATGCCTTACCCCAGGTATAACGTTGACTGACTTAAATTTCGTGCTCTTAAACAACCGCCGAAACTCGAGTATTACAGGAACACATTTGACTGTCAGCTGCTCTATATCACCCTCGTTGATATCTCCTGAGTCAGCTTTAACCGGATTTGAATTAGTCTTCTTTTTGTTTTTGTAAAAATCAATAGGCGGTAGCCGATTGCAAATGTTTTCTACAGACATGACACTGACGGAAGAGGCCATGTTGTTTTTTCGGTGTGTATGGGGATGACTGGTTCCCGTTGCGCGAGAGCCGCGCACACACTAGTCTTAGGCCAAAGCATAAATAAACGATCGTGCCGTAAGAGGGCGCGCTATCAATATTTCAACTGACGTCTTTGGCTAAGACTACGCGCACACACGTTCAATGTGCAAATTTGCGCGCGCAAAACCGTAAAAAGAGCACTTGCGTAACTGTATGACTTGCGCAAACTGTGTTGCAAAAATCTGTAGCATGCGTTATTGACGTGCAACTTTACATTGCGCGCAAATGTGAAAAATGACACTGTGTTGCTAGTAGTAGCAGAGGGCGAAATTGCAAAATATATTATAAAGAATTTGTATTGATTCCCGTGCAACAAAAACACATTTTTGACAGGAAAATATACTGTAAGATTGTTGACACTGCCAAGGACGATGAGTCGAACGAAGTCAAGTTTGTGAAAGGCAATTAAAATCTAGCCTTTAACAATGGCGTAGCCAGGGGGGCTGGGGGCCCCAAAAAAATTCCCAGTGCCCCCCAGGCGCCCCCCCCCCCACGAAAAAAATCGCGATAATGCTTACCAAAAGAAAAAGAAAAAGAAAAGGGAAAAGAGGAAAATGAGTGTTTGTATAATCTAATAGTAAACGATCGCGATTGGAATCGCTACTGTTGCCACAGTGCCGAGAACATAAGAGGATGGTGGCCTCCTGCAGTGTCCCCATTCCAAAATAAAAGCATGATCCAACCACTGACAAACTCATTCCCCCTGCCCCCCGCCCCCTCACTAAAAGCAGTACACTGCAAAAACTGGGGTGTTAAATTGATTCTCTTGGTATCTATATGTGACAACACCGACACGGTGTTAATTTCACCAACGATATAGTAATGGGGATAAATAACACCATGTTGGTGTTGTCACATATAGATACCAGAAAGAATCAATTTAACACCCCAGTTTTTGCAGTTTAACCCCCACCCAATTTGTTGATTATGTGGATTTTTAGCCCTGGCTTTAGTGTTTGCTTTTCGTGATTTATGTGGTTTGAGCGTACTAACAACATTTCATGATTAATTGAGAAAATGTAAACCCAGAATAAACACTCAAGGACAAAATTAGATGCACGCACATTGGAATAATGTTGTTTTAAAGTCATTTAACATAAAAACAAGTTTCCTCGGTTTTTGCTATGGTCAGCACCGGACTCAAGCTCTGGTGTTTCTGATCAGCAGAGTGTGGGTTCGAGTCCCGGTCGTGACACTTGTGTCCTTAAGCAAGAGGCTTAACCATTGTTGCTTTGTCCTTCGGATGGGACGTAAAGCCGTTGGTCCCGTGTGTTGTGTAATGCACGTAAAAGAATCCAGTACACTTATCTAAAAGAGAAGGGGTTCGCCCCGGTGTTCCTGGTTTGATTGGCTGCACATTGCACCACAGCACCTTGTAAACCATCACATGGTGCTATGTAAAGGAATAAATCTCATACTGCAGAAACGTAGCTCCACATCTTGCAGGAAAATACTGAATGTTGAAGCGCCGGCCTTGAGCGTCACTGAGTGATGATGAGCGCAATAGGATAAGAAGCCACAATTGTTATTATAATCACGGCATTGTGGATGTGCGCTTGGCCAAATCTGGTGAATAATTGTATTAAAAATATATCTAAATAAATAAATCAATCAATCAACCAGTAGGCAGGCCTACACATTTGCATACACACCCAAACAAACATAATGTTATACTTGGTTGCATGTATTTGTAGCTGCTGCGCAGTAAGAGAGAAAGTTGGAATAAGAACATGCGCCATTGATAGGGGGTAGACACGTTCTGAATGAAACCTACTATAGGTACCATGGAAGGGATCTACACTTCCCCTTTCATTTTACACCTAGATGTTACCATCTTGCGTCATATACTCTAAGATTTCTTAGTTATTTGATATAAGTAACACACTTTTCCTTACTTAACCACATATGAGCGGTTGTTGGTAGATGGCTGGACCATTATTTATGGCTAGTTGGACTGAATTATGTTATTTGTTGTTTTGTTGTTCCCAAAGGAATTCCCAAATTTCCCCCACCCCAACCCCTAAATAAATGTTTACCCACTAGTGCTGAGAATCCAATAAAGTGTAACATATTTACGAAGAGAGGAAAGTGATCAATAATTGTCGTGCGTTTGAAATTTTTGGGCTACTTATCGTTTTCATGTACATAACGTGCCGCAAAGATAACCGGCCATTCTGTTTGGGTTTCCACGTACCATAGAGCAAGCGGCCGTATTTATGTATGTTGTAAAGATCCCTGGACATCTTGTTCTTTCCCATCAATCTTCCCTATGTCCCCTCCACAATGTGCCCTAATTTTTCTTTCGCAAATTCTTATTGTCGTACACTCATCCGTTTAGTACAGTTGTCTTAATATTTCATTCAGTTTATAAGTTGCTTGATTTTGGTACTCAAATATAATTATGGTAAGCAAGTTGCATTTGTCTCTACTTTGAAATTGGCCGAGTGGGAATGAGCGTAGAGCAAGAAATAAGTATTATAATGAATAATTCCGAGCATGCTCTATGTTCAAAGAGAAACAAAAATAGTTCGTTGAGGAAAACAAATATATATATACATATAACAAAATCAAAAATCTGAAATACCGTTTTTGTTTGTGCTATTTGTAAATAAGTTGAGTTTTAACGCCTAACATTAACCTTCAAAGACTCAAAAGATCTTGAATTATGCGGGTTTTTTGCTTCTTTTTTGCATGACTTTTTTTTTTTTGACGCCCGCCCTCAATGTTCACAGGTCACAAAAGTATTCGCTCGGCCCCAGCGGCCTATCCAGGACCGCTGGGATGGGCTAATCAGCTTGCACAGATTCTTGTTCAGAAAGTACGCCATGCGTGCAGTGCTTGCAGTGTGGGTGTGATGCATGATGGGACTGAGCATTAACCAATGAGCGTGCTTGATACGTTTGCCCATCCCAGCGCCTTTGGTTTGAAGGCAAGGCGCTGGGGACGAGCGAAACAAAAGTACAGCTGTGTCGTCAGTGTGTACAATTCGCTCGTCCCCAGCGCCTTGCCTTAAAACCAAAGGCGCTGGGATGGGCAAACGTATCAAGCACGCTCATTGGTTAATGCTCAGTCCCATCATGCATCACACTCACACTGCAAGCACTGCACGCAAGACGTACTTCCTGAACAAGAATCTGTGCAAGCTGATTAGCCCATCCCAGCGGTCCTGGATAGGCCGCTGGGGCCGAGCGAATGTGTACAATACCCATGTATGTAATCCAAGATCCGCATTCAATGTGCATAATCACTTCTCGACGTTCATGTATATGTACTGTACATACACGTACCGATACAGTGGAGTGACTGCCGCTGATGATGTCATGGCTGGTGCAGCAGTGGTAATTGCAGGTGAGTTTTGTTGGTTAAATGTCGCCCGAATCCGGTACTGGAGTAGCCTGATCCGTCTTGTGATCATATATGGGGTTTCATAGCGCGAATGTTATACCGATTCTAAACACTTTTTTTTAGTATATAAACTCAAACTGTTATCACAGTCTTGACTTGACAGTGAGTTACAATAAATACAACGTCAACGATAGTCGATAGTCGATACTCGATAGTTTTGACAGAAGTGTGTGTACGTAATGTGACCCAGTTACTGGGGCACTGTACTCCTTTTTTCGAAATTTTGACATCTTCGGTTGTACTACTACTACTAGCGCCCCAGCGAATGGTAGATCATCCGTCCGACACAGCCATCTCTCAGTCATACAGTCTATAGACCGTATTGAATATATGACGTCACCATTCAAATATCTGCCCTACAACATGGCGTCTAGCGTGTGCATGATGGTGTGCGTGCATGTGCCGTAGAAATCAAACCGGGAACGCTACTGCTTGCTTCATTGATGTACGCGTTAAGACGCGCATACAGTTTGCCCTACAAGATGGCGACTTTCATAGCAACAAAGGGGTTGTTCAATACGGTCTATAAATAGGCCTACCTGTCTAGTTGGGCATGTTGGGTGCCCTGCCTACAGCGTTGTTGCGGCAAGCGGTAGATCATGCACAGTGGATTCAATCAACGGCTGTTTATAAAAGCCTGGTTACAGTTTTTTACAGGCACTGCAAGTACATGATCTACCGCTTGCTGCGATGACACGGTAGGCCGGGCACCCGACTAGCCAGGTGTATGAGAGATGGCTGTGTCGGGACGGATTGATCTACAACAATCCGTTGGGGCGCTAATACGTCCGAAGATGTGAACATTTTGAAAAAGGAGTACAGCGCCCCACTTACTGGGTCTATTGTATACCCATTTCTGAACCCCAATTTGCTATGATTCTCACCACACCAAACCACAAAAAATTCCCCAAAGTGACAAAAAGACCTAACGAAATAGCTTGAAAACCGCAGAACACCTTGATTTCTGACCAGAGCAGCCATATTATTTGTTACCGAAAGGCGAGGATTCTGAAAAATGGTGAGAATTTAACGATTTTTTTGCAGGTTTTTTTGCTGAGTGGATTTTCTGGACCAGCAATTTTCTGGACTCTCAATGAATGAGAGTACAAATCAAAAAAAAACAACAACCTCAATTTGGCAAGATTGGATTTTAAAAAAATGCTGTAGTGTAGGCAGGCATGTAAATGTTAAGGGCAAAAAGTTTCAAATAGGATTTTGTACATGTCACTCTATGAGGTTCGTGGAGATGATAGTGAAACGAAACCTCCATAGTTCTAGGAGTATTGCAGGGGTAGTCCCACTAATCCTTAGCCACACCTCTGGGCCCATTTTTTCTTTAGCTTAAACTGATAAAAAATTCAAGGCGTATGCCCTACGAGCGGGTCGTCGGTCTAAACCAGCTCAATGTTTTCACTTACCTCTAGTCTTAGCTTGACCCCAGGGTTGTTTTGGTGATGGAGGTACCTTCATGGTAAATGGAGGTATCTTCATGGTAAATGGAGGCACCTTCACGGTAATTGGAGGTACCTTCACGGTAAATGGAGGTACCTTCACGGTAAATGGAGGTGCCTCCATGGTGATGGAGGTGCCTCCATGGTGATGGAGATGCCTCCATGGTGATGGAGGTACCTCCAAGGTGATGGAGGTGCCTCCATGGTGATGGAGGTACCTCCAAGGTGATGGAGGTTCCTCCATGGTGTTGGAGGTACCTCCATGGTTTTGGAGGTACCTCCATGGTGTTGGAGGTTCCTCCAGGGTTTTGGAGGTACCTCCATGGTGATGGAGGTACCTCCAAGGTGATGGAGGTACCTCCAAGGTGATGGAGGTACCTCCAAGGTGATGGAGGTACCTCCAAGGTGATGGAGATACCTCCAAGGTGATGGAGGTTCCTCCGTGGTGTTGGAGGTTCCTCCATGGTGTTGGAGGTTCCTCCATGGTGATGGAGGTGCCTCCATGGTGATGGAGGTGCCTCCATGGTGATGGAGGTGCCTCCATGGTGTTGGAGGTTCCTCCATGGTTTTGGAGGTACCTCCATGGTGATGGAGGTACCTCCAAGGTGATGGAGGTACCTCCAAAGTGATGGAGGTACCTCCGTGGTGATGAAGATACCCCCATGGTGATGAAGATACCCCCATGGTGATGGAGGTACCCCCATGGTGTTGGAGGTACCTCCATGGAGATGGATGTACCACCATGGGGATGAAGAAGGTACCACCATGTTGATGAAGGAGGTACCACCATTGTGATGAAGGAGGAACCACCATGGTGATGGAGGTACCACCATGGTGATGGAGGTACCACCATGGTGATGGAGGTACCACCATGGAGATGGAGGTACAGTGTACCACACCCCACAGTGATGGAGTTATCTCTGTGGTGATTAAGTTACTTCTATGGTGATGGAAGTACCTCCACAGTGATGGAGGCCTCCATGGTGATGGAGGTACTAGATTTTTATGTGGGAATCTATAGAATGCAGAGCCACTTTAACTTAAAAACGTCAGAACATCACTAGTACTAGTTGTAATTGTTTTTACATATTCAGAACTCTTCGTCACTATCTCTGTCACCCATGGTCCATTTCATCGTGTTGCTTTCCATATAATTTGCAATAAGGCTTTTAGCACCCCTGTCCTGGTAAAGCACAACATTCCTTGCATTGTTTGTGCAGAATTCAGTGGTAAGTGGCACCATGAAATACAGCCCCAGTCGCTCACTAATTTGAACGTCATTGATGTCTACCCTAATCACCTCAAACCCATCAAAATCCAACCGCATGTTTGATTTGATTCTGTTGGACTGAGGACTGTACCAGTAAACGTGTCATACCAGCATTATCAGTGGAGGAAGAATCATGTCTCCTTAAATTTGTTGAAGAGAGATAGAGTTAGTGTTCTGGTTTGTCATAGACAGAGCAGCCAAAAGGAAGCTAGCTAACTTTATTCATGACTGTCATGGTTCCAAGTATTGTGACAAGTTACATTTCCTCATTGCATTTTTCCATAAAAACGTGTTTATCTAATATGAGAGTTGGATAGTTCGCTTGCAAATTACCTCAAACGTTTACTGTTGTTAGTGGACTACCACACACTCCTTTGCCACTACATGTAGTTTCAATAGGATCATATGTCTAATACATGTATGTGCAGGTACTGTATGCTACAAGAGGTAACTATCAGACAATAATGCACCCCCATTCTTGTTAAGCACTTTTCCTCACATTCATTGACATTCACATATCTAGAATCTTTGATCATTGATTGTATGCAACTAAAAACAAACATACACATGTAGCTTGTTTGTGAGCGTATAACTTGCCTCCCAGTAGTGGCAGAAAACACTAGTACAGGACATACAGCGTAATTTAAATGATGTAAAATGAATGACCATAAATCCGCAGTCTCCTCATAGTAGTTAGTTACGTACCTGAAATAGATTAATATAAATATCCTACAGAACACTTCCACAAGCAATATAACTAGCAGTTTGAGGAGTATACATGGAACTACCTTGGGAATATTTGAAAACTGGTTGTGATAGAAAATCTATTACGATGTGGAAGAAAACTCAGGTCTCTGATGGTGCGCAGGAATAAAAGAATTAACAAGAATTGATGGAATGGAGTTGCACTCTGTATTCATCACCTGCTTCAGTACTCGGATTCAGCATACACTTTACCAATGTCCTTCTTTGTGACTGCCCAATGCACTATGACCAAACTGACTGGAGCATACCTAAATTATGTACCGGTACTTTACTACATATTAAATCATATTTGGACATTATAATTACAGTGAGTTTTCTTTTCGTGTACATACAATGGATGAAAGTGTATCCGAAATTCTCAGTGTTGGCAACGCGTAAACTTTAGTACGTGTACAGTTGTAATGTAATCTAAATTGTAAATTTCTATACTGTACATAAATAAGTATACATGTACATAACTGTGTCAAGGTCACACAATGTACATTGCATGAAGCTGAGCTGTTGTCAAATGAGATGTTCATTGTATTCTTTCTTACAAATATACATTTGACATTATTCACTTTAAATATATGAAGGTTAAAAACAAATGGTCAGTGATGTTCAATTTTAAACTTATTGGAAATGTGTTTTTGAACAGTAATAAACACAGTTGTACATAAATACTGGCGGGTTGGGTTATTTTATATTTAATTTTACATAGAAGTTGTTACACATACAGGATCTATTTTAAGCATTGTTGATAGCTTTTGAAAGCAATTATGCATACACGTACCTCATATTTCCTTGATCTGCAATTTTTTTGTTTTTACAGATATCATATTTAATATTAATATTTTTCAAGTGGTAGAAGATCTGTCAGTCATCATGCATACCATATAGTGCATCTTAATTCTTAGTCACAAACAAACACTACATATATCTTGAATTGGAGGAACAAAATGTTGGCCAATAAACAGAATACTCAACTCAGTATACAAACATTTGATACAGCAGGAAGGAAAAGAAGTGTGTAATATCCTGCAAGGCTATACACTTGATGTATGTTTGCTTTTATTGTGACTTCAACGTGTGTCTGGCCTTGAAGGTCTTTCTTCTTGAACCTTGTTGATCATGATGGTTGTATCCAGACTGGCTTAGATCACAGTAACTGTGGGTACATACACATGTAAATGCTCCAGCACATGTATGGTTAGTGGAACCATAAACTCATTTTATCCAAGAATTGGCAGTCTTGTAGTGTTAACAGTCTCTAAGAACAACATAATTTAACCCATTGCGCTATGATGTACAGTAGCAAACTCAAAACTGATTGTTAAAGTTGGAAAAGTAAACTACAAGTCAGAACTGAGCTCTGGATGCTTACTTGAGTATAAACTTGCTTTGCATGAATTCACAACTAACAGCCCAAGTACCAAAACTGTACTGTACATGTAGGCCCTTATACATTATATCAACAAATGCATTGTAAAATTAACCTGTGGCTGACACAAAACTAGAATTAAAAGCAAATCAATAAATGTTCTTAGAACTAAAGCCCCCCTACTCTTGAACTTACTCAGGTTTTGTGCTAGCATGCAGGGCACCAATAACCCCAAATGTGCCCAAACTTCAGCCCTTCCGACACTTGTTGTCTGGCCTCAACCAAAAAGCATTCTCACCCTAGCCTTACATTCCCTGGCCAGACCTGTAAAAACTACATAAAACTAAAGGAATGTGATTGATTAGAAAGACATTGTTAATAACTGGGCCATGCTGCATGTGCACTTGATGAATGAACAAAAGGAACTGTGTTCAGAGGGTTTTATTCCATGGAAAAGGTTGGTTAAAAAGATCCCTATTTATGGGAAATAAAACAGATGTCCTATCTTCACAAGTCACTGACCTGGCAAGGAAGGAAGCTGAACCTTGGACCAAACCATAGTGAATAAGGGGTATCATAATAGCACATCCAAACATTGTACTCTCATTCCAACGTTTGATGAGTCCTGAAATTCACACATACTACAAACACACACTATGTAGATGTAAGTGGATGATTCAATGCATCTTACATTATAGTACAGCTGCACTTGCCCAGTTTCTATGGTTGTAGAAATAAATGTATTGTACACACATTTCATTACATGTACATGTACATGTACATGTACATGTGTACAGTACATGTACATACATAAAACCATGATGTGAATACATTTTGTACTTGCCCAGTTTCCATGGTTAAACCATGGAGGTAGAAATAAATGTATTATACTCACACATTCCATTACATATACATACAACAGGGTACTTGCCCACTCAATGTCACACTGACTTGGATGGGTGTAGTATGATAAAGATCTATTACTAAGGCATGTAATATCCATGACATTTTAGGCTGTTTAGTTTCTATGTACACCAAGAGTATTGAATAAAGCTTATTTTGAGAAAAATGTATAACAAATCTCAAGAGTCAATCTTTTTTTACATATTTCCACTGCCGACATGGGCCATACATGTAGATATCACTGATTCTGTCAGTCCCTTAAATTAGCCTAAAGAAATGTCCTAATTTGTTGCAAATAAGATGTCTTGGCTTACATATTTTGTCTTTTTATGTTATTATATTGTTGCCATTGTTAAGTGACCCTTTCAGCTACAGCTGTTGGTCATTTGTCTTTGAATTCCAAGAAATAAGTACATGTAAATATTTAAATTATTAAATTAAGTTTTCAAAAGAGTGACAGGTTTTGTCAGTCACCAGCGGACATTGTTATATTGGTTGTACATGTATCACATGGTTATTTAAACTGCTGCTAAACTCAGCTGCTGATTTTGTGCTGTCCAACAAATCTACAGCAAAGAAATCCACAAAAGGAGCATTTTGTATGAAAAATATGGGAAACATTTTTAAGTGTCACTCGTATGACGTGACGATGTGGTACCTAGTGTAATGTTCATTACATTAAATTATAATTAATACAGTCGTATAAGTTGAAAGCTGTTTCAAAAATATACATTGATTTGCATAAATTCCCTCTGAGCATTTTAAAACTACATGAAGTTCCTGCTTTCTGGTGCTTAACATTAATTGACAAATGGGTCAAAATAGCTTTACTCAGTGTTCATGGTGTTATGTCCAAGACACTTAAATGTGATGATGATTAATACAGTTTAAATGTAGAAAGGCAAATTCAAACTTTTTTTTTTCATGATTAATGTCACCACCTTGTTCCAAAACATTTGAACTCTTAACTTCACAATGATTTCAAAATGATTGTGTTGATCGTGAGATCATAACCTGGCATAATTTCCATGATGCTTGTTTGTAATGTGTAAAAAAATTATGCTACCAGAGTCAAAAACAAAACAATGTGAAACCTCTAGGTTCTTTAAAATGTTTAACAAACTTTAAGAAACTCTCCAAATGCAAGAGTTTCCATGACCATTGAATTACTCTTAAGTAATATTCCTCTAACTGGTTACTTTTATCTCTAATTTTCTCTAGTGTGACTTGTTAGTGCATGAAGACATCATTCAATCCAGACGACACTGAGTAAAATGGATTCGTTCTTAGCTGCAGCATCAGATTTAGACAGCATTCTGGATCAGTTTGAACGTAATGAAGGTCAGTGTTAATAATCATCTAGCTACATGTACAGCATCTTGTTATTCTTCTATCAAGCTTGTACAATGTACATAATCATGTATGTTGAAATGAACATCATTATTCATGTGGTCAGGCCATTGTGAACATTGACGCCTCGTAGATCCTCTTTTATTATATTAATCCTGAGCCTTTTGTGCATATTTTTGTATAATTGTGTGTGGTACTTTGTAACCAGCTGTTATGTCAATGGCAAGTACAATGTCCAATGTACACAATGTGCACGATGTATACACACAAGGACTACAAAGATAACATCCATGATATTTTTACTCAAACCTTTTTTAATTTTATTGGTTGTGTCACTTACTTAAAATAGAACAAAACATACAAATAGAATATGCTAATTTACATGTATATTATTTACATGTAAATATTTATCTTTAACGATGCATTTTGTTGGCAGTAAACAGTAAAACAATGAACAACTTTGTATACACTGTACATGCATTGTCTCGTTAGTTAATTGTATTGTATGTCTGTTGTACTCAAGGTTGTTCGTTTCTTTCATTTAAGGGTAGATTTTTTATTATTATTGTACATTTAGTGTTTGTTGTGTGAATCACTAGATGTGGATATGATCATTGTGTAAATTACATTAAAACAATGTTTTTACATACTGTTTGTGTGTACAGTTCATGTATAGTGCAAGTAAAATGTACAGAAAGACATAAGATGGGAGGGGACTTTGTTGTGAATTTTGCTTGATGAAATACCACCGCCTGTCAAATAAACAACTGCGTGGTATTGACTCATAATTACTCTACATCCCACCAGTAAAATTTAACCGTCAAGCTGTGTGATGTACAATATCAGATACAAGTCACATAGTGCTAACCTAGCCTATAATTTAGGTCATCAGTAATACTGAGCAACACAATATGTTATGCAGGTTGAGCAGAGCTGTCATGCATGGTGGTACATATGTGGAGTAGGAACACTGTTCAGTATGCAGTAATTGACTAACCAGACTGCTGTCAGTTTGGACTGTGTATTATTATTGATCAACCAGTAAACAAAGGTACATGATTGTATGTAAACTCATTATTCAGATTTGGCATGAGCTGAGTGAACAAGTTCATCCCCATGCGTGCTGTATCTAGTATCTGTGTGATCAACCAACATGTACACAGAATGTGCACACACATTCTGTCATATATGCCATCAAGAGTCAAACTGAAATACTTCATAAATCTTGTATTCTGTTAATAGACAGAATGGCAATAACTAAGAAATATTTTCTGCCAAGATGATGCAGTTTATGTGTTCTGTGCTCAACTGACCATATCAAAGCAGACAACAACCCTTAATTGTATGGAGATGTGTATATGATGAGATGGTTCTGAACATTTAACATCAAAACATTTGGGAAATCATGGTTCTTGTAGTTTACTAACTTGTCGTTGATTTGTTTCTCATACAGATTCAACCAGTTTGTTACAACCAGAGCCTATGACTGCTAACAAAGCTGTACCGCATCAGTATGTCACATCACAATCACCACAGATAGTGAATGGTACCAGTTTGTATCATATAGAGACAGGTCAACAATCCAAGTTACCAGTGCCAGAGACAAGTCAAGATGGTCATAAGTCAACAGAGTTTCTTATTGATCTTTCTGAGGCTGATTTTGCTCCAGCAGTCTCTTCAGCATTATCAGTAAATACAAGAATGGATATACAAAGTAGCAGCAAGTCAAATGAACACCAACAATCATCAAAAAGTATGAGTGAAGTGAGTAGGCTGGACAGGTTGTCTGATGTATACAGCGTTGATGATGGTGCACTTGAGGGGAGGACCAGTAATACTATGAACAGTATTTTGCAATCTGGAGGTACCACTGACTTACACAAACCCTTAGTGTCTGATCAACACACTATGGCAAGCGTGGATAATGTTCAATCATGTAATACTCCTGCAAATAGTTTGTCATCTTTTGTTAATAATGGAAACACTGGAAGTGCCCAACCAAGTTTAGCATCTCAATCACTGCATGATGGTGTGGGACAACATGATATGGCTGTGGAAGTAAACAAGAATAAAAATGATGACAGAGTGTTGGAGAAAACAGAATCTGGTAAAGATGACAAGACAAATGTAACCAAAAATTCTGGTCAAGAGGTGATGCAAGAAAAAGGGGGCGTAGAGACCTCAACAATGTCTCTCAGTAAAGCCATGACACCAGCTCCTTTAAGACCAGAACTCATGCATGAGTATGTCAAACAAGGTGCCAGACCCAAGATTATTACAAAAATTAAAACACAAGAGAGTCCAGTCAAAGCTGTTTCAGACATCTCAACTCTCTCCAAACCTAGCAAAGGTGGGAGTCAACCCAAAGCAGCTGTAGGTTTTGGGAATGTTACTAGTGTTAAAGTCACTGATGCTGATCTTGAAGCATTAGAGCAAGAAGTGGGTATCATGTCTGCCCAAGACAAAAATAAACCACTTACCCAACCAGTATTTCCTTCAGTTGATAACCACACACAGCTAAAACCCAAACATTTGAATGTTCAAGAACTACATAATCCATCTGATAGAGTGAGTCCAGTCTCTAAACTACTTCATGAACAGTTTGTCAAATCACAGCATCGCCCACAACAGAATGTGTCTCAAGGTAATGAGCTTCTTGGATTAGATCCATTCTACAGTCAGGATAGTGCAGTTACAGCCCCTACCCCACCACATACAGTGCCAGATTTGTCTTCTATGCCTGGAACAGGAAGTGTTCATTCTAACATGTCACTGACACCAACACACGTTAATCCAAGAAAAGTAGAAATCAAAGACAATGTTCTTCCCAATGATGTTAGAAGTAAAAATGCCAAAAATTTATTACGGAACAACCAATCATTGCCTGGCAGACCATATGTCAATAAGGGACCAGTGGAGGACCTCTCAGCTCAAATCAATAACAGCAACTCACAAGTCAAAATGCCCAATGTAGTTAAGGGAGACATCCCAGATACTACATCCCTTCAAGGATTGTCACCAGCTATGTCTACATCAACAGGAACTCACAAGGTACAACCTGAACAACAACCTGGACATCAACCTGACCATCAAAAGTATGGTAAGAACATCAACCAGCAGAGTGGCTTTCCATCTCCATCACATCTAAACAACGCCATGGACCAAACACATTCCTTGGGAAGTACACCTGCTCCTCCCTTCATGCCAGCAGACCCTCCTAGTTATCAAGATGTCAGAATGAGTGTTGAAACAGAAAAGAAAGCAGACAATTTGAGACAGGGACTTTCCTTGAATTTTGATCAATCAAGTTCTCGTAAGGTGGCCCAGGCTTTACCTCCAAGTCCAATTATTGAGAATGCTGTAGGAAGAGAGGAAGCATTTAGAGTGGTAGAAGAAACACCGCCCTCTGAACAATCAACTTTAGTAGATGTGAAACCACCAACATTCCATACAGAGCCTCAGGTAAGACATCCTCAAGGGGAGGTCAGTGTAGCTCCTCCTGTTTCAGCACCTAATGCTGTGAGCCAGAATAACCAGTTACAAGCAGACAATGATTCTATGACTCCATCTAATGAGACAGATTCTGAAGAAGGTGAATTTAGCCATCGTGTCATGGACTATTCTGAAGGATTCATGCAGCTTGGGGCAGTGGCTCCTGTATGGGTACCTGATTCTGAAGCACTTAATTGTATGAATTGTCAACAGAAGTTCACCTTCCGAAAGAGAAGGCACCACTGTAGAGCATGTGGCAAGGTAGGTTTACACTTAATTTTCCAAGTTGATTTACATCTATGGCTAAGTCAGCAGTGAAGTACATGTAAGCAATAAAGTTAGTGTAATATTGTAAATAAGTATAAATAGCTTCAAAAAAGTTCAACAGAACAAATGCCTGTGCCTTAATATTTCTTGACTGAGTTGAGTCTAGATATTGATACCAACACTTACGTACAGTGTACACATTGAAGAGTTTGCCATTATGCTATGAATGATTGCATTATGACTGATTGTACACTAATGCTATTCGTTAATAGGTGTTTTGTGCCAAATGTTGCTCAATGAGATTGAAGTTAAAGTACATGGAGAGTAAGGAAGCAAGAGTGTGCATCAGTTGCCTCAATGTTATACTCAGAGGTGAGATTCAGAATCATGGAATAATTTACCCAATTCAACTGACGTCATCATCATAATAATCTTGGTTGCACCAATTTGGGACCCAGTGTCCCTATGTCATATATGTGTTATACCATATGGAAAAACACCAGCAGATACAGTTTAGTGCTAATTTTAACAGTTGACACAGTCACACCGTGTGAGACGTGCATGCAAGGAGTCAGTAGCGCAGGTTTCTCAAAACACTCATTTTACATCAGGCTTACAGAGTTATATGTATTTGGAATAATGAGACATAGTACCTTGTAAAGGTACACAATGTGCAGCCAACCATGACAGAAACAACAGGGCAAACCCCTTCTTTTAACAATTAGTGTACCAGGTTCTTATTACCTACATTACACAACACATGGGATCTATGGCTTTATGTCCCATTCATAGGATGAAGCACTTGTGATTAAATGTCCTGCTTAAGAATACAAGTCATACAACTGGCACCTGAACCTACAGTCTGTACACTCACCCAACACCAAAGTTTGAGCGTGGTGCATTAGATCACTCAACCACAACACCCCATTAATATGCATCTTGCAGCCCTAAAATTGGTTGACTTACATGTACGCCTGTTAGTGCTATAGTTAGGTTTCTAAACACTAGGAAAAGCTTGGTAATGACAAAGGTGGTTTATTTGCCTAAAGCACAAGCTCTCAAAAGATCACAAGGAGAAATTCAACAAGATCCCCAGCAGCAGCAACAACAACAACAGCAACAACAACAACAACAACAACAACATCAACAGCAGCAACAGCAACAGCAACCAGAGCAGAATAATCAAGGCAATCTACATGAAGCTGCAGGCTCTGGTTCTAATAGATCATCACTTCGTAGACCTAGCTCTGATGGTAAATTTCATCTGTTATCCTTCGTATATCCCTTTAAAACCTAAGTGAATTTTCACATTTAATTATATATTAAAATGTAATAAAATGTATACTACTAATTTGCCATTTCTGATGTTCATCTTGATAGAGGAATATTAATCTTCTTTTTTTTGTATTTTACCCCCAAAACATTGGACAATGTTTTGAAGGTTCTCGCTCTAGGGAAACACGTAAAGTTCGTTTCTCTGATGGTTTGAACCCAGGGGTTGATACAGGACATCATGCAATTCCAGATTCTCAGAGTGATAAGGTACCTATTGGGATGGAGGTTAATACTGGACCCTTCACAGGTGTAGATGGCAGACCACAAGAAGTAGTACACAGGAGTTTAATTCCAATCAATGCGGATAGTTTGCCACCAGTTATCGTAGCAACTGAGGTCAAAGGCGGTTAGTTTATTTTCTTGTTTATTTAGTTACTTTAAGACAACTTGTTGTACATGTATTTATTTCTGATCCCATGTAAAATATAGTAAGTCTACTGGTACAGCCTTCAGTCTAAGAGAATCAAATGAAACATGCAGGACCAACCCATCAAATTCCAAGTTTGGATTTTGAAGGGTTGGTGTGGTTAGGGGTAAATGAGTTTGATTTAATGCTGTGAACGTGTTTGCCATAAAAAAAATTGAGGCACACACTAAGGGAGTTCATAGCGTTTGGTTCAAACTTCTTTCTGTCAATAGTAAAATATCTTGAGATAGCTAATGATTTTTGTTTTCTTGAACAGAATACAAAGTCCATGTGAATCCAGTAGCTGATGAGCTGATACAAGAAATGAGAAGTAAGTTCATATTATACTATAAATAATTGCTCAAGTTCCATCTGGATCATGATGCTGCTTGTGTGCAAACAAAGTCCAAGGGGACAACATTATACTTATTCAGCTGCATATAGATTAACTAATCTCCATTTTGAGGTATTTGTTTTCAGCAAATGCTGTCTTAATGCAGTCCTTATGAGCAGTGTCTGTAATAGACATCTGATGTAGCATGCATGGGTCATTCCAACTCTAGTAGCCTTTGCATTGATGTTCACCGTACTCTCACGGCATTGAGTATACAATGCTTACAACACATCAGTGTAAGAGTAAATCAAACCAAACTGAAACTCTATATTGGTCAATTCATATGATACGATTAGATGCAGAGTGGATGTGAAATCAGTTGCGTAGCATAAATAGCCCAAGGTGCTACCAAAACAAAACAAGCTGCATTTGGTTATAGCTTGAACCTGACGCAAGTGAACCTCATGCAAATTTAATTTAATCTTTCAGCCAATTTATGAGGGTTTTAATTTTGTTAAGTGAATCCATATCTAATTAAATAACTAAATAAAAAACACCTAATAGATTGTCTTTTTTTCACAACCAACACTCGGTAGATACTATAAAACGAATATCTAAACTTGGGATAATTTGTGAGGTTTTTAATTTTGTTTATGGATTTGGAATAATTGGTGTATTTACTTGTTATCTTTCTTTGCAGATGCAAGTGCTCCCGCGGTGGTTTTTGCTGTGAACAAAAACCTCCTTGTCAGAACAAAGATTCTGGATTGTAAGTTACAAAAATAACTTGGTACTCACTGAACGTGTACTCTGACTCATGTTTTTGGACTAAATTCTAGATGACAATGTCTACTCGTTATGATAACTATCTTTTTTAACATAAAACATCAAAGACAACTTCAATTTTACTTTCTCCAGTGATCATTCCTCTTTTCCTTGGATAGTAATGACATAATTTAGACAACCATATTTTGACCATGAGTACTAACAATCAATGTGTTGATACCTCATTAAGCAGTATTATTCTTTATACTTGTACTCGTACTCATTCTCTGAGATCCAAGTACTTGTTACTCGGCTGTTGGTCTCGGTATTTGGATATCAGAATACTCGGTACTTGGATACATGTACTCATACAAGATTGATTGCCCAAACTGGTACTCAAGTACTGCTCAGCCACCCTAGTACTCGGCAGCACTTGGTACTTGACTAAAAAGTACTAGACCGCGACACTGAGTATATTTTAGTTGCTGCAATCAAAATAAGCAAAACAATTGCCAATCCTGAACCTTGTCTTTTCAGTGGTGTGTAATATTCTCTTTTCTCTTGACAGTGAACTGCTGTGTAAACAGAACCTGTTGGTGTTTCTCAACTAAAGGGATGGCTACTGTTGGTCAAGATGAAATTGTTATTGTCTTGGAATGTCTTCCTGATGAGAAGACCATACCTAAAGACATCTTCTTTCATCTTCAGTCTCTATATGAGCAAGCTTCTACAGGTGAGTCATTGAGAAAGTGATTGCTTAACTCGCATGGAATTATAATTTGTTTATGTATAAAGCACAGTATAATCAGTACTTTCCCGAGTTCTGTGAAAAGAATTCCATAGGCAAATCGCGGAGGTAGGATTCGAACCCACGACCTTTGCATTGCTAGTGTAGATGTCTTACCACTAGACCACCGAGCTAGCCCAGTGGCTGGAGGCGGTTTGATTCCTATGTTTTGTAGCGGGAATTGATAAGCTTTAGGTATCACAAGTTGAAAGATCAACAGATACATGGTATATATCAAGATCTTATTGATGCAGCTCAACATCGCTGAAGTCCTACTCAATTTCTACAGGTTCCATATTCAAGACATGTTCGTGTTTGTCATTAAATCAGGTGTAACAGTATCCCACATGGGGCATAGTATCTTCAGTCAGAGTTTCTTAGGTGGACGTGAGCATGGTGGATTTCTCTACCTTCGTCCATCTTTCCAGTGTCTTGGGAAACTCTTACTACCAGAGTCTCCGTATCTCTTTGCTGTTCTCCTACAAAAATGGGAGACACCGTGGGCCAAAGTCTTCCCTCTGCGACTATTGCTAAGACTTGGAGCTGAATTCAGATGTAAGTATTTAATAGATGTAAGTAGGTTGGACTGACAATGATATCCATAGAGAAAGGACAACAGAATGCGTTTGAACCTCCTGTGTAGTAACAATAGAGATCAATGGGCCGCATGAACCTTTGGTGTAGGTTGTGCTACGCTGCATTTTACGCTGGTCAACTGCAACTCATTCGCGCCCTGCCTTGAAGACTGCTGTGTCATATTTTCTTAAGTCATTTTGCAGCAAGATTTTCCACAAAAAGGGATGAAATATTTCACATCAAATAAGACTTCTCCGCATTTGCAGTTGAATACAGTACACCCTGTTTTATAAAGACGCATGCAATCACAGCGATTTTAATGACAGCTATCTGCCAATGTTTTCCTTTTAAAATCAACCATAGTTCAAGAAATTTATATCAAAATCTTCAAAATTAATGTGAGATTTTCTGGGTCGAAAAATTGCACATCAAGCAGGTAATGAGTATGTCTTATGACCATGTTAATCAATGGTGTGGC
Organism: Pisaster brevispinus; assembly: GCA_023634235.1. Classification (NCBI taxonomy): domain Eukaryota; kingdom Metazoa; phylum Echinodermata; class Asteroidea; order Forcipulatida; family Asteriidae; genus Pisaster; species Pisaster brevispinus. Next base: position 2,612,867 of record JAMKCF010000029.1, on the reverse strand, counting down.
CAACCGTAGCCAACTCCAAACCATGAATCAAAAACATTTTAAGACATGGAAGTGTACTTTTCCTTTTACACCCTCATTCCACACTACTCTTTTGGGGTTCTGCGCACTCAAATTACCCAAAGTACACTGCGCCGCTACTAACATTTGGCTGACTGCAGAGTTGATGTTTGTGTCAGCAGTCACAATACGATTAGCATATGGCTGCAAGGTATTAGCAGCAGTGATCATATTTCCTTTGAAGTAAGAAAGTTGCCATTCCTTCAATGGTCCTTAATCTATTGTGTATGTTATAATGAATATAAAAATGATGTATAACACCTGTAATCAGTGAGTCTTGTACTGTTATCAGAGGGACAAGGTTGTAAATATTACAGTATAAATTTGTTGTCATCGTGGTCTTGCAACTAGTTCTTGTCTGAAACACCCCCAAGTCATATGAATGATAATTACATGATGTTACCACAAATCTTAGCCTCTAGATTGTTTCAACAACATACAGAGTTTCTAATCCTACTTACAAATCAATTGAAAAGAAATTGTTGTTAAACATTCTGTTTGGTTGAAGCATTGTTATTTAATGTAGTCTTCAAGTTCTGAACACTCTTTGATGATTTTATCTCACAGACTACCCATGCCCACTGATGAGTGTACGTTTCCGTAAGCCAGTCTTTGGTGAGATTGGACATACAATCATGAATCTCCTTGCTGTAAGTCAAGCTGAATAAACTACATTAATGTTGACAACATGAGCGTATGCATGACCAAAGTTGATATGTCATGCATTCTGGGACCACAGCTGTAACAGAATTGCCTACCAGTATAGATCATTTTGTTGTGTTGTAACTTGATACTCCAACAAAGTCGTATCTCGCATGAATACGTTCTGTGTAACATCGTATCTCGGCATCCATTGACTTTGTTTGTACATTTCAGTTATGTTAAGGGAGATACAAAATTTTGAAATTCTATGGGAGATACAACTTTGTTGGATCTACACAACGATTTGGATTTACCATAAAAATCCACCAAGAATAGTGAAATAGGTATTTGTGACGTTCCGAGTTATATTACAAGTCATTAACATGCATTCTGCCGTTTAGATGAGCAAGCCAAGCCAGCCTCACTGCACAAACTTCTCATTACTTCCCTGCCTCGTAAAGATAAATGTTACAACTAAGTAATTGTTGATGTTATTAGTAACAATGCATAGCTCTTCACTGATACATTGGGTTTTCTACAAACAGCATAGCCTTTACAAATAGCTTCAGCCAATATGACAATTAACCACAGCTTTTAATGCATCTTGGGACCCTCATTTGGGGAAATAAAACACCCCTCCCCTTTCATTTCCTTGGATAGTACAAAAGACTGGGAAAAATGGACACATACAGCAGTACTAATGTTACTATCGTTGTTTCTTACAGGATTTTAAGAACTATCAGTATAAGCTGCCAGTGATACCAGGAATTGTGATTCATATGCAAGATAGAGAAACACTTATTAAGATCCCAAGGAATCGATACGATGAGGTAATCATAGTCAGTCTTAATGCGTTCACCTTGTCTGCTAACTATGGATTTAAACTAAGTGAGAAAAATCATCACAATATTGAAAATGGTCCAGATTGTACATCAATTATGTCATGGATGTTTCCCTTGGTCCCAGTTTTTTCTTTAATCTTGAGAAGATGTATGTTTTCTTTTTGATATTATTTTGAAACATGTTGTTTCATCTGAAAGCTCACTGATTCTAAAGTTCATACCAATACCAATCTTCCATAGAAATATTTCCATCTGAAAGCTCACTGATTCTAAAGTTCATACCAATACCAATCTTCCATAGAAATATTTCCATCTGAAAGCTCACTGATTCTAAAATTTATACCAGTACCAATCTTCCATAGAAATATTTCCATCTGAAAGCTCACTGATTCTAAAGTTTATACCAATACCAATCTTCCATAGAAATATTTCCATCTGAAAGCTCACTGATTCTAAAGTTCATACCAATACCAATCTTACCTAGAAATATTTCCATCTGAAAGCTCCCTAATTCTAAAATTTATAGCTATACCAATCTTCCATAGAAATATTTCCATCTGAAAGCTCACTGATTCTAAAGTTTATACCAATACCAATCTTCCATAGAAATATTTCCATCTGAAAGCTCACTGGTTCTAAACTTCATACCAATACCAATCCTCCAGAGAAATATTTCCATCTTAAAGCTCACTGATTCTAAAGTTTATACCAATACCAATCCTACAGAGAAATATTTTATTTTATGGCTGCCTTTTAAGATTTGCTTACTGTATTTACTTCTGTTTTAGGTGATGAAGGTTGTGAATAACTCCAATGAACACGTTATGGCAATAGCTGCTAACTTCAGCACTGAATCAGACTCACATCTTGTATGTATCCAGAATGATGAAGGGACTTATCATACTCAAGCAATCAGTATACAGAACAAACCAAGGAAAGGTAATATACCAATAATTCACCATTATTCACAAACCACAACCATGTATGAAGTATACTCTGACGTTAGAGCTTACTTTTAGAGTTACGGCATATTAAGAGTCATTTCGGAAAACATTATATAAAAGACTGTTAGCTGGTATCAGTTACGCGCATGAAACCAAGATAGTGCAAAGCATAAAGCCAAACACCAACCAAAGTGTTTCTATATATAGTGCTGTTACTTTTAAAGAGCATAGTCTGGTTCTTCAAAATATGCACAAATAGTTATTATGTGTAAGAGACTAGGTGTCACCCAAAAGTTGAACAGCCTAAGTAATGGCCCTTGAACATGAGTGGAACATTTCTAAAAGTTAACGGAAAAAGAAAAATCACAAACTCTGGTGATTATTACGGTACTGTTTTTTCTTACATGCATTACACAACTCATGGAACCTATGGCTTTACGTCCCATCCAAAGGACAAAGCAATAATGGTTAAGCGCCTTGCTTACAAACGTGTCAAGACAGGGACTCCAACCAACACTCTGGTTATCAGAAACATCAGAGCTTGAGTCCGGTGTGCTTGACCACTCGGCCATGACATGCTGAATAATTATTGATTATATTATATCATTGACCATTTTGACCTTTGGTTTGTTTTTAGTGACTGGAGCTAGTTTTGTGGTCTTTAATGGTGCATTGAAAACCACATCAGGACTGACAGCTAAATCCAGCATTGTAGAAGATGGTCTAATGATTCAAATACTACCTGAGACTATGGCAGCTTTAAGACAAGCCTTAAGGGAAATGTTAGATTTACCTATACCATGTGGGAATACACAGGCTGAGCAACCAGATGAGACTGTGACTGTTACATGGATAGATGAGGACAAGGCAGTCAATATGGGGTAAGTACATGTAGTTAGCCTCACATTCAGGTAATAATGCTCACATATTTTGACAAACTGTTTTTAGTATAGCCAATTTGTATTGAGTTTTTACTGTATCACCAAGTACAAATATTGTGGATAAATATTTCGCTGTCATTTTTCACTATCCACATGACTGGTCACAGTACATGCATATTCACTAAACACTATTCCTGCCTAAGCCTGTGCCTAATGTAGCACTTTGTGCTGCATTGAAATAAGAATTCACATATCCACTTTATCTGGTCACAGTACATACACACTAAAACACATTTCTTGCCTAACCCAATATAGTAAGCTTAGTGCAGCATTGGAAAAGCATTCATAAGTTCACTCTGTAAGTCAACATATCCCAACAAACTGTTCACAGTGTGAAGGAGCTCATGTTTTTTTTTATGTGATATATTTTACTGTGCAACCTATCTTGAGAGTACAGTAAAACACACAACTTACTGCAGTGTATTCATTTAGGTAAACTTTACATTGTTTATGTACTCCCATAGTTGGGCAGATATGGGTAAACAAGTTTGCTTTTCTCAGGGAAAAAAGGAGCATTTACGGATAGCCCTTCAAGAATACAAAGACTTGAAGTTTTTCATTTAATCTTGTTTGTTTGTACACATTGATGAATGATGAACTCTCATATTATTGTGTAATTGGATTATTATTCAGTGTTATCAGCCCTATTGACCATCGGTCATTGGAAGGGATTGCAAGTATCCGCATCCATAATGGCACAGATTACAGAGGTCGTTCAAGGTCACTACGATGGACAGAGGTATTCTTCCTGGAGAATAATGAATCTCCAGTGGATTTGAGTCGCTTAGCTGAGATGTTATCTGCAGCATTCTGTGTAGCATTGACTAGCCAGTTGGATGAACTAAGAGAGGCTGCTATGACTAACCTAGCACTCAGAGTCACTGTAGATTCAGATAAGGTAGGTACATGGTGGTCATTATTAGAACAAATCATGTTTGTCTTAAGTATTAATTCTAAGAATGCCCTCGGCCAGTTAAATTGGCCACATTTGCATACCATTTATTGGCAGGGATGATTAAATCGACCCTATTTATAATGCATCTGTATTGGTTACAACACAACAAGTGACCTTAAAATGATCTTTGTGAAAGTTCAAGTTGAGAGCAAAATAAACTTTGGAAAGTCAGCTTTGAACTTGCTTTTAAATGCATAGAATGCAGTCATTGTTTCTAGAACTTTTATTTGACAAAAAGTAGTAATTCACAGCTTCAGGGCACTGTTCGGGTTCAATCTTATTTTGTTTAGCTGCAGTAATGGTAATGTTTGCCCTCTGTAAAAAAAAAAATTAAAGTCTCTTGATTGACCATGCTTAGCCTGCTGTTAAGAATAAGTAATTTATTAGATTTTGTTGAAAGAAACCATAACTGAGATTTTTTATTGTTTTTAATTTTCTATACTGCTCGTAGAACTCAGATCATTGATTTGAACAAACAAAATGTGCATCACCCAGGGGTAAATGAGTACCTGTGAGGGCACAGATGGTTCTTGTGATTGATTTTGCTTGGTGCGCTTCACACTTGGCAGCACAGGCTGTGTACAAGAAAGCCGAGATGGTTTTAAGGAATGAAATAAATAGTCTAAATGACCAGGGGAATAATGTTCATGCATTGAGCATCAACATTTGATGGCCTTAGGATGTCCAGTACTATTATTATTTTGATGATTGTTATTTATTTTTTTCTTGTTTACAGGTTGGTTATGAAGCAGGCTCTAAGGGTGAATTACTGCCACCGGTGTACATGAATGAATTAGATAATGAGTTGATACCAGTATTGCATAATGCTGTATCACAACATGAAGGGGGACCAGTTGTTATGGAACTGGTATTCTACATTATTGAATGATATTGACTTCAAGTCGGGAACCTGTGTAAAGAGTTAATATATGACATAGTTGAATAACCTGGTTGGTAATATTAGAACAAGTTTATCCCTTATATTATTTGCTTTGACATCATATTGGTTGCCACGCAAGCTCGAGTGAAATATTTTTATAATATCACACTTGTTGCCATGGGTAGACCAATTAAAATCGAGGATTGAAGTTTGCACACCAGCCTAATGATTACATGCACTGCTACCAACTCTACTACCCTTTGTAAACATTTATACTCTGCACATCAGCCTATACAACAAGAAATTATGTAACTTTAGAAATGAAGTTTTGTTATGTTATTGAAATACTTGATGAATTGATTGAAACAATCTTATCCAGATCCTGATAATTTAATATAACTGGCTGCAATTATTCCTATTTTCACTATAAATCTAACTGTGCTGCAACAAGTGAAATAAATAGTTGATGTATCCCCAGTCATATTTTGTTCACAAATACTTTAGAATGTTCCCCAAGAATTGACTGATTATCTCAACCCCTAGTTGACCATGTTCAATAGTCTGAAAGTCTGAAAGTACTAATGGTACCAGATATCCAGATAGATGATTTGTCAATGGCATGGTTTGTTTGTACAATGGGTGAACTTGTCAAAGAAGCAGATCAGTGCATTCCCTTCCAATAGTTTAGGCAAAACATTTAGAAAAAAGAAGAACATTTGACAGGATCAATAAATAAAAGAGTAGATGAATTGTTACATTTGTTTGACATATTATAAGATATATTTCTATTGGCCAGACAAATAAATTTTCCCTGCATGATGTACAGATAAACATGTGGTAATCAGAGGAAATGACCAACCACAGATAACTTTGTACAGTGTTTTCCAGTTTCCCATAGCACTGAGAGACAAATTGCATGCCTGATCAGTGGATAGCGGATCAACTATCATTGCATACAGTGACTATGAGCAATGTCAGACACGAGTAGTGGATCAACTATCATTGCATACAGTGACTATGAACAATGTCAGATATGAGTAGTGGATCAACTGTCTTTGCATACAGTGACTATGAACAATGTCAGACACGAGTAGTGGATCAACTATCATTGCATACAGTGACTATGAACAATGTCAGACATGAGTAGTGGATCATCTATCATTGCATACAGTGACTATGAGCAATGTCAGACATGAGTAGTGGATCATCTATCATTGCATACAGTGACTATGAGCAATGTCAGACACGAGTAGTGGATCATCTATCATTGCATACAGTGAGTAGTGACTATGAATGATGTAAGACATGAATGTATTGTAATCATTGTGTTTTCATTCAATAACGAGAGTGTATGTAAAGTTCAATATAATGAGTGGAACACTGAGACTTGGCAAAAAGTCACATTGTATCAAGGGAGCTCTCTCCTCCATTTAAACTTGATATAGTTCCACTTTTTCTGCAACATCTGAAACCAATATATTTCTATAAGAAATTCATACTATTGTTTTCAAACACAAACTAATTTTTTTAAGAATTAAATTCTGCATTTGTCTCGAACAATTTATATAAAACAGTTATGCAATGTTCTTTGTTATTACTGAATTCTTTGTATTGTTTTTAATGACGCTATGCACTTACTGTAGGGTCATTCCAGAAGTGTCTTGTTTTGGCTTTCATTCTTACAATGTACAATCTCATTTTGCTATTTGATGATATGTCCATCCCATTTTCACCCTACCTACAGTGCACACTACCACTGCATCACGTCAAACAACCACTCTTGCCCTACCTACGTGTACACTACCACTGTATCACGTCAAACAACCACTGTTATCCTACCTACATGTACACTACCACTGCATCGGGTCAAGCAACCACTCTTACCCTACCTCCTTTTACACTACCACTGCATCACGTCAAACAACCACTCTTAGGCCCTGTTCGAAATGGCAGCTACAGTTAGGACTCTGGCTGGATCGCTGCGTCATCATGCAGTCACCAACAGTCGTAGTCGTAGCTGTAGCCACCAATTCAGATACAGCCTTAGCCTAACTACATGTACACTTGTATCTTGCAGCAAATTTAGTTATTTGTGCACATCTGGGATCGTGTTAGCAAGATCCCACATTGTTGCAGTTTAAAACGCAATTTGGTACATTGTATACATTTTACTGGCTTTAATTGCTTAATCTATTGTTTTGAGAGGTTGAACAAAACCTGTTTAGAGATTAATTTTGATCTGTTTATGAATCCAGATAATGCTTTCTCTTGATCTCAGAGCTTTGCACTTATTTTATTGGCTATTTAATAATACTGCTTTTTATAATTAGCAGTTCTTATACAGTGTTTTACCCGACAGGTGTCTCAAAGCCTAGTGCTTTGTCACCCGACAGGTGTCTAAACGCATATATTATTTTATCGACAGGTATGCAAAACTAAGGTTGAATTATGAGACCGATTTACATAGCATAGGGTTAACAAGGTGATGTGGTGTAATGTTTATACTGTGTAGGCATTCTGAGGTATATCAAGTTTAATTCTCTTTTGACACCAATCACTTCCTTAGTTTAAATAGTTTTTACTTTTTTTAATCGATATGAATTAATGTCAGAATGAAGTAAATAAATATTAAATAGCATTTAACTGATTGGAATTAATTGGACAGCAATTCTTGGGTTAAATTGTAACTATTAGCCATCTAATAGATGTCCTAACTACCAAAATAGCAAATTACGCTTGCAATAATGATGTCTAATGAAGCTTTTTGTTGTGCATTTTTTTTCCAAAATGAATTTAAATTTACTGATCGACATCATGTTAACTGACGATTCTGCTAAATAGTCCTTTAAGTGAAGCTATCAACTGTTTGTAAGAATTCATTAATTGGTTGTCATAACTGTTTCAAAACAGGGGGGGGGGCTTGCCCATATCAGATCAAAGTAAAAACAAACCACAGGATTTGTTTGGTTGTTGCAATTGAAACATCTTTTGTGCAAAAACTACAAACTAATTACATGTAGGATTGTTTTAAAAATACATAAACGTAGGGTTCAGACCATTTACAAATAAAGGCCTGTCTTGCACTTCTTGCAAATGGATTATCTTTGTAAAAGTAAAAGCCATCAAGATCCCCTATTACATTATGACATTTTATTAATGATGGAGTCTGTAGATTGAACCCTTCTTCATCTTGCGTCATATGCAGCTGCAAATTTCTAAATTACATACAAAATGGTATTTTGGGGTTGTAAAATGTTTCCATGGTTTACAAACTAATTGTGAGTTTGTTATCGGTTCAATGACTACACTGTCAATTTTTGATTTACATACACACCTCACTGCTTATTAACATAATGACAAGCGACAAACTATTGTAATTTCTGTATAGTAAATCTTATACATAATTAAAAGTTAACACTGAAACAGATGTAAGGATTAACTTATGTACACTTTGTACCTGTAAAGTTGCAGATTGCTTGGGGAGGTTGAAGACATCTATGTTAATCAAACATTTACCAGTTTGTTTTTTCTGGTGATTAATGGAAAGTAAAGATATTGTAGTGAAACCACTGGAAGACTAAATTTGTACCAAATCTCAAGAACAAATTAATAAGTGTAATTATTTAGAGAATGAAAGTAGTTTGGAGGAAATGGTTTTATAATTGGATGTTGTAAGATGAGTATTATAAAAAGGATACTTAAGGTGTCAGGATGAGTGCTTAGATTTCCGATTGACCAAGGTCCAAGGTTCAACAGTTTTTATTAAATTAAACCCTGATATCTAGCCAAGGATTAAGAGATAGTTGGAGTGTTGAGTGGATTAGTCAGCTGTATTGACAAATAGTCAGATGCATAGCTTAATACCAAAATGGCTTGCTGATTATACACAGATGCTTAGCTGATGGCATCTTGCTGATAGGTCAGGTGTCATACGGATTAGTTGATCAGTTGCACTTCTAGTTGATCAACTAGTAAGTAATCAGCTAGCGTACAGCCCTCTTGTTCATTAGTTGAATGTCTAGTTTATAAGTTAGATATCTAATCAATACTAACCAAACAGTGTAATCAAGTTTTGGAAATGTGTTTAATTGCTTTTAGGCTACCTGACAGATACGCTAAACTGGCTTATTACAATTCTGTAAGTTCTTTTTACCTCATTATGTATAAGTGAATATTTTATGAAACCAATTTTGTAAGGTGGTAATTAGTGTACTAATTATTCATGATCTTATGAACAAGTGCCTTAATAAACCATCTATGTACGTCATTATAACATTTGTCGAGTGCTTCTGTTGTCAACATTCTTGTTTGTTTGTTTGTTTGAAACCACTGCCTGGGTTAAATGAGGATAGAGAAAATGTGGGTCACTAAGAGCAATTACTCTTGCTACTGTGTTATTACCTCATGCACATGACATCACTGCAGTTAGGGCGCCCTCACATAGAGGTCAAAAAGTTTCTCATTGGTCTAGCCTGCCTGTGCGCTGCATGTAAATAGCTATTTAACCCCCAAGATGGCAGTGGGATGACCTTCATGCACGAGGTCAATTCAAAGCCTGGTGAATTTCATCATGTGCACACACATTGTTACAGCATACTCTTTTAGCCATCATAGAATCACCAAGTATCAACCATTCAGCTTCTTTGCCCTTAGAGGACTTTCAGGGTACCAGGAAAATGTTCACGCGCAACAAAAGTACATTTCCTTTATACATACCTTGATCTTATGACTTTAACTATAATCTTTAACCACAGTTTCAGCGCGGTTTTTATTTTTTAAAGCATGTGATATTTGTCTTCACAGATGGACAGCAGTAAATACCTAAAGGGTTATTCTTTAATGACATTCAACTTGGAACAAAACAAGGAATTCTCACTCTTCATTCAATCCATAATTACTTTATTATCTTCAATTTAATGCTACTGCGATATTCCGTCTCAGTTGCCGGTGTGGTAAATACAGACCTGACACTTCCTTCTTGTAAGAGCTAGGTAGTTTTCTTAAGCAAAGGGCACCTCTATTGAAATACAAATTTCTACTGGAATATTTTGGGGAGCACCCAGCCCAGGCAATGACCAGGTGCACGGATTCCTACAAAGTTTCCATGAAGTATCAGGCCTGATTGAACCACAAACCAGCCATGCAAAGTTCGAAACTCTTTATAATGCTGCACTAATGATCTAATATCATGACACTACATGTTACTACATGTAGTAAGCTGAACTAAGCTGCATTTTCAGTGATAGGTAAATAAGTGAAAATAATTGTTGCTGATTTCGTTGGGACTTAAGATTCACCACTTACTGCTTACAAAGCTTTAAGGCAGGGTATACTTTGATAATTGTCAAAGACCAGTACCCTCACTTGGTGTATCACATGCATAAAAAAAAAAAACCTGTGAAAATTTGGGCCCAATTGGTCTTCGTAGCTGCAAGAAAATAACGAAAGGAAAAAAACCCATCCTTGTTGCATAGAATTGTGTGCTTTCAGATGCCCGAGAAAGGCTTCCTGACTGAAGCCTTTCTCGGATTCAATTTTTGGGGGTGAAAAATTACCTCTTTCTCTAAAACTACATCACTTCAAAGGATGTAATTTCTAACAGTATTTTACAATATCAACAGCTCTCCAGTGCTCTTTACCAAGTTTTTTTGTTCATTAATTTTTGGATTAATTACCAAAGGTATACCCTCCCTTTAATAACTTACCACCGGAATTCCAAAAGTTTCCGTGTTAACCGGGGGATTAATTTTCACAATAGTTTTTTTTTTAAATATCGTTGTCACATTGAGATCATGACCTAACCAAGTAAAGACAACATTCATTCTCATACAATGCACTGGGATTTCTTTTTCTCTTTCAAGAAAACATGGCTTTTGCTCATCATGAATTGGCAAAACCTTGGCCGTAAGCCATGGCCAATAACTGGCCATGGCATGCTGGAATCTCAGACTTGCCTCCCTCGCTGGATACAATGGTGGCAGCCTATCGATAACTTGTAATCCATGTTTGTCCAACAAAAGGATGGAGGTCTAGAATTGTGGATTAAACAACAATTCCCCAAATAGGGGAGAATTTTGAGCATGAATTCCAGTACCCTTCATCCCCCTTTGTTACATGGCAAACAAAGCATAACACTGTCTTCCTGTGTAACTGGTTAAAGCACAAACATCTAGACTTTCAAGAGATTGATTCATAGAATGCTTTCTCTAAAAGTAATTGTAGTGATTATGAACCATCATTCTCTCTGACTGTTAAGCAATAATATCCAATCTTGTCACTAACAAGGTACAAACCTTTCTTTATAGTGCATAATCTTGGTTTCTAAATAAAATGACATGCAGACATGTTGGTTTTTTGACAGAAACATTTTGAGGAATAGGTACAGGAAAAAAATAAGAGACAGAAACTTTGTTTTAGAATGTTAACATGGAAAAGATCAAAACAAGTTTATTCAGGACATGACCTTTACTTTGACCTTTTTGGTTGAGTGGATGTAGGTCAAATCTGAGCATTTTGGTACAAGCCAATTGTAGCCAATACGGGCATTTTTGTACGAGCCATTTGTACTAACAATGTAGCCGTTGTGGGCATTTTGGTACAAATCCACTTGTAGCCGTTATGGGCATTTTGGTACAAGACACTTGTAGCCGTTATGGGCATTTTGGTTACAAATCCACTTGTAGCCATTATGGGCATTTTTCCATACCACTTGTAGCCGTTATGGGCATTTTGGTACACAAATCCACTTGTAGCCGTTATGGGCATTTTGGTACAAATCCACTTGTAGCTGTTATGGGCATTTTGGTACAAATCCACTTGTAGCCGTTATGGGCATTTTGGTACAAGACACTTTTGGGTAAGAAGCATGCAACATCCTCAGTCCTCTCGAAAAACTTCCCCTTTTCACAGTGCATCATTAGAAAAAAATCAATGAAATTTGGTTGTCAGGCAGCGCCCATTATGCAACCCTGAATGTTTATGTTTGTTCATGGTTTGTATGCAAGAAGGGGCAAGTTGATACAGTAAATTACAGAAGTGATGTATCCTGCTGGTTTGATGCCATAGATGGAAGGTTTTAGTGAAGCCGTTGAATGTTTTCTACATTAGGTCTCAAACTGCCCTGTGGTGACGAGTTGAGCAGTTCATATTTTTAGTTGATAACTTTTGAAAAAAGATTGCCTCTCCAGGGTTAACTGTAGAAGGCGCACTGTACTGTGAATTCCTCGTATTGACCTTAGTCACCCTCAACTTGTAAGTGATTCCTACCACTAAGTGAGTCTGGTTGTGCTATTTACAGACTAGATTATGATCATCAGGATGGTACAACTCACTCAGTAATCTGTACACATACGATGGTGCATTACCACCTCTGTAAATGAAGAAGATGAACAAGAATTACAAGTCAGTCTAGGTCATTTATAAATACAAAAACTATGAAAGGTGTCTTGATCAAACAAAATTTGATTAAAACAATTGTTTGCTTTAAATAAAATACATAATGCAAAATATTGTTAACCACTGCTATTAATATGAAATATAACAAAAACTTTATCATTCTTTAAATCATAAAAAGATATATATTAAATTTTAATTAAACTTAAGCTTAAGGATTAAAATGAACACATTTTTAAGAGCAAGGATTCTTTATTTTCAATTATGATTACCAAAAAAGGAGTGCATTTTTTATTCTTAAACTCATTGAAAATAACTATTCATACCATTAACAATTTATTATAAAAAATAATGAAAAAAGATTGGAAATATCCTTTTCTAACCCAATTTGTTTCCCCATAATTTCCATTATTTGTTGAACCTGAACTGTACTGAGTTAAGGTACATTATGAGAGTACAAGGAATATAACTTACATGTTGGATAAATAAAGCGTGACTAGTTCTGGTGGGACATAATCAAATACTGGATTATGTATTTGAACCTTGGATAGAACGTCACCTTCAGCAAATCTCATCACGTCTTGAGGAGACTCAAATTTATTGAAACCATCCTATCAAGAAAAAAAACAACAAACAAACAAACAAAAAAACCTTTAATAATAATAAATGCAGTTCTGACTTAGACACTTTACAAAAGTAAAAGACAAACAAAGACTAAAACTAAACCGAAACAGATGATAACAACTTAACTGTTCATAAACATAAAATACCCACTAAGAAACAGTGACAAAGATAAAACGGATCCTTAAAATGCAATAAAGAACCCCACAAAATGATACAAAGACAAAGCAGGAAAAAACAGGGTAAAGCAATTAAAAAGTTGTTAAACCTCAATTGCTAAATTATTCAGGGTGAAAACAAGTATCACTGGATCAGTCATCCACAGACAATATCTGCTTACTTTGCCTTCTTCTTAACATTCTTACAATGTCAAGTGTTCATCCTTTGATTGTATTACAAAACATATCACTATTAGACACAAATAAACAAATAAACATTGAACAACTATTGTAAAGAAGTTCCTTAGAAAACTCAATTTATTCCTTTCATTTATATCTATTCTTAACAAGTTGACAAAGTCCCTCCATATGACTCAAGAAAGCACTGAAAATAAAGAACTTGCCATATATCGATGTAAAACCAAAGGTTAACGATGCTAGGTCCCATTTTTGACCTGAAAATTTAGATTTCAATTTTAAATAGCTAATCTAGAGAATCAAGATTGTTACAAGCTTTCTTTTAAGGTATTGCACACACAAAAATCCCCCAATGATAAGAAATACTTAATTGAAACTAAAAATGAGATATTGTTGGGATCCTGACATTGTTCCATAAAGTTTGCGAAAGTTTTTGTATGATTTTTTTAAAAAACATAATCTGTCAAAAACATTCAGAGAAAAAATGTAAAACAAAAAAATTTCTTTCGGAGAAAATCAGACTATGCAACCTTTAAGTTAAAAATCAAAATAAAGAAACTTATCAATTTTTTTGAGTTTTGTTCATTTTACAGTCAAACTCAAAAGATACGATACTTTATCTTTGCCTTAATTAACATAAACTTCATTGTATGACAAGTTTGTTAATTACCTGATCATATGAACACATATGCTGAGGTGATAGTTTATACATTGGAGCACATACGATCAGCTGTAATAGAAAAACATACAGTGTAAACATGTTAGAGTGTAAAAATACTCAAAAACCAAATCCCAACATTGCATACAGTTACATATTGTTCTTTCGACTGAAATAGATACCATATTCTGATCATTACAATCATTGATGTCCAATCTATCTTCTTTTTAATTAATGTTAAATGAGGTCCAACTTGATTATGTCTAGTAGCCTAATTTAGTGTCTACTGTTCGCCCCATTTTTCAGGCCAAAATTATAAAGGAATTGGGTCACTAAACTAATTTAATGACGTGCTGTCCTTACCATATAACTTCTTTTACACCTTTTGACATAGCAGTCAGCAAGGCCCTCTTGTGTGTCTTTGAAGTTTCATTTTAGTCGGGACACCGTGACTAACAGTTTCTACCCGCCAATCGTTTGTTCCAACCAAGACTATTTCCATGGATTCAGGACTTGGGACTGGTTTTAAACCCTACTTGTATCTAGAGTTCAGATTCTCTTTGGATCGTTATGCAATTGTGTTGCATTGACATCTTGGCAGTTCAAAGATTGTTTTTCATAAATATGATGAAAACTCAACGAAGCATGCACACGGGGAATAATTTTTGCCCCCGACATTGGAACCATCACACAAGGCCCTCTATTGGCGTCAATTTGTGGTTATTTTATGTAGCCTTGATTTTAAGGCTTTGCACAGGATAAATGCCTGTAGACACTCGTCTATGTTTAATGACTACAACCACAAAACAGTGTTTACATTTTTGGCACATATAATTTTTTTAAAGCATAATAAAAGTTAATAAAAAGTGGAAATCCGCTTTAAATCTGAGATTACATACACACACAAGAAATTTGGAATGGTCCAGTCTATGAAAAAACTAAATATTTGTGTCAGTCATGTTCATGTATACTCACAGGCACCGAGTGATGTTTTGCAGCTAGTGCTAATGCATAACTCCCACTCACTGCTTTTAATCTAGTATCAAAATCAACAAACAATGACTTGTGATTCCATTGAAAGGAAAACTAGAAAATGTGTCCCAGAAATCAGAATGATAGATGATAGCTATGATTATTCACCCATTACAATTTTAATTGCTAGGGATAATGACCGTAATCGGCGAAATAAATCCTGTTTTACATTGAAAATTACAATTTTGTTTTCTTTCATGAACACAATTTGAAATTTAAATGGCCGTTTTTCAATTGTGGAAAATGCAAAAGTGCAATGTTGACTCTTGACCCAAATCTAAGTCGCGTCATTTTGGGAGCCAGATTCCATGTGTGGTGCTGAAGTTAGATGTGCAGAGCTTACAATATCTTAACATGTAATTTGACAAAATGGCAGACCACAGGAAAACAGTAACAGGCTGGCTTGATACTTCCATGTGGCATGGGCAAGATAGTGTTTCCTTAGTAAAAGGTACCTCTACTGGAACACTTCAAGAGACACAAAGGCACAAACCAGTGGCATGGAGGGCTGTTGCCTTCTATGAAGTATCAGGCCTAGGTGATGAGGTAACATCAGGGCAAGGGTCTATTCAGTCAGTGCATTGAGTAATATTATTTTACGGTAAGCAACAGAAGTATGTAGTATTATTGTTCTTATTAAGCTTTTAGGTCTTGTGTTTGATGCTTACCCTCCATTAGCCATGACTGTATGTGTTCCTATAATGACTTTATTTACTCTTGACATGACTGCAAATACTGCAGAATCTGTTATGACTGTCGTCTGGATCTTCTCTTCAGCTAGTCTCGCTGCTAGCTCTTGGCCCTTCAGTGAAAAGGAAGAATTATTGGAAAAACAAAACTTTGATTAACATAACTTTTGTACATGCAGCATACGCAATCACTGAGTAAGTGTATATAGGAGGACAGTTGATAAATGAAAATTCACAATAAACACAAAATAGACACGGAAACTTGTGCACCCACTCTCTAAAAACTCCTTCTAAACAATGTGAATGACTCCATGTGGACATCAAACTTGTCGGCTGTGACATGACTTTGCCTCATTCAAGCAAGCGGGTCACATGTCATCCTTTTTATGCCTTTTAAAAAGCTTGTTACACATCAGAGTACGGGTAAAACCACAAATGTAACTCAAGGTTCTGAACTTATTTTTTCAAATTAAAAGTGACAGATTTGACATTACAAGAAAGCAATTACTTTTCACTATAATGTGATTGAAAAAGTAATCCAAACCCCATTACACAAAATCAAAACACAGTTCTTTTATGCAATCAGAATTATACCATCTGCATCCCATTAGCTCATCAATGATTAAAATAAAAAGTTATTATTTTGCAAAACAAGAAGTCCGAGCTTGCACCCAATAGTAGTACATTTTCCCATTAAAATTATGTAGACACTTTGATAGCAATTTTATGAGCCTACTTAACACAGCTTAAAGGAACACGTTGCCTTAAAATCTCATGAAATTTTACTGTTAGGAAGTGTTCAATATCCTTATTAAGAGTTGTTCATGCAATAACATGCCTTTAATGTGTTATAATTAGTGAATGGTGATTAAAAAAACCAAACAATGACCTCTGACCCCGATATCTGCCCCGCGAAACGTATACGTATTTCCAGCCGTAAATACCACCGTCCATGTAATGGGCAAAATGCGCGACGAACAGTCGTTAGGTTGGTGCCGTAGCCAGTGGCCTGGTAAACCAATCAGATGAACACCAGGTAATATATCATTCTGTATCTCGCTTCGCAACATGTAAACACCCACACCGTACATGCATAGAGGTGTCAAAATGGATCGCCAACAGGATAAAGAAACATCCAAAAAGAAGAAACCTCGTCAATCCGGGTAAGAAAAATTTCTTGAGACTAACATTGGGTCCATTCTTCAGCTCCACTTTATACTGACAATAATACTTATAGACAATTTTTGCAACACAGAGGCGAGAAAAACACGACGAAATCACGATCAGACTCATGTCATAATACCGATGTGATGATCACGATACACATACACAAACAGCAATGGGTACCAGACCTTCTTGCATCACACAAAGCGTTAGCGCTAGGTTGGCCCCGCTTCAATCCATAAGCCGGAGGGTCTGCTGGATATACTACGCGTACAAGAGGACCGCCGTGATAGTAATAGTAATTGCTCAGTCGTAGTTCAACAGCTGCGACTGGAAATAAGACTAGCGAAGCATGTCCGCTATTTAGTGGAGTCAAAATTTTGACTCTACAAAATGGCGGACCGTTCTTTGTCACAAATGTTAACAAAAACCACACATTTCTAGGACATATTCATGTGGATCATTGTATTCTACTTTTAAAACATCTTTCCAACCATATTCATTTCATAGCAAACGCTTTTTATAGCCCAAACCCCCAACACGAAGGCAACGTGTTCCTTTAAAGTTGAAACATTGTCTTAAAAATGGATAAAGAATGCTTCTAAGGTGGAGGAGGAATATCTTCACTTACCTGATAAGCAGGGGCTGCCTCTGCAACTATTACATGGAATTTACGCTTTCTGGCAGCATTCTAAAACCAAATCAAATCAAATCAAATCATCTCAATATGAAATAAAGCAAGCACTGCCTGAAATCATATAAACTTCAACCACAGCCATCACCAGCCCATTAAAATACAATCAACAAATGTTATGCTTTTATTTACTATTTATTGTTGTTATTGTGGTTTATATCATACGGTATTCATTTTTGGGGAGTTTTTAATGTTTACCATAGACAATGACCAGGGGCATGGAGCCCTCGAGGAGCACGAAGGCAATGACCAGGGGCATGGAGCCCTCAAGGAGTACCAAGGCAATGACCAGGGGCATAGAGCCCTCAATGAGCACCAAGGCAATCACCAGGGGCATGGAGCCCTCAAGGAGCACCAAGGCAATGACCAGGGGCATGGAGCCCTCAATGAGCACCAAGGCAATGATCAGGGACATGGAGCCCTCAAGGAGCACCAAGGCAATGACCAGGGACATGGAGCCCTCAAGGAGCACCAAGGCAATGACCAGGGGCATGGAGTTCTAAATGAGCACCAAGGCAATGACTGGGGTAAGGAGCCCTCAATGAGCACCAAGGCAATGACCCGGGGCATGGTGCCCTACATAACAAAATATACAACTGTAACATTTCAAGGAGCACCAAGGCAATGACCAGGGGCATGGTGCCCTCAAGGAGCACCAAGGCAATGACCAGGGGCATGGAGCCCTCAATGAGCACCAAGGCAATGACTGGGGTAAGGAGCCCTCAAGGAGCACCAAGGCAATGACCAGGGGGATGGTGCCCTACATAACAAAATATACAACTGTAACATTTCAAGGAGCACCAAGGCAATGACCAGGGGCATGGAGCCCACTTGTTATCAATTTCATATCTTCTACACCATATAAAGCTTACGTCATATCTTACACATGTACCTAAATGGTATGATCGGGTACTTACCAGTAAGAATGCCTGTACTGTGCGTGATTTACCCATAGTCATAATAACTTCATTAGAATGGATGTGTTCTAATGCTTGCATTGCAATGTTATCAGCACTACTCTCAAGCTCAGTAAACAACTCATTGATGCTTTCAATAACTCGAACCTGTCAAGAAATACATCCCTCTTATCAATCTAAAAAGCAAACATTACACACAATTTCATCCCCCATGAAGGTATGACACCATTGATTTACGACATTCCTTACCTGCACAGAGAGTCTTCAACACTTTAAGCAGGGACCAATTTCCTGTAAGCAGACAATTCCTCCTTACGGAGCTCCTGGAACTAGAATCTCGAATTCATAACCATTGCTTACCACTACAGGGACTAATTTCCTGTAAGCAGGCGATTTCTGCTTATGGACCTCCTGTTCAAAAGCAGAATCTCTAATTCACAACCACTGTTTACCTTAAGCAAACACAGAGGCACATTAACCTGCCAGCAGTTCTCATATGAGAAAATCCGTTGTGAATGCGAGCATGCGCTTTTCAATCTTCTTGTTCGTCTATGACTTACATGTACACTATTGCTAACACACATTGACTGCTAGAGTGAGTGCCTAAAATTGCTCGCCATTTATGAAAATGCTTTATGAACTTGGGCCTAGATGGAAAGCAGCACAAAGAAACTAGGCCCATACACTACCAGCTCAGGGTCAAAAGGTGTATCAATAAATGTATCACCAGTAACATTCATTATTAAATCACAACATTAACTTTCTTCATATTGTAACCACTCTGTTTCTTAAAGATATGTAGGATATATTCAATTTCATACCTTGAGATGTGGGCTGGGCATACTGAAATCATCTGCCTGACCTTCAGCTACTAACATTTTCTACAGAAAAAAACCCAGAAAACACAAAATGTTATACTTGATTTACTTTGCTTTAAAATTGACTTGTGATCAGAGTTGCCCTTGATCAGAGTGAAAACTTCATTTTGCTCATGAACAGAAAAAATTAGTCTTAATTTAGTTACTCCAGTTATTGACTCAAACCCCGAGTCAGACAGTCTGATCAATTAATAAATATCTAGCATAATGCATGGACCATCATCGATGCAGTCGCCACTGTGATGCATGTACCCATCACGCACAACTCTCAACCATTGAGAGGTCTTCCTCTGACCTCATCGAGGGTACTGTTTGAGGCATATTAACTTATCATCGATGAGAATTCTGTGATTGGTGTACCCGCCACGCACAACTCTCAACCATTGAGAGGTCTTCCTCTGAGCTCATCGAGGGTACTGTTTGAGGCAAACAAATTTAAATTCCATGCTATCAATCCAAGCAATGTTGGAGATCAAAAACAAGACACCAGAGAGTATTTGACTTACATGAAGTGATTGCTGCTGGTCTCCCGAGTCTACACTCTGACCCTTGATTATTCTGAAATATTACAAATAACAATATACACTTAGTAATCAACATCTTAAACAATAATAGATGAAGTAATCTAGGCTTCCACCATAACTGAGTATAAACAACAATAACTTCCATCATCACTGCTAGTATCCACAAGACTATGTAACAAAAATGTTAGCTCAAAATGTTTCTTCTTTTCAAAGTACAACATCAAAACATTTCCACAAAACAAATCTACAGCGCTAATGAAATACTGCAAAATTCATTCAAGATGAAAAATATGCACAAATCCGTACAAATTAATTTTAGGAAAAGTTTGCCACAGTTTGAAGTTAAAATATTTATCCACAGCTTTGGAATTTTTTTTTTCAATGGCCTGATGTTTCTACCTTAACAGAGTTTTTTTTTTTTTAAGGCTCATTTAGCAATTTTTGCATTTTGTTCATTTTTTACATTTATACCATACATGTAGGTCCTTTTGGTTGGGGAGCAGCTTGCAACAGCTATTCTATTTTCTCCAAAATAAAATTCACACTTTGACAGCATAAAAATGTCATCATTCTAGAGGTTTAGATTTTCAAAGTTATCCCCCCCACTCCCCCCGGTGAACATGACCACAGTGATCATTTTCTTTTGTTACATTTCCTGCCTAGTTTTATGACAACATACTGTTAATTTCTTCTCAGAGGTTATAAAGTGTTATTTTCACTTTGAATATTTTTACATTTTTTATTCAGAGTTCCACAGTCAACCAAAAATATTTATCTTTTTGCAATTGGGAAATCAGTGCTGTGGCGCATTCAGCAACCACTGCCAGAAACCCCTTCTCTTAGCGGTAAGTGAAACTGGGTTCTTTTTCATGCATTCCACAACGCACGGGACCTATGGGTTTACGTCTCATCTAAAAGACAAAGCAATAAGTGTCTTGCTTAAGGACACAAGTGTCAAGACCTGGACTGGAACCCACTCTGTTGATCAGAACCACCAGAGCTTTAGTCCAGTGGACTTGACCGCCGGGCCATGGCATGCCATATTTTGCAATAGTAATCCTAATCCAGTAAGGTTTGTAGTAACCCCATTTACATGAAACCTTAAACCTTACTAGATTGTATCTCCATTGAAATGAGAAACTTACGCAGCAAATTCTTCCCTGATGATTTTTATAACTCTCCTGACCATGTTACCCACAGCAGACTCTGATGGCTGGGCATTCATCATACGTAATCCTTCTTGTTTAATACGACTCATTAATTCACCGGCACTAGCCCAACGTGTCTGAGCAATCACTCGCCGTAATAATGATAGTGTCTGATGAGCAACATCATATGACCCCTTCACCTTCCTAAAAACAATGCATTCAAATTCAAAGTGAAATTATCTTTAACTCACAACATCATAAAAATGGTAATCCTAGTTACTAAAAATGAAAATAATTATCTGTTTATGTTTCTTTACTCATGTCATGATGCAGCAAAATGCAACACGGTTGAAATAAAAATCCTGCTTGATGCAGAAAAATACAACACGGTGCGGGTAGCTGGGTTTGGGGAGCCTCATTTTACTTTCTTTGCTCAACAGGTCTGGTGCCGCTGCTGACCAAAGAGATTTTTCCTGAATCTGGTGTTACTGCAATTTTACTTGATAGAGGCCTATATCACTACTATGCAAAGTTTTAAATCCTACTTAATAACCAATCAGTCCTTACATTAAACAGAATACGGAATTTGAAGAGCCTGCTAAAAATAACACAATGTGACAATTTTTACCAAGAGGGGTATTTTGTTGTAATCAGCAAGGTTAAGGTTAGACACATTTTTAAACTTAGACTTACCCCTTCTTAAGATCAGAGATAAAGACATTGACTCTCTCTGTCAGATCACTCATTATGCCACACTAAATGTTGAAGAAGTTACTCAACAATCCTGTTATCAAAAAGTAAGAAGGATCTGCACTTAATTATAAAGATACATGTACATGTACATGTACATGTACGTTTAAGCTAGTTGTGATCATCTTAACCCTCCATCCTCCCGACAGTTATGTGAGAGAGTTACGATCATTGCAATTAGGTTCAATCTGTTTACTGAACATTGGGCTACGTATAAAGCTGGGCAGAAAGATAATTTAAGGCCTCTTAAACATTTAGTATTAAAACATCATGAAAACTTGTTTACTTTTATCATTATCCATTTATTTAAGAGGGCCCAAAGTTCTCCCAAGCTCCATTGTGTACAAGTCTGACAACAAGGGAGAATTGCATGTATTGAGGGCGCAATCCCATCGCTCGCAAATTTGTTTTAAATTTGCTTTCCTTATTTGGACACTGTACAACATTTTACATTTGGGGGAAAAATTATATCTTTCAACATAAACTTTTTTACTAAAGAAACAGGACCTAATGTAAGGCTCATATTTCAAACAGAACGACAATTAATATTTGACAGATATGGTCAGCAAAAAATGTGTCCAATTGGGAAAATTCTGGAAATTTGTAGTGCCTCCTGTATGTGGCTGGCAGGTTTTACCAGCTGAACCTTAGCCACAGGCCTCGTCATATGCCCTGTACTATGAACCCTGCAGTGAATTGAATAGATGTGTGGCTCAGGGTTCACACTTGGCCACACTACACTGTCCCTGTGGTAGGGCTAGAGCTGGTCCAGTACGAGTTGGTTGACTCAAATTTGAATATGCAATGCACGTTTGTGAATATGCTGTACACATTGTCCATTGGCCGAGGTTAATGTACAATTTTGTTGCCCCACCCCAGCGGTACAATAGCAGGGACTTTGTCAAGGTTGCACAAATTCTTTATGTTTCTTCTTCGTTTTATGTCTCTTATGATAAAACACCAAACAAACTGTAATAATTGAATCCCCAGTGTTTTAAAATTAATCAGGTTTTCATTTTTATTTGTCTAACATAATATTTGGAGTGGTATCAGTGAAACCATGGTGGAACAGAGCACTCGTTAGTGTCATCAATTTTAAGATGCTGCCTTTATCCGTTGTGCACATGTTCTGCAGGATAAACACAAATTTCCAATTTTAAAATTGGGTATTAAGATGCCCTTAAGAATAACTATCGGATAATAATTTAAATATTCTGTATTAATTTTCATTTTCAATAAATTAAAAAAAAAAACCAGCAAGCACATTTATAAGCTGTTTTTTTTTGGGTTTCTTCTTGGGGGCGGGTGGTTATTCAATTTCTAAAAATGAAAAGATTAAAAGAAAAAAACCACACAAAACACATTTAGGTTAAAATAAATACCTTGTATAAAAACATATTTGTATAACTACATAAATTTCTCACAGCCATAGTGTTTATAAACTTCATCGCCGTTTGTTTATTCATCCCTCCAAAGTGAGGGTTATACTAATTTTTCAAAACTGTGAGAAAATGATATCAGGCACTTTGCTTCTTTATTAGGCCTCTGTAATTTTTTTCGCACAATGCTCAGCTGAAAGCTGAGTAACATGATCTGATCACCATGAATTGTATCTTGAAAAATAGTGTTTGTTGAAACTTTTTAAGCGGCCAACAAAAATGTTATGGCCCAGACAGTATGACTTATTTTTGTACCTTGTGTTGTAGAAAAGGCCTAAATACCAATTTTTTTGTAGACAAGTAAAACTTAAAGGGGCACACCGGCTTCGTTGGGCTATTTGGGCTACAAAATAGGTTAAAATATGACTCCAAAGGTCTTCCAGGAATGGAGAAGAACGGTTCCTAATAGAAACCATCAAATTTTGCCGTTTTCGAGTATTTTTCAAAAAACGTCACGTGACTTATCCGAACCAAAAAAGTGGTTCGGATAAATCACGTGATCTTCGGAGTTAGTTTTACTTCCAGCCGTATAAAAGTAAATTACTGAACCAAATTTAAATCTGTTTTTTTTTACAATTATTCATGAGTATTTGGCAAAAAAGACTATGTATTCAGATTATTGATACAATTTGTAAATAATGATGAAAAATTGATCGTAAGATTCGCATTCAGAGAGTCTCTGCAACCGAAGCGTGTTTTACGGTGCACCAGCGTGGGAGCTAGCGGAACGTAAACCTTGGGGCATATCCCTAAAGCCGGTGCCGTGTCTCGTGGGGCCAGAGAGACAAACCCCGGGGCATGAACTCCCCAGCTTGCCGGTCTAGCCGTGAGCTTGGGAGCTTGTCGGAGGGATAGGGAGCCAGACCAACAATTAATTTTTTTTTTACGAGGGTTTTATAGTCTGTACCCCTAGTTTGTATCCCCTAACTATTGTAACTTGTTGCCTGCGCTACACACGCGGGACGATGACGGGGAAGGTTTATCCCATACAGTTTTTCCTTGCGATGTTTTTTGTACCGATCCTTGGATGTCGAAGAAACGTTCTCCATTGCAAATAAGTTCGTCCAGTTCGTCGTACACAGAATACAGGTTGGGGTGCGTTTTCGCGGTTGTAACCAATAACTTTTTCAGTGGCAAGTTCAACCAAAACAGTTATTGGTTACGACCGCGATCGGACTTCGACTAGGACTGATGTCCGTTTATGTCTGTTTTTTATTTACACGTGAATTTGTGCTTGATGGATATGAAGTCTGGATCCTCATGCCTCGCCATTGTTATAATTAGTACATTAACAGAGCACCAGTCTACTTACAACATTGCACAACATTGTCACGTAAACTTGACAGTTGCAACGGCTGGAAAAGCGTATAAGCTGACCTTTGACCGCGTTTTGTTTTTTTCACATTTTTCGTTAATTACGTGATATTTTGATGATTTCTTTTTTACAACAACCATCTAAAAATTATTGTCTGTCATTTCACATCACTAAATTAGGTAAACAGTAAGCCGGTGTGTCCCTTTAACGGTGGAGCTGATGTTGGGCGCGAGGAGACTGATTGAAAATGCAACTGCATATCGTAATCTGGGTTTGTTTACAACGCGTGCAGTGACGTAAAAGAAGTGCCACGATTTCAGGACTGCCACCTATACAGGGCGCCCTACGATACTTAATTGTTATAGATCGCAATCGGGATCCTTATTTCGGCCACAAAAAAACCATAGGAGGATGGTGGCCCCCAGCAGGAGGACCCCAGGAGGACCCCTGACAAACCCATTCTCCCTGGCTCCCCCTCCCACTTAAAAGTAATTCATTGAACCGCACCATTACACTACAGGTAAGTGCAATTTTTAAGTCGAGAATTGTGCCCACACACTCTAGTCAATGTAAGAAACTCTTCATATTTTAGTTTTATTTACATGTATTTCTTTGTTTCTTTGTTTCTTTCTTTTTTTCTTTCTTTATTTTTTTTGTTCTTTAACTCTTTTTTCTGTCTCAATTTCTTTTTGTCCTTACCCACCCATATCATAATGGTGCGGTCCAAAGTCATTGCGCAAGCGCAATAGCATCACGGACGGAGATAGTTGACTATTTTTACGAAATAAACATTTTTTTCCCGTGAAAAATATGTATGCACGATGGTTCCAGTCAGTTTTAAACGTGTTTCCAGATACACTCTGATTACAACCATTGTATTTGATGGTATTTTAAACTTGTTGTCTTGAGTTGTCTTGAGTTGTCGTGAAATGGGCCTGTTGACGCTAACTAGTACGACCCTTACCCCCATGGCCACACTTAACTTAGGCTATAGATGCTAGATAGTTCCCAATAGACGCCATCTTTACGGGCAAATCGCATTTTGGCTTGCAGGCGCGTCAAGCGCTCAAATTATTAACGCAGCCGCGCAATTTACTAACCAATCTTGAAGTTGAAACGAGTTTTGTGAAATGTGCGCGTGCTTCACGCCGTTTTCACGCAAAACGCATGACTGTGTGTTCCAAATTGCCCGTAAAGATGGCCGATTTACGTCATATTGCAACCTATCTATATTACTGTACAGGGGGGTACAGGCTATACATGCTATTTTTTATGCATATGGTCACGGTGGGAATTAATTATTATTATTATTTAATAAATTATTTATTCGGCCAAATAAATACATGGGAATTATTGTTAATATTATTATTTATTCGGCCAAAACGTTGTCACTTTACTTGATAAGTTAATTTGTATTTTAACAATGTACAATATTGACTAAAATTTGGTTCTGTTCTCACCTCCCTCGTCCAGGACCACCAGTGCACATGTACATGTAGTCAGAATAATCGTTAAAGTGGGCCCCCATTCGTCGTTAGTTGTGTAGGGTATTCTTGTGTGTGTGTGGGGGGGGGGGGGGTTCAGACAACTCGTCCGTTTGACAACTCGACAGTTTGACAACTCGACGGGTAGGACAACTCGACGGCTGATTTGCAAAACTGTCAGACAAGTCGACTTTTGTAGGGGGGGTTCAGACAACTCGTCCGGTCGGACAACTCGACGGCTGATTTGCAAAACTTTCAGACAAGTCGACATCCGTAGGGGGGGGGGGTTCAGACAACTCGTCCGTTTGACAACTCGACAATTTACAAGTGAAAAGTGTGTTGGCGTGTAGTTTCTTCCCCCATGGTTATACAAAAGTAACTTTATCTTTATTGTGAATTCAGTGTGTTTTGTGCAATTCCAATCGATTTGCAGACTCATTTAATTAAATAATATCTATTTCAAATTTAAATATATTTAACTCTTTATTTACCAAGTAGTTCTCTTTTTGTAGTGTTGTCAAAAAACTTTCAATAAAATCAGAGATGTAATCAACAAGGCTCCATTCCCAATGCAACATTCACATTAAACATTCCAGTTTCCTCACTGTTGGAGTTGGCGTTAATAAACCTTTATCATGCTACCACCATCTTGGTAATGTTCCCTGTATCCAACAGCAGCAGTTAATGCTTACATTCTTTGCACAAGGAATGAGCCAGACTATTATTTCTTCCAGACTCGGTTTGGTTACAATGGTTTGGATTGGAGAAAAATCATGATAAAGGTCTATAGGAGCTATCATGCCACGGAACCATGTCATTCAGCGGGAAAGATGAATCGCTGACCGTCGGTTGGTGCCTTTCCGGCCCAAGAGAAGGCCATAGGGATACTTGTTTAAAGTTCACGCAAATATAACAGAAATACAGGATTTATCAATACAAATTTGAAAGAAGGTTTTGCGTAGACATTGTCAGTAATGGCTGTTTCGGTCAATGACCAGTGATTAACGATTAACCAATGGCAAGTTGAACTGAAACAGTTATGGCCGGTTACGGCCGCGAAAACGCAACCCCATTCACCCGTCGACTTCACCGTCGACTTCATCGTCGACTTGTCTTGGCACTCCGTCGAGTTGTCTCACTGGCGAGTTTTAAAACTGTCGAGCTGTCCGACCGGACGAGTTGTCTTACCCGTCGAGTTGTCAAACTGTCGAGTTGTCAAACGGACGAGTTGTCCAACATCCTATATTTTTTTTAAGGCGTTTGACGCTGCTGCAATTAGCCTAAAATAAAAATACCGCGTGTGGTATTAGATGTGCCGTGGTTCTGCAGATCGTTTTTCTAACCTACAAGTACAACTTTATTTTCAAAGCCTACAAGCAAAGATCATTCAAGACAATGATTTTAAATTTTCAAAATGGCATCACTAATCTGCTAGTGCTAATGCTTGAATTGAAATGAATTGAACAGCAGTGTCGTATCTTTACTCCATAGGTCACTCATAACCTCATGACCTTCCTCCATGCTCATACTGTACTACAATGATTATTATTGAACAAACAAAGTCAACATAGGCCCTACTTAAAATGTACCCTGTCATGCCATGCCAATTCTTTTTCTTTTATCCGAGGTCATCCGAGGTCATCCTCGCCCTCAGTCACCAAGACTGGTCTCACTCGCAGGGGACAAAACGACGCGAGGACCATGAAACAAGTTTATGGGTTACTCTTGTTCGTTTTACGTCACGTCACATACCAACAGAAACTGCTGATTCATCAGGCATACACACAACACCATCTAACTAAGGTGATTACTATTGTCTCCTCTCATTGACGCGTTGTCTGGAGTTTACCATTATCAGACCAATCAGATAGAGCCTTATTTACACTGTTTTTTATTAGCGCCAGATCCATGTATTTTGTGTGTGGCCCGTGTGATGATGTATTGTACTCATCAACATGCAGAACCGCGTACATAATTATGCAGCCAAGGTCATACTACCGAACTGTGTTGAAATTGCGGAAATCAAGGCATTATTGGTTCGCAAAATGTCAAGCAGTTATGTGTCAAGAAATTATTCTTCTTTGATCGATCGTCGAAATACATTTGTGTGTTTACGTTGAAATGAAAATCAGGTGTTTGGAATGTCTCAAGATCAGAGTAAAAAAGCTCTAGTCTGACTCTAGTCTCTAGTCTTATCTTAGTCTATAATTCTTAAAACTTACGAAAATATCCGGTAAGTTATGCTTTACTTTGAATTTTTTATATTAGTAACAGTTAACATTGTTTTTGTTTCAAATACAATTGTATTAAACTATATTTTTTATAATAATGTATAGAATTTATTTTTACCCTTATGTCGTGTATGTTACAGTACACCGATGACCCGATGTGTTTTTTAACTAGCACTGTCCAGCTGTCAGTGTCAGTGTCATGACCACATGACTGTATCTCATCACATAACAACTACCTCCATGGTCATAACCACTACCCCCCCCCCATGATGTACTTTCCCGAGTTCTGTGAAAAAAATCCACAGGCAAACCACCTGGCCCCCCTGGCGTGGAATTCAAACCCATGACCTGGCTAGAGCAGATGTTCAACCACGTACTAGTCGTAGTCTAGACCCCTGAGTTCGCCCGGTGGTTAGAGGCAGTTTGAATCCTATGTTATGTATATTGCTGTGACCGCAGGTACTGTAACGATTATAGATGGGTCAATTCACCAGGTTGGGACACCTGGTGTTATCTCTTGAAAAGCATTTTTTAATTTGACACAATTATTTCATGTTAAATTTGCCTTTGTTTGTGTGTGAAACTTTCACAGAAAGTCAAAGTGTTTGATTGATAAAGACAAAGTTTAAACATTGTTGAAAACTATTTTAATAAAAATTTGATCAAAAATGTATTAAGACTTGTGGACACTGTGTCACTGTCACAGTGCGGTGTCTGAAGTTTTAATATTTTTCAGTTTTTCAACACTCGAAATCGAATACATATTTATACAAACTCACTTTGTCTTCTACATGAAACACAAGCACGCATGGACCAAGCAGAACTTTTGTTACAGCAGTCGGTGATTAAATACAACAGGAATAGAAAGTTCAAAAAAAGTGAGTGCAGATGTAACAAGGACCCCAAAATGTCTCAAGACGCGGTATCTGTATTACGCCTTAGAACTGTTTTTTAATCCTGCCGATTACTTCAGTATTTAATCACCTACTGTACTACTGCAACAAACATTTTTCTTGGTGCGTTATGTCTCTTGTAATAAGTACACAAAGTGAGTTTGCAGTACTATCTATTTGACATGTTTGAGTGTTGAAAAAGTCTGAAAAACAAATACTTGATGTAACAAGTGCACAGTGTCCATGTTGTGTCTAAATGATACATTTTCTTTGCCATCATATAAATAAATACAAAATTAAACAATTTAAAACTTGAACAAACTTGTTCACACTCATGTGAAGGGGAATGTTTATACATGAAATATACAAACTTTTTCAGTGACTATCCAGCAGGACCAGTTAGCTTGTCATTTCACAGGTTCGTCAGCTTTATCACTAGTCCATAATCCATATTTCATACTAATTTAATAGGGATGCTTTTCAACACTGAACTAGCCACTTGGAGAGAATTTTAACTGTTCCTCAGGTGTGTTAACTAGCTAGAATGGCCAGCGGACCACTGTTAAGGGACAACACTGATAAAGTCAATGAGTGAGCTATCTGTTTTTGTTATTATTTTTTATTATTTATTTGACCTCAACAAATACAAGTACATCAAAAGCACAGCAAAAGAGAAACCATAACCCAAAATAACAAAATAATAACTTACACAATAATTATTCAAGCAAAAAGCACACAATAATTATACAAAAACAACTAACAGAACGTGATCAGGAGAGCAACTAGAAGAGCAAAAAAATGAATGAATAGAGAGGAGCATGCAGGCATGGGGAGTAAATCAACTGAGGGGAAACAACTGGACAAACCAACAATGAACAACTTATGTGGGTCAGGAACAACAAAAGTAAACTTAATTACTGTTGCTCGGAAGCATGTTGTCCCGCGTTAGACTTCTTGATTCATTACAAATGTCTGTGGTACTGACTACTGATTGGATGTTTTGAAATGTTATGCAACATAAACCAATTTTTATTGTTGATAACATTTGGATTAACAGTATGCAAAATGTTGGTTTACATTGCTTGTGTGATAATTGTATTTTGTATTTTTTATGTCCAGAGTGATGTAAACTATCCTTGTTTCTAAGTGAAATGTCAAGTTTACTGACATTTATTGTAATGTAGATCAGTGATCTTCAGATATTTACATGTAGTTAATTTGTTTTTCGGTCTTCCCGAATCCCAGGCAACATTATTTTTGTAAAATATTATGTGGATATTTTTGCAGTTTGTCATTCATTCACTCGTTATATGAGTACAAAAGTGGCTGCATGCATGTATCATTGGTCCTCAAGCAAACTAACTCAGTGCAGCCCAATGGTGGCGCTTTTTTGACATCCTGTTCTGGCTCCATGACTGTCGCTGTCTGGAACACATTATGTAGAGCTGTGAGATAAATGTATGAACCTGTGTTATGGAGAGTAATGACCCAGTGACACAATTATTTTAGCAGAACTTCTGGAAACGTGAGTTATATGAGTTTGGTTGTAGGATTGACAGTACATAGGGCCTACAGGCTGAGAATGTTGACGTCATAATTTTTGTTCGTTCTGCTCATCCATCGAGATGTAAATAGTAGCACCACACCCATAGGTGTAATGTAATTCCAGCTCTTTGTAATACGTACATGTAGATCCACATTTACATGTATATTTTTGATATAATAATAATGATAATACTAACAATAATAATACCCTGTAGATCCATACATGGATCTACAGTATATTATTATCGGTAGTCATTTATAGTGTGTAATTCAGTGCCTAAATGCTTTTGATAAAAAGTAGCATAGAGAACCCAGTACAATTTCTGTCCAAATCAATCGTTTATGATATTCTAGAATTTGTTTTCTTTTGTTTATCCAGGAGGAAGAGTTATGAGCCCTCTGCTCAAATGACATAATAGAACTCATTGCATTTGTAATAGCCGCCCACCACCCCCCTACTCAATGACCCTCACCCCACCCCTCCATAAACCATTCTCTGCATCCATTTAGGTATTAGCATCATAGTATTACTGTAATATTGGTTGACAGTTGATAGAGTTACAATGAGCCTTCAGTGTTCAAGCAAACAGTTGAAGCCAATGTGGTCTAGCACCATTTGTTATGATAAATATTGCTTTCTTCTGGAAAACACTGGTAAATCTGACATGTTTTAAGGCCATGCTCATGGATGTCCTTTTTAATTCTCGTTAGCAGTGTTCAATAACCCCTGACATATCCCATAATACGGTCAATACATACAGTACATCTCTCAGGAGAGACACTGTAATTAGGAATTATGTTCCTAATCCTACAACTTTCCCTTTAAATCCTTGAGGCTTATGATAACCTGTGCCTAATTAATGAATACAGATTTTGGGTTAGTGTGATGTGTTGGTCTAACTATCAAGGGCTAAGCACCAGGAACCCCCAACTTAGTAATACCCCTTCCTTGACGTTAATCTTTTGTGGACTGAATAGGGGAGCGAGGGAGGGGGTTTTGTCAGGATAGCCGTGACTCAGAGTGAGGCTGCATAATATTGGCTGTTCAGTCCAATCCGTGGCTGTTACAGGCATTTTATGTTGTGGGACTTAAGAGTAGCCAACTATTTATAGCAGTGATAGTGATATGGCTCTGAGATGAAAGTTTAATGTATTGCATACAAGTACATGTACACCCGTTATGTTCTTGTGTCCATTTATTCTTTTAACTTGCCATTATTTGTACCTATCCTGAGTCTACGTCAAACTGTGTTCTATTTATCAACACATTTAATCAATAAGTTTTTAAGAACATTCTTATTATATTCGTTTTGGTAGTTACATCAGTCTCATTATTAAGAAAGCACAGAATGAAGAGATATTATTATGGTGTATGCATTGTGCCAGGGCTGCTGAGGGAACATTATGACATCAATATTTCAGTTGAATTGGAACTAATTATACTAAGGTTAGTGCAGCAAATCTCCACAGGGCAGTTCATTCCAGCATAAAAAGATACAGGTCCATGGTAAGGTGTATTTGGGTTTAATCAGGCCAATGTTAAAAACTTAAACGTTCATTCACATTTTGCTAGATTTTTAAAGCATATTGATGTACAAAAATTGCTAAAAAATATAAATAAGAAGAAAGAAATTGTGCCACTGTCAACTAAACACACAAACTTTCTGTAACTGAAAACTAACAGCACACACACTACTGCATCTTCTGTAATCCATGGATGTTATATAAATGTATGATTTTTTTATGGAGGGTGTACGTGCAGGTCAACACTTTTATCATCAGACTCTGTTTACCCAGCCAGGAGTGGTACCAGTACAGCAAGCGAGGAATGAATCTTTGCATTGTGCTAAATGGAAGGTCAATCAAGTGGACTTATCCAATTCACAGGCGTCCTCCATTTGTACAATTTCCAAGTTAACTTTAAACTTTGTATTCCCAGAATGTGAATTCTTTGCCACTATTGTGTACACTGACTATTAGTGTGGGTGGTTTGGACTGGTTTGATTGTCAATAATTAATAGTCGAGTAGTCAAAAGGTCATGAATGCAAGTGGGTTATCACAATAGAAATGGGTTAGTAGGAGTGCTGCTGTACCTGGAATCTTGAAATCCTCCCGTCAAATTTGTTTCAAAATCATTTATCTTCATGAAACAATACATGTAGTTCAGTCATCACTTTTGCACTGAAATGCACTACTGTGGTGGGTGCACTGACTGTGGTGTCTGCACTGACTGTGGATGCATACATGCTTTGTATTGAGAAGAGTTGTTAATAATTATCTCATTGACATGGTTGGTTTTAGAAGTGGAGCTACTGTGCAGTCTGTCTGGACTCTGGAGTGACCCTGCTGGCCTGGCATTTAAGGGTAATAAAACTACTACACAGTACAAATGTATTGTGTTATTATTAAGAAAGGTTCACCATGGATTGTTCTGAATATTACACTATTAGTGTAAATTTATCATTAGTAATTGTAATGTGTACTGTAAAAGAATCAATGACCCCAAATTACTCGTACAAATTGGAAGATTATCATAGGATCAAATTTATAATAAACAATTTAAAAGACATACACATGGAAAATAAATGGGGAAGTTAAACAGACAGTGAATGCTTTAAAATGATAGTACTATAGCATACAACGTACAAAAATATGCAGAAGGAAATTTTGTGTTAAAACTAAAATTACAGGTAGCAAGTAAATTGCCCAGATGTCCAATTTTTTATATTTGTCACTGAAATTATCCAATTTGTTTTTTAAATAAATCACACACAAAATCCTCATAATGTGAAACTTGTAATAAGTATAACCAATTATCCCCTTTCACACTAGATTTAGTTATTTTAATTACTATACTGTCTCCGCAACAACAGTGTTTTTACTTGCCAATTGATCAAACACTGTAATTGCTGTTTAAATCTTACATTGTGAATATGTGATACAGAACACTGTTTTGTCAATCATTGAATGTGTATGCGCAATCAACCTCCAATTTAATAATTTATCTACCATCAGGGATTATGGTAGAAATTCTCTTGGACAAATATTTTCTCAAAATAACATTTTGTTAAAAATCATGAAGCAATTTGGGTCACTGCTAGCAGTAGCACTACAGTTCTTTGTAATATCAAGCATTCCAGAAATGATTACTGTACTATTCCTTCAAATAATAATGTCATTTATGTTCAGTGATTGAACTAGAGCTGTCTCTTGAGTCAACCTCGTCACTTTTGCAGAGAAAATTTCTGCTGACGTTTGATATAGACTTAATTTTAGGCAGGAAATGGGCTTATTTCATTCATTAGCGCTAGAGGGATTTATTTTGGGATAGGAAATTAAAGGGGAAAGTTTCATTCAACAGGCCAACGAAGCAGGAATAAATCTATACCACTTAACTCTTAAGAAAAGTTAGATAGTAAGAACTCTGCTTATAGTATGTACATGTAGATTAACGTAGACGAGCCAAGTTCTATTTCAGTTACTCTCATACATGTAGCTGTTTACTCTCCTTTGGGAATACCCAAGAGACCTCCCTCAGTTCCTCTTTTGCACTAGGTTTGGCATTTTCTGCTTAACTTGCAGACTGTGTACATATTTGTCAAACAACATTGCAATTGTCAAGGGTATCGTTATCAACAACAGACTTTAGGACAAAAGTAGTTAATGTGGGAATGGAGGGTCTCGTTTTGTAAAGTGTTGTACATGTATTTGGTTAATTATTGGGTGAATAATACAAATGTAGACACATCCTAACCCTTAATTGAGCAATAATAACATGAACTGTTTTGTTAAATACTGATACAAAATGTCTGGGCCATGAAATAAAAAGAAATACAGAAACAACTAAAAAAGAGCACAATTCACACTTGCAAAAGTGCCACCTCAGTATGGATAACTGCTGGACAATAAATAGGCCTAGATGTAAACATGAAAGTATCATTTGTACATGTAATACATGTAATAACAATAATAAAACATACTTATTAAGCGTCTTACGCAGAGCCTCAAAGCTTACACAAAAATAACAAAGCAAAAAAGTCAAAGAAACAGACTTAAGAAAAACCAACAAAGCAAATATTTTTTAAATAGGCCTACTAAGAAGAAAAATGCAGGAATGACTCTGATCAATGACAACAAATAATGGTATGACTTTGCATGAGGCAGTTTGAAGTGCACAAAACCCTCAAGGTGAGGAACTTGCCACAGGTTGCATACAATGATGAACAATGTCCAGGTATGTTGTGCATAGAAACATGTACCAATATAAAGCAATAAAGTTCATTGAGCCAACACGTTGTTATAATAACTAAATATGAAAGTAAAATCAAACATCAAATGCATAATAAAAAAAACACCCCCACTGTGAATAAAAGGGAAAGGCGCAATGTCAATGCAAAAAGAAATATATAAAAAAAATGAAGACGAGCAGAGTATACTGTTCGAAACGTCGAGCCAACACTCCCTCAAAAGAAATTGTATACATGGTTGTACCTGCAAGTTTACTATTTATGTATTTATAGTTACTTCTTATTTTTCACACCATGCAAAGCTTTAAACACCATTTATGTGCACATGCATTGGTGTCATGAAATTCTCACGTTCTTTCAAACAGTTCCTAAATTCTACATTAAGGAGCATAACTTAACCTGGAGTACCAATTTGAACATTACAGTGTAGGTGTTTATCATGTATCAAGCACAATCAGTGCTTAGATTACTTTGCAAATACTTGTATGCATGCTTTGTCACTAACGAGAGAGCATGCACCACATTCCACAGCTAACGCAGGCCTTGAACACCGCTCTTGAAGGGGCACAGCAATTTTTTGCTGGTAAGGGGCACTCTATGAGGAAAATGTAAATTGTATTGGAACTTTGCCAAGGGCATCACAGCAAAAGCACAGGGCACTATGGCAATTGCTGTGGGTGCCATGGGTTATTTTGAGGCCTGATAATGTGTGCATAGTCTATTCATGAAGGTGTTCATTTATATACCTGGGTGCAGTGAAACAACTTATAATTGAGTATCTTATCTTGTGTAAGGTAAGACTTGGCAGTCTGTGGGATTCATACCAACACTCTGAGGACTCAACCACCAGAACTTGACATTGATGCAGTAGACTGCTCAAGTACTGTCACTGAATACTCTTATGGTTTGGGAGCTAAGGTTTTCTTTTCTCTACTCATGTTTACTGTAAGTTTTTTTTTTTACAATGTCTTTAGAATACTGTCAACTTACAAATGCAAACTTAATTTTTTGTTTAGCCTTGTTAATACCTGTGGTCTGGATTTCAGAATAGTCCATTTATTGCACGATAGAACCATCTTGATCTTGAGCAAAGACTGGCCTTATCTTTAAGCACCACGCCTTAACAGGTAATTGTCCATTGTGTAGGTTTCTCAATAACTTTTTTTGATACGCCCTTTTGGAATATCTTTTAATTTTTGGCACTGGGTTCTCATTGATGTTGGCTGTAACCCAGGTCAGGTTACAATGTCAACATTTGAAGAGCTCAGTAAACATACAAAAATTGCATCTATAGAATTAGTATCAGCAAGGACGTCAAACTCAAAGTGTAATTTAGATCCTGTTTCGTTGTCTAAGATGTAGGGAATTTCATTGGTGCAAAGTCTGCTCAGTGTTTTGCAGTGTAAGCACCATATTTTATTTGAGGGTGACAGCCGTTTTATGGCAGGCTCACTGATTGATCGCACATGCAGCGCGCATGACCTCACATCAAGCCCCGTTCTTGCAGTGTAATGATGACAGGGAAACAAGCGAATCAGGAACGGAAGCCCGATTGCTACGTTCACAAGGTGCAGTGATTTCCTGAGCTTATTAGTCGCCAATTAGGGGCATGTCAACAACCGGGCAGTGAATGAGGGACATGGTCTGCACACTCATGCCCCTGTCTAGTGAGATTGCACTTACTATACTACAAACTGGTTGTCACAGCGCTAATTTACCATGCTGAACTCACTTGTTGGAGATCATAGCGTGTTTCCGTGATACACTCTCCCAATTTCTTAATAGGCTTCCAAGGACCCTGCTGTTAAACTTCCCAGTCTTATAAGTTGAGACTTGGGGTATCATAGGTTAGTTAAAAGCAAACGTCAGTCAGTAGCTAACTGTACATCTGATGTGAGTGACCAACCAGTAAGAGGTGGTCTGGAATGGTCTGGAGGGGTCTGGTGGTCTTCAAAGCCATGTTGCTGTCCTAGTAATATTAACCAGAGCAATTGGATTATGATTGATTCTAAGCCAGCAGCTTTCCGGGATCTGTTTAGCTAATCTTCTAGACATCCTCTTCTCACCCTAAGTGTGAACATCACATTTTTATGTGAGAATGGAAGGTTGTTTGACCCATTATAGTCTTAACTCATATCCTGTGATAAATGTAAGTGCATTATCTCATTTTCTCTTCATTTTTTTCTCTTTTAAAGCATGTGGATTCCAATTGCAGGTGGAGTGGTGTATACATTTAGTATACATCTGACAAGAGTACAAGTTCGAGAAAACGTATCTCAGAAGTTCTTAAATCTGAGTTTTACATCTTTTACATGATTTACATGTTAAAAATTCAATTCAAATTAATCTTTTTCAGATACATTGTATATGTACATATACGTTGTATGTCTTAGAATCTTGGTATAAAGTTTTGAACATACATGTATGTCATAAAAACATTTTCAATAACATAACTACATTTTGTAAATGTCAACTGCGCCTGCACCTGATGAAATATTGTTGGAAAAAACCCTGCTTGAAATGGATGGATGCGTTAAAGTGATTTGCAAGCACACAACTTCCACTGTGTAGGCGTCATCATTATACATGTACTTTCTTTGTAAATACATTTTTGTACTTCACTTTTGTTATGGATCATGGTTTGCACTGCCCCCACCAGTAAAGCTTCAAACTCATATCCAGTGATGGGTATAAATAGGAACAGAGCAATTGTGACTGGTATTGTAGTGATTTTGGTTATCGTGATTCTTACTTATTGTTGGACATGCATGGCTTGCTAGGAATCAGTGATCAATTGAATGCTTGGGGAGTTTAGAGTGACTCAGCTGAAATGATGGCTTATTGTTTGGCTGTACTCATATGTAGATGTAGTGCAGAGTGCATGGTCACTTAGTCTGCTTGTAGCTGCTGACTACTGAGCTGTGGATGTACATGTACACTGTAGGCAGGCCAATGACATCGTAGTAAGTCACTACCATGACTACACTACCCATTCATAATGCATGGATTCCAGTGTAAAACGGCCATTGTAAAATACTCCAGTTGAATGCAATGGAACCATTTCCTGGGTTTACAGACATTTGTCTCAGCCGGGTATTTCCACTCGAAGCATTGGAGTTTTGGTTTTTATGCATATTGTAAGCAGTTTATTCTGCATTGATGTTCGCGAACATTAGGATCGTTTGTATAGTCTCTTCACTGTAGCCCAGTTTCAGTGTTTTCAATGATGCTCAACAATGGCAAGTATTGTATTTGATAAGTTGAAAGATTGCTATTCATCCCAAAGCATTGTGTACACATTACAGAAGCAATGAGCTGTGTGTTCTGGCATGACAACCCCCTGCAGAGCTGTGCAATATTGACTATTGTCATCTTATATCATCCTTGTTTTACACACCATGAAGTTGCTGAGATTCTCCTTCATTTGTATAAGAAGACAAATCAATTTCAACTTTAGGGTAGAGAGCGCGCACAAGTTTTTTGACAATTACATACATTTTGGGGCCTTGGTTTGAAATTCGAAAATTATTTACTTTTTGATATTGTGGTATATGCAGGGTGCTTGTTACTTTTAACAGCTTTGAATACGGTTACATAAATAATACTAATTTACTATTATGATTTGTATTTCATCCATACAGGTGATTCAACGCCAAGGAATTTGACACCCCCAGTATTTGTCTGTCATGGAACAACACCCCCGTTTTATTGAAGATTCATTCAGGTGATGGAGTCACATTTATTAGACGTGCAACAAAGGATTTTTATAGTTAGTATGAAATGGCATCCTCCATTATGCCAAGTTTAGAGACCAATGAAGGAGGGAAGATATCCCATAGAAGGACTAGTGGTGGAGGTATGACCTTCACTAGTGATCGACATCCACGCAATGCATTCTCTGTACTCAATGAGCTACGACAAAAAAAGGATCTATGTGATGTCCTGCTGGTTGTGGAAACTGTTCAATTCCATGCACATAAGGTGGTACTTGCATCTTGTAGCCCCTACTTCAAGGCCATGTTTACAGGTGGTTATAAAGAATGTAGGAAAGGAACGATAGAGCTGAAGGATATTCATCCGTGTGTATTTTCATTAATTATAGAATTTATGTACACATCAGAGATTACAATTAATGAACATAATGTTCTGAATGTGTTACCTAAAGCTGTAATGTATCAAATCACCGACGTGATTGAATGCTGTTGTACATTTTTAAAGGAGGAACTTGA
Organism: Pisaster brevispinus; assembly: GCA_023634235.1. NCBI lineage: Eukaryota > Metazoa > Echinodermata > Asteroidea > Forcipulatida > Asteriidae > Pisaster > Pisaster brevispinus. Next base: position 2,573,399 of record JAMKCF010000029.1, on the reverse strand, counting down.
CCCAAGTAATTGTATAGGTATATCGGCTTATGCACAGCAACATGGATTGACATCGTTACATGCAGCTGCACGTGAATTCATCTGTCGGAAATTTTGTGAAGTTTCCAAGACGGAGGAGTTTATGAACCTGACTCTAGTCCAGTTAGTTGCACTGATCAAACATGATAAGCTAAATGTATGGTGTGAATCTCAGGTTTATAATGCATGTTTACGATGGATACTTCACAGTGAGGGGGAAAGGAGGCCTTGCTTTGAGAAACTGCTAGGATGCGGAGGGATCAGATGTGAGCATCTTACACCAGCATTTCTTAAGAAACAGCTTGAGAGATGTGATTTCCTCAAAGGTGAACCTAGATGTAAAGACTTCCTATCCAAGATCTTCCAGGAGCTTCGATTGCATAGGATATGTAAGACTCCCAAAAGAAACCCTATCTCTGCATGTGTCATCTATACAGCAGGTGGATATCTACGCCAATCATTAGTCAATATGGAGTGTTATAACCCAGAAGATGATGTCTGGCATAAACTGGCTGATTTAATTGAACCACGTAGTGGTCTTAGTGCTGCTACCGTAGCAGGGATATTCTACGCAGTTGGAGGTAGGAATAACACTACTGAAGCCAACACAGACTCCAATAGGCTTGATGCCTACAATCCTTTAAAGAATCAATGGAAGACATTGGCACCAATGAATGTGCCAAGGAACAGAGTAGGTACAGCTGTGCTAGATGGTTTGTTGTATGCAATCGGCGGATCAGAAGGATGCAATAAACACAACTCGGCTGAAAGGTAGGAGTGTTTGTAGTCACTGAAGAATAGAATTTTAGTGTCCACTTTCTGATCAAAAGACAGCATGTAAATACTTTTCATTACCACATTTTTGTTCTTCAATAAACGCAGCAACGAAAATACATACCGTTTGGCATCACATACATTGTATCATCAAAAAGGTTTAAGAAGTATTTCTGGGCACTTTTTACGATTTGTTTTGAAAAAGTTTACTGTAATCTTTCATGAACAATTGTCATACATCTTCAGGTACGTAAAATTAAGCTCAGCGCATACTTTACAGGAGTTGCAAAGCGGATGAATTTTCCTTTCGTTACAGTGAGAAAACAGCATGTAAATGAAGTGATTGGTTGTGTCCAGAATTTGGCTTTTCAGTTACTTTCACATGTAGTACATAAATTATAGGAACCAAGCTACAGGTTTTGACTATAGATATATGTACTAAAGGACACTAGCAAAAAACAGACTCCAGGTTTTCTTTTTATGGTGGCCATGTAGACAACCCTCCAGAGTCAACGATAATTACCACTACACTGTATAACACACAATGGCACAACTAAGATTATTTTGATGATAGGTCAGGTGAATTGGGCCAATAGAACATCCATGCATGATGAGAGTGAAATTGCCATCCTGCTATACAATATATCTTGTTCTTTACCACTACAGGTACAATGCTGATGAGGATAAGTGGACTATGATAGCTCCAATGCATACTAAACGTATAGGTGTGGGTTGTGCAGTAGTCAATAGACTCTTGTATGCAGTAGGAGGGTATGATGGTAATAACAGACTGGATAGTGTAGAATGTTTTCATCCTGAGAATGATGAATGGACTATAGTAGCACCAATGAGTGCACGCCGTAGTGGAGCAGGTTTGTACAGCCTAATTTCTCTTTCCTCCTCCCCCTCCTCCTCCCCCCACCACCACCGCAAAAAAAGAAAACAAAAAGAAGCCATAAATATATATTCTTCATAAATGCCTGGTTCAGGCTTAATGCCAACAAGAAAGTAAAACAAATTTTGACTTCATAATTCTGTATAGTGTAGAGCACATTTCAACTTCATTTCAACTGTTCATTGTGAATTTCTTTCGTCAAATTTCGCTAAATTGCATTCACATAAAGTCTGAAGTGGGCTTAATGGTGCTATGACATACATGCAGAGGTTCATACAATATGTCCCCTTCCAAAGTTTCATACCTTAACAGTATACATAAAATTAACTACAACATAATTTACTTTGAATGGACTGTATTTAGACTGATCCATACACGCAAGTGCTGCATGTTGTGCCGCTTTTGCTGGGATGCTGGTAGTGCAAGGATTTGGGACTCAAAGACATGGAACTTTTTATGTGAATTAGGTGTCTTTCTGAATGATTTACACAATTTCCCTAACAGGACAGCATGACATAACAATGTATAGAACACTTACCATAAATATTTGCAATTAAACAGAAACTGAATCCTGAAAACGGCGCAGACAAGTGAGTTTAAATGTGATAGACACAGAAACTGCAAGGTCAATTATCATCAGCAAGGGATTTTTTATAAACAGAATTTCAGTATTCACGTTCTGTTTATATTCTACGTAATTTTGTCATGCTGTCCTGTCAAGGAACTTGGTAATCTTTGCAAAAGTGCTTAATTTGCATAAAAAGTAAAAAGACATTAGGGTTTACATGTCTTTGTGTACAAAACCTTGCACTGCCAACGTCCCGGCAATAAAGGAGGGCTACAAAAGATCGGTCTACAATGTACAGTATAGTCTTGGTCTTGGGGCTTTTGTGTTTTAAGGTTTTTACCAGATAAAAAAGCGAGGAAAATTGCAGTAGTTTCTTAGGTCCACACTTTCTTTTATGTTCATATACACACCAGAAGTGGGATTGATTGAGAAACAATGTTTACATTGTGTCTAATTTTGATATAAAAGTAGTAATAATGTTGAATTTTCCAAAGTATGATCATGGCTTGTTTAATCTCATACACACTTTGTGGGTGGCAATTTAGTATTTTAAGGTTAAACAACTTTTTTAATGGTGTTTTAATGAATTTCATTTCTGATGTTTACTATTGTAAGTATTTATCAAAACCAGAGATAAATATGGACGATTGTTTCCCCTGAATGCAGTCATGATACAATGTACATGTAGTCAAGTGTAGGTAAATCAGTGCATTGTGTTCCTCAAGGAGGTGTGAAGTCAACCGTATCACTGATAGTTATCACAGACTTCTTGCACATAAACTATAAAGAAGTATATGTTGTTTGTGCTTTGTCAAGTCTAATAATGTATGTAGGAAAGGTAACTGTTGTTGCTATTGGTTACATGTTTACATCAGTAGCACCATGTCCATGTAAACTGTTGACTTGACAATGTATTATTAGATATGTAAAGGGTATGTTACATGTAACTGAGTAAAATAATTCTACAAAACTTTGCACTAACACAATATTTTTCTCATAATGGCTTTTTGTAGTTCACAGAAAGAAAATGTTACTGAATACACATGTGGCAAAAAAATGCACTAAACATTCAGTTAACTTGTGTTCTTATTTTTTAGATAAGCAGAAAGATAACTTGATGTTTATTGCGATAACCCAAGAGACAAACTCAGATGATTAAACTTTATTTCTTATCATTTTAAAGTAATGATTACAAATAATTAATCACAAGATGTAAATTTGTCCATATGATCTCTCTTGATCTCTCTCTCTGACCTCTGTCCCAATTTGAAGATGAAACTTCTTATCGTTAATTTCCTTTATTTTTTTTTTATTTTTTTTAAGAAAACATTGAATCATAGTGCATTAGAAAGAATAGTTTGCTTGATACTGTTGCCCATACATGTACCATCATGCCAGATTCAGCAGGGTGTCTTTGAATGCCTGTCTGAGCTTCTCACAGCTTTTTTGTGTGCTACATAATGATTAATTTGAAGTGCACAACAACTGCTGTTAATAAAGGAAACATGTTAACCAATACACCTGCCTTGGAAGATTAGTTGAACTGAAATCCTATATAATCAGACAGTGAATCACAATGATATGAAAGATTGAGTACGTCTGTCAAGTCATTGGTTGCTCCATTGACACCACTAATTGGCCATATCATCATGGCCAAGTGTACCATGCTCAAAAACTTCCTCCCTAGTCTATGGTTGAGACAAGACAGTAACCTTGTACACTGCTGAATCATTCATCATGGCTAGCAGCACTCCCCCTGGAGCATTGTCTGTTTGTAACAAAGGGTTCTAGGTGTGTTGCTCTATCATTTGCATATGTTGGGTTTGTGCCTTTATACACAACCTGCCCTCCCCCTCCCCCTCCCCCTCCCCCTCCCCCAAGTTGAATATCATCATGTACACATGTGAGAGTAATTCAACTTTTCACCATGTACAGTACATGGTTGGGAGTAAATTGATATTAAATGACTTGTAATGTATGTGGACTCACATGGCCACATCAGTGCTTGGATGAAGGTTTATCACTATTATACATGTACAACAGTTTACATGTATCAAATAGTACAAGAATTACACCCTTTCAGTGCTACAGGTTTGGGATGTGCAGAACTAACATACTAGGCCTACATGTAGGGCCTACACATTGTGTACCCAAGGCTTACTTATTTACCAATACACACTTAACCTGTTATACAGTAATTTGTCATTCTTTTAGAACTCAGGTATTCATGTTTTTCTTGGCCGTTAATGATAAAGTACACGTATACTTTGCTTTAAGTATACTGTTCACAAAGCACATTTTTGCTGTACATAAAGTAACAATGTATCAGAGGAAGAACTGTATTTGTATGTGTTGATACAGCTTTCCTTACTTCAAGTCCCCAATGGGCAGTTTGAGCTTTCTCATAGGACTGAGTTGATTCCTTACAGTCAATTGAGTTGGTTACATGTCAGGATAAATGACATGAGTGGAAATGATTGGTGACAGCTTGAGTAGTAGCCATGTACACACCAAAGCTTGGCTAAAAGTGTTTAGTTTATAATAATATCACTACTACTACATGTAGGTGGGAACTTGAGTGTCATAACATGTGATATGTACATGTACATGGAGTGTGTCAAACACAAAGTTCTCAATCCAATTATGGCCTCCGGGTCTTCAACAAGGAAAATTATGTTTTAATTGATGGACATACATGTAGGTTTCTTACTGGGTGGAATTATTGAGACTTGAACAAGTCAAATGCATGTATTTGATAGAAAGGTGTATTGACTAGAACCAGGGGCATATCAAGCCATTTTAATTATTTTGAGTAGTTTTCCCACATTTATTTATTTATTTATTTATTTATTTATTAATTAATTTGTTTATTTGTTTATTTATTTATTTATTTATTTATATAATTATTTATTTATTTATTTATTTATTTATTTATTTATTTATTTATTTATTTATTTATTTATTTATTTATTTATTTATTTATTTATATTTATTTATTTATTTATTTATTTATTTATTTATTTATTCTATGTTGTATATATTTTGGGGAGGGGTTTGAGCAAAGACATCCATGTAATTTGGGAGGGGGTTGGGCTGTTTTTAATGTATTGAACCATACATTTGGGGGCAAGAGGGGGTTCTGAGTGGGGGCTGCAATCCCTCCCCTCCCCTTTCTGGTTACACCACTGGCTAACCCAGAGAAGAAGGTCGTTCAACCCTTGATGTGCCCACTTTAATTGCCTTTTCACCCGATGATACCTGAAGTGTTCAGTCCTTCTTTGTACAATCCAACCATGAAGGTAGCTTTTTCTACCTCCATTGTACAACAGATGTTCAATAACAATACATGTTACATTAATGTAGTATGTGATTTTGGAAATCCAATGTGTTAGATACATTTTGGTTCATGTATTAAATTGGTTTAGGGAGTTGTATCTTTCATAGAAATATGTTGTACATTAGCTGTTCATGCACATGTACACTAGTGAGAGGAAGTTGTCAATTGCTTCCTGTAGTGTTAGTGTAACAAACTAACCCTGGGCACACATTCAAGGGATTGTACATTGTTGGCTTTTAAAGAGTAAATTTGAACCAAACAATTTGTAAAAACAAAATTCAATTCATGAAACCAAATGACAAATTTCAAGCTTGTTTGATTTTAAGTCTGACACATTCTGATGATTTGTGAAGTACATACATTTTCTTACAAATTATAGTACGTTTTCTCCAATGATTGTTTTTTCCCCTGGCACTGATGCGTGGCGAGCACTTTGATGTACTCAGTGCTTTCTGAGTGCTACACCTATTTAAATAGAGACATTGTATACCTCCAAGTAGCATGTTTGTCAATTTTGTAAGCTACACAATAACCAAATTAGGTTCTAAACTTGCCTCAAAATGTCTCGTTAATTTGTCATTGTAATATAAATTGTTGTTATGTTATTTGCAGGTGTATGTAGCATCAGTAACTACCTCTATGCAGTGGGTGGATATGATGGTGTGAGTCAACTGAATAGTGTTGAACGCTATGATGTTGAGAGAGATACATGGGAATATGTTGCTTCTATGAACTGTAGACGTAGTGCTCTGAGCGTTGATGTAGTAGGAGGGAAACTTTATGCATTAGGTATGTACCATTGCTAGATTGAAATAGTTGCTGCAGAAGTCTCACCGGCTTATCAGAGCCGGTTGTTACAATAGGAATTGTTCTTTAAGTACATAGAACTGGTCCTCAGTAATTGTGTATGTAAATTGTACATGCTGCAGATCTACACATGTAGCTACCGAAAATGCCTACAGTGATATGTACCACTTATTCCTGCCTTGATTTTGTCTTTAGAATAAGGGAAATTTTAAAGAGTTGCTTATATTTGCATGAAACTGTTACTTCCCTTAATTTGAAGCAAGGTTCAACTTCAAAAAGATTTGTTGCTGAGAAAATGTGGTTAGTTCAAAGAAGTTTTTAACAATAAAAATAATAATAATAATTTATGAGAAAATGCTTGATACCAGATAGTTGGTATACTTCTAATGGTTTGATCTTTCTTGATTGATTCAGGTGGTTATGATGGACAGGACTTCTTAGCATCAGTGGAATGTTTTGATCCTGAAACCAACAAATGGACAATAATTACAAACATGAGTAGTGGGCGAAGTGGAGCTGGGGTAGCTGTGGGAATGGAACCATGCAGAACATGTGGAAACAATAATCCATGTAGAGTATTAACACCTTCTAACTGAGGGGGTTACAGATCATGGGAGCAATCTGGAGTGACTACAGACCGAGAGCGTGTACAAGGCTTTTTCACAGTAACTGAGGGGTAACTCGTCGTGGACCTATCTGGAGTGACTACAGATGAAGAGCGTGTGACTGTATTCACACAGTAAACTAGTGGCTACAGATCATGCAAATGTAATTTTCTTGGTAACCAAGTGGCTGCACACCACATAACTGGGTGGCTACAGACCTTCCTCCATATTAAAGAAGCTGCAGACCATGTCATGGCTACAGACCGTGTCCAGCTACAGACCTTGTACATAATAGAGTCTCTTCTCAGTGACTTAGAAGCTGCAGACCATGTCGCGGCTACAGACCGTGTTGCAGCTACAGACCTTGTACATGTAGAGTCTCTTTTCAGTTACTTAGAAGCTGGCTGGAGACTAATTTAGATACTACATATTTTAAACATGTAAAAGCCTCATTCTTGATTAAGATCCAAAGTTGATTGAACATTCTTGGTCAACTTCACAAGAACAGTCAGTCAGACAGGAAAAGCTGAGTAATCATCATTGGTTGGAGACGAGAGCATCAGCATCTTAAAGATTGTCCATGGATGATGTAGTCGTGTAACGTATTCAGTAATGTATAGTTCATGTTGTCTGTTGGTTGAAAGAAAGCACTTGGGGCAAAATTTTGAAGAAGGAAAAGTCTTGCTTTTTAAACTTTTCATTTTCAAGTTCAAACTCTAATGACTAGCCAGTTTGAAGGAGATTTTAAAGTCAGTGGTAAACATATCCCATCGTATATCTTGTGCTTCAGGTATTTATCACAAGAACAAGTACAACTACAGTCGACTCTCATCAAATACAAGCTCAGAAGATATGAGACGCCTGTTTATACAAGGTTTTTCAATGGTCCTGAACTTTCCCATGCGTGTTTCTATGTCTTTAAAAAGTGGAAAATACGAGCACGGTCGTAACGAGAACACGGATAATACGAGGTATTTCAGTAGCCCCATGATGATATATTGTTTTCATACTATTGTAGCGAGATCTAAAAAATATTGTTGTGTAAAAAAAAATGTGTAACAAAAGCTTACTGTTCAGTTAAGGTTCGAAAATTACACATTCTTTTTGCCAAACTATTTATCAGATCGGATCAGCCATGCAGTTCTGTCCAATCCGAACGCCATAAATATTTCGCTGGTAACCTATGCTTGAAATCCTACTTTTCGCACACTTGGACAGCTACCAATGAAAACAATGCTTGGCATAGGCGATACGCAGCAACGAATCTGTCACATCATGGTCACATGAACGGCAAGTTTGACATCACTTTGCTATGATTTTTATTTTGAGTTATACACAATATTAAATTTCTACGATTACTTTGTCAAGAAAAAAATGCATTTATCATTGATACTTTTATGTACAGGATGCTCGAGTCACTACTATGACGAGTCACGACATGTGTATCTATAATAGTGCGCTGCGTTTAAGATGAGGTTTGGATAATATGAGGAAAACAGGCCGTTCCGGTGGACCTCGTATTAACGAGAATCGACTGTATACATGTACTACAATCATCAGCAAATAGTCCAAATAATAAACAAAACAGAATTATAACAAACGTTTGTTTTAATCATTAATTGTTAATTCTTTCACAACATGTAAACTGAATGGCTTACTTTTATCATACCAGTAAATTTGTAACAATTGTACTTGCTTTGGGGACTAGATACGAACATGACCTTTTCTGAACTAAAGCTCACAACCCAGGTGTAAAATTAACTAGTTGGTTTGACATTCCTAAATATGCTGATAAAATAGTACATTGTTCATGCAAATACAATAATATTGCTGGTTCTGCTAGCTGTTGGTGTTGTGTGAAGTACAGTGTAAACAGATCCAACAAATTTAGTTTTCTGACATAAGCTTAAATTTGCTGCTAGTGATTTCCTTACAGTAAGTCAGAGACATGAGTTGGGGCCCTGGGTATAAAGCGTGGGTGGTTTTTGTAACAAGAATTCAGATGCATCTACATGTACTGTTATAGACTGGATTCTCTGCAGATTTTAGGTACTTGGAATTTCTCGCAAATTAATCATGGTGCAATATTTGAAAATACGCATATTGTTCTGTATGGTAATATGTTTGTTATACTTGTGCTTATTGGTAGTACCATTGTTTCTCTTATCTTCTTTTATGTTGAAACTGAAGTGTAGTGAACGGCAGAAGGTTGTGAATCTTTGACCTTCTTGAGTATGATCAGTGACCTCCTAGATAGAAGTCTGCAAAGTGATAACTCGGTGCCTAACTTGCTTTTAAACTTGGACAAACATGGTCAATAAATGTATGCTAAGTTCCCATATTTTTCATTTCATAATTATTTGATGTTTCATCTTGCTATGCAGTTTAGCACACTCTTTTAGACTATTGTCTTTTTTGTGAATGACATTTAATGTTTTTTTAAATCAAGGCCATACGTTGGTTTATGATTTTACAACACACTATCACTCAATTGATAATATAATTTCCTGTCAGATAGTGGAGTTGGTTTTTTTAAAGCAAATTGACACAGGTGTTCAATTTTATCAGTTTTTCAGATGTAACTAAAGAATTGATTGTTTCTAACCTGCAAAGGAAGTTGTTTTTGTAGTCCCATTCCATGGGTTATTGCTTGAGGGTGCTAAGTTTTATTACAAAGGTGTCCATATCAAATTTTAAATATGAAAGACACATGGCACACACTTTAAAGGTTAGTTCCTCACACATACATTACCTAATTCATTAAATGGCTGGAGTGCTGTAAAACTGACTAAAAATAATCCCACCTTTGAAGCTGATATGTGCTTTGGATACTTGGTTGAAGATAGCAAGATTTACAAATTGTAGGGGTTTGAGCAGAATAGTTGGTAGTTGGTCTTTATATTAAAACCTAATTTTATAGCAAGGCCATTATCACTTTATCCCCAGGGGCTGTTATCAAAGAACAGGCTACAAGACAACTAGGGAACTGTCAAGGTAAACGAATCTACCAACATAATGTACATTGGTATATTCCTACATTATAGTCAATGTGTATTCCAGTGAACATGCAGGTGTATGAAGGGAATATTCTGCCATTGATCTATACAAAGAATTGCAGACAAACATGTTACCATTCCTGAACTGTGGATCACAGTATTTAGCATGTCACTTGAATCGATGTAAAGCCCGGTGTATACTTCATGCAAGTTGCAAAAGTGAAGTGAATTTTCTTGCGCTACAATTGGAAAACAGCTGGTACCAATTGTTTGCGTCATCAAAATTTGCTTTGCATTCACTTTTTGCATGAAATATGGGCTGGGATTAATCACTGATGCAGTAAATCTCTCAGACCTGATACTGAATCGCTATTCATGCCTTCATTTCTCCCTGTACATTCATACACTTATCAATGCCATTTGGTTAAAACCACAAGTAACTTTACCTAGAATATTGTCAAAATATAAAAAAACATTCCATGGTACTGTGTGGTTGACTTAAATAGTGTCAATCAAGTGTTGTCTTTTTGTTGCTAGAGAGAGTATAAAGCCTTGTATCTAAAAGAACGAGTAGAAACTTGATTCACACAATATCTCTCTACATTCTGATTGGTCAAACCATGGTCCGTACACCACTATTTTAAGCTGCCTGTCAAGTTTGCTGGAAGTTAAATTCGTTATCACACTTGCATTTGTGGAATACGGAAAAACACAATGCCTCTGCGTCCCATATCCAACTTGGCCATCAGCCTCGCTGATTATGGGACGCAGAAGTGCCATATTTTCCCGTATTCCACTCCCTCTAGTGTTGTAACTAAAAGTACCATTTTTAACAGGTGTGGGTCAAAGTCTTTATGAAATCTTGTCTTTGTTGCATTATCTGAATCAGACCTTCATTATAAAACAAAGTCCTACGATACAAGATTGTAATTATCAAACATTCTAGACAATGGGCAGAAAAATACATCAGTATCTGAAGAATTTCAATACTTGAATAGTCATCTAAACCTCTTAACACTAAGTTGTAACATTAATCGTTACGGTTAAATTGTTTTTGTTTATCTTTAATGAGGGTAACCCATCCAGCAACAGCAAGTTGATCATATGGGGCCTTCAAATCGATAAAATACATCAAGATAGAACAAGAAGGAAGAACAAAGTGTGAAGACCTTATCAGAAAAGAGTGCAAACTTGAGAAGTCATGTTTTAATAAGCCTAACGATGCAGCTGTTAATCATTAAAAGAAATCCATGTTGATATTTTGTGAATTTTCTGGAAATTTTCAAGCATTTAGAATGTTTAATTGTTTACTTTGTTCTCATTATGTTCTGTTATTTTGTGTCTTGTCTTGCATCGAAAAAGGGGGAAAATGTAGAATTTATATACCTCATTGGATGAACAATCCATATACTTGCTGTAACATAGTTGTATAATTATACAAAGTTTATTTGTGAATATACACATACGCCTTGTAAGAATGCTTGCCCCTTATTAACCCTGACGCTACTAGTGTCATTGTATATATACAAAATTGCTAAACAATGGTTTTGATATGTTATGGCTATTTAATTGTAAAGCTTACAAGTGTGTGTGTGAGGGTAAATAGATATGATGTTTTGTTTACTCAAGTGAATAGACTGACATTTGCTTGAGAAATTCTATATTGATTGAGATCTGCAAGTATTGGGAACAAAGGGAAGGTACACTAAGTGACTTAAGGGATATTTATTCTTCAGATTTCAATATTCTCAAACTTTCTTCAAGCTGGAAATGTTGTGTTTTACTATTGAAAACAATGATAACACTATAAGCTGTATAGTTGTATACTTTTATGTGAAAATATGCCCATAAGACAACTTTTTACGGTGCATTTTAGTTGTCAACTTAATTTAAACCAAGTGTTATTTTGGGCTAATAAATCAGTATTCTATGGAAACTGTTTTTATTCACAAGTATCCTTTGCCTTGAATGGACTTTGGAGTCAGTGTAAATAGTGTCATTGTAATGTGTGTGTATTTGATGAAATGTTCAGTAAAGACCATCCCTTCTGTTCAAATTCACATTGAAGAACAAATAACCAGATAAATTCAGATCTAAATATTGACTAACTAATGTGGGGTTAACCTAAGAAGTCCCTTCTGCTAATAAGTCTACAGACAAAGGCTCATTCAGTGATCTGTGACCTGACTGACACTCAACAACAATTCTTTTAATGCCCACTCAACATCCAACCTTATTTAACGAATCACTAATAAACTACTATGTAATGAGACCACACTGCACGCTCATTATATTGGGACCGACCCTTTCAAATCAACTATTATGATATTTTCCCATGTCATCCTACCGCCATTTTAGACTTGTCCCCTATGGGAAACAGTAAAATTGAATGTTGATTCTAATCATACTCAACGGGACCAGATTATTTCCCCTCCAAGTCTCTGTTTGGTTTCACAGGCCATGTCCGAATTGACAGCTTCGGCAGTGGCTATGGCTGAACTGTTGTAAAGTCATATTCTTCAACTTTGCTGCTGTAGTCAATGGCTAGAGCCTCAGCCGTAGTCCCTTGATTTGGCCATGGTCCCCAATTTGAAAAGATGATGTTTGCACATTAAAAAAGTTCTACATTATAAAATAGGCCTCATAGAGTTCACTATTGACCCCTTGTACGACGCACAGTGCACTTACATGTGCCTACCATGTCCCCAATTTTGCTGAGGTGCATTTCGCGTCTGCAAGCGGTCAATAGGCCTTATCAAATGACACAGTCAACCATTAGATTTTACAACAAATGTTTATTTTGTGAATTTTTTTATAAAGTAATTTATCAATAACAGGGTTTCGTGAAATATCAAAAGTAGCATAACCAGACATTTTAATTTGGGAGGCAAGCAGCAGCACAGACATAATTGTAATATAATCATGTATCTTTTTGTTGTATTTGGGGGAAAGAGGGGGGGGGGGGGACAAGGGCTTCTATCCCTGCCACCCCCTTTTGTGCTACTGGAGATTAATCAATATGTTACATCAAGCTTAAAGAGGCTAGACTTGTTAAAGTCTGTTCATTAATAATTGTTACCAGTAATATTTTGAGTTGTGTGGTGCTTTTGCTCAGTCATCACATTGTATCATAATGATAATAAACGAAAAAACCCAGAAGTAATCATTTGTGTTTTTGATTTGTTTTTATTTGTTTCAGAGACTTTTGAGTAAGGCAGTCAATCCATCACTAGTTCCTCCTCTGACAATTTGGATTTTAAAAAAATAAATAAATAAAAAATATACAAAACGAAAGCCTAATTATTATATTGTTACAGTACATGTTGTTTAAATATCGGACAATCCAATTTGGGCCGTACCCCTTTGTTTAATTTTCGGCAAAATATTTACAAATTTTGACTTTTTGCTTCAAAGTGGCTAAATTCTTCTAGACTCTTGACATTTGTATACTTTTAAAATATTTTATAATTTGCTTTAAATTGACTTGACGCCATTACTAATATTGGCATTTCTTGTAACGCCGTTGTTTTTTGGCAAATTTAATGTTTTATTAACAAACAAATTCATGATCCAATATGTAGACGGGATCAGACCAGCAATGCCTCCTTCGACTTTTGGAGAGCAAAAAAGTATGAGTATGAAATGCTGGTCGAAGGTCCATGTGATTAGTTCAATTCTCGGCCGCAATTTCAGGCTCGATTTTAAGTGCATTGTTATTATTATTATTATTATTTATTCGGCCAAATATGCAACAATCAAACATACATACATGAGAGTGAACGAATAAATCAATATAGAATAGGATAGGTATTAGGATGTCTAATTTATTACCCTAAATGGTCGAAAAGAAAATATAAGTGGCATACAATATTGTAGGTAAAGAGTATTTTGTGCTCTTTGTAGGTAAAAATTGATTTAAATTAATACAAAATTCAACTCACATACCCGAGTTTAAAGACTTCGGGAAACACGTTGTCCGGCAATGGTCAGGCAGACAGCTACGTCCTGTTTAAAGACCGCGCCCTGTTGTAAAGTAGTCCGGGTGCCCTATTCACAACATCATTATGCTGCACAATACAAGTACACCATGTAGTTACATAAGACTCTACAATGAACTGGGCGCAAGCAATGATGTCATTTCTTACCACCTGAACTATAAAATGTTCAAAATGTTTGAAATATGTTGGTAGCAAAACAAAAGTTTTTATTAATTTCCTAAACTCTGTGATCTTAAAAAAAAGTAGTGCATCCCTTGTTATTTGAAAAAAAAAAATACAATATGAAATTTAGGCCCAAATTGTAAATAAATATAAATCACCTGTTTGGATGTAATCTTTATCTGGTAAGCAAAGTTGTTTGTGCTTAGGTATTTATTTTGCTTTTTAAAGAGCTTCATAAAATTAGGTCCTGAAGTCTGGGCCCTCTGAGATTTGGGCACAATTTCATAGACCTGCTTAGAAGCACTAAGCATGATACCAGTCACAGATGGTACATGTGGAATGGTACTTTAGCTGGTAACCTTATTCAGGTAAGTATAACTTTATTGTGCTTTGCTACTTTTTGTGAAATTGGGTCAACTAGTGAGACCTGAAAGACCAGACCAAGTAGAGAAAAAGAAAAGAAAGAAATCACCGTTGCTTATTTCAATTACCACAATCTAACCCTGATATGAACGTTCATAAAAGAACAAACTGTATTTGAGTGATTTCACTAAAACATAAACATTTTACATAGGTTGGTGTGCTCATTTAAAACATACATAAAAATGAACAAACTCTTCCAATTCCTTTAGGGTTAATTGTTTTCAAGTGGATTTCTAGCTGCAGCATGCAAGCATTAGGCCAAATGATCCCTTTTCAGAATAAATGTTGATCACAAATTACATAAATGTGGACTGTATACCCGAACCCCCACTCAGAACCCTTCCCCTTTTTGCCCCCCCCCCCAGAGATAAAAGAATGGTTTGATACATTAAATAGCCCCCTCCCAAATTATTTCCTTGCCCCTGCTTGCCCCCCACCCCAGCCCCCAGCCCCCCCAAAAGAAAAAAAATGAAAAAAGAAAATGTCTGGTTACGCCACTGCTTTTAAAAAACCATATAGACGATTAAATAGATGTTGCGGTACATGCTCCTAATTACGGAATTCAAACTGTTTTCTCGTTCCCGGGCACGCTTAGCGGTCTAGTGGTGCAGACATCTGCTCTAGCATGCAGTGACCATTGGTTCGAATCCCACCTGAATAGTCTATGCCATATATTTGATACCACAGGACTTGGTGATAACTGAGTACACAGTGCTTAATATCACACATCAGAACATCGGTTAAACCCAAACAATATCGGACAATGACATACAATGGAAACAATGTCTGCGTCACCTAGGCTAGAAAGTAACTTGCTATCAATGGCTCATCAATGGCTCATTAAGTCCCAATGAACATTCAAAAGATGAATATTATAAAACTATTACAACGCTGGTTTCCAGAAGATTCATTATAACTGTTTCAAGAAAGGTTAAAAATTTCATGTAAAAATGGTTAAACTTTTCATAAAAACAGCTTATAGATGCCCAAATGATTTATTCTGATTTACAATACGAATGAATAACTTTGTAAGAAATTAAAGCATACATAATTTATAACCACTTTCTAGTTGTTTTTCTCAAAAATGCATTCCTCGAATTTGAAAAAAATAGTGGTGTGATATCTCTAGGCAGTATGAGTTTTAATAAAGATGCTTAACTAAACTATTGCATTAAAATCGGTTCAAAGGTCACTCATAAATAAATATCAACCAATCTAGGCTTGTCTATAGTCCGTCAATCTGCATAACACTTGACAAAGTAGAAACAAACAAATAATGTTTTAGTTTTTCATTTTGAACAGACAACCTCTGGCATCTAGTGGGTCCTGTCCCCACAAAGTGATTACAAAACTCTGTTTGTGGAGAATTCTTGAATAAAAATGTTTTAAGTAAGATATAGCATACTTCAGAAGCATTTAAAAATCCTCTATTGTTAAGGACCAGCATTATCATTTAAGCTAAGATTCAACCTAGAGTGCAATGGTTCAGAGATCCAATTAAATAAACACTATGCCCTACTGTTTGCTTCTTCACCCTTTTTGTATAGACAGAAATAGCTGCGATTTAAAATTGTATACTCTCCAGATTTGTTTGGGTGAAGCTATTGTAGCATGGCATGATCACCGTCTCCCCAACACACTGTTGTAAGTATACACAAGGTGACTGTGCAGAAAGTTCATTTTTATTGAGGTGTTTCAGATAATAGCCCCCGGGTATCAGGGACTCAGTCAAGTGTTAGTATTTAACATTGCTGAATCACTCTGCTTGGCATATTGACCTATTATTACAACCCTAGTATCAAAACTTAGGATAATTTGACTGTCTGATTATGTAAACGACCACAGAGTGTGTGTTTTATGGGAACTGCTTCTGACATATTAATTCCAATTTCATCCAGCAAGTCTGAAAACAGCAGCAGGGTCTGACATGAAGGTTACAACTTCCCTCTACAGAAATGGACTTGTCACTTGAGCCTGCCATCAAGATCAAAGGGAAATCCATGGGTGTGGTCTGAGCCTTTCTCTATTGTCTAATAATTGATGACAATGCGAGACTTCAGGTGAATGCCTACTTGCTCAAGTGGAAATATGGAACACAATGCTGTTGTCACCAAAATAACTCAGTGAAAGAAATGCTTACTCATTGGACAGGGTTGATCAATAAACATATACATGTATCTCAAAAATAGCATGCTATAAAAAATATCAAGCACTGGTTTTTCCTTTAAAAAGTCCCAGCTGCACTCAATTAGCTGAGTCAAGCATCTTGGAATGAGTAAAAGATCTGCGTAGAACATTAATGTGGCAGTTATTGACATAAATGAAAACACATCTTATTTTGTTTTGTATTTAAATAATACATTCTACAACATTTAATTTAAATCTTTAACACCCTTTACACCAACGTCACACATGGCTCTACTGTCTGCCCATTCGCCATTTTGGAAGTCAAATTGCACATGAAAATTACGGCAAGTGTGTAAACACCATGTAGCCTAAAATTGACTCTCCACTGTAAACACACAGGGGCATTGATATAAGATTATTGTGATGATGACGTCAGGTGAATTGGGTCAATACGTATCCCATGCAATTATATCTGGACAACTTATTATTAAGCTTGTCAAGTTATAGTCCATTTTGATCCTCTTCCATCCTGGCTGTTAGATGTTTTGTCAGAGCTAAATTGCCTCCATAAGATTGAGGTTGACAAACAACACAGCCCAGATTCCCTTTTGAGACATCAGGATTAAGTTGACTAGAGAGAGGAAAGTTTAGGAAAACAGCCGACATCAACCCACTCTCAAAACTTAACAATTGCATCATTCTTTTGTACAGATTGTGTATGAATTTGATTATATCACAGAAAGAGACTGGATACAGGAAATGGAAACTTGGCAAACCATTTGCAAATACTAGGTCAGTACAATGTGCTCAAGTTCTCCTTCAAAACATCAAATCAGTATAGAGGCCAGAAATACAAATGCACTTGTTTTGAAACTTCATTCCTTCTTTCCTGTTTTTAGTGAACAAAACCATGCCAGACTAGGCAGTTTGGTTAATGAACAGCCTCAATCTCCTTACATCCTCTACCCCAAATTGTTTGGACTTGGCTAAGATTTGAATGCCTGACCCAGTGATAAGCACGTGTTATTTGGGCCTTCAGCCCTCAGTCCTTCTGAATCCTTCACTTTGGCAACTGGCTATAAAAGGAATTGGGACTGTACCATGGGTTTTAATATTGGTAGGCTAGATTGAAGTAATCACAGAAAGTAATGAGGTACCATGGAGATGTCAGTTTTCAATAAGGGAATAAAAGAGTAGGCGACGAGGTCTCAAATTGCCATTTAAAACCGGCAGGGAACAATATGATATTAAGTTTCATTGTTGTTTTTGTAATTAGGAAAAATTCTGGGAGTTGAATTCTCGTAGGCTGTTTTGTAGTTATGTATTATTACATGGCTTCAATTACATATGTACATTTTTATCAAACCAGTTCACATCTTTTAAAAATATTTTTCAACAAACCTGTACAATTATCCACAAAACTTGTTTCAAATAAACACGCATAGAAGAATAGACCCAGTCAGTTTCACTTGTGGTTTATTACTTGATATTTGAAATTAAAAAAACACATCCCCTTAAGGTGATTCCTTGGCTGCCGCTTCCCAGGTTGTATCACAAACTTTGGTGTGATCCCTGGCTACATGGCAGTTAACGGTTGTATGTGGGTACCCGGAGCAAAGATATTGACAAAATAGGGAGACCGCCAACATGGGGCAAGAAAGCCGAGTTTGTAGAGCGCCGGTAACGTTCTTCTGCACTTAAAATGAGCCCGACTTTTGAGACAATCCCTAACCCTGGTCTTGGCCTATGTGCCCATTAAAAAGTTTACCATAGACTTTAATTTCGTCCAATGGAAGTGTCCTTTGCAAAATGAAAATTACCTTGCCCTCTCAAAGATGAAATTCCAGGTCTGGTCATTACTAACTATCATAAACACATAGATTTAGTACATACTGAAGTCATGACATACAATCACTTGTTACACAAACTTGGTTACATCATTTTCATAAATTATATATAAGTCCATTTTATCCATTTTCCTTTCGTAATTACATTTGTTCACAACAAAATAAAAACAAGATGTACAGTACATAATAAAATAGACTACATTTGTTAAAAACAAGACATTGGTTCATATTAAACTGTGTAATCCTCAATATCTATGTGCAAAACTGGGTAACTTCTGCATACAATATTGCATGAGAACAGATGACTGGTTGATCCACTTACATAATTTCACCACAACCCAAAATCCCTACTATACACAATGAATTGTAACTGGTTGTCCTAACAATGGTAACAGGTAGATTTTGGAAGGATGGGTAGATTGACCTAATTTTATCTCTTTATACACCCTTAACCAAGTGGTGTCTTAATATATTTCCATGACTGAGTGTCTGTGGATTTTTCAGATTAGACCAGCAGTAATCTGCTGCATATAGCTGTTCAATTATTGATCCTTTGTAAATAAAACCAACTGGCCACAAGGGGTCTTATTCCAGTCTTGACACACTAGGGTTGCACCCCACTAAATAAACTCCCATAGCATACAGTGCAAAATGCTAAATAGTAAAAAACACTCAAACAAATACCTAGAAGTTTCACATCTTTTTACAGTATAGGGAGGATTGTCCTTTGACTCTTGAACTTGTATCCTCTGCTCAATTTGATATGGGAAGTCCCAAGGCCCAGCGAGTTATTCTCCCTAAAATAAAAAAACCTCTACACTGGTGTAATTTTCCAAACATCCGAGCATCCATCTTGAAAAATTTCCCAAACCTTTCAGCAAATAAAACCCCTTTTTTCAGGGCCTATGTCATCCGAAACACCTCAAGTTGGAAGTTAACAACCCCCAGGTCACAAATGGGCACAATTTTTACACTGTACCCCTTTTATTTGACACTCAAATCTATCTAGTATAGAATATTTTGAGGGCCTACAACATGTTAATAATGCTCTGTTTACTCCCTATTTAGTGGGGTGCACCCCTAAGCACATTTTCCAGGAGGCAACCAACTGCACTGCATACAAAGGATCACATCACATCAATAAAACAAAATTTATTACACAGTATCTTATACAAATTGACATACATAAGCTGATGGCCCAATGTCATAGAGCTGCTTAAGCAGACAATATTACTTAAACATTATCTGCTAAGCAAAAATATGTAGGGTACCAGTCACAGAGCGTACATGTGACATGGTATTTTGCCTGGTATCCCTATTTTGATAATCATACTTTTGTTGTGCTTAGCTGCTTTTTATGCTTAAGCAACTCCATGAATTATTGGGCCCTCGTTGCTTGAGTCCTCTGAACCGACCCTTATACTGATGATCAGGTGTATTACCCATGGTAAGGAATGTAAGGGAATTTCTCTGCTAAACATTTGTGTTGTAAGGTGATGCAATCATACTAGAGTCTACCATAGGTATTGAGTAGACCTATGTTGAGATGGTAACCAACTCCATTTATAGGTCTTTGTATAACACAACCAAATTTCCAGCTATGAACTTCCATCTTTTTATATACAATGCTTTCAAGGATGAGGAAAAGGGGTCTTTAACATTGCGGATGACTCTATCAATTCAGGTGGAAAATTCCTTTGATTTTTGTTTTCTTCTATCCTTGAAACATACACATCACTACTTTCATTTACTTAATGAGATCAAAACAAACTTTACATCTTAAAAAACAACACTCATAATTCAAAAAAATCAAACTGAAGGTACACAGAGTTGTAGTGTAAAACGTAAAGTGAATTCCCAAATTTAACAGCAAGTAATACAATGGACGGATCCAGAGAGTTATTTATTGAAGGTGGTAAGGGGCCGAAAGTCATATGGCATGGCAACATGGGTTTAATCCATAAGGTGTTAGATTCATTCTTACTAAAGGCGAGGGGGAGGGGCTAACTCTCCTTTCCCACCCTGGATGTATCTTGTTTCTAAACAAACAAATAGTTGTAAGTATTTGTATGCCTAATGACAAGGATCTACTTGGGTGTTGTACAATCACATATACTATGAAAAAGTAAAATGTTATTTTTAATAATTATATCATTTTTAATAACAAGTTTTGTCATGTAGCAGTATAAATCATATCTATGCTTCCACTAATCATTGCCATTATAAGAGTACATTATTGCTGTAGCTTCCATGTTGTAGCCAGAATCCTACTGTGCTGAATGCATTAGCTAACCAATATTAAGAAAGTTAACCAGTCAAGACCATGATATTTTGACTGGTAACCTGCATGGTATTGTGGCTGGTAACCTGTTTCCTGAGCAAATCTGAATGCTTAAAGGCTCTATGACACTGATGATCTATAAAACATTGCATCTCAAATTGTGAATAATATTTATTTGCAACTGGGAAATATGAAAATCAGTTATATCATTGTATATACAGATGTTGTAATATTAAAATTGTGTAGAAAAAACTTTAAAACTGAGCAATAACTATGTGTTCTTTTGCTCTAATAGTACACTTGTGGTTTGGTTCAACAAAACAGCTCATTTAAAACCATTGCACAGTAAAGAGTTAAAAGAGTCCATGCTGATGTCAGTCACTGCCTCAAATGGACCAACAGTACAGGGATGAGACTGAATGGATAGGAACATTCCTGAAAAATGGCTTGTGGGTCTGGGTCCCTCTTTAGTCTAGACCCGCAACCTCTCAGGTGTTACAATTCAGGAGGTTCGGACACAATGTGGAAAATTTCTTTGTTTGATGATTTCTCTACTCCTTTTCGAGACAATCTGAAGGCTCAAGGTTTTGAGAAAATCCTGAAATAAGGAACACTCCTGAGAAATCACATGCCTGCACAGGTAAAGCCTGCCCTTAGGTTACTACAGATTAGATCTACCCAACTATTGCTGAATATAATAGAGTTTGGGTGCACAAGTCAAACTCTACATAACTATGGCTGCAAATTAAACTTGCTCCAGTATGACATGGCAGAATTTGATGTAATACATCAGTTTGTGTCCTAAGCTTGCCTTCAATTTTTTCCATAACAACTACATGTACATGTGCTGTACATAGCAAATTATTAAATATTTGAATAATGCACCACACAAATGACCTGAGTCAAAGTACCAGACATTACATATAAAAAAAAACTGCAAAATGTTTTTGCTCACTGCAGAACCTGACAAAAATCAAACAATACCTTTTGAAAAATTTGAACATTTGTTAACATTTAATAAAGTGTTTAATATAAAAAGAAGATTTATTTTTACAGTCTTCATGATGACTAGTTTGAATGATTGAAGATATTTCAGCACACATATAAAAGTTTACTTAAAGAAAATCTCCATCAAACTCAATGGAGCTGATAGAGGGTGTGCTTGCCAAGTCAACAAGGTCCAAAGTGGGATCATGATCAATCAGGGCTGAGGTCATCTCTGAGAATGCATCACTGTTCTCATCATCTGCCAAGAATATTCATAATAAAAGAACAAAGAATAATTACATGAATTGTGGCACCTGGGTAAAAACTTGAAATGCCATTTTGTCATAACCATTAGAAGATATACAACCTGCAATATTCTTTCAAGCATTCCCTTTCAAGGCTTGCCTTTGATAAGCAATGGAATTAAACCATTAAGATTTTTAATGCTTCCTAACATTACATTCCAAAACATAAAATCTGTTAGAAGGTATGTTGCCCTATTTAATTCAACAATGTGTAGGGGTTAGGTGTTACCTTTAGCATAAGTTGAATACATGTTTCTTTGCACATTTTTAGCTCGGTGTGGAGGAAGGTCAAGCGAGAAGTCTTCACTTGACGAACTAGCAAGACTCAGACTCGCATCAAACTCATCACTATCGGATACCTGGCGGATATGAGCTACTGGCAGCCTGTGTGGCCGACTTGATCTTAGTTTCCTTTCTGGACTTCGTTTGCTACTGGTGTCTGTCAGAAAAGTAAGACATGATTGATCGATACTGAACATCATAAGTCATGCTCTTGGGGAGGGGACTAATCGTCCGGGGGGGGGGGGGGGAGCAGAGGTGGTCACTGGGGAGTCAGGTGGTGGATTTAGAGGAGGGCTTTGATGGATCAATGAGAGACAGAGGTGGGTACAGGGGAGGAAGGTGGTAGGTCAATGAGGAACACAGTGGTGAGTTCAAGGGAGTATGGTAGTGGGTACAGAGGAGAGCCGAGGCGGGCACTAGTAATGACGGATCAATGAGAGGCAGAGGTGGGCACAGGGGACGATGGTGGTGGTGGGTCAATGAGGTACACTGTGGTGAGTTCAAGGGAGTATGGTGGTGGGTCAATGAGGAACACAGTGGTGAGTTCAAGGGAGTATGGTGGTGGGTCAATGAGGAACACAGTGGTGAGTTTGAGGGAGTATGGTGGTGGGTAAATTGGGAACACAGTGGTGAGTTCAAGGGAGTATGGTGGTGGGTCAATGAGGAACACAGTGGTGAGTTTGAGGGAGTATGGTGGTGGGTAAATTGGGAACACAGTGGTAAATTCAAGGGAGTATGGTGGTGGGTCATTGAGGAACACAGTTGTGAGTTTGAGGGAGTATGGTGGTGGGTAAATTGGGAACACAGTGGTGAGTTTAAGGGAGTATGGTGGTGGGTCAATGAGGAACACAGTGGTGAGTTTGAGGGAGTATGGTGGTGGGTCAATGAGGAACACAGTGGTGAGTTCAAGGGAGTATGGTGGTGGGTCAATGAGGAACACAGTGGTGAGTTTGAGGGAGTATGGTGGTGGGTAAATTGGGAACACAGTGGTGAGTTCAAGGGAGTATGGTGGTGGGTCATTGAGGAACACAGTGGTGAGTTTGAGGGAGTATGGTGGTGGGTAAATTGGGAACACAGTGGTGAGTTCAAGGGAGGATGGTGGTGGGTCAATGAGGAACACAGTGGTGAGTTCAAGGGAGTATGGTGGTGGGTCAATGAGGAACACAGTGGTGAGTTTGAGGGAGTATGGTGGTGGGTCAATGAGGAACACAGTGGTGAGTTCAAGGGAGTATGGTGGTGGGTCAATGAGGAACACAGTGGTGAGTTTGAGGGAGTATGGTGGTGGGTAAATTGGGAACACAGTGGTGAGTTCAAGGGAGTATGGTGGTGGGTCAATGAGAAACACAGTGGTGAGTTCGAGGGAGGGTAGTTGTGGGTCAATGAGAAGCACAGTGGTGAGTTCAAGGGAGGATGGTGGTGGGTAAATGGGGAACACAGTGGTGAGTTCAAGGGAGTATGGTGGTGGGTCAATGAGGAACACAGTGGTGAGTTCAAGGGAGTATGGTGGTGGGTCAATGAGAAACACAGTGGTGAGTTCAAGGGAGGGTAGTTGTGGGTCAATGAGAAGCACAGTGGTGAGTTCAAGGGAGGATGGTGGTGGGTAAATGGGGAACACAGTGGTGAGTTCAAGGGAGTATGGTGGTGGGTCAATGAGGAACACAGTGGTGAGTTCAAGGGAGTATGGTGGTGGGTCAATGAGGAACACAGTGGTGAGTTCGAAGGAGGGTAGTTGTGGGTCAATGAGAAGCACAGTGGTGAGTTCAAGGGAGTATGGTGGTGGGTCAATGAGGAACACAGTGGTGAGTTCGAAGGAGGGTGGTTGTGGGTCAATGAGGAACACAGTGGTGAGTTCGAAGGAGGGTGGTTGTGGGTCAATGAGGAACACAGTGGTGAGTTCAAGGGAGGATGGTGCTGGGAATAGAGGAGAGCCGAGGTGGGCACTGATAATGATGGATCAATGAGTGGAAGTTGTGAATCCGAGATGGGTAGAATTAAATCTGGAGAGGGCAGTAGTGGATCCAGATGAATGCAGGGGAGGGCATTAGCGGAAACAGAAAGAGCAGTAATCGGTCCGGAGAAGGGCAGTAGTGGATCCAAAGGAGGATATTGGTAGGTCAAGTGAGTTCATGGGATTTCAGTGGCTTCAGGAGAAGGCATCAGTGAATTATTGGTCAGAATCCTTCCTTAATGCTAAAGCCAATTTCATTGGAAAGTGGCATCTTTATCCAACATTGGCCAATGGGACAAAATGGCATCTGAAAGTAAGTTTATTAAGCTATTCAAGCACTATGAGTGCAGTTCAGATGAGAGTACAAATAAATAGACCTCTATTGTGACTTGACAGTAAGAATGGAAGGCATAGGTGGTAGCTGAAAGATGAGTGGGTAAAGAGCTATGTCTTTTGTTTGCCGGAACACTCTTGTTATCTCCAAAATACTACTACAAACTAAAACATTTTAGAAAAGGAAAAAGTGTAGGGGCACAAAATTAATGAGTTGGATTTGATTTTTGTCATGAGCAGTTCAATGCAGAGTGTGACAAAAAAATAACAAACACAAAATAGGATTTTTAAAAAGTAGTAGAAAAACATGAAATACATCATAATATTCACTTTTTGTTTTTAATGTCACTGTGAAATTTGCTTCCTATTGTGACTTCACATTGCAGTACTCTCAGTAAAGAGTTAAAGAAGATATTTGTATAAAAATATCAAATTCAACAACATGTATGCTTAAATTTACCCTTAAGCTTCAACAATACACTAGTTGTGTGTGGAATTCTGCATTGTCATTTCTCTTTCAAGCAACTATGCATTGTGAGGCCTCAATCACAACATCTGTGCATTCATCCATTATTACTGCCTTTATCAACATGCTTTAAAAAAACTGCAATGCAATTAATCAACACCAACTGTGACAAACTGTGAACAGAAAATTCTTACAAGTCATGTAGGATTCCAAACTCCATCTTTCTGACTTAATTATCCTCAAGGGTGACACAACTAGACCCCAGGGCTTTAAACAGAATTCTAAACCATGACAACCTCTTCTAAATTGAGCAGGATTTCCTGGACTATAACTGACTATGTGAATGTTACATGATTCAATTGCTACAAACTTCCCTGTCTAGTTTTGTTTGTTTCATGCAAGCGCAACTAATCAGAGTCAACCTCTATCCCAAGGTAATCAATCTCCTGGGTCTCTCCCTCTAGGCTCGTGGTTAAAGGCTGTAAAGTATTAAGTGGAAGAAGAGTGCATCCATTCTAATCCTCTAGTTTGTCAGAAAATATAGTAAAACGTAAAACTATTCTGATTAAATTGCATCAAAAAAGGTGCTTAGATTTGTGAAAATAAAATGTCACCATAAGCATCAAGTCGTTACAAATGTGTTTGATCAAGTAACAAACCACAGAGCACTGGCATGTAGGTCACAGATTCAAATCCCACTCCAGTCAATTATTCTCTATTCAACCCCTAAAGAATTCTGTAGCACTATAAAGTTTACTTTCAGCCAAATTTGTATTTCATTTGGTCACTTCTTTTAAAAGATTGATGAACAGTGCTGTTAAAATTAGGTTTGAAAGTGAGTTTTCTAAAACTAATTTGATAAGCTTGAAAAGTCATGGTTACCAATACTATAAGATATCTAGGAAACGGGTTGTCATGTTTGTTAATAAAACACAGTTCCACAAAACTGCAGGAAAATAAACACTGAAACCAGAACTTTGGCAATTATTATTCCTCGCTACAAATACATGTATTTGCACAGGGAAATGACTGTGGTGCACTGTGACTTCATTGATTAAAGAACACAATACATATTTTAATGTTCAAAAGACACAATCATCTAGTAATTCATTTAGTCAAATAATGTTTGCATCTATTGCTGCCTCTTGGGACCAAATTTAGAATCAGAGTGTCATCAAAATGTATGCTAAATTAGCAGAGCAGTCAAACCAGTTACAGAAAAATTTGACCACAAACAAACAACAGTGAGGAAAATCCACTGCTGGGATTGAGCCTTCAATTTGATGGAGGAGCAGTAGTTTGAGCAAAGGTCTGAATATTATCAGCTTTTTGACAACATGTGTGCCACTGTCAGTAGAAACTACTGAGTACAGACAATTATTGCATATGAACGCAATAACAAATTAAGATGCATAAATCATCTAGCCAACCAGGGACTACTAGTGAGAAGAAAGTAATCCCTGGGGAGGGGGCAGTCAAAGGATGCCCCCCCCCTTCCAACCTGTTTCCATTCCTACGATGAAAAGAAAGCCAGAAGTCAAGGTTTGACTGGACAGGATAAATTGAGGGTCCCAATCAAGCTGCTGAAATCTCAAGGTATCCTGTGACAAGAAGTGCGTGATCAAAGTGGAAATGTGTTCAAGTGGTTTGCCATAAAGGGAAATCAGCGTTCTTTGGTGAGAACATTTCAAGATGTTAACTCCAGATCCAATTAATGACTTGGCTAACGAGTCGGAAACCTTGTCAACTGGACTATTTTTGTGTCAACCTTTTTAGTCATGTTTTAAGGTTATGATATTTTCAAACAGTGAATTGCTATTTTTCATGGTCAAATGAAATTAGTTATTGTTCCAAAGAGGTATCGCCTCCGGCAGTTTACTAGACTGACTTTCTTTTCATCTAGATGTTGATGACCTTATAGATAGCAATTAACCCGCAACTTCTAAAGTGTGGTACTCTAATGATTAATCAAACCTTGCATTCCCATGTAAGTGTTTATAATGAATTAAAATCAGCCCTGTCTATGTTAGGAATTAATGCATCTCTCTTCTTCCTGGTGTTGTGGTCAAATTTCAATTCCAAACATACCGGACATAAATCTTAAACAGCTACAAACTGAATATGATGCTTGCCTAGAAACATTTGGGAAACCAAACACAATGCTCATGGAATTAAGATTGGCAACTAGTTCATATCATGCAAATATTTTCTGTGCTGGTTTTACAACAGATTTGTGTACAAAAATAGAGTTAATGAAAAACTGTTTACTGAATACAAATTGGTCCCATGAAATAATGTGACTCCTGCTTCAGGGGTTAAAAAACAATGATTTAACTTCAGCCAAAGATGATAATTACTGTCTACTCAGAACTTTTCTGAGTCCTTTGGAAAAAATCCAACAGGCACCTCAGGTGGGGTTCGAACCAACGTCAGGACCTCCCACATTCCACACTAATTGACTTAAATTCTTAACCAAAGAACTAGCCTGATAACAAAAGGGTGTTTTGTATTCAGTATTAAATAAACTTAGCAGAGAGTAACACCTTTCAACTGATGTATTTTCTGTAGCAGACATTTTCAAAAAATACTTACTTTTACCCTACACAGAAGCATGGCACTGTATAAGTGTTTCCTACATACAAAAAACCCAGCAACCCTTGCATTCTAGAGCAGAGTATATTTAAATTGCAAAACCACCAGGACACAGGCCCTGACCTATTTTAACATTAGAATGAGTATGAGTTTGACCAAAACTACCAGGGCACAGGCCCTGACCTATTTTAACATTAGAATGAGTATGAGTTTGACCAAAACTACCAGGGCACAGGCCCTGACCTATTTTAACATTAGAATGAGTATGAGTTTGACCAAAACTACCAGGGCACAGGCCCTGACCTATTTTAACATTAGAATGAGTATGAGTTTGACCAAAACTACCAGGGCACAGGCCCTGACCTATTTTAACATTAGAATGAGTATGAGTTTGACCAAAACTACCAGGGCACAGGCCCTGACCTATTTTAACATTAGAATGAGTATGAGTTTGACCAAAACTACCAGGGCACAGGCCCTGACCTATTTTAACATTAGAATGAGTATGAGTTTGACCAAAACTACCAGGGCACAGGCCCTGACCTATTTTAACATTAGAATGAGTATGAGTTTGACCAAAACTACCAGGGCACAGGCCCTGACCTATTTTAACATTAGAATGAGTATGAGTTTGACCAAAACTACCAGGGCACAGGCCCTGACCTATTTTAACATTTGAATGAGTATGAGTTTGACCAAAACTACCAGGGCACAGGCCCTGACCTATTTTAACATTAGAATGAATATGAGTTTGACCAAAACAGGCCAATGAAATCAAAAGGGAATACTACTGTAAAAAATAGCTTGCATTTGGTTAGTATTAATGTATTGGCACACATTGTATCATACATTGGACCTTATGAGCAAAACCAAATAAATAAATAAAAGTAAATAAACTTGGAGATAACAAATGACCTGGTCCATATCTGCAAAACATGTTTCACAACCACTACTGTTAATTTGTTCCCACTATTGTGCTATCTCTGTAATAGTTACACAAGTATTTCATTTAACAACACCCCTTACAAGGATTCTGCCTTTTGATTGGTTTAGAGCATGTCACATGATATGTCATATATTTAATAAAAAGCCACGCGAATGTCACTACACGCAGCAAACAATGTTCTACACCCACAGATAACAGCAGCTTCTAGATGCCTTGGCACAATATGTGTTAGAGGTGTTATACAAAAATATTGACTGCTTTTACTCATGCTTATGTTTAAAACTACGAAACCCTCCGTAATAGGTTGGTTTTCCCTCTACTTCCCCTCGGATAATAGAATGTGCCAAGGATCACCTCTGGAGTTGCAGTTTTAACCAAAGCACCTGAAGCAGTCAATATGTGTATACTATACACACATCTGTTTAACAAATCCTAACTTCAAAGAGATAACTATTTATTGCTGACGTTTTTCTTCAGTAACCTTCAACTGTGAGTGTGAAGCTGCAGAACAAACAGCACTTTAAATCCTTAACCAATGCCAGGACAGATAGGGCTATTTGTCAAACAAGGTCAGATGAACTTACATGAGAACACCAAACAATGGTTGAAACAAATACAGGCAGAAATATGAATACACCCCTTGCACAGGCTGCCAACTTTAAGCTAATGATAGTCATCCTTTGATCTCAGTGAGGGTGCCGTTTGAGCTTGAGACGTCATAAACCACAGAAGAGCCAAACTTCACAATAAGCAATCAAGGATATTAAAGATAACAGTCAAAACAAGCCATGAACTCAAATAAAGCACCAACTTTGATAATATGAAATGACTTGCAGAAATGTCTACATCACTTTACTTTATTTAGTTTCAAAGTACAACACAAAAAGGACTGACAAACTAAACAAGAAATGTAGAAAAGCTGGACCTGCCTGAACCAGATGTTAGAATGACACGTGTGTCAGTCACATGGGGAAACAATCAGGATAAGGAAAGGCTTGCTATGTTGGGACTGAGTGGGACATGTTCCATAATTTAATTATGGTCAATAATTCAATCTTGTCATCAGGACAATCAATACTATAATGACTTCAATGTTCTTGTTCTTGCTGTAACCAGCTGGCCAACCTGAACCTGTGATTTCATACAAGTGGTAGGCACATTCATGTACAGCATGCTAGAAAAACAAGACTCGTACAAAGAAGACCTCCACAAAACAGAATGTCACAGAAAGGAACAATTCCTTTCTGCCATCATATTGGGTCCATGGAAAAAAGTAGGAACATTTTATCAAGTACAAGGGCTGATCTACATGATAGACTTTAATAGACTTTTCAGGCCATTTAATCACAATTTTTCTGATTTTTCCAAGGGCAAAAAAATAAATAAATAAAAAATAAGAAATAAGACTAAAATAGGAAAAATATCACGCCTGTCCTTATTTAAGCAGTATTTGGAGATAACATAAGAAGAAAAGAAAGAAGTTTCCAAAGAGGTTTGCTCAAGCAAGTTCAGAAAAACAATAATTGTGCTACATGTTTACTATGTCATTTTAGAATAAATAAAGTTGTGTCACAAGTTAGCAAGACCATGACTTGAATGAAAGTGCCATGTAGTAAACACTGCCATCAAGTTGTACACATCTTTCTTCCATGCTGAACTTCATGGTGTACTGATTCATTTTATTGGTGTGTAGACCCAGTTCAACTGATGCCACAACAAATATTGGCTGCACCTCTATGGGAGTGAGATTCCCAATGTGTTATTGCATAGTGACCGATTTCAGGCAATGTGAGCGTGGTTTGATCCACACCATATCTTCTTTGCATGCAATTTGACTCCCGAAATGGCAGGGGATGGGCATACGGTAGTCACAAGTGACGTCAGTGCAAGGGGTCATCTACAGGTAGGCTGTTAAGCCAACTTTCAATGTGCTGCCTAGTGCCTAGCCCGGCAGCATTTTGTGCTTTCTATCATTGTTCTCCACTGATAGGGTAATTAAAACATTTCTGTTAAGCTGCATCAGTGAAAATTGCTTGGTAAAGCACCCAAGTGCAAGAGTAAATACTAAAATTAGACAGTCCTGGGCAGCAATGGACATTTCTCAGTAGCTACTACTGCACATGGTTGTGCAGTGTGGACTACGGCTGTACACAAGAAATCTTACATGTGTTTTAGACACACACGTCTAGCATATTCCCTTATCAATCACCCTTACAGTACCATGTGCAGTGGGGATAAATCAATGACAATATGAACCGGCGGCAGTCGTGAGCAACTGCATATCATTCCAACTAGATTCTCTCCGCCTCTAAATGGGGAAAAGTGGTTAGGGTAGCGGCCATTGCTTGTTCTATTGTATCCTTATTAATAGCCATCAGAATTGAGGACCATGCAACTGGTATGCATCAAATGGTGACAGGTTGACAAGTATAATTACTTGTGAGATTTGTCACACTGGGCGTTGCTAGCGTACACCACCCCTAGTGCATCCTGAGCCGATCCTTCATAGGATATTCAAGCACATGGCAGGGCTGAACCTAGATATAAAATGCTCACTTTCTTGACAGGCTCTTGTTCAGACATTGAACTAGACTTACATATGACCTGCTCCTCAAACATGTCAAAGTGAGAGCGAAGTCAACAAACATTCATAGCAGGTGCAAGGTCAAAGATAAACGCATTAACAACTTAGAATATTTAATGAATTCATGCAGTGATATTTGTATCCCAAGTGTTGGACAAAGACTTCTCCTAAGATCATCTAGAAATGCTACAACTTTAAGTTGTAATTGTTCAGATTTGAATTAAACAAAACACAATTTGCAATTCAAAGCTGTTTGAGGTGTGTCATGGCTGAGCGGTTTAGTTTTGATGTGGGTTGGAATCCCGGTCATGTCACCTAGTGGTTAACTGGGAGGGCAGAGATGACCAGTTCTAGTGATTGATTTAGCTTGGTATGTTACATACTTGGCAGCACAGGCTGTATAGTCCCAAGGGAGCTGAGATGGTTTAAGGAATGAAATAAATGGGCCAGTGACCACTGGGTAATAATGTTCATGTACCCTGAGTGTCCAAATTGGTGGATACCGGCACTATATAAATGTCCATTATTATTGGTTATATACGCACACACAGATCCTTGTCATTTGACTGGTGGAACAAGCATCACGTGTCGTGCTTTATTTTGCCATGTATACTGCAGCAACGCTCCAATATTTAATATAGGGGTCCAATATGGATAATGATAGGACGCTTTGGAGGCTTCGCAGCATAGTTTTAAGATCAATCGTTTCCCGCCTGTTTGTCCAAATGAGGGAAGGTTGTGAAACGACGGACATAACATAGATGTTGTTCAAACCTTGGGCTGGGGTATCATTATTTGTACTGGTATTAAAAAAAACATTGAACTTTGTTCTATCAATCTATAAACAAAAGAAAACTTCAGACGATTATTTCCAATTCTCATTTCTCAAGAAAGAAAAACACAAATATTCTTCATAATCTTAAGTCCAGTGCACTAAAGCGCTTAGCCATGACTTACCACAAACAGCACAAAAGCGTACAAAAGTGGACTAAATAACAATGGCAATTTCTATCAGTTGATTGCTTATGGCTGGTTTTAACTTAGATGACCACATGATAGGTTACCTTTACTTGATGACAACTTGTTTAACGAGTTACCAGCAGTAGCTGAGATGTTACCGAGTGATGAGTTTTTTCCTACTGAGTTAGGCTGTTCCTGAGTCAGTCTCTGTGAGCCAATCAGGGGCATTTGATTCTCAAGTCTTTCAACTGTAGACATCAGCCGACTCATCTCTGATCTACACAAATAAATAAGCATGAAGATGAAGTAAGGAAAGGGAAATTGTTGTAGAACTGCCGAGTGGACTTAATGGTTGTATATAACTGAGGCCTCACACCCAGACATGACTAATTTAGTGATTAGATTGATTCATTTAATATATGAGATAGCAGGTCAAAGTGTTCATTTACTTCAGGAACTGTACATGTATAATAGCCTTTTGCAGCTAAAGTAGACCAAATCCTGCAGCCACATAGCATCTTGCTGTTTCCTCTTTTAGCAATATGACAAGTTTTTATGACCATTAGTAAAAAAACACTTTCCTGAGTTTTCCCAAATCACACTTTAAATGCAATCCCATATGTTTACATTTAACAGTAAACAGATTAAACAAAATAGATTGTTCAAAAAGAAACACTTGCAGACACAACATTGAAAATCGCAGTCAGAGATTCTAGACATCTGGTTCTGATGAAGCGAGTTCCTCAGAGGAGCATGTGATCATCCATTTACATTTGGTCTCTGAGTGTAAACCCATGTAGATTAAACCCAAATCTGTACATTCATCACCTGCATGACAGCCCAATGCTGTCTCAATGGCAGACCATGCTATACTATTAATCCATTACATTTTATCCTAAGGATTTGAAGCTACATGTGGGATTGTATTAAATACAGCCCTGTAGGCAGTGATGGATCTAAGCTTATGAACAATGGGTGCAAGAGATGAGGGATTTCGTTATGGTCAACATACACACATGGTTATCCTGTTGGATAAGTGTGACGTCATTCCATCATCAATCATACCCACTTCACTCAGACAAACTTTATCAATTATTAGCAACCCACAGGAAATGCTTTCAACTTGTTTTCTTTTGGGAGCGACCCTAAAAACTATAAAGTTGTGGGATTACCTTTCACACTTGTTTTGCAAAGATTCAAGATCTAGTTCAACATTTCCCTTTTCAATCTTTGAAATTTAGATTAAATCTCACCAGATGATACACTGTCACATCAGTGCAAAAAGGTTATAACTCAAATTTGAAAAAAGTACAGTTCTTGTAATAATTCTTTTAAGTTTTAAAAAACACTGCAGAAGCGCTATATAAACACTACTGAAGGAAATATTGACACGCTGCACAAAAACTTAAAGGGAAAAACACAATAAACAACCAAGAAATATGATCAAAACATTAGTGAAGAGGAGCCAAGTTACAATGGTCAGTCAAAAGGTCAGGAAAACAAGTGTGATTTGAGTTGAGATATAAAGCAATTAGAGAGTCAACCAATCAGTTCCAGAGAGAGCCTAGTGTTGCCCAAACCGGCTCCTCACAGACCAGGGGCATACTGACCATATGCTACACAAGTGGCATATAATGCCAACACCTGAGTGTGACTGTTGGACCGCTGACCTGACCGCAAGGCACATTGTCAATGAGTGCCCCATTAGAGCCCGATGTGACCCAATTGCAATGCAGTGGCTGTCGGACATGGACCTTGACATTTGATCTGATGTTGCATATTACAGAAGTGCCACACTTCAAATCCTAGTGCATCACATCTCACACCATTTACTTTGTACATTATACGTACACCCAAAGACGGGACCTTGCTGCAGTTATTAAAAAAATGTGATTGCAAAGAAGTCATAACTCATAAGATGACCTTGCACCATGTCAAGGCTTACCAAATGTGGAGCTGGGAAGAAGCAAAAAGTCTACAGATGCAAGCAACATGTTTACATTCACGTGATACATTGATTTAATAACAGGATAGAGAAAGTACATTCCCACTTCCCTAACTAATCCATTCAGAGTTCAGGCCTGATGCTTCATTCTAGTGAGGGCAAGGTAATGCAGATTTTCCCATTGATAAAGGGCCCCTCTGTGAGAGAAATGGAACTTCTACAGGAACATTTTGAGGAACAAAAGCAATGACCATGGGGCATGGAGGCAATTGTCTCTTTGAAGTTATCAGGACTGGAAGTACAAAGATTCAATACTGGAAACAATAAAGACCAAATGAGCACAAGCATGACAAGCGAATCTCCAGATTCAAACTAATTTCCATATTAAGTTTATAGTAATCTGGAAATGCACTTTAAACTCAAATTGAATATTTACGTCATAAACAGTGACTGAGCAGTGTAAGCTGAAATGTGTCCAACTTTTATGAATCATTTGCTGAAGTCTAAGAATTTGACATCATAATTGGATTTGCAATTGCTTCCATAGGGACCTGTTGAGGGAGTGTGTATTGAACAGGTGCCTGTATTATCTAGATGATCTCTAGTCAGGGTTAACGGTGTTACATCTGTATATAAAAAAAACAGTCAAGCTGTCATCAAACAGGCTAGTGTAGAGTGAACTACTCACCTTAGATGTAATACTTCTTGGTCATTGGTTTGTCTGCCATGAATGGATTGGTTAAACTCTCTGGAATGACTTCGCTGGGAATCACACACACTGGTTAATGTCTAGAAAATACATGGATCAAATATAACTTTATAGACAACTCAAAATATTTCTTTGTTCATTACATTTCTTGTCCTCACTTTGGGTTGCCTCAAAAAGGCCTTCAGATGGATGATCTTTTCATACATGTTTATTACTTCTAAAGGGAAGTACATTTTGGTTTTCGGAGGATATGATTCATTTCAATTCTACAGATTTTAATAAATACACCATAAAACCAACATGTGAAACTAACAAATTATCTAATTCAGTGTTCTGAACAACAGACAGCTTGTATATTGTCAAGGATTTTAAGCACAATCATATAACAATGATATGCATTTATTTGATGTTTTTAACCCAAGTATCACAGCTCCTTACCCCTGTTCACTGGGCCTTAAGCCTTCCTTAAACCATCCCAACTCCTTGGGAGTATGCAGCAACGGAAACCAAATGGCACACAGGTGGCTAATCATTTACATCAACAATGTCTACACTCACAGGGACCCCTTCACTCCTGGGTGATGACAAGCAATTATAGTTAAGTGTCTTTCCCAAAAAGACAATTGTCATGACCGGGATTCGGACCCACACTCTGATGACTCAGCCATCAGAACTGGAGTCTGATGCACTGGACCCCTCTGCTAAAACACACTATGTCAGGCTTAATTTAAAGAGAGGCTCTAACGTCACATTCAGTTTTGTGATCTACTCCTTTTCCAAAGGATAGAGTCCGTATGAAAATTGGGGAAAACTTAACACTCTCTAACCACAGGTTCAAATGGTGTGAATTGACTGTGTTTGATACAAGTGCAATTTAAAAAAAAATCCAATGTTTGATGGCGTCACATTTCAAATATATGGTCTGTACATTTTTGTACTCAGAATTATCAATGTAATTCTAAATTTTAATGGTATTCAATCAAAACAGCATTGAAATTACCTTTCGATTGGCACTAAAATTCTTCTTTGGAATGTACATATAGAGACCCATTTGTTTCTGATGTCTGATTTCGTCATGTTTCAATTTCACTCTGAATGAGTATCAAATAAAATGAAATTACACGATTTTAACTTGGGGTTAGCGACTTGTAAAAATCTCCACACTTTCATGAGGACTCTATCTACTGGAAAAAGAGTGCATCTCAAAAGTGAAATTGACCTAGGAGCCCTTCTTTTATTGTAGAAATCAAAACAAGTAATGCATTACTTTTGGTAATGCATTTTAACTGTAACTTGCAAGGAACTCAAATGCTGTATCCTTTCACCTTGAAAGTATTTCAAGGTGCAATATCTCTCTGGAGGATTTATACCAGAGCAAGCTTAATAATCAGTCACCTTTCAGATCATAACTAATTCATTTTAGTTTTACCAGTCCTGCATTTTGTCTAAATGCCATGTCTGGACACCAGAAATATTTTTTATATTGGATACAACCTGCTCATTCTCTTAATATCTGTAAGAATTCAACCAACATGTTGTTGACACACTAAACCAGCATTGATGGGTAGAAATAAGACATCTCAATCCGGATCTAAGATGTAAACCAGCTTGATTCTTACCCTGTCCAGGTGATCTATCCTTCGATTGTAATCTTTACCATCTGCTTGTTGGTTGGCAATATCTATCTCATGTCTCATTAGTCTTGAGTTCAGGTTTTCTATCTCTCTTCTACACACAGATAGATCTTCCTGCATCTGGCGTTTACTGTGGAGTCAATTCAGTATCACTTTATTCTCATGGTTTCAATTTGGCACAAACATTAATCACAATATTTTACAGAGCGTGGAGTAGTTTTGCTCAGAAAAAAATACCAGCAGTATAAATGTTATTTGATGTTAATTATTTTGTTTTCAAATAACTTCAAGCAATTTCTGCAGTGTAAATATTTGAATTTGGGCGATCATCAGTTCAAATTAAACTACAAATTACATTTCAGAGTATGGAGCCACAAGGAATGGTACAGGACTCTACATGTCTTTTATAGTTTGTAAAACTGTGCACCATGCATTGAGCATATTTCTCTGTTCCTTCATCTCATAATCCATCTAGAATAAATAAGCTCTTTGGAGTGATTTGGATCAAACACAACATGACAGACGCATGGATTCCCAGACTTAAGATAACAAAATGGAAGCAAAATTAATCATATTTAAGGGAAAGTAGGTTAAGTAATCAAACAAAATTATTGGTATTGATTGATCACAAGTGGGCAACTGTGGGTGATTCTGTCAGATGAAACAGATCCCCAGTATACACAACTCAATAAAAGTGCAAGTAGTACCCTGACATTTCTACCCTAGAAAAGTCATCTTGAAGGGTTAACTTTCTTTTACAGCAGAAGACTATGCACTACACCAATTCAATCGTTTCTTCCGCTGTTCCAATTTTTAATGAGCAGTGGAAATGATGATCTCATCCTTCAACCAAGACTCAGACACTGATACCATATTTTTCTCTTTTCCTCTTCTGGTTTTAAAGGTATAACTGTAAATTTTAACCTGCAATTTTAATACATTGTATCAACAATTTTATTTATCTTCAAGCAAAATTTAATCCTCAATTCGACGATCCGTGGCAACAACTGTGTAATATTAACCCATATTGCACAGTTCATATTGCACCATGCGTATATTGCACTGTTCTAACTCTGCATATTGTACTATTTTAAGCTACGGGTGAAGTTTGCTTGATTTAATTATCACATGCATGTGTCGTGGAATACCGAAAAATGCAGCACGTCTGCTTCCCATATTTAACTAGGCCTTCAGCCTCATTGGATATGGGAAGCAGAAGCACTATATTTTTCTGTATTTCACTAACACTTGAGTGATAACTAATAATATAAATCAGTGAAGCATTCGTACCTTGTTTTTCAATTATCAATGGAACAGTGGAGAAACCAAAAACAAGAAAAATCAGCTGATCATCTGAAAGGTTGCATGCCTATTAATTAAATTGGCTATTCTTGTCAATGACCTTTAAGATTTGGTCAAACTAATGTTTACTATCAATCTTGATTGTCAGCTACTTCATGATTCAAACAGACAGTACTCACAAATCATGAACCTCCCTTGTCAAAGAACTCAGGACATCATCGCTATAGCCGTTTTCAGTAGCAGTCCTTCTCTGACCTATGACCTGGCTCTGAAGGTCACCAAGCTGCAGAGTGACCTCTCTTTTCCATCCTTCTACTTTCCTCTCTGTCTCAAGATGTACTCCACCTTCTTGAAGACGGTGACTCAGGGAAGAGAGTTCCTGGTCAACACGTCGTAGGTGGGTCTGGGTCCGATCTCTCTCTCGTTCCATTGTTTCTACTTGTTGGCTTAGAGCATGTATAGTCTGTTCAGGAAATGACAATTTACTTCTTATTATAAAAGTGTATTTTCTTAAAATTGAAATTATCAATCTCAGTATTGTATAAATTAAGTTTGCAGAATCAGTTTATTTTTGTTTGTTAAGTATGACATCTACTGTTTAATTTTAAATAATTGCTACTTAATTATAAATAGTTTATAAATTCTACAGAGTGTGCTGAAATAAATGAAGCCCCAACGGTTCCATCAAAATGAAAACAAAAATAATAATAAACAGACAACATGGTTCTTAGAAAGAATATTCTCATCAAGATAATAAGGGAGCATCTCAAAAGTTGCCCACATTATAGGCGCAAAAGAATATTCCCATGGGCACACATCCACAATCCACTGGACCCCCAGAACATTATGCTACACCACATCAATCCTACATGAGTAAATATGGGCATTAGTATTTTGATAATTCCAATGGAACGTTCTGGACCCGCTAAGTAGTGTCCAATCCAATTAGAACGTTTCTACCGTTCCAAATTTTGAGATGCTCCCTATAAACACAAGGAAATGTGAGAGTTGCATCCAAACAGTTACAGTAAGAATTACCACCATCACATTTGTTGAAACTTTTCTGTAACATATTGAGTAGAGGTACAGGTTGTAATGTTTAAGTAAAGTTCATAAGAGAGTGCAATGGATGGCATTGGCCCACACATTGACCTACTGATGAATTACCTTGACACTCATCAGACAAAATGAATTGAGAATCTCCTTAAATACTAGAAACAGATGTCTCCACCTTGAAGGAGTATTGTGACTATTAAACGATCTCAATGTGGTTCGAATTGACAATTTGCAGTTACACTGTAGACAGGATTAAATGCTTCAAGTGTTAAATTACATGTATAGCTTTGTTCTTTGTTCTTTTTAAATTGACAAACAGACAAAGAAAAAGAAAATTCTTAAATTGACAGTAAGAAATAAAATGAACTTCATATGGTCTCAACTTGAACTGGAAGAAGCCAACTTTGAAATGCATCATGGGAAAATTGAATCTTTGCACCTGGTCTCTAGGGCTCAATTTCCTGTCATTGTTTGAGCATTTGTTTCTAAACATGAATGATACCCCATAAAGCACAGCATTTCATAGTTCACAAAGGTAGACATCCCATGGTAATAACAACTATGACATTGGGCCCAGCAACGTAGGCCTTCCAAAGTCCCCTATTGACCCCTTGATCAACATGCAGCCCACTCAGATGTGCCTATCATATCTGCTATTTTGGGAGTCTAAATGTATGCAAAGTAATTGACCCCCGAAATGGTGGAAATTCTGGACACGCATTGTGTGGAGGTGCGTTCCACGTCAGCAAGGAGTCAATAGATATTGTGTTGGGTTTGTTTTTATAAACCATACTTAAATACAAAGTGTTATAATGCCTGATGAGCGACCTACTTTATCTTGATTCTCAATCTTTTCAGTCAGCATGGCAACCATCGCTGGTGACTCTGTTGACGTACTTGGGATAGAGTCCCCTTCTGATGTCTGTGAGGTATACAGACTGTGATATTTATGATGTGGCTGGGAACGCCAATTGGTATAACTAGACAAACCATTTGTAGCAAAGGCTGGTGATGTTGCATAATTCCTAGGCAAAGTTGATGACTTGGCTGTAAAAACATAAGAACACCATTTTGAACATCAGATGCCACATACTCTTAAAGTCTAATTGCTTTCTCAAGACTCTTTTGGGGTCAATGTTGTCAAATTATTTCTTTCCCTGCTTTCCACCCCTGAAATCTTCACTATGCTTCCAGCAAAGATCCCAGAGTTACTAAGCACAGGCAAAGTTTGCTTAGCAGAATACAGAATGAAACCAGCCAAATTGCCATGTAGGCCTAATGCACATTTCCAATTGCGACTGGTACCTATTGAATGCTTGGCAAATAAGTTTGTGAAGAAATGTTGTATGCATAGCATTTACGTTTGTTTTTCAGTTTCGAACACAAACCCTGATAATAAAACATGTGTTTTTCTCTCTCTCTCCAAATGACAGGAGTTGTAATTTTTTTCGCCATGAAATTTGTATTTTTGCTAGTTTTATTTTGTGTTTAACGTTACAAACTTCATATTAGTCTTGTTTTTATCGCTATTGATATTAGATATCCTTCTGGTAATGAAACTAAGAAACCCTCAAAAGTGACAAGCACTGTGACCTGTAGGCCTGAAGATACCTGTGAAGAGAAGATGATGAAGAAATGCAAGTTTCAGGTGTGGGAGGAAAACCTTAGATAAGAGCAGGATTTTCAAGGTCTTTACTTCACCTTAGATGGTATAGCACAAGAACCACAGCTTTATCAAAATCTCCTCTAATTTCTTACAACGTCATCAATAACCCAGAAGTTTAAGGACTCAACAAATGTCAAGTGGCACAGGGAAGGGAACCAAAGATAGTTCAAGTTCAATCTGCAAGTTTCTACATTAATCTTTACTTGACTTATTTAAAAGCCCCAGAGCCTTCTTTAACCATCAGAGGACACCTGGTGTCAGGCAGATAGCTGTTGTTCCACAATACAAACACAAAACCATGAGTTGTGTATGTCTCTGTTATTTGTCTAGTTGTGACAAATTAGGGAAGAAATGACATGGCCGTTTGCCTTTCTCTTGTATTGGGGCAAATTTGATGTGCAACCGTCACACAAATAGCCCAATAACAATTCTCAATTTGTTGCTTGATGTATGAAGATCCCCCAAAATGACCCAATAAGGACTCCCATTATGTTTGAGGTCACCTGAACAGGTCAACAATGGGCTAATCAAACAACCTTTAAACTGTTTAACTTGTAATTAAATAATGCAGATAAGCTCAAGCATAATGGCTATTTTGGTAATCTGGGTGTGTGGTGTTCAGGTTACACAAGGAGTGTCTGTTTAGATCTAAAGTAGACCATGATGTTCTACAGTATGAAGCACTGAGCTAAATAAACACATACACTTTTGACAGTTTGTCTTCATTCCAAACATAGATCAAGGCAAATAATTCTTTGAATATTACATTTTTCCTGGATGACTTAAAAATGGTAATCATAACTTGCTTATAACTTGAATAAAAGACTGAATCACCCGCATCGGATGGAAATGAAAATAAGACAGTAAGACACAAACCAAATCATTATCCTTCATTGCTTCAATAGAACATATGCATGCAACTGCAGTCATAACAAAAATGGAAATTTCAGGCACAGCAAGACTTTGTACTGTGTTTATTATTATAGAAAAAAATAAAAAATCACTTTTCCATGGCCAAGTTGCATGCCCAGAAGAATATTAGGCCTATCTTAAGTCAGTGGTAAAAAAGAAATATAAAAACCTGTCAGACCATTGACCATTCCAAAACCAAATCTAATTTAAAGATATTAAATAAGCTCTTAAGGTAGTGGAACAACAACCCACTTATCATCAGTGCATTTTGCTTATCCACCTGCATAATTACACATACTTCACATTATTTGGCAATGTTCATTCCAAAGCTAGGGCAGAAATTTGTCGCTAGCTAGCCTTGTTAGCAAAACATTTGCAACAGTAAGCGCAGAAATCCACGCTTAAGGTCAGTGTATTTCAAAGGTTAGCGAGTAATTTTTGCTCGTCCACTTGCATACTTCACACGTTACAAGGCAATGTTCATCACACAGCTAGCACAGAAATTTGTTGCTAGCCTTGTAAGCTGAGAATGGTGACCATTACCAGAGCCACAAAATGGTGGTACAATGTTAAGTACAGCGCATTCAACTTTTGCTATCTAATCACATTCTATATGGCCTGGAATTACACAGAGGCTATGGAAGCCAAGGTGTCTGTGGCCACTGGTCTTGGCCTGGGTGCCCCTTAAGTTTTTCCAATGGAAGTGTCCTTTACGAAATGTAGCATGAAATTCCAGTTGGAGATATGCCTCACACTTTTAACATTTATGATTTACAAAAAAAAATCCAATACAAATCAAACTTAACTCACTTGAAAATGAAATATGTGAATGATTGTTAGGTGTCACTCTTGATTGGTATCTTGGCCCCTCTAATCTTTGCTGGAAAAGAAGAAGAAAAGACACAGATCCAATTGAATTACACTGTATGTATCTGGATGACATCAGACAAAAACAAAACAGCTTTAATTTGTAGTTACACTTTAAGAAATTGAACACAATTGATAATAAAAAATCTAACTATTTGTATGCAACATTAGTTTAACTTTAATTAAAAGAATTACAGCAGTACTTATCAAACAACATTGAGTTATGTACAAAAACAATTCCCAAGTGTCCCTTTTTTCACCATAACCAAAAAATAACAGCACGGGCCGACATTATTTTCTCCAGAGATACCGAGGGAGACCCTCAGGCAACTTTGATCAATTGTGAGTCAATCTTTTTTGAAGGAAAGACCAAAAGTGTTATGATAACATTTAATAGTACTTCTGACAAAGTTGACGACTGGTCTATAGAGATGTTCTACCTCCATGATCAATCATGGTCCACCATGTCCTTGTCAACGAGACGTTCAAACTAGCAAGTTGACACCCACCCACACAGAATTCAAACAGTCAGTCTTTGGTTAAGTTTTTTGTCTTTTTTTTATATTATTTATTTGCCCAGATAACTTCTGTATACTCTTTAGTCTTAGTCTTAGTCTTAGGTGTGATGTTTCCAGATGGAAATGTTTCCAACTTTACAATTCAGATTCAGATATGCAAGTCATTCCACTAGCCAAGAAAAGGGATGTCAATCATTCTTCCCTGGATTAAGTCTGGGGGCTTACATTTGATTATTTAAAGAAAAGGAAGGCAAAGTTTAAAACAGTTTTTATTTAGTTTTTTACCGTCTGCTTCGTTTAATCATGAAGGAAATTTTGAAACAGATTTCAACATTTGTTAAAAAATTTAAAAACAACACTTACTTACAAAACACTTAGAATATTTTGTTGTTTAGGCACACATATCACTTTATCAAAAGTTAACAGCAAAACGTTAGAGGGCCACACTAACAAGATCGTATTGAAGGTAGGTACAGTACGGAGCGACTCGGCTGACGGTACAACTACAAAGTGACTCATCTGACGGAGTGACGGTATGAAATGACCAACTTTGCCAAGGTACGAAGTGACCGGAAGGTACAAAGTGACCAAGGTACGAAGTAGAAAAGGTACGAAGTGACTGACATCTGAGTGACATTTGAACGGGGCTGACTAGCGACAGTTTTAGGTTTAGACTATGTTGAACAGTGCACCACGTTGAACCATGGAGGAAGAAAGAGCCTCCATGGTTGAACCTTCAATCAACATGCTATTGCTAGCCTAATCATTGATAAACAATGCCAACGAAAGTTTAAATTCATGGATGTTTTACACATAAATAAAAATAAATTTATTTACCCGAACTTTGGCAAGATTTGACTCAGTTTCCTTCACAATGCTGGTAAAGTTGTGCTCCCAATCTCTTGACATTTTGCGCAGTTTGTAGTATTTTTTGGGAGAAAAACTTACACAAAATTAAAACAGATTGTCCGCCATTTGTAAACAACTGGATGTAGTTCACCAATGGAGGGCGCTGTTCTGAATAAGTCAGACCCTTTTCGAAGCCACGGCTTCTAACTCCGCTCTGGCTTCGTCTAAACAAAAAATGTTTTTGAAAATTTACACTTTCGGTACGTGTTTTTAATCAGGTGACTTGTGCCTCAACCGAAGCCGGAGCTAATGCCGTAATTTCGAAAACGGCCATAGACAAAAGTTGAAGTCAGCAGAAAAAAATAAAAATAAAAGCAAACATCCGGCTTTCAAAATAACAAGAACAACATCGTCTAAAAACCTTTAAAAAAAATCCAACTGCCACAATGTTAAAATTTCCAAACAGATCAAGTTCCATACAGCATGGAGGTAGAAATATCTATATTTCTACCTCCATGCATACAGCACTGAATATGAGGGGATTGGCTGGGGTGGGGCTTGTGATGGGAGGGGGTAGGATGTGGTCAGCTATTTGTCTTGCTAATACAAATTGTCCAAGGTCTGCTGTCTTTTTGGATTTCCCAAATGTTCACATCCAAAAG
Source organism: Pisaster brevispinus (assembly GCA_023634235.1). Lineage (NCBI taxonomy): Eukaryota > Metazoa > Echinodermata > Asteroidea > Forcipulatida > Asteriidae > Pisaster > Pisaster brevispinus. The sequence goes on along the minus strand of JAMKCF010000029.1, from coordinate 2,529,038 downwards.
GATGTATTAACAATCATAAAAAACAAGTATGGGAGAAGGGGCAGAAAGTAATTTATAAATAAAAACATGTTTATTCGACCATTTGTCATACCTTGTCTATTTACATGAAACAGCTTTAAATATAGAAATGCATTCCCGTTATGTAAAATACTAAAAAGATTTTATTTTCATTACAGGAAAATAGTCAAAGTGAGGGCAAAACATAATTTGCATAAAATCTCACATTGCCATCACGTCTCATACTGATTCCAATTGTGATCTTTGGCATACACACTGCAGATGAAGCTAGTCTTATCCAATAAATGTCATTGTATAGGTCTGTTTACAACATAATTAGTTTACATGTTACATTTAATCCTATTTTGGTGTTTGCCTCTTTAAAAAGCTTTAATCATTTTGGAGAAAAATAAATAAATCAACAGCCAGCAGAAAAAAGAAAGCATACATAACTGAACATGGTTCAAACCCAACTGCACTCCCACTCGAATGGTCAATGGGCGGGCGACTGACAAAGAAAAGAAAAAAAGGAAAAAAAACAACAAAAACCAGAGACTGTTCTGAATGATTTCAATCTCAAAGCTGAGTTATCATAAGCTTTACACTTGTACAAATGTTCCTGAGAAATAAATTACATCTGTCTGAAACCTCTGAAAAGGTTTACCCCTAAAAGACCCACCCCAAACAAACAAACAAACAAACAAACAAACAAACAAACAAACAAACAAACACCCCAACACCCCAACAAACAAACACCCCCAACAAACAAACAAACAAACACCCCCAACAAACAAACAAACAAACAAACAAACAACCAAACACCCCAACAAACAAAAACAACAACAAACAACATCAACAACAAACAAACAAACAAAAACACCATGCATGTTTGTAAAACTGGTAAATCAAGAACATCTCCTTGATATCCTATATGTTAGGGCTTGGTTTTTAACATTTTTAGACACGCCACCAATGGTTTTATAAACAAAAGCGAAGCGAGGACGAACTTGTCAAAACACCTGGACCGCTTTTTGTTAAAGTCCTTGGCTTAAACAGCTAGACAAATCACACATAAACACTTCATCTTGTATTTTGATTTGATCAAATAAAACAAACATCTATAGATGTTGGCCTAATCCCTGACAGTGTTTTTGTGAACATGTGACCACCTTCATTGAAGAAATGTTCAAGAGAGGGTTGCATGGTTTCTTTGTCGAAAACTAGAGAATTTGTAGTGTTTTTGGTCTTCCAAAAACCAATGTCTCATGCTGTAGATCTCAGTTTCATTCTTTTACTCTTTCCTTTTTGTTGGTAAAAAATAACCATAAATGACCTTTTCAAGAGCAATAGTTGAGTAGTTTCAATGTTACGCTCTTTGAAAGTAACAACCACAAACACAAACATTGTGGTTTTACAAGGAAGATACAACACTGCCCTAAAAGTCCAAAGTCATCTCCTTAACTTGACAATGTAAAGAAACATCACAGAGTCAAAGTTTCCTCACACTGGGTGCTCATTATGGTCTTTGGAAGAGCTTATTAATGACAACATTCTTATTTTCAAGAAACAAATACACACAACAATCTGGAACAATCTTACAGAAAAAGAGCAAAATCTTGAGAGAAAAAGTGTACTTCATCAAGTGTCCACTTTTTTCTTCTTTTACAAGTTAAGGTTAACAAAATCACATATACTGGATGTTTCAATAAAAGCTGGTATAAACACAAAGAGTGTTTCAGGTGGAAATAATAACAAATTTGATTGTATCAGTGAGAGTCAATTCCACATCAAGCAAACAATCACATTAAAACAAACAAGTCATTTTCTGATATTTGCACATTCTATTACCTATCCTTATTACTAAACAATGCAAGATGTATTTTGTGTTTCAACACAAAACTAGTTTTTACAAATCTGGCACATTATTCCTCAATAATTTAGAAGTGTATCAATCCTACTGATTGGCAAGTCTTCTGGCATATCATCTGAAATGACCTTCAGGTCACTCTTGATGTTGTACCAAAAACCAAATCTTGTTCAAAATTAATGTGATAAAGGAAATTGTACTTTTATCAAAGTTTGACAATGAAACCTAGTAGACATCTACATCTATCCTGCTACTTGTCAAAGCCTGTTCAGCATCTAGACAAGGGTGCGGCTGCCGACATTGCAAAGAACACAAAAGCCACCAGAAGAAGAATTCCCATTTTGCTCTTTAAGGGCATGACTTGTTGAACAGTTGAGCATGTCCAAGATTAGACATGATTAGGAAGCATAAAATAGAAGACAAACACCTCAATATGGCAAACAAAACCTGGAGAATTGTAACATCCAAATCCATCCCTAGAGTTACGCTTTGAATACACTTTACAACACAAACTAACACTTTCCAATTGGAACCATTTTGTAAATGGTGGATAGTAGAATGTTGTATGTCTTTTTATCTTAAGTGGGTCTAGATGGAACATGAAGTTCAACTTAGTTGATTAAAGAATACTGCATAATTGTTAAAAAGGGTAATGCATTGATTTTGTTAGAGATAAATGTGCTTGCAAGTGAAACTACAGTAACATCATCCCACCTATCCAACCTGGGTGCAAATATACATAAACAATGTGCTAGAATCTTAGCCCACTTTTATGGTGTAATACTTTCCCTGGAATTCTTTGCTTCAAGCCCCACAAAATTCTGCACTTTATGGGGGGCACTAAATTTGCCGAATTCCATGGTAAACAAAAACACAAGGTCAACTTCTTAAGCCATTTTCCCTGTTAATATAGCGTCCTGCAGTCATTTAGTAATTGGTGCAACAAAGAGGTGCATGATTAAGTTTAGTGAGCTCCAAAAATAATCTGATTCTTAATGCCTTTTCCTGTTAAAAACTTGGACTCCAGGGGCTAATTCCCTTTTCATGAGTCCAAACTCAATTATAAATAGTAGTCCAAATAGGACACTATTCTCATTCCCTACTTCCATCAAGTCACACTATGAATAGACAACAAATAGACACCACTTTCATCTCTCAACAATCACACAGTGAAAAAGATAAGCACTACCAGTCATGTAATGGCATCCAGGGTCTTAATAACAAAGAGTTGGTCACACAATTGCTAAATTAGTGAGTACTTTACTTAGTGAATTACTTAGTAGTGACCTATCACTACAGAATATGAGTCAAGTTTTTGTTACAAATGATCAAATGGACAAATTTGTGCTTCTAAAGATGATAGAAATTGGCCTTTCCACTGGTATATAATCATATTATATCTGTGAACCTCAAGTCTGCAGACAGCTACCACACAACTCAAATATTACTTTAAGGGAACAGGTCACAATTACCTTGGCATTGATTAAGATTAACAGTATATATAGACAGAGGTGAAAGTATGAAATATTTATCTCCAAACAAGGCTGTGTTGATGTTTGAAAGTATACTTGCTTATTATCTTAATATTCAAACATAGAGCATGGGAGTTGCATTTATGTTGCCATATTCCACTAAAGTATCTCATTAAAACAATGGCAAATTACTACAAAATGGAAGCAAATGTAAAATAACACTGAATATTAAATTAACTGTGTAGTTTCATATGACACAAAAACATACAGGTATATACACAAATGTACACCAACATTCATAAAACATACTGTTGAATTTCATATTACTAAGTGTAGAAATATATAATAAAGTCTTAGCACCATTTGTAAAATATATATAAATGCATATAGCTCAGTCTCTCTATCAAATACAATGACAATCTAGGAATTTACTTGCAAAACATCATTGCTGCTCATTTTACACTTGTGATAAACAATGAAGAACATTGTAAACGGCGTAAGTAACCACACAATGTGTGTTGATCAATTCACCATGTACCCCACAGGTTTATGCATCCCTACCCTAGTCTTTATTGAGAGAAATCTTACCTAGTATTGACCACTTGCACAACGCACAGTGCACTTATGAGCCCCTTTCCTTTCCGCCATTCTAGGAGTCAAAATGTGAACAAAGGAATTGACTCCCAAAATGGTGGACATGGTGGTCCCACATCATGCCAAGGTACGTTCCGTGTTGTGCAAGGGGTCAATAACTTTAACCTGGCTAAAAAATGTCAAATGTCTTTTCTTTCTTTTTTAATTGCCTCGGTCAGAGAGAGAGAGAGCTGACTGAAAAATATAACTTATGTTAAACTAAGACTTACTGAAACAGATTGAGTACAACTATATTCAAGATATATACATATACATCATTGGTTTTGGGACATATACTTGCAAGTCAATCCTTTCACCTTAAGTGTAACATATCTAAGAAGCCAGTGAACGATTCAACAAATATCTACAATGATCCAACTGGCAATTATGACTGGTGCTACTGATGTATCCTGAACAATCAATATATCGATTTGTAATGCATGTTATAAATGGAGCAGAATTAAATGTGCATTTCACTGGTGTATTTACCACATTATCAAATTGTGCAATTACCATACAAAACCACAATGCAGATGCATTCAGAAACAATAGAAAAGGTCTGCTTGTTTATCTCCCATGCAATAAAAACATGCACAGAGTGAATTCATGGAACAAAGAATCTCAAGATCAAAGACCATAGTAATAAGAGGAGATAGTTTTACTGTTCACCACTTTGACTATCCCCAAACTATAATGACTATACTAATACCTCATAGTATACTTCAAGTATATGTGATGATGATTCAATGTTGCCATAGAAACAGTTTGATCACATGACCTTCCTGGTTGCAAGAGAAAGATGACAACTAATTCAGCACAAAGTACAAGTATTAATTCTGAAACATTCAATGGTTAATCAATCAGAGCTATAAATGTTTCTGGAGTTTTGTCTGGAAACAAGACTAACATGTCTTAAATTAGGTCTTGATATTGGAAAAGGTTTGTAGTGACACCATGTCATAACATACCTAGTCAGTTCGGGTGACTTATTTCAGATATAAGTACATTGTGTCACAACAAACTGTAATTTCAGAATTGTTTCAGATCCTTATATTCAAGATGCTGGGATCTTGGCATTGTGCAAATAACAGACACATATAAAACAATTGTTTATGTCTTAAATTTGTTGGTAGATGTTTCAAATGTTGCTACATAAATGCACACCTAGGTCTTATCTGCCACTAGTGTTTGGGTTCTATGCCATGTTTATACTCGCTTTCCATGAGATTGCATTGGGCAATAATTTTGGAAAATTAATTACAAGTTTGGTCCAAATTGATATCATTATGACAGTTGGTCCGATTCCATCTGAAGTTTAAGAGCAACTGATTACTTCATAGTTTAAACCCAAGCAACTATGATGTGCTGCCATTAAAATGTGTCCACAAATTATTTCCTTATGCACCACAGATATCTCCGACCAAGGAATTACATCCCAGTAATGGCAGGGAAATAACTGACCAGTACAACTGAAAATAACCTAGAATGAGCTGGTTTATAAAATGTGTGTAATCCACAGGGAAGGGGTGTTTGGGCACACCCCCTCCATCATGAAACAATACATCCTTGCTCCTCCCCATCCTTGCCTTTCTCATCTTCAAAGACATCTTCCTCAGAGAGTTCATGCTCAGAGATGACTCCACTGCCATGTGAACCCAGTCTCCTGATCTCCTGATGGCCTACAGATTGATCTGAAGTAGATGATGTCCTAGAGTGAGGAGTCTGTGGAGGAGTGATGGCCCTCTCTACCACCTCGGCAAGAATCTGGGCCTGAGGTCTAATGGCAACAAAAAGCGGCTTGTAACCTTGGCTGTAGGATAAACAAAACCAATCAGAGTTTGTCATTCCTTATTTATTTATTTCATCTTCTTTAAACAGGGTAGCCCTATCAGTAGCCCTGGATACATACAATAAAAATACACAAGAGTTAACTACAAAAGCAGCTAAGAATTACCCAAAAGAACACATAGAGTCCTAAGAAGTACATAATGAGGCCTAGGAGTTAAAAAACAAAAACATCACACCCAACCACACAGAGAGGCATTTGGACAGAACAAGCATAAGTTAAAAGTGTGTTTGGACAAAGAACCAAGAAACCACAAGAAACTGACTGGGTAAATTTGACTGGCTTTTGACTGGCACCCCCGAACAAAGATATTGACTAATAGGGAGACCGCCAACATAGGGCTGGATAGCTCAGTTGGTAGAGCGCCGGTACGTTAATCCGGAGGTCGTTGGTTCAAGTCCCGCTCCAGTCAATTTTTCTTTGTTCAAACCCAAATTAAATAGATATATATAGAACAAGTTAGAGACATTCCCGAGAGTATGAAAAAAAAGGGATTGTTTAAAGGCATGATGGAAATTAAACAATTTAAAAGTTCAGGTAAATTTCAAACACACCTGTGCAACACACAGTGAATATGCATACTCAATAATGCAGGTGTCGCATGTTCTTTCTGTTTGTGGATTTCACATTTCAATAAACCTGTTTAGAGCTTTCCATTCTGAGGGTCAGTAGGTTGCTCATGATTACCAGCATCATGACATAAGAACAATGTTTTCACAATAACGATCATAGCCAATAATGAGTTTTCAACATTGCAGAAATGTCAACTTCAAGTTAACTTAACAATAACAATTTGTCAATGTTGCATTGTTCATGGTGCACTGTACTTAATTTCATATAATTCAGAGAGTCTGTTGCATGAAAATGTTGCAAAGACATACTGAAATAAACCTATCTTCCTATGACCTTGAAGAAAGAGATTTGTCATGTAACAAAAGACATAATTGACAGTCTTTAAGATGAACTTACCATTCTGAGTCTGCCCACAGCTCAAGGAATGATAATCCTTCTCTCATACGAGCTACAACCTCCAGAGTTACATCAGAGGATGTTGTCACATTGACTACCTTAGAGATGAGTGCTAAATCTCTCAATAAGATGGCTATGAGTAGTGTCCACTCTAAACATAATGCAGCTAAGAAGATGTCAAATAAATACCTGCAAAGAAACAACCATCATATCAACATCATGATTCAAAGTATCGGTTTTAGAAGACTAAATTTCACCAAATTAAGTGACCTAGTTTAAGAAAAACTAATGAAAAGCAGTTTTTGGCATCAATGCATAAGGTCCATAGTCACTGTTGAAGGTTCACAATTGGTTTCATTATTACTAGAGATATATGATTTTAACTACTGATTATAGTAAGAAGCAGAGAGAGAGAAGCCATTTATTATTTTGATCACAGCCTCTTAGTACCTGAGTTCTTTGTCAGATTGTCGTGGGCCACTATGGCTCAATTGCAAATAGAACTGTTCTAACTCCTCTAAGTTAGCGTTACTGCTCCATATACTGTCTTCTAAGACGTTATCACCATCTCCAAATAAAGAGCTTCCTTCCGATGGTTCTGTGGTACAAATGCTGTTGTCATCTGAGCCTACCAACCAATAAGAATGATTAGGACAATTTAATCACATAATATTTATGGAATACTCAAAACCAGTGCAGAAATGTATGAAAAAAAAAATCTGCATTATTTTTACAAATCAATTTTGCGATGACCTGTTTTCTGTAAAACAAGAAAATGCAGGTTTTTAGACACCATGGTTTTGGCTGTAATTAAAAGATGCTTAGTTTTTTAATTTACCATCTTATTTTACCCAATACACTACGTGAGGCATAAACCATCGTACAGCTTTTATTCCACTAGCTTTCCAAACAGAACTGTTTTATAGATCTGTTTTAAACAAGTCCATTTTATTTATGGCTATTTTAGTCACCAGCAGACATAAAAGACCTGGATACAGATGACTTTACCTTGAATTTATCTTGAAACAAGAACCGTGCTTACCTCTTGCTGATGGGTATCTGAGAATAGCTTCCTCTGTTCTGACTTCACTGTGTGTACTATCAGATGTTAGACTATTAGGCCTAATTAACACACGTAGATCTCTGTTTAATGGTAGAGGAGCTACAGGGAAAGGAAGTTTCTCAGATTCACTGTCTCCTCCAGACATCTTAAGACCATTCATCTGAGCTTGGATTGATGAAGAAGATGGAGGGGAAGACTTGACTAATAAACCTTCAAGATTAAAGAGAAAATAACAAACAAATTAATGAATGACTGAAACCAGCATCATCAATGAGTAAACTTTAACAAGCTGTTAAAAGCAGGAAATAGTGTTTTTAAAATTACTTTCTTATTAATTTGTCAAGATGATAAAATTTGCTGCAATACGCATCATTACACTAACCTGTATTTTCAACGTTTTCTTATCATTCCATTTCTATATCCAAGGTTTGCTCAAATTGTTAAAATTGGTTTTCATTTGGGGCCCTGCAATCATCACTCCATATTTAATATTTACTACATGTACAATACCAAATATAATGTACACTTGATTAAAACCCTAAACACTGGGAATAAGTAAGCACCAGGGCCCAATTTCATAGAGCTGTGTGATTTCCATTTCATAGCGCTGCTAACCGTATCCACACAAAAAGGCATGCTAACCTTCCGGTGCTTACTGTATGAAAATAAATGACGTAACAATGCAAATCCATGGTGAACACACAAGATGGCTGCCCAATTTTCTTGCTAACCTGTGGAATACGCTTAGGCTTAAGCAAAATTTTCTGCTATAGTCAGCACGTAAATTTGCTTACCATTAAGCAGCGCTATGAAATTGGGCCCAGAATATAAAACAATTAAGAATTGACTAATGATCAAACAGATATGAAATTACAGTTACCTCAAGTTCTCTAAATGAGCTAACAGAAAAGAAATAATGACCATTAATGCAACTTTTCTGTGCTGAGCCAATTTTTAAGCAAGGCACAGCCGAACATAAAAGCAGTCAGACTGAGGCTATCTACTGTGTACTTACTAGGTGATTTAGTTGCATTGATTCCAATGCTTGCAGCACCTGTAGTTAGTGTAGGCAAAGGCCACTGAAAGTCATGATGAAGCTTTTTCAAAGCTGCTTCAAAGTCTTCAACTTTGGCAACACGATTCCTGTCAAGGATAAAAAATAAGGGAAAACGTATCATTTGCAAGAATAATATAACAAATCCTTGGCTCAAGAAATACATCCAAAGGAAAGTTACATCACTGTTATTGAAACAAACATTTGATTTTGATTGTAGAATCATTATCTAAGGTCATGTCCAAATTGGCGGCTGCCAATGTTGTTAAGGGCACCCTATGCTTCATAGCATGCTGAATAGGTGCTCCAGCCACATCTGTAACCCTAGCAATTAATTTGGACATGGTCTAAGTTTACTTAGATGAAAGAGAGCAATAGTACCCTAATGTGGAGAATACTGGCAACAAACGTCAATCAAGATTATGCATCCTTTCAATCATGAAATCAAAGAAACAAACTCTTTGCCCAAAGGATTCACTTTCATTAGAAAAGGTGGCTACCTAAAACAGCCTTGTGGAGATTTAAAGCTTTGAGGTGAGTTTATTATTAGTCATTTTTATTTGAACACTGAAGAAATGCCTCCAAAAACAGTCTTACATTACTTTTAATCCTGACTCAGTTTCTGAATTCATACATGTATGTCCACCTGTCTTTAAACTGAGCGTTATATTTGATTGATTGAATACCCACCTTTCTTTGGTAAGCCATGGCTGTAGTTTGAAGTCCAAGTCAGCAGCATAGAGCCCAAGATCTCTTAATCTCATAGATGTAAGAAGCTTACGAGCATGACGATTCAGAATGGAATCAACAAAGTACTCTTCAGCTGTTGTTATCTGCTCATTTGTCTTGGATAAAGAGCTGGAACGGCTACAGAGAAAAAAAACCAATAGAACAACAAAATGAAACACTCAACTCTAAAGACCAAAGACAAGCTATTACAGGTTAATTTAATCTCTGATAGATAACTCTGACAACTATTTATAGTTAGTATTCATTTTCTATGAGGGATGTACTCAACAGGATTGGGAAAGAGCAAAGTTCTCGTTATATTCTGAGTACAAAAAAAGAAGGCATTTTAAGTCTAATTTGTGTCACAAGCATCCTCAAAAATAAATTCCAGTCATGTTTCCAAATTTATTTTCTGCAATTCTAGTGAAGTGGTTGATCCATACCTCTTCTCTGGCCCCACTTCCTGTTTATCATTCACCACAGAGGGCGCCCTCCCACCTTTACTTGAATGTCTCCCTCTCTTGTGATTGGTTACACCCTCCTTGGCAGGCAGAGGGGTGGGGCTACCCAGCGGGAAGACGATGGAATTGTTGAGACTAGGAGGTGGAGTTCTAGAGACTTCAAAGTCACTTGCACTGATTGAACGTAGGAACCTCAGGAGATCTCGGCATAGTTTCCATTCATAATGCTCAAGAGCTGCATCTAACAGATGGGTTGCATGCTGAAGAATGACAGCAACAAAACGTCAACACAATCATGGATCAAGAAAATCGACTAAAAATTAGTCCAAGAAAGAAGTAATGGGACAGATTGTAATTTAGGTTAGCATCTCATTTGTTTCAATAACCAACTCACATCAATCTTTTAAAACTTCTAATAAATGTTTAGATTTTATCATGAATTTTTCAGTTATTTAATTATGGATCTGAGATTTAATGTTCCCATATGTAAGTTTAGATTAACACTAAGAGGTCATGTGTCGGTGTTTGAGTAGTTTTGTTTATCCTAGCCAGCTTAATATGGGTTGTCTTTCCCATCCCCTTTTCTCTTTTGTGCAACTCTTGCTTATTCTATTCTCAATTATACGGTGCCCATTTTTTTCTCTCCAAACACTGCCTATTGTCTTATTTCTTTGTTTAGTTGCTTTATTTTGGTACTCTTTCTCCTGAAGACATTCTACATGTAGCTTGTATTGTTTGTCTTTACTTAGAGAGTTGGCCGAATAAATAATAATGCAAACAAATTGTTAGTGGCTTCAAGTTTCCACCCTAGCAGTGTTTTTCCCAAAAAATTATTTGACCGATAATGCTAAAAATATTTGAGTTCTTTTACATGCACTACCCGACCTAGTACAAAAGGTATGATCTGAGTTTCTTGATGAACTTTCAAATGATCATCATTGGTACTCACATGTCTACTGACTTTTGGAGGTTCAAGATTCTGTAAGATTAGCAGATAAGAAGCAGCAGTCTGCAGGGCACCAGCTTTTATACATTGCTAAACAAATAAGCAGAAACATTTAAGGTTAAATCTAAAAGTGAAAATGGAATCCCATTTTATTTCCACAAAACATAATGTATATAATTCATGCAAGTCCCCTTCCAACTTCACATTTTAATTGCAGATTTAACATTTCAAATTGTGTTTTCCCTTTTATTTGTTACTACGTTATTCTGTTTTGCTTGAAGAAATAAAACTGAAGACACAGGACTACATCTGGTCATATTTCTCTTGAAGAAATAAAACTGAAGACACAGGACTACATCTGGTCATATTTCTCTTGAAGAAATCAAACTGAAGACACAGGAATACATCTGGTCATATTTCTCTTGTATACCTTCATCCAGACACCGCTTGGCCTTCTTAGGGGGTGGGATGGGGGACGAGTGGTTAAGTCTCTTACCTCAAACAACTCCTCAGGGCTTCCTATGGTTCTGAAGAGGTACGGCCATAGAGCAATCTCTGTCTTCCTTGCACAATGAACTATTGTCTGTAAAAACTGGGGGAATTCCTCTATAAAGGCCACCACACGAGGGAGTAAGGCATCTAATCAGACAACACAAGGGTTAAGGATTAGACCATTACATAGGTCCAAAAGGAAACTCACAAAATGCAAAAGGAAATCTTCTTTCCCATAATTCCACATTGCTGTTAATTGCAAATCTGAACTTACCGACACTAAACCAGGTTTATGTTAGAATCTAAATTTATACTAAGCTAATATAGATTCTCATTTTGAAACATTTCATATCATTTATACCATGCTTATTCACAAAAGGGTCTGAGCGCCATGACAGCCTGCTGCCATGAGGGCAGGAAAATATTTACAAAAATACTTTAGAAAAGAGGAGAAAAATTAAACATATGTGCAATATATCTTCAAAACATTAAGAGAAACAACATCTTTAATGGCGATTTCAGAGCACGTTCAGCTCACTATGTAGCGTGGTATTAAACGAAGGTCGTGTTTATCAAATCCAATATGTATAAAACAAATATTGTGTTTATCAAATTCAATATGTACCTAGTTTCTGTACTGACCTTTACTTACCTGGTTTATGCTAGTTATCAATCTATGAGCAAACTCTAACTTGGTTAAGTTTCTGATGGTTATAGCTTCTTTTAGCACAAAACTTTTGCATCAGTTCCAGACAGGCGGAAGTACAAGTCTATACCAACCATTACTGGTTTATATTAGTTATCACTCATTAATCCCTACTAACCTGGTATAGGTTCTGATGCTGTAGCTTCTTCTTCTAGCACACTATGCAGCATCAATTCCAATACATGAGGGAAGTAGGGTAGAGACACACAACTTCTTGCTATCTGTAATGCGTGAATTCCAAGACTGCAATAGAAGAATACAGTAGTAGCTCAGTAAATCAACAGAATGGTTAATTCACCATGATGCAAATACAACCAATGATTTGTGATTTACAATGGACTCATTTCTCAAGCATTCATTCACTAAGCAATTTTGATATTTCCAAGAATTTTACATCAACCTCTTCTTTCAATTTATTTGTTTGTATTTTTATTTTGTATGCTGTGAGGTGAAAAGATGATCTAATAAGTTACAAAGGGTCAACAGCTATTTAAACAAAGATTTATAAAATAATAATTGTAAAATTTTGCTCTCTTTTCAGAAATGGGCTACATCTTACTATCATGTCATTGATAAAAAATTGTATTTCTATCAAAATAGATTTAATTTGGGTTTGAACAAAGAAAAATTGACTGGAGCGGGACTTGAACCAACGACCTCCGGATTAACGTACCGGCGCTCTACCAACTGAGCTATCCAGCCCTATGTTGGCGGTCTCCCTATTATTAGTCAATATCTTTGTTCGGGGGTGCCAGTCAGAAGCCATTCAACCGTTAGCTGCCGTGTAGCCAGGGATCACACCCAAGTTTACAATACAACCTGGGAAGCGGCAGCCACGGGATCACCTTAACCCTTTCGTTACCGAATTGTTTGGACATAAACAACCGCTGGTGACCGCATTGTTTGACCACTCAAGCGTGAAGCACACATTCTTACACAACAGAAAGCTTTCATTCAAAGGCCATTTTTACAAACTCCATTATCTCCTTGAAGATATTGTTTTACAGCAAAATAAGTAATAAAAAAGTTCCTCCTTATTGAATTCCCTTTCATATGATCTAAAATTCATTGAGATTGGTCCAATAAATGTCAAAGTTCTTGGTCTTTCTTTCCTCAGTGCAATCTGTAATCTCAAACACTTTTTTGTATACAACCATATGGCGCTCCGTAGGTGTTTGGCATTTCGGATCTTTCTATTCCAATTTGAAGAGATTGCATAATAGCAACCTTATTTTATTTTACCACCATTGGAGAGATCCGATCTCTCTCTTTCCAATGATGGTAAGCTTGGGTATGGAGGGTGAACATGGACAAAACTACAACTTTATTACAAATGGCCTTTGTGCTCAGGCTTGAGTGCTTTTTTGTGTGCAAGCTTGGTCGACTAAAGTCGCCAATGGTAAGGAAGAGGGGGTATGAGTGCAGTCGACTAAAGTCGCCTATGGTAAGGAAAGGGTTAAGGGGATGCGACTTTTTAATAATACAAGCCCAGTCAGTTTCCCTTGTGGTTTATTGCTTGATAAAATAGATTTAAGAGACACATAAATTTAAAACTGAACAAACATTATATCTGGTCTGGTCATATCTCACTATCACTATACCAGATGTACAAACCTCTTTGTGCACTGTATATTAAATGCTTCACCCCCCCCCCCCCCCAACGTCCTGTGGAAAAAACTCCATAGGTCCTCCCATTCTAGAGCAAAAATCTTAACCACTAGACCACTGAGCATGCCTAGTGATGCAGGGCTAGTTTGAATCTTGTAATTAGCAGCGGGTACCACAACAATTTGATACATGTAGATTTAATAATTACATGACATGCATAAGAGATAAAGAATATACTTATTTCACCCAACACCAATATGTGGAAAGCATTGTAATGACCCACTGCGTAACGCGCAGTGCACTTACACGTGCCTACCCTGTCCACCATTTTGGGAGTCAAAATGTACACAAAGGAATTGACTTCCAAAATGGTGGAAATGGTAGTTTTCCAGGTTGTGTGAAGGGTCAATACTCAGTGCTTCTCCCCAGGCATGCTATTACATTTCACATTCCTATCAATATAACATCTAGCAGTTCCACATGGTTTGGGTAGTTTATTACTTTGTATTGAGTGAAAAAACAAACAAGACAGGACGAGTACAAAAAGTCCATCAGCTGACTTACTTTCTTCTGAGTAACTGCCTGAGGATATGATGCAGATAAATCTGGGTCTGAAATCAAAAGTCAGATAATGATACTTTAATATCAAAGAATTTTGAGTACCCGGTAACTACTAAACTTTCATACAATTAATAATAAGAAAATTGCCCCAACAAGCAAACTCTTACTTAGACAACACCAATCATCAGACCCCTTTATCCCCAGCTGATCCAGTGTGAAACTATTTAGCATAAGTAATGATACTTCATGTACTTGTAGAACAAGTATCATCAAGATGATTTGATAAAGTTGACATTAATTCTTCTTAGTAGTGTGAACTTTGTTAACTTCAGCACAGGACAAAGAAACCTTTGTTCTAACTGATGGATTGTGTAGCATTAAACAAGTTCTTCTTTACTACTAACACATTGTGTTGATTTCCACATTCTACATGTGAAACATCTGCAAACGGGTTGAAATTCTCCTAAACAACTTTGGGGATTGTTTTTATTTATTTATTTATTTACTTATTTTTTGTATTCTGTTTGTGAAGCCAAGGATTCTCAGAAAACCAAGAACCCCATGGACAGAAGACAAGGAAGGAAGTTTCAGTTTTAGACGAGGGAGGAAAACCCCAACAATTATTCCAGGGGAAACCCACCCCATCAGGTAGAGACTGAAACCAAACCCACATAGTGCCCCCAGTGGGATTCGAACTGGGGTCCTAGATGTGGAAGGCGAGGAAATCCTTCACATCGTAATACAACTGGGTTTTGAGATGACTTACAGTTCGTTCTAATGTTGAGAATGGCAGGATAGTTGGCTTATTATCAGCAGCGCTTGGTGTCTGAGGTTCATAACTCAAGGTGTCTGTGGCTGCTCCAAGAATAACAGCATCTTCAAATAATACGGCTAGAAATACACAAAGACAAAACCACTGTCAATATACACTCTAAGAATTTTAGTTAAGTCCCCTAGTCTCCACTTCCTAAAGAATACACACTAAATACAGAGTAGAAACAGAGTAGACAGTTTAACTCCAACTCCTTCACAATCTTTCCTTAAGTGTAGCTTGATTTAAATTGATTCAGTGATAACAATACCTAGCGAAGAAGTAGACATCAGCAGCCAAAGGTTTGGATGTTGCATTACCACTCAGGAAGAGATATTTGTAGATCTGAGAGAGACTTACCAAGTGGGTATATTCTAAGTTGGAAAGGAAGCATGATTCTCTTGGATAAAAAGCTGTGATGATGCTTAGTGTTGTTCTGTGGGAATAGTGGAAGCCACACCTGAAATAGAAATCAAGCAAAATAAGGATCAGGATGTCATTGTGGCACTGTCCATGCATTTCACCATTGGAGAAAATAATATCAAATTTACTCACGGCAAATATCAGCAAGGACTACCAATATTAACTAAAATGAAGGTTTTAGCTTTGTAAATCCATGCTGGTTTTACCTTCATGCCTGCTGCACCACATCCTAACCATAATGCTTCCATGAGGTGGGGCTTGTCGCGATTACTACGTGATGTTGTCCACATGTTTTCAACAGAAGATGCTAGCACAACAGGAGCACAGAATGGCATCTTAGGGAAGACAGCAGGGGTTGATATCAATTAATCAACAGTTAGTCAATAATATGATTATGTTATGAGTTCTTTCTGTTCTGAATATAGCCATACTATGGGTAGCAGGCACAAACTGTACAGATTTACAGAAGATACTACAATATTGGAAAATGTAAAATGTTATCAATTTATGGAGTAAGGGTTTGACATTTTTAGTTCAACAAAATACTTAATGGTTAACTTAAATGATTTGAATCCATAACAAATTCTCAGATATGGACATGATGGATAGCAATTGATATAGTAACAATTGGATGGACTTCATGAGAGTTCTAATGATTTCAAGTCAGTAAACCCAATCAATGACATACAATATGTCAATTTTATACTGCCCTTTGTTGTCAATGCATAGTGAAGTGAAGTAGGAGATTTGTATTTTCCCCCAATTTCATCTGTTGACCCATACAACTGAAGTTAACCTTGGAGCCCCTCTTTAAGGTCCACATTCTCTCATATGAATCTTTGATATGGATGTTTTCAGGAAGGATTTTACAATGTTCTTTATTTAAAGCCTCACTATGTCTCTATTTGTGTAGTGGTGACATTCCCACTGAACACACTGTCCTACCGAGGCACAATATGTTGTCATTTGTCCTGAAGGACCTTGCCACAGTAAGGAGAAAACATCAATCTCTGCCCAGATTGATAACAAAGTGTAGTGCCTCACCTCGTTATGTTTCCTTTTATCTAGGGGTGCATCGGTCAGTGATGGAGGTTTAAGTCGATCTCTTTGTAGCATCAGTAATCTACCAGCTACGTTGGTTATCAGGCTCTCTGCCTCTTTGGTATGGTTTCCTATTTCTGGGGAAACTATCAAAACAAAAATGTAAGTTCAATAGTTGAGGTAATTGTTAGATTCATAATGAGTCCAAGTTGTAGTGGATTGATGGTGGTGATGAATAATTCAAGGTCTGAAGCTAATACATCTATACAATAACAAGTAAATTTACAATTTGACTTTTAGATAACTCATTCATTAATAATTGAACCTAATTTGTGTCAATAAGTCTGTACTAATGTGATATATTGAGACTGCAGTCTAGTGAATCCTACATGGTTCTGGTGGCAGAGTCATCAGAATGAGGATTTGAATCCCAGTCTGGCATGATACGTGTGCTCTTGAGCAAGACACTTGACCTATTTCTGATTTGAGTAACTGAGTATGAATTGACATGTTTCTGATCTGAGTGATTGAGTTGCAAGTGACCTGTTTCTGATTTGAGTGACTGAGTATAAACTGACCTGTTTCTGATCTGAGTGATGTGAGTGTCAATGAGACCAGTGAGGTAGGATGAGGCACAAAGTTGGCAAGAGATAGATCTTGTATTCTGCTGATAGTGGCAATGGGATCTGTAAGAGTTAAAAATACATGGTTCATTAATAAATATAAACCAATCTGTCTTAATTTCAACCAAGAAAATCTACCGTAAGCGCAGAATTCGATTGCATGCAGTGTCATATATTGGGCCCTGGTAGTTAACAAGCACCCTTTCATTACTGACATAAAGAAGAAAGAACAAGATGCAGTTTTGTTGTTCAATTTACCAAAATAGTTTTGAACTATTTTTGAAAGTGGGGTTGCTCCTTCAAATTGAGAAAATGATTCAGTTTACCTGAATGGGTACATTGGGAAGTCATTTCACCAATTGTGCGCATGATGGTTACAAGTACAGTGTCTTCATTACATGAATACATCGCACACACCTACAGATTGCAAATGTGTGTAACCTTTGTAAACAGAAAATAAGATTTAAGATGGCAAACTTAAAAGACCAACTGAAAGGGAGGAATAAACTTTCAAGAACTAAATGCCACTTACTCGCTGAGTTGTCTCGTCTCTCAATGCTATACAATGAGATGTGATAATCTACACAGAAGATGACCAGTAGATCCTTGAAGACATTGAGTAGAAGCACTTGATAAGGCACCTTGGTTATACATGCAAAGCTGTTGTCTAGATTACTAATCCTAGGGTATAACCTCAACTACAGACAATCAAAATAATAAAATAACAAATGCTTTGTTAATGGGGGTATAGTCCACCTTACTCATGAAATCACATGTTCACCAAAGAGCCACAGAGCCTAGACTCTCTGCAGGCACAAAATGTACACAACTCAATAAACAACATATTAAATCATAAATATTTATTATAATAAGTAGACAATAGATGATTGGGGTGAACCATACACCAATACGAGGCTGGTTCGCTCAGTTGGTAGAGCACTTGTGTGGTATTTCAGAGGTTGCATGTTTAGTACAACATCAGGGAGTTTTTCTCTGTTTGCTACCTGTTTAAATGGCTCTATGTTCATCATACAATGCTACATCACTCCACAGGAATCATGAATATTTCTACCACATTTTGTAAAAGTTGCAACAAAAGATTCCCAATGTCATTCAACAATGAAGCAATAGTCTTCAAAATAGTATCTCACCAAAAATTCCTCTTACAAATATTCTTGGTCAAAATATGAATGTCACTAGAAATTTCTAGCCCATAATTTTAGAGTGAAGGTTGAAGGTAGAATCTTACCTCATGTCTATTCTCATAGTGGTTATAACATGACATGACTATGAAGTCTTTCCACCATGTAATGCCTCCACTCACAGACATATCTTTCTCTTGTGTG
Organism: Pisaster brevispinus; assembly: GCA_023634235.1. Taxonomy (NCBI): domain Eukaryota; kingdom Metazoa; phylum Echinodermata; class Asteroidea; order Forcipulatida; family Asteriidae; genus Pisaster; species Pisaster brevispinus. Next base: position 2,510,390 of record JAMKCF010000029.1, on the reverse strand, counting down.
ATGTTACCAAACAGCTTCCAACGCTTAGCAAAGATTGTACAATGAGCTAAGCCATATCTCCCTGCTATAGCTATACAATGTCCAGATCGATCCACTGCTGCATACTGTAACAAAATAACCAAACATTCCACGTCATTCCATGACAAATCTTGCCTGTGCCTTTTTGGGACTCACATTCCCATGGTTTTTGTGCAATGAGCATTTTAGGCAACGCACAGAGTCAGAAACACTCCTGTATTCCTACTCCCTATAATTCGATCTGACCAATCTGAATGAACTTCCAGGACCAAGTTGGGATTTGTGTGTGTTTGCAATTCTGTTTCTTCAAATACTTTTAACATAGTTTATGGCTATACAAATTATATCATATTGTTGGGAAACTAAAATTTAGTCAAGAAATATATTTGGAAAAATGATCAGGGAAAAATTATTTTTAGAACCAAGCTGTGAAGCTTCCAATACATATCCTACATTGGACTCCAATATTGAGTTTTGGAGCATCATGGCAGTTTACATGGCAAAATAAAGGATGATTAGTGACGCGTGTTCCACCAATTGATAATTCAACTGATTGGCTATTCAAACCGAGACAATGAATTGCTAAATGACTTGTATTGATCAAGACTCACCCTGAGTGGCCAGTTGCTTGCCATGTAGTTGTACGGTACAGACAGGACTTGCCATTGCTTGTTACCAATCAGTACACTAGAAACTATGGAGTCATCTGCAACTAACATCACAACATCAATTAAATGAATAAGAATTATGTCAATCAGAATGATATACTGTGGAGTGCTATGGTACTAAACACTGTGCCCTATTTACAAACACCGGCAGGAAAACAGATGAAGGCTAAAAAACATTCACTGGTGTGGTGTCAAATAGATTGCGCTGGATAATCAGGGAACGATTTGGTCCCAAATTTTTGCATAGCAAAACTGCTATGCAATTTTTTTTTTTGCATAGCAATCTCAAAATATTGCATAGCAGTCCATAAATTTTGTATAGCAAATTTTAAAATGCCTAAATATTGTTGAAAATTTAACCCTGTGACACAGGTTTATTTGTGTTTTTTAAGGCTTAATTTCAGGCCAAGGCTACTTTCAGAATGTCTTATAATTAAAGAATAAGACGCTCCAAAACTTAATATGAAAAAGGCCTATTCCCTTAACTTTTTTTTGACGTGTATTAAATGCACACGGTTTTCGTAGCGTAAAAAAAAAAAAAAAAAAAAAAAAAAAACTTTCCGATTTTTTTTATTTTTTTAAAACGATCTTATCCCCCTTTTTTCTGCCCTAAATAGTACTTGTTTTCATCAACAACCATTTTCATGGATTTGTAATTTGAGAATCGGTTTTATAGAACTTCTTTTGCAATGAAATCTTCGTGTTAACGATCGATAGACGACGCACATTGAGAAAAAATTCAATGAACTTTGCCCTGCAACGCCCTCTATCGGCAAAAGTTGTCGATGCTTGAATAGCCTGAACCCAACGCTGTGTATAGTACAGAATCCACGGGCGTGCGCCGCGTTGTGCAGCAATTCTTTACTCGACTCGTGAACGTGTATGGAGTTGGAGGCTAGCCAAGCTTCCTTATGAATATGAATTTATTGACGGGCCAATCACAGCGTGCGGAATGTTGGTTAGGATGGACTTTGGACCTGCTGTTGTACTGAACAATAATACTACCATGTGTTGTGTGCGTGCGGGCGAACGTTGGCTACTCACTACCATGTGGTTAAGGGAAGTGCGTGCGTGTTTACTATGAATTGAACGATCGCGATCGCGGTCACATTAAATCTAGAAAATATCAAGACTTGCTAAACCATTTTGTGAACTTAAAAATAATCTCTCTTTGGGATTTTACAACTGTACCCCTCATTTATTGTGAAAAGGAACAATTTTTTGACTAGCCTGGCGGGCTACTAAGGGAGGGTTTTGACTCGCACGCCGCTGTTTTCACTCGCATTTGGCGACCGCTAATTTCGAACCCTACCGATGCTGCTTCCATCGACCCATCATGTGTGGGGGAATGTGGATCACAGCGCGGCGTCGTGCGCGAAATGATTGTTTCCCTTGCTCTAGTCTTAGGTTGTCGGACGTCACGCTAAATAAAAGGCAATTCCTCAAACACCCACCGCCACAGCTTAGGTAAATGTGAATCCGAAACCTTGTGGGTGTAAACTTATTTATATAACTATACAATTTAGTAAAACTTGCATCGCAAATTGTGCGATGCACTTTGTAAAATTGCATCGCAAATCGCTCCAATTGCATCGCAAAATGCGATGCGATACAAGGGAAATCGTTCACTGATAATAATTAACATACATCGCCGACCGAAAAAAGAAAAAAATATATATGTAAATATTGAACTTCTACTTAAAGGGCATGACGACCAACAGGGGTAAATGGCACGGCAATTATGGCAATGAAGAATGTATCTTTTTGTAGGGCACCACGGCAAGTTGCAAATGAACCAACGGCACTAGCCGTTGTCTAATTCCAGACCTGCAGATTGCCTAAAAGAAATAAACTTGTTATCAAGGAGACTATCCTCTCTAGCTGGCACACACACACACACACACATAGATCAACAACTATTACAAATGCAGCAGGCCTGATGTTTCCTTTTGAAAGGGCAAAGGCACCAATGTAATGATATCTCAAGATAATCCTGCTGTGGGAAATGCTGTGCTCCAGTAGGGAGGGGAAGGGGGTAGATGGGGGAAGTTGTGGTGAAGTTGGAGTCCACCATATCTGATGTATTACCCTGTGATGTGACTGAGAGTGCATTACTGCTATCCAGCATGACATCAGGTTGAGCTGTCTTGAGTATTGTATCTCCAGTATTCAGATATAATCTATCTTCACCTTGTAGGAATAAATGCTCATGGTTTGTCTGGAATAAAAACAAATAAAAACTTAGCAAAAAAATGTTCGGCAATATTGTCTGCTTAAGCAGCTGAATGAAGTTAGGTGTTGAGCCTAATTGAATAATGCCAAGTCAGCACAGAAATTGGTTGTGCACAGAATGACCTTGCTTAGCAGAAACAGGTGACCACATCAAGTTAAAAGTGCAGGGGGGAGAGTCATAGCTGACAAGAAGGCCTGAAACTATGTAGGATGCAATATTAGGAAGTATGTTGAAATGAAAAGGCATTTCTACATTGTGATAACTCATGGAATTATAGAGTTAAAAAACTTCTGGCAACCGTATCCTCAGTGCTAGAGAAGTAGATCAAATAACACAGATTTGTTTTTATATCTGAAGAAAAAACCTGCTGCTGTTATCACCAGGCGGGTATAAAAAAACATCTGAATTCAAATTAAAGTCTGAAATTCCACATCCCTCTACGTACATGTAGATCACACTGCTTGCTTCTGGTTCCCTCTGTAGTTTTGGCTAAGCAGATACATTTGTTAACCAACAGCTTTATGAAATGAACCCTAGCTCCTTATTGAACCCTATGCAATCCTACCATCACCTACCATACATGGGTTTGTAGTCAGAGCACTCTTCACAAATGAGACTAATACCAGTTCACCTGTGGATTGATCAGCAGACTGAATGACAGGTGGGTAGGGAATACCAGAGTCGGATATCCGCTTCTTATCTTTACTGGATTTAGGACATGTTGTAATCCATAAGTTGTAGCCCTCTTGATCCCAGTCCTACAATAAAATCAAGGACAAACAAACCTGACAGATTTAAATACTATAAATAACAACAGGTATTAATTTGGCACTCTTAATCCGAGAATCAAAATGCCTTACACTATTACTACCCCATGTTCATCATCTCAATTATTTAGGAGCATGCAGCGACAGCAACCAAATTGGTGCACAGTTTGCTAAACATTCATATTCACAATCTCTACCCTCAATGGTGACCAGTCACTTCATTCAATTACAAGTAAAAGTATATTAAGTTAGACATTTTAACATTTAGTTTTTTAATAAAAGCAATGCAAATCTCTGTTTCTAAATTCTTGCTAATACCCTATTGACAATGACAAGCACTTTCAATAAATAAATCTCAATCCAAGATAACCAAGGGAGTAATCACAGCACTGTTCTGCATATGTACAAGGTTCCTCAGTAAAATTCAACTTGGTAATTGTTTATTATTTTTTAACATTTTTATTCTTTTATTGCGTGAGAACAAACCGCTACTAATATCCCCAAACGCTTCCGTATTTTAATAGTTCGAGGACTCTCCACAAACAAGAGGGCGCTATACAGGTTCACCATTAATTGTAGAAGCGAAGTAGTGAACCAAAATGAAAGGTACAAAGGTCAAACGATGCCGCGCGCGTGGACAATGGGCTCTGTGTGGGTATGGCCGTATGCGATGTACAGCGTGAATTACGTGCAATGTACACACACAAGACGATCGTGCTTTGTTGACGATACGTGTTTTTAAATCGTTAATATCGTCAACAGATGATTAAAAACCCTCGATCGAGCTGCTGCTTGATCTAAGTTAGAGCACAGGCTTTCATTTGATGTATTGTTTGTGTCTTTTAGGACTGTAGTTCCTGAGATCGAACGGTAACAAATTTCACGTGTAAATGCTATGAGACTTTTTCGGAAAGAAGTATAATAATAATAGTGAAATAAAATAAAAATCTCGACGAAAACAAAGGTGGTTTCGGCTGATGGCCGAAACCCCCAATGACATTGTACAATAAACATTAATTTAAAGTTCATACTTACCATGGATTGTACATGCAGTGGATAAGGTCTACTTGTTTCTGGACACAAACTATAAATACAAATAAAGAAAAAATCAGTAAACTTTAAATCTTTCAAACTTTTAACACCAAACAAATCTTCTATAAACAGAAGAAATCTGAATTTAATAACTGCAAGATTATTATTCAAAAGCTTCAGTTTTGGCAACATTTATGGGGAAATAAATTTGATAAAATACCAAGGAAATGAAACAAGTTAACCAACCATTGTGATAATGCTTTTTTTTAAGTTAAGGTTGTGTTGCTCTGAATGCAAGACCACTTCCCCAAATCATTATTTTTTAAAGTTTATACAACTTATTATTCATTTTGGTTCAATACAGTATTCAAGCTTGATTCAACCAATCAAGCCATCCTTGTTTTCAGTCTGGCAATATTTTGTCTTGACCACAGACCTGGAATTACATGGAGGCCACAGGTCTTAGCCTTGCTGCCCCTTCAAACGGTCCTCATTGACCAGATTTCCCAATGGAAGTGCCCTTTGCAAAATGAAAACACCCTTGCCTTCGCAAAAATGGAAATCAAGTCATGTGACCAGTCTTACTAAGACTTTCATTTCCCTTTATGTCTCCACATTTAATGTGTCATTTTTCTCCTGAGACCAAAGATAAGTTGTCATGTTCTTGGAGTAGCTGTTCCCCTCAATCCTTACCCATAATCCCCACTGAATGTACACATGAGTAGGGCACCAAACACACTCCATAATGCCAGACCACCATGTCTCCATGCACAGGCTAACGCACACCCATCAGGTGTCCATGTTATTGTAGATATAGGACCTGCTGCTTGACACCCATCTATAAACCAATCACACACAATAACATATCAAATACCAATTACTCCCATCGATTCAACCTTGAATCCAAAATCTTCCCTCTACTTTTTGATTAATTTAAATTTTTTCCTCTGAAGTTTGACAAATTCAGTTCTACATCAGTTTCCTTAAAAATTTCAAAAACCTGTCTCACAAAAATAACAACAAGCACTCTGAGATGCCTGTAGATAATGCGCTATGTACAAACTACTTGTTTATTAATCAAATCCAAACCAATTCAATGCTTACTATGGGGCAAAACATTGCGTTTTGAGTTTAAGTATTTTGAAATATTTTACTCGTTTAAAACAATTTAACAAAACACACCTTGCGAGATAAAATCTCTCCAAATTTGAGGTAATTTGGTCAGAAATTGACTGACCTTGATCCAAAATCAGTTGTTTATCTGCAGATATCAAGCTATTAGGTTTCACCATAATGCAAGGACTTCCCCACAGTGCAATTACCTGGAAAATCTGAACTTGAGAGCGTTAACCAGTGTGATAACTGCAGGGCACCAGTTACTTCATCAAGGGTGAACACTACTCCTTGCCCACTGGGGAGAAAAACAAATAAACCTGCTACAAATCTGGCTCTTCTCAAATTTAACATACCTCAAGTTTGCACTAAAACAAGGTATTTTAACATACTTGAATTGGAGAAAAACAAAGTTATTTAGAATGAAAAGTAGTTGTTTGTTTATGCGGGCATAAAAAAATTTAAAAAGCAAAGTGCCAGTCTAGGAAACACTTTGTCCTAAGTTTTTCAATTTTCAATGGCACAGCAACTGATCAGCTGAAAACTTGCGTACTGTAGTTAAACAAATTTTTTTTACACATATATTTACATGAACATGTACACAAAAACTTTAAGAAACCATTTTCTAACTGACTTCAAGAAACCATTTCTTAACTTACTTTGTGAGTCCAAAGACTATAAGTCTATACTTGTGATTAATCGCCACACAGCAAGCAGTCTTGACATCTGGAGCCCATACAGCATGTACAGCCTGGAGGTCAAACCACACAAGGACACCTACATTAACCCTTAACATTCCTAGCACTCTCACTTTCCTTCCATTGAGTTTTAGGCTCTGTGGCTCTATTGTAAACATGGTACATTACTAGCACTGTTAGTTTTATTCCATTGAGCTGTGAGTATGTCCTGGCTCTGGGCTTTTACTAGGGAATTATGGCCAACACATGTAATGGTATTCAAAGGCATTTTCACACTACAAACAATCTCTGTGTTGGACTGGATCCGACCTGTGTAATTTTGACAGGCCTTTTCACACTTCAACATTTCAATGTGGCTTTGACCCAAGCAGAGTGCTCGAAACCAACCCTACTGGGGAGGTAGGTTGAGGGTTTCTGACTTGTGTAACAATAAAACTAATTTTGGGTTGGCTAATGTGAAAGCAGAGCAAATTGGAACCATGCTGAAATTAGGCCGAGTAAAAAAAAAAACATGTTTAGCGTCCGGGTTTCTAAAAAAAAGGAAGGAGGAGGGGCTTTTAATTTTTTATTTTCAAGATGGCCACCATTATTTTTTAAATTTCAAATATCCATTGTTTTTTCTTCTGTCCAAACACACAATACATTAAAGAAACATGTTGGACAAGACATTGAACATGCCCGGACTTTTTCAAAAAGAGGAGGAGACAGGGCGCTACTATTTACTATTTTCCAATCTTTTGCTATTTTTTCCAAGATGGCCGCCATGCTAAATATGGCTGGCCAAGGTATACTTATTCACAGATTTTGTGCTATTTTAGTGTACTGATGAATGCTTCAGTACACTAAAATAACACCAAAAAAATTAGCTCGAAAGTTCTTATCTCCTGATGCTACTATCTACCTGTATAAGACAACTATTGTATACGTCCCCTATGGAGTACTGTTGTCACATTTGGGCTGGAGCTTCTACCTGTCATTTATCTTTATAAGATAGAGTGCAGAAGCGTATTGTTAATCTTGTTGGTGAAGTACTGGGATCAACATGACAACCTCTTTCCCATCGTAGGTCTGTAGCCAGCCTCTGTCTTTTCTAACAAATATTTTCATGGTAAATGTGCCACCAGTGTGTTCGACCTAGTTCCTCCTATCAGAGTGTTTGAGCGTGCAACCAGAATTTCTGCTTCTTCTCACCCATACACTCTTAATTTGCTGAGATGTAGAACAAAGAGCCATTCCAACAGCTTTATTCCACGTACTGCTACTCTCTGGAACTCCTTGCCTGGTGCATGTTTCCCTCAATCCAACAATCTGGACTGGTTTAAGAGGAATATCAATTCCTAGCTTTAGCTCCCCTGATTTATTTTCACTGTTTATAATGTTTTCTTCTTGTAGCCCCTTACCAAGAGTGGCTTTTAGCCTTGTCGAGACGAACTTGCATTAAAAAAAAATTAATAATATATATATATATTTTTTTTTATGGTAAAAAGAAAAAGAAAAAAGGAGGCGGCGCCAAAAAAGGAGGCGGGCGGGGACGCTAAACATGTCTTTTTTTTTTACTAGGCCTTATATGAAGCCAACAGGTGGTGGAATCATTATAGCTTTCAGCACAGATCAGAGCATGAAAAAGGCCTCAAGCACTCAGTGTTTTTATTTTCTCTTTTGAGAGGACACTTACCCTGGGTTCAAATTTACTGTTATCTGCAGTAAGAAATGCAGCTCTACCATCTGATAGGACCACAGCTAAACCAGATAGTATCATACTGTACTGGGTCTGTTTGAAGGACAGTGTAGTATCACCAAGTGTAGACTCTGTAATAAAAACACAGTCAGGTTATCTACATGTCTCTCTGTGTAATGGTGTTTAGTACAATCATAGTAGAATCTAAAACATTGTCCACAAATCAAGTACTTTCACTGCATAGGCCTAAATCTGCAACATCATCACATATCTCATGAACCCAATTGTGCCAAGATACAATGTTTTTGCACATGTAGTCTTGAGTGCCTTATAATAAAATTGAGTTAATATAACATTTACATGTAAAATGGAAACATCAGCCGACCTCAGAAAGATAGTTGGCTAATATATTCCACTTCTACTCAGGTCGATGTGGGGGGATGGGAACTCTTTCAGACACTTAGATGACAGTATAAATGCAATTCTAAGAACGTACCTATCAGCTGAATCCTGTCAACAAATTATTTCTAATTTTCACAATCATTCAACTTGCAGCATTCGTTAATCAGGATATTGGTTCCATACACTTATAATTATGCATTGAATAGATCCCTAAGGTAACAAATGAAGCATTGAATACAGGCGATTTGCTTTACAAAGCGCCCTCTACAGTTTTCTTTAGAGAGAGCACTTTTGCAGTGTATCAAGAGAAAAAGATTGACAAGTTGTGGTCCTCTACCAGTTTACGCTCACAGCAATGTTGTATTGTCCTGTGTTTGTGGTATCAGATGGTATAGATGTAATACTACTGACTGGAATAGTTTTCATGTTCATACAAGTTATTTAAAAGTGCCAAACTGTGTACCACTGAGGGTTGCAAGTAAGATTCTTTTCAGTCAAACCTTTTTCAGAAAATGCCTCAGCGGGGTAAAATCACTATATTGCCAACTGATTATATTGACTTATACACTAAGTAAATTTGATGGAAAATCAAAGCTTGTTTCCTCTTTATGTTCTTGATTTAACTATCTTAAAACTTGTGGGTCTTCATTGTTTATCACAGAAACTGGATACCTTTTACACTACATTAAGTTATGTGTAGAAGAAACTCTCCTTCTTTTAATCTTGTTCAACTCTTTAAGATGACCATAAAGCAGGACATGTGATTGACATAAAACCCATTAGTGGCATTCCAGCCTACATGTAATATGCACTTAGAACTATTTACACAAGCAGACTACCATGGCAACCTGTTGGCAAAGAAATGTGTATGATCAAGAATGTAGGCTGCTCTCTGCTGATAACAATGGATCCACTGGTATGAGAAAGCATTGAACCCAAATCTTGAATAAACTCTGACTGTGTTTTTACATTTTGAGAAGTGTGAATAAATATGAAGCAAGCTTAAATACACCCACTGCACTTTACATCACACGCAGCTACTGTTTGCCCATGGTCTGCCACTTTGGGAGTCAAATTGCATGGAAAATATGGTGTACGCTTTGCTCCGCGGAATTCGTCCCAAAATATGCGCTACACAGTAACACATGGGGGAAACCGACTCCTAAAATGGTGCGCAACAAAGATTTATTGCGGGAGAAGACATCAGGTAAATTGGGCTAATAGCATAGAGAAGTTAAGTATTTAAAGAAATATGTAACTATCAAATGTGAAATAAGCTAACATTATGTACAATGTAGCGATGCCAATTCATTGTTTGTGTAGTACACAATCTGAGTTCAAATTCATGGTACTGTTTACCACACAATGTTGCACTCATGACGACTTTAGAAACGCAATTCTATGCGCAATAAGCACAGAATTCTGTGGTAAGCAGGACCCAGAATTTCTAGTATAAAACATGCATAAAGGAAGTCATGTTTCACCATCTCTTTAAAGTGTTAGAGCTAAATTCCCACAAGTACAGCTTGTCACACATTCCATAGTGTTCATACTGCCAAGATAAAACCTAGATTGAGAAGATAGCCTGCATTGATTATCTCTGTAACTCCTTAGGGCCCCAGCCTACACACCTCAGTTTCATCTGACTTGAGAGACGTGACATGAGGTACAGTAACACGTAAATGGTGCACTGCAATCTGCTATCATCAATGGATGGATATGACCTACCTCTTGACTGCTGAAGATCTATTGAGAATGGAATTGCTCTGATTGAAATATCCATCATGTGACGTGTGCTACCGTCCCATCCTACTCTCATCAATAAACCGTTGCTAGTAGCAACCAAAAGGTCATCCTTAAGGCAACATAAACTGTAGGAGACATTAGGGAAAAGATAACATTATTGTAGTCAAGTATTTAAATGCTTCAGGACTTCAGATTAGATGAGAATAGCTCCTTCAAATCCACAGACAGCTTGGAAATCTCAACTTCAAATCATCAGCCACCTACATGCACATACTGTGAATTGTTTCAATTTATACTTCTTCTCATTTTAGTACTTTGGTTTTGAGTGAAATGGTCTAAATAGAAATTACTTGATAATTCAGTATTACTTTGTATTACTTTTACAAAATTCTTTGAATTTAGTATAATATTTTTTTTTTTATTAGTAATACTGCTTGTTTTTTCTGCTTGGAAATTAAATGAACACATTTGATTGAAAAACAGAAAAATCTGACAAATAAATAATCTTTTCAAAGTTTAAATCATCGAAAGAATCCCAAACTAATCATCCTCTAGAATCACACTTAGAAAAAGGAAGACATTTGTTTTAGGCACCCCTTCCTTAAAAATGTTTTTTGAAATAACATCAGAACAAATACAACAGACTGCCAACTCGGCAGGAAACTTACATAAATAATTTTTTTCACAGGTAGCCTTAATTTCCATTTATTTTATATAACACAAAGTCCTTGCACTCATAAATCATTAATTTCTGCCTGGTTTTTATTCATTTGATTGCATATACACATACTAGATAATAAATGACATACCTGTTAATTCCACCAGTGATTTGCATTGTATAAGCATAATCAATCTTCAACATGGGCACTGCATTAGTGTCTGCTTCAGTAGTATCACATCGGTAATGCACTGAGCTATAATTGTAATTCAAACAAATAAAAAGAAAGAAATTAACAATAGATAAAACTAACATTAGATATGGCTGCTGTACATGTGTAGGTTTCAACAAATTAAGGAAAATGTCCAAGAATCTTTTCTTGAAATGAATCTCAGGCCTGGAGTTTCATCTTTAAGATGGCAAGGCCATAATGATTTTGCAAACTGAAAGGGCACTTACATTGGAAAAGCTTAAAGTCTACAAAAACCTTTTGAGGGGGCACCAAGGCGAAGACTAGGGCAACAGAGACCATGGCCTTCTTGACCTCCGTGTAGTTCCAGGCCTGATGTACACCTGTCTAACTAAATGTCTAAAGTCCAGTGAATGCAGCCACTGCACTGCACCCTGTTTACATTCAGACACACTGCCATAACCTCTAGGAAGATACCTCTTTGGCCAGGCAGTGAGGATGCATTCAGAATGCAGCCACTGCACTGCACCTAGTTTACATTCAGACACACTGCCATAACCTCTAGGAAGACACCTCTTTGGGCAGGCAGTGATGATGTGTTCAGAATGCAGCCACTGCAATGCACCTAGTTTACATTCAGACACACTGCCATAACCTCTAGAAAGACACCTCTTTGGGCAGGCAGTGATGATGTGTTCAGAATGCAGCCACTGCACTGCACCTAGTTTACATTCAGACACACTGCCATAACCTCTAGGAAGACACCTCTTTGGGCAGGCAGTGATGATGCATTCAGATGTCTGTAGTTCAGCACCACAGTCACATTTTGGAGACTCTTTCAGTCCCTAATGAAACATCATTTCTGGTGCTCCTAAGTCTAGTTAAACATCTGTTTAGTAGACACCAACTTCTCCTCAGTAGCTTTGCCCCTGGTGGTAGTTGGAGTGCAGGACTGCAGGTGAACACATTGTTTTCAATAGGTTGAAGGAAGATTCCTATTCAGCCTTCCAGAGCTCCATGGCAAGGTCAAGAATCTGAACGAACGGACTGATATTCGCCTCCATTGCATGTGATGAAGTAATTGTTGCTACAAATGCTTGGTTAATGTAACTGGTTGTTCATTAAGTGCTACCACTACCATTGTTTTATCTTTCAGCCCAACATGGCTACCACAGTCATTCCTGACCTACCTGGACTGCTTTGTTGCAAAGAGGTGATGTGTGCCCTCCTGTTGCACCTTGAATAACAACAAATGACCCCCTGAGGTCTGTAAAGGAAACCAGCAAACAATACTTTTATTATTCTATACATGGACTTGATACTGAATTCAAAAGTACCAAAAAGCACAAAATCTGAAATAAAACTCACTGAATTTACAAGGTGTTTGTTCATTTCTAAGGATTTTGGAGCGATTTGCGATGCAATTTTACAAAGTGCATCGCACAATTTGCGATGCAATTTGCGATGCAAGTTTGACTAAATTGTATAGTTATAAAAAATAAGTTTACACCCACAAGGTTTCGGATTCACATTTACCTAAGCTGTGGCGGTGGGTGTTTGAGGAATTGCCTTTTATTTAGCGTGACGTCCGACAACCTAAGACTAGAGCAAGGGAAACAATCATATCGCGCACGACGCCGCGCTGTGATCCACATTCCCCCACACATGATGGGTCGATGGAAGCAGCATCGGTAGGGTTCGAAATTAGCGGTCGCCAAATGCGAGTGAAAACAGCGGCGTGCGAGTCAAAACCCTTCCCTTAGAAGCCCACCAGGCTAGTCAAAAAATTGTTCCTTTTCACAATAAATGAGGGGTACAGTTGTAAAATCCCAAAGAGAGATTATTTTTAAGTTCATAAAATGGTTTAGCAAGTCTTGATATTTGCTAGATTTAATGGACCGCGATCGCGATCGTTCAATTCATAGTAAACACGCACGCACTTCCCTTAACCACATGGTAGTGAGTAGCCAACGTTCGCCCGCACGCACACAACACATGGTAGTATTATTGTTCAGTACAACAGCAGGTCCAAAGTCCATCCTAACCAACATTCCGCACGCTGTGATTGGCCCGTCAATAAATTCATATTCATAAGGAAGCTTGGCTAGCCTCCAACTCCATACACGTTCACGAGTCGAGTAAAGAATTGATGCACAACGCGGCGCACGCTTGTGGATTCTGTACTATACACAGCGTTGGCTTCAGGCTATTCAAGCATCGACAACTTTTGCCGATAGAGGGCGTTGCAGGGCAAAGTTCATTGAATTTTTTCTCAATGTGCGTCGTCGATCGATCGTTAACACGAAGATTTCATTGCAAAAGAAGTTCTATAAAACCGATTCTCAAATTACAAATCCATGAAAATGGTTGTTGATGAAAACAAGTACTATTTAGGGCAGAAAAAAAGGGGATAAGATCGTTAAAAAAAAAAAAAAAAATTGTAAAGTTTTTTTTTTTGGTTTTTTTTTGACGCTACGAAAATTGTGTGCATTTAATAATACACGTAAAAAACTTGCGGGCAACCCAAAATTTAAGTTCTCTCTAGTGAAAAAAAAGTTAAGGGAATAGGCCTTTTTCATATTAAGTTTTGGAGCGTCTTATTCTTTAATTATAGACATTCTGAAAGTAGCCTTGGCCTGAAATTAAGCCTTAAAAAACACACAAATAAACCTGTGTCACAGGGTTAAATTTTCAACAATATTTAGGCATTTTAAAATTTGCTATACAAAATTTATGGACTGCTATGCAATATTTTGAGATTGCTATGCAAAAAAAAAAATTGCATAGCAGTTTTGCTATGCAAAAATTTGGGACCAAATCGTTCCCTGACATGTATGTGACCCAGTAACACAGGCAAATTGCACTACATATATTACCTGTGTAGGTGTTTCAAATAGTGTGTGCTAATGTTTTCCTTGAATTTCATGTACAAAAACAACAAGAAGGGCCGTAAATGAACTATTATGTGCACATCAGTGTACTGGCATGAGTGAAAACTGGTTAACAATTCACCGTTCTTGGGATTTGAACATGTTTGGGAACATTGGAATCTCACTTATTATATTGTACATCACTTCAACTCGCATTGGAATGTTGTACTCAACACATACATTCCACAACAATTTATAAGCAGGGAACCAATCACAATCAACATACACTACTTTTTAACTGGTAAACTGTTTTTGCTAAGCAAGATTCTTCAGTGCAAAGCCGCATTATGAAATTGAGAACAGAAGATGCCAGTGTCAACTCACCCCAACTGCAAGTACAGAACAGTCTGGTCTCCATTCTACACATAGATTAGTTCCATGTACTATGACTGAGTCATCAGATCGTCTGAAAGTCACTATCAACACACAAGGCTGTCAAAGATAACAAGGTTAAAAAGAACATATGTTAAGAAGAAGTCTGTAAAATTTATCATGAAGAACACAATTCAACTGTCTGCAATGTCATGGATTAATGCACACATTTCTATCTTCATCTTCTTCTCACAATCTCAGGTATCTTCAGACTTATAGAGTCACAGTTTAAAGGGGCTGTGTTGTCATGATCATGGCAGGCCTGTTGCTGCAAATGGAGTTATGAACTCTCACCTACATGTACATGTACTGTGTGTATTTATTGCACGTGCGCGCCTTCGCTCCATATCACAATCTACATGTATGGAGGGTGCGCGCAGGTGCAGTATCTGGGTGTACAGCCACATACTTGCTTTGATCATGACGATAGTGCCCCTTCAACACACGATTGAGGGTTCCTTTAAAGATATAATAATTTAAAATGATAATAATAACTCAGATAATCAAATCAAGGATGCCTGCACACAAAAATAAGTTATCCCCCAGCAGGATGGAAGACAATGGGTTTTTGCTTCATTTGTAAGGATCCCATCCTGTTGTTTTACACACTCTCCTTGTCCTACAGAAAACCTGTCTATGACTGAATCTCTCCACTCTGGGTACATAGGTCTTGGTTATACATTGTTGAGAAATACGTTTTGTTCAAAGCATTCACCAGCAAGTGAACATCTTTTAATTGTTCGAACGACTCAGAGTTGAAACTTGCTTTTAAGAATAAGTATTTTTACACAAGAGTGCATCTTATTTTTTGGTATTAATTTATGTATTTTTTAAGCAAATGATGCATGTAGGAATGAGGCACTGACACTGTACAATCATTCGTAATGTACCAACTTTCAGGCTGGGTGTGTGCACGCTTCATTTTGTATTCTTATTTGTATGCAGCTTCAATGAATAATTACAAGTCTAAACATTACAAATACACATGGTTCAATTCGATATTCATATTTATCCAAAAGCATTCTTTTTAATCCCGTAAAATGCTTTATTTGCCACATACAGTAACTGACAACTCCCTGCCCCCGCCCCCGCCCCCTTTATTGAATGGACGAACACACAGGACCACACCCACTGTGTATCAGTATGCCATGATCTACATGACCTCTTCACTGTCCTACTTCTACACATGTCTGCCATGGTCTACTAAACCATTAAACCTATAGGGAATTGTAAATAAAGGGATCTTGATGCTGACTACAGCACTCTGATGAGGCTATTGCTAATGCTCATTTAGCAGGTAATCCATGCACATAAATCAAGACATCATCAGAGGATCAAAGTACATGTGTATGATCAAAGAATCCTCTACAAATGGACATGACATGTACATGTACCATGCTGGTACCTACAACATGTACAGGTTGTGTGTCCTTGCTCAGTACTACATGGGGTCAGAAACAATGTTGATTATGTATGGGTATAATAACTAGGATTGTACAGAATTGCTTTTTTTTATTGATAAAAATGACCCACAGAAAAGTTAGAATACTATTCTGGGTTTGTCTCTCTTATTTTTGAGCACAATGCGCACTTCATCCACTAGGTATTGTACACTATACACTGTCTGCAAATATGATTTATTGTAAAAAACGTCTTCAAAATGTACATAGTTGTACTGCAGACCTGTACATGTACACATGTAGCCGTCATTGAGTATTTCAGGGCCAAATGGTGTCCTATTGATTTGCGTATGTACAAATCTGACAGGTGGAAGTAAATTTACCAGTTCAGGATGAACCTTTGTGCATGATGACACAAAAAACAATGAGAAAGTGTCAATATATGTCCAAATGTAATAGAGCAACCTGTGTAAACACTAGCTAAATATAACCACGTATCTACTACAAATACACACTGTATAAGGCCTCCTGGAATTCCATTGGAATGATCCGTAGCGATAGTAGCGACAGTTGTCAATTTGTTCTGGTGCAGTCTTCTTCAGTCTACAAATACAAATTATACAGTATTCCCCCCAACAAAGGAATCTACACACTTAACATTTATCATGTTACACAAGGATTGCAAAAAAAGAGACTTTTCTCACCAAGGACAAATGTTGGCCTTACATGTATTTCCTGGCTGAATCCCAACCCAATCTTTCAGTAACATTTAGGCCTATACTTGCAGTGGGAGAAAGTTCCACGCATGGTGCATTTTATGGGCTAATAAATAATAAAGTACTTTTTGCGTTCATTTATACTTTCCTTCCTGCCATTTAACAGGCCTGGAATTTCATATTTGAGAGGGAAAGGCTATTTTTATTTTGCAATCTAGCAAGGGCACTTCCGTTGGAAAATCTTAAAAGTCTACAGGAAACATGGGAAACTTTGGGGGCACCAACACCAAGACCAGGGGCAACAGAGGCCATTGGCCTCCATTTTATAATCGTGCCTCTTAAAAGCTGTGGATTTCACCTTCTGAACATTGATAAAATACAAACTGTTGCAAACTGCTTACCAAGCAAAATGACCAAGGCCTAACATGGTATAAATTCAAAACAAATTGATAATGGCCTCACCTTTTGAACCTGCCACTTTGGCAGTGTCTAAGACCGAAGACTCTGCTATTGAATTATGGGGCAATGCTTCTGAACATTCCATGGATTATTTCATTTTTGAGCACCAAGACTGGATATAAAAACTCAATTTTTACACCATCATCTAGCAAACAAAAACAAACTACATAAGTAATAAGTTTTGCTCATCGCTCTTCATTTCTCATTATGCACACAACACATTGCTCAACGGTTGTGCAAATTTTATACCAACATTAACACAAATACAGGGCCTACACAATAAAAGCTTAAGTGAAAAATTTAAGAAGAATGTCCAAACCCAGCGCCCCAAAATGTACTCAACCATGTACACAGTGAAATCAGCAGCCTCTTCTTACAACTAAGATTAAAAGTTAGACCTGAGAAAACTTTGCCCTGTGCCAGATCCTTGCACGACTCTCTGTCAGTGTATAGCACAGAGGAAAAGTCTGAGAATTTGCAACCAAAGGTAGCCAAGTACAGACATTGCTGGGGTATGCAAAGACATCAAACTGACCAGAGCTATAAAATCCTAGCCAACATGGTTGGGACACTTGAAAATAAACATCTCCCTGTCTCCCAGTTGTCTCCAAAATGTTGTTAATATCTTAAGCTGGAGAGAAGACCATGCAATGAGAACCAACAGTGACTGCAGGGGCCGTGGGGGGGGGGGGGGGGAGGGCCTAGCGAGATTTAACCAGGATTGTCAGTTAATAACAGGGGAACATTGACTTTTGACGTTTCCACTATCCACACCTAACAATCTACTGTAGGTAGAAGGAGTATGGTCCCAAACTCACTCTGGTGATTTTTAAAACCGAGTAGCCCCCTTAAAATGAGCACCAGGTTAGACTACATGCCTGTATCCTGTAGACACAAGATGAATGTTTCTACAGTACGAATCCCATCCTGCTTTAATTTCCTTTCTGTCTGTTATCCAAACATACATCTTGGCTCCTCATCATGTATCACTTTGTCTATGTACATTAACAGTTAGTCTGCAAAACAGGAGACAGGTAGCTTGATGTCAACATTCTAACCAGATGCCTTTAGTTTCCCGTTAGCTGTCTGGCTATGGGTGACACAGTCATTTAACATAATTTCCCCCATTTAATTAACCATCTAATTCTACTGATTTCCACTTTAAGATTCCAAGAATTTTAACCCATATATTTGTGTGCTTCTACAAATGTACTAGTTTGGGTTTCTTCTTTTTGTGCAGAGGTTGGCTATCAAAACAAGGTTGACCGATAACAATCAATTATGATAATACGTACTTTTGACAACTTGCAAACTGATCCTTTTTCAAGGAAATGTGTAATTTAATATGTTTTTACTTTGTCTTAGTATAGTGCTTGTGTAAACAGAAGCATAATTACTTCATTATGATATTTATTTCTATATTTTTTTATTTCATACAGCATTCTCAGCGCAAGAGCCAGAAATTGGTGGATAATAATTTTTAGTAATTTTAATAAAACTCCATAAAAATATGGACACAATTTACACACAACAAAAATACAAACATTAAAATGGACAAGAATTAGGCCCACTCTGGGCCAGACTGCTCCATACACGAAAAGACCCACATTATGAAGGTTCACAGGTTGATTTCCACTTTCATTTGCAAGCACTTCCGCTGTTTCAAGAATAAACAATTTTTGTAATATAGACAGACTGCATCTAGTGTTAAATGATCCAATAGTACATGTGCATTTATAACAATATTTCCTTAATGTTTATTAGCCTGATCAGACAAGCGAGAATTTTCATAATTTGACATTTTAAGAATCCTCATGTGTACAGTATGTGTATGTAGATGTACATGCAGTAGGACCTACATTTATTTGGAAATCTTCACCATTTTTACATAATCTTAGTTAAAATGTGAAAAAAAAGAGTCAATGTTCAAATAACATGAACATTGAAAAACATGAGATCAAATTGAGAACTGAAAGGTCACTGCGGGTGATTGACCCCAGGCAAGGCTTTTATTTCTTAATGCAGGTGCAACAAGAACATTTAAGTACTGGTTGAAATTCAATTAGATTGATTACAGGCCACATTTAACAATTCATTAAGAAATGTTAAAGGAGAAGTGTACCACTGATTATGAACCCCAAGGAAAACTAAACTTTTATGGTTGTTAATTTTAATACTAAATATGTACATGTACTTCCAAAAATCATTACCCATCATAATACAAAAGTTATTTGACTCCCATTGTTTAGAAGCATACATGTACATGTACATGTATGAGCGCCTGAACACAGACCAAATCCCTGAGAAAACCTTCTCTTTTGTTTTAATACAAAGACAGAATCACCTTATTTCATGAAAATGTTCACAGGTTGGTTTTATAGATTCTGTGTTTATGAAATCTATGGAAATGATTTGCTCTCGTAAACCTAAGATGTAATGTCCCTTTTTACAATAAACAATGTATTTCAGTCATTTTGGCAGAAGTGTTTACCCCTTTAAGCTTTTAGACAGTGAGTCATGACTTTTTCCTTCAATGTTCAATTTGGTTTGAGGAGTAAAGGAAGGCTTACACATAGCCTGGGGTCAAAATTTTAATGATGTGAGACTGAAGGTGTCAGGTAGCTTCACATTACCAATTAAATACACATATGCTAGCTAGGGGAAGAGAGAAATCCATGAACTGAAATCTCAGTGTTGGCCAACTCCGCACAACCATGTATGGTGGTATTGGAAGTGTACAATCTGACATGTCCAGTTTATGCTTTTCCGCATGGTTTATGAAGAAAAATCTCACCTGCTTGCCACTTTCCACTTAGTAAAATGCTAACTCCTATGAACACACTGGTTAAGTTTTAAGACAAACAGGAAAATTACATGTAGTTAATTCATAATCAAGGTTTTACTGAGTGTTTAGTCAATTTGAAAAGTATCGGTTGTATTTTTTAAATGAAAGCACTCAATTTACAAGACGTAGAGAAGAAACACCAAGGGCAGGGTGCACATTTACGGTTTGTAGAAAGTAGCTTGTACAGAATACTTTGTTCAAAATTTTATTCTATTAGTTTAGGACAGTTAAATCCCACATTGGCCAACATATATTGGTTGAATAAATTCAGGCCAAAAGGAAAACATCTGCAGGTGGGTGAGACTTTAAATTATACTGAATACGGTTATCATTGTGATTGATTAGTGGCAGTTCCTTGCCTTGGGATACAAAACTACTGTATAGCGAAGGATTATCGTAGAGTTGCAGTGTATTTTATTTTTGACCTGGAATTTACAATGTAAGTGATTTAAATTATCTGATAGATAAATGGATAATAACTCAGCTTGCAAACACATATACTCATGAAGGCTGAACATGCAGCCATATCGTTAAAGGAGTAACTGTAATACACAATTGCCAGTGCGCATTATTAAAACATACATTGCAATAGGTTTGGTGGTAGGTACAGTTTTGTCTGACAGTGACCCATTATATAAGGGTTTGCTTTGGAAAAAGGTCAAAGAAATGGGTCAATCTCTTATCAAATAATCCTGGACCCAACTTGGTCAACCCATACTCCTGCCAACCACATGCCTGGAACTGGCATTGCACAGAGGCCGGAGGTCGCGGAGGTCATGGTTAAGTCATGGCCTCTGCTACCCTGGTCTTGGCATTGGTACCCTTTCAAAAGTTTCCCATAGACTTCAACATTTTCCAATAGAAGTGCCCTTTGCAAAATGAAAATGGCTTTGCCCTGTCAAAGACGAAATTCCAGACCTGCAACCTACATGTATACTCCTGCCAAGTCATACTCAAGAAATACAACATAAATCCAGAATGGAATAGTATATATGGTTCAAGGTTCATTTAAGTGGATTACAAAACTGTATTTATATTTGAGTTGATTTAAAAACACCAGGAAAGTAAGTTTACTTTTAAACAGGTTAAAGCTGGCATTAAATTCTGGCACTCTGGAAACATACACATGTACCTGAATCTGTCTCATTTCAAACTCATTCTGATCAACAGATAAATGTCATTCTTCAAAATATCTCCCAACAACTGCACTTTTATTAATTATAGCAACATTTACACTTATAATTACTTTATCATGAATGTAAGTTTTTACTCACATTAAATAATGATTCACCCGGGAAGGAAGTTCCCTCCTGATGATAGGAAATCTGATGCTAAACCAATTTGGTTTTGTTCTCCTTTTTTGTTTTCGGTTTCTCTGTCTTTTCTTTTCTACATGTTCTAGGGTGTTGGGAGTTGCTCCTTGTGCCCATGATTGATATAATTACAATCAGTTTCTGATATTAAAACATTTGACACCTCCATGATTCATTCTTAAGATACATGCATCAATCTTAATACCTTGCTAGTCATAACATCATTCAAAGGTCACTGGCTACGACCAACTCACGCTCTCATGCACTCTAACATGGCGCGCTGAGATAGCTCAGGCCATGCATGTAGGTAATTACAAATTAGTTTGGGGGTAGGATCATAGGCCCCCCTTTTTAACAATCCAAACAGATTTAATTTACATAAATCAGACTTCCCTTTTGTGACTAAAAAGTTATGAAACTTTGTTGAAATTAGAATGTTTCACGCTACCTGTTAACTGTATTGGATACATGTTTCTTTCTGTATTGGATACAAAGTGTATGAGCCAGTGCTCAGGAAGTGGGCATGACCTCGACAGGAAGCAATGCTGAACTTTGACAGAGAATTGCTATTGCTAAGCAAAGTGTGATGTCACAATTCAAATCACTATGGCGTATTGACATTTGACAGCGCATCTTATAATATGAATCTTAGTCTTTCATAACCTCAAAGTTTAGCACTAATTGATTTTAACTCATTCCATGTTTAACTGTTTACAAAGTGTGGATGCAATAAACCTTGCATAATTTATTTATAATTTTAGTATGGTTCACCCTGGCAATGCCTTTGTGTCACTCAACGCATCACTCACTGCATTTAAGTTTTTCTTCTATCACATGGGACCAGACAAATTCCGGTCCCTTTTCACAAAAAGAAATTTATAATTCAGTGCGCTTTGTGTTTATAGGGAACTGCAATGGTAAGCGACGTGTTTTACATGATTTTATGTACCAAACAATTTTCTCAAAAATTGTCCTAAGTTAGTCAGTCCTAATTTTACAGAAGCACCATAAATAGGGCCAATCCACTTCTGGAATTTGTTGTAAAAATATCACACATTTTTGGGAAAAATCACACGCTTTTTTGAGTCATGAGTGCATAAATGATTTCACAAAACCTTGATTCTGCTCGGCGCGCTGAGTAAATCAGTCTGGTCCCCATTTAATAGTTGATAATATCCCTGTAAAGTTGTTGAGGGAACCCGACATGAAAGTTAATTTGTTATTACATACATGAACAAAAATTCACACTCGCGGACTCTAAAATTAATTGATTTTTCCCCAAAATGTGTGATATTTTTTCAACAAATTCCAGCAGTAGGGCTAGTACAGTAGCATTTGATTGGCAAGTTTCATGATCGAGAACGAGGCGGATTGAACATTTCTGGATATCCCCCGGCACTGGCATACGGGGCATTATTTTGCAACCCCTGCATGAACCCGGCCCTGGCATGCCGGGTATATCACAATCCCGGCCAGCACCAACATAATGAAGTGGAACTTTTTCACTCTGATGTTGAAAATAATTGGGAAACTTTTTAGGAAAAGATGGCAAACTGTCACTCTCATCCTAAAACATTGGAACTTACTAAATTAGTATCTTAGTCTTACCCACTAAATATATGAATTTATGATTATATTTTGGTGGCAAAAATGTGGCAATCAGATTCATCAACTTATCAAATGTTATGTTTGTCTAAAATTAAAACTTGCTATAAATTAATCAGACTCTTCTTTCTTTTTCTTTTTGTCTAAACAAGATTGTAGAAACAGCAACTGGGGTGCTGTACTCCTTTTTACGACCGAAGATGTCAAAATTTATTTAAAAGGAGTACAGCGCCCTAGTTACCTGGTTACTACTCTGTAGGTCTAACAAGATTGATAAAAAAGTAAACATTATCCCAAAAAGGCAAACATATCTATAACAACAAGTGAACAATATTTTCAAAATATTTATTATTGTATTTAACATTTGAGAAAGAATTATTAAAGACAATGCTCCGAACGAACAGATATCAAGAAAACTATTGGAAGTAAAGCCAATAAATTAAAATGCATGGAAGAGAAACAGTGAGAGGTCCACGACGCAAAAGGTTGAGGATAGAATAGATTCAATATCAAATCAAACATGTCAAAGCAACTTACTTTACACTGCCAGATATGAATGGACTGCGAAGTAATTACGACAAAAAGAGACCGGTTTGGTGACGCTAAAACTTCCTGAATTGCCTCTGATTTGACAGAAGGAATATCAAGATGTTTCGGCCATCCCACAGGAAAATACATGATGCAAAGAAATCTCTCTGATTTCACGTCAATATCGGTGCCATTTCAGACGACAGACACACACATAATTAAACACGGTCAAAGCAGCTTTCATGGAAGTCGCCATTTTCTCCAAGTTGTCATAAAATGAACTCTCTGTACCGTTCATAAGGTATCCTCTGATTGGATGATTGGAACTGTATACTGACGATAAAGCTCCATACATCCAATCATAAATCATTTCATTAAATCACTGACTGTTTGTTGTGCGCAGGCTAATTTTAAAGAACAGTTGGCGCAACAGCAAGATGATGACAGAAAAATATAATTTTTTTTTTTACATTTTAATACTCATTTCATACAAGTCTATAACAAAAAACATTTGTGTCCCAGTTAATATCAACCTTGAACCTCTTTTTGTTTAGATAAAGCAGAAACATTATCCAAACAAATAAACAAACAGTGTAAAAGGCAGAGTGGGCGTATACAAATATTACCATACAATGAATATGCTAATGAGTTCAATCAATCACTGACACCTGTCGTTCAATGGTGATTGCCTTGTGTACGGTTCCTATGATACCGGACAGCATGCCAATCGGTGGCGCTACAGATAGCCGGTAAATTCGTGTGACAATACACATTGTTAGTGAAAGAATGCTGTCTAATTATTGATCCAAGCCAGAAAAATACCAGCAGGGAATCCCTGGCTGTTCGATGAGGTTTGGGATTTCCTTGGTGTTGAGTGATTCTGTGAATTGGGGGAGAAATCGGCAACGATTTTGCACAAGGAAGGGAATATTTCTGTAGTAATCAGGTAGGAATTCGATCTCGATCTCCGGGCCGGCCGAGTACACAGACGTGGAATTCGGGTAGAAGGCTGGTTATTTTACCTAAAACAGTAGTAGTAGTATATTTCCATTCCAATAATACTATGCAGTCTGTTGTTGAAGCATAGTGATGAAGGTTCCTCCTAGCCCCACCATTGGGGCATGGTTTTTTATGTTTGTTGTACATAATGTATTTTTCCCTGATCCTCTGATCGGTGATGTCGTGCATTAGTAACTAAATGGAGTTCCACATTGCTAGTAAAACTATATTAAATATTATCATTGAAGGAAGCCTTGCTATGGTTGAATGATTGAAGTTATGGGAGTAAATATGCACACAATTTACTTAGGCATTTCAACAAGTTCTGTTCCAGCAGTCTTGTCTTGTCCTCTTATGGTTTCCTTTTCAACCCTGAAATCAATCTAAAAACTCTTGGTCTGGTGTTTTTGACATTTTTAATAAACTTTTATACCTTTGTTAATAGCTGGACATAGGGGTATGCAATAACCAACGATTGCAATGCCTTTAGTCCCGGTTCATGCTTCATGTGAAAGCAAATGCAAAGCGTATTACATGACGCAAACAATCAGGTATGCACTTTTCAATGGGACCCAAGGAAATTTGCTTCGTCTTCGTAATTCGCCTGAAATATAAACCGGGTCTAAGTTGTTTAAAGAGCATGAATATTGTGAAATAAAAAAACATATACAAAGTTTTTGCAACTGAAAGAGGAGTGTAAAAAATGCCTCCACCATCAACTTCATATGTCAAATTTTATGTAATCTGAAATTGCAGCTTTGAATTCATGCATTTGTGTAGGTATTATTGTTAGACTAACCTCATTGTGACGAAGAGATGATCATAACCCTGGACCCTGACCAGAGGGCTAGGATCATCTCAACTAATCAGTGGATGTATGACTATGAGAAAGATGTGTATGTATGACCATGTTGTACTTACACAATTAATAATCATGATTACTATAGGGTGGAAATACAATGACTATGTTGATTAAATGATCATTGTAATTTAAATTTAAAATTATTTATTTATTCCCAAAACTTAGCTTTGTTTTTAAGCATCATATTACTCTAAAAAGTTGTTAGATATTATTAATGTAATAATACTTGAAAACAAACATGGCTTAGGTAAAACATTTATCCTTTTAAGTTTTTAATATATGAAGCTTATGTTTTGAATTTCTTATACTTTTACAGCAATCAGTATCTGTTCCTAGGTTGACTGATAACAACACTCATCATGTCTGATCGTCAAACATCGGACATGGCTCGGAGTAAAGCAGCCAAATTATTAAAGAGACATGGCAGTGCATCTTCTCTCATGAGCGGCAGTGAATATGGGGGAAGATATAAACACACTGGGTAAGTCCAATCCCATCTGCTCATGACTAACAACATGTCAGCTTTTCCCTATCCAGGCAGCACTATGATTGATTAGGATTTGTTTGTATAGATCTCCCTTTGCATTCAAACTTCCTTAAAGACATGAACTGACGGGAAGGGAAGAGAGACACAGCATATGTTATATTCAAAGATTGTTTGAACAACATTTAATTTTTGTTTACTTTTATCTTGACTTCTGTTGTTAATTGTAAAAGGAAAAGAAATGTCATTTGGGAGCATCAGAAAGATATATTTTATAATAGTTGGCTAATCCAGACAAGGGTTAGCTTAGACAAGGGTTAGAATTGACAACAATATTTCAACAAGGGGTTAAGGGATTTTTTCTTTAATCATTGGATACTTCATTGCTAAGTAAGTTTTGGTGGTTAACCGGTGGTTAACGACTCAACGTTTCAATCAGTATGCTCTGATCGTCTTCTCCTGAAAACAGAAGACGATCAGAGCATACTGATCGAAACGTTGAGTTGTTAACCACTGGTTCTTTTCAGAACATACACTACTCAAAAGAGATTTTCACATGGTGTTACCGCAAAACTTACTTAGTTATACTTCCACCATGCAAAGTTTCAAATCCTACTTCATTGCTGTAAGTTCTTGTGTCTCTACAGATAACGGCATAACAACTTTTACACAAATTCTGTTTGTTGTTTTTTCCAATACCCAAATCATTTTCACATTACATCAAGTAGCCTATAATTCAGATAGATGTAACACGCTATCTTAATGCAATCTCGGTGCAAACTTTTCAGACATTGTCTGCTTGTTGACTGCAACATATCCGGGTACAAGTAACTAAGTTGAGAATACTGTATTTTGTTATTCTACAGCATTGCCCTATAGCACCTTCCCGTAGGTGTGCACAGGTGTCACTGTAAACTAATTTGTTTACAGTTGTTTACTCAAGGATATCTTAGTTCACTTTTTATACTGCAGTTCATGAACCAGGAAGTTTTCTTAAAACAGCTATATTCAGAGCCCAGACGTAAACAAAAGTGAAAAGAACAAATACATATGGAAAGTACCAGTCTTCCAATACTGTCACGTCTACACAACCTAAAGTACTAGTAATTAACCTGACGATATCATGTTACTACTAAGTATTCTCCTGACTTCTTCCGGCATCATGTAATAAGTGAGTGGACTTTCCTTGGTGTGTATCAACATAAAGCAATAATGATAATAATACATATAACAATACTCCCAGGTGCTTTAAATAAAGATAATAGAGATTAGGTAAAGCAGGTATTTAAGAAAAAGAAAAAGATTTCATAAAAGCAAAGACCATTCAAAATAAATACATGGAAGCCAGAAAAAAATAGAACTGAAGTGAAGTAAAACCTTGTAATTAAGAACTGAACGAAAACACTATACAGCTGATACTAGCAAAAACTACAGAATAAAATACACAAATCCTGGACTTACCTGTCTGTATGTAAATGATTCAGTACAATGTAAATGTACCCGTACAGTGTACACAGTAATGCATTATTCAGTGCATACTCTACACAATGCCGTGTGTGTGGTAACCTTGTATTCATACTTAATGACCTACAACCCTAACTGCTATTATTGCATTTCAACATGCATTCTCAACTTTTCAAAAGCCCTTCAAACTTTTGCCTGACAACAGTACACATGTGCTTAGCACCGAGATATAGTAAAACTTTTTATTAAAGAAATAAAATCACCTATGTAGATGGCAAATTTAACAAATAGAACTTTAAGCTGTAATATATTTCTTAAACGAGATTCAACTGAGGAACTTTTAAATGAATTAGATCTTCTGAGAATAGGAGATTTTCTATTAATATCCTTAAAATAACCACTTAATTTAAATTATAAATAAGTGGAGATAATTAAAATGATGAGTAGCAATTACTTATTGATTTTAATCAAGTAAGTAATTGCTAAAACAATCAAATAAGTGCACTGTTAGAGCCACTTTTAATTTCAGCATCATTCAAATATTTGTGGATGTACATGTACATTGTTAGTCTATATTGTTTGCTCTCTGTCTGCTACAGGAGAGTTTCTCTGCTTTTAATTATTGATAGAATCAGTAGGTATTTTAAGGACCTGTAGTTGGCGATTTATAATTTATAATTTGTTCTGAAAGAATCATTATAAAGAACTGGCTCTTCCTAGATTATTTATTAAATAAACTCTGGGGTATTTAAACTTTCGAGTCAGCTGAGAAATGATCGATCCCAAGATCTTTAAGCGATGCAGGAGCAGGAAACAGAAACTGCAACTATGATATATAATTAATGTAGTTTGAAAGGAGTGTCTCATTTGCATGATGAATAAATACAAGGCTTTTTCTATTCATTATTAATCATGTTTGGTAGTTTGGGAGGTGGTCTGTGGATGGCGCTTAGTAAAATTAAAAGCTATCGTTGTTACGTCATTGACGCGGGAACAAGACGTTGTTCCTGGTTTATTCTGGTGTTGTACAAGTCCTCAGTTGTCAAGATGTCACAGGCTGCTACTGTTGTCACATTTGCCCCATCCTCACAGACCTTTCCCAGGCATCGGATTGGTGGTAGGAGGCGCAGTGTCCATGGCAACAACAAGTTGACTGTTCAAAATGGCAAGGGACGGGCTGAAAGTAGAGTCAGGTAATGGTAGATTAATGAATATGTGAGCAGTGCATACATTGGTTACTAGTAGTGGATTCAAGGTTTCATATTTTTCAGAACCAGCACTGGATTTTTGTATCGGTGTAATTTTTGTCGCTTCATGTTATTCATTCCATGTTTAATAGTAAATAATAGAGATGAATCTCAATGAGCAAGGTAAATGCAGTCAGCTTTTAACTTAGTCTGATTTTCTCATTCTAAAGTGTGTCATGAAGTAATCTGCTTGTAAATCACAGTATAATATGGTTTGGAGATTATTATAAGCAAAAATAAAAAGGGTGTAAGCATGAAATGGGAACATTGTATTTTCAATAATATTGTTTTATAGGGTCAACTGTAAGTAATTACACACCTTTTGTTCTTTGGGGTGGCTTCTTTAGGTAATTGGTTGAAGATCAGTAGTAGTAAACAATTGTTTACAAATACATAACATGCCCTTTGTAACAAAAAGCGTGCCATCGTACTGCCAATAATTGGAGTTTATTGCTATATGTAAACAAGTTTTATTGAAATTATCAAGATATTTGTGCCATTTAATAATCTAGTAAAGTAAATAAATGAGTAGAGTTATTGTCACCTTTGGTCCCAGCCTAATAACAAACATATAATTGATCAAGAGATGATACATTATTACAATAATCTTGCACTTTGGATCAGCATTTTGAGACCCAATGGGAATGTAATCAGGGTAATTAGAGGCGTGATCAGCCAACAGTTGTCAACATATCCAGTAAATTGTCTTGTCTTCTCTACGTGTCTGTCATGTCTGTAGGGACACATCTGTGCCTCAGAATTTCTAATCTGGAATCATGCATATACTAAACATCCATCCCACACATCTGAATCTCTTTGCAAATCTGCTGACATTTTTACATTAGCGCTGAAGTGGCAGACAATTCTCCCACACTCCATCCTGCAGTCATAAATCTACAATTTCTCAAGGAGTTTGTTGTTTCCGCTGGTTGTCATATGTGTGTAGTTAGGTGTCACCATGACGTTCCAACTTCAGCGTAGTCGAGGCATGACTCTGCCTAGTCGTATAGACACCAGCATCAGGAATCGTAGTCGAACTCTGTCCTTCATTAGGAAACTCAGAAGCAGGTATCTGTCTTATGTATTCATTAATACAGGAGACTCTCCAACAATAGTGGTATTTAGTTACACTCGTTTTTTTCATTTAATAAATTCAAAGCATCATCGTTAGTTCATTTTTATTCCAGAGTTTTGTATGTAGTCTTAGTGTTAGCTCGTAGACTAATTTTCAAATCATGTGTTAAAATTATATTGGAAATTTTTATTCCATCATGATTTTACAGTGTGCATATTGAGGTAAAAATTGAGGCACACAATTTTTTTCTCTTCTCAATCAGACCACTAAGCTCTTTCCGTAGGTGTGTTCACTATTTTGTTTAAATTCAGATATAAAGGTTGTTTGTTAATGAAGTTCATTCCGTGAGCTCAATGTCCACACAAAAGTATGAGGTAAATTTCAAGATACAGTGTGTTTAATACAGCAATGGGGCTGGGTCATTTTGTGGAAAAAAGTATATTTATTAGGAAAACCGGCGACTACTTTCTAGGGAAAGTGTGTTCAATTGAATCTCACTTACAGTAGATAAAGAATTTAAATAAGTTGTTCATTTATTTGATCGGTACTTTGAAAATTTTGATTTGGAATAATGTACAATTTTTAGACCAATAAAATCTCATCAAATACATTTATTGTTGTTTAAGTTTCACGATTAGTTCATTTATTAATTTGTTATTTCTTTGTATCCCAGACAAGACATGAGATCATCTTTAAT
Source organism: Pisaster brevispinus (assembly GCA_023634235.1). Taxonomy (NCBI): domain Eukaryota; kingdom Metazoa; phylum Echinodermata; class Asteroidea; order Forcipulatida; family Asteriidae; genus Pisaster; species Pisaster brevispinus. Next base: position 2,480,191 of record JAMKCF010000029.1, on the reverse strand, counting down.
CTCACTTCTATACAATGTTTTTTTAGCCCACTGTTTTCATTTCAATTGATTTGTTAATTTTTGTTACAATGTAACAAAATTCAACAACATTTAACATTCTAACTCCAGGTGCCTATACATTCAATATTAGGCAGATTGAGGTTGTTTATTAGATAATTATTTCATGAAACCTGACCAAACAAACCTACATATTGATAATTTCACCCAGATGGAAACATTCTCTCAGACATACACAAAAACGAAACACAAAACAAAAAACCCATTTGTGTTTATTGTCAATGCGGATCTAAGGTACATGAGGAATGAGGATCGAGAACTTTGTCATCACAATTCATAGCATGATTCTGTAATTTAGCATTATGATGGTGGATTCCTCCTTAGCCCAGAAAAATAATTATGTGGTCTAGACATTCTGTATATTTCTGCATGGGTTACCTAATGTTGTCCTTTTATGAACATCATGCAGCCAAGAAATAAGGGAAGGGTGTGAGGGTGCATCTCAAAGCCTACCCTGTAATTGGGGTCAAAACCCTTGCTGAAAAATTAGTGAAAAGTGCAAGCCCAGCACATTCCCCTAAGCCTACAATGGGCCTGGAAAAGTGTTGAGGTTTAAGATACTCTTGTCGCATTCTCAGCCTTTTTAAATAATATTTTGAGTCAAAGTTTGATCTGTTGATCAAAGTTTGATATTGTCACCCTATTTTTGATCGCTTTTTTGAGAGAAAGCTAAGGGGTGTGCTTGTTGAGTCTTTAATCCGCCCCTAATTGCATCTCCTTAATCCGCCTCTCCTTAATCCACCCCTAGTTGTTTCCACAATTCAAATGCATTTACAGCACAGTAAGGTTATTTTATTTAATATTGAAGAAAAATATAAGAAATGAGATTGCGAAGTGCATGTTATTTCAGATGAGTTGATCACTTTGTTTGCACTTTTTTGCCTTTATTTGAGTCAAACTATAAGAGCAATTTATTTTTAGCACTTGGCAAATTCTGGGGGATGATTCGATGCCCCCCTCCTAGTCAAAAAAAGTACTGGTGAGGGTTACATCCCCCCATATTACCCCCTGGATTTTCACTAGTTAACACCCCCCCCCAACATTTCCATCAAAGCGTTCTTTTATTTACTCCCATATTCTAGGAACAGGACCTGTCGCTTGGTTGCCCAAGCAGCAGAACAAAACATTTAGACCTATCCATACATCATTCTGTATGGAATCTAGGTCGTGTAGTGCTGTTCATACACACAATTCTCTTGTCTCTAACTTTGTTGAACATTCTAAAAGCTAAAGTTCAACATGTGTACTTGAAATCCTGGTTCCAAGTCTAGCGATTCTAAGGATGATGGGATTTAACAATGAACGTAGAGCCAGGGTTGTTCCATTGTATGTTTCAAAAAAATAATAATTCCACACAGGACAGTCGTCTTGATAGCGACTGTTGGTTTTGCTTATACATCGATACAAATTTGAAGACAAAAAAGAAAGATTTGCTGCTTGACTTCACGCACTTTACCATGATTGAATCTAAGAAATGGCTGCTCGTTTAAAACTTAAGGCTTTTTCTTTTGACATTGTGAATAATGAACGCCCTAGAAGGTAAGTTAATAAGGAAAAACTCTTTGCAATATTGTAAAAGTATAAGCTGGCCAAGGATGATCTAGACTAAGTTGGACAGGCAAATCATTCTAAAAAATATGTTCTTGGTTGTTTTATTTGGGTTGTTTCATTCTCCTACAACTCTTGACAACCTAGATTTTATGACTTGAGTGTTTGTGTTGCTGACCCATTTTTTTTAGTTTAATGTAGTTTCAGGAATGCTTCTCATCTACAAGAAATGCAATTCTGCAAGGAATGTGTATTTTATTTATGGTTTATTATTTGAAACCAGATATAAGCATTGATTTGATGAGCTTTGACTTGATGGAAGGAAGGATTTGACATTTCTTTATTAACGGATATTCGTTATTTATTAATGTGTTTTTTTAGCTCGGTCAGCACCGTGTCGTTTATGGATGAACCTCAGGATCCCAACAAGCAAGGTTCCAGCGTCAAATTGGAACCAACATATCAAATGGATCCCAAGAAACGATTCCCAGTCAACACGGTCAAAGACATCCTGGGTGAAGTCCTGCAACATTACCTGGCTGAGGAGAAATATGAAGCAGAGCTTTGTAAACAGATGACTAAGACCATATCAGACGTGAGTATATCAACCCTTAAATACAATCCAGTCTTTATTTATTCAGTCATTTTCAGTATAGAAGATTTCTATTGTTTGTTTATTTATTTGCTCACTTCCGAAATTCTAGAAAATCTGCTTTCTATTTAACTATTTATTCCCTTTTTTAAGGTTGATTCATTGGATGTATAAACCTTTGTTACAAGGAAGAACAGTTCTTAAAAGAACAGTTTTAGCTTTCAACCCATTTTGACTAGCCTGATAATAAAACAAACAGCAATCAGACATCCCCCCTTGCTTCGTGTGAAATGTGAAGATGATCAAATCTATCCATTGGATGCCATGAGTCATACATATACAAACACATGTATCCAGTATTTCTAATGATCAGCTTTAGGTCACAATAATCCCTAGTCTCAGTTATCCCTTTATTTACCTTTAGTCTACTCAGTAAGCAGTTTGTTTGTGGAATGCGTTTGCTTTTTTCTCTATTTAACTACATGCCTGTTGTGTACAATACTGTGTCAAGGACTGTGTGCAGTCTGCATGCATTTCTGTTTATTGACAAAGCTAAATGTTCATTATGCAAATCTCGCGCTTCAAATGTGTGAAATATTTCCAGCGTCTACCACTTTGGCTGAGTCCAGCAGCTGAAATGCTTCATCCATGTGAATTATTTCAGAGGGAAATCTTTAAATCTCATATAAATGCTTTTGTAATAACAGATCTGTAATCAATTAATCAATTGTCCTGTAAAAGATAGAATTCATCTAATCCATCTTTAACATTGTGTTTAATGGTGTGTGCATGTAAAGTTGACAAAGCTACCTGACAACACAACACAACAGAATCAATAATAAAATGCCTCCCGGATGTGGGCGGTTTTGGAGGTGTGGTTTATTGGGGTAAGGTTTGGCATACTGCTGCAATGAGCTAATGAATATTAATCAGTTAACTCAGCATTCACTGTTGTGGAGTTTGTGTTCACTGGGGGCCGGGGAAAAAAGATGACTGAATATTTAAATAATAAACAGCCAGGCTATATGAAATATGAATTATGCAACAGTTTGATTGCATTCTCTTTGGTATAACTGATGAGACCGTAAAATGCTAGCAGCCCAATGTTATAAGAGTACATGTCTCCAGTATTATTACTTTGTTGGTGTTGCTCTCCAAGCTTGTGTTTTCTTGTTTGCTCCTCTGTAAAACCTTGCATTGCTTTGTTTTCAATGAAGTGTCCAAACCAAAGTTAAACTGTTGAGTTTTATTTTGAACAATTTTTTCTTACAGGTTGTTAAGGCAAGAGTTAAGGATCTACAACTTGGACGCTATAAAATCATAGCCATTGTGCACATTGGTGAGCTGAAAGACCAGGGGTTGAAGATAAGTAGTCGTTGTTTGTGGGATGCAGCCAATGATAGTTCTTCATCGTATGAGTATCGTAACAACTCTTTATTCGCTACAGCAATGGTATATGGTATCTACCATGAATAGAATCATCTTGAGCTTTATACAGCTAATGGGTTAAGGTGTTGTTCTCTTTCTTGGTTACAGTCACAATTAGACAGATTCAATTTATAAGCCCCCATCACAATAATAACTGCCTAGAAAATGAAAAAACGAATGCATCACAAAAAAACACAAAATTTTAAAACCTGATTAAACATGTAAACATGGCATACTGAAAGCAAAAACCTCAATGACACTTTGAAAACTTACATTTAACAATAAAATGAGCTTGGTTTATTAAATTTAAAAGTTTTTATCAATTGATTAACTTACAATCATAGAACGGTCGCAGATTAATCTTGTAAAAGTGTTTAAGTAAAACTTTAATTTTAAAAATAATGTGGGGGGAGGGGAATCACATTGGGTTTTTTTGTATGAAAAAACAGCATCCATTATTGCATGCATTATTATGACACCTTGATATGTAATGTTGCATGTTTGACACAAACATTCCATTACCAGCAGGAAGGATATTGATCACGTTCATACCCCCCAATGTTTGTTTTTTTCTTATGTTGCTTGGCAAAAATTTTCTTTTCTCGTGCCATCGAATTTAATGCTATTCTTTTGGCTTCTTTATTCAATGGGCTGTGTGCACATTTCTGGTTTATCAGTCACTTGATGGGGTGCAAAGCTACCCATTGTATTTGACAATTGATCAAGGCAAGATGACATGACCATGATATAGTGCGAAGTCATAACCAAAATATCACCTATGGGACATTCCAAGTTAGTTCAAACCTGGAGTTAGTGGAAGTCTGCTCCATGTATGGGTAAAACAAAATAATATAACGTTGAGTTATAGTCATATGATTTCATGGATTTATAATTCACAACTATAGAAATTGAGATTTGTGTTTTATATGGGTGCTCAGTGGGTTTTTTATAGAAAAAAACATAAATTGGGATATTTCACATTGGTCAAAGCAGTACAACGTACCTCTGCAGGTTGTAGAAGGGATGTCAGTTGTGGTAAAGAAAGGACTGGACTGTAATTCTGAGTAATGGGATAATTAAATTAATCATAATGGGCTACCATATCATGCAGCTTTTTCATTAAAACAAAAATTACAATAAAATACCTATTGGAAAAGACACAGTATTGTTGATTAATTGTGGTTTTTGAAATATACCCAGATAGCAATAACATAGATATACCTTGTTATTAACTTCCATTAATGTATGATCTGGGGTAAATTATGCATGGCCAATATGTTTGTGTATATAGAGTTTGTGTGTGTTTTCTCTTTAATAAAGAATAGTAGTCAGATTTAATATTAATTACATTTTGATAAATCCGTCAGATTTCTGTTTATTCAAAGGGTTGGTACAATGTTTGTAGCATTCTAATTGAAGCTAGTCAATTATTCAAAGATATCAGTGACATTTTCCATTGGAAAATATTGTTCACATTCAGGAAAAGTTTGATATTTTTTAAATGAAAAACTCTTATTCAAAAAATAAGATGTGACCATTGTACAATTGGAATGAGTGTAAATTTTCTCAAAACCAATGTTGTACCTTCCTTTTAATATTAGCTGCAAATGTCCAAACATATTTTTATATATTCAAATCATTTAGATTTAATTGTATTTATAGAACTGAATCACTTGGTAAGTAAGATTGAAAATATCACTGTATAAGAATCAGGAATAATATTAAGAAAAGCACAGACTGTGTTTTGAATCATGTTTAATATACTTCATGGTTATAATGCAATGTTTGAACTTTATTCAACAATATAAAGAACTATATTCCTGTACATTGGCGCTGGTGTCCTGCATGCTGGATAGGTCCTTAAACTAAATCTGCTAAAGTAAGGGCTAGTAGGGTCCAATTTCATTGAGTTGTGTCTAAGCATAAATCTGCTAAGCATGGGAAAACTGTGCAGGGTTACCAACCAAAATGTAATTTCATTTATCTATGTGGACTGGTCCCATAGGCTATATTTTGCTTGACGAATCATTTGATCACCTTTGTTCTTCTAAAATAAATGGCAAAAACAGTGTTGATGAGAGATGAATTCAGAAGGGTTAGAAACCGTTGTGTTGTGAAGAAGGGTGCACAAAGAGGGCCTTATTAAGTAAGTTAACTTGCTTTTCCTGAAAGAAAAACCTGACCCAACCTTTACCACCCTGCCTTTCCTATAGCAAATCGCCTCTGAGTCTGGCCCTACCCCTTTTGAGAGCTATGGTTGCCATCATTTTACCATGGAGGAAGGAAAATTGTCCCCAATGATTGGACCAATGTGGTAATACATGTACATACATTAACAGTATTCAAATAATTAATGGTTAGTTGTTTCGGAAATTGTGTGTGCGTTTTCAATCAACTAATGTACTCCTATCTAAAGTATATGACCAACCCAAACTCCAAGGGTTAACAACAGAGTCAGTTGAAGGGTCTGAATTAACGTTTGGTAATGACTCTGAAAATTAATGGCAATAAAAACTTACTTGGTAATAAGTACAGCGCAGCTTTGGATAGTGTAATGCAGCTTGAGAAACATTTCACTTCGAAGTACTACGGTTATGCAAAAAGATATCACTTTTTATCCCCCGACATATCCGCTCTGGATGTTTGGCAATATCTACAAAATGCGACCACCTTTTGAAATGAAATTTTCACAGGTCAGTTTTATTGTATATATCTACATTTATGTAGGATTAAAACGGTTGCAAAAACCAAAGGTATACTTTGCTTTTCAATGAACTGTGAAAGCCATGTACTTGTAATTGTAAACAAAATTGTAAAATAGGCCTAATTTTATATTTTACACCTTCCTTTTGTTACAAGCATTATGCGCAACATTGTTGCATTGCAGTCGCAATAAAGAATATCATTTTTATTAAGCAACTAGCTACTGTGTTTCTTTATTCTGTATTCACCGAGTCAACAAATCTGGTTCTTGCATACAAGTGCAACACTTCGAACTGTAGACTAAACTCATTATTTTCATATAGCAATTCCAATTACAATAGCAATGGTTTTATTAATGAATTCATATTTCCCTATATTGTTTCAAACAACTGCAATTGAAAAGTGAGTTAAAATAAGAAGTATTCAAATATGAAATATTCAAATCTGAAGTATTAAAACCCTTCAGTTTAGAGGACCCTCTCCTACAATTTACCAAAGTAAACAAGCTTTTTTCTTAGACAACTTCTACAAATAAAACTCAATGTAAAGTGCTGTAGCTGGGGTTTGTTTCACACAGGGCAAGATTCGAGGATGGTGCACTGATCAGTCTGTCTTTGAAAATATTGGCATTAGTTTATATAACCATAGGCTTATCAGCCACAACCCGAGGGGAACTTGCACTCCAAGGTGGCTAATATCCTTGCACAAAAAAAAGGTTATACAACTTGTGACCCCCAAAAATGTGGTCCATTTGTGCCCAGAGCACACGCCCCCACCCCAGCTACGCCACTATTCATGGGGTAGCCTTTCAATACCTAAAAACAAAGTTAGCATTTTCCCTGTTTGTCAACAACTGGAGCTTAAGTTTATTTTTATTTTTCTTAAAATCCACCTTCTGAAACATGTAATCTTCATATAATGCCAGCCATTAATACTAAATATGAGTATTTTTATCTAGTAATTAAGCGATTAAGATATTAGCCGCTTATAATTCCATACATCGAACATGTCAATACAACATGTAACAATAAGAAAAGAAGCCAAATTTAAAAATGCTGTTAAACTATAAGTGGCCAAATGTAGATTACAAATTGAATCAGGCTACCAAATGGTGTACTACACATGAGTCAAATTTTAACACATTGATATCAAAAGAATGTGGAAACTGCTTCATTCCTCAGTAAAATTATAATGAATTGCAGAACATGAATAACTCAATAGGTGTCAAGGTTCTGTTCATTTCTGTTCTGAAATTTGTTTTAAATATAATATGTATACATGTATTTTTAAATGTAAGGACTTTCCAAACAAGTCCTGTATTTCAATGTTTTCTCAACTAATAAAATATATTAGCTGGATTATCTTTGTAAAAACATGTGGTTAGAAATGCTAACTCCCCGAACATATTTCAGAGAGAATTTATAAAATTAAATAAGTTGCACAAATCTCAACGGGTATCAACGAACGACAAGGTCGGACGAAGAAAGATAATTGGGTGACACCAAACCTTGGTCTGCAATATTTCACTCCAACTGAAAAAACCAAGAATATACACAATGATGACCAACTGAGAGTGAGCCAAACGCATTTCCAATAGACTGAGTTTAAACCAGGGGTTAAAATAGACAGCAAAGCTTTCAATGTGACTAACACTCGTAACTTGAACATTTTGAAACATTCCTGCTCTATAAAAAAGCACGGCAAGAAACAAAAGCTTCCAGGAATGACTGAGTATCACACTAATCATCAAATGACAGGAATCTCTTAATATTCTCGGGACATTCCGTGACTTCCAGCATGAGTGATCTACCACTCCCCTTGATGGCCAAGACAACATCCCGGTGTGTTTTCCCTACCATCGTCTCACCATTTATGCTCACGATGTTATCACCAACCTGAAAACGGACCGGATTTCAATGAAGAAAAAGATTATTAAAAAATAATTGGGTTTTAATATTTCATCCAGAATCATAAATAATTATGTTTGTTTCTTTTGAGATTCAGCTCTGTGCTGCCAATTGGATTTTTAATAAATATGACATGCAACAAAATGAAATGCAACAAAACAAAAGTCAATGTTTTTTTCATATTTCTTTAAATGTAATGTTTTAAGGGGTGCGTCTCTTTAGTAAAAGTTTTGTTAGTTGTTGTCGTTTGGAAGGATGTAGGCCTACCATCTTACCTTGATAACTCCTGTACTCTCAATGAGTCCACCAGGATCAATATCAGTGATAAGTACAGGTAGCAATCCTACCGGACTTTTGACACCTCCAGCTATCGACATCCCTAAACCTGAAGGACCCGGATGTACAACCACCTGATGTGGAAAGTATCAAACAAAGATCTTCATGCAAGAAAAGTATGATCCCGGAACAAATCACCACCATCCCAAAACAGTTTAATAGAACAGTTCTATAGAAATGATGCACTGACCAGAAACATTAAGTAATCTGCATGTTGGGAACAAATATGATCGATTACGTTTGTTTGTTTATTTGTTGGGGTGTTCAGGTGTTTGTTGGGGTGTTGGGTTGTTTGTTTGTTGTTGTTTTTTTAGTAAGAAAAAGTATCAAAACATGTCGATGTTGTTTAGGTTTTTTTAAGATCAGTTTCAAAGAAGCCTTATATGTTTCTTGGGTATCGGAAGAGAACTAAAATATTGGGGTTGATACAGAAACAAACATCATCTTATAATTGAGAATTCCACTTTCCCTCAATGTTGGTTTTACCATTATGAGAATTCTGAAGCTGCATACCTTACGAGTTACAGGTAGGTCAAGTAAATCTTCATCCTTGTCACCAGAAAGAGACGAATGGGCAGAGGCTGATGTCCCCGAACAAGAAGGCATGTCCAAATCCGATCCATTCTCTTCTGACGAGACAATAGAGTGTGGGTCTTGGTAGACATCTTCAATAGTTGGAGACGTGCTTCGTCTTGTAGACATCTTTTTAGCTCTGACTGCAGCCATGCTTACATACTGGTCTGTTTCACTAAATGGGGGGTCTTGGTTTCTGGTAGCAGATTTAGCATTTCTTATATCATCCATGGACACATAATCTGCATCTTAGGGTATTAAAAAGACAATCATTAGTAAAGCAGGCCTTTTATACAAATCACAGAATACTTATTGGATGCCTGTTTGTGTGTGGATGAGCATTTTCTAGTGTTTAGTTTGGTGGTTTTGTTTAAACAGCTTATTTAGCTGTCATATTGCTGCATAGTATGTATGTATATTTGCTACCCACTCTAGTGAAACATGCCTATGGCTAATTTGAGTTGTTACACTGTGTATCAAACAATGGAGCAATAAATAATAAAACTTACCTGCCATGGTGAGTTCTTGATCTAAAACCCTCCTTCATTCAATGGTTTATCAGTTTAATGAGGAAGTAACATCAGAAATATAGCCTTCTGCTCCCTCTAAAATGTTCCAGAATAGTTCAATAGATTCCTGTTACAGCCTGTCAAAAGTAGAATTTCTGAAGCGTGCAATTGTACACTTATTCAAACTATTACTCACATTTTCGCAAGTAGACCTACCTAAACAAACCCATTCAATTTATGGTTCCGCTCCATTGCATTTCAGGTGACACAACCCAAACTACTGGCAGAAGGGAACAATGCTCCCCAGCCTTGAAAACATTCCAAAGTGACAGAGCAACTTTAAAGCTGGTCTTTGCTGAAACTGCCTGATACTGACCTAATTTTGTTGATTTTCAATCACAAAAACTCACATTTGGAGAGAGCAAGTTAGGTTCAATGAATATTTATTGAAAACATCACTAGATGACTCTTGAAAATGAAACTAGTCCCTTTTTGGTCAATACTTGATAAGTGATTTTATTGCTTTTTAATCAAGATATCATGGGCATTTACAGCAGACATGGACTATTGAATCCAATGCCACTCTTTTCTAAGGTCAGTTGTGTATTTCTTAATTCATTAAGTGTTTGTCCTGTGTTCCTTCGTAACAATGTGCAAACTTATTATTTTGTGTCAAGTTCCTTATAAAACACTCTGTTTACTCATTTACCGGGGGTCTCCACTCCACAAGCTTGCTTTTAGGAGACCTCTACCCCACTTGATCCTTCTTGTTTAATCCAAGCATCGTGTATTGTTTAGCCAATGACAGCTGATAGAGTGGAAATAACCTGAACTAAATTGAGCTGAGCATGGTCCTTCTGTCAATGATAATGAATAGGATGACCTCCCTCCAAACACACACAGAATCAGTTTATTTAGTTATACAGAGGTCCTGTTGACGTTATTAACACTTCCAGTCATGTACAAAACTTGATGTTCATGTCACTGCTCATTTCCACACCTTATTTTTCTGAAAAAGTCAACATGAAACTATCAGTAAAACAGCAGCGGCAGAAACAATAAAGGCACCATAATGAACTGTTACATCAAATATGACAATTTTCTGTTCATTTTCATAAAACTTTATCAGAACAAAGACATACAAGTTCAAGTCAAAAATGATAATTTATTTTATTCTGACAACGGCCTACTCCGTTATAATTGCCTATCCATATATTATACCTTTAATATTATTATATTATGCTACTTATTCACTGCCTGATATTCACTGAGTAAACATAGAATACTTTACATTTGTTGATATTAAGGCATTTGTTGTTGAGAATTCCAGTGAAAATGTCACTTGCAGCAATGATGGTAAAATACAAGCATTTTCAAATAAAATACCTTCCAAACTTTAGGCCCAATTCAAGGGAAACAAAAGATTATAATAACCCATTGAAGGATCAGCTGGATTGGTAAGGATGATAAAATCATTGAACATTTTTGATAAATAAACTCAAGTTGGATTCAAAGTTGAGATTTGTTTAAGTGCAAAGATAGAAACTATTTGGGAAGGGTGCAATAAAGTCTAATTCAGTAAGAGAAAAGGTGGTATCTTGTACTTATGGTAAAGGGTAATTATTTCCTAAAACAATGCAGTATTTCATGCAAATGTTCTTGTGCATACATTCCCAATAAAACATGCTTTTTGCAATTATATCAATTCATGACTGTATCATGGTTGTACATCATTATACAACCTTCTGACTTGACAATAAAACATTTACAGACTCCATATCAGACAAAAAATGTAGAGTAACAGTAACAAGTTTGTTCATCCCTACAGCTGTAGATGAATGATGCTGTGCAATGGAATATACACATTATTTACATTGTACAGACAGTTAAGAGTGAAATCAACGATACATGCATACTTGCAAAATATACTTACATGAATGTTTACCATACTATTAACACAAGTAATCCTATTGGTACGCAGGTTGCTAATCATTCACATCAACAATCTCTACCCTTGCAGGTACCCATTTACTCCTGCGTGATGAGAAGCAATTCTAGTTAAGTATCCTGCTCAAGGACAAAATCAAGTGTCATGACTAGCTCAGCCACCAAAACACAAGTCTGATTCACCTTCATGTTAAGTCAAGTCAGATTGGAAACTTGACAGAGTAGATACAATTGAGGTTTTTTTTGCAGTAACACCATGTACATAAATCTCTCCTTGAGTTGTGGTGATTCTGAAAAGAGCAGGTATGTAACAACTTGATGTTTGGATCAGTATGTTCTGATCATCTTCAAAACAAAAACTATGTTGACTTAACAAATAGTCACTGAGCAAAAATGACGTCACAAAACAAACTACTATGGCAACAATGAATATGGTAATTTGAATCTCAGTATTTGATGAACTTGAGCAAAGGGCCGTATCCAAATTGGTAGCTACAGCTACGGCTATGACTGCTGCTAAGGCTGTTGCTAAGGACGTCCTATACTTCAGTCTATGATGAAGAGGAAACCTAGCCATAGCAGTAGCTGTAGCCACTACTTCCGACACGTCCTAGGTTTGCTAGCTCTCGTCAAGCTTATTAACTTCACTTTGCTCTGATTCTGGTTTGAAATTAATTAAAACTGTGGAACCTAGAAAATTGCTAGTCGTATTCTTTGAATCAGGGAAGATACAACACAACCAGCCTGGGCCCACTTTTACAAAGCTGTCAAGCACAAAAAAATGCTTAGAAAATTTAATTGCTAAGCAGAAACTGAGTGGGGAACCAGTCGCAACAATGTGAACTTTATGAAATATTGACTGGTAACCTGATTCAGCTAAGATTTGTCTGTGCTTAGCAAGTTGTTGTGCTTGCAAGCTTTATGAAATTGGGGCCTGACTGGTCTACAAAAGTACAGACATTTTATAGAATGAATGCAAAGTTATTCCAATCTTCTGAGTTACACAATCCACAAAATTCAAAAATCATGTTATAAGAGGATTTGTAAAATTAATATTAACTTAAAATAAATTGCCATAAAAAGTGTGCATTAAAATTATGTTGTTTAAAATAATAACCATGAATATTATGAGTTTATTATAATAAATCACTGGCTCAAGTCAAGTGTCACAGTTTATCATATTTATACACTATTCATACACTCTGATGTTTGAGTTTCCAACTTGCTATATCCTAAAAATTATTTAATTTGTGACCATATTTTTAATGAAGTTAGGTGCAAGTAAACTGCAAAACTAAAGGAATCACCTGAATCGACTGACCCCTTGTCTTTAAAGGCAGAACGTTTATCTGACAGTTACAAAGTTAATTTCTAACATTGCACATTATTTCTATGGAGTCCACTCTCCATAAGAGAAGAAAGTAACTGTATATCTTTTAGTAAGCATAGTACATATTCTAAAGAATCTACAGCAATCTAAACAAACTAATCTTTGAATCTTGTAGTTTCTTTCTGAACTGAAACACCAACATGTCCTCAACTTTACTGATATGCATTAAAGAAAAAGTTTAATTCAGAAATTGTGCACATAACTGTGTTTTCTGACCGAGAAAAGGTTTTAATTTACTTGTTAAAAAAAAAACTACCAATAAATGCCAATGTTATCGAATGTCTTTTTCCCCCTTCAACATGTTATATATCTCAAATTCGGCTTAGAATTTGTCATTTTCAGTTTCTGTTTCCACATTGATGAAAACTGTCAATATTAAAATGAATATTTTTAACATCCAGTAATATTTGTGGTATTATTTGTTATCTAAAACCTGTTTGTGTGTAATATTTGTGAATTTAGGTGTTCAGTATTGCTTAGTACTTCAGGTGGGTTTTAAGATCTTGGGTGGTAATTCATTAGTGAGTTAACATTCTTATTGCATGATTGGAGGATTCCTTGGCAAAATCTTGAAATCTCAGAGTCTGTATACGGTTCATACTTATTCATCCATCAATATATTGCCACAAAAGTTTAAAAACAGATCTCAATTTTGTGTATCTTGTAGAAGAGAGGATCCAAGGTGTATCTCAGCATCATTTAATATGTGAGTACATTTACATGTATACCTAAGATAGTTTAGGAAGATTATAAAATGTTCAGTTTCAATTCTGTAAAATCCATTTTAATAGACCAAGTAATAAAAGGTATTGATTTGTCAAATTTCTGTAGGGAAGTACCAGGTGTTATTGTTGTAAGTATACAATGAGTCTTTTTTAGGGTTGTGAACATAAACCATGCAATCTATGATATCACTTGTTACAAAAGAGCCACAGAGCCTGGACTTCCTGCCACCATGCAGCTTGATGGAAGAAACTATGAAAAAATTACATTCCATGGAAAATACAATGTAAACTTTTTTATCAACTTTTTGTATGAAGAGAAGGGGCACATTTCAAATTTTGCTGGTTTTTGTTTTTTTTAGTATTTGATTTCATGTTGTAATTATGGTACAAAATGTGCAGTATCTTGCCTGCCAGAAAATGCCTTGGAACGTACAAGGTCACTGTTTTTGTAAACGAGGTGAATGATCTATAGGTGTGATGTTGTAGCGTTGATACACTGATATGAACTTATGTGGTTCTGATATTGAATTATGACATCATTGTCATTACATTTGTAAATTGGTACCATATAAGATATGAAGACACTAAAAAGGCCTTCATCCTGCAGTGGCTTAACATAGTTGAAAACACACACATACCATAGCAGTGGTTGAATTAAACCTATAACTCACACGAGTGATCTACTAGGATCCTTCCTCACTCTACCAAAATCCAACACCATTCAGTAACTCAGCACCCAAACTGTTGACTCTGATTGTGGTGGTATGCCTGATCCCATGAGTGATCTACTACGATCCTTCCCCACTCCAACACAATCCAACACCATTCAGCAACTCAGCACCCAAACGATTGCCCTCTGACTATAGTGGTATGCCTGATCCTATGTAAAGCATAATCAGTTTACAAGTGCAATCCTCAGAAATCAAACAAACCATGCAGTTGGGTTTTGAAGGGTCCTTTGGGACTAGGCATATACCATGAGGAGACTGGTAGATTAACAGATACTATTACTGGTTGCTACTGTGTCTAGTACACTCTTAGCCACTGCATACACATCTGCATGAAGCTGTCGATTGGATACCATGTCACTCAGTAGCTCAACACCGCCCTCTTGAACCAGCATCGGGCAGTAGCGAGAAGCTATAGGTCAAAGGTCAACATATCACATATTACAATCATATTTTAAATAGGTAATTTAAATTGCAAGATACTCATCGCGCATGTCAAATGAAGCAGTTTACAGTCAATCAGTTCCAGGCAATCTTCAAAAAGAAAACAACTGTTGCATTTTAATTGTCATATTCTCTTGGGGATACTCACACATTGAACAAAATGTATCTTGTGGTACCAAAGTGTTCCTTTTGTGTACAGTGCAGTTGGTTGCCTGAAAGCTGCCTTTATAAATTGCCTTGTGTGACAAGACTTATTAAAACTCATCCTAAAAACCTTCAGGGTATTGACTTTTTCCAGCATGTACTGCATCACTGGAACTCCTGACCAAACAGATAAACTTATGGGACAACACTTATCTGTCACAATCTAAAGATTAACCTCTTCATTTTGAAAGATATAGAAAACTACCTTCTGAAAAATAACATGTAAATGAGTCGACAGAATAACTTAAAGGACATTGATATAGACCATTATGTACACAGAGGTCAAAGGGAGGTTGCTTATAGACCATTTTATAGAAACATTTTGAGACCACCTTGGTCCAACTTACATTGCTTTAACATGTACAGGAAACAAACTTGCACACCTCAATGAGTCCTAATGTTTGAATAGGCGCGAGACGTGCACAGTCTTTTGGCCCATCATGTGCACCGTGCATACACAGCTGTGCATTTTACCTCTAAAATGGAGGTTGGATGACATCACGCATAAGGTCTTTTGGTAGGTGACTAAATGTTCCACAGAATCTAACAAAAATATTTGGAATTTTACTCCACCAAGACAAGAAAGTACTCACCATTCTTTGTGCATACATGCTGCATGGCCCAGACAGACCACAGTTGTACTTCTGTGATATCACACTTGAGTAATGGAAAGAATGGACTAAATGAACGATATGCCACCATCTCACCAGCTGGGTTCTTCCAGGCAAGAATGTTCTTATGCTGCAACAGACAAGACGTTGGGATCAAACACATTGAGAAGTAATCCTGTGACATCCAAGATGGCAATTCATACTTCTCATATGATGGCACTATTTTATTGCTTGCCGTGCTGGAGTACTTACACACACATGTCACACACACTTCACGCACACACGTTACTAGAACTGCACAAACGCGCTATGAAACGTATTATCGGATCCTACATGTGCATAGTACTGCAGCATGGCAAACCTCCTGCATTGCTAATAAAATGTAACATCAGTGAAATGGCTAAATGTTACTGTAGTATAAACTATTGAATTCTTGTCTGCATGTGGAGGGTCATCATTTTATCCATACTAACTACGTGGTATATGCAATGTTAATAAACTATACACCTTTGTGTGTAAACAACTAGTGTTTCAAACTTACTTTTAATCTAAAATCTTACTTATTTCTATAATACTGGCAAAGTAAAGAAAATAGCATTTCAAGACCATCAAAACCATCGTAGCGTATTTCTATTGCACCAATCAAAATAAGCATACATATATACATGTACAAAATCCATGTCAAACATACACCAATTGTACAAATTTCACTAAAACACAACTTGAACTTCCATGAAATTTCACAGTGATTTATTAAAAACTAAAGGATGGGAATGAATCTACTCCTTCAAAAGCCAATCCTGTATTTTCCTTTTACAAAACCACTTCAGTCACTAGCTATGCTGATACTTACCAATGAGTCTTGCAGCTCAGTCCTTAGTACCATTGAAAGTTTCCATGTTTGAGGGCCTTCATTAAGAAGATGTGCAATGATTCCAGCAGCAAAGTAACTAACTTCAATCTGTTTACTGTCTAACAGAGTCCTGTAACAAGCACAGAGTAAACATGCTTAAAATTCTGTCTGCTTCATGCATGTAATCCAAATAGCAAGTAATAAACCACAAGGGAAACTGACTGGGTACATTTTACATAATTTTTTGGGGTTGACAAAGAAAAATTGACAAGAGCTGGACTTGAACCTGTGACCTCCAGATTAACATGCCAGCGCTCTACCAACTGAGCTATCAAGCCCTATCGTTGGAGGCCTCCCTTTTCTGTCAATATCTTTGTTTGGGGTGTCAGCCAGAAGCCTTATATCTCTTATAGGACCATCATGGTATGGATACATAGAAAGAATTTTCTCCACACAATTGTACCAATTCAACTGACGTCATTTTCATAATAATCTTGAATGACCCATTTTGGTAGTCAATGTTCCTGGGCGTTATACAGTGTAGTGTGCTTTTTAGATGACTGGTGTCTACAAGCTACATGTTTTCTTCCAAAATGGCGAGCATGGCAGTAGCAGTTGCATGCGATATTGGTGAAAGGGGTCAACTAGAGGAATCCAAGTGACTGTTATGTCCATAAATAGTGCCCTGTATTCACAGAACGCTGGCAGAAA
The DNA here is from genome assembly GCA_023634235.1 of Pisaster brevispinus. Taxonomy (NCBI): domain Eukaryota; kingdom Metazoa; phylum Echinodermata; class Asteroidea; order Forcipulatida; family Asteriidae; genus Pisaster; species Pisaster brevispinus. Next base: position 2,462,925 of record JAMKCF010000029.1, on the reverse strand, counting down.
ACACTGGTTCAGGATCAGGACACGTGCATAGGAAGTTAAAAAGGCCTGATCTATAGCTAATCAAATCTGTAATAATTTCCATGACACCAAATTAAATTTGTCAATCTTCAATTTACTGTAAACCAAATTCTTTTTGACTTTACCTAATACTGTATTTTAGAACGTAAAGGCTTGACCAAGAACCAAGGAAAAGCTATTTTTAAAAAACACATTATTCACAAGATTGTTTGATATTGTTCCACAAACCATCAATCTCTACATGTTTTTTAACCATGCAACTTTCAAACCTTTCATCTAACAGCTTCAATTAAATTGTGCCTTTACACAGTTTGCAAACTCCTTATACAGTCTGTAAACTGAACCATTGAAAGTGGCTTTAACTAGCCTTTCATAATAAATTTCACATTTAATGCTACAGAGTGATTTACTTACGGTTATGCCAATACAGGTTTCAATTAAGTTTAACAATAGATTTCACAAAGGGATCGTCAGTGACTTTCGCATTGTTTTTTTGACAAAGAATTTCACATCAGATTTAACAGTGAATTTCACCTTGCATTTCAGAGTGAGTTTCATTAAAGCAGATGCACATAAGGATGTTAACGATGGTTTTGTAGTATAGACATACAATAAACAAGTCTGGTGTTAGTACCTGCAATGTCCAATGAAGTCAGATCTCAGTAATGTTCCCCTTAACTCTCTTACTTCAGCAATGTTGTTCTAAAAGAACCAGAAATTAATCAGAAATAACAACATCAAATCAGGATTTCACTGCATATGAACAAAACCAACACAAGTTGATCTCATCTACTAAACCAAATTCTGCGGGTTTTTTCAGAAATGAACAACAAAATGTTTAAACATCAAGACCAAAACAACTGCTCTTTCATTTATAGGCCTTTTCAGGCTATTTAATAACAATCTTGCTGATTTTCTGAGGGCCCCAAAAAACTGAAACCAGATTAAAATATGAAGAATATCAGGCCTGCTTCGTATGCAATAGAGATTTTTTGAATTGCTTGTTGCAAATATTCAAGAAAACAAAATCTTCTGAGCACAGAACTGTAAACTAAGAACCTCTACTAAGGAAACTCTAACATGTTAAATGGACTGTGTTGTCATGATCAAAGCAGGCCTGTGGCTGTACATGGAATTATGAACTCTCACCCAGTTACTGCACGTGCGCGCCCTCCCTCCATATCAAATCTATGGAAAGCGCACGCTCGCGTGCAGTTACGGGGTGAGAGTTCATAGTTCAGTCACAGGCCTGCTTTGATTATTCCTTAAATATTCTTGTAAATAATGTCGTAATACTTACAATGAGTCCAAGCACCTTTGTCTGCAATGTTGCTTGCTCTGGAAATATCTGTCATGGGATAAAAAAATATACATGCAGTATTCCTTGACACTCAAACCTCCCATTATGTCCAACACCCGGATACTTTTACATGAATAGAGAAGTGTTTTGTGGCAGAGTGCATTTATTTCAAACCTCTGGTTTTCTTTAAGATGAGCTCTCATGATTTGGAGACTCCTCATCTAAATTTTTAAAGCTTTGTTACACTCTGTCTTAAAGTTTATCTCTCTTGCCTGAACAAGTTAAAAGAATCCACCATATGATCAGATTCCAGCTAAGTTTTATCAAATATGACATTTCAGTTAGTTTTAAATCTAATCAATTCATTTTTCAATATCAATAATCTAGTAAGGTTTTTTAGTAACAACATGTACATGTATCTCTCTTTGAATTGTGGTCGTTCTGAAAAGAACAGGTGTTTAGAAACTCAACGATGGTGTAACAATTCAAGTTGTTACACCACCGCTTCTTTTTAGAATCACAACTCATAGAGAGATATTTTATGTAAAAGGTGCTACTGCAAACCTTACTAGATTGTTTCTCCACCATGCAACACTTTAAAATCATATTCATTAACATGGTGTTACAGCAAACATTACTAGATTGTTTGTCCACTATGCAAAGTTTCAAATCCTACTCATGTATCAATATTACATAATATTGTATGTGAAAACCAACAAAATGGTTGCATCTTGATCAACATTCACACAGTGTAGATGATGTAATTTTGTTTTACCTCTAGTATATCAATGAAGAGATCTAATCCACATTCATTAAGGAAAATAGCACATGTAGATGGTGACTCATCGGTCAGATTCCATAATGCACTTAATGTAAACTTCAGAGTGATATCAACTGATAAGGAGTCGGCTTTCATCTTGACGATTTGAAGAAGTTTCTAGAGAGTGACAACAGGAAAGATAATGGTTAATACAGGCTTCGGATTGCTGTAGCATGCCATAGCCGTAGTCAAAGTCACTTGATTTGGATCCGGCCAGTTATGAATTACTTTAAGTTAACCATACAATTATTAACAATGATTGGTGCTTTTGTAGACTGGATATTCAATACCTTGAATTTACGAAGAAACAACTTCCGTCGTTTTTTAAGTCTTAACTGTTTATTGCACTAACAAAATTATGCAGATCAATCAACTTCTCATTCCCACTAGATTGTTTGCAATATCCTTTCTTACTGCTGGTTATAAAGAATGCTCTATTTATAAGAACAACAGTCCATCTTCAGTTGGTAAAAAAATGATAACAGAATGATTCATTAAGCCCTTCACACCATGAACAGCTGCCTAGCAAGACTGCACACGACTAAAGCCCAGTTCATACATGTAGTTACAAAGCCAAATTTGACATCTCAAATTCACAACAAACAATTTGTTAAAGTCTGCCCTGCAAGACCGCACACGACTAAAGCCTAGTTCATGCTTGCAAAGTTAAATTTGACATCACGAATTCACAATAAACAGTTTGCATAACTTGAAATATTTGCTGTGAATATAGAATTGTGGCGTCAAAATTTGGTTCTCATTCCCATGACATATGGACTGGGTTTTAGAGGTGCATTTCTACTCATACACCATTCAGCCAGCATCACATCACTGGTATGTTGCGAAATGCAGCTTTCTTAAGAGAGGCAGCTTGTTTGAACTTAGCAAGAGGATTTGAAGCTGTCAGACTTAGTTAATGCACTGAGGAGGGTTACACAATTACCTGCATGTTTCGTTTGGTACCCAGCAATGTTGTTTGCTCAGTAGATATCTTGGCAGCCAGAATAGAACATATGGCAACTGACATTCTGGTCATTGGTGCATCATCAAACATGAATAAGCAATCCATCACCATCTTGGAGGCACGGTAACGGTCAAAGCTCTACACAGTCAAATATAAACAAGTATACAGACCAATATTTAGGTTTATCGTTACCACAATGTCTGATAAGCACTGTATACTCAATGCTTTCAGAGTACTGTGGAAAAAAATCTACAGGCTACTCGGGTAGGATTCGAACCCACAACCCCCTTATTTTAGAGTAAATGTCTTAAATATGAAGATAGATATTAAAACATCAGATTTAAAGACTAATAACTTGTTTGAGTTTCACCGTAATTTGATGCAAACTCTAAACCACCGATGTCTACAGATTAATGATTATTTTAAGATAAAACTTTTTTTTCTCGGTAAGTTTTTTTTCCCCATCAAAATTGTCCAGAAAATAATATTAAAGAAAAAATGTGTTTTGTTAGAAAGGACAGATAGTATGTTAAAAAGTGACACATTGAAAATTGCCAGTTCAGGACATGACCTTTACTTTGACAGTTTTGGTTGAAAAGAAGTAGGTTAAGTTGTGTGGCCAGTTGTGGCCGCTAAAGGCAGTTAAGTACAAGTTGCTTGTAGCTGCTAAAGGCAGTTTGGTACAAGTTGCTTGTAGCTGCTAAAGGCAGTTTGGTACAAGTTGCTTGTAGCTGCTAAAGGCAGTTTGGTACAAGTTGCTTGTAGCTGCTAAAGGCAGATTGGTACAAGTCCCTTGTAGCTGCTAAAGGCAGTTTGGTACAAGCTGCTTGTAGCTGCTAAAGGCAGATTGGTACAAGTCGCTTGTAGCCGCTTGTAGCCGCTAAAGGCAGTTTGGTACAAGTCGCTTGTAGCTGCTAAAGGCAGATTGGTACAAGTCGCTTGTAGCTGCTAAAGGCAGTTTGGTACAAGTTGCTTGTAGCTGCTAAAGGCAGTTTGGTACAAGTCCCTTGTAGCTGCTAAAGGCAGTTTGGTACAAGTTGCTTGTAGCTGCTAAAGGCAGTATGGTACAAGTCCCTTGTAGCTGCTAAAGGCAGTTTGGTACAAGTTGCTTGTAGCTGCTAAAGGCAGTTTGGTACAAGTCCCTTGTAGCTGCTAAAGGCAGATTGGTACAAGTTGCTTGTAGCTGCTAAAGGCAGTTTGGTACAAGTTGCTTGTAGCTGCTAAAGGCAGTTTGGAACAAGTTGCTTGTAGCTGCTAAAGGCAGTTTGGTACAAGTTGCTTGTAGCTGCTAAAGGCAGTTTGGTACAAGTCGCTTGTAGCCGCTAAAGGCAGTTTGGTACAAGTCCCTTGTAGCTGCTAAAGGCAGTTTGGTACAAGTCGCTTGTAGCTGCTAAAGGCAGTTTGGTACAAGTCCCTTGTAGCTGCTAAAGGCAGATTGGTACAAGTTGCTTGTAGCTGTTAAAGGCAGTTTGGTACAAGCTGCTTGTAGCTGTTAAAGGCAGATTGGTACAAGTTGCTTGTAGCTGCTAAAGGCAGTTTGGTACAAGTCGCTTGTAGCTGCTAAAGGCAGTTTGGTACAAGTCGCTTGTAGCCGCGTTAAGTAGTTTGGTACAAGTTGCTTGTAGCTGCTAAAGGCAGATTGGTACAAGTCGCTTGTAGCCGCTAAAGGCAGTTTGGTACAAGTTGCTTGTAGCTGCTAAAGGCAGTATGGTACAAGTCCCTTGTAGCTGCTAAAGGCAGTTTGGTACAAGTTGCTTGTAGCTGCTAAAGGCAGTTTGGTACAAGTCCCTTGTAGCTGCTAAAGGCAGATTGGTACAAGTTGCTTGTAGCTGCTAAAGGCAGTTTGGTACAAGTTGCTTGTAGCTGCTAAAGGCAGTTTGGAACAAGTTGCTTGTAGCTGCTAAAGGCAGTTTGGTACAAGTTGCTTGCAGCTGCTAAAGGCAGTTTGGTACAAGTCGCTTGTAGCCGCTAAAGGCAGTTTGGTACAAGTCCCTTGTAGCTGCTAAAGGCAGTTTGGTACAAGTCGCTTGTAGCTGCTAAAGGCAGTTTGGTACAAGTCCCTTGTAGCTGCTAAAGGCAGATTGGTACAAGTTGCTTGTAGCTGTTAAAGGCAGTTTGGTACAAGCTGCTTGTAGCTGTTAAAGGCAGATTGGTACAAGTTGCTTGTAGCTGCTAAAGGCAGTTTGGTACAAGTCGCTTGTAGCTGCTAAAGGCAGTTTGGTACAAGTCGCTTGTAGCCGCGTTAAGTAGTTTGGTACAAGTTGCTTGTAGCTGCTAAAGGCAGATTGGTACAAGTCGCTTGTAGCCGCTAAAGGCAGTTTGGTACAAGTCGCTTGTAGCTGCTAAAGGCAGTTTGGTACAAGTCCCTTGTAGCTGCGTTAAGTAGTTTGGTACAAGTTGCTTGTAGCTGCTAAAGGCAGTTTGGTACAAGTCGCTTGTAGCTGCTAAAGGCAGTTTGGTACAAGTCGCTTGTAGCTGCTAAAGGCAGTTTGGTACAAGTCCCTTGTAGCCGCGTTAAGTAGTTTGGTACAAGTTGCTTGTAGGTGCTAAAGGCAAATTGGTACAAGTTGCTTGTAGCTGCTAAAGGCAGTTTGGTACAAGTCGCTTGTAGCTGCTAAAGGCAGTTTGGTACAAGTCCCTTGTAGCCGCGTTAAGTAGTTTGGTACAAGTTGCTTGTAGCTGCTAAAGGCAGTTTGGTACAAGTTGCTTGTAGCTGCTTAAGGCAGTTTGGTACAAGTCGCTTGTAGCTGCTAAAGGCAGATTGGTACAAGTCCCTTGTAGCCGCTATAAGCAGATTGGTACAAGTAGCTTGTAGCTGCTAAAGGCAGATTGGTACAAGTCGCTTGTAGCCGCTCAAGGCAGTTTGGTACAAGTTGCTTGTAGCTGCTAAAGGCAGATTGGTACAAGTCGCTTGTAGCTGCTAAAGGCAGTTTGGTACAAGTCGCTTGTAGCTGCTAAAGGCAGTATGGTACAAGTCGCTTGTAGCTGCTAAAGGCAGTTTGGTACAAGTTGCTTGTAGCTGCTAAAGGCAGATTGGTACAAGTCGCTTGTAGCTGCTAAAGGCAGTTTGGTACAAGTCGCTTGTAGCTGCTAAAGGCAGTTTGGTACAAGTTGCTTGTGGCCGCTATGATCTTTTATGGGGTTGTAATCGTCTCTTAACAGTGTAACTTATCCTGAACATTAGTAGTGAATCTACTCTTACCGCATCTTGTAATATCCTGTCACTGCACAGGGTCAGTAAGGCATTCTTCTGAAGCTGAGGATGTCCAAAAAAATAAACAAACAAACACAATAAGAAAACTGTGAGTACAATAGTTTTATACTAATTTAAAGTATCCATTCAGAGCAATTAACCAACAACCATTCAAGAAATAGTTAACACTGCTGGCTTGCTGTTAGTTTGCTGTTTGGATTTGTTGTTACATTTCATTACGGTTTTGTTATATTTACAACTTGTTTACTAGTTGGAATATAGTTATAAATGGTTTATAACTTGATATTAATTATAAACGGTAAAATTGTAGATATTTGCTGTTTAGCTCTAGTTACCAACTGTTTTTTGTTAGTTACCAGTTTTTGACTGGGGAATGTCTCCATGGCATTTACAGTAAGGTGAACCATCTCACTCAGATCAGAAACATGAATTCATGGTTTGGTTATATTCAACTATTGTTTAGGTCTAGTTACCAACTGTGTGTTGTTAGTTACCTGTTGTTTAGGTCTAGTTACCAGCTGTCTGTTAATAGTTACCTGTTGTTGGCTGGGGAATGTCTCCATGGCATTTAAGGTAAGGTGAACCATCTCACTCAGATCAGAAACATGAACACTTTCAGCTAAATGATGCTTAGTCAGGTTGTACAAACAGGCACTAATTAATAAAAACATACAACAGCTTTAAATTGTGACGACTGATTAGTGAGTTGATTTCCAATAGTGCAAACTGGGTGATGTAATTTGCACTGTGCTGGGGTCACATACATGTACAGGTAGATGACCCTGGTTTGGTGGTCATGATCAAAATCCAAACATGATAAATTGCTCATTGTTTGATCCCCATATGGTGAGCACAAGATTGACCAGTGGTAGAATACCAGTACTTGTACATGTACTATACTCTGTGTAACATACCCATTCAATGCTAGTGCAATGTGTCGTGTGATTTATGGTGTATTCCAGCTTATATGTAAGTTTAAGTTGACACAAATGTGCCGAGCTTAGAAAACTTTGGTACTAGCAGAACCTGATAAAATGACATTTTGTAAATTAAAGTGAGCACGTTGTGCTGATACCAGTTCAGCAAATTTGACCGTGTCACAAATGGTTAACACCACAAAAATCTTGCATTTTCTTGTGTCAAGTACATGCAGGTGTACATTTTGATTTGTCAATGTGCTGCAGAGATCTTTTACAAATCCTGATACTTATCTATTATAAGAACTTTGTCAGTTTGTACTTAATACAACTGTACAAAAAGTGCCACCAATTTGAATATATTACATCCTCACATGGCCACATGTTTCGGTGTGGACACAAATAAGTTGAATAGGTTACTCTCCATTCATTTTCCAAGCACATTGTCAGTGTTTATGTTCATGGCTTCAGGCATTATTTGGTTGTGGGTGTGGCTCAATAAAAGCTCAACCTGCCAACCTCTAAGATGTAGATGTACATGTACCTACCTGGCAGCCATCTGAACACCAAGATGGTGAGGATGTGCTTTCATTTCAGGCAGGATAATCTGTTGAGGAAAGAAACAAACATTCAACTACTTCAAGAAATCGGCAACAACCCAATATCAAAAAGAATATCTAATCTTGGATTGCACATACATGTTGCATATAATGTATTCAATTACCATGTAAGTAATTTCTGTTTTAAGGTGTATTGTCTCTGAGAAGATGATGACTTCAATATTTAGGTGGCACAGTCTGTTCTGGATCATTTAATTCCATACCTTTTGCAGATAAAAAGACAAAGTTTATCGTACACGACATGTTGATGTTTTCTGTAGTCACATAATTGACCCATTAGGAAAAAATCATAATCCCAACTCACGGGCACTGCACAGGTAGTTTGGGATCTTGGAAATAAAAAACATAATCCCAACACATGGGCACTGCACAGGCAGTTTGGGATCTTGGAAATAAAAAACATAATCCCAACTCACGGGCACTGCACAGGTAGTTTGGGATCTTGGAAATAAAAAACATAATCCCAACACATGGGCACTGCACAGGCAGTTTGGGATCTTGGAAATAAAAAACATAATCCCAACTCACGGGCACTGCACAGGCAGTTTGGGATCTTGGAAATAAAAAACATAATCCCAACACATGGGCACTGCACAGGCAGTTTGGGATCTTGGAAATAAAAAACATAATCCCAACTCACGGGCACTGCACAGGTAGTTTGGGATCTTGGAAATAAAAAACATAATCCCAACTCACGGGCACTGCACAGGCAGTTTGGGATCTTGGAAATAAAAAACATAATCCCAACTCACAGGCATTGCACAGGCAGTTTGGGATCTTGGAAATAAACATTGTAATCCCAACTCATGGGCACTGCACAAATAAATTGAATTGCACAGGCAGTTTGGGATCTTGGAAATAAGAATCATAATCCCAATTCAAGGGTACTGCACAGGCAGTCCGGGATCTTGAAATGGCGGGTATTAATGTGAAAAGCATTCACTGGCCTCACAACAAAAAACTATCTTATGCACAGCGGAGAAATACTAACTTGACAATTTATCTGCATGCAAACCATGCAAAACTAACAAACATAAATAACCAGGCTTTCAATAGGTGGGCCAGGATGTTGACCAAATAAATGTTATAATGTACTTGTTGACCTTTTCCCCATAATACACTGCAAAATCTGCCACTCCTTATAAACTGTGAATAGTACAAAGTGTTGTGAATTGCCTGTACTTTGAATTATTGTACTTCTTAATTAGGGAATAAGTGGCACTTTAAGATCGGCAAGTTTGTGGCCGTTCGGAAAAGGAGATCTCCTTTCATTACACGGTCGTCATGACCCTGCACGATCTGGGCGTTTAAGACCAAGTCACTACTCTTTTATTCCCATTCATAAATACTCATTTTATTAAAAAGCATAAAAATAAAGGAAAAACCGCAATTAAATTTGTCTGGTTTAATTTCTGTCCTCAGGCACCGTTTCAAAAAGGGTCAAACTGAACACAACACTCAACAATGGTGCACAGGCCCACATACTAACAAACTTTACATTGAGTATCGGAAGGTACTAATTGCGTTACGCGTTATTAGCACCCACAAAATCTTGCACACAAACACGCATGGCTATGGACGCGCATTAGCCAACCTGTTTGTAACAGCTCCAGCTATGTCTTTTTCATTCATTTAATAATATCATGTAATATAACCACATTTCAAGCAATAGGACTGCCTAAACTTTCTGGGCATTTATGAACCTACCTTGATAATTTCTGGCCAGACTTTTTCCAGATACAAAGTCATGTTAAACAGACTGCACAGTAGTTTATGAACATAGTTTGGTCTGTTGCCATAGCGACGGAGGGCTTCAACCACTTGCTTCTCAGTTGCGTGACCTGAAATCTGTAAAGCAACAAAATTTGTGTGTGTTAATTTATTTAATACATACAAATTCACAGACACCTCAAGTTGAAGTCGAATCAAGGACCTTTTGCAATCATTTAAGTTTCACATACTATAATTGTTACCAAATGCATCATGTATTACATTCCGTATGTTTTTGGCAGTTTTGTAACCAACTTTTTGGTCAATTATCTAAATTCACGTCAAATTTATGCAACTTTTATTTATTTATTTTTTTTATTAAATTTAAGATCAAATACTGAACAATAATTCATTGTGGTTTAAGCCGACTGTGTCAAAAATGCTTAGTGACTTTAGCTGATCTGCTTAGCTACATATGTACATCCAACTCATCATTTGACTTGTCTGGATGAAGACAAACCTTTATTTAAGATAAATGAAATTGTAGTTTGGGTTTCATGTTAAAACTATTACCTTGAGTTCTCGTCGGTAGTCAGAATGACCCTCATTGGTAAGATAGTCTTCTCCACACATCTCCTTAGTGATCTGCAAAGTTCTAAACATTCCTTGGGTCAGGGTTAATCCAAGGAACCTCATCTTACTCCTCCTTTGAATGAAACTGTGTAATGCCTCATCTTTCACATTGTCCCTGCCTGAGATATCCAGGGATGTCAGATGAGGTAAGGCCAGATGGGACTCAAGAAGCGTGTTAACACTAGGACACTGATGGTTGTCCATCATGGGGTGAACGTCCTGAGAGATATCAAGGTGACGTAACTCTTCCAGAGCCAGCACTGATGGTATCAAATCCTTCTCTGGCACCCTAGTGTGGAACATACACAATGACTTCAAGGTTCGTTTGAGTTTCAGTAATGTCTGAATGCTGTAGACGTGGGTTCCTGAGATGTCTAGGCTTTCAAGATGTGACAATCCCTCAGCGACCCACTCTAAGCCCAGGTTGTTACCAAATTCTGTGTAGCTAACATTCAAATGTCTCAGATTGCGCAGCTGGGGTAGTGAGATCACAATGCAGAATTTGGAATTATTTAGAAATGTGCAGTTGCTGACATTGAGTGAACGTATATTCTTACGAGTCCACTCCCCCAAGGCCCCTATGATATCATTCACGTTGACATTATGAACACCTGACGCATCCAGTTCAATGAGTTGATGACAAGAGAGCGCCCTCAACCCACGCGATGTCAGCGTGGCATTTTTGATGCAGGCCCTCCGTAGGCACATTATGTTCTGATTTGCAAAGAGCGTTAACACAGTGTCAGTTAGCCGGCCATTTTCACTTAATTTGAAGAGCAACCTCTCTGCGAGGTCGCTATGTATGATGGCCTCAGGGTTCTTGAAGATTAGTCTACTCTCTGCATAGTCTCCTTCTCCAGTCACTAATACTTCACTACAAAGTTTAGAAAGATGGCAGCTGATGTATTGCAGACAAACAGACTGAAGTGATTCTGGTGAAGTGGTACCCATATTGCATCTGAAGGTTTTACCTATAAATACAAAATATGTTACAACTTTAGTCAAATTTATCAGCCACTTTAAGTTATTATTTCAATGGTTTTGAATGATGAATCTAAAAGTAACACCAGATTTTATGTACAGTCGACTCTCGTTAATACGAGGTCCGCCGGACTGGCCCGTTTTCCTCGTATTATCCGAACCTCGTCTTAAACGCAGCGCACTATTTACACGTACTCTTACACACGTCGTCATAGTGCATGCACTACACACGTGTCTAGGCTAGAACGGAGCGGTTGGCTTCCTAGTACAGTTCTTACGAGCATCATGTACACAAAAATATCAATGATAAATGCAATTTTGTTGACTATGATCATAGAAATTTAATATTTTGTATAACTGAAAATACAAATCATAGCAAAGTCATGTCAAACTTGCCGTTCATGTGACCATGATGTGACAGATTCGATACTGCGTAGCGCCTATGCTGAACGTTGTTTTCGCTGGTAGCCGCTAGACGTGTAGGCGAAGTAGTAATTCAAGCATAAGTTACCAGCATAATGTTTTGATTTTCGGATCGGATGGAACCGTGTAGCCGGTCCGATCCGAAAAATAGTTTGGCAAAACGCATGTAATTTCAGAAATTTGGCTGACTGAACGGTAAGCTTTTATTTTACGCAACAATATTTTTTCCGACCTCGCTATAAAAGTATGAAAAACAATACATTTTGTCATCACGGGGCCGCAAAAATACCTCGTAATATCCGTGTTCTCGTTACGACCGTGCTCGTATCTTCCGTTTTTTAAGACATAGAAACACGCATGGGACAGTTCGGGACCGGTGAAATACCTCGTATTAACCGGCGTCTCGTATCTTCCGAGCTCGTATTAACGAGAGTCGACTGTAACTATGTACACGTTTAACTTTTTTCATGAACATTAAAAAAGTCCATTTGTGTTGATTACTTAAACTCTCGTCTTTGCACTCCAATGCTCTACATGTACAGTTTAATTTTAAACACATACATGTACATGTAGTAAACTAGTTTGAATGTGAAAGGTTACATACTTACATGATGTAATTGGTCAAAATTGTAGAAATAATTTTTCCTGGAAACTGGGATAGGTAATTTATTTCAAGAAATTTTCCTTATTGAACCCATTCTCTGTTACATGAAATGGGAAATCCTGGAATGGTTTGGCTGTGCAGTACTCCAATTAACTCATGTAAAATAACAAGGAAGGGTTATAAAAAAAATCAATAAAAGTGCATTATAAGTTGCGGCTAGTATATTTGTTAAGGACTGTAACAGTTACTTTAAATGCATCAATTGAGTGCTCAACAAGACAACATTTGAGATGACCTGCCAAAGTTATTTTAACCAGTGGATGACGTGTATTACACAAAACTTTCACAAACCCCAAAAAACAGTTTAAAAGTTGTACAAGGGATGCCCCTGACAGACGCATGTATTCCCAGACATGTCATTGTGTAGTGGCACAGTGCATGCACTCACTGTGTAACAATGCTTCATTTGCCCAGTAAAAAGAGTGACAATTCATGGTGAACACAATATTTATGTACATCTTCTCGAAAGAGAACAAAAATCAGATGCTTTTTATGAGCCATCTGCTGTCTTACTTGGTTTACAGTTATTCATGGTTTCACTGTGACAACGATACTCTCAAAAAATAAGGCCTATTCCAGAAATTTAAAAAATATTCCCAAGGGTAAACTGGAAAATATTTTGAAGAAGACATTTTTGACATGTCAGTGTTTTGTCTTTAATGAACTATGTATATTTCTCTAGGTTCTTGTATGGTCTTTGAAGAAGAAAGCTTTACAAAGAATATAAAATGTATCTTCTTGCTACAAAAATAGTTTGAATTTATACTTTGGTTGCATTTAACTAATTCTTATGAACCAGAATTAAAGGTTTTTTGTAGACAACAATGCAGAATCAGGCAGTCTGGAATTTCCACAATATTCAGATTGCGCAAGATTTTGGTAAAGCCGGAAGTGAGGCTACAAATCCTTAAAATGAACAAAGCCCCCAAACAGTATCCAATGACATGTTTTCTTATCATTGTTTCTGACCATCATGAAAGAAAACCAAGCCTTACCAAGGACTCTCAATAAAGTCAGATGAATGGCATCTGCTCTGCTGATCCCCATGGTAACCATTACATGTGATTCTCTCATTAAGCCAGCATGAACAAGGACAAAAAGACAGTTCAACAATGCCAAATACTGTCCATTGAATGTTTCAAAGTCAGTCAAAATTCGCTTCAGTTGAGAAGGTTGATTAATGGTGATGTTAAACAAAGTTATCCAACTGTCAGTGGTAATGCTCCGTAAAGTTGCAGTCACACAATACTGGTGTAATTCTTAGAAGATGAAAGACCAGCAGAGGTACCTGACCCTTCCAATGTTGGCTCCAACTGATTTCTCTTAATCCATATCAGGCAGGTTTTAAAAAGTGTCATGTTTGCAGTTAACCAATAGTTGAAAAATATTTTAGACAATGCCAAATGCTTGCTAATATTTTTGGCAAGTATCTACAGTAGGTGACAAACTCTGGTTGACTAGTTTACACACAGACAGCTTCATAACAGTGAATGCATAAAAGATGAGCAGCAAATATGCATAAACAGGGCTTCAGTTGATTGAAATAGCCCGCACAATACACAGACAACGGTACTTTTGCAGTGTTTCAATGTAGGCACTGTCAACATTCTACGGTTCTTGACGATTAAGACTCGTCGCCGAGCAATGATGACTGTGAGAAAAATGTTTCTTGAAGGCATGGCATGGTCATTTCAATCGTCCATCCAACAGAGTTTAGAACATTTAGGTAAAAGATGAGCACAATTTAGCGAACAACTGTTTACAATGGAACTAATTGACAAACTGATGATTACATTGTAGTACTGAGAACCTTTGCTTCCTCATAGAGTGACAACTGTTGTCCAATGGTTATTTGTACAGATACGCATGTATTACTAACTGTGCATTTTGAAGGTTTTCCTGAAAAACACTACAGCAGACCCTGGTGTCCACCACAAGTTCACATCCTGTTATTCTGGCTTTTACGCTCCTGTCTGGGTATACACCTGTGTAGAGCTACTATGAGCCAGTGAGCAGTGTAGTTCCAACATTGCCCTCAACACAGATTAAAGACTGTGTAGGCTTCAGTATGAACATCCTTGGTAAGCATCCTGCTTTCCCATTTCCTATCAGGAAGTATTGTATGTACATGAAGCTTAAGATCACTCGGATTAAATAAATAAATAAGTTGTGTACATCCAAACAAATTGGCCTCAATCCAATAATAAGGTTAACATTTTTCTTACTATTTTCAGTGGACACGTTTACCATTTGTTTACAGGCATTTTGATTGTAAATAAAGAGTTTTACTGACCAATGATGCACAAAAACACCTTCAACTTGCGCAGCACAAATATGCTTCAGGCTAGCAACAGAGGCAGTTGCCCCTATGCCCCTGGTCACTGCCTGAGTGTCCCTTAAATGGGCTTATGTTCAGAGCCCAATAATAGCACCAAAAAGTCCTTTTTAAAGTGTAACTTTCCTTTTAACTGATTGTCATGTCTGCTTAGTTTTCATCTTACAACGACACATGTTTAAAATATTAACAGTCATTTTGGAGCCTGTGGACAGCAATTGCAAGATATTTTGCAATTTGAATAAGGAGTGTATTTATAATGATGGGAATTTGTTCAAATATTTCTTGTGTTTAGGTAAAACCATGTACACTGTACAAACAGGTTCACTGGGTGAAAGTGTAACTTTACTGGAAATTACCTTTTGTACAAAATATATGCAGTGACTGTGTCTTTACTAGTATTGTAAGGGCAAGACTGTGTCTTTACTATTATTGTAAGGGCGAGACTGTGTCTTTACTAGTATTGTAAGGGCAAGACTGTGTCTTTACTAGTATTGTAAGGGCAAGACTGTGTCTTTACTAGTATTGTAAGGGCAAGACTGTGTCTTTACTAGTATTGTAAGGGCAAGACTGTGTCTTTACTAGTATTGTAAGGGCAAGGCAGTTTTCCTTGGTAAAAGGCACTTGAGGAAAATACAAACTTGTAATTTGCAGTATTTCAAGGTAATGACCAAGGGGCATGAAGGTACAAAATTTGCCTCTACTACTGTGATTTATTTACATGTATAAGGCCTGAAAATGGGCAGATGACAAACATTTTAACAAAATCCTCTTTACATCTACATGTAGGCCTCCAGCAAGTACACAAAGTATGGTCTTCCAATTTATGCAACATTATGCTACACAGTACAGGCAAACTCCAATGTTCAAGTACACTGTCATGAAGAAAATCAACACAGTTTGTGATTGAACTGTAAACCTCCAATGATCCCTGCATCAGGTTATGGTAAATGTTCACTCTCTTTCAATGCAACATTTGTTTGAAATAACAACCATGCCAATAAAAAAAAAATTGCAGATTTTAACCACTTAAGCAAACAAAAACATAATTGTACTATAATTCATAATGGGAGGGAGTCCGGTGTTGCACTATAAGATGCGGGAATGCTAGTGTTGTAGAATTTTAGTCCACTTGTACTCCAACCAACTCGTCCTCCAACCAAATTAAGTATTCAACCTGCCCAGACTCCAACCAATTCGTACTCCTGCCAGCTCTGACCATCTCGTACTCCAACCAACTCGTACTTCTACCAGCTCGTACTTAAAACATCTCGTACTTAAACCAGCTCATGCCTCCATCAACTCGTACTCCAAATAAATGATTTAAAAAATTTAAAAAGAAAAATACAAAATTAGCTGTTAAAAGCTGCTTACTAACAAAAATGACAGATGGTATTACAAAAGTAAGAAAGTAATGTCCTCATGTTTACAACCCTAGCATAATTATTTCTCAAAATGTGTCAAAAGCTATTGTATAAAAATATAGGCCTATTTTATTAAACAATGATAATGGTAATCTAGATGCAGTAACTGGGGCGCTGGACTCATTTTTTTTTTACATCTGCGGTCGTACAAGGCCATTTCCTGAGTGAGCAAATAGTTTAAATTAAACCTAAAACATTGGAGAATATGATTATATGTACTTTTATTGAGAAATCTTTCAAAACTTTACATTCTATGTGCAAAACACAAGTTGGTCGGAGTACGAGTTGGTCAGAGTACGTATTTCTTGGTCTGTTTCTGTGTTGTACTAGGACTGGATTATTAAAAAACAAGCCAAGTCAAAGACCTATGGGGTGTTGATCATTTCAACAACATGCATAAACAAAGCAACTAGCATCAGTAGTACCATGGAGGTAGCAGAACAAATCCGACACGGAATCAATCAGCTGGCCAATCTTCACTACACTAGCAATAGCATGACTGGTCGTATTGACCAATTTTACTTTTAGTTTTTTCAAAGTATGTTTTCCGACAATAAAACCATATAATTTCATGTTCTGTCATATCTGTTTAATTTATCTTATAAAAAGCATATTTTATTAATCAATACAATTAGTTATAATAATTTAATATATAAAGCCATCTTGACACCAACCACACTAATGACAGCATTACAACTGCACAGCCATCGCAGCGCAATTATTTACCAATCTGTCGATTTGGTTATTTTTATTGGCCCGGAAACGTGCAGTTCACTTCTTTCCAGAAGCATGAAAAACGTTAACACTTACCTCCTTCTACAAATGGGAAGTCATTGTATAATTTTGAGTTGTAACGATGAACATCCCATGAGTTCTTTGGTATTAAATCTTGGTTTAATCAGTGAGGAAGAGATGATCAGGTGACGACATGTCAACTTCTGGAAGTCGACCTGTGTGTGTGTGTGTGTGTGTGAACTGAATCTAGCTGCACAAATCCAATGCAGTATGTACGTGTACATTAAATTGGGTCAGCGAACTTTAATTCTGATAAACAGCGCCCTCAGCGAAAGTTTTGACCTTGGCATTTATTCAATGACGGCTTTAAAATTCTAGGAAAACGGCTATAAAAGATTTGTATGTTTTTTTGTAAGTATAACTATTCCGGTTTTTATTTCTTTATTCTAGGCTTGATGATTGTAAAAGGAAATTGGTGACATCAGCGAGAGCGAATTTAATATTTTTGTTTAAAGGACTGGTTAGGGTGAAATAACTCGGCTGCCAATTATTAATATTACTCACTTTGGGGAAAAACCTAATGTATTTTTTATAGGCCTAGCCTACTTATATTTTGGGAGATGCAGCAAGCTGGCAATCCAATACTAGTGTTGATTTAATAATCTAAGTCAAAAACAAGTTTTCAGTTTGGTTTTTTGTGTGGGGTTGGGGGTTAGGGTAATGGTTTAGGGTTTAGGGTAAAGATTATCAATTAGGGTTAGGTTCATAGTTTGGAGATTCTGGTTTAGAATTTGCAGTTGGGGTTCAGGGTTTGGACTTTGGGTTTATGGCAAGGTTTAAGGTTTGAGGGCTTAGGATTATGATCTGGCCAAGTTGAGGGTTAATGGTCAAGATTAGGGCAAGGGTAAATGGTTTGGCCTTTGGGATCAGGGTGTAGCAGTTTCATACTCTAATTTCAATTTCAATTTTGGAAACAATTTTTCAAGTAAAAAAGATTAGGGAAATTCATATTTTTAAAGCACTTTTGAATTATTAAAGACTTTTAAAAGAAAGTTATGAAGGAAAATTCTGTGTAAGTTACACATAAGGGATATTGTCAATAAATTCAAACATTTACAAACTTATGTTTAGAATACATAGAGAGATATAATAAACGAGAGGAGACAAAACAAGAAATTTACAAGTAAAACAGAAACTTACTTTAATAGAGTTTTAAATAAGAGTTACAGTTTCACTGATATCATTTGATTTAAACATTAATACTGATACTATACACATTGTGCGTTTTAAAGTTAATATGAAGCCAAACAATTTTGTAATGTTCCTAATACGTCTTGTTTCTCAATATTAAAATAATTTTACAATAAGAACTTACCTGTTTGTTATAGTGTTAGATGGTAACATTGGGTCAAATTGATGAACTTGATAAAACAAGTACTTGTTCTTTCTCACAGGCACCAAGTTTACAGGACTTTTCACACATCAGTATAAGACCAATATTATCTTTTTTACATCCCTGATGCAATTGTAATATCAATTAAACCTTGAAACAAGTTCTTGTCCCAGGAAACAGTTTTGTTCTTTCTTAATGCAGTGTTAGGATATAAACTCAAATATGTAATTCAAAGGATGTACATGTATGTAATTTTTCCCTTTTTGTTTACTGTGTGAACTGTTTGTGAGGCTGAAATCTTTTTGTTGAAATTAATTGTTATTAAGAGAAAAATATTGTTCTAAAGTGTTGAACATATCAGAAAAATAAAACTGCAATATTAAATCTGAAAGTAAACTTTGTATAAAATAGTCATTTGTACAAATCATCACCAGATCAGCTCTGTAAGCTATCTCCGTTTGGTGTCTTGTTCAGGTGGAGAGAGGATGTGATATCAAAATATCACATTGCCCTTCCCTACCAATCATCCATTACTAACCAGCTAGCCTGACAACTTATTCTATTGGCAACTATGACACAATGCTTCAAAATTAACTAGCAAATGTAATGAGCAAGTCAGTTTTTCTTTTGGGACATTTATAAGTAAAACATAATCTTTCACATACAGTCTTTTCAGAATTATGTTTCTATTCTGATAAGAAACATATTTGAACAACAAATTCATGAGTGATTATTATTTTGTATTTCACACAAATGTAGTTTTATGCCAGCTTTGAATGCAGATTGTAGACGTAGCTAAAACTTGCCCATGAAGCAGATTTGTGCGCGTGACAAAATGACTCACCAACAGAATAATCTGCATAAGGGCATTACTCAATAGATACATAATCATTATTATCAGTCTTATTATCCTGTGTACAGTTTTATCAAATCAAATTCAACATCAATAGACTATGCAAGCCTTGAGCGTATTCAAACATTGGGACCCGTTAAAACACCTGAGTTGGTTTCCTCCAGGCATAAAAGCAATGTTCGTGGGACCAAAGTGGTCCCAAAAATGTTTGAATACGGGTGAGACTTGCACGGTCTATGGTGGGCTCCTGATTGAAGTATACATAATGAGACAGGACATTGTTATTTACAATGCAATATGCAACATTTATTGCACTGTCAAACGTTAGCATACAAAATTTGTCTAACTTTTAAAAATTCACGTGCTTAACAAGCATCCATCTGCTTAACAACTCATTATCTCAGACATCTTTGAAGGTAACTTTTGGTTTGTTTTGGGGTTCAAATGTCACATCAGAGACATCATCGGAAAACATTTTTGACCGACTGGATGCTCCATCTTTTAACATCTGCAACAGGCACACAAGCACATTGTTTTTTATAACCCATACTAATTTAGCAGAGGGTGCCATGTAAACTGATTGGATCAGTCAGTCACATAATTAGTCTTGATACACACAACCATCATCCGCATGTCCGAAAAGTCTTGATACGTGATGTATGTCACTGGTTTCCTTTATCAGCAGTGGAATTGAGACATGTAAAGTATCAGTGTGGCTGAGGTACATGACCATCCACGTAGAAATTTCTTGTAGCTTGTGGTAGCTTGACTTCCATACCATCTAGATCTTTGGTGAGGATAATCTGACAACCTTAAAATATTGGTTGGAGAAAACAATTTTTAATTCGTAAAATATTTGCTAAATACAAAGACTTTCGACAATATCTCAATGAAAACAATTGAAGATTTAAAGACAGGAAATACTTTTGGTAATTGTCAAAGACCAGTATCCTCACTTGGTGTATCCCAACATATGCATAAAATAACAAACCTGCTCAATTGGTCATCAAAATTGCAACAAAATACTGAAAGAAAAAAAAAATCCATGATGCACAGAAATGTGTGCTTTCAGACACCTGAGAAAGGCTTTCAAACTTTACCTAAAAAATTACCTTTTTCTCTTAAACTACATTACTTCAAAAGGGTGACAACAGCTCTCCAGTGCTCTTTACCAAGTAAGTTTTTATAATCATTAACTTGTGGAGTAATAACCAAAAGTACATCCCGCCTTTTAAAAGTAAACATAAAAGTGCAATAAGGGAAGCAAATAGTTCTTGAAATCAAACGTGTAAAAAGGTCTTCTAGGCTAGTTTCCACCAAAAATGTTTACAAACCTGAAGTGGTCAACATTTTGAAAAAATAACAAACTGTAAATAATTTATAAAATGTAAGTTTTTAATGGGCATTTAAACTCACTTAGTCTTGATGTAGCAGTTAAAAATGGTGCAAGGTCCAGCATGTCTTCCTCTCTAGTGAAGACCAAGAAAAAATGAAACATGAGATCAACTATTACAGAATTATCCACTGCCAACTGGTCATCAAAATGAGTCACAGTAAAACCACAGGTTAGTTACAATAAATAGTGAAGAAGCCACTTTTGTTGTTCTCCCATTCAACTTAGCAGAACCAAACAGAGGCTAGAAGGCAGTAGCCATGATTGTGAGATTCATAACACAATCTCAGAGATGGTGTCAGCATGAGGAAGTTCTATCTGTGGAAGTTTTATTACCTGTACAATGGTTAAATATTAAGACAAATTCACATTTCACAATAATTCATCAACTTCTTTTGATGAAAAATCTGAAAACAGAATTATTGGTAAACAAAAAACAAAACAAAAGGGTTATGAGAGCATTTTAATGTCATTTAAATCTTTCTAACTTTATTACTTTTACATGCTTCATTCTAAATACCTAGACAGTTATGGGGTGTAAGTATGTTACGAAGAAACAACATGCAACACAATTCCGATAAAATAATCCAGAAATACCCCACAAACCAAAACAAACATTGAATTGAGAAATATCATTACATGTACTGTCAGGGGTTTATTGCATTGTAACAAACACATTCCCATCCCGTATCTTCCCAAGTACAACACAACGATAAACTTGAACAACTCAATTGCTAATAAAACAAATGTCATTTAGATTTTCAATTTAGTCTGAAACCTAAAAAAAATTAAACAAAGTAATTTTTAACAAAATTCCTGTATGTAACCAGTTAGAACATTTGAACATACTTACTCTTCTTCAATCTCTGGTAGTTTGTTATAATATTCCTCTGATAACACTATATGACAGGTACAGCATGCTAACGATGCTTCACATGCACCTACAACAAAATAACAACAATGGTTCAGGAGAAAATCACTCACTTTGTGAGCAATGCGTTGCTACTAATCAAAGTATCTTCTTCTTCTATTGTAGGAGTCTCAGGCCGTGTTTGAATTAAGTGACTTCAGCTATGGCTGTGGCCGTTGGTTCCAACGACAACGATGAAGAATAGGACTTTTAGGCATTCTGGCCATAGCCACTGCCAATGCCATCAATTCGAACACGACCATAATCTGGTATTTATTATTAAAGAAGATGGCATCTTAGTTGTAGCCATTCCTTTGTCAGTGATTCCTTCCACTCATTGTGGCAACTTATCATATAGAGGACGCTAGCAGATTACAGTATGCTCTGTTAAACTTTTCCACACACAAACACAAAATTGACCAGAATGAAACATCCGACTGGTTAAAAGTTCAACTTGTTATTACTTGATCCTCAACAAATAAAGGTTGCTTTTAATTTTTATAGGACAGACTCTGCTAGGGTGGACATGTTTGGCTATTACCGCTTTTTGCATTTACACCACATGTTAGTTGGTTGATACAAGTTTGCAATTGCTAATTGCAATGTTACGAGGTTGTTTCAAAGTAACATTAACTGTTGACTTTCTAGTGTTTATCATATGATAATTGTAAAAAAAACAAGACCCCTGAAATGTGTAAATTCATAAAAATTTTACCTTCAATTTCTATGTCGTGTCTGTGTGCCAAATACATAACATTATCTCCTATTTTTCCTTGTACTGGAATATTCTCTCCACTTCTGTCCACATATGTGATATTTACACTGTAAAGGGAGAGAAAACAACATTCATGCAATAGTGAAGCACTTTACATTAAACCTTAAACACAATTGAAATAACTTACAGCCAATTTCATAAAGTTTTGGAATGAGCAAACATTTGTGCTTATTATGCACATTCACAATTCATCATCATCATCGGGCGGCCGCAGCCGAGATGCACGCAACCAAACTCTTCCAGAGTCCCTTGTCCGCCATGGCCGTGGTGATGTCATCAATGTGCTGGCTCACATCGTTGCATACCATGTCAACGTAGTTAAGGGGTCTCCTCCCTCTGTTGGGGCAAGGCAATCTCCAGCAGATGAGGTTGGAGACAACTTGCTCTTTTGCTCTATAGCAGTGGCCGGCAAAGCGGGCTCTGCGTTGTGCTACTGTAGTTGAGATAGGTGGGATACTGCCGTATATATCTGGTTTTGTTTTATGTTCCCTCCAGGAGATGTTTTGCACTCTCATGAGGAGGCGAGTGTAGGTACCGTCTAGTCTCTGTTTGAGCTGCTTTTTCATAGTCCATGTCTCAGCACCATATAACAAAATGCTTTCGACAGAGGCTCGGAAGAAAGCAAGCTTAGTAGGTCGTGATATGTTGGATTTCCAGATAGAGTGGAGTTTGTTACATGCGTTCCATGCTTGACCTTTCCTTGTGAGAAAGTCCTTCTTGCTGTCAGCTATGTAAGAGCCTAGGTACTTGAAGTCTGGCACCTCTTTGAGTTGAGTGCCATCTGTAGAGAGGACAGGGGAGTGGTTTGGTGCCTCATTAATGGTCATCAGCTCAGTTTTCTTGCCATTCAAGAACAGTCCAACTTTGGAAGCAGCATCCTCAAGGGAGTACAGCAGACTCTGAGCGTCATCAAGTAGATCGGCAGTAAGAGCAAGGTCATCTGCATAGTCAAGGTCGGTGACGAACAGGCCTGGTACTCATCTGGATTGCTTAGGTGTGATAGTGAGACCTTTAGAGTTGTTGAGGTCCAGGGACTGCCGTAGAATGTAATCCACCATGATGACAAATAAAAACGGGGCTACATGTAGTGTATCACCTTGCAAGATGCCTGTTGTGGTGAGAAACTCTTTGGTTGGTCCATCCATGCTTTGAATAAAGCAGGTGGGGTTCTCGTACATAGTAGCAATGGCCCTAATAGTCTCTTCTGGGATACCGTAGTTCTTCAGGATATGAAGCAGGACTTTTCGATTTACGCTATCGAAAGCCTTGGAGAAGTCAACAAATACTATTGAGGCGCTTCTCTTTGAAATCTTGAGTTCTTCGATTATTCGTCTGAGTGCAAGTATTTGTGGAAGGGTGGATGTATGCTTCCGAAACCCATTCTGGTTGCGTCTCAAAACAGGATCAACGTGTGGCGTGATCCGATTTAACAGCATAGAGTTGTATATCTTTGTGGCAAGAGGTGCAAGTGTGATGCCTCTGTAGTTCTGTGGTAGTTGAAGATCACCCTTTTTAGGAAGAGGGATGATGGCAGACATGGAGAATGCAGCTGGTTTGTTACACTTGTAAGTTTCGTTGCAGAAGTACAACAGATGTTCATGGAAGAGAGGGCACTTCAATAGCATTGCTGGAATACTGTCTGGACCAGGCGACTTGAGATTCTTCAGTTTCTTAAAACAAGTCTGGAGCTCATCCATTGTGAAGAGGCCGGTTCTTATAGGTAAGTTTTCTGCTATATGATGGTTGAAGAAGAGATCATTGAGATCGGTGTGGTTATCACTGGGCTTGCCAAGTAGATTGCTGAAGTGTTGGTACCACCCATCCAGTCTTTCCTCGGTTGAGTCACCTTTAATGCGGATGACTGGAGAAGCCTTCTTATGAGTGACCTCCCTTAGAACAGACCATGCTGCTGCATGCTTGTTGTCTAAGTGCAGACTCTCAAGCTCCTCTGTCTTGATGGTGATGTGTTCTTCCATAGCATTAGTGTAGGCAGAGTCAAATGAGGTTTTAGCATTCTCGAGGCATTTCTTAGAATTTCTGGTTGGCTTGGTTTGGTGTCGTAGTGATGCTTTGTTAAGGGCGTCTCTGGCACTTTTAACCCTGGTATCATTGGCGTATTGGGTACACTGACGTCTTTTCTTGGGTAACATCTCCGTTGCAGTTTGCCTGTTAGCAGATATAAATGCTTCATAGGTGTCAGTGCAGCTTTTCTCATCAAGCTCATCGTGGAGAGAGTTAAACCTGTTGTGAACTGCAACGGTGTATTCATTAAGAAGCTTGGGATCTTCAGCAACTTCAGCAATTAATAAACCCCTTGCATATGTCACAATACCCAAACAGTGCCCTCACTGAGGTTAAATGAAGACCTATCATTGGCTGAGAGTTGTGTGTAAGTGCTTTGCTTACAAATAACACTAAGCAGGGCTGATGAAATTCTGCAATGAGTCATTAAAAGCAAAAACCTCTGCTTACATGTTGGTTCCTGGCTATTAATTTCATACTCACATTTCATCTGGTGATTTGGGATCTTGATACTCATAGTCACCATGCCTCAAAGGTCCTGTACAAAATGACACAAATTCAAGACAAGTTATGCCTCAAAGGTCCTGAACAAAATCATCAGGTTGGTGTTTGGGTCATTTGCTGTGGGTTCGTACATGTAGGTCAGTTGGTGCTATGCTTATTTTTCTGTGTACATATGTCATACGTGGTACTACATGATTATCAAGCCGACTTGTTTAATACAGGTAACTTCTAACCGAATCTGGCCTCACTGAAATTTACAGACACAAATCGGGCATCCTTTCATCTTTAAAATGGCATAACTCCATTGATTCCAAGCTGATTTAAGCACCAGTGAATTTCTCGTGAAACAAGCTTTCCTTTAATACCAAATTTGTAGGTGTGCTGAAAAATGCAAAAACCACCGAACTCCCTATTCTAAGTCATTTACAAAATGTCTAATGATCTAGCTCCATATGATTATTACGCTAGCACTTGCACCACTGCAGTTGTTGGGCGCAATCTTTAAAGATGGCCTTTTTAAAAAATTCGCGCAAGCCAATTGTGAACTAAAGCTTGCCCACACAAATACAAATTGCGCGGTTGAGGCGCGAAATTGACACAGAGGGGGCTTCTACATTGTTGGCACGGTTGTTGTCATTGCCAGTCTAAAAAACAACAACAACAACAAACAAACAAACACAAATGGGATGCAACTGTCTTGCAAACAGATAAAAATAAATTGTTTCCTTATTTTAACAGAAAGTTTACCAATAAGTTATCCGACAAAGGAATCTGCCAGCGCGATTGTCCTGTGAAATTGAACTTTACAGTTCGTGGTGAGCAGACCTATTTCTGTACATTCTTTCAAAGTTTTTGAATGTAAGTATTGCTTCAGACAGTTAAAATCCAGCAGAATGCTACTTTGAACTTACCCTTTTAACGTATTCCCTTCATAATAGTAATACCAATAAATAGCGAATATTTCACGAAAAATGGTGATTTTGGGCGCAATCTTTGAAGATGGTGCAAGCCAATTTAAAAACTTGCTTGCACGCAATTTTTTGAACTAAAGTTTGTCCACATAAATAAAAATTGCGTGGCTGAGGCGGCTTCTATTTTAATTGCTGGTGCGGTTATCATCGCCCATCTGACAAAACAAACAAAAACAAACAAATAGACAAAATACGGATGCATCTGTCTTGCAAAAAAAAAATCAAAATTGTTTTTCTATTTTAAAAGAAAGTTTATCAACAAGTTATCCGACACGAGAATCTGCCAGCAGTTGTCCCGTGTTTTGAGTTGACAACACAGTGACACTATTCCGATCGTGAGCCTTATTCTCTCAAGACAATCTTCCAAAGTTTTTGAGCAAAAGTAAAGGATCACTTCAGACAGAAGTTAAAATCCAGCAAAATACCATTTGAATTTAGCCTTTTAACGTATATTACCTTCCTTCGTCGTGAAATTTATTATATTTAACGACAAATGGTGAGAATTATGGTTAAACGACAAAGATCGCGCGGTGTTCAAAGTTTGCGCCCCGAGCTATCCTGTGCAAATTTTAAAATCATTCAAGGAAACACAGATTGCGCCGTCAGAAAATGGCACACTGCGCGAATTTCGAAAAGGACAACCTCAAAGATTGCGCCTATACGTTAGAGTGAGAATTATGGTTGAACTACAAAGATCGCGCTGTGTTCAAAGTTTGCGCCCCGAGCTATCCTGTGCAAATTTCAAAATCATGCAAGGAAACAAAGATTGCGCCGTCACATAATGGCACACTGCGCGAATTTCGAAAAAGGACAACTCCAAAGATTGCGCCCAACACAGTCGGTAAACAGTAACACGGTGAACGGTCATTTTACCACTTTGTGAATGGAAATCTCTTGTTGTCTTCCGTAACTGTGTTGATAATGGTAGGTATTTTGACCTGTTTCTAACTTTAATAGACAATCTAGCGGTAAGAGGCATGGTTGACGCTGAAAAGTTGAGAAGCTGTCGATGCAGAAGTTGACGAGCACCACATTTTGTAAGTTTTGTGAACAGCGCCATCTTGAAAATTATACGGAATTGTGGGATAAGAAATGCTGACCTTTGACATTGAAACGCAAAACTAATCATGCATGCAAAAATGCCGCTAACAGTAACTCAGTAAGCTCCTTCGGTTTCGAAGATGAGGTCGGGCGTAAGTTAACGTTACGGCGTTTTGGGGTTTAGTTGCACTTTTTAGCAACAATGTCTCAACATGTGAATACAGAAAGTACGAGAGATATAATTTAATGATGATCATAAGGTGAAAAACCGTAAGATATTCACCATTGCGAGAAGAATAGCCACCGTGATTCGAGGCTTGTCGGTCTGGGTTTGTGTGTGGCATCAAAATGGCGTCAACGTCTTGTGAGTTGGTGAGTTTCATTGTTGTACTGCTGTGTGGTTCTGTCATGTTTACGACGGCAGTTTCCCCGTCTCTCGCCTCTGCTGAGTCCATTCAAAGTGAAGCCAGAGAATCAAACACTGGAACCAACAAGCAGAGAGGTAGTGACAAGAACCTCCAAAAGACACAAATTAACTTCAACAATCCTGATTTATTGCGTGAATTGGCGTCAACTCTGCACCAGCCTGGCGGAGCCGCAAGCAAGGTGCAGAGCAGGGCCACTGATGCGGACACCAATCTGGATGCAACTTTGCTCCGTCAAGTTAAGGTGTTAAATAGGAGATTCAGATATATTGTGGACTCGGAACTTGGATTAAATTCATTACAGGTGAGTTACTTTATTCAATATTATTAGTTGCTCGCTATTTATTGTTTTTGGATTGCATTATTATATTAGTACTACAGTCATTTGACCAGTTCGGGATCACTTTTTGAATTCACATTGTTTTTGGTTGCAATCTCTTTGACATTTTAAACAAAAAAGTTTATCAGTTTACCTAAACATGTTATAAAACTCACCAAGTATCCACTGACAAAAAAAGATTAGTACTTTTGAAGAGGCTTTGAGAAAAGTATTGTCACCTGTTTGACCAGTTCAGGATCAGTTGATTCTATTCTGAATCAGTAGCTTGCCCTCTATTGCAAACCAATACTCCCATTCATAAAACTGTCTCTCAAGGACACAAACTTCCCAAGTGTGTTGGCATGGACATGGACTTCCTTTCTCCAGAGTATTTCATGCAAGTGTATTCAACAGTAGCGCAAAAATCCAGCAACAAAAACACAAAACACCAGCAAAGGCAAATGAAAAGGTGAAGCACGCCTTAAAGCAACATTGACCCAAATATCTATTCTTACAGTCGCAATTTCCTCCTCCAAGTTTCATTTTCTCACAAAAAAAAAATATTCCTACAAGAATTTGTTGAAGAAATGTATCTTAAAAGCAACAAATAAACTTTCGACTGCAGCAGTAAGATTTTACCTCACTGAGTGCGGCACCATTTGACGCAATGAGAGATGCTGAGTAGTGAGTGATCCCGAACTGGTCAAGGGTACGATGCCCCCCAAAAGACGATTTCGGTCATTTCGTCGTCTCAAAAAAACAAGACGACTGCTCAGTATTTACCTGAAATATTTTTAACACATTCTAAGCATTTAACATAAATTGTATTCGCCCTGGCGTTCAAATTTTAAAGGTGAGAAGTTTTAACAGTGTTTTTCAACCAACATTTTTTTTTAAAATAATGATCAAAATCGCAGACAAACTTCAAGAAAATGGCCATAATTTATTTGTTGATGAAGTTTGGAACCTTATTTTGGGTTTGTTGGTTTATTGCATGTTATTCTTCACATGTATCAACAGAAATTGGTAATGTGAGAAGCAACTTAATTATGGGGTTGTTGCAAAGTTGAAGTGATCCCGAACTGGTCAATGATCCCGAACTGGTCAAATGACTGTATTTAGTTAATTATTTAATTGACAGGATTTGTTTTAAAAACATACCTCTTTTGAGCAGGCTGCTCTCTTCTTGAGTGATCACGAAAAGTCATATAACATTTTATTATATTTTATAATCAAGAGTTGCCCACTTGATTGTTGGTTGTATATATTATAAAGAGACTTTACATCAAATGAATTACCTGATTGAGTTGATTTTAGTTTTACTTATTGTGTATTTTGAACTTGAAGTATGTAACTTTTGAAATAATTTTTTATATTGTATGGCGGTTGTTTCCAGTGTTGATATTCTACAATTGAGGAATGAGGGGTAAAATGAGCAATACTAGTAGTTTTATAACCCACTGCATAAGCCATTTATTTATGCATTTTAAACAGTTGAATCTCACATGTATTTGAAAAAATGTCCTTTAAAAGTTTTGATGTAAATCAAATCGTAAATATACATGTAATATAATCGTAACCCTCCATCCTCCTGACAGTTTGGGAGGAAGAAGGGTTACGATTTAGCAACTTGAATATTCCTACCACTACATGTCACAGTCAAGAAAGTTAAGGAATCTAAAGTATATCACATGCGCATATTTCAATGAAATGTACACAATACAATACTTGTTGAATTTAGTTTTGCTCAGTAAGAAGCTTGTTTAAAAGTGTGATTTGTAGAAAATAAGTTCACAGTGGACTGTGGAGTAGGTTTAATCTATTACCAGACAGTGAACAGTGCAAAGAAAGTTCTTGGAGATTGTATTCTATGATGATGGGCTTGAAATTGGGGTCAAATTCCACAAGACCGTGGGGCTTTTAGCTCAAATTTTTTACCAGACCAGAATTTATTTTCCAAGACCAGAATATAAATGAGAGAACTTTTTACGAAGTTCAACATGGAAACTGTTTTTTGTAAACAAGCGCTAAGAGAAGATTTACCTCCTTCTAATGGGTTAGTGTACTTTGATATTCAATAGAATATTTACCACACTCAAACAATTTTTATTACACAGTCACAACAGTGAGGTATCATTATTCATTTTTGTGGAACATTTGTTTAAATGTGTGAGTCTATTTACTGCAATTTTTGCAAACAACCCAACATCTTTCAGGCCTCGAAATAACCCACGGCACCCAGCAGCAATTGCCGTAGTGCCCTGTGCTTTTGCTGTGGTGCCCTTGGCAAAGTTCCAATACAAATTTACATTTTCCTCATAGAGTGCCTCTTACCACTACCAAAGGAAAATTGCTGTGCCCCTTCAAGAGCGAAGTTCAAGGCCTGCCTTTTTATAAAAATAACTTGGCCCTCATAGTTCACACAAACCCTCAGAGTTCACACAAATAGAACATGAACAATTACAGGGTTTTTACCTACATTAAAATTACTGTGTGATTAGTGCAAAGAGCAAACCATTTGAAACAACTAACCATTTTGGTCAAAGGTATTACACAGGATTGGTACCTCTAACTGAAAAAATAGTCACAGACAGTGTTCATGTTTTGTGTGATCAACCGTAAAATATATTAAATAACAAACCTATGACAATTTGGGCTTAATCTGTTGTGTGAGTCAGGCAAAAATAGTGAACACAATTTTCAGCATGTAAACTCAATTTTGGTTGTACATGTAACTGAAATCAGCTGATTGCATTTTTATAGGTTTTCAGATACAGTTTTTTTGAAAATAACTGCATTTCAGAGGTTAACTTCATAATCAGTTAGCTTTTAGACTAAAATAAAACAATCATGTTTTTTTATCCTTACTAATCCTTTATAATAATTTATACTTAAAGTTTAGAACAGTTTTGTTCTCTTTCTTTCACATTAAATTGGTAATGTTTAATAACCAAATTGGCGGAGACTGTCCCTTCATAAGCTGTTAGTAAAAACGTGAGAAATAAAATGGGAAAACATGTTAATTTGTTGAGGTTGTAACATTGCCAAAGATTTACATATTGTTTGCCACTAGCAATATTAATTTTTAACATCACCCAGGCAATTAATGTTGTTACTTCCAGTGATTGCATTGATGTCCAGTTCATTGACCTGAGCCCCTGAGGCATACTACATAGCTAAGAATAATCAGAAGAAGTGAATCAAAAACAAAAAACTAAGGGATGGGATACACTTCAACTTTTTATTCAGTGTCTAGATTGTAGATTTTAGAATATTTTATTGCAATATATTCAAGTTACAAAGGACCAAACAGTGCATTACAATTTACATGCAGGGTTCTCTCCATGCACAAGTTAGGATCAGGCCAATACTTGCCGACTACGGGCCTGATGTGTGTGAATTACAACCGATAATGTATACAAAGAATGAAAATGAAGAAAAAACCCAGAAACGATTTGTACAAAGGTAAAACCATGTAGAATGCCCTGATTACACAGTTGGGCTTTTAAAACCAAAGAAAAACAATTATAAAAACATTTTAGGGCCTTGTTTCAATCCAGCATGCTGAGTCCAAACTTTCAAAATTTTGGTCCAGATTCAGCATGCCTTAGTTAAATTGTTATTGATTTATTTTATTTATTTTTTTTTGGGGGGGAAACCCAGACATGTGATTTTAGCTGGTAATCTGTTGCTCTGTATTTTGATGGGTTGTAAAAGAATGGTAAATACATGTACACTTTTTAATAGATGTTAATTCGCTGATTCCAGCTTCAATTATGAAAGTCAAATATTTCATTTTGAAATCAATAGACATGCACACTGCAAACCTAAATGGCTAATATTGCATTGAAATTCTTCCATATCATATAGTTCATTTAGTATCATTTGAATTAGGGATACCTTTTAATAAACAGTGCACAGTATGCTGTCTTAACTCAATGTCATTCAAGTGGATTTTAATAACAAAGGCACTGTCAGCACGCAGTGGAATACCAAATAGCATGCATTAAAAGACAGTAATTGCAATGCATAATATAATAGACAGTAATTACACACTTTATTGCCAGCCTGTTTACTCAACTGTTCAAAATCAAAAGTTGTGTGATTTTAAATGGTCTGTAACTCAGTTGACAGTTAACTAACATTGGAATGGTAAAACGAGAGTCAACTAGAGCTGAATGTTCATATTTGTGTACTCTTCATACACTGTACATACGTTCATGTTTTAAGTTCTGGATCTTTGAATGGTTACTTGTATAACCCACCAACAATCGTACTTCAAAATACAGAAATATTCATTTGTGTATGAATTCAAAGCTCTATTTTATACTTAAATTTTACATTTCCACTACATTAACGTTGCCCTCTACCAAAGACTATTGTATTGATGTATAAACTGCAGGTGTTAAGAACTGTCAAGGTCTGCTGTTCCCTTAGAAGACCTTCAACTGTCAATGGTTGTGAAGAAAATAGAGTCAGTTCTTCATCCGTTATGATGTGAAAAGCGTGAATAATCCCTGCAGGAATAATACCTGGTCATAGAGTAGAGTGAATTGCTCAGTCTAGCGATTCAATCAGCTACGCTTGCATTCATTTAAAAAAATTGTTGTTTCTTTAATATACACTTGATGAACAAATAAAGAAATGCAATAAAAAATATGGCAAGATTTGTTTATGGAAGGATGCGGAACATGTTCATGTAGATCGACAAGGAGATTACCTTCACTACTTGATATACACAATTTCTTTGGCTGTGATGTCCTTGCACTTTATGCTTTTGAATTTATGGTGAATTTTGTTTTTTAGATAGAAATTACATGGCTGGAGAAGAGAGATTGTAGTTTTGTAGATAATGTACATGTAGACCTTCATGTAGATGCAACTTAAAAAACTAAAAAATTGAAACTTTTACTGTGAACAAAATTAATTCAATGGGATTATTGCTAATTGACTAGTTTTTAAAATTTGCTATTGTTTTACAAACAATAAAGTTGTTTAATTGTTCCAACCAGTCATTTTTTTTTAGCAGTGCAACAAATTCATAAGAACATTTAGTTGATTGCCAAAATCAGTTATCAAATGAAATTTTGCAATTCTTTTCTTTGTTGGCTAAAATATTTCTTCAAAAAATGTTTAACACAGGAGTTTGATTTGTTGGAGCATTTCATTCCACTTTCAATCAGTATATTGTACTTAAAGACAAAGGATTTTAACCTAGGGCTATTGTTCCTTTCTCAATTGTTTGAGTTAGAATATCAACTTCTAATTTGAGTGATCAATGGGATTTCTTGTCATTTTGTTTTGCAACCAGGTACCACATTTCTACTTGTACCTTCTGTATGCATTCAGTATCAGCTCTCTTAACCCCTTGTAGCTATCACCAGAGAGACCATGGAGAGACATTTTTATATGCACTGCATGTTACCTAGTGTATCCTGTCCATAGCTAATGTAAATTTCTCTACTCCTTGGCTCCAAATCCTGTTTTGCATACAAATTGAAGATCTATTGTGGCCTTTCACCTTAATGGCCACAGGGCAAACCAGGTACATGCAGTGGGGTTGGCCAGATGAAAACTAAGTTTAGTTTGTCTTGCTTTTTGGCCACAAAAAGAGGATGAAACACAATTTTCATGTGCAATATTTTTTGTGAAATTTATTCTGATTTGCTTGATAGGCCTGTATGTATTTTAAAATCAATCTTTTGAAATAATACACAGTGACATTGGTTCTTGCATGGAAGTTTCAAACCAATGCAAAACGTTTCACTTAGAACCCATTAAAGCTCAGAATGTAATTCTTTTGCTCCATACTTAAAAATGCAAGTTTGCATTTTTAAGGATGGAGTGAATGAGGTACATGTACTTGTGTACTGTATCTTTTTAAAGAATATAAACAATTTAGGTACATACATGTAGTGGTCAAAGAAGTTTCTTTTATTAACACACTGTGTTTGAGCAAAGGGCAAGGTTTGAATAACATTGCAGGTGAGGTGTGTCTACATTTAAATGCAGGTTTTGAGGGTTTGGTTAGTAAATATAATGCTTGGTGTAGATAATTGGGAAGTGTAATAATTTACTCATAAGTTTTTTCAAAAATGTTCAGGCTTGCTCCTTCAAATTAATGATTTATGGTCACAAATCCAGAAAAACCTGTTTGATAATTTTTGTGTACATTTTATGTCATAAAGTTTGAGATAGAAGATGTATTTTGTGAACTGTTTTAGATTACTACAACCTGCAGTCTATATAATGTTTATATCAAGGAGGTTCCATCCTGTGTGGATCTTAATAGGAATGAATCTTACACTTTGTGTACATACAAATTTGCATGATTTAGTCAGCTTTTCATAAACTGGTATGCTTTACTGTATCAGCACATGCTCATATGCACTACACTGGTTCACTGGTACCAATACCCTTTCCACATAGACCTATACACAAAGAGGGCTAGGTTTAATGGTCCAGTGGATTAAAAACTACCCTGTGAGCATAGTACACATGTAAATCCCCCATTGTATACAACAAAAGAGGAGGTTCTGATGCTCTGAACCAGTCAGGGTTTACATTGACCACATAGAAAGCTAAAGCCTGGTGCTTTGACAGCGTTTTCCAACAACCTCAATCAGTGTTGGTAGTTTCATTGTTAAGAATTGAGGTCTAAATAAAGCTGGTTTTGCTACATGTTTGGTACAGAGAAAAGTGCCAATGGTCGTTGACCACAAGTTTTTTCCCCACTGTATTTCTAGATTATGAATGTAGAGGCCATGCACTTGAGCTGTAAATAAGGGATTTAAATGTGATACAGAGGAGATGAGAATGCTGTAGTTGAACAAACATGAATGTACATGTACATGTCCATCATTGTGTCCATTTGTACAGATGTCAAGACCAGTCTCTTGCCTGCATGTTAGTAGTACACATACAGTGTGTTTTTCTGCATGTAGAAATTATGTTTAATAGAATGTGGTAAAATGTCCTGGTTTTTTAAGTAATGTACATATACTGTGCTTAATAAATAGCAACATCCGGCCTATTCGTTAAGAACAGAGTGACAACAAAAGATCAATGGGTTTGATAACATAGTAGCTACATGTATTACAACCCTAACCCTCCTTAGTCCGCCAAAATCAACCAGAGGATTTTGGAGGTTTGCGGCAGTAGGGATTCTACATTTACACTCACCAGTCGATGCTGGAGGATAAAGGAAGGATGGATCCTACATTCACTTGTTGGTTGGTTTTGAAAGCTAGGAAGGTGGGATCCTACATTTACACTATTAAACTAGTTGATGTTGATGGATTGATGAATGATGGATCCTACAATCACACATTGGTTGGTTTGATGGATTAAGGAAGGTGGGATCCTACATTGGTTTGAATGAGTGAGGAAGGTGGGATCCTATTCACACACATCAGTTGGAAGGATTGAGGATAGTTCTCTCAATGAACATCAAGGTTGATAGGGTTGTGTTCAGTCCCCTCCCTTTAATCTGAGCAGTGTGTCAGTAAATAGAATAAATTCTCAAAAATTGAATGAATAATAAAATAAATATCTGACTGCTTTCTTGCTGATTGTTTGTTGCCTTTTTCTGTCTAGGGAAAAAAAAGTAACAGTGTTACGCTTTGAAGGAATCCACATAACATATGAACGAATGGTGATTAGAATGCAAGCTTTCTCATTGAACTTGTTATTCTACCCTCCAGCCCAGCGCCACCACACACTGGGCATTGTAGGTTGCCCAAACACCTTGTATTGACGACCACACAATGTTAGATTGAGGGTAGTCACAGGTTTTCAATCAGTGTGTGAGAGTGTTGGAGGCGGTGGGCATACATGGCACAGTATGGGTCTGGGAATGCTGTAGGCAAGCTCTGCCACACACAGCAGAATACAGTGCTTTTTGCTTAGTAGTTGATGTTAAAAAAAACCAAAAAATTTTTTAATAAATTGTATAAGAATACTACGATAAAACCTTGAGCTTATCATTCGTTTATCAGAGTACTTGAAATTTCTAAAGGAATTTCTCTCGATGGGACAGTTACATTCAAATCCCCTTTTGTTCATGCCTTATTCCAATATTTTTTACAAACATGAAAATGTACAAGATGCATATTATATCTATGTATTTTTTTAATTTTATTTTTCACAAATAAATAATTAAAAACATGTGCTTAGTTAGTGTAAGCGGATGCTGACATTTACTTGAAACTGAAACCTCTTTGCCTTTTGTCATCGCCTATCCCTCCTTGAAATGTTTAAGGAGGAACGTAAATTTCCCACAAAGAGGTGCCCTATCAAGGAAAACTTGTCTTGCCTATGAACCAAGTATCAGGTCTCCCACAGCCCAGTCCTACATGTAGCACACATTGTACATTAGACAGCCAGCCCACTGCAAGCTACATATTGCCTACTCGATAAATGATAAATTAATGAGACCAAAGCTCAGGTACAAAGATCAACTGGCTACCTGAACTGAATCCACTCGACAGATTTCATTTCACATGTATTTATTCTTCAGAATTCACTAATTATTTACCTACCAAGTTTGCTGTGTACACATTGTATTATACACAGTGTTCAGTAGAGGCTGCTAATAAGTAATATGTGGATGGGATTGTGCATAATTTAGTTTATGCATTGATGTTACTGTAGTTTGTGGATTCTATTGAGCTGTACTACTAGGCTTTCTTTTACATTTAAACTGTCAACATTTCAAGAGCATTTGTTTCCCAGACCAGAGCAGTAGATGCAATAGCCTCCATTGCTTCCATAAATATTCGGACCTAAATGTGAAAAATAAAACAAAAATACACTAGGTCGGGGATTGAAATACCCACTTGACTGTAGGCCAAAGTCCAGTAGTTTTACCACTGACCAGTTACCTTACAACTGGACATATCCCAATAAAGGTGGATGCAAACATTTAAAAATTTACCAAGTCATTACTCAGCTTTTCAAGTCGGAATTTCCTCCAACTAATAAGAAATTGCAGGAAATGTAAGTCTTGTAAAAAATAGTTCTGGTCCAGTAAAAGCTCTGAGCTGTGACAAGTCATTTGATCAAGAGGAGATTTTCTTGAAAACCAAACCCTGTCTGCTTTTGTTGATTTCCAATGTGTAAGTGTAGAGAGAAAACATAATAAGATTAAAGGCAGATTCATACTTCAGCAATGTGAACTTGATGCTGGAATTTTAAAAATGTACCCAGTTAGTTTTCCTTGTGGTTTATTACTGGATTTGATTAGAGTGAGCAGGTTGAAAGGGTTTTAGTCAATGACTCCAGGGAGTTGGGGTTAAGATTCGCTTTGCATTCCTGTTTAGTACAAACAGATATTGTTAAATACATGTAGTAGATAATGTTAATGGTTTGTCTAAATTGTTGTGTGTTTACAGGAAGCTTATGATTCCCTGACATATGAAGATAAACAGCCCAATGTGCAACACCAACTAGATCAGGTAAGAACAAACTATTCTAAGAACTGAGTAAACTTAGAGTAGAAGTGTTGGTTGTGAGAAGACATTGCAGAGTGTTTTGCTCGATTTCTACCAGAACTCTTCAAACTTTGTGATTCTGCTTGATTTCAACCCTGATTCAGAACCAAAACTTCGCCCAAGTCCAGGTTTTGTTTATTCACAAGACTGTTAAACCTACTCAGTTCTTACTTCTCATACCATGCGAAGCTCCAAATGTTACAAAATATACTTGATAATATTATAAACACTGTCAGTTCCAGAAGATAAATTATAATTTTACAATGAAGCGCTTAACAAATACCTACAAATTATTCTTATTTCTTTAACTTGGTATAACTCTGGTCCAGTCTTTTCATTATTATTGAGAAACTGTAAGAAATTAATTGCTACAATACAAAGAGGGTTTGGAGTTAACAGAAAAAACATGGTTAATAAAGAGTTTTATTAGGTAAGAAGTGTTATAAATACAAATCATCCAAAATCGCACAACCAGACAATCTGTGAAAATAAACCAAATCTTATTTTCTTGGAATTGTATGCACTCATTTCACTAAAAGTAATTGTTAATTTTAGGGTGAACAATGAAAATTTGACTTGAGCAGGATTTTAACCTGCGACCTCCAGATTAACATGTCGCCGCTCTACCAATCGAGCCATCTAGCCCTAATGTTGGCAGTCTCCCTAAAAAAATTGTTTGTTTACTGTATTTTATTAATTTAATGATGTTTGATTCCTTTTACTTAGAATGAATAACTGATGAGCCCTGCTAACAAATTTACCCAACATTGAAGTAAGGTGGATTTGAACCATACCTATAATCCTATTAGGGTTGTTTCAACTAAATCGTTTTTATATTCTTTGTCCATTGAATAGTTAACATCAAACATCAAATCAAAGCTAAAGAAGTTTGTGCAGTTGCTGAATTTTGACCGAGCAGTTGTTGAGAACCTGTATCGTATTCATCGCTCAGATCCCATCACAGCAAGTCAAAGCTGCTGCAAACTACGCCATGACTTATTCAAGTAAGTTACACAAACAATAGTTGTTGCTGATTTTATGATCTGTATCGGATTTTATAAATAGTCCATCTCTGGCTTGGGCTCCAGCTCCGGCTTGGGCTCTGGCTTGAGCTCCAGCTCTGGCTTGAGCTCCAGCTTTGGTTTGGGCGCCACCAGCTCTGACTTGGGCTTCGTCATCAATTTTGGAGTATGCATTTTGCATGGTTCTTCAACATCAAACATAGCATGTAGCCCTTAGCCAATGTTTGGAAAAAGACCCTAGATTACATAAAACTGGTACAGTAAAACATTAAAATCGTTAAACTTTAAGTGGCCTACCTCTCCAAAAAAGAAGTCCGAGGGCTTGTAAATTCAGTTTGGTATTTTAAATGATGTTGTAGACTGCAGTAATATTTGACTGTCTGGTTTCCTGGCTACATTAACATGTTAACAAAGGTGAACTCTTCAACTAGGTCATTAATACAAGAACTGGACTTGATTTCATAAAGCACTAAGATTCATCTTAAGATAAGTTGTCAATATCACCATAGTGATTTGTATTGTGATACCACATGTTGCTTGGCAATTAAGATTGATACATGTCCAAAGAACAATCTTGGGTTTTTGTGAAATCGAGCCCTGGACTCTTTTCCTTCCTATTCACTACAAACCTCTGTTTGGCCCGGAGAGCTTTAAAACAAAAATGAGCAAAACTTTTGCCTTATTTCAACCATCTTATTCCCCAGGCTTCAATTCTACCTACCTCTTCCTGTTGCACATCTATACATCTACACATGTGGTGTAATTTGTGAGAGTTCTTCTTTATTCCTTTCTCTGCTTTGATTTGCAGGTATGATTCTGTCTTCCAAGCTAACATCACCAAGGAGACGGCATGTGAGAGGGTTTCACCTGTCACTCCTAGCAACGCATTCAACCCAGTCAGAAACATCTCTCAAGGTAAGAACAACGCAACTCTTCTTTCATAGAGGGGATAGGTCTGGTCTTGGTCTTGGTTTTGGTGCACTTTCAAAAGTTTCCTATAGACCACAAACAAGGGTGGTTTCACTGCACTATTGGTGGAAACATTTGTCATTTAATTATAGGTAATAGTTTAGGGTAATCATTATCACTGCCATGACATGTACAAAGTTCTGTTGTATACATTCCTTCACACACATGGCTGATGATGAAAATATTGTCATGATATTGGTGTTGATGTCATTTATAATCAGAGTTGGAAAACATTTAACCAACAAAACTAAACTGCTATTCAAAGCTGTCATTTCTTTCATTGTTGTAGTTTTTAAGAGACATCAGATGGCTAACCCAACCCTCAAATGGCAGTACTTCAACTCTGAGGATGGAGTTCACATTGTGTTTCCTGCTACATCATACACAGGAACTCATGGACACGCTAAACGATGCAATAAAGACATGGATATGAGGAATGAGTAAGTTCAGTCATGTCTGGAGTTCAAAATTTACATGTTCATTAACAGAATTTAAATATTCAGGAGTGGAAAAGCAATAAAGACATGGATTATGAGGAGTGATGAAAGTAAAATTGTATTTTTTGTGCTCAGATTTTTCCAAGTATTTAGTAACAGAATTTACATATTCAAGTAGTGGAACAAGGCTAGAGTAAATCCAGTTGGTATTGGAATATTGATGTGCTCAGAATCAGCAGATTTGACATGTATTCATGGGCAGATTTGACATTCAGCCCATAGTTTTTTATAAATGAATAAATAAAATTGCCAAAGTTTTCTAACATTGCATTGGACAATCTGTGCAATCCATCATACATTTACATTTTTATCCGTGTCTTGGTAGTTTGTTTTATCTCTGGCTGTTTTATATTAATGAAATATTTAATACTATTCTGAACAAAACCCAAGATGTTTCAATATCAGTTAACCACTTCAAATAAGTTTATATTTGTAGTGATCCAAAATTCTTTGCTGAACATTGATCGTATCTCTTGAATGAATGTCATTAATACAGCTCATGTGAGTTGATTTTATGACTCACAAGGGATAGTTGACTCAGCTTAATTCGTTATGTCTTAGGCTTGAAATCTTCTATGATTACTGGTAATAAAAACTACTCTTAAAATAACCTGCAATCATGAAATCAATTCCCTAAATGGAGGTACTCTAAAGGGAAATGATTTGACCAACACTCTGAGTCTGATTACCACATTGGAATCAAGTACCCCCTATGGATGACAATCATATTAAATGTAGAGAGGATGACTAGAGGCATTGACATCTTTGTCGTTATCTCTGTGATGTTGGATTGATAACATTTATCTTGATCTGATTTCAGGCCCATCTATTCCTCGACTGTTAGACCTCAGGCTAAGAACATTGTTATTCTGATTGACCGAGGTTCTTCAGTCAGTGAAGCGTCTCTACAGATTGCTAAGGATGCAGCGGAGGTTGCTTTAGCATCTCTGTCTGAGAAAGATCAGGTATGTAAGAGAAGGTGCCCAAAGTCATCAGATCTTGGCAATCTCCAGCAAAGAAATAGCCTGCAGTCGTTCAGTTCCTTTGTTGTTTCCTTTTGTCAAAACCATTCAAATCTATTCAAAGAAACACTGAAACACTTGACTGTCTTGGGTTATAAGAAATGTATAACTCAGCTAAGAAAACAATAAAAAAAGTAAGCCAGCTGTCAGTTGAGCATCCTCTGAAACTGTCTTATCTTAATGATGATTAATTAACAATCTGGTTTTAATTAATTAATTAATTAAATAATTAATTATTTATTTTATTTTAATAGGTTGGAATACTAAGTGTAGGTTCTACTGTGCAGACCTGCCTTCAGGATGGTTGCTATGACAACCATCTAGCAACCGCTACCATGGATACCAAAGAACAGCTTGGCCAGTATATCAAAACCATCAGGAGGGATACAGGTAGGTCAGGTCAAAGGTCACAGGGAATTTTTGTTTTTGTTTCTAGTGCATGCCAAGCTTTTCTTTAAGTAAACACAAACTGTGAAGAAGTTAGATTCATTACTTTGCCATAAATAACAGCAAATAATTGACAAAGGTTAAATGATGCTTATATTGACTTTCATACTTTCAGGTGTTACAAATCACACACTGGGTCTTCAAAAAGCCTTTGATTTGCTTCAGAAATCCACTGTACCACAACACATCAACAACAGTATTACTGGTAAGTACATTCCATAGGTAATCATTCTTACACACTGGTCACATGCTCAGGACTATGAAAACAACTCCAAAGTTGCCAGAATTTGGTGTACAATTTTACCTGAATTACATAATCCATCATTGTAAAGGCCATTTCTAAACAAACATTATTGAGACTTTCAGTTTCCACGGAAACAAGACCACAGAAAATTTTACAGGTTGTTGTATTGTGCGTCAATTGAAAACTAGAGGATTGGAAGAAATTACTTTCCCTTTACAGTCAAATACAAGTTTATCAAAGTGTTCTTCAAATGTTGTCAATATTTGTTTCATTTTATGCTGTTATCCTACATTTTGAAACGGTTTGCAAATATAACTATTAAATATTAATTATGAATTGTTGATCTTTTTGTTGGTAGATTCTGTGGTTGTTTACATCAGTGCTGGACATATCTCTGAGGCTGAAGATGCTAAAGCCATCATCAACACAGTTATAAACAACAATAGACTATTCAACAATAGAGCTATTGTTATGACCTATGCCCTTGTACAAGGTTTGTAAAAAATGTCCTTTTTATTAGTGAAGCAAAAAAGTGAAAAACAGAAACACCACTCAGATTAGTAAATAGAGTTTTTAAGTTAACATCGATTCAGCTTTTATTGGGGATACAATTGTATTATATTTCTTTTTTTCCTTAAATTGAAATGCACACTTGTTTGTTTTAATTGTTTTATTCATAGGTGTTGATGTTTGTTTGTATGGTAATGTTTGCATTTGGCGTATAGACTGTAGTAGCGTAAATTGTCTGCCAGGGAACAACTATAATATAACAAATATACAGGAACATTGAGACAATTCATTACAGAAAACTGAAAGCTTTAGAATGGTGGCCTTTACAAACAAGTATATCAAAATACTGTATGAACGGAAGTTATTGAATGGTTCTATGAAATGAATAAAGGCTTATTTTATTTACACAGTGCTACATGTACTTAGTTGTTTGTTAGTTTTGCGCAGTTCAATAAATAGTAATGTATTGACATTGAGGGAAGTTTGCGTGTTCAATATTATTGCTATTCTTTCCCATTTGAAAAGCACTCAGCGTGATTTATGACATGACAACAAATATTGGCTGTGAAAAGGGTATTGTCACTTGTTCTGCATTAACGCTCACATTTTCTGATGCAGCTTGTTAATACTTGGTTGCGTGACAAAGTTGCATTTGAAAAATGGGTATTTAACACTTCATTCCAAGTACGCACTGTTATTGGTTTTGATTGACCCAAACAGAAGGAATAACAGGCCTGGAGGAGCTGGCATTCCTGAGGGATCTAGCTGAATTGGATAATGGAACAAGCTACCAAGAGGTGCACAGAGGAAACCTACCCCCTAAACAGGTCAGATTAAAAGGCTAAAACATAATTCATCTAGGAAGTCTTCTTTCTGATCATGTGAAATTTCACTGCACCCCCTCCCCCCACCACCCAACCCAATAACAAAATTGTATACAACCAACTTCATAAATAATTGTTAAACGCAGCTTGAAGTAATTTTTTGAAAGGCAGAACTTTGCAATAATTGCACGTTTCTGTAGACAGTGATTAAACATTTTGGTATTGCCTTATTTTCTCCCTACAGAAAGGAGTGATGACCGTGTTGAATCAGATGAGCAATTTGCCTTCAACAGTTGGGAGATTTTATACAATTCTACCACTAGACACAAGTTCAAAACCTGTGTTCTCCCTACCCCACTTGGATACTACTGGAGGAGGTAAGAGCTAGTTCTAACCTTTGATGGTGCATCATAAACACTTTGTGACTTTACTCCTTTTTATGGATGCCAATAGACCTTGTATACATGATGTCACTAGAGTAGTGCGCCCTCCCATAGAGGTCAAAAGAAGGTTTCCCATTGGCTCGTCTTGTGCATGTACACACATGTTTATCAACCCGGTAAATCAAGGCCTTCTCCATGTCATCCCATAGTTTAGACAGAAGCAAAGAGAGGACATCCTCAGTCTGCCACACCGCCAAGATCCCTATGGCTAGAGTCCTAGGTGTTCCTGGGAAGACCTGCTCATACATAGCTGAGCTATATCTTTCAAGTATCATT
This sequence comes from Pisaster brevispinus, assembly GCA_023634235.1. Lineage (NCBI taxonomy): Eukaryota > Metazoa > Echinodermata > Asteroidea > Forcipulatida > Asteriidae > Pisaster > Pisaster brevispinus. The sequence goes on along the minus strand of JAMKCF010000029.1, from coordinate 2,419,816 downwards.
GTTGGCTGCTTCCATGGTGGTGGGACAATTTTCTAATTGTTGTTTATTTGTTTTGATAGGTCTGATCCTGACTGTGAGTCAGACATGTTATTTGAATAGTCGCTTGCTTGGTATAGTAGGATTAGATGTCAACATGGCCGACCTTCTTGAGGATATCACATACTTCAAGGAGGGAGATAGATCTTATGCATTCATCACAGACATGGCAGGTATGTTACAGCCTGTTGGTTGACTCCTTGGAAATTGCTTAAATAGAATACACTTTTGAATTTGGTGTGCTTATAAAAATCTACATTCTCATTTTTTCAGCCCAAACAGGCAATGACGTAGCAACAACTCAGTCCAATTTAAAAATGTTTGAGGTGTAAAGGCCTATTGGGCAGCATGTATGTTTGATGTAGTGTCTTATCAAGTCCTGTCCACAGCCTCAAGTGATGAATTAGTCTTTAGGCTTTTGATCTAAAGGATTTATGACCCAGATGAATGTGAGTCACAATAGAGTGGTTTGATTCAATACCTACATGTAGCTGGTTATTTGTGTATTAGGACAGGAAACTATACAGCCGAGTTTGAAGAAAAGGGGCTTACCTAAGTGTTCTAAATTTATAAAGAAGTATGTACTGGAGCCCATCCATTAAATTAAAGAGGTGAAATAAAAAGAATAAAATAAAGTGTTAAGATGATAATTTGTTCTTTCCCTCAGGTTTTACCATCATGCATCCATCATTAGCCAGACCAATTATGGCATCTGAACCCCCTCTCTATGCAGATATCAATCACTTTGAACAATCTGTCAACTTCCACAAAGTTCGACAGTCAATGATCAGGTATGCATTCCATCTTGTCCTACCTTACCATGGCAGGGTTATCACACACCATGTTTGCAATATCTAAAGTGGGTTAACTTCTTTCTTTTTGTCTGTTAATTGGATTGGGGCAATAAAATGTGTATTTCTAATTCTTTGCTTTGTACTGTAAAAATCACTGTGGACCTCTTTTGTTCTGAGGTCCACACTTTTTATGTAGAGTTAAAACACTTAATTACAGTCAACAGACTTGGCATATCCTGTCAAGATTATAAAAAGTGTTGTGATTTCACCGGGGTATTGTCTTCTTTTTTTTCACTGTATTCAGTGGTGAGAGTGGAACTATGATACTACAAAGATCTGCCAATGATAGCACCGTTGTACATTACACATGGAAACCTGTGAGTATAAGCCTTATCACATTGATTCCTGTGAGATAGTGTCTAGATTGAGTGGTCAGTAGCCATTGGTAAAGTCCAAGTATTGATGATGTATAGAAACATCAATGTCCACCAGGGTAGTTTTGTCATTGTGACAATCAAACATCTCAATCGTTTTTTACAGGTTGGAAATGCACCTCTGTCTGTATGTGTTGTCATCATGGAACAAGATTTCAATCTGAAACATCTCAAGAAAATGAATGGTAAGTGCAATTTTTGTTGTTGAATTTGTTCTAAACTTGGTAACAGTAAATGCTTGAACTCGCAATTTTCCTTGGTTCTTCGTGTAATACTTTTCTAAAAGACAATGTTATTTGAGAGCTCACTACTTTATGAAATGCAAAAAATAGTGGCCTGACATTCGACCCTAGCAGGGTTTTTCTTGGAGGCTAAATGACAACACAACACACACATAAAGCAGTCAAGTGGAAAGAGATGACGGAGATGAAATTGCCCAGAAAAAGCAAGGGATGAACAAGAAGGTGACAAAAAGGGTGGGGGTAGAGGGAAGGGGCTGGTTGGGGCTGGTTGGGGCTGGTTGGGGCTGCTTTAGGAAATTATAGTAAACCAAACTTCAACCTACAGAAGAAACAAACAAACCATAAATACCAATATTTTTTGTATACTTGGCTTTATATAAATCTGCTTTAAAAAAACTCGCTTCTAAAGCAGTAACCTGAATTGTTGTCATCTTATTATATCTGATAGTACCCTCTGGACGGATGTTACTGTATCATAGATTAGATCTACTACCTTCTGATAGTATGTGTATGCATCTAAAACAGTTAGCAACCACAGGTATGTATGTAGAGAGATACACAACATAAAGAGTTGTTGATTTAGTGACTTGTTGAAATTTACCATCGTTATTGATGTAGCAAATCCATTTTTTTACTTGATTGATACAAACACACATTGTGAATTTTGACTTGTAGAAGACCTGATTGATACAAACAAACATTCTGACTTAAACAACTGCAACTTGACTTAAGCAACTGTACTTTGATTTGACTTGGCTTGGCTTGGAGAAAGCAATTTTTATCTTGCCTTGCCTTAGTGATATATAGTTGCCTTAGTGATATAATGACTTTGATTAATAACCTGACACTTCACCAGAAATGGCTCAAACGTTGACAAACATAACTTCTTAGTTGGTTTCTTCTTTCATCCAGAAATCACAATTGAATCGTACTCTCTTGGAAGATATTGACCCAGTTAACCTGACTTTATCACTCAGTAAATCATGGTTTCGTCCTTTTAGGAGTCAGTTTCCCTGTGTGTTAGTGAGTAGTGCACATTTTAGGTGATGCAGGCATGGTTTCTCACACCTTATATTAACATTCAATTTGACTTACAAAAAGGCAGGCCATGGACAGACAGTAGCTACATGTGCAAGGGTTCTTACAAAAAAACTGCTTTAAAGAAATCTTAAAAAATGAAAGTTCAATACTGAATTATCTCTTGTTTGTTTATTTCAGATGCAAGTACGTTGATGTTAGCACCAAGTAGTTTCTCTTCACCATTTGAGCATCTAAGTCAGAGAGAGACGAAGCTCGTAGTCCAGGCTTACATGGCCTATTTGACTGATAATACAAATCTCATTGCAAACCCAGGCTTTAAGGTAATCCCATGCAAAATGTTTCTTCTTATAACGAATAATGTAATCTGTACACAACCAACTTAAATCCTCCATAATCCATTACTTGAATATAAGGAATTTGGGACCCATTGTTTCGAAGAGCCAGGTAACCAATCTTATCAAAGTCCAAGTATCTTGCTTAAGTACACAAGTGCCAAGTGAATCCACACTCTGACAACACCAGAATTTCAATCCAGTGCACAAGACTCTTCGGCCATGACACTCCACAATAACTGTTAGCAATGTAAAGAAAACCATACGATGGAAAGAGGTTCAACAATTCAACAAAATATTATGTATACTTTTTCTTTTAGCTATAAATATACACTGTTCAAACTACATGACTGATTTCTTTTTCAGACTTCAATCAAAGATGATGTATCAGCTATAAGTGGCTTAGAAAATGTCTGGTTGTCTCAGATTGAGAAGAGTAACTTAAATGACTACGTAGTAAGAAGGTGAGGAATACCTGGTAATCAATAAGAAGGTTTTAACTTTATCATGTGACATCAAGACTGTTGTTTTCACCTTTAAAAAGTACATACTCAAGTCTTTAGCTTGACCACTATTAGCAGTTTCAACAAGAACACTCACATATAACTCTTTATCCGTGAAACAGAATTTGCTTGTTCTCTATGTATAAAGAAACACAAAGAGTTCCAGAAATGTAACATTTCAAAAACATAACAAATTGTTATTCATCAGGCTTGACCTTGAAGAAGCTTTTCTCCTGATGACAATCAGGAGCGTACTGATTAAAACATATTAACCATTGATTCTTTGCAAAACCACCACATGATGTACATCGTGAAAATACATCAAACCTTAGATTGTTCCCACAGTGTTTCAAATCCTGGCATGCTTTCAGATGTTGGTAAGCTAAATTGCACATACTCCTTGTTAATCATTCATCAGGTATCTAGCAACAACAAGTGGAATTCTTAGGATGTATCCAGGTTCCAGAGTTGACAAGAGATTTGACCCTTCAAAGAGACCTTGGTAAGAAAACAGCCAACACTCAAACCTCACTTCTTCATCATCTGTTCTTCACATGTATCTCCATGTATACAGTGCTTGTTGCCAAACAGATAGAAATTAAAATATTACAATAAACACCTCATATCTTGTCAGAATTATTGGAATGCATTGCCATCAGTTAACTCTGCATGCACCTCTGTACCAATATAGAATGTCCATGCTCATATCTGTATGTTTTGTGAGTGCTAAATTATTCTCCTAGTTTTGTATAAGGGTGCAAGGGATGCAGTGTTTCTAGTGATTTTGACCATGGTTGTAGATATCATTACAAGCAATTAAACACTTGGGTTAGTAATTCCATTATATTGTTCTGGTTTATTATTTGATCAGTCAAAGGTTTTTGTGTAGTCTGTCAGATTCTTGACCATAACATCCGCAAGCAAAAGCCATCAATATTTGATCCAAAGCCATTGGACGTTCTGATAAAATCACTCAGTTGCAGTATTTGTTAGACTTAGAGTCTGATTGTTTACTATATTGAATATGTATTCTATTTTGACATGTAGGTATAAACGAGCATTAGCCCATCCAGGCCGTGTGACTATATCATCACCTTATTTGGACATGGGTGGAGCTGGCTACATCATCACACTTAGTCATGTTGTATTTCAAGGAAGGTAAGTCTGGGGCCAGTTGTGTGAAGGTTAGGTTTCCAGATTCATTACAACCATCAATTCTATTAAACCGTTTTCCCAGGTCCTGCTACCTGTTATATCCCAGCTAACAAATAAGCTGTAAAACTCAAAATGTGTTCCTAAAGTTGTATTTGAGCTTAGATTTTGGCTGGATGTTTTTGAAGGATTTAATGAGTTGTATTTTGTGATGAAATAATAGGAGTACCGGATTGCATGAAGAGACAGATCACGTTGTTGGCATCATGGGAATTGACTTCACTATCAGATACTTTTATAAAGTACTTCTTGAAGTCATGCCAGTGTGTAAGGAGTCTACTGTAAGATGCTTCGTCATGGATGATAGAGGGTACCTTATTGCACATCCTAGGCTTGTGGAACCAGCTGGCAGGGGACCGGTGGAGCAACAGCATATTACACATCAGGTAAGGACAGAGAAGTAGTAAACAGTGTTTTTTATTACTGATGATGACAACTAGTCTGAAGTAAGGTTAAAGGTAAGAGGTCACTGCACTGATGCAACTTTTACTCTTTTCTCTGATAGGAAATCCTTGTCTCCAATGACATCCTTTACCACACACACCTTGTCAAGAAACTACGCTGCAACAATTACGAGGATCGTACCATTCAGCGCTACTACTCGTTCAATACCAGCTTAGTCGGTGTTCTGTCTAATCTCTACCATGGAGAGTACTGTAGCAAGTATCGCATCGTTCCTGTGCCGGGTACCAACACGTTTGTGGGTGTTGTTAATGATACGTGTAGTGAGGTTACAACGTTCTGCCCTTGTAGTATGGTGAGTTTTCTGAGTGGATGGCTGAGGGAGTTGGATCTGGAAGTCATGTGTAAATTTTGTGGGTCTTAAAGTAATATTTTGTCGACTAACTGTACTTCATCAGGAAATATTTCTCTGGAGGATTGGTACTGGTAGGAACTTAAGAATCAGTGAGCTTTCAGATGGAAATATTCCTCTGGAGGATTGGTACTGGTATGAACTTTAGAATCAGTGAGCTTTCAGATGGAAATATTTCTCTGGTGGATTGGTATTGGTATGAACTTTAGAATCAGTGAGCTTTCAGAGGGAAATATTTCTCTGGAGGATTGGTATTGGTATGAACTTTAGAATCAGTGAGCTTTCAGAGGGAAATATTTCTCTGGAGGATTGGTACTGGTATGAACTTTAGAATCAGTGAGCTTTCAGATGGAAATATTTCTCTGGAGGATTGGTACTGGTATGAACTTTTGAATCAGTACGCAATCGGAAGTTATTATTTTTTTTTCAGCAAGGGGTTATTTTAAAATAAGCGCTATGAATTAATCACGTTTATCTATTCTATGTTGAATCTATCCCTAGTATGACCGCCTATGCCTGAACTGTAACCGCATGGAACAGACAGAATGTGAATGTCCTTGTGAATGTGAACTACAACTAGATAACTGCCATGGTACACTCAGACAGGGTGAAGACAGGTATGTGTACAAAACCAAAGGATGATAGGGGTAGGTGTGAGTTGGGACTGTAAAGGAGGAATGCAGAATTTGTTTACCACGATGTACCTTGGGGGAAAACCCTTCCTGAAATAGCCCAAGCTCTCATAGAGCAATTACACATTAGTTGACTGTATAATGGGTAGCTTTTGTGGTGTGTTGCAGATCCTTTTGTTTATGGCCACTATGTTAAACTCCCATTACAAAATTTATATTTATATCTCTATGCAGGAATCCCAGCTGTTCAGATAAGGAGGAGAATTCAACACTGCCCTCTGTTGTTGAGAGTATCACTAATGGATTGCCTCAGTGTTACAGATATAACTGTAAACAGCGGAAGACTTTCAGGTAAGGAGTAACTTAAGAAATTCATTAACTGTTTTAGTTTTATAACTAGCTTTATCAAGGTCATAGATTACTTTACTTGTCCATGGATGTTTCTGTACTCTTAGAAAACTGTAAAATCGATCCGAAAAATTCTGTTTCAATATTACAACTGTTGTGCTACTTTTTGAGCTTTAGTTTTGTATTAATATCACATATTTTCGTAAAGCTTTAGTTTTGTAAACACAGCTATAATAATGTTAGTAGTGCTAACAAATAATTGTTATAATGAAGTCCAGTGAATTGGGTCAATACCACACTTTGAGATGATGTTTTAACAAATGCTGAAGAAGAATTTCATCATTTGAAATAATTTGTTTGTTTGTATTTTTAGTGACTGCTTTGGTGTAGTGGATTGTGAATGGTGTGTAGCTACAACAACCAGCCAAGGTAAACGAAGAAAGTTATCTAAACCTTACTGTGCTACTCAGAGGGAGTGCTTCGGGGGAGCTGTAGGTGCAAAATCACCCTACTATGATGAAATAGGTTAGTGTCATACATCTGGTCTTTAGTCTTGAGTGGAATCATTCTACAGCCTTAGAGAGTGTTAGTCCGTAGCTTGCCTTTAAAGAATTTTGATGTCGCTTGTTGGTAGCAGGGAAAATCCATTGTTTGCAGAAATGTGCTTAAGCTCAGAACTACATACACATCTAGTCTTGCCCATCAAATATGCCAATTGCAATCATGCATGCGTACAGATACTATGGGGGGAAATGCCATAGGGTTGTGCACTAGGAAGTCGCACTAGGAAACGCATATGCTTCACGCCACCATCAGCCCCATACATAAAGGCGCGATGTTCCTCATTTTGCCAACCAGTAGTGTTAGTACGCATGCGTGACGTGCAACTTACATATTTCATGGGAAGTGTGTGTTGAACATTACCGGTTATGTCTGCTGCCCCCTAGTGTCTCTAAAACTCCAGTTAATGACTCCTTGCACTGACATCACATGAGTCTACTGTCCACTTATGCTCTGCTACTTTGGGAGTTAAATTACATGCAACAATATGATGTGCATCCAAACGGTGACACGTCACCTAAAATGTGCTTTGAGAATCTGACTCGGCCAAGTTTCTTGTGGGTGATGAGGTCGTGTGAATTTGGTCAATATGTTGGCTATACTTTTGGCTACATAGAGTTGTTGTAAATGTGGGAAAGTTCTGAAATACACGATTCCACTCGGTACTTTATAATCTTATACTGACAATTTAGTGGATAGGTTTCTGGATATTTTGTTTCTTGTAGATGTATTTTCAGACGTCACTAATAAAGTTTAAAATAATAAGATCAAAGATGAAAAACTCCATTAAATTAAATTATCAGAGTTGTTGACATATAGCACCTCTCAAACCGTCCCCTTGTTCTGACCTTGTTGGTGTAATTTCTGTCCTAACCTTTCTCATTTTAGCCACTGATAGCCAAACCGTCCCCTTGTTCTGACCTTGTTGGTGTAATTTCTGTCCTAACCTTTCTCATTTTACCCACTGATAGCCAAACCGTTCCCTTGGTCTGACCTTGTTAGTGTAATTTCTGTCCTAACCTTTCTCATTTTAGCCACTGATAGCCAAACTGTTCCCTTTGAGGCCCATAAGGGAGCCCAGGTTGGCCCTGTAGCTGGTGCCTTCATGGGTGTCATTATGGCTCTGGCGTTAGTCATCTATGCTTACCGTCACCATGTCCATAACAATGCCCAGCGTCGTCGTGAGATGGCTCAGAATGGCTCGGATGCATCCGTTAGAATGTCTCAAGGAGATGGAGAAGCAGAGGCAGAAGAAGAAGAAGAACCTGAGAATCAACCTCCTGCTCCTGGTGCTTGTAAGTCTCAATCTGCTTCTTAATGTTATCTTTCACATTGGGCGGTAGGGTGGTATCTTTCCTTGCCTTCCACCTCTGTGATCCCAGCTCGAATCCCACCGGGGAGACTATGTGGATTGTGTTTTACCTGATTGCATGGGTTTCCCTGGAATAATTTTCAGGGGTTTTCCTCCCACATCTAAATCTGGAACTTCCTTTTTATTTTCTCTCCATCGGGTTCTTGGCTAGTGTAGTGATTAAGTGTTTTTCTGAGAGTTGTTGGCTTCACAATCAGAATTCATAAATGAAATGAAACACTAACTTATTCACAATCTTGAGGTTGAAAATTCTAAAGCCTGCTTAAGCCTTAAAATCCTATCATAAATCCTTACCAAATGCACAGAGTTTAACTCTCACAATTCTTACCTCAAAATGGATACAGGTATTGATGGATCTTCTTTCCTGTGCATTTGATATACATGTTACTAAGGTTGGAAGGAAATAGGTTGGTGCCTCTGTAGGGAGACTTATTGTATACATCATACATAACTACACACAGGGAATCAGACAAAGATGTACATGAAATCAGCTGTGATGAACAGACTAACTCCATTTTCTCCATTTGCAATTCCTAATTTGAAAATATTTTGTTATTCATTGTGTATATTATTCTTTACCTTCTAGTTGGTCATGCTAACATACTTCTAGCAGCACTAAATCAACCCAGTCCCTATCACCAACGAGCTCGTTATGGTATCCGTGTATGGCGTCATCGACCGGGCGGCACCCCTAGTGAAAGTGACCATGGCTACAGCACAATGACCCCCCATGAAGATTCTGAGTACCAGTATGTGGAACCAGAACCAATCCTAGTCCATGTAGAACCTGATCGTCATAATGTGGAGCAACCTCCCGGTACCTTGCGGGTCAAGCGACCAAAGTTGACTGCACCCACCGCAACGCTGTTGGACTTATCACATCCTAATACCCGAGATATGAGTGATGTACCACCTAGACTGGACCCTCCACCTCAAACAGTGCTTCCTAGTCGTAGATCTTTAATCAAAGCCCAGGTACATGCCATGGATACCATGTGCTAGTGTCTGTAGTTATAGCAGCATTGTCTGCTTTGTACATAGATATAATATTTGATTATTATTCAAACAACTCATGAGGTCAGAGGGCAAATTCAGAGCTGTTTAGCTAATTAAGCAATTACAATGAGCCTTTCCCAATACATAGGCTATTTCCATTCACATTTACACATTAACTCCACTGGTTAGCATGCATAAAGTTCAGTTTGAAAAGGCACAAACCTGTAGCTTGATATCACCATCATCTCCATAAGGATAAAGTGGGATGTTCACTCATGTTTGCCAACTGGATGTATTTACATTTGATACTGTAATTTGATGCTTCATGAGAAGGGCTTATTACAAAGCCACAAGCTTTTATAAAGTGCATTGTGCATGGACTTATGTATAGAAGCTAATACAGATAGTCAAGAACTTTTTTCATCAAATCAGCTCTGGAAATGTTCTCTGTTTCTGTCTTATTCCTTAAGGATTTATAGACAACTCACAGAAAGAGAAAAGGAGAGAAGTATTAAGATGTAAGCTAAATATACTGGTTTCTTGATATAGGTTTAGGTTGGTAAAGGAACTCTGGGGTAAGATTGGTGGGTAACAACTGATGCCCTTTCCATCCAAGCAGCAATGATTGTCATTATGATGACAGTATTCATCACACTATTAATCTATAATTGTCTGGCAGTATTCATGGGCAAACTCCCGTTATTTCAAGTGATGCCTTATCCATTATTTATGATTGTGATATAGACCATGTAACCTTTGACATCACGTTTACAAAAGAGCCACAGAGTTCGGTTTTTCAATTTGTCTGCAGCTCTATGTAAAAAAACATAAAATCTTACAATTTTAACAGAGAGTGCAGCATACAAATTTCATCATTTTTTATAGGAACATAAATATTTGTAATTTTTTCTCATCACTAGATATCATCCTATCTGGCATTAATTTGATTGTTTTTTTATTGTAAATACTGTATATATTAATGGTAGAGAATTTATTATTAGCCAAAATGGATATTGTTTAGAACCTTGAAGCCAGATGCAAACGTTCAATGTCAACGTGTGTGTATATATATTTTGTACTTACAATTTTGATTGAATAAAAACACAAAAAACAATTAATGGAAAATTAACTCAGGTAAAAATGTAACCCAGAAGGCCCTTTAGAATCACAATTTGGCTCATTGACCTTCATTCAGAAGGAATTATGAACACCTCTAATTGCTAGGATAGTAATTGTTGATGTGATAGTCCCAATATTTTTAACAGTTACAATTCAGTTTTTATGTTCAACAAAGAAATAGATAAATTGATAGACTAATATACATTACATGTTTTCTGTGGTTAATGCCAACGTCATCATAACTTACCACCATAACTTTTGACCTTAAAGTGGAGATTATTTTATGGGTTGTTTACCTACAGTCTCCACATCATTGCATTCATAAATGCTTTCAAATATCAGTATAGATAGAATGTTTTTAAGTACTGAGTGGTTATTGTTTAACATTGAATTGTATTCATATAATAATGCACAGTGTATTATTGTTCAGTGTGTCAATATGGGGTGTTATTTCACGGCTGTTGATTGGCTGATTTCAGAGTAGGTAGATTTGGATAGACCAATAGAACTAGATTCTATAATTTATTATAATTTATTATAATTACATGTAAATTGTATGCTCAGGTGATGCACTCAGGTCCATCTGAGACTTTAGTTATGTTAATTTGTAAATACTGATTGTCCAATACATTTTTTTAGCAATGATATGTAGCTTTGAGAAAGAATGCTGTCATTGTAGAGGTCTTGAAGACTTGCATTTCATTCACTGCTGATGTCTTGTAGAAGTCAAAACGCTGGTTTGCATTTCTACAATAGATGTCAATGCAGTTCTTACATACTGTGAGTTTCTCTCTTTAAATTGACCTTTGACTTAGTTACAGTAGCCATCTTGTTTTTTCACATCTGTTCAAATCAGTGTAACCTTGGATGTAGACAAAACTAAGGCCGTGTCTGAATAAATGTCTTTGGCTACTGCTAACATTGACAACATTAAAGAAGAGGCCTTTTTATTAATCTGGCCATAGCCGCATCCAAAACCATAAATTCCAACACTGCCTGAGACTGGAAGAACAGCAAGTCTGCTCCTTGTTAATGAAATGGAAATTAAATCAAAATGCATTCTGACAAAAAGAGTGTTATTTTAAATACTATTGATATTTGAAACTGAGAGACAGTCAGTTGCTTTTAGTATGGTGATTTACGTCTAATAGATATTTTTCAGTCTCGAATTAGAGAACCCTATGAATCATGTCGAAGGTCACAGTGTAAACAGAAGAATAATCACTAAGTTTTAAAAAAGGATAACTACGATTGCAAGTTTTTAGTAAGATTAATAAAGAGTAAATTAGTTGTGCCAAATTATTCATGTGTGATTAAGAAAGGAAAAAAAAGATATGGATTAATTGCAATCACTGCCAAATATTTTTGTAATCCAGCTGTGAGTGAGCTTTTGGCTCAGTGATGTTTTCTTTTTACTAAGATGTAGATATGTAAATAGGCATGTAAGTATGCATCCTGTGTCATCTAGTACTTAAACATCCATTGCAGCTTGTCAAGAGGTTTACATATACTTTGTCATATCATGTGGTACTCGAAGTTTAAAAGTGTGTGAAGTTGTTATCCAGTGAGGGGGTGGCTTCTTTCACAGCTAGCTACAATGACCGGCTTGTGCTTCTTGTCCAGATTGTTGTGTGTCAAGTGGCCTGGCTGGCTTGTATTTCCTGTCCACTGGTGTGTGTTTCCTTCCCAACTGGCTTGTGTTTTGTGTTCCTCTGGCTTGTATTTCACAGCTCAACAGCTTTACTGTATGTTCCACACCTCACTGACATGTACCAAATTGGCCTGTATTTTCAGACCCAACAACCTTTATATCATACCAAACATACTAACATGCATATTGCCTTCCTTATCACTTAACTGGCTTGTATTTCCTGTCACACCGGCTTTGATCCCCACCACAGTTACATATGTATCGTGCCTCACATGGGTGTCAGTACCAAACTGGCTTTTTTTTATTCACACCAGTTGTACACCTATCATGCCTCACAGGGATGTCAGAACCTACAAACTGGCTTGTATTTCCTGTCACACTGGTGTTGAGTCCCACCACAGTTACATACGTCTCATGTACCAAATAAACCTCATCGCTATTAACTTTGCAAATAAAACCACCAAAATCATTTCTTCATCAGTAGTTCTGCCTAGAGTGTAGATTGTATTATCAGTCAAATTACATCTTTATTTCAGAATGGATTTCAGTACACCAACCGTACGCCTGTTAATCAGAAGAGGAAACCTGTAGAATATTTGTTTATGCAATACCACCATTTAGTTTTAAAGGTAACTCACAATAAAAGACTGGTTTGTGACTGCACACTTAATAAAATATATCCGGGTACAATACAAAGCTAGTTGGCATGAGTACTGAACTTGATCGGGTTAGCTTTGTTTGACTTTAGTACTCTACTTCTTACTGTTTGTAGAACTATTATTTGTACATGTAGTACTCCCTACAACCCTTGTGTATCATAACATGCCAAAGACAAAGCTAGGTGTTTTTATATCAAATTAGTATGTGCCATTTTTGTATGTTAATGTAAATGCTGCAGTAGAGAGCTTATAATGTAGTTAGTAAAAAACAAAATGTCATTTATTTAGAAACTTTACCACAGTGGATAGAAATTGTGTCTTGTAATGTTTTACTGTGGAAATTGTTGACAAAGAATTGAACTAATCATGCAAAATAAATATCTACATTCTCATGATATTTTTGTGATGATGCCTTTATTTAGTACTTGTTTAATACTATATTTGTCAGTCTGTGATGCGGACGATGTATTACTGCAGGAAAGCTGTTGGTATTCAGTTGGTAGATGGAGTTAACCACACAGTAACCAACTTTTAGTCTTGTGTTTTCCAAACCAAGGTCATCTCTTTTGTGATAATACTCATAACGTACTAGACCAACCAATTTAGGCCCTCCCATCTTAGCAACTGCCAAGCAATTCTACCTATGAATTTTTCTAAAAACCGTTTTCCTTTAAACAGCGCTCTCATCAGATAAAAATTGTGTAGTTCAATTGACGGTCCCCATTTCGCTCGTCCCCAGCGCCTTGCCTTCAAACCAAAGGATAGGCCGCTGGGGCCGAGCGAAGGTCCCCATAAGAAGCGCCTCTTCAAAGTGAAAGTTGTCAAGTTTTGTTAACGGTCTCCTTAATCAGCGCCCTCTTCGCTCGGCCACGATTGTTTGTTCATCAGCGCATCCAAGACGTCAAGGATGTTCGGTTTCACATTTTATCCAATCAGAAAACGAGTTTGACAAAGTTTGGCTCATTTGCATAAGACTATTGGTTGTGCGTGACCTGCAGTGCACATTTCCTACGGTGATTTTACGGCCCCAAACTCAACCAATTAGAACTTCGGATTTTGTCCAATCAGGGCTCAGAGTGGGTTTGGCTCCATATTCGTGTTATGACCAACTCCATGGTGTTTTATTTTTTAATTCAGACATCATTTTATATCTTGTTTTGGCTCGTTTTTACAGTTTGGAATGTAGTTTAGACCTATTCGGACCAGCACTGGAATTCACAACTATATGCATTCAGTAATTTTCCATCCTTTTTGAGGCAACTAGAAGCCAACTTTGAGGAACTAAAGTTAGTTATTCGAGCACAAATATGGTAATGTAGATGTACATGAAAATAATTAACCAGTAAGGATATTTCTTGATTATGCCCGCTTTTGTAAATTCTTATGCCTTGGTCGTAATCTAGTGGGCTTAGTTGTTTATATTATGGGATAACTAACTGTTCAGTCACGTCAGCTACATATGTTTGAGGGCAACAATAATGTTAGGCCTATTAATTTCGAAAATGTTCACCATCCATGTGCCTACGGTAAACAATGTTAATTAATGCATTGTTGTAACTGTATTCACTACAGTAGGCTACAGACAACTCAAAAATTTAGATTTTTTATATAAGCTCTTTTCTGGGTAACTTGAGGGCGCTTTTTCCATTTCAAAGTTTCAAAAGCATACTAATACTAAATGGCTTGAATATGAAATGCTCTATCTTGGCCTCTTTTTACACTTTCGTCCTGTCTTATGGCACAACAGCATCTCCTTACTCTTGCTTTAAAAAAACAATCATATGTCAAGTTGGGCTGATTTTTCATTGAACGGCCAGGGTGTAGTGGGGCTAACCAATGATGCAACAGATAGCCCAGGCTGGTTGACTCTATTGCATACAGCGGGACATTGTCAGTACAACAGAGACTGGCATCACCAGCAGGGCTTTGCAACAGGCTACTCCAAACATATTGCATACATCGCTAAGTTAAAAGAAATAGTTTGGAAAACCTAGCACTCTCTAGTCTAAAGTCTAAGTAACTAATTTGTATACATGTAAGTCTAACATTGTTGATATATTGTTATATTAGCCTTAACATTTCTGGTTCAGTTTATTGCACAATTTTCCTTGTGACTCTTGTTCATCTAAGGTTAAAGGATTTCTTGTTTGTGGTTCACAGTCACACAGACACAGCCTTATTGGATCATGTTCAGCCTTAATAGATGTTATTTTTTTTTTGCATCATGGGATTCGAACACTTGACCTTTGCATTGCTAGAGCAGATGTCTTACCAAGCCAGCCTGATGGCTAGTAGGTCCGAATCCTTAGCAGCGGGTACTGCAACGGTTTAATAGATGTTAATAGATGTATGTAAAGCCCAAATTACTTGAAGGTTCATCAGTTCGTTGCTGGGTCATTGAATTTCCAATGTGAAGCAGTTGCCCCTTGCAGAACCTCAGTCATAGGGCATCTCATACTACTGTAGCTCTTACTAGTTCCATCCTCCAGGCTCTTACACATACATGTAGGGTAACAGGAGGGCTTGAATTTGGGAGAAAAATCCACAAGACTGCAGGACTTGTAGATTAAACTTTTTACTGGACTAGAAAGTTTTGTGCTAGACCAGAATCAAAATGAGAAAAAACTTCCTGAGCTAACACAGTTTAAAATGCATTTATCTGGTTTTTTTTGAACAATTATTTGTACTTAGACATGTAAGAGAAGCTTGATTTTGTCTTAGGGTATTAAAAATATTTCAATACTCAACAGAATTAAAAGGTATTTTCCAGACTCAAGGTCAAAATTTGAACATTATTTGTTTCTGTTCAAGATATTATACGAGGAGGTATTTTTATTCAATTGTAAAATGCAAGACTGCTGGACTTGTCTGGTCATAAGTTTACTGGCCTTGGGCCTGGGTTCCGATGTAAATTTTGAACCCTGTAAAAGAACCCAGTCATAAGGTTCTTTTCACACCCGGTTAATGTGGACTGAATTCTTGTGACAATTCAATATCTGCTTTCAGGAAGCAGGATTTGGGAATCTAATGACTCTTAAAAGTTGTGGCTAATTCGGCAGCAAATGTTGGCATTAGTATACACTTTTAAGGCCAATGGGTCCAGGGAAGGGTACTAGTGGGTGGTCAACCATCACCAACTGGTGAGTACAGGCATCTTAAAAGCAGGATTCTCTCAAGGATTGTCGGATGTAACTTCTTGTTGTTATCTCACTATCGTCAATGCCTTTTTAAAAAATGTCCACTAGTGACAATGAAATGCTGGGATGCTGTCTTAAGGAATTGTTTGGTTTCTGCTGTGATGGATATTTTAATAAGAAGACATCTTGATGCCCTCGTATCATGTGGTTATAAAATAAAGAGGCATAGGTTTGACAATAAAAACCACTAAATATTTTCATTTTATAGTGAAAAACCCTTGAAAACCAACACTAATCTATTTTTTTCAGGGAGGCTATCAAAATGTGGCACTACCCATGCAGTAATCTGGCACCGGAGTAGATTTAACAAAGCACCCCACATCACAGCACAGACACTTAACATTTGAAACCCACCCTCTCCAGGACAGCAGCAATACAAAGAAAGTAAACCAGCCAAGATGTCAAGATTGTGTGGTAAGTTTTAGATTACTTTTAAAAGCAATAAATGTGACGGTTACGTAAAACAGGACTGGAATTACATGCCATGGAGGTCATGGCCTATGTTGCCCAAATTTAATAAGCTGTTTACCAAATAAGCTCATTTCTGGGCTTATCATAGCAGACAAAATTGCTTACATAATGGCAATTCAAAAGTGTATACTCCTCAGTGAACCATCAAGAGAATTGACAGTTTAATGGGCATAATGGACACGATGGATTGCATTGTTACATCAGTGATCTCCTTACAAGAACCATCAGCAAATTAGAATACCTATTGCTTTGCTTGAAATTAACAGTTTTGGGGAAATAGAAATTGCTAAAAAGCTGCTCCCTACGAATAAAATGTCTGCTTTACAGGCCTTATGATGTTGGGCCATTGGTGCACCTTCAAAAGTTTCATATACTTTATAAGACTTTTTAATGAAAGTGTCCTTTACAAAATGAAATGGCCTTGCCCCCTCAAAGATGAAATTCAAGGCCTGTTCCAATTACATGTAGTCCCTTGAGGTGGAATTGATGTGATTGATGTTTCAGACTTCAGCATGGACTAGTAGTGGATAGAATTAACTTACTCTTAAAAGGTATGGGTCATAAATTGTGTTTTCATCCACGTAATGCTGATTTATAGACAAAATTGTAAGAAAAGTCACATGTGAATGTTTCAGCTGAATACAGTGTCTACTTGCTGAGAAAACAGCAAAAACCTGTCACATTACTTTGACAAAAGCGTGGAATCCATCCATGTTTAGCAAGGTGACAATGGGTACTAACCGCATCTCTGGCTGCAGCATTCTTGAAAAGACACCCACCCCCAGGAATCTAAGAAATTATTCATGCATGAATCGTTTTTCAGATCAGATTCAAATGTTTTGGGGGTGAATAGTTGTCCAATCCATATTACTTAGTAGGGAAGCCTTTCTGAAAATCGTTTATACTATCAACAACTGCAGTGCTTTTCACCAAGTAATTTTTTTTGAGTATTTACCAATCTATGACCCTAACTTATAAACACCAGTGATGTACGATTAAAGCACATTTGCCCAATTCTATTCACATCAGAACACTTCTAGGCCTTGTCAATAAGACTAACCATAAACTCACTACATCATTGAATGTATTGAATCTTTGCCTCCAGCGTTGTATTGTGCCTGAATTTACAAAAGATTGAGGCTGTATGACAGTCAGACTTCATACTGTATGACTACACACATCACATACCAGACTATTAGCTTGAAGTGTGATGAGCTATTGTATAGTAGCTAGTCATCATTGCAACTACCAATAAGTCACCTAATTATACCCACTGTATGCATCCAGAAAAAAACATGTAGGCCTAGTGTGTTGTGCTTTTGTCAGGTGACAATTCTGTAAACAACAATCATAACCCTGGTTGGACGTACTGTACTGTCACCTTTGTAATACTAGAGAGAACTTGTTCTGCTGTACTAGACAAGGCTGGATTGTGGTCTCAGCAACCAGTGTAGACCAGTCACTAATCCTGACTAGGCTAACTCACTCGTTATGTCTCACTTGGAGCTATATCCCCATAGTGAAACCCAAGTTTGGGGTAAACAAATTCACACAAGCAGTCCCAAGTTTGCAAAACTTCCAACAGACCCCTTGCTCACGACATCACAAGCTCAAACAGCATCATTTGCTGAACAATGACACGGCGCATGAATGCATGCAAACAAGATTTTTACAAAAACAATCCAGAAAAGTTGTGATTCAGAATGGAGAATTCAAAAGAAAGCACTCAAATGAGACAGTCTCATGAAAATGACTGACTACTCAAAAGCACTCAATAACTTTGTAACAAACTAAATGCTTGTATTGGCCTATAGTTGAAATGGGTAGCAGGTACTTTGAAGCATAAATGTAACATATGTCCATAACTACAGTCACATGATTTCAGAACAAGGTTTGAGGGTCTTGAGTTCAAATCCAACCCATCTGCCGGTGGATTTGTTTTTCTTGCAGGGAACATAAAAAACAGCAAGTAAAGAAAAAACCCTTATATTGTTAAAATAAATATAATGACATACTGAAAATAATAGGCAGGCCTTGCACCTAAGCTTTTTGTTAAGTAGTGCATTGGGCTACTTGCCCACAGGAAATCTTAGTAGCCCAGTAATATTAATGTCTTTCTGAAACACTAATGGTGGTGATCACAACCAGCAAGTAGTCTTGGTCCAAGACGTTACTATCTCATACGTTATAACCACACAGAGGGTGCACTTTTCGTGTGAACCACGGATAGTGACGCCCTTTGTTGTTGGAATTGATCCATTTCGGTGCAAAGGTCTTGGAATTATAGACTAACCAGCAAGTTGAAAAGTGGTGTTTACAAGCCATAGCATTTTCCTAGACATACAAGCCAGGCTAGTGTTGAGGGCGAGTCCTGTTAGGATTAGTAAACAAGTTTAATTGAACCTTTCATTTGAATCCTACATAGTAAGGGATTTTAGACAAATGATGTGACAAGAGTTGAAACAGTATTCCAGCTTACATTTGTTTTAAAAAGCTGAACTTTTATTTAAACTCATAAATTTGCATAGACTGAATACAACGAAATGCTGATCTAAAGATAATACAAATTTGCATGACACAAAATTAGTGAAATTAGCTATTGATTAGAGGCAATTTTGTAAGATTCTACACTTTAAAGCACACATATTTTTGTAAATTAGTTCTTTGGGAAAAGATAGACCTTGAATTAACAAAACATGAATGACACTTTAAGTACAGGAAATTGTCAAAGAGTTGCACCAATAGTTTAGGAAATTAAACTCTGAAAAGTAGTATTAGTACAGTTACAAACTGCTTACCAACCAAACGGACCTATGGTATAAATGCAAAAATATATAGTTGGTGGCCTGACGATTCGACCATAGCAGAGTCTTTCTCGAAGGCCTTCGTGAAAGACTCTTCTAGGATCAAAGCGTCAGGCCACTAACTATATTTTTTTGAAATTAAACTCTAAATAAAAAATGCAGGACTTTGGAAAGATAACCCATTGTAAGAATTTGTAAAGATTGTATAAAACCGAAAGCCATAACTTTGTTTACTTGATGCTTCAGTGTACAAAGAGAATCCTAATCAAGTTATTTTGATAACTTTCTCATTACTTATGGCACTTGCTCACTGCTCATAATAACATAAATGCAGAAACCAAAGGAAACCTAGAAAGTGCCTCCTGAAATGTAATCAAGTAGGTGAAGAGGGACAGAACTCCCCAGGCCCTCTCATAGTCATACTGCACATGCTCTAAACCCCACTTTGACCACCATCATATTTGTGAGAGGCTGTATACTCTATACAGCCACTAGAGGGCTCAACGAGGTGTCTTGCAAATATATGTAGAAGGCAATTTTGGGAATAAATAGCAAAAACAGATTTGATTCAAAGTCTACTAAGATTGTAAAAATAAGGTCATGTCTGAATTGGTGGCTACGACTGTTGCTAAGGGAGTTGCTAAGGGTGTCCTATACTTCAAAGCATGATGACACAGTAATACAGCCACAGCTGTAGCTGCCAATTTGGACATGTTCTTATACTCTAGCATGACAACTCCATATTTTGTTTATGCACTCTAATGGCATCATCAGTAATTGATACAATTTCAAACTATATAATAACACCCATTTAGAATCTTCTTGCCGGTGATAACTTATTAATAAATGTTAACAAATTACCTATTCATTTAAACATTGACAACTACATATCTCTACAAATGCACAGATGAAAAAACTTTGTGTTATTTTGTAAAAAAAACCTACAAAAACCCATTTCAAATAATGGAGCAATCGAATGAAATGTTAATGGGTTTCCTACGTGAATGATGACCTATTGAAAGTTTTGATATTAACTAGTAACCCCTACTACTACCATCAACCAACTAGCCTAGAAGTCACATGCCAACTAACTAGTTAACTAATCAGGGTTAAACCTTGGTTGTGGCTCTTGTTCCATTCCCTCTTTTAACCAATTAAGAAACCAATGCCAGAGCAGAGGGTTGGGGTTAGGGAACAGTAGTCCATGGTTTCAAACATAAAATAACCATGTGCTCTTCATTATTTGTGCAGATTTTTTATTTATTTATTTTTTTTTGGGGGGGGGGGAATCAATGCATCCATCCAATTGCAATCCTTCAAATTTTGAAGTAAATAATTATTTTACTTAAGAATGATAAAGTTTTACTCATAGCTTTTGTTAAATTCCAAACCACCACCAATAAAAGTTTATAAAAAATATATTTCAAACAATTTGACCGAAGAAACATCTTAAGAGCACTCGCTTGTTTTTATATTATATGAAAATATTCTTTGTAACAGTCTTTAAATATTGAAAATTTAAAAAAGCTACCATGAGTCAGGTGTTAATCACTGGAGGAAATAAGGTTTGGATAAATTTACATAATGTGTGTTAAAAATGTCCCTTCAACTCTCAACTCACTAACTTAGCACCACTGTCTATATTAGCAATAAACTTTTGCTTTCACAGTGGAAAGCATTCAGATACCAGATAAAAGCAGATACGTGTACACTTGGTAAACCTTCATTGTTCCAGAGCATTTACACCAGTGGTGTCGCAAGGGGGGCTGGGGGAGGGGGGGGGGCACATGCTCCCCCACAAAAAGCCAAAAAAATGTAGTGCATTAAAAAAAGGAAAAATTGCCCCACACTGGAAAGCAGTGCCCCCAGTGAAAAAAATCCCGTCCACGCCGCTGATTTACACATACATGTAATAAGAACATTATTTTGCAATAAAGTTTGCGGTCACCTAGCTACCCCAAACTCTCTCACTAACTCATTTTCATGGTGAAACAAAACAACGGTCTCCAAAAACCTTGTCAATTTCTCCAGTTGTAACACCATGTGTTATATAACTCACAAACATGGAATGGAAAATGCAATTCTTCATCATAATGGCATGGAATGGAAAATGCAATTCTTCACCATAATGGCATGTTTAGTGTCATTCCAAACATGAAACAAATCACAAAATCAGATTCATAGATAAACATGTTGAAGGTAGACACCAGAATTATCACCACCAATGGCATAAAATATATGATGGTCGTCAAATACTCAGGATCAATAAAGTCTACTCTCCCAGAAATACACAACAGTAATAAATAAACAAAAGAAAAACACCAAAATAAATGAATAAAAAAATCAACAAATCAAACCTCTAAAGGAGAAACAAAATAAACCCTACAGAAAAAAACAAACCTTTTCAGACGTGCGTACAATGAATGACTATTTTATGTTTACACCAAAATAGAAACTAAACTATACTCCTGGCAAGCACATATTACTAGATTAGTTACGTTATGATACAATTTCCACCTCAGTCTCATTGTCCCCCAAAATATCTACCTCGATTAAAAGATTTTACTCCAAAAGGGGGTATGATAGTGGTCCCGAGTGGGGGAAGTTGATAATAGTATAGAACCCAGGTCATCATCAGAAATTTAATTATACTTTGCATTTGACTGAAACCCTCCTCTTCAAATATGGGATCCTACAGAGTCCACAATCGGAAGAAACATAATGCATAACTATCCCAATTGGGAATGGAAAACTCCCCTTCTTCCAACAGGAATACAGATGGTCCCTCATCAGATAAAAAACAACTAAACTATCCCAATTTGGAATAGTTAACTCTTTTCTCCCAAATAGGAATAAAGGTGGTCCTTAATCAGATAAAAAAATAACTAAACTATGCTAATTGGAAATAAAAAAACTCTCTTCTCCAAAATAGGAATAAAGGTGGTCCTTAATCAGAAAACCCCCCAAGCCTAAACAACCCCAATTTGGAATTTTTTTCTTCTTACAATTCTCTTCTTCCAATGGGAATATAATTGGTCCCCAATTGGATGAAACCTAAAACCTAAATGCATCCTAATTGAGAATGTGTTTCGATTTCTCAGGAAAACTCTTCTTCCAATAGGGACAGAAATTGTCCCAATTTGGTAAACCATGATTACAACTGAACCATCCCAAATGGGAATGTTTCTTTTCCTCTTGTGTAACCCTATATTGTAACGGACATTTCAAAAGAATTACACTGATCAGAAAAACCCTGGGTAACATTGTTCCTCTGCTCCTCAGTTTCCATGTAAAAAAACCCAGAACCAATACATCACATGAGACTGAAAGAAAACCCAACAATGTGTTTAGCTCAACTTATAAGAAGTTGGTCCAGTTTCATTTTCCTATTATTAATCTAAATTAAAAACATAGTGTTCGGGAAATAGTGCTCATATCAATGTACTATAATTAAGGGTTGGTTGAAATAGGCCGTTATTAGTCATCCAATAATGTTTAATTTCCTTATCCATGTCTAATAATATTGATATAGGCAGTTTCCATCATTATACAGGCCCGATACTAAGGTCTTCTTTACCCTACATGTAAGAGCCTAGATGCCCCATGAAGTACTGCAGGTCTGCATGCCTGATCCCTTGTTCTTGTAAGGACAAAACAATTCAGTAATAAAGGGCTCCTCTTTGACTACAAGGTAGATACAAACTTGTACTGGAACATTCCAAGGGCATCAAGGCAATGACCAGGAGCACCACGGCAATTAACTCTATTGCCTCTGTGAAGTATCAGGCCGGATTGTATTGCAATTTCTACAATAATCCAATTTTGAGATATGCTACCTTAATTTTCTCGATATCAAAAGTTCATGAAAATCATAAACCGTAATCACCATAAAATGTTATGTTTTATTCCACTGTGTACAAATTGTGCCTTCAGAAAGTCCAGGGTCTATGGCTCTAAACACGTAGGTGACATCTTGGGTAAAACATAGTCTTTAACACAATGGGGGAGTGAAATTGTCACTTGAATAATGTATGAACATCATGTAGTAAAATACAATAACATAGAATGTTTAAGTTGTGATAAGAAAATCATCTCACAGGGTAAAACACATAATACAGTTTAGACAAACTGTAACCCTGTAAATATGGAATGTATGGGGATTGTATGGTCGGTCATATCAAAATCAGGAAATGATTCGACCAAGCAATATTTCAACTAAATACATGTCGTGCATGCTAAATGCAACTGAGTAGCAAACAATGTTTTTTTGGTATCAACTGTAATATTTTGATATGCTATACAATTGAGAAATCAATGTATGTTAGAAACTGACGGCTGCAGATGGGAGGGCTTCTAGAAGAGTTCAGAGATTGGTTTTTAGTTGGTACCAGCTTTAGGATCATAGACTTGCCGTCTTGTTCCATAGGACATGCCTGACTGTGAAGCGCCTTGGTTGGTACCCATCTGTAGACCAATTACATTCTGTCCTGCTTTGAGTTTCTCGTCTGAGAATTCACGCTTGTTTTCTGTAGAGGGTTTTGCTCCAAAGGGTGGACCTTGAAAATCACATTTTTGTGCCTGGATAAAAATTTTTTAAAAAGGATATGGAATTAAGGAAAATTCATTTTGCTGGCTTTTTTGTCTCCAAGTACATGTATACCATCTCAGGCCTGGTATTTCAGATAGGGGATGGAGGCTAGGGCTCGCATTCCACAAGACCGCAGGGCTTGTAGCTCAAAATATTTACCGGATCAGAAACATTTAACAAGACCAGAATCTAGATAAGAAATAACTTTCTACAAAGTTTAACATGTAAACTGTTTTTATCTAAACAAGCACTGGAGAAGATTTTTCTCTTTTGTTTTATGGGTTAGTATACTTTGATGATACTCAACAGAATTGAATGATATTTACTAGACTCAATGTCAACAATTGAAAATCAATTTGTTGTTATTTCGCGGTGAAGTATCATTAAAACTGAAATAATACAAGACTGTCGGACTTGTCCAGTTGTAGGTTTACTGGCCCAGTGCTAAAATCACTGGCCTTATGCTGCGGTCCAGTGTTAAACTCGAGCCCTGTAGGCAAATATGCTCCTATGATCAATGCCTTGACCCACCCCCCTCCCCTTGACGTGTTCCAGTCAACAGTTTTAATTTCTGCCATAGAGGTACCCAAGAAAAATTACTTTACCCTTACTGAGCCCTTCACAAGAATTGAGTATCAGCAGCATGGCAGATTCATTATCCATCCAACATTGGCAGATTCGTTATTTATCAAACATTGTTTTCCAATATTCTCATCTTCATCTATCAAATCCATTATCCCTACAACCATTGCTTAATTATGAAGCTGTAATCCATACAAATTTGGCAATTCTGTTATAAAACAATGGCTAGCAAGAGATGTGTTTCTTCTTTTTTTCAGTTGTTTTCGAAAAATGAGTCTTAAACAAATGTATTTTTTACCAAAATGTCTACTTACCCTCCTACCAAGAGCTTCCATTCCTGTCAAGACCTTCACAGAAAACAAGAAAGAGAAAAAAGAACATTCAACTCAAAATCACACAAACAATCACAAGGAAAGCAAAGCTTCCAGCTTACTTCAAAAGCAGAGAAGTAAGTCTAAGCAAACAATGTTTCAAGAACAATCAGGAAGATTTGAATGGGACATGTGCACATTTTCGATAGTTGTTTCCTCTCTCATCAGCTTACAAGAATCACAAGTTTCCATGCCTTTGCTTTACTACATGTAATGGTAAGCAGTGGTTATAAAACAAAATCTGTTATTGCATCTTTTAAGCACAAACCATCTGCTTACAGACTTGAATGAAATTTCTCTCGACAACTGCTTTGTGTGATTGTGGACTATAAATACTAACTTACCCCATTCATGTTACGAGCTTCATAGAGATCTACCGTCTGGAACAGATCTTGTTTTGGTACACCATAGGCTTCACAAGCTGTCAAGAAATTACCAATGTTTTCCATCTACAAAGGAACACAAACAAAGTTCAAACAATTTGAGAAGATTCTTATGTTAAAGAACTGACTGTAACAAATCAACGTGACCTACAGCATAATTACAGGATATATAAGCGACAAAATAAATACACTGTTTTTAAGCTGATGGCCTACTTTTTAAAATTTGATAATAGAATAAACCCAGACTACATTGAGGAAAATACCAAAATAACATTTCTTCACAATGCATTGTACATCAGTTAAATTGTCAAGTGGTATCCACAGCTTGACGCAGGGCAGGCTCAGTAGTCTAGCAGTTGAGGCATCATGTCAAGAATTTGGGGGTTAGGGGGTTTGAATCCCAACCAAGCAGACTTGTTTGTTTTGTCTTAAGTGCTTAGGAAAGCACCAAGTATACAGTGCTTATGTAACACACATTGGTTGAAGGGTAAAAAAAAAAAAAAAAGCTCTGCTGTATCAAGACAAGAGAAACAAAACACAAGTTATTGAACGCTGCCTGAAATTTAATCTTACCATTTTAAAGGCCATTGTTTTGCTTTCATTGATCTTCTTCACACTTCCTGGTCGCATGATATTAATCAACCTGTATGAAAACACAAAATGGAACAACTAAACCTGTTTTAATCATGTGATAATAAGTGGGATATTAAGGCTTTGTATAACTAGTAAAGTGAGATATTAGTTTTAATATAGCCCCTTGGTAATGGGTACAGGGACCTCCATCCATCATTAAAAAGTGTGCATGCAATCAATCTCCTCTGCACTCGGCAAAGGAGTGCAAGAAACAGCACTCCTTCAAATCGGAGTAAATAAGTAAAATTTTCAATTAGGTGGTGTTTATTTGCTTCAATCATGACATAAAAAATCCTATTCTGTAGACTGGTATACGCTGCGCACATTTATTGTATGAATCATTAGAGAAAAATACTGAGGATTGAAACTTTAGACCATTAACATTTATAAAATTGGTTTTTTTTGGTTGGTCAGCAGTTTGCACCAGTTCTATTTTCTCATTCATCAGAGGTACCTAATTGTATGCTTAAATTAAACATGCAGGAATAGTCAAGAATTTATACAATTTAAATTCACATTTTAGACGACTGTGTGGAGTTTGGTTCTGAGGAGTGCAAAGAACTCTCCTCAGTAATTTTAGGAGAGCAGTTTATAGCTCTCCTTGTATTTCTTAAAATAAAGTCATCATGACTAAATATCTTTTGGAAGAAGTGCCACAGTGTTAGCCATGTATCTTTTGGACACGCTGTTTTAAATTTGGACACCCTGTTTTATCTGTCATTTACAAATTACATGTAAATGCATTGTAAGTGAACAACTTGGACACCCAGTTTTTAAATTTCCAGCAAATTTTGACACCCTTTTACCAAATCCTGGCTAAAACCTTGACTGAGGTGATGACTCTACAAAGAGTACAAACTAATGATACATAGTGTATTCTTACCTGCATAAGACTACGCCATCTTTTAAAGCTTTAGCGAAATTATTCCATCCTAACTCGGCCGGCTCCAGATTAATGCCAACGATGGACTCAATCCAATTTCTACATTCAAGTTCTTTTTCTTCATCATACTGGCCCTTTGCCTGAATACAAAGATACAAATCAATTTGGTTAGTCAGTTTTCAAGTCAATCAAGCAATTAGCAGTTTTGTTTAATGATGGGATTAACTTCACAAGCACTTACTGCATATGCCAGTGTGTGGTTCTTGTAAACATTGAAAATTTCACAGGCTAATCTTCAGTGTTACAGCCCGCATACTCTGTACTCACACATACTTGAGTACCATGTTGATGGTACTCAAGCTCGTACTTGGCTAGCAAATTACTCGTACTCAACTGAAAAATCATCCCTGCTCGAAGTCATGTACTCGATACTCAGACTTGATTTAAAGTACAATGTACTGATGGTAAAAAAATACAGTTGTCTAAATTATGTTTGGTTATAACCAAGGAGAAGAATAAAGCACTGAAAAAAGCCCAACTGAAGTTGTCTTTGATGTATGCCTAAGAGATGATAACAAGCACACATTGTCATCTCAAACATAGTCCAAAAAACAATCAATGTGTTGATACCTCATTTTGCAGTATTTTGCTTTATACTTAGTACTCAGACTTGGATATATCAGAATACTCAGTACTTGGCTAATTGTGCTCGGACTTGATGGCCCAAGTACAACATGTACTTCTCGGCCACCCTAATACACAAACTCATCTGAAAAGTATCATATTAAAAAATGACTAGATGCTAAATCAGTTTTAAAAGTAGAACAAATATATTTGCTATAAAGCAAAATAATAGTAGGGGCACCAGTTCCAACTATTAAGATCATGGTATTTTTAGCTGGTAACCTATTTCTACTAAGAAAGGTTTTCCTGTGCTTAGCAAATTTTGTTGTACTAGCTTCATAAATGAGGGCCAATTTAAACACTCAGCCAAAGCTTAGTACATGTTTCTGCCAAACAGACCTCACATGACAGATTAAAGAATCACTCCAAGATTGTTATTCTGCTTGCCAAAATTGCTTTAAAACTCTACAAAGCTTGCCATAACACAATGTACTAGTAATTTCACAGTAAATGTCAACAAACCAAAATGTTAACATAAAGTATAATAATGATAAATGAACTATATACATGGACATGCACATGTATCCATGACTTCCCAAGGGACACTGACAGCCACTGACTAAATATCGGCAAAGCCTCAATGGTTCTTATGAAGCTGCCGATTGATTACGCTGAAAATAAATATGGTTTGGGTCAAAGGTTTATGCATACATTCAAAGGAAGCCATCCACCTGTACTTAATCATCCATGGGATTTGTACTAATTGGACCTACATTGTAGTGACACCTCCCGAATATTCTGCAAAAGTAAATAAAAAGTACAGTGTGCTAACGGATAGCAAAGCAAACAATTTACAGCTGACAGGTAAGTATAAGACTCTTCTCAGAACAAATGGTGGTTCTGAAAAATACTTCCCTTAAAGGAAGGGCTATAGATTGGTTTTTGTCAACGTAATGCAGATGTATAGGCCAGATTGTCAATAAAGATACAATTTAAGTCACCTGTGAAAGTTTAGCGAGATGCCAGTGAGTACCAACCGCATCTCCGGCCATAGCATTCACCAACGGACAGTCAACCATGGAAATTTAAATCTCCAAAACTCGCCTTTGGGTGTTTTTTGGCAATTCAAATTTGTTGTCATACTTTTATTGATTTCTAATTAACGGGGGCATTCAGACGAAATAGTTTCGCAGGATCCTTACCACCATAACCAATATATAACAAGAAAGCTTTCAGATAGAAATTACACAATTTTTTTCGGGGTCATCACCAAGTATGACCCTACCTTTAAAGACAAAGTGTATATACATTATTTTTTTTAATAAACCTGATTAGTTTCAATCTAAACACTCACTGATTATAAACTTCATACCATTAGCAATACCCCAGAGAAACCTTTTTAGTCTGGAATACTCACAATGCTTTACTAGGTAGCCTGAATAATGGGTTCAATACCACCACAGGGGTATGTGTTACACCATATCCTAGGATTATCAGGCTTGGCTGAACACCTTGTATCAAACCTCCAAACAGGTCCAAATATAACAAACTTATTGTTATACTTCACAATACTTAACTACCTTGGGTTGTCCACATGGATGTTCAATGACTTCTTTTGAGATTACGCTGGTAAGAAAGAAGCCAAACAAAACTACTTCTTAAAGATTCGGGACAATGCTGGTAATTATGGTTTTTTTTTAAGGCGATCAAAGTTAGGTACCCATGCTAAAGTTACTTATGTGGAGATGTTTATACAATGCTAAAAAAACACCTGAAGTCCTTTAGCTCTTGGTGCTTCTGGTGTAACCTTACATTTTATTCAAGGGAAGGAATTGTGTGTTGTGTTCATCATTGATTTTGGGAGGAGCTCATTCATTCCAATCCTCAAGTTTTCAAGTACCATTTCTTAACGGAATGGTACAAACTCATTTCAAACCTCCAGAAAACAGTGAAAGAATAAATGTTCAATATGTTTCACAAAAAGTGAAACTGGTATTCCCCCGTGAATGTGTAAGACATATAAAGACAGAACTTT
This sequence comes from Pisaster brevispinus, assembly GCA_023634235.1. NCBI lineage: Eukaryota > Metazoa > Echinodermata > Asteroidea > Forcipulatida > Asteriidae > Pisaster > Pisaster brevispinus. The sequence goes on along the minus strand of JAMKCF010000029.1, from coordinate 2,390,499 downwards.
CAGGCTTTGCTTAAACCTCTTGATTTCTTAATTGCAAGGAAGGAAATAACTATGGATGTTGCAATTGTCTTCATTTCCTGTATCAGTAAGCTATAACAAAGAAATGAGTCTATTCTAAGAAGGTGAACTCAATCAACAATCCTTACACAGCTTTCCTCTTACAGGGACAACAGTTTCACTTGGGCTTTTTTGAACTTATGTATTTTAGTGTTATTGGATCGTGATTTTAATTTACTTCCACTGTACTTTTTCCACATTGAAAGTAACTCTACATGTTATTTAATTGTTGACAGCAGTTTTGGGTGCTCCTACGACAAATATTATAATTGTCTCCTTGTATTGTGTTTTATTACCATGATGTATTGATTAGTTTGGATTAAAAAACAAAAGCAAAACACCATTAAGTACAATGTACCTGAAATTGTGCAAACTGTCATCAAAAACCTACCAATTTAATATTAGTATTATATCAGGAATTTACTTTAAAGGGCCAGGAAGGTTGACATTTTTTTGTATTTTTGTTAAATAAATCTATTGTTGTTGTTGCTGCACTGTAAATCATAAATTACACATGGTGAGGAGCTTTATTGACTGTATGACAGTGTGAAGCTAAACCAAACTGTCAAGATTCACAGAGCCGTTTGGATCTGTTGTCCAGTGTTGACAACATTCCACATGACTGGCTCTGACAATAGCTCTGAGTAAACCATTGTAATATTTGGGAGATGACTGGCTGAACAATACCCACTTCATGCCAACAAAAAGCACCAGGGAGCACTGGATAAACATGCAGACATTTGATAAAGAGGAGGAATGTTAAGACCAAGGCATCTTTGAACAGATAAAAACACCGTTAATATTAATGGGGTTCATTATACAGTTAATTTGATGACACATGGATGGTTACCCCCATGGTGAAATTAACTCACTACAAATCTAGAAGAAGGCTGGAGAGAAAAAAACCTAGACCATTCTGAACTATCTGTTGGTGTTTAAAAAGGTAATAATTGCTCATCCTGTTACTGTACGTCTACTCTTCTTAGACCTGTAGGTTGTATCATAATTATTCAGCAACAATTTGTTTCAAGTCCCTTGCTCTATGGTCTCACTGACACTCAGCTACAGTACAATGTACTGTGTTCTTCTTTCTCACATTATTGGAGGTTTATAATCAAACAGAAAGCATTGGTGAACATTCTTTAGCAGTATTTGGGGTACATGTAAATGTCATTTCTCTGGAACACGCTTGGTACAATACATCATAGTCTATGGATTGCTGGGGGTTGGGGGGGGGGAGAGATGAAGGGCAAAATATTATTATTAACTAATTCTCAAATGTGTCCATATCGGATGAAGAAAATTGTAATTATTTAATTATTTATTTTAACTAACATGAAAGTAGAGCGATCGTAATGTAAATGATTAAATAGTTTGAAAATGTCAGTATCGGTCTTGTCCATTCCCCAGCCAGTCCATCCCTCCATGGTCCATCCATCCATCCATCAATACCACCCTGTTTATCACGAGTGGAATGCACAACGGTATGCATTGTGGGCAATGAAAGGCAATCATGTGTGATTGAAACAAAGTAATCCACACTTGACGTACTCACCTACAGTCTAGTCGATCAAGGCATAGAGAAACTTAAGGACTGGTCATCAGCCTAGAAACATGCTAGAATTTAAGTAGAAGCTGAATCTCACGACCTACCTTTCTTTCCAATTCTGCAGACAATCCATACGCTCTGCCTTTGTTCATGATTGTTCTCGTTGACTACAGCAAGGCGTCCAAAACAATGTTAATCCCAATAATCAGTTTCAAAAGAGATGGCTAATTCCTGTAACCTAGCTATACGGTACTTCTGCAGTACAATGTGCTTGTATTTGTAAATGCTGTGATGATGTGGATCAGAGAACAAGGATCGCACTGGCTACCTGTAGTACTATATAGTAGTTGTTTCCAGATGAAACGTGACCCATGTGTGACCCAACACACGCCCTCTCTCAAGATCAAACCAAGAAACGTTGACTGTTGGATGTCGTGTGCACAAATCTTCGGGTGGGGAGTATAGTCTTCTCTTGGTGGTGAAACCATTACTAGAAACCATAGAGCAAAGGATCAGAACCTGTTATGTGATCTGTTTTCGTATACACCAGAAGTATTGAAGTACTGTAGGCCCTACTTTCATTTGAGTGTGTGAGTCTTTTGACCACAACATGATACTCTTGTTCCCGATTTTCCCCTTTATAGCCATATATGGCTACATCGCCGGATGTAAAAAGAGTGTTTTTCTACCTGTATAGTATGGAGTATAGTATATACACCCCATTCCATCACCGACATTATACAAATTTTGATTTACTAAAATTGTTTAATGAGTTTACAAATTTATAAGCAAACTACGTGAGCCTTTAATAATTATTTCGCTTCATCGGCAAGAAACAACCGAATTCCACCATGGTCCTCCAACGTTGCTCATTAACCCATCATGCAACAGTCGTCGTTAAATAACAACGATTTTTGACGTATGAGGTTAGGCATTTGACCTTCGGGCCCGTCAAATACCTTTCTTTTCTTCAACTATTTATACAGCGTTATGTCGCAATCTTCACATATCGCTTTGCATACATTTTTGTGTTGTTAGACTTGCTTATCTCAACGACTGGGGCCTACCTCCATGGGCCTATATACATTAGACATTTATTCCGGCTTGAGTCATAAATCCATGGTTCTGTCGCCTGAACACCACGGGTTTCTTGTTTTTTATTTCTTCATTGCACGATTTGTAGGATCAACCATGGAGGTACTTTGGTGTTCGCTTCATATTTGCTCTTTGTTCTTTGCTCCAGAATATCAATTGCAATCATCCAGATGATGATGTTCAGAACTTTCAATATTACTCTTGATTTAAGTAGCCAGTAGATAATAAAAAAAATTAATAAAGTAATAAATCAATCAATCATTATAGTTAACAAATAATTAATTCGGGTTTGAACAAAGAAAAATTGACTGGTGCGGGACTTGAACCAACGACCTCCAGATTAACGTACCGGCGCTCTACCAACTGAGCTATCCAGCCCTATGTTGGCGGTTTCCCTACTAGTATAATTAGTCAATATCTTTGTTTGGGGGTGCCAGTCAGAAGCCATTCAACCGTAAGCTTCCGTGTAGCCAGGGATCACACCCAAGTTTACGATACAACCTGGGAAGCGGCAGCCACGGGATCACCTTAAGGGTATGCGACTTTTTTTAATAAATTATGTATTTTTTGAACTTTCAACGTTTTTAGATATTAACGGAACGCTATAAAAAGAAATCAGTAAATAGAAGACGATTTCAAGAAGAGTTGATGAAGGACTTTCACTATACCATCGGCACAATAGTTTGCCTCCATGGTTGAACCGGGCTTGTTTTCACTGAAAACATTACTCAGTCAGTTTCCCTTGTGGTTTATTACTTGATAAATAATTAATTCAATAAAATTTGGCGCTGTCCAATTCCGTTAATATCTAAAAACGTTGAACGTTCCAAAAATAAATAAAGAGGGCACCGGGCCTGACGCTTCGTTTTTGAAAGTGCAAGGGCACTCGAGGCGTTTTCTCCTTCGTAAAGGTCACCTATAATATATGAGCAAATTGTAAACTACTACTGGAATGCTTCAAGAGGCACCAAGGCAATGTGATGCAGGGGTAAATTGCCTCCGTTGAAGTATTAGACCTGGCGCTGTACATTGATATAGTTCCATTCAAAGCGCGGCCACGTTTCGTTTTAATAAGTTCATTGTAACATTTCTTGACGGTCCTAAATACATTTATTCATTATTTATGTTGTTTGTTTACGTTCAGTTCAACTTTTAGGGCCAAAAATCACCAGAGCATTTCATAATGCTGCGTCGGCAGAAAATATTGCTTCAAAATGTTGTCTATACTTATTCGGCAACTCTGCTTAAAGCAGCTATTTGAAATTGGACCCGGACATCCCATAACTGAGTACTCAACAAAAACGTGCAAGATCAAAACTTCATACACAAGACGGTTAGTTTTTAGTGTGTTTAATGTCGAAAATTAGATGTGCATATTTAGGTTCCTACAAAAATAAGTCAAATAAACATTTTGGTCATACAGTCTGCTGATAATAGGTACTTCATCTACACGTTTGCTACCCAGCCACCACGATTGTCTAAATTAAGGTAGGCTCTAGTTCAAGGCAATTCTTGTCTCTGACTTTTTCAGGCCTTAACGTTAAAAATTAAACTAACGCTACAAGTAAACTGGTCTCTTTACAAGCAAGAAAAGAAATAACTGATGCAAACTGCCAAACTGCAATGCAAAGAATGGAATTGTGCTTCGACCATCTAGCTGGAGGCGACAACGTATAGTCTTTACAATTATTTTTTCAATAAAAACTATATTTAAAAAAAACCCACCAAAACCCCCAGCAAAATTAAATTTGTTTAAGATCGATAAATAAATGCAATTCATTATTATGTAAGTTTATGATCTCTTATCGTGTTTTTACTCCCAACCAACGTAAAAGCGAATGATGTTTTCTCTTTCAGATGTGGAAAAGTATGGAATATTTTTTATGGGAAACAGTATTGTCAAGATTAATTTTTCGCTAAAAACAAAGAATGTGACACAACTTTAGGCCCAAACTGAAGATAATATTAGCTGTATAAAAAGCAAAGTTTTGAACAATATTCCCAAAGTTTTAACATGTTATGAAAATAGCTAAAAAATTAACTAAACTCCACATCGATTATCAAGAAAAATGCTATGATGCTACGATAAGGCAAATGTGAAATCATTTAGTAGGAATGCTCACTTCTCATAATTGCAATTAATGAAAGTTTTTTGTTCTTACAACAAAGTGTTTTCAATTCAAAGTTTGTGTTCGAATAACAGTGTTTGTAAAGGAAAAATGGTTCGCTAATGATGTTCATACTATCTTAGGCATTTTTTTGTATTATAAATACTCGTCCAAAGCTTCAAAAAACTGTCCCTCTACTGTAGACTCGGCTTGGTATTTGACCGTACCCCGAATATCTGACGTCACACTTCGCCGAGGCTCGGGAATAACGCGAGATACCATGCAGCCAGACCGGATATTGCCAGATGTACCTTTAACCTAGCATTCATTTCACAAGGAGACTCGCAGTCAATTCACACATACATGTTCACATTATAATATAGTGAATAAAACAACACTACATGATGTGTACAACATTATCCACACGCTGCATGCAGCAGATGATCGAAAGTGCAAGTTGACAAACTTCATCACCTCGCAACCTCGACCAATCATAACACAGATATGTAAAGCTTACGTCACAGCACGTTTTAATCCAATGAAGTTATTGTATCCAATGAAATCATCTTTATCCTTGCGGATAAAGACAGGGGACCAGTCTAATTTGACCGTAGTAATTATTATGCGGTCGAACATGGACAGTTTTAATCATAGAGGGCGCTATGCTTATTGATCCATTTCCATGGAAAGCATAGTAATTGTTACAACTCGTTTCATAGAAATGTTTTAAATCATCATAAAGATTGTACATAGATCAGTGTTTCAAAGAAAATTTCTTCTTTCCATTTTTAATATAAGAAACTTTGCACTTGTTCCGGCAAAGTTGCCTGAACAGTAGCAAATATTAAACTAAAACAAAGATAAATCTGTTTTCCTAACAAAGGCGATTCAAACATGTTTTGTATGTACCTTATAATGTAACACAGATTCATTGGCTTCCAATAAAAACAAAAGTATCCTGTTTTTTGTCACTCGATGTGGAGTATGGAAACAGCATTCGACTGCTGCACAAATCAAGAGCGGTGATCCTTGACTTCACGGGACGCTCCGTATGCTGTCATTCCTGCCTGGGATGCCCCCTTATTTGTTCCCATCTGAAGACCAATTACATTTTGTCCAGCCTTTAATTGCTCCTCTGTAAATTCACGTTTCTCTCCTTTGGCCTCCTTGGGGCCTAAAGTCGGTCCATTGAAGCCTTTTGCCTGCGCCTATATTGATGAAACAGCAAAAAACTATGACAACGATCAGTGGACTGGAATCCGGAATGAACTACTGGATAATATCCAAGTGGGTTACTGGCTATTGGCTATGCATTAGGATTTTGGACGAGTCTGAGAACAAACAAACTGTACAACAGTACACAATCAACAGCAATTCTTTCATGGGTAGATTCATTGCAATTTTAAATTTTATTTTTGAACAAAGTGGTCCACTTTTCTTGGCTTTGTCAGCCTGCAAGACGTATTTTCTTCGGAGCCAAACTTTAGGGACAGGGTGTTGGGGAGACGGATTTGCAGCACGAGGAAATATATTATTGTACAATATTTAGAGGGAGGTCAAAAAATATAGTTTGGGAGTTTTTGGTTCTGACCTGGCAACTCATTATAATTAAAGAAGATTTGATTTTAAAAATATTAACCACCAACCTTTCGTCCGAGAGCCATTATTCCATTGAGTACCTATATCCAACAATGAAAAAAACAAACATTGGATGACAATTGATATCACAAAGCGATACACATCTCAAAACTCATCCAGATCTTTACAAAACTTAATATTTTCTTGGAAAATAAAAATGCAATATATCAACACCTTGGTATCTTGCCAGCCAGGAATGGCCCTGGAATATTCAAGGTTTACATAGGCATATTTTATATATATATATATTTATAAACACAGGGGCCAGTGGCAAGTAATAATTGTATCGCCGCAAAGGTCCAAAGATTTGATATTTGTACCGTATTTGCATAGGGCAATTTCTATTCCAGTTGGTGAGGCAGTGTCCGAATTAAGCGACTTTGGCCACGGCTATGGCCGTTGGCTGCAACGACAACGTTGAAGAACAGAACTATCAGCGTTCTGATCAAAGGACGGACATCAATTCAAACTCGGCCTAAGCCAGAACTTACCTGTGGCATGTTTTGGTCTTCATACAAGTCCACTGTCTGAAATGAATCGGTTCTTGCCACGCCATACTTCTCACACGCTGTCAAATAATTGCCAATATTCTCCATCTAGAGAGAGCGGGAGAGATAACAAGAGTTACCGTGTGGTTTAATTTAATTGTTGATGTAAAAAATAGTAGAAGCCCACTTATGGCTTTCTTGCACACACATAATAAGTTTTTTGTTTAGGGGTAAACACGTCAACAATAATAAGTTCAAATTTTGTACAAGTATGAATTGAGACAAGTCAGTTTAAAATAAACTTATGCAAAGATGTAGAGGGAAAATCGGATTAAGGTTCTTCATCAATTATTGCATTGAAGTACCCAAGTTACACTAAGAAGCCTTTAGAATCAACACACTGTTCCACTAAAAGATTGACTAAATAACATAGGCTATGAATCTTTGGACTTGCCTTTTCATAAATTTTGTAAAGACTCAAGGTTTCTTAGAAAAAATAATGTCAAAAGACCTTCCTCTAAACGAAGAAATGGGGGATTCTAGGGGTACATTACAATGCCAGCCAGCTTTGGAGCTGGAACAAGCAAAAATCTATTACGCATATACACGCGTGTAACGTAACTTACCATTATAATTAATTATTCATTTATTCAAGATCGTATGTGAATTAGTCATTGGTAAATAAAGATGAAACTTATTTAAAAGACTTGTACCTTTGCTACACGAAATAATCCTCAAACTTTTAAAGCACCTGTTTCTACAATTTCAAATTGTCGGAATTTAGATGTTTAAGTTGACCATCTTGCTTTGCTCCACTTTGTGACGTCATAGGGAATTTAATCGATACGCAAGTTTGGGTGTTTCCATTTTAAAGAAGCTGTCTTATTTTGAAATGATGAAAGTTTGACTCACCATTTTGAATGCCATTTTGCTTTCGTTGATCTTTTTAACACTGCCTGGTTGCAATTTGTTAATCAATCTGAGAGAAGAAAATAACAAGCTTAAATACCAACGGAGGTTAAAGACTATAAAGATTTACAAAAATTGTTTAATAATTTTATTTACAAATAATCGGATAATGTATAAATTCGTCCCCAGCCTCGTCCCTTGTACAATTAATACCACCCACGAGGGACAATGACAATGTTCAGTGTTGTTAGAACTTTGCTCAAGTTCACAGCAGTCAATTAACGGGTAAAATTAAAACATTTAAGCAAGGTTATTTTCTTTTTAAAATATTTCATTAAAAGTTTGATAATGATTTGAATCTTGCAAATGTTGATAATAGTTAAGCAAATTAAAGATAGACTATTAAAGGGAAGCACATCTGACAAACAGACGAATACCGTAAGCATTTAGCACATTCGTCAGTTTGTCAGATTTACGATGATTAATTCGTTCCAATCGCTCATTAAATGAGCACGCCATCCAACTAATCTGTAAAAGTTTCGTCAAAATCGAAGAACGACAAAAATGGTTAAAAAGAGTGTGCACATTCACATACCGGTACGTGCTTAAATCGATTGAAGCAATCGAAGTAGCGAATTCTATTTTCTTGACTTTGGAAAGTATTTCAGACAGCAATATTTCTCTGTAGGATTGTAGGAACTTTATAATGGTATAGAGGTGTTTTCCTCGTTAATCAACCATTCGGTATTTTCTCGTTAAAATGAATGTAGATCCGCAAGAGAGAGAGGGGGAGAGAGAGATATATAGAGAGAGTGACCAAGGAGGTAGCATATCTTAAACATTCATACTTGCAAAGCATAACGCCATCCTTCAATGCCTCTTGGAAGTTTGCCTTTAATGTCTCCCCGACTACAGCCTCGATCCACACCCTACACTGGTTCTCCAAATTGGAGTCATACTTGGCATCTTTCTGTCAATGTTCACACAAGAAAACTTAAGGTAAGTATTATTTTAATCCACTATAAATGTAGAGGCACTGGAAGGAGGCAGGCCCTCTAATTAAACAAGGACGAGCATTCACCAAAATACAAAACGCAAATTCAAAAAGACGTCTAAAGTATGAAATGATCTCCTGCACTTGAACTGATACTAATCCTCCAATCAAGCACACATTACAAATAGCACAACACGGTCACTTGTGAAAGGCAAAAAGGTTGACACGAGGCTGCCTACATACATTACAGCACAAAACAGATGCAACTAGCCCTCAAAATTGCCACACTTCTCTGATACAATGTTGGTTTAAATACAAAACGATACTCAAATTGAGCTCTGGGACACTATCCCTTCCAAATAAATAGTATTTGGAGTATGACCAGTGCCATGCTCCCTGCAAAAAAAAAGATAAATACCAATCGAGAATAAGTGTGCTCTCTCTCTTGCTCAAAGATTTAAGTTTTTACAGTATGCAAATTACAAAGTTGGCTCAGACACTAATGAACAATGAGGGCGTACTTGGGCTCCCTACATAAATAACAGGTTGATGATAATTAATTGCATGTCGACAGAAACTTAAACACATGTCGCTTCTTGGAGTCGATTTTGTATACTTCATGTCACGTACCAGCCGAATGTGAACCAGCCTTTAGGAACACCACATCATAGACGTAAAGGTGAATGGGACGACCCTAACAAAAAATACCACCCTTTTAACCACCATGGAAGACTATATACCTTTGAAGGTCAAAATTGAGCAGAACAACTATAATCAAAGGTCTTTCAATTCTGTTTATAACAAACATCTGACATACCTCTTTCGACTTGACCCATTTTGGTAGACGAACACGTACCATGTTTTGTTCCACCACAAAACTTGAAGTCAAAGATCAATCTTTGCGTGGGTTTCAAGCCATTACGTTACGGTATTGAAAAATAAAAGCTAAACATAAGTTAAAGGTATTATACATAGCTGACAAAATGGTCGCAGACAGTGTTTATGTTTTGTGAGTCAGCAGAAAAAAGTGAAAACCCATGCACAATTTTCAGTATGTAAACACTACAATTGTCCTTAATATTTGTTGTAACAATCGAAATTAACTGTTGCGTTTTGTTTTAAGTTTTCATATGACTTCATTTCAGAGGGAAATATTTCACAGAAAAATAGTTCCAATAGCATTTACCCCCCCCATGCATGCGTCATTGCTTATTTTGATTGCATCGATCAAAATAAGCCCAATATCAATGTGCACAAAAATTTGATGAAACTTTCACAGTTTGGTAGGTGTATTTGTTGAAAAGTACGATGGAAGCTGACTCTTCCTAAAACAAAATGATGTATTGCTATATATCCCTTGAAAAGCATTCCTCCATGCATTCAAACTTAAATCACAAAACCAGCTCAAACTTGGAGAGGATTATTATTTTCACTAACTTTTTCAAAGTATTTGATGCAATGCAATTTACAAGCGTTTAGTCATAATGAGGTAGGCTTCAAATCAACTTGTACGGTTTAACGTCAACATTGAGTTTGTATTTCCTAGTTATTGACCTTGATTACAATGCAATAATGGCCTTAGTCTAAGGTTAAACTGCGTAGTTATCAGATAACAAGTGAATCACCTTGGGAACCCATTGATTTTGTCCACTCCTACAATGTCAAGCGGCAAGCCATTGATTGAGAGTGTCCTCGTCATCAAGTCGCCTAACAGCGACCGTTGTCTGTCATGTGTTAATAGTTGTCACGAATTTCACTTAATTTGTTGGGCACAACTTGATGCCGTGACTGATATACCTAGGCATGGTGGTAAATCTAAAGTCGAAGTGTATTTTTACTAAATTTACTAAAAATGCAAGGTTAGTAGCCAAGTGTTTATGAACGGGGTGTAAACAACAAACTGTCCTAAATCAAATGGCAAGTATAATATTATTCAAAATTCTTTGAAATATCAGGTTCCTTGTTAAGCCCTGAAATTTGCATTTCTTAAAATATTCACCCTGCCCCGTTGTTTATGAGATAAGGTCAGAAAATAACTCACGCTATATTGGAACCATGACATACTGTTCAATTACACACTATAGTGCTTGCAACACAGCCCCTCTGATGACTGCTTCCAAATAGTCAAAGCAAACATTGTATCTCTCATAAGTTATGTTCTGACATTTGTATTTATTTTTTGAAGTTGGAAACAATGCTTTCTAAAATGGTATTTACCTGGAAACTCGTAAATTTGACATTTAGGGTTAGTCACATGTGGAAATGAAATACAAGACGTGTAGGCTGGTGATCTAGTTGAATGCGCTATACCATATCTCACAAAAAGTTATTTTACCATATTATTGAAAACTTCACATTTACAGCTGAAATAAAATACACACGTATATTAACAAAGTCGAGAGACTACATTGCTAAGAACTGACCTTTCCATTGTGCTGTTCATTGTATTGTATGTTTAAAGGAATTTCAAAAAATAGCTGTTACTAAACGACGTGTGGTATAATATATAATAATAATGGTAACTGGATTTAAATACCACCAAATTACCAAAAAGACGCAATTTGCGTTCATTCTATTGGAATGATTGATTCACAAGTTTCAGTGACCTGCTCTCTATTTTCAGATTCTCACACTGAGATTATAATGAAACGTGAAATCCTAATCTGTAGTAAAAATATTTGTTTGAATCAGCAAATTGTACTTGATTATAGTTAGCTTTGAAATCAATTAAATCTAGCTGCTTTGTCGCAGGTGTTTGTCACAACTACAACTAAAAATTTCAAAAAAGAACAGACAACAATTAATACAGCAAAACAAAAACTCCCACCCCCAAAAATGAAGAAACATCCCCAAGACTAACCCCACCCCCCGAACCACAAACAAAAACAAACAAAAACCCAAAACAAAACAAACAAAACAACAAATATATGGGGGAAAATGCATTGTGCAAATTCATCGGCACAACCGTGCATTAAAGAAAAGATACTGCCGTATTAGTTTTGATCAATATCAATAACTAATGATAAATAACGGTCAATTTATAACCTCGTTTTGCATGCATTATTATACATCCCATAAAACATCCCAATAATTTGCAAACAAACTAACGATGCACAGACAAAATACTATGCATCTTTAAACCAAGAACTAAGATTTTACACTTTGAAGATAAAGTACCGGTATCTAAATAAAGGAACAACATGAAAAACAGTTGGAATGTATGTCAGAACCAGGAAATGGTTGCTAGACACACAGAAAATAACAAGTCTACTTCCCTTGGTAAGTGGTCCAACCTTTGTTTGTATAAGAGCATGCATACTATTAAAGGGATGGTACAACTTTAGTTCTCTGTCCGACTCCAAAAACAATTCTCAAATCGTTCTATAAATTGGACCCCAAAGCGGTCTTAAAGTCAATTTGTGTAATGATGGCGGTATTAAATTTAAAGTTTGCACCTCCACCGAGAATTACAAACCTCTGTGGGTAAGGATTATACCCGGAAGCTGTTCCCTAAAGGAGCCACACCCACTTGAGGGTCACAGCGTGGCCCAATTTCATGTTGCTTTGGACTTGGAATCGTTATAGACCTATCTTGTTTTCCATATTGGGCAGTCTGATAGAGTGATCGTTTCTTTTTATATTTCAAGTTTTATACAACACCTTAAACAAAACCTGTGTCACGATTAGCACAAATCCAGGACCCGATTGCATATAGATAAGAGCTATACTCAAGCAAAAATTGTGCTTAGCAAAAATTTTAGCCGGATACCAGTCGCAGACGGCACACAATGATACAGCATTTTGGCTGGTAACTAATATTCTGGTATTAAAGCAAATTATTTTGTGCTCGGCTTTTACTTGTTGTGCTTATGCAGCTTATTAATTTGGACCAAGCATCAAAGAACCACTCAACTTGCAACACATATACATTATCTTACAATTCTTTGTGATTCGAGGTGGGGGGGGGGTCTGGTTGTGCAGTCCCTTTAACTAGGTTTAGGGTAGGTCATGCGTGCGAAGCCACGATAAAAATTAACTACACACCACAGACATGACAACCGGAAGAATCTCCCTTTATCGTGGAAAGAAATTGTCACAAATAAGCTCATCACTTTACAGAGTATCCGGTCAAATGGGCCAAGTAAGGCTGATCAAATTCAGTAACATGATACACACGTACATGACCTCAGAGCATAAAGGGTGTGGTTTGGGCATTCCATGGGTATGTCACAACTGTGAACATAAAACAAGCCAAAGGCCACATGTACAGCATTTTCGGATCAGCAAATTCTGAACAGAATATTTACTTTCTAAACTTTCTAAACGATCTCTAAACCCTCTCCTCCAATAAACAACAAACACCCCAACAAACACCCCCAAAAACTCCCCCAACAAACGAACAAACAACAAACAAACAAACACCCCAACAAACAAACATACATACAGAAAGTATATTAACAATAAAAAAGAAGAAAAACGCAGGTGATTTAAAAAAATGCACTCTTCAAAATCCACTTACGTGTACCCTTATGCTTATATACTCTGGTGCTTTAGAAATATTACGAGATATTTGATACCTGATGTCTTAGTCAGGCTGACAAAATTAACTTCAAATTTAATAACATGGATCACTGACGCTAATTATTATCAAAATGAACCAAACGGGTTTCCACGAATGGGGGAATATTTCACGCGGAGTGACTTGTTTTAGTCTATTATAAATTAGCAGCCACAAAGGGACAATACGGTAGGAAAACTCATGGAAAAGTTGCTCAACATGGAGTCTGGAGTGGGGATCATAGAAAGATCAAAACACTAAGACCTGTTTGTTAATTGCCTTACAACTTTCTAATTCTTTATTTTCCCAGGTCGATCGGTATACAATAAATTTGCAGAGACTTCTCAATACCTTGGCCATCGTCAAAACATAAATTAACCTTTAACAATGTGTTGGATTGAAAACAAACGGAACTGCAACGGAACTAGACAACACTGTTATGTTATCCATGGTTATCCTCATAGGCGTCGTCGGACTGCCATAAAAATGGTTTATGAGCGGCAGGCATATGTTTACTTTTATCGTCCCACTAGCGGACTCAAATGGAATACCATTTTCCTTATAATGTATTCAAAAGTGTAACATTTGTTGCTGGTATACCGGGGTTACGCGAGTATCTCCAAGCACATGTTTTGGATTTTAGATTTTCGTAATTTGGATACTTATATTGATGTGAATCAGAATAAGAGGTGGTGTGGAGATAACGGTCACGGTGTAATCCAACAAATACCAAGTATCTAGGAAACCAATTCTTTTTTTGAGTCCATAAATTTGGATCTTGATATAGCAACTACCAAAGGCTATTCACGAATCAAACCAAGATAATATGGGCCGCAACCGAATAAATCGACATTGGCTATGGCTATGGCTATGGCTATGGCCGGTGACTGCAACTACAACTTTCAAGTGAGAACATGACTTTTCAGCAATCCAGACATAGCCTGCCAAAGCCATTAATTTGGACAATGTTAATTACAATCTGAAACCAAAGTGTCCCGGTGAAAACTTTCAACCAATAATTCGACCAATATTGAACAGGATGTCCAACAGGTGCTTAATGAACCCAGACAACCTACCGGTACTTGTTTAATTGGTATAGGTTTTTGAAAATGTCCCCATGGTTTACAACACTTTGCCACCCAACACTAATACTGCCTCATTTGAAAGTGAAACATTTCAGTGTTGGATGAAATGAATGGGAAACAAGTCAATACAAAGGTATGACACGCCCGCCCTTCAGTGAAGAGGATCTGAATAACAGGCTACCTGACCTCGTAAACTGTTCTGATTAGCATTTTGTCTTTTTACTCTCGTGTAATCACAGCTATAGCTAAGAGAGACCACAGTTTATGAATATCGTGTGAACGGCAGAGTAATACATGTACCGGTATTATTTCCCTTATTAAACAATGTACATCTGTGCATAGAAATGCGAGTCTTTTCCACACGATTTGAAACAAGCCAACACCAAGCACCTGTTCTGACGGTTACCCGTGCCAGTTCCGTCCAAAGCGTCACGATGAAGCACCAAGTAGCAATATTTCCCATACCTGACTATGGTCCTTAATTTAGGGTTATTTCAAAAATTTTACTCTGTTTTCGCGAGGATGCACGTGTGTACGTGTGTGAGCTCATGTGCAAATAATATATAATGTTTATCTTTCTATATTCATTATAACAGTACTATATAACTGGTGACCTTGCGGTATGTCTAGTGCACAGAGGGGCCCATGGCAGATAGACCACCGACTGTATGCTGTACATGCTAGTTAATAATACTTGTAATACTACCGTAAATGCCTTACCTTTGCGTTTAACTCTGCTGTCATTCCGTACCCCTTCGGTCTGGAAGCCATGGTTATACGTGCGCAGTTTGTCCTCAACAGGATCTCTTTTTTGATATAATTATATCTCTACACTTCACTGCAGGCTGACACGACGAATGGAAATGTTCGTGGTGCTTCTCGCTGAACAGAGCAGTTAACAAACATCTAACTGGTTTGCATGCGCACAATGCCTTCGGATGCCCCGCCCTTTATAATGAAGGGCACAACCACCTGACTGAGTACTTGCTATAGGTTAAAGGGATTTTTGTTATAACTTGCGGTTGAGTGCTCATAGTCAAGTATAACCAGGTTTTGGGTAGATTGAACACAACGTGGGTTTGTTAAAAGTTGCAACAGCTGTGGAGGAAAAACAAGGCACTCAATTGTTTTCATTTTCAATAATTTATAGTTCTTTTAAATGAATTTTCTATTTAAAAAAAAATAAGATCATCGATCGCAATAATGAAATGTCAGCAGATTACTGACTGTTATTCCATTCAGGAACATACTCCCCATAACCCCGGGGAGGGTAACAACGATGATATAAATAACATTGAATAATAAACGGAAGTGTTTACATGATTTACATGTTTACAATGTTTACAATAATACATGTTTAAATAATAATTACATGTTTACAATAATAAATAAACCAGGTTTTTAGAAACCAGATGCATTGCCTGATTCTTCCCGACGATTTTTGACATCAGATGGTGATCTTTCAAACCAACAAACAAACAACTTTTACTCTATTACTTGTAATGAGAAAAAGATCCCCCCCCCAAAAAAAAGAAAAAAGAAAAAAAGAAGCTGATGTGGAAAGAAGAGAATCTCTCTCTCTCATCAAAACAATTTTGCAGTCTGGTGCATTGTACGGAATTATGCAGGCGTTATTTTTGACATGAGTCAAAAAAACTGCGACCCAGGGCAAGGCAATCTGTGTCTTGTCTTCATGTTCCATCAATGACGGGTGGAATTGTTTTACCAGCTGATACCTGACTAATCATCATCGCCCTGAAGCGGTTACAAAATTAAACTGATCTCATCACTCCTCAAAATAATTATTCTGATAGTCCAGGAAGATTATTCTATCCTTTTCGGGAGGGAGTAGCTTGTAACTTCTAATCATTGTTATTTGTTTGGTTGTTTGTTTGTTTGTTGGGGTGTTTGTTTGTTTGTTTGTTTGTCTGTTTGTTTGTTTGTTTGTTTGTTTGTTTGTTTGTTGGGGTGTTTGTTTGTTGGGGTGTTTGTTTTTTGTTTTTTTGTTTGTTTGTTTGTTTGTTTGTTTGTTTGTTTGTTTGTTTGTTTGCTGGGGTGTTTGTTTGTTTGTTTGTTTGTAGTGTTTGTTTGTTTGTTTGTTTGTTTGTTTTTTAACAGGGACTGTAAGTTCAAATTAAGTTTTGTGATTCACTAATTTTCCAATAGATACAGTTTTTATGACTACCGGGAAATTGCAAGTCTCTATTACCTCACATTAAAATGGTGTAAAATGTCACTGTGTTTGATACCCTTTAAGTGCAATGTTTGTCAAAATAAAAAAAAGGTCGATGACGTCACATTTCAAATATCTGTACATTTGTCGAAAACAAAAACCAGGTCATCAATGAATGTTGATGATATTCAATCAAAACAGCATTGAATTTGACTGTTTGACTGACGCAAACATTTCTCTTTGGAATGTTCAGACTTAATTTTCCCTACTTTCATGAGGACTTAGCAAATGTGTGCATCACAAAACTGAATTTGACCTTGGAGGCCGTAATTAAGAGACTCACGCATCTTATCAGTGTAGTTTCGAACAAGCACATCACAGTGATAACCAATTTATTGTAAAAAGGTCACACATTAATGTTTGCATCTCTATTTTCGATTTTGCTTATACGAATAGGTGCATTGCATTTAGGTCAGCGTTGATTCAACTATTATTTTGGGGATGGGGAAGACACATAATTTAGGGGAATGTTTAATTCAAGTGTGCATTTTTTTCGATCACAGTTAGGGGAGGGAGCAAGGGTTCTGAGCGCGGGGTGGGGAGGGGTGGTGCCATCCCTGCCGTCCTCCTCTGGTTACGCCACTAGGGTCAACCAGCATTAAATGGTTGTATTTATTGTTATGAGATCCTAATACATGTACTTATACGTGTGATTGTATAAAGAGCACGCTGTCAATCATTCTCTGTGTGTATGTCCGTTGACACCAAGGGCGGCGCTAATCCGTTATGAATGGGTTATGGATTGTTCTAGAATTGTGTTTGAGAAGGCTCTGGAATTTTAAAGTTAGAACATTCCAGAAAATATTACAAATTCTATAAAATAAGGGCTGGGAGAGATTTTCAACAGGACATAAATATTTAAGACTGGTGGAAACTACGACTTCTGTTGTTTTTCAACTTATTGGAGGAGCATTTTTATACACTTCGTTTTGACGTGCAGTATTAGAGCTGAACTTAATTCCGGAAAGGACATTTTCGAACTAAATCTACAGTTCGGTATTTTGCCCCCCCCCCTATTTTGTGGCGGGTGTCAGTTTGTGTACCCGTTCTTGCCACGTCTTTTTCTGGACATTTGTCAGAGTGGGTTCGCCGCGTGATTTACCTCCTACTCTAGTCACACAGGTTAAGATCTGTTTTCGCCCCCAGAGTTGATCGTTTGCCAGTGTATTTGATCCTAGCCGTATCTTCTGTTGCTGCAGTCCTCGCCCGTATCTCATCCCGGTTGACGCATTCGCCCGTAATATAGGCCTATACTTATTTTGTTCTAAATGTACATTGTTTAACGTCATTGTACGTTTGTTAAACCCAATCGATACTTGAAGTGGTTGATAGTTTTATCATTAAATCACTTTGATTCTGTGTTCTTTACATCAGTGTCACCTTGTTTGATTTCTTTGTTGTTTCTGAGAAAATCCAGGCTTTTTGATTTATATTCACAGATAGTTTGGAGATTTTTGGATCGTAACATTATTTTGTCGGTCATTAGTACCAATCATGCCGGTAAAGAACAAATTTAAAATAAAACATTTGATTTATGGATTAAAATAATGCTATAACTAGATTAAGACAATGAATTTGTTAAATGGACAAATAAATGTAAAGTATGATTTTTAGGAGAGACAATATCTCATATCCTAAATGCAACAGTGACGTGCAGGCCAGTGTTTGCCGAACCTCGATGCCGTAGTGTTGTCCAACAGAAATCGCTAGAGGGCGCTACCACATACAATTGTTTTCTCTGCATAATCTGAATGCCCTCCTTAAGAGTATTTGACTTTGAGTGTTTCTCAATGCTAAGTGGATTTCTTTTGACCTAATCACCATCATCACTCAAAACTATTCTATCTCCATTAATTCCTAACAGCAGGTGCGACATTTATTACAGTGTAGCTGTCTTTAGCTTTAGGTCCGTGGCTCCACAATGTTGTTGGCTTAACGTTTAAGAGTAACTATTCGCTTTATGTCTTCGAATACAAATTTGGTTTGGACTTTAATGACGTACTCTTTACGTATGTTGTTAATTATGCACGTTAACTGGGTGTTCGGTGTTTTGATTAATAAACGTTTCCGTCTGAAAATTAGGATTTTGTTAGTCACAAAATACACGCTGCTGATATCATGAAATTGATGAAAGCGACTGTCAATCTAATTTTGTGAACATTTTATGATATTTTTGTAAAGGTTAAATTACAAACCATAACGTGAACTAAGCATTCAAATCAGCCCTCGACTAAGTTTACGTTGCAAACATTAATTTGTGAAATGCTGGAGCTACACTTGCATTGCCTTCACTGGATAGTCACCTTGACACTCTCCTTAAGCATGGTCCTTGCCATGCCCTATGGTGAGAGGGAGCGAGAAGCAGAGGTAACACAATTGTTATATTATTAACTTTTCTGGGTGTAGTCCTAAGATTATTGTTATTTCTATAAAATGATGATACATGAAACAAAAATAATTGTATTAAATTCGTTTACTGTATACACGGTCTTGGCAGGCGTGGCAACGTAGGAGACGGAACTATACGAGGAAAATAATTCACATTGTCAATAGAGGGCGCTATAACTAATAGAAATTCAATTGGAACTTGCCAATCACAAGGCCCTGACAGGCCAATCAATAGCACTTTACAGCTGGGGATAACCATTACAAAATTGTATCGAATACATTTTGTGCAAATTGCACCAAAGTTTATGAAAAATAGTATTGTCACAAGTACTGTACAAACAAGCGTGAGCGCAAAGCAGTACATTTTGGTTAGCCAATCAGCGTTGATTTTCAGTGTTTCCCTACCAGGGTTAGCGACGAGAGGTATCGATACGACGGCGCGCTGCCCATGGTAGCGAGGCTGCCCTAAACTGCATACAGTTAGACGTATCACACGATCGAAAAAGAATGAGAGGGGGCCAGTTGCTCCATGACTTGATGCATCCTTTGACAGCGCGCTCTGCGAAGTCTCTAACACAGAATGGATCAACCACAGGACTAATTAAAATATCCAATGTATTTGGATATTTTAAAGTCACACTTCCAGGGGTTACGGTCGAGCGAGGCATTCTGGGAATTAAAAAATGGCGCGGTGAGATCGTACACCACTGGGGACGAGGTTGTGTACAAACGAACCACTAAAACTTGTGTGTATACCGTTCAAGTTCGAGCGACGTCTCGCAATAACTCACCTAGAACGAGAAGCGAGATCAACACATTCTCTGTGACTTCATGTATGCGTCCATAATGTGTCTTGCCTTCATTATCCATCAATACTTATCAGCTTGAAAACTTACTATTAAATATTTGTACAAAATGAAATTGATTGCTGTCAATGAAACAAATCTAAACAGTTCATTCAATGAAACAAATCTAAACAGTGCCGCAACCAGATATTTTCATGAGTGGAGGGGGGGGGGGAAGCTTGATGACAAAAACATTGTTTTCAAAAATTTGTTATCAATTTGTTTTTCGATACTATTACCATTCACTTTGTCGTTAACTTTTATTGTCATCATCATCATCATCCAGTTTCCATCTTGCAATCATTTTTGTTTCTTGTGCCATTGTCATTTTTAGGTCGTTCTTGCCACATCACAAATCTTTCCAAAGTCTTTCGTATAACAACTATATGTGAGGGAAGTTTGTCTTCAGTAAAGGACACCTCCTTGAGGGAAATTAAATTGCCGATATTGGAACATTTCAAGGTGGACCGACATTGCCCGTGTGTTGTATCAGGCCGTAGCAGTAAGAGACCTAAAGTCAATCTCCCTTGACACCAAACAAGTTACCACCGTCACACATTTCAAGACTTAAAATAGTTTTGTTTTGTTCTATTGAGCGCTTACAGATTTTTCTCCTGAAGGTGTTAGGCGCTATATGAATACAGTTGGTATTATGAATATTATCAACGGCTTCCAAAGACCATGCCAATGGGAATTTAATCATGGAGAAAATTGTATTGCGAATTACCAAAGGCAAACATTCTAATAATCATCATGGCTATATAACGTCTTTAAGATATATTACATAATGAATTATACCGTCTTAAAGGTATATGACATCATTGTGTTTGCGAAGAGTAATCAGCGCACATTCAACTTTTTAAAGTCTTTTAAGACTTTTAAGTCTCTCCATAGTTAAAACTGGTTAAGATGAATTTTAACATGGTTGTTAAAAAGGAAACTTCTCGAACATTTCTAAAAGAGATGGTCTTTAAAAAGCTGATCAAATAATTCCCCCTGGGCAAACTAAGCAAGGAGAAAAATAATATATAAACAAAGCTTATTCTTTGTTTTGCCAACTGTCTATCATAAATTCCCTCGCAGCAGGTCCGCCCATTTCTTCTCAATACTTGTCATTGAATGTGATGGATACAGGTGCGATTTAGTCATTGCAGTCATGCAGTGCCTCTTTCCTACAGATAGCTTATATAGAAGCAACACAAAACCCTTACCCATTCGTATCTTCATTAGATAGCAGGACGAGCAACGTCCCCAGTTTATAGGCTGATATTAAATGACACCTCGTTAGCTCGTCTTAACTCAATGAAAACAGTGAAGACTGTTGAAGACACCCCAAGGTTGTTGCGTTTAATCAGTGTTACTGTAAGTATTATTGCAGTTTTATTTCAATATTGCATTAGAAAACCGGGTAAAATATGTGTGTAGGACTTTACCACCGAGTGCGTTCGGACAAATTCACAATGCTTTGAAGTTCTAAGATCATGTAACAGTGTTGTGAAATATAAGAAACTGAGTAAATGTTAGCCAAAGAAACTGCTGTTATTTTCAGTTCAGCTGTGACTGTAAGCGGACTTTCAAATAAATACCCCTTGTATACAAATGCATTATGATTAAAATGTTTTTTTAAAACATCAATTTGAAGGTTGGTCGTTACAAATTTTGCAATCAAGTCAAGGCTTTTGAAAATCAAATGATTTGTGTATATTCGTTACCTCGTAGTGATATAAATAATTAATTAGTCCTAATCCATTGTTCAATAATGTCAATTATTTGTATTGATATAATCAAAAGTTGATAAATCTAACAAACATTTTACTAACACGACGTACAAATTGAAATGTACACTTTCTATGTGAAAGCTGTTCTTTCTAATAAGATAAATCTCATCATTGTTTGTGACTATTTATTTGTTTATTCAGTGTTTATTTTTGCGGCAGCTCCTGCCCGTGTTTGACCCATTTGAGAGCCATCGCATTAAACCCATTGCATGATTGTTTGTCATTCACATTGACATTCCTCGTTACACGTTATACGGCCCGATAAACCTTTTAGCCGCGATGAAAATAAGCGTAACAGTAGCACGGTAGTTTGGTCAATTTGACTAATGCAATACATTACGTATAGGCCTAATACATCTTTACTAAAGACTATAATATGCCACTCTTTTGGAAATGTGTTGCCAATGTTGAAACATGCAACACAAGTATACAGGAACGTCGCATAAAATTCACTGCAAAACATTTCCATTAACTTTGGTTTACCAGTAGGCAGCATTTATTAAAATTACCGTGACATTAATTTCACGGGTACTGTTACAAAATATATTTAAAAAATATTCACAACATAAAATGGTCGTTGATTACATCGTGCTCACCAATAAAAACTGTCATTTGGGTAGGACTAACATTTACGGTATCCGTAAATCAACATTGATAAAGAGAAAAGTGTTTTTCAAAAAATCTGAAGTTTTCCTTTTTTCAAAATTATTTTGTTTAATTACATTTTGTTGTGCCTTTTACCTTACATTTTCTTGTTGCAAACATGGGCGATAAACATCTTTAATAGCACTTTTGAATGTGTTCAAATTGAGGTGGAATTGGGTAGCCTTAGATCGTGTCCAAGATAACTCGAATTTCCAAGAACATTCTTCAAAAGCTCACGTCATATAGTTGATCAAATTTCAGTCAGCAAATAACATATCTAGCCCATTACTGTAGCAATCTGATGTCTTCGATTCCCGAGTCACAGTAAACAAAAGTACTTTCCAATCTGGAGAGTAACCTATTATCGGCATTCATTTCTTTTATCACAAGATTTTGATCTTCAGTCCATTTCCATCAGTTGTCATGCATTTTTATCCATATTTCCGGATTATGGTGATGAATTATACTAGGTCACATTCGTTTGTCTGTTGTATTTTTGCCCGCGGTAAAGATGAAATAAAAGTATGAATGAACTGTGGGGGTATTTCTGAACGTATTTTAAAATATCCAGTCAATTATTGCACAAATGTATCGAGATGGTCCGTTTCTAAAGGATTGCCGACCTCGGAGAAGACAGTTTGAAAGAAGACAGGATGAAAATACATCCTCTAGCTTTTAATTCACCCGATTTGGACAACAAATTTAGATACAAAGTAATACTCGTTGTTAATACAAAAGTGGTTTTCACTCAAATACACCATACAACCAACCTGTGAAATGTGTTTCAAAATAAGTGGTAACTTTAAGTTTGAGTGAAAAATACCAATAGAGGTTTACGATATGTCAGGGATGTTGTGCGCTTTAATAACGGGCACATTCCGACTGTTGCAATCGAAACAAGCAAAGGTGATTTGTGGAGTCTTCGAATACTATTTCTCGACTTTGACAGAATGTCAAGTTGCGACATTTCCCTGGAGTATTGCTATACTGCAGTAAGAACTTTACGATCAGTGAGCTCATTCAAAACTATGCAAATTTTTCTTTTCGATATGGCCAATCTTGCACTTTGTCTTCAAACAAACATAACATCATGAAGGATTCTTTGCCTTTGTTTTCTAATTGTACATTTAGAAAACAACGTTTTTCCGTCTTAACACCAAGTGTTAAACCAACAAATGCTGCACACACGAGGCCATTTTCATTTGGCACTCGTCTATGGAACACTCATGATGGGGCACCAAGGCCCAGAACAGGGCGGCAACAGAGGTCAAGGACACCGTGGCCTCTGTAATTTCCGGCATGACTCGACGGAACTGTTCACAGGGCAGGGGACTGCCGGTCACTGCTACCCTTTTTTAGCGACTTGAAATTATTTATTTTTTAATTAAAAACTAGCTTGTTTTATTTTTTTTTAAATCGCTCAATTGGTATACTCTGACCTCCTTGTGCAGGTGTGGTCGCGGAGGCAATTACCGCCATGCTCCTGATTGCCTTGGTGCCCCTTTTCCTGTATGAAATTTACACGTCCCTCGTGTGCCCTTTCACGGAGGTACTTACTTTGGCTTTGTATTGTGTGACGATACATTTTCATCACAAAGGGGTAAACAAAAATCAGTGTTTAAGTCACTCTATAAGTCAAATAAAATAATAAATACCGAGTGTGCCGAAATACTTCCCTAGCCATGAAATTATCGTATACTAAAAGCGAAACTCGTACACATGAAGCTTTTCTATGAGTGTTAAATTGATTGATTCAACCGTGTGTCACGAGGAACGAACCGTTCAATCTCGAACTCATTATCAGGAAAATAAAATCCATCGCGTTTCTGAAAGGAATAAAATGATGCGAATTAATCATTTTGTGTCTGAATAAATCAACGCATATATACATGGCTCTGCTTCAATCAACCTTTATTGCTGAATCTACACGAATCAGCTTGTACACTCTAAATGTAAGTGCTAATCTAGCACTTGAAGGTTTAAAATTGTGCACTTTCAGGTGCTCGTATAGTGACTGCACGCGGCTTGCTGATTTAGCACTGGCATGCGTGCTACAATAGTAGCACTCAGAAAGAGCTAAACTAAAACACTTCAGGTGCAATTGTCATTGAGGTGCTGCACCCATAAGAGCTAAACTAAAGCACTTTAGGTGCTACTGTCATTGAGGTGCTTCACCCATAAGAGCTAATCTAAAGCACTTTAGGTGCTACTGTCATTGAGGTGCTTCACCCATAAGAGCTAATCTAAAGCACTTTAGGTGCTACTGTCATTGAGGTGCTGCACCCACAAAGAGCTAAACTAAAACACTTCAGGTGCAATTGTCATTGAGGTGCTTCACCCATAAGAGCTAAACTAAAGCACTTTAGGTGCTACTGTCATTGAGGTGCTTCACCCATAAGAGCTAATCTAAAGCACTTTAGGTGCTACTGTCATTGAGGTGCTTCACCCATAAGAGCTAATCTAAAGCACTTTAGGTGCTACTGTCATTGAGGTGCTTCACCCATAAGAGCTAATCTAAAGCACTTTAGGTGCTACTGTCATTGAGGTGCTTCACCCATAAGAGCTAAACTAAAGCACTTTAGGTGCTACTGTCATTGAGGTGCTTCACCCATAAGAGCTAATCTAAAGCACTTTAGGTGCTACTGTCATTGAGGTGCTGCACCCACAAAGAGCTAAACTAAAACACTTCAGGTGCAATTGTCATTGAGGTACTGCACCCATAAGAGCTAATGTAAAGCACTTTAGGTGCTACTGTCATTGAGGTGCTGCACCCACAAAGAGCTAAACTAAAACACTTCAGGTGCAATTGTCATTGAGGTGCTGCACCCATAAATAGCTAACTAAAGCACTTTAGGTGCTATTTTCAGCAACTCTAGGAAACAAAATAAAGTACTCAACTGAGGTATACATGTGAAATATGTAAAATTTTATTATCAGAAACATTAAAATATAAAAAATTTAAGAAGTTCAGCCGCAACACATGAACGTAAAAATATATAAACTTCTCTTAATATTATAAGATCCATGAATTTTTACAGGGGGGGGGGGTGGTGTTGAGGTTTTACAAATTTGTTTCAGATTTTGTTTCTAATCACTAACAAGTTTCCGCAGTGACCCTAGTCTGATATTTTCAGTGCAAAAGCCAAAAGACCACCCCAGCATAATAAACAAAACCAAGAACACCCCCAAACACACACATGAGATGAGCTTGCTAAACTGTTAGCATAAACTTTTTAAACAAATGGCCTAGATTAAGGGAGGTGTTTGACCCCCAATAACATGCTCTGGATCTGCCCTTGAGATTTTCTAACTAAAGGTTGAAACAGAATAGGTTAAATCTTCACCAAAATTATAAAGCAAAAATTTTGATCACATAAAATCAACTTGACTCTTGACACACTCCAACAATCAATGACTATCAAATAGACCCAAACAGTGTGGAAATCCAGCATTAAGGCCAAACAAAACAACAGCTGTGTTTCCTATTACATTATAAAAAACATGGGTACTATTTCAGGGTTTTTATAACAAAGATTTATGTGATTTTCTATGAAAGGGTATGGTAATAGCAAACACAACTACTTTTTTGTATAGCCTAATTGAAAATTGTATGCATAATTAAGAGACTGTTTCTTTCCATCCATAAAACATTATATATCGACATCCTTTTTTCATGAATAAACCAAAATACTCAGGTTAAACTTGTCATGGTCAAAGTGTTTAGTTAACCGCAAAAAACTGCAAAGATTCTCATATATAGTGTGGAGGCACTGTCCATGATTTGTCCTGGATTTTTCCTAGAACAAAACACATCAAAAAACTAAACAAAACTACAGTCTTATGCATCATCATTGTTCCAGAAGCATTTATAGTATTGTTTGAATATTGTCATTTCTGGGAACCTTTATGTTAAATTTAGGTTTCCTGGTTATAGTTTCAAAAGTTGTACAAAAACACTTGCCTATTTTCAATTAAGAGAATGATTTAAAATGTGTATTTGAAATACAGATTGATTAATTGTCTTCTATCAACATTATACAGCAATAAATCACCACAAATCAACTTCACTCTGATTAGAAGTTATTAACACTCAACTTCCATGTTTTGAAATCCGAAAGCTTCAAATGTAGAAACACCAAACTAAAGGAACAAGATAATAACAATGCTTCCAACTCTCCAAGTGATTAGCACTCACAGTACCTTGAGTGCCCTGGATATTTCAATGACTCGTGGTGGGACCTTTCCTGAATATTTCAGTCCGTATATCTGAGTTTGCAGGTAGACAAAGAAGTTGGATAGTTGAGCGGAATATTCAAGGTTGAAGGTGTAGTGGCTCTTGAAGAGTATATCCACAGCTGATTTGATGTTCGATGATGGAATGGGGAAGCCGTAGTTCTCTATCTTCAAATCGATCTGATGTATCTGTGGTTTGGCACCAAAGGCAATGAGAGTGGGCTGCTTTGTGGTGTTATTGCTCAGCACTTCCTCAAGCAATGTGGCGACCTATTAAAAACATTTTAGACCTTTCAATCTATTGAAAATCACTAAAGCTAGAAGTTCAATAAAACATGTGTGGGGTATGCCTCCTGTGCTCAAGTTATATCGCAATATAAGATGCTGATGTAAAAATGCAGATTACGACTCATCAAATCCTACTTGTTACAATCCACAGGCCAATATGAAGGATTTTTGATGGTGCGGGTGGGGGAAAGGGGTGAGGGAAGGGGGTGGGGATTCCCAACATGTAATTCTTATGTTTGGATGAAAATTCAAAAGTTTAAAGGAATGCCGGCAAAGAGGTCTTAAGGGGTCTAAAGGGAATTAAACATTATTAGGTGTACATACAAATTACATAAAAAATTACCTCATAATGTTTCAGAAGCAGATCAGTGGTGTCTTCTGCAGACACACGGCCCTTCCCGCGAGTATTGTATGACGGGAGAAGACGGAGTAGTGCAACAAATCCATACAGTGCCGTGAGCTCTGCAAAAACAGAAACGTCAATAATTTAATGGGACTGCTAACTCCAAAGGAAACATGTACATCAAATTTGTTTGTTTAAAATGTCCGCTTTTCAAAATTCATTGTTTTGGGGTTGGGGTAGTGGGGTCAATAATGGCGATGGGTATAAGTCAGGTCAGGCCCCACCCCCTTCCCCCAAAAGGGATCGCCGCCGCCACTGCACAGCATCAGGGGTTGACTTTCCACTACAAAAATTATCAAATGTGCAGCCATGATTACCTTCATTTTCTTCTTTGCTTTGTAATTTGTACTCCCTGACAGCCTTGAGAAGTCTTTCTTGATGACAAGTCGAGCAGTACTTGAGCAGAGCCTCGGCGTGACTAACCCATCTGCGCAATAAGCAATCAGAAGAATCCCTGTGCAAGGCTTTGAAATCTTGATCTATCTGTTATATGGACAATTCAATAAAACAGCAATCAGTATAGTGCATTTCAAATTTAAAAAAAAGAGCGTTCCCGTATAAAGTAGTATTTTTAAAAAGAAATCTACGGAGCTCTGGAAGTGCCATCTGACATGTTGAGATCCTGACATAATTATCTCCTGATGACAACATCCTAAACGCAAATAAGTCGACATACCGAGATAATTATCTCGGGATGTCGACATCCTAAAAATAGGATGTCGTCTTCCTGTGATAATTTATCTCTGGATGTCGACATCCTAAAAGTAGGATGTCGTCTTCCTGTGATAATTTATCTCGGGATGACGACGTCCTACCTTTAGGACGTCGTCT
This sequence comes from Pisaster brevispinus, assembly GCA_023634235.1. Classification (NCBI taxonomy): domain Eukaryota; kingdom Metazoa; phylum Echinodermata; class Asteroidea; order Forcipulatida; family Asteriidae; genus Pisaster; species Pisaster brevispinus. The sequence goes on along the minus strand of JAMKCF010000029.1, from coordinate 2,362,374 downwards.
TGCTGTTATAATTTATCTCTGGATGGCGACATCCAAAAAGTAGGATGTCGTCATCCCGAGATAAATTATCACAGGAAGATGACATCCTACTTTTAGGATGTCGACATCCCGAGATAAATTATCACAGAAAGACGACATCCTACTTTTAGGATGTCGACATCGAGAGATAAATTATCACAGGAAGATGACATCCTATTTTTAGGATGTCGACATCCCGAGATAAATTATCACAGAAAGACGACATCCTACTTTTAGGATGTCGACATCCAGAGATAAATTATAACAGCAAGACGACGTCCTAAAGGTAGGACGTCGACATCCCGAGATAAATTATCACAGAAAGACGACATCCTACTTTTAGGATGTCGACATCCAGAGATAAATTATCACAGGAAGACGACATCCTACTTTTAGGATGTCGACATCCAGAGATAAATTATCACAGGAAGACGACATCCTATTTTTAGGATGTCGACATCCCGAGATAAATTATAACAGCAAGACGACGTCCTAAAGGTAGGACGTCGTCATCCCGAGATAATTATCTCGGTTTCTGAGTCGGTATGTCGACTTATTTGCGTTTAGGATGTCGTCATCCGGAGATAATTATGTCAGGATCAAAACATGTTGGATGGCACTTCCAGAGCTCCGTAGAAATCCAATTGAAAATTACAAAAAGTTTACAATACACGTACATATTATAGGTTTAACGACACGCCAGTCTATGGCCGGCCTCCATGCATGCTACCATGGAGCTATTTCTACCTACTCCATGATGCTACCCACGCGGCCCACGCATGTCATGCATGTGTCGGTGTGCATGCAGGACGTACATGATTCATGAACAATGCATGTTGAATCAGAACGGGCCTTTTCACTAGACGAAATCGTTTAAAATATTGTCATCAACGAAAGCAGTGTAACTTCAGTGTGATCCATGCATGATAATAAAACCATCTTGGGTATAATAATCAATTTATTGTTTGCTTACCTTGTCAAATTTGATGAACCATGGAGGTAGAAGAACGAACTTGTAAAGTTACAGAGGGCAACCGTCAACATGGCCGCGGGCGAAAGTCTGGTTTCGTGATCACCTCACATCAATTGACCAATCAAAAACAGTCTTGCATAACACCGAAGATAGGTGCTAATTGGTATTGCCATTTCAGTGTTAATTTTGACACCTCCGGTGCAGTCAAGGAAGCCTCACTATTCAGCACTCATATTCAGCACTCATATTCAGCACGTACTTTTCAGCACGTCTACTTTGTGGGAGAAAATGTAACACAATTGGTGCTGCTTTCTGCACGTCGGGTGCACGCACTTGCTTAGCACCCAGTATTTAGCACTTTTGTTTTTAGAGTGACTCCTACTTGTCCTTTAGTGCACGAAAGGTGCATTGACGGATGCAGAATTCTAACACAAAACGAATTCATTCGGTGTCCTTAATCGTATACAATTGTCCAAATAAAGTTGCCTATAGGTTTAACCAAAGTGACGTGCGATATGATTTTAATTACCGTGTCTTTATGCAGACACGCTGTTTTTCGTCGACATTTTTGCAGCCGTCAAAATTGAGGCCTTTTTTTGCTAAACACGATCGTGACGCGTGAAGCGAAGTGGATACCAAGAAGACTCGATCGTAGTCGAAAATCAAGGCGCGAATTGACAATAAAAAGAACTACCCGTCAGATGGACGTTTTTAGAACCCAAACTTTTCTGCACTATTGCCGTACACGTCTGCAGTCCGTAACAGTATTAAAATCGCACCCATCTCAACCAAACCCGATAACTTGTGACCATTGTCGTAACGAACTTTCTCCATGGGTCAATCATTCACTTCATAAAAACTCCAGGGTCAGAATTGACCTCGATTCCAAGTCCCAGGGGCCTGATTTATTTCTGGATCAGTTTGACCCGGAATCTGTGTCAAAGTGACCTGGAATCTGAATCAAATGTCCAGTTTATAACCAAATTACGCGTCGCATGGACAAAGATTTCGGGTCAAAGTAACCAAGAAATGTACCAGAATGACATTACTTTTTACTTTACGAATGTCGAGGTTGCCGCCCAGTATGTTTCAACAGAACTCTTTCCCATTGGGACCACGTTCTATTGTTTTACGTATACTTAATTAGTCACAAATCACGCTCTGGGTTCCTATATGCACATACTTCCCCCTTTCTCCATCGCAACAAATTGCAATTACGCATTTGTATTATACTCTTCAATCAAAATTGTGGTATTTTCAGACAGGCATATTACGCAATAGTTGTCTTTGTTTCCTTCTTTTAATCAATTCCGAGACTGCCAATTTAGGAAACATTTTCCAGCCTGCGGGTCTTTTTGTTCAAATAATCTTCAATGAACCTTTGTGTCTAATGACGTGTACGAATGTGAATGACCCGAAGGTTTTAAAATAGTGCTCGGAATGCGTCAAGGAGGAAAGTTCTTAAGGCTGAAAGTGACTGAATAACGTACAAAGCGCAGTTGGTGATGCGAAATCGCTAGGTTTGCGTTCCTGGCCAGTTCTTGACGCCAATTGAAATGCCGTGCGTATGCAAATTGACTAACAGCATCTCTGATTCTTATTTCTCGGTGATTTGAGAACACAAAATCGACATTGCTGTGTACATTTAAGACAGATGTTCACCAATAACAGATTTAGTAACCTTTTACACAGACTGAATGGAAACCCTCTTTGATTGGGACTGTTAAGAACGAGGGGTGAGGTTCAAAGCAAACTGAATTACCTAGAGAATAGAAATGATCTCTCAGAATGACCCCCCCCCCCCCACCAAACCAATCGAGACTTCGTACAGGGGGCAAGGCAGTTTTCCCCATTAAAGGGCATACACTGCGTTTTATAGGGAGAGGGATTTACAGAACACCCAAACTAGACCTAATGAGAGGAGTGAAAACCAATGGGAGAATTTGGAGCGCTAGGTGGCAGCAGACTTACAAGGTAAATTTCCACTGTTTACGTAGTTCTGAGCATGCGCACATTACCAAGAACAATGGATTTACGTGGTAAGTCTGCTGCCACCTTGCGTCCCAAACAACCCCATTGGTAAAATCCTTTAATTCCTACGTGTTATTATTATTATTATTATTTGTTTCATATTTTACGCAATGGATTGGGAATGTGATTTTAATTTGACACAGTATAATTTGATGTGTTTTTACGCTTTGGTAAATCAGTTATGTTTTCATATTCAGATTTTAATCAAGTCTCTGCAATCTCAGCTATCCGCACATTTCGTGTGCATTATGCAGTCCGTTCAAGGTCAATCAAATCTAGCCGTTTAAAATGAATTCCATTATTATATGTGCCACTGAATGGTTTGATATTAAGGCCTATATTTTCCAGCAGCATCAAGTATGTTTGATGTTCACATAAGCGGCTCCAGCGTCTAAGGTCGCAGACGACAGCAGCTATAGTCTACCAATTAGCCATTTATAAAGAGCACACAGAGGTTGATTAATTTCAACCTGAAAGCTCGCTGTTTATAAAACGTTCGTACCATTACAAATCCTCCGGGGAAATATCTCCGTCTTTGTTTAGCCGAATGTCAAAGTTGAGAAAATTTTCTGACCTCAAACAAACACCGTTAGTCATTTCGATGACGCGTGACACTGCCCCCACAAAACCTGACAGACACATTAACAGTTTGTCGTTGTTGTTATTGTAACGTGATCAACAAACTTGATGAGATTCAACAGATTGGTCGTATGGGGTATTGAAATGTATTGACTCTTCAAAATCTAATGATCATGCACATGTATAAGTATTATTCCCTGTGTAATACACGAGCTTTGTTAACGTCACCGTGTAACGCTCTTTGATTGTACCAGACTATTTGTTCTGTAGATGCAGGGGCAAAACACACATTCAAACTATCATGTTTCTTCTTCTTTTTTCTATGAGAAATCGCTTAACATCACAAGGCCAGACGGCCATTTCAAGGTGAGGGGTACACTTAACTGATTCGAGCTGTTGAACCAAACTGCCAGGGGCTCATTGCAACCCTACTCATGGGGCTGAAACAGGATTATCCCCCTTCACAATCTGTATAAGGATGAAGGTATGGATGTTATCTACAAGGAGCCTGGCTGCTAGAGCAGAGTGTACTACCTTCCCAAACTTTTACAAAGCAGTTATGGTTAAGTGTCTTGCCCAAGGCCACAAGTTTCATGACCAGGAAAAGGAAAATGCTGAGCCAAGTTCATTGTTCTTAACGTCAGTGTGGCATAAAGTACTCTTCAACTGTTAGATTAACGACAGTTTTCACTGGTGCATGTTGGCTGAGTTAAGGTGACAATGGGGGGGGGGGGCAGCCCCACTGAACTATACTCGTATAAAGAGGAATGGCTGAATATGCTGGTGACTGGTTTGCTAATTGCTGTGCTTGTAATTTTGGTAAGCAATAGTTTCTATTTCACAATTTCAAGAAATTTGCAATACGTTGTATGAACTGTACGGCGGTGGTCCGACTTCAATTCCAGTGCATTGTGAAAAGTTTTTGTAATGAGAAACGTTCAAGTCATGCGGTATATTGATATGGAAATACATTCATACTCCCCTAGGGATTGGATTATCGGTAGGCCAATACGATGCAATCCTCTTATGTATTCCCGCCCTCGTTCTTACCATAAAATATGGATGACTTTGATGCTGGAAAGAATTACAGAATTATTCAGGTCGCGTCTCTTTTGATCCGAAGTTGTATGACTGTTCTCAAATTCAGATTGAACTCTGCTTGGATTTAAAATGTCATTAAACTGTTTGTTTTTTTTGGTCAAAATGTTAAGGGGTCAAAAGAGAGGATCGCAAAGGCTGATCATGACCATTTATGTCAGACTCTTAGGATCCAGGGTGCGGGCAGGGGGGCTTTTCGAAGGTACGCCCACTTTCTTGTCTTTTCATAGATTTTCATCGTCTCTCTGCCCGCGAACTAATGGTTAAGCCTTAGTCAATAAAAAACAGTTTTTGTATGAAAATATATTATTAAAAAATTGAAAAGCGACACCGAAACAAACAAATAAGTAAAAGGATAAAAACAAATAATTAGTGCAGTTATAATGTGAGATGCAATTATGCTCATAGTTAACAACACATCGGTTGTGAGTATTGTATTTATGCATGCAAAATGCACCTGTCTACAAGAGTAAGTGGGTAGCATTGTCACTTGTTTAACAAATGTTGACCTCATCGAGTCGTGGCTGATCAACAACTTCATCCTGCCGTTATTACATCAGTCTTGATGGTGTTTTATCTGTGAATAGACTTAGCTGCATATTAGTGTGGAATCTGAAAGGTAGATAATGGACCCTTATGTCACCTTGACATCTCCAAGTTATATTATAAGCAGGGGGGGGGGGGGTTGTCAGACTTTTTCCAATAAAAACAGGATTGGAAACAAATAAAATAAAAAGCATGTTCCATCTGAAAGCTGACAGATTTAATCATATTACTATCAAAGCAATTATTTCTTTGTCTAATTTTGCTGTTGAAAAAAATACTTTTTAAGACCTCCAAAATTGCCGCAGAATCACCGGGAATATAAACTGTTTTGTTTTTCTTTTTACCGAAACTTTATCACAAAATTCGACAACGTTACAGAGACCAGTGATGTGTACGTTATCCCTACGCATGGTTGATAAACTGAAGCCCGGTTCATACTCACGCGAAAGCAAATGAGAAGCGATTTTTTTTGTGACTCTCGGGGGACGCTGATTCCATTGTGACGCAAGAAAATTTGATTCCCTTTCGCAATTCGTGTGAAGTATATGGAGAATGAGACACGAACGGTTATTGTCCGGGATTTGGACTTTCAACCGATTTCACAATTCACTAAAATTCATTTTAAGATGAGTTGTGAATATTGCCACAGTGATTTATATTGTGATATCACACTTTGCTTAGCAATAAAGATTGAATGCTCAGTTTATATTAATCTTAGCTCTTCGTGGAATCAGCCACAAATTCCCAGGACAGGGTGACTTAAGGGTCGCATGACTGTGCAAGTCTTGCCCGTTTTGGAAAGTTTGAACGCGTGAGAAGTTATTTCTATCACGATGTTACATCGATATGTGGAAAACTAGAATAGCGCTATGTTGGGAGAACCAAAAATGTTCAAATAAAATGTTCGAGAATTCGCAAAACTTTCGGGGTCTATTAATAAAAAAACACGTGACTAACCAGAATCAACACAAAGCATTCAAATGTTGCAAGTAATAGTTTTACGGAACTACGACAAAATGTACAACATCGCAGTTGGCAGTATTTGTGATTTGCGATGTCTCTCCGCGGCCACCGTAGAACAGTCCTGTGACTTTCAATAAATGCACCTTATCCAAGGTTGTGCCAAGGTTAATCAACTTTAATATGCACCCATCGAGAAAACCACGGTGGCATAATCTTCCTAAACTAATAATGTTTTGTTACTCATTCTTCACTGCGTGCGCTGTCAAAATATTAGTGAAAATTTGTATCTGCTCTTTTTGGGAGGAAGGTGTTTTGTGTTGCTGTGGTTCTTTCTTTTCTTCTTATTTTTAGTCAGAATTATATCTATCAGGTTAATGATAACAAATTAAAATATTGAAGTTAAGATAACTGAACATCACTGACAATGACATGTCCACACTATGTTCACTGACGAGCAAAATACTGCAGTAAATTGAATGTAGTCTTCAGAACACTAAGGCCGAGTCAATAAAAGCATGTCTAGCATCCGGATACTTGAAAAAAAGGAAGCGGGAGGGAACTTCAAGTTTTTATTCACAAGATGGCCATTATTCACAAGATGGCCATTATTCACAAGATGGCCATTATTCACAAGATGGCCATTATTCACAAGATGGCCATTATTCACAAGATGGCCATTATTCACAAGATGGCCATTATTCACAAGATGGCCATTATTCACAAGATGGCCATTATTCACAAGATGGCCATTATTCACAAGATGGCCATTATTCACAAGATGGCCATTATTCACAAGATGGCCATTATTCACAAGATAGCCATTATTCACAAGATGGCCATTATTCACAAGATGGCCATTATTCACAAGATGGCCATTATTCACAAGATGGCCATTATTCACAAGATGGCCATTATTCACAAGATAGCCATTATTCTTTTTAAAATTTCAAACAACCATTGGTTTTTCCACTGTTCAACGCATAATAAGGAAAGGAACATGTTTAGACAAGACATTAAACTATTTTTACAGCGGTTCTTAATCGTTTTTTCATTGAAAACCCTGCTGTAGCTTACTTTCACAAGAATAAATGTAAATGTGTAACTGAACGATTGGGTTTTAAGCATGTAACTAGCACAGGCTAAGTTGTGACTTGCAGGTAAAACATTTCCTGATGTATCAGTTGACATTTTATAGTTTGTTAATATCATTTTGAATTGGTAAAAATAAACGACAATCCATGCGGCCCCCAAAACGGAAGCGGGCGGGGACGCTAAACATGTTTCTGTTTTACTTTGCTTAATGTACCAATTGATTTATGGAATTTGATTCCGGGTAGGGTACACCCGCCAATTCCCGCACCTTCCTTTACCGAAGGCTGGGAATTTGAGGGGCTATACACCCCCCCCCCCCTTGCTGGACACAAAGCCAGATTGGAATCATCGAAGCTTATCATCTACTCATTGTCAAAAAAGAGCAAACAAGGACAATAATGTTATTATCGTATAGTATTGTTATAATTTTTAACGAGCTAACTTAAAAAAAAATACCGCCCCCATGTTAGAACTTCCATGGCCTACTCCCGCTTTAGTATAAACAAACGTAAATTTATAAGCTAAATGAATTAAACAAATAAATAAATAAACCCAAATCAACGCATTATGAGTATTAACTAAATAATTTAGTAACAAAATGAAGTTCATAACTGAACAAAAAATGATATTTCTGTTTACGTTTTGAAATAAATGGAAAGGTATACATAGTGTACATTTCTCAATCGTTGTCTTAATAATAAATGCTGCTCTCTTTCGTACCAAAATTCCTTCAATTTGCTCGATTTTTCTGCCAATGTAATGGAACTTGAAACAAAATAGAACGACTCGGCCATTACTTGGGCATTCATTACCTGACGAATATGACTTGAAAACCAAACGCTGATACCAAAAAGGACTAATTTATGCACAAATAAATTTACTCAGTAGTTACCCTGTTAGTTTGTATGGAATCGTCAGTTACAAGCTGACAAAAAGAATCTACACAAAGGCAAACATTTTGGTTTAAAAACATGTCTCTCCCAATGCCACATAGTGACAAAAACTATATATAAAAACGTCGAAATTCGCGTTGGATATGTTTCAGTGCCATACACCCCCCCCCCCTCAAAATATATTTAAAAATGCAAGTTTACCGATAAATTAAATAGGAGATTCTGAAATTAAATAAGAGATTCTAAGTTGGGCATGTTAATTGAAATGTTGATCTCTAATCTTATTTCGTTTCCCCGACACCGTCAACAATTCCGCTCTACAGCACATCATGGACATTTGTTTGCCACTGCGAGTAAACGCATACATAATCCACGTTCAATCCACGCAGATGACACTACAGTGCATCAGTAGTAATCAATTGTATAGAAATCAAATGCTGGGCATTATGCGATACCAACTCCTTAGGGATGTTAATTATTGATAGATTGAATTCAAATCAAATTGGCTGAAATCCTGTATGGAGGATGTCGCGGATGATGACCCCAAAGGACCCCATGAATTCTATGCGCTGAAACTAACTAATGGATAGTAATTGGGGATACAAACAAGACAAGAGATGGGAATGAAGTGATATACTTGTCTATCAACGCTTCGTTTCTTGTTTCATCCCATAAACGAAACTCACTCTTGTAAAATATCGTTGGCCAAATTGTTGACCTCGTGACCTTAGTAAGTTGGACGTAGTTTTTATAATCATCCTAGTGCACTTTTCAACACAAGTCTACGCCATGATCTTAATAAGTCAATTTAGGGACATACCCCTTCGACACTTTATTCAATAAGCTGGGGGTACGCCAGAGCCATGTACGTTATATATTCCTGTCTTTCTACAGAGTTTTAGGGGGTGCTATAATAAGTCTTATGAAGATTGAAATCGACTCGATGAGATACGAAGCTTAATCCTCAAGCTCTGTGCATTTGCTTCAATTTTCATTCTTCCATTCACATCCACACGACCGGAATCTAGAGTTGATGTGAAAACAGTCAGGTCCGTTTCACATAACAAATGCTGTATAAATACATCTATGATATCTGGCCTATATCTATAATATATGCGTTGAGACGGGACGTGGATGAGTGATTATATATTAAAATTAAAAGAGCCAGAAATTAAATAATAACAAATTCGAGGACATCATGCCCGGTTAACAACAAACCACTCACATTACATTACCAATCTGTCTTGATATAGGTTTTATTTCGGCATGATATTGAATTTTAAGTGCACAATGTAAAGAGAAAATTTACAATGGCTAAATTTGACAGATATAGTTTTTATAGGGGTCAAGGAAGGCATAGCAATATCCAATCCAGGGAGTAACACACATAGATCATACAGTGCGTGGCCTGCCGAAGCACAGAGGGCCCAATTTCATGGCTCTGCTTACCACAGAATTCTAAATAATACAAGCATAAACTTGGCGCACAGTCAGAGTATGTCATGACAAAGATATTTGCTATAGGACCATGACAGATTTGTCTTTTGAAAAAATTAAAGAAGAATAAAAGAGATAGCGCCATGTCCAACCATTTGAGAATTATTTATACCGTAGCGATGGCCATAAAGCCAATTATATTTCTCCTGACTTATCTCTGACTGTGTGCCAAATTCTGTCTTAACTCTGACTGTGTGCCAAAATCTGTCTTATCTCTGACTGTGTGCCAAATTATGTCTTAACTCTGACTGTGTGCCAAATTCTGTCTTAACTCTGACTGTGTGCCAAATTCTGTCTTAACTCTGACTGTGTGCCAAATTCCATGCCTGTATCACAAAAGAGACAATTCCCTCAAATGTTTCCCCATTGCTAAGGTCATTGATCTCAATATAATGTTTCCTCATTGCTAAGGTCATTGATCTCAATCTAATGTTTCCCCATTGCTAAGGTCATTGATCTCAATATAATGTTTCCCCATTACTAAGGTCATTGATCTCAATAAAATGTTTCCCCATTGCTAAGGTCATTGATCTCAATATAATGTTTCCCCATTGCTAAGGTCATTGATCTCAATAAAATGTTTCCCCATTGCTAAGGTCATTGATCTGAATGTAATGTTTCCCCATTGCTAAGGTCATTGATCTCAATATAATGTTTCCCCATTGCTAAGGTCATTGATCTCAATATAATGTTTCCCCATTGCTAAGGTCATTGATCTCAATAAAATGTTTCCCCATTGCTAAGGTCATTGATCTCAATGTAATGTTTCCCCATTGCTAAGGTCATTGATCTCAATAAAATGTTTCCCCATTGCTAAGGTCATTGATCTCAATATAATGTTTCCCCATTGCTAAGGTCATTGATCTCAACATAATGTTTCCCCATTGCTAAGGTCATTGATCTCAATATAATTTAGATCAATGATTACGACCATTGATCTCTATTATATAACATAATAGAGATCAATGATTACGACAGGGTCCGACCCTACAAAGTGACTCTTTGCGTGCACGCTTGTAAAAACTTTCGAGCGCAAATGAATCGTGTTTTTACGTGGTCACCCGAAACTGCATACAGTTAGACATATCACAAGATCAAAGAACAAAGAGAGGTGACCAGTTGCTAAACCTTGTCCCCAGGGGTGATCGATCTCGCCGTACCATTTTCCCCAGCATGCCTTGCTCGCTAATAATAGTAATAACCTCCTGGAATTGGTTCATTAAACTTTACTAGAATCTGGCACATTTTAATTAGGCCTGTGGCCGATCCACTCTACGCACCCGCTCAGAATAACGCGCAAAAGAGGCATCAAGTTACAGAGCAACTGTCTCATCTCATTCTTCTTTGATCTTGTGATGTAAAAACATGATTCCAGGGGTTAGTGACGAGGAGGTATCGATACGGCGCGCTGCCCATAGCGAGGCTGCCAGTTGCTCTTTAATTTAATGCCTCTTTTGCGGGGGAAAATGGCGAGGCGAAATTGATCACCCCTGGGAATGAGGTTGGTCTCGCGTCTATTCGCACATTGGGATCTGTAAAAGCGCGAGTTTGTTACCTTCGTGCATTAAAGCAAACGCTTGTGGAATGTGTACGTCATCACAAGCTTTCGTCAAGTACATCTGACATTGCACACTCTGTAAGTATCCTCCACTGTTCTCTATCAGTGCCAGGTGCCAGGTATGTCAGTTCTTGATGTTCAGGTCCATGGCTTTCAGGTCTTTATTTATTCTTTTCAGCTATGTTGTTCTTTGACCGCCCCTTGCAAAGAACAACATGGCTCAAAAGATCTAATTAATAATGACCTGAAAGCAACGGACCTCAACATCAAGAACTAACACACCTGGCACTTGGCAGCTGATAGAAAACAGTGTGGAGGAAACTAAAGGAGTGTGCATCATGTCAGATGCACTTGACACATGCACTTAGATGAGATGAAAGCAATGTACGTGGGACCAAAGTGGTCCCAAAAATGATCGAATACTAGCGAGAAATTGCACTGTCTATTGAAGCCCAAAATTGTGAAAATGGTATACGTTGATTGTGCGGAGGTGCGTTTCGCATTGTGCAATGGGTAAATACGCCTATTTCCCAATAATTATTAGTCAGTATTGATGTTCTATATATGCAGTAGAATAGTGGTATCTTGTTCCAGGCCCAACCTTCAAAACCGTCCAAACAATTAACAGCACAACATTTTCAGTGAAAATTAACATTAACATTCAATATTGTATTAATCCAAGTCATTACAAATTGGTGCAAACAAAGCCTATTTTCTCCCACAAAACTGAAACTAAATAAGCTTACATTACCACCTATTATAGTGTATACCATAAGTACGTTAACAATGATTACAGTCTTTTATATACGTAATAAAAGCTTTTTATCCAAGGCACTTACTATAGAAGGATTCATAAAGTTTTCTATTTGTTATAGAATGTTTTCGATCATAAAATGGGTGCCTCGGGATTCACGACCTTGTGATTAAGCTTTGGTAATTATCAAGTTAAATTAACGAGATTTACTTGGTGTTATGGCCGTTTCATCGGCTCTACCACTATTTCCTGCAACTTGACTCCCAAGTAGATTGCGCAAGTCTCGCGCGTATTCGACATTCAAGAACAAACTTTGGCTGTATGTGACGTCACAGCCAAGGTCGAAGGATTTTCATATTTAGAGCTTTAGAGCTTTAGAGCTAGAGTGCATAGGAATTGATCGTTGATCGTTAGTATTGTGTGGCTACAAATCAATCGGTTAAAGTTCTAGAGAGGATCGAGAGTTGTAAGTAGCTAGGAACGGAAGATTTTCTGGGTGTATCTCCACTTTCAATGCACTACGCACTCCTTTTGGTTTAAGGTATCCCCGGGTAACTATTGTGCTCATCCATTTTGTATTTTTCTCTCTAAAGAAGAAGGGAACAATATTTGGAGGGGCGGGGGGGGGGACACACTATAATCTCGATTTCCCTGTACCCTAATCCCACTTAGTGCTGTCTATAAGAGGAGGCACTCTACATGGTAGCACCATAAACTAAATGTGTTTTGAAATATACCTTTTGCATTTTGTCTTTTTAAGTTTTTTGCAGTATTTCAATTTTGTTTAGGCAGTAAAGTTTCAACTGAAAAAAACATAGTGCTGTTTTGCCTTTTCAGATGGAGGATGGACGGGATTCAGTGTGGTGGTTTCGCCTGATCTTAGAAGCTTCGGTCTTCTTGATTGGTACCCCCGGGAACGCGCTCATTATCCGGGTATACGCTGCTAAGAAGAACAAGGCCACTCCGCACATTTTCATCATAGGTCTAGCCTCTGCAGACATTGCTGTCTGTGTCATGAGGAGCATTCCAATCATGCTACTCTTCTCACCATTTCCCAACAACGAGTTCATTTGTAGGGTACCACCTTCGATAGACACGTGGCAGAAATACACTTCGATATTACTGACGGCTGCTATTGCTCTGGACCGGTATTTCGCCATCTGCCGACCGCACAGGGGTATGTTTAACATTCGGCGTGCACGGTATGCAGTCATTGTGTGCTTTCTGCTTGCTACGGTAATTTGCTCACCGTTCTTGTTCATGTATGCTTTCGATCCTAAAACAGGCACCTGTTTCTTCTTTGTGCCGCCGTGGTTTATTATTGCTCAGTTTGTGCAGATGGTTGGTTTCTTTATTGTCTCTTTTATAATTATCAGTATATCATATTGGAAAGTGCAGAAAACAATCAGAAGCATGGCTAAAGTACGCCCTGGCAGAAATTTCAATAAAATGAACCATGGAAACTCAAGGGCTGTTGAGGTATCATCTTGGAATGGCAGTACGATCGGACCTAAACATCCGGAAGTGGTGTATCCCTCGGTCAACCCGTCAGGTGGACAATCCCTACAAATACATGGACCCACAACCTTGAGTCATGAGAACACCATCCCAACCATCTCTCAGACAGCCCCATCCAAAACAAGTGGAGTTCCTTCTCCAAAGTTTCAGAAGAAAGTTACGTTGATGCTGCTTCTATCTACCGCCATCTTCTTCGTCACAGTCACACCTGCGATGCTAGTCCTGGTGCTGTACCCGGTCATTATCCCCATGCTCAGCCAAAGTGCAACACTCCGCACCATCGTCAATGTTGCGTCATACATTGGCTTGATTAACCACGCAGCTAACCCATTCTTGTATTCTTTTATCGACCCCCGGTTTAGAAAAGAGTGCATCAAGAGGCTTCGATGCGTTTAGAATAGTTGTCATCCAATTGCTGACCGTGCCTGATACGACGCTGCCATTATGCAGTCAATTATATAGGCTTATATCATTATTCCAACGGCTAAAATATTGTAATTAACTTGATTTTATGGAAAGTAAGTATAAAGATGTAACTAGATAACGAATCGATGTTGCATAAGCAATTCATCGCACCAGACAGACATGATAGGCAATGCGCTGATTTCAAAAGGTACAACGCGCACGTGTCGGCCATACCACCACGGAGGCTGCTGTCCTCATACTAAACATTGTATTCAAACTCGTGCAGCTTCCGGTTCTCTGAATCGTTTCGTTTTCTGCAGCTTTTGGTTCTCCGATATGGTGGCCCTGAAGGGACATCGCATATCGCAAACGTGTGCGCATACGTATGCGATGTCGCAAAAATTATCGCGAATATGTGCGCACACGTATGCAATGTCGTGAAACAATTCGCGAATATGTGCGCACACGTGTGCAATGTCGTGAAACAATTCGCGAATATGTGCGCACACGTTTGCGAATTCATTTGCAATGTCGTGAATTTTATTGCATACCTTGTCGCATACCATTCAATAAAATTCCTAATGAACTGGGGAGTTGTAGCAGCTAGTCTGGGATCGAGACGTACAAATAGATATAAATAGGGTCTGACTAATTTACCTTCGAGCGCACTCTGTTCCTCACGCTTTTCTAATAAGTGAATAACTATTATACTAACCATTGTACCGGTGCTCATTTGTTTTGTGATATGATGCTGTACCATCACCATGTGGCTGGCCGGCTAGGCATGGCCACACTAAAATGTACCTGCCTGGTACCCAAGCTCCTGCCTTGAAGTATCTTTGGTGTACAAGATGGGACCGGGCCACTTGCGTACTCCCTAGGTTACTAACAAATTGCCCGCAAAATGACACCACCCCAAAGGTATGCGACAAGGTATGCAATAAAATTCACGACATTGCAAATGAATTCGCAAACGTGTGCGCACATATTCGCGATAAATTTCGCGACATCGCATACGTATGCGCACACGTTTGCGATATGCGATGTCCCTTCAGGGCCACCATACTCCGAATCATTTTCGATGTTTAAACAAATTAGACCACAGTTAACGATTGAAAAGTAACTTCAAAATGCACCCATTTCCCAATAGATACAATAAATGGATTTTAATGCAAGTCACTAACTTCACGTTAAAAAATGAATACAAAATGTAATTCTATTTGTCACTCATTGAGAAAAGTTTGAACCATGACGTCATTGGATGTCAACAGGTAACTGTGTGTGTACATTCCACAAAATATTTTTCGTTAGTCAAAAGAACATATTCAATAACATTCCGATTGAATATCATGGACATTCAGGAATGAAAAGTTGTACAGACCCCTATTATAATGAGACGTCATTAGATGTAATTGGATTTCAACAAAATTCGTGCCGGAATTTCGTGATACGGTATCAAATATGGCATTTTGCAATATAATGTGAGGTAACAGGCTTGTGTCATTTTTTACCACATGCATACGGAATCTATCTGCTTGGAAATGAGGGTGTCAAAACTGAATTTGACCTTAGAGCACCTTCGCTTAGTTCGTTAGGCGTAATCAAAATAATGATTTGGACCTTACACATTGAGATCATTACGTCACCATCTTAGAGGTAAACCGACGATGAAACAATTATATACGCACGGTGCACAAAATGGGCAATAGACCCCTTGCATTGGCCGCCATCGTTGCACGCATGAAAGGCTGTCATTGGCTGAGAGTCGCGCGCAGCGCGTTCACGCCTGCACTTTTCCATTGTTTGTCATCAAAGATGGCGGCCACTGATGTCATGTGCAATCCATCTATATGGGACAATCAGAAAAGTTCGATTCACCTCTAGCCGAGCGGGGCGCCGTTCTTTTAGACGTCATTGGTGTATCACACTATAGGCCAAAATTCATGCGCCAAGCTGATGATCAAAATCTTTTGAATAATAACGTTTTGGGGTCATGCAATTTATACATTGTGTAGTTATAACAATGTATCACAACCTGGGGCCGATTTCACAAAGAGATAAGATTCATCTTAAGATGAGTTGTCAGTATTACCATAGTGATTTGTATTGTGACATTACACTTTGCTTAGCAACTAAGATCAATTGGCAGTTAAGATCACTCTTACCTCTTTGTGAAATCGACCCCAGGGGGCTCTGTGCTTTAACTTTTGAGAAGATTTGATAAATTTAGGCTTTATAGTTGGTTCTATTTGGCTTGGGAATGGGAGGAATGCCTCATGGAAACTGGCAGCGAGTCGGTTTGGCAAAAATTGTCCCAACGTTTTCGGGGGTGTTTTTTTTCAGGGTAATTAGCAAAAATCCAAACGGCTGACTTACCATTAATTGAAAAGAAATCTGTAGTTTAGTTGTCTGAAAAAAATATCTGATTGGTTCTCAAGAGGCTGAGAGACTTTAAATATTTTTTGAGTCTTTTGGAATATTTAGCATTTAGCATTGGTTACTAACTATGTGAGTTTATTTAGTGTGGCACTCTCATGTATAGGTCTGTTCTGAGATTGCACCAAGGTCGTGTTCAGATTGACGGCTTCGGCTGCGGCTTGATCGTCACGTGAATATGCGTTGAAACACAAGAAGCATGCGTAAATATAACCCATAGCACCAGTCGAAGCTGTAGCCGTAACCGCAGTTTCCCCGACAATGTGACACATAAAAATTGGCTGTATTGTATTCTAACTTTTGTTGTTTTGTGTCAAGTGTAAAACTGGAAGATTTAAACACATGTGCACCATACAACCAATAATACAATAGGTCCCATTTTGCAGATCACCATCACTGAGGTAAAACAAAAGAAACGCACAACTTTTAGCCAGCGATAGGTCATCATTTCACCTCATTGAGTGCGCTTTTTGAGACTGTAACGTCACATTGTGTGTTATTTTCACCGCAGTCAAAATGTAACAAGTTGCCAATACTTATTATGTGCGTCTGTAAAGGAAATATTTATCGCCATTATACAGCTCTTACTGAGTTCCGTACTTATTTCTTTATATCCTTTTGGGGGGAAACAAGGAAACACGAACTTTATTGAAATAACTTTCGTTATTTCCGCTGATGGTTCTTAAATAGTTAAAAGAATGTTCAAAAACATTATTAATTTTCTTGAGAATGGTGATATGCCATTCAATTTTTATTCAATGAGATTCAGTTGAGTTTTTGAGGATATTTACGTCAATAACCGTCGCCATGGTGTATCTACTCTTTGGTTAACACTATTGTATGCCATCTCGTGTCTTACTCATCTGACGTAAATTCCAGTGTCTTAGTTACTCTGTAAATTCACGAAAATGGTGGATATTATGCGAAATGTACTACATAATATAATTACTATTATAATCACGAGTGTGTGTTCAGTCAGCCATAGTGCCTGTAATGACAATGTTTAGCCTCATTTCTTATTTACCAATGCAACTTAAAGGTGAATGTATATTCGGTTTTCCTAAGTGAAAAGATCTGATAATTGTGAGTTGTACACTCTACAACAAGGAAGCAGCCAATTTGTATACACCATGGGCCCAATTTCACAGAGCTAACTAAGCACAAACCAATTTTGCTTACCGGAAAAAAAGGTTACCAGCCAAAATACCATGTCACATCATGTACCGTACCATTTTCGAAGGGTATCCGCTTATATTTTCTTGGATAGAAAAACTGCAACTATGTGAAATTGGGCCGTGGACGAATCAAGATCATTCATTGACTTACACCAATAGAGTGTGTTTATCAACAATGTTCGTTACCAGCAGGACAATTTCAAAAAGAAGTCAAGCACAGCCATGTGCTGAGCCCAGAAAAGTCTTGCTTAGCTTGTTTTTGGTTCCTTGCTAATCTGTGTAGCAAGTAAACTTGCCAAGTACAACTGTTCTGCTTTATACGCATTATGTATGACTCAAAGCACTTTCCCCGCTGTTATATTATTGTTGACACCGTGCAACTGTTCAAAAGGAAAATAAAGTAAAATATATTTCCTAAATTTGTTCCTTTTCATTTTCTTTTGTCATCCAAATGTCACAATCACCAAAGAAACTCTTGCGAGTGACACAATTTGAAAAAGTGTATTTTACTGTCCAGTAGAGCAAGAGCATTGCTCTGTGACGAGTCACTGATAACCGTGGCTATGATCTCTTGCTGTAGGTTAATTTCGAAAAGTTGCACTTTTAGTACGGGACTTCAAATAGACAGGCCAGGTTTCAAACAGACAGACGGAGCCTAAGCCAAAGCGGGTTTCAAACAGACGGACAAAGCATAAGCCAAAGCCGGGTTTCAAACAGACAGACGGAGCCTAAGCCACTGAGCCTAAGCCAAAGCCGGGTTTCAAACAGACAGACGGAGCCTAAGCCACTGTGCCGGGTTTCAAACAGACAGGCGGAGCCTAAGCCAAAGCCGGGTTTCAAACAAACAGACGGAGCCTAAGCCACTGTGCCGGGTCTCAACAGACAGACGGAGCCTAAAGCCACTGTGCCGGGTTTCAAACAGACAGACGGAGCCTAAGCCAAAGCCGGGTTTCAAACAGACGGACAAAGCATAAGCCAAAGCCGGGTTTAAAACAGACAGACGGAGCCTAAGCCACTGAGCCTAAGCCAAAGCCGGGTTTCAAACAGACAGACGGAGCCTAAGCCACTGTGCCGGGTTTCAAACAGACAGGCGGAGCCTAAGCCAAAGCCGGGTTTCAAACAAACAGACGGAGCCTAAGCCACTGTGCCGGGTCTCAACAGACAGACGGAGCCTAAAGCCACTGTGCCGGGTTTCAAACAGACAGACGGAGCCTAAGCCAAAGCCGGGTTTCAAACAGAGACACGGAGCCTTAGCCACTATGCCGGGTCTCAACAGACAGACGGAGCCTAAAGCCACTGTGCCGGGTTTCAAATAAACAGACTGACGGAACATAAGCCAAAATCAGGCTTCACTAAAGACAGACAGAGCCTAAGCCAAAGCCGGGTTTCAAACAAACAGACGGAGCCTAAGCCATTGTGCTGGGTCTCAACAGACAGACGGAGCCTAAAGCCACTGTGCCGGGTTTCAGACAAACAGACAGACGGAACATAAGCCAAAACCAGGCTTCACTAAAGACAGACAGAGCCTAAGCCGAAGCCGGGCTTCAAAAAGAAAGGCGGATCCTAAATCAAAGTCTTAGTTTAGAACAGCGCCATACGGCCCAATCGCGGCGATGTGGGTCCCCCCCCCCCACCCCCCAGTCAGGGTGCACCACACTATATAGGCCAAAATTCATGCGCCAAACTATATACTTGTTTGTAAACCCACAGTTACTTTCAAATAATAACGTTTTGGGGGTCATGTAATGAACAGATTGTGTGAATACATGTATAACAATCTATCCGAACTTTGGGTCTCTGTCCTTCAACTTTTGGGGAGATTTGATAGGCGTAAAGGTTGGTCCTATTTGGCTCGGGATTTTGAGGATTCCTTTTAATGAAAACTGGCAGCAAGTCGGTTCGGGGAAAAACACATTTCAGGGTGTTTTTTCTTAGGATTGGCAAGAATCCCAAACGGCTGACCTGCCAAAAATTGAAAAGAAATCTGAAGTTTAGTTGTTCGAAAATTATTATGCTTGATTGGTTTTCAAGAGGCTGAGAGGCTTTTAATATTTTAAAGTATTTTTGAATATCTAGCATTTAGCATTGGTTGTTATGGGAGTTTATTTAGTGTGGTAGACCCATCATGGCCCAATTTCATGGATCTGCTTACCGTAAGCAAAGAATCCACCCTTACGGAAGCAGAGAATTCCGTGCTTACGTCAAGCGTAATTCACGGGTTGGTAGGGAATTTTGGCCTGTGCGCGTGCGTACTCCACGTTACTAGGCATTCTTCGCTTACATAGATAGCGCAGAAATTCGGCGCTTGCAAAATAAGCGGATAATGGTGACCGTAAGCGCGGAATTCGGCGGTAAGCAGAGCCATGAAATTAGGCCCAGGTTGGCATTGCGCCCTCGTCCGACATTAATCCCAATGATGAAGTCGTTGTGGTGGCGGTCGAGCTCACATCGCTGGATGGAAGAAAGATCACAAAACCTCCGCATGCCATGGCTACGCATTCACACTTTATTTAATACACCCCATAGCGGAGAAACATAGCTTCAAGGTAATAAATGAACACATACAAACAAGCAATTTAAAATCAAATTTGAAAATGAGGGCTGATTGGTGGGTCGAACTGAGAGTAATAAGCCTATTTTACGTTTTGCCAAATCACTGGTAATGCATTTTATATTAGGCCTGCATTATAAGCAAGGCAAAAGTTGTCCCGATTAAGGTTTGTTTCTCCCTTACAGTCATGGTTTTGGGGAAAAAAGATTATAATCTTAGTGAATGGTTAGGCATGACTGCCGTATTATGCCGTTGAAAGTCCATGGTTTATTTTCAAGTTTGTGAAAAATTTTGAATTAATCACAAACATTAGAAAGTTTTCGAATCATAATGTAAATGCATACATAACATGCAGTCATGTCAACATTCCCTAGAAGCTTGAAACTAAGATTTGCCGTGCCAATTAGTCCTACTTGGGTAACAACTTTCTTAAGGTCTTTGGTGAATCTGAAAAGAACCAGTCGCCGTTTCCTCAATATGCTTGATTGTCTTCATGAGAACATCTGGAATTTGGCACTGTGTGCAAATCAGCTGTGTTGGACTACCGGTATCCGCTCAATGGAGCATTAAAAGACAGGAAACTATATAATAGAAACAGGATTCAGCGTGTTTACGGAGCTATGGCTCTATGGTCATGTGTTCACTAAACTCAGTTGGAAACAAGCACTGAGAGGAGGAAGGTGGGCCTTACAGGTCAAGAGGGTGTAGTTGACTATGAGGTGTTTCCTTGGCCTGGAGTTCGGGTGTGGCTGGTCGTGGACATAGGACTGACATCCTGCTCATCTCTAAGGGGGAAAAATGAACTAAAACATAAGAAGATAAAATGATAGACGTGAGTATAAACAATTCAGAATAACACAAGTATTGTTCTATGTCGTAGAGACCCGTTACAGCAGCCATCATGTTCGTATACTTGAAATCAGTCAATCATTTTCTGTCAAAACTCCTCGGCGGTCATTAGCGTAAACACCACCACAAGAGGGCGCAGAGGTATACTATGCCAGAGCTGTGTATTGAGAGAGTTGTGACAACTTGTGAATTAGGGGTGCACCCGACTAAATAAACTCCCATAGCATACAATGCAAAATGCTAAATATTCAAAGACGAAACAATAATAATTGGAAGTCCCACAGCGTTTTACTGTAAAGGGGAAATTATCCATTGACTCTTGAACTTGTGTCCTCTGCTCAATTTAGTATGGGGAGTCCCTGGGCCCGTCGAGTTATTCCCCCTCCAAATAAAAACACCCCTATACCAAATTGTCCAAACGTCCGAGCATCAGTCTTGAAAAATGTCGTCACACCTCTCAGCAAATAGGACCATTTCAGGGCCTATATGGCATCCAAAATAGCTCAAGTTGGAAGTCAACAACCCCCAGGTCACAACTGGGCAAAAAGTTTACAGTTTCCCTTTTATTTGGCTCTCAAATCTGTCTAATAGAGAATAGTTTGAGGGCCTCCGACGCTCTGTTTTCTCCTTATTTAGTGGGGTGCACCCTTACAAGCCATTTTAGGTCCAATACAGCATGTGTGCATACAGGGTGTCAGACTATGACTGCACATTGGTTTGTGCTGCATTTGTACCGAAAATTGCGTCGACCAAAGAAAAACTGAGCCCGCCATGTCGCAACTTAGTCACAATGCATGATCATGCGCTGTAATATGTCAGACGGAAATTGTGTGGTTGTGTTGATATCGTCATGGAATGGTGCCTGTAGCACACGGCTAGGATTTTAAGCACCTGCATGACGTATAAGACTCAGCCAATTTCAAGTTATAGACCTTTCTATTGCATCGTCACAGCCCGAGTTTTTGCCAACCGAGGTTGGAAAACTATGGAAAGCCATCAATGCAAAACAACAATGCAAAACAGATAGTTACTGTTTTTATCAATGGTTCACAAATATTGTTGTGTTAGAAACAAAGCAACCACTCATTGGAGGTATTTTATTTATTTGCAAGTTTGCAGAAAATGTTGAATTTGGTTAAAACGTCTGAACACGATTGAATGTTTTGCTAACATTCGGCCGTCCATGCTAACCAGCGCGGTTTGTTTTTCAACAATGGAAAGGTCCATACGGATTCTTAATTCGTCAGAGAAGAACCGGATGCTTATATCCAATACGACGTTAGAGATTATTCTTATATGGGCATCATTTAATCTAACTATATTTACAATGTTGTGACGTTATTCTTGGAGTGCCTAGCTTTTAGTCAGCCCTAAATAAAATGGATCCACGCACTATTGTTTCCGTTATTCTATTGGTTTGTTTTACTCTGCCGAAAGCGAGATATCACCCGAGCTGTACAACAGTGTAGAGAAGAGATTTCTGTGTGAATTCTGATCTATGAAAGTATTGCACCGCAGTCCTTAGTAATGATTGTACACTGCTCTGCATTCCTTCAATGATTTCCAATTGAATACGGATTCATGGTTTACGTCCTTCATACCTTATGGACAATAAGCACAATGTTGAGTACTATTGTTTCCTTATCCCCCCTTTCTTTCGATTCCGTTGAGCCTAATCACTTCCTCGATTGCTGGAGGAAGTCTCAGCCAAAGAAACGTTTATTGTGGATTCTTCCTCAAGCAACTAACATTACCGTATCCTGATTCTTTGAACATCATTTTGAACTAGATACCAACAAAATCTCACTGAACTTCATTTATTTTTAAGTTGTCGTTTACCTCGTTTACCTTGTTATTAATTTAGTGATGGGTGTACAAGTGATTGTGCTTTTAGCGGTTTCGCTGTTTCTTGCCAATGCACTTCCGCATCGACGACCAGCCAGGGGTAAGTCTTGCCACTACGGTCCGGTTATATCAAGCGGGATATAGTGTTTCGTCCGCACAAAAATAGTTTGGGAAGGTTATTATCATTATAAAGTGTTTCAGCAGGGTATTAGGGTTTGGACGCACATCATTGTTTGTGTCGTAATGTAACTTATACCCCCAGTCACAATTATCTTGCGATGGGTTTGCGCGTAGTTTGCGACGGATTTCTAGGCATTTTCGGCCGGGGCCCCACGGGACTCCTTGTGGCTGCCGGGTCATTAATTTGGGGAGTCGGGCGGGCATCGAGTTACTTTTGAATCTGACTCTGGTCTTATTAATTGGTCGATGCCTAGCCGATGTCCGGCAGAGCATCGCACACATCGTCAAATTTTGGACAACTCAGACAATCCATATCGGCCTATCGCAGGGACGTAGGCAGGACATCGGACGAGTGCCTGCCGGACACTGGCTGATAAACGAGCTAAGAATTCGACCCAATAGCAGCGTGCGGGGCACTTTTAAATCGCGCGATCTTTCGGCGACCTCTACACGGCGCCGGTCGATGCCTAGAAATTGCCTCCGCTTTAATTGTGACTTAATAGGTATTAGAGAGGTAATGCAAATTAAGTAAAATTCGGCGTTTCATCTTCATCTTGATAAACGTTAAATGCTGGAAGGTTGTAGACTTCATCCAAGGGACTGGTTCCCAAGGATGATACCTGCCTTTTCTGCCCAAGTTTACTTGTTTCGTTTCTTTGCTTGACAGTCCATCTTCTTTGCTTCCTCTTCAGTTGCTGACGTCTCGTCTACAGATAGCTTTACATGCGACGGAAAAACCAACGGGTACTACGCCGATCCAGAAACTTGCAGATTGTATTATATTTGTGATAATGGTTTCATATACCACTTGCCTTGCGATGCGGGTACCTACTTTGACCCTCTGACCGTTACCTGTAACTTCATGGAAGACGTTCAGTGCAACGCCCCAAACGTACCGCTCTTTTGCGACTCTCATCCAGACGGCGTGTTTCCAAACATCGAAGACTGTGCGAGTTACTACATTTGTTACGTCGGTTTGACTTTCCCGTTAAGTTGCGATGACGGTCTCTTGTGGAGCCAAGATCAGGAAAACTGTGTCTTGGCTGAGAATGTCAATTGCGATTTTTCGCAGAGGTCTTTCTCGTGCAATGGGCTTGGTCATGGCTACTACCCAGACCCTGCTGACTGTACTGGGTACTACCACTGCGCAGGTAGTAATCCGCCATATCGCACGAGCTGTGGCGAGTTCTATTGGAACCAGCAGATCGGCGGTTGTGATTTGCCCATCAATGTAGCTTGCAACGCTAAGTAGTTTAATTAGCAAAGGCCAGTGTTGTGCCTTTTTATTTGAGCCATAGAAATTATTTTTAGTAAAACTGCACTCCATTATTTTGTGTTCTTGATTTAAACAGTTTTTCAGAAAGAATAAGTTGTATGTAGATTTTGAAATCTTATGGTACACTTTAGACCCCTATGCCATTAACATCTTCATTTCCTGTTAGTTAATTTAGTTACACGTATTTGTTTGTGTGCGCATGTTTGTGGGGGGGGGGGGGTTGGCTGGGGAAGAAGGGGCAGAGAAACTATAGTGAATACATGTATATAAAACTTAAGATACACTGCGTTCCAATTATATAATGAGAAGTTACTGGTAATTTTATAATAGTTTGGAAACTACGACATCTTAACATTAGATATCAGCACTGTTGCCGGGGTGTAAGCAGAAAACAAAACATTTGATTCCCCATTTATCACTAGTAAAGCACACTTCATTTCAATTTGTTGTATGGTCTGATTTTATAAATAAAGACACCTTGAATTAACTGCGTTCAATGAACAGATTCTTGTTTTTCTTGTCAAGGGCCACATACTAAAACCACAAACCATTGTTACAGAACCCAAGTAGGTCCAACTGGGAAGAACTACATGTACTTCGAAGTCAATTATAAGAAAGACAAAACATTTATCTCAGATCTTGGAATGGATGATGTGATGTATACGGGACCCAGACAACTCAATTACCCTTAATGAAGCACTCTCGCATGCGTACAGATAATATTGGTTGGCAAACGCCATACACCTGTACACTACAGGCAGGTGCACAAACGCGTATCAAGGCGTCACGAGACCATCAGGCCCGTATCAGAAAAGAGTTACATGTATACTCCCTCATTTGCCAACAAGTAGTGTTAAGTGCGCACGCGCGATATGCAATTTACATAATTATTTCATGGGAAAGGTATACATGTATTGATTCATAAGAATTAAACCAAACATGAGTATTTCCCGTCATCCCGTTATACAACCATGGATTTAGGAAGGCTTTGACATGGCTTTCATGTCTACCACTAAATTAACCTGGGGCCGATCAGACCATAGAGCAAGGACCAATTCGGGGTCAATGCAAACATGAACTTCAAGTGAATCAAATGTAAAGCCAACCCGGATGTAGTGTCCGCTTATTACATCCTACCTGCTGACCCAGCGATACCACTAGGCAATATACATGTAATACCCCGGAAAACTGGGCACAGAGCAACATAATAAGCAGAAAATTCAAGCAATTAACGTTGCTCTGCTAAGCAAATATAGGAAACCAGTTGTAAACGGCACTGTCGTGGTATTGTTTCTGTATGGTAGACTTTTTCTGGTAATGAGCACAATAGTGTTTGTGTTCAGCAATTGTTTTCAACTCTATGGGCCCTGGATATTTCGAGATTAATGTTAACCAAAAACAGACAAGCTAGCGTATCAGGCCTGTGTGCACAAAGCCACGAAGCAATACGATTTTGTTTTCGTCTAATGACCTCTTGCACGACGCCCAGCGCAAAATGGTAGAAATAGTACAGCGTAGACGCGCATTTTGCGGAGGTCGTTCCGCGTCTGATCTGCAAGGAAGGGGTCAAGGGGGTGGGGTGTGTGAATGGCAGAGTGGGTCAACTTCTCTCTGCTCCATTCCGTGGGGATGTTGATGGGCTTGCATGTACAGTACATGTACCTCCTCATGCCCCCATGATTGCGTATTTTTTTAAGAATATACATGAATAAATCAGTTTGATGTGTTGATGTGCGGGATGATGATAGGTGGGTGTGGGGGGGGGGTGGTCATCCTTCCTTAAAGTCAAGACCATATTATAACGAAACGGTCCACGCATGCCAGATGGTTCATGGTCAGCCCATTGGTGAAATGCCCACATGTTGGTTGTATGGTGGTAGAATGACTTGTCATTTTCTGTAGACAAACCTCTTAAAAAGCTACCCGAGGTGAGACACTGGCGGTTGAGAGGCGCCCCCATTTAGCCTTCCCCAAAAACAAACTACACCTAGGCGACCAGTGTGTTCATTTTTATTTCAATTGTGAGGCTGAGAGGGGTGTGTGTGGGAGGGGGGGTGGGGGGGGGCGTGAAGCCAAGCTCAGCCAGCCGGAGGTATTGGGTCGTCATCATTAAGTTCTCGATGTTGTAAACTGGTGGTCCACCATTAAAGCCAATACTGGAAGGTATTTGAACTTGTGTTAATGACAAACGGTTTCAACCAAAGCATTTTTGCACAGCTTAGACTCGCGGGTAAAATCTCTAAAATTAGCAGTTCGCCATTCCGCACTTTTACAAGACATAAAAGGGTGAAACAGGTGTCTAAATCTAAAATGGAAACAAGAGAAAATGTATGTGTCATCAACTGAAGCATTTTGATGAACATCGGGTAAATTAATCGTTTGATTCCACGAAACAACACTTCAAAAAAACTCAAAAGCAGTAGCGCCATGGTAGCGCTCGCGTGACTTAACTTCAGCGACCTTGCCTGCGCACGCAATTAGTACAGCCATACGGCCATGTTTTTAAATATTATTGCGAATAAATATTACATGAAACTCACCGTTATTTTAAAGAAATTTCTTTCAGAAAAACAATGTTGCAATGTAAACGGAAAAAATTGGTCACAAAATAATAATAAACGTCGGCGTTTATCGGACATCGTGACGTCATTTTCGGATACGCGAACAAGTTTTCTTTCAACCGACTTGTAAAAAAAAAGCTGGCGCTAGCATATCCCATAGTTCCATTGGGCACATCGGGAAATAGATTGAGTTGAGTGAGGATAATATGCCTGTGCAGTGTGTGTGCTGTGGAGGTGCAGCACCTCGGCTAAATTTGACCGGGGAAAGACGGTCAAATGCCGCCAACCCCGAGCCAGATCAAGGAGCAGCTGCTCAAGGCAACAGACCAAGATGCCAAAGTAAGCCATATTTTCCGTTCTTTTGCCTCTTCAGGTCCACAAACTGTCGAAAATCAGGTTAGGTAGCGTGGCAATTCTTCGACGATCACGCTGCACTCTCGCCATGCCCGTTTCAACGTGCATGCGCGCCTCAAAATGGCCGATTTTTCCAGACGGAGACCAAAATTCGGTCCAAGAATCCGCGGCGAGTCGTCACTGTCAGAACCGATTGCCATCCCGAACGCGAAGCTTAACTCCTATAGATCATTCCAGATGCAAAAAATGAAGGACACAAAGAGGTAAAAGTGGTGAAAATAGTCATTTTCCAAATTGTATCTGGAGACCGGCGAACGGTAAGGGGATCTGGACACTTGGCTGGTCCACTGCAAAATGACTGTTGACCGAGCCGGGAACCTATGAGAGGGCAGCTAGCACGCATGCGCTGTACGTTTTCTACAACACGTCTGTATTTTCTGTGCATAATTTTTCTAGTACATTCTTGTAAAATAAATGCCGAGTATGGAAGCTGTAGCGTTGAAGAAACCATCATTTTTACTGCCCGTGTACAGCGTACAGTGCTGTTTGTATCAAACGGTAGGCTTGTTGTACATGTACTGCACTAAATGTGGACTGTGGCTCTGATGAAGGGAAATGTTTGGACATTTACATGACAAATGTGCTTGTCCACTGATTTGATTACCATTGAAATTTAGGGAGGGATGCAGTTTTAGTTTTTACTTGAAATTTGAGTCTGGAATTTGTGAATATCCTGACATAAAATGTATTGTTCTTGCTGTAGATTTGAATGTCATGCATTGTCATGACTTGTAGTTTTTGTACAAAAAGCAAAGCAAAAGGGAAGACATACAATAATGGACAGACGAGTATAATAATATATAAACGACCACAGACTAGAGCTCTATTATGAATGACAATCCACTCTTTTTGAGAGGCCTCTACAGAAAATAGCCCAATGGAAGAACAAATAACAGTCTAAAAGTAATATTAAACATCAGGCATAAAATTAAGTATTGGCATGACCGGGGAGGTAATTGTCAAGATTTGTTTAGGGAAAAAATCAAGTTGCTTGTGCAAAATTGTTCTCTACATTTTTTACACGAATTTAACAGTTTATACTTCATTGTTGATCCCAAGTATTAGGCCTAAACAACAAAATGCAGTTTAGTAAGTGCATTTAAATATAGTCGCAAAAAATGATGAAGAGTGGGCTGACTTGCAGTGGATAAAGGCATTTCACAAGATGTGCAGTGCCTTAGAAAGAAAAAAACCCCACTTCTTACTGGTTCGTCTGAACATGGAGCGGAAGGACTTGAAGGACACTGGAACTGCCTTGTTTTGGGCAATTTGTGGGGGGGGGCGCCGGGTAATATTAAAAAGTTTTGACTCAAGCAAGACAATAAAGATCGTCCAAAAGTATAACAAACATCTAATACAATAACCTTTAAATTTTGGCCGGTTTCTTTTTGTTTAAAACAAAAACATGTGTTATGTGACTATGTGACGTGCATGGACTACTTTGCAAATAAGGTGCATGCTGGTCTAGACTGGTATGCACCTCTTTTTTGGCTAACATGCACAAAATGTGTTGCGAAGTAGTCTGTGGGACTTACCTGCATCAAAAATATGAAACTGATAAATCACCTGATCATTTAGTTGCGATGATCGTAACCCTCCATCCTCCCGACGGTCGCAGACCGGAGGGTTACGAGTTAATAAGCACAGGATTCGACCAACAATGCAATTTTGACCAATGTTGACAGACTAGTCACCAGATTTGCCCATTTTTTTCCACTTTCAAAAAATATGACACAAAATCTAAGAACACGGACTTGATCTTCAATGTCTAATGAATCCATTCATAACACTCAAAACATCATTGAGAAAATATTGTAAGAAAAAAGGACAAAAACTTACCGGAGACCGAGCGAAATGCTCGTGAATCGAACTCAGACCATGGTTGACATTTTGAACCCCGCACTTTCAATATCTCGACGAATCAGCGTAAACCAAGGAAAACCAAACTGGGCGGAGCTTCCGCTGTAGCACGCTAACCGGCTATTCCCGCTTGTGGACTCACCCCTCACGAACGATCGGTCGAACGATCGGTCAACGACGCATTGGGGAAAATTGTGTGGCGAGAGCGATGTGTTTATAAGTACGAGGTTACAATTTTGTATAATATATCACCAGAACGAGGTCGCGATTAGACTCAACCGCACGTCTTCTAACCCCTGGAAAATCGAACTGTATGTTTCCCTACTCGCCTACTCATTGAAGTATGGAACATGGAGGCTAGAGAGCCAGACTAACAATGTGCATGCCTGTTTTAACCAACCTCAGTCAGTGTGTACGTTGTGTGCACACAATTGGGTCGGAGGATACATGTACAATGTATGTATACACGCACATGTACACACACCCGCGTGTACATGTACATTGCATACCCCACACGTGCGTGCATAGCCACGCATGGGAATTTCCGTTTCCGTACAGGCCTATCTGACCGGATTGTGTTGTTTATTAGGCCTGCAGCAGGGAATGAGGCGGGGGGGGGGGGGGGGGGGGGGGCGTGGGTTGCACGCACGTGTGGGGTATACAATGTACATGTACACGTGAGTACATGTACATGTATACATACATGTATCCTCCGACCCAATTGTGTGCACACAACGTACACACTGACTGTACATGTACATAACTTACGTGTGTGTACATGTACAATGTACATGTACATGTACAGCCGATTGCCGAGACAATCTGCTGCTGCACATCCGTGCGGTGAGTCCACAAGCGGGAATAGCCGGTTAGCGTGCTACAGCGGAAGCTCCGCCCAGTTTGGTTTTCCTTGGTTTACGCTGATTCGTCGAGATATTGAAAGTGCGGGGTTCAAAATGTCAACCATGGTCTGAGTTCGATTCACGAGCATTTCGCTCGGTCTCCGGTAAGTTTTTGTCCTTTTTTCTTACAATATTTTCTCAATGATGTTTTGAGTGTTATGAATGGATTCATTAGACATTGAAGATCAAGTCCGTGTTCTTAGATTTTGTGTCATATTTTTTGAAAGTGGAAAAAAATGGGCAAATCTGGTGACTAGTCTGTCAACATTGGTCAAAATTGCATTGTTGGTCGAATCCTGTGCTTATTAACTCGTAACCCTCCGGTCTGCGACCGTCGGGAGGATGGAGGGTTACGATCATCGCAACTACTGATCATTGAGCTAGTTGTACCTAAAAATCATATTACCGGACCAAGTTAAACTTTAATTGTCCGCGACTAAAAAACAAAAGTGGGCAAATATTGAAGTAGATCAATGTTATTAAATGATGATGGAAATTACATGAGTGTTTGGATCATGGACCTGCATGGGGCTATAGCTAGCCAACGGCCCGTAAAGCTGCCCTTACGTCGACCTTGCAAGGACACAAAACAGTCTCCGACTGATTTTCGGGATGATGCTGCCCTGGGCTAATAAGACCATCAGGAACATATCAGAAGTTGATCAGTTACAAACCAAGTATTTAAACTACGATGACGTTAAGATGATCAGTATCAGTCACTGACAGAAAAAAATCAACAGTCGAAAGAGTAGATAAATTTTCTGCTTAATCTTGATTTCTCCGTCACAGCGCAAGTAAAATGCAGGTCAACCTGAGAAATCCATAATCTTGATGTTTGGAACAAATAACACAAGTGATATGGTTTGTAATAAAGGGTGGAACTCAATCGAATTGATCAAAAAAGTTATACTTAATTTTTTTATTTTATTGGAAGCTGGAATTTTAAATCTGAGTTGCCCCATTTACTTGTAAGCCGTAGGTCATTCCTGAAAGACTGAATGGTCTACATGAAGCTGTGTCGGTTGCAAGTGAGCCACCCCAAGAAAAACACATGCAATGCCAATGTCAACATGGTTTGATATGTTGACAGACTGGTACCTTTATACATCATATTGTAATTACAATGATACTGTAATCAGGGACCAGACTACATGAAATGCACAAGCAATTTTGAAGTCACTATTTTTGACAATAGCAATGGCGGGATAAGAGTATGTTAACCTTTGAACCCTTTTTGTTTTATTTTACAGTTTCTTGTTAGTAACAGGGCACTTGGCTTACATTTCTTTACGGTAATGTCATTTTTTGAAATGTGGTAGAAGTCTCCCTTTATAAAAGAGAAACAAAGTACATAATTTTGGAAAAGTAAATTTGTTCCCATCTTCAAGTTTCAATAAAATGCAAAATACAAGAAACTTGTGAAAAGTTTCTGGAAGTTTGTACAGGTCATGTTTTAGTGAAGACATAGGGAAGAAATTAATTTAAATGTCAGGATTTTTGTGAACATTGATACCACGCCTCTTTGAGTGGGACAATCAAAATAAAAAAAGTAATTTGTAGAGTTTTAAATGCTATTTCCTCTACAAGTAATTTGAATGGAAATATTTGTCTAGAAATATTTGGCTGGAAGGTTGATACTGATAGACTTTAGAGTCTGTGAACATTCAGATGGAAACTAATTTGATCAAAGAAAAATGAAAAAGAAGCCATCTTTTGGTAGTTGAAACTGCAAATAAAATCATATGTAATTGACTGGCACATACATGTACTAAGTGTGGGTGGCTAAGTAATAGCAATACAGAACCATACTAACCATACAATGGAAATTCCCATCAAATTCTAGCATTGCCATGGGTTTGGGTTTTAAGACGTGTGGTGGTTAAGTTAATCACAGCTGAGAGGCTGCTTGAAAACTGCTAGAGTCTTTTAACTTTAAACTTACTGTAGAATTTTGAATTCTTTCCGAGGTAGTATACTTGCCCAAGTTTTGTTCAGAACGCTCCATGGCAAGTATTCCCCCCCCCAAAAAAAAAAAAATATATATATATATATAAATAAATATTGCTGTTCTCAAACATATCATCTTTTATTTTTATAAAATCAAAAATTGTATTTGGATGGGTTGGTTGGAAAATACAAAACAAACAAATTGCACATGAAATCAGAGATTGTTTGCAAAAATAAAATGGTGCAAGCAATGATAGTTTAGGAATATTTGTACATCTTCAACTTTATTAGCCCTACTAAAAAAAATTGTAAAATTGAGGCTTAACCCTAATGTTAATAGTGCTAATTGATGGTGATGCACTTCTTGTAATTTGTTTTAAAATAAACCTGTACTAGATTAATTGTCAATTACACTTTTCACACAGTTTTAAATAGTGTGAGCAAGTTTGATTTCATCACACCATTTTAAGATTGAAATTGTAATTGTAATTGTAGTGGCGCCAGATTAGAAGTTGTCACATGTATTTCTTGGTTAGAGCATATGATGCGTCTGGAATAAAAATGAATTGACAGAATGGCTGATAAGACACGAGCAATGATCACGATGCAGCACATACATGTAGATGATGATGTAAAACTCATGTATCGCATAACAATGTGGGATAGGCAGACAGTTATCTATGCTCACTGCGCTCGAGGTTACTTCCTCGGCAAGAACTTGTAAAACTTATCAACCAGTCCCAGTGGTGCTAAGCAAATTGCCATGCTTGCATAAACCTGCATAAAATCTAAATTTAAAGTTGTTTTTGTTTTGTTTCAGGTTACTAACATGGTTAGTGTGTTGGCAGCCATTTCATGTCTTGAGAACACTCAGATTACCAAAGAAGCTCTTGAGGTTTGTATAAAATTAAAAAAGTTCCAAATGTACCATCTGTGACTGTTTTCCCGCTCAATTTTGCTTGGCCCTAGCAGAACATTGTTAAGCACTATTTGATGCTTAAGCCGCTCTTTGAACTTGAGCCCAGTTCACAGTTGTCACAGTTTCCTACCAGTAATTTGAATAATAATAATAATAATAATAATGAGAACTTATAAAGCACACAAATCCATCAAAGTGCTCATGGCGCTAAATACAAACAATAACATACACATGTACAATAACCAAAATTGAAACGTAAGCCAAAGCTAAGAAGAAATCCAGAACATGTGGTAGAGAAATACAATACAAATGCAATATCTAAGAAAACATCGAAGGGTAGAAATCAAACCATTTACTCAAATACTTGATTGAAAAGATGTGTCTTAAGGTTTTTTTTAAAATTGGGTTAAAGAAACAGATGATTTTACTAGTGCTGGCAATTTGTTCCATAGGCGTGGGGCAGCATGTGAGAAAGATCGGTCTCCCCATGAATGATTGGATATGGGCTCAAGCAAAATCCAATTCTCTTATTGCTACAGAACTTTGTCTTGTGACTACATTTCTTGCAGTTATTTAATTTTTTTATTCTTTATATGTATTTAGTCTGCCTTTTTGTTTTTCACTGTATCATCACTGTCCGACTTTGTATCTTTACACAATCCAATTCTCGTGCAAGAACTTCATGTGAAATACTTTAAAAGACATCTTTAAAAGTTTATCATTTAAAAGTTTCCTAACAAAAAATGGCAAAGAGTGCAGTTAATTGCTTCCCAAGTGTGATCAATGCAATTTACTTCTTAACACAAAGTGTGAACACAAGTGCGCGCTATGCATTGAATTGTGCGGATGCCTTTACTGCCATGGGGAACAGACCGTTTATGGCTAACCATGGTCTTTAATCTGTCCATTTTCCCATCGTACATTAACGCTGGATACGGTATGCGACGTGTATGAAACTGGTATCATGTTATCGCAATGGTAAAACTGTGATCAGTGTGACTGGAAACCATTGCGAGATCAACAGGGGTATTTTTTGCTGGATTGGTTGGGCGGTGTGGATCACATAAAATATAGACTCAAACCAAACAAGGACTTGCTCTTGGCAGCTTTTGAGACAATTTTTTACTGGTATACAATTTTCCTTTTTGTTGAAAATCTGTGGAAGGAAATAGCAAAGTTTAATTCAAAAGCTGGAAAGTGTGTAATGGCCTGAACTGAAAAAGAGAACATTCTGCGAGTGGTGGTCGGGGGGGGGGGGGGAAGGCTGAGTGCAGGGTGGGTTTTACAGCAGTCAATACTGTTGGCAGAACCCTGGGTCTAAATGTTTTAATGACTACCCACTCTATAAAATAAAACTGCATCAAGTTACTAAAGTATTCCCCTGATATACATTCAGTAAAAACAACTTGTACTTTTACTCAAATGCAGGAAACCCGTCTTGGTAAGATTGTCAATGACATCCGCAAAAACACTTTGGACAGTTCGCTTTCCACTCGATGCAAGAAGTTGGTACGTATCTGGAGTAAGCAGTTTGTGCGTGGACCAGCACCTGCAGGAACACCCAGCAGCACCAAGCAGCCTAGCGGCACTACTCAGGATGAAACAACCAGCAGGCAACCTACCCCACCTACCCCAGGTGTTACCTCTAATACACTCTCAGGAGGTAAAAGAACTCCCATGCTCAAAGCTCATACGTCCACCACCCCATCATCGACGTCTACGGTGGACAAAAAGAAATCAGAGAACCACAAAAGGAGGAAGCTTGGAAGCTCCCTGGGTACTCTTACATCTACAGGGTCAACACCAAGTATCCCCAAGAAACCACGACCGGCAGTTAATACACCCACCTCGAATGCAGCCAAAGATAACCAAGGTCCCGACAAAAAAAATGGTATGCCAGTTGAAAAGGATGCAAGTAATACCAATCTTCAAAGTTCTAAATCTGCTTTTTCCAAGGTGAAACCGTCAGATTCAAAATTGTCATCATCAAGAACTAGTTCTCCAGCTTTGAAAGCCAAGGGAGCATCATCACCAGGTCTTAATAAATTGAACACAAAGACTAGCAAGGTGCTTTCAAAGTCTCCTTTAACTAAACCAGTGTTAAGTGCAGTTAATAGTAGTAGTAGCAAATGTTCTCCGTCTGTTATTGCAGCTTCTAAAGCAAATAGGTCATCTTCATCTGTGAAGGCAAAACAATCGACTGATTCCAACTGCTCAGACTCCAGTCATGTGGAAGCTGATAAAAGTACAAAAGACAATGAGGCAACAAAGAGTGACTTGGCATCAATTCGACTACAAAACAAATCCCCAAGTATACATAAAAATCTTTCAGATTCTAATTCTAGTTCAGCCACAGTAAAGTTACGGTCACCCTCACCGTGCATATCACAACATACAAGTTTTACATTAGCCAGTTCGCCAGTTGAGTATGACAATATACAAGAGGGATCTCAGTTCAGTGAGTTAGATCTGTCAATACAAGGACCATCTCAAACCTCATTCTCTATGTTTGATGATGATTATGATGAAGAGGGTGACAATCACAGCGATGAGAAGTACAGCCAAATGTTATCCCAAATTGACAAAGAGCAAGTTTTATTGAGTTTAGCACCATCTGTTGAAAGTGAGCAGACGCCTGGAGGGAACCTTTTTGATATTGCCTCTGTTGAAATGACTGATGAGAATGAAGGAATAGTTGAAAAGGAGCAAGAAGGCAATAGAGAGGAAGAACAGGAGGAAGAGCAACTACCGTCCAAGCCAGTCACAGAGGAAGACATTCAAAGAATTCATCAACAAGAATGGGATGGAGTCAATGGTTGCTACAACAATAAAAGGGAATGGTTTGATTGGACGCAGTCCTTATCTATTGCTACACAAGACGACGAGGCCTTGCATATACTACCGTATATTTGTATAGATTAATGGTGGACTATTCTATGTGAGGTTTCTATTCCAATTTGTCTAGAATGGGACTCGCTCAATAAGCTCCGCAAAAAGAATTGATTTTTGGGTGGTTTGAAAGAGGTTGAAAGTCATAACGAAACATCTCAATTCTTTCTTTCTGATAAATGTTTGTACGATGGACAGATAAAGTAAAGACAGGATATCTTTGCAGGTATTGAACCAAAGGATTGTTAACTTGTTACCTGACCAACTAGCATTGTACATGTATAACATGGTTTGAGGTCAGACAATGGATTAGCTTCGTGAAGTATTGGAAGTTGACAAACTACATGTAGTTCCTGGGAAGGTGAAACCAAGGTAACTAGTTTGTCAACTTCCAATACCAAAGGACTGTCCACCGGAAATAAACCATGTCATAATTGATTAAACTGTACCTCATACTTTTCTAGTTCGGGCATTATTGACCTTGGGTGAAATGCGGATTGACACATGTGCCGCATTCTTTTCCTGTGCATGTAGCTTGGGCAACAGTTCCACCATTGCTACATAAAATGTGAATACTGGTGCTGTAATGGTGAATGGACCAATGAGAATTCGGCTCTTGATCATGAATATGTATGAGGTATAGTAATACATGTATACTATATTTTCCCCTTTGTGTGTTTTTTTTTAATATGGAATAAAAGAGGGATTATTGGATGGAAATTTTATTAAGGTTTTCCAATGCATTGTACAAGGAATTACCCCCAGATTATTCCTTCATCTTAATTCAACGTAATGGTGACACTACATCCAGTCTAAAGGGTTTGTATTTGTATGTATGCATGTATGGCCTCGTCCAAAGTATGTACATGTGTACAACAGGACTCCAATCCACAAGACTGCAGCAGCAGGGCTTGTAGCTCAACATTTTATTTTGTTTTGAATCAAAAAGAGAACAAAATATTCAATACAGTTTGACTGGTTAATATTTGGACAAACATCAAGACATGTAAGAGAAGATTGATCTCATTTGTCTTATTAGAAGATATTTATCAGACTCAAAGTCAGCATTTGAACTTTTTGGGGGTCGATGTATTACAGGGTGAGGTACACAAAACATAATTGTTATTGTCACTAGAAGGTTAAACTTGTCTGGTTATGAGTTTACTGGCCCAGTGCTTAAATCACTGGCCTCGGGCCTGTGGTCCAGTGTCAATTTCAAGCCCTGTTACAAGTTGGCAGTAAAGCAATGAGGCTCACAAACTTCATCCAAATGTGTTGTTGAATTGTGATGGATATGGCGTAGTAGTTCTCATGTACATGTACCAATTATATCCTATCGGCCAGCAATGTACATGTACCAATGATATCCTATCGGCCAGCAATGTACATGTACCAATGATATCCTATCGGCCAGCAATGTACATGTACCAATGATATCCTATCGGCCAGCAATGTACATGTACCAATGATATCCTATCGGCCAGCAATGTACATGTACCAATGATATCCTATCGGCCAGCAATGTACATGTACCAATTATATCCTATCGGCCAGCAATGTACATGTACCAATTATATCCTATCGGCCAGCAATGTACATGTACCAATTATATCCTATCGGCCAGCAATGTACATGTACCAATTATATCCTATCGGCCAGCAATGTTGTGAAATCTGACACATCCCCCCCCCCTGCAACTTTTCCATTCATTTACATGCAAAAAGGATAGTAAATGAGCAATTTGGACAACATTGTTTGTTCACATCAAATCAAGACGTCCTGCATTTCTAAATTGTTGCTAGTACTCGACGTTGCATGTTTATTAGCAAATTACAATTGACCCAAGTCCTTGTTTATTTGGGGCCAATGGCAATTCGTTTCACCTGTCTTCACCATGTACAATATGAACACAGTTAAGGCATTTACATTTATATGCAAATGAAAAGTAAATCATTGCTATTTCAATAGACTTTGAGACATGCTAGATGGCAGCAGACATACCAAGTAATTTGTACTCATATTTTCAAGAATCAAGAAAAGTAGACTTATCTGGTAAATCTGTTACCCATGCCCCATACCTAACAGTTTCACATTTTCTCTTAAAAGGAGATATTCACAAAATAACCTTAAGAATTTTCCTCTCTGTACAAATTTACACCGAGCCCTTTTACACAACTCCCTTTCCTAAAAAGAAAAAACGCGCCTTTTGTCAATACACCATTGAATTTTGGATTGCTGGTCAGAAATCTCCCTGTACCTTGAGCAACTTTTCAGCTGGTCAGCTGACTTCCTCTTTTTCTTTAATTAGAACAAAAGAAACGGTTTATTGGGCTGGGCCATGTTATCTTCTCCTTTTAATTTTTTTTTAAGAGTACTTTGAGTACACTTGAAGAAAAACCCTTAAAGGTCTCATAGTGACTTCAACATTTCCCAGTGAGTGATACCTGGTCAATGGGTGAAAAAAAAATTTAAAATACAAGATGTTGTTGCTTGCAAACTTCTCTTATCAGATTGTTAGCCTTCAACACAGTATTAAGAACATCTGTCTGCTCTACACAACTACCAAACAAGAACAAAACATAGGTGTGACTTATAGACTACTTCGCAAATAGATAATACGAACACAGTGAAGTGCATACTGATCTGGATAATGACTTCTAGACCAACTTGCACCTCTTTTTACAGCTAAACTTTGCCAAAATGGTCCATGTAGTATGTTGGCTGGCAATGAGAGGTCATAGGTGGCAGTAGACAGATAATATATGGTGTATTGTTTGTTATGAACAAGTGTTGTTGCCAAGAACATTGGATTGACCTGGTAGAACAGCTGCCATCGTAAAGTCTCCCTTTAGTACAAAACTCAAATAATCACATAACTTGCCTTCAAATCCTATTGGGAAAAAAGGAATGTACATGTAGGATTGCCATACGAACATAACGCAAACTAAGATAATGTGTCTCAAGTCGACATTTCAGTTTGAAAAAGAGCATTTTGTACCATAGTTTTTAGTTGATAAAAAATGCCCATTGACTTCTACTACCAGGTGAGAGAATCATAAACAAGACAACTTGGTCTTTGCTATATTAAAGACTATATGCTTTACACATTTGTTCTTTGCCCAGCAATACATTGCATAAAGTAATCATGTACCTTACCTGTATTGTTGAGACAGTTGTTAAATCTGTCAAACATGCTAAGCTAATAAAAAGTGCTTAGTAGAAATGGCTTATTCACTACTATGATATACAACTTGTGATCTCACCAAGGGCAAATCGATTTGTTCTGCTTAGCGGCCAAATTTCTTGTCATGATGAAAATACTGCTCAGAGGGAGCCAGTCAAAATAATATAAATTTGCAGGGCTTTTTGGATGGTAATCTTCACACCCAAAAGTAGAGAATTTGAATGAGTTGAACAATTGATTCAATTCATCTGACGTCATCGCACAATAAAACTTGTTGCTCCATTTTTGGGAGTCAAATTTCTT
The DNA here is from genome assembly GCA_023634235.1 of Pisaster brevispinus. Lineage (NCBI taxonomy): Eukaryota > Metazoa > Echinodermata > Asteroidea > Forcipulatida > Asteriidae > Pisaster > Pisaster brevispinus. Next base: position 2,323,158 of record JAMKCF010000029.1, on the reverse strand, counting down.
GTCTGTTACTGTGCAGTGCTCATTTGCGCACAATAACTTGCGTTCATGATTGTCAAAATGGCAGACCATGTGCAAAGTGTATGAACGTGCTTGTGACGTCAGTGCAGGGGGAAATAATCTTTAAAACAGAATACTTTTGTTGTTGATTATAATATTTGTTGATAATGCCTTTCTTTTACATGCGAGTGGTACAGTTCTATTACAGTACAATAAATAAATGAATTTTGAGTACAATACTTTTTTGTTGGAATAATTATTCAAGTTCGGTAATTTACAGTCAACAGTAAGTTACTCTTTTTTTGATAACTTAATTTTCTTTGGGGTTTTGTGTAATTTTCAGCTTATGTATCCTATTTTGAAAAAAGAGAAACAAACTAGTACAAGTGTTACTATGAAAAACAACTGCTGTGGTCCATTTTGGCTGAAGATGTCCATTTAAATGGAAGGCCACAGTGCAAGATAGACACAAGGTGGATTCACTTAACATAAAACTAAATACATGATAGTTGAGAACTGTAACATGAGTTGTAAATTGAAAGATGTAATTTTATGAAAATAAGAGAATTAAGTTAATGTTTGAATTTGAGCAATAATAAATTCAAAGGAATCTTTTGAGGAAAAGGTTATTTGTCTTCTTGTTAAAATAATCCTATGAGCCTTGTTGTTTATCTTCTGCCCCTGTACCCACTGTAATTTTGTTTATCCACCCCAGCCCTTTGATTTATTATTTTTTTTCGGGGGGGGGGGGACAACCCTTACTATGCAAATGATAATAAAATAAGGAATTAATGATTTTTTTATTTTTAATTTTTTTTATACTTAAGTAAAGTACAACAATTTGTAAAACAAAAATGAGAATTTTAACAGATGTGAGATTTTGGGAGATAGTATCGGACATTGGGGAAAAGTTACTCTAGCGAAGAATGATACTTTATTCGTGTTACTGTTAGGATAATCTATCAGCACACAAAAAATAGCTCTGCAAAAACATTTCTGCTGACTGGAATAATGCAACCAACCTAAATATCATCTTGCATGTACCGTCTGTGACTGGTTTCCTGCTATTTTGCTGAGCAGAAAATTGTTCAGCAAACATTGATTGAAATTGGGCCCTTCTGATGAGGTGCGACTTTGTTGGATTATTTGTCAATTGGGATTCTAGCTTTCTCCACCATTTACGATGTCTTTCTTTCTTTTGCCCCCACACGACCCGTTTGACGTCACTATAACCTGCATGACAGCTCGATCCAAGCACCTCACCCACATGATGGGACGAGTAGGGTTGAGCATAACTCTTTCATTGATCAGGGTGCACCACAGTAAATAAACTCCCATAGCAACCAATGCTAAATGATTCAAAAATACTCAAAAAGTATTTTTAAGTCTCTCAGCCTCTTCTCTTCCCCTTGAAAACCAATCAAATATATTTTCAGACCTCTAAACTTCAGATTTCTTTTCAATTTTTGGCAGGTCAGCCGTTTGGGATTTTGGCTTATTACCCCCGAAAAAACATCCCCAAAAATGTGTTTTTCCCTGACCGACTTGCTGCCAGTCTTCATAAGGCACTCCGATTCCCAAGCCAAATAGTACCAACTTTAAAGCCTACATTTGTCAAATCTCCTCAACAGTTGAAACACAGTACCACCAGGTTGTGATAGATTCTCATAATTACACATTCTATTAATTGCATGACCCCTAAAACGTTTTAGTTAAAAATATTTTGATAATCAGCTTGGCGCATGAATTTTGGCCTATTTAGTGTGGTGCGGGTGCACCACTCATCTCTACAAGCGTAGAGATCAGTGGGGTGCACCCATCAATCACCATTAAACCTACATAGCGCCCTCACACGACGGGAAGTTGTTCACACGGAATGCAACCACTGATCTCTATTATACACTAGCGGGATGCCGCGCTTCGCACGGCACCCGCTAGATGGGAGCGATTCTTGCATAGAAAATGCTGCAAATTTAATGTGGGTGAGGGGGGTAACTGGAGGGACACTCAGAGGTAATAATTTTGTAGAATTGGCTCGGTAACGGTAGGTAAAATCGGTACGCAATGTTGTTTTGTTTTATGATAAAATTGTGACCATGCAAAAGAAGTTGAGTGGGGTCGAAACGTCGCCTGCCCTCCTCACCTTTCTCGTCCCCTTTCTCCAACTACGAAGCATAATTTGGATTGCGGAAGGATGTACTTGGCAATGATGCATGCTTGGCATGATCATTTGTATGTATTTTCATGATGTTAAAACTTGTGTTGAGCGACTAAATGCCTATAAAGCAACCCACTGGTTTCGTTGAATGGAAATTAGGCTTCTGTGCTCCTCTATTTATTTGGTACTTGATTTCCTTTTTTCTTTCTGTATTTCTTTGTTTCTCTTTACTTGTTAAAAGTGTCTTTGTTTCTACACCTTTTCTATATCCGTGTTTTGCCGTTTGTTTCTTTGTATCATATTGTCCTACTTTTAATCACTTTCTCGGTATATTTCGGTTTTTCTGTATGTCTTTATTTCAGATTCTATGCCTGTAACTTTTGTGTGTCTTCTGAGTTGTTTTTTATCTTGTTATTTCTTTGTTTGTTGATTTGCAGGACAACGTGTCCCCACCAATGCCGGCCATGACTACATACTACTTGTCTTTATTTTATGTTGTTATTAAGTAAATGAGTAAGCAATTTATCAATTTATGAAATAAATAATAAAGGAGAAACATAAAAAGGGGACATAGGAGGCCATGTCAATCTAAAACAAATTACCTGAATGACAAAGTTTCATTAACAGAAATGTGCAGTATCCTATAAATGTGGATTTTTTCGCACTTGCAAGCATAATTTTAACTCAATCATCTCAGTCATTGTTGAGTTAATTTAATTTACTGCACTTAGTATTTCCCCGCCAGTTGACTAAGTGTCGTTCCTGAGTCCTACAAAAACATAACACACTGCTACTACACACTTTTTTTAATTGGCAAAACCCCCCATTTATGTTTTGAATATGCCAAATTTATCCCGAAATCAACACCCACAAATCATCTGACCCTCACGCAAGCTCCGCTAGCTACAGACTAAATAACCCTGCCGCAAAAAATAAACATGCGTGAAGAGTATGAAACACGCAAGGGCCGACCAATGCGGGTGTCCAGCTACCGTTGAACGCTTTCGCGGGGAGACGTCGGAACACCAACGCAGACCCCAACCATCCCACGCAATGGGTATCCGGCTGCCGTTCCACGCAATCGCTGGCAGACGTCGGTACACCAACGCAGACCCCAACCCACGGGTACCCCGACATCGACCCAAGAGCGCATCAACTCAGCAGGGTGCGGGCGCCAGTCGACGTAAAAAGATGGCGCGCTTCTAATCCAAGATGGCGCGCTTCTAATCCAAGATGGCGCGCTTCTAATCCAAGATGGCGCGCTTCTAATCCAAGATGGCGATTTAACGATCATTATAGTATAGATGCACTGTCAGTTTAATAGAGATCGGTGAATGCAACCTGCCGGTGTGGCAGGAGATTCTGTCCCCCGGAGATTCGGTCCCCCATACGGCAAACTGTGTACAAACTTCTTCTGATAGCGCCCTCTTTTGAATCATCCTCTGTCAGCCCTTGTTAATTTCCAATATGGGGGACCGAATCTCCGGCGGACAGAAATCCCTGGGACACCGGCTCGATTGACTGCGGCATGCTTTTTTCCGTTTGGGAAACTGGAATTATTTAAATACGGCTTTTTGTTGCATTAGACTAGACTTTGAGGCAAGATAAAAAAGGGAGAAGATATCGCACAATACTTGTTTGTTTGTTTGTTTGTTTGTTTGTTTGTTTGTTTGTTTGTTTGTTTGTTTGTTTGTTTGTTTGTCTGTCTATCTGTCTGCCTGTTTGTGTTTGTTTTTGTTTGTTTGTTTACTTTTTTTTTTAGGGGGACACCCTTATTGTACAATTTATAATACAATAATTATTAAATAAGTAAACGGAACTATTTGAAGAAAAAATTACAATTTTAATAGATGTGAAATTTTGGGAGGTACGATCTTTGGGGGAAAATTATTCTAGCTAAGTATGACACTTTACTCGTGTACTGTTAGGATAATCAGTCAGCACAAAAAGTGGCTGAGTAAAAAAAATTCTGCTAAATAAGGAATAATTTGACTAATACGACGATGCTGCTCTAATAATTATTTTATAGTCTGCAACCTTTTCCCCCCTTAGACACTAGTGTAGCGCATTTACTTCGGTATTTCCTAGAAACAATAACCAGGCAAGTTTCTGTTTAAGATGAAAATTGTTGTCCAGCGGCCGAAGATAGGGTAACATTTTAAGGAGCACAAAAGGGTGCACTGCTTTGTCCAGGGCAACTTATGGCTTGTTAAAACTCCAGTTTCGGAATAGCTATCATATTAATGTATACAGCCTCATTTTTGCGGCTTAGGCCGTGTCCGAAACGGCGACTTCGGCTACAGCTACGGCTAGATCGCGCGCGTCTGCCTATTCTTCAACACTGGCAGACGCGCTGATCTAGCTCTAGCTGTAGCCGAAGTTGCCGTTTCGGACACGGCCTCCATTCAAGAATGACACACTACAGCTCCCCCACTAGGCTAGCCTTTAGTCAAGGCGCACCGCGGCACCCCAGCCCAGATATCACGCACGAAAAAAGACTAGCGCTCGCGGCTAGTCTTTTTCGTGCGTGATACCTGGGCTGGGGTGCCGCGGTGCGCCTTGACTAAAGGCTACCACTAGGCAGGAACTTGGAAAGGAAGGTGACGTCATCATAAACTCGTCGATTATATAGTATGGGTAAATACATTAGAAAAAAAGTGTTTACATGATTTTTACAATCAAACCTTGTACCTAAGTAAAATTAATAGTCTAGGAATTAAATATGTGAATTCATTTATTAAGGACATTTTACATGATGTTAAATAGCTTTTAAATAAAAAATATTTATGCACTTTGATTTAATTTTATTTTATTTATACCCCAGTTACAAAGTTGACTTGCCCTCTTTTTCGGAAAGTTTGACAAACGACGAGCAGACGATGCATGCACAACAACGTAACATCACACACTTTACAAAATGAACACCGGTCGATCATGGCGAAATTAAGAATGCACGCTGGGCTTACTTACTTCCGGGTAGTAATTTTACTTCTTTCGAGTTCTGTAAACGGTAAGTGGGGAGTCGAAAATGATTTTTTTTTTCGTGACAGACTTGCTATGGTCATTATATATATAAATTATCGATATTTTGAGACGGTCATTGACGGAGATAGTTAAAATCACGGGTTTTGTATTTTCCCCTAAATCCCTTTTTTTGGCACACGGCACACGGGACACGGTCGGTGGTGGAAGAGAACTGAACAGTCCCGCTGCGTTCTACCAGAGGGGTAGCCCACCTTGTTGGGCTGTTATGGCTCTCTATAGTATCAACATCGGTCTTATTATAAATGGCGACTATAATAAGATCGATGTTAAAAGAGAGCCCAACAAGGTGGGCTAAGCTAGAGGGGTACAAATTCTTAACTGTGTTTAAAGCCTGTGCCGTTTACTGCTATTTTTTGCCAACTTGTAACTGTTATTTCTAAAACAGTCAGTTAATGTGTGACCGATCCGTTTCAGAAACGAAATTCAGAGTTGAAAAGAGATTTTTGTGTGAATGTGATCAAAACATCTGCATCTGAATCTGCATCACAGCACTTTGCCTTCTAGCAATCCATCTCACAAAAAGAAAACAAAACAAAAACAAGAAGAATAAATCTTAGTTGATTATGATAGTGTCAAATAATTTTTTCATTTACCCACGGTATCCAAAATGTTATTATTTGAGTAAAATAAAGCCAAGACATTCGTTAATTTGTTTAGTTTGTTTTGTAAACAAGTTTGGAGGAACTATCAAGGACAAACATGACCAATGGTTAATAGTACTACCTAGTAGTATCGTGGTTGGTTTATAAGACGTGTGGGGTACTAAGTGAAGTCCAATTGACTCTATATGTCATGTCAATGCGACCATAATATAATATTATATGGCGGTGGCCATTTCTTTGCATTTGTGGTAGTCCACGGACGAACAGTAAATAAACAATTTTTATTCAAATAAATACATAAATTGAGTAATGTTGTTACAAAAGTTGGTAAAATCATGTCTGCTTGATTGTCGTAATAATAAGTTGGAACAATGTCGACACTTTTCTGATAACTGGTCCTCTGCAGTCTGCACTGTGTTATAATTAAAATGGCTATGAACCAGCAATGTGACTAACCTCAACAGGCTGGTACCAAATCTAGACTGGTTCAACCAATTCTGAATATTTGATCAGAGTTAGTCAAAATATTATGGTTGATTAAACTTGCTCTGTGCTATCGACAACTTTCAGGTGTGTACCAGCGACAACAATTGGGTTGAAACGAGGGAAAAAAACATATCCCGAGCTTGCGTAGACAAGATCAGTCTGAAGTAAAGGGCAGTTTCATCGGAAAGGTTGCAAAAAAGTCTCACGGAGGGTCAAAAATGAATCTTGTAGTATCAATAAAACATCTTTATTTTTTGAAATGTACATTTAAAAAGGTACTAGAAAATGTGAATTTCAGAGCTTAAACATTTTTTCACTTTGTTTTTTAGACACTTTACACTTTGCAGACCACAATATTGGTCAAAGAAGGTGAATGTCATAAACTGCCAATTCCACATCTCAAACATGCTTGGTGTTGCTTTAAAGTGATTGACAATCATTACAGTAGTCATGTCTTGAATGTAAAATGCACTGTAGGCTACCAAAAAAACATGTAAATTCATATAATGACTGAAAATTTAATTGCTTAACTCTTATTTCCTTGAACCACAAACTTTCATTTCCGTTTTACAGAAAACCATGCAGTCTCCTGATTATCTGCACTTTTGTTCATGGGTTGTATACATGGTAGAACAATTGGCAAAGAAATTGTGTTTAAAGTGTGCTGCGTTATCAAATTACCATGGTTTTTATCATTGCTATAAAAAGGTTCCATTTTGTTCAGGAAAGGACAACAGTTTTAACAAGTACTACATTTGGTCAAGTTAGATATTATAAAGCAACAATGTTATCCAAACCAGAAAAATGTAAACATGTAACCGGACGGTCAGTCAGTTAATTGTGTAACCAATACAGGTTGCACAATTCATTTCTCCATGGGTGCATTCCTCCTCCAAATTGAAACTAAGTAGTAGTTGAAACTTTTCTACAACAGACTAACTTCATCTCCAAGTTCTCCTCTGTCTGACTCTTAGTACGGCTTTCAAGTCAAACACTCTCTAGACGATTGAAATAGCCACCATTGTTCTGAATATTTTGTATGAACACCTTTAGTGTCTTAATTGGCATTCTTCAAATCAAAGCATTTTACATCATGTATCATTCAATTCTCCTGGATAAACTAAGTTTTTACTGTTCAAATTTTAAACTCTCATAGTAAACACTCCAAATCGTTATGCTTATTTTGATCATTGTAATTGATACTTAAGCCTAATGTGTAAAAAATCCCTAACTAAGTATAAACACAGGATTCTGGGAAGTATACAGTGCTTATCACACATCAGTGTGTCGTAAACCACACATGATTAAAACACAAGCAGTGGTTATGAAATCGAAATTCTGCTAATGGGCGATTAACATGTGCTTCAGGCTTTAAAAAATTTGGCTTCGGGGTCAATTTCATCAACCTGTTTAACAGAAATACTGCTTAGCAAATTTCTATGCTAAGCAAAAAATGAGTCGGGCAATAAAATTTGTGGAGCATTGGTTGCCTGTTTATGCTGAGCAAGACTTTTCTATGCATGTTTTGCTTACAGGCTTTATGAAACTGGTCCCAGGTCTCAGCCTATGAATCTAAGAACTTCTATGAACAAAAGCATAGACTGAGATTTGAAACAAAAACTTTAGTCCTTCAAGATTCTTAGACTGACACCAGGAAAAGATAATCAAAACCAAAGACTGAAACTGCAGTTTGGAGCCAAAGACTAATAATTGTCTCATATGTGTATTTAAAAAAACAAGAATTTTGTTTTTATCCAAAACATTACAACTCATTGCTTCGGGTGAGTGAAAGCAGTTGAAACCAGTTTCCATTTGGCTATGTATTACACCACCCAGGCATGTAATTTTTTGGCTGGTCATCGGACCAGCTGATTTCTACTTTTTTCTTAAAAAAAAGTGCTGTAGAAAACTGAAAAGCATTGTGAAAAGTCAAGTGTACTAGGCATTTCCCCTTTTTTGAGATTACAAAGTTGCATTCAAGTGTGCGGCTACCTCTGACTATGAGTGGCTACAATTATGTGTAAATTCAGTGAATCAATACCAACAACATTTAAAGAAAAGCAATTTGTGAGTATAAGACAATGGATAATTAATTAATTTTTCACAACAAATATTAAATCGAACCTACCAATGAAATCTCTGAGAACTTATCTCCTTTTTTATCACTTGAATTTCCGGTGGTCCTCTATAGAGTTTTCAAAATTCAAAGTCAGTGTTCCGTTTCTAACTTTTAAAATTCAGTCAGAGGTTGAAATTCACACTGGACTGCAAGCCCGTGATTTTTGCACAGAGCCAGTAAATTTACAACCAGACAAGTCCAGCGGTCTCATGTTTTGAAACTGAATAAATTTCTTTGAAAGGGAATGTGGTTGATTTTTGGAACCGTTGGTTTGAAGGGATAACAACTGATATCTTTTTCCATAACCACATCACTTCAAAGAAAAATGGTTCTCAGAATGTTTTTTACTATAGAAAGCTGCTGTACTTCTAACCAAGTAAGTTTTTATTGCCATTAATTTTAAGAGTGATTACCCAAAGTATACATTCCCTTAAAAACAACAATGTTGTTGACAAGATTACTTTAAGTCTGATAAATATCTTTCAATGCTTCTGAAGACAAACAAAGTATACTGTTTGAAACCTTGAGACCACACCAGTTCTTCTCAGAGCCAATGCCTCTACCAAAGAGGTTTATGTCTGTACCCGCAACTTTCTACTATAGTTTTTCAATAGTCTTTCAATTCTTTTGTGCAAGAGTATTGTATATACAAATGAGATTAAATCTTCTTTAGTTCTTGTTCAAATAAAAAGACTTTATATGTGAAATTGATAGTTTTTTTTATGGTCTTGCTGGTCCAGTAAAATGTTGAGCTACGATCCCTGCAATCTTGTGGGTTTTCCTCGCAAATTCAACCCCTGTCAAAAATTATGTTTGAAGAACCCTTGACCTATTGACCAGGGAAGACTCTGCCAGATATGTGATCTGCAAGCTTGAGTTTATACAATTGTTTTGCTTAAAACAAAAACAACTTGTCTATATTTAATCGACACATTTACCAAATGAGAGATCTTTGAGATAGTTAAAAGGAAACTAAATTGGTGCTTCAGTAAGTAAGTGTTTTTATATGATAGACTGAAAAAATAACACGCATTGTTAAGATAAGCAGCAGCACCTCCTCCACTACACAGCCAAGTTGAATCAGTGTTTTTACAGAGCTGTTACAGATCGATCTCAGGTCACCTTTCCTTCCTGTGGTAAAAACAGAATGGCATTGTAATCTCATGTAGCTGTGGTCTTGGACCAATGACAACTTCCTCCCCAAAAATTGTTATTGACTGAAATCTGTTTCCTTTTTGGCCTTGCTATTTTTGCGAGGGGTGTAAATAATTGGTGTCACCCTCAATTTTTTTATATTGATAGTTTGCAACTGAAAGTAGGATAATACATTATCAGGTCTGAGCAGCAGCAGCGCCAGACTTTGATTGGGATTGGGGGGGGGGCGGGGGAAAGTGAGGACAACGAAATTGTGTCTTTTAAGGGGCAATTTAAATTTACATATCTTTGTGATGAAAGTTTTTGACTTATGTTGCCCTCCTTGGGACACTCTCTGTACAAAACTATATTGTCCCAAGAATTAAAGTAAGGGGCACCAAGTCAATAACCAGGTGCATGGAGGGGATTGCCTGTGTTGCTGCTGTGAAGTATCAGGTCCGAGACTAAATGGCCCACAGAGTGAAAATATAAGAAACTAGTTGTACAAAATGTTATTCTTGTAGAATCTAGTACTGACAATACATGTTTTTATCCACAAATTATTACAATATTGGGCTGAATAAAGACAAATTTACAAGAGTGGGATTTTGGATGTAGGTGCTGGACTATGCCCTACCAGCTGAGTTATCTTGAAGTTATCTGAGTTATCTGACAGCCTCCCTCATTACTCAATATCTTTGTTTGAGGGGTGCCAGTTTATTTGTATATATTTTTGTAAACCGTGTCTGGCGAGGGTGACACATCCAGCACAGCTGATCATTTGGGGCCCTCTCATTGCTTTAAAGTTTGGTAAAAGTTGGTAGCCATTAGAATACTGCTCATTCGTGTTTGCTGATATTTCTCAAGGAATGGGCTGCTGTCCCTTTTCTTCAAGGCGTATAACAGAGGACATACACTTCAATTTGATTTATATAAATAATTTATTGATATTTAAGAGTAAGGGACTGTAAATATCAAAGATTTTTGGAAAATGTTGGCCACGGCCAAAAAATGGATTTCCTTCATATCTTTTGATGGACCTTTGTCCCAAATTAACAAAAATAGTAAAACTTTTAAAAAAATAGCTTCGTTACCATGGCAACAGCCCAATTAAAATTGTAGGCTTATTTTGCCATATTTTCCATTTTTGAATAGTGAAATTTGCCTATTTTCAAGGCCTCGCTACCATTAAACTGGATATAGAAAATATTTTCTTTAAAAGTCATGGGTAGGTGGGTCCCTAGAGGCTGCATTGAATGTATACAAAAAATCACCAGGTATGCGGGTGGGTTATACCATTCATTTCAAATAGGGGTGTTTTTTTTACTTTTTCAAATTATGAAAATATACCATTTTTTGACAGCTTATAACCCCAATGGTAGTGCTCCAATTTGAATGTCGACCACATATTGTTGAGATGATATATTGGTCTTGTGAAAAAAAAAAAATTAGCTTGGGGAAAATGTTTTCTTTTTCGCAATGATGCCGTACATTTTCCAATTGTTTTCGAAATTCACTGCAAAGTCAAGCCACTTTAAATTCTCTGAAAACGAAATTAAAACTTTCGGCATCATTGCGAAAAAGAAAACATTTTCCCCAAGCTAATTTTTTTTTCTTCACAAGACCAATATATCATCTCAACAATATGTGGTCGACATTCAAATTGGAGCACTACCATAGGGGTTATAAGCTGTCAAAAAATGGTATATTTTCATAATTAGAAAAAGTAAAAAAAACACCCCTATTTGAAATGAATGGTATAACCCACCCGCATACCTGGTGATTATTTTTATACATTCAATGCAGCCTCGCGGGACCCACCTACCCATGACTTTTAAAGAAAATATATTCTATATCCAGTTTAATGGTAGCGAGGCCTTGAAAATAGGCAAATTTCACTATTCAAAAATTGAATACATGGCAAAATAAGCATACAATTTTAATTTGGCTGTTGCCATGGCAACAAAGCTATTTTTTTAAAAGTTTTACTATTTTTGTTAATTTGGGATAAGGGTCCATCAAATATGAATTGAAAGTAAGAAAAAAATCTATTTTTTACCGTGGCCACCCTATGTTTGATATTTACAGTCCCTTACTCTTAATGTCCCAATGTCTGCTCTTGTTACATAGAAATCTTGAGGATAATCTCCTATAAATTCCCCTAATTTTTTTTAAGTACACACAAAAAAAGTAAACAACAAACAGTTGATTTCCTCACATTAGCTGTTAGTCATAATTAGTCACTTTTAATTGAACACTCAAAAGTTCAGATATGCAACCTTTCAGCAGAGTAGCATATTTCCTCTTTTTTTCTTTTTTCAAAATAGAAAACTGCAAACAATAGTGTACAAAGTTGACTGGGCTCGTCTGTTATCCATTTCCTCTTACTGTGCCTCTCTGAAAAGTTGGCTGTTCATAAATCAAGGAGGAAAAATAGAATGAACATGTACAACTTGAATCCTTATTACTTCACTGGCAATGTACATGTATAACTCATGACAATGGTATTTGTAAATTTGTTTATACAGGGCTTAAAATACCACCTGGACCACCGGTCAGATTCCATTATTTCTAACCAGAAAACCCAGCAAGCCCTGTATGTATGTTTTTAAAACATATTATTGGAAATTTCTTAATAAGGGAATGAAAAAGTGGCAAAGAGGTCTTAAATGGGCTTTTAAAACCGGCAGGATGATAAGGGAGCTCGCCTTTGGCTCTGTGTTTTGTCGCATGGCCATTACCCCGCAAGGTTGTAAGTGGCCATTTAAGACCAAGTCACTACTCTTTCATTCCCACCCATAATTCTCTTTTTGTTCAAAAGTGTAAAAAATAAAGGAAAAACTGCAATGGAACTTCTATTTTTCTTAAATGTTTAAATTCCTGTCCTCGGGCTGTTTCGCAAGGTTCAAACTGTACGAGTTGCTCAATGGTTTTGCATATGCGCATACTAATAGATTTTACATTGAGAACCGTACTCGGGTGGGATTCAAACCCAAACCCAAACCCACTCTTTATGTATATCACAATTATTACATCTACTTCATCTAAGTTGCAATACCTGCTAATAATTAAAGAATGCGTGAACTTGCCTCTCCTTACATGGCAATCTTGGAAATTAGTGGTTAAAACATCATAATGGCTTCAAGGGGTTTCTTTCCCTGTCTTTCATCTCTGTGAACCAGGTTTAAATCCCACCTTGGACCAGAGCCTTAACATGTAGATTGGATTTTTACTTAAATTTTAGCCGCTCCCTGATTGCGTGGGATTTTGCCATTTTGGATTGTCCTCACACATTTAAAACTAAACAGTTCTAGTTTTCGTGTTTGTGTTGGGGGAAAGATGTCTGATGTTTTTTATCTTGATTTTGGTCTTCCTCAGGGTTCTCTTATTGGTCCTAGGGGATTTACTATGTATGCACAACCAGTTGCTAATATCATACGCTGTCACAGCATCCAATTCCACATATACGCAGATGATGTCCAACTATATGTGACTTTCAATCCAAAGACTCCTGGTGATAGCGCTTGTGCAATTTTCAGGCTTACCTCATGTGTTGAGGAAATTCATTCACGGATGACCGTAAACAAGCTAAAACTCAATGAATCTAAGACAGAATTTTTCATCGCCGCCTCTCAACACAACTTGTCCAAACTATCCGACACAACCATTCGCATTGGTTCTGAAGACATCACTCCCTCTACTACAATTAGGAATTTGGGTGTAATTTTTGATTCCAACATGAACATGTCATCTCAAGTCACCTCCTTATGCAGGTCCATAAATTTCACCCTTTGGAACATTTCTAGAGTTCGTCGTTTCATAGACCAGGACAGTTGCAATCATGCCATGCGAGCTCTTATTTTATCCAAACTGGACTATGCAAACTCACTCTTATCTGGATGCAGCATGAGCAACATCACACATTTACAACGTCTGCAAAATAGGTCTGCTCGAATAATTTTTCAGGTTGCAAAACATCATTCATCTGCACCACTGCTTAAAACACTCCACTGGCTTCCGGTTGATAAAAGAATAGCTTTCAAAACACTGCTTCATGTTCACAAATCTCTCAATGGTCAAGCTCCAGCATATCTCACAGACTGTCTTTCTGTTTACATACCTGGTAGGGAAGGCCTCCGATCGATCAGCCAACGATACAACTCGGCTGGTCACACCTACAACTCATAGACTAGTTGGTAGTGGGTCTTTCAGTGTTTTCCGGCCCCAAATTATGGAATGATTTACCACCAACCATACGGTCTTGTAATAACATCACTGCATTCAAACGCCAGTTAAAGACACACCTGTTCTGTTAAATTATGTCTATCTTTGTTGCTTTGCTAACAATTTATTTTGTTCTGCTTTGTCTATTTTTCACATCTTTTGTATGTATTATGTTTTCGTAATGTTTCATTGTAAAGCGCTATGATCATGTTCTTTGGAATAGCGCTATACAAGCACTGTATATTATTATTATTATTATTATTATTATTAAACGTTTCCTTTTCACCATCCTATTATTAATGCTGGCACAGTTGGATGTGTACATTTTTTTTTTAAATGGCAATAATTAAATCTGCTCTAGAATTATAATGGAATGCAGGGGTTTCATGCCTCAAGGAAAGTTTTGTAGCATCCGTTTGTCAGCATTGATACCAATAATGTACCAAGTCATGTCAGTAGCCATGTCATAACTTGGCCAACAATTTTTGATTGAATTTTAAGCCTATAACCTGTGCCAGTGGCTAATTATGGTATCTCAACCTTTATGAATTAATGTGCTATGCTGTACTTCTTTTTGATTTGAAGAGAGAAGGTGGATTTCGTAGATTTTTTTGCCAGTTAAAGGGAAAGTATAGCATCGTATTTGGAAGAGGAAAATTCAAACCCAACCCTCTACATGTAGTTTTCAATAACAAAACAAACAAACAAACCCAGTGTTAAAGTTTCATCAATATTGGTGACTGATCGAGTTTTAATGAAAAAGATAAAGTTAAAAAGGGGTTAATTTGACTTCCAAGACATGACCTTTGAACCTTTCAGGGGGAAAATGTAGACTGCCACTAGGTAAGACCCTGATGTTGCATAGAGTACATGACATAATTCTCTTTTCTTGTTTTTATTTGCAGGTGAACTTGTGGACTTTACATGCTTTAATTTGGTCCCAGTGCTTTCAAGTTCTGTTGATGGTCAATTTATCGGTGGCTACAAAGGGAAGGAGGTAGTTAGTGCTGATGTTTCATTTGGAAGAACAGTAAGAACTGGCCCTGGTGGAACCAATCTGCCAGAATCATGCTCCTGTGTCCCATCTATAAATACATACACAGCATACACAAGACAACATATGAACTGTCCAAGTGGTAGCTGCTCTTGTGCTGATAGTCCTGGTACTACAGGTTGTCTTTATAGAATTGGTGCTTTCTACTGTGAGATAGACCTTGGGACAACAACGGAAAGGATAACAACCATAACTCTGAATAAGGATGGTAAGCATGCTACACTTATTTAAAATTATCACAGTATGTTCAGAGTACATCAATTTTGCTCTTACACTTGCTTAAAATAAGCCAATGTAAAAACAAATCTTTGCTTTTCGCTCCTGCTTTTTTTCAAAGTTTCCTTTAATTTAAGAACGTTTTAAGAGGTACTACCTCTTTTGATGTGCCATACAAACAACAAACAAAAACAAAAAACAGAGGAACGACAGCATTTTATTGAGTGCTTTGAGACTAAGAATGTAAGAAAACTGTGGACATTGAGATACTCACAGTGTTCCATATTACACCAAACAGATCCTTTGAACTGGCTTAAAGTCAAAGTAAAGACCTGTTAGTCTGAGGGGAGGGGGGCGGGGTGAAGAGGGTAAGCTTAAACATAAGGAGGGGATTTTTTTTTCTTGAATGTAAATTTTGTATTACGGAAAAAGCATTGGGTTACCACTATGATGGACTAAAACCAGCTGTATGAAATAATTGAGTTTACTATTCACAACATGAACATCATTGCATAAATTTGGGTGCAAGTGTTCGGGGTTAGATTTAATTTCGGCCATTAGAGAAAAAATTTAGGTGGGAAAGGGGGGGAAATTTGGGGGGAAGGGGGCAAAGAAAGTAACTGCGCCATGTGGAAACTAATTATTTTCTATCTGGAAGCTCATACCAACCTCATACAAAGAACTTAAAAAGTTCAGACCACTACAAATCTTCCAGAAAAACAGCTCTGTCTGAAAAAGTTACAAAAGGCAAGGAAAAGCACTCCCACTAATCATAGATTGCTTATCAATTGCTGCAATCAAAATACTAAGCCTTAAAGGCTTATTTTGATTGAGCACTGAATGTAATCAAATTTTAATACATACTGTATGCGGGTTGTAGCTTGTAGGCATGGTAGGGTGTGTTTGTTGAAACTTCCAAAACGATAATAATAATACCCTTATAAGAGACTCCATTCCTGTACATCAATTTCTCACGCTGTGAAATGATGATTTCATACTAACAATTGAACCAATTATCAGAGATGCACATGCCCTTCAACACTGACCCTGGCATTCTTGTTAACACTAGAGAGATCTTGTTTCTTTCCCTGGGTCGTTAAACAGCAATCTGATCCCCCCATCAGTTTCTTTAATAAAACGAAAGTGCAAATCCTTGGTACTACTAGTTCTTACAACAAGACACTTTTGAAACAATAATTGTCAACTAGAGCAAACATTTGCAGTTTCCTTTCAGAAAGTACCCGATAGATTTCATCAAACGAAGAACATGTTGGTTCTATATCCGGGATTTGTTCTTGTTTCCTGTGGAATTTTGTTTTCAGATTTGTAAATAGGAATTCTGGTCTGATAGTTTATGAGTCAGTTTCTTGAGTACCAATTTCCTAATGGTAAACTTGCAACCACCACATTGTTTGCCTCATTCTTTTAGTCGAATATGCAAGCTGAAATTATTTGAGATACTGAAAGAAAAAGAAAAAAACACTTTGCATGTTATAAGTATTTCATTCATAGTGCATGACGTACATTAATTTTTTAAGTGCTTTTTGTTTTTAAACAGCACAATATGTCAAAAAATCATGTATAGAAAAACTAGTCAATACAACTTAATACATGCCATGTGACTTCAAAAGTTACACAATTCAAGGCCTATGCTGAAACAATATACCAATTAATTAAACTCGGGCCTGGAATTTCATCGATGAGAAGGCAAGGCCATTTACATATTGTAGGGCACTTCCATTGCAAAATCGTAAAATCTATGCGAAACTTTTGAAAGGGCACCAAGGCCAAGACCAGGGCAACGGAGGCCATGTCCTTTGTGGCCTCTGTGTAATTCCTGGCTTGTAAACTGAGCCCACCATTACAACTACATACGTACATGTACAGTACATGTTGGAACTATGCTCACATGGGTCAACAAAATTCCTCATCCTTGAATATTACAGGGCAAGGTTTTACCTTGAGAAAGAAAGACTAGAACATTTCCAAAATGGCATAAAGACAATAATTCGCAGGCATGGGGGCAATTGCCGCTGCTGCTTTTGTAAAGTATCATGCCTTGGGATCAACACCATGTCTCTTCATTCCTCCACCAAACTGCTGCTGCTTTTGTAAAGTATCATGCCTTGGGATCAACACCATGTCTCTTCATTCCTCCACCAAACTGCTGCTGCTTTTGTAAAGTATCATGCTTTGGGATCAACACCATGTTTCTTCATTCCTCCACCAAACTGCTGCTGCTTTTGTAAAGTATCATGCTTTGGGATCAACACCATGTCTCTTCATTCCTCCGCCATCAAGCAACTCATGCCACACTCAACATTGCATGAACTTGGCAGCAGTTTGTTTTACTAGGGAATGGAGTTTACAGATATCAAACATTTTGAGAGCAATTTTAAATGCATGAAAGGGTTGGTCAATGAGCACCCCTTAAAATTGTTCAAAAGAAATCCTTCCTTTTTCCCATACATGAACTTTATGGATATTTTCCCTAATTGTGCACTTGAACACAGTTCAACTATGAAGAAGAAGCTAGAGGATTTTTAAGGGTGGAAATACTGGTGAGTTTTTCACAAGTTTCCGGGCTTGTTTAATTCCAAGGAAGTTCTTCAGACACCGCAGCAGTGATTTCACAACCTCAAAACGCCCCCATACAGTAAGTCAACTCATTGGCTCAGTGTATGACAATACATTGTATATTAACATGTGTCCAATGTCTGACATCAACCATAGAGCAAGTCAACACAGGAGGCCAAGTTGCAAATTATCAGGACTGTTTAGAATTTGATAGAAACATCTCTTTTCATGCCAATGTTTTTTAATTGCCTACATGTAGCTACTATTGTACCTGAGCGACAGACAATCACGGTAAATTTAGGAGAATCGGTCACTTTGAACGTTAGCTTCCCATCAAGAGTAATCTCATTGCTGCGATGGAGAAAGTCGTCAGATTTGATACCTCATTGGGCCAATAACCCATCTCCTTCTATCAGTACGGTGACAGAAGAAGATGCAGGAGTTTATGAATGCCATGAAGCAGAGAAAAGAGGTGAAGGAGTCCATGCTATTCTACGAGTTGTTGTTAGAGGTGGGTTTTTTAATATTTTTATTTCTCTCTTACATTTGAAGTTGTAGGTTTTTTGAGGTAGGAAATGTTGTTATATTCACTCACCTACTACTGCATGTTCACGCTAATACCACACTCTGGAATGGTGATGTCCTTGGATTCAAGAAAGGTCATATATTTAACGTTCAATAACGCTTGTTGAAAAAACTACAAGATCATAAAATGGTGCCAACAAAAAGTAAAAAAAACAAAACCAGCACCCTCTCGTGTTGACAAAAGTTATTGATACGGGTGAAATAAAAGGTGCTACAAAATAAATAAGTTATGGTCTGTCTATAAATCTTAATGATATGTGAAAACTCACTCTTAATAATGAATAGATCATGTCTTCCTGCAAACAATCTCTTTCCTTAATATGCATCAATTTGTAAACAGATGAACTGGAACGATTATATCTGATGCAACCTTGCAAATTAAAAACCTGGTATTGTGACAAAAAGTCTTTACATTTTGCTAATTCGACATCATAACTTTTGTTGTTTGAGCAGTTTGAGACACCCTTTGGTGTGATAGAGTGCTATTAAGAAGTGGCCATTATTGTTATTTTATGTTGTATATCTGTATGTATAGAACTGCCTCACATCATTGTTGTGATTTTGCACGTCACATTTATATTTTGTTTATAGGATGTGCAAGTGGGCGTTGGGGGCCAAACTGCCGGTACCTTTGCCCAGTTTGCTACAATGGCGGTATGTGTGACACTGAATCAGGCCAGTGCATATGTGCGCCAGGCTTTAATGGATCAAACTGTCATATTGGTAAGAACCACCAATCTGCCTATCTCAGCACTATAACTAGCTATACATTGTTTTCCAGCTGTGGCCAACAGAGTTAACTTTGGGAAAGACAGTGTACAATATTTTGTGTTGCAATGTAATGGTAAAAAGAACCAACCATTGACTTAACTGTGCAGTTGGTAGAGCGCCAACACTTTAACAAGAGGTTGTTGGTTCCAATCCCGCTCTGGTCAATTCTTCTTTGTTCAACCCCAAATCATTTAAACATTTACCCAGTCAGCTTCCCCTGTGGTTTGACATTTCAGTATTGTAAGTTTTAAGTATGTTTGTTGGCCTCTTTTCAGATATTGGTATTGTCTTATTGCTTTTTGAATGGTTTTACATTGTGCTTTTAGATAATGATTTTGTTTTCAATTGAGTAATCCCCAGGCTTGGTTTGCTTTTTATTGTCTTTTGTATTTGTCTTGTAGGTGTAAATCCTGAATTTCTTAATCTAAACTAAAACATAAAAATGAAAATTGGGTTTACTTTGTAGCTGCTGGAAGTAACAGATGGGGACTTAATGGAACCATTTATTGTAGTAGTAAGTCTGGTCGCCATAGTGAAGCCTGCAAGGGTTCCCTCTTCTGCCTTCAAGACCCATTTGGCTGTGTTTGTGCTGCAGGCTTCCAAGGAATTGACTGCAAACAGAGTAAGATGGATTTTATCTTTAATTCTGTGGATAAAAGAGAATATTTTGAATGTTGCAGAAAGAGTTCTTATGCTGTCTCTTAACACAGTTAACAAGTTTTATTCATAACTTTTTTCTGTGTTAAAAAGTATGTGTATTTTGTTGTTTGAATGACTCTTGACCTTTAAAGATTAAAGGATTAGATGCTTTGGAAATTTTCAAATTATAAATCAGTATCTGACAGCAGTACAATGCTGATACGATATTTATAAAGTACCATTCATGTATCTTTACATTTTCAAAGCATCAAAAGAAGAAAACAACTGGTCTTACAGTGGAGATGATTTCTGAATAAGAGGGATGACAATTCTTGACAATTTATATTTTTGGAATATTAACAGAAAATGTGATTTTCTCAGCCTACTTTTTGAAGCGCTCCTCTTGAAATATCTATATATCACTGACAAAGTCAGGCATAACTCAAAATAAAAAAGTGGTGAATGATTGTATTTGGATAGATTGTCTACCAAACACATTTGGACCATACTGCAGCCAGACATGCCACTGTACCACTGGCATTGCTTGCCTTACGGACACCGGTGAATGTAACAATCCATCATGCAATGAAGACTACTGTCCACAACAATGTGCAACAGGATGGAAGGGAACCAACTGTCAAGGTGAAGCCACAGACACACTTTATAAAAATGACAAAAATGCAGACATATCAAAACAAAAAAGGTCAGGTGAATGAGTGAATATTAAACACACCCAACAACGATTCACTGCAGGCCCCCTCCCCCAAAAAAATAAATAAATAAATAAATGAGGATGCAGTAGCAGTAATCATGGAGGAAAAACACTCTTTAAACTCTGTTCCCTTCTGAAAGGAAGAACTTTTGCCTTTTCAATATTTTAAATACCAAGTTCTGACTGGGAAATTCTTAAAAAATGAATTGGTGTTGAACAAAAAAATATTTACCAGAGTGGGATTTGAACCAACAACCTCCTGTTGAACATGCTGGTGCTATACCAACTCAGCTATCTTGCCCTATGTTGGGGGTCTCACTATTTTTTCAATATCATTGCTCGGGGTGCCAGTCAGAAGCCCTACAACTGTTAGCTGCTTTGTAGCCAGGGATCACACCCAAGTTTACGATACAACCTGGGAAGTGGCAGCCAGGGGATCATCTTAAAGGGATGAGACTTGTTTGTTTCAAATCCCGCTCTAGTCAGTTTTTCTTTGTTCAACACCAAATAATGTTTTCATATTTCAATATGCTGACAGCAATGATCAATTTTAATTACAATTTTTTGAGACAATTTTGTATTTTACTTTCGTATATTCTTTATCTAGTACCAATGCCATGCCCAGTTGGTTTCTATGGTGAAATTTGTACACGAGTATGTAAATGCTTGGGCAATGTACAATGTGATGACACTACAGGAGTATGTGCAAATGGTTGCCAGGAGGGCTTCATTGGGTTAAGTTGTGCTGAAGGTAAATGATTTCAAGTCTTCCTCTTAGTCATGTTCCCTGTATACAATAAGTATGTAATGAATACTTATGCTTGTTTTATTATAAAGGGCCATGCTTTTTTCCGTTCTAGCTTCAAACACAGATTTCAATTGTGGAATGGCAAAATACTTGTATTAAAAATTCACAGCTTACATACCTGAAACAGGTGCTACAGCATACCTGCTTTTATAAAAGATATTTCATTACATGTAGTTGTTGTGTTGTCATTGTTGACTCATTTTGTTTTGTTTGTTTATTTGTTTATTTTTGCACCTTTATTTATTTTTTCCCACCTTTTTTGATCTGATTATGTTGTAGAGAGAAAGGCATGGGAAGATAAATATAGAAAGGAATTCCAGTAAGGTTTATTCAATAATCTGGAGTTATAAATGTATTGTATTTTGTTTGTTCTGTTTTTGTCTAATTAAAGATGGAACAAGAATTATAAGTGATCTCAGTCAGACAGACATACCAAATGCAGGTCAACCTGTAACCATCACATGTGAGGCAGTTGGAAATCCACTACCAGATCCTTCTGATATCGTGCTATCTGACACCAGTTATACAATGATTTCACGCGCAAGAACCAGAGACTCTGAGATCCTGAATTCATACAAGAGGACCAACGAGTTTGAAGTAGATGGAACAATTGCAACAAAGGGAGCATTGTTCACTTGTTCTGTGCTCTCTGGAAATGAATATGATGATAATCAAACCATCTCACTGGATGTTTACAGTAAGTTTGATAAAACTCTAGACCTACAACCCCTTACTTTTAATGAAGATTGTACAATATACTGCTACTTGCTTGGGTTATATTTTAGTTGGTTTTTGAATTTGTGTTTGCCTAACCTTTACGCCATGTAGTTGAGTTTTTTTTTTCAAAGGTACATCATGAACTCTGTTCTTCTGGGTCCATTTTCATGGCTTTACTTACTGCAGAATTTTGTGCTTTTCATCGCCCTTAATTCTTCTCATGTCCATGCTGCTTAAATGCTTTCCCTCCAGTAGTAGGCACACTGAAGGGCAGTGTCGATAGCCACAACCAGGTCATCCGTTGTGTTTGTTGATGGTAGTAGGGGGCAGGTGAGGAGATGGTCCATGGTCTGACGCCCTGTGCAATCACAGGTGTTGGGACTTGCTGTGTATTATCACCAGGTTGCTTTGCACATTTCGACTCCCGGTTAAAAGTCTTCAAAGTGGTCCATTCAGTACGAGACTCTCTGTGGCTGGGATATTAAAGTCTGACGTGTTGTTTGTGACATGGAGGCATTCTTGCTAGAGTTGGGATCAGGTGTTGGTTGCACTATCTTCAAGTGGTAGGGTCGAAGTGACGAAACTCCTCCTTGATTGCAGACGGGGCATTACTGGTGAGTGGTCAAACAGAGGATGGCAGTCATCAGTACACTGCCTTGACCTTTCTGCTTGACTGACAACAGCTCTCCTGATGTCAGGTTGGGGTGATGCCAGTGAACAGATACAGTTGGTCTGTCCTGGTTATAGCTTAGGCACCCAGTGATAATGCGGCAACTTTCTTTGAGAAAAACTATCCAGTTTTATAGGCCGAAAGCGCAGACATCTGCGGTAAGCTGAGCCATGAAATTGGGCACTGGTGTCTTCTGTTCTCACACTGTTCCCTAGATGATCTTTGTTGGATAAGACTGCAAGTAGAGTATGGCGTGTCATGGCCGAGCTGTTTAGAGCACCGGACTCATACTCTGGTGGTTCTGATTAGCAGAGTGTGGGTTTGAGTCATGGTCGTGGCACCGTGAGGTCCTGTGTAAGATTGGTAGAGCATGTAAAACAACCCAAAACACTTAATTCAGTTTACCCCGGTGGTTCTACTCATAGCATCCTTGTTTACAGGTTTCCTTAGGCTTGTGAGCTACAATAATTAAGTTCACTTATGAAGCATCATTGGCTTCAGTACCAGAAATTCATGATAACAATAATAATAGTAATAATAAAAGTCCTAAATATACAAATTCTCATCTTTAGGAAATTAATGTGAGAATCAACAGTTCCCCGTAAATAATCTAACACATGCCAGACTTGCACAGTTATAACAATTACATTAGTAAATAATTCTCTTAATTTGTTTTCTTCATCTTCTAGCGCAACCGTATTTCACATCAGCTCCTTCAGTTGAAGCGAGTTCTGAAGACCCAACACAGGTATCGATATCTTGGAACCCATGGTCATCACTCAATGGTAATGGGCAAGGACCAGTTGATCGATATGTGGTGTTATATCGATATTCAAGTGACACAGTTGATGTATCGACGTATAACTTCAGTGAATCTGCTGGGTCTTCTACCTCACTGGTTATAGATCAGCTGGACATCGACACAGACTATGATTTTGTTGTTGTCGTTGCCAGGGCTGGAATCGGGGGAGCTGGACGCCCAAGCCCCAAGACCACAGTTAGGACCAAATGTGGAAGTAAGAATTTTAATTTTCAAATTAAGTACCAAAAAGAAGCGAGTTTATTAAATGATAGTAATCAAACAGTTGTTTTTAATTTTATATTATTGTTAAAATTAAATTATTTTTACAATTTCTTTGGAAGGATTTCTTTTGAGGGTTGCTGGTGGTCAGAATGGCACTAATAATTTGTTTGTGAAAATTACAATTTATGTACTTTATCTTAAATAGTGGCTAGGAAATAAATATTCAATTTGATACTAATACTTTGTAAACAAGGAAATCTTTGTACAAACTCATCACGCTGAGCGTTCTTTATTTTTCCTTGACACATAAAGCACTTTCAAATAAATGCATCATTAAATTAGCTATGTGAAATTGTCATTTATTTATGTATTATTTAAACAAGAAAATTTAATAACTAAAAAAATGTATTCCTTAAGTTTTCAAGACACATGCATTTGTTCTAAACCTGTGAAGATTTCATTGAACACCTTTATTTACATTTTCAAGAAAAGCAAGATTTTACAGTTATTCATTATTGCAATTCATTATGTTTTTTATTATGCAAGTTTACTGCTTATTTTGTACAGCCT
The DNA here is from genome assembly GCA_023634235.1 of Pisaster brevispinus. NCBI lineage: Eukaryota > Metazoa > Echinodermata > Asteroidea > Forcipulatida > Asteriidae > Pisaster > Pisaster brevispinus. Next base: position 2,299,050 of record JAMKCF010000029.1, on the reverse strand, counting down.
AATCAAATCTTTAGAAAAATAGCTAAACAAACAAAGCACAGTAAAAATTTAGATGAACCATATACTTTTTGATGAAGTTAATAACAAACAAATCCTTTGATGTTCTAATTGAGCAGCTCCTACTGCAGGTGCAACAATATCTTTATCAACTTTAAATGCTACTGCATTTCTGCTGACTTGGCAGGTAGGTTTAAAATGGTTCTTGGCTCAATTTCATAAAGCTGTTTTGCAGAAAATTCTGTTGATCAAATTTCTTTGCTTTGCAAAAAAAGAGAAATTTTGGCTGGTGACCTGTTTCTGCTAAGCAAGGTTTTTCTGTTCTTAGCAAGTTTTTGCGCTTACCGTCTTTTTGAAATTGGGCCCCGCTTGGATATCATATTTAGAAGAAAAGCAAAACAATGTGCTTTAAAAATTGGACCAGTTAATAGTAAAAAAACAATGCCATGGTTTTATCTTGCATCCCGTTGTATTAGAATAGGTTTCTTTGCTGGTACTTAATTCCTAAGGAGACATTAAGGCCATGTCACACAAGGCAATTTATAGGCAACCAGTTCCAGACAATCTCCAATAAGAAAACCCATATTATTGGAGTGTTCTCATTATTACCTTGGGGATAGTGATTTACCACTAAAACGAGTCTCTTGTTCTGTACAAATGTTTCTTGTGCATGCAGTGCAGTTAGTTGCCTGAAAAATTACCCTGTGTGACAGAGCCTGTAGTCACTCCTGAATAGAGATTGAATAAAGAATTTTGTTTGCTTGTTTCTAGCCTTTAGTCAAGGCACTTGCAGTTTCTGGGATAGTATACACAAACTGTGCCACCACTGCTAATAACACGAACAAGACTAGTGCGAGCAATTGTCTTTTTTTTATGTTAGCAGTGATTGTGCTGTTTGTGTTGTATACCATTAGGGGAGCCTTGAGCTCCTTGACTAAAGTCTAACTTATTCCTCGAACACTGCCATGGAATAGGGTCCTGATGAAGGTTGTAAGTCTCTCCTGAGTCTCGCTGCTAAACAGGAATTATTGTTGGCAGTAGCCTGGTTCCTGAGTACTGCCATGAAATGTGATCCACCTCTAAGATCATAATGCAGTACAGAGGGCTTGGTATGATGGTACATCTAGTCCAGGAGAAGACCCTCTTCGTTAAGGGTAGGTTTTCTGAAATTTGATCCCTGAGCAGGGCTATCAAACAGGGCCTTAGTGAGGGTGGTAAACTTCCTTTGAATCTCCTTGCATTGGTCCTCAATCACAGCTCTGATTAAGCCTTCAGTGATGGTTAGTAGCCCTTGATCTCATTGGATGATTTAAGACTGACTCTTGATCTGACAGTCTCATTGATTTTAATTGGTTTGCCACACAGCTTCCACCCCAGTCCACCTGGCAGTGCAGGTCCCTTGATAAAATCTACGTCCACCAAAAGCTTCAGTCAGAGAGCAGCTTCACCTCAACCATTGGTGAATATGAGGCAGATGTAACTGAAGCCATCATTAGTTCTCTGATGCCATGTACTGAATACAGTGTTATTATCACATTTGTTAATCGAGATGGGAGGTCCAGTCTAATCAGTAACGTAGCAACAGAAACTACTGATACAGCGGGTAAGTATAGTATACAGAAAAGTATGGAGTAAAACCTTGAATAATGGAGTAAATGAATGGTGTCAAGGTCTGAACCAACCATGGCCATACTATAAAGGACTGAGACGAAGATGGTATCCATTATCATTGGGGCATCAGGTTGGTTTAATACTGGAATCTCCCCATCCAATCTTAGCACAAGGCCAAGCATACCAATCTTATCAGAGTCCAAACATTTGGGTTTTGAGATGCTAAGAAGTAGACTACTTGGATGGATTCTGAGACTGCTTTCAGCCACAACATTTAGGATTGACTTATCCTATATATAATAGTAATAATAATTGGTTGTTATATAGAGCCTGGATCCTAGTAACGAGATCAAGGTGCTTTTATTTTCCCTCTACTTGCAGCTCCAGGTCCTGTACAGTCTTTGGATGTAACTCAGGATACAGCAGGATCTGACATTCAGCTAAGGATTACTTGGTCTGCTCCAACTGAGAACAATTGCCCAGTTCAAGATTACATCATACAGCACGGTCTGATAAGGGTTATGGCCTGTGATGCTGACATTGTGTCCCCTCCTTTTCACGTTCAGACAGCTAGTAACCAAATCATGTCAATACATCTTACTAACCTGCTGGCCAACTCCAGATACTTTGTGTCTGTAATTGCTAGGAATAGTGTGGGAAGCTCGACATACACCCCTTTATACAAAACTACAAGTAAAAAAGGTGGGTATATTCACCATTGATTATCACATCAAACTTTCATAGAATACTTCATTTATTGTGTGGAATATGTGTTCCAAATGTTTCTGTTGGAAGAAGTAAAAAGAATGGGTTAGAAAATAACCATATAGTTGGAGTGTTGGTATCATTTTTATTCAGCAATGAAAACTCTTTAAACATATTTTTTTTCGCACAAGTTAAGAATACCAACTTTGTTTACAGCTTGCACTGCCATTCATGTTTGTCTTGGATAATGTTAAAGGCAATTGTTATGACAGCCAAGAGCATACAAGTTTCTAAAGTAACTCCTCAGTGTAAAAAGAGGTCAATGCATTACAGTGTACTTTATGGCTTGTGTTATTAGCACTCGGCACTAATACTAAAAGTAGAGGCTTGGCACAAGGATCTGAGACGTGTCATTTTTCAGTAAGGCGTGTACATGTACATGTCCAAGCTTAATGTTTGCTCGCATTTATTTACTCCGGTGATTTCATGAGTGGTGGAATGTTTGTCTGACATCTAGGTATTGTGAGCAAAAGTGACATTATTAGTGCAGAGTGCTGTTGTTAGAGCCTAAAATGTAAAATGCCTTTACCATTCTGGGAGTCAAATTAGATGCAAAGATATTGTGAGTGGGTAAACGAGCGTGCATCACCTACAAAGCTCGCACTATACGATAACACACAAGAAAAATGACTCCTAAAATAATTTATGCAAGATTTATCAAGTGATGACGCCAGATCAATTGGGTCAATACATGTAGTTGTTCCTTATATCCAGTGGTATTTATATTCTCTTTTGTGTATTTTTCTACCAGTGCCAAGCTTTGTACCAACAGTGTCTGTTGCAGACTCTGATGTCACATCGTCCAGCATACACTTTACATGGAATGAGTACAACTGTGCAGAGCTCAATGGAGAGTTTGTATTCTACAATGGTATAGTGACCAAAGTTGACCAACAGACTGGAGGTTTAGTTCACCGGCTACAATCTGCAAGTCTAACAAAATATAGGCTGGATCCTTGTACTACATACACATTCAAGGTTGCTGTGAAGAATGATGTAGGCATAGGAGATTACAGTGACCCTATTGAAGTCACAACATCCTCTGTAGGTATGTACTATTTGCTGAACATTATGGACTTGTGTCTCCCATAGTATGCCGTGAGGCTAAAGGTGTTGGGTAATGTTTTTCTTGTTGTGATTAAATTGCATATTAGATTGAACCAGATTGATCCATTAAGCACCTGAACCACACCATAGCAACTGCTTAGCAATCTTAACCAAAGTATGGCACTATCTTGAACCCTAATACTCCTTAGGCTTTTTGAGGTGACCTCGATCCTCCAATATCCTCCTCTCATATGTCACTCCACACCTTATTGTTTGCACTTCGGATTGGAATGCCCTATCCCAGTGTTATGCAATTGTTATTTAGGCCTACAGCCCTCAGTCCTTCTAAATCCTTCATTTGGGCAAAGATGTTATACATGTAGGCGGACTTGAAAGGGTGAGTGAGGGTTGAACGGAAAATTAATCAGAATGATCACAGCAGGTAAGAAAACAGGACTTTGGCTAACATAAATGGGGATGGCGCAAGTACATGTAATCATGATATGCTGTGAGGGATTTGTACTAAAAAACTACATTTGAAAATGTATTTGCATAAAGAGCCACCACTTCCCAATGTCAAGGTCAAGGCCATATAAAAAAGCCTTAGGTTGTTGAGCATCAATGTATAACATCACTGCAGTCAAAACATTAAAGGGTAGAGCTCCTGTACTTTGTCATTAAACACTGTTTTGTTTTTGTCAAACACTTTGTGCAGTTCCAAACAGAGTACAGAGTGTAACTGTCGAACCTGTACAGGGTTATCCTACAATCCTCAGTCTGCAATGGATTAAGCCTGTTGGTGAATGCCCAATTGACTTCTACACAATCTCATACATACTGAGAAATGCATTCCAGTGTGAAGTTGTTTCATCAGCTCCTAGTAACACTTCAGGAACTACATTGGACACAAAGTATAATATCACAGGACTCCTGCCGCATTCCTCTTACTCTGTTTATGTGACGGCCAGCACGCCGGCTGGAGAGGGATTATACACATCTTACCAGGGTCATACTGCTGAGGCAGGTAAGGTAGCCATTTTAGGATTAATTTCCAAAAGGTTTTACTATAGTTTAGCTTGATCCTTCTATATCAAATCACCATGCCTTCTTCTTACAGATATTTTTGTTGTCATTCCACTTAACTATGGAAGATGTGTATAAAATCAAACTTTCAAGGACAGAGGAATGGAGGCCTGATAAGTGTCCTTTTGGTTGCGATAACTGACAGGGTGAAATGCTCAGAACCCTCCATGTGGTATGGTTTAGCAACAGTGGACGTGACATTGCATCTGGGCGTACACCATGCATGCTTTCGTGATATCAAGCTTCTGATTGCGAGAGATCAAAGGCTGCCTAAATAGTTTCCCATTGTTCTCAACATGATTGAAAGTGGGAGATTCCAGCATGCCATGGCCGATTATTGGTCGTGGCTTACAGCTGAGGTGCTGGTTAAGTCCTAGTGAGCAAAGAGGGCTTTTGCTAAAATATTCTCCAAAGAAGAAATTACATTCCAGTGTAAATTATGAGAATGTTTGTTGTCTTTACTTTGTTTAGTCATAGTTTCATATTGACAATAATATTCTCAAAAAAAGTGGGGGGTTGCTCAAAATTAATCACATGGGTGATATCGAAACAATTTCAGGAAACCTCAAACTGAAATGGTTGAGAAAATATGTTTACAGTATAAATGGAAATAAAAATCTCCAAGAAATACTGTGATTTCAAACTTCTGTATCTCTCGGTAGGAAAAATTGATGCACAAGTTTTTAAGTTAAAAATAGGCAAGGTCAAAAGTTCAATAACCACAAAACCAAACCCCAAACCAACATGAACCAAGTTATGTCTTTCAATATTCCAAGATGAATGTCAGGGTCTTAGAGCCTTTTCACGCTTAATAAATCAAATTTAACAAGAACAGTGAGATTGACCCCAGGGTTGTTGTTGATGACATGGAATGACCCAGCTATCTTTGTCATGTTGCCTGTATGTAGATTACCAATGAGCTGTAATGACTTTAATTCCAGTTAGGCAGTTTCTTAATTAGTGGTTGTTGCTGTGGCTGGATCACAATGTGGTAAGGAACAGCTGCAGCTGCCAATGTGGACATGATGGCCTGACATGGTGGGACCATCAAAAGTGTGTTTTGATTGTGCTATTTCAAATAAACAATGGTGATTTGTAGTTCTTAGAATGCTATTGTCTAATTTTCCCCTCAGTATTTTTGATGAAAACATTTCCCTTGGAGAATTGGTATTAGTAGGAACTTTTTAGTGAGTGAATGAAAACAGGTGTATAAGCTCAAAACAGCACAAAACACCAAGCTGAGCTCTCTCTTAAATTGTAAAAATAAATTATTTATTCACTGTTTGTTTGTATATTTTTTCAGGAAAAAAATAGCTAAAAAAATTGTTTTAAACAGGAAAAATAGATTTCTGAATCAATGTTCTGTGGCGGGTTTCAATTTTCTGTTTTGATGTTTATCAATTCCATTGTTTGTCATTACTGATTTTCTCTTTACAGCACCATCTGAACCGCCAGTGAATGTGGACAATTTACTTACAGTGAAGAGATCGCTTCAGTTCAGCTGGAATCGACCACCATGTCGCAGTAGACGTGGTGAAATCACTGGCTACTCCTACAGACTGGTGAACTTAGACAGGGATGACAACAACAAAACAGGAGACACCGAGAATCGTCATGTAACAATTGAAAACCTAGTGCCTTATACATTGTACTCGTTTCATGTGCTTGCTCGAACTGCTGCAGGTGATGGCCCGTATAGTGATGGTGTAGAAGTACGCACTGCTGAGGCTAGTAAGTTGATTCCATGTGTTATAGTTTCATGGGGAACTCTGCGATTCTTGCTGACAATGGACAATTTTTGACTGGCATCCTGTTAAGGTTTGCTTTGCACAAAATTTCTAAGTTGTCGGTTTAAGCAGCTCTGTGAAATTGCCCATTTCTATGAAGGCTCATAGTTTGATTAATTAGGAGGCTATGTATTGTAGGCTTGGATTTGAATTTGACTGTTCATGTTCATTTAGTCCTTTTTTTTATTTTAGTGTAAACAGTTTTGTGTATGTTGCAGTCCACAGTTTGTACGTCCACATCAGTTGTTTTTAGATGTAGCAAGTATATTTGAATGTCTGATTGAACTATGCAAGAAGATTTAAAGACAGGGTATACTTTTGGTCATTGTCAAAGACCAGCATCCTCACTTAGTGTATACCACCATATACATAAAATAACCAACCTGTGCAATTTGGGCTCATTTGGTCATTGAAGTTGCAAGAAAATTTTGAAAGAAAAAACACCCTTGTCGCATAGAATTGTGTGATTTCGGATTCCTGAGAAAGGCTTCATGCCTGAACCTTCTCAGGTTCAATTTTGTGTTTGAAAAATTACCTCTTTCTCTAAAGCTACATTACTTTAAAGGGTGTCGTTTCTAACAATGTTTTGTAATACCAACAGCTCTCGAAGTGCTCTTTACCAAGTAAGTTTTTATGGTCATTCATTTTTGGAGTAATTACCCAAGGTATATATACCCTGCCTTTAATGGTAACAACCAAAGTATTTACCAGGATAAGGAAGTTGGGTGTCAATCAGTAGCACACTGCACTAGGCTTAAAAAATAGAAGCCAAGTCATCCGGATCTCAGACAAATGTGTCAAATTTCACTAACATACACGAGGGTCATGTCCAAGTTTTATGTTAACTGGTACTCGCATGTACTGACTATAGTATTAGAGCAGTTTGGGCATCAATGATGCGGCGATCGTGTAAGTGGTGGAATGTTTGTCTGACAACTGGGTGTTTTGAGCAAAAGTGATGTCATTAGTGCAGAGTGCTATTGTCCAAGAATTCAAAACTAGGGTGTCCTAATTGATGACTTATTTTGTTTGTATGTAAATAACTGAGGAAGCAGGGAGTGCAAATTGAAAACAGTATCAATAATGACATCCAGACTCCTGCCTTGCTTACACTATGAGACAACTGCTGTAATGCTGGACATGACCATCAATTGAATGCAGTTATCAAAATAATCTTGATGTGAATGTTCACAATTTCCATGACAAAACTTGAACTCTTTTTCATTGTTTTCTTTAAGGTGTGATCCAAAAGTTGAAGAAATATTTACAGGGTACTTTTATGTCATGTTTTTGGAACTAGAAGATAGGAATTAATTTTCTTTTCCAAAGACCAATGATGTACTTTCCCATTAATATAGAACCTTCTCAAGTGACGATGGTGTCCACACCTAGCGGAGATGCAACATCTATTACAGTAGAATGGCACCGACCTGACCCACCACATGGAATCATTATAGCGTACTACGTTTTGTACTCCATGGTCACTGAAGACGGGCTCAGTTTTCCCGGTCAAACAAAGGAAGTTACAGATGGCTTGGATCAGAAAATCCTGCAGCTGATATTGACTGGTTTAGAATCTAATGCAAATTTCTCCATTAAGGTACAGCACATTAAAATATAATAATAGTTAATTTAACCCCAATAGTTTCCATAACATTTGAGAGGCTTGAGTAATAAGTGGTTTGCTCAAGGACACAAATGCTGACGATGGTACTAAACTCAAGTGCCATGGTGGCCATAAGGGGGTTAGGCAGGTATTAGTAGTATTTTATCTCTGACTGTATTTAATACAACAGTTATATATCCCCCAATTAACACATTAAATGCTAGAATGAAAGTCTTTCTCTACCTACTTGTAGGTTCAAGCAGAAACTTCTGTGGCAATTGGAGATGCCAGCACTCCTGTCTATCGTATTACAAAGGAGGGTAGTAAGTATTTCAAGCATTACATTCAGTGAAGGTTGTCGGTGTCAGTTGCTTTGTCCTCAACTTGGGGCTAAAAATACACTAAAATGTGACTTCACAGAGAATGAACAATTGGTCTTGTGCATATTTGTACATCTATTTGAGCCATCTTTTTGTATTTTTAACAGGTTCATACTGTTTGTATACCTGGAGTCATTTGGCCAAAGGCAGTCCATTGGCAAAAAATAGTCCATTGGCCAAAGACATTCCATTGGTCAATGGCAGTCCATGGCCAAAGAAGCAATAATGGCCAAAGAAGGTGCAAATAAGCACCAACATGTACTATTTTACAGAAGTACTATTTTACATCAAAAATTGTTTTACTTCAAATGATAGTGTACTTCAAGTACTATTTTACATTAAGTATTTTTTTTGTTATGTACCATTTACATAAAGCACTAATTTGCAGATCACATGCTGTTTTCCATCAAGTTACATTTTGGGAAATGAAAAGCATAGGTGAACAGTACATTTTGCCTTTAGTTTCATGGACAGTTGTGAAATTCTCTCTATTGATTTTTTGAAAATTCTATGAAGGATTTGCTATTCAGAAATTTAATCTTGATTGTTTGGTATGGTGACAGTTCCAGGGCCACCATCATCTCTGAGAATTGTGAACAAACAGGAGAGAGAGTTAGAGATAGAGTGGAGTGAACCAATGGCACCAAATGGGCGAGTTATCAACTACATTGTAAGTACCAACAACAGCCAATCTTCTTGAAAAGAATGAACTATGTTTTCATTGGTCCATCTCTAGCAAGTTTGAAGTTTAGCACAAATGTTGTATCTTGCTAAAATCATCCCAGATTTACAAACAAAACCTGCTATACTTTCACAGGGCACTTCGCTAAGTGTGAGACACATGTACAGTGTTATTACAATATCAAGACGATATGAAAAATGTAACGTCTCCTGCTGTACAGGAATCAATTTTACTTATTATCATCAGCCAAGCTGAATAAACCTTTTTCTTTCACATACAGATCAAATATAGACCATCATTCAAACCGTACCAGTTAGACTTTACACCTCCATCTTTTACAAGACTGCCAGTATCCAATCTAAATGTCTACGATAGAGTATTGCGTGGACTCGAACCTGGAACCCAGTATGAAATTGAAGTGTCTGCAGAAACGAGCATCGGTGAAGGAGACCCTGTATCAATCACTGGTTTTACACAACCAGTGTCAGGTTTGAAATCAAATCGGCTTTCTATTTAAAATTACTGGAAAATTATAATTTTATATAAAAATGGAGGGTTGAATAAAAAAAAATTGATTAGAGCGCGACTTGAACCTGCAGTCTCTGGATGTTTGGTTGAGTGGAAGTAGGTCAAATTTTCAGCCATTTTTGACCATTACGTTCTCTAGAAACCATTATTTAGCTCTTTATACCCAGATATTTTGATTCAGGAAAGCAATAGGAATGAGGTCCAATGAGTCTATAAATCATATTTTCAAAACTTTGTTTCCTTCTTGTAGGTATTCCAAACCCTGAGAATCCTACGTTAGATTCAGCCAAGTCTACAACAATGGCTGTTGTCATCTCAATACCTAAAGTGGATAACCAATATATAACGTAAGTATCATGTCTCCATCAAGTATTCTTTGGCTATGTATTTGTATGCGTACATGTAGGCCATGTGCAAGTCTCTTTAAGTAGGTGTGTTAGCTCTGAAAAGCTCTCTTGCAACTCAACTCACAACTCAACATTACCATCCTGCTTCACAGACAACAAGTATCTGTAGCCACAGTGTTCTGTGTAAAAAAGCAGACCAGCCACTCACTGCCCAGCTTGCTTTCCCCACCATACCCGAGGGCCGTGCAACCTGCTTTAGTGTTTCTATGCCAGACCATGCTCTCTCTTTGCCAGCTGCAAGAACTCGCTGCTTGGACAGAAGTTTCATTCGCACTGCTGTCCCCCAATGGAACAGTCTTCCAATCTGCAGCATTGCTGAGGAAGAGATTCAGTCCCTCAAATGCTGTAAACAAACCAGCAGAGTGGTTCTTAGACACCATTTTCTTTTATCACTTTAATACACTCGTGAAGCAACTCTGAGTTGCAGTGAACCATTTGATCAGCCAGTCAGAGTTCTTCTTTTAAGAGCCTTCAGTCTGATTCAGTTTTTCATTCTGTTCATTGACCTTGTAATATCTGTTGGGCTGTTGTTCACATTTGCTCCTTATATTAAACAAGGAAGATCAGCCAGTTATTCATTCTGAATGGTTTGACTATAGTGTGCTCTAGTCTTCAAGTGTAGAGTTTTCAAAATTGCCTTGTGGAGAAGAATTAAAATAAACTGTTGTCTCTCTCAAAATAATTGTACTGCATATCTGTTTCCTTCATGGAAGAACCTAACACAATAGAAATAATTTGTCTACTCTTGGCACAGTACAATAAAAAAAATTTTACAGCCCTATTTTATAAACCTTTTAAACACTGTTTTTCCCTTCTTTCTTTTGATGTTTTTCTAAACCAGAGGTCATTGGTTTAAATCCCACTGTAGTCAATTTTTCATTGTTCAACACCAAATCATTTAAAATTTTGCTCAGTCAGTTTCCCTTGTGGTTTATAACTTGGTTTATTTTAAAAAATTTTTATTTTTCAGTTAAAAAAACAAACCTACATGTATCCTACCTATCCTTACCTTATCTTTTTCATTCGTTTCCCTAACTAAACATTTTTTGCATGATTCATCTGTAGTTTTCTTTATATTTTATGACCTCAACAACTTTAGCGTTACATGTACCAGATAAGATATTTTGTTTGTGATCTCTGAGGACTAAATTTTAAGTTTTAACTCTGATTCTTAGGTCATATATGGTGTGGGTCAAAAAGGTAGCATCAAGGAAGAGGAGACAGTCAGGTCCCAATCAACAAGGTGAATCTATGGGGACATTTGATGAGAACCCTGACTCCTATATTGCTGCTGATATACAGAAGGACGATCTCACTGGGGACTTTGAAGTTGGTGATAACAAGACATACAATGGATATTACAACCCACCTCTAGAGGAAGGGGCTAAGTACGAGATCAGGTCAGGAGCAAGCAGCAAAGCTGATGATGTGAGTAACAGCAACAGAATGGTATTATCATGTCAGTGCAAAAACAGTGATCCCCTAAAATAGCACCCAAGTTGTGGGTGAGTTTGGAATCATCAAAACGGTGTATCTTGCTTAAAATAGCCCAGATGTACACACAAAACAAGTACATCCCAAATTCAACATTTTAGCAAGGAGCATTTTAGTGTGAAACTCAATATTTTTGCACTGACAAGACAATGTGCATCACAGAGGAAGGAGCTTGAGTCTTAGTTTTGGACTCAAGTTCAATTTGGAACTTGGAACTTGACTTGGGCGTAACTAAATTGAATTGACACTTGACCTTAAAGACTTGATGACAACTCTGGATGTTTATTCTTATTTTCTATATTTGAGTTAGCATAAAGTCTTAACAATAGGAGCCTATGTATTTCTATGAGAATACATGTGAGTTGTCACCAGTTTTGGTGGTCATGTTACAGCAAAAAGAATGCAGAAATGTTGAAGATTTTTCCAGTGTTTTTCTTGAATGAGAGCTCTAAACAATGTTTACTAAGGGCCCGGGGCCCAATCTCGTAGAGTTGCTTAAGCAGAAAAAGTAGCTAAGCACAAAAGGCAATTATGTTTACCAGATTTAGGTTACCAGCCAAAAGAGCATGTCTTGTTTACCATTTGTGACAGGTATCCTACTCATTCTTGCTTAGGAGAAGTTTGTTTAGCAATATTTTCTGCTAAAGCAGCTCTATGAAATTGGGCCCTGGTCTTTACTAGTTACAAATAGTTGTAGTCTGTTAGCATCATTTAGGTCTCACTCATTGCAATCTACAAGACAATTGCAATCAGTGCAACTTGGTCGCATATGAGGACAATATTGATCCATTTTATGTATTCCAGAAAACTAGTTGATTTGTTGAGATTGTCACTAAATATTGTGTATTTCATTCTGAAGTGTCAGCAAGCTTCTATATTGTTAGTAATAAAGTTTATTCACTTATTGGTATAAAGCAAGGAGATTGCCCTTCTGAAAAAAACTAAAGCTCAGTAAGCTGAGTGCTTTCATTTTCTGGTTAAGTATATAGATGTAAGGATAAAAAACTAACCGTGAGATATTTTTGGTTATATTAGGCAGTTGCTATGAGTTGGTCATCACCCCTTGCTGTGACTGGTGAGTTTATTGAAGTTTTGTTGCTATTCTTGTATCTTTAATTGATGTCATTGTCAACTGCTGTATCAATTTATTAGGGGTCACAATTCCTGCGACTGGATTCAAGTGATGCTTGTGTGACCCGACAAGATTGATTCTTTATACAAGTTTTATTTATCACAAGCACAAAACATAAAAAAAAAGGTTGATGTGTAAGTCTATAAAAGAACAGAAAAGAAAAAGATTATAAGCAAACTTAAGATTATACAATAGAAAATATAGAAAATACAAACATTAAATCAAAATCAACTCAAGTAAACCTGAAACATTAAGTTCTATGGCAAAGAGCAAATGTCTCAAGCTTAAGAAAATAAACTTTTACAATAGAGAAACACATTAATTATTCTACCCTTAAGCCAAAGATAAAATTGTTTCTCAGTCCACCTTATTAAATATTCACGAAAACTCTAGAGTCCAGTAAAGAACACTAACTTTGTCACTGCTATACACAATAGACAGGGCTGTCCAAAAAGACAAATACATACTAATGAGCTAGCAACATGGCTGTAACATAAACAATCTAGATAGTGGTTCTGGAGGTAAGCCACATGTGCAGTGATCACATAGCAATTAACTATACCATGCCCTCACACACACAGCACAGTATTGATACTGTGTCAACACAGAGTTGTGTGATGTAGCTAAACCTATATCAATAAACCCAACACACAGCCATGAACCTTTGGGGTTTCTAAGACATTCCATAGCTGGTGTACTTAATTACTTAAAATAAACAAACCATAGCATACAGTACTAAGAATCTCATGTGGGGTCTCTGGGTACGTTCAGACGAGGAGTTAAACTAACCCTTAATCCGAGCACCGCAGGTGTCCAAAAGATAAAAATGACTTAGTCCAAATTGGGCTTGCGTTCACACGAGTAAGTTAGTCCTGTCCGCACGGGTTAAACTGACCCACACGTGGATTATCAGGTCATGCATAGCTGACCCCGACCGACCGCTCTTCCGGTCCGGTTTCGGGGAAGTCCCCGCTAAAAAACACCTCCGTTGATTTGGTACGGCAATGAGCTGAGCAACAGCGTTGCATTTTAAAAACCATTAAAAATGTACAGTTTTTATTTTATTTTAACAGTACACTTGGATGAAATCAGAGATGAAGAGTGAAACTGACATTGTAACTCACAAAATAATTTTTCTTACGCTGATTCAAGAAGTTTTTGGGCGAAAACAAAAACGTTGATGTGACAAAAACTTCAAAAGAAACGCCAACGGTCACTAAAAATGTGTTACTTAACTTTCAGAAATTCCCGGCAGAAACAAGTTACACATAATTACATAGCTTAAATGTTCATCTTGTTCTTGAAAAGTCATGATAATCTTGACACTTCGCGAAACAGTCGGGATCTCATTAAAAAAAACAAGGCATTTCTTAGCTTAGCTTTCGGAAGAATTCAAGAACGTGACAATCTGCACGGATTTATCAGAGCGGATACCTCATTGGCCACTGCTTATTGTAGAAAATACACTGACTAATCACCTTTCTCGTACAATAAAACTCAGACCAACGAAGTGCGTATGGTACCTGTTATACTTCCGTATAATGCGGGCACACTAAGCAGGATTCTTGTAGCCAGACTATTTTACGGACTGGCCCATGCAGCTCCGTCCGACAGCAGTACACAGGCACGCTGTGAGTATCATGAATAATACACAACCTTTCCCGGAAGCGGACCAATCAGGTACTTCAATTTACGTCCCATCGACGCTCGCGACACATGCGGTTATGATGACGTAACCTTCTGTGTGGAGAGGTAGCATGGAATAAAATAGACCGGATGTAGCAGGTCAGTTGCGTTCTAACGATGGTTTCTTGGGCCTCGCAGCGGGGGGTTGGTCGTAAAACCTGGGCTAAGTTACGCTAATCCAACATTTTTTGAGGTTTAGTTTAGCCCAGTTCTCTGGGTCAAATTGACCCTTGCGGACCGGATTTTTGCGTTCCAACGGAGGGTTATTTTAGCACTTTTGGATTAAGGGCTAGTTTAACTCCTCGTCTGAACGTACCCTATGCTAGAACCTTGCACAAGAAACTGTAAATCTCTGAAGTTTCATGGTATAGAAACACAGAAATCAATGTACAAAAGAAATAATAAACTTAAACATACTCAAAAACCTCAATGGCAAAAAGATCAAAATAAAGAATAATAACAATTATCAAAAGTGACTCAAGTTAAAGTTATCCTAGCAAGGACTTTCTAAGGAGCTAAGTAAATCAAATAACAAGGAAATCCAATAAGGAATAACAGAATAAAACCCATACAATTAATTTAAACTTCTCTGAAACATGAACACTAAAATGTATGGACATGGAAGAGTCTAAAACAACAAATAACCATACACTCCATCTTCAATGAAATGTAAAGTAAATTATATTAAACCAAAACTATTTCTTTAGGAAACTGTAAAAGAATTCTCTTCCTTCCTCCGTATAACAAGGTAAATTAATCCAAGTACTATTATCCTGAACCGTTTCAACTATAAACAAAGTAAAGGCAATCCAAAAAGGACAAGTTTGGGCAAAACACTGGCTTAATTAGTGCTTCCAAACTAAAACAAAAGTAACAACAAATGCAAAGAACTACAATAGTTTAGACAAAGGAAACTTATCCAAACCTCTTAAAATACAATGAATCTCCTTAGAAATGGCAATAATTATAAACACCAATATGGATTGTAGTCTAGCAGTAATAAGAAACAAAGGAAGATTGGTACTTACATAACAAGGATGGGAATAACTCAGAAAACTGGGAATAGCTCAGACTCTTGAAAATGACTTGTTCACACGATGATAACTTGCAATAGAATGACTTGTTGCACAATAGCTACACTATACCTGGGGTTAGAGCTGGGGCTGACCACACTGACCATACCCTGGGAAATAAGACCCTCAGCAGGTGGGCTGCTGCTAAGTCAACAATTAGCTAACTTAAGAGGGGCCAGTCACTTAAAGTGCTGGTCACACTTGTGTTAATATCATGCTAGGTTCAGAGTTCTGTATCGAGGCGTCGTGAAAAAAATGATATGAACTGTTTTGGGGTATTAAAACCAGCAGACTTTGAGAAAAGGTTGAATGTACATGAACACCTAAAGTTGGATCCTCTCCTTTTTCTTTTCTTTTTTGCAGCTGGGAAATATGGAGTTAACACTTTTGGAACTGATGAACCTACAGAAGGTGGACCTAACAGCATTGGAACCATTGTAGCAATCATCGTCAGTGTCTTACTGATTCTTGCTGCTGCTGGATTCTTAGCCATGATTGTGATCAAGAAAAGGTATGCTAATGTTTTTTACTCTTTACTCATTTTGGATTATTAATTGGTCTTTGAATTTGATATCTTTTGGATTTGTGAGTGCTTGCCATGCAGCTGAACCACCTAACCACGCTGTCAATGGTGTATGATACTCCTCCACAATGACTCTGTTTGAGTTGATGGATAGTTAATTTGTCCTCATGATAACTGACACATTGCTAACTATCTCTTGTACCAAGATACACTTTCAGGCTTGGAAATTCATCTTTGAGAGTGCAAAACCATTTCCATTTTGCAAAGGCCAACTCTTTTCCGAACATGAAGTCTATGGGAAACTTTGGAAGAGACATTAAGGTCAAGACCAGGGCCAGAGAGGCCAAGGCCTCCGTGGCCTCTGTGTAATTCCAGGCCTGCACTTTTGTAAAACATGAAGAAAATTGCTTTCAAGTAAAGAAGCATCCACAATCAATAGACCCCTTGCATGTAGGAAACATGTGCATGTGTAAGCACCACGCAAAACTCTCAGGCTATGATCAGTATTCCTTTGACCTCAATGAGGGTGTCATGCAAAGGGCCTGCAGAGTTGAACTCATGAAAGGAAACAGTTTGAGCAGCATCTGTTCATTTATTTTCAGAAGAATCTGATAACAAGTAGAACAGTAGCATAACCCCTGTTTGTATTTCTGGTCACTATCCAACTTGTTTGTCAAGTTAAACAAGTCAATACACCTTCTCTAAACATGGGATAATGTTGGCCTGGTTCAAGCCACAGTTTTCAAATCAGGGCTCCAAGTTTACACTTGACTGCAGGCCCGAAGCCAGTGATTTTAGCAATGGGTCAGTAAAGTTTTGACCGGACAAGTCCGGCCGTCTTGTCTTTTTCAATACAGCCTTAAGATAGACATGTCCATCTAGCTTGCACAAATTTGTACAAGTCGTTTAATTTTGTTCCAGTCAAAGATTTTAGCTATAAGCCCAGTACTATTTGTAGATCTTTTAACAAACGTTGATCCCTGCATATTAATTGTTTTTTCACAAAACTTGCACGGAAAACGTTGAGTATATTATAAGTAACTAGCTCAGTGAAAAGTAATTGAGTTTAACATAGAATTTTTGTTTCCTTCTTTAGAAAATCACAGGGTACAGGAAGACCTTTTGACTCCATTGGAATGAGGCAAATTGATAAAGATAGTAAGTACATTACTGTTTAATAGATGTAAATTTTTGCATTGGGATAAAGAATATAATTTGGTTTTTACCCTAACACCGATGTGTATTAAGCACTGTATACTCAGTACTTTCCTAAGTTCTGTGAAACAAATCCAAAGGCAAATCACTCGGGTGAGATTCGAACAACGACCTTTGCATTGCTAGAGCAGATGTCTTACCACTAGACCAACAAGCTAGCCCTATGGCTAGAGGCACTTCGAATCCATAACGGCGGGTACCGCAACGATTTAATTGATGTTAATTAATAGATCAAGGCACTTAAGTATAATTGCTTCGTAAAAAGTTGGGAAGGTAGTGCATTCTGCTCTACCAGCCAGGCTCCTAGTGGATGATACCCATGCCTATATCCTTACGGACTATGAAGGGGGTTGCTCTGTTTCAGCCCCAGGAGTAGGTGGCAACATGCCCCTGATGACAGTTGTTTTGGCATGACACCCCAAATCAGTTAGTGTTGCCCTCGCCATGAAGTGGCCATCCAGCCTTATGATATTGGCAATTTCTCATAGAAAAAAACAAAACATAAATAATACACCATCTTGTCTTTTGGAACAGGGATGAGAAATTTCAGACTTTTTAATTTTCTGAATTTTAAATTTGTTTACTTGGCTTCACCTTGCGAAATGGAATAGTCCCAATTTCACCTTTGATTTTATTCTGCCACATTGCTCTCAGATGCATCCAATATTTTTACAATGATGGTCGGTATGTGTGTTTTAACATCAGCTCCAAGATATACACCAGCACCAACTGGTCCTAAGTTGAAGAAAGTAGCCTCAGAGGATGCCTTGACTAATCTTAACAATAAGAAATCCCCTGAAGCTTCTGCGGTGACACCAGAAAGCCAGAAGAAACCAAGAGTCAAGCAGCCAGATCAGACTGCATCAGTGTCAGCTGGACCCGTCAAGGTTCAACAACTGAAAGTGTACATTAAGAAGAAAAGAGCCAAGAACAATGAAGGATACAAACAAGACTATGCGGTGAGATACTCAGGGTGGGGGATGTCAGAATTGTTCCTGATTTCGTAAGATTTCAACTTCCTTTCCATATCTCTTGAAAGACTTACAGGTAGGGTCATAGTTGTTCATAATAGGGAAATGTACGTAGTGCTCTTACGCAAGGATTGTATCACAGTGATAAACAAGCAGAAAGAAAACAACAATAATAGATTATGATCAAAGTTATGACAGAAATTTGTTCAGGGTGCCAGTCAGAAGTCCTAGAACCATTAACTGCTGTGTATAGCCAGGGATCACCTAAGTTTACGATACAACCTGGGAAACGGCAGCCAGGGGATTATCTCTAGGGGATGCGACCCAAAACAAAGATATTGACAAAACAGTGAGCCCACCAACATAGGGCTAGATAGCTCAGTTGGTAGATTAATCTGGAGCTTGGTTCAAATCCCGCTCAAGTCAATTTTTTTTTGTTCAACCCCAAATACTTTATAGTTGTGTCATGTTGGATTTGGAGCTTTGCATGGTTAGAAAACAATCCAGAGAATAAGGCTTGTTGTAAGACCGTGTTATGGTGGTTCTGTGAAAAGACCAGTCAGTGTAACACAATCAGTGGTACACAAGTAAACATCATGAAAGTAAACTTTGGTTATAGTCATTTAAACAAATTAATATTTCTTTGTAGAGTCTTCCAGATGGTCAGATTCACTCTTGGGATGTTGCCAGGACGGAGGAGAATAAAGTTAAGAATCGTTATGCTAACATTATTGCATGTAAGTAAAAGTGCTTGGCTAGTACTGTCTCTAAATATCTAGTTTATAAATATGCCCACACTGCATAATCAAAACTTCCTCATGGGTGGACAATTTTGACAATCAAACAAGAAAAGAAAAAAACCCACAAAACACAAGGGGTATAAATGGTCCTAAGTCGCACAAATAAACATTTATCAGATGTGAGACACTGTTCAAATATTCTGAACATGAATTTTACCTGTTTCCACGTACAGAACTAACTTCAGTGTATAGAATGTTCATTTTGTTGACGTATGTACTTGGTGCACACCTAGTCTTTACTCACACCACCATGGTGTATTGTGTTTGTTTTCTTCTTAGATGATCATTCTCGTGTGATTCTTGACAAACTTGAAGGAGATGTCAATTCTGATTATATCAACGCATGCTACATCGATGTGAGTGACAATTTAAACTAAAAGACAACCAAACATTGCTTTTATTCTGCTACCAACAGACACTCACTACATGTACCTAGAAAGACCACTGCAGACACATTAGTCATGGGATGTAGCTACAATTTATTATTTGATGGTTGAAATGATATAAAAGATACAAACAATCCACTCAAAAACTTTAGAACAACAAAATATGAAGCAGTTATTGATTGTGCAATGTGTGAGAGACAGTCTTTCCCACCACTCTCCATCATGACATTGCTCATAAATAATAAAACCATATCCACTTATTTACTGTTACTTTGCATAAATTGTCATATAAAACTCTATATTACATTCTTTTCACATGTTTTGAAATGTTATCATTTTGTTTTTGTTCTCTTTCTCACAGGGTTACAACCATCCTAACAAATATATCGCCTCACAAGGTATGCTAAAACTCTTCACGTAAAATTGACTCAGTTTTCTTGCAAAACAAATTTACATGAGTATGCATTCATAAAATGATGAGGTCAATTACCCTTTGAGATGTTTATGCCTAAGGAACTCTCCTCTGGGAGAATATTATACAAAACTAGAATGCAAAATGAAAAGAGTTTAAATAGCCATTAAGTTTCCCTTGTGGTTTATTACTTGATATACAAAGAAAAAATAGCATCATCATAAGGTGATCGGCTTACAGTATTTCAAGGTTGTATCATAAACTGGGCATGATTCCTGGCTGTAAGGCAGTAAGTATATAGTTTGAGGTGAGGCAAAGCAAAAACTTACCCAGTCAGTTTCCCTTGTGGATTATTACCAGTATATGGTTATATGACTTTTGATTGGTGCCCTTTAAACAACAATAATGCAAGGTAGAGCTAGATAGCTCAGTTGGTAGAGCACCTTCACATAAACCTGTTAGCCGCAGCTTCAAATCCCTTTCTTTGATTTTTTTCTTTTTTCTCCCCCAAATTGAAAAGAAACTTACAGGCACAGTAAGAAAATATGAGACAGATTAGTGTTGTTGTTGAAACTAGCATCTTAGAGCAGTTGTATTTATTCATTACCAGTAATGTTTTATTTCTTCAAGAGAAAAATGGAAGATGTTATGGTTTTGATTTGGTTTTTTTTGCTTAGGACCCAACCAGACTTCTACCAATGATATGTGGCGCATGGTGTGGCAAGAGAAAACCAGCATCATTGTCATGGTAACTCACTTAGTGGAAGGAGGCAAGGTAAGTAGTTGGGTTCCTATTAAGGACATTGGAAATAAGAATGAACAAGGCCCAAAATCATAAAACTGTGGATGGACAAATTTGCTAATGGCATTTTTCAAAATCATGATTTAGCTTTTGAGAAAGGCTCTTTTTAAGTTGCGTCTGATGCAAGCCTGAAGTTTTTGCTACTTCTGGGTCTAAAGCTGTCAAATGTTTGTGTGTAATTTTACCAAAAAGCATTTCTTATGACAGCAACTTTTAATTCTGAGAAGACCTTAGTCTTTGAAGAATGTGTTTAAAAGACAAGTCCAATTATTAAACTTTTCTTGCATAAATCATCAAACTATCTCAATGCAACTCCTGTGGACATCTGGTAATCAGTGGAGCCAGTTTGTGTGAAGAAGGCCTGGCTAACATCGTATTTATGAAGAGGAATGTCCAGATGTCTGAACTTGGTGACTGTTCTCTTATTTGTACACTGTTAGCTGCAATTTACAATGCTTTGTAATTGTGCATAGAGTGTCTGGCTTCTAGCCCTAGTGCTGTATTATGAGGTAGACCTAAGTGTTGTTACCAACCACTAGCATCTTGCTATAAACCTGCACCAAATATCCCTTGTTGATTTTGTTTTTTGTTTTGTTTTGTTTTGTTTTTTCAGAAAAAATGTGAGCAGTATTGGCCGTCATCCTCCAAGCATTATGGTGGGATTGAAGTGAAGCTAGATTCAGAATCTAAACTTGCTGATTACGTTACACGTAAATTCACACTCAAGAAGGTCAGTGGTTTATGATGAAGAACGTCTTAAAGTAACTTTGAAAACTAAAATGTAAATATATTTTACTATTTTTTCATTCAAAAATAGTCTATTGATAATGTATCATCGCTAAAACTCATTAGAAAGAAAGACAACAAATGCCACAAGGTGTCTTCACATTTTTATGAGAAAATTTTACAAATGTAACATAAAAACAACACAATTTACACAATACCCGCCAAGCAATGAATCTGCAGAAGGCCTGTGTGAAGCAGGCTGCTCTGCCAGAAACTTGAACTCGCTAGCAGTGAGCAAGCACAGTCTTAAAATTTGAAGATATGGTGTAACAGCATGGAACAGAAGCGATCACCCTGTCCTAAACTGATGTGGATGGCTTAGACAGATAAATAGATAGATAAACAAAACTGACTACTAGTAGTTTTGAGCCAATATTTTTGAGCCATTAGTTTTGAGCCAACAGTTTTGAGCCAACAATTTTGGCCCAACAGTTTTTAGCCAATAGTTTTGAGCCAACAGTTTTGAGCCAACAGTTTTGAGCCAACAGTTTTGAGCCAACAGTTTTGAGCCAACTGTTTTGAGCCAACAGTTTTGAGCCAACAGTTTTGAGCCAACAGTTTTGAGCCAACAGTTTTGAGCCAACAGTTTTGAGCCATTAGTTTTGAGCCAACTGTTTTGAGCCAACAGTTTTGAGCCAACAGTTTTGAGCCATTAGTTTTGAGCCAATAGTTTTGAGCTAACAGTTTTGAGCCAACAGTTTTGAGCCAATAGTTTTGAGCCAATAGTTTTGAGCTAACAGTTTTGAGCCAACAGTTTTGAGCCAATAGTTTTGAGCCAATAGTTTTGAGCCAACAGTTTTGAGCCAACAGTTTTGAGCCAACAGTTTTGAGCCAACAGTTTTGAGCCAACAGTTTTGAGCCAACAGTTTTGAGCCAACAGTTTTGAGCCAACAGTTTTGAGCCAATAGTTTTGACCCAATAGTTTTGAGCCAACAGTTTTGAGCCAACAGTTTTGAGCCAACAGTTTTGAGCCAATAGTTTTGAGCCAATAGTTTTGAGCTAACAGTTTTGAGCCAACAGTTTTGAGCCAACAGTTTTGAGCCAATAGTTTTGAGCCAACAGTTTTGAGCCAACAGTTTTGAGCCAACAGTTTTGAGCCAATAGTTTTGAGCTAACAGTTTTGAGCCAACAGTTTTGAGCCAATAGTTTTGAGCCAACAGTTTTGAGCCAATAGTTTTGAGCCAACTGTTTTGAGCCAACAGTTTTGGGCCAACAGTTTTGAGCCAATAGTTTTGAGCCAACAGTTTTGAGCCAATAGTTCTTGCAGTCTTTACTTCAGGTGATTATTATAAGAGTTCTGCCACTGAAATCTTCAGGAGAAGTTAATACCTTGAAAGGCGTGGAGAAGCGTCATGCTAATCTGCAGGAATCATGATCTTTAATTGTAATTTTCCACCCAAACCTTAAATAATTGTAGAATTCATTTTGTCATAAATGGATATAAAAAGAAAATTGCTGCTGTTTTTCTAAGTTATGCCTAGATTTAATATGTTCACAGAAGGACTCTGCTAGGGTCAAGTGTCAGGCCACTAATTATTTTTTTGCATTTATACCATAGGTCCTTTTGGTTGGTAAGCAGTTTGCAATAGCTAATACTATTTTTTATTCACAGACTTGAGAGTGAGAAAACTTTTATTTACTTTTCATAATTTGTTCAAAAATGTGTCTTAACCATTGTTAAGGTTTTATTTTGTCGTTAATGAGTTCTACTTGAAAAACAAGGAGCTTGAACGTTCTATTTGAGAATGTTTGGTAAAAACCAAAGGAAGAAAAGAAAAAGAAAAGTTTTCCTTCAAAACACTAAATGGAAGGTGTTTGTTTTGTGATTTTACAGGAGGGTGAGACAAGAAAGCTGACACAGTTTCATTTCACTTCCTGGCCTGATATGGGTCTGCCTAAGTATGTCAGCCCACTGCTGTACTTTGTCTACACTGTTAAGGCATCTATCACTCCTAAAACAGGACCAATCATTGTACATTGCAGGTAAGAAACAATGGTGTGGGTTTGTATCCCAGTCAAGGCATGTGTGTCCTTAAGCAAGGCACTTAACCATTATTGCCTTGCCCTTCTGATGAGAGGTACAGCACGTAAAAAGAACCCAGAACACTTATTGCTAAGAGAAGGGTCTTGCCCTGATGTTTCTGGTATGGTTTGGCAGCAAGTTGTGCCATCGCACTTCCCTAGTGGGTGCTTTGATGGTTTACATACTAATTCCTTTGTAACAAATCCCTTACCTGCTTGTATCTCTTTGTTCCAGCACCTTGAGTACCTTATTGGTAGACACATGCATTATGTAAGACTCTGATATTATTATTACAATTATTATGATAACATAAAACTCTCTGGCTTATTATCTTTTGGAGTAGATTTCCAGAGTGGGACTAACCTTATTTTTCTTCATTCTGTATCCATGACAGTTCTTTCTGACCCAAACCTATTGTAAATTAAATCAGATTGTAGCAATTGTTATATGTAGTATTTTGACACTGTGAACAAATTAGGAAAGTGGCAAGATTTTGTTGTTCAGAAAAGTGAATTTTGGTTTTACTGGGTATCATTCTTATAATTATTTATTTGTATTCAAAGCTTATGGGAATAAGTCCCAACATCACAATTTGTCCTGTGGGCCACCACTGCCATATTCTAACCATACCTTTGGTCTAATCCTCCAGTGCTGGTGTTGGTCGTACAGGAACCTTCATTACTCTAGATGCAATGCTTGATCAAGCTAAGTCAGAGAGAAAGATTGATGTTCTCAAGTTTGTTGCTGATATGCGAGATAGAAGAATTAAGATGATCCAAACACAAGTAAGTCCCTACCCCAAAGAAGTACTTATCAACATTTTTCTTCCAAAATTGATGCACATTATTTAAATTTCAACATTTTACACAACTTTTAAAGCCCTACGTAGTCTCTGACCCCCCTCCCCCACTCCCTTCATACTCTTTGTACAATTATGAAAATGTTGGAAACTTTGGACGGCTCCTAAGCCTGGATATACTTTACTCTCTTGGGAAGCACTAATTTACTGGGAAGCAAATGGATTAACATTAAAAAACAGCTCCCACTAATCATCTTTTTCATGGAAGTTTGCGCTGCAGTTAGTTTCACATGAAGTATAAACCATGCTTTATATCCTAAATAATGTGATGTGTTTTAGGCATGTTAATTGATGTCATAATTGTAACGGGGATAAAGGATATAAAAAATTATTCTATTTTGTAATTTCACCAATGTTGAATGTTTTAGGCATGGAAAGTGATTGTAGGAGGGGCCCTGGTTTGGAGAAACAAGTGCAATTACAAGCAATAGTTTTCACTGAATAATTAAATTCAAATTTATATGCATCATTTATGATAAGCCAATTTATATTTTGCCTTTTTTAAACACTTCAATTTTACCACTTTAGAGATTGAGTTGGTATTAATACATGGTATGGCATTTGACATTATTGAGGAAACTGCATCGGTACACGATATGATCCAATATCATTCCTCAGGATGTTGACCAGGTGTTACCAGAATCGTTAACCCATATCCTGCCTAAGCCCATGTAACTCTTATTGCTGCATTTATAAAACAAACAATCATTCTTTACTGCTTTGCAAATAAATATATATACTGTACAATGTCAGAAAGAGCACATAATTCTCTTTAATATGATATAAATTGTTGCCATGTTTCCCATCTTATATCACTAGTAATGAGATTATAAAGAAAGACAAAAACTTCTATTCATCTCTCCCGCTAACAGCATTTGTGTGTTCTACGGAAATTCCCATAGTAAGGCAGATATGGGTTTATAGCTGCAACTCTTTTTTAGAAAATTAATTCGCTAAGCAAAACTTAGCAGGGAACCAGTCATGAATGTTAAACACTTCATAGCATTTTGACTTGAAATCTGATTCTGCTAAGCAGAATCTTTCTGTGCTAAGCGATGTTATAATATGAAAATTGGCTGGATGTCTGGATTGCTTTTGTTGATATTAGTTGTTTGACATTGTGCTGTCTTTACTGTTTTTCAGGAGCAATACATGTTCATCTTTGATGCACTACTTGAGGCATTTGTTTTTGGTCAGACCTGGATTTCTGTCGATGATATCAAGAAGGAATATGACAGACTGAAGACACCTAGTCCCCATGGAAACTCCTCAATACTTGAAGATGAATTCAATGTAAGTCAACCCCACATATAGTTTTACAGAAGGAGATTCCCTTCAAGCTGGCAATTTGAATCGTTGCGTCAACATCAATGGGCAGAGATGCCTGTGATGCATAAGAGAATTAGCATTGTGCACATTTGTATCCTAGTAATGGTGGAAAACACTAGTACGGGACATCACAATGGATTGATCTATAGTTTTCTAAAAGCACATGTTTTTACAAAGCATCTGGTAAGGATTCATACATGTACTCAAATTATGGGACCTGGGGTCAATTTCACAAAACCCTTCCTAACTTAGGACTAGTCCTAGGCAATGCTAGGAGATAGGACTAGTCCTAAGTTAAGACCAGTTACTGGTCCTAACTTCAGATAAGACTAGTCTCTGAACCCACACTCGGCCACGACACGCCACAACGTAACAATTCAACTAATACTGAATTTAAAATTGCTGTTTCAAGTTATGACCTGACTTCTAGAGATTATGTTAGAATATGTCAATTTTATAAGCTTTGGTGTGTTCTCTAACACTAAGTTCTTCATCCTCAACCAACAGACGACATACAAAATAAACCAACATTGATAAATCTCTTATTGGGAACAGGTCACATAGTGAAGCTGTCTTTAGTACCTTTCACACAAGACAACTTATCCTGGGAATTTGATTTGTGGTGTGAAAAGGGTTATTGGTTGGTTCTGAGGCAGACATCTGTAGCTTTTCAGTTGCAAAAAGTTTTTCCAACTGGAACAATTTATTTTTATAGCTTGAATATTCTCATAGAGAGACAGATTTGTCAAATATTTAGGAAATAGTTAACCATTTCTAATACATGAGTAGACAAAAATTTACGCTTACTTTCAATAATTTGTTTCAGAAATTGACAGCACTTCAATCTCCAGCTAAAGGAGATAGATATCGAGGTGGGAAGGATCCTCTTAATGCAGACAAGAATAGGTTCCCAGACTGTCTCCCATGTAAGTTACGAATAGGTTCCCAGACTGTCTCCCATGTATGTTAAGAATAGGTTCCCAGACTGTCTCCCATGTAAGTTAAGAATAGGTTCCCAGACTGTCTCCCATGTAAGTTACGAATAGGTTCCCAGACTGTCTCCCATGTAAGTTAAGAATAGGTTCCCAGACTGTCTCCCATGTAAGTTACGAATAGGTTCCCAGACTGTCTCCCATGTATGTTAAGAATAGGTTCCCAGACTGTCTCCCATGTAAGTTAAGAATAGGTTCCCAGACTGTCTCCTATGTAAGTTAAGAATAGGTTCCCAGACTGTCTCCCTTGTAAGTTAAGAATAGGTTCCCAGACTGTCTCCCATGTAAGTTAAGAATAGGTTCCCAGACTGTCTCCCATGTAAGTTAAGAATAGGTTCCCAGACTGTCTCCCATGTATGTTAAGAATAGGTTCCCAGACTGTCTCCCATGTAAGTTAAGAATAGGTTCCCAGACTGTCTCCCATGTAAGTTAAGAATAAGTTCCCAGACTGTCTCCCATGTAAGTTAAGAATAGGTTCCCAGACTGTATCCCTTGTAAGTTAAGAATAGGTTCCCAGACTGTCTCCCATGTAAGTTACGAATAGGTTCCCAGACTGTCTCCCATGTAAGTTACGAATAGGTTCCCAGACTGTCTCCCATGTAAGTTAAGAATAGGTTCCCAGACTTGAAATATGTTGATCTATGCACGGTGTGGTGCAAGAAACCTAATCATTGACTGTGTTTTCATTTAACATTGTTTGAACATTTCCATAGAAATGTATGATGTATTTTGATGAGTCTAACAGACTAAATCTTTGGTTATAGTTGATCGTTGCCGTCCTTACCTCATGACAATGGGTGAAGACCACAGTACTAACTACATCAATGCTTCATATATCAATGTAAGTAGCAACTTTTTTTTTTACTAATCCTAGCTTTGTTTCTGTATTGAGCACTCAGAATATCGCGCAAGTCTCGCCCGTATATCCAAACACTTTTGGGAACCTGGGGTTCTCACATAAATTGCTGAAGGACCCAAACTGGCGCAACTAAGATTATTGTGTTGATGTTGTCGGGTAAATTTTCTGTTAAAATTTTGATAAAAATATTGAATCCAAGCTTAACTCAAACCTAAATGCTGTCAGCTTCTGACTGTAGGCCTACCTTAGTGTTACCCAAATCATCATCAAAACTTTCTGATGATGTTTTGTGTAACAGTAATTGATGTATTGTCGACTTTGTTCCAACAATGACAGCATTGAAACAAATGTACTTATCTTCAAGCAAACCTGAATCCTAGATTCTGATTGGTCAACCCACAGCAGCAAGAGGTGTGATTTAAACCTATATTGCATGGCCCATATCACACCCTGCGTATTGTGCTATTTTAAGCTATACACAAACACAGCTGATCAAACACAGCATATTGCGTCTAGCTGCTTGTCAAGTTTGCTTGAAGATAAATTCATTATCACATGCACGTTCGTTGAATATGGAAAAATATAGCGCAGCTGTGTCCCAATATCCAACTCGGCCTTTGGTTTTATTAGGTTGGGGATGCAGAAGCGCTATATTTGTCCCTATTCCACTCACACTTGTGTGATAACTAATAAAACATATGTTCTGAAAACTCTGAGTGATTATTGGTATGTTTGTGTTATGACATAGGGTTATTGGAAGCGTGATCAGTACATAACCACCCAGCTTCCTCTGCCTAATACAAGTATTGACTTCTGGAGTATGATCTATGATTACAAGTCATCAACTATCGTCATGCTGAATCCAGTGGACCCTAATGATCAGGTAGCTTAGTTTCCTTCTTCCAATTAAATCTACTGAACCAAACTGAGACTGGAAGGGACGGTAAAAAAACGATGGGCCATTAAGCCCTAGGTCCCGTGTACTAGGATTGGTAGTGCATGTAAAACAACCTAGAACACTTATCATGACAGAGTAGTGGTTAACCCCGGTGTTTCTGGTTGCCAGAGCAAGTGCCCTCGTTTACAGGTTTCCTCAGGCTTGTGAGCTACAGTGATAAAGTTCACTTATGAGGCATCTTTGGTTTCATTACCAGAAGTGTGTATTATCAATAATAATGCTAATAATGGTCATTAAAGCACAGGTGTCCACCAATTTGGACTCTCCTGGTGCATGGACATTATCACCTGGTCAGTGTAGTTCCTGAAACAATCCCAACTTGGCCAAGTAGGCCTCTCAATGTGCCTTTGTTGTCACCCTTGTTTGTTGGGTCCTAAGTACTCCTGGAACCATCCCAACTCGGTATGCAGCACCGGCAGCCAATAATATAATAATATATTGTATTTGTATAGCGCCTACTGCAGGCCAGCCTCTAAGCGCTTAACATTCAGTATTTCCTGCAAGGTATTTGGGGCTACGTTTTGAAGTATGAGACCTACTCCTTTACATAGCACCTTGTAATGGTTTACAAGGTGCTGTGGCGCAATATGCAGCCGATCAAACCAGGAACACCGGGGCGGACCCCTTCTCTTTTCGATAAGTGCACTGGGTTCTTTTTCGTGCGTTACACAACGCCCAGGATCATCGGCTTTACGTCCCATCCGAAGGACGAAGCAATCATGGTTAAGTGTCTTGCTTAAGGACACAGGTGTCACGACTGGGGCTCGAACCCACACTCTGCTGATCAGAAACACCAGAGCTTGAGTCCAGTGATCTTATCCACTCGGCCACGACACGCCATATGGGCACACATGTTGCTTATCATTCATGTCAACAATCACTACCCTCACAATGTACCCAATATAGTCCTGGGTGACGAGAAGCAATTTAAGTTAAAGGTCTTGCAGAAATAAATGTCACAACTAGGACTTAAACCCACACTCTGATGACTTGGCTTTGGTTTGATGAGCTAGACCTCAAGGCTATGACACACTACCATGACTGTTCATTAATCCTTGTTTCTCATTGTTTGATAGACTATGGACAGATACTGGCCAGAGAAGAGTATGGGTGCCTTTGGTCCATTGAATGTCCATTTGGTTTCTGCTGATAATGAAGAAGGCATTGAGAGTAGAACCTTTACTATCGACAACATGAACAAACCAGTAAGTCTAACAAGAAAATGTTATGAATGAGAAAATTTAATTCTCAAAAAGTGATTCCAATTGCGAACAATATAGGTTACCAACAGACCCCAAAAGGTCAAGCAGTGCTCTCACTGACCTCTCATTGGCTGGTAGTTGTATGTATGCGTACATTTCCATTGTTTGTCCTGACTGATTGCCACGTATGCAAGGGATCTGTATCAAAGGTCCTGGGATTGATGTCACAAACTGAATGCATCAATAGAAGAGTCCTAAAGTTACTTTGTGTTGTCTCTAGATTGACAGTAGTCCTTGTTTTGATTTCTGTCATTATGCAAGAAGTAGGGACGCTCTCAAATCAAGTTAAAATATGATTGCTCATTGGCCCACCTTGTGCCCATCTTTTCATCATTTCATGTTTACTTTAAGACCATGATGCCTGGATAACATGAATACAAGGTCTTTAATGGACTTTATTTCTCATTTCAGAGTGACAAACCACACACAATCAAGCAGTTTGACTTCCAGGGATGGTCCTTAGATGAGGAACTACCACCTTCACCTGTCTCGATACTGAAATTGATTTACTGTGTACAGAGATGGCATGAGAAGTCACAAGGAGGTCCTCTCACTGTGCAATGCATGTAAGTCAAGAATATTTAGTAATAAACCACAAGGGAAACTGACTGGGTAAATTTGAACTAATTTGGGGTTGAACAAAGACAAATTGACTTATCAAAGTTGTGTCTAGGTAAATCCTTTTGAGACCATTCACTTCTGTATAATCTTTACCATACAGACATGGCTAGTTTTGTTGATTTAAATTGACTTAATTTTTCAGTAAAATATTTCTGAAAAAACTGATACAAAACTAAAATTTGATTTTGTTTGAAAAATGTACGAAATAGGTTTATACGGGAACTACTGGAAGATGTCAGTTTAAGACATGATTTTAGACATTTTTGGTTGAGTGTAAGGAGGTCAAATCTTATGGCAGTATGGGGCTGCCTTTAGCGTTTTGATGCGAGCCACTTGCAGCAGTTTGGGTCTATGAAGTGTGAAACCATTACCCATTGACCCCTTTGTTTTATTTAACCAGTGAAGCTTTCTAGTTGTTAGTCTGCAAGACATTTGTATAAAAACACCACATAATTAAACTGAAAACTTCATCAAACTAGACCATCACATTTTCCAGAAAACGTTAATAATGTCTAATGTTTTTCCAGGAGTTTTTTTGCTCTTCAAAATTTCAACTTAGTATTGAGAGACAAGTTTCTCATGGCAGTATTTAAGATGAAAACATTCAGTAGAACAATCAGTTAATATGGGGTTAAAAATAAAGAAGCAGCCAGATTAAAGATTGTTTTAAGATGTAACATTCACCTGAAGATGAGTACAGCACACTGTTCAAAATATAGTTGATTTCAACTCGTGTTCTTCTCAGAACAGGTTCTCGTCAGAACCAACACTTCCCCTTAAAGAAAATTTGGTTCACATGATTGTTACACGTAAACCTACACAGTTCCTGTTACCATCTCAAACACGGCTTTCCCTTTCAGTGATGGTGTACGTTGTTGTGGGGTTTTCTGTGCCATCATGACAATGCTAGACAGGATAAAGACTGAGGAAAAAGTGGATGTCTTTCAAGCTGTTCGAAGTGTACGTAATAACAGGCCGAGCATGGTCCCATCACTGGTAAGATTATACTGTTACTGTCCATAACATAGAGATACTCTCAAAGTTAGGGTCAAAGAGTGGTTTATGTCAGCGTAGTACTCATTTATAGGCCGAATTGTCAATAAAGATACAATAAAAATCACCTGTGAAAGTTTCGGCTCAGTACATTGTCTACTTGTTGAGAGAACTGGAAAAAACTCACTGAATTTTCATCAGGAACGTTGAACCAATTTTAATCTCAAAAACTTGAGTGATGGAGGTGTACATTTAAGAAATATTTGTTTATTGATTTCTAATCAATATGGGCGTTTTAGTTGAAAGAAATTACACACTTTTTTCTTGGGTTCATTATGGAAGTTTGACTCTACCTTTGAAGCACAGGTTTGAGACATTAACCCACTCATTGATCCCAATCATTCTTGCTGAATAGTAGAGGTGGCTTATCCTAGCCCCGTCAGGTCTTGCTTTGTCAATTCATTTTCTGGTAAACGAATGTTTGTATTCTCCTTTTGAAGACTGTTAAAATCTTGTGCGCTTTGGAATATTGGGTTTATCAAAGTTCTCAATTTTGTTTCATTTACACATTTGAACAATGTACTTGAGAACCCCAAGGCTCCCCAATGATTAAATACCATGAGATTTGTACATCAGCATTCTATTGTATGATCTATCAGCGGTAGAGAATTGACTTGAGAAATTGGTTAACTGGGCAGAAGGTCAAAATAGCTGTGGGTAGATTAGGAATAGGATCAATAGCAGGCATGTGATTTTTCAAGATTCCTGGTTGCAGGGTTTTCAAAGAATCTCCACAGGAAGAAGTCACCACGGGGAGAAACAAAGGGAGAAATTAATAGTCCACATTGTGTCCAACCCTGTAGTTTTGATGCACAGAGTCTGCAAACCTCCTGAATTGTAACATCTGATGCACAGAGTCTGTAAACCTCCTGAATTGTAACATCTGATACACAGAGTCTGTAAACCTCCTGAATTGTAACATCTGATGCACAGAGTCTGTAAACCTCCTGAATTGTAACATCTGATACACAGAGTCTGTAAACCTCCTGAATTGTAACATCTGATGCACAGAGTCTGTAAACCTCCTGAATTGTAACATCTGATACACAGAGTCTGTAAACCTCCTGAATTGTAACATCTGATGCACAGAGTCTGTAAACCTCCTGAATTGTAACATCTGATACACAGAGTCTGTAAACCTCCTGAATTGTAACATCTGATACACAGAGTCTGTAAACCTCCTGAATTGTAACATCTGATACACAGAGTCTGTAAACCTCCTGAATTGTAACATCTGATGCACAGAGTCTGTAAACCTCCTGAATTGTAACATCTGATACACAGAGTCTGTAAACCTCCTGAATTGTAACATCTGATGCACAGAGTCTGTAAACCTCCTGAATTGTAACATCTGATGCACAGAGTCTGTAAACCTCCTGAATTGTAACATCTGATGCACCGAGTCTGCAAACCTCCTGAATTGTAACATCTGATACACAGAGTCTGCAAACCTCCTGAATTGTAACATCTGATACACAGAGTCTGTAAACCTCCTGAATTGTAACATCTGATGCACAGAGTCTGTAAACCTCCTGAATTGTAACATCTGATACACAGAGTCTGTAAACCTCCTGAATTGTAACATCTGATGCACAGAGTCTGTAAACCTCCTGAATTGTAACATCTGATACACAGAGTCTGTAAACCTCCTGAATTGTAACATCTGATACACAGAGTCTGTAAACCTCCTGAATTGTAACATCTGATACACAGAGTCTGTAAACCTCCTGAATTGTAACATCTGATGCACAGAGTCTGTAAACCTCCTGAATTGTAACATCTGATACACAGAGTCTGTAAACCTCCTGAATTGTAACATCTGATGCACAGAGTCTGTAAACCTCCTGAATTGTAACATCTGATACACAGAGTCTGTAAACCTCCTGAATTGTAACATCTGATACACAGAGTCTGTAAACCTCCTGAATTGTAACATCTGATACACAGAGTCTGTAAACCTCCTGAATTGTAACATCTGATACACAGAGTCTGTAAACCTCCTGAATTGTAACATCTGATACACAGAGTCTGTAAACCTCCTGAATTGTAACATCTGATACACAGAGTCTGTAAACCTCCTGAATTGTAACATCTGATACACAGAGTCTGTAAACCTCCTGAATTGTAACATCTGATACACGGAGTCTGTAAACCTCCTGAATTGTAACATCTGATGCACAGAGTCTGTAAACCTCTTGAATTGTAACATCTGATACACGGAGTCTGTAAACCTCCTGAATTGTAACATCTGATGCACAGAGTCTGTAAACCTCCTGAATTGTAACATCTGATACACAGAGTCTGTAAACCTCCTGAATTGTAACATCTGATACACAGAGTCTGTAAACCTCCTGAATTGTAACATCTGATACACAGAGTCTGTAAACCTCCTGAATTGTAACATCTGATGCACAGAGTCTGTAAACCTCCTGAATTGTAACATCTGTAACACAGAGTCTGTAAACCTCCTGAATTGTAACATCTGATGCACAGAGTCTGTAAACCTCCTGAATTGTAACATCTGATACACAGAGTCTGTAAACCTCCTGAATTGTAACATCTGATGCACAGAGTCTGCAAACCTCCTGAATTGTAACATCTGATACACAGAGTCTGTAAACCTCCTGAATTGTAACATCTGATGCACAGAGTCTGTAAACCTCCTAAATTGTAACATCTGATGCACAGAGTCTGTAAACCTCCTAAATTGTAACATCTGATACACAGAGTCTGTAAACCTCCTGAATTGTAACATCTGATGCACAGAGTCTGTAAACCTCCTGAATTGTAACATCTGATACACAGAGTCTGTAAACCTCCTGAATTGTAACATCTGAAACACAGAGTCTGTAAACCTCCTGAATTGTAACATCTGATACACAGAGTCTGTAAACCTCCTGAATTGTAACATCTGATACACAGAGTCTGTAAACCTCCTGAATTGTAACATCTGATACACAGAGTCTGCAAACCTCCTGAATTGTAACATCTGATGCACAGAGTCTGTAAACCTCCTAAATTGTAACATCTGATACACAGAGTCTGCAAACCTCCTGAATTGTAACATCTGATGCACAGAGTCTGTAAACCTCCTGAATTGTAACATCTGATGCACAGAGTCTGCAAACCTCCTGAATTGTAACATCTGATGCACAGAGTCTGCAAACCTCCTGAATTGTAACATCTGATACACAGAGTCTGTAAACCTCCTGAATTGTAACATCTGATACACAGAGTCTGTAAACCTCCTGAATTGTAACATCTGATACACAGAGTCTGCAAACCTCCTGAATTGTAACATCTGATACACAGAGTCTGCAAACCTCCTGAATTGTAACATCTGATGCACAGAGTCTGTAAACCTCCTGAATTGTAACATCTGATACACAGAGTCTGTAAACCTCCTAAATTGTAACATCTGATACACAGAGTCTGTAAACCTCCTAAATTGTAACATCTGATACACAGAGTCTGTAAACCTCCTGAATTGTAACATCTGATACACAGAGTCTGTAAACCTCCTGAATTGTAACATCTGATGCACAGAGTCTGTAAACCTCCTGAATTGTGACATCTGATACACAGAGTCTGCAAACCTCCTGAATTGTAACATCTGATACACAGAGTCTGCAAACCTCCTGAATTGTAACATCTGATGCACAGAGTCTGTAAACCTCCTAAATTGTAACATCTGATACACAGAGTCTGCAAACCTCCTGAATTGTAACATCTGATGCACAGAGTCTGTAAACCTCCTGAATTGTAACATCTGATGCACAGAGTCTGCAAACCTCCTGAATTGTAACATCTGATGCACAGAGTCTGCAAACCTCCTGAATTGTAACATCTGATACACAGAGTCTGTAAACCTCCTGAATTGTATCATCTGATACACAGAGTCTGTAAACCTCCTGAATTGTAACATCTGATACACAGAGTCTGCAAACCTCCTGAATTGTAACATCTGATGCACAGAGTCTGTAAACCTCCTGAATTGTAACATCTGATACACAGAGTCTGTAAACCTCCTGAATTGTAACATATGATGCACAGAGTCTGTTAACCTCCTGAATTGTAACATCTGATGCACAGAGTCTGCAAACCTCCTGAATTGTAACATCTGATACACAGAGTCTGTAAACCTCCTGAATTGTAACATCTGATACACAGAGTCTGTAAACCTCCTGAATTGTAACATCTGATACACAGAGTCTGTAAACCTCCTGAATTGTAACATCTGATGCACAGAGTCTGTAAACCTCCTGAATTGTAACATCTGATACACAGAGTCTGTAAACCTCCTGAATTGTAACATCTGATGCACAGAGTCTGTAAACCTCCTGAATTGTAACATCTGATACACAGAGTCTGTAAACCTCCTGAATTGTAACATCTGATACACAGAGTCTGCAAACCTCCTTAATTGTAACATATGATGCACAGAGTCTGTAAACCTCCTGAATTGTAACATCTGATGCACAGAGTCTGCAAACCTCCTGAATTGTAACATCTGATGCACAGAGTCTGTAAACCTCCTGAATTGTAACATATGATGCACAGAGTCTGTAAACCTCCTGAATTGTAACATCTGATGCACAGAGTCTGTAAACCTCCTGAATTGTAACATCTGATACACAGAGTCTGTAAACCTCCTGAATTGTAACATCTGATACACGGAGTCTGCAAACCTCCTGAATTGTAACATCTGATACACAGAGTCTGTAAACCTCCTGAATTGTAACATCTGATGCACAGAGTCTGTAAACCTCCTGAATTGTAACATCTGATACACAGAGTCTGTAAACCTCCTGAATTGTAACATCTGATGCACAGAGTCTGTAAACCTCCTGAATTGTAACATCTGATACACAGAGTCTGCAAACCTCCTGAATTGTAACATCTGATACACAGAGTCTGCAAACCTCCTGAATTGTAACATCTGATGCACAGAGTCTGCAAACCTCCTGAATTGTAACATCTGATGCACAGAGTCTGCAAACCTCCTGAATTGTAACATCTGATGCACAGAGTCTGTAAACCTCCTGAATTGTAACATCTGATGCACAGAGTCTGCAAACCTCCTGAATTGTAACATCTGATGCACAGAGTCTGTAAACCTCCTGAATTGTAACATCTGATACACGGAGTCTGCAAACCTCCTGAATTGTAACATCTGATACACAGAGTCTGTAAACCTCCTGAATTGTAACATCTGATGCACAGAGTCTGTAAACCTCCTGAATTGTAACATCTGATACACAGAGTCTGTAAACCTCCTGAATTGTAACATCTGATACACGGAGTCTGCAAACCTCCTGAATTGTAACATCTGGCAGGTTCGGAGGTCTAGAACAAGGCGTATCCCAGGCCTGAAATAATTTGATATTTCATCGTGAGATTAAAGTATTGTAAACTGGGGATTGTGTTTTAATGTAAAACTAAAGAAGCAACTATCGTCTTGTATAGTTCTCATAAACAACAAACACTTGACAATATTATTGATTTATGCTGTCTCAGCTCAAACATTCAAATAATTTAACCAACAAGTTGTTTTGTTGTCAATCACAGGAACAGTATGATTTCTGTTACCAGACAGCCCTTCGTCATCTACAATCCTTTGACATCTACGAGAACTTCAAGTAGAGCAACAATACCAACAGTGTATCTAAAACCTGTTCAGTCTGAACTTAAAGTAGTGTCTTTCATAGCTATATAAAATTATAGTAATTACAATAATGCTCTTTGAGGAAAATCTTATGTAATAGAAACATCAAAAGCGGATGGCAACAGGAAACTTAACAAAGTACCACTGTGATAATGCAAGATTAGTCTGCCAAGGTGAGTCACTGAGTGAATGCATGTACAGTACACAGTCATCCCTCCTATTGACTGGTTATATAACATAATTACTCTGTGATAAAAGCTTTATTTCACTTTGTGAACTGTACATTTAATTTTGCTTACCTTTCAAAAAAACCCAGAGTAAAACATATTGTCAAGCAGTTTGGGTACTGGGATGCAGAACCATCATTTAATACTATCATTGGAAGGCCAAATTGAGTAGACCTAAACAAATTGGCCATACCATAAACTAGCTACTAAAAAGTACAATTAACCAGAACAAATCCTTCGTAATGTAAAGGTACATCATGAAACTGCAGTTAACACTGGTAAGGGAACAGCTGTGTTGAATGAAATTAATGTACATGTACATGTTAAACCAAAATTGCATCCCTGGGATTTTATGTTTTTGAGGAGAACAGAAGATTCCATGAACTTCCCTACACGCATAATACAAAAATGTAGTCTTTCTGACAAAGTTTTAAATAATACCAAACAGGTCTTTATAATGATTGTGAGTGCTAATATAGTATAAAGATTTAATGGTTGAAAATATCATTAAACTTAATGTGTAATAATGTATAATTGTAATTTAATGCAACTCAAATGCTTGCATACTTTAAGGTTCATTTTAGTATAAAGTTGAAAGTTTTTCTGAAATAATGTAACCACAACAAGTAAATCTTCACGCTTTACCAAACAATTATTTCTATGTGGATTATAATTTCTAATAATTGGTAAAAAAAAGTCACAGTTTCTTTAATTTCCTTTTAAATACAAAGTTCTTATGGTCTAAAACTAAGAATCCTGTAGATATTTCTTTTGTAGCAATTTATGCCTAGTATTTATTCACTCTTAATCATTAATTGTTTTGTACTAATTAAGGGAAATTAAGAGATTTCAATCAGAAGATCCAGGGTACAGAAGATGATTGTTACTTTTAAATTGAATACATGGTGCTTTTTTACCTTACAAATGAATATTGAACTATGTGCTCTATATCTGTAAGTGTGTTGATATTCTTTGTAAGGTTGACTGCTTTGAAGATGGTGCGACTTTTAAATTTTTCAAGACTGTCCAGGTAAAAAGGTAAAAAGTGCAGTGTGTTAACCAAAACTTGGTGAATATAGCCCTTGCAAATACTCCAACCACATCATCACCCTCAGTGATCTGTCCT
This sequence comes from Pisaster brevispinus, assembly GCA_023634235.1. Taxonomy (NCBI): domain Eukaryota; kingdom Metazoa; phylum Echinodermata; class Asteroidea; order Forcipulatida; family Asteriidae; genus Pisaster; species Pisaster brevispinus. The sequence goes on along the minus strand of JAMKCF010000029.1, from coordinate 2,260,903 downwards.
TGGAACTAAAGACAGTTGTCTGTAGATCAGCACTCTCCAATGCTTGGCTACTAAGCAAGATATATCAAGATTTATTAAATAAACATATGATCCAATAAGTGTAATCTTAGATTGGTTCTAGGGGTAGTTAAATATCCATGTAGAACGAATTAATCTTCAAAACAATAGACAGTACAGTCATTTAAAAGGTCTACTCAACATATGAAATAACATTGTTCTGTGATCAAAATGTATCTTAAGAACTGAACAATCTTCTGAGAGAACAAATCTTAAATCTTCAGGTAGCTGTTTGAATAGTCTGGAAATAATGTAAAGTGGGACAATTGCATTGTTGTTCAGGAGATATCCTACAATGGTCCATTGTTTTATTTTATTTTTTTAATTCAAGAATATCCCTCGATCGGTGGATGACAACGAATGTCTTTTTTTAGTATTTATAAATAATTCAACATCAAAACATTTTCAAAAAGACAAGAGGCAAAGTTTGAAATGTGAAAGCTACTCTGACTTCGAACCAAACTGAATGCACTGAAATACAACTTGTTAGAGTTATGCATATTGAACTATTTGAATTCTTAAATTAGAAATTTAAAAAACTTGAGATTTTTTTTATAAATCAATTTTTTTCTCATGCCAAAAGGTTGATTAGAGTAAGAAACACTGATTTCAAATAAATTTGAAAAGAAGTAGTGTTTCCCTTTAAAGCGTTGATAATCCAACACTATAAACATCACCAACGCTATAAACAGCACCAACGCTACAAACAGAACATGCTTTAAACAGCACCAATGCTATAAACAGCACAATGCTATAAACAGCACCAATGCTATAAACAGCACCAATGCTATAAACAGCACCAATGCTATAAATTGGATATATTTGTACTACACAGGGTAACTTCCTATTTGTAATTTTATATGTATATTTTTATTACAGAATTATATGAAAGTGACCATTGTATGTTTTATACAACTCAAATTAAAGTAACCATGGTATGGTTTCTTTATAAAGTACACACCACGTTTCTGTTTTAATATCCATACTCAACTCACTTCTTGTTATAATGAGCATTGCTTAAAATGAACATGAACAAATGAAGTCACTGTACTGACATAACTTAGAATTAGTAAACGAATTCAGTCGAAAATTGTAAGAAAGATGGACATTAGTTTAGAGATATCAGAAAATTGTGCACTAAGACACCGCAATTTTGTAATACTGGTTTTGATTACGGCACTTAGGAGCACACATCGACTTGGTGTAAAATCTATTACCTGATGGTTTTTGTATGAAAACATGCTGTGTTAGTCTAAAATTCTAATCGGTCTCTGTATATATTTTGTTTCATGAAAATAGCCAAAGTATTTTTGTTTTGTTTCAGTTTCTAACTCAGTTTATGCACCTATTATCTTTACTCATAACAGTACCTTTTTAAACTATGGTTTAAGTTGTGATACAAGTACAATCAACTAGCATTGCTTTGTAATATTTCTACCAGACACGGCAGTGCTTTTCTATAATGTGTTTTGTAATTTACCACCAGCAGTTAATATAATCCGTTATAGGGAAACAGTTTGTGATGATTGACCCACATCTCAAATACAAACAATTTCCATTGTCTTTTTCAAAATAATATTGGCATTTATCTTGAACATTGATCAATTAAAATGCTTGAAGTTACTTTTTATTGAACATGTTAAACAATTTTATAGACATCATGGGGCATCCATCTTGTAGTTCTCCCATCGAAATCAGTGTAACCAGAGTGAGGCTGAAAGGGTAATTAGTCTGGTCCATGGTATAGATTTGAATCTGTATTCATGACTAATAATGCACACGGGGGATCTGACAAAAGATGGTTTCAGCATGATAAAGCTCTGTTATACAAGTTTGTATAGGTCTATCATTTGACTGTTGGCGGTAATGGAGCCTTTACTTATCTTGATTGTAAGTGGTGAAATTAGCTCTTCTTTAGCAGCCTGTTCGGGCATCAAAAACTTGAGATCACAAACGACATGATGCATTGGCTGAAATATTTTTGGATCATGTACATGTAGTTTTATTTACATAATACATTGGTTTAAACACGGAGGAAGGTTTCCTAAGCAGTCTCATTCCCGGGAGATGGGATGTGTGTTGAAGGGGAAAATACAAACCAAAGTAATCAAACAAACAGAGTACATGTATAGCGATGGATTGTGTCTACACACTGCTCAGAGAACTGCATGAAACGTCAATTAAAAAGGGCTTAATATATAAAACAAATAAAAAACAGGTACCTGGCCAAATAAACCAAATCAAACAAATACCATGGTAATTGTTTGTGGCTTTGTGCATTTTTTGTGATTTTTCTTGGAATCTAATGTCAAACGTGATAAATCTGGGTTAGTGATAAAGTGGATAATATCATCGTTTAAGAAGTTAAAAGGAACAGAATCGTGCAGCAGGGGCAACAGCAACAATCGCCTTTTATCTGTGACCCCAGATTTCTAAGCAATGTTTACCCGAATTGACGTACGATGTGTGGTATTGTCGAGTACTATTATGATGTCCTTAGAGCCATTCGTACTCGTAGAATGTAGGCTACTGTAATAACATTGCGTATTGTAATTATTGGAATGCGTGCAAGGCTGGAACTTGCGATTTCTACGAGCGAGCCTAAGGACCCAGTTTTCCCATCCATTGTCCTCACCCCAACAGCCGTGTACTGTGGATCAACTCTAATATTTGAATGACCATTATGTAATTTCACTAAACATATTGATAAGTTATCTCTTACAAATGCATTATTAGGCCCCTATATCATGTACAATTTGAAGTTAAATAAATATATTATCTTTGTTTCATGTTAAAGAGCAGCTGTCAAAACCAATTTTGTCTGCCTGCTGTGTCTTTCCCCAATTGTTTTTGTGTGAACTGTTCTGAATAAGTCGTGGTGGTATATTTCCGCCAAACGAATCCACGTACTTTACTGCCAGCAGGCGCTCTCTGGCAGGAATTTTAAACTGGTGGCGACGAACACATAACTTAAGGCCTAGTTAATTTAATTCACCCATTTTGCCTGCAGGGGTGGGGTGAGGGAGAATAGGGTGTGTGTGTGGGGGGGGGGGGAGGGGGGAGCCACATACACCGATACACTGCACACTACCTCACCCAAACTGACGTTTGATTTGGCACTACAAAAAGTTTGTTCGGGCCACTCAGACCCATGGTCACTGTAGATCAGTTGTGACAATGGATCTCTGGGACTCAATAAATGGCTGCAGTAAAGAGTGAAAGAGTGACGCACAGGAACTGGCAAACTCTGCGACATTGAACCGTGTGAACAGACGACGTAGTGCGTACTTGCATTTGTGCCTTTCTTTGTTGGATGCTTATATAATACTTGTATTTTTGTTTTAAATTTGGCTAATCCTTATTTTTTCTTATGAAGGGTTAAACAAACGTATAATTTTCACTTTTGTGTATGAAAAGAATAGCACAAGTACAAAGCCGCGTGTTATAAATACTGCTTTATGTGTTAACAGCATAGTAAAGGCAACCAAAAGAAAAGAAAAAAGAAAAGAAAAAAGAACTGGGACAAGCACACAAAAGGAAAGGAAACAAATTGAAACCTTTTTCTGGTCCAGTTGAACCCGGATGTACATCATGACCCTGGGCAATTTGTCTTCCTGGACAGCTGGTCTCGGGTTGTACAAGAAAGGGTTTCCGAGAAATCGTGTTGACAATAATTTGTTTTGGGACAATATCCTGGAGATCAGGTCTAGTCCTTTCTCTAAGCTCTCCTCTGTATGGTATTCAGCTCGACTTGACGCATAAAACATCCTTCGTGACACAGTCCTTGACCAAGTATTAAAGGTCGTATAGGGCTAACTGTGGGTAAAGACAAATACATGTAGGCATGTACACATGTAAGAAGAATGGGGGCCATGTCACACGAGGCAATTTACAGGCAACCAGTTCCAGGCAATCTCCAAGAAGAAAAGACATTCACATTTGAATGTTCACATATTTTTCTTAGGGACCGTAAGACATTGTTTGAAAAAAATACTCGAAGTGGTCCTGTAGCTTGCACTGCAGTTGGTTGCCTCCAAGTTGCCTGAAAAGTGCCTAGTGTGACAAAGCCCTAAGAAACTTAAATCAAGGTTGCCGATTTGTATTTCATTCTGTAACAGCTAGATAATGGAATTGGAACTTTTAAAACAGAAGGAAACCAAAACCTATCAATGAATCACAATTTCCCAGTTAAATGATTACGCCTATACTGATGACTTCTTGGCAAGAGAGTCAGTGGGCTTTAGTGTCTTCAGTTCTTTAATACCTAACAATATACAATAAAATGAAAAAAATAATAATAACAACAGAAAAGTACACTCACCGCCCCACCATTTTTTCAAGAAAAAGTTTAAGAATCTTGTCAATTGTTAATTATTTGTTGCCATAATGGTTTACTAGTTTCATAAAAAAGACACACTTTTTAATAAAAAGTGTCAAGACCAAGCTTCATTTGATTGACCAAACATAACAATTACACTAGAGATTTGACCTTATTCAGATGGCGTGAGAAGAAACGAACGTGGATCCACTCGTATCGACTGAAGTATGCAGCAAATGAACATGCAAACACTGTTGAGCGACAAGGTCATGTTGAACAATACTACCATATTTGATATCTTGGATTTTAAGTGAGTTTGTAAACGCTTCAGCCAGCCAGGTGTTTGTTGCTATTACTATGGAATTGAGGAACGTCCGCAGACCCTCCCTTCTGACATTTTGCATAAGCCATGGTGGTGTGGCTAGTCACCCCTGTAATTGACTTCAGATAGCAGCCTGGCAGCGCAAGTTTTGATTTTTACTTCATGCTCTAAGTTTTGCCTGCTTCAAGCTTTATACTGCATGGACTCGATTTTAAAGCCATTTTGAATATGTAACTTTCTTTGGCACTACGGTTTTTTATGGTTGAACTTTTCTAAATGTTTTTCAGTAGTTCTTTGTCACTGAGTTCTGGGTTTAGTTAAATAATAGCTTAACAGTGTGTTATACTCATGTTCAATAAGGAAACAAGCAGACTAATTCTTGTGATTGAACGCCATAGTCTTGAAAGGAGTTTTTGTTGTCAACAACCACATACAAATTATTTCGTGCCGGATGCCGGAAAAAAAGGGTGTTAGGCTTTCCGGTCACACATCCTGACCCCTAGACAACGCATGCCCACACATACAAAACTTGGGGCACACCTGACCCCTATCATTATTGGGCAACAAACACTAACACATACACAACTTTGGGGCACCACCTGACCCCTATCATTTTTGGGCAACACATGCCCACACACACACAACTTCGGGACACTTACCCCAGTTATTTGGCTAACAACGTGCCCAAAGTTAAGATTTACCATTGATAATCATAAATTATGTGCCCACACATACATTGTACCTTGAACAATGCACTTGGGGCACACATACCGGATAGAATGTTTTAACGCTACATATGTAGAGACTTGAAACACTATGTGATTTTTCGCACGTCCACACTGTTATTTACAGTGTTGAGGAATATAGGATGTTCCTTAAATGTATAGAACAAAGGAATATCCACAGAGTAAACTGCAATACAGAGCTGTGTGTGGGTGTGTGTTTTAACACGATAATTATCGTGTACGCCGATTAGTCCGGATTTTCACATTCATGCGGCACTACGATTCCGTATCATTGAATGTCTAGTAAGACGAGTTAAAAATTAGTTATAGAAACTTCAAATTGCCAACGTTTGCCCGGTTTTGATGTGGTTGGTAAAAATATTCCCGAAGTAATAATTGCTAATTTCACATTGTGTGACATTTTCATTCTGAAAGTTTACCAATCGGCCCTCTTTTGGATTACGGATTACAAGAAGTTTTGATTTAAGGTTTCTAGAAAAATCCACGGTGGGAACCTGTCCCAAATATTGCAGTGTGTCCTTGAATATTCTTCACATCTTAGATCAACAATGTACGTTGAAAAGAGATTTTGTTTAGTAAGATCAGTTGACCGTGTGGCCTGGCACGTAGGAGAGGCTTCTGCTATTCAGCCTTGACCGAACCGTATCCTGGTTTGTCGTCACTCCTCGTTTAGCCAATCAGATTGTAGAATGGACAAGTTGCTTATTGTATTTAAGTCGTCGCCGAAGCTGGGGAGACCAACTTCAGAAACGTCAGAGACAGAGAGAGAGGAGCAAGAGAGGACGACCTGGTTTCGAAAGAATATCTCAAACAGGTAAAGCAAACTTTCTGCGCGTTGATACTTTTGTATCTCAACGTTTTATCTTTTACAGGTTTGATTCGTCGGGTATAAACTATGCAGTGCAAAGTTTGTTATTTAAACACAAATTAAATACGTTTAATTTATTGTTTTGTTCTTGCCTCCCTTTTAGCTTGGTATGTTATGAAGAGACAGTTTTAATTCTGAAACCTAATTGGTATGACCATCGATTTTGTAATTATATGGAGTACGCCCTACACGAATCAGTCGTCCTTCTTTGAATTCCTTTGCAGCTTGGAATTCTTCATATTGACTTTTGTTGAATCACTTGTAAATTTGTCATTCTTTTCTGAAGTAAGACTAACCGATCTAGCATATCTGTGGTAAAAAGGAGAAGGCACAGACAAAAAGTTATTATAAGTTATTATTCATTTCCTTGTTTCACCTTACATAACATACCTTGCAAGATATTGAATAGATTATATTAGTGGTGGTGCAGGTGACATGACCCCTTGTCTTATGGGCGGTACCACCGGTATGGCTGGTGAAGGAGTCCGATTCTCTGATGTGTTGTCTACAGACGATGCATTTGGAGGTGTTGGAACACCTGAAAGTTCCCTGTGGCAAAGGGGGATTAGCATTAATGGAGGGGGGGGGTCTGCCAGGACGCGTATTTTTTATCGAGATCTGAGACTGGGTGTCCATCTGTAGGCAACCATGTTGTTAGTAAAATGTTGTTATGTTGTTGTTGTTGTTGTTGTTGTTGTTGTTGTTGTTGTTGTTGTTGTTGTTGTTGTTGTTGTTGTTGTTGTTGTTGTTGTTGTTGTTGTTGTTGTTGCTGCTGCTGCTGCTGCTGCTGCTGCCAGAACTTCATCAGTTTGTTTGTCATTTCTGGTTTATTTGTAGAACTGAAGATGAAGACCGCCCTTTTTGTGGTTTGTTGTATACTGGCTGTGGAATCAATTCAAGGTCAGTTACGCTAATAAGACTCCCACAAATTACTTTCCACTACTTGTTTCCCATTTGTGTCCCTTTACTTGATTTTTATCCGGCTTTAAATATATTCCTAACCAAAAATATGAACCTCAAATACTATCATAATGTTTTAATGGAGACTTTAAAAGCTTGACGATGGCGTCTTCTTAACACGCTAGTAAAATTTTGGACATCGCAGTGGCTTCTGAAGTAAAAGGTTGGGGAAGGACCATCATCATCGCACCTTTAGTTTGGCATACATGTACATGGGTTGGATACGGGCGGGCCGACAAACAAACAACGTCTGAGAGTTTTCTACATGAAAAGCATAAATACGTAATAAAGAGGTTAACATTAATGTTCGGTTACATCTAATGCAGGTCACATTTGGTCGGCTTGGTATGACCGCGATAACCCATCGGGTACGGGAGACTGGGAGACACTGCGTGATCAAAAGGTAACTGCTCTTATAGGTAGGCCTATTGCTCGTCTCTTTGACACTATAGGTGAACAAGGCACACCTACTTCACTGACCCAGCACCGCCACACGATTGATTCACCTTGTCATTTTAGTTTTGCCCTGTCGGCTTGAAATTATTATTTGTGTTGTACAAACGTGCAGCTCCGTGGATCTGTTGAATTCTTATGAGATTTCAAATCTTTAATCCATAATGGCGAGACGAGTGCTGTTCTAATCCGCCGGGGAAGTAGCTGTCTCAGCAAAACCAATAAGTACATGTATATACATAACTCTCTCACAATTATGAATGTACTCCATTCTTCAAGATGAGCCCATCCCAAAGCATTTCACATCAATTCAAAGGATCAACTTAGGGAAAATAGTTACTCCCAAATTTTGTTCATACCCAAGGTGTTCCTATTGAAATTTGTGTAGTTATCCAGGTGCAAACAGTTATAGTAATTAGTTTGACAACTAGATTCAGTTATTTTAGACCTTAATTTTGAAACACTCCACAAGGACAAATATGATTATTGTCTAACAGTAACGAGCCTGAATAAAAGTCAACTTCACAAATAAATGTAAAGCATTAATAATTATCAAAAGGCATTCTTCCTACAGCTAAAGTACACGGATTCCTCCCAAGGATTTTGCTTGAACCCTGTCTGTTATTTTCAAGTTGGGATTTCTAGTTTTTCTTTACTCTTTTTTTCCTTCTAGAAACTAGGCTACGTCTGTGGCGGCTGTAAACCGATCGCTGCGGAATGCCGGGTGAAGGGATCTTCAAGCGTGTTCACCCGTTGGACTGGATCGGCGCCGGATACCCTGGCCGTTCGTTGCTTACCGACAGCGGGCGTGGTGTGCAAAAACGCTGACCAAACCTCAGGTGCCTTGTGCAGTGACTACGAGATCAGATATCTGTGTCCGTCTACAGGTGGGTGTTTACTATTTGCACAATGTACAATACCGCGAATGTAGGCAAGTTCAGCGTGATTACCTTTGCCATGTTGGGGCTGCAAACGAAACCCAAATAATTAAATAACAGTTCAATGATAACCGTATATAGATAGTGCACGAGGACCAGCCTCACGGATGTGCGCATGTGTCGGACCTTGCGAGTGGGCGTGACGCAGACCCGGACAATGCACTAATTTTGATCATTTTGTCTCCCTTTTGTTTGTAGCCTCTACCTGGACACAATTCAAGGACAGAGATAATCCTTCTGCGACCGGGGACTGGGAAAACGTATCGGCGTTTAGGGTGAGCTTGCATTAAGATAAATAATATGCAATAAGAAGCTAACTGTACTGTTACGAAAATCCTGCACCAAATCGGAAAGTCTAGTAACTTGGCCGGAGTCCATAAAGACAAATGTTTAAATGAGATTCATTTTAAAAATTGGTTTGCAGAACAGAGATGGCGACAACATCTGCAATGGCATTCGCCCAATGTGTACCCAATGCCGTGACACATCTAACCAAAACGCCTACTACACTACTGGAGATGCATTCAATACCGGTTACGATTGCAACTGGGAGAACGGTCTAGTCTGTACTACAGAGGTGAACAAAAAAGTCTGCAAGAATTACGATGTCAGGTTCAAGTGCCCAAACATAGGTAAGTGCGAATTCACCAAAGCTAATGTAATGAGTGTTACAATTTGAATTCTCTAACCACGCGGTTTAGTATCAGAACTGTGTTACCTTGTGACCGTTTTGAAAGTCTGTTAAAGGTGCAATATAATTAATTTTAGTGAACACAGTCCATTCAAATGTGGTTTAAACAGATGGATAGAGGCCCTCTAGAACCCAGGAAACACCTTCAATAATAATTCAAAATAATTTACACATGATCAAGAGAAAATGTTGTAATATTACATATTATGCTAATTTTATACATGCGCTGCGGTTCGGCCACCGTTACGTGGTGTTACTTGTTTTTTTTACAGCACGTTTGAATATTGTGCAATAAAACCTTGAAAACCCTTGTACCAGTCTACATATTCGATGCATATCTTACATGTATGGCCACTCCTCAACATGGGGCAGCTGTAATCTATGCGTGCAAAGCTTGACAGGATGATTGCTTGCCTTGTCCTTGTGTGAGGGCCTAACCCAATCATCTTATCAGCTGGGATCTATAATAAAGAAGTATGGTTGTTTGGGTGTCAGTTTATGGGTCAATGAATAAACCAACCGGACTGTGATTTTTTAAGGCTATTTGGCTCTGGTTCAATAAGGAACTTATGAATTTTGAAAACAAAATTGAAGAAAAACATGGCGAAGTAAACAACTTTTTTTTACAAACGGACTTTAAATGAAGGGCTCATGCCACACCACAGGGCTAGCTAGACAGCGTTGCTAAAAAAGTGACTTTTTGGGGGGTAAGCTGTTGCAAAGCAGCCTGTAGCTCGGCGGAGTATGGTACCTTGTCTCATGTGCATACCACTAACACAAACGTGTATGTGAGCTGGACGTCTCACGTTTAAAACAAAAAAGCTCGACCCGAGCCACGTGACAACACTGGGTCAGTATTCTGTGGGATTCAAATTGCAACAATAATCTTTAACCACACACTCAAGTCCTTGCCAGACATTATTCAAATTTAACTCGAAAATGACTTTTTCGGCGAGACTAATGAAAACCTTTGAACGTCCAGTTTGTAAAGTCAACCTTCTGAATTGAACAATGCTACAACTCTGACCGGTCTCAAGATGGGCATGTGCTTAGAACCCTGACTAAGATGCATTTCATGTTAAAATTTAAATTCACTTTGCAACGGGCTCGGTTGGCCTGTAAAATGAATGATATTTCCCAATTAGGTGGTTCACTAAAACCACACTTAATCAAATGATAAATTTTGCTCAATCCATCTGCTATGTTCACTTATTTTTCCTCTATACTGAGTTTTGTGTTTTAGTGTGAGAATTTCAGCAAAATGTGTTCGTGAGCAATCTGAAGCCCCGTCAGAAAAAAATAAATGATTAAATTGCCCCCAGGTGGGTCACCACTTTTGCCTTTAACTACTATGACCCTTTGTCTCACATGGTGTGCATGTTAACCCATTCTGTTTCACCATTTGTCACGTGACTAGGTATCTGTAGATCATGCGCACGATGGACGTCCTGGAGGAACCGAGACTATCCCTCCGGTAGCGGTGACTGGGAGCACGTTGGACCTAGTGGACATAACCCGGTAAGTATCCCAGACTGGAGTTTATGCTTGTGGTTCCTGCTTCGAAGGTGGAGATTAACCTGCTTAAAGTTTTGCTCAGTCCCATAGCCGGATTTTGGTTCCTTATTCTAATGCACGGTTGTGCAACAGTAAAGGCAACAGTCCCATGCTACAAAAATATGTTTTTGATTCATTCCCATTTCCTGTAGAAACTGTCACTCTTGCCACAAGAACTGTCTCTTGGATTAGTTTATTTCAACTTCTACCTTCAGTTTGAGTTTGCTTTGATACCACTTGCAATGCCTTGGAACTTCGTGACAGATTGACTGTGCCCTTCTGGAGATAAACTCTCCTATCATGATCTCTTACTTTGTCAAATTCCTTGATTTTGTTCCCCAGTGTTCCAGTAAAGAGCCAATTGACATCCAATGCCGCGTCCGGGGAACCAATCAGAATTGGAGCGACGCCGGTCAAGAGCTCAAAACCAAATGTACTCCGTCTGAGGGACTCGTCTGCCTCAATGCTGACCAAACTTCCGGACGGTCCTGCTTGAACTACGAGGTTCGCTTCTTGTGTCCTTAGTGCGCCTCAAAATGATCCATTGGTTTGGTACCGTTACATTGTACAGACCAATGAGCCGACACTGCCCTTCTTGCAACTGTGTGGGACGTTAGAGTGGGTCAGATGGTTGGAAGGTGTTTAGGGTTTGACATTTCTGCTACAGCTAGACGCAATAATGCTTTGATTAAGAAATATAAAACAGTTACAGGCCATTTATAGTAAACTGGTCTTATTTACCTTATTTTAAACATTATCTCACTCTTTAGAGCTGGTGGCGAAAAATTGTTGGACAGTTTAGTTTTATATGATTAAGTTTTCTCATTTTGGGTACCAAAATGCATTACAGAGGAAAGCTTTATTTAAGACCATAATTTACTAGTCAGAGTTAAATCACAAGAATGCGCAGTAATTTTGATAACACTGAGATCGTACCGCGCAATATTGCTTTATACTGCATGGTCTAGTTGAATACTTGGAAAAGCCACAAAATAATCTGCTAACACGAGGTTCGGTTTCCGTGCTATTGGGTGGTGTTTTCGTAATTTTGGATTGGACTGACTGTTCACTATAATGGCAATAAATTGAATCCGATTTTTACGTTAAGCTTGTTTTGTGTAGTCTCATTGTTTTCCGCCAGACAAAATTCACCCATATCCCGACGCATGCATTTTGCTGTATGGGAAATCTTTAATTTTGTGTAGACCTTGGCGTGTGTGATAGCATGTACAAATACGAGCTTGAGTGAGACCCAACGGGGAGTGACTGGACCACAGCCCAGGCCAAAGTCACTGTTTCGAAAAAAGGACCACAATTCGCATCGATACATACAACTAGTTTAGCTGAACTCTCTTCTCCAGTAATGAATGATTTCAGTATGGAAACCGTCCCGCGGCATTAAACTCTATGCACAAAGGACCTTAAAACTCGATGGACTTTGGTTAATTTGTACAGCATTCCCCAAAATGCATGGTTGTGGTCTTTGGATAAAAGTCTCCTTGTACGTCTACCTTCGTACGTATACCAGTACTGAAGTCTTCGGTCAATACTCAGAAAAATATATTTTTGGGGTGATTGAATGTGTTTTTCCCTATCATCACAGTGATGCTCCACCGTAGTCTTGATTAGCTACGCTGTTTTTTGTATTAATCACCGGTAGAGGGCGCAACATCGACTATTTTGTAGGCTGACTCGGAGGGACTGGGCAAGTCTATGAATCTGGATCCAAATACAAACCAAAAACGTTTCAGATGTCTGTGTGATACAGATATCTCTTCTCCAGTAATTCGTGTTGCAATACCAGCGACTACGTTAAGAAAATGACCGTCGCCAATCAAGACTATTTCACCGTTTTGTGGCAATCTTAATAAAGTCCGGAGGTGATACGGAAAAATGGAGTTCTAAAAATGGCAGAGTATGTGTATAAACAAAGTCTGTGTAAGGTTGTTAAGTACATGACCAGTATAAAACGACACAGTGAGTGGTAATCTACACAGGCAAAACTAACAGACCAGAATTTTCGACTTAATGCTCAGTATTCTTTCAAAGAGCCCAAGAGCTATCTTCTACTAAAATGGGTATATCAGTTGACCGGATAGCTGACCCACCTCTGTTGCTCTCACATGCCACGAACACCAATAATGTTAATGTTACTTTTTAAAATAAATGTTAGAAGGATCGACTGTGGTATCTTTAATTGTTTGTAGCCCTAGCCATTGTACAAAACTTTGTGGACTGTTAATGTTTAAGTGTTCAGTAGGTTTAAATCTGTGAGACATAGGCCTAGTCTGTGCTGTTTTGTAAGGCAGAGAGGTAGAGTGTCAGCCAGCCCCCAGTCCCCCCCCCCCCCCCTCCATGAAATTTCCTGTCCTAAGCAGTCTCAGTCCCAGGAACTTGTTTGGGCTCATCCTTTTTTTCATTAACTTAATGCCGTGTTTAAAAAAAGACAAGACAGAAAAAACAAGGGAAAAAAACTTTGCATTTTCAATTTTGAAAGTGCATGAAAAACAACCATAAAGTACAGAACCACATGTTGTAATTACCGCATTATGTGCAAACAGCTGGTTAAAGCTGCCAAAAATACAAAAACCAGAACCGGGACACGGAGACACACACAAAAAGAAAAGAAAAAAAGTCCAACCTTTACATTCCTTAAAGTTGAACCCGGATGTACATGACGTCTAGAGTGAATGGTTGTAGGACAGCACAAAAAGAAAAGAAAACAAGTCCAACCTTTATGTTGAACATTATTTTATCATTAATTGTCACACTAAGAACGAACAGGTTTCATAAAACCATTTAAAAGTTCCAAGAAATTTTGCTTTTTAATGCAATCGATGCAGATGCACCATTGTGTCCCATTTCATCATTATTTCTAACTTTCATGTTGCCATTTGGGTATTTTACAATTAGTTTATTCACAAAAAGTGGACAGAATTTAGAATGTTATTCTCTGCCATAAACATTCTTTTATGGAGGGGAAGGTGGACAGATGTGCTCCTCACATTGATAAAATTAGCGTAATCTCCAAAGTGTAATGACCTGCGGGACTCAAATTCCCTGACATCCAAGGCAAGACCATTCTCCATATCTAAGAGGGGGGGGGGGGAGGTGTCAGGTCCCAGATTTTGTTTTGAGGGGCAAACAACTATTTGCACTCATGTACTTAGCACATAAATATCCCATGTCAAATACAGACCTCCCAAGATCTAACCCTTTCAAAAGTTGACAAAATTAATCTAAAAATTAAATAAAAAGGCTAAAACATTTATAGACACTAGCTTGGCAGCAAAAGAAGTCATTTAGATATAAAACATCATTGTAAATGCACAGAAAACATTTTTAATGTATGTTGGATTGTGTGGAACAGTCAGTACCACCTAATCAACACTTGCGTATTACACATTAAAGGGTTTTAATGATTTGTTAATTTGTCATATTATGTCAAGCCAAAGTGCAATCTTCTCCCAAATTCTTTTAACAAGCGAATTTGGGGATTCACAATTCATTTTTGTAAACAAAAATAAAACAAGTAGCTCCCTGAGATGACATCACTGCAACAGCACCCTCGGAAGTCAAGATAAGGGGGAATTTTTTTTTTTTTAACATTTACCCAAATTCAGGTCCTTTTACAACAACAAAAACAAACTAGGAACGTTTCGCTGCACTTTGTTTCACTGTTTATTGAGTACTTCAAAACTCTGCAGAAAGAAAAGATGTTAAGAATTTCTAAACTACACACTGGTACAAAAGATGCTTAGTAGTTATACACCATTTACACTTTCATAACTTAGAGTTCGATTTTGAACTGCCACAAAAAAAGTGATCATGCCAAAATACTCCAAACTGTTTGATAGATTTATTTTTTTCTTGCTTTACTCACCAGAGTGAAATTACATAAATCCATAGTACATGTTAATAGGGGTTAATAATACATTAAAGATAAACATGATAAAGAACGCTATTATACAGCATTGCGATAACTGCATTTTGACAGTAATGGGTAGGCATACCCAGAGTTGTGGGGACTTATACACAGTTGAACAATGAAATGAACCGTCGTGCATTGTGATAAAGGTGATCATATCATACTGGGTATGAAACTTATTGACATATATTTCCAAAGGTTGAAATTGACTAAATTTTATGATGGCCCACAGCGGTGGTCATGCCAAAATGTTACTATTCCTCATCGAATATGGGACTTTGTACATACTTGTACACTTTTCAAACCTATGGCAAACTGATTCCAGAGTGTTGCTTGTAAAAGTGTTGTAATCCACATTTAATTTGTAAAATGTTTATTAGACCATCAACTCATGGTAAATTGAAAGAGTAAATAAACATTTGTATTGAGTAACCAAATATCTTTGTTTCATAATTAATGTACAATATTCCTTTAGCTTGTCCTTTTAGCCTTCGGTATCACACAATTTTCTAAACCCCCATGAGTTGGGAAGCTGTTGATGTTTTTAAATCCTAAAATGAAATCCTAAACACTGATTCAGACTCAAAGAACAA
Organism: Pisaster brevispinus; assembly: GCA_023634235.1. Classification (NCBI taxonomy): domain Eukaryota; kingdom Metazoa; phylum Echinodermata; class Asteroidea; order Forcipulatida; family Asteriidae; genus Pisaster; species Pisaster brevispinus. The sequence continues at coordinate 2,245,475 of JAMKCF010000029.1, read as the reverse complement.
CCAATACATGTTTCCGATAAACAATCCGTTTGTGCAGTTGATGTAGAGGGTTCAGTCACCGAGAGTCCAGCACTTGATGGTCCAGCTGTTGATGGATCAATCCTTCATCCAGTCTTCCAGATTTCCTTATAGAAATAAAACATGGAAAAAAAAGCAAAATGTTACAATCTATTGAAAACAAATTAAAAAGTTACCAAGAAATTCATAAACCCGCATTGTTTTTCCCTTGGGGGGGGGGGGGGGGTTGGAAAGGATGATCAATCAACTAACTACGTGGTGTTCTACAGCTGTATCTCGCAACTCGCGTTATTGAATCTTAAGTTAGGTTTTAATCTTGCACTCATATTATCAAATCTCACAGATTTCAAACCCTTCCCTTTTTTATTGATTAACTCTCATGTCGAAACAAAGAAATGACCATGAACAGGATGAAGGGATGGAAGAAGCTCGCCACTCTATTTTACAGAGGGATTTATTAACCTGAACATTGCCATTGTTCAATGACATGAGGGTGAACATTGACACCTCAGATGCTGATTGTCTGGTAAAATGTACAAGTTAATACAACCCCCATAATTTTGTTGTTATGGGGGGGGGGGGGGGTTGGAAAGGTGATTCATCCACTAAGCTCTATTTCACTGTGACTAGGACCAGTACTTAAAATTAAATAGGAAATTTAAAATATTTCTCAAGGGAAAGAAACAAAGATGGGAAACATTACCGTAGTCAAACTGAAACGCTAAACTTGGATGAATGGAAAAACAAGTTGCAAGTCGATTTGTCACTCACTCAGGACTTTTTTTTTTTTTTGGTCTTCTAATAATTCCCATGTATTGTATTTTGTCAAAGAAAGGATCAATGAAGGGATGGAACAGGCTAGCCACTCTATCTTAAACAGACTCGGATTATAGCATTGTCCTTGTTTAGTGACATGACGGTGAACACCATCATTGACACAGGCTCACGGTAGTGTGTACATTCGGATCATTCCGTACCGCCCAATCGAGTTTGCCTAGTATCCGGACAAGGAGTTTCTGATCATACTTACCCGTGGAATTTTCCTTCTTTTCGTCCGTTTGGCCATTTCACTTTCTAGCTTTTCAGCTTGACTCACTGACTACATTCTGGCAATTTTGGGGGCCTTCAGTGTTGACTAAACTAACTCAAACTGCACCCTTTTGAGGTGATTCGCTGGACCGAGTTCGTTGCTCAAAGACGCTTGCAAGGATAATTAAACTTAAGAATGGTCAAAGTGTAATCTTGAATGCCTTTAAATGAAATAGAATGACTGAAACGAATCTAAATGAAAAGAACGAAATAATGTGTGTACAAAAATGAAGTTGAATGCATTAATAGCTAAAAAGAAACCCTGCTGGTTTGAGTGGATTGGGGTAAAATTCGGTAATTTGATTGCGTGTTAAAGAAATAGAATGCATTTTTGCTAAAAATTGGTCGGGAATATAGTGTACGTCAAGGCTACGCGGACCCTTAGAAACTGGCTCGATAGTGTTTGCGCCTTGGTTGATGAATGGTGAGGGACCTTTCTTTCGGGAGTGATGGTGAATCAAATGGATTCACGCAATGATATAGCAGTCAACCCAACAATTATATTTCGACATTGATAAACAACCTGTCACGATGTTTTTTTTATTGAATTTAAGTTGTTAAAATTCAACTTAAGAGTTTACAAAGCAATCAAATTAATCAACATCTGGTGTTCATTATTTAAGAGACAAAACCTGTCTCTCTGACGACTATTATTTAAGAGAAAAGGACACCTGTTTTTCTGTTGGTTATTATTAAGGACAAAACATCTGTTTATTTTTGGTGCATCAATTGAAATATGATAATTATACAATCATGGGTCTTTTGAAAACATATTTTTACCAAAGAGGCTACCCACTTTTCTTCTTCGATTTGTGTGCTTAGTGATTTTACAGAAATAGCTTGCGTACCCATGAAGTATAATTATAAACCACAGCAGATTCGCTAAATGACTGTGTGAATAAGGAATTGTAACTTAGTTTTTTGTTTCAACACCGGCCTGACTTTTGACTTTCTAGTAGAAACGAAAATTTCGTTGGCTTTTTAAAAAGGTAAATTTATTTACATGAAATTAATGGTCTTCCTTCAATGCACCAACCAGCATGAACAAATGTTTTTACTAAACTTGTTTTATGCTCCGAGATTTTCTTCACGTCTGTTATTTCGGATTCCGAAATTGGGGGTCCGGTATTGCTACTTTCTTTTATTGATTAAATCGACGAAATCTTTCGTCGATTTATTTAGTATTTTAATACTTTTGTTATTCAGTGTGTACTATGTGGTTAAGACATTGGAAATATGAAATATATCAGTACGTGCTGCCAACGGCCCCCACCAGTGTTGTAGGGGAGACCTGGAAGTCCGAGACCTAGGCCAAGACCGAGGCCCCCCCCCCCTCCGAGGGGGATAGACCATGGTTAAACAATTAACGATTGATTTTTTCAAAAGACAGAGACCATTGTCTCCTATACCATAACAACATCCAAACAGTCATATGATGCTTTATTACCAGAGACCATACCAAAACAAGGTGTTAATTTCCACAACCTCTCTCTCTCTCTCTCTGCCAAATTATCTTTCACTGGCTCCCACACGATGTCCTGCACTGCCTAACACATGGCTAATTCGTTAAAGAGACTCCTGCAGTAAGTAACTAAAATAAAAGGCACACAAATAACATACAGCTGTTAATTGCCCAACACTGTATGAGGTTTAACTGCGAGGAAAAACATCAACAGCTGTTTAGTTTCGAGGTATAGTTTTGGATTCTCGTTTTGAATGTGTATACTTGGTCGTTATCGTTTGTCCTTTCCCCATCTCTCTCTCTTTTTAAAGTATGTTTTATTTGTTATACTTTTTTAGAACCAACTCGTTCATTACCAAAGTAAATAACCGTTGGCTGTACTTTCACTTTGATAAAGAAACTGGTTTATTTAAGTTATTAAGAGTAGCGAAAGCCGAGATACAAACAATGATCATTCATTAAAACATGCATTGATTACAACTGTCAAACTTATAGTTATGATTTATTCACACTATTGAGAAGAGAGAAGGGCACCTGTTTGTTTTTGGTACATCAATAAAAATACTAGACATTAGGCGTTTGTGAACAAACGCTAAGCTGTTCCGATTTTATTTGTCTTTGACTAATGCTCAAAATGTAAGCCTGATCTGAGATAGAAGACACCTGACCTTTCACAAGCGTTGAATTTGACTTAAAATGTGCCTCAAAACGGTTCACCAGGAAGTTAAGGTCAATTTAGAATCACGATAGCCCTTGCATAATGTTCACAGCCGAAGGAGTCTATAGCTGAAAAAATGGGTATGTACTTTTTGAGATAAGGTTTAACTTCCGGTTGAACCGGAAAATACGGTCAACTTAAGGTCACGATCACCCAAGGCTAATCTTCAATGCCCTATATGAGTCTGTAACTGAAAAAAAGTTTGAAAATTGGATGTTTACTTCTTGAGACACGCTTCATTTTCCGGTCAATCCGGAAGTTAAGGTCACCTTGGAGTCACAATATCTCAAACCTAATCTTCATTACCCAAGAAGTCTATAGCTGAAAAAAGTTCGAAAACTGGGTTTATACTTTTTGAGATATAGTCCGTGTTCGGTTGACCCGGAGGTTAAAGTCAAGATGGGGTCATGATAATCCAAGGCTTCAATGCTAAGTAGTCTATAAATGACCAAAAAAAAAAAAAAAAAAATTGATGTATATTTGTACCCGGGAGTTTAGGTCGACTTGGGGTCACGAAAACTTAAAGCTAACCTAAATATGTGACACAAAGTCTATTTATTATCTGAAAAAGGGATGCTACCATGCCATGGTATTTAAAAGATATTATTTTTAACGAATAATCTTAGTGTTGAAATCATTTGAAAGTAAAATACATTTAAAAGTAATTTAATAATTCTAAAAAAAAACCTGACATTAATAATAAAAAAATATCAACAAGCCTTGATCTCACTCTTCGGTGATTTGGAAAAATAAAAAAAATTGCCGATCACTATAATTATTATTTCTTTTCCGGTTAAAATTCGTTTTAAAGTTGTTAATTTTATTATTTGTATTAAAACTTAAATTGTTTTTATAAAATATTATGTATTTTCAAGATTTTTGAATAGATATACTTAAAAAAAAGAAGAGCAAAAAATCCTCAAAAAACGACTTTTTAGTTTGATTTTCTTGTATCTCTTTTTATAATACGCGCGATCGATACCTTCAAGACAATTCAAAGAACAACTAAATTCTGTCACGGGAGGGCGCTACACATGTTTTACGGGGTTTCCCGTAGCACTCTTTGCAAGTAATCATATCGGGTGGGTTTTCGTTCAAATAATACCGAGTTTATGGAGTTTCCTAAGGGCTCTTTGACTGACTCGCATAGCCCCACACGGGTACGCTGACCCCAGCAAAGGTCCGTATTATTCGGACTCCACAGGATTTAAATTGCAGGTTTTATCATTATTAATAACTGTTATTAAAAATGTGAATACATGTCCACGTTTGTAATTTATTCAGAGGTAATTCCAAATAATCAGAGTTTTATTTGATGCAGAAATAACTTGACTTTTTAAACGAAATAATTATTGTTTGATTCAGAATCAATTTGCTTATTCCCAATCAGTTTAATTAGTTGGAATCAATTTGCTTGTTCTGAATCATTTCGCTTATTCAGAATCAATCACTCATTCAAAATCAATTCGCTAATTCGGAATAAATTTGCCTATTCTTTATCATTTTGCTCAGTTGTAACCATATTCGCTCATTCGCAACCATTTCGCTTGTTGATGTAGATTGTGAAGTTAAATACACCTAACACTATATCATTTAGGCCTAATGATTCACCACAAGACACATGAATGATAGTAGGCCTACCATTTCGATGGTTATTCATAAAATGTGAATGAATCAATTCGCTTATTCTGAATCAATTCGCTTATTTGGAATCAATTCGCTTATTCAGAATCAATACGCTCATTCGGATTCAGTTCGCTTACTCTTAATTAATTTGCTTATTCTGAATTATTTTGCTGATTCGTAACCATTTCACTTATTCATAACGATTTGGCTCATTCGTAACCATTGCGCTTGTTGATGTAAATTGTGAAACACTTAGCACTACATTATTCAATGATTCACCACAAGAGCACAAATGATAGTACCATTTCGATGTTCACTCATAAAATATGAATGAATCAATACGCTTATTCAGAATCACTTCGCTGATTTGGAATGAATTTGCTTATTCGGAATCAATTTGCTTATTCAGAATCAATACGCTCATTTGGAATTCGCTTATTCAAAATTAATTCGCTTATTCTGATTTTGCTGATTCGTAACCATTACGCTTGTTGATGTAGATTGTAAAGTTAAATACACTTAACACTACATCATTTAATGATTCACCACAAGACACAGGAATGATGTATAGTACCATTTCAATGTTCATTCATAAAATGTGAATGAATCATTACGCTTATTCAGAATCAATTCACTTATTCGGAATTAATTTGCTTATTCTGAATCATTGCGCTCATTCGAAACCATTTCGCTTATTTGTAACGATTTCACTCATTCGTAACCATTACGCTTGTTGATAAAGATTGTGAAGTTTCTTTAATTACACTTAACACTACATCATCATGATTCACCACAAGACGCATACATTGATAGTACCATTTCGATGTTCATTCATAAAATGTGTATGCTGTGTAAATTTCCAAATCTCCGGCAGGTGTATTCGTCCGTGCACGGTCCGCTTTTACAAACACGGAGTATTAGGATGCCTAGATCGGGCCAAATAAATAAGTAAAGAAACAAGTTTTTGTGTTCCACACAGGTTTGTCTTCTCTGATGATAAGTTTCAGAAAGAAAATGCTGGCACTCTGTGGTGATTGACAACACACGTAAAGCGAAAAACTGCAAAAATAGCGCTACTCAAAGAAGTTTTTGTCGCCTGTGTCTGCCTAAGGCCATGAGAATGAAAGTTATAGAATGCGTCCGGGCATTTTTGAAATGACATCAGGCTGTTTTTTCATTTTTAATTATTCATTATTTTCTCGTAGTTTCAGGTTTGCACACGGTACTTTTCTTGCTATATTGGGTACACAAACTCCTGAGATTTCCCTACATCTGTCTCACGTACAACGTACATACCATGCGTACTAAAAAACAGCATCCGTCCAAAATTCTCAAAATACCAAATGCGCCCGTTCAAAAAATTATGCACCCGGACAAAATCGTCGAGCGCCCTGGCAACAGAATCACGACGTACATGTACACAAGCACAAGCCACCGTTTCAATACGCTAAAGATCGATCTTCTATGAGCAAGTTCAGGTGAGCGACTAGAGTGACTAGACTTACCAGAAACCATAGAGCACAGGGAGATTGACCAGACCGACCATGCACTGGAGCATGGTAGAGCTAGTCAATTCGAGAGCTACGTCACACACTGTCACACAGTCTAGTCACTCTAGTCGCCCACCCGAACTTGCTCTATAATGATCGTTAAATCGCCATCTTGGATTTGAAGCGCGCCATCTTGGATTAGAAGCGCGCCATCTTGGATTAGAAGCGCGCCATCTTTTTACGTCGACTGGCGCCCGCACCCTCCTGAGTTGATGCGCTCTTGGGTCGATGTCGGGGTACCCGTGGGTTGGGGTCTGCGTTGGTGTGCGAACGTCTGGTAGCTATTGCGTGGAACGGCAGCCGGATACCTATTGCGTGGATGGTTGGGGTCTGCGTTGGTGTTCCGACGTCTCCCCGCGAAAGCGTGCAACGGTAGCTGGACACCCGTATTGGTCGGCCCTTGCGTGTTTCACGCATGTGTTTTTTTTGCGGCGGGGTTATTTCGTCTGTAGCTAGCGGAGCTTGCGTGAGGGTCAGATGATTTGTGGGTGTTGATTTCGGGATAAATTTGGCATATTCAAAACAATTGTGTGTAATAGCAGTGTGTTATGTTTTTTGTAGGACTCGGTAACGAAACTTAGTCAAGTGGCGGGGAAATACTAAGTGCAGTGAATAAAATTATTTCAACAATGACTGAGATGATTGAATTAAATTTGTTTGGCATATTCAAAACATAAATGGGGGTTTTGCCAATTACATAAGTGTGTATAGTAGCAGTGTGTTATGTTTTTTTAGGATTCGGGAACGACACTTAGTCAACTGGCGGGGAAATGCTAAGTGCAGTGAATAAAATTAATTCAACAATGACTATGAGATGATTGAATTAAAATTATACTCGAAAGTGCGAAAAAAATTCCACATTTATAAGGATACTGCACATTTCTGTTAATGAAACTTTGTCATCCAGGTAATTTTTTAAAATATTGAAATGGCCTCCTATGTCCCATTTTTATGTTTCTCCTCTATTATTTCTTTCATAAATTGATAAATTGCTTACTCATTTACTTCATAACAACATAAAATAAAGACAAGCAGTATGTAGTCATGGCCAGCATTGGTGGGGACACGTTGCCCTGGAAATCAACAAACAAATAAATAACAAGACAAAAAACAACGCAGAAAACACACAAATGCAGAAATAAAGGCATACAATAAAAACGAAATATACCGAGAAAGTAATTAAAAGTAGGAGGGGCCTAGCCATGATACAAAGAAACAAACGGCAAACACGGATATAGAAAAGGTGTAGAAACAAAGACACTTTTAACAAATAAAGAGAAACAAAGAAATACTGAATTACAGAAAAAAAGAAAGAAATCAAGTCACAAATAAATACAGGAGCACAGAAGCCTAATTTCTATTCAAAGAAACCAGTGGATTGCTTTATAGGCATTTAGTCGCTCAGCACAAGTTTTAACATCATGAAAAAACATACAAATGATCATGCCAAGCATGCATCATTACTAAGTAAATCCTTCCCCAATATTACAACTCATCTCCGGTCATACACCCTCAAACTATGCTTCGTAGTTGGAGAAAGGGGACGAGAATGGTCAGGAGGGCAGGCGACGTTTCGACCCCACTCAACATCTTTTGCATGGTGGTCACAATTTTGTCATAAGTCAAAACAACATTGCGTACCGATTTTACCTACCGTTACCAAGCCAATTCTACAAAATTATTACCTCTGAGTGTCCCTCCAGTTACCCCCCTCACCCCACATTAAATTTGCTGCATTTTCTACGCAAGAATCGCTCCCATCTAGCGGGTGCCGCGCGAAGCGCGGCATCCCGCTAGTTTTGTATAAATAGTGTGCAGCGACTGGTACCCAGAAGTCGGCTATTTCGTAACGGCATTTCGCGTGCATTTTTATCTGTGTCGCAGGGCGTCCTGATTACATTTTTAGTCGATGAACGGAACCTTGTCTCAAAGACTCAATAATTAAGTCGACCTGCGCTATCATGAGAGATATTATTATTGTACATTGTCCACCCTGTGGAGAACCCTGCTTGTATACTACTAGTAAAATGCGTAAATATAACCTTTTACCGTTGTTTGATGATTTGAAACTTAAAATATTGTGATGCAGAGGCTTTTTTGTGAAAATTTTTCGGCGGTAGCTTTCAGAGCATGCGGGCCGTGGACGCAAATCTATCATTTTTATTCTCATGGCCTAACCTGGTGCTTCGTAGAACAGTGTTTTACCATCCATACCACTAAATAATTCTCGTTTTATTTTCCGGGAAAACGAAGTTCTGAGGAGCCAAAAATTAGATAAAGAATATGTGGTACTGTTCGTTTTAATGTAAGTGCAAGTTTTTTGTTGTTAAAAAAAGTAAAATGTATGTATTAATTATACTGATCCCCGAAGGCCCGAACTGCGGTCCTTAATTTGGGAAGTAAACGCGGTAAACCGCGGTGCCATCAGACCAGCATGACAATTCGGATAATTTGATAGTGAAAGATAATTTGGCAGAGAGAGAGAGAGAGAGAGAGGTTGTGGAAATTAACACCTTGTTTTGGTATGGTCTCTGGTAATAAAGCATCATATGACTGTTTGGATGTTGTTTTGGTAGGAGACAATGGTCTCTGTCTTTTGAAAAAATCAATCGTTAATTGTTTAACCATGGTCTATCCCCCTCGGAGGGGGGGGGGAGGTCTCGGTCTTGGCCTCGGTCTCGGACTTCCAGGTCTCCCCTACAACACTGGTGGGGGCCGTTGGCAGCACGTACTGATATATTTCATATTTCCAATGTCTTAACCACATAGTACACACTGAATAACAAAAGTATTAAAATACTAAATAAATCGACGAAAGATTTCGTCGATTTAATCAATAAAAGAAAGTAGCAATACCGGACCCCCAATTTCGGAATCCGAAATAACAGACGTGAAGAAAATCTCGGAGCATAAAACAAGTTTAGTAAAAACATTTGTTCATGCTGGTTGGTGCATTGAAGGAAGACCATTAATTTCATGTAAATAAATTTACCTTTTTAAAAAGCCAACGAAATTTTCGTTTCTACTAGAAAGTCAAAAGTCAGGCCGGTGTTGAAACAAAAAACTAAGTTACAATTCCTTATTCACACAGTCATTTAGCGAATCTGCTGTGGTTTATAATTATACTTCATGGGTACGCAAGCTATTTTTGTAAAATCACTAAGCACACAAATCGAAGATGAAAAGTGGGTAGCCTCTTTGGTAAAAATATGTTTTCAAAAGACCGATGATTGTATAATTATCATATTTCAATTGATGCACCAAAAATAAACAGATGTTTTGTCCTTAATAATAACCAACAGAAAAACAGGTGTCCTTTTCTCTTAAATAATAGCCGTCAGAGAGACAGGTTTTGTCTCTTAAATAATGAACACCAGATGTTGATTAATTTGATTGCTTTGTAAACTCTTAAGTTGAATTTTAAAAACTTAAATTCAATAAAAAAACATCGTGACAGGTTGTTTATCAATGTCGAAATGTATGATAAATTGTGTTAATGCATGACAAAGTGGACACCTGTGACCCAATTCCCATTCGTGCACCCTTGGTCTTTGGAAGGAAAATCTGTCCTGGCAATCGTGGTCAACTCATACTCGGCTTCGTCTATCAGAATGAAGACTAACACATTCTTGACTGATATAATTGTTGGGTTGACTGCTATATCATTGCGTGAATCCATTTGATTCACCATCACTCCCGAAAGAAAGGTCCCTCACCATTCATCAACCAAGGCGCAAACACCATCGAGCCAGTTTCTAAGGGTCCGCGTAGCCTTGACGTACACTATATTCCTGGCCAATTTTTAGCAAAAATGCATTCTATTTCATTAACACGCAATCAAATTACCGAATTTTACCCCAATCCACTCAAACCAGCAGGGTTTCTTTTTAGCTATTAATGCATTCAACTTCATTTTCGTACACACATTATTTCGTTCTTTTCATTTAGATTCGTTTCAGTCATTCTATTTCATTTAAAGGCATTCAAGATTACACTTTGACCATTCTTAAGTTTAATTATCCTTGCAAGCGTCTTTGAGCAACGAACTCGGTCCAGCGAATCACCTCAAAAGGGTGCAGTTTGAGTTAGTTTAGTCAACACTGAAGGCCCCCAAAATTGCCAGAATGTAGTCAGTGAGTCAAGCTGAAAAGCTAGAAAGTGAAATGGCCAAACGGACGAAAAGAAGGAAAATTCCACGGGTAAGTATGATCAGAAACTCCTTGTCCGGATACTAGGCAAACTCGATTGGGCGGTACGGAATGATCCGAATGTACACACTACCGTGAGCCTGTGTCAATGATGGTGTTCACCGTCATGTCACTAAACAAGGACAATGCTATAATCCCTCTGTTTAAGATAGAGTGGCTAGCCTGTTCCATCCCTTCATTGATCCTTTCTTTGACAAAATACAATACATGGGAATTATTAGAAGACCCCAAAAAAAAGAAAGAAAAAAAGTCCTGAGTGAGTGACAAATCGACTTACAACTTGTTTTTCCAGTTATCCAAGTTTAGCGTTTCAGCTACCAATTCCTCACCAGGAATATTTAAACAGGTACAAGAAGAGAAAGGAAGTTCAACATCAATTAAAAAATCGAATAAATTCCCTTTGACTACGGTAATGTTTCCCATCTTTGTTTCTTGCCCTTAAGAAATATTTTAAATTTCCTATTTAATTTGAAGTATTGGTCCTAGTCACAGTGAAATAGAGGTTAGTGGATGAATCACCTTTCCAACCCCCCCCCCCCCATAACAACAACATTATGGGGGTTGTATTAACTTGTACATTTTACCAGACAATCAGCATCTGAGGTGTCAATGTTCACCCTCATGTCATTGAACAATGGCAATGTTCAGGTTAATAAATCCCTCTGTAAAATAGAGTGGCGAGCTTCTTCCATCCCTTCATCCTGTTCATGGTCATTTCTTTGTTTCGACATGAGAGTTAATCAATAAAAAAGGGAAGGGTTTGAAATCTGTGAGATTCGATAATATGAGTGCAAGTTAAAACCTAACTTAACATTCAATAACGCGAGTTGCGAGATACAGCTATAGAACACCACGTAGTTAGTTGATTGATCATCCTTTCCAATCCCCCCCCCCCCCCAAGGGAAAAACAATGCGGGTTTATGAATTTCTTGGTAACTTTTTAATTTGTTTTCAATAGATTGTAACATTTTGCTTTTTTTTCCATGTTTTATTTCTATAAGGAAATCTGGAAGACTGGATGAAGGATTGATCCATCAACAGCTGGACCATCAAGTGCTGGACTCTCGGTGACTGAACCCTCTACATCAACTACACAAACGGATTGTTTATCGGAAACATGTATTGGTTGTTCTTTGAGTCTGAATCAGTGTTTAGGATTTCATTTTAGGATTTAAAAACATCAGTGATGTCATCTCAGGGAGCTACTTGTTTTATTTTTGTTTACAAAAATGAATTGTGAATCCCCAAATTTGCTTGTTAAAAGAATTTGGGAGAAGATTGCACTTTGGCTTGACATAATATGACAAATTAACAAATCATTAAAACCCTTTAATGTGTTTAATCCCTGAGTTAGGTGGTACTGACTGTTCCACACAATCCAACATACATTAAAAATGTTTTCTGTGCATTTACAATGATGTTTTATATATAAATGACTTCTTTTGCTGCCAAGCTAGTGTCTATAAATGTTTTAGCCTTTTTATTTAATTTGTACGTGATTTGTACGTGATAGTTACCGTTTACGTCCATGTAGTTTTCTTGTGCGTACACGATAAGAATGGGATTTGTTATTCACGTGGCGGCATTACGCTTCTGTTTCATTCATTGAATGCTAAGAAAACTTCAAATTAGTTACAAAATTCAGATCGTCAACGATTGCCTGGTTTTTTGATGTGGCTGGTAAAATCATACCCGTAAAAGTAATTGCTAATTTCACATTGTGTGGCGTGAAAACTGCAAGGCAGAATTGATGAAGAGGGGAAAAATTACTTTATTTTCAGTCTGAAAAGTAATGTTGGTACCTGTTTCTTCGTTAATATTGCCCTCTTTCAGATTTGTGATTACAAAGACGTCTTGATTTAAGGTTTCGAGAAAAATCCACGGTTGGAGCCACAGATGTCCAAATTATTGCAGTGCGTCCTTGAATATTCCTCACATTTTAAGTAAACAATGTACGTTGAAAAGAGATCGCCGCTTTTTATTTAGTGAGATTAGTTGACTGCGTGGCCTGACACGTACGAGAGGCTTCTGCTATTCGGCCTTGAACCAAACCATATCCTGGTATGTCGTCACTCCTCGTTTAGCCAATCAGATTGTAGAATGGACAAGTTGCTTATTGTATTTAAGTCGTCGCCGAAGCTGGGGAGACCAACTTCAGAAACGTCAGAGAGAGAGAGAGGAGCAAGAGAGGACGACCTGGTTTCGAAAGAATATCTCAAACAGGTAAAAGCAAACTTTCTGCTCGTTGATACTTTTGTATCTCAACGTTTTATATTTTACAGGTTTGATTCGTCGGGTATAAACTATGCAGCGCAAAGTTTGTTATAGGTTTTCTCGGTCAATTTCGGCAAATGAGCAGCCGATTTAATTTTTGTGCGTTCGAATTAAAGCTATTTTGCCTCTCCAGTTGTTACTGCGTTTCAAATTCAGAATCCGGCCATTCAATTTCGTTTTGAGGCATTCAAATTCCTTTAGCACTGTGTTCAATTTAGCATATCGTCATTCTTTTTCGTGACACACAATCATCATTCAATTTAGCAAAGCTGGTTCGACTGGAGATTTTACTGAATGAATTTGTTTTAATTTCGTAAAGAGGCAATCAATTTCGCTAAATGAGAATTCAAATAAGTACGACTAAAGAAATACGAATAAACAGATAAACTGTACTAGGCAACTGTTTCGTATCTTCACTTTAATTCAGGCAAACCATATTTTCTTTACGTATACTTCCAGTAGACTATACATGGGGCCCATGAGGTTTTTCTTCTTCTTTGTTTTCTTCTTTCTTCTTTTTGTGTGTGTGTGGTTTTTTTTTTAATTATGGGGGGGGGGATCTTTATTGGTTAACTCACCAAGACCTAATTTTGCATTGTGTTTGAATGGGGGTGTTTCTTTATGATTTTCCTGTTTTTTTTAAATTGTTTATGTTGTTTCTTCTTCAACCATCAATCTGTTGGCGTGCCAGACATCTTGGCATATATGTTTGGGTATGGTTGTACCACTGCATGCACTTCACTTGCGTGATGACATCAACGCTCTGAATGGCTGCTTGTTGAAGGAGATTGCACCTCCACTGCTGCATGTTCAAAGTGTTTTTTTTAGATCGCACAAATTCCAGAAATGACTGCCCAAAAATGAATTTGAATGACTAATCACACGCCTCAAAAAGCTCCTGCGAATTTGAATGCTGCTTTGTTGAATTGTTAAATTGAATGATTATTTTGTTAAATCGAATGACGTACATTTGACTGGTCATAAAACGAAATCGAATGACCCTTTTCAGTAGCATTTAATTTCGTGCAAAATAGAATAGCGTAGTGGTTAAATTGGCTGCTCATTTGCCGAAATTGACCGAGAAAACCTATATTTAAATACAAATTAAATACGTTTATTTTTTTGTTTTGTTCTTGCCTCCCTTTTAGCTTGGTATGTTATGAAGAGACAGTTTTAATTCTGAAGCCTAATTGGTATGACCACCGATTTTGTAATTATATGGAGTACGCCCTACACGAATCAGTCGTCCTTCTTTGAATTCCTTTGCAGCTTGGAATTCTTCATATTGACTTTTGTTGAATCACTTGTAAATTTGTCATTCTTTTCTGAAGTAAGACTAACCGATCTAGCATATCTGTGGTAAAAAGGAGAAGGCAAAGACAAAAAATTATTATTAGTTAATATTCACTTCCTTGTTTCACCTTACATAACATACCTTGCAAGATATTGAATAGATTAGATTAGTGGTGGTGCAGGTGACATGACCCCTTGTCTTATGGGTGGTACCACCGGTATGGCTGGTGAAGGAGTCCGATTCTCTGATGTGTTGTCTACAGACGATGCATTTGGAGGTGTTGGAACACCTGAAAGTTCTCTGTGGCAAAGGGGGATTAGCATTAATGGAAGGGAGGGGGGGGGGGGGTCTGCCAGGACGCGTATTTTTTATCGAGATCTGAGACTGGGTGTCCATCTGTAGGCAACCATGTTGTTAGTAAAATGTTGTCATGTTGGTGTTGTTGTTGTTGTTGTTGTTGTTGTTGTTGTTGTTGTTGTTGTTGTTGTTGTTGTTGTTGTTGTTGTTGTTGTTGTTGTTGTTGTTGTTGTTGTTGTTGTTGTAGTAGTAGTAGTAGTAGTAGTAGTTGTTGTTGTTGTTGTTGTTGTTGTTGTTGTTGTTGTTGTTGTTGTTGTTGTTGTTGTTGTTGTTGTTGTTGTTGTTGTTGTTGTTGTTGTTGTTGTTGTTGTTGTTGTTGTTGTTGTTGTTGTTGATATTGTTGTTGCTGCTGCTGCTGCTGCTGCTGCTGCCAGAAGTTCATCAGTTTGTTTGTCATTTCTGGTTTATTTGTAGAACTGAAGATGAAGACCGCCCTTTTTGTGGTTTGTTGTATACTGGCTGTGGAATCAATTCAAGGTCAGTTACGCTAATAAGACTCCCACAAATTACTTTCCACTACTTGTTTCCCATTTGTGTCCCTTTACTTGATTTTTTATCCGGCTTTAAATATATTCCTAACCAAAAATATGAACCTCAAATAATATCATAATCTTTGAATGGAGACTTTAATAGCTTGACAATGGCGTCTTCCTAACATGCTAGTAAAATCTTGGACATCGCAGTGACTTCTGAAGCTATTAAGGTTGGGGAAGGACCATCATCATCGTACCTTTAGTTTGGCATACATGTACATGGGTTGGAGTACGAGCGGGCCGACAAACAAAAAACGTCTGAGAGTTTTCTACATGAAAAGCTTAAATATGTAATAAAGAGGTTAACATTAATGTTCGGTTACACCTAATGCAGGTCACTTTTGGTCGGCTTGGTATGACCGCGATAACCCATCGGGTACGGGAGACTGGGAGACACTGCGTGAACAAAAGGTAACTGCTCTTATAGGTAGGCCTATTGCTCGTCTCTTTGACACTATAGGTGAACAAGGCACACCTACTTTACTGACCCAGCACCGCCACACGATTGATTCACCTTGTCATTTAGTTTTGCCCTGTCGGCTTGAAATTATTATTTGTGTTGTACAAACGTGCAGCTCCGTGGATCTGTTGAATTCTTATGAGATTTCACATTTTTAATCCATAATGGCGAGACGAGTGCTGTTCTAACCCGCCGGTGAAGTAGCCGTCTCAGCAAAACCAATAAGTACATGTATATACATAACTCTCTCACAATTATGAATGTACTCCATTCTTCAAGATGAGCCCATCCCAAAGCATTTCACATCAATTCAAAGGATCAACTTAGGGAAAATAGCTACTCCCAAATTTTGTTCAGCCACCATACCCAAGGTGTTCCTATTGAAATTTGTGTAGTTATCCAGGTGCAAACAGTTATAGTAATTAGTTTGACAACTAGATTCAGTTATTTTAGACCTTAATTTTGAAACACTCCACAAGGACAAATATGATTATTGTCTAACAGTAACGAGCCTGAATAAAAGTCAACTTCACAAATAAATGTAAAGCATTAATAATTATCAAAAGGCATTCTTCCTGCAGCTAAAGTACACGGATTCCTCCCAAGGATTTTGCTTGAACCCTCCCCCGGAGGGTTAAGTTATTTTCAAGTTGGGATTTCTAGTTTTTCTTTACTCTTTTTTTCCTTCTAGAAACTAGGCTACGTCTGTGGCGGCTGTAAACCGATCGCTGCGAAATGCCGGGTGAAGGGATCTTCAAGCGTGTTCACCCGTTGGACTGGATCGGCGCCGGATACCCTGGCCGTTCGTTGCTTACCGACAGCGGGCGTGGTGTGCAAAAACGCTGACCAAACCTCGGGTGCCTTGTGCAGTGACTACGAGATCAGATATCTGTGTCCGTCTACAGGTGGGTGTTTACTATTTGCACAATGTAAAATACCGCGAATGGAGGCAAGTTCAGAGTGATTACCTTTGCCATGTTGGGGCTGCAAACGAAACCCAAATAAATAAACTGGACATTCAGTTTTTGTCTACTACAAAAACAAGGTGTTCGTGATCGATGTCATCAAATTATGATTGAACAAGATTTCATTTTATCAACCCGATTTGTGGTTCAGGAGTAAGATTTTGTTCCAATATACATCTTCAAGTTCCGGTTTGAACCAAAAGTTAGGTCAAATGAGGTCATACTGTGTAGCGCTAGGTAAGTCCTAGGTAAGTCCCTTTGTAATGCCGTGTAGTTGATACAAATCCAATTTTTTTGTTCGGGAGTTATGACTGTTTAAAGTATTGAATTTGATCACCCGGTTTGAACCGGAAGTCAAGGTCAAATTGGGTCACATTCTGTGTGTCAATTATTAAGTTGATAAATACAAAAAAAAAAAAAACGGCGTGTGCTTTGGAATATATAATTGTTTGAAACATTAATATTCTAACTTCCGGTTTGAACCGGAAGTCAGTGTTAAATGAGGTCACACTGTGTATCGTTTGTTAAGTCTAAAGAGCTCTTTCTGATGACGTTTACTTGATAAAAATACAATGAGTGGTTGAGGAGTTATAATTTTCTTAATTATTAAATTCATCTTCCGGTATGAACCGGAAGTCAAGGTCAAATGGCATAACATTTTGTGTATCGTTTCATACCTTCCAAATGATGCATAGATTGTAAAAATCCAATGTGTGGTTCAGAAGTTATGATTTTTTGAAACATGAAACATCAACTTCCGGTTTGAACCGGAAGTTAAGGTCAAACGGGTCATATTTTGTGTAGCGCGTGTTTAATTTATCAAGACCGTTCAGACGACGTTTGGATTGTGAAAATCCAGCGTGTGGTTAAGGAGTTATGAATTTTTCAATTATTACACGGACTATCATGAATTGGATTATTTTGTCACAGAGCTCTGTAAATAACAACCATTCATGTGATATAGCGCCCTCATGTGACATGTACATGTACTGGCAAGGCTGCGTGGACTTTGAACCTTATAAACAATGGAGCGTAACGGCCAGCTACAGTGAATCGGCAAAATACGCAGTTTAAATGCGGTGGCTATATACAGTGTTTGTGTTGGCCTACACTATCGTGCGTTGTCACACGATGAAAGTCAACAGACACAAGCGCTTTGACGCCCAGTTTTGACCAGATGCAAAGATTAAAATGCTATAATCTCTGTGCAAAAGTTTCGGCAGAATAACTCATCTATAATCTGATGCAAAATTCATGTTAAAATATTACGTAGTTTTTGAGATATGAGTTTTTGAAATTTTCACTTTCCGGTTTGAACCGGAAGTCAAGGTCAAATGGGGTCACGTTGTGTGTAGCATTTGTTGAACTTATCACGACCTATCCGATGATGTGTAGATTGTAAAAATCCAACGTGTGGTTCATGAGTTATGATTTTTTACAAATGTAATTCAATACCCGATTACGTCATCATGACATAATCAAGTTTGTGTCGTCTTGATACTGAGATTTAAGTATCTGATGCGTTTCAATGTCCAGGTAGCTTTTAATCTTGAGTTATGCCGTAGAAAAGGCCAAAACATGATTTTTTTAAGGAACAAAATCGAAGGCAAACTTCGACCCAGGGTCATTTTCCGAAGTAAAGGTCATACGATTTTGGCGTAAACTTTTCAAATGTTGCCATAGTCTTGATCTATCAGATGCCAAACTTTGAATATCATAGCTTTCAAATTCACGAAGATACAGCAATTAGCAAAAGGTCTGTTTTCAACTTTAAAAACCTTGTAATTCGACACCAGATGACGTCATCATGACGTCATGACAACTGTGTTGTCTTTATATCAAGGTTCAATTGTCTGATGAGTGTCAAGGTTCAATTCAGTTTCAATCTTGAGTTATGTTGTAGATAAGAGTTAAGTATAAGAAGATGGAGAAGGAAAAAAAACAAACTAAAAATTCAGTTTTTGTGACATCACAAAAACAGGGTGTTCGGTAGACATGTCGAAATAAGCATAGCTGGTAAAAAGTAAAAAGAAAATTTGGCAAACATGTCTTTGTATGAAATATAGTTATACAAGTTATTTGTGATATTAAATATTTGCATTTTTGAAACAGAAACCTTGATCAAGCCTAAATTGAAAACTGGTGACGTCATGATGACGTTATTGCATATTTCTTATCCATACTTTGAGATTTATAAGTTTGTGGTAAGTGTTTAACTTTTTTGAACTTGCAACAGGTTTTTAGCAAAACGGACTGTTTTGTAATAACTTGTCACGAGAGGGTGTTGTTGAAGATAATTACGTCAATACTCTATTAATTGGAAGGCCAAGCGTCAAACTTTATTTCATACAGAGAGAGCATGTCAAAATTCCAGATCATATTGTTTGCAGACCTTAAAACGAGGCCCGGGAATATTTTTATGGGGTCACCCTTTGTATGTGATTTGTATAACTCGGCCGGAACTTTTTTATGGTGCAAGTACCTTACATGTAGCATTTATGGTTCTCCGATTATGATTTTTTAAAAATATTAAACGTTTATTTATTGTTATGACGTCATCGATGACGTTATCGGACCGAAACAATTTGGGTATCATATACATACTACGATCTATATACATAGTAAGTTTCAAGACAAAACCCTTCTTGGATTATGAGAAATGAACGTTTGAAATCTGAATTTTGAACTTCCGGTTTCAACCGGAAGTAAAGGTGTTATGGGGTCACCCTTTGAATGTGATTTGTATAACTCGGCCGGAGCTTTTTTTTGGTGCAAGTACCTTACATGTAGCATTTATGGTTCTCCGATTATGTTTTTTTAAATATTAAACGTTTTTTTATTGTTATGACGTTATCGATGACGTCATCGGACCGAAACATTTTGGGTGTCATATACATACTACGATCTATAGTAAGTTTCAAGACAAAACCCTTCTTGGTTTATGAGATATTATGAGATATTATTATTATTATTATTATTATTATTATTATGAGATATGAACGTTTGAAATCTGAATTTTGAACTTCCGGTTTCTACCGAAAGCAAAGGTCAAATGGTGTCACATTGTGTATGTGACTTGCATAATTTGGCAAGAGCTTTTTTATTGTGCAAGTATCTTACATGTAGCATTTGTGATTCTCAAATTAGGATCTTTTTAAATATTAAACGATCTAAATACTTAGTAAGTTTTAAGTCTCAAACATTTTTAGTTCATGAGATATGACGAGTTTTCTTTTTGTAAGAAAATTTAACTTCCGGTTTTGACCGGAAGTAAAGGTCACATGGGGTCACACCTAATGAAAGATTTGTAGAACTATTCAAGGGACTTCAGATGATATAATGATTAAAGGTGTAGCATCTTTTGTTTATAAAATATAACGTTTCCCAAAGGTCACATGGTCACATGGGGTCACATTCTGTGTAAGAGTTGTAAAAGGAATGTTGAACTTTCATATGAAGCAAAGTTCTTGTATTTATCATTAATGGTTCTCTAGATATGACGATTTACAATATTTCTCGTTATTTTTCATTTTTGATGTTATGACGCATCGATGACGTCATCATCCCGAAAATGTTCCTGTTTCGTCTATACACTATGGTCTAAAAACATGACAAGTTTCAAGTCTATACTAATTATGCTTTTTCCGAAATCCTGCCGAGAAAGTACGGTGGGAAGAAGAAGACACGGAAAACAAACCCAGTACAATAACAATAGGTTTTCGGCTGTTAGCCGAACACCTAAAAAACAGAACACGAACAAAAACAAGAGGTGTTCGTGCACATATTGCACGAACACCTAAAAAAACCAGAACAAAATCAATAGGTGTTCGTGCACAATTGCACGAACACCTAACAAAAGTTCAATGATAATCGTATACAGGGCTTTATGTGGAGTGCATGAGGACCAGCCTCACGGATTGTTTTGTGCGCATGTGTCAGACCTTGCGAGTGGGCGTGACGCAGACCCGGATTTCGACAATGCACTAATTTTGATCATTTTGTCTCCCTTTTGTTTGTAGCCTCTACCTGGACAAGATTCAAGGACAGAGACAGTCCTTCTTGGAGCGGGGACTGGGAAAACTTATCGGAGTTTAGGGTGAGCTTGCATTACGATAAATAATATGCAATAATAAGCTAACTGTACTGTTACGAAAATCCTGCACCAAATCGGAAAGTCTAGTAACTTGGCCGGAGTCCATAAAGACAAATGTTTAAATGAGATTCATTTTAAAAATTGGTTTGCAGGACAGAGATGGCGACAACATCTGCAATGGCATTCGCCCAATGTGTACCCAATGCCGTTACACATCTAACCGAAACGCCTACTACACTACTGGAGATGCATTCAATACCGGTTACGATTGCAACTGGGAAAACGGTCTAGTCTGTACTACAAAGGTGAACAAAAAAGTCTGCAAGAATTACGATGTCAGGTTCAAGTGCCCAAGAATAGGTTAGTGCGAATTCACCTAAGCTAATAATGAGTGTTACAATTTGAATTCTCTAACCACGCGGTTTAGTATCAGAACTGTGATACCTTGTGAGCCCATTTTGAAAGTCTGTTAAAGGTGCAATATAATTAATTTTAGAGAACACAGTCCATTCAAATATGGTCTAAACAGATGGATAGAGGCCCTCTAGAACCCAGGAAATACCTTCAATAGATTAAAAATAATTTACACATGATCAAGAAAAAATATTGTAATATAACATATTATGCTCATTTTATGCATGCGCTGCGGTTCGGCCACCGTTACGTGGTGTTACTTGTTTTTTTTACAGCACGTTTGAATATTGTGCAATAAAACCTTGAAAACCCTTGTACCAGTCTACATATTCGATGCATATCTTACATGTATGGCCACTCCTCAACATGGGGCAGCTGTAATCTATGCGTGCAAAGCTTGACAGGATGATTGCTTGCCTTGTCCTTGTGTGAGGGCCTAACCCAATCATCTTATCAGCTGGGATCTATAATAAAGAAGTATGGTTGTTTGGGTGTCAGTTTATGGGTCAATGAATAAACCAACCGGACTGTGATTTTTTAAGGCTATTTGGCTCTGGTTGAATTTTGACAAAAAACATTTTGAAGAAAAACATGGCGAAGTAAACCACTTTTCTTTACAAACGGACTTTAAATGAAGGGCTCATGGCACACCGCAGGGCTTGCTAGACAGCGTTGCTGTGACTTTAAATTAAGGGCTCATGCCACACCGCAGGGCTTGCTAGACAGCGTTGCTAAATGTGACTTTAAATAAAGGGCTCATGCCACACCGCAGGGCTAGCTAGACAGTGTTGCTAAATGTGACTTTAAATTAAGGGCTCATGCCACACAGCAGGGCTTGCTAGACAGCGTTGCTAAATGTGACTTTAAATTAAGGGCTCATGCCACACAGCAGGGCTTGCTAGACAGCGTTGCTAAATGTGACTTTAAATTAAGGGCTCATGCCACACCGCAGGGCTAGCTAGACAGCGTTGCTAAATGTGACTTTAAATTAAGGGCTCATGCCACACCGCCAGGGCTTGCTAGACAGCGTTGCTAAATGTGACTTTAAATTAAGGGCTCATGCCACACAGCAGGGCTTGCTAGACAGCGTTGCTAAATGTGACTTTAAATTAAGGGCTCATGCCACACCGCAGGGCTAGCTAGACAGCGTTGCTAAATGTGACTTTAAATTAAGGGCTCATGCCACACCGCCAGGGCTTGCTAGACAGCGTTGCTAAATGTGACTTTAAATTAAGGGCTCATGCCACACCGCAGGGCTTGCTAGACAGCGTTGCTAAATGTGACTTTAAATAAAGGGCTCATGCCACACCGCAGGGCTTGCTAGACAGCGTTGCTAAATGTGACTTTTTGGGGGTAAGCTGCTGTAAAGCAGCCTGTAGCTCGGCGGAGTATGGTACCTTGTCTCATGTGCATACCACTAACACAAATGTGTATGGGAGCTGGACGTCTCACGTTTAAAACAAAAAAGCTCACCCCGAGCCACGTGACAACACTGGGTCAGTATTCTGTGGGATTCAAATTGCAACAATACTCTTTAACCACACACTCAAGTCCTTGCCAGACATTATTCAAATTTAACTCGAAAATGACTTTTTCGGCGAGACTAATGAAAACCTTTGAACGTCCAGTTTGTAAATTCAACCTTCTGAATTGAGCAATGCTACAACTCTGACCGGTCTCAAGATGGGCATGTGCTTAGAACCCTGACTAAGATGCATTTCATGTTAAAATTTAAATTCACTTTGCAACGGGCTCGGTTGGCCTGTAAAATGAATGATATTTCCCAATTACGTGGTTCACTGAAACCACACTTAATCAAGTGAGTAATTTTGCTCAATCCATCTGCTATGTTCACTTATTTTTCCTCTATACTGAGTTTTGTATTTTAGTGTGAGAATGTCAGCAAAAAGTGTTCGTGAACAATCTGAAGCCCCGTCAGAAAAAAATAAATGATTAAATTGCCCCCAGGTGGGTCATCACTTTTGCCCTTAACTACTATGACCCTTTGTCTCACATGGTGTGCATGTTAACCCATTCTGTTTCACAATTTGTCACGTGACTAGGTACCTGTAGATCATGCGCACGATGGACGTCCTGGAAGAACCGAGACTCTCCCAGTATGACCGGTGACTGGGAGCACATTGGACTCAAAGGACACAAACCGGTAAGTATCCCAGACTGGAGTTTATGCTTGTGGTTCCTGCTTCGAAGGTGGATATTAACCTGCTTAAATCTTTGCTCAGTCCCATAGCCGGATTTTGGTTCCTTATTCTTACTGAAATGCACGGTTGTGCAACAGCAAAGGCAACAGTCCCATGCTACAAAAAATAAGTTTTTGATTCATTCCCATTTCCTGTAGAAACTGCCACTCTTGCCACAAGGACTGTCTCTTAGATTAGTTTCCTTCAACTTCTACCTTCAGTTTGAGTTTGCTTTGATACCACTTGCAATGCCTTGGAACTTCGTGACAGATTGACTGTGCCCTTCTGGAGATAAACTGTATTATCATGATCTCTTACTTTGTCAAATTCGTTGATTTTGTTCCCCAGTGTTCCAGAAAAGAGCCAATTGACATCCAATGCCGCGTCCGGGGAACCAGACAGAACTGGAGCGACGCCGGTCAAGAGCTCAAAACCAAATGTACTCCGTCTGAGGGACTCGTCTGCCTCAATGCTGACCAAACTTCCGGACTGCCCTGCTTGAACTACGAGGTTCGCTTCTTGTGTCCTTAGTGCGCCTCAAAATGATCCACTGGTTTGGTACCGTTACATTGTACAGACCAATGAGCCGACACTGCCCTTCTTGCAACTGTGTGTGATGTTGGAGTGGGTCAGATGGTTGGAAGGTGTTGAGAGTTTGACATTTCTGCTACAGCTAGACGCAATAATGCTTTGATTAAGAAATATAAAAAATGCTTCGATTAAGAAATATAAAACAGTTACAGGCCATTTATAGTAAACTGGTCTTATTTACCTTATTTTAAACATTATCTCACTCTTTAGAGCTGGTGGCGAAACACTGTTGGACAGTTTAGTTTTATATGATTAAGTTTTGTCATTGGGAATTCGGGGACTTTTGGGGACCAAAATGCATTACAGAGGAAAGCTTTATTTAAGACCATAATTTACTAGTCGGAGTTAAATCACAAGAATGCACAGTAATGTTGATAACACTGAGATCGTACTGCGCAATATTGCTTTATACTGCATGGTCTAGTTGAATACTTGGAAAAGCCACAACATAATTTACTAACACGAGGTTCGGTTTCCGTGCTACTTGGTGGTGTTTTCGTAAATTTGGATTGGACTGACTGTTCACTATAATGGCAATAAATTGAATCCGATTTTTACGTTAAGCTTGTTTTGTGTAGTCTCATTGTTTTCCGCTAGACAAAATTCACCCATATCCCGACGCATGCATTTTGCTGTATGGGAAATCTTTAATTTTGTGTAGACCTTGGCGTGTGTGATAGCATGTACAAATACAGCTTGAGTGAGACCCAACGGGGAGTGACGGGACCACAGCCCAGGCCAAAGTCACGGTTTCGAAAAAAGGACCACAATTCGCATCGATACATACAACTAGTTTAGCTGAACTCTCTTCTCCAGTAATGAATGATTTCAGTATGAAAACCGTCCCGCGGCATTAAACTCTATGCACAAAGGACCTTAAAACTCGATTGACTTTAGTTAATTTGTACAGCATTCCCCAAAATGCATGGTTGTGGTCTTTGGATAAAAGTCTCCTTGTACGTCTACCTTCGTACTTATACCAGTACTGAAGTCTTCGGTCAATACTCAGCAAAATATATTTTTGGGGTGATTGAATGTGTGTTTCCCTATCATCACAGTGATGTTCCACCGTAGTCTTGATTAGCCACGCTGTTTTTTGTTGTTGTATTAATCACCCTTAGAGGGCGCAACATCGACTATTTTGTAGGCTGACTCGGAGGGACTGGGCAAGTTTATGAATCTTGATCCAAACAAACCAAAGACGTTCCAGATGTTTGTGTGATACAGATATCTCTTCTCCAGTAATTCATGTTGCGATACCAACGACTACGTTACCAAATGACCGTCGCCAATCAAGACTATTCCACCGTTGTGTGGCAATCTTAATAGAGTCCGGAGGTGATACGGGAAAATGGTAGAGTGTGTATAAACAAAGTCTACTTAAGGTTGTTAAGTACATGACCAGTATAAAACGACACAGTGAGTGGTAATCTACACAGGCAAAACTAACAGACCAGAGTTTTCGACTTAATGCTCAGTATTCTTTCAAAGAGCCCAGAGAGCTATCTTCTACTGAAATGGGTATTTCGGTTAACCGGATATTTGACCCACCTCTGTTGCTCTCACATGCCACCAACACCAATAATTTTAATGTCGCTTATTACTTGATATTAAAATAAATGTCAGAAGGATCGACTGTGGTATTTTTAATTGTTTGTATAGCCCTAGCCATTGTATAAAACTGTTTTGTTGACTGTTTAAGTGTTCAGTAGGTTTAAATCTTGGTGTGATATAGTCTGTGCTGTTTTGTGAAGCAGAGAGGTAGAACGTCAGCCAGCCCCCAGCCCCCCATGACATTTCCTGTCCTAAGCAGTCTCATTCCCAGGAACTTGTTTGGGCTCATCCTTTTTTTCATGAACTTAATGCAGGGTTTAAAAAAAGACAAGGAAAAAAAAAAAAAAAACGGAAAACAACTTTGCATTTTCAATTTTGAAAGTGCATGAAAAAACAACCATAAAGTACAGAACCACATGTTGTAATTACCGCATTATGTGCAAACAGCTGGTTAAAGCAGCCAAAATACAAAAATCAGAACCGGGACACGGAGACACACACAAAAAGGAAAGAAAAAAAGTCCAACCTTTTTTCATTCCTTAAAGTTGAACCCGGATGTACATGACGTCTTTTTGGAAGTGAATGGTTGTAGGACAGCTGGTCTCGGAAGAGTTTTCGAGAAGTCTTGAAAATGGGTATACAGCCGACAACAAATTAATTTGTCACGTTAGCATCAGTCTAAACATCAATCATGCCTCATTCCCACCTCTCTTCTCCGTTTGACACAATCCTTATCCATGTTTAAATGCCGTAAAGAGTCGATCAACTG
The DNA here is from genome assembly GCA_023634235.1 of Pisaster brevispinus. Lineage (NCBI taxonomy): Eukaryota > Metazoa > Echinodermata > Asteroidea > Forcipulatida > Asteriidae > Pisaster > Pisaster brevispinus. The sequence continues at coordinate 2,219,299 of JAMKCF010000029.1, read as the reverse complement.
TGGAGGAAGACAAAGCCATGTAAACACGGTAGAGGGGGGGGGGGGGGTTCTCACATTTATAAACCATGACCTGATGGTGCTTCATTGACTTAAAAAACCTTAAATCAGGGTTGCCGATTTGTATTTTATTCTATAATAGCTAGCTCAAAAGTAAAACTGAAACCTATTTCAGGAGCGGACCTAAGATGCTCTTAGTCTTTATAATTATCACCTTATGGCAGAATACACATCGTAGATACCGGATAATGATTATTGTACACTTAAAATTTGCACACCGAGCTCTCGGTCTTGGTCGGGTGCCCGGTCCTATGGTAGTTACTACTCACAGATAAATTCAATTGAGACCTCCAGTAACAAAACCGCTCGTAGCTGTAATATTTGATAATCACTCAGCTAGTATTAATAAGTCACACAGGAGTCACACATGTGGTTTCCAAGACGGCGGTCATGTTGTGCTTGTCAACAGAGGGCGGCATACAAATATAAGTGATAAACATATTGTACTACAGTGTATATCATTACATCTCCCTTTTTTTTTTTTTTTTTTTTTTTTTTTTTTTTAACAGATTGCAAAATGTTTGCAATAATTAAGAGAACAGCCAGGTCGGTTCCAGTGATAAATCTTAATGCAAATTGGAAACACATTTTTAAAAAACATTTAAACAACTGTTTCAACAATAACACAACTAGTGAACAGAGGTGGACTACTCTGTCACAAAGTGATTATACAGGGATTATTCTGCCCTTGTGTGTATAAATCACTGATCAAGTTAACACTTCACAATTGTTTCTTTAAAACAACAACTTAATTTGAACAGAGGCCAAATGATTATACAGCTGGATTATTCTGCCCTTATGAGTAATAATCACAGGTCAAGTTTAATGAGTGGTTTACGAGAGCGTTTAGGATAACGATCTTGGGTTGTTGGTGTGTCTGGCACTTGTGGCACATGAGTGTTTAGAGTTTCATTTGTTTTGTTCAAATCTCTGCGATTTCTTCGATAGTAATGACCATCGCTTTCCACTATGTATGATCGCGGGTTATCATGTTGCTTGATCACAGTGGCTGGTTTCCATGTTGACTCGTTTCTCATGTGGATTTTGTCTCCGCATTTCAGAGGTTTGAGAGTTTTCGTTCCTTTGTCGTAGTATTTCTTCTGTACACTTTGTTTGTGTTGCAATGTTTTGACGATTCCACGGTTTGTCTTGGGTTTGAGGAGTTTCTCTGAAGTGGGTAGTTGCGTCCTGGTTCTACGGCCCATTAGTAGTTGTACCGGGGAAGGTAGGTGATCGCGTGGTGTATTGCGATAATCAAGCAGAACAAGATGTGGATCCTGCCCATCCTTCTTGGCTTTCTTCAGTAGGTTCTTCGCTATTTGGACTGCTTTCTCAGCCTTTCCATTTGATTGAGGATATCTGGGTGATACCAATGTATGAGTGAACCCATATGTCGTACTGAATGTTTTGAACTCTGCAGATGCATACTGTGGTCCGTTGTCTGATACTAATTCATTGGGAATTCCGTGTCTCGCGAATTGTTGCTTGCAGTAATTGATCACTGAAACACTCTTTGTGCTGGTTAATTTGTTGATTTCAAAATATCCTGAATAGTAATCTACTATTATCAGATACTGTGTTGTGTCAAACTCGAATAAGTCCGTGCCGACCTTTTGCCATGGTCGTGTAGGTATGTCATGACCTTTCATTGGCTCTTTTCTGTTCTGGTTCTGATAGGTTTGGCATACAGTACACTTGCCAACCATCTCTGCAATTTGTGCGGACATTCCTGGCCAAAACATTATGTCTCTCGCAAGTCGTTTTGTTTTCTCCACGCCTTGATGGCTTTGATGAAGCTTGGCTAACATTTGCTTTCTCAAGCTTGCTGGAATCACGACTCGTATATTCTTGAACACTAGCTCATCTTCAACTAACAGTTCGTCACGGTAATCCCAAAATGGTTTTACTTGGGGATCGAGCTTCGATTTGTCGTTTGGCCATCCATCAAGAATGACTTTCTTTAGCTTTGTTAGTGTTGTGTCATTTGTGGTTTCTTGCATCAACTCCTCTAGTCTTTCACTTGACATCGGTAGTCGTGAAACCATGTAAACTGTTATATCTGTATCATCTGCATCCATATCAGGCAGATGATTTCGGCTCAACGCGTCTGCTACAAACAGCTTTTTTCCTTCTTTGTATTTCAAGGTGAAGCTGTACTTCTGTAGGCTGAGTAACATTCTCTGCAGTCTCGGTGGTGTTGAATATAGTGGTTTCTTCATTATGGACTCGAGCGGTTTGTGATCATTTTCCACTTCAAACTCTCTTCCAAAGAGATACTGATGAAACCGCTCGCAACCAAAAACCACAGCTGCCAGTTCTTTTTCTATTTGCGCATATCTTGTTTGCGTTTCTGTGAATGCCTTGGATGCAAATGCTACAGGATTTCCTTCCTGCAACAACACTGCTCCTACACCTGTACTCGATGCATCAACACTCACTGTCACTGGTTTTTTTCACATCATAGTATTTTAACACTGGTGCGCGTGTCACTAGGTTCTGTAATTTCTCAAAGCTTTTGTCATGCTCTGAGTGCCACTGCCAATCTGCGTCTTTCTCTAGCAACTGTCTGAGTGGTTGAGTGACATTGCTTAGCCTTGGTATAAATTTACCAAGGTAATTCACCATACCAAGGAATTGCTGTAGCTCTTTCTTGTCATTAGGCTTGTGCATACCTTTTATTGCTTCGACTTTCCGCTCATCGGGTTTCAGTCCTGATGCTGTGAGTGTGTGTCCAATGTACTTCACTTCACTCACTCCGAACTTGCATTTTTTCGGATTTAGCTTCAAATTCTGTTCTTGAGCTCGCTTGAGTACTCTCTCCAGACGTTCATTATGCTGTTTCTGGTCTACACCCCATACTAATATGTCGTCCATGATGACTTCAGTACCATCTATGTCATCGAACATCTGCGTCATGACTCTTTGGAAGATTTCTGGTGCTGACTTTATACCGAATGGTAATCTAGTGTATCTGTACCTTCCAAATGGACTGTTAAATGTACACAGCTTCGAGCTTTCCATATCTAGCTGTAGCTGCCAATACCCACTGCTGGCATCGAGTGTGCTGAAAACTTTCGCTTGAGGCAAACTTGTCACTACTTCTTCAATCGTTTTCATTGGGTATTGTTCTCTTTCAATAGCATCATTGAGGTGTTTCGGGTCTAAGCAGATTCTCACTTTGTCTTTTTCTGGTTTGATTACTGTAACCATACTGCTTACCCATGGGCTTGGTTCTTGAACTTTTACGATTACTCCAAGACTTTCCATTCTTTCTAGCTCTTGTCGTACTTTGGGTCTTATTGCTATTGGCACCTTTCTCTGAGGATGCACAACTGGAACAGCATCCTGTTTCAGCTTTATGTGGTGTTCACCTGGAAGTTTTCCAAGACCCTCAAACACATCTGTGTACTCATTCACTATTTCTGGACAGTTGTTTTCCACTGTCTCAATCTTTCTTATCAGACCCAACTGTTCGCAGGCATGAAGTCCCAACACTGGCGTTACACTATTTTGTATTACTTGGAACTCCAATTCATGGTATTTGTGTTTGTGCTCACATACCATGGTACATTTTCCTGTAGTTTTTATTTCATGTCCGGAGTACGACACAAGTTTTGCTTTTGATTTTCTGACACGGTTGCATAGCTGCTGGTGTATTTCTGCAGGCATGGTATTACACTGTGCTCCTGTATCCAGCTTAAACTTAACAGTTTTCTCTGTTATGTTGCCTGTGATGTTCAGATTAACAGTCCAATCTTTCTTATTTGATTGAACTGCATCCAAGTAGAACTCACTTTCTGATGATTCACTGTCAGACTGCTCATTAACTTCATGTAGTCTTCTCTGTTTCTCGTGACTACTGTTTTTGCTTTTAGGGTATGCCCCAGTACCACTGAAGCACTTGTTGGCAAAGTGGTTCATTTTTTCACACTTTATACATTTCTTTCCATACGCAGGACACTGTCTGACTCCATGTGTTTTTCCACATCTTTTACATTCTTTGATCTGTTTTGTTTTGTTGAACGACTGACGCTTCTTTGTTTTCACAGCGTGAACGTCTTTCCCTTCACTATTTGGCTTTATACTCTCCAGTTGTTTTCCAGCAGCTTCTGCTGCATGACAAATGTCTATAGCCTTTACTAGCGTCAACTCTCTTTCTCTCAGCAGTCTCCCTCTCAATATGTCACTAGCTATACCGACGACTATTCTGTCTTTTATTAGACTGTCGCACAATGTTCCAAACTCACATGATTTGGCTTTCCGTCTCAGATCAGTCACGAATTGATCTATCGGTTCATTTGGCTGCTGTGATCTTGTATTGAAAATATGCCTTTCATATGTGACATTTTTCTTTGGCTCAAAGTATGCTGAGAATTTTGCCATTAGAGTTTCTAGACTTTCTTTATTCTCGTCATCATTAAAGGTGAATGTATTAAACACTTCTAGTACATCCTCACCTATGACATGGAGCAAACAACTGCACTGTATTCGGCCAGCTTTCTTTTCCATTCCACTCGCCGTCAGATACAACTCGAATCTTTGCTTCCATTTTCTCCATTCCTCTGCTAAATTCGTGCAGTCTAGTCTCAAAGCACTCGGGGGTTTCAATCCTTCCATTTTTTTTTATTTTGCAGGGTTTTTAATCCCGTCTGACACCATGTAATATTTGATAATCACTCAGCTAGTATTAATAAGTCACACAGGAGTCACACATGTGGTTTCCAAGACGGCGGTCATGTTGTGCTTGTCAACAGAGGGCGGCATACAAATATAAGTGATAAACATATTGTACTACAGTGTATATCATTACAGTAGCTATAACCGCTATGTAGCTAAAAAGTACGCCTAGATATTCTGACCTGAATATCTGTACCATGCCAGCCAGCCTTTATTCGAAGGCTCATTTCCTTGCGTATTGTTCAAGCACACAACCAAAGAAAATCAGGTATTTTTGAACTGTTCTTTTTGCCTATTGCATTAATACGCGTTTCATTCTACTTAAGCGTAAGTGCTGCTTATAAGCAAAAACAATCTTGCTCTTATCGTGTACGTAATTTTTTCATGAACGTACGCGATAAGTACAGAGTCGGTGTGTATACATGTATCTACGTACGTGATAGTTACTGTTTACGTCCATGTAGTTTTCTTGTGCGTTCACAATAAGAACGGGATTTGTTATTCATGTGGTGGCACTACGCTTCTGTTTCATTCATTGAATGCAAAGAAAAGCTCAAATTAGTTACAAAATTCATCTCGTCAACGATTGCCTGGTTTTGATGATGTGGTTGGTAAAATCAAACCCGAGAAAAAGTAATTGCTAACTTCACATTGTGTTGCGTGAAAACTGAAAGGCAGATTTGGTGAGGAGGGGAAAAATTACTTTATTTTCAGTCTGAAAAGTAATGTTGGTACCTGTTTCTTCGTTAATATTGCCCTCTTTCAGATTTGTGATTACAAAGACGTCTTGATTTAAGGTTTCGAGAAAAATCCACGGTGGGAACCACAGATGTCCAAATTATTGCAGTGCGTCCTTGAATATTCCTCACATTTTAAGTCAACAATGTACGTAGTCTTGGTTCCAAGACCTTCGCATGGATCAATTCGAACAACAGAATGAGTCCACTATTATCCATCGTTGGTAGTTCGCACCGAAATGGATCAATTCAAACAATAGAGGGCGTCACTATCCTCGGTTCGATTTCCAGCTTGCGCGAAGGTCTTGGATATCTTGTATGAGGGTGCTTAAGTGTTTCATTGTTTTTCCCCCGACTTTCCGGGGAAGCCAATCAACGATCGAGTTTGCACCTTTTCGTGAATTATTCATGATTCGCCATGTGTTTCTAACAGCTAGCTCGCTATGGAACGTTGTTGTGAATGGTGTGGCGAAAAGTATACTACCTTCTCGCAAGGAATTATTGTAAAGTGAATAATATGCATTCTGAAAAGAGCTTGACAGTGGGTTAGGATTTGGACTTAAAAATTCTCTAGATTATTCTGAAATTGCTTACATACCTTTTGTTTATAATAATCACTACTCAAAATATATTTTGGCATAAAAACTTACTTGGTAACGAGCAAAGGAGAGCTGTTGATAGTATAAAACGTTGTGAGAAACGACTCCCTCTGGAGTAACGTAGTTTTTGAGAAAGGGGTAATTTCACTAAAAAAAATTAATCTGAGAAAGACTTCAGGCCTGAAGGAATGAAGGAATGGTAAACGATAACGCATGAACATAAATTTCCACACACATGTACATGTACGGTAAAAAATAGGCTGGCTAAAATTGTATTACATTTATTTATGCACTTTGACCTTGCAAAGGAAACTGCATCATATCACTGATCTCTATTTTGTCGGTATAGAGATCAGTGCATCATATCTTTGCACAGGGCGCGCGGTATTTGAAAAGCCAGTCAAAACCGCAAAGAGCAACACGCACACACTGAGACAACGACGCTGGTCAGCCCGGTATTTGAAACACTCCTTTATATGCAGCAACTTATAAAATACTGTTGAAAGTAGCATGTTGGAGTGATGGCCATACGAACATGATCAAAACAATCTAGAGTTCACCCCTCTTTCTTTGTGAATTAGGCCTACATATAAAAGATGCAGTAAATTACAAAAGTCCTCATTACATTCGTGTAGTTGCAAAGAAAGGTAAAAGTAAACAAAGTAGAATTGTTAATGCCAACAGTTTATTTTCAGGGCATGTCGAATGGTAGAATGATAAGTACCGTAATTTAGATGCAAAGATAACCTTTTCTAAAATTACATGGCAGACATCGGCAATGTACAAGATTCAAACGTCCATTAAACAATGACCAACCGATAAACCTAACCAACTGCAAGCATATTATTTAGCTTGAGTAATTTCAGAATCACTTGCTTAGTGCGTTGATAGCGATTAAGAAGTCATGGTCAATCAAAACGTGAGTGCGCGTGCATACTGCATACAATCATGCTCGATCGTGTCGACGACCTCGTGATCTTTCTTATCTTGCTTTTCTTGCAAGCTTGTCATTTTAGTCACTAATATGAATAAAACATGACTTGATGCTTCATGGAAATAACTTGGCCACGCCTTCTTAAACAAGATATCCAAGACGTTACTACAGACAGTCGTCAACCGAAATTAATTCAAGAAGAAAAGCGCGCCCTCTGTAGGGTTATCACGTTACGTTACGAGTATGAGATAGTGACGTCTTGGACCAAGACTACAATGTACGTTGAGAAGAGATCGCCGCTTTTTATTTAGTGAGACCAGTTGACTGCGTGGCCTGGCACGTACGAGAGGCTTCTGCTATTCGGCCTTGAACCAAACCATGGTATGTCGTCACTCCTCGTTTAGCCAATCAGATTGTAGAATGAACAAGTTGCTTATTGTATTTAAACCCTGCGCTGCAGTATGCTACAGTTTCAGACTACGCAACATGGTCGTACTGTCGTCGACTGTACCGTTTACAAATTACGTGCAAAACTGATTTTGGCTGCTCACAAGCTCTTCCAATTCTTCTAACATGGTATCAATAGACTTACACAGGTTCACTAAATCGAAAGAACCCACAAAAGGCAAAAAAAATAATAATTCAATGTGTGCATCATGCCAATATACACAGGCGGTCACTTGATTGCGCTGTTTCTTACTGTGCATGTGAATAGCGTGTTATATAACTTTGTTTAGGCGAACCATGGAGTCTATTTTCTTCCTCCATGAGTCAAAACTCCTTCCAAAACATCAGCAGCTGACATCCTGCTCGATAAAGCCATCGTGATAGAGTGAACTCAAATAAAATATTGCTGTGTGTTCATATGGGTGAGCACACACAGTCGCTTCAAAAAGAAAAAAAATGTTACTCAAATCCAACTTTTTTTTTTACATTTGACTGCACTGCTTACCAGTCTTTTGAGAAACAAGCTATATTATTTACTTGGCCTACCCTGAAACCACAGCTTGGTCGCCTAAAGCCCTTTTCACACGAGAAAAAAAAACCCCAACATTCCTTGCGACGAATTTAACGAGCGCTGAAGTCATCCCACGCCTGACCGCTTTCGCAAGCTTTCACACGACACCAAGTAAAAATGTGACCACGTTCCATGAGACGAGAGTACAGACTTAGCTGGTTACCACTGAACTATAGAGTTTTTGTTCTTAAACAGCGCTAGTACCAGTTAAATGATGACGTATGTCGCGTGTGCACAGTGTGTTGCGGTAACAAATAAACCATGTAAACATTCTTCAAAATGGCTGCTGACACTCACGAAGACGTTGGGGAGTCCACCAAAAAACGACCGGCGACGACATCAACCAAAGATAAGAGTAAGAAGGTCAAGAAATCTTGGTACTACGAGGAAACGATTGCCTTGATAAACATTATGGAGAAGGAAACCACCCAATTTAAAATGGATGGTTTGACCCAAAACGGCCATGTTTGGCGGGAAATCGCGGACGAGGTGGCAAATGGTCGCAACGGTGACCAGTGCCCGGTGACGGTGTGTTAACACACAAAGGTCGGCTCCCGAATGTTCTTCACGCATGCGTGTTAATACCGCTTTCGCGAGGATTGTCGGTCAATAAACAACGGATCGTTTCACACGAAGGTTTGACTAGATTCCTTGCGAAAAATTACGCTAGCGTAAGATTTTGTCGGAGGTCGGGACCTACTACAAAATTTCGCAAGGTTTGCGAAAATTTCGCAAGGAATGTAGGCGATGTAAAATATGACTGTCCTTTCACACGAAGCCCAAATTGTAATTTTTTACAAAAAATTGTAAAATTTCGCAAAGAATGTTCGTTTTTTCCGTCGTGTGAAAAGGGCTTTACAGTAAACAGCTGGGGTCTGCATGATGTCTGCAATAGCAAAGCCAGTGACAGAATGATTGGTTGTTTAGTGGTCCTGCGGTAACAGCGGCTAAGATCTTTGACCTTAGAGTGTATCCATAGTCAATGTATTCTCTAAGGGGCTTCGAAGTTAAAAGTGACTGTAGGTCGAAGACTCACCCCAAGCTAATTCCACTGGTATTAGTGTTATCCGGCTATGTTCCATTAGGGATCTTGCGAAATTTCGCGATTTTTGAGTGTACCGTTAATGAGTAAACACAATTTGTTTACAACGGTACAGTCACGGAGTGTACGACGCCACAATGCAGGGTTTTAAGTCGTAGCCGAAGCTGGGGAGACCAACTTCAGAAACGTCAGAGAGAGAGAGAGAGGAGCAAGAGAGGACTACCTGGTTTCGAAAGAATATCTCAAACAGGTAAAACAAACTTTCTGCTCGTTGATACTTTTGTATCTCACCATTTTATCATTTTCAGGTTTGATTGTCGTTGGGTAAGAATTATGCAGCGCAAAGTTTTTTATTATAATAAATTAAAGTACTGTCGATAAATGTTTCGTGTTGTCTCCTTGTGCTTTAATATAACCACAAATGTTGTGACAATGGTGTACACGAAACAATTTTCCCTCTTTTTTCTTTTCAGTTTGGAATTATTCATAACTTGACTTGTGTTTAATCAAGAAGCTTGAAAATATTAAAGTTTTATTTGTTTGCCTGGCCGGTTGTTTGTATGTTTAATTATTGTTATTAAAACGTTGTTAATTTTGTTTTTTATGCTGCTGCTGCTGCTGCTGCTGCTGCAGTTGTTGTTGTTGCTTGTGCAGAACTTCACCAGTTTGTTTGTCATTTCTGGTTTCTTAGTAGAACTGAAGATGAAGACCGCCCTCTTTGTGGTTTGTTGTATACTGGCTGTGGAATCAATTCAAGGTCAGTTACGCTAAAGACCGTCACTTTTTTTTGCTTCTCACTTATTGCTTCCAATTTGTGTCCCTTACTTGATTTTAATCCGGCTTTAAATGTATTCCTAACCCCAAAATTTGCCTCAAATACTATCATAATCTTTGAATGGAGACTTTAAAAGCTTGACAATGGCGTCTTCTTAACACGCTAGTAAAATCTTGGACATCGCAGTGACTTCTGAAGCTATTAAGGTTGGGGAAGGACCATCATCATCGTACCTTAGTTTGGCATACATGTACATGGGTTGGAGTACGAGCGGGCCGACAAACAAAAAACGTCTGAGAGTTTTCTACATGAAAAGCATAAATATGTAATAAAGAGGTTAACATTAATGTCTGGTTACATCTAATGAAGGTCACACTTGGTCGGCTTGGTATAACCGTGATCACCCATCGGGTACGGGAGACTGGGAGACAATGGGTGAACAAAAGGTAACTGTTCCTATGTAGGCATATTGCTCGTCTATTTGACACTAGGTAAACAAGGCACACCTACTTTATTGACCCAGCAACGCCTCACGATTGATTCACCTTGTCATTTAGTTTTGCCCTGTCAGCTTGAGAACAAACTTTTATGTACAAATGTGCAGCTCCATGGAACTGATGAATTCTTATGAGATTTAAAGTCTTAAAGTAATAATAGTGGACTAGTAACCATGTTTAAACCATAGTGTCGAGACAAGCGCTGTTTTAACCCGCTGGGGAAGCACGTGTCTCAGTAAAACCAGTAAATAGTGCATAACTCTCTCACAATTGTTCATTTACTCCATTCTTCCAGATGAACTCTCGCGCCCGAAGTGCAAGCGCTTTAGCGCATAGCATATCATTGGTAAAGTGACGTATCTTAACTAGACACTGTACAAAATGGCAAATCTACTGATACGTCGTTTTTATTTACTAGTGTAATTTCAAAAATTATTATTACGTATTTGGTACTGAAACTTTCTTAAAATGTTAACAGTAATGGGTATAATGTAATTTCATCAGATAGGTCAGTTCGTGGTACGAGCGACGAATTAGTATACAATAAATTTTCAAAAAATATCGCCCCTCTTGCAGCTTAAGTTCACTTGATTTTCTTGCTCTGTTTTCCTTCTAGAAACTAGGCTACGTCTGTGGCGGTTGTAAACCGATCGCTGCGGAATGCCGGGTTAAGGGATCTTCAAGCGTGTTCACCCGTTGGACTGGATCGGCGCCGGATACCCTGGCCATTCGTTGCTTACCGACAGAGGGCGTGGTGTGCAAAAACACTGACCAAACCTCAGGCGCCTCGTGCAGTGACTACGAGATCAGATATCTGTGTCCGTCTACAGGTGGGTGTTTATTACGTATATATGCTCCGCCACAACTTGACAATCGTCCCAACTATAGTTAGGACTGGTCCCAACTTGAGTGTTAAAGTTGGGGCGTCCCAACTATAGGGATCGCAGTAAACACAAAACAACTCCCATGAATAAACTAAAAACATGTAATAGTAAGTATCATAGTATGAAGTTTTAAGACCATTTTCCCTTGAGAATATTTGAGATTAATTCGAATTTAGTTTTTTCAAGGGAAGGGAATTAAAAATGTAAATGCGCAGCCGGCCGTAGACATACTTTGAGACTGAAAGCGTCACCCTCTAAAAACACTATTTACTTCGAGTTAGCAGTCCAATGAGCGATATACTATCATTCCAGGTCCAATGAGCGATATACTATCATTCCAGGTCCAATGAGCGATATACTGTACTATCATTCCAGGTCCAATGGGCGATATACTATCATTCCAGGTCCAATGGGTGATATACTATCATTCCAGGTCCAATGAGCGATATACTATCATTCCAGGTCCAATGAGCGATATACTATCATTCCAGGTCCAATGGGCGATATACTATCATTCCAGGTCCAATGAGCGATATACTATCATTCCAGGTCCAATGAGCGATATACTATCATTCCAGGTCCAATGAGCGATATACTGTACTATCATTCCAGGTCCAATGGGCGATATACTATCATTCCAGGTCCAATGAGCGATATACTATCATTCCAGGTCCAATGAGCGATATACTGTACTATCATTCCAGGTCCAATGGGCGATATACTATCACTCCCAGGTCCAATGAGCGATATACTATCATTCCAGGTCCAATGAGCGATATACTATTATTCCAAACCTAGCTCTAGCTCCATCATCAGTTTTGGTCCCAAATTGAGTGTTAAAGTGTGGACGTCTCAACTATAGTTGGGATCGCCCATAGAGTTCAACAGGACACCGTGATCGATCGATTACTACTGCAGACGCACAAGCTGATGCGAGCGGCCTTCTTTGTTTCAAACCTAGGTCTCGGCTCTGTATACAAACTCATGTCAAAACTGTCATGATGGAGCTAGAGCCGGTCGCGAGCCGGTGCCCAGGACGAGGTTTGGAATGATAGTATATCGCTCGTAATGGACCGCTACTTGGCATAAATAGTGTTTTTAGAGGGTTCTGACACTGACAGCGGCCTCATGCTCAGGCCTACGCATTTAGTTTCCCTTCTCTCGGAAAACCAAAATTCTAATTAATCTGAAATATTCTCAAGGGCAAGGGAAAGTGGTCTTAAAAACTTCATACTTTGAATGAAACTTACTATTACTTATTATGTTTTTAGTTCATTCATGGGGCTGCTTTGTGTTTACTGCGATCCAAACTATAGTTGGGACGCCCCAACTTTAGCACTCAAGTTGGGACCAGTCCCAACTATAGTTGGGACGATTGTCAAGTTGGGACGGAACATCTACACAGTGTACAACACCGCGTGTGTAGGCAAGCTCAGGGTGATTACCTTTGCCATGATGGGGCTACAAACGAAACTCAAAATAAAAACAATATTTCTGTGGTAACTTGTTAGTCTACAGGGCTTTATCTGAAGGTTTTTGAATACGCATGAGGACCGGCCTCACGAATTGTTTTGTGCACGTGTCGGACCGTGCAAGTGTACGTCACGCCGACCCGGATGTGCATAAATACGTTGAACTTAGCCAAGGCAATAATTTCGATCATTTTGTCCCCTCTTGTTTTAAGCCTCTACCTGGACGCAATTCAAAGACAGAGATAATCCTTCTGGGACCGGAGACTGGGAAACCGTATGGACGTTTAGGGTGAGCTTGCATTAACAAAAAATAGTATAAGCTAACTGAACCATAACGAAAACCCTGCACCAAATCGGACAGTTACTTGGCCATAACGACAATTGTATCAATTGAGCTCCATGTTTTAATTTTGTTTGCAGACCTACCCTATCTACGACAGCGACAACATCTGCAATGGCATTCGCCCAATGTGTACCCAATGCCGTGACACATCTAACCAAAACGCCTACTACACTACTGGAGATGTATTCAATGCCGGTCACGATTGCAGCTGGGAGTACGGACTAGCCTGTACTACAGAAGTGAACAGAGGTGTATATTGCAAGGATTACGATGTCAGGTTCAAGTGCCCAACCGTAGGTAAGTGCCTAACCGTACCTAAGCTAATATTGTGGATGTTACAATTTGAATTCCTAGACAGTGTTGCTGCCTGTGACTTTTGGGGGGTAGGCTGCTGCAAAGTAGCTCTGCGGAGTATGGTACATTGTCTCATGCGGCATACCACTAAATGTGTCTGGGAGCTGGATGTCTCACGTTTCAAACTCAAAAGCTTGCCAATAAGAACCCCTTTTTCTCACATGGTGTTCATGTTAACCCATTTTGTGTCACCATTTGTCACGTGACTAGGTTCCTGTAGCTCATGCGCACGATGGACGTCCTGGAGGAACCGAGACTATCCCTCTGCGACTGGTGACTGGGAGCACGTTGGACCCGATGGACACAACGCGGTAAGTATCCCAGACTGGAGTTTATGCTTGTGGTACCTGCTTCGAAGGTGGAGATTAACCTGCTTAAAGTTTTGCTCAGTCCCATAGCCGGATTTTGGTTCCTATTCTTACTAAAATGTAGTTTGAGTTTGCTTTGATACCACTTGCAATGCCTATGGAACTTCGTGACAGATTGACTGTGCCCTTCTGGAGATAAACTGTTCTATCATGATCTCTTGTTAATCAAATTCCTTGATTTTGTTCCCCAGTGTTCCAGTAAAGAGCCAATTGACATCCAATGCCGCGTCCGGGGAACCAATCAGAATTGGAAAGACGCTGGTCAAGAGCTCAAAACCAAATGTACTCCGTCTGAGGGACTCGTCTGCCTCAATGCTGACCAAACTTCCGGACGGTCCTGCTTGAACTACGAGGTTCGCTTCTTGTGTCCTTAGTGCGCCTCAAAATGATCCATTGCTTTGGTACCGTTACTTTGTACAGACCAATGAGCCGACACTGCCCTTCTTGCAACTGTGTGGGACGTTGGAGTGGGTCAGATGGTTGGAAGGTGTTGAGGGTTTGACATTTCTGCTACAGCTAGACGCAATAATGCTTCGATTAAGAAATATAAAGCAGTTACAGGCCATTTATAATAAACTGGTCTTATAAAAGATTAATTTTTAAGTGCATTCTTTTTTTAATTACTGCGTGAAATTATTATTATAGTCGGGAAAATGCGATCAAAAGCTACAATGACCATTTTGCGAAAATGTCCATGGCTAACAATGTAAAAATGAATAAATTCCAGTCATTTGCTAGCAATATAGTAACAAAGACACAAATTCACAAGAGCCAGGACGATTCATTTTAGGAACACAGGATTAGCAAAACTATCCCCTCCTCTTTTTAGCTGATTTGACTAACAAAGGATAAAACAGTCTACCCCCTTACTTCAATTATTACCACTCGATCCACAAATAGCCTTGTTTTAGTCAGCTTTCCCAATGACGAAGCATATACATTGTCAATAAGTGGTGTGCGTATGTCTCTTCGATATTATGATGTAATAATGGTACAAAATATGGAAAATTGTTTGATAACAAAACGGTGCATATTGAAAAACTTTAAAATGTTTTAAGGGTGCACCAATTTCTTACTTTGATCCTACTGCAATTTTTTATGATGAAACTTTTTTTTTCCCAAAACAGCTGAAGAAAAGATGATTTAGATCACAAACGACACGTACATGTGTATGCAGATGGCCCCTATACTACAAATTTAAAAGAGTCATGTTTTTGTCTGAAGGCTGATAAAGTCAAGAAAAATAGTTTGAAGACCCCATAACCACCAAAGCTTACATTGATTGCCGCAATCGAATAGCGGTCCTAAAAGATTTTAAGAATCATTTTTCATTTCTGAAATATGATTTTGTCTTACATTTCTATGTAATATCAAAGAGGAAGTTTCTAAAATAATTGAAATTCTTGAATGAGATAAAACTTGACGGGTATTTTGTCGACTCAGTGAGGACTCCGCAGGCACACAAGGTCGGCTCAGTACAGAAACATGTACATCTGTACATGCTATAATTATCGTTGTCTTTGTTTCTTTGCACAGATGTGCAAAAAAAATATACCGTGGTACTTAAGACACGCTGCACTCCCTGATTAAAAGCAGCACACTCAGTGACAGGAAGGTTTTAACATTATACCACGATCATACCGCGCAGCAGTGTCCTTGGCTAGAGCTACCCTACCATGCGGCAATTTATTGATGCGACCAAGCCATTAATTAGTTGCGAGTCTGGTTACTTTGTTCATCGATCCTACTATTAACCATTGAAGCATCACGATCATAATGAGGTAAATAAGTGGTTTTCAAAGTGGAGACAAAAAACAGAGTTCCAGGAAACATTTTGTGGAAACTTCACAAAACATAGTGCAATGTAATTGTTTCTTTTGTAAGCAAGGAACAAATAATTCAAGTTTTTTTCATTAGCAAAAAAAATCTAGCGAGAATGAGATCTTTCATTTTATCCAAAGGAACTCCACCAGAATAAACATTTAAATGATTTCAGCTAGGTTTTCAATTTAAGCACTTTGATGATTACGTATTAAACCCAAATGAATCAAATTGTCTTTCAAATTTATTATATTGTCCACAAATTATGAGTATGTTGTTCTTTTCAAAATAAATATTTTCAGCATGTTGTATTTCTTAAAAAAGAAGAAGAGTAAAACAAATAAATAAACAAAATAACTGACCAAAAACGTCGTTGTTTATCAAACAGTGCGATGCACATTTTTTTCGCTATAATTTCAAATCGCTGTTCCAAGGCTTCCTTGAAGATTGGAATCCATAATATCACCGGTATTAATAGTTCACAAATTAAACCATAAGTTTAATAACAACATTCATAATTAATACACCAATTATAATTTTAATTATTTTTGACATTGATTTTTCTGTTGCCTCCGTAATGCAACTGAACAATAGCAATGTTCGAGAACTGTTTACGGAGCTCATAATAGCAGCCATACAGTGGAATCACTCTGGAGTAACTATAGTCAATCATTACAGTCTGTAATGGGTAAGAACACCCCAAAAATTATTGTAGATATTACCCAGTCACTTTCCCTTGTGGTTTATTACACGACAAGAGAAACGCTGAAGAAGATCATCATATGACTTTGTTTACCGCTGACATAGTGCACATGCTCATCTTGTCCGATTTTCAGACAAACAAGTAAATAACCCTAATTTGTGTGCGTATAGTTTTATTTTATTTTATGTATTTGTTTAATTTTATGATCAAACTTTTTATAATTGTTTTAAAGAGCACATTCAGTCAATAAACACACTATGCCACAATTAAGCTGTTAATAACAAATTACTTAAAGTTTCTTAGTATAATTGAAAGCAACTAATATGTTTCGAGTGGACAAAAGAGAAGTTAAAATTACCGAGAGCTTTACCCGTTGGCGTTCCTTTCGTGCAAGGAAACAGTTGCCGATAGTATTGTTCTTTAGACCTCACTTGCATTTGGATTCGGTTAGTTACAGAAACTAATAATCAGTAATATATCAACCTAATATTTTGATTTGAACGTGCGAAGAGATGTTTGCAGAACTTATGCAAATTCACTCATTATGCAGATTCACCCCACGGGGTTGAAAACTTCAATAAATAAAACTCCACATGACCAGAAGGTTGCAGCTCAGAACTTCACTTTCACTTTGACCGCAGATATTTAACAACTTTGTTCTCCCCTTTTGAACTTCAGGAGAGGTTTTGGGATACTACAAAGGAATCCTAATAAAATACTTGTTAGCAGTCGGGTCCACCCTGATTGCCATACCCCAATACAATTCTGAATTGTATATCTTTGTCAATGTCTTTATGACATGGTTGTTTATAAACATAGAGTTGCGAGAAAATGAAGCCATTTACAAATTACTTCCTCATAAAATACTTACTTAACTTGCGAGTGAAGCCATCATTTCTGTTTTTGAAAACTGTTCAAAGAAATAGGTTTTTTTTTCAGAAGCAAAATTCGTTCTGGCGAATTACCCAAACTACACCTGTGTCGTGACATAATCCATACTTTCCTTTGTGCGGTGAGTTACCCACATTGACGCGTTTTTGTGAAAATAAACAAAGTCGATAAATACTATTTTCCCGACTTTTACGTCTTCGAATGAGTGGAACTATGAATATCCATTGACTAAGTAAGGTTTGCGGTAACACCATGTGAAAATCTCTTTTAAGTAGTGTAGGTTCTGAAAAGAACCGGTGGTTTTCACATGGTGTTACCGCAAACCTCGCTTAGTTTACACTTCCACCATGCAAAGTTTCAAATCCTACTTAATTTCCATTGAGAAAGACAGTTGCATTGATCGAAACGTGAGGCCAACATGCATTTATACAACCTGTCATTTTGGTAGGTAAAGCAGTATGCAACAGCTGTTTTTCTGTGTTTCATTTGGAACATTATAATAAGTAGGATATCTGATTTTGTTCCTCCTTGATGTTTACCCATCATGCATTTTGTCTGACACTCCTGGTAATTGATAGCACCCCACTCTATCTTCAGCTCAGAATAATTTACTCGTATCCGGGGACCACGTCCACATCCGGGCCTCTACTACTCGTTTTAAATATTGGAGTCATCTTAGTTTTCATTAATGTTTTGCTCAGTTTTGTCACCAATGTTACCTTCTTCGGATAAATTGATTGTAGGCCCTATTGACTTACTGTGCACTCAATCGAAACTGTAAATTCAACAAATATATTGTTTTAATATTAGTTAGACAGTAAATATTTTGCTGAAACTTCAACAGCAACAAAGTAAATAATAAAGTATTATTTCATTGGATTTATCCTGAAATTAATTGGTGCTACTGTAAACCATTTCAATAAAAATGTTCCTTGAATATTGAGGATTACATTAAAGTGAATTCAGTCCTCGGTCCACGAAGTAACATGGCATGTACGGAAACCATCTAGCAAAGATGTGAACAGAAAATCTTTAGGGGAGAAGTTTTGGTTTTGATATTACATGAATAAGAGTTAAGATAAAGAGAATTAATGATGTTTATAACAGTGCGCTCTGTTCGTCTTTATTCTTAAATAGCTGATGTCGTATGCTGTCATTCTTTTTTGAGCAAGTACGAGTATAGAAACAACATTTTAATTTGTTCTGGCCAGCAGTACACATGCGCAATGCCGACTTTTCCCCGACCGACCAAACCCAGCTGCTCGTCGTTTGCCCGCCGATGACTGGCCGCTGTATGAATTTTTGATGTATACACTACGCACTCGCGTTGCCACTGGCTGCAATATAGAAACGATGTGCACATGAGGGACTTGCGTATAACATCGACCCCTAGAATTGTACGTGTACTGATGATAAAGCATGATAACTAGGCGTGGTTCTGCAACCCAAACAGTGAGGCTCCAGACCACATTCTAACAGCGCCTCCAAAGGTAAGCAATTCATTGTTTCTCTTGTTGTAATAAGCTTAACCGATTTTGGTACAAGCCAATCCCCATCCGGTTAAATTAAATAGAAAACACTATGCGGACAAGGAAATACCATTCACAAAATTATCTTTATATTAACGTGCCGCGGCTGCTAGTTTTTTGACAACCTACCCGTAAAATCATCGTAATTTGCTGAGGGTTTGATCTACAAACGTGGAGTCATAAACCCTCGATTCATTTTGATGCAGATTGAAGACAGAAATGCTAATGATTGAGCGCCGGGTGTGCAATATATTTATTTTGAAATATAGACACACTATTATTATGCGTGGGCCAGGATGCTATTTTCTACAATGAGAAAGGGGTAGAGCCCTAGATAGCCACTGAAGTTAGACTCGAAGGTGTGAATAATAACACGGGTAAAGAAAAAAATGGTGAATGGTTGATTGCGTTAGGAACTTACTGTTAGAACGTCAATATTATGTTAAGATCTTAAACTAATTTGTCTCAACTTCCACATCGAGGTTAAACACTTTTAATTCTCGGTTTGAGAGAATACACGTGACGGATATTTTAGTTTTTAACTGTATTTTTTCAGGCATCTTTTCTGTACTCGTATTGCAATTTAGCGTTTCTCTTTACCTAGTTGAGGTACCTACCCGCACAAGCTGTCTCGCTCCGCCATTATCATGATGGCGTTCACTCTTCACCGAATCCGGCCATTGCTGTTAACATAAACTAACCAGTGATAAAGCACGGCAGTTTTTCAAACACTGTATAATTGTTTCATATGGGATTCTAATCTTGGGAATTGTGTTACTGATGGTGCGCGATATCTTCAAAATGCGATTTTCTGAAGTACATGGCTTGTCTAGTGTCATGTAAATAATACACGCAAAGCCCTTCTGCCTGACCTGGCCCAAGTACTCGGAAGAAATTGCACTTAGCATTTTTAGCTTTACAGTGCCATGTCTTCATGTATTAATAGTTGAATATTTGGCCGCACGTATGGTTTATGCTGCCTGTTCATTATTATTTATATTGGAAAGACCACGGTAAGTGCTAACTGAGACTCTGTATATGAGTTATTCCTGCAGTGTGTACAGATAACGACAGGTTTTGAGTTTAGATAGTGACTTGTGTGAGGCCGTCAATGCTAAGATTAAACCATTAGACCTTTATAAAGAAACAACGTACATTTTGCATGTAGATGTGCGTACGAAAAGATTTACCACACGATCTTAAGCAAGCTCATTAACAAAGAAGATGCAACGAAATTAAGCAACCGTCTGAACAAAAATGACATTTTTTAATGATTACAGAAATCAACAACATCCTCCGTATAACGGTAGTCATGAAACACGGTCTAAACTGTCATTACTACTAAACTAGTGTGCTTGCCTGTACCAAACTGGTGGTGCGTTAAATATAAACAAAATATTTTTCTTTTTTTTCTTTAGTAGAACAATACTTTGCTGAATACTTATTTTAAAATGTACTATGTTGGTTCCTTTACCGGTTCTGTAGAGAAATATTTCGTCTGAAATGCAGCAGGGGAAATGTTCGATTCACTTTACTGAACACCAAAAAGGTAAAACATCGTTACAGAACATTTCTCGAAACCTGAACGCTTATTTTGAAGACATTCTGACCGTTTAGTTTTCTTTACGTTTCTTGAAAACTGTAAAATTGGAATTCCTGTTGTCATCTTTACAATTAGTGTGTAGGTGTTTGTCAATCACACCTAACATTGTATGTAATAAACTTTCCACACCTCCATTTACATTTTTTCTGATTGAATTCACAAAGGTCTCCTCTATCTTGTACACTTCAATTTACTGCTCCCAAGATGTTTTGCACAATGACCAAACATTGAGGTCCTCTAATGCAGGTTTTTAGCACCTTACCTACCATTGGGGCTTTAAACTCCACCTGACCTAGCTAAATTGCGACCGTGTTTAGCATAATGGCGGTGCTCAACGTAGCATCTTCAAAACGTGTGAGGTGTGTGTGTGTGTGGGGGGGGGGGGGGGGTGGCAGGCAGAGAAAAAAATCAATGCACGAACTCGAGACTCGTTTTAAAGATATGTTTTGTAACTTGATTATCAGATTCATCTCTAGGATTTGGCGGTGTCGATTTCGTTTTTCTCGCCTATTTTTCGTGACGTCCCATGTCAATTTCTCAAACACCGTTCACTTGACGAACGTTTACATCAGACTTGAAAAAGGGAGATGTTAGAAGTGTTATGGAACTTAACACTTGTCTCTTCAAAGAATGTTGTTCTCATATCAACAAGATATTGAGCTGAATGTTCAATATATTAATGATGTATGGGTTTTTAGAATTCATATTTTTTTCTGTTCATCATTTATACACTTTGTTTGAAACGAAACAGCCAGAAACCAGTCAATGTGTGTACACAACGAGTAGCAGAATTTCCATTTAACCGTCCACCAATACCACGATGTCATGTGCATGTATTTGCTTAATTAAGGGTTTGCGTTTGATAATTGTATTTTAGAAAACGTTAAGTGCCATTGACTTGTTTACTGTTTCCCTTAGGCCTAATGGCTGCAATGAGAGCCACTCTAAATTGGTTTTGTTACTAAACATCATTGAGCTTGTTACTAAACATCATTGAGCGTTGTATTGTCACTGCTGTCACTCTATAAATAGAGGGAAGATCTATCATTGTTTCGAAAGGGTGAACGAGAGCGTCCAATCAGCGTGCAGCTAAGAATTCAATCTTTTAATTAAAGTATGGAAAGATAGAGTTCAAACGAATTTTAGGCACAAGTAGTTTTAAAATGCCATGCAGGTTTCAAAATGTTAGCTAATTTGTGTAATAAATCCGAAGCACACTGCACCTTGAAGCGATTCCTGACGGGAAGAGGTGAGGAGGTAAGTATCCGTTGTAGCTCTAAAAATAGAGCACTGGCTAATGGAGAGTTCACCTTACTGCTAATGATATGGACAGAACATGATATGAACAAAAACAAACGAATGGAAATACAATTTAAAACAATGATCGACACACACACATTTATAGATAATATACAATTACAGTATCAATTATTTGCATCGGATGCGTGGTCAGACTCTAATAATATACACTACCAACCAATCCGCAGTTGGTTGGTAATTAATAAAATGATTCATAAAATTATTTATAAAACAATTTAATAAAAAATAATTTATAAAATGTGGAATATTGGGCAAGATTCTTGCTATTTGTCTTGTACTATTCTTGTTATTAAAGGCAAAGTATACCTTTGGTTTTTGGAACCGTTTGATTGTTTTAATCCTATATAAATATAGGTATATACAATAAAACTAACCTGTAAAAATTTCTCTTCAAAAGGTGGTCGCGTTTTTCAGATATCACCAAAAAAACCGGAGCGAATATTTCTACGCAGGAAGAATATTCCCTATAGGAATACACGATCTGAGAAACGTTATGGCCGTAACGGTTCTCAGATTCAAATTTTGGGGGATAAAAAGTGATATATTTTTCCATAACCACAGTACTTCGAAGTGAAAAGTTTCTCAAAATGCATTATATTATCCAAAGCTGCTGTGTTAGTTTTTATTGCCATTGATTTTCAGACTCATTACCAAACGTATACCTCCCTTTAAAGAATCAGTACTTAAGACGAAGCTAATTCTAATGCAATAACGAGAGGGTGTTGCAAGCAATAACATTGATTGTTTATAACTTTCTATGAAGACCTAAAAACACGTGAATTTTATCTCAAGACAAAAATGGTTACGTCTAAAATGTGAACTACAATGTAAATTATTACCAACGCGAACCCAAAGTGGGTTTTTTTTATTCCATGAAATTGGAAATTCGCTCAACAAGTGCTTTGTTTTTCAGCATTAATCAAGAAATATATTTAAATATTATAGGCCTAGACGACTAGAGGTCTCTAGGCCTTTCCATTAACTTGTTGTTCTCCAAACTCAGAGTAAGGTGTCATGTGGTTAACAAGCTAGCTCTCCTCTAAGCTGCTTCTTCTTTCATCTTCTTGTTTTCTCAGATATCTTATTGTGATTCTATATAATCCACCTGTCATCGCTTGAATCCTACCGAGGTTACGTCTTGGATGGTTGAGTCATTATTTAAGATGTGTCATGTCTTCCGTTAGATTTACACAGTACCTAGAAACATGCTTAAAGGAAATGAAGACAGCCAACTTGTTTACACGTACGAACCATCAGATTATTCCAGCGTGTGTAGACCAATATTTTCAACATAAATTCAGATAAAACTCGTGACTAAGATGGGGGAGAAATTTGTGTTTTTGTGTGTTAGTTTTTTCCAAAATGAAAGCTTGCTTTAAATATAGTGGACACAAGTACCAGATAATTATCCCCTATCAGGCTTGAAGTATAAATTAAACGTACTTTCCTTTAAAGACAGATAGGTTTTAATGCAATCCCGAATTACTAAATAATTCAGAACATAAAAAAAACCCACAAAAACAAAAACATTTTAGCAGGAAAGAGCAGGAAAGTTGATACGCCACTTTTTATTCCGGAAATAACTAAAAGGTCGAAGGACACACCTTGGGACCTTGACCCATGTAGAGTGACTCGACATAAAGACACGCAGTCATAGCTCGTAAAGACCACTAACAGAATGGATGAGTGTAAACATTTAATAATGAAAAAGAACATAGACACAAAATATTGAAGAGAAAGTTACTATTATTGGTTGCGTTAAATTGGCTAATATCGAAGAATTTATTTTAGTTCGAAAAGTTTGATTAGCTCTGTTTTGAAAACTCGACCAGTAGGCCTGCCAGTATTCCAGAAAAAAAAAATCTGAAATACATTTGAATATTGCCAATTTCGATTGCCACATGCAAAATAAGAAGAAAAGAAAAGGGAGTAAAATAACAACGTAACTACTTATTTAACTTCTTTGATGAAATGTTCACAGTATCAGTTATTGTATTTATTGAAAACTAGAGGATAAAAACAAGTAACTCTTCCAAAAACCAGTAGCAGAAAAGACAACACTGCAATAACGTATGTTTACCTTGTATTTCCAGACAGGCTACTTTAAGCAAGAGGCAAACATAATCAAATAAAAAGGTCAGCAAGAAAAAGTCAATACCAATTGAAAAAGTCACTAGAATTCTTGTCGACATGTTTTTTTATGTTTGTAAAGAAAACGGTCTGTACTTTCCTGTCGTAGTTTTGTTTATGAATTGACGGTCACAATGTCAAAGTGTTGATGTTGTGTCGTATAGGGTGAATTTTGACATGTTTCAGTTGTGTGTCTCACGCCTTCTCTGTTTTGAAAGAAAACTAAACCGTCCATGTTAGGGAAGAGATTGTTCATGTGAGTAATAAGCAGCTGTGCGCCAAAAGCCGGTGCTGCATAATACCAAGGAGTTGAGATGGTTCCAGGATTTCTACGACCCGATGGATCAGGTTGTAGAGTGTCAGACTCTTTTAAAAGCGCCGAATAAATGCGAGTATTATTATAAGTATTATATATGCTTATTATTATTGACACTTTCTGACTGTGACCCTTTCCCACTCTTAGCAGATAATGGATGCTGAATTCAGGCAACTAAAGTGTTATTGTAGTTTGACATTAGTCAACTCCAAGTTCGCAATCCTCATTGCTCTCATTGGCACTAAGTAGTCTACTCCCCCTCCTGTAAGACGAGTTTCCCTCCCTATCGGGGTGTATCTTATCCCCACTTCAGGATACATTGCATGTCACTTCCGATGATTCATTTATAGTTTCATCACCAAAAACTCAAAGTTTTTATGAATTTCACACTTCAGATCACTATAATGATCACTCCGAAAGACAAATCTCACAGACGTGAATGCACGTGGGCAGTGCATCTCTATCAATCGCTTGAATAATATAATAAATGAGATAGTGCTATGCTATATCTCACTGTAGCTCATTGTTAAACGCTTCCGTTTCCCTGCTCATGCTATCCAGCCATTTCTACGTTGCACCTGGACACACTACGCCAGTCCGGATATACAAGGAAATGGATCTTGCTTTCGTCCCTGTCCAATATTTCATCACCCAATGTGACAGCGGGTAAAATAGTCCGTTTGTGTACAGTCTTCATTTGATTATAATGCATAAAGGATATCGCAGGATACAAGCTAGCACCTGACTTAACGGAAATTACAAAATGAACATTATTCTTCTACCTGATAAAAAGCTTGACGAACAGTACTGTTTTCAGAGACATCTAACACTCAGTAACAGCACTGCATGCAAAATGAACCACACGGTGAAGAGACAGACATTTCTTTAACAATGCATTGTTTCACAAACCATTGTGTATGTTTTGGGCTTATTCTTGATGTTTGGAATCCAGCATTTTTGGCATGTTTGTGTAGATTCAGGGTTTTCCTTTTACCTTTTCAGTCACTAGTCAGGAGGACCAGCTAACTGTTCGTATGCATTTTCACAGGTCCTTTATGTTACATTGGGATGCTTTCAGCGCTCAACCAGCCAGGAGGACCATGGAGATAATTTTGACTGGTCCTCATCAGGTGGTTTAAATGGCCATTGGCCAGCTGACCACTGTTAATTAAAGGGATTGCTCCGTATGTAGCACGTCGGGCCACGTACCATGCAGTGAACAGCAGTTTCCTTTAATATTGCAATGTCGTCCATCATGGTATTTATAGTCATGTGTAATGATAGTAATGATATGCAGGTAGCGTCTAACGCAGTGTCTGTGAGCAATGTGCAATAAGACAATGGTTAATTGCAGTTCGTCATCTCAGCCAATGTATTCACGATATAGGCACTTGATCGATCGATGGAATCGTGTGTACCAATGTCAATAAATCACATCGTGAAGTTCTGTCAGGCCATTATCTGCAATCCTTGAAGGCCAATGTAATACTACAAAAAGTTGGGGTTCCAAGAATTTGGTCTTCTTGAAAACACAGGATCCATTATCAAGAAACCAATCTCAGATGCAGAATCAAATGCAGCACAAGCTAACTAGGCAGCAGCTGATGACAAAATGTTTTTGTTAGAACGATGGAAATATTTATATCTCAACTATAATACATTCAATAAACACACAGTAATATAACATGTTTTTGTATTATGTATAAACGGCACAGCTTGCACTAAACTTCAATTTTTTCAAGAAAAAATATTGTAAAATGCCATAAATTGATTCAAATCTAAAAACCAGTTTTTGGTTAACATCAGTGGTTGCAGTTGTCATTGAAGCCGCAACGTAAAACATTTAAAAGTTAGTCCCATGTTCATTGATAACATTTGATAAATGATTTATTGGTATAGTCAGTTTTGTACTGCCAAAGTCAGCTTTAAAATGTTTTAGGAATGTAATTTACCAATACACCCTGGTAGTGGTTGTACGATGACATACAAAATAATGGCAATCAAAATTGGCCTGGATGTAGTTTCCTTCAGCAGCAGGGTGGATTTTCTTGAAAATGCAAACCCAGAATAACACATTAGTATGTTTTATGTGACTGCAAGACAGCCGGGATTTCAATCACTAGTAGTCTGGGAAACATCACACTAGTAATTTGGAAACATTATAAATTATAAGATGCATTCGGGTCTCAGTTTCCGCAGTGCGTATAATGTTAACACATCGTCATATATATGACGATGTGTTAACATTATACGCACTGCGGAAACTGAGACCCGAATGCATCTTATAATTTGTACTGGCAAATATAAAGGTGTGAAGAACAGCGACTATATTATTAGCTTAGCCTGTATCAAACACAACGTCTATATGGGCTTGAAACGACCAGTGGTTTCTGGATTAGCTCAACACTTTTTCAAAAGATCGTGTGAAAGTAAAATTTGTAAAAATTGTTTGGCCCGTAGGTGCACACTTCCTGCGAATTGACTGTGTTGACAAGGCTACGTTTTTCTTGTTTGAAAAAGAAGAATTAATTTGGGTGAAGTCTACCAGTATTTTGTCTTCAAGAGTGGGGGGGGGGGGGGGGGGGGGTTAAGTCCACAGAACTCATATAACAATGAGTACAAAGTCAATTTTATCAGTCTAAAACATTGTGGTTAGTCATGTAACATGAACACAGTGGAGCTTCCATCAGAAAAGTATTCTTATCCAAACGCCCGTCTCAGTTTGTGTTATCAATTTTAAGATTTCGTGAAATAATTAATTGAAAACTGACCCCATCTGAACAACTTGAGCGAGCAAACTCGTGAAGACGTGCTCAGTGTTTGTAAGCAAACGGCAAGATGTTTAATGAAACATGAATGTTCAATTTCACCTATCGCTTGAACCAATCTCATACGATTGCTCCAGCCCTCACCCCACCCCCCCCCCCAGTATATAGTAAGTCAAATCTCTGATTGCGAGACAGATAGCGAGGTTTCGTGTTGTCTATAATGTCAGCGTGGTTGCATTCATTTTTAAAGACAACATTGATAAATAACCTTTTTGGAACTACCAAATGGGTAGTTGTAAAGTTAAATGTAACAGTGAGCATAATATTAATGTTTCTGCTTCACAATCCTTTACAAAATATCAACTTTTGTTAGATCAAATTTTCGCAAGGCGCCCAATAAACATAATTCATAAAAATTATGGTGGTCACATTTTCCAAAAAAAAAAAATGTTTGATGTATGGTCCGAATAATGTTTGATGTTTGGTCTGAATAATGGTTAAATTTAGTCCAATATGGTCTATTTTAATCCGATAGTGGTTGATGTTTAGTCCAAATAATTGTTGATGTTTAGTCCGAATAATGGTTGATATTTAGTCCGAATAATGGTTGATATTTAGTCCGAATAATGGTTGATATTTAGTCCGAATAATGGTTGATGTTTAGTCCGAATAATGGTTGATGTTTAGTCCGAATAATGGTTGATGTTTAGTCCGAATAATGGTTGATATTTAGTCCGAATAATGGTTGATGTTTAGTCCGAATAATGGTTGATGTTTAGTCCGAATAATGGTTGATGTTTAGTCAGAATAATGGTTGATGTTTAGTCAGGCACTTTGTGCAAATTAATAACACTGAATTCTGTAAACCGAAACAAGACAACGGGGACAATTGTCTCGCACAATTCAGATGCAAATATAACTCAAGGCAATTGGTTTAGGCAGCAAGTTAATAATAAATAAGCTAACTTATAGATTGAACGTTTTCACACTTTCTTGAGCTTTCCCGATCATTATAGCCACCATGCCTTGTAGAGTGTTCAATTCCGTTTCCACCTTGCAACCTTGGAATTTATTCGCTTCAGACGTTGTGGGTAATATTAAGATCACTGTCAAGGAACAGCGGCCTTGAAAATAGCGCCACTCAGGTGTTATAAAATATACGAGGCTGGATCGATGTGATCGTCGTCATTTTTACTGCATAGTAATTTGTTTCAGAGGCAGTTTAGAATCATCTTATGACTATTTTAGAAGGTAAAGGGAGTTTTTTTTTTATACCGCTTCAATTACCCACGTTTAGCAAAGTGACTCCGTTTCGATACACTGCACAAGAAACAGCCAACTGCTTAGCGTGGCTTGTTTGTTTATTATTCATTTGCTCAAAGAAAACAGACATAAGAGTGTTATTAAAATATAAATATAGACATTTGGTAGAATTCAACTTTCATAACACACAGATGTAAATTACACCAGGGAATGTATATGGATATATGACATCCTTTGTTTAGACCTTGCTGGGCTGTATTTAAAAAAACTTGGTTTCTTTTTCATGCATCTGATGAAGTAGTTGTTAACAACGAAAGATTATGAAGATATTTCTTACTAGGTAGTCATTCAAGTACTACAATTTATTTTTCCTTGCTTTACCTTTAAGTATAATATGCTGAATTTAAGCTTCGAGTTACCAATGTATTTGCAAATTTTTCCAACAGAATCCTTAAAGGCTGATTAGGCGTTCATTGTTTGGGATGAAATACTCTGATTATAAAAATCGAAATAAACACACTAATGAAAGTGCACAAAAACCCTGATGAAACAAAAATCATTATTTTGTACCCAAAACGTGACACTGTATAACTGCTGAAATGTTCACAAGTTGTGTCGTGTTCAGTGAAAGCTATTGGAGTGGAACATTTTCCTTATCAAACACAATCCTGTATCAAACATGTTATCATCATAACTTCACTATTAATGTTTACTACTTCTATATCCATGCAGTTTCCATCCTTCCTCACAAACAAAGAAAACATTATAATTGTTGGAAACTAATCTCCATCCAATGTAGAGTCTGTTACGAATAAAAGTTTAGTTTCATTACTTGTTTGTTTTATGTTATCGAATAACTGACTTACGAGGACAATCGAGACAAAATATGTTATTGCACTGTCATAAAATATTCAGCTGAAATGAAAGGTGTATCTTTGTCAAGTCCATTAGGCAGATTATAACACGTCAGTGATCACAATGTGTTGCTATCAATCTATAACCTAATACAAAAAATTCAGCCAAACTCCATTATGATCTTTGTAGGACATTCAGCAAACATGGACTTCGTACAAACTTAACAGAACGTAATGCCATTAGAATTGTACATGGAGAAGAAAGCTAATAATTCTAAAATAATTCGATTACTTTTAAACACAAAAGTAGTGAGAGTACATCTGACATAACGTGTGAAAGGAGGAGTTCAGTCACCGCAGGCGATAGTTGTTTGCTTTGTGTGATGGGATTACCAATAAAAAAATTGTAAGTTACGTCTTGTCTTTAAAGAAGAGGGGTAAAAACAAAATGGCGCACGAAATAGATTTGTATGCCTCATTAAAACTCGTTTGACTGTGGTTTCCTGGAGAGATTGGTGTACGTAGTGACTTGCACTGCGGAAGCTCAGTAACTTTGACATAATGGATCCTTGCCATACTACAGACCTTCAAACATACCATGCAAGTCGCGTGTGTTTTTGAATATTTGCCTCGTTAAATTGCGCGATTTCGTTGTTTTCAAACGAATGTACATGTAGGTCCAAAAGTTTTCCGCAGGAGATTTTGGGTGGTCTTAAGTTGGGATAGTTATGATGTTTTCGTGGATAGTGTTAGTAGCTTCAGTCCATACGTTTAGCATGCCCGTCGAAGCAGAGCAATCCGTTCTCTAACAGGGGAATATGCAACTGCAATTCACGATGCTGACAAGGTCAACTTCAGTTTAATTCTTAAAGGAAAATCCTGAAAGATGTAAATTATTCAGTAGTCAAATCGTGAATCAAAAGCTTGCTCAGTGAGAACTTTTTAAAGAACCCTCAGTGATGTTTTGTGATCAAAGTACTTTTGAAAAATCTAACAATATTTGCTGCCAAATTTTCTTTATAGGCCTATGGATGTCTTTTCAAAACTAAAGTTGTTAGCTTTGGACTGTTACCCAGCATTGTTATACATGTATTAGCCGGGTTTGGGGCCGATTCCATGCGGCTTCTCTTGAAGTCTGAGCTGGAGTCAAAGCAAAAGCCAGAAGCGGAGCTAGAACTGGAACTAGAACAGGAGCTAGAACCGAAGCCAACTTTGTCCCTCGTGCGCAATTCCGGTGTTTCCCCCAGTTTTCAATTATACTGATGGGACGATACAGTTCTATAATATGCCCATGAGAACGAGTTTGCATACTGCATACAAAAGGCCAGATGTCTCTAGGCGAATCCGATGGACGAGAAGGGATGGGCTAGGGGGGGGGGGGCTAGGTAGGTGGGAAAATCTTTCAAACTAAATGGCAACAGATACACTTTAATGACAATTAAAAAAACATCGGTCCACTTTGAAAAAAAACGTGCAGTCTTTTCTCTGACGTGTATACATCCAGAGTCCGTTAAGTCAATAACCGAAGCTGACATACCGTAGAGGACAGGCTTAATGCAACAGTCTGCACGACTTGCATACGCAATATGGCGAACGATCGGAGGTCATTGACACGTGATCATTATATATATATAATCTCACCGAACCTTGAAAAACATACAGCAGATTCACCTGAGTAAACAAATATCCACCCCAAAATATCTTCGTCATTTGCTTTGTTGATTGATGAAACCCATTTCAACGGTTGTCATTAATCTAATATGACGGTATCTTGAGTAGTGTGTAGACCAGATGAAAGTGTTGGCTTTGTGCGACGCCAGAATGACGCTGTAAAACCAGAGCATCTAATGGGTGACAATTTTTGTGACTCTTTACAAGGCGTTTGCGCTTTCTATTACTGGATGGACAATTACTGAGAACACTTAGGCCTACCACAAGAAATGATCAGTTTCAATCTGAAAATTCAAATAATATCGAGAAGCTGGAATAAGGAAGATACGAATGTGCACAAAAACCATAAACGCTTTCGTTGTTAAAACATGATCACTACATTTGAATAAATTTCTACAGATTGGCTGTACGGTGTGTTCAAAACATGGGGTATTGTAATTTGGTTTTCCAAATGTGTTTAAACTTTCCCTTTAAGGGTCTCTTAACTTTAAACACACAGCTATTGACAATTTTATGTTGTTATCGTCTGTACATAACATCCAAGAAGTATTGTCTACAGTATTAAAAACTGAAAGATGAAAATATTAATTGATCCCGTCTTGCATAAACATGACATGGTATGACCTTGAGATATGTACACTGCGTGCATCGTCACTATTAAAAACAATAGTTGACAATAATATTTGTTTTACCGCGCATTAATTTTTTGATTTATTTTTGAACTATATACGTGCCATCGTCATTGCACAACGTTCGTAAATGCATCTGTATTTACAAAAAGAACCCACAACAGGGAAAGTTTCAAAATAGATGTTTCTTATTTACTATAATTACCCCCAGGCATTTTGGGTAATATAACCGGTCACGTGGCTGCTATTCGCTCGCCTAAATGATCCGTAGCCTTCGATTCGTGCCGCTGTATCCCGATAACAATGAAATAATACAAAGCTTCGGAAAAAGGGGGAACGGCGTTAAAATATGTTTAAAAAAAATTATTTTCCTTTTTTTAAAGTTGGGTCAGAGAACTCATAAGCTCTTCCTTGATTCCATCACCTTTATATCCCATTCTTATATGAAAGCTGTAATGGAGTTGTCAAATTAAATGATTCCTATACAAACTATTTAAGCTTTCAGATAATCTTCTATATCTGAATCATCGGTAAACTAATGACTGCCAAACCTCTTGAAGCAGTTACTTATCCATCCAACAGTAGCTACTTGGCTCTATGTTTACAATCCAAACATACTCAGACAAAGTTATTTTGTTGTTGTTCAACCATGAATTTGGTAACCAAAGAAGAATGATTGTTGTCAGTTTCACTTAGCTCTGTCTATAAGCAAAAGGAACTTCAGTATTTTTCTCTCTCGCGCAAGATTAATAAGACATTTTTGTTTGTCAGATGTTTTACCCTACTCAAAGAATGCTTATGTTGATGGGCAGTTGCCAGGTGACTGATTGGTTCCTTGGCAACAACGAATGGCAGGAGTTAAGCCGCCAATCACAGGGAATTGCATGAATTCTGGATAGTTTCATTTGAACGTGTAGATCATGAGGTATAAGGTTTCGTTATGTTAAATCAAAACATTGGCAGTGGTTATTGTAGCAAAAGCCCAGCAGTATCGAGCCGTTAAAAGCAACAGGAGTGTTCTACATTAAAGCACAATCATGGGACTTATGTTGCTGATACTTCTAAACTTATAGTAACATCAGGAAGTCTCTTTTTATACTAACAAACTCCCCATGATGTTGACATTTTACAAATTCTCAAGAACTTACATGCCGTCAAAGCGGGGACAGGTGCATGTTCGCAATCAAGTTCGGCAGTATCTGTAGTTGATTAGTAATGATTCATTTTGCTTAGTTCGGGTACCGTATGTTTTTAAGTAAAGATTAGTACAAATGATAGTTAAAGGTATTGTACAGGATTGGTAGAGCTGACAAAGCAGTCACAGACAATTTTCATGGTTTGTGTGATCAACCATATACTCATAATGAAAAACCTGTGAAAATTTGGGCTTAGTCCGTTGAGTGAGTCAGGAGAAACCATTCACAATTTTATGCATCTTACTTTTGGATGTAATTGAAATCAGCTGTTGTTTATTTTAAGGTTTTCAGATAGTTTTATCAAATATGACTTCACAGAAAAATGGTTCCAGTATGAACTTCATAATCAGTAAGCTTTAAGACTATTAAACAAAATGTTTTTGTCGTCGTATAAAACCTTTAAAGTAAAGTTTTCTGTCCTAGATGGTCACGTATTGACCTTCGTTCCAGCATACACACATTATCTTCAAGATTTGACTTCAGGTTGTAAGTGGAGTTGCACCTCGTCCGTTTGTCATATTCGTAAACTGACCCATATAAGGACAACTTAAACACCGTCACATCAAGCATTTCTCTTTGTCTGTAGTTGACATGTTTATATAATTCCAGCTTTACATTAATAATTTGAGCAAAACGTTCAAAATTTCAACCTTTCAAAATGTTGAAGGGATACTCTCTACATCGCAGAAGCATGAGAGTATGAAAATAAGGCTATGGCTACGGCTGAATCACCACGTCATCATACATAGAAGACTTCCTTAGCAACAGTCGTAGCCGTAGCCGCCAATTTGGATACGGCCTAACACGACATATTTAATCTACACGCAGTTGGCAAAGTGTAACTTAATTTCACCAAAGACCAGGCCCGTTATAATCTCAACCAACTGCAATTATGACTAATAAGAGGCCAAAAGGAAAATCATTGGACTTTCAAAACGTTGAAGTTGCCTTCATTGATGTTGCATTAGGTTCAAGATCTCATTCTTGAAAAATGTCCATGGAGTTGCTTTTGAATGGTGCAACGAATGATGGGTTCAATTACACACACCAACGCTATAACATCGGAGACGGAAAATGGGAAAACGTGCGCATGCAACCAATGCGCACATGTGTGACGTCAAGAGAGGAGGCCCTTTTATGAAACCGTCAGGCATCCATGCGGAGAGTTTAATTATGAAAGTACAAAGGCCATTATTTTATACAATGGGCAGCCTTGCAACATTAGCTGCGATGGCAAAAAGTACATAACTATGGCGGCTATAGAAGGTCATCGTTTCAAACAATGCCATGCCTCGCTTAATTAGCTAAACAGCAAAAACTACACACAAACATCCCTGGGCGGTGAATTGTCAATTAACATCTCGTGGCTACCAATCTATACTCAATTTCCCTTACGATGACGAAACCACAAATACATATAAATGATGAAGTCGTAAAGGATTTTGTTGGTATTTCTTTCTTCCAACTTACCTTTTGTTGTTTTAATATTTCATAAAAATTAGTCAACAGAAACATTGTTGAAACGGCAGACAAAACGGAAGACACAAAGATGAAAACGGTAGAACATTTCGATTATGGGTGCAGAAAGCTACACCAGAATACCGAGTGACGCAGACGACAAAGGTCGATAAAAAAATGAACAGAAAATAGGACAAATGCTAGTACCTTGCGGAACATCAGTACGTTATGGTTTCTAAAGACGGCCAATGCAAGCCTAGAATAGGGGGCCTACCGTTGACAAACATGGGGAAAGTGTGGTTGGTACTTGAGATCTCATCTTAGTTCCTTTCTAAACATTATTATTATGTGCACAATATTGAGGCAAAATATATCATCTTTAATTTGAAATTCTTAAGTGTAAATTCTCTCATTGTGCTGGACAATGGAATGTATTAATTTCAACTTTGTGTGTTCTTTTCCATTTCCTTTTACACAATTTTGCGGCTTCAGATAGAGGGAAATAATGACAATTCATCTGTACTGATTTAATTCCTTTTAGTGGATTCCATTATCTTAAAGTGGGACACGTTATTGGTGCAACCAGGTCATGGTCCGGACATAACAATTACTTAAAATAACAAGCACAACGCTGGGAATTCTAGCCTAGATCCAGCCACCTTGAGAACCCTACACAATCAGGTCAATATGGTCTTTTCCTTCAACAGTAGAGAGCTCGAAAAGCCTTGTCCCTGCAATGTTTATTCTTCGTATTGATTTATCTAAATAGTTGAGAAAACTGAACAGTCTGCGGGCATTTGGGGATGCCCGGTGAAGGACAATTCAGGTATAGATTAACAGGCCTGACCGGCCAAGACGCATGGGAGAATAGCTTCAAACCTTTTCGTATACAGTCCACAAGTGATATCATAAACATACACTTGGTGACTTGGGTATCAATGGTAGCAAACTACGATTCCATTTTCAAGTAAAAGCTTTATTTTTATTTACACGTAGAATCTAAAAGGGATTAATGTCAACCTCCAAACTTCTGAGCCAAATCAGACCTGAAACCATGTTTGTTTTCTCGCCATAAGAAAATCCTATGGATGTGTTATCATGTGACGCTATTGTGATCCGACCATGTGTACGAAAGCTAACGCAAGCGTAGTCTTAAAAGGCCTGGGAATTGATCAGACCTAATTTCGTGGATGTACACCTCCACTTCTCACCCCTACGAGACCTGGAGGTGACAGACAATTAAATAAACCAAAACCTCTGTCGAATTGGGCAGGTGGGGATGTAATGCTTCAAATTATGCGACACAGAAGCAGGAATATGGGTAGAGGGGAGACCAGTTGAAGGAACTTGATGTACATGTATATGGTTTATCGATTTGAGAGTTGGTTTAAGGACTAACTACTGTGGAGAAGACAATGTAATACGAACTGCATTACACTCATAGAGTCATTCAAGGAGCCGTTTCCGTTAAGGTGTAACCTAACCAATCTGTAAATCTTTTAATAATTAATTTAAGAATGTCTTATTTATTTATATTATATATTTAATTCTTAATAACACCGTGGATACACACATATATATATATATACACATATATTTAAATGAAAAGCATATTTTCGATTCAACCTATGTTTCACATTTATAAGGTAGGGCTCGTTTTGAACAGAGAGGCACGCACGGAACGATGGGGAACCTATAAACAATAGTGCGAAAATGGCGTGCTTATAGTATCAGGGTGAAGTGTAGGAAGAGAAAATGTAACAACAAATTCAAACTTACTTACCAAACATTAACATATCAAAGATCCTCGTAGAGATACACTTCACCTGAAGAAACAATCAAATGTACCCCCATCGGTTCACCTTTCAAGCTGTTGAATAAGAACAAACTGCGATATTTAAACTTATGTTTAAATAAAAGTGAAGCCAAATACTAATGTTTGACATTACTAACAATATTTTGGGATCAGTTGAAAAGACCAAGCACTTATTAGTGATATTATATGAGACCATATTTTCTGATTTGTTGAAAAGAACCATCCCCGTCACAACAAGTTCTCTCTAATTTCACTAAGTAAAACATATCTGGACCTCCGTGCTACAACATTAAAGTCCATACTTTCGAAATTACATCAAGCGTCAACTGCCTAGACTGGTTAAACTTGTTAGGTGCACGTTTAGTACTAAGTATCATTTTGCAATAGGACCCTGGGCTCCGAAATCCAACCAGTGACATTTAACCCCAAAGAGGCCTGGGGACTTTTCGTCATCAAAATGAGTCTTTCAGCAATGTTTGTATCTTATATCTTTCAAAAGACAAAGCTCTCGGACTTATCTCCGCATTTCATCAGCGTGTAAGAAAACAATTGTAGAAATAAACGAAACTACACATGGCTCCAGGCTAAAGAATCATAAGGAACGTTTCCAATGTTTGGCGTATTAATTTCTTGTCTTGAAACGGGAACTAAGTGGCAGGTGTCTAACAGATTATAAGAGAATAATTTTCCGGTGGATTGTGTACGGTAGGCTTTGGCAAACTCTCAGAATGCTGACGTAGGGAAACTCATTTTAGCATTCAGGGCTTCTCGTCAGAAATTCAAAAGGATTTTATTTAAATGTTTTATCACAGGATTTTAATTTAATTCGTGAATACAAAACAGGTTCAGTTGTATACATGTAGTTGTTGAGCCGCTGTATACCTGTATACAAAGCTGTGTATTGAGAGAGATGCGACAACTTGCGATAGACCGTGCAAGTCTCGCGCGTATTCGAACATTTTTGGGACCACTGTGGTCCCACGTACATTGCTTTAACACGTTAAAAAAAAAAACTCACGCGCTTTAACGGATCCCAATGTTCGAATACGCGCGAGACTTGCACAGTCTATTACAAGCCATTTTCGGACAAAAAACAAATGTGCCAAACTATAGACCGCACATTGAGTTGTGCTGCATTTGTACCGAAAATGGCGTCCGGACAACCACAATGACCAAAGAAACCCGGTCCCTTCATGTCGCAACTCCCTCAACACACAGCTCTGCCTGTATCTAAACATCTGAACACAGGTATATATCTTTGTGTGAAATGAGGAAATAAAAATGTTTATGGCACTAAAATAAAGACAACGAGGAAATCAGCTGACCGGCTTCAAAAGGTGTAGCCTATTGCCCCAACAAAAGCCTTTTAATAAGACATGCGAAAAGAAAACAAAATCACACACACTAATGTTCAAATACGTACGAGCACTTGAGCGTACGAGCACTTCCGGAAAACAGAAACAGTATATGCAGTCAACGGTTTTAGCCGTCTGAGCGAAACGAACCTGCAGAGCTACACTAAGACTATATCAAGGTCCACTTTTGTTTTACAATGACCCAATACACCTGACGTCATCACCAATCATAAATCTTGGTAGCACTATTTTTGGAGTCTGATGTCCCGGTTTTGGGTTTTGTTTTACTTCGAAGTGAGAATTTAAGGCAACGCGCGTACAGTTGGACGCGCATCCTAAAATTGCGCGGCAAGATCGATCGCCCCTGGGTACGAGGATGCTTTGCACGCAATTTGACTTCCAAAATGGCTCACCGTGCATACAGTAGGCGCGTATGACGTCAGTGCGAGGAGTCTACAGTCTCCTAATGTCTGAGTTGGGGGCCTGGATATGCAGAATTGCTACAGAGATTCTTCCCTGATAAAAATGGCATAAGTTCCAAAGCGTTGCATTTCAAACAGGTAGGGCCCACTCAAGCAAGACACGCGTTCCGCGGCAGTGATACACGCACAGCATGGTCGTCCATGCGTAGACACATTTCCGTTGTAGCTTTGTAAGAATGTCACGACCCTCTGATAGGTATCACAGCTGGTGAAGCCACCAGCATTATAGGGGCCCCGTGATGCGAAATGCCAATCAGGAGATCTGCTAATTCTGGTAGTATTCAAATCGTGTGATTTTGGGGGTTGAATCAGCGTTAGAGATTGATAATGGCACACCCCGGGTGAGGGAGGTGGCTCAGGGGGCTTGGTGGGGCTCAAGTACATCACTGGATCTATTTTTAGTTGCACACAAAGGGTTACTATTATTATATTGTTATTTGTATTTACAGCAATCCATGCAACCATAAACGGTTGAATTCAATAACATTTTAAACCAACTAATACATACATTAAACATATTAAGTAGCCTACACCAAAATTATCAATTAAAAATGCTCAGTGATAGGGCCTAAAGCTTACAGATAATAAAGTCCTCGGACTTGCATTTTTGTAAAGCACAGCTTATTCAAAAGCACAGATGATAATAGGCCTATTGTAAGGTAAATCATAATGCAATTCCGAGATGTCTTCAAGATTTATACAGCAAACACTGATTATCATCACTGCCTTGTGTTTCGCTATCTTCAAAATTTACGAGATATATTTTTCCATTTACTGGGCGACATCTTGCAAATAAAGATTGTCATTATTTTCCACAGCCTATAAATGGTTTTTGTTTTTTCCCTCGACCTGCTCCTTTGACGATTAACAGAACTGAGTCATTGTTTTATTACAGTCCCATAGTGATAATACTCCGGCGCTTATAATCTCCGGACCCAAACTCATCACGTTCCGGAACTCCGGAGGGGGGATTCTACATTTCTTCATAATTAAACGGGTGGGAGTGATACTGGTTGGAGTTTCTACACCTTGCCCGACGGTGTTATCGTACATGAGTATCTAAAGCCATGATCCTATTACAATTTCAATTGGTGCAAATTATGCCGCTTTAACCTATCAACATTTAACAAGCTCATGGTCACTTCATCGGATACTGTTTCACGACGGTGTGTTAGATATTCAGGAAATAGTGGACGGGAATATTAAGCGAAATGTCAAAGCGGTGGCTCTTCTTCAGCTGTTTAAATTCCTTTCATTTGGATTTAAGGGCTAGATTTATGAACACTAGGCCTTACTGCTTTAAACAGAATCAAAAGATGTGCATTTCGCTTCGTGGTTTCCGTTTCAATGGTGGTGTGTGCGTAATTGACATCCACCAGGAAAAATTGATACCGAATTATCAAGTTGAGGCTTTCTCAGATACTCGGATGAATGTGGGATGTTTTTCCGGCTGATGAGTTCTCCTCACTGAGGAAACGTGACAGTGTTCATAAATTCTGCCACTGTAGATGATACGGATATCACAAACAGGAAAAGACCTGAATATTCCAAACATCTTAATGTGTTTATTCTATCTGTCAGTTAAAACAAAATAAGTTGAAATGTATAGTGTTTATGTGACTTGGGGTCGGGTTGAAGTCGGGCTTTGACCTCCATAACTCCATTCATTATTATTCACTCCATATTAGACAGAAGCAGGAAATGTTGATAAATAAAGACATACTTCTGGTCCATGGCTTTAATCTAAGAGTGTTCGGGTTGAAGCGACTTCGGCTATGGCTACGGTGATGGCCGTGAGCTTGTATGCCTGGGCGTCAATGGGCTGGGAAGTGGTGGGGAAGTTCTCTTTCATGATATTCAATTTAAACGGCATTAAAATTTGACCTTTTGATTGGCGCACAAATTTCTCTTTGGAATGTACAGACTCATTTCAAATTTTGTTCTAAAAGAGTGTCACATAAGATGACAATTTACACAGTTTTAACATGAGGCTAGAAACTTGCAATTTTCCCACTTTCAGGACTCTTTCTACATGTATTGAAAAAATAAGAATATTACAAAACTCAGTTTTACTTTGGAGCCTCTCTTTAGTATACAACTTTAGATATAATGAAAACGCGCTCCAATATCGCTGCACAATGAGTGAGTTTTCTTCAGGTTATAGGGCGTTACTTTGTAAGAGTTATGACTTCCATTTATAATTTACAGGTCTAAATTGCAAAGTGTTTCTGTCCAAATCTTGTTTTTCGTGTTTTAGCTCAATTTCAGTTGTATTCAGAATGAAAGACTGGGCAAAGAATTCCTCGACCATTTTTACCCTAATTTGATTAGTCGATTTTGACACGCATTTCACGTAATCTATTATAAACTGCAAGTTGAAATCTCAGATAAATTAATTGGAAGTGTATGCACTTAGTTCCCAAGAATTAACAGAACAAAAGCTTTATATTACAATACATGAATGAGTAAACAACGGATATCACTGTATGTCCAAGACTATATATGACGATTTTTAGGTACAGAAGAAGGACGGCATCAAATCCAGTAAAAAAAACGATTACGGCAAGCAATTCTGCATAGCAAAACATTTGGACTGAACACATTGTTTGGACTGGACAAATTTGTTTATTTCACACTGAAAGCTAATATTGAGTAGCAAATGATGATTTTTGAGTAGCAACTGCTACATTTTGTGTAGCATTTTGATGTTATACATGGGAAATCACTGAAATAATTTTTTTAATGGCAGATTACAATTTGTATCAAATTTTGATATAGAGAATGTGTCACACCTCGAGCCTGATTCGGATGGTACTTCTGATTGGACATTCAGCATCAGACGTGCATGGACAATATCTTGCATTCCAGGAAATTACCATGACATTTTTTAAGGACTCTTTTGAAAACAGCCTGACACTGTTTGACGACATCTATACAAAATGTTGCTATAGTTTCTATAAAAAAGTCTCATCATTTTATACATCAAAGTGATGTTATCATTATGACGTGCAATATGGATGATTATCTTTCAATGCTGTAGGTCGCAGGTGTGTTCTGTTGTTGCGGTTGATTTTGATAAATGTATCAAATTGGTTGTTTTTCAAAGTCAATTAAGGACAGAGATCGCACCAAAGACTGCCTGTAAATATCATGTTAACAAATAATGTCATATCGTTAAGTTTTCCTTTCATTCCTGGCAGAAATTATAAAGAACTTTTTATTCCATTCACAAAAATAGTCAATATTATAAAAGCTAGGTTGCCGTTACAGACAAACTTGGTCTGGTTACCTCAATTAGTAATATATTCATTGGAAAATCAATGTGACATGTACACACACGCAGACTGTTACTTGGATGTACGCCCCACACAGCAACACATGACTGAACGCTCTGCAACTTGTGTTCAGGGAATATGACTCAATATTGACAAATTCGTGAAAAGGCTCTTTTTTATAAAATATTTAAATTTCCTTTATTTTTCAACAGCGCTCCTTGGCATACAAGTTCTCTCCCGTGCTTTTCCTGTTGTCTGTTTTTTGATACACAAGCAGAACTGGGACGTGCACAGATACCTCCTCCTGCCATGTCAGCACAGGTACGTAGTGAATCAAGTTCAAACATTTACGTTTCAGATCAGTTGAGGACGTCTAGGTACAAAACATTATGAGGTAGACTACTTCCGGCATACCAAAAGGCACGGTTTGTTTGGTATCGCCGCTAAACGTCCCAACACCACCCCACTACCAACAACCACTTTCAACCCAGGTACCTATACATGCTAAAATAGAGAGCGACAAAATAATTTAATAAAGAAAACTTGTTACCCAACATTGTTGCTGTTTAATAAGAGGA
The DNA here is from genome assembly GCA_023634235.1 of Pisaster brevispinus. Classification (NCBI taxonomy): domain Eukaryota; kingdom Metazoa; phylum Echinodermata; class Asteroidea; order Forcipulatida; family Asteriidae; genus Pisaster; species Pisaster brevispinus. The sequence continues at coordinate 2,177,884 of JAMKCF010000029.1, read as the reverse complement.
GCGGGAGGGAAGCTGGGTCAGTCTACCCCAAAGGCCAACACAATACGAGATCTAAAAACATCAAGCAGAACATTCTTCTGAGCCACACCCAAAGATATATGTTGGGCGTGTCAGTGACTGTGGTTGGAATACTTCACTAAGAATGTAATCAATAAGTGTTTTGAAGCCAGCTCATACATCCATCTACGAACGTAACACACGAGAGGCCAAAACTCCATAGGAGGATATGCGAATCAAAAGACTGAATGTCACATCTCAACCCAAGCAGGGAATAGCGACGTCTGGAGCATCAGAATAATTTATTGAATTGATTAAATGATATTTGATCCTTTGCTTGGTTGTGACTGTCGTGATATGGCGAGTGGTTGGATATCTCGGCTTCAGACCCGCAACAGCAGACTAATTACAATTTTTGATACGAACACGATAGCAAAAATGGCTGCTAATAATTTTACATTCAACTATGTTCTGTCCCTTCCAGCCTCGTTTACGTTACGTCTGGTTTTATGTTATTTCAAGACGGTTTTACAACAGTGGCTTAAGCTATATAAGAGGATCTATTACCTTTGTTTATTTAAAATATGTGTATATCTACGAAGAACCCAAACGGGGCTCCAAAAAAGAGTAGAAATATGAACATTAAGCCCTTCGCAAATACATTAGGTTTTCCTTCATTATTTCAGCCTTGCTTTTGCTTGAGGCCATTCATAACATATAGCAAAAGGTTTGTTGACTTGCCGTAATGTCATGCTTTGTGAAATTTAGAAAGGTTTTCATTTTTGGCGAGGGAGAAGGGATTCAACAACCCATGTTGAAATTTTCATGTAAGTAATACAAAGTATTGTAAATAAAAACTCTCGAAATGATTTGCGTCGACTATCCTGTAAAAAACATATTCAAATTAATTGTTCACGAGTAAAAGTAAACCATTTACTTACAATTTTCAAATTAACAAACATTTTGAAAACATCTGGTTTCACTGTGATCTTTGTAAAAACCAAGGGTACATGTATATTGATCGAAATAATCTTCTTGTGTTTCTACTACAGGTAGCAAACCTCCGGAAGACTGTAGAACAGCTTCGGATGGAGGCTAGCATCGAACGTCTCAAGATATCCAAGGCAGGGGCTGACCTTATGGTAAAGAAACTAATCCTAGATATGAACAATAATGTAAACACTGGGGTTGTTCCTTAGACCGAACTCTCGAGTTATTTAGCATGGATCCTTCCTCACTCTAAACAAAATTCAGTGCCGTAGATTGATCAACACTCAAGATGTTAGACTCTGAATATGATGGGATGCGTATTACACTGTTAAAAATGTCCGTAAATTTACGGACTCCGTAAAGTGAAATATTCCGTATTTTCGCCGTAATTTTACGGACTTTCCGTAAATGCAAATATTAATTATGCTAATTAGCGTAATTACAATCAACCACATTTGCCCAAACACCTACACATAATATAATACATGTAAGTACATATTGTTGTTTCACCCACAACCGCGACACATGTACAAACTCATGTTAGGCCTAAGGGTCTTTTTATTTTACGGAATGAAAAGACTTTTCCGGTAATTTTGCTGCAGGAATACGAAACGCAATTTTTTTGCTGGCAGCAAAATTACCGGAAAAGTTTTTTCATTCCGTAAAATAAAAATACCCTTAACAACCCAGACAGAGGACCATAAACCGTTAAACGTCATCTCAAAATGCAAATGAGTGAACTTACAGAGTTCTTAAAAGCTGGACGAGTGGGATACACTGTGGTCACCATCCCTTTACGTTTGCTCTTCACGTTTCATTTAAATCATTTTCAAATTAAGTAAATATAGCCTATAGACGCATTCAATTTAGAAGATACTTAATTAATAAGTGATTGATGCCAAATGGGTTTTTTCCTCTCTCTTTCAATTCAGGTCCTGTAAATGTTGAATTATTACAAAATGTCAAACCCGAAATCTACTTAGCGGCATGTAGAATAAAGCAAGACCTAGTTCTCTAAGAACAAATCTACACAGCATAGTAGATATACACATGGTGTTACCGCAAACCGAATATAAACCGAACATACATTAGACCCGATCATGTTGCCGATAAATAATTTACAAAATGTCACCACTTTTACTCGCCAGCATCAAGCACCACAGCCTTATTTACTGTGATCAAAAGAAAAACAAGAAGCAATTGTATGTGTGGTTTTTTAAAAGATAATTTAACTTTTATAACCCCACACGGGGATTGTTTCGTTGTTTATAAACGCTATTTTCTATTAAACTCACTGTTATGAATCACAAAGACCCAATACAAACTCACTTGTCACTAAAGACTAGCTATTTGAGAATAAAGGTAAATAACACAGAGCAGACGACTGATGTATTTTGCATTCAACAAAATATGAAAAGATAAGGGTGGGAAGCACATTGCAGTATAGCATATCATAACAGTTATCATCTTTTGCTTTACACTCTGAGCTGCACTGAATAAGTAACCCGATGCTGCCTGTTATTCATTCGTCATCTTTTTCCTACAGTCTTGTTTAATTCGATATGCCTGAATAAGGAATTGAAGATAAAGAATACAAATTAAAGGGACTGTTTAAATCATAAACACTAGTCTATGTGTTTACGTAGGGTGCAGATTGTGGATAGACAAAAAATGAAACATCGTGGAGAGTTGTAGAACAACTATTTTCTTTTTGATAAACATTCAGCTTATTTTACTCTTTCCTGACGAAAACATAAATAAGCTCCGGTTTAAGAATAAATTGTGCAATAATCTATTTATAGGTTTATCTTTTGGGAAACAGAATGGCAAAGACACCTCTTTATGGATCTAGCACAATATTGGTAAAAGAAATTACCCTTCAAAATGTTTCTTTGCAGCACTTATTAATTGATGTAAGACATCATTGGTCTCCGACGAGTCATCCTTTGTATCTTACTTTCAAAAACAAGTATAATATTGACCTCTACAAAATAAAAAATGTCACGTAATCTTTAACTAATTTTATTAAGTAAAACATGTAAATCTAAAAACGATTACATACAAACTGACCGATTTACCTTGTTTTTCACTATTTTTACAGGACTACTGTCAAGCAAACTCCAGTGAAGATTACCTAATTACGGGAGTTCCCCCTAACCTCAATCCCTTTAAGGAAAAGAAAGCCTGCACCATTTTATAAGACAACGTACTCGTTTTACACTTCTGTACATTTTTAATGTTCAATTTCCAAGCAAAGATTGTTAGTTTCAGTTTGCAAATATTATTATTTGGAATACACTCATTTTATTTTATTTTATTTTGTTTTTTGCTCTGCAGTTTTTCGCACAAAGGTTGTTTATTGAGTTAAGGTATCCTTGACTAAAGTTTTCGGAGTTGTATCCGGCAGTGCCTCAGTATAGAGATAGTCTGATGATTAGGCTAATAGTTGGATCTTCAGTTTCATTCACTTGTAGGGTTAGACATGCAGAAAGTGTCACCGTTCAGTAGAACATACACTCTAAAAACTTCCGGGTCAGAGAGCCTGACCTGTTTTCTGGGTGAGTTTGACCCGGAAACTGGTGAAAATGGGATTTTGCCTTTGGTTCTGCGTGCGTTTGTTCCATTTCTGAGTCATTTTGACACAGATTCCGTGTCATACTGATCCAGAAATGGGTCAGGCCCCATGGAACACGTTTTTAGAGAAGTGGTCATTTATTACCATTCAATATCATATTATTCGATGACAGTTTTTGTTATTTAATCCTTTAAAATTTCAGTCCACTGTGACTTGAACGAAACTCAGATTAGGCCCGGTACTTCACAGAGGCGATTGCCCCCAGTGCCCCTGGCCATGTTGCCTTGCTGCCTCTTGAAATGTTGCAGTCGAATGTTCTTTTTTTTCAAAGAGGTGCCCTTTAAGGAAAAAAAGGTCAGGCCCCATGACAAGACCGAAGTATCAGACATGGATATTCATTTGGTACTAATTGGTTTCATTTATGAGTATGAATTGTAATTTTGTGTGTGGCGTTGCATAGTCGCGGTATAGAGCATGGTTAGAGCAGCAACGGCAGCAAAAGAGGTTCATAATCATACGATTTGAGACCCTAGTACATCATAACTGAATTATTGAGTAGTTTTTGTGAGTTAATGGTAGCAACGTTATGTGAAATTCTGGACTTAGAGAAAATCGTGTTGGTAATCTCCAGTAGTAGTATTTGTATTTATTGCCAGAGTAATAATCGCATTTCCATACACAATAATGAAAGGGCCATGTGACACAAAGCACTTTACAGAAACAGTTCGAGGCAATCTCGATTAAGAAAAACATTTCACATTTTGATTTCCACATCATTTTCTTGGAGAAGACACTGGCAGGAATAGTTTCTTGTGCTACTAACATGTTCCCTTTTCACGCAGAGCAGTTGGTTGCCTCAAAGTTGCCTGTAAAAATTGCCTTGTGTGACAAGACCATAAGATTAAGAAGGAACACAAAGAAGATAGTTATGCATAATTAAACATCATTCTGAGAGAAACACCTTTGGTGCTGACGTCATTAGTTATTCTGTCTTCAATCTATGGATTACGTGGAATTTATGAGTGTCAGTTTTTGACAAGTCTTTTTTTATAAGCATCACTTAAACTCCTAAAGACCAAAATGACGTCACCACTATTGTATCACATTTTGTATCCTAGTCACATCCCCTTAAGTTGGTAACGTGAACTAAAATGGTATTTCCCTTGTAATTCCCAACATTTTCCCTAAATCCAAATGCTGAAGGAAACTAGTCTAGTATTTTTCATTTTAGACAAACAGCATTTAGTAATCATGCAAAATGAAGACAAAAAGAAGATGGCGCCGGTGAAGTCTCCGTGCATGCTACAAATGCAGTCATACACGCACTGTATAGATACATTATGATAGGCATATTGGACATTCCTTTAACTAGTCTGTATGTTATTTACTGAGACAAGTATCAAGTCTGTTTCAATGTTTACCTCTCTTTTGAGTTTCGTGATAAGCAAGTTAGTGAACTTTGTGAGAGATTTTGCAATGGTGACTCATTTTTATATGATTTTCAAGCGAGAATCTAAGTATGGCAAATGTGGAATAAAAACAGCAGATATTAGTTCAATATCATGTTAACTACATTGTCACAGAATGTAGCCTATCAATATAACTTTTTGCCAATGTTGTAACTGATTTCGCATATAGCCTCTCTGTGCAATATTGCACCAAAAAATAGTCGACATGTTGGTCAATTTTGTGATACAGCTTTTCGAAAAATTATTTGCTTTAGAATTTACATCAACTGAATTCTTTCTTTTAAAGTTTGTAGTTTTTGTATAGAGACCATTGAAAAATATAGAACACGTTATGATTGCTGACGTGGAATGCATTTACTTTTATTGCAAAATATCATTGCATAGCAATGATGTTTATGTATGACGAAGTGGTTTTATAATGTTGTATTTATTCTTTTGTCAAAATAATTTAGTTTCACATTCACATCATAGAAAATACTGCTTCATTTTTTACACATTTCTTTGGTTTAGGCTTGTAGAAAATAATTCTAATTTCAGTGTTACAGAGTAGGTATAATTACCATAATCGGTGTTACAATAAATCAACTATTATAAATGAGAAATTAAATTTGGGAGAAATAAAACACGCTCATAATAATACGGATTAGGATCACTGTATTTATTATCCAGATTATATTTTCGTCGGGATGTAATTTAAAAAAGTACTACCGTTCGCGCCTCTTTCTCAACGACATGATGGCTGTTGGACCTTAATATGCGTTTATAATTAACAGAATGATCAAAAGTCGTACCACACGCCTTTAATATTAGGGCACATTGTGAAATGCTTAAAAGCCACAGAACCTTTTAGTGGCATAGAATTTTGTAGCACCGTTGCCTAGCAACTGTTTCACTAGCCATTGAGAAATTGAGAGAGATTGTACGCTTCATTAGTGGCGAGACAGGCTTTTGCTCTCGATGGAAGTTCAGTACACTGACCACAATACGATATAAAATGTTGCTATACTCATCAATTCGTATCACATTGTGACATTTTATTCACAAGAAATAGCGCCTGCTGTTAAATCACAAAAGACTATAATAGGAAGATGATTGTACATGTAGTATGAATAAATAAAACATAAAAAACCTGTCAGTAAAAAAAAAAAAACTAAACAAAACAAAGATGTGCCGAAGAGTAATTACGAGAGGATTGCACACTTACCTTGAAGTCCTCAACTTGCCGATTTCAGAGGGAAATGAAGGCCTGAAAGCTCATTTAGAGAGTTTCTAATTTGTTAAATGGGCTGTTCTCCACTTGAACGAGGAAATGCATTCATTGAAGGGCATTAAAGTTTGCAAACAAGGATCGTGCTGTGTCAAGAAATATTAACTTTGTGATTTTAGGTTAACAAATCACCGCCGCCCAAAAAACAACAACACAACAACAACGACAACAAGAACAACAAGAACAACAACAAGAACAAGAACAAGAACAACAACAACAACAACAACAACAACAACAACAACAACAACAACAACAACAACAACAACAACAGCAGCAGCAGCAACAACAACAACAACGGCGACGACGACGACGACGACGATGACGACAACAACATCAACATCAACAACAAACAAACAAACAAACACCCCAACACCCCAACAAACAAACAAACAAACACCCCAACAAAACAAACAGACAAGTATTGTGCGATATCTTCTCCCTTTTTTATTTTGCCTCAAAGTCTAGTCAAATGCAACAAAAAGCCGGAAAAAACGGGAAAAAACATGCCGCAGTCAATCGAGCCGGCAGGTTGCAATAGAGATCAGTGGTTGCTTTCCGTGTCAACAATTCGCTCGGCCCCAGCGGCCTACCCAGGACCGCTGGGATGGGCTAATCAGCTTGCACAGATCACTGATCTCTGTTATACTGATTGGATAGCGGGTTGGCCTATACGTGTGCACAAGACCGTGAAGTCACCGCACACAAGCGGCGGCCATTTTGAAACACCCAAAAAGCTGTTGAATGCACATAGCTGGTATACAAAACACGATGTCTTTTTTAATTTAAAGAAGGGATTTCATCGCATAACCATGTTTTTCCTTTCCCCCAATGTTATGCCCACAATGTAAGAATACTCATTGCACACATATGGGGGATTTATACATAGGCTAGATTTTCACGATGTGATGGGGGAACATGTAATTTGTTACTTCAAAAGTTGGATGCCGAGTGTTTTTTATTAAGTAATCCCTGTCTTTCGCTAAAACCCTCAGACCCACATAAGCCCAAGTACAGAAAAGTATATTCGTTGATCCGGTGAATTACACTCTAGTTTACTTAAAGGCAAAGTAACCTCCAATGGTCATTTATTTTTTGAGTAATTTCAAAAGTGACCCCGATGAAGCATTGTATGAAATCAAGCAAATTAAAGAATAACACAACAATATATTGAAGAACAAACAAGCATGTTATGAGTTGTTTAAATGGTATTTATTCCTGTATATTGCTCATTAGCAATTTACAACAAACTGGTTTTATCATTTATGTAAAAAAATAATGAAATATAAATTTAACAAATAAACACAAAAAAATAAGAAAATTAGAAAATAAGAAAATAAGAAAATAAGAAAATTATTAACAGAGAAATGTTTACACTGTGACCCTCTTTCCAATCCAAGCTAAGTGCAAATTTTTGAACATTTACATTTCACATTTTGCAAAAATCTGCACACTATAAATTAACAAACTAATATTTCACATAAAATCAAGAAAAATGTAATAAATATTTTTTTTTTACAAATTTGTTTATACAAATAAATATATGTTAATACCAAAATAAATAACAAACCAATAAACTAACAAACCCATAAATGAATAAATGAATAAATAAAAAAAATGCAATAAATAAATAAATAGATAAGTCAACCAATAAAAAATACATGCACCCCCAAAGAAAAACATAAAATAAAAATAAAAAATCAAATGTCCCAAAAAATGTTAACTGGCAAGAGCATGTAAATACATGTGTCTTCTGAAGATGGCCTGGAAAGTCAAATACTGTCGGTTCTGCATTGGCTCTTAGTCTCGTTCAAAATGAACAGAGAACAGATCTTTTGGATGGCTTCCATTTGTCATGCTTCATGTTGACAACCCATCTCTGAGTGAGAGCATGATGACGAACAGGAAAACTGAAATAAATGGACAGAAGAGACTTTACTTTTGATTCCTGGCTACAACTTCATAGGCCCTACTTGGTTAAAAATAATAATAAAATAAATAAATAAACAAATAAGTATTAAAAATAAATATGCACTTCAAGATTGTGTTTGAGACATGGGATTTAGTTTTTGGACTGAGGGTTACTTCATAATGAACTAGAAGAGGATAAATCATGTAAGCAGATGAGGCTATCTCTCTTTTCTACACCAAGTTTTTGTAGACAGATTTAAGTTTGTTTCAAAAGCCACATTAATATGAATGATTTTTACATTCTCATTTTACACTTTTTACTCAAACACAGGGCCACAAACAATTTATAGCAAGCACAGAGTCCATATAATCAGCCACCAAGTATCACTGATCAAGCCTTTGAAACATCAATGCCTTATACTAAACTATTAGTTTTTAGCAAAATATCGTACACAATAGTTAAGGAAATGGTTAAAAATGGTGGAAAACCAAAAACACCCAAGAGCAAAATTCATTTCCAGACAGATACAGGTGTGTAGCTATATTAATGTGTTTGTAACCCCAAACGTAAAGCCTGCCATGGCGAGTACTAACTTGATCCATGGTCTAAAAACTCTAAGTTACATTTTACATGACTTTACAGTGTGATGCTGTGGACAAGTTTACAGCCTGAAATTCCCCTAAAATAAACATTCACGAAAAATAGATAGATACTTACAGATGGAATGTCTTTCCACATCCACGGGAGCATCTGTTAGTGCAGTTTAATGCCGCACAAGTAGGCATTTTGCTAAATAATTTCGGCTAAAAAACAGGATTGTATGCACAGATGTGCATGCCCCACGCTGTTTGTGTGGGTTGTTTTGTGTGTTTCAAAATGGCGTCCACTGAGCTGCGGTGACTTAAATGAACGCACTCAACCAGCTATCCAGTCAGTATAATAGAGATCAGTGGCACAGATTCTTGTTCAGGAAGTAGTCATGCGTGCAGTGCTTGCAGCGTGAGTGTGGTGCATGATGGGACTGAGCATTGACCAATGAGCGTGCTTGATACGTTTGCCCATCCCAGCGCCTTTGGTTTTAAGGCAAGGCGCTGGGGACGAGCGAATGTCAACAACTTCCTGTCGTGTGAGGGCGCTATGTAGGTTTAATGGTGATTAATGGGTGCACCCGCACCACACTACATAGGCCAAAATTCATGTGCCAAGCTGATTATCAAATATTTTTAACTAAACAGTTTTAGGGGTCATGCAATTAATAGAATGTGCAATTATAAGAATCTTCCACAACCTGGTGGTTCTGTGTTTCAACTTTTAAAGCGATTTGATAAATGTAGGCTTTAAAGTTGGTACTATTTGGCTTGGGAATCGGAGGAGTACCTTATGAAGACTGGCAGCAAGTCAGTCAGGGAAAAACACATTTTTGGGGATGTTTTTTCTGGGGTAATAAGCCAAAATTCCAAACGGCTGACCTGCCAAAAATTGAAAAGAAATCTGAAGTTTAGTGGTCTGGAAATATATTTGATTGGTTTTTAAGAGAAGAGGCCGAGAGACTTAAAAATACTTTTTGAGTATTTTGGAATCATTTAGCATTGGTTGCTATGGGAGTTTATTTACTGTGGTGCACCCTGATCAATGAGAGAGTTATGCTCGGCCCTACCGGTCCCATCCTGCGGGTGAGGTGCTTGGATCGAGCTGTCATGCAGGTTATAGTGACGTCAAACGGGTCGTGTGGGGGCAAAAGAAAGAAAGACATCGTAAATGGTGGAGAAAGCTAGAATCCCAATTGACAAATAATCCAGCAAAAGTTGCACCTCATCAGAAGGGCCCAATTTCAATAAATGTTTGCTGAACAATTTTCTGCTAAGCAAAATAGCAGGAAACCAGTCACAGACGGTACATGCAAAATTATATTTAGGTTGGTTGCCTTATTCGAGTCAGCAGAAATGTTTTTGCTTAGCCACTTTTTTTTTATTTTTTTTATTTTTTTTTTTTATTATATATATTTATTGATAACCAACAGCGGTAAACCGCCACTAACAGGCATCATCAAATAAGAAATAATAAAAAATGAATAAGACAGTACTGAAAAAAATCAATAAAATAAATATATAAATATATAAATATTTAAGAAAACCATAAAAATAAAAATAAATTAATTTAAAAACATACATATAACAGCGTACAATTTATATATAATGAAAATAAATGAAACATCAATATAAAACATGTAAATAATTCAATAATATGCAAATCAACTTTTAAAATGACCCAAGAAGATCCACATCAATAACCAGAAAAGAAAAACAAAACAGATATGAAACAAACAAATACATAAATAATAACATGCTCATGGGATTGAAATTAGCTAATCAACTAGAAGACATCTATAAATATCACTACGGAAAGAATTGATAGAAGGAGCACCAACACATCACACTTCCCATGGAGCCGGTTGTAGGCAGACGAGATTCTTGAAACAAAGCCTTGTTTGGTCACCTCAACGCGACTCCAGGGGACATGTAAAATGTGGTCGGTGGTTGATCTAGTGCGACGCTGAGGGACATGTAAACAGTAAGGGTTGGCATCAGTTAAATTAAAATGGTTGTGAATGTGTTTATACAGAAACAAACAATCATTAATGGTTCTTCTCTGATGAAGAGTTGGCAAATTAAACCTTTGACACAGCTGTAAGTAAGTTGGAACAAGAGTGATCTGATTAGCTTCCCTGTTAAGTATTCGAAACATAAAAAGCAAATAACGTCTTTGAACTCTTTCTAGTCTGTCTGATTGCGTCTTGGAAATGGAATTAAAAGCAACAGTACAGTATTCAAGATGAGGTCTAATAATGGTGCAGAATAAAGTACGAAAAATCTGTTTATTCTTGCAAGACCGGAAATTACGCCACACTAAACCAATCATTCGATTAGTCTTCTTGATTAAGTGATTGACATGATACACAAAATTAAGTTTACAATCAATAAAAATACCAAGGTCCTTTTGAACGCTGACACGATTAAGAACATTATTATTCACAGAGTAATTAAAAAGGCAGGGTTTCTTTTTAAGAGTAACACTTAAAACTGAACATTTAGCAAAGTTAAGATTAAGCTGCCAGGTTGAGCACCAGTTGGAGATTTTATGTATGTCTTCTTGCAATGAAATGCAATCAGATTCGTTGTACACCGGTCGAAAGACTTTCATGTCATCAGCAAACAATAGAGACTTATTAGTAATACACTGTGGTAGGTCATTAATAAACAAAGAAAATAACATCGGGCCTAGCACTGAACCTTGGGGGACACCAGATGGAACCGGGTGCCAGCTAGAGCATTGACCATCAACAACTACACGGTGCCTCCTATATGTTAGATAGCTACTTAATAAATTAAGTAAATTAGAATGAACATTGAAAGAGGCAAGTTTATGAATTAGGTGTTTATGACTAACCCGATCAAAAGCCTTAGAGAAATCTGTGTAGATGATGTCCAACTGCCCTCTCCGATCAACATCATTATATGCCTCCTGAAGTAAAGAAGTGAGATTGGTGGTGCAATCCCTACCAGGTACAAAACCATGCTGCTGCTCGGATATAGCTGGTTGGACATGTCGCCATAAATGATTACACAGAATCCTTTCAAAAACCTTAGAAATGAGTGGCAAAAGAGAAATTGGTCTATAATTAGCAACATTTTGTCGACTACCAGATTTATGTATTGCAACAATATTGGCTGATTTCCAGTTAGATGGGAAAATGCCTTCAGAGAGTGACCTACGGAAGAGATATGACAAAGGGTCACATAACTCATTAGCACAAGTTTTCAATAAAAATCCAGACAAATTATCTGGACCACAGGCTTTCGAAACATTAAGGTCCATCAGCTCATGACAAACGTCAATGTTTAATACTTGAATAGGAGGCATAGAGTCCAAATTAGTCGGTTGAACTTCTGGCAAGTTAAAATCTGTGTTATCAGGAAGTGGAGTATAAACAGTTTGGAAGTATTCCATCAGGAGAATTGCTTTACTGGTTGAATCGGCCGCATCTATGGATGTTGTTTCATTTCGTAGTACAGACGGAAGTGAATGTTTACGTGATCTGGCCTTCACAAAACTCCAAAAACGTTTTGGATTTCTTCCCAAGTCTCCTGTCATTGTCTTTAGATATTCTGCATATTTCTCTCTAGAAAGCTGCTTGAAAGTTGATCTTGCTCGCTTAAAAGCAGTGATGTTAGCGTCAGAAGGATGCGCACGCTTCTTTCTGTAAGCTCTCTCTTTATCCCTGATGGCTCGCATCACTGCAGAGTCGAACCATGGTGGGGCTGAACGACGCGGTCGAACAGTTGGCACAACATCAGTTAGAGCCGCCTCCACTAAATCATGAAATAGTGATGCGGCTTCATCGCAGCTATCCGTTGCCTCCAGTATACACCAAGGGATACATTCTAGAGTTCTATGTAGATCATTTAGGTCTGCCTTGCGGAAGTTGTAGTTCTGTCGCTTTGATGTTGGTTGTTTTGCCAGTGAAGGAATAATGCTTAGTGATATACCGAGTGCACAGTGGTCCGAATCAAAAATACTGTTTTCTAGATCTGAAGTAGCATTTAGATTCTCTGAACATAATACAAGATCAAGTATTCTTTCACCTCTAGTTTGGTTTAAGTTCAGTTGATATAAATTGTGGGCACCCATAACAGCATCCACAAACATGACATCAATGGCAGAGCTTGGGTCTGGTAACTGAGAGACTGAACTCCATTGCAGGTTGGGTAGATTGAAATCTCCCCATGAGACATATGGTGCTGTACTCACGAAATACATTAGTAAGACAGTCAGCAAGAGCTCTTAGTGGTTGAATGCCACTACTTGGGGGCCTGTAGAACACACCTACCAATATTTTACTACGTTTGCGTAATTTTATCTCTACCCAAAGTAGCTCTAGATCATTAAGTTCAAAGTCTGTCCTTCTCCGACACTGAAGAGAATTGTGGCAACCAAGTAGAACACCACCACCTCTACCAGTCAATCTGTCCTTGCGAAACACTGTATAGTCAGGAATTGATATTTCTGCATTTGCTACATCTGCTGATAACCAGGTTTCAGTTAAGGCAAACATTTTGTACTGACCAAATGGAAAAAGGCTGCTTACTAAAACACTATGGAAGATGTCTAATTTGTTGTTAAGACTTCTTACATTCTGATGATAAATGTTCAGTCTTGGAAGATCATCGGAAGATAGAGAATCAGATGTAGAATCAGCTGTTTGATTTACTGCACCAGGGTTGGATTCCACATCTCCTGACAGATCAATGTTAAAGGTGGCTACACAATTTGAATAATAATTTTTGTGCTGATAGATTATCCTAACAGTAACACAAATAAAGTCTCATTCTTTGCTAGAGTAACTTTTCCCCAATGTCCAATACTATCTCCCAAAATCTCACATCTATTAAAATTCTCATTTCTCATTGTTGCACTTACTTAAGTTTGTTAAAAAATATTTCATTAATTCCTTATTGTATTATCATTTGTATAGTTAGGGTTGCCCCCCAATAAAAAAAATTAAAAAAAATTAATAATAAATCAAAGGGTTGGGGTGGATAAACAAAATTACAGTGGGTACAGGGGCAGAAGATAAACAACAAGGCTCATAGGACTATTTTAACAAGAAGACAAATAACCTTTTCCTCAAAAGATTCCTTTGAATTTATTATTTCTCAAATGCAAACATTAACTTAATTCTCTTATTTTCATAAAATTACATCATTCAATTTACAACTCATGTTACAGTTCTCAACTATCATGTATTTAGTTTTATGTTAAGTGAATCCACCTTGTGTCTATCTTGCACTGTGGCCTTCCATTAAAATGGACATCTTCAGCCAAAATGGACCACAGCAGCTTCCCTGATGCGCCGTGTATACCAATGTCTCTCAGGAGCTATGATTCGAGCCTGATCCCAATCTATGGCATGGTCTAGATCGGTGGAGTGTTTGACAATGGCAGATTTGTCATATTCCCCTCTGCGGCCATGGGCTTTGTGTTCCTTCAGCCTGGTGGTAAGGTCTCTACCAGTCTCGCCAATGTACACTTTACCACAAGAGCAAGGAATTCGGTAAACTCCTGCTTGACTGCTACAGTCATGTTTGTCTTTGTGGGTGTGCAGCTTCGTTTCTAACTTGTTGCGAGTTCGGTAGTAGACCTTGATGTCCGCTTTCCTGATGAGGATACGCTGGATTTTGTGTGAGGTATGACCAATGTACGGGAGGACCGCAATGGGCATATCTTCAGTTAGCAGACTGAGAGTTGTGTTCGGAACGGAACTCTCGTTTGTACGAAAGCCAGTAAGTGCCATCTTTATTTATATTTTCAATGCATTTATTTATATTTTCAATGCATTTATTTATATTTTCACTGCATTTATTTATATTTTCAATGCATTTATTTATATTTTCAAAGCATTTATTACTCAGGCGCGCGACCCATACTTGGTTTCGTAAAGTTCATGAAAACAAAATTAACTGCTCTAGAAAATATAATTAGCTGCATTGAAAATATAAATAAATGTATTGAAAATATAAATAAATGCATTGAAAATATAAATAAAGATGGCACTAACGGGCTTTCGTACGTTTGTTCGGCCTATACCCATTATTTTTTAGCACTGTGTTCAGGTGCTCCAGTTCATTCGGTAAATGTTCGTTATCACAAATCATGTGTGCCCTTCGAAGTAGGGTGAGGTTCACTGAGGCTTTCACAGAAGGAGGGTGAAATGACCGAGCATTAAGATAGCGGTCTGTGTGAGTCGGTTTCCTGTACACGGAGTGTGCAAGAAAACCATCAGCCCTCTTGGAAATGAGTACATCAAGGAAAGGTAATGAATCGGATGTCTCTGTTTCCATGGTGAACTTAATGTTCGGATGTTGCCGGTTAATGTGACTAAGGAAGTCATCAAGGTATTCCAATCCATGTGACCAAATGATAAACGTGTCATCCACATATCGAAGCCAAAGCTTGGGTTTGAGTCGAGCTGTACCCAGAGCTTTCTGTTCAAAATCTTCCATGAAGATATTCGCTAAGACAGAGGAAATAGGAGACCCCATGGGAGTGCCCAAAGCCTGTCTATAGTACCCATCTCTCCATTGGAAGTATGTAGACTTCACACATGTCAATAATATATCATGGATCTGGTCTGGCGTTAGGCTGGTTCGGTTGGTTAGAGATTCATCTTTTTCGAGGACCGATTTGGTAATTTGGCATGCTTCATCGGTAGGTACGTTAGTGAAAAGTGATTTGACATCAAAACTCACTAGTACGTCAGAGGTTTGTAATTTAATTCCCTTTATGATATCGATAAACCCTGCTGAATTGGGTACATGGTGAGGCGTTTTACCCACAAGTGGGTGTAGGAGCTTTGTCAAGTGTTGTGCGAGGTTGTAGGTTGGGGAACCTCGAGAGGAGACAATCGGACGAAGTTGTTTTTTCTGGTTTGTGGATCTTTGGTTGGCCAAAGAATCTCGGGCACTTTGTTGCTGAAGGCCTTAGGTGTCTGTAGAGGGGAGTGGGTATGGCAGTGCAACGGTTCAGAGAGAGAAGCTTGGCAGCCAACTTCCTTTCTACTGATGGGATCGGGTTCTTCTTTAGGCGGACATAAGTATCTGTGTCAAGGATACTTTGAACCTTTTGATCATAATCAGTGCGGTCCTTTACAACTGTGGCATTACACTTGTCAGCCTTCAGGATGTGAATTGAGGGATCCCTGCGAAGGTTATCAATAGCCTGGAATTCATGTCTTGTTAGATTTGATTTGGGAGGTTTAGAGTTTTTCAAGACCTCATGAATCTGTATTCAGATATCGTCTGCCTTTTGTTTGTCGAGCTTACGAATGGAAGGTTCAATTGCCTGAATGAACTCCTCGACTGGTATCTTGCTGGGGGTAGTGGCAAAGTTCATACCCAAGGATAAGACATTCGATTCCGTACCAGATAACTGGCGTTTGCTGAGGTTTACGATTGATTTACGTTCCATTCCTTCATTAAGTTTCCCTTTGTTCTTAATACCCTTGCTATTAGGGTTAGGTCGTGCGACTGCTTTACCTGTCCTTCCTTCAACATGTTTCCCTTTGGTATTATCACCCTTGCTATGGGGGTTAGATCTGAGGCGCTGAAATTTGCATATAAATGTAAATGTCTTAACTGTGTTCATACTGTACATGGTGTAGACAGGTGAAACGAATTGCCATTGGCCCCAAATAAACAAGGACTTGGGTCAATTGTAATTTGCTATTGAACATGCAACGTCGAGTACTAGCAACAATTTAGAAATGCAGGACGTTTTGATTTGATGTGAACAAACAATGTTGTCCAAATTGCTCATTTACTATCCTTTTTGCATGTAAATGAATGGAAAAGTTGCAGGGGGGGGGATGTGTCAGATTTCACAACATTGCTGGCCGATAGGATATAATTGGTACATGTACATTGCTGGCCGATAGGATATAATTGGTACATGTACATTGCTGGCCGATAGGATATAATTGGTACATGTACATTGCTGGCCGATAGGATATAATTGGTACATGTACATTGCTGGCCGATAGGATATAATTGGTACATGAGAACTACTACGCCATATCCATCACAATTCAACAACACATTTGGATGAAGTTTGTGAGCCTCATTGCTTTACTGCCAACTTGTAACAGGGCTTGAAATTGACACTGGACCACAGGCCCGAGGCCAGTGATTTAAGCACTGGGCCAGTAAACTCATAACCAGACAAGTTTAACTTTCTAGTGACAATAACCATTATGTTTTGTGTACCTCACCCTGTAATACATCGAGCCCAAAAAGTTCAAATGCCGACTTTGAGTCTGATAAATATCTTCTAATAAGACAAATGAGATCAATCTTCTCTTACATGTCTTGATGTTTGTCCAAATATTAACCAGTCAAACTGTATTGAACATTTTGTTCTCTTTTTGATTCAAAACAAAATAAAATGTTGAGCTACAAGCCCTGCTGCTGCAGTCTTGTGGATTGGAGTCCTGTTGTACACATGTACATACTTTGGACGAGGCCATACATGCATACATACAAATACAAACCCTTTAGACTGGATGTAGTGTCACCATTACGTTGAATTAAGATGAAGGAATAATCTGGGGGTAATTCCTTGTACAATGCATTGGAAAACCTTAATAAAATTTCCATCCAATAATCCCTCTTTTATTCCATATTTTTAAAAAACACACAAAGGGGAAAATATAGTATACGTGTATTACTATACCTCATACATATTCATGATCAAGAGCCGAATTCTCATTGGTCCATTCACCATTACAGCACCAGTATTCACATTTTATGTAGCAATGGTGGAACTGTTGCCCAACATGCATAGGAAAAGAATGCGGCACATGTGTCAATCCACATTTAACCCAAGCTCAATAATGCCCGAACTAGAAAAGTATGAGGTACAGTTTAATCAATATGACATGGTTTATTTCCGGTGGACAGTCCAAATTAGCTACCTTTGGTATTGGAAGTTGACAAACTAGTTACCTTGGTTTCACCTTCCCAGGAACTACATGTAGTTTGTCAACTTCCAATACTTCACGAAGCTAATCCATTGTCTGACCTCAAACCATGTTATACTTGTATAATGCTAAATGGTCAGGTAACAAGTTAACAATCCTTTGGTTCAATACCTGCAAAGATATCCTGTCATTACTTTATCTGTCCATCGTACAAACATTTATCAGAAAGAAAGAATTGAGATGTTTCGTTATGACTTTCAACCTTTTTCAAACCACCCAAAAATCAATTCTTTTTGCGGAGCTTATTGAAAGACTCCCATTCTAGACAAATTGGAATAGAAACCTCACATAGAATAGTCCACCATTAATCTATACAAATATACGGTAGTATATGCAAGGCCTCGTCGTCTTGTGTAGCAATAGATAAGGACTGCGTCCAATCAAACCATTCCCTTTTATTGTTGTAGCAACCATTGACTCCATCCCATTCTTGTTGATGAATTCTTTGAATGTCTTCCTCTGTGACTGGCTTGGACGGTAGTTGCTCTTCCTCCTGTTCTTCCTCTCTATTGCCTTCTTGCTCCTCGCAAACTGTCTCCTTTTCAACTATTCCTTCATTCTCATCAGTCATTTCAACAGAGGCAATATCAAAAAGGTTCCCTCCAGGCGTCTGCTCACTTTCAACAGATGGTGCTAAACTCAATAGAACTTGCTCTTTGTCAATTTGGGATAACATTTGGCTGTACTTCTCATCGCTGTGATTGTCACCCTCTTCATCATAATCATCATCAAACATAGAGAATGAGGTTTGAGATGGTCCTTGTATTGACGGATCTAACTCACTGGACTGAGATCCCTCTTGTATATTGTCATACTCAACTGGCGAACTGGCTAATGTAAAACTTGTATGTTGTTGTGATATGCACGGTGAGGGTGACCGTAACTTTACTGTGGCTGAACTAGAATTAGAATCTGAAAGATTTTTATGTATACTTGGGGATTTGTTTTGTAGTCGAATTGATGCCAAGTCACTCTTTGTTGCCTCATTGTCTTTTGTACTTTTATCAGCTTCCACATGACTGGAGTCTGAGCAGTTGGAATCAGTCGATTGTTTTGCCTTCACAGATGAAGATGACCTATTTGCTTTAGAAGCTGCAATAACAGACGGAGAACATTTGCTACTACTACTATTAACTGCACTTAACACTGGTTTAGTTAAAGGAGACTTTGAAAGCACCTTGCTAGTATGGTTATATGTTTAACTGAAACCTGCCTGTATTACCATGTGATAGATGCTGAGCTGAACATTCCTGATTGTGTCATGTATAGGGCCTAAGACGTGACAGAAACGACAATAGGAGAGGAGGTGGACTTTTAACATTAGTAAAAAATTATATTATCTCAAGAAGGATTCATTAATTTGAAAAGGAAGATTGTGAACTGATGTGGGTGGAACTTGGAGTTTCTTCAAGAAAAAACTGTGTGCTTGGACTTTATTATCGACCGCCTAATGCCAGCGTAGACTCGTTGAACTCCTTAACAGCAATCTTTTGAGTCGATTTTAGTGGAATACAATAGACATGATATTTTATTATTAGGGGATTTTATCCTTCCTGATTTTAAATGGTATGATGGTGGTTCGTATTTTTTAACCAAAAATAATGCTAACAATACCCTTTTTTGTGATCACATTCTCAATGGTTTAGTGCAACCCAATACCAATGCTACTCGTTTGGATAATATTTTAGATTTGATACTTTCGAATGAGCAGTCTAGTCTTAATTGCAATGTTAGTATTGGTGACAAGATTTTTGAGTCAGACCACGAATCTCTAATTGTTGACTTTGACCTTCAGAAAAGCCTTACCAGTAGACAGAATAATAGAATAATTCTCAATTTCACCAGGGCTGATTGGATGCTCATATGGTACAAATTTAGTAATTTTCCCTGGAATATTTGTATGAAGATGTCAATGATGCAGTATATGCATTTTACTCTATTGTTAATTCAGTTGTTAATGAGTGTGTCCCTACTGTAAAGTCTCATAAATGTAGACCCCCTTGGTTTGATAAGGAAGTCAGAAAATCATTCAAGCTTAAAAACTCTAAACATAAACTTATGAGGGTCTATAAAACTGATTTTCATATTAAAGAATTTAGGATAGCCAGAAGAAATTTCAAGCATCTGTGTCGGACTAAACATGTTTTATATCAGCAAATTATCTGGTAGACTGCAAGAAAACCCAAGAAGATTCTTCTCGGAGGGTACGCGGTGGAAGTGAGATATAGAAGATCTCTGCTTCAGGTAGATCAATCTGTGGAACTTGGAAATCTGTTTCCTGAGGGCAGTCTTGTACGTGTGTCGGCTTGAAGAATCAGAGAAGGCTTGAATCTTGTTGAAGTCTCTAGGGTGGAGGGTGGCTAGAAGTTCTCCCTTGAAGTCTGTAATTTCGTGGTCCAGGACGGCAAGGGTTGATCTGGTGGAGGAGATCCGCTCCCGGAGGAGAGCGTGACCGGCTGCTTGCAGGATACGTTCTGAACGTCGGTTGCGAACTGGATCTTGAAAGCGAAGTCCTGGCGGCAACAGGTTGGAGTCCCGGCATCGTTTAAGGAAGGCTAAGTTGTTTATGAGTTTAGAACGTCGGACTGACATTCGTTCATACAACCTAACCGCCTTCGAAGTGAGCTCCCCGTAGAGCGATAATAAGTAGGATTTGAAACTTTGCACGGTGGAAGTATAACTAAGTAAGGCTTGCGGTAACACCATGTGGAAATCTCTCCAAGGTTGAACAGGCAGCCCTACGTGATCTTCGTCGGGACGAAACCATCCATATCCTGACTGCAGACAAGGGGAACGCCACTGCCATCATGGACCGCACAGGCTACACCAACAAGGTAAATAGCATCCTTTCATCTGATTCGTACCGCCCCCTGCTGAAGAACCCTATCCCTGGTATTGATAAAGAGGTTGCTAGCAAACTCCTCTCCCTCCACCGTGCCGGGGCCCTCTCCTTCCCACTGTACCGTAGGCTAGGTCCCTCTACCTCCACCTGCCCCAGGTTCTTCGGCAACCCTAAGATCCACAAGCCAGAAGTCCCCCTCCGCCCCATAGTCGCTTCAAGAGGTTCCCCTACTTATAAAACAGCCAAGTACCTCGCCCAAGTTCTCCGACCCTTGGTGGGTAACACACCCCACCACGTGTCCAACTCCAGCCAGTTTGTAGACATCACCCGCAGCCACTGACATCCTGGTTAGTTTTGATGTCGAGTCTCTGTTCACCAATGTTCCCACAGATGAGGCTTGCCTCATAGTGAGACTTACCCATGACCCCTCCTTGTCTGACCGTACTGATCTTTCACCTGATCAAATTCATGACCTCCTTCTAACTTGTATTTCTTCTAGTTGTTTTAAATTTCAGGACAAGTTCTACGAGCAGACAGCTGGGACCTCCATGGGATCTCCTATATCCCCGGTCCTAGCTGACATCTTTATGGAAGAGTTTGAGCTGTCATCCCTACTCACCGCCGATCTCCGACCCAGCCTGTGGCTCCGCTACGTGGATGATACCTTCATCGTTTGGCCCCACGGACCGGACTCTCTCATCCAGTTTCTGCAGTATCTCAACCAGCAACACCCCAGAATCAAGTTCACCATGGAGCAAGAGCAGTCCGGCAAGAGCGCTTTCCTTGATGTCCTCATCACCAGGAAACCAGACGGCAAACTCCACCACAGCATCTACAGGAAACCCACCCACACCGACCGATATCTCAACCAGCGATCCTTCCACCACCCAATAATCAAGTCTTCAACCGCACCCTGGTTCAGCGAGCTTACAACATCTGTGACCCAGACAGCCTTCAGCAGGAATTACAACACATCAAGACTACACTGAAGTGCAACGGATACAACGCAAGACAAATCAAGACAAGCAAGCCAGTCCCCAATCCTGACCAAAGGGTCTCCTATACCCAAAGTCAACCACCCACACCCTCAGTATGTTTGCCCTACCTAGGTCTCCCCCCCTCCCATGGTCTACAGCGTATCTTCCGGCAAGCAGGAATCAAGGTTTACCACTCTGCTCCTAAGAAACTTCACAGCTCTCTTCAATCTCACAAGGACAAGCAAGATCCCTCCACACGTGCAGGAGTTTACCGCATTCCCTGTGAATGTGGGAAGGTTATGTCGGGGAAACCGGGCGTAACCTTCCCACAAGACACCGAGCGCACGGAAGGAGGGGAGAAGTCAGCCATCATCAAGCACTCCAACATCACCGACCACCAAGTAGACTGGGGTGCTGCAGAAATCATCGCTCCCATCCAGGCATGGCACCCTAGACAGATCAGAGAGGCCATCGAGATCTACAAGCATGACACAGTTCCCCAAGACATAGGCTTTCACATCAGTGACATTTGGCTCCCCCTCTTCCCGACCAATGGATCTCCTATATCCAAGGTCATATCCCCTACCCCTTAGACTTGGGTCTTTTTTACCCTCAGTCTTCCCTAGGTTCCCTCACCCCCCTGTCCTTGTCCACAACTGATTCAGTTCAGTGAGCACACACCCCCTACCCACCCCCAGTGGGTTTCAGTTGAGGCTTAGCCCCAGCTCCAGCCTACACGCTTCACCGAGCTAAGCCCAGCTTATCCAGTTCCTTTTCCCGCCTTCGCGCACCACCAAGCCAAGCCCAGCTACCAGTTAATCCTTCAAGGCAGTGATTAAGCAGCATCCAGCAACGGAGTCCAGCATTCTCCTGAAGACGATCAGAGCATACTGACCGAAACGTTGAGTCGTTAACCACCGGTTCTTTTCAGAACCTACACTACTCAAAAGAGATTTCCACATGGTGTTACCGCAAGCCTTACTTAGTTATACTTCCACCATGCAAAGTTTCAAATCCTACTGACCTAACTAAACAAAATCTCTTTTCAACGTACATTGTTGATCTAAGATGTGAAGAATATTCAAGGACACACTGCAATATTTGGGACAGGTTCCCACCGTGGATTTTTCTAGAAATCTTAAATCAAAACTTCTTGTAATCCGTAATCCAAAAGAGGGCACACTTGGTAAACTTTCAGAATGAAAATGTCACACAATGTGAAATTAGCAATTATTACTTCGGGAATAATTTTACCAACCACATCAAAACCGGGCAAACGTTGGCAATTTGAAGTTTCTAAAACTAGTTTTATTTTGTCTTACTAGACATTCAATGATACGGAATCGTAGTGCCGCATGAATGTGAAAATCCGGACTAATCGGCGTACACGATAATTATCGTGTTAAAACACACACCCACACACAGCTCTGTATTGCATTTTACTCTGTGGACATTCCTTTGTTCTATACATTTAAGGAACATCCTATTCCTCAACACTGTAAATAACAGTGTGGATGTGCGAAAAATCACATAGTGTTTCAAGTCTCTACATATGTATCGTTAAAACATTCTTACAGATCCGCTATGTGTGTCCCAAGTGCATTGTTCAAGTATGTGTGGGCACATTTATGATTATCAATGGTAAATCTTAACTTTGGGCACGTTGTTCGCCAAACAATTGGGGTAAGTGCCCGAAGTTGTGTGTGTGTGGGCATGTGTTGCCCCAAAATGATAGGGGTCAGGTGGTGCCCCAAAGTTGTGTATGTGTTAGTGTTTGTTGCCTAATAATGATAGGGGTCAGGTGTGCCCCAAGTTTTGTATGTGTGGGCATGCGTTGTCTAGGGGTCAGGGTGTGTGACCGGAAAGCCAAACACCCTTTTTCCGGCATCCGGCACGGAATAATTTGTATGTGGTTGTTGACGAAAAATCCTTTCAAGACTATGGCGTTCAATCACAAGAATTTGTCTGCTTGTTTCCCTATTGAACGTGAGTATAATACACTGTTAAACTATTATTTAACTAAATCCACAACTCAGTGACAAAGAACTATTGAAAAACATTTAGAAAAGTTCAACCATAAAAAAACCGTAGTGCAAAAGAAAGTTACAAAATGGCTTTAAAACCGAGTCCATAGCAGTACCCAGATAACATTCATAGATTGGGCTAACGTTGGTATTTGGTCGGCACCGTTGGCGTTGGTATTGTGTCACCTTTTGGCGTTGGCCCCACATTAGCACTACATCGCCATGATCGGCGTTGGCTTTATGTTTGTTTCTGACATTGGGCCGACGTTGGCTGTAGGTCGGCAGAATCTCAATGTTGAGCCAATGTTGGTTATTTGTGGGACAGCAATATTGGCATTGTGTTGGTTTCTGACGTAGGAGCTATGTTGGCTTTAGGTCGGCAATACCACATTGGTTTTACGTCGGCACTCAATGTCGAGCCAATGTTGGTTGTTAGTGGGACAACAATATCGGCACTGTGTTGGTTTCTGACGTAGGACCAATGTTGGCTCTAGGTCGGCATCACAACATTGGTTTTTTGTCGGCACTCAATGTTGAGCCAATGTTGGTTATTTGTAGGACAGCAATATCGGCATTGTGTTGGTTTCCGACGTAGGACCAATGTTGGCTCTAGGTCGGCATTACCACATTGGTTTTATGACGTCGGCACATTAGTAATGGTGATTTGAGGACAACTTCGTTGAACCATATTGGAGATTGATTGGCACAATTCGGCGATGTTTTTATATCGATTGCCAATCATTTTTGGGACACCATTGCAAACCGAACGTTGATACACTGTTGTTGGTGTTGGTTTGCTTGTTTGATTGTTTGTTGTTGTTTTTGTTTTTTTGCAATCCGTCAAAGAATTAAAAATGGAAAACATTGGAGTTGTGTTGATAGGTTGCAGCAGTTATATGTTGGCTTTAGGTCGGCGGTCTTGATGTTACGTCGTCAACCATTTATAACAAGAATCATACCTTGACAATATGCGTCAGGGGATATGACCAAAATGTGGTTAAGTCAATCTGGGCATAAAATAGATCAACTGTCTTTACACAAATAACAGTTTGCTTGTTTAGTCATAGGACAAGTTTGCTTTTTTTTTTATTTTATAGGTTGACATTCAAATGCCAGTAATCCCGAAAATACACGAAGAAGTCAGTACTCAGATAGATATATCATTAGACAATCACGCTAAATGTTGAGCCAACGTTGGGCCAACATTGACATAAATGCACATTTTTGGGCGGGGCTTAGATATGTGTGATTTTTCTTTGATTATATCACAACAATTTGGGTGAATTAAGGTATCCAAGGCAAATTGTTGTGCTTTTGTGTGCAATTCGTCTGTAAGAAAATATGTACATCAAAGTACAAACAAACATTGTAAATCAAACATGTAAATTAGAAAGTAAACAGTTTCAATTAAAAAAGGTGTAAACCATGACTGTAAAGTCTTTGGATCTTGGACTATAAATACAAAACATGCAGTGCAGAAGGCCGTTTAGGCCTGTATAGGTTGTAGTGAGTGTAGAAAGTATTTAGTTATTGGTATCATAACTTACATGTATTTAATATAACTGATATGTAGATATTCTCAGAAACTAATTACTTGAATTAATCATAAAGGTCATTTACTACATGTACAGAAAGATCCACTCGAAGTCAATAGTTTTTTTAATAACAATACGTTGGCCCAACATTGGGGCAATGTTGAGCCAACTTAAAGGTTATTAGTGGGGCCGATGTTGGGCCAACATTAACGTTGGCCAAACGTAATGCCGATGAGCAAAAGTATATTTGGTATTCAACATTGGCCCAACATAAACCTTTCGTTGGTTCTACGTTGGCCAATGTTAAGCCCATGTTTACGTTGGGCCAACGTTGGCCCAACTTTAACATTGGCCCAACGTAACTCCGATGAGCAAAAGTATGTTGGGCCAAAGTTGACAGCCAATGTTGTCCCAACAAAACTTTGGTCGAATGTTCGACTGTGCTGGCCAAATATTGGGTCAATGTTTTAAAATACTTGGGCAAGATAATGGCCCAATGTTGAGCCAATGTTAACGTTGGGCCAATGTTGGGCCAACTTTTTCATTGGCCCAACATAAGACCGATGAGCAAAAGTACGTTGGGCCAATGTTGACATCCAATGTTGGCCCAACAAAACTTTTCTGTTGGCAGAATGTTGGGCGCAACGTTGGCCGAATGTTCGACTGTGTTGGCCCAATATTGGTTCAATGTTTTAACATACATGGGCAGGACACTGGCCCAATGTCGGGCCAATGTTTACGTTGGGCCAACGTTGGGTCAACTTTTTCATTGGCCCAACATAAGACAGATGAGCATTGCATTATGGCAACATTAACTATTGACAAATGTTAAAGAGGTTCACCTTCCAAGATTCTTAAACTTTTTCTTAAAACTTGAAAAAAGGTGGGGCGCGAATGTACTTTTCTGTTGTTGTTATTATTATTATTTTCATTTTATTACTTATTGTAGTGTTAGATATTAAAGAACTGAAGACACTAAAGCCCACTGACTCTCTTGCCAAGAAGTCATCAGTATAGGCTTTATCATTTAACTGGGAAATTGTGATTCATAAATAGGTTTGTTTCCTTCTGTTTTAAAAGTTCCAATTCCATTATCTAGCTGTTACAGAATGAAATACAAATCGGCAACCTGATTTAAGTTTCTTAGGGCTTTGTCACACTAGGCACTTTTTCCAGGCAACTTGGAGGCAACCAAGTGCAGTGCAAGCTACAGGACCACTTCGAGTATTTTTTTCAAACAATGTCTTACGATCCCTAAGAAAAATATGTGAACATTCAAATGTGAATGTCTTTTCTTCTTGCCTGTAAATTGCCTCGTGTGACATGGGCCTTAGAGTCAAGGTCTTGGTTTTCAAATAACAACCCCCCCCCCGACCCCCATTCTTCTCATTGTGTTACATGCCTACATGTATTTGTCTTTACCCACAGTTAGCCCTATACGACCTTTACTTGGTCAAGGACTGTGTCACGAAGGATGTTTTATGCGTCAAGTCGAGCTGAATACCATACGGAGGAGAGCTTAGAGAAAGGACTAGACCTGACCTCCAGGATAGTGTCCCAAGACAAATTATTGTCAACACGATTTCTCGGAGACCCGAACTTGTACAACCCGAGACCAGCTGTCCAGGAGGACAAATTGCCCAGGGTCATGATGTACATCCGGGTTCCACTGGACCAGAAAGAGGTTTAAATTTGTTTTATTTCCTTTTGTGTGCTTGTTCCAGTTTTTTCTTGTTTTTTGGCCTTTACCAGCTGTTAACACATAAAGCAGTATTTATAACACGCGGCTTTGTACTTATGCTGTTCTTTTCATACACAAAGTGAAAATTATAAGTTTGTCCAACCCTTCATAAGGAAAAATAAGGATTAGCCAAATTTAAAACAAAAATACAAGTATTATATAAGCATCCAACAAAGAAAGGCACAAATGCAAGTACGCCCTACGTCGTCTGTTGACACGGTTCAATGTCGCAGAGTTTGCCAGTTCCTGTGCGTCACTCTTTCACTCTTTACTGCAGCCATTTATTGAGTCCCAGAGATCCATTATCACAACTGATCTACAGCAACCATGGGTCTGGCCCGAACAAATTTTTTTGTAGTGCCAAATCAAACGTTAGTTTGGGTGAGGTATTGTGCAGTGTATTGGTGTATGTGGCGCCCCCCCCCCACACACACCCCTTATTCTTCCTCACCCTACCTCTGCAGGCAAAATTCCTGCCAGATAGCGCCTGCCCGCAGAAAAGTACGTGGATTCGTTTGGCGGAAATATACCACCAGGACTAATTCAGAACATTTCACACAATAACAATGTTGAACTCCTTAAGAGAGACAAGAAAGACACAGCAGGTGGACAAAATTGGTTTTTGACAGCTGCTCTTTAACATGAAACAAAGATAATATATTTATTTAACTTCAAATTGTACATGATACAATAATGCATTTGTAAGAGATAACTTATTAATATGTTTAGTGAAATTACATAATGGTCATTCGAATATATAGAGTTGATCCACAGTACACGGCTGTTGGAGTGAGGACAATGGATGGGAAAACTGGTCCTTGGGCTGGTTTGTAGAAATCCTAAGTTCCGGCCTTGCAACACATTCCCCCAATTACAATACGCAATATTTTATTACAGTAGCCTACATTCTACAAGTGCGAATGGCTCGTCGTTTATTTATCAAGGACATCATAGTAGTACTCGACAATACCACACATCGTACGTCAATTCGGGTAAACATTGCTTAGAAATCTGGGGTCACAAATAAAAGGCGATTGTTGCTGTTGCCCATGCTGCATGATTCTGTTCCTTTTAACTTCTTCAACAATGATATTATCCACTTTATCACTAACCCAGATTTATCACGTTCGACATTAATTTCCAAGAAAAAATCACAAACAATGCACAAAGCCACAAACAATTACCATGGTATTTGTTTGATTTGGTTTATTTGGCCGGGTACTTGTTTTTTTATTTGTTTTATATTAAGCCCTTTTTAATTGACGTTTCATAGGCAGTTCTGAGCAGTGTGTAGACACAATCCATCGCTATACATGAACTATGTTTGTTTGATTACTTTGGTTTGTATTTTCCCTTTCAACACACATCCCATCTCCCCCGGGAATGAGACTGCTTAGGAAACCTTCCTCCGTGTTTAAACCAATTTAGTATGTAGATAAAACTCTGAAGTTTTTGATGCACAAACAGGCTGCTAAAGAAGAGCTATTTGCACCACTTACAATCAAGAAAGGCTCCATACTTACCGCCAACTTTGAAGAGTGAAACAGTCAAATGATGAAAACTTGTATAACAGAGCTTTATCATGCTAAAACCATCTTTGTCAGATCCCCCGTGTGCATTATTAGTCATGAATACAGATTCAAATCTATACCATGGACCAGGCTAATTACCCTTCCAGCCCCACTCTGGTTACACCGTGATTTCAATGGGAGAACTACAAGATGGATGCCCCATGATGTCTATAAAATTGTTTAACATGTTCAATAAAAAGTAACTTCAAGCATTTTAATTGATCAATGTTCAAGGTAAATGCCAATATTACTTTGAAAAAGACAATGGAAATTGTTTGTATTTGAGCTGTGGGTCAATCATCATATACTCTTTAATACACAAACTGTTTCCCTATACGGATTAGGCTTATTTATTAACTGCTGGTGGCAAATTACAAAACAAATTGTGGAAAAGTACTGTCTGGTAGAGAGATTACAAAGCAATGCTAGTTGATTGTACTTCTATCACAACTTAAACCATTGTTTAAAAAGGTACTGTTATGCTTAAAGATGATAGGTACATAAACTGAGTTAGAAACTGACACAAAACAAAAATACTTTGGCTATTTTCAAGAAACAAAATATATACAGAGACCGATTAGAATTTAAAACTAACACAGCATGTTTTCATACAAAAACCATCAGGTAATAGATTTTTACACCAAGTTGATGTGTGCTCCCAAGTGATGTAATCAAAACCAGTATTAAAAAATTGCAGTGTCTTAGTGCACTATTTTCTGATATCTCTAAACTAAGGTCCATCTTCCTTACAATTTTCGACTGATTCGAATTCGTTTATTAATTCTAAGTTATGTCAGTACAGTGACTTCATTTTTTTATGTTCATTTTAAGCTATGCTCATTATAACAAGTGAGTTGAGTCCGGATATTAAAACAGAAAACGTGGTGTGTACTTTATAAAGAAATCATGCCATGGTCACTTTAATTTGAATTGTACAAAACATACCATTTTCACTCTAATTTGAATTGTATAAAACAAACCATTTCACTTTAATTTGAATTGTATAAAACACACGCTGGTCACTTTAATTTGAGTTGTATAAAACATACCATGGTCACTTTAATTTGAGTTGTATAAAACAAACCTTGGTCACTTTGATTTGAGTTGTATAAAACATACCTTGGTCACTTTAATTTGAGTTGTAAAAACATACCTTGGTCACTTTAATTTGAGTTGTATAAAACATACAATGGTCACTTTAATTTGAGTTGTATAAAACATACCTTGGTCACTACAATTGGAATCGTATAAAACTGGTAAATTCAATTTGAGTTGTCCTCGAGACACACCTACTCTAACGATACCCCAAGATAAACAATTCCAGTTAATGTTTCATTACCATTTTGTATTCTGTGGGACTATTTGAACATGTAATATATGACAAAATCAACAACAAAGTGAGCTAAAAACAATTCAATGTTTGAAAAACAAACAATTTAAGGTGATATCAGGCCCAACTACAAAAGCTGGCTGTCCACAGAAATCTAGCCATAGAAACAAGCATCATATAATTCTGTTATAAAAATATACATATAAAATTACAAATAGGAAGGTACCCTGTGTAGTACAAATATCTCCAATTTATAGCATTGGTGCTGTTTATAGCATTGGTGCTGTTTATAGCATTTGTGCTGTTTATAGCGTTGGTGCTGTTTATAGTGTTGTGCTGTTTATAGCGTTGGTGCTGTTTAAAGTGTTGGATTATCAACACTTTAAAGGGAAATCATAACACTACTTCTTTTAAAATTTCTTTAAAATCAGTGTTTCTTATTCTAATCAACCTTTGGCATGTGAAAAATTGATTTATAAACAAAATCTGAATTTTTTTAAATTTCTAACTTTGCCTCTTGTCTTTTTGAAAATGTTTTGATGTTGAATTATTTGCAAATACTAAAAAAGACATTCGTTGTCAATCGAGGGATATTCTTGAATTCATAAAAAAATAAAACAATGGACCATTGTAGGATATCTCCTGAACACCAATGCAATTGTCCCACTTTAATCAGTTGAAGGCAGCTTTACATTATTGTCCAGACTATTCAAACAGCTACCTGAAGATTTAACATTTGTTCTCTCAGAAGGTTGTTCAGTTCTTAAGATACATTTTGATCACAGAACAATGTTATTTCATATGTTGAGCAGACCTTTTAAATGACTGTACTGTCTATTATTTTGAAGATTAATTCGTTTTACACTTAATTTTCTACATGGATATTTAACTACCCATAGAACCAATCTAAGATTACATTCATTCGATCATATGTTTATTCAATAAATCTTGATATATCTTGCTTAGCAGTCAAGCATTGGAGAGTGCTGATCTACAGACAACTGTCTTTAGTTCCAAGGACAGATCACTGAGGGTGATGATGTGGTTGGAGTATTTGCAAGGGCTATATTCACCAAGATTTGGTTAACACACTGCACTTTTTACCTTTTTACCTGGACAGTCTTGAAAAATTTAAAAGTCGCACCATCTTCAAAGCAGTCAATTTTACAAAGAATACCAACACACTTACAGATATAGAGCACATAGTTCAATATTCATTTGTAAGGTAAAGAAGCACCATGTATTCAATTTAAAAGTAACAATCATCTTCTGTACCCTGGATCTTCTGATTGAAATCTCTTAATTTCCCTTAATTAGTACAACAAAATAAACGATTAAGAGTGAATAAATACTAGGCATAAATTGCTACAAAAGATATATTACAAGCTTCTTAGTTTTAGACCATAAGAACTTTGTATTTAAAAAAAAATTAAAGAAACTGTGACTTTTTTTTACCAATTATTAGAAATTATAATCCACATGGAGATACTTGTTTGGTAAAGCGTGAAGATTTACTTGTTGTGGTTACATTATTTCAGAAAAACTTTCAACTTTATACTAAAATGAACCTTAAAGTATGCAAGCATTTGAGTTGCATTAAATTACAATTATACATTATTACACATTAAGTTTAATGATATTTTCAACCATTAAATCTTTATACTATATTAGCACTCACAATCTTTATAAAGATCTGTTTGGTATTATTTAAAACTTTGTCAGAAAGACTACATTTTTGTATTATGCGTGTAGGGAAGTTCATGGACTCTTCTGTTCCCCTCAAAAACATGAAATCCCAGGGAAGCAATTTTGGTTTTTACATGTACATGTACATGTACATGTACATTAATTTCATTCAACACAGCTGTTCCTTTATACCAGTGTTAACTGCAGTTGCATTTGATGTACTTTACATTACGAAGGATTTTTTCAGGTTAATATTGTACTTTTTAGTAGCTAGTTTATGGTGTGGCCAATTTGTTTAGGTCTACTCAATTTGGCCTTCCAATGATAGTACATGTATTAAATGATGGTTCTGCATCCCAGTACCCAAACTGCTTGACAATATGTTTTACTCTGGGTTTTTTTGAAAGGTAAGCAAAATTAAATGTACAGTTCACAAAGTGAAATAAAGTTTTTATCACAGAGTAATTATGTTATATAACCAGTCAATAGGAGGGATGACTGTGTACTGTACATGCATTCATCCAGTGACTCACCTTGGCAGACTAATCTTGCATTATCACAGTGGTACTTTGTTAAGTTTCCTGTTGCCATCCGCTTTTGATGTTTCTATTAATACATAATATTTACCTTAAAGAGCATTATTGTAATTACTATCATTTCACATAGCTATGAAAGACACTACTTTAAGTTCAGACTGGTGTCCGAGGTTAAGATACACTGTTGGTTTTGTTGCTCTACTTGAAGTTCTCGTAGATGTCAAAGGATTGCAGATGACGAAGGGCTGTCTGGTAACAGAAATCATACTGCTCCTGTGATTGACAACAAAACAACTTGTTGGTTAAATTATTTGAATGTTTGAGCTGAGACAGCATAAATCAATAATATTGTCAAGTGTCTGTTGTTTATGAGAAATCAGACTATACAAGACGATAGTTGCTTTTTTAGTTTTACATTAAAACACAATTCCCAGTCTACAATACTTTAATCTCACAATAAAATATAAAATTATTTCAGGCCTGGGATACGCCTTGTTCTAGACCTCCGAACCTGCCAGATGTTACAATTCAGGAGGTTTACAGACTCTGTGTATCAGATGTTACAATTCAGGAGGTTTACAGACTCTGTGTATCAGATGTTACAATTCAGGAGGTTTACAGACTCTGTGTATCAGATGTTACAATTCAGGTGGTTTACAGACTCTGTGTATCAGATGTTACAATTCAGGAGGTTTACAGACTCTGTGCATCAGATGTTACAATTCAGGAGGTTTACAGACTCTGTGTATCAGATGTTACAATTCAGGAGGTTTACAGACTCTGTGTATCAGATGTTACAATTCAGGAGGTTTACAGACTCTGTGTATCAGATGTTACAATTCAGGAGGTTTACAGACTCTGTGCATCAGATGTTACAATTCAGGAGGTTTACAGACTCTGTGTATCAGATGTTACAATTCAGGAGGTTTACAGACTCTGTGCATCAGATGTTACAATTCAGGAGGTTTACAGACTCTGTGTATCAGATGTTACAATTCAGGAGGTTTACAGACTCTGTGTATCAGATGTTACAATTCAGGAGGTTTACAGACTCTGTGCATCAGATGTTACAATTCAGGAGGTTTACAGACTCTGTGCATCAGATGTTACAATTCAGGAGGTTTACAGACTCTGTGCATCAGATGTTACAATTCAGGAGGTTTACAGACTCTGTGCATCAGATGTTACAATTCAGGAGGTTTACAGACTCTGTGCATCAGATGTTACAATTCAGGAGGTTTACAGACTCTGTGCATCAGATGTTACAATTCAGGAGGTTTACAGACTGTGCATCAGATGTTACAATTCAGGAGGTTTACAGACTCTGTGCATCAGATGTTACAATTCAGGAGGTTTGCAGACTCTGTGCATCAGATGTTACAATTCAGGAGGTTTACAGACTCTGTGCATCAGATGTTACAATTCAGGAGGCAGACTCTGTGCATCAGATGTTACAATTCAGGAGGTTTGCAGACTGTGCATCAGATGTTACAATTCAGGAGGTTTACAGACTCTGTGTATCAGATGTTACAATTCAGGAGGTTTACAGACTCTGTGCATCAGATGTTACAATTCAGGAGGTTTACAGACTCTGTGCATCAGATGTTACAATTCAGGAGGTTTACAGACTCTGTGTATCAGATGTTACAATTCAGGAGGTTTGCAGACTCTGTGCATCAGATGTTACAATTCAGGAGGTTTACAGACTCTGTGTATCAGATGTTACAATTCAGGAGGTTTGCAGACTCTGTGCATCAGATGTTACAATTCAGGAGGTTTACAGACTCTGTGCATCAGATGTTACAATTCAGGAGGTTTACAGACTCTGTGCATCAGATGTTACAATTCAGGAGGTTTACAGACTCTATGCATCAGATGTTACAATTCAGGAGGTTTACAGACTCTGTGCATCAGATGTTACAATTCAGGAGGTTTACAGACTCTGTGCATCAGATGTTACAATTCAGGAGGTTTACAGACTCTGTGTATCAGATGTTACAATTCAGGAGGTTTGCAGACTCTGTGCATCAGATGTTACAATTCAGGAGGTTTACAGACTCTGTGCAACAGATGTTACAATTCAGGAG
Source organism: Pisaster brevispinus (assembly GCA_023634235.1). Lineage (NCBI taxonomy): Eukaryota > Metazoa > Echinodermata > Asteroidea > Forcipulatida > Asteriidae > Pisaster > Pisaster brevispinus. The sequence continues at coordinate 2,143,756 of JAMKCF010000029.1, read as the reverse complement.
GCAGACTCTGTGCATCAGATGTTACAATTCAGGAGGTTTGCAGACTGTGCATCAGATGTTACAATTCAGGAGGTTTACAGACTCTGTGCATCAGATGTTACAATTCAGGAGGTTTACAGACTCTGTGCATCAGATGTTACAATTCAGGAGGTTTACAGACTCTGCACCAGATGTTACAATTCAGGAGGTTTACAGACTCTGTGCATCAGATGTTACAATTCAGGAGGTTTACAGACTCTGTGTATCATATGTTACAATTCAGGAGGTTTGCAGACTCTGTGCATCAGATGTTACAATTCAGGAGGTTTGCAGACTCTGTGCATCAGATGTTACAATTCAGGAGGTTTACAGACTCTGTGCATCAGATGTTACAATTCAGGAGGTTTGCAGACTCTGTGCATCAGATGTTACAATTCAGGAGGTTTACAGACTCTGTGCATCAGATGTTACAATTCAGGAGGTTTACAGACTCTGTGTATCAGATGTTACAATTCAGGAGGTTTACAGACTCTGTGCATCAGATGTTACAATTCAGGAGGTTTACAGACTCTGCACCAGATGTTACAATTCAGGAGGTTTACAGACTCTGTGCATCAGATGTTACAATTCAGATGTTACAATTCAGGAGGTTTACAGACTCTGTGCATCAGATGTTACAATTCAGGAGGTTTACAGACTTTGTGCATCAGATGTTACAATTCAGGAGGTTTACAGACTCGGTGCATCAGATGTTACAATTCAGGAGGTTTACAGACTCTGCAACAGATGTTACAATTCAGGAGGTTTACAGACTCTGTGCATCAAAACATCTCTTTCTCCCTTTGGTTCTCCCCGTGATGACTTCTTCCTGTGGAGATTCTTTGAAAACCCTGCTACCAGGAATCTTGAAAAATCACATGCCTGCTATTGATCCTATTCCTAATCTACCCACAGCTATTTAGACCTTCTGCCCAGTTAACTAATTTCTCAAGTCAACCCTCTACCGCTGATAGATCATAAAATAGAATGCTGATGTACAAATCTCATGGTATTTAATCATTGGGGAGCCTTGGGGTTCTCAAGTACATTGTTCAATGTGTAAATGAAACAAAATTGAGAACTTTGATAAACCCAATATTCCAAAGCGCACAAGATTTTAACAGTCTATAAAAGGAGAATACAAACATTCGTTTACGAGAAAATGAATTGACAAAGCAAGATCTCTCTCTAGTCGACAGAAGTCGGAATCAAAATAGGATAAAGCAAGATCTAACTGGGCTAGGATAAGCTACCTCTACTATTCAGCAAGAATGATTGGGATCAATGAGTGGGTTAATGTCTCAAACCTGTGCTTCAAAGGTAGAGTCATACTTCCATAATGAACCCAAGAAAAAAGTGTGTAATTTCTTTCTATTAAAACGCCCATATTGATTAGAAATCAATAAACAAATATTTCTTAAATGTACACCTCCATCACTCAAGTTTTTGAGATTAAAATTGGTTCAACATTCTTGATGAAAATTCGGTGAGTTTTTTCCAGTTTTCTCAACAAGTAGACAATGTACTGAGCCGAAACTTTCACAGGTGATTTTTATTGTATCTTTATTGACAATTCGGCCTATAAATAAGTACTACGCTGACATAAACCACTCTTTGACCCTAACTTTTAGAGTATCTCTGTTATCCCTTTCAGTACCGCCGAGCCAGATGTGCTCAAAAAAGCATTCCACTTCGTGACCACCGAGTCCCTATGGCACCTAACTATTTCCTCTCTTGTTTACCATGGAGGCTCACTGGCACACGCACCAAAAGTAATTTCTCAAAACGTAAATTGCGCCCTCAATCCCATGCAGGCCCAGCGTGCGTGCATCACCCCGGCAACTTTAAAACCTGCCCGCGTCCCCTCCTTGGCGTGCCCTCCTTGGCGTGCCCTCCTTGGCGTGCCCTCCTTGGCGTCCCCTCATCCACGCATTCTTCAGTCCTAGATTCTGACATGGCCGATAAAAATGCTAACATTTTGGATGAAATCTTTGCCGATAGCGGTTCCGACATGTCCTCTGACGATGATTCACCACATGATGTCTCGGAAGAAGACAGTGATGATGAGCCCATCGCCTCGACATCGACAGCATCCTGTTCATCTAAGACCAAGAAGCCGAATTTCCGGTGTGGATGGCGTGAAGCCAAGTCTTACACCCGGCGACCGCCTGTGCAATTTACAGCAAACACCGGGGCTACAGAAGACTTCAGTTCGTTCTCCCCCATACAAATCTTCAAACTGTACTTTTGTGAAGCAGTGTGGCAGATGATGGTAGATGAGACCAATCATAATGCGGACCAAACTTTGGGTGCGGGTGCAGAAAATCAGCGTGCTTGGAGACCAACTAATGTACCTGAAATGATGGCATTCGTGGCCCTACTTCTTTGCATGGGAATCAACAAAAGGCCTCGTTACTCCATGCATTGGTCCAGTTCTGAAAGTCCCCTGTACTCAGCAACCATGGCTCGTAACCGATTACTGCAATCCTTCGATTTTTCCACCTCGCCAACAACAGAGATGTGGAGGACGACTCTCCCCGTGACAAACTTTCAAAAGTACGCCCACTGTTAAACATTGTACTACCATCATTCCTCCGGGTGTACCAGCCTGGCCGAAGCCTTTCGCCGGACTAGACCATGGTAAAGTTCAAAGGACGACTCAGCTTCAAACAGTACATGCCACGAAAGGTTGCCAAATGGGGATTGAAATGTTTTTCATTGAACGAATCAGACACATGTGCCTGGGACTTGTTCACAGGATCGCAGCCCAGGTCCCCACAAGGACATGTCCTTGTGGGGACCAGTCCTCTGTAAGTTATCCTGAGACACACCATCCATCCGATCTTGGGGCACCAGGCAAGGTAGTCTTGAACCTTTTGCAGGGACTCGAACATAAAGGACATTGCATCTACATGGACAATTGGTTTACTAGCCCGGCTCTGTTCTCCAAGTTGTCTGAGCTAGGATTCGGAGCTTGTGGAACTGTGCGCTATACCACCCTAGGAATACCCGATGTTGCAAACCCCAAGAAGTTCCCCATGAAAAGCGGAGCAGATCCCCAATTTTATCAGAAAGCAGGCCAACTATGCGTTATGTGGCAGGACACAAAACGTGTCACTCTCCTGTCAAACTATGGCGATTGCAGTGTCACTAGTAAACAGATACGCAGCCGGAAAACTTCAACAGGACATCGTGATATCCAAAAACCGTGCATAGTCGACGATTACAATAAACAAATGGGAGGCACGGATCTGGCAGGACAATTGTGCACGTACTATACTCACAGCCACAGAACACTAAAATGGTGGAAACGAGTATTTATCACAATCCTAGACATCTGTTTGCTTAATGCTAATGTCGTATACAACAGCATCCATACAAACGAGAGCTTGTCTACTTTGGATTTCCGGGTCAAGGTGATAGAGAGACTTATTTCCACCTTGGAGTACAACCCAGTTCAGCATGCCAGTCAACTGTCAAGTGGTTCAAAACGCCCTTTCAAGTCAGCACTTTCCTGGTCCGAATGTTGGCGGGAAGATACGCGACTGTGTTGTATGCAGTTCGACCTCTAATAGAAAACAAACTCGCATGATATGTAAACAATGTGTAAAGCCAATGTGTGTTATACCATGTTTGAGAATTTCCACACCAAGCGATTAATTTGTTTCAAAATTTTCGGAACACCCCCCCCCCGCTACAATGTTGGGGGGTAGAAACAAGACTGTGTTGTATGCAGTTCGACCTCTAATAGAAAACAAACTCGCATGACGTGTAAACAATGTCTAAAGCCAATGTGTGTTATACCATGTTTGAGAATTTCCACACCAAGCGATAAATTAGGTAAACAATTAAACAATGTATATAAAACCAAATATGTACACAATGTATAAAGCTGTTATACCATGCTTTGAGAATTTCCACACCAAGCGATTAATTTGTTTCAAAACTTTCGGAACACCCCCCACCCCCCCCCCCCCGCTACAATGTTGAATCCCACAAGCGCATGCCAATTAACATTGAGGCGGGGGGGGGGGGGGGAATAGTACTTCGAAAGTACAAGTATAGCACTTTGGGAATTCCTTATTTACATATTGGTACATGAAAGGTGTAAATTTGTACAGCATTTCCTCCGACATTAAATGTGGTAACGAATAATAGTTTGGATTTCAGCAGTAATTTGGTTCCAGTTCATATTGTGCGTAATCAAACCTTCTTGTTTATTTTAGGCAATATTTTGTATATTGAATGATGAATCCTATGAGCGCCAACCAAAGTTTCCAACATTGAGGCGGGGGGGGGGTTGGGGGGGGGAGAGGATGGTGGTTCGAAAGAAAAACAATTGCACTTTTGGAATTCCTTATTTACATATTGGTTCATGATAGGTGTAAATTTGTACAGCTCATTTCCTCCGACTTTTAGGGTGGTAACGAATACTAGTTTGTATTTTAGCAGTAATTTGGTTCCAGTTCATATTGTGCGAAATCAAACTTCTCTTGTTTATTTTAGGCAATATTTAATGTTAGTTCCTTTTTTACATGATGAGTTCATAATAGGTGTTAATTTGTACAGCTCATTTCCTTTGACATTAAATGTGGTAACGAATAAAATTTTGGATTTTAGCAGTAATTTTGTTCCAAGTCATATTGTGCCTAATCAAACCTCTCTTGTTTATTTTAGGCAATATTGAATGTTGAATCCTATGAGTGCCAACCAAACTTTCCAACATTGAGGCGGGTTGGGGGAGGGGGATGGTGCTTCGAAAGAAAAACAACTGCACTTTTGGAATTCCTTATTTACATATAGGTTCATGATAGGTGTCAATTGAGGTGGGGGATGGTGCTTCGAAAGGAAATTATTAAAACCTTCTGTTTATTTTAGGTTTCAGAATCAAATTTTCCGAGGGAAATAATTTTCATGCAGATTGGTATGAACAGCAACTTTAGAAATGTTAAGTTTTCTCATTGAAACTACTCAATTTGGTATTTATTGGTCATAATACCAAACCTCGAATATATGTTTAAGACAATTAATTAGTCAAAGGCAATATGCCAAAGGAAACAGTCATTTCATCATATACTTCATTATCAACATTGGTTGCTTGTACAAGTTGCATTCGGTGTAGGACCTAGGCTAACCCCAATCTGCCTTGTGAGGGCGCTGTAACCTAAAACTTTACAGAATACTCTTGGTAACCAAGTAGTCATGTCGATGAAATTTCTCTGGTCACCATTGCATCAGTTGCAAGTATCTGTTGGTACTGAAAGGGTTATGGACAGTAACAGTATAATCTTACCAGTGATGGGACCATGCTCGGCCTGTTATTACGTACACTTCGAACAGCTTGAAAGACATCCACTTTTTCCTCAGTCTTTATCCTGTCTAGCATTGTCATGATGGCACAGAAAACCCCACAACAACGTACACCATCACTGAAAGGGAAAGCCGTTTTTGAGATGGTAACAAGAACTGTGTAGGTTTACATGTAACAATCATGTGAACTAAATTTTCTTTAAGGGGAAGGGTTGGTTCTGACGAGAACCTGTTCTGAGAAGAACCTGAGTTGAAATCTAAGAGTCTCAATATTTTGAACAGTGTGTTGTACCCCCCGGTACTCATCTTCAGGTGAATGTTAATCTTAAAACAATCTTTAATCTGGCTGCTTCTTTATTTTTAACCCCATATTAACTGATTTTTCTACTGAATGTTTTCATCTTAAATACTGCCATGAGAAACTTGTCTCTCAATACTAAGTTGAAATTTTGAAGAGCAAAAAAACTCCTGGAAAAACATTAGACATTATTAACTTTTTCTGGAAAATGGATGGCCTAGTTTAATGAAGTTTTCAGTTTAATTATGTGGTGTTTTTATACAAATGTCTTGCAGACTAACAACTAGAAAGCTTCGCTGGTTAAATAAAACAAAGGGGTCAATGGGTAATGGTTTCACACTTCATACACCCAAACTGCTGCAAGTGGCTCGCATCAAAACGCTAAAGGCAGCCCCATACTGCCATAAGATTCGACCTCCTTACACTCAACCAAAAATGTCTAAAATCATGTCTTAAACTGACATCTTCCAGTCGTTCCTGTATAAACCTATTTTGTACATTTTTCAAACAAAATCAAATTTAAGTTTTGTATTAGTTTTTTCAGAAATATTTTAATGAAAAATTAAGTCGATTTAAATCAACAAAATTAGCCATGTCTGTATGGTAAAGATTATACAGAAGTGAATGGTCTCAAAAGGATTAACCTAGACACAACTTTGATAAGTCAATTTGTCTTTGTTCAACCCCAAATTAGTTCAAATTTACCCAGTCAGTTTCCCTTGTGGTTTATTACTAAATATTCTTGACTTACATGCATTGCACAGTGAGAGGACCTCCTTGTGACTTCTCATGCCATCTCTGTACACAGTAAATCAATTTCAGTATCGAGACAGGTGAAGGTGGTAGTTCCTCATCTAAGGACCATCCCTGGAAGTCAAACTGCTTGATTGTGTGTGGTTTGTCACTCTGAAATGAGAAATAAAGTCCATTAAAGACCTTGTATTCATGTTATCCAGGCATCATGGTCTTAAAGTAAACATGAAATGATGAAAAGATGGGCACAAGGTGGGCCAATGAGCAATCATATTTTAACTCGACTTGAGAGCGTCCCTACTTCTTGCATAATGACAGTAATCAAAACAAGGACTACTGTCAATCTACAGACAACACAAAGTAACTTTAGGACTCTTCTATTGATGCATTCAGTTTGTGACATCAATCCCAGGACCTTTGATACAGATCCCTTGCATACATGGCAATCAGTCAGGACAAACAAAGGAAATGTACGCATACATACAACTACCAGCCAATGAGAGGTCAGTGAGAGCACTGCTTGACCTTTTGGGGTCTGTTGGTAACCTATATTGTTCGGAATTGGAATCACTTTGTGAGAAATAAATTTTCTCGTTCATAACATTTCTTGTTAGACTTACTGATTTGTTCATGTTGTCGATAGTAAAGGTTCTACTCTCAATGCCTTCTTCATTATCAGCAGAAACCAAATGGACATTCAATGGACCAAAGGCACCCATACTCTTCTCTGGCCAGTATCTGTCCATAGTCTATCAAACAATAAGAAACAAGGATTAATGAACAGTCATGGTAGTGTGTCATAGCCTTGTGGTCTAGCTCATCAAACCAAAGCGGAGTCATCAGAGTGTGGGTTTAAGTCCTAGTTGTGACATTTATTTCTGCAAGACCCTTAACTTAAATTGCTTCTCCTCACCCAGGACTATAATGGGTACATTGTGAGGGTAGTGATTGTTGACATGAATGATAAGCAACCTGTGCGCCCATTTGGCTGCCGGTGCTGCATACCGAGTTGGGATGGTTCCAGGAGTACTTAGGACCCAACAAACAGGGGTGACAACAAAGGCACCTTGAGAGGCCTACTTAGCCCAGTTGGGATGGTTCCAGGAGTACTTAGGACCCAACAAACAAGGGTGACAACAAAGGCACTTTGAGAGGCCTACTTTCCCAAGTTGGGATGGTTCCAGGAGTACTTAGGACCCAACGAACAGGGGTGACAACAAAGGCACTTTGAGAGGCCTACTTAGCCCAGTTGGGATGGTTCCAGGAGTACTTATGACTAAACAAACAGGGGTGACAACAAAGGCACTTTGAGAGGCCTACTTAGCCCATTTGGGATGGTTCCAGGAGTACTTAGGACCCAACAAACAAGGGTGACAACAAAGGCACATTGAGAGGCATACTTGGCCAAGTTGGGATGGTTCCAGGAGTACTTAGGACCCAACAAACAAGGGTGACAACAAAGGCACTTTGAGAGGCCTACTTAGCCCAGTTGGGATGGTTCCAGGAATACTTAGGACCCAACAAACAGGGGTGACAACAAAGGCACTTTGAGAGGCCTTCTTGGCCAAGTTGGGATGGTTCCAGGAGTACTTAGGACCCAACAAACAGGGGTGACAACAAAGGCACTTTGAGAGGCCTACTTAGCCCATTTGGGATGGTTCCAGGAGTACTTAGGACCCAACAAACAAGGGTGACAACAAAGGCACATTGAGAGGCATACTTGGCCGAGTTGGGATGGTTCCAGGAGTACTTAGGACCCAACAAACAAGGGTGACAACAAAGGCACTTTGAGAGGCCTACTTAGCCCAGTTGGGATGGTTCCAGGAATACTTAGGACCCAACAAACAGGGGTGACAACAAAGGCACTTTGAGAGGCCTTCTTGGCCAAGTTGGGATGGTTCCAGGAGTACTTAGGACCCAACAAACAGGGGTGACAACAAAGGCACTTTGAGAGGCCTACTTAGCCGAGTTGGGATTATTTCAGGAACTACACTGACCGGGTAATAATGTCCATGCACCAGGAGAGTCCAAATTGGTGGACACCTGTGCTTTAATGACCATTGTTAGCAGTATTATTGATAATATATATTTCTGGTAATGAAACCAAAGATGCCTCATAAGTAAACTTTGTCATTGTAGCTCACAAGCCTGAGGAAACCTGTAAACGAGGACACTTGCTCTGGCAACCAGAAACACGGGGGTTAACCACTACTCTGTCATGATAAGTGTTCTAGGTTGTTTTACATGCACTACCAATCCTAGTACACGGGACCTAGGGCTTAATGGCTCATCGTTTTTTACCGTCCCTTCCAGTCTCAGTTTGGTTCAGTAGATTTAATTGGAAGAAGGAAACTAAGCTACCTGATCATTAGGGTCGACTGGATTCAGCATGACGATAGTTGATGACTTGTAATCATAGATCATACTCCAGAAGTCTATACTTGTATTAGGCAGAGGAAGCTGGGTGGTTATGTACTGATCACGCTTCCAATAACCCTATGTCATAACACAAACATACCAATAATCACTCAGAGTTTTCAGAACATATGTATTATTAGTTATCACACAAGTGTGAGTGGAATAGGGACAAATATAGCGCTTCTGCATCCCCAACCTAATGAAACCAAAGGCCAGGTTGGATATCGAGACACAGCTACGCTATATTTTCCGTATTCAACGAGTGTGCGAGTGATAATGAATTTATCTTCAAGCAAACTTGACAAGCAGCTAGACGCAATATGCTGTGTTTGATCAGCTGTGTTTGTGTATAGCTTAAAATAACACAATACGCAGGGTGTGATATGGGCCATGCAATATAGGTTTATATCACACCTCTTGCTGCTGTGGGTTGACCAATCAGAATCTAGGATTCAGGTTTGCTTGAAGATAAGTACATTTGTTTCAATGCTGTCATTGTAAGTTGGAACAAAGTCGACAATACATCAATTACTGTTAACCAAAAACATCATCAGAAAGTTTTGATGATTTGGGTAGCACTAAGGTAGGCCTGGGGTCAGTAGCTGACAGCATTTAGGTTTGAGTTAAGCTTGGATTCAATATTTTTATCTAAATGTGAACAGAAAATTTACCCGACAACATCATCACAATAGTCTTAGTTGCGCCAGTTTGGGTCCTTCAGCAATTTATGTGAGAACCCAAGGTTCCCAAAAGTGTTTGGATATACGAGCGAGACTTGCGCGATATTCTGAGTGCTCAGTACAGAAACAAAGCTAGGATTAGTGAAAGAAAAAGTTGCTACTTACATTGATATATGAAGCATTGATGTAGTTAGTACTGTGGTCTGCACCCATTGTCCTGAGGTAAGGACGGCAACGATCAACTATAATAAAAGTTTTAGTTTATTAGACTCATCAAAATACATCATACATGTCTATGGAAATGTTCAAAGAATGTTCAATGAAAACACACAGTCAATGATTAGGTTTCTTGCACCACACCATGCATAGATCAACATATTTCAAGTCTGGAAACGTATTTTTGACTTACATGGGAGACAGTCTGGGAACCTATTGTTAACTTACATGGGAGACAGTCTGGGAACCTATTCTTAACTTACATGGGAGACAGTCTAGGAACCTATTCTTAACTTACATGGGAGACAGTCTGGGAAACTATTCTTAACTTACATGGGAAACAGTCTGGGAACCTATTCTTAACTTACATGGGAGACAGTCTGGGAAACTATTCTTAACTTACATGGGAAACAGTCTGGGAACCTATTCTTAACTTACATGGGAGACAGTCTGGGAACCTATTCTTAACTTACATGGGAGACAGTCTGCGAACCTATTCTTAACTTACAAGGGAGACAGTCTGGGAACCTATTTTTAACTTACATGTGAGACAGTCTGGGAACCTATATTTAACTTACATGGGAGACAGTCTGGGAACCTATTCTTAACTTACATGGGAGACAGTCTGGGAACCTATTCTTAACTTACATGGGAGACAGTCTGGGAACCTATTCTTAACTTACATGGGAGACAGTCTAGAAACCTATTCTTAACTTACAAGGGAGACAGTCTGGGAACCTATTTTTAACTAACATGGGAGACAGTCTGGGAACCTATTTTTAACTTACATGGGAGACAGTCTGGGAACCTATTCTTAACTTACATGGGAGACAGTCTAGGAACCTATTCTTAACTTACATGGGAGACAGTCTGGGAACCTATTCTTAACTAACATGGGAGACAGTCTGGGAACCTATTCTTAACTCACATGGGAGACAGTTTCGGAACCTATTCTTAACTTACATGGGAGACAGTCTGGGAACCTATTCTTAACTTACATGGGAGACAGTCTGGGAACCTATTCTTAACTTACATGGGAGACAGTCTGGGAACCTATTCGTAACTTACATGGGAGACAGTCTGGGAACCTATTCGTAACTTACATGGGAGACAGTCTGGGAACCTATTCTTGTCTGCATTAAGAGGATCCTTCCCACCTTGATATCTATCTCCTTTAGCTGGAGATTGAAGTGCTGTCAATTTCTGAAACAAATTATTGAAAGTAAGCGCAAATTTTGTCTTGGTCTTGGTCTACTCATGTATTAGAAATGGATAACTATTTCCTAAATATTGGAAAAATCTGTCTCTCTATGAGAATATTCAAGCTATAAAATAAATTGTTACAGTTGGAAAAAACTTGTTGCAACTGAAAAGCTACAGTATGCCTCAGAACCAACCAATAACCCTTTTCACACCACAAATCAAATTCCCAGGATAAGTTGTCTTGTGTGAAAGGTACTAAAGACAGCTTCACTATGTGACCTGTTCCCAATAAGAGATTTATCAATGTTGGTTTATTTTTTATGATGTCTGTTGGTTGAGGATGAAGAACTTAGTGTTAGAGAACACACCAAAGCTTATAAAATTGACATATTCTAACATAATCTCTAGAAGTCAGGTCATAACTTGAAACAGCAATTTTAAATTCAGTATTAGTTGAATTGTTACGTTGTGGCGTGTCGTGGCCGAGTGTGGGTTCAGAGACTAGTCTTATCTGAAGTTAGGACCAGTAACTGGTCTTAACTTAGGACTAGTCCTATCTCCTAGCATTGCCTAGGACTAGTCCTAAGTTGACCCCAGGTCGACCCCAGGTCCCATAATTTGAGTACATGTATGAATCCTTACCAGATGCTTTGTAAAAACATGTGCTTTTAGAAAACTATAGATCAATCCATTGTGATGTCCCGTACTAGTGTTTTCCACCATTACTAGGATACAAATGTGCACAATGCTAATTCTCTTATACATCACAGGCATCTCTGCCCATTGATGTTGACGCAACGATTCAAATTGCCAGCTTGAAGGGAATCTCCTTCTGTAAAACTACATGTGGGGTTGACTTACATTGAATTCATCTTCAAGTATTGAGGAGTTTCCATGGGGACTAGGTGTCTTCAGTCTGTCATATTCCTTCTTGATATCATCGACAGAAATCCAGGTCTGACCAAAAACAAATGCCTCAAGTAGTGCATCAAAGATGAACATGTATTGCTCCTGAAAAACAGTAAAGACAGCACAATGTCAAACAACTAATATCAACAAAAGCAATCCAGACATCCGGCCAATTTTCATATTATAACATCGCTTAGCACAGAAAGATTCTGCTTAGCAGAATCAGATTTCAAGTCAAAATGCTATGAAGTGTTTAACGTTCATGACTGGTTCCCTGCTAAGTTTTGCTTAGCAAATTAATTTTCTAAAAAATAGTTACAGCTAAACCCATATCTGCCTAACTATGGGAATTTCCGTAGAACACACAAATGAAAAAGAAGTTATTGTCTCTCTTTATAATTTCATTACTAGTGATATAAGATGGGAAACATGACAACAACTTATATCATATTAAAGAGAATTATGTGCTCTTTCCGCTATTGTACAGTATATATATTTATTTGCACAGCAGTAAAGAATGATTGTTTATTGTATAAATGCAGCAATAAGAGTTACATGGGCTTAGGCAGGAATGGACTGTATCCGGTTAAGTGGACATGGGTTAACGATTCTGGTAACACCTGGACCTGGTCAACATCCTGAGGAATGATATAGGATCATATCGTGTACCGATGCAGTTTCCTCAATAATGTCAAATGCCATACAGAGTATTAATACCAACTCAATCTCTAAAGTGGTAAAATTGAAGTGTTTAAAAAAGGCAAAATATAAATTGACTTTATCATAAATAATGCATATAAATTTGAATTTAATTATTTAGTGAAAACTATTGCTTGTAATTGCACTTGTTTCTCCAAACCAGGGCCCCTCCTACAATCACTTTCCATGCCTAAAACATTCAACATTGGTGAAATTACAAAAATAGAATATATCCTTTATCCCCGTTACAATTATGACATCAATTAACATGCCTAAAACACATCACATTATTTAGGATATAAAGCATGGTTTATACTTCATGTGAAACTAACTGCAGCGCAAACTTCCATGAAACAGATGATTAGTGGGAGCTGTTTTTTAATGTTAATCCATTTTCTTCCCAGTAAATTAGTGCTTCCCAAGAGAGTAAAGTATAAACCAGGTTTAGGGGCCGTCCAAGGTTTCCAACATTTTCATAATTGTACAAAGAGTATGAAGGGAGTGGGGGAGGGGGGTCAGAGACTATGTAGGGCTTTAAAAGTTGTGTAAAATGTTGAAATTTAATTAATGTGCATCAATTTTTGAAGAATTTTTTTGATAAGTACTACTTTGGGGTAGGGACTTACTTGTGTTTGGATCATCTTAATTCTTCTATCTCGCATATCGGCAACAAACTTGAGAACATCAATCTTTCTCTCTGACTTAGCTTGATCAAGCATTGCATCTAGAGTAATGAAGGTTCCTGTACGACCAACACCAGTACTGGAGGATTAGACCAAAGGTATGGTTAGAATATGGCAGTGGTGGCCCACAGGACAAATTGTGATGTTGGGACTTATTCCCATAAGGTTTGAATACAAATAAATAATTATAAGAATGATACCCAGTAAAACCAAAATTCACTTTTCTGAACAACAAAATCTTGCAACTTTCCTAATTTTTTCACAGTGTCAAAATACTACAATAAAAATTGCTACAATCTGATTTAATTTACAATAGGTTTGGGTCAGAAAGAACTGTCATGGATACAGAATGAAGAAAAATAAGGTTAGTCCCACTCTGGAAATCTACTCCAAAAGATAATAAGCCAGAGAGTTTTATGTTACCATAATAATTATAATAATAATGTCAGAGTCTTACATAATGCATGTGTCTACCAATAAGGTACTCAAGGTGCTGGAACAAAGAGATACAAGCAGGTGAGGGATTTGTTACAAAGGAATTAGTATGTAAACCATCAAAGCACCCACTAGGGAAGTGCGATGGCACAACTTGCTGCCAAACCATACCAGAAACATCAGGGCAAGACCCTTCTCTTAGCAATAAGTGTTCTAGGTTCTTTTTACGTGCTGTACCTCTCATCAGAAGGGCAAGACAATAATGGTTAAGTGCCTTGTGGCAATAATGGTTAAGTGCCTTGCTTAAGGACACACATGCCTTGACTGGGATACAAACCCACACCATTGTTTCTTACCTGCAATGTACAATGATTGGTCCTGTTTTAGGAGTGATAGATGCCTTAACAGTGTAGACAAAGTACAGCAGTGGGCTGACATACTTAGGCAGACCCATATCAGGCCAGGAAGTAAATTGAAACTGTGTCAGCTTTCTTGTCTCACCCTCCTGTAAGATCACAAAACAAACACCTTCCATTTCGTGTTTTGAAGGAAAACTTTTTCTTTATTCCTTTGATTTTTACCAAACATTTTTCAAATAGAACTGTCAAGCTCCTTGTTTTTCAAGTAGAACTCATAACGACAAAATAAAACCTTAACAATGGTTAAGACAAATCTTTGAACAAATTATGAAAAGTACATAAAAGTTTTCTCACTCTCAAGTCTGTGAATAAAAAAATAGTATTAGCTATTGCAAACTGCTTACCAACCAAAAGGACCTATAGTATAAATGCAAAAAACTAATTAGTGGCCTGACACTTGACCCTAGCAGAGTCCTTCTGTGAGCGTATTAAATCTAGGCATAACTTAGAAAAATAGCAGCAATTTACTTTTTTGACAAAATGAATTCTACAATTGTTTAAGGTTTGGGTGGAAAATTACAATTAAAGATCATAATTCCTGCACATTAGCATGACACTTCTCCACGACTTTCAAGGTATTAACTTCCCCGGAAGATTTCAGTGGCAGAACTTTTATAATAATCACCTGAAGTAATGACTGCTCAAAACAGTTGGCTCAAAACTGTTGGCTCAGAATTATTGGCTCAAAACTATTGGCTCAAAACTATTGGCTCAAAACTATTGGCTCAAAACAGTTGGCTCAAAACTGTTGGCTCAGAATTATTGGCTCAAAACTATTGGCTCAAAACTATTGGCTCAAAACAGTTGGCTCAAAACTGTTGGCTCAGAATTATTGGCTCAAAACTATTGGCTCAAAACTGTTGGCTCAAAACTGTTGGCTCAAAACAGTTGGCTCAAAACTGTTGGCTCAAAACAGTTGGCTCAAAACTGTTGGCTCAAAACAGTTGGCTCAGAACTATTGGCTCAGAACTATTGGCTCAAAACTGTTGGCTCAAAACTATTGGCTCAAAACTATTGGCTCAAAACTGTTGGCTCAAAACTGTTGGCTCAAACAGTTGGATCAAAACAGTTGGCTCAAAACAATTGGCTCAAAACTGTTAGCTCAAAACTGTTGGCTCAAAACTAATGGCTCAAAACTATTGGCTCAAATCTATTGGCTCAAAACTGTTGGCTGGCTCAAAACTGTTAGCAGTCACTTTTGTTTATCTATCTATTTATCTGTCTAAGCCATCCACATCAGTTTAGGACAGGGTGATCGCTTCTGTTCCATGATGTTACACCATATCTTCAAAAGACTGTGTGCTTGCTCACTGCTAGCGAGTTCAAGTTTCTGGCAGAGCAGCCTGCTTCACACAGGCCTTCTGCGGATCCACTACTTGGCGGTTCTTCCTCATGCACACTTGATCCCAAAACAATTCTGGGGTATTGTGTAAATTGAGTTGTCTTTATGTTACATTTGTAAAATTTTCTCATAAAAATGAGACGACACCTTGTGGCATTTGTTGTCTTTCTTTCTAATGAGTTTAAGCGATGATACATTATCAATAGATTATTTCTAAATGAAAAAATAGTAAAATATATATTTACATTTTAGTTTTCATAGTTACTTTAAGACGTTCTTCATCATAAACCACTGACCTTCTTGAGTGTGAATCTACGTGTAACGTAATCAGCAAGTTTAGATTCTGAATCTAGCTTCACTTCAATCCCACCATAATGCTTGGAGGACGACGGCCAATACTGCTCACATTTTTTCTGAAAAAAAAAAAAACCCGCCAAAACAAACAAAATTCAACAAGGGATATCTGGTGCAAGTTTATGGCAAGATGCTAGTGGTTGGTAACATCACTTAGGTCTACCTCATAATACAGCACTTGGGCTAGAAGCCAGACACTCTATGCACAATTACAAAGCATTGTAAATTGCAGCTAACTGTGTACAAATAACAGAACATTCACTGAGTTCAGACATCTGTGAAGCTGCACCCAACTACCATCACACATATTTTGAGTGGCGAGCACACGTTCTTACTGATGTCATGACTCTTGGTCTTTATTGTTGTAAATGTACCAAGACCATCCATAAACTCTTTATTATTCTCAGACGACCCCAATAAGATAAACCAAACAATTTATTGACTTTTGGGCACAGCTCAAACTGTTTTTATTACCAAACAGATACTGGTCAAATATACCTGAAAGAGAACACCTTGATACCTGTAAGAGGGGGCAGCTTGCCCTGCCTCGACAATACAACACACAACAAAACATTGGCAGCTTGCCACAAACAAATTCCTTGGCAGCTTGCCATAATACAAGTAAGAGGGGGCAGTTTGCCCTGCCTCGACAATACAATTTGACTGCTGAATGATGGATGACAAAACACTCCTCGCTGTTTTGATTTGGCGCTCCCACACACCTCCAGCATGACTTGCGTGTGGGGCATTCATGATAAACTCACACTGACGCTTCGCTAGGAAGATTTGAACTCTTTCTGCATCCATTTCCTTCATAGCTTCCTGGATTACATTTTTTGCTCCCACAAAATTGGATCCCTGGTCAGAACGTAACTGTTGTACGGGACCTCTTATGGCAATGAAGCAACGAAGAGCATTGATGAAGCAATCCGGAGTCATATCATCCAACATCTCAATGTGTACGGCACGCAAGCACATACATGTGATCAGCAGTCCATACTTCTTCAACTCCTTCCTGTCTTCTTTCACAGTAAACGGCCCGAAGCAGTCAATACCACAGAACGTAAAGGGTGGTGAAGGTTCTACTGTATCCTTGGGGAGGTTGGCTGCTCTTCACCTGGACGACGCAGGCGGCGACATGCAGCACACTTGTGGATATGAGTGGCCACTACCTTTACTCCTCCAATTATCCAGTACCCATTCCTCGTCCTTGGTGTTGAACCTTGTTATGAAAGTGCGAAACGAGCAATCTTGTGAGATTGCTACTCTTTGGTAGGATGGCTGGATACTTGATGTCCTCTGGAACCTCTGCATTTGTCAGGCGTCCTCCAACTCTAAGAACTCCCGCATTATCCAGAAATGGATTCAAGTTGAAGATCTTGGCAGTTTTCAACACTCCCTTTGAGCTAGTCAATGATTGGATTTCCTCTGGAAAGGCTCGTCCTTGAATTAACCTCACAATGTGTGTCTCTGCTTCCTGTCTTTTTCGTGGTGTAGAGAGGGTATGAGTACCCTTCTCTTTCTTACTCAACCGTCTTATGCGTGCTGCAGCTCCCAAAACCTTCGTCCAGTCAGAGAAGCGGGAAAAACGTTCCTCCAAGTCGAACAATCTTGGCGCAAAACTAATCTCGAATGATGTTACATTCTTCACCTCAGGATCACCAACCTTAAGCTGGTGTACTGTGTCTTCTGGTATTGCCAACTCCTTGTCCCATGGGAATCCTGGGCCTCTGAAGCAGTTTGAGGCAAGCAGGTCCTTTGCGAATACTCCTCGAGAGGCATGGTCAGCAGGATTTACCTCTGTTGATACATAGTGCCACTGACAAGGCTCTGAGAACTGACAGATTTTCTGGATTCTGTTGGCCACAAATACATGAAAACGTTTAGCCTTATTGCCTATATAGCCAAGCACGACTTGGGAGTCTGTCCAGAAAAACTCCTGGTTGACGGTGACATCCAGCTCCTCCTTTATCATATGACTCATCAGCACTGACACTACAGCAGCCGTCAACTCTAGTCGTGGAATTATGACTATTTTGACTGGAGCAACTCTAGCCTTTCCAGCTACTAGAGTGCAATGAACCTTATCTTCTCCGACAAATCGCAGATACGAACACTGACCATACCCGCTTGTACTGGCGTCAGAGAAATGATGGAGCTCCACAGTGACGACCCGCCCAAAACCACTTGGTATGTAGCACCGTGGTATCTGAATTTCCTTCAAGTTGATGATGTCGTCCTCCCACTTCTCCCACCGAGGGCATAGCTGGTCAGGAAGTGGATCATCCCAGTTCACCCCACTTTGGCACATTTCCTGGAGGATTCCCTTGCCAATGAGAACAAAAGGGGCAAGGAACCCGAGAGGGTCATATGGAGGCTACCGTTGACAAGATTCCCCTGCGGGTTAATTAATGAGTTGGATGTGGAAGTTAAACATATCCGTTTCTACACACCATTGGATGCCGAGTGCTCTCTCTGTGGGAAGATCATCACGGCCAAGATCCACATTCTTCACTCCAGCGGCTTGATCATCCACCGGAATGATTTTCATGACTTTTCTGCTGTTTGAGATTAATTTGTGGAGCCGCAGCCCTCCTCTAGCACATATCTCCTGAGCCTCTTTTACCAATCTTTTTGCTTCCTCTACAGTTTCAGTGCTTTTCAGACCATCGTCTACATAGAAGTTCCTTAATGAACGATGCTGTCAATGGAAACTCATTCTCATGCTGATTTGCTAAGTGTTTCAAGCCGTAATTGGCACATCCGGGGGATAATGCTGCACCAAATAGGTGCACCTTCATGCGGTATTCCTGAGGCTTGTTGCTTGTTTCACCATTCTCCCACCATAGGAACCGTAAGTAGTCACGGTCTTCTTCATCCACAAGAAACTGGTGCATGGAACATCCTCTCAATCACACATGACTGCTATTGGATGTTCTCTGAACCGACACAGAACTCCAAATAATTTGTTATCAAATCAGGACCAGTTAGGAGATGACTATTTAGCGATGTACCACTGTGGCGAGCAGAACAATCGAAAACCACTCTAATTTTTTCCTGGTTTTTGAGGGTGGTACACTCCGTGATGGGGGATATACCAAACCCTTCCTTCCTCTCCTTGGCTTTCAACTTTCTCAGCATCGCCTTTCTCAATGACGTCTGCCATGAATCCTTTATAGTCAGATTGGTACTGTTGGTTTGTGTCAAACTTTCTAATGAGATGATGAAGCCTGACTGCTGTTGTTCTCCTATTATTTGGCAGAATGGGTTTGCCATTTTTTGAAAGGAAGAGGCATACTGTAATGGCCACTGTTTGTGTAGTGAATGTTAGTCTCCAAGGTATTGATAACTTGATATCTTCTTGGGATATTGTCTTCTCAGCATCGTGTTTTTCTGAGAAATCGGCTTCAAGTACACTAATATGTTCATATATAGGCGATATGCATGGGACCTCCTTTGCCGAGACTCGGTGGCAGATGCTGGTTGTGTAACAGTTGGAACTAGGCTCAACACATCCAACGATGGTCCAACCAAGATCTGTCTTGACAGCATATGGTTCTTCGTCTGATCCAACTATGGTTTGTCGGGGTGCCAAAGCTTGTGGACAATTATATCCGATGAGCATTCCAACCTCACAGTCTTGTAGCGGTGCTATCTCATGGATTACGCTATTGAGGTGAGACCATCCCCTAGCAGTGTTTGCGGTAGGAACATGGGACTTGTCCACTGGTATGAACTCCCTAGTATACGATCGTGGAATTCGTGTTCTGTTAGATGAAGACATTCCTCTCACCAGCAGGTTTGTGATAGCACTGCAATCTATCAAAGAAGATGTTGAAGTCATGGTGGAAAGCTTCGCACTGGTTCACAAGAGGCCGAAATAGATCTGGCAGTGTTGTCCAGTATAAATGTGCTGTCACTTTGAGTATCCAACAGAGCGTAAGTAAGAACTTCCCTTGAAGGTGTTTCTGCTGCTGAAACCCATACTGGGACTATCATTGAGGTCCCCTTTGCACTTCCCGCCTGGACACCACAAGACCGTGCTGTTTCCTCCTTCTTTGGTGCCCTCACTTCTCTTTGGTAAGAGTCACTCTCTGTTATGTTGCAATGGAGCATCGTAGGATGCTTTCCTTTGCATATGTCACAGGTAAGCTTTCGCCGACATTCCCTTGAGAGGTGTCCCTTTTTGAGGCGGCCAAAGCAAAGTCTCTTTTCTTGGACAAACTTCTTTCTGTCCTCTAGTTGCTTTCCTGCAAAACCTGAGCATTTGCTTATGTGGTGTTCTGTGGACTGGCAGAACTGGCAAGGTTTGGACTGGAAAGCTGTTTTAGCAGGCAAGTGACTTTCGTTGGACTTCTTAACTTCCCTCGACTCGATTGTGAAAGTTGTACCCTTACTTCGGTTGATTTTCCTTTTATCGCCTCCTTTATTTTCGTCCGTCCCCGAGGTCTCTGCTCCCTTGAGTGCGTGCAAAGATGAGATAGGGTTACATGCTACACAGGCTTCTTTGCGTACATACTTTACAAATTCTTCAAACCCAGGGTAGTTACCAGTGTGCACGGGCCTTGTTCAATTCTTTCTCTCTATCTAGTCGCTCGATTTCTCTCCTTTTCATCTCTTGTTGTCGTTGTAACTCATCGAGTTCTGCTTGTTTTTCTGCTTCGCTTCCAAAATCTTTAGCTCAGCCTCTTGAGCCGCTAATTCGGCAGCAGCCTTTGCTCGCATCACTGATGGACTTTCTGACAGGGGGGACAACCTTTGGCTAGATGGTGCTAAAGAAAAGATTAATGCGTTTTCATCATCGTGGAGCACATTTCTTAATGGCCTTGAAACATCCGCATCAGGGTCTTCCTTTTCTGCAACGACTTTCAGTAGCTGTTTGGCTATAGCTTCACAAGTATCAACCCGGCGCCGCACATCTTGTTCAGGTAGGCCAAGTTCTCGGCATGCCTCATATACTTCAATCGGTTCATTTTGGGCAATGTGCAATGATGAAGATATTCTGGTCAAACTTTACTCCGTACAGAAGCCCTTCAAACCCTTCCTATAGCGTTTTTGCAGCATTCTTTCCAAGATTCATACTTGTGCTGATCAAAGTCTTTCTTTAAACTCCTTATACTCTCTTAGCTTTCTCTGCGGCTTGCAGTTCAGACATCTTCGCTGTAGGTTGCCACGTCCTGCTACTTTTCCGAATTGTAGATTCGCTATTGGCTGCATTACTCAATTTAATAATTTTGTCTTGCCTGTGATTGATGGCTTCCAAAATCCTTTCTCTTTCAGCAGGATCATCCACTGTCTCAAGGGTTGTTGTGCAATCTTCTATCTCTTCTTCAAGCTTATTTACTTGCTCATTCACTTCCTTGCTAGCCATTGCATAAATGTAGAAACAACAACAATGCAAGATAATTTCAACGACACCCTTCCAAATATTACATGTACATGTACTTGTGCTACTGTTGATTGACACAGGGAGTTCACCTTTACTTTAGCTACAACCCAATCACCTTAAACTTGTTGTAGCAACATCAATTGAAAGTATCCTTTAGTATTTAAGTAACAGGAATTATGTACGTCAATGAGCAATACATGAATATCAGAAACAATGAGCAAATCAATTATAAACAATCAATAAATGAGTTGGAGTAAATTTGCCAAAAAAATAGTATTTGGAAGAAAAGGATATCTCCAACGCAGTAATCCAATGTAAACGATGATGTTCACAAACACTCCAACTTCCTTAACGACTTTACACAGCACTTTAAAGGTTGTCTCGCCGTCAATGACTAACTGTTCAATGTCAAGTTGAATATACAGTTTGTACAGTTCGTGTGGTCCAGCAAAGCTTACTTCTTAGTTGATCAGCTCACTTGTCTCTCGATTCGTCTCCGTTATTGTGCTGATTCTTGTATCAGATGATCCACACGATGCTGCGTCTAAGCTGTCATCGTCACACGATCCTTGATTGCTGTGTTTGATGCTACTTGCCTCCTCACCAGGCCTCGTTATGATTAGCATGGGCTGGGTAAGAAAACAACTTCTGGCTACTTTCCACGCTTGTACGTTTTACTTCTGAATCCAGAGGGCGTGGAGATCTCACTGTAGCTGCACCCGACTACCATCACACGTATTAAATTGAGTGGCGAACACATTCTTACTGATGTCATGACTCTGGGTCTTTATTGTTGTAAATGTACCAAGACCATCCATAAACTCTTTATAGCGATCATACATGGACATCGTGAGATCTAGCAGACAGGAAAATAGCAACACTAATAATGAGGATAGATCTCAACAATTAAGGAATAGCCTAAGATATTTTATAAGCAAGAACCCTAAATCATTATAAGTCTATATATATGAACATAGGTGAAATGCAAGGTACTGTTCATTTATACTCGGACATCATATTGACGACGTATCACAAGCAACTTGATTTTTGCCACAGCTTAAAAGCTGGATTTATTCACACACACCCAATTGTGAAATGTTTACCTAAGGAGATTTAGTAGTAGTAGGCAAGGAGCCGGATACCGGACACAGGGCAAACCGGCTAAACAGACACACATCAACAAATACATTACTACACAAATTTTGAGGACTACCATCGTCCCAAAACTTAAATTTGAAACTAACACTTGTACTGATTCCCCAAAGTGGAAGGCTGAGGGGATAAGATTGTAGCCCCAACGGAACCGACGGGCACTACAAAAAATAACTAAATTACCTAGTGTTTTAAGTTAGAATTTGTCCCCCTAAGTAGGAACGCACAAGGGAAAATACATAGCCCCAACGGTACGGAAGGGCACTATATGATTCTAACATTACATAAAGTAAATAGGGTAATTTAATATGACATACGGTAATATACATTTGCATTTTTCCAAGTTGGCACGAACAAGGTTAAAGGTAAAAGTAGCCCTTGGAATTACCATAAGGCACTATTGTTCATGAATTCCCCAACACATTTGTTACGTAAGATTAATATTGCCTGTACCTGCTAAAAGTTAACCTTCTGATTTTGTTAATGAAGCTATGAAATCTGTGGTATTTTATGACATTACCTTAGACCCCCAACGAAATCTGTCATTTTTCGACAAAAAACGCCAAACGCGCAATAGCGCGCCCCAAGAAAAACGACAGCGCACACCAAGAAAAACATAACATTATACGGTAGTATCGGATACCCAGCTCAGGCCTGCACATGCCTATTGGCAAGCAGCCAAACATGGGGCAAACCACACAAAATTATTACGATTTGAACATTGCAAACTGGACTAACTACCAGTTCCTGTACAGCTGTACATGAAATAATGAATATACCTAGTTCTCAACAACTCAAACATTTGAAACCGTCATCCTTGAAAAAACACTGGCCTCTTAAAATTGGATTGCCCCAAACCTCTCACCTTGTCATTTACTGAAAAAGTAAATGTGCACACCTTGTCAGGTGACAACTACACCAGAGATTGTAATCACAAAAGGTAATCATCATTTTGAATTCAATATTACATACATTTATTGCTATTATTATTATTTTCCTTACTGCAATTTATACCTACATAAACATAATGATTTCTTGATATCAATCACTTTTAGTTTGGACTTTAACCATACTATGAAAGATGTCATTACTCACGATGGGTAGTATTATTATCGCAAGTATCACATATAGATCACACTTTATGTATTATTCCAATCTTTTAATTGTATTTTTATTTTGATGGTATATACATATATAACATTCTAAAATTGTTATTTTTACAATTGTTTATTTATATATATATATATATAGTTCGGGTTTGAACAAAGAAAAATTGACTGGAGCGGGACTTGAACCAACGACCTCCGGATTAACGTACCGTTAATATATATATATAAAATTAGTAGGGGAGATGGCCTTAGCTTTCGATCCAATCCGGACCTTCGTCAGAGGCATAAACAAGAACAAACACAAACATATCCATTTATAGCAAAAAGAGGAGCAACGGATTAAGGGAGAGTATCCAGAAAAAAAGCGGGAAAATATAGCCAATCAGAGTTGTAAATAAACTGGCTAAGAACCAATAAGAGGGAAGAAGTGAGAACAAAGGGTGGTCAGTGTGAAAGACTGGATCACTGGACCATAAAGGTGGTACCGCATTGTAGGCATTACAATGCGGGAAGCATGAAAGGGTAAGATTAGAGGGCAAGCCACATAAGAAAATGCAACTAACAATAGGAGGCAAGATCAAAGTAATTATATAATAAACGAATCAGTGTAAGAGGTTAAAACCAAGCAAGAGGAACCTGCAGAGAGAGCAGGTTATTAATTCCTCTGCAGAGGGAATAGGTTATAGACAGGTTGATTTTTAAAAACTTTTTGAGAGAGAGAAAAAAGAAGTGTAGGGAACATGTAAATGACAATAACTGTATCTATCTTGTACCAATGAAGTAAGCGAGAGAAAAAGCGTAAAAATTGACTAGTGGAGAGAACTTGTTATTTACAGTTATTGTATTTATTTTATATCGAAGAAAAAAACAAGCAAAGGTGGAAGGAGTGTGATGGGAATTTATTTAACACCAGTGTTTACGTTGAGTCCAAAGGGTTGGACTGTCTTGAGTTGGTGAATCCAGTGTGATTCTCTGAGTTTGCGGTGTGTGTCGTCACCATTGCAAGCCTCAATCACGATGAGTTCAACATCTTTGACGCTGTGATTAAGGCTGTTGAAGTGGATGGAGACGGGGTACAGTTTCTTGGTCTTTATGGAAGAGACATGGTTCGCAAAGCGAAGACTGAGTTTGGTCTTAGTCTCTCCCACATACTGTAGTCCACATCTTTTACAAGATATAACATAGACCACATTGGGTGTGCTACATAGGGAGTCGGTCTTGATATTGTAAGAAGAGCCAGTGCTATGACTCTTCACTTTAAGTGCAGGTTTGATGTAGAGACAGGTTCTACATTTAGAGCGGGTACACTTGTGACAACCCTGTATCTCTGTTAGTGGTGGTGTTTGGCCTGTACCTGGGGGAGTTTGGCCCTGACTAGAATGTCTCCCAGGTTTTTAGGGCGGCGGAAAGCAACCATGGGGTTATCAGGGATTGCTGAGCGCATCCTCTTAGATGAATGGAGAATATCCATTCTACCATTGAGGATTGAGGAGAGTTTGGGTAGTTTAGGGTGGTAGGTGGTGACCAGGGCAACTCTATTGGTCGGGACTTTTCTGGACCCCTTGTTGGCCAAAAGAGTATGGCGTGGTATACTGAGGGCCTTGTTGATGGCAAGTTGAACCCTGCGTTCGCTGTGACCTCTAGAAACAAGGTGTTTCCTGAGGTCCGATGAGCGCCTTTTGTATAGGGTATCTGTGGAGCAGATACGTCTTATGCGCAAGGCCTGGCTGTAAGCTATTGCCTTCTTACAGTGACTGGGGTGGCAACTGTTAGAGAGAAGGTACTGGTGGGTGTCAGTGGGTTTGCTGTATACATCCGTAGCAATGCCGCTAGGGGATTTACTGATAGTTACATCTAGAAAGTTAACACTTGTTAGAGAGTATTCAGTAGTGAACTTTATGGTTGGGTGGAATGAGTTTATATGGTCGATAAACTCAACCAAGCTGTCCTGACTACCACACCAAATAGAGAAAATATCATCAATAAATCTCCACCAAACTAGTGGGCGGCTGGGGGCAGAGGACAGAAGTTTTTCCTCTAAGTCAGACATGAAAATGTTGGCATATGAGGGCGCCATTTTTGTACCCATGGCGGTACCCTGTATCTGTAGAAAATGCCTGTCAGTGAATGAAAAGTTGTTCTTAGTGAGAATATGGCTGATGAGTTCCTTAACATGTATCACTGAGGGGCGGGATTGATTGTTGCCCCTGAGGGCAGAGACACATGCACTTATGCCTTCATTATGGGGTATGTTAGTATACAGTGATTAAACATCTAAAGTAACCAAAAAAGCAGAGTCAGGTATTTGATGTTTGACATCCTCTAGCTTATGGAGGAAGTCTGTGGTGTCCTTTATGAAGGAAGGGATGCCGGAGACTAGGGGGTTGAGAAAGCTATCTACAAACTCAGAAATGCGCTCATTACCAGATACAATGGGTCGGCCTGGGTTGTTGGGCTTGTGTATCTTAGGTAGAAGGTAGAAGCGTGCTGTACGGGGGTCCTGTGGAAGGAGATAGTTGAAGGTATCTTTGTCGATACCGTTGGCATTGTGCATTCTAACCAAGGTGTCACTGATTTGTTTGGAAAATAATTGAGTAGGGTCAGTGTCACATTCAATATAATGATCAGTGTTGCTGAGTTGTCTGAGGCCCTCAGTTGTGTAGTCATGTGTGTTCATGACTACAACTGCGGACCCCTTGTCAGCACGTTTAATCACTATGTCTGGTGATTGGCGGAGCTGTGTTAGAGCGTGACGTTCATCTTGGGGGAGGTTGTTTGGTGCCAAGGTGTTAGGGACCTTAAGAACCTCGGAGCTGACTGAATTGATGTAGGTATCAAGAGCCACATCTCAGTTCTTAGGGGGTACCCAACGACTTTTCTCCCTGAAGCGGTTGCGGGTGGGTTGGACGTCCACAGATGACGAGTCATCTGTGGAGGGCTCTAAATGAAAATATTCACGTAGGCGTAACCTACGGTTGAATTGGGCCATGTCTTGTTGAAAAGACAATTGGTCCGGTTCTCTGGGTGTGGGGCAAAATTTAAGACCCCTTGAGAGGAGTTTAACCTGTGGGTCGGTTAGAACTTTGTCAGATAGTTTAACTACTGTACGTGGTGCAACTAGTGACCTGTCAGTATCAGGAACAATAGTTGGCCTCTTACTGTGGAAACGCCTATGAATGTATTTCTTATGGTTAGCTTGGACATTCATGCGTTTCTTGTATTTAATCCTTATTAATTACATATATATAATAACGTATATAGTAGCACTTTAAGAATATCACTTATTCATAACATCAAAATTCAATAGAAGACACAAGTTTCATGACACTTTAATTCAACACCTCGGGACAAAAACCACCGATGTACCATCTGGAGATTACCAAAAAGGTTAACACGCAGGCATCGCATGGGTTCCCGGGCCCATGAGCCATTTCACTAGGCGGGTAAAAAAGAGGCAGTAAGAGAGCCGCGCCGCCGAGCCAACAAAAGTACAGACATAAACCTAATCATGCCCACGAAAGTTTTTGGGAGACTTATCACTACCAATTATTACCAGCGGCAAGCGCGCGAAAGCCATCAACACAAAACCAACAGTGTTGCTTCAACCATAGAGAAAGGACTATGCTTCAACGGTACCGTACGTGTACAAACACATGTACTGTAATGGTAATACCATAAGAGTGGGACCGTAGAACAAAGGAATACAAAAGGGACAATGCTGTCCTCACATTGGAATCCTTTGTATTTTTGTGTCCTCACATTTTTTTTCATGCCCTAAGTCTATGGAGAGTGTTAAGTTAGAGGGACAAAGGAAAGTCCTCACATAGATAGCAATAAATTGATACATGTACATGTACACCTACAGTACATTATTACACCTACAGTACATTATTTACACATACACGCGGCCCATCATCATCCAGAAACACTTCTAGCAAGTTGCCAAACTTATACCAGCACGCGCCATGGCTAGCGCGTGCTGAAAATCACCATACCTCTCCGATGTCGTCCCGATCCCGCGCACACGAGTAAAAGACGCTCACCCAATAGCTCAATTCAAAATTATAGCATTACGTTACCATTAGTTTCAATCCAAATTATTGTTGTATTAATTGCCCAATTGATGTTGTAATTTACAATGATGTCATTCATAATACTAAATTGGTTCATAGTTATTAATCCTTGTGCATGCCTCGTCCCATCAACCTCGAAATGGCTAGCGAAATACATGCATTATTATGCTTGATTTAAGGAATAACGTAAATTTGATTTCACTCATTAAATCACAATGACTGACCTACGTACACTCTTGTCTTTGTTGCACCAGTCATTGCCAATGCCAGTGGCAGTGCCCAGTGGTAACATTCAATACAAAAAACATGGCCAAATTGCGAAACCTGTCCATTCAAAACAGCAGCAAATTTACTCTAATCATACGGCACCAAGAATGGACCAAACTGAAACTGAAATAAAACTCACCAAAGAGCGGGCAGTCCCCCGGCCACGCCGGCCAACGAATTAACGATGACACATAGCAAAACCACTAGTTTGTGTGGTCACTTGCACCCGACGTAGGCCTACTATTACCTATTTCCCTAAAATTTGACACGGGCCACCAAAATTACCACACTCTGCTTTGGTATGAACTTAAAATGATATGCGATCGCGAAACTCTTTCGGCTAACTTATTAGGGAAAATGTAAATATTATTTCACACCACCATGGATGTGTACTACCAACCAACGTTTGCTCACCCCCTTTTAAACATACTAAAGAGGTATGGGACGTGTCCAAATTGTTCCGAAAACTGCAGCCACTCACTCAACTCAGTCCTCCTATTTATGTCCTACTCCTAGTCCATTCATTGTCCAATATTCAATTAAATAAAGATGTAAAGTTAACGGTCGCCAGTAACAAACGGAGTCGAATATTCCCGACGATCAGAGTCATAATCTTAATGGCACTACCGGTCGGAGGCGCAGCTCCACGGTGACGGGCAGCCCGATACTCCTGACATTAACCGTGTACCGCCATGACCGCCGTCGATTCACAAATCTTCGACGCAGTGTTGTTCGTTGTTCACTGAACCCAGTCATGCCAGCCCAGTAGCTCATCCATCGCCGGCTAAAACACAATTAACCCGCAACTCTCCATATTGCTGAACGGAACAAAGTCACGTAAAGAAGTAAAACAACCGTTTTTGATTCCGTGCCCGACATTAGTCTTTTATCCTGTCTCATTCAGACACGTTTGCCTCACATTTTGTATTTTGTATATAACTTGGTATGTAGAGAATTTTATTAGGTCTGACACATCTATGATGACAGTTTTTTAAACTTTTGTCTTGACCTGGACAATTTTAAATGTATAATTTTATGTACGTTTGTCCGAAGATTTAAAATAAATTAGCATGGCCACGAACAGGGTGAAGGCCGAATGTAAAACAAAGACCTTGATGACCATCGATCTTGAGAAGTTTTGTTGTACTATTGTATTGTAGTGTCATAAGTTGCGATCCCAGGAGGGCAGTTACTAGTAGTACGTAGTAGTAGCAATAACAATAGAATTATCTGAGAGATTATGGCCGGGTCATCTTGAACTCAGACTGTCCCGAAACTGGTGGTATACTCCCAGTAGCCAGGTAGCTAGGTAGCGGTGCGCGGTGTGGTTAGCATCCGTCATGTCCGTACCGTACACGGTAGTTAGATTGACATGACATTTCAAATCCCAAAATCTTGTTAAATGACTGATTTAACACTGCAGCCCTTCCTGTGAAGAATGTTCTGGTAGAGATATAATGACTAAACAGCAACGTGACTGAATATTGAAACCCAACGTAGAAGCACTTTTCCTTAGCTAAAAAAAAAAATTCAAGACCAGGATTTCTTGAAATGTTTCCGAAAACATAAGCTGTGACAAATTGACAATAATATTTTTGCTCCCGCCAAACTTTCAGCCATTCATTTGCAAGACCAATCCTTATTGGTCAACCTTGTAACACCAGCCAAAACAACCTTACCAGAGCCTTGCTCTCATTGGTTGCCCTAACTACATAACTTCACAGGCTACAAGCTGTGAACTCAAACGCACACAACACACAACAGTGTAAAGCCGTAAGAGAAAAACCTAGACTGGAAAACCAGTCTTACTATGACTCACGAGCAGGATCAGAGCAGACTCACGGGCAGGAGCAAACACAAGGGAGTTATGTGCCAAGTATAAAGCATTTTATCGTTTACTTGAGAAAATGGATTATAATGACACAAACTTTGATCTAATAAACCACTGATTTTTCATCTTAATCATATGATTCTGAGAACATAACTAGTAAACATTTGTAAAATAAGACAATCATTACCTCGTGGGCCTGAAGTGGGTGAGCTTAGTTTTATGAAGTTCACGGAAATTATTGATCTAAAAACGCCATCATCAGCCCTGGAGCTGTCACATGTGAGAAGAACAGTGCATCAGCAGCAAAGCATTGTGGGAAATTAGGCATTTTTCATGTTATGCTAAATTATATAGAGTAGCCATATAAAAAGACAAAAACTTAATTGTAGATAAAAAAAAGTGCCTTGAACAAACATAAGAATCCATACAATTAATATAGTTTTTTTTATAAAATAAAACCTGATCATGTGACCAAAACAAAGACGGTAGCCTCCATAGAGAATGTAAACAAAGGTGGATACATACATGGCGGGAAGTGTGTTACAAAAAGTACTACTTATGGGCCATCAAAACCTCTCCAAACAACATCACATAGAAGGTTTGACAAACTTGAAAAACCAATAACCCTTTCAAGTTCTCCAAGAGGAAGAATGCCTATAAACTGAGGGGCGTTTGCTACAATCTGGACAATCCTCTTCATAAAATTCGACGTTAGCCAGGCTGGCTTCACACAAACTAGCTCCACTGATTACCAGATGCCCATAGGAGTTGCATTGAGCTAGTTTGATGATTTATGCAAGAAAAGTTTAATAATTGGACTTGTCTTTTAAACACATTCTTCAAAGACTAAGGTCTTCTCAGAATTAAAAGTTGCTGTCATAAGAAATGCTATTTTGTAAAATTACACACAAACATTTGACAGCTTTAGACCCAGATGTAGCAAAAACTTCAGGCTTGCATCAGACGCAACTTAAAAAGAGCCTTTCTCAAAGGCTAAATAAATGCTTTTGAAAAATGCCATTAGCAAATTTGTCCTTCCACAGTTTTATGATATTGGGCCTTGTTCATTCTTATTTCCAATGTCCTTAATAGTGTAGGGATCCCAAGTGCGCCCTCAGTGTTGAACTTCTAAAAAGTTTACTTTTGGGGATGTCACATGACATTCGCTCTCCTTTTCTATAGCTTCGTTTCTTAAAAGAGCACATTTTATTTTAGTGGTATTTCTCTCTATTTTTATAGGGAGCATGGCTCTGGCCATGCTCCAAAAAGCTATTTATATGGGAGAAATAGAGGTGTAAAGATATCTGTGAGTATTATTTTGTATGCAAACCCTCATTTATACCTGAACTATTGTGATTTTTAGGGCTCTATTTTGATCGGAATCATTGTATTAAAACCATGTGTGTATTTGCCAGGCAGCACCGTCACACGTGCGTCCGTGTACTGTATGAAGCCAGATCGTGTGTGCTGACCTTTTGTGACCTTCTCTTGACAGTGCATTGCCATTGTGTAGTTGTGTAGTATATTATTATATTGTGACTTTTTGCATTGTATTGCATATTTTGTGCTATTGTATTGGAGAAATTAAACCAGTACAGGAGAGTTTATTTCATTTTAGACGTCATTGATTGCATTTATTATAGTTGATTGTTTTTTTGGCGAATCCTCGTCCTTTATTAATTAGAGGACCGGCCTCCTTCCCGTGTCTCTACAAATGGCGTCGTAGACAGGATTGAGCATTCGCCATTGTATTTTTGTCATTTTATTTTTGCCTTTTTGCCATTTTGGATTGTCTACGCTTCAACATGGAGTAGAACTTTTTGGCTATTTTATGACGTCGGTCTGTTGCCGTGGGTTTATATAAACCCGGATTTTAGATTTTTCTTCGAGTGGATCGGAATGGAAAAATGATTTATTTTATCGATTTCACGTTTTTGTCGCGATCTATGGATGTGATGGTCACCATCTGACTTTTGCCCCCTGCATCGACGTGAGGTCTTCATCTACGGATGTTTATGCATTTTGGTTTACATTTTATGCTGTGCAACTTTCATTGTAAAAATTCTATTTGTAGAATTGTTTGTAATTTGACAATTTATATCCAAGCTTTTTAGATCTGTTGTATTTGTAGTTTAAAGGCAGTTGTGTCTTTTGTGAGTCTTTTAAAGATTCAATATTTTGAGGAACAGATAATTTTAGAGCCAGTTGTAGGCCTGTGTTTGGATAAAGGGTTTTTTAGCCAAATAGTTTTCTTGATGCACACATATTATTGTAACTGAGTTTTCAGCTAATTGCATCTTTCTTTTTGCACCTGTGTGAGTGGTGTACTTTATGACTTCTTGTGACTTTGTGTATTTCAATTATCTTGGCATTATGTAAATTTAAAGTCTTTTTAAGACTGTATGTCAGGTGGAAAGTTTTGAGTAGCAATTGTACGTTTGGTCTACACTGTGGTTAGACTATTTTGGACTTGTATTTATAATGTCTGTTTATGTGCAGACTGGTTTTGTAGGTCATTGATTTAGGCCTCAGTTGAATTTTGTCAAGTTGTATTTTTAGTGTACATTGCTAGTATTATTCCAACCATGTCTTTGCCAGATTCAATTTTGAAGTCAAATAGTGCGATAGCTAGAAATTTAGCCAGTGCCATTAAGGATGCAGTATTGGATGAAGATGAAGATGATTATTATGTCAGCCATATATTATGTAAACGTGCAGAGGATAGCATTCAAGCCATACTAAATTATAATACATCTGCCATTTTAAAGCTTTTCAAAAAGCCTGTTGTAGACAGTGATAAATTGCAGTCACCTGACCCTATTACATTTTCACATTCAGTTGAGGTGGTTGATACTATTTTTGTAGAGGCTGAGTCACTAGTTTGTGAGCCAGTTGTTTTTGGAGCTGCTATTGTTTGTAGTTTAGAGGTGGCAGGAGGAGTTTTTGTTTCTCCTACAGTGAATGTTTTAAATGATAGCCACCATGCAGTTTCCCAGAGCCTC
Organism: Pisaster brevispinus; assembly: GCA_023634235.1. Lineage (NCBI taxonomy): Eukaryota > Metazoa > Echinodermata > Asteroidea > Forcipulatida > Asteriidae > Pisaster > Pisaster brevispinus. The sequence goes on along the minus strand of JAMKCF010000029.1, from coordinate 2,111,196 downwards.
AGTGTTTATAGTAGCCACTCATTTTGTTTGCCAGATGGCAAAGCTAAGGAAAAAGTAGGGAAGTCTCCCTTGTATTTGGGGATTGTAATTTATCTTCATGTACCTGTGTTGGCAGTAACGGTGACCATCGGTAGGCCCACAGTATATTTTATCTGGGGCCAGTGGCCAAATGCTATTACTTAAGTTTTTCTAGAATTATATTGGAAGAAAACATGCACACTTTGTTGTCTTTGCTTAGGTGTAAATAACAGAGGACCGTCTGTACACTTTAGGTGAGAGAACTTGCGTTTAGCTTCCTCTACGAGTTGTTTAGGCCTATTTTGTAATTTGTGTTAACAGGTGAAGCTTTTTCACCATGCATTTATATGTGCCCATGGGGGTAATGGTGTTATTTGAATCTTGTATTTTGAAATTGGGATCTTCATGTGGAAGAACAGATAATTGAGTTTCTGGTACAGGTTCATATTCTATTGTGATCTTAGAGTGTTCTTGGATAAATTTAAGTGCTATTTTTGTTATGTATCAATCACTATATTTATGGGTTTGGAGTCATTCTGTGTACACTTCAATTTGAGTTTCAGTTTTCCCTACGTACTTATAGTGACGGGTTGTGTTCAGCATGTATTGTCTGACAAATTATCAAGATGTGTGTATTTTCATTGACTTCCAATTCCTATTTTTGTGACCCTTCATACTTTAAGTGATGGGCGTTGCTCCTCTAGTTTGATAGGCAGATTTTCAGTCAGCATTTTACTCCTGTAAAAAGATGATTTTGAAGTTGGTAGTGTATCCAGCTCTGTGTTCTCAGTGTGTTTGAGACAGTTTTGCTTGCTATTTTTGGGCCTTATACAGTTTAAAGAGGAATGTAATGTGATTGTTTGATATTTCAAGTGCTATATAATGTGAGCCATAATAGTTTGTTCTCCAGTTCCTCTAATTTATGACCTGAATTAGAACTTTGTTTAAAGATCACTGTGCTTGTATTGTTTTTGAACTAAAATAGTTCAATTGTATTCACATGTTTGTGATTTGCTTTTCATAATGGTATAGTGGATTTTGCCATGTCGGTATTTTAGGGACAAAATGTTCACATGATAATGTATTTTACTGACTTTTGGATGATTATGGTTTTTGATATTAAGGCAGATACTTTAAAGATTGGCTCAAGGAGTAATTTGTGGCATACTATGTACTTATTTTTCACAATTTTAGTGCCTCTCCAGATGTGTACCCTAAGAATTTGTTGTGACGAAAATTTAAGTTCCTACTTTAAGTTTTTGCTAAGTGGAATAATATTTGTGTCAGCAATTTTGTAGTTTTGTACTACTGTTTTGTACTCACCGGTTTATGGGATATTTTTGTATTACCTTTTGGAGTGAGATATGTAAGTCTGACCATCTTCCACCATGCACGCTGTCTTTGATGGGACCATTTTCAGGAAGGGATTGTTTTTGTGCTAAATTCCCTACTCACTTGTTGTTGCCTTAAGTACTGTTTTGCCTGCCTTTTAAAATCCAATTGTTCATGTTAGAGTATAGATTGCCTGAAGTAGATTAATGTATAAAAAAAAAACTTCATGATTTGTCCATGCGGTTTTAAGACTACTTGTTGTATACCAAGTGTTGTGTAGAACTTTGATAGTCTTGAATCACCATTTATTTATGTCATAGTGTGTGGAGATAAGAAAGTTCCTACCGTGTATTATGTCTGTTCAACCCTCTGATTGACCTCAATGTATTACATTGTATCAATTTGTTATTTGAGATTGGGTTTAAGATTGTTTGGCTTGTGTGGTATACACATAGAAAACCTGGTCTTACTAAGACTCTTTAGTAAACAATCAGTGGATATTATTTTGCTTTGTGTTTTATGATGTGTAAAGGATTCAGAATCCATCTTTACAGGATGGATCTTGTGTATCAATTTGTAAGATGATTATGGGTTATCTTGGTAAATTGTATTTTCCTGAATAATTTCAGGTCGCACTTGTGTTTGTTTTTTTAGACCACTCGGGTCGCGTGGTTATAAAGTAGGGAACCTGTAGGGATCCCAAGTGCGCCCTCAGTGTTGAACTTCTAAAAAGTTTACTTTTGGGGATGTCACATGACATTCGCTCTCCTTTTCTATAGCTTCGTTTCTTAAAAGAGCACATTTTATTTTAGTGGTATTTCTCTCTATTTTTATAGGGAGCATGGCTCTGGCCATGCTCCAAAAAGCTATTTATATGGGAGAAATAGAGGTGTAAAGATATCTGTGAGTATTATTTTGTATGCAAACCCTCATTTATACCTGAACTATTGTGATTTTTAGGGCTCTATTTTGATCGGAATCATTGTATTAAAACCATGTGTGTATTTGCCAGGCAGCACCGTCACACGTGCGTCCGTGTACTGTATGAAGCCAGATCGTGTGTGCTGACCTTTTGTGACCTTCTCTTGACAGTGCATTGCCATTGTGTAGTTGTGTAGTATATTATTATATTGTGACTTTTTGCATTGTATTGCATATTTTGTGCTATTGTATTGGAGAAATTAAACCAGTACAGGAGAGTTTATTTCATTTTAGACGTCATTGATTGCATTTATTATAGTTGATTGTTTTTTTGGCGAATCCTCGTCCTTTATTAATTAGAGGACCGGCCTCCTTCCCGTGTCTCTACAATAGGAACCCAACTACTTACCTTGCCTCCTTCCACTAAGTGAGTTACCATGACAATGATGCTGGTTTTCTCTTGCCACACCATGCGCCACATATCATTGGTAGAAATCTGGTTGGGTCCTAAGCAAAAAATAAGTTACCTTATATCAAAACAATTCTCAAAAACCAAATTAAAATCATAACATCTTCCATTTTTCTCTTGAAGAAATAAAACATTACTGGTAATGAATAAATACAACTGCTCTAAAAGATGCTAGTTTCAACAACAACACTAATCTGTCTTTTTGGCTCACATATTTTCTGCCTGTAAGTTTCTTTTCAATTTAGGGGAGAAAAAAGAACAAAATCAAAGAAAGCGATTTGAAGCTGCGGCTAACAGGTTTATTTGAAGGTGCTTTACCAACTGCGCTATATAGCTCTACTTGCGTTATACTCGGACATCATATTGACAACGTATCACAAGCAACTTGATTTTTGCCACAGCTTAAAAGCTGGATTTATTCACACACACCCAATTGTGAAATGTTTACCTAAGGAGATTTAGTAGTAGTAGGCAAGGAGCCGGATACCGGACACAGGGCAAACCGGCTAAACAGACACACATCAACAAATACATTACTACACAAATTTTGAGGACTACCATCGTCCCAAAACACTTTTGGACTACCATGTCCAAACAAAACGCAAATGGACTACCACGTCCAAACCATTGTGGCCACACCAAAGGGCACCACGCGCTTCCAACTTTTATATATATGGACTCATTTGTCCATACCCACATAAAACACTCTGTACAAACACAATACTACATGACACACCGGGCACACCGGGCACACCGGGACCGAAGAGCACACCGGCACACTGGGACCCAAAGGTCACACCGACATACTGGGCCCAAGGGTCAAACCGGCACACCGGGCCCAAAATAACAGGTCATCCATCGGACCTCCACATTTGAACAACACAAACGCACCTTGCCTTGTTAGTACATGTAACAAACCATTGTACAGGAACAAACAAAATGTATCAACTTAAAACTTGTACTGATTCCCCAAAGTGGAAGGCTGAGGGGATAAGACTGTAGCCCGAAACGGAACCGACGGGCACTACAAAAAATAACTAAATTACCTAGTGTTTTAAGTTAGAATTTGTCCCCCTAAGTAGGAATGCACAAGGGAAAATACATAGCCCCAACGGTACGGAAGGGCACTATATGATTCTAACATTACATAAAGTAAATAGTGTAATTTAATATGACATACGGTAATATACATTTGCATTTTTCCAAGTTGGCACGAACAAGGTTAAAGGTAAAAGTAGCACTTGGAATTACCATAAGGCACTATTGTTCATGAAACTCCCAAAACATTTGTTACGTAAGATTAATATTACCTGTACCTGCTAAAAGTTAACCTTCTGATATTGTTAATGAAGCTATAAAACCTGTGGTATTTTATGACATTACCTTAGACCCCCAACCAAATCTGTCATTTTTCGACAAAAAACGCAATAATAGCCTACATCGCACAATTAGTGAATATCACCATATGTACAGTTAGAGTTAACACTACCACATCATATGAAAATCTGGATAAATTCTATTTATTCTCAGACGACACCCCCAAAAGAACTAAATAGCAAAACCATTTTCTTGACCTTTGGCACAGTTTCAACTGTTCTTTTTTTCCCAACAAGATCTGGCTATCAATTACCAGTTTGGCAAACATGTACGAAAATACATGAAAATACCATACTTAATCATGACTTAATCATGACTTTACCAAGGGCAAATGCACACGGGCAGCTTGCCCAACAAAATGTACCGGGCCCGGATTCCTTTGCAGCTTGCCATAGATAAAATGAGGTGGCAGCTTGCCCAGCTTCTAAACCACACAAAAACAGCAGTGTTTTCAAATAATGACATAAATGCCTACAAGGCTTAAAATGATTGTCGATAAAAGAGGGGGCAGCTTACCCGCCCCTATACAACACTAACAGCAGTGTTTCTAAAAACCGTTGATATAATTACATAATCATACAAGGGTTAAAGTGATTCCACCGCTGGTACATGCGGTTGAATTACATGAACTAGCCCGACCTGAACAAGAGGGTGCTAGTGTTACCAATAAACATTACAACGTTCAAATTTGAGACTAACCCCCCATTTATTTGTTTGACCCAAGGCAGTGGCAGTCCACTTCCTTAGAAAATAATGCCAGACGCGTGAAGCGCGCCCCATAAGGAAAAACAGTCACAGCCGGGACAAAATCTTATTACTATGTTGACAAAAACACGCCAACGCTAAAATTTAAATATCCCAAAACACAACTACTGGGAGGTGGCCTGAACATGTAAATACATCCGCAATGCAAGAGCGGAGGTTATCTAGAAAAAAAACCTGTTTCCCACCTGGGACAAATGAACGCCATCAAATCGGAACATGGTAAAAGTTGACCACTTAAATTGTGGATAGTGGAGGACACATCCGCTATACGACCGCGCCCACCGATTGATTGCCCGTCGCTTCATTTCTATACGGCGTTGGGAGAATGCGCCAAAGTAACAAGCGCGGGCAATATGTCAGACCATACTAATTCGAAAACGATCACGGCTTTCCTGCATGAAAAGGGAAATACCTTGTCGCATGCAGAAATAATCTGTGTCAACTAAATCATTGGTTCCCAAATGTACAATTATTAACCGGGGAGACGGCCACCTGGCATGGAGGGTGTCTAACAGCTTATGAACATCGGAATATCGTGCACCTCCGCATCCATTCCAACAGACCACCGGCCGGCATCCAAGCCTTTGGGACGCTCTGCGCACGATAGAGTCACCCACAATCCAAACATCACCTGCCGAAAAACATGTAAAACTGGATATAATAAAAAATTAAGCTAGCATGCACTGCCGTGTCACCCCAGCCAATTATGTCCAGGGTCGACTACACCACCGGGAAATGACAAAGTGCTGCTGGGCGGATATAACTGTGAACGGCATCAGACTGCCATCGACCCATGGATTGAAAGTCGGTCAGAGGAATACCAGCTGCTGCAGCAGTGGTAGCCGCCCCAATACGAAAAGAATGCGCTCGGAAATTTGCCTCACCCAAACCGTAAAACTTCAATAACTTCCGAAGTATGACATTAAATTGAAATTGCGTAAGGGGGTCGCAATTAAAATGGCAGAAAAATTACCCTGTGACGAGGGGCGAATGGCCGCAAATTCTGACAATGCTTTAACAGGGCAAAGCGGCTTCTCACCGTAACACACCAGACGAATCTGCTGAGGAATACCGGACTTGTTGGTCTTAGTGCAACGGAAAGAGATAAGCACTGAAGCGGACGCCTTGCTCACATCACAAAAACGGATATCTGAAAACATAAGCAGCGATTGCTGTAAGCGGCTACGGGAGGTGGCAGCAAACTCGCCTTCCGAAAACGGTCGACCTGGAAACGTGAAAGGGAATCAGCAATATCATTATGCACACCAGGTACATAGACTGCCTTGAACCTTGAACGCTATATTGTGTTGCAGACACCGACACACAAATAACCGAACCAAATGCATTATCATATCGCAATGTGAGGTTTGCTTATTAATGATGTGTACCACAGCACTGTTATCACTTCGAAATCGCACCTTTTGATTCGCCAGTAAATCACACCAGCAATACACAGCAACCACCAACGGAAAAACTCTAAGAAAGCGATGGACGTGACAGCGCTAACAATTCTGGGGCCCACCGCGCATGAAACCATTTACCATCAAAGTAACCCCCGAAACCAGTGCTGGCAGCTGCATCGGTGAGCAAGTCAATGCTCTCATTGGTCTGCCACTGGCGGCATAGAAAAGGGGACACGCCATTAAAATTCACAAAAAATTCCAACCACATTAATAGGTCCATTTTTGCACCAGCAGAGACGCGGACTTTGTGATGTGGTTTACGCAAACCCAGCGTAAGGCCGATTAAACGACGTGTAAAAGCCCTACCGGGTGCAACCGCCCTGCATACGAAGTTAAGGAACCCAACCAGGGACTGGATTTCCTTCAAAGACAATTTACTCTTTCTTAAAATGGTGTTGATTTGCTGGCGGAGTGCTAGTACTTTGCCCGCAGGCACCCGCACTAGCTGCTGGATGGAATCTATTTCCATACCTAAATAGGTTAAAACCTGGCTTGGTCCCATTGTCTTTTCCTCTGCAATCGGAACACCCAACTGATTGCAAACACTCCGAAAAGTCTGCAACAAAGCAGTACAATCGGACTGAGACTCACCCACAAACAAAAAATCATCTAAATAGTGGGTAATATTAACGGACTGGGGATTAAAGGTCTTAGGATGATCGGGGCGGTGAGGTGAAATTGAGCCACTCTTCATCCATGAAATGTCCCATATGATCAGCGTCTCCAAAAGGCTCTCCTAATTCAAACTCCTACTGCCCGGCTTCTCGTGACGATCCCTGTTGTGAACTGAGGGCAGAGGTGTGAAGGCGGGTTTCTGGCGCCTTAAATCCAGATTGCTCCGGGCAGGTGGAGCTCGTTAACCATGGAAGGTAGTTCACCTAGGAGACAGAAACTCTGATTTCAAACTCGGGTTGGTGGGGCTCGCAGCCTTAGTTGGCAGCCTACCTAGGAGAAGGAAAACTCTGATTTCAAACCCCCTGCTGGGTCAAATGGAGCTGGGGTCCCACCAGGCATCTGAGCCCAGCACTGCTGACTCATATGGCAGCCCCTGCATCCAGGATCTACCTCAGATGTATTGACATCGCCTTTCCTCTGCCTCAGGCAGTTTCTGGACGAGAGAAGCCCTTGATCAATGATAGGACCATCCAATGTGCTTTAACAGTCCTGGCTTAAACCATCCATCAGACCACCAGACAGTCTAATCAATCAACCGCAGAGGTGCACTGCGGGCAGGTCTAACCTGCGAACCAAACCGGACTATGATAGTTACCGGTTATAAGCATAGGCCCATGGTGTTTACGGGGCTCAGCGCCAGGGATTAGTCGACAGTGGGAGATGTTATTTAACGTCATAGTAAGCTACCGCCCGCTTTAAGCCAGGCAGCCCCTGGTCAATAAGGTGCTACTCACACCAACACACTCCCAGTATAGGTGTACCTGGGAATCAAGTGTGCCTCAACAACCTGCAACTACAAAGTTTATCTTCGCGACTTGGAATGTACGCACTATGACCACAGGAATGTCCCCCGACCTTGATTTAGATAATGTTAATTTTGAACAAAAAAAAAAAACTGCTACCATCGACATGGAACTTCTAAAGCGTAATGTTGACATTGCTGCCCTACAAGAGACATGGCTCTCAGACACTGGAACCATCAAGGAAGAGAATTACACCTTTTTCTGGTTTGGGAAACCAGCTGGAGAGCCACGGACCCATGGTACTGGTTTCGCAGTCGGAAACTGCCACATCGCCAGCATCCAAACCCCAATGGCTGCCAATGAGAGACTATCTTTACTCAGACTGAAATCCAGACTGGGTGAGTTCCTTGTTATCTCTGCTTACGCTCCGACTCTGAACTATGACGCGTCTGACAAGGACCTGATCTACAATCAACTTGAAGATCTACACCGAACTTGAGCTGAGACCACCCGAACTGTTTTACTCGGTGGCATGAATGCACGAGTGGGCTCCGACTATAATAGCTGGCCCGACTGCATAGGCAAGTTTGGAGTTGGTAATATGAATGAAAATGGTCAACGACTGCTCGAGCTCTACTGTCGGCAAAACTTGTGTATTACTAACACAATGTTTCCTGGAAAACCTCACCGAAAACAGACCTGGCGTCATCCACGATCTAAATCATGGCATCAGCTTGATTTCGTTTTAGTGAAACAGAGACACAAACAGGAAGTTCGAAACACCCGCACTTATCACAGCGCAGACTGTGACACGGATCATAGCTTTGTCTGCTCTATAATGTCACTGCAGCCTAAGCCTTTCCATCGTCAAAAGAGACAATCTGCCCAAATCGACATACACAAAACCACACTGCCCCATCTCAATGCGACCTTCTGTGTTTCGCTGTTCTCTGCTGTGGATAGCCTACCCACTGCAACTGACCCTGATGTATACTGGGGCTCCCTCAGGAAGACCATTCTTGAATCCGCACTCGCAACATATGGCAAAAAAGTTAAACAAAATCCTGACTGGTACAATGCCTCACTCCCTATCATCCAACCTGTACTGGGGGAAAAGAGGAAGGCTCTACTACGATTGAAAGCTCGACCAACCAGACAGGCTCGCACTGCCCATCGTATTGCAAGAGCCGACGCCCAAAGAGCCGTTCGCGCCTGTGCTCATGAGTACTGGGATTCCATCTGCCTGGATATTCAAACTGCAAGGGAATGCGGTGACACCAGAGGGATGTACGCAGGAATTAAGAGGGCCACAGGACCAACTACTATGTCCAGTGGAGTACTCAAGCAGAAGGATGGTACCGTAATCAAAGACAAATCCCACAAACTGAATCGCTGGATTGAGCACTACAGTGAACTCTACACAGGGCAGAGTCGGGTCTCATCCGATACAATCGCCTCTCTCCCTAATGCACCACCAAAGATTGACTTAGATTTAGAACTTGATCTAGAACAGGTGACGGCTGCCATCAAACGAATGCCACTTGGTAAGGCTGCTGGTACAGATGCCATTTCTGCAGAACTTCTGAAAGTTGGCATTGAACCCTTAGCTGATAAACTACACCACCTTGTTTCCCTTTGTTGGTCTGTCAAAAGAGTACCTCAGGAGTTCAAGAATGCAAAAATAACAACGTTGTACAAACGAAAAGGAGATCGAGGAGACTGTAATATTAAATTACAGAGGTATCTCTCTCATGAGTGTCACTGGGAAACTGCTAGCTCGGCTAATTCTTGCCCGTTTACAAGTTCTTGCGGAGGAGATCTACCCAGAAACTCAATGCGGCTTCAGAGCAGGTCGATCAACAACAGACATGTTATTCTCTCTGAGGCAACTGCAGGAAAAAGCCTGTGAACAGCAACAGCCACTGCACTTAGCTTTTGTGGATCTAACAAAGGCTTTTGATCTTGTCGATCGCCAATCTCTATTTGTTGTCCTTCAGAAGGCAGGTTGCCCACCACCTCTACTATCTCTGATAAGATCCTTTCATGAGGGAATGCAGGGTTGTGTCCAGTATGATGGCGACCTATCTGACTCATTTCCGATCAATAGAGGAGTCAAGCAGGGGTGTGTATTGGCTCCGACGCTGTTTGGTGTATACTTCTCCTTCGTGTTTTGGAGGGCCTTCATCAATCTACCTGCCTCTACTGGAGTATCACTTCTTACAAGGGATGACGGTAATTTCTTTAGTGTATCTCGCTTCAAAGCAAAAACCAGAGTGCAACATTTCGTCACTAGAGAACTACTTTATGCTGATGATGCAGCACTATGTGCAAACAGTCCCGGACAACTTCAGGAGCTGCTTGATTGGTTCTCACGATCCTCCTGTGCCGACTTTGGATTAACTATCAGCCTGAAGAAGACTGTGACCCTGTCCTATGTGCTACTTGACAAACACCAGTTCACCGTCAATGACACTACACTGGACCGAGTAAACAAGTTCGCATACCTCGGCTCTGCAATTACCTCCAACGCTACTCTCGACCCGGAAATCTCTGTTCGGCTTGGAAAGGCTGCTTCTACATTTGGGCGCCTTTCTAAGCGGAACAACCAACAACTTTCCATCTGCACCAAAGTCCGCATCTATGATGCCTGTGTGCTTAGTGTACTGCTTTACGGTGCTGAAACCTGGCCGACATACAGAAGACAAGAAAGCAGACTGAGTGCGTTCCACACAAGATGTCTCCGATCCATTCTGGGAGTCACCTGGAAGGACAAACTACCCAATGAGGAACTGTTCAGGATAACCAAGTCTCAGCCACTGTCATCAAGGCTCAAGTTTATGCGTCTCCGCTGGGCTGGTCATGTGACCCGTATGGAATCACACCCAATCCCCCGCTCCATACTTTATGGAGTCCTCAAAAATGGTGACCGACCAGTTGGACGTCCCAAACTACGTTTCAAAGATGTCTTGAAGAGAGGTCATGGCCTCAGTTGGCTAGCCACCGCTCCAGCTGGAGGTCTATGCTGTATGATGGGATGAGACATGATCACCAACAAACTGACAACAATATGAGGAGAGGAAGATGTCCTTGATGGATGCATCTAAACTTGACATTGTCCGCGACAGACGTATGCCAACTACTTAACGGACTGGGAAACTCGTTTAACATGAAATTCAAGGAAAGTGCTGAAGGCCTCAACTAAGGAACATGACACAGAACAACCCATTGGTAAGCATTATTTTATCATAATAAAAATCACCTGAAATTCGAACCCAAGAAGCTCATAATCAGAAGGGGCCACTGGAAGAAGTCGAAATGCAGATTTTATATCAGATTTTGCTACCCATGAGCTCTGGCCTGACGACATAACTAAATCAACAGCCGTGTCAAACGAATTGTAATGCACTGTACAATCATCCTTATTAATAAAATCATTAATTGAACTACCAGATGGGAATGAAAGATGGTGAATGAGGCGAAACTCGCCTGGTTCATGCTTGGGAACAAGACCTATAGGCAAACACTGTAAATTAGTAAAAGGCCTATTCTTGAATGGTCCAGCAATCCTACCCAATTCAATTTCTTTAGTTAACTTTGCTTAAACTACGTCTGGCTGCTCAGCGGCTGAACTGAGGCAAACGGAGTCCCGACACAAGCGTGGGCCACGGTAGCCGAGATGAAACCCCTGAGAAAACCCCCCATTCAATAAACAAGCATTCCGTCTGTCCGGATAAAAATACAACCAATTCCTTAAAATTGCAACATTAATTGAGGTTGGAAGAACGAAAATTAGCTGTGTAAACGGCCTTGTTGGACACTGGCCGAGCCCCCGGCAAAGAGGCGGATGGTGAGCTAGCAACGCCAGTGCGAACCATAGGTGCACCCCCCCCCCCCCACCGGTTTCCGTGCCGCTGCTGCACTCTGAGCCGCATTATTATTAGTACCTCTGTTGAAGCCATTAGCTGACAATTCAACATGTTTGCCCTTGGAGTTGCCCATGCGAGAGGTAGCAGCCCCGTGCCCAAAGCATGAGCAACTAGAGCAGCGATGCGGATACTTGCAAGGATTCCACATGCAAGACCCCGCATTAAATGCACGGCAAGCCATCAATCCACCCTTTGATGAAACATTCCTTCCCATGGCCATGTGATAATTCGCGGCAACTGGTAAAATACTGGTAGTGGCAGCCGCAGCAACAGTCAACCAAAGCTCCGAATCTAAAACTGCCCAAGAGCGTGAGAGGTGCACCTCCTGACGCAAGCGAAATTGCTCATCATAGCTTCTCCAACCCAACCCGGGGAACTGCGCAGCGACTAGGCGAAAGGATTCGGAATATTTTAATAATTCGCCAAAACGATTAGGGTGACGCACAGTAAACACAGCCATAAATGTGTGAAATGCACTGGTCCAATGATCAATGGTCTGCAATTTCCGCGGATGTGCCGAGGCTGGGCGAAACACAACCCGTCCCTGCTCTAACACCATCGACAACGCAGCGCCACTATCGGCCGAGGCCAGCGATACTGCGATACCGCGAAACAACAAAGCCATGCCAATGTACTGTGAATTCCAAATCTTTCTTTTCACTGCTTGAGTAACATGTAACCCCAGCCCACAATCATGCACAGAGGAAATTGCGGTGGGCTTCTCATGTACCCATCTAAATTAGGAATAGGAGCGACAACCCCAGAAACTGCAGGTAAAATCCCGACACCCTGTTGGTTTAATTCCGTAATCACAGTACCAGTATCACATGTACCGCCGGCACTATTATTATGATTAATAACATTATTGACGGCAGAGTTCATCAACAAAGAAGACATACCGACATGACCGACGGGATACGGTCCAGCTGGCGACGATCCGGCTGGCGACGGTCCTGCTGACGACGACGGTCCGGCTAACGACGACGGTCCGGCTGACGACGACGGTCCGGCTGCCCCTGCAAGTACACCTTGCCCAACTGCTGCTGCTTGTCCCGATCTGCTGCCAGAGCCCGTGTTGGTGTGCCCATCGACAGCAACCGGGATGACGGAGCTGGTTTCGAGCACCGGAAGAGCGTCCATCTGCTGGCCTATGGGCGGCTGATGACCCGGCCGTCGACCCCTTCCACGGCCCCGCACTACTGACTGCATCGGCGATTCCAATCGCATCGGACGCCTCTTCTGCCGTGGTGGACGAGGCATACTATCACCAATGCCCGCGAAACTAAAGTTCGAATGCTCCGTAAACTAATTGAAATATAGGCCTAGCAGCCTATAAATTTCCCAAATCTCCAACGAAATAATAAATGTTCAAGTAGCAATTACCACAAAAATTCGCAAAGTTCCGACGTCTAAAACTGAAGATAAATTAATTTTACGAACGGAAACTTGTAATGTATAAATAATGTTCACTCAGATGAAAGCTGAGCCGAAGTGCCGAGCTTTCCCGCTTCTTTGATGTACCGACACTTTTGTCTTACAAAATATGCAACCTAATTGGTCAAATTGGCACACTCGCAATTTGCATAAAGGTCCGCCCTGCTGCCCTGGGAAAAGTTAGCTTACCTTCTTGGCTTACGTCCAAACTAAAACAAGGGACGGACGTCACCAAGGCAAGTGCAGTCTTACAACCACAGCCAAGCGGCAGACGGCGCTATTATAAAACTGTCAGAGCCAGTGTATTGCACCAGGGCTCTGATCAACAGTGGGGGTCATCTGCGGCGAATAACGTATTTTATCGTTTAAGCGATAAAATGAAATCTCTCAACTGTTTAATTAACTGTCTTAAAACCACTAAACACGTCCCGTTTCGTTCCCTGCTTTATCTAGTACCTCATTACCATTGTATATCAAGTTCCCTTGATGGAAAGATCATCTACACAAAAACAACCAAACACACAAACACACAACAACAAACCAAGAACATCGAGCTGCATGCGAGATCCAATCGGGATAGTAGCCAGATACGAAAACTCAAAACCCTGTGGGAAAAATGAGAACGTATGCTGGCCCCAAGCTTGCTACCTCATGCCAACCTGATGAATGGATTCACCACAAGCAACCCGAATAAAACAAACACACATGCCAAGTACAATATTATGTAATTTATTCCTCTGTATCATAGTGAAAACCCAAAAATATGCTTGTGCACCCAGAGCATTCAGCTTCGAACCATGGTATTACCAAAGGTGGACTGTAAGGGGAGGAGGTGGGTTGAAATGTTTCCGCAAACATAAGCTGTGACAAATTGACAATATATTTTTGCTCCCGCCAAACTTTCAGCCATTCATTTGCAAGATCAATCCTTATTGGTCAACCTTGTAACACCAGCCAAAACAACCTTACCAGAGCCTTGCTCCCATTGGTTACCCTAACTACATAACTTCACAGGCTACAAGCTGTGAACTCAAACGCACACAACACACAACAGTGTACAGCCGTAAGAGAAAAACCTAGACTGGAAAACCAGTCTTACTATGACTCACGAGAGCCAAGCAGGAGCAAACACAAGGGAGTTATGTGCCAAGTATAAAGCATTTCATCGTTTACATGAGAAAATGGATTATTATGATACAACCCGAGAAACATTGTAAGCTGATCACCTTATGGGGATGCTACTTTTTTTTGAATATCAAGTAATAAACCACAAGGGAAACTTAATGGCTATTTAATCTCTTTTCATTTTGCATTCTAGTTTTGTATAATATTCTCCCAGAGGAGAGTTCCTAGGCAGAAACATCTCAAAGGGTAATTGACCTCATCATTTTATGAATATTGTACTCATGTAAATTTGTTTTGCAAGAAAACTGATTCAATTTTCCATGAAGAGTTTTAGCATACCTTGGGAAGCGATATATTTGTTAGGATGGTTGTACCCCTGTGAGAAAGAGAACAGAAACAAAATGAAAACATTTCAAAACATGTGAAAAGAATGTAATATAGAGTTTTATATGACAATTTATGTAAAGTAACAGTAAATAAGTGGATATGGTTTTATTATTTACCAATGAGCATTGTCATGATGTAGAGTAATGGAAAAGACCGTCTCTCACACATTGCACTATCATTAACTGCTTCATATTTTGTTGTTCTAAAGTTTTTGAGTGGATTGTTTGTATCTTTTATATCATTTCAACCATCAAATAATAAATTGTAGCTACATCCCATGACTAAAATGTCTGCAGTGGACTTTCTAGGTACATGTAGTGAGTGTCTGTTGGTAGCAGAATAAAAGCAATGTTTGGTTGTCTTTTAGTTTAAATTGTCACTCACATCGATGTAGCATGCGTTGATATAATCAGAATTGACATCTCCTTCAAGTTTGTCAAGAATCACACGAGAATGATCATCTAAGAAGAAAACAAACACAATACACCATGGTGGTGTGAGTAAAGACTAGGTGTGCACCAAGTACATACGTCAACAAAATGAACATTCTATACACTGAAGTTAGTTCTGTACGTGAAACAGGTAAAGTTCATGTTCAGAATTTTTGAACAGTGTCTCACATCTGATAAATATTTATTTTGTGCGACTTAGGACCATTTATTCCCCTTGTGTTTTGTGGTTTGTTTTTTCTTTTCTTGTTTGATTGTCAAAACTGTCCACCCATGAAAAAGTTTTGATTATGCATTGTGGGCAAATTTATAAATTAGATATTTAGAGACAGTACTAGCCAAGCACTTTTACTTACATGCAATAATGTTAGCAAAACGATTCTTAACTTTATTCTCCTCTATCCTGGCAACATCCCAAGAGTGAATCTGACCATCTGGAAGACTCTACAAAGAAATATTAATTTGTTTGAATGACTATAACCAAAAATTACTTTCATGTTGTTTACATTTACACCACTGATGGTGTTACAATGACTGGTCTTTTCACAGAACCACCATAACACGGTCTTACGACAAGCCTTATTCTCTGGATTGTTTTCCAACCATGCAAAGCTCCAAATCCAACATGACACAACTATAAAGTATTTGGGGTTGAACAAAGAAAAATTGACTTGAGCGGGATTTGAACCAAAGACCTCCAGATTAATCTACCAACTGAGCTATCTAGCCCTATGTTGGTGGGCTCACTGTTTTGTCAATATCTTTGTTTTGGGTCGCATCCCCTAGAGATAATCCCCTGGCTGCCGTTTCCCAGGTTGTATCGTAAACTTGGGTGATCCCTGGCTATACACAGCAGTTAATGGTTCTAGGACTTCTGACTGGCACCCTGAACAAATTTCTGTCATAACTTTGATCATAATCTATTATTATTGTTTTCTTTCTGCTTGTTTATCACTGTGATACAATCCTTGTTTAAGAGCACTATGTACATTTCCCTATTATGAAAAACTATGACCCTACCTGTAAGTCTTTCAAGAGATATGGAAAGGAAGTTGAAATCTTACGAAATCAGAAACAATTCTGACATCCCCCACCCTGAGTATCTCACCGCATAGTCTTGTTTGTATCCTTCATTGCTCTTGGCTCTTTTCTTCTTAATGTACACTTTCAGTTGTTGAACCTTGATGGGTCCAGCTGACACTGATGCAGTCTGATCTGGCTGCTTGACTCTTGGTTTCTTCTGGCTTTCTGGTGTCACCGCAGAAGCTTCAGGGGATTTCTTATTGTTAAGATTAGTCAAGGCATCCTCTGAGGCTACTGTCTTCAACTTAGGACCAGCTGGTGCTGGTGTACATCTTGGAGCTGATGTAAAAACACACATACCGACCATCATTGTAAAAATATTGGATGCATCTGAGAGCATTGTAGCGGAATATAATCAAAGGTGAAATTGGGACTATTCCATTTCGCAAGGTGAAGCCAAGTAAAAAAAAATTAAAATTCAGATAAAAAGTCTGAAATTTCTCATCCCTGTTCCAAAAGACAAGATGGTGTATTATTTATGTTTTGGGTTTTTTTCTATGAGAAATTGCCAATATCATAAGGCTGGATGGCCACTTCATGGTGAGGGCAACACTTAACTGATTTGGGGTGTCATCCCAAAACAACTGTCATCAGGGGCATGTTGCCACCTACTCCTGGGGCTGAAACAGGGCAACCCCCTTCATAGTCCTTAAGGATATAGGTATGGGTATCATCCACTAGAAGCCTGGCTGGTAGAGCAGAATGCACTACCTTCCCAACTTTTTATGAAGCAGTTATAGTTAAGTGCCTTGCTCTATTAATCAACATCAATTAAGTCATTGCGGTACCCGCCGTTATGGATTCGAACTGCCTCTAGCCATCGGGCTAGCTTGTTGGTCTAGTGGTAAGACATCTGCTCTAGCATTGCAAAGGTCGTTGTTCGTATCTCACCCGAGTGATTTGCTTTTGGATTTGTTTCACAGAACTTGGGAAAGTACTGAGTATACAGTGCTTAATACACATCTGAATTAAGGTAAAAACCAAATTATATTCTTTATCCCGATGCAAAAATAAAAATCTATTAAACAGTAATGTACTTACTATCTTTATCAATTTGCCTCATTCCAATGGAGTCAAAAGGTCTTCCTGTACCCTGTGATTTTCTAAAGAAGAAAACAAAAATTAGAAAATTCTATCGTTAAACTCAATTACTTTTCACTGACCTAGTTACTTATAATATACTCAACATTTTCTCTGCAAGGTCCATGAAAAACACATTTAATATGCAGGGGTCAACGTTTGTTAATAAATCTACAAAATAGTACTGGGCTTATAGCTTAAATCTTTGACTGTAACAAAATTAAACGACTTGTACAAATTTGTGCAAGCTAGATGGACATGTCTATCTTAAGGCTGTATTGAAATTGACAAGACGGCCGGACTTGTCCAGTCATAACTTTACTGACCCATTGCTAAAATCACTGGCTTCAGACCTGCAGTCAAGTGTAAACTTGGAGCCCTGATTTGAAAACTGTGGCTTGAACCAAGCCAACATTATCCCATGTTTAGAGAAGGTGTATTGACTTGTTTAACTTGACAAACAAGTTGGATAGTGACCAGAAATACAAACATGGGTTATGCTACTGTTCTACTTGTTATCAGATTCTTCTGAAAATAAATAAACAACTTGTTCTAGATGCTGCTCAAACTGTTTCCTTTCACGAGTTCAACTGTGCAGGCCCTTTGCATGACACCCTCATTGAGGTCAAAGGAATACTGATCATAGCCTGAGAGTTTTGCGTGGTGCTTACACATGCACATGTTTCCTACATGCAAGGGGTCTATTGATTGTGGATGCTTCTTTACTTGAAAGCAATTTTCTTTATGTTTTACAAAAGTGCAGGCCTGGAATTACACAGAGGCCACAGAGGCCTTGGCCTCTCTGGCCCTGGTCTTGACCTTAATGTCTCTTCCAAAGTTTCCCATAGACCCACGTTCGGAAAAGAGTTGGCCTTTGCAAAATGGAAATGGTTTTGCACTCTCAAAGATGAATTTCCAAGCCTGAAAGTGTATCTTGGTACAAGAGATAGTTAGCAATGTGTCAGTTATCATGAGGACAAATTAACTATCCATCAACTCAAACAGAGTCATTGTGGAGGAGTATCATACACCATTGACAGCGTGGTTAGCTAGTTCAGCTGCATGGCAAGCACTCACAAATCCAAAAGATATCAAATTCAAAGACCAATTATTAATCCAAAATGAGTAAAGAGTAAAAAACATTAGCATACCTTTTCTTGATCACAATCATGGCTAAGAATCCAGCAGCAGCAAGAATCAGTAAGACACTGACGATGATTGCTACAATGGTTCCAATGCTGTTAGTTCCACCTTCTGTAGGTTCATCAGTTCCAAAAGTGTTAACTCCATATTCCCCAGCTGCAAAAAAGAAAAGAAAAAGGAGAGGATCCAACTTTAGGTGTTCATGTACATTCAACCTTTTCTCAAAGTCTGCTGGTTTTAATACCCCAAAACAGTTCATATCAGTTTTTTTCACGACGCCTCAATACAGAACTCTGAACCTAGCATGATATTAACACAAGCATCACATGAATCCAGTGGCAGGAATTGTGACCCCTAATAAATTGATACAGCAGTTGACAATTACATCAATTACAGATACAAGAATAGCAACAAAACTACAATAAACTCACCAGTCACAGCAAGGGGTGATGACCAACTCATAACAACTGCCTAATATAACCAAAAATATCTCACGGTTAGTTTTTTATCCTTACATCTATATACTTAACCAGAAAATGAAAGCACTCAGCTTACTGAGCTTTAGTTTTTTTCAGAAGGGCAATCTCCTTGCTTTATACCAATAAGTGAATGAACTTTATTACTAACAATATAGAAGCTTGCTGACACTTCAGAATGAAATACACAATATTTAGTGACAATCTCAACAAATCAACTAGTTTTCTGGAATACATAAAATGGATCAATATTGTCCTCATATGCGACCAAGTTGCACTGATTGCAATTGTCTTGTAGATTGCAATGAGTGAGACCTAAATGACGCTAACAGACTACAACTATTTGTAACTAGTAAAGACCAGGGCCCAATTTCATAGAGCTGTTTTAGCAGAAAATATTGCTAAACAAACTTCTCCTAAGCAAGAATGAGTAGGATACCTGTCACATATGGTAAACAGGACATGCTCTTTTGGCTGGTAACCTAAATCTGGTAAACATAATTGCCTTTTGTTCTTAGCTACTTTTTGTTCTTAAGCAACTCTACGAGATTGGGCCCAGGGCCCTTAGTAAACATTGTTGAGAGCTCTCCTTCAAGAAAAACACTGAAAAAAAACTTCAACATTTCTGCATTCTTTTTGCTGTAACATGACCACAAAAACTGGTGACAACTCACATGTATTCTCTTAGAAATACATAGGCTCCTATTGTTAAGACTTTATGCTAACTCAAACATAGAAAATAAGAATAAACATCCAGAGTTGTCATCAAGTCTTTAAGATCAAGTTTCAATTCAATTTAGTTACGTCCAAGTCAAGTTCCAAGTTCCAAATTGAACTTGAGTCCAAAACTAAGACTCAAGTTCCTTCCTCTATGATGCACATTGTCTTGTCAGTGCAAAAATGTGTCTTGATTTTGCAAAAATATTGAGTTTCACACTAAAATGCTCCTTGCTAAAATGTTGAATTTGGGATGTACTTGTTTTGTGTGTACATCTGGGCTATTTTAAGCAAGATACACCGTTTTGATGATTCCAAACTCACCCACAACTTGGGTGCTATTTTAGGGGATCGCTGTTTTTGCACTGAAATGATAATACCATTCTGTTGCTGTTACTCACATCATCAGCTTTGCTGCTTGCTCCTGACCTGATCTCGTAGTTAGCCCCTTCCTCTAGAGGTGGGTTGTAATATCCATTGTATGTCTTGTTATCACCAACTTCAAAGTCCCCAGTGAGATCGTCCTTCTGTATATCAGCAGCAATGTAGGAGTCAGGGTTCTCATCAAATGTTCCCATGGATTCACCTTGTTGATTGGGACCTGACTGTCTCCTCTTCCTTGATGCTACCTTTTTGACCCACACCATATATGACCTAAGAATCAGAGTTAAAACTTAAAATTTAGTCCTCAGAGATCACAAACGAAATATCTTATCTGGTGTACATGTAACGCTAAAGTTGTTAAGGTCATAAAATACAAAAAAAAATACAGATGAATCATGCAAAAAATGTTTAGTTAGGGAAACAAATGAAAAAGATAAGGTAACGATAGGTAGGATAGGTTTGTTTTTTTTACTGAAAAAAAAAACAATGATAAAAGAAACCAAGTTATAAACCACAAGGGAAACTGACTGAGCAAAATTTTAAATGATTTGGTGTTGAACAATGAAAAATTGACTAGAGTGGGATTTCAACCATTGACCACTGGTTTAGAAAAACATCAAAAGAAAGAAGGGAAAGCCAGTGTTTAAAAGATTTATAAAATAGGGCTGTTTAAAAAATTTTATTGTACTGTGCCAAGAGTAGACAAATTACTAGACATAATTTGTTGTTCCATAACAAAAACAAGGTGTTCGGTATAGACATTTTCGAGTTAGCAGAGGTAGTGTTTTCAAAGCAAAAACCGAAAAAAACTTAGTACGACAAATTGATACGTAAAGTGAATGGTAGAAGATTTCGTATTTGAAATAAAAAACTTTGATAAATTAAAAAACTGATGAAATCATTCCGTTTTCATAGCTCATTTTATTATCAAAACATTGAGGTTCATAGTTATTGTTTTGCTGGAATTGACAGTCCTATGGGTAAAACTGTATTCGATATACATGTAGAGGGACCATCTGATTTCAAGATCATATTGTTTGCAGGCCTCAAAACGAAGACCGGGAGTGATTATTTTCACTTAAGCTCTCAGTTTTGACCAGAATTGAAGCTCACAGGGAGACACAGTTTGTGTAATCATTGGGGATGGTGCAAGTTATGTATATAAAAATTTTGGTTCTCCGGATAAAGGTTAATTTAATGTAAGGACGCCATCGAGTCGTCATCATCCCGAAAATAACTGCGGTTTCATCTATACACACTCGGGTCTAAGTATGTAAAGTTTAAGGTCTCAACCCTTTTTTGGTTAATGGGATATGAAGTTTTTAAGTATGGAATAAGCATCTTTCAGTTTCGACCAGAAGTAAAGGTCACAGAGCTGCATAGGGTCACACTTTGTGTAAAATTAAAAAAATACACTCTGTGGTCTTTCACATGGACCAAAGATCTGGTATGTAGCAGTTATAGTTTTCCAGATATGTTTTTTTGTAAAAATTAAACATTGATTCAATGTTATGACGTCATTGATGACGTAATCATGCCGAAAACCTATGTGGTTTCATTGACACACTAAGGTCTAAGTACATGGTTAGCATAAAGTCAAAACCCTTTTTGGTTCAAGAGTTATGTTTTTTTCCATACACAGTACATATACATAATATACCTGAGCGGGGATTAGCATCAATTCAATCCGATAGTTGAAAATTAAACCATGACAAAAATAATGATTTTTGAAAGTAAAAAAACAAAATAAAAAACACTAGGCAAGTTCATGGATATCAACATTATTGTAGACAAAAAAGGAATGCCCCCTCTTTTTAACGGTGATTTTGAAATAAAGCTTACCATTTTAATCACCTTGTCTGAAGGGCATACTCAGAGGGCCTAGAGCGCCTTTGGCAGGCATGGTCACGTCGATCAACGTGACGTGGGTCTCGGTGTTTGATGAGAAACAAACCAATGTTGTTCTTTTTCAGTTGAAGTTTTTGTCATTTAGTCAAAGTCATACAAATCCCTAAAGCAGGTGGACATCTCAGTAAAACCTCCTCTTTTATTCCTTGTTTTCCATTAAGCCATCAGACGAGCACAGCGGAACTAAATTCACACTGAACTTTGAATGAGTTTGAGTTTTTTATGTGCGGGACACGTGTTGTTACAACGTACAAGAATAAGCAACGCAATGATACATTTCCGTTGTGTGGGACTATACGCACAGGCTTCGTGGACTTTGAACCTTATGAATAATGGAGCGGACAGTCAGTTACAGCGCTTTTCTCCATACACAAATACACTGCGGTTAATACTAACTTTGGCTGTAACACACATTTAGGACCAGAAGTTAAGGTCATATTGGCATCATTTCTGTGCAAAAGTTTCGGAAGGATCACAGACCTACAATCTGATGTAAAAATTGTGATGAAATGATCAGTAGTTTTTGAGATATGAATTTTTTAAATATTCAACTTCCGGTTTGAACCGGAAGTCAAGGTCAAATGAGGTCGCGTTTATTGTAGCGTTTTTAAAGTCATACCAGGCCTATCCGATGATGTATAGATTGTGAAAATCCATTGTGTAGTTTTGGAGTTATGATTTTCTCAAATATTAAACTTTGATTTAACGTTCCGTTGGTTCCGTTGTGCTCGTCTGATGGCTTAATGGAAAACAAGGAATACAAGAGGAGGTTTTACTGAGATGTCCACCTGCTTTAGGGATTTGTATGACTTTGACTAAATGACAAAAACTTCAACTGAAAAAGAACGACATTGGTTTGTTTCTCATCAAACACCGAGACCCACGTCACGTTGATCGACGTGACCATGCCTGCCAAAGGCGCTCTAGGCCCTCTGAGTATGCCCTTCAGACACGGTGATTAAAATGGTAAGCTTTTATTTCAAAACCACCGTTAAAAAGAGGGGGCATTCCTTTTTTGTCTACAATAATATTGATATTTTCATCCATGAACTTGCCTAGTGTTTTTTATTTTGTTTTTTTACTTTCAAAAATCATTATTTTGTCATGGTTTAATTTTCAACTATCGGATTGAATTGATGCTAATCCCCGCTCAGGTATATTATGTATATGTACTGTGTATGGAAAAAAACATAACTCGTGAACCAAAAAGGGTTTTGACTTTGAGCTAACCATGTACTTAGACCTTAGTGTGTCAATGAAACCACAGAGGTTTTCGGCATGATTACGTCATCAATGACGTCATAACATTGAATCAATGTTTAATTTTTACAAATGGAAAACTATAACTGCTACATACCAGATCTTTGGTCTATATGAAAGACCATGGAGTGTATTTTTTTAATTTTACACAAAGTGTGACCCTCTGTGACCTTTACTTCTGGTCGAAACTGAAAGATGCTTATTCCATACGTAAAAACTTCATATCCCATTAACCAAAAAAGGGTTGAGACCTAAAACTTTACATACATAGACCCGAGTGTGTAGATGAAACCGCAGTTATTTTCGGGATGATGACGACTCGATGGCGTCCTTACATTAAATTAACCTTTATCCGGAGAACCAAAATTGTTATATTCATAACTTGCACCATCCCCAATGATCACACAAAATGTGTCTCCCTGTGAGCTTTAATTCTGGTCAAAACCGAGAGCTTAAGTGAAAAAAATCACTCCCGGTCCTCGTTTTGAGGCCTGCAAACAATATGATTTTGAAACCAAATGGTCCCTCTATATCAAATACAGTTTTACTCATAGGACTTTCAATTCCAGCAAAACAATAACTAAAAGCATATGACAATTTCAAAAACTTACCAGGTACTTATGAATCTCAATGTCTTGATAATAAAATGAGCTATGAAAACGGAATGATTTCATCGGTTTTTAAATTTATCAAAGTTTTTTATTTCAAATACGAAATCTTCTACCATTCACTTTACGTATCAATTCGGCGTACTAAGTTATGTTTATTCGGTTTTTCTCTTTGAAAACACTACCTCTGCTAACTCGAAAATGTCTACACCGAACACCTTGTTTTTGTTATGGAACAAAAACTTATGTCTAGTTTCTATTGTGTTAGGTTCTTCCATGAAGGAAACAGATATGCAGTACAATTATTTTGAGAGAGACAACAGTTTATTTTAATTCTTCTCCACATGGTAATTTTGAAAACTCTACACTTGAAGACTAGAGCACACTATAGTCAAACCATTCAGAATGAATAGCTGGCTGATCTTCCTTTTTTAATATAAGGAGCAAATGTGAACAACAACAGATATTACAAGGTCAATGAACAGAATGAAAAACTGAATCAGACTGAAGGCTCTTAAAAGAAGAACTCTGATTGGCTGATCAATTGGTTCACTGCAACTCAGAGTTGCTTGACGAGTGTATTAAAGGGATAAAAGAAAATGGTGTCTAAGAACCACTCTGCTGGTTTGTTTACAGCATTTGAAGGACTGAATCTCTTCCTCAGCAATGCTGCAGATTGGAAGACTGTTCCATTGGGGGACAGAAGTGCGAATGAAACTTCTGTCCAAGCAGCGAGTTCTTGCAGCTGGCAAAGAGAGAGCATGGTCTGGCATAGAAACACTAAAGCAGGTTGCACGGCCCTCATGTATGGTGGGGAAAGCAAGCTGGGCAGTGAGTGGCTGGTCTGCTTTTTTACACAGAACACTGTGGCTACAGATACTTGTTGTCTGTGAAGCAGGATGGTAATGTTGAGTTGTGAGTTGAGTTGCAAGAGAGCTTCTCAGAGCCAACACACCTACTTAAAGAGACTTGCACATGGCCTACATGTACGCATACAAATACATAGCCAAAGAATACTTGCTGGAGACATGATACTTACGTTATATATTGGTTATCCACTTCAGGTATTGAGATGACAACAGCCGTTGTTGTAGACTTGGCTGAATCTAACGTAGGAGTCTCAGGATTTGGAATACCTACAAGAAGGAAACAAAGTTTTGAAAATATGATTTATAGACTCATTGGACCTCATTCCTAATGCTTTCCTGAATCAAAATATCTGGGTATAAAGTGCTACATAATGGTTTCTAGAGAATGTAACGGTCACAAATGGCTGAAAAATTTGACCTACTTCCACTCAACCAAACATCCGGAGACTGCAGGTTCAAGTCGCGCTCTAATCATATTTATTTTTGTTCAACCCTCCATTTTTATATAAAAATGATTTTCCAGTAATTTTAAATAAACAAGCTGATTTGATTTCATACCTGACATTGGTTGTGTAAAACCAGTGATTGATACAGGGTCTCCTTCACCGATGCTCGTTTCTGCAGACACTTCAATTTCATACTGGGTTCCAGGTTCGAGTCCACGCAATACTCTATCGTAGACATTTAGATTGGATACTGGCAGTCTTGTAAAAGATGGAGGTGTAAAGTCTAACTGGTACGGTTTGGATGATGGTCTATATTTGATCTGTATGTGAAAGAAAAAGGTTTGTTTAGCTTGGCTGATGATAATAAGTAAAATTGATTCCTGTACAGCAGGAGACGTTACATTTTTCATATCGTCTTGATATTGTAATAACACTGTACATGTGTCTCACACTTAGCAAAGTGCCCTGTGAAAGTATAGCAGGTTTTGTTTGTAAATCTGGGATGATTTTAGCAAGATACAACATTTGTGCTACTTCAAACTTGCTAGAGATGGACCAAAAAAACATAGTTCATTCTTTTCAAGAAGATTGGCTGTTGTTGGTACTTACAATGTAGTTGATAACTCGCCCATTTGGTACCATTGGTTCACTCCACTCTATCTCTAACTCTCTCTCCTGTTTGTTCACAATTCTCAGAGATGATGGTGGCCCTGGAACTGTCATCATACCAAACAATCAAGATTAAATTTCTGAATAGCAAATCCTTCATAGAATTTTCAAAAAATCAATAGATAGAATTTCACACTGTCCATGAAACTAAAGGCAAAATGTACTGTTCACCTATGCTTTTCATTTCCCAAAATGTAACTTGATGGAAAACAGTACATGTTGGTGCATATTTTTGGACTGCCTTTGGCCAATGGACTGTCTTTGGCCAATATGGACTGTCTTTGGCCAATGGACTGCGCATGCCTTTGGCCAATGGACTGCCTTTGGCCAATGGACTGCCTTTGGCCAATGGACTGCCTTTGGCCAAATGACTCCAGGTATACAAACAGTATGAACCTGTTAAAAATACAAAAAGATGGCTCAAATAGGTGTACAAATATGCACAAGACCAATTGTTCATTCTCTGTAAAGTCACATTTTAGTGTATTTTTAGCCCCAAATTGAGGACAAAGCAGCTGACACTGACAACCTTCACTGAATGTTATGCTTGAAATACTTACTACCCTCCTTTATAATACGATAGACAGGAGTGCTGGCATCTCCAATTGCCACAGAAGTTTCTGCTTGAACCTACAAGTAGGTAGAGAAAGACTTTCCTTCAAGCATTTAATGTGTTAATTGGGGGATATATAGCTGTTGTATTAAATACAGTCAGAGATAAAATACTACTAATACCTGCCTAACCCCCTTATGGCCACCATGGCACTCGAGTTTAGTACCATGGTCAGCATTTGTGTCCTTGAGCAAACCACTTATTACTCAAGCCTCTCAAATGTTATGGAAACTATTGGGGTTAAATTAACTATTATTATATTTTGATGTGCTGTACCTTAATGGAGAAATTTGCATTAGATTCTAAACCAGTCAATATCAGCTGCAAGATTTTCTGATCCAAGCCATCTGTAACTTCCTTTGTTTGAACGGGAAAACTGAGCCCGTCTTCAGTGACCATGGAGTACAAAACGTAGTACGCTATAATGATTCCATGTGGTGGGTCAGGTCGGTGCCATTCTACTGTAATAGATGTAGCATCTCCGCTAGGTGTGGACACCATCGTCACTTGAGAAGGTTCTATATTAATGGGAAAGTACATCATTGGTCTTTGGAAAAGAAAATTAATTCCTATCTTCTAGTTCCAAAAACATGACATAAAAATACCCTGTAAATATTTCTTCAACTTTTGGATCACACCTTAAAGAAAACAATGAAAAAGAGTTCAAGTTTTGTCATGGATATTGTGAACATTCACATCAAGATTATTTTGATAACTGTCTCATAGTGTAAGCAATGCTGGATGTCATTATTGATACTGTTTTCAATTTGCACTCCCTGCTTCCTCAGTTATTTACATACAAACAAAATAAGTCATCAATTAGGACACCCTAGTTTTGAATTCTTGGACAATAGCACTCTGCACTAATGACATCACTTTTGCTCAAAACACCCAGTTGTCAGACAAACATTCCACCACTTACACGATCGCCGCATCATTGACGTCCAAACTGCACTAATAGTATAGTCAGTCCATGCGAGTACCAGTTAACATAAAACTTGGACATGACCCTTGTGTATGTTCCGAATGACTTGGCTTCTATTTTTTAAGCCTAGTGCAGTGTGCTACTGATTGACACCCAACTTCCTTATCCTGGTTAATACCTTGGTTGTTACCATTTTAAAGGCAGGGTATATACCTTAGGTAATTACTCCAAAAATGAATGACCATAAAAACTTACTTGGTAAAGAGCACTTCGAGAGCTGTTGGTATTACAAAACATTGTTAGAAACGATACCCTTTAAAAAAAAAGTAATGTAGCTTTAGAGAAAGAGGTAATTTTTCAAACACAAAATTGAACCCGAGAGGGTTCAGGCATGAAGCATTTCTCAGGAATCCGAAATCACACAATTCTATGCAACAAGGGTGTTTTTTCTTTCAAAATTTTCTTGCAACTTCAATGACCAAATGAGCCCAAATTTCACAGGTTGGTTTTTTATGCATATGGTGGTATACACTAAGTGAGGATGCTGGTCTTTGACAATTACCAAAAGTATACCCTTCCTTTAAATCTTCTTGCATAGTTCAATCAAACATCCAAATATACTTGCTACATCTAAAACAACTGATGTGGATGTACAAACTGTGGACTGCAACATCCACAAAACTGTTTACACTAAAATTAAAAAAAGGACTAAATGAACATGAACAGTCAAATTCAAATCCAAACCTACAATACATAGCCTCCTAATACATCAAACTATGAGCCTTCAAAGAAATGGGCAATTTTACAGAGCTGCTTAAACCGAAAATTTAGAAATTTTGTGCAAAGCAAACCTTAACAGGATGCCAGTCAAAAATTGTCCATTGTCAGCAAGAATCGCAGAGTTCCCCATGAAACTGTAACACATGGAATCAACTTACTAGCCTCAGCAGTGCGTACTTCTACACCATCACTATACGGGCCATCACCTGCAGCAGTTCGAGCAAGCACATGAAACGAGTACAATGTGTAAGGCACTAGGTTTTCAATGGTTACATGACTATTCCTGGTGTCTCCTGTTATGTTGTTGTCATCCCTGTCTAAGTTCACCAGTCTGTAGGAGTAGCCAGTGATTTCACCACGTCTACTGCGACATGGTGGTCGATTCCAGCTGAACTGAAGCGATCTCTTCACTGTAAGTAAATTGTCCACATTCACTGGCGGTTCAGATGGTGCTGTAAAGAGAAAATCAGTAATGACAAACAATAGGATTGATAAACATCAAATCAGAAAATTGAAAACCGTCACAGAACATTGTTTTTCCGGTTTAAAACAATTTTTTAGCTGTTTTTTTTCCTGAAAAAATATACAAACAAACAGTGAATAAATAATTTCTTTTCACAATTTAAGAGAGAGTTCAGCTTGGTGTTTTGTGCTGTTTTTAGCTTATAAACCTGTTTTCATTCACTCACTAAAAAGTTCCTACTAATACCAATTCTCCAAGGGAAATGTTTTCATCCAAAATACCAAGGGAAAATTAGACAATAGCATTCTGAGAACTACAAATCACCATTGTTTATTTGGAATGGCACAATCAAAACACACTTTTGATGGTCCCGCCATGTCAGGCCATGTCCACATTGGCAGCTGCAGCTGTTCTTTACCACATTGTGATCCAGCCACAGCAACAACCACTAATTAAGAAACTGCCTAACTGGATTTAAAGTCATTACAGCTCATTGGTAATCTACATACAGGCAACATGACAAAGATAGCTGGGTCATTCCATGTCATCAACATCAACCCTGGGGTAAATCTCACTGTTCTTGTTAAATTTGCTTTGTTAAGCGTGAAAAGGCTCTAAGACCCTGACATTCATCTTGAAATATTGAAAGACATAACTTGGCTCATGTTGGTTTGGGGTTTGGTTTTGTGGTTATTGAACTTTTGACCTTGCCTATTTTTAACTTCAAAACTTGTACATAAATTTTTCCTACCGAGAGATACAGAAGTTTGAAATCACAGTATTTCTTGGAGATTTTTATTTCCATTTATACTGTAAACATATTTTCTCAACCATTTCAGTTTGAGGTTTCCTGAAATTGTTTCGATATCACCCATGTGATTAATTTTGAGCAACCCCCCACTTTTTTTGAGAATATTATTGTCAATATGAAACTATGACTAAACAAAGTAAAGACAACAAACATTCTCATAATTTACACTGGAATGTAATTTCTTCTTTGGAGAATATTTTAGCAAAAGCCCTCTTTGCTCACTAGGACTTAACCAGCACCTCAGCTGTAAGCCACGACCAATAATCAGCCATGGCATGCTGGAATCTCCCACTTTCAATCATGTTGAGAACAATGGGAAACTATTTTGGCAGCCTTTGATCTCTCGCAATCAGAAGCTTGATATCATGAAAGCATGCATGGTGTACGGCCAGATGCAATGTCACGTCCACTGTTGCTAAACCATACCACATGGAGGGTTCTGAGCATTTCACCCTGTCAACTATCGCAACCAAAAGGACACTTATCAGGCATCCATTCCTCTGTCATTGAAATTGTGATTTTATACACATCTTCCGTAGTTTAGTGGAACGACAAAAACATTTATTAACTTTTAAAAATATCTGTAAGAAGAAGGCATGGTGATTTGATATGGAAGGATCAAGCTAAACTATAATAAAACCTTTTGGAAATTAATCCTAAAATGGCTACCTTACCTGCCTCAGCAGTATGACCCTCGTAAGATGTGTATAATCCCTCTCCAGCCGGCGTGCTGGCCGTCACATAAACATAGTAAGAGGAATGCGGCAGAAGTCCTGTGATATTATACTTTGTGTCCAATGTAGTTCCTGAAGTGTTACTAGGAGCTGATGAAACAACTTCACACTGGAATGCATTTCTCAGTATGTATGAGATTGTGTAGAAGTCAATTGGGCATTCACCAACAGGCTTAACCCATTGCAGACTGAGGATTGTAGGATAACCCTGTAAAGGTTCGACAGTTACACTCTGTACTCTGTTTGGAACTGCACAAAGTGTTTGACAAAAACAAAACAGTGTTAAATGACAAAGTAGAGAAGCTCTACCCTTAAATGTTTTGACTGCAGCATGATGTTATACATTGATGCTCAACAACCTAAGCTTTTTTTATATGGCCTTGACCTTGACATTGGGAAGTGGTGGCTCTTTATGCAAATACATTTTCAAATGTACAGCTTTTTAGTACAAATCCCGCACAGCATATCATGATTACATGTACTTGCGCCATCACCGTTTATGTTAGCCAAAGTCCTATTGTCTTACCTACTGTGATCATTCTGATTAATTTTCCACCCAACCCTCACTCACCCTTTCAAATCCGCCTACATGTATACCATCTTTGCCCAAATGAAGGATTTAGAAGGACTGAGGGCTGTAGGCCTAAATAACAATTGCATAACACTGGGATAGGGCCTTCCCATCTGAAGTGCAAACAATATGGTGTGGAGTGACATATGAGAGGAGGATATTGGAGGATCAAAGTCACCTCAAAAAGCCTACAGAGTAGGGTTCAAGATAGTGCCATACTTTGGTAAAGATTGCTATGCAGTTGCTATGGTGTGGTTGGGGCACTTAATGGACCAATCTGGTTCAATCTAATATGCAATTTAATCACAACAAGAAAAACATTACCCAACACCTTTAGCCTCACGGCATACTATGTGAGACACAAGTCCATAATGTTCAGCAAATAGTACATACCTACAGAGGATGTTGTGACTTCAATGGGGTCACTGTAATCTCCTATGCCTACATCATTCTTCACAGCAACCTTGAATGTGTATGTAGTACAAGGATCCAGCCTATATTTTGTTAGTCTTGCAGATCGTAGCTGGTGAACTAAACCTCCAGTCTGTTGGTCAACTTTGGTCACTATACCATTGTAGAATGCAAACTCTCCATTGAGCTCTGCACAGTTGTACTCATTCCATGTTAAGTGTATGGTGGACGATGTGACATCAGAGTCTGCAACAGACACTGTTGGTACAAAGCTTGGCACTGGTAGAAAAATACACAAAAGAGAATATAAATACCACTGGATATAAGGAACAACTACATGTATTGACCCAATTGATCTGACATCATCACTTGATAAATCTTGCATAAATTATTTTAGGAGTCATTTTTCTTGTGTGTTATTGTATAGTGCGAGCTTTGTAGGTGATGCACGCTCGTTTACCCACTCACAATATCTTTGCATCTAATTTGACTCCCAGAACGGTAAAGGCATTTTACATTTTAGGCTCTAACAACAGCACTCTGCACTAATGATGTCACTTTTGCTCACAATACCTGGATGTCAGACAAACATTCCACCGCTCATGAAATCACCGGAGTAAATAAATGCGAGCAAACATTAAGCTTGGGCATGTACACCCCTTACTGAAAAATGACACGTCTCAGATCCTTGTGCCAAGCCTCTACTTTTAGCATTAGTGCCGTGTGCTAATAACACAAGCCATAAAGTACACTGTAATTGACCTCTTTTTACACTGAGGAGTTACTTTAGAAACTTGTATGCTCTTGGCTGTCATAACAATTGCCTTTAACATTATCCAAGACAAACATGAATGGCAGTGCAAGCTGTAAACAAAGTTGATATTCTTAACTTGTACGAAAACAAATATGTTTAAAGAGTTTTCATTGCTGAATAAAAATGATACCAACACTCCAACTATATGATTATTTTCTAACCCATTCTTTTTACTTCTTCCAACAGAAACATTTGGAACACATATTCCACACAATAAATGAAGTATTCTATGAAAGTTTGATGTGATAATCAATGGTGAATATACCCACCTTTTTTACTTGTAGTTTTGTATAAAGGGGTGTATGTCGAGCTTCCCACACTATTCCTAGCAATTACAGACACAAAGTATCTGGAATTGGCCAGCAGGTTAGTAAGATATATTGACATGATTTGGTTACTAGCTGTCTGAACGTGAAAAGGAGGGGACACAATGTCAGCATCACAGGCCATAACCCTTATCAGACTGTGTTGTATGATGTAATCTTGAAGTGGGCAATTGTTCTCAGTTGGAGCAGACCAAGTAATCCTTAGCTGAATGTCAGATCCTGCTGTATCCTGAGTTACATCCAAAGACTGTACAGGACCTGGAGCTGCAAGTAGAGGGAAAATAAAAGCACCTTGATCTCGTTACTAGGATCCAGGCTCTATATAACAACCAATTATTATTATGCAAATACATTTTCAAATGTACAGCTTTTTAGTACAAATCCCGCACAGCATATCATGATTACATGTACTTGCGCCATCCCCGTTTATGTTAGCCAAAGTCCTATTGTCTTACCTACTGTGATCATTCTGATTAATTTTCCATTCAACCCTCACTCACCCTTTCAAATCCGCCTACATGTATACCATCTTTGCCCAAATGAAGGATTCAGAAGGACTGAGGGCTGTAGGCCTAAATAACAATTGCATAACACTGGGATAGGGCCTTCCCATCTGAAGTGCAAACAATATGGTGTGGAGTGACATGAGAGGAGGATATTGGAGGATCAAAGTCACCTCAAAAAGCCTACAGAGTAGGGTTCAAGATAGTGCCATACTTTGGTAAAGATTGCTAGGCAGTTGCTATGGTGTGGTTGGGGCACTTAATGGATCAATCTGGTTCAATCTAATATGCAATTTAATCACAACAAGAAAAACATTACCCAACACCTTTAGCCTCACGGCATACTATGGGAGACACAAGTCCATAATGTTCAGCAAATAGTACATACCTACAGAGGATGTTGTGACTTCAATGGGGTCACTGTAATATCCTATGCCTACATCATTCTTCACAGCAACCTTGAATGTGTATGTAGTACAAGGATCCAGCCTATATTTTGTTAGTCTTGCAGATCGTAGCTGGTGAACTAAACCTCCAGTCTGTTGGTCAACTTTGGTCACTATACCATTGTAGAATGCAAACTCTCCATTGAGCTCTGCACAGTTGTACTCATTCCATGTAAAGTGTATGGTGGACGATGTGACATCAGAGTCTGCAACAGACACTGTTGGTACAAAGCTTGGCACTGGTAGAAAAATACACAAAAGAGAATATAAATACCACTGGATATAAGGAACAACTACATGTATTGACCCAATTGATCTGACATCATCACTTGATAAATCTTGCATAAATTATTTTAGGAGTCATTTTTCTTGTGTGTTATTGTATAGTGCGAGCTTTGTAGGTGATGCACGCTCGTTTACCCACTCACAATATCTTTGCATCTAATTTTACTCCCAGAACGGTTAAGGCATTTTACATTTTAGGCTCTAACAACAGCACTCTACACTTATAATGTCACTTTTGCTCACAATACCTAGATGTCAGACAAACATTCCACCGCTCATGAAATCACCGCATTGGCACTCCAAACTGCAGTTCATAAATACGAGCAAACTTAATGCTTGGGCATGTACACGCCTTACTGAAAAATGACACGTCTCAGATCCTGGTGCTGAGTTTCTACTTTTAGCATTAGTGCCGAGTGCTAATAACACAAGCCATAAAGTACACTGTAATGCATTGACCTCTTTTTACATTGAGGAGTTACTTTAGAAACTTGTTTGTTTTTGGCTGTCATAACAATTGCCTTTAACGCTAACCAAGACAAACATGAATGGCAATGCAAGCTGTAAACAAAGTTGATATTCTTAACTTGTGCGAAAACAAATATGTTTAAAAAGTTTTCATTGCTGAATAAAAATGATACCAGCACTCCAACTATATGATTATTTTCTAACCCATTCTTTTTACTTCTTCCAACAGAAACATTTGGAACACATATTCCACACAATAAATGAAGTATTCTATGAAAGTTTGATGTGATAATCAATGGTGAATATACCCACCTTTTTTACTTGTAGTTTTGTATAAAGGGGTGTATGTCGAGCTTCCCACACTATTCCTAGCAATTACAGACACAAAGTATCTGGAATTGGCCAGCAGGTTAGTAAGATATATTGACATGATTTGGTTACTAGCTGTCTGAACGTGAAAAGGAGGGGACACAATGTCAGCATCACAGGCCATAACCCTTATCAGACTGTGTTGTATGATGTAATCTTGAAGTGGGCAATTGTTCTCAGTTGGAGCAGACCATGTAATCCTTAGCTGAATGTCAGATCCTGCTGTATCCTGAGTTACATCCAAAGACTGTACAGGACCTGGAGCTGCAAGTAGAGGGAAAATAAAAGCACCTTGATCTCGTTACTAGGATCCAGGCTCTATATAACAACCAATTATTATTATGCAAATACATTTTCAAATGTACAGCTTTTTAGTACAAATCCCGCACAGCATATCATGATTACATGTACTTGCGCCATCCCCGTTTATGTTAGCCAAAGTCCTATTGTCTTACCTACTGTGATCATTCTGATTAATTTTCCATTCAACCCTCACTCACCCTTTCAAATCCGCCTACATGTATACCATCTTTGCCCAAATGAAGGATTCAGAAGGACTGAGGGCTGTAGGCCTAAATAACAATTGCATAACACTGGGATAGGGCCTTCCCATCTGAAGTGCAAACAATATGGTGTGGAGTGACATATGAGAGGAGGATATTGGAGGATCAAAGTCACCTCAAAAAGCCTACAGAGTAGGGTTCAAGATAGTGCCATACTTTGGTAAAGATTGCTAGGCAGTTGCTATGGTGTGGTTGGGGCACTTAATGGATCAATCTGGTTCAATCTAATATGCAATTTAATCACAACAAGAAAAACATTACCCAACACCTTTAGCCTCACGGCATACTATGGGAGACACAAGTCCATAATGTTCAGCAAATAGTACATACCTACAGAGGATGTTGTGACTTCAATAGGGTCACTGTAATCTCCTATGCCTACATCATTCTTCACAGCAACCTTGAATGTGTATGTAGTACAAGGATCCAGCCTATATTTTGTTAGTCTTGCAGATCGTAGCTGGTGAACTAAACCTCCAGTCTGTTGGTCAACTTTGGTCACTATACCATTGTAGAATGCAAACTCTCCATTGAGCTCTGCACAGTTGTACTCATTCCATGTAAAGTGTATGGTGGACGATGTGACATCAGAGTCTGCAACAGACACTGTTGGTACAAAGCTTGGCACTGGTAGAAAAATACACAAAAGAGAATATAAATACCACTGGATATAAGGAACAACTACATGTATTGACCCAATTGATCTGACATCATCACTTGATAAATCTTGCATAAATTATTTTAGGAGTCATTTTTCTTGTGTGTTATCGTATAGTGCGAGCTTTGTAGGTGATGCACGCTCGTTTACCCACTCACAATATCTTTGCATCTAATTTGACTCCCAGAATGGTAAAGGCATTTTACATTTTAGGCTCTAACAACAGCACTCTGCACTAATAATGTCACTTTTGCTCACAATACCTAGATGTCAGACAAACATTCCACCACTCATGAAATCACCGGAGTAAATAAATGCGAGCAAACATTAAGCTTGGGCATGTACACCCCTTACTGAAAAATGACTTGTCTCAGATCCTTGTGCCAAGCCTCTACTTTTAGCATTAGTGCCGTGTGCTAATAACACAAGCCATAAAGTACACTGTAATTGACCTCTTTTTACACTGAGGAGTTACTTTAGAAACTTGTATGCTCTTGGCTGTCATAACAATTGCCTTTAACATTATCCAAGACAAACATGAATGGCAGTGCAAGCTGTAAACAAAGTTGATATTCTTAACTTGTGCGAAAACAAATATGTTTAAAGAGTTTTCATTGCTGAATAAAAATGATACCAACACTCCAACTATATGATTATTTTCTAACCCATTCTTTTTACTTCTTCCAACAGAAACATTTGGAACACATATTCCACACAATAAATGAAGTATTCTATGAAAGTTTGATGTGATAATCAATGGTGAATATACCCACCTTTTTTACTTGTAGTTTTGTATAAAGGGGTGTATGTCGAGCTTCCCACACTATTCCTAGCAATTACAGACACAAAGTATCTGGAGTTGGCCAGCAGGTTAGTAAGATGTATTGACATGATTTGGTTACTAGCTGTCTGAACGTGAAAAGGAGGGGACACAATGTCAGCATCACAGGCCATAACCCTTATCAGACCGTGCTGTATGATGTAATCTTGAACTGGGCAATTGTTCTCAGTTGGAGCAGACCATGTAATCCTTAGCTGAATGTCAGATCCTGCTGTATCCTGAGTTACATCCAAAGACTGTACAGGACCTGGAGCTGCAAGTAGAGGGAAAATAAAAGCACCTTGATCTCGTTACTAGGATCCAGGCTCTATATAACAACCAATTATTATTAGTATTATATAAAGGATAAGTCAATCCTAAATGTTGTGGCTGAAAGCAGTCTCAGAATCCATCCAAGTAGTCTACTTCTTAGCATCTCAAAACCCAAATGTTTTGACTCTGATAAGATTGGTATGCTTGGCCTTGTGCTAAGATTGGATGGGGAGATTCCAGTATTAAACCAACCTGATGCCCCAATGATAATGGATACCATCTTCGTCTCAGTCCTTTATAGTATGGCCATGGTTGGTTCAGACCTTGACACCATTCATTTACTCCATTATTCAAGGTTTTACTCCATACTTTTCTGTATACTATACTTACCCGCTGTATCAGTAGTTTCTGTTGCTATGTTACTGATTAGACTGGACCTCCCATCTCGATTAACAAATCTGATAATAACACTGTATTCAGTACATGGCCTCAGAGAACTAATGATGGCTTCAGTTACATCTGCCTCATATTCACCAATGGTTGAGGTGAAGCTGCTCTCTGACTGAAGCTTTGGGTGGACGTAGATTTTATCAAGGGACCTGCACTGCCAGGTGGACTGGGGTGGAAGCTGTGTGGCAAACCAATTAAAATCAATGAGACTGTCAGATCAAGAGTCAGTCTTAAATCATCCAATGAGATCAAGGGCTACTAACCATCACTGAAGGCTTAATCAGAGCTGTGATTGAGGACCAATACAAGGAGATTCAAAGGAAGTTTACCACCCTCACTAAGGCCCTGTTTGATAGCCCTGCTCAGGGATCAAATTTCAGAAAACCTACCCTTAACGAAGAGGGTCTTCTCCTGGACTAGATGTACCATCATACCAAGCCCTCTGTACTGCATTATGATCTTAGAGGTGGATCACATTTCATGGCAGTACTCAGGAACCAGGCTACTGCCAACAATAATTCCTGTTTAGCAGCGAGACTCAGGAGAGACTAACAACCTTCATCAGGACCCTATTCCATGGCAGTGTTCCAGAAATAAGCTAGACTTTAGTCAAGGAGCTCAAGGCTCCCCTAATGGTATACAACACAAACAGTACAATCACTGCTAACATTAAAAAAAGACAATTGCTCGCACTAGTCTTGTTCGTGTTATTACCAGTGGTGGCACAGTTTGTGTATACTATCCCAGAAACTGCAAGTGCCTTGACTAAAGGCTAGAAACAAGCAAACAAAATTCTTTATTCAATCTCTATTCAGGAGTGACTACAGGCCCTGTCACACAGGGTAATTTTTCAGGCAACTAACTGCACTGCATGCACAAGAAACATTTGCACAGAACAAGAGACTCGTTTTAGTGGTAAATCACTATCCCCAAGGTAATAATGAGTAAACTCAAATAATATGGGTTTTCTTATTGGAGATTGTCTGGAACTGGTTGCCTATAAATTGCCTTGTGTGACATGGCCTTAATGTCTCCTTAGGAATTAAGTACCAACAAAGAAACCTATTCTAATACAACGGGATGCAAGATAAAACCATGGTATTGTTTTTTTACTATTAACTGGTCCAATTTTTAAAGCACATTGTTTTGCTTTTCTTCTAAATATGATATCCAAGCGGGGCCCAATTTCAAAAAGACGGTAAGCGCAAAAACTCAGAAACAGGTCACCAGCCAAAATTTATCTTTTTTTGCAAAGCAAAGAAATTTGATCAACAGAATTTTCTGCAAAACAGCTTTATGAAATTGAGCCAAGAACCATTTTAAACCTACCTGCCAAGTCAGCAGAAATGCAGTAGCATTTAAAGTTGATAAAGATATTGTTGCACCTGCAGTAGGAGCTGCTCAATTAGAACATCAAAGGATTTGTTTGTTATTAACTTCATCAAAAAGTATATGGTTCATCTAAATTTTTACTGTGCTTTGTTTGTTTAGCTATTTTTCTAAAGATTTGATTAGGCTGTACAAAATAAGCAGTAAACTTGCATAATAAAAAACATAATGAATTGCAATAATGAATAACTGTAAAATCTTGCTTTTCTTGAAAATGTAAATAAAGGTGTTCAATGAAATCTTCACAGGTTTAGAACAAATGCATGTGTCTTGAAAACTTAAGGAATACATTTTTTTAGTTATTAACTTTTCTTGTTTAAATAATACATAAATAAATGACAATTTTACATAGCTAATTCAATGATGCATTTATTTGAAAGTGCTTTATGTGTCAAGGAAAAATAAAGAACGCTCAGCGTGATGAGTTTGTACAAAGATTTCCTTGTTTACAAAGTATTAGTATCAAATTGAATATTTATTTCCTAGCCACTATTTAAGATAGAGTACATAAATTGTAATTTTCACAAACAAATTATTAGTGCCATTCTGACCACCAGCAACCCTCAAAAGAAATCCTTCCAAAGAAATTGTAAAAATAATTTAATTTTAACAATAATATAAAATTAAAAACAACTGTTTGATTACTATCATTTAATAAACTCGCTTCTTTTTGGTACTTAATTTGAAAATTAAAATTCTTACTTCCACATTTGGTCCTAACTGTGGTCTTGGGGCTTGGGCGTCCATCTCCCCCGATTCCAGCCCTGGCAACGACAACAACAAAATCATAGTCTGTGTCGATGTCCAGCTGATCTATAACCAGTGAGGTAGCAGACCCAGCAGATTCACTGAAGTTATACATCGATGCATCAACTGTGTCACTTGAATATCGATATAACACCACATATCGATCAACTGGTCCTTGCCCATTACCATTGAGTGATGACCATGGGTTCCAAGATATCGATACCTGTGTTGGGTCTTCAGAACTCGCTTCAACTGAAGGAGCTGATGTGAAATACGGTTGCGCTAGAAGATGAAGAAAACAAATTAAGAGAATTATTTAATAATGTAATTGTTATAACTGTGCAAGTCTGGCATGTGTTAGATTATTTACGGGGAACTGTTGATTCTCACATTAATTTCCTAAAGATGAGAATTTGTATATTTAGGACTTTTATTATTACTATTATTATTGTTATCATGAATTTCTGGTACTGAAGCCAATGATGCTTCATAAGTGAACTTAATTATTGTAGCTCACAAGCCTAAGGAAACCTGTAAACAAGGATGCTATGAGTAGAACCACCGGGGTAAACTGAATTAAGTGTTTTGGGTTGTTTTACATGCTCTACCAATCTTACACAGGACCTCACGGTGCCACGACCGTGACTCAAACCCACACTCTGCTAATCAGAACCACCAGAGTATGAGTCCGGTGCTCTAAACAGCTCGGCCATGACACGCCATACTCTACTTGCAGTCTTATCCAACAAAGATCATCTAGGGAACAGTGTGAGAACAGAAGACACCAGTGCCCAATTTCATGGCTCAGCTTACCACAGATGTCTGTGCTTTCGGCCTATAAAACTGGATAGTTTTTCTCAAAGAAAAATGCCGCATTATCACTGGGTGCCTAAGCTATAACCAGGACAGACCAACTGTATCTGTTCACTGGCATCACCCCAACCTGACATCAGGAGAGCTGTTGCCAGTCAAGCAGAAAGGTCAAGGCAGTGTACTGATGACTGCCATCCTCTGTTTGACAACTCACCAGTAATGCCCCGTCTGCAATCAAGGAGGAGTTTCGTCACTTCGACCCTACCACTTGAAGATACTGCAACCAACACCTGAACCCAACTCTAGCAAGAATGCCTCCATGTCACAAACAACACGTTAGACTTCAATATCCCAGCCATAGAGAGTCTCGTACTGAATGGACCACTTTGAAGATTCTTAACCGGGAGTCGGAATGTGCAAAGCAACCTGGTGAGGTGGGAATACACAGAAAGTCCCAACATATGTGATTGCAGAGGGTGTCAGACCATGGACCATCTCCTCACCTGCCCCCTACTACCACCAACAAACAACAGATGTCCTGGTTGTGGCTATGGACACTGCCCTTCAGTGTGCCTACTACTGGAGGGAAAGCATTTTTCAACTTCCTGAAAATTAATGACAATAAAACCGAGTTCATGTTGATTGGTTCTCCACAGCAACTTTCCAAAATCTCTATTCCTTTTATTACTGTTGGGGATTCTCACATCAAACCAGTCAGCCATGTTCGCAACCTTGGTGTCATTTTTGACTCGTCGATGACGTTCAAGGATCATATTTCTAACACGGTTCGTTCTGCTTCATTTCACATCCGCAACATAGGAAGGATCCGAAAATATCTTGATCGCGCTTCCACAGAACAGATTGTCCACTCCTTTGTTACATCTCGTCTTGATATGGGGAATTCTCTTTTATTTGGGCTTCCAGATGTTCAGCTATCCCGCCTTCAACGCATACAAAACAATGCTGCACGTGTCGTCACTTTAACGACAAAACACTCCCATATAAAACCTGTCCTTTTGGATCTTCACTGGCTCCCAATATCATCTAGAATCATCTACAAGCTGATGCTCATTGTTTTCAAATCACTTAATGGGCAAGCACCTGCTTACATCCTGGACATGCTCAAAATCTACAAACCATCTCGCAACCTTCGATCTGCAACCAAATATCTTCTTCAAGAAGTCAAATCTCATCGAACCTGGGGGGAGAGATCTTTTTCTGTTGCAGCACCTCATCTCTGGAATCAACTTCCTCTTCATATCAAAACTTCCACATCTATTCACTCGTTCAAAACATCTCTCAAAACACACCTCATGACGAAAGATCCGTTTTTGGGTATTTAATCTGTTTTTGTATGTTTAGTTTTTCTTTGTGATAGCGCCCTGAGCACCTTGGTGGATATGTGCACTTTATAAAACTTCGTTATTATTATTATTATTTAAGCAGCATGGACATGAGAAGAAGGGCGATGAAAAGCACAAAATTCTGCAGTAAGTGAAGCCATGAAAATGGACCCAGAAGAACAGAGTTCATGATGTACCTTTGAAAAAAAAAAACTCAACTACATGGCGTAAAGGTTAGGCAAACACAAATTCAAAAACCAACTAAAATATAACCCAAGCAAGTAGCAGTATATTGTACAATCTTCATTAAAAGTAAGGGGTTGTAGGTCTAGAGTTTTATCAAACTTACTGTAAACATCCAATGAGATGGTTTGACTATCATCATAATCATTTCCAGAGAACACAGAACAAGTGAACAATGCTCCCTTTGTTGCAATTGTTCCATCTACTTCAAACTCGTTGGTCCTCTTGTATGAATTCAGGATCTCAGAGACTCTGGTTCTTGCAGATGACATCGATGTATAACTGGTGTCAGATAGCACGATATCAGAAGGATCTGGTAGTGGATTTCCAACTGCCTCACATGTGATGGTTACAGGTTGACCTGCATTTGGTATGTCTGTCTGACTGAGATCACTTATAATTCTTGTTCCATCTTTAATTAGACAAAAACAGAACAAACAAAATACAATACATTTATAACTCAAAGATTATTGAATAAACCTTACTTGAATTCCTTTCTATATTTATCTTCCCATGCTTTCCTCTCTACAACATAATCTG
This sequence comes from Pisaster brevispinus, assembly GCA_023634235.1. NCBI lineage: Eukaryota > Metazoa > Echinodermata > Asteroidea > Forcipulatida > Asteriidae > Pisaster > Pisaster brevispinus. The sequence goes on along the minus strand of JAMKCF010000029.1, from coordinate 2,069,111 downwards.
ACAAAATAAAAGAAAAAAAACCCATGCTAATAAAGATGCAAAAATAAAAAATAAACAAACAAACAAACAACCAAACAAAACAAAATGAGTCAACAATGACAACACTTGCTCCTTAAAACAACACAATAACTACATGTAATGAAATATCTTTTAGAAAAGCAGGTGCTGTAGCACCTGTTTCAGGTACCGTAATCTTCGGCATATAAGCTGCGGCTGATACGTTGATTTTGGCCCCGATAAAAACTTCTGCGGCTTACACGCCAGGCGGCTTATACGCCAGGCGGCTTATACGCCAGGCGGCTTATACGCCGACGAGTTAATATTGAAGAACAAAAACCAACGTACATTTTTTTTCAAAAGCTCGTTTGTAAAATATTCTAGGTGAAAAAAACACTCTTGTTCTTAAACGAAACAACAAAAAACCCTGCGAAACATGGTCTGTGTAATGTGACGGTGTTGACGAAATGTTGAGAACCCCAGCACATCTTTCAGGGTGGGTCGTGAAACTTGGGGCCCATACCATGCTTGTTTGATTATGACTTCCACAGGTGACCGCTTGTACCATTCTTATGCCATAAAGAAGCAGGTAACCAGTTGTTTGATCATGATGTGACGTGAAACAACTTCAATCAAAAGAAATGAAATCGTCAATAAAAAATGTGTAATTTAACTTTCATAAATCCCCAGCAGAAACAACTTACACATTTTTTCATGGCTTAAATGTTCATCTGGTTCTTGAAAAGTGATAATAATCTTGACACTTTGCGAAACAGTCGGGAGCTTTAAAAAACCTGCATTTCTTAGCTTAGCTTTTGGAAGAATTCAAGAATGTTATAATCTGCACGTTTTTATTAGAGCCGGCACCTCATTGGTCATTGCTTATTGTTAGCAAATACGCTGGCAATCACCTTTCACGTACAGTAAAGCTCAGACCAACGAAACGCGTATGGTACCTCTTATACTTGCGTGTATATCGACAACACTGGAAGCAGTATCCTTGTTGCCAGACTATTTGTTGGACTGCATGACCGGCCATGCGGTCCGTTCGTGTCTCCGATGAACACACAGCTGGCAATGAGTATCATGAATAATACATAATCTTTCGCGGAAGCGGACCAATTAGGTGCTGATTTTAGCTCCGTTGATGCCTGCCACACATGTACTGTATACTGCGGCTGTCAACTGGCTGTGTGCACGGCCGGCTGGCCGATAGGTTTAAAGGGACACACCGGCTTACTGTTTACCTAATTTAGTGATGTGGAATGATCCGACAGACAATAATTTTTAAATGGATGTTGTAACAAAAAAATCATCAAACTATCACGTAATTAACGACAAATGTGAAAAGAAAAAAACGCGGTCAAAGGTCAGCTTATATTCCAGCCGTTGCAACTGTCAAGTTTACGTGCAATGGTGAGCAATGTTGTAAGTAGACTGGTGCTCTGTTTATGCATTAAATATAACATTGGCGAGGCATAAGGATCCAGACTTCCTATCCACCAAGCACAAATTCAAGTGTAAATAAAAAACAGACATAAACGGACGCCATAGAGCAAGGTTCCTTGCTCTATGGTCAGTCCTAGTCGAAGTCCGATCGCGGTCGTAACCAATAACTGTTTCGGTTGAACTTGCCATTGAAACATTTATTGGTTACGACCGCGAAAACGCACCCCAACCTGTATTCTGTGTATGACGAACTGGACAAACTTACTTGCAATGAAGAACGTTTCTTCGACATCCAAGGATCGGTACAAAAAACATCGCAAGGAAAAACACCCAGAAGGTGGTCCAACGAAAAGTGAAAAGTAAAAATACACACGATAAATCCAAAGGGAAAGCCAGCAAAAGCAGCAATTTTTTATTTTTTTTTTTTTGGGGGGGTTGGACATTGTGCAGCTATCATAGAAGTAGACCAGCCATGCCAGCTGAATGAGATAAAACATTCCCCGTCGTTGTCCCACATATGTAGCGCAGGCAACACGTTGCAATAGTTAGGGGATATAGCTAGGGGTACAGACTAAAACCCTCGTAAAAAACCTGTAATTGTTGGTCTGGCTCCCTACCCCTCCGACAAGCTCCCAAGCTCACGGCTAGACCGGCAAGCTAGGGAGTTCATGCCCCGGGCTAATTTGCTCTCTGGCACCTACGAGACACGGCACCGGCTGTACGGATATGCCCCAAGGTTTATGTTCCGCTAGCTCCCACGCTGGTGCACCGTAAAACACGCTTCGGTTGCACGGACTCTCTGAATGCGAATCTTACGTTCGATTTTTCATCATTATTTACAAATTGTACCAATAATCTGAATACATAGTCTTTTTTGTCAAATACTCATGAATGATTGTAAAAAAAAAACCAGATTTAAATTTGGTTCAGTAATTTACTTTTATACGGCTGGAAGTAAAACTAACTCCGAAGATCACGTGATTTATCCGAACCACTTTTTTGGTTCGATAAATCACGTGACCTTCGTTTTTTTTTAATTCTCGAAAACGGCAAAATTTGATTGTTTCTTTTAGGAATTTTTCTTCTCCATTCCTGGAAGACCTTTGGAGTCATATGTTAGCCTATTTTGTAGCCCAAATAGCCCAACGAAGCCGGTGTGCCCCTTTAAGGTGATCGCAATGCAGCGGTTTGACGGTTTGGGTTGAGTGAGGCCTGGCGAAAGAAAGTCTGTGTCAAAGGAAACTTGTATCAGTGTTCCGAGCTGGGATCGAGGCGTTCGTCCAAGATTTTTCAATTTTTGACAGGGCGGTGAATTATTTTGGTACGGCGGCCAACTCTTTGGAGGGGTGGCCTGAAATTTAAGGAGAGCGGCCCACCCTCCCAAAACCCGTCGGGTGGTCTAGGAAGTGGCCTGCGTGTTTCCACACGGACCACCATTTCAGGGAGTGATGCACCGGCCAATCACTTAAAAAAAAAAAAAAAAAGGTCCACTCGACTGCAGATCATCCTAATTAATGATTTCAATAACGATCGATGGTGTTAACTTCAATACATTTTTACTTCAATGCAACGCAACTAGCACTTTGTGGCAATGTACAATGACTGATGTGCCGCCCTCCAGTCACTGTACATCACCACAAAGGACCGCAAACGCGCACGGCCTCTGTGTATTCGGTCGCCACTGCGGCTTATACACAGACAACTGAATGTTGTTTTGACAATGTCTGGGCATTGCAGCTTATACACCTGGCGGCTAATATGCCGAGGATTACGGTATGTAAGCTTGATGAGTTTGAAATTGACATCTGTGTTCGAAGCTAGAATGGAAAATAGCCTGGCCCTTTAATCGGTACATACTTATTGTATACAGGGAACATGACTAAGAGGAAGACTTGAAATCATTTACCTTCAGCACAACTTAACCCAATGAAGCCCTCCTGGCAACCATTTGCACATACTCCTGTAGGGTCATCACATTGTACATTGCCCAAGCAATTACATACTCGTGTACAAATTTCACCATAGAAACCAACTGGGCATGGCATTGGTACTAGATAAAGAATATACGAAAATAAAACACAAAATTGTCTTAAAAAATTGTAATTAAAATTGATCATTGCATATTGAAATATGAAAACATTATTTGGTGTTGAACAAAGAAAAACTGACTAGAGCGGGATTTGAAACAAACAAGTCTCATCCCTTTAAGATGATCCCCTGGCTGCCACTTCCCAGGTTGTATCGTAAACTTGGGTGTGATCCCTGGCTACAAAGCAGAACAGTTGTAGGGCTTCTGACTGGCACCCTGAGCAATGATATTGAAAAAATAGTGAGACCGCCAACATAGGGCCAGATAGCTCAGTTGGTATAGCACCAACATGTTCCCACTCTGGTAAATATTTTTTTGTTCAACACCAATTCAATTTTAAAAATTTCCTAGTCAGAACTTGGTATTTAAAATATTGAAAAGGCAAAAGTTCTTCATTTCAGAAGGGAACAAAGTTTAAAAAGTGTTTTTCCTCCATGATTACTGCTACTGCATCCTCATTTATTGATTGATTGATTGATTTTTTTTTTTTTGGGGGGGAGGGCCTGCAGTGAACCGTTGTTGGTTGTGATTTTTTATATATTCACTCATTCACAAAACAATTTTTTGTTTTGATATGTCTGCATTTTTGTCATTTTTATAAAGTGTGTCTGTGGCTTCACCTTGACAGTTGGTTCCCTTCCATCCTGTTGCACATTGTTGTGGACAGTAGTCTTCATTGCATGATGGATTGTTACATTCACCGGTGTCCGTAAGGCAAGCAATGCCAGTGGTACAGTGGCATGTCTGGCTGCAGTATGGTCCAAATGTGTTTGGTGGACAATCTATCCAATACAATCATTCACCACTTTTTTATTTTGAGTTATGCCTGACCTTGTCAGTGATATATAGATATTTCAAGAGGAGTGCTTCAAAAAGTAGGCTGAGATAATCACATTTTCTGTCAACATGTAATTCCAATATAAAAATTAGAATTGTCATCCCTCTTATTCAGAAATCATCTCCACCTCCTTCTGTGAGACCTGTTGTTTTTCTTCTTTTGGTGCTTTGAGAATGTAAAGATATACATGTATTGTACATGTAATGTACATGAATGGTACTTTATAAGTATCGTGTCAGCATTGCAGATTTAAAATTTGAAAATTTCCAACGCATCTAATCCTTTAATCTTTAAAGGTCAAGAGTCATTCAAACAACAAAATACACATACTTTTTAACACAGAAAAAAATTATGAATAAAACTTGTTAATTGTGTTAAGAGACAGCATAAGAACTCTTATTGCAACACTCAAAATATTCTCTTTTATCCACAGAATTAAAGATAAAATCCATCTTACTCTGTTTGCAGTCAATTCCTTGGAAGCCTGCAGCACAAACACAGCCAAACGGGTCTTGAAGGCAGAAGAGGTGACCCTTGCAGGCTTCACTATGGCGACCAGACTTACTACTACAATAAATGGTTCCATTAAGTCCCCATCTGTTACTTCCAGCAGCTACAAAGTAAACACAATTTTTATTTTTATGCTTTGTTTTAGATTAAGAAGTTCAGGATTTACACCTACAAGACAAATACGAAAGACAATAAAAAACAAACCAAGCCTGGGGATTATTCAATTGAAAACAAAATCATTATCTAAAAGCACAATGTAAAAACATTTAAAAAGCAATAAGACAATACCAATATCCGAAAAGAGGCCAACAAAAATACCTAAGACTAGACTTACAACTTACAATACTGAAATGTCAAGTTATAAACCACAAGGGAAACTGACCGGGTAAATGTTTAAATGATTTGGGGTTGAACAAAGAAGATTTTACAAGAGCGGGATTTGAACGAACGCCCTCTGGTTGACGTGTCGGTGCTCTACCAACTGCACAGTTTAGTCAATGGTTGGTTCTATTTACCATTATATTGCAACTCAAAATGTTGTACACTGTCTTTCCCAAAGTTAACTCTGTTGGACCTAGCTGGAAAACAATCTATAGCTAGTTATAGTGCCGAGATAGGCAGATTGGTGGTTCTTACCAATATGACAGTTTGATCCTTTAAAGCCTGGCGCACATATGCACTGGCCTGATTCAGTGTCACACATACCGCCATTGTAGCAAACTGGGCAAAGGTACCGGCAGTTTGGCCCCCAACGCCCACTTGCACATCCTATAAACAAAATGTACAAGTATAAATGTGACATGCAAAATCACAACAATGATGTGAGGCAGTTCAACCTACAACAACAAAACCTACAACTTCAAATGTAAAAGAGAAATATAAATATTTAAAAAGTTAACCCACCTCTAACAACAACTCGTAGAATAGCATGGACTCCTTCACCTCTTTTCTCTGCTTCATGGCATTCATAAACTCCTGCATCTTCTTTTGTCACCGCACTGATAGAAGGAGATGGGTTATTGTCCCAATCAGTTATCAAATCTGACGACTTTCTCCATCGCAGCGATGAGATAACTTCTGATGGGAAGCTAACCCTCAAAGTGACCCATTCTCCTACATTTACCGTGACTGTCTGTCGTTCAGGTAAAATAGTAGCTACATGTAGGCAATTAAAAAACATTGGCATGAAAAGAGATGTTTCTATCAAGTTCTAAACAGTTCTGATAATTTGCTACTTGGCCTCCTGTGTTGACTTGCTCTATGGTTGATGTCAGACATTGGACACATGAGCCAATGATTTGACTTTATAGGGGCGTTTTGAGGAACTTTTGTGAAATCACTGGTGCGGTATCTAAAGAACTTCCTTGAAATTAAACAAGCCCGGAAACTTGTGAAAAACTCACCAGGTTTATCACCCTTAAAAAAACATTTAGCTTCTTTTAAAAATCGTAGTTGAAATGTGTTCAAGTACACAATTAGGGAAAATGTCCATAAAGTTCACGTATGGGAAAAAGGAAGAATTTCGTTTGAACAATTTTAAGGGGTGCTCATTGACCAACCCTTTCATGCATTTAAAATTGCTCTCAAAATGTTTGATATCTGTAAACTCCATTCCCTAGTAAAACAAACTGCTGCCAAGTTCATGCAATGTTGAGTGTGGCATGAGTTGCTTGATGGCGGAGGAATGAAGAAACATGGTGTTGATCCCAAAGCATGATACTTTACAAAAGCAGCAGCAGTTTGGTGGAGGAATGAAGAGACATGGTGTTGATCCCAAAGCATGGTACTTTACAAAAGCAGCAGCAGTTTGGTGGAGGAATGAAGAAACATGGTGTTGATCCCAAAGCATGATACTTTACAAAAGCAGCAGCAGTTTGGTGGAGGAATGAAGAAACATGGTGTGATCCCAAGGCATGATTCTTTACAAAAGCAGCAGCGGTTTGGTGGAGGAATGAAGAGACATGGTGTTGATCCCAAAGCATGATACTTTACAAAAGCAGCAGCAGTTTGGTGGAGGAATGAAGAGACATGGTGTTGATTCCAAGGCATGATACTTTACAAAAGCAGCAGCAGTAGTTGCCCCCATGCCTGCGAATTATTGTTTTATGCCATTTTGGAAATGTTCTAGTAGAAGTAGAAGTTTAAGTTCCCCTCTTTCTTTCCCAAGGTAAAACCTTGCCCTCTAATATTCAAGAATCAGGAATTTTGTTGACCCATGTGAGCACAGTTCCATCATGTACATGTACGTATGTAGTTGTAATTGTGGGCTCAGTTTACAGACAGGCTAGACTTGATGACAAGTCGTTAGTCAGTGTCTATTTGCCTATTATAAACACACATCCTGCCGTTCATGCAACAGTCACAGTGCGATTATACATTCATGCAACGGTCGTTGGTAGCGCGTGGCAAGGTCCGTCAACTCTAACGACGTGAGTAGCTTGTTCCTAGCCGAATATTCATATATGGTAAATTAGACATTGCATATACAAAAGTTGCCATAGAGAGGGCCAATGGTAGCTCGTCTGACAAAATTTGAAGAATTCATTATAAACATGGGAATATCATTTCTGTTGACTTTTTTTTTTGGAATGACAACATCAATGTAAAAAGCATATTATTTTAATCATTATAACAACTTCTTAACTTTCTTTTAAGATAAATTTGACCAAGGCATTACCATGAAATGTTACTATCGATAATAAACCCCCTAGCAAAGAATGAAGTGTGCGCCTGGTAGCTGCAAGATGCCGTACGCTGCAAGATGTATGATGAATATTCATGTCTTCACGATTCTTAACCAATCAAACTGCTCCGTCCTATTTTGGTAGCAAGTCCAATTGCATGTGTACAAAGCTGGGTACAAGGCGGTAATTGCGACTGACTCAAGCCCGGTTCATACTTCCTGCGAACGCGAATGCGAAGCGAATATTGACGTCACAAATTCGCAACGAATAATTCGCAGCAGTTGAAATGTGCTCAACTCCTACGAAACATTCGCTGCGAAAACGGCCCTGTGACGTCAAAATTCGATTCGCATTCGCAGGAAGTATGAACCGGGCATATTGGGATCGAGGACGTGTGTACTGTCCCTGCAACTAGACCGCACAACAATTACCGACTTGATTTCAAGACTATTACACAGAGGCCACAAAGGACATGGCCTTGGTGCCCCTTCAAAAGTTTCACATAGATTTTACAATTTTCGATTTACGATCTACGATTTTCCAATGGAAGTACCCTACAATGTATAAATTGCCTTGCCTTCTCATCGATGAAATTCTAGGCCCGAGTTTAATTAATTGGTATATTGTTTCAGCATAGGCCTTGAATTGTGTAACTGTTGAAGTCACATGGCATGTATAAAGTTGCATTGACTAGTTTTTCTACACATGTTTTTTGACATATTAAGCTGTATAAAAACAAAAAGCACTTAAAAAATTAATGTACGTCACGCACTATGAATGGAATACTTATAACATGCAAAGTGTTTGTACATTTTGTTTCTTTTTTTCTTTTTCTTTCAGTATCTCAAATAATTTCAGCTTGCATATTTCACTAAAAGAATGAGGCAAACAATGTGGTGGTTGCAAGTTCACCATTAGGAAATTGGTACTCAAGAAATTGACTCATAAACTATCAGACCAGAATTCCTATTTGGGCAGTTTCACGGGAAAGGTTGCAAAAAAATCTCACGGAGGGTCAAAAATGAAACTTTTAGTATCGATAAAACATTTTTATTTATTGACATGTACATTATAAAGGTACTAGAAAATGTGAATTTCAAAGCTTAAACATTTTTTCGCTTTGATTTTTTCAGACACTTTACACTTTGTAGACCACAATATTGGTCAAAGAAGGTAGATGTCATAAACTGCCAATTTCACATCTCAAACATACTTGGTGTTGGTTTAAAATGATTGACAATCATTACAGTAGTCATGTCTTGAATATTAATGCACTGTAGGCTACCCCAAAAAGACATGTAAATTCATAATATGACTGAAAATTCAATTTGTTAACTCTTTTTTCTTTGAACCACAAACTTTCATTTCTGTTTTACAGAAAACCAGTCTGCTGATTATCTGCACTTTTGTTCATGGGTTGTATACATGGTAGAAAAATTGGCAAAGAAATTGTGTTTAAAGTGTGCTGCGTTATCAAATTAACATGGTCTTTATCATTGCTATAAAAAGGTTCCATTTTGTTCAGGAAAGGACAACAGTTTTAACAAATACTACATTTGGTCAAGTTAGATATTATAAAGCAAAATGACAAGGAAATATAACAATAAAACTAATTAAGAGGGGCAGTAGAGTAGCAACATAATCACAAGAACATAGTTTGTTAAAGAGAATGCAATAAAGCTGATAGAATGTGTGTGATAGCCTCCATCATGCATAACTACGCATTATCAGCATACTAAATGTACATGTAGTAGGTAAATATCCAAGGCACTTTTAAAGTAAATTATTTATTAGAAGAAACAAAAAGGTTTTTAGAGTTGAGAAGTAATACTGTACACATTTGTAAGACAGTTTGTACTTGTTTTATGCTGCAACTAACTGTTGTGTTTGTTATGTTCAGGAAAGGACACAATTTTAACAGGTTTAGCATAGAACCTTGCATTTCCTATGTACATGATAGTAAACTGAAGTAATGTCTATTGCTTCAAATGTAATAAATCACTGCTGTTGCAAACGTAACTTTAAATTGAGACATTGATACATGTATGCTCCTCAGAAGTCCTAAATAATTCAACATCCAGTGAGCACTGTTTAGTCAGCAAGGTTCTTTTATAAAATGGGATCTAAGGAATAGGCACATAAAGCCCAAAATAGTTTGAAGTATTTATACACATGAATGCATGGAGGAAGGGTCAGGTGTATCTGTACTTGTTCCTTGTTGTATGTTTCAAACATGTTCAGGAAAGGACACACATTTGAACAATGAATAACATTGTTCAGTTGTTTTCAGTGACAAGACAATTACTAAGAATACAAGAATACTAAACTCAACAAATTTACTGTTGTGTATGCAAATATCACTTCTAAATTCTAATTCATAAGTCATCCATATTTAGGAAAGAACACACTTTTTAATAATGTCCCATGTACATTAACACTATAAGCTAACAAACATTCAATCAGTATGACTTTGAAGTAACTTTACAGTCAAACATTCTGAAACACCGCATCCAAAACAACTGTGAATTTAAAACTCTTAACTCTGAAAACTCTCATCGAAAAAAAGTTCTTTTAAGTAAGTTCTAACATCTCTTTCCCCATCCCACCCCCCCCCCCAAAAAAAGCACCTTTTCTTCTGTGTGGGCGCATGCATGCATAAAAGAAAAGGTCTGTTTTAACCATCGCCTATTGACTTTTATAAATAACAGAGACCATTAGTCTCCCACCAAAACAACATCAAAACAGTCATAGGATGGTTTATTACCAGAGACCATACCAAAACAATGTGCTTTAAATTTCACAATGCTACTCTTTCGCTGGATACACTGGAAATGGTTTTAAAATTCACGCATTACCATAAACACATCGCTTATTCACTAAAGATTAGTTCTGCAGAACAGTGCTTGATAGGCATTCATTCTCCTTTCTCACAGTCACACCCTCCCTCCAATCCACCATGCTCCCCCTACCTACACTTTTGGCTTTGCCCTTAACCATTTGTTTTTGCCCCCCCCCCCTTAACATAAAGAACTGGACATGAAGTCTCCAATGTTTTTAAAAGCTTGCTGTTCAATACATGATTGTAACTCAACATGGGGAGAAACTTCATTAATGACAAAACCTTAAGCTTTCTAAGCATTTTGAGTGCATTCGGGTCCTACAATTTTTTTTGCGTTTCCTACAAAAAAAAAACTGTCTACATGACGCAAATATCGAATACAATCAAAATGTTTTTTGTCATCACACTTGGTCACAATTCATGTTTTGCTTGCAAATGGATGTAGTATGATTTCACTCTTCCCTAGCTACAAACAAAATATTATATTTTTCAAAATTTTTGGCAAAACTAATTAATTAAATGGCTGCACACACAGAAAGATCTGTTAAAACAGTGTACATGTATATCAGATGTTGTTAAACTTGTTTTTAAAAAGTGTCCTTTCCTGGACACTTTAATACACACAAACTCGACTAAACAGTAAATTTTAATTAAATTGACTCAAACTAATGCATGATTTTTGTGGAAGGGATATTAACAAACTATAAATCATCTAATTCCTGACAAATATTGGATTGAAGTGTGACTTATACAGATAAACGTATATGCACCATGTGTACTCCTTTTGTGTGTAAACATTAGTCAGTAAATGACCTGTGAGAACAAAACACTAACACTTTCTTGCCATTTTATTGGTTTTAATTCTAAAACATATATATTACATACAATATAAATATATACTACATCCAGTTTCAGCAACAATGGTTTTGCCAAGTACTCTGTTAAACTATGTGTTCAGGAAAGGACAACGCCGTTTAACGACAATGTCATGACAGCAAGCAAGGTTCGAATCTGAATCGTTTTATATTGTGTTAAATCTAGTAAGTCTAACCCCAGGTACATGTTTATATCCAAAAAGTTTTATCTCTGACTTCCTGTAAAAATAGGGGAGCCATGTTCAGGAAAGGATATTTTTAACGTACTTTTGAGTAGCATATGGGAAAGCTGCTTTGTCAAATTTACTTTTGATTTCCCAATTCTAATCTGTTTACACTTGATTACTGGAGTGTATAGCGTCAATTTGACAGGCAATAAGTCGTGTAACCTTTCTTTTAATTCTGGAATAAAATGCCATGTTCAGGAAAGAACATTTTGAAAAAACATTTAAACATAAAGTTTGGTGTACAGATTTTTGGGACATACTTCAACGTCCCTGCAAGTCTGGGTGGTTGCACTGGCATTTATTTTTATTTCTCACTAATTGCAGTTTCTAGAAAATGTGAATGAGACTCCAAATCTTGTGGTGTAGCACCCATGTGAGCTTATAATTTGAGAACCAATGCGTAGAACTGCGTTTTTTTCTGGAGATTGCTACAACATACAGGTTCTTGGGAGACACAATTTTCCCATTTTTCACTTGCAACCTTTCCCGTGAAACTGCCCATTTACAAATCTGAAAACAAAATTCTACAGGAAACAAAACCCGGATATAGAACCAACATGTTCTTCGTTTGATGAAATCTATCGGGTACTTTCTGAAAGGAAACTGCAAATGTTTGCTCCAGTTGACAATTGTTGTTTTAAAAGTGTCTTGTTGTAAGAACTAGTACTAAAAATTTGCACTTTCGTTTTATTAAAGAAACTGATGGGGGGATCAGATTGCTGTTTAACAACCCAGTGAAAGAAACAAGATCTCCCTAGTGTTAACAAGAATGCCAGGGTCAGTGTTGAAGGGCATGTGCATCTCTGATAATTGGTTCAATTGTTAGTATGGAATCATCATTTCACAGCATGAGAAATTGATGTACAGGAATGAGGTGAACAGGAATGAGTCTCTTATAAGGGTATTATTAGCTGTTCCGAACTTTCAGTCGGAACAGCTATTGTAATCGTCCAGATTTTTTTGATTTTTTATTATTAATATTATTATTAGCTGTTCCGAACTTTCAGTCGGAACAGCTATTGTAATCGTCCAGATATATATATATATTTTTTTAGCTCTTCCGAACTTTCAGTCGGAACAGCTATTGTAATCGTCCAGATTTTTATTGTTTTTATTATTATTATTATTATTATTAGCTGTTCCGACCTGTTAGTCGGAACAGCTATTGTAATCGTCGAGATTTTTATTTTTTTTAAATATTATTATTAGCTGTTCCGAACTTTCAGTCGGAACAGCTATTGTAATCGTCGAGATTTTTATTTTACTTCTTATTAGCTATTCCCCAACAAACAGCTATTGTAATCGTCGAGATTTTTATTTTACTTCTTATTATTCTTCCTTTCCCTAAAACCCTATTGACTTAACACTTGACTTTTCTTAGTGTCAAATGTCCCTCTTAGAATTATCAGAACTAGACAATTCATATACTATATAAACCTTATGGCCTGACTTAAATTTTTGACGTAATTAGATTATCACTCTTAATTAATAGTTCACGTGACAGCGGTATGAATATTTAATTAGCCAATCTTGTAACCACTATATGTCAAGAAGTATACATCCAATCCTTAAACTTTTTCGGTTATGGACTTGTCTTGAATTGTAGATGTGCATTCCAGCCTAAAATTTTCAGTCACGTCATCATGACGTCATACGTTTGCGCGTTTTGTTTTCTGTGTACAAAACATATGGCGCTAAAAGTGAAAACGTTTTACTAGTCAAAAACACAATAACTTCAAAATAAGTTATCTGTTCGTTTCCTAAATTTCATGTTCTTTGTTGAAAAATTAACTGATTTTAATAAGAGATGTTTCAGTCCATTAAAAGCAATCAAGGTACGTCTATAATTAACAAATAGATGAAAATCTTGGCGTAGTGGTACAACGTAGTACTTCACAAACTGGATGCAGTCACTTTCAAGTTTTTTTAACCTTCTCTTTGCTTCATGCACTACGGTGTGGACCTATATGAGTTGAGGACTTACTTGAGAAGAGTCTACGACATTGTCGCGAAGTGCGCAGCTTTTTATTTGATTTCTGACCGAGTATTGGACCCATTACTTTGTACATACTCCATTGGATTTGTACACAACCAATACATTTAGATTCCTACGTAGGTTTAGGGTTTTCGTGAGAATGCAGAATTATTCTGTTTCCGCCTAAAATCCCTTTGCACACGTTTTTTCTTTATGCCTAATATTCTAAAGCGTACAGATGAAAGAGTTATCATAAATCGAGTTGAAGCTTAGATGTAATTCTTTATAAAATTCTTAATTGATTAACCACGTGATCTTCATTTGAATATTTCATTATTTAATCTTTGCAGCACCATATCTCAAGAAGCACGCGGCCGATTTTCAAACTTTTTTCAGTTATAGACTCCTTGGCATTGGAGATTAGCCTTGGGAAATCGTGACCCCATGTTGACATTTACTTCGGGGTCAACCAGAAGTGGGACCATAACTCAAGAACTACAAAACCGATTTTCAAACTTTTTTCAGTTATAGACTCCTTGGGCATTGGAGATTAGCCTTGGGAAATCGTGACCCCATGTTGACATTTACTTCGGGGTCAACCAGAAGTGGGACCATAACTCAAGAACTACAAAACCGATTTTCAAACTTTTTTCAGTTATAGACTCCTTGGGCATTGGAGATTAGCCTTGGGAAATCGTGACCCCATGTTAACCTTTACTTCGGGGTCAACCGGAAGTGGGACCATATGTATAGAACTACACAACCGATTTTCATTTTTTCCAGTTATAGACTTCTTGGGCATTTCAGATTAGCCCTGGGAAATCGTGACCCCATGTTGACCTTTACTTCGGGGTCAACCGGAAATGGGACCATATCTCAAGAACTACACAACCGATTTTCAAACTTTTTTTAGTTATAGACTCCTTGGGCATTGGAGATTAGCCTTGGGAAATCGCGACCCCCTGTTGACCTTTACCTCGGGGTCAACCGGAAGTTGGACCATATCTCAAGAAGTACACAACCGATTTTCAAACTTTTTTCAGTTATAGGCTCGTTTTGCATTGGAGATTGAACTTGGGTTACTGTGACCCCGTATTCACCTTTACGTACGGGCTTAACAGGAAGTTCAAAAGTTAAACAAATGATACCTCCTAAAACATGCACAAAATACAGAATCAGTTCATATCTTGAGCTACAAAATAGAATTTCTTAGGTCAGCAGAACGGAACAGCTGTGTGATTGTAAGTTACAATCACTTACATCTAGTTTTTATTATTATTATTCTTTCTTTCCCTAAAACTGTATTGACTTAACATGTGACTCTTTCAAAAGCCATATGTCCCTTTTAGAAAAACAAAACTGTAGTCAAATGTTTTACCATATGAAAGCTTATGTCTTGAACTATTTTTAAGATGTAAATAATTAAAAATTCTTAATTAATTATTCACGTGACAGCGGTATAAATATTTAATTAGTTCTTCTTGTTCAATCATATCTCAAGAAGTATACATCTGATCCTCAAACTTTTTTCAGTTATGGACCTGTCTTGTATTGTAGATCTGCATTCTGGTCTAACATTCTCCGTCATGTCATCATGACGTCATTTGTTGGCGCGTTTTCGTTCTGTGTACAAAACACATGGCGCTGAAAGTGTAAATGTTTTGACAGTCAAAAACACGATATTTTCAATTAAAATTACTAATTAGTTTCCTAAATTACATAAACTGTTTTGAAAAGTTAATTGCTTTTAATAAGAGATGTTCCTGGTCATTAAAACTAATCAAGTACAATCTTTTCCACAATAATTAACGATTAAGTGACAAATCGGACACCATGGCTATCCATTCTGATTGCGCAATCACGGCAAGGCGTTGGAGATTTCCTTGATATTGGATTCCTAACCGGTAGATGACCCTTTGCTTTGTGCACAGCCCATTCGATTTGTACATGAGCAACACATGTACATGTAATTCCTACGAAGGTTTAGGGTTTTCGTGAGAATGCAGAATTATTCTTTGTTTCCGCCTAAAATCCCTTAGCGTTTGTACACGTTTTTTTCTTTAAGCCTAATAATTTAATCTAAGCGTAAAGATGAAAGAGTTATTACATATATCGAATTGAAGCTTAGACCATAAGCTTAACTCTAAATTAATTAAGATCTTTATTTGAATATTTAATTAATTAATCTTTGCAGCACCATATCTCAATCAGTACAGGGCCGGTTTTCAAACTGTTTTCAGTTATAGACTCCTTGGGCATTGGAGATTAGCTTTGAGAAATTGTGACCCCATGTTGACCTTTACTTCGGGGTCAACCGGAAGTGGGACCATATCTCAAGAAGTACGCAACCGCTTTTCAAACTTTTTCAGTTATAGACTCCATGGGCATTGGAGATTAGCCTTGGGAAATCGTAACCCCATGTTGACCTTTAATTCGGGGTCAACCGGAAGTGGAACCATATCTCAAGAACTACACAACCGATTTTCAAACTTTTTCAGTTATAGACTCCATGGGCATTGGAGATTAGCCCTGGGAAATTTTGACCCCATGTTGACTTTTAATTCGGGGTCAACTGGAAGTGGGACCATATCTCAAGAAGTATACAACCGATTGTCAGACTTTTTTCAGTTATAGACTCCATGGGCATTGGAGATTAGATTGGGAAAACGTGACCCCATGTTGACCTTTACTTCGTGGTCAACCGGAAGTGGGACCATATCTCAAGAACTACACAACCGATTTTCAATTTCTTTTCAGTTATAGATCCTTTGAGAATTAAAGTTTGAACTTGGGTAACCCTGACCCCATGTTGACCTTTCTTCCGGGGTCAACCGGAAGTGGGACTATATCTCAAGAACTACACAGCAATGTTCAATTTTTTCAGTTATAGACCCTTTGACCATTGAAGATTAATCTTGGATTACCGTGACCCCATGATGACCTTTACTTCAGGGTCAACTGGAAGATGGACCATATCTTAAGAAATGTACACCTGATTTTCAACCTTTTTTCAGTTATAGACACATTGGGCATTGAATATTAACCCTGGGTTATCTTGACCCTAAATTGACCTAAACTTCCGGTTTAACCGGAAGTTGGACCATATCTCAAGAAGTACACATCCGATATTTAAACCTGTTTCAATTATATGCTTCTTGGCATTGAATGTTTGCCTTGTGTTACAATGACCCCATATTGACCTGAACTTCCGGGTCAACCGGAAGTGCGACCAAATCTCAAGTACTACGCACCCAATTTTCAATTTCATTTCAGTTATGAACCTTTTGTGCATTGAAGATTTGCCTTGGGTTACCGTGACTCGTATTGACCTTTACTTCTGGGTCAACCGGAAGTGGGACCGTATCTCACGAACTACACAGCCGATTTTAATTTCTTTTCAGTTGTAGACCCTTTAGGCATTGAAGAATGAACTTGGGTTAACGTGACCCCAAGTTGAACTTTACTTCAGGGTCAACCGGAAATGGAACCATATCTCAAGAACTACACAACCGATTTTCAATTTCTTTTCAGTTACAGACTCATTGAGCATTGAAGATTGAACTTGGGTTACTGTGACCCTGTGTTGACCTTTACTTACAGGCTTTACAGGAAGTTCAAAAGTTAAACAAATGATACCTCCTAAAAACATGCACAAAATACAGAATCAGTTCATGTCTTTGGCTACAATAGAACTTCTTAGGTCAACAAGACGGAACAGCTATGTGATTGTTAATAACAATCACTATCTCTAGTTATTATTATTATTCGTTCTTTCCCTAAAATCGTATTGACTTAACATGTGACTTTTCAAAAGCCATTATGTCCTTTTTAGAGTTATTAAAAATGAACAAATCATAGACCATATTAAAGCTTACGCCCTTACTTAAATTTAAGATGTGATTAGATTAAAACTCTTAATTAATTATTCACGTGACAGCTGTGTGAATATTTAATTAGTTCATGTTGTTCTAATCATATCTCAAGAAGTATACATCCGATCCTCAAACTTTTTTCAGTTATGGACCTGTCTTGTATTGTAGATGTGCATTCTGGTCTAACATTCTCCGTCACGTCATCATGACGTCATTTGTTGGCGCGTTTTCGTTCTGTGTACAAAATACATGGCGCTGAAAGTGTAAATGTTTTGACAGTCAAAAACACGATATTTTCAATTAAAATTACTAATTAGTTTCCTAAATTACATAAACTGTTTTGAAAATTGTATTGCTTTTAATAAGAGATGTTCCTGGTCATTAAAACTAATCAAAGTGCAATCTTTTCCACAATAATTAACGATTAAGTGACAAATCGGACACCGTGGCTATCCATTTTGATTGCGCAATCACGGCAAGGCGTTGGAGATTTCCTTGATATTGGATTCCTTACTGGTAGAGGACCCATTGCTTTGTGCACAGCCCATTCGATTTGTACATGAGCAACACATGTACATGTAATTCCTACGAAGGTTTAGGGTTTTCGTGAGAATGCAGAATTATTCTTTGTTTCCGCCTAAGATCCCTTAGCGTTTGTACACGTTTGTTCTTTAAGCCTAATATTCTAAGCGTAAAGATGAAACAGTTATATCATATATCAAATTGAGGCTTACACCATAAGCTTAACTCTAAATTAATTAAGATCTTTATTTGAATATTTAATTAGTTAATTTTTGCAGCACCATATCTCAAGAAGTACAGGGCTGATTTTCAAACTGTTTTCAGTTATAGACTCCTTGGGCATTGGAGATTAGCTTTGGGAAATTGTGACCCATGTTGACTTTTACTTCGGGGTCAACCGGAAGTGGGACCATATCTCAAGAAGTACACAACCGATTTTCAAACTTTTTCCAGTTATAGACTCCATGGGCATTGGAGATTAGCCCTGGGGAATTGTGACCCCATGTTGAGCTTTACTTCGGGGTCAACCGGAAGTGGGACCATATCTCAAGAACTACACAACCGATTTTCTAACTTTTTCAGTTATAGACTCCATGGGCATTGGAGATTAGCTTTGGGAAATTGTGACCCCATGTTGACCTTTACTTTGGGGTCAACCGGAAGTGGGACCATATCTCAAGAAGTACAAAAATGATTTTCAAACTTTTTTCAGTTATAGACTCCATGGGCATTGGAGATTAGCCCTGGGAAATTGTGACCCCATGTTGACCTTTACTTCGGGGTCAACCGGAAGTGGGACTATATCTCAAGAACTACACAACCGATTTTCAAACTTTTTTTAGTTATAGACTCCATGGGCATTGGAGATTAGCCCTGGGAAATTGTGACCCCATGTTGACCTTTACTTCGGGGTCAACTGGAAGTGGGACCATATCTCAAGAAGTACACAACCGATTTTCAAACTTTTTTCAGTTATAGACTCCATGGACATTGGAGATTAGCCCTGGGAAATTGTGACCCCATGTTGACCTTTACTTCGGGGTCAACCGGAAGTGGGACCATATCTCAAGAACTACACAACCGATTTTCAAACTTGTTTCAGTTATAGACTCCATGGGCATTGGAGATTAGCCTTGGGTTACCCTGACCCCATGGTGACCTTTACTTCCGGTTCAACCGGAAGTGGGTCTTTATCTCAAGAACTACACAGCAATTTTCAATTTTTTTTTCAGTTATAGACCATTTGACCATTGAAGATTAAACTTGGATTACCGTGACCCCATGATGACCTTTACTCCAGGGTCAACCGGAAGTTGGACCATATCTCAAGAAATATACACCTGATTTTCAACCTTTTTCAGTTATAGACTCATTGGGCATTGAATATTAACCCTGGGTTTTCTTGAACTTCAGTTGACCTAAACTTCTGGTTTAACCGGAAGTTGGACCATATCTCAAGAAGTACACATCCGATATTCAACCTTTTTTCAATTATATGGTTCTTGGCATTGAATGTTAGCCTTGTGTTACAATGACCCCATATTGACCTGAACTTTAACCTGTTCAGTTAACCGGAAGTGGGACCGTATCTCACGAACTACAAAGACGATTTTAATTTTTTTCAGTTATAGACCCTTTGGGCATTGAAGAATAAACTTGGGTTAACGTGACCCCATGTTGACCTTTACTTCAGGGTCAACCGGAAATGGAACCATATCTCAAGAACTACACAACCGATTTTCAATTTCTTTTCAGTTATAGACTCATTTAGCATTGAAGATTGAACTTGGGTTACTGTGACCAAGTGTTGACCTTTACTTACAGGCTTAACAGGAAGTTCAAAAGTTAATCAAATGAAACCTCTTAAAAGCATGCACAAAATACAGAATCAGTTCATGTCTTGGGCTACAATAGAACTTCTTCGGTCAACAGAACGGAACAGCTATGTGATTGTTAATAACAACCACTATCTCTAGTTATTATTGTTATTTTGGAAGGTTCAACAAACACACCCTACAAACTACAACCCGCATGTTAAAATTTGATTACATTCAGTGCTCAATCAAAATAAGCCTTTAAGGCATAATATTTTGATTGCAGCAATTGATAAGCAATCTATGATTAGTGGGAGTGCTTTTCCTTGACTTTTGTAACTTTTTCAGACAGAGCTGTTTTTCTGGAAGATTTGTAGTGGTCTGAAATGTTTAAGTTCTTTGTATGAGGTTGGTATGAGCTTCCGGATAGAAAATAATTATTTTCCACAAGGCGCAGTTACTTTCTTTGCCCCTTCCCCCAAATTTTCCCCCATTCCCACCTAAATTTTTTCTCTTATGGCCGAAATTAAATCTAACCCCAAACACTTGCACCCACATTTATGCAATGATGTTCATGTTGTGAATAGTAAACTCAATTATTTCATAAAGCTGGTTTAAGTCCATCATAGTGGTAACCCAATGCTTTTTTCGTAATACAAAATTTACATTCAAGAAAAAAATTCCCTCCTTACAGTATGTTTAAGCTTACCCTCTTCACCCCCCCCCCTCCCTCAGACTAACAGGTCTTTACTTTGACTTTAAGCCAGTTCAAAGGATCTGTTTGGTGTAATATGGAACACTGTGAGTATCTCAATGTCCACAGTTTTCTTACATTCTTAGTCTCAAAGCACTCAATAAAATTGCTGTCATTCCTCTTTGTTTTTGTTTTTGTTTGTTGTTTGTATGGCACATCAAAAGAGGTAGTACCTCTTAAAACGTTCTTAAATTAAAGGAAACTTTGAAAAAAAGCAGGAGCGAAAAGCAAAGATTTGTTTTTACATTGGCTTATTTTAAGCAAGTGTAAGAGCAAAATTGATGTACTCTGAACATACTGTGATAATTTTAAATAAGTTTAGCATGCTTACCATCCTTATTCAGAGTTATGGTTGTTATCCTTTCCGTTGTTGTCCCAAGGTCTATCTCACAGTAGAAAGCACCAATTCTATAAAGACAACCTGTAGTACCAGGACTATCAGCACAAGAGCAGCTACCACTTGGACAGTTCATACGTTGTCTTGCGTATGCTGTGTATGTATTTATAGATGGGACACAGGAGCATGATTCTGGCAGATTGGCTCCACCAGGGCCAGTTGTTACTGTTCTTCCAAATGAAACATGAGCACTAACTACCTCCTTCCCTTTGTAGCCACCGATAAATTGACCATCAACAGAACTTGAAAGCACTGGGACCAAATTCAAGCATGTAAAGTCCACAAGTTCACCTGCAAATAAAAACAAGAAAAGAGAAATATGTCATGTACTCTATGCAACATCAGGGTCATACCTAGTGGCAGTCTACATTTCCCCCTGAAGGGTTCAAAGGTCATGTCTTGGAAGTCAAACTAACCCCTTTTTAACTTTATCTTTTTCATTAAAACTCGATCACCAATATTGATGAAACTTTAACACTGGGTTTGTTTGTTTGTTTTGTTATTGAAAACTACATGTAGAGGGTTGGGTTTGAATTTTCCTCTTCCAAATACGATGCTATACTTTGAATCGTATGTCCTCTTTATACGCATTGAAGAAAGGGACAGCAGCCCATTCCTTGAGAAATATCAGCAAACACGAATGAGCAGTATTCTAATGGCTACCAACTTTTACCAAACTTTAAAGCAATGAGAGGGCCCCAATTGATCAGCTGTGCAGGATGTGTCACCCTCGCCAGACACGGTTTTAAAAAAAATTAAATGTAGCAGGCATTCCTGTTTGGCAAACTTAGTGTGCTAATGAGGGCACCACAGTAACGAGGAGCTTCACAGACTAACCAACATTTTAAGCAAGTTGTGTATTTTATTCCCACTTCCCCCATTTACCATTTTTGAGCACAAGTGCTGCTGCATTATTTGGGTTTTTTTTTTAAAGGCAAAATAGCCAGGATCCAAAATTATTTAATTTATTAAAATAGAACACGACCACGGAACATCTGACTGGCACCCCTCAAACAAAGAAATTGAGTAATGAGGGACGCTGTCAGATAACTCAGTAAACTCAGCTGGTAGGGCATAGTCCAGCTCGTACATCAAAAATCCAACTTTTGTCAATTTTTCTTTATTCAGCCCACTATCAAAAATTTTTGTTGACAAAAACATGTATTGTTAGTACTAGATTCTACAAGAATAACATTTTGTATTAATTAGTTTATTATATTTTCACTCTGTGGGCCATTTAGTTTCGGACCTGATACTTCACAGCGGCAACACAGGCAATCACCTCCATGCACCTGGTTAGTGACTTGGTGCCCCTTATTTTAATTCTTTGGACAATATAGTTTTGTACAGAGAGTGTCCCAAGAAGGGCAACATAAGTCAAAAACTTTCATCACAAAGATATGTACATTTAAATTGCCCTTTAAAAGACACAATTTCTTTGTCCTCACTTTCTCCCCCCCCCCCCCAATCCTACTCTGGTGCTGTTGCTGCTCAGACCTGACAATGTATTATCCTACTTTCAGATCAGTTGCAAACTATCAATATAAAAAAATTGAGGGTGACACCAATTATTTACACCCCTTGCAAAAATAGCAAGGCCAAAAAGGAAACAGATTTCAGTCATTAAAACATTTTTGGGAGGAAGTTGTCATTGGTCCAAGACCACAGCTACATGAGATTACAATGCCATTCTGTTTTTACCACAGGAAGGAAAGGTGACCTGAGATCGATCTGTAACAGCTCTGTAAAAACACTGATTCAACTTGGCTGTGTAGTGGAGGAGGTCGCTGCTGCTTATCTTAACAATGCGTGTTATTTTTTCAGTCTATCATATAAAAACACTTACTTACTGAAGCACCAATTTAGTTTCCTTTTAACTATCTCAAAGATCTCTCATTTGGTAAATGTGTCGATTGAATATAGACAAATTGTTTTTGTTTTAAGCAAAACAATTGTATAAACTCAAGCTTGCAGATCACATATCTGGCAGAGTCTTCCCTGGTCAAAAGGTCAAGGGTTCTTCAAACATAAATTTTGTCAGCTTTTCAAGTTTCAATTAAGAACAGAACAAATGAGTGACATTGAATTTTTTGATGAACAGTACTGAGGCTGAATGACGCAGGAGCGGATCATTCATCGGGACATGCTGGCAGAAATCAACATTCTTCCTTCTTCCTTCCTGAAAAGTGCAGCCTCACATATGTGAGGATATGATGCACTGCGTGTTGCGCATGAGTCCAAGTAAAAATAGTAGGACATGCTGTTGAGTGCGGAAATATGTACAGATAGCGCAATATATTGCAGAGGAATTCATCTGCAATTCCGATTCCAGACTTCACACTTTTGGAAGATTTCGCTAGAAACTAATAACAGATAAGATATGTTGGTGATTAAAGTTATATGTGGGCACTTTCAAGCCAAAAGTGGACATGACTCAAAAAAATAAAATTATATTTTTCTTATTTCTTCACACTTTCATGTTCCGATGAATCTGACCAGCATGTCCCGATGAATCTGTAAAATCAAAATCATAGACTAATTTTTCATTGTTCTCTCTATTTGCCCTCAAGTCATCACCATTTTTTATTTGTTTGTTTATTTTTATTTGTTCTGATAGTGTATTTTTAAGTGGACAAATCCTGTATAACTTAGATATTCTTTAAATGGACCCATTGTTTTAAACATAAGCAGTTGTCCGTAAAATTTGATAAATTTGTTATCTTTGAAATATGGTATACAAGAAAGATTCGTCAAATTTTAATCAACATCCTTCATTTTTCTTTTAATCGCATACTTTATTGTTACGCACATAGCTGGAAATGTATGTTACTGGAAGTGGCCTTAAAAAAAGGATGATAAACATTCTATCTGCAAAATTAAATGATGAACAAGTGAAAGAACCTATTATAAGCAACCATGGACTTTACAAGTTTCCTGAACCAAAGCAAATTTTTTACTTATCATAGAATCCATTAGAGTTTATTTGTTTTTGTTTTAGGATACCAACAAAAATTTTGTTGGTGTCCTAAAACAAAAACAAATAAAATGAGTAATGTTTTTGCATGTCCTCTGCGTGTAGCACGAGTTACCGATGTTTGCAGCTGTCCCATGCATACAAAAGTTAACAATTTTTTTTGGTCAAAATATTATGAGGATCTAGCCTTGAATGTTGGTTGTTAAAATTCAAAAAATAAAGATTCCAACCAAATATGTTTAATATCTGGCGCATAAAGTACATATATGTATGTAAAAGGACACCTTTAAGTGTAGCACGCGTTACAGTGGAATTGCCCATAAGAATAAAATATCATGTATGTTGGGCTTTTATTAGTGTCGCTTGTTCTATCTCTCTCTGAGCCTTGAATGTTGGTTGTTAAAATTCAAAAAATAAAGATTCCAACCAAATATGTTTAATATCTGGCGCATAAAGTACATGTATGTAAAAGGACACCTTTAAGTGTAGCACGCGTTACAGTGGAATTGCCCATAAGAATAAAATATCATGTATGTTGGGCTTTTATTAGTGTCGCTTGTTCTATCTCTCTCTGAACCAAGTCCAAGTTTTATATATAAACATTTATAGCAAGGAGAGCTTTTCTAGGTCGTTCAAACATGCTAAAACCCAACAGCTTCAGGGGGCTCCGCCCCCTGAACCCCCGCCAACGGCTTCGCCCCTGGACCCCACCAGGGGCCCTTGAGCGGGCCCCTGGACCCCACACCGTAAATGATCCTGCTGTACCCCCCCCCCACATTTCAAGACGGATTGACGCCCCTGATTGGACCAGCAAGACCATAAAAAGCTATCAATTTCACATTATAAAGTCTTTTTATTTGAACAAGAACTAAAGAAGATTTAATCTCATTCTTATAGATAATACTAGCACATACAAAAATGCCTTTAGGGCAGTTTTACGGGAAAGGTTGCAAAACGAAAAATGGGAAATCAATACTTTATTTGATGGGAAGACTTTGTTGGAATCTGCTGGGTTTTGTTTCACAAGAACCTGTATGTTGTAGAAATCTCCACAAAAAAATTCACAGTTCGACACTTTGCGGTTCTCAAATTATAAGCTCACATGGGTGCTAAACCACAAGATTTGGAGTCTCATTCACATTTTCTACAAACTGCAATTAGTGAGAAATACAAATAAATGCCAGTGCAACCACCCAGACTTGCAGGGACGTTGAAGTATGTCCCAAAAATCTGTACACCAAACTTTATTAGGATTGGCCAATTTGTTTTTTTAGTTATGCCGTTTTGAGTGTGGTTAAATGTTTTTTTCAAAATGTCCTTTCCTGAACATGGTATTTCATTCCAGAATTAAAAGAAAGGTTACACGACTTATTGCCTGTCAAATTGACGCTATACACTCCAGTATTCAAGTGTAAAAAAAATTAGAATTGGGAAATCACAAGTAAATTTGACAAAGCAGCTTTCCCATATGCTACTCAAAAGTACGTTAAAAATGTCCTTTCCTGAACATGGCTCCCCTATTTTTACAGGAAGTCAGAGATGAAACTTTTTGGATATAAATATGTACCTGGGGTTAGACTTACTAGATTTAACACAATATAAAACGATTCAGATTCGAACCTTGCTTGCTGTCATGACATTGTCGTTAAACGGCGTTGTCCTTTCCTGAACACATAGTTTAACAGAGTACTTGGCAAAACCATTGTTGCTGAAATTGGATGTAGTATATATTTATATTGTATGTAATATATGTTTTAGAATTAAAACCAATAAAATGGCAAGAAAGTGTTAGTGTTTTGTTCTTACAGGTCATTTACTGACTCATGTTTACACACAAAAGGAGTACACATGGTGCATATACATTTATCTGTATAAGTCACACTTAAATCCAATATTTGTCAGGAATTAGACAATTTATAGTTTCTTATCATCCCTTCCACAACATTCATGCATTAGTTTGAGTCAATTTAATTAAAATTTACTGTTTAGTCTAGTTTTTGTGTATTAAAGTGTTCAGGAAAAGACACATTTTTTAAAACAAGTTTAACATTATCCTGATATACACTGTTTTAACAGATCTTTCTGTGTGTGCAGCCATTTAATTTGTTAGTTTTGCCAAAAATTTTGAAAAAAGAGCATTTTGTTTGTAGCTAGGGAAGAGTGAAATCATACTACATTGTATCCATGTGCAAGCAAAACATGAGATGTAACCAAGTGTGATGACAAAAAAACATTTTGTATGTTAATAATCAATGGTGCAGTAATTTCAAAGTAAGGACAACAGTTTGCAACTCGAACATTGAACTACTTTGTGTGTCCTTCAGACCATACTATCTCCCAAGGGAATTCAATCAAGTCCACATCTTCCTTGTGTATATTGCGCCGGATGCTGATGCAAACGAGGCAGCAGGTGTGATATATGACATAGTTCAACGGATGGAGGACTCTTCACCAGACTCACAAAAATTCATTCTTGGTGACTTCAACCATTGCAACATCAGCGGAACCTGTCCCCATTACCCCGAGGCTACGAGGGGAGACAACATACACTGCACAAACTGGGGTGTTAAATTGATTCTTTCTGGTAATATGTGACAACACCAACATGGTGTTATTTATCCCCATTACTATATCGTTGGTGAAATTAACACCGTGTCGGTGTTGTCACATATAGATACCAAGAGAATCAATTTAACACCCCAGTTTTTGCAGTGTACTCGACCGCTGCTATGGTTCAGTGAAGGATGCCTATAATGTCAATCATTAGACCAGGTATTGGCCGGTCTGACCATAACATTGTCCATCTTTCGCCTAAATATAAACAAAAACTGAACACGGAAAAACTCCGGGAAAAAAGTCATCAGAATATGGAACAAAAAATCAATTGAAAAACTGCAAACATGTTTTGAAATCACCGATTGGGAAGTACTTCTGAATGGATCGGAAAACATCGATGAGGCGACGGACGTAATCAACGAATATGTAAATTTCTGTCAAGATCTACATATTCCAGTAAAGATGATTAAAATATATCCTAACAATAAGCCCTGGCTCTCAAATGAACTAAAAGCTATACTCGCTGAGAAGAAACAAGCTTTTCAAATGAAAGACCAAAATAAACTTAAAGAACTTAAATCAAAACTGTCATCAACAATTAAGAAAGCCAAACAAAACTACAGGGACAAAATGGAAAACTGCTTTAAGACAAATAATCCACAAGAGGCCTGGCAGGGCCTACAAAACATAACAGGTTTTTCTAAAAAGAAAAAATATGACCCATTTGCAAACTTAGAAAACCCCTTTGTCTACAGCAAACGAACTGAATACATTCTACAGTCGCTTCGACACTCAAAGCTTCAGTGATCAGAACTCATCACAATGCTTGGTTTTATCCACTGACAAGGAAAGCCAGCATATTGTTATCGAAGTCAGAGAAGTCGAAAAACTTTTCAACAACTTAAATCCCCGTAAAGCAGCTGGTCCGGATAAAATCTCTGGAAGGGTACTTAAACTATGTGCCAAACAACTCGCAGTTCCCTATACTCAGTTATTTTCCAGCAGTCAACAGACTCCCGCTTAATTCCATTTTGTTGGAAATCTGCTACTGTTGTTCCAGTACCAAAGCGAGCTCGACCATCTGAGTTAAACGATTATTGACCAATTGCATTAACGTCACTGACAATGAAGTGTTTAGAGAGAATCATCATGCGATTTCTTCTACAGCCGCTACTCAACCACATTGATAAATTCCAATTCGCCTACCAACCGAACAAATCTGTAGATGATGCAGTTCTTTGTCTGGTCAATGCTATCCAGAAACATGTCGATAAGGCTGGCTGTTATGCTCGGGCAACGTTTATTGACTTTTCATCCGCATTCAATACTATCCAACCTTGTTGACTACTAGAAAAGCTACAAAACCTGAATGTCAACCCATCTCTCATTCTATGGATAAGTGATTTTTTAAAGGATCGGACTCAGCGTGTAGTGGTGAATAACACTTTATCTAAACAAATAACAATGAATACGGGCGCCCCTCAAGGGTGTGTTCTTTCACCATTGCTTTTTATTCTGTATACGAATGATTACATCAATAACTCTAACAATGTCAGTATTTTTAAATATGCTGATGATACTGTGATTGTAGGTTTTCTCAAAGATAGTGAACTAAATTATAGAAATACCATTCATAACTTTGTTACATGGTGTAGCGACAATTTTCTGAAGTTAAACACCGAGAAGACAAAAGAGATGATCTTTGACTTCAGAAAGTCCAAACCTCATTTAAATTGTATTGCAATTAACAACGATGATACTGATATTGTCCATTCCTACAAGTATTTAGGAACAACCATTGATAGTACCCTATCATGGTCTGACCATTGTAAATCTCTTGTCGCCAAAGGACAACAGCGTCTATACTTTCTTAGGCAATTGAAATCATTCAGGGTCGATAAAACTATCATGAGGCTTTTTTATACTTCAGTCATCGAGAGTGTCATCTTGTACAGCTGTTGTGTATGGTTTAGTAGTGCAAGAAAAGGGGATTTAGTGAAGATTCAGAGAGTTGCTAAGCGGGCGGGTAAGATGTTTGGTAGAGAACAGGACATAAGTGCAATCTGTCATGAACGTATCTTAACTATTTATAAGGCCAAGTCAATTTTAACTAATAACACACATCCATTACATGAATTTTATGAGGAAATGAGGTCTGGTAGGAGGTTGAGAAGTCTAAAATGCAGAACCAGTAGATATTTAAACTCTTTTTTACCGCACTCTATTCGTATGTTTAATGTCAGTCAGTAAATTCTATGGCGATAAAGTATACAAGCCGTAGGAAAAGAAGGAGAGGGGTGGGGGGGGGGGCATAGACCAGTTTTTAAAAACCTCTAGGGTTAGGGTTTGCTGGACAAACCCATTTCTTAATCTGTGTTTTTATTGAGTTTTATATTTGTATGCCCTCCTGTGGATGGATTTTATTTAATTGTGTGTTATAGTTTGTTATTTGTAGTTTTAATTCTTTTTATACTATGGGCATGTTTGACAATGTAAATTTCAATTATATGGACAATAAATAATGAATTGAATTGAATTGAATTGTATTCGATATGCATCATATGGACAGGTTCTTTTATATGCAAAGAAAATTGTAGGCCCATACGCACTCAAATATTCAGAAAGCTTAAGGTTTTGTCATTAATGAAGTTTCTCCCCATGTTAAGTTAGAATCATGTATTGAACAGCAAGCTTTTAAAAACATTGGAGACTTCATGTCCAGTTCTTTATTATAGGGGGGAGCAAAAACAAATGGTTAAGGGCAAAGCCACAAGTGTAGGTAGGGGAGCACGACGGATAGGAGGGAGGGTGTGACTGTGAGAAAGGAGAATGAATGCCGCAGAATTAATCTTTAGTGAATAAGCGATGTAATGCGTAAATTTAAAACTATTACCAGTGGTATCCAGGGAAAGAGTAGCATTGTGAAATTTGGTCTCTGGTAATAAACCATCCTATGACTGTTTGGATGTTGTTTTGGTGGGAGACTATGGTCTCTGTTTTTTGAAAAGTCAATAGGCGATAAACAGACCTTTTCTTTGATATATGCATGTACCCACACAGAAGAAAAAGTTGTTTTTGTAGGGGAAGGGGTGGGATGGGGAAAGAGATGTTAGAACTTACTTAAATGAAATTGTTTTTAGATGAAAGTTTTCAGAGTTAAGAGTTATAAATTCACAGTTGGTTTTGATGCGGTGTTTCAGAATATTTGAATTTAAAGTTACTTCAAAGTCATACTGATTGAATGTTTGTTAGATTTAAGTGAAATTTACCAGAGCTTTGTTCATTGATGTGCCTATTCCTTAGATCCCATTTTGTTAACATAAAAAAACCTTGCCGACTGAAAAGTGTTCACTGGATATGTTGAATTATCTAGGCATTTCTTTGTGGGGCATACATGTACATGTATCAATGTCTCAATTTAAAGTTATGTTTTCACCAGCAGTGATTTTTTACATTTGAAGCAATAGACATTACTTCAGTTTACTGTCATGTACATATGCAAGGTTCTATGCTTAACCTTGTTAAAATTGTGTCCTTTCCTGAACAAAAAACACAAAAGTTAATTGCAGCATAAACAAAGTACAAACTGACCTGCTTTACAAATGTACCTCTCAACTCTAGAAACCTTTTTGTTTCTTCTAACAAATAATTTACTTTAAAGTGCCTTGGATATTTACCTATACATGTACATTTAGTATGCTGATAATGCGTAGTTATGCATGATGGAGGCTTCATACATTCTATCAGCTTTATTGCATTCTCTTTAACAAACTATGTTCTTGTTTTAGAAATAACGGTTACAAGTTGGCAAACAATAGCAGTAAACGGCACAGGCTTTAAACACAATTAAGAAGTTGCTCTGGCTCTATACACTGATTGAACGCAGCGGGGTTGTTCAGTTCTCTTCCACCGTGTCCCGTGTGCCAAAAAAGGGATTTAGGGAAAAATACAAAACCCGTGATTTTAACTATCTCCGTCAATGACCGTCTCAAAATATTGATAATTGATAAATATAATGACCATAGCAAGTCTGTCACGAAGCAAATCATTTTCGACTGCCCACTTACCGTTTACAGAACTCGAAAGAAGTAAAATTACTACCCGGAAGTAAGTAAGCCCAGCGTGCATTCTTAATTTCGCCATGATCGACCGGTGTTCAATTTTGTAAAGTGTGTGATGTTACATTGTTGTGCATGCATATCTTATCGTCTGCTCGTTTGTCAAACTTTCCGAAAAAGAGGGCAAGTCAACTTTGTCACTGGGGTATAAATAAAATAAAATTAAATCAAAGTGCATAAATATTTTTTATTAAGCTATTTAATATCATGTAAGGTGTCCTTAATAAATGAATTCACATATTTAATTCCTAGACTATTTCCGTTACTTAGATACAAGGTTTGACAGTAAAAACCATGTAAACACTTTATTTTTTTAATGTCTTACCCATACTATATAATCGACGAGTTTATGATAACGTCACCTTTCTTTCCAAGTTCCTGCCTAGTGGGGGAGCTGTATTGTGTCATTCTAGACTTGATTTCAAGTCTGAGATCGCAGTTATTCCTCTGCATCAGCCACGAAAAACGCCCCCACAGATTAGCTATCACGCACCCCAACTCGCAATCTCAGACTTGACCCCCTTGCGTTTATGTATATTCATGTATTCAAAGAGAAATTAAAATAATCAAGCGTATGCCAGGGAGCTGCCCAATCAGGAGACGGCAGAAACCTTACTGGCAGCGTCTATTACTAACATGCTGAACTCGCTTAAAATTGTTGCTTTATGTTCATTCGATATTAAATTTGTATAGTCCTTGGTACGTAGACAGTTTTTAAAATGCATAGATAAGTTTAATGA
Organism: Pisaster brevispinus; assembly: GCA_023634235.1. Lineage (NCBI taxonomy): Eukaryota > Metazoa > Echinodermata > Asteroidea > Forcipulatida > Asteriidae > Pisaster > Pisaster brevispinus. The sequence continues at coordinate 2,037,881 of JAMKCF010000029.1, read as the reverse complement.
GATCTTAATGTATTAAAAACACATAACAAAATACATGATTCCTACTCCGCGATAACAGTTGCACCCTACAGTTTAAATGGAAGAGCTCACAACCTATCTCGTAGATGGTTTTGTTTTAATATTTAGTTATCGAAGGTTTTTTTGCGATTCCGACCAATCAGATTGTTCCGTCCACTTTGGACTAATTCGCCATAGGGTGTGTACAAACCGTTGAACAATGGTCCCAAGTCTGTGATCGTAGACTAATGACGGAGGTTAATCTACAAGAGGGCGCTATTTCAGGCAATAATGTATTGGCTATCGGGTAGACTAAAAGCCACGATCGCAGACTTGGAACCAAGTCAAGTGTCATTCTTGAATGTAAGCCGCAAAAAAGAGGCTGTATACATTAATATGAGTTATTCCGAAACTGGAGTTTTAACAAGCCGTAAGTTGCCCTGGACAAAAAAGTGCACCCTTTTGTGCTCCTTAAAATGTTACCCTATCTTCGGCCGCTGGACAACAATTTTCATCTTTAACAGAAACTTGAAACTGGTTTTTGTTTCTAGGAAAAATACCAAAGTAAATGCGCTATACTAGTGTCTATGGGGGAAAAAAAGTTGCGGAATATAAAATAATTATAAGAGCAGCACCGTCGTATTAGTCAAATTATTCATTATTCAGCAGAAATGTTTTTTGCTTAGCCACTTTTTGTGCTGACTGATTATCCTAACAGTACACGAGTAAAGTGTCATACTTAGCTAGAATAATTTTCCCTCAAAGATCCTACCTCCTAAAATTTCACATTGTCATTTTTTCTTCAAATTGTTCTGTTTACTTTTAATAATTATTGTATTATAAATTGTATAATATTAATAAGGGTGTCCCCCTTAAAAAAAGTAAACAAACAAACAAGCAAACAAACAAAAACAAGCACAAACAGACAGAGATAGACAGACAGACGAACATGCTTAGGAGAGCTACATTGTGGGCTTTCCACAGGTGTTGTCTATGATCCCTTTTCTTTAATCTTCCCTGTTAAAAACATTGTGGGCACAGCCCCACAATGTAAAAAAAGCCCACAACTACACATCCTACCTAAAACTCACCCCACAATGTATCTCTCGTCCGCCCAACTAGACAGCCCAACAGACAAACAGACAAACAACCCAACAAACACCCCCACACACCCGCCCGCCCATTTGGCTGTGTGGTTTTGTGGTAATTTGCGATAGGTGTGGTGATTTTGACCATGACATGTCATAGACCTTATCGCCAATCCGCCTGGTTGATTTTGCTGAATGGCCGAAAGGCATTCTGGGAAGGGAAAGGGGCCTACTGTGCTCCCTTTTCCTTCCCACAACACCTTTCGGCCATTCAGCAAAATCAACCAGGCGGATTGGCGATAAGGTCTATTATCAAGGAACTACACAAAAATACCCCAAAGTATAGACTCAAAGCAGGGCACAAAAGCAAAAATAAGATTCTATTTTATGTCACACAAGGCCAGTGAGGGTAGGGTAGAGTAGGTGGGGTGGGGTTTGGGGGCCTCAAATGGACACTATGGCTGCTGCAGACACCATACGACAATCACACAAACTAGTAGCAATTAGACTACCTAAATCAACTTGGGCTCAATTAATTATAACTAATAATTCACCCGTTTAAGTCTCCAAGGTAATCAACTCTTGACTTAAGATTCTTAATCAACGTAGAGAGAACCATCTTGACTCCACACAGACGCTCAACAGGGACCGAATTTATACAGAGAAAGTAAACTACATTGTATGTAGCCCAACCAAGCAGACGATAAAATGGCCCCCATGTAATTGTAAAAAAAAGGTGTAAACTGAATAACAAGTTTGCAGCACGTAGGCCCTAAATCGTGAAAAGCAGTCAGACACCATGTTAAAGTCCGTCTGGTGAAAAAGAATGCAATTCGTGTGTACTTACATTTCACAATGTTGCAGTCAAACAGGCCTAAAAAGCTTGGAATTCGCAGTCACGTTTAGCGGACAGTTAATGTCCTTTCTGCACACGGCGCCATTACAGCTAGCTTTCCATTCCTGCTTGGCGGTCACTGAAGCAAATGTGTGTCCTTTCCTTGTGATCAAACCAACAACACTGGCTATAATCACTTCCTCTGTAGCATTCTTGTGTTGTTTTGACACTCTCTGGTCCTCCAGCAAACACTAAAATCACTCTAAACTCATTCAAAATTTGGATTTTCCCGCTGCAAATAACCTTTCACCTTGCCGTCCTCATTTAATAGCAACAACAAAAATGGCGTATTCCTTCCAGGTCTCAACTTGCACCAGTCCACCGTTAGTTATGACTGCTTTTCGCCCCCCCCCCCCCCCACCCTACAATCATCTGATCAGGACACTTTACCCTAATTTGCCTCTTTTACTGAGGAAGTACATTACCCGGTATATTGACTTGTTTTAGCACTCAGGAGCTTTTTAGGGATAAATACCCAATGGAATTTTAAAGGTTTTTAAAGGTTTAAGGACATAAAACCACTGTGGGTCAGCTAGACAGATCTACTAAAGAGCATCATTACAAAAGGAAAAAAAAAGAAGAAACAAAGAGAACAATTTAGAAGAAAACATGAAATAAACAGAAATGGACACAAGCTGAATATCAAACATTATACATTGTACACTGTATATATTTTAACGCTGTGCCAAGAAGGCAAAACCTGCATCACAAAGATTCCCAATCATTCACACATTTGCATAGATGGAATGGAAAACAAAACAAAATAAAGCAAAAGTCCACTTGGCAGTTCACTGGTTACTTAACTAATAGTTGATGACTAGAGATTAATCTGTGTCTAGCATGCCTGATAAGCACTGGACCAATCAAACAATCAGGTGTGATGGGTGTGATTGGATAAATAGTCGTAAATCATTCTTTGATCATAAGGAGTGCATCCAGATGATTGATTGTACCTTCCAGATTAGTCATTCAAATTACTCAGTGTCCAACTACAATTACCCAAGTACAGTAGTAGTTATCTCACTAACATGTACAAGTATAGATCAAACAATGGAAACGAGCAAGCGCGTACGCACCACGCAAAACTCTCAGCCAATGATAGGTCTTCCTTTTGACCTCGGTGAGGACACTGTATGAGTTTGTGACTCAATGCAAGGGGTCTATACAGTGCTTCTGTATCCCATTTGCCATGAGGTCGAAGAGGTCAAAGGCCAAGTTGCGTTATGCACGACAATTGCACCAAATTGTACTGTATCGACAAGCACATATGGGATAACTAGCTCTTCCTCCCGCAAAATTTCACAAGAAGAAAAAACAACATGTTTGTTTTATTTCAATACTCCTAAGGTTTCAACCTCATTAGGGCTATTGTTTCTTAAAGTTTGTACAAAAAGCAACATTTAAAACCAACATAAAACACCATGAATTTCAAAATATTATATTCTTGAAAAAGTTGAAAGAGATTCTCTGGGAGTGGGACTGTTATGGTAATAAAGATTGACAGTTAAGTTCTGGATTTTACACCTGCTAGACAGGTAACGGTGCTGCAGTAAGCATGTACACACACATAATATTGGATTCAATAAGTAGGATGCAATATCAGATTTCAAAGTGTGATATGTCATTGCATTAGAGCAACAAGGTCATAACTTAGTTTGATCAAAAGGTCATATCATGCACACTTGTGAGTACACAATTTGCTCCACACAACAAGGTCGTATCTCACTCCATTCATTTCAACAAAGATACAATTTTGTTACACTACGAAAAAACATGTTTGCAACGAGGTCATAACTTAGTTTGATCAAAAAGTCGTATCATGCATGCTCCATTTGTAAGTATACAATTTGATCTATACAACAAAAATATCACTTCATTCATTTTGTACTTGAATCTGAAAAGTTTTCACCAAGAATTTGACGTTGTCACGCAAAAAAACAACCCATGCTTGCAACAAGGACAGAACTCATGATATAATGCATAGACGTGACGGTATATCCCAAAGCTCTTGACCAACTAGAACTAGGAATTCTAGCTTGCTGGAGGATAGAGTTAGTTTCTACTGCAGCTGTTATCGACCATCAACAATCTTAGTTGACTGGATCCAGCCAACAATCATTGCCTTCACAGGGTTCAGGTCATGTAGTCTGACTGTAGTTGAACTGGAATGCTTACAAATGGTCCAGTCTCAGTCCACAGCTGTGCGTGTGCATAACAGCTCAAAAAGAATGCTCAACTCAACCACTAATCAAAAAATGGTTCCACAGTGTTCTTCACCAGTTTTGGATAAGACACAAGATGACCAGGAGACAGTGCACTGAGGGTTTCTTCCAGTTTTTCAGACAACACAGGGTTCCAGCGCAGAGTCCACTTGGAAACTGTTGTTGGTTGCTAAGTGACGCCGGAGATACCCTGTTAAATCTGTCGGTCTTGAAACTATGAGCATGCCCAGAATTATGCATCTGCTGCCACCTATCATCTTTAACGCTCCAGTCAACTTTGGTTAATAACAGTCTCAGGAAGTGTCCAAATTAGTGGCTACAGTATGGCTACGACTGTTGCTAAGGATGCTGCTAAGGAAGTCCTTTACTTTAATGCATGACGGTGCGGAAATCTAGCTGTAGCCATAGCTGTAGTTGCCATTTTGGACCAACCTAGTATAGTCTTGAACAAACATCACATTGAATCTGCCACGATTAGTTATCAAAATCCTCAATAACAATCTCATCTTCGGTTGATGCGACTTTGCTGAGAGGGTCAACGCTCTCGGCAGTGATGTGAGGTCCTCTCTGCGGTAAGACTCTCACTCCTTGTGAGCTTGGAACATCTTCATCATCTTCATCCTCTATTGCATCTTTCTCATCTAGTTTTTCAGGTCTATGTCTGATATGGGCAGAGCGGGAGAAAAAGCAGAGTTACATGACTGACTTTCCTAGGGATTTGGTAAACACTTGTTTCAAGACAGCAATTTCTACGTTTTCAAAGTTCTCAGCTTTGTGTAACATTGCTGCCGTGCCATAATAAAGAATAAGATTTGTAATCCTTACCTCCACGTTTGCTTGTATCGAGAAAATCTTGTCACTTCCTGAAGGAAGTTAATCTGACCTGAAGAACAAAAGGCACATTACAGACAGGTATTATCAATGACAAATGAACAGGGATTAGGGTGAGGAGTTTTCTTTGGGAGAGTGTTTGGAAGCCAAGTTCAAATCATAGGAGGACAATGAGAAGTCCTCACTTTACTAGTTCAACAAATACATGCATGAGCACGTCTATCCGATAAAACTGAGGACTTCATTAAAGGGGATCAGAGTGGTTTGACAGAGCAAGGACATGTGCAAAAACCAAAGGGGACGTCACCAAAAAAAAAAATTAGGAGAACAAAAAGAAGTCCTTGATTTATGGGGTCAACAAACATGTGTATATGCCTTATGGGTGAAGTTGTGGATTTGTATGGTGGAAATCTCTATGCACGCTATTATACATTTGATGAACATACCTGGATTTTGTAAGGGGACACTGATGATGGCAAGATAGGGTAAGAGCTGAGTCTGAAGCTCTACTGGAGTCCAGCATTGACCAACAAACAAACCCTTTGCAGATAGACAACCTTCACGATACTGTGGACAAGATAAACAAAGTCAAATAACCACTCATAGACAGGAAACAATAATCTTGGTTGCGCCGTTCTGGGCGTGAATGTCTCTGTGTGTTTATGCATTGTAGGGTGAATTTTAGGCGATGGGGCGCGTACAAGTACACTCTTCTTGTCGACTTCCAAAATGGTGAGCGTGGCACAGTCACCGCATTTGCCGTGCGCGCGAGGAATCAATACTCAAACCATTCCAAAACTTTCTCACCTCCCTAAGCAGTAAAACCACTTCAAGTTGTTTCATATGAGGGCTAAATCTAACACAATATCATCCAAGCCCAAGCAGGTACCCATTTACAAACCTGGGTTAGGAGAAGCAATTTATGGTTTAGTGTCTTGCTCAAGGACACAAGCATCATGGCCGGTCAGGCCGGTATTTGAACCCTAATTCTGACTCTGCCACCAGCACCGGGTTTAGTGTGCTAGACAGCTCGTCCATGACACTCTACAAGACAAGAGCTCCTCGTCTTACCTTTTTAGAAGTATCAAACCATTGTGGTTTGTGTAGAGGTTTCCATCCCACATTACTTGTACAATTACAGCGACTCCGAGCCGTATTACAGTGGATTAATGCACGGGATGCTAATGAAGCTCCATATGTAGTCATCGCTGATCTGGACTGTTCAATACAAAGTTTTACATTTTATTATTTTTGGTTTTACCCTTACACCAAAGTAAGCTAAGCACTGTATACTAAATGCTTTCAGAGTCCTACAGATGCCTTCATTGCTAGAAAAACGAGTGTGCAGGTTGACAAGAGGCCAGGTCAAATATAATGTCAAACACTTTTTACAAATCTTAAATCTAAAATCATTAGTAGTTTTTTCTTGAGGGCTGTCGATTGCTGCCAGTCAAGCTAAAACAAAGGAAGCACATTTTCAAATCAATAAATTGTGCTTTAGTCTGCATTCAACAACACACAGGATCTACAGGTTTATATCAAAGGCTAGGGAAACCCTAATGATATACGGTGTCACCTAAATGAAGATGAAATCTGAAACTCACAATTTTAAAAGATGAAATAAATGTTCTTACCCTCCATTCACAGGTGAGAAAGTCTGAATCGCTGAAATACTGACTGGCTTCTACAACATCTTCAATACTCTCATAGAAGTCTAGATAGTTCTGATGTAGGTACAGGTTGAAGTTATCACTACTCATATGAGTCTGCTCTAACACTTCCTGCAATAAAACAAATCAGAATACTTGCTTCTTATATAGCGCACATATTCTAGATATAATAGATCAAGGCACTTTACAACATTATTACCCTTATTGAACTTTCTCAGGTCCCTGGGGAGCATACAAATATAAACATGTTCCATTTCACCAACCCACTTCAGTACCCCATCCATATTTCATACTTCAAATCTGATGAGCACACAAATTTGCTTAGCATAAAAACTTCTTGCTGAGCGGAAAGTAATACAATTCAGACAACCATGTAATTAATTGTATTGTGGCTGGTAAATTGCTCTTTTTAGACAGCAGTTTAGAAATCACAAAAAAGATTTTATGATTGTAGTGCCCCCCCCCTTCGGAGCGGAGAGCCTTTTATACAAGATATTAGCACCCTTACGAAATACAAGTAGCCTAAGTATTTAACAAGATGCACGTGTGGCATCTCTTATAGTCCAGTGTAGCCTGCACAGCTGATTGGCTAGGTGGTAACCAGGTGGCCTTGATCACAACCTCCTGTTTACAGGTTTAGCTGAGGTACCCAGAACGAAATAAATCGACCTTGCTGTCATTTTTTGATGAGCAGCATGTTATTAAAAATCTAGCAGTTCTTCAATGTAGCCTAAACTTTATGTCTTCATCTTTTTGCTCATTCAACAGAGCTTAACCCAACCCTCTAGGGTTGACCTTACATGAAGACTGTGTTTACCTCCACACATCAACAAGACTAAATTGTTGTAACTAGGGAAGGTCTTATTTGGAGTTACACTGACCTCTGGATTGACCTTTAACCTATCCCTGTCATGATGAGCTAAGTGAGCTGGCAGAACAGGATCCTCAGGGCTTTTGGGTTCCCCTGAAATATAAGACAAAGTAACATCACTTATTAAGAAGTTGTTTATGTAGGGTAGACTCAAGACCTTGGCTATGATATGCTTCAGACAATTTGAGTGGAACGCCAATTTGAGTGGAACGGGCAACAAGGTCAAATAAAGCATTTTGATCCGCTCATTTTCAAATAGATAGTCCTTATGAAAATGTGGCACAAGTCTCTAACCTCCCATTAAAATGGTATAAAACGCCCCTGTGTTTCATACCTTTTAAGTGCAATTTTTGTCAAAATCCAAGAGCATTCGATGACATCACATTTCAAATAATGGTGTGTACATTTTTGTACAGAGAATTTTCAGTTTATTCCTAAAACGGCGTTGAATTTTACTTCTGGCTGGCACAGAAGTTCCTCTTTGGAATGTACGGATCCTTTTGTTTTTGCTGTCCAATGACGTCCAGTTTCAAATTTCGCTCTAAAAGAGTATCAAATAAAATGATATTTTACACCATTGCAATTGGTCGTCATAGACTTAGAACTTTTTCCCCCACTTTCATGAGGACTCTATCTATTGGAAAACGAGTGCAAAAAGAAAACTCAATTTGACCTTGGAGACCCTCCTAAACAACAGTTGGAAAAACTTTTTTGTGAGATGTTACCGGTTAGTGTCAGTGCTAATGTATGCTGCCATATTGACAATAGACAGTGTACCAACATTACGCTCTTTTCAAACTCAGCGGCTTGGACACCAGCTCCAGCTTAGACTCTACTCGCCTGTCTGAAGACAGAGAAGCGAAAGAAACGATTGTAACAAATCTTACTTTTACAGTACAGGATCTTTCCCAGAGCTCTGAAGAGGAACATAGATGTGTCTCTGCCACCAATAGCTGCCAAGGAGCTATCTGTCGTACCTTTCTTCTCTTTGGTCTGTCTCCCTGACTTCCCACCTGGTTGTCTCCTACTTTTTCCTTTGGAGGATTTAAGAGGATTGGCAGCAAGTGCTCTTTCTAGATCATGCGTATCTAGAGATGTAAACAGAAGACACTTCATCAATTTTAAACCATGAAATAACATTCATAATAATACGCAGTTCTTTTATAATGCTTATGCTTGACGGGCGTCTCAAAGCAATATTATTTTTACATCAGGTATGCAGAGCTTTATTGGAATAATGAGACCCATGATGATGCAGAGCAATCTGCTTCCAACAATTTCATGTTTTTCATTTAATTTATTAACTCTGGTTGTGAAGCTAAGGAATCTCAGAAAAGCAAACTGAATCACTGTACTAGCCAAGAACCCCATGGAGAGAAGACAACGAAGGAAGTTTCAGTTTTAGATGTGGGAGGAAAACCCAGGAGAATTATTCCAAGGAAAAAAACCCAAGCAATCAGGTAGAGACTGAAAACCCAATCTACACAGTGCCGAGGTCCTAGAGGTGGAAGGCGAGACAAGAAACCAGTACGCCAACCTGTCCACCCCAAAATCACATCAGAAACACCCATGCAAACACCTTCTATTTAACGATAAGTGTACTGGGTTCTTTTACATGCATTACACAACACACAAGACCAACATTTTTACGATCCATCCCAAAGACAAAACAATAACTAATGACCTAATTTAGCCTCATCTGCCATAGAGACTGTCCATTTTTAAATTGTATTTATTTTATTACACATCCAACAGCGATGGTGAATTGGAAACAAGAAGAAATGTTCAGTTTTAAATGTGGAAGGAAACCCCAAATGGAGACAACCCACGCAATTAGATAAGAACTGAAAACCATCCTAGGTGGGATTCGAACCGGGGTCCACAGAGGTGAAAGGAAGGGGAAAAGACCACTAAGCCATTCTGATCCCCTCAACACCATCACCACGGTCATCACATTTGACGAATACATCTTGCTCTGCCTTGCGTCACACACAAAAGACACGGCGCAAAATCCACCTGGCAGAGACTTCTTTATACATTACAACAGGGTTTTAATGTGTCAGACTTTTGTTGGACTTTTGGACAGTTGTTTGTGATTGTGATTGATTGATGCATTAAGGGGGCGGAGCTTAATCCTCCTGAGACCCCAGCAGCCACAAGCAACTTGTGCCTAAGTGCTCATAGTGGCCGCAAATGGCCATAGAAATTTATTTTCTTACACTCAATCAAAAAGGTCATAGAGAAAGTCCTGTCTTAAATCTAAATTGTCTAACGTTTTCATGTTGACATAGTGGCTACATTTCTCAAGCAAAACCATATTCTGTTTCATAGTACTATTCAAGACATTTTTCCTGGAAAAACTTTTCAAAAACAAAGAACAGTAGCAATGTCTGAGTTCATGGTGATAATTCAACGACATTGAAAGGTCTTTAAAGGTTAAGGTCAACTGTACTGTACCTTTGAGACATGCAAACTGTAATGTGTTGATAGCACTACGTACATCACCAGCGCTACCATGGGCTAATGCCTCCATGGTCGTCTTACTTGGAACTGGAAATCTTCTCTTACCCTGGTGACATTGACAGAAAAATATTACCTGATTATGACAGGAAAGAATAAATTTCAAGAACATTGCAAAACAATCGGACCATCCAATGAGATGTATTAAGAAGAAGTTATTTTGTAGAATGCCCTGCAGTGGATCAAGACAAAACTTAAAGGGAAAGTGCATCATGGTCTTCTAGAAGAGTGGACTAACTCCCACCCTCTAGTTCTCAATAAATACACCATACAACCAACCTGTGAAATTTGATTATATTTCATTCAATTTTAGTGAAAACAATTTTTTTAAAGCGTTCGTATTCTGTGCATGTTTGTATCAAGCTTATTTCGCTTGCCATAATCAAAGTATGTAACAGTTACTTTGTGGGTCTCCAAAAACTATTTCTCAATTTTGAAAGTATTGTAGACGGAAACAGTTTTTGTGGAGGATTGGTACAAGTTTGCCTTTTATAATCAATGAGTTTTCAGATTGAAACTTATCAATTTATCATCAATAATCAATCCTGTATTTTGTCTTTATTAATTGGTGGCTTTTGGTGGCTGAATATAAGCTTTAAACTCCAAGGACATCACGAGTGGAAGGTGCAACATTGGTTCACACACTAAAAGTATCAGTCATTTATAAAGCCATTTCGCCATATGATTCCAAGTGCTGTGATTGGTACGGCAGGTGAGCACCATTTTGACTTATGATACCCTTTTTATAGCACCTGGTTTGGTTTTACAAGGTGCTGCAGTACCATCTGAAGCCAACCATACACTGGGGCCAACCTTTTAATGATAAGTGCACTGGGTTCTTTTACGTACATTAATAGTTTTTAATACAACACATGGGACCTACGGCTTTACACCCCATCTGAAGGATGAAGCAATAATGGTAAATGTCTTGCTAAGGACACAGGTGTCAAGACTGGGACCTGAATTGACATTCTGCTTATTAGAACATCAGAAATTGAGTCTGGTGTACCAGACCGCTCAGTAATGACATACCACAAGACTTTACAAATCAAGCTGGTAAAAAATTGTCACCGAAACAGAACATGTTTCAAGTCTGATTACATCAACTGAAAAACATCCGACAACTGTTTCTTGTTGTTCTCATTAACACTTCACCATCTATTTTGACAATAGTTTCACAATTTGGATGGATAGTGTCATAACTAGAGAATGAAAATGAATTTACTCTTCCAAAAACTAATAATGCATAACAAATGGTATCGTATTTACCTGATTGGATTCAGTCGTTGCAATTTTGGTCATCACCTTTACCATGCTGGTTGGGGCTACAGGATTGAAACTGATCAAATATAAAAACATAACAATTTGAGCTCCAGAATGTCAAATGGGGAGGGGGGTAGAGGAAGGCATTGTTAAAAGGGATAGGTACTTTTGGAAGGCAATAACCCCGTAAATAGCCCATCGATAGACATTCAAACGTGTTCACTTCAGTATCTGGCAAAGTTTTCAAACAGTAATCTGATTTGGCAGAAACAATTTCCAAATATGAAGCAGAGACTTCAAGACAACTTTCTAAATTACTGAACCCACCTTATATTCTCAAATCCAAGATTACTCTGAAGATCTTTAGGGAATAATTTATAGGAGCTAGATTCTCCACCGTGCGTGTCACTGATGATAAATACTAATGGTGAACGACCGGTGACGGTGAATTTCCGCAAGACATTATGAAAACTCTGTGGATCCCTGTAGAATGCATTGGGAATATCCTACAATAAGAAGGAAATACTTCCATTCAGTAATCTTGTATCAATTCCATTCAATGGACATTCATTCCTTGTTGGTAATTACAACTACATAGAGATGTATCAACTTGCAACAACATCAAGTAGGCATTACGTTCGGGTACATTATGGAAACTTGTGTCACAATGCCGACATGTAGGTCGTGGGTTCGAATCCCACCCAATGATTTGCCTGTGGATTTTTTTTCACAGAACCCAGGAAAGTACTGAGTATTAAGTGCTTAATACACATTGGTGTAAGGATAAAAACAAATTATATGTAGGAAGAAGTGTAGAGTGAAGCAAATTGCTTTGATAAATTCCCTAGGACAGACAGGGATTTTAACATGACAATAAACACACATGCATCATACAAAACAATGTGCTGCAAATCCTACACTTAGATTACCCAATAATTGTTTTGTGGAGTATTTTGGAAAACAAAACAAGGAAACTCATATTAATAAAATGATGAATACGTTTCTTGAGGTTTTTTGTTGGTTGTTAACATAAACTGGGGAGGAAGGCTGGGCAAAGGTACCACCATCCTGCAGTATCACCAAACTCCATACTTGGGGATCAAGTTGGCTCAATGGTGGCGTCATTCCTGCCTTTATATCTCTGTAAACCTTGGTTCGAATCCTGAACTGGATCCTTGTTGATTGGGTTTTTACATCGCGTTTACACTAGATCCAGAAAGGTGGATTGAGATCCGGCATTTTTTTAACGATCGTAGATAAAGATTCGGTGTCGCGTTTACACCAGCGCTTGATCCGGCTCTGATCCCACTTTTGAACCGGATGTATATTGGTCACGACGTCACCGCTCCTCGCAAAGAGCTCAAAGGTCACGATTACAGCGCGCCACTTCTAGAAATAATTATCAATGCGAAGGTAGAATGCAGAAAATACAGTACAGCAAATGATATGGATAACATCGACCATGCAGGTAGAAATATTTTGTAGATGGGAATTAACAAAATACAGCAACAAGGCAAGCTCCGAACGTAACGATGTATGTATAAGGACGCTGAAAACAACAAAACGTTTCACACACGCACAGTCCATGTGCACACAGCACACACACACAAATATAAACAGCAACGAATGTCCCACCAAAGCACAAGCAAAAAGCGCGCCATTCGTAGCGAAACCGGAAATGACCACATCAAATTGGGGTGTCTGATCCACCTTTGCGTTTACACTTGTATTTGGAATCCACTTTGCCGGATCTGATCCACCAATTTCCGGATTCAACCCTCCTCGAAAGGTGGATTAAAATTGCTGGATCTTGAACCGGGTCTGATCCAGTTTTTTTGCATTTACACTAGCCGTTAATCCACATTGCCGAATCAGACCCGGGTCTGATCCACCTTTCTGGATCTAGTGTAAACAGGGTCTTAGTCCCTACCTGACCATGTTGGTTTACCCTATTGGGTTTACCTCCCACATCTTAAACTGACTTTTCTTCATCATCTTCTCTACACAGTTATCTTCAGGCCTGTGGGTCACAGTGCTTGTCACTGAGGGTTTCTTGTTGTATTACCAGAAAGATTGATAATAGTAATAATAATAACAAGACTAATACCAACTTTATATGTTGAAAAAAAAGAAAACTAGCAAAACTTCATATTTCAAGGTTAAGAAAAAAAAATCCTTTCATTTGGACAAAGAAAAAAACACTGGTTTTATAATCAGGTATGAAGGTGAAACTGAAAACTAAACGTACATGCTAAGCATACAATATTGCTTAAAGAACTTATTTGCATTCAACAGGGTACCTGTCACAAGCAGAAATGTGCATTACATGGCAATTTGGCTGGTTTCATTCTGTTTTCTGCTAAGCACTTTGAGGACTCCTTAGTTCCATTACCAGAAAGATATCTAATATAACAATGTTTATGCTAATCAGTGGTTACCTCAACCAGACAAACTTTCTGTGATGACACTGCACTGCCACTGAGTTGAAGGGCTGGATACCGGTTAGCCCTCGTCAGAAAATCTTGAAAGAGTGCGGTCTGTGATTGGCTGACAGGCCCTCCAAGCAAGTTGAAATCTGTCAGTAAGTATGAAGTTGTACGAGAATATTTTGACATCTTCAAACATGTTTATGTTGGCGACACACAGGCCTAGAATTTCATCTTGAGAGTGCTGGGCCATTTTCATTTTGCAAATTGGAAAATCTTAAAGTCTGTGGGAATTTTGTTTAAATGGTACAAAGTTTGAGACCAGGGCAACAGATGCCATTGCCTCCGTGGACTTTGTGTAATTCAAGGACTGGATACACAAAACCTTGATCTATCTTACATTTAATGACAATGTTATGAGGAACTGTTATACATCAGACATGAACAAACACACTACCAGCCACTTCCTCTATCCAGCGTAAACTCATATTTCAATCTTAAACACAAGTTTGCTCTTATAGTCTTTAAAAGAATCTAATTAGAGATAAAAGCAATTTGCAAAAAATATTGTTTTAAGTTCTGATGTTTAGACTCTAGCAGAGTCTTTCTCGAAGGCTCAATAAGACATTTACTATTTTTTGCATTTATACCATAGATCCGTTTGGTTGGTAAGCAGTTTGCAACAGCTGATTCTATTTTCTCATTTTACAATTTCTAAGTTTACAGCTACTATTTTGTGTACATTATTATTATATTTTATTAAAGTTGCCGTACAATCCATTATAAAAGAGGGAACAAACTAGTTACACTGATTTGATCAAGTGCTGGAACATCATTGAGGTCTAAATTTAACATGGTACTTTCTTACTTTAAATTTAAAATGGAGATAAAGTAGAGTCAAATCACTTACCCTGTCTGTCTTGCCTGAAGCGATCTGCATCAAAGCTTGCTACATCAGGATTGGACCATTCCTGAACTTCAGCATGTAGTTCCTTGGCCAGAACACGAATAGTTGCAGTCTTACCAGCTCCTGCTGGTCCAGTCAATAGGAGAATTGGGGCTTTCTAAAAACGCAAACATCAATCAGTCATGTCTTAAGATTTGTCTCCTCTTGGACTCGACCAATAAATGGTTCTCTAAAATCCTGGGTTTGCAGTCAGTTTATAACTGAAATGCTGCATGGAATATTCTTTTGATAAAAGATTAATTTTTTTAAATCTTGGCTGTATGTGAAAGGAACAGGTCTTCGACAAATGCATTGGGCAGAAATCCATCTAAAGTGATAATCTGTTCAATTTTTGTAGTGCCTTTTGACCAGGACCACCAAACCGGACCACAGGAACTCTGTCAATCTGTTGCCTGTGTCCACAAAATCCATCACAGTGGCTCGCCACAAGTGGTGTGTTGATTACCGCCAAATACGCACAGAAACTTGAATGCGGGTTAAAGACTGCCACTGCGTGTTGAGTCAAGTTTTGCACATTATTGCATTCTCTGAAGCAGCCTTATTAATAAAGGCATCTCAATGAAGGAAGTAACAGTTTGTACTTTAACACTGCAAAGGGCACCGAGGCAATGACTAAGGGCATTGGGGCAATTGCAGAGCTGCCAGCATTTGCATCTTGCAATCAGGGAGATTTTGTACAACAATCAGGGAGCTATTTAGAATTACTTTCAATATAATAGGGACAAAGTGTCCATAATCAGGGAGTTTTTCAAGTATTTTCATCAGAACATGGACAGATTGGTTTATTTTCAGGGAGCTTTCTGCAGAATCAGGGAAAGTTGGCAGCTCTGCAAACTGCTTCCATTGTCATGGTTTATCAGGCCTTTTAGTGATAGTATTTGAATTTGTATTCTAGCTATTTGCCTTCTTTCACTAGCTGAAGAAGATTCAAATCAAATTAAGTACAAAATATAAAAAAATTTAATAACTGAGTACCTGACCACTTGCTCTTTGTCGCTGCTGAATGTGACGTTTCAACCATTCTTCAACTTCAGCAATTTTCTTCTTGTGTACCGCTAAGTCACTCTGAAAATCAAATCATGGAGAAGGAATCAATAACACTATGGTAATTTTAACCTATAGTGCACAATGATGTTCAGCAAAGACTCAAAGGCAATTTGAGAAAATTAGAAAATATTGTTGAAAACTACAGAACTTACTGCTTGACAATTTATTAAATAAAATTAATCAAACCAACAAAAGCCAAGAAAGGCATAATAATTCAATAAGATATTTTGCGTTTGGTGCTTGATTTATTTAGAATGAGACTGATTTACAGATATGATTTACAGATATGATTAACAGATATGATAAACAGAATAGCCCCTGAATACGCCCCCATTGCTGAGGTCAAACAATGGAAAAGTTCAAGCGCGTACACGCCACGTACAACTTTCAGCAAAATGATAGGTCTTCCTTTGACCTCAGTGAGGGCGCTGTTTGAGCTTGTTATGAGTTATACAAGGGGTCCACTCAAACATTTCTGTAAAAAACCTTCTGCCATTTCTCGATGAATTTTTTGTTGAATGCGATAATAACTATCATAACAAAAATAATCATCACGCTGCAGATGGACATTTTGGGATCAGGGTATATTTATGAATCTTTGAACCTCAACCCTCAGTCCTTCTGATTGGATCCTCTCAAATTCATCATCGTTGTTCGTTGTACAAAAGCAGAACACCCATTTGCCCTTTGCACGGTCAGCCATTTGCGTGTAGAGCCTTAAATTGGGGACAGCAGTGAATAGAAGCATTATATAACTCTGTAATAACATGGTAATGTAATGACACTTTCATCCAAACAGATATGCAATACAAATGAAGCATGAAGTTGAGGCTCTACACACACATGGCGGATCCGTGCAAGTAATGAATATGGCCGTGTAGTAGGATCAGAATAAATAAAGGCCCTGGTAAACTGAAAGGATTCCAGGTATTTTGGGATGTGTTTTACACCTACTTGTATCTGTGGCGCATGTCTGTCTACCCAAGCATCCATGTCCACACCCTTACGATGCTTGCCCGTGTCTGCAGTTTGAATCTTCCCAGGGTTCTTGTCATTTCGGCTTCTCTTCCGACCCAGTAATTGTGGAAGAGTGTCCACAGCTTTCTTATCACTTGTTGGTTTTGGTGGATGTTGGGTTGGTCTGCTGACATGTGGTACAATGTCAAAGTCATCAAATGATGGTGATACCCATTGCTGTCGCTGGATCCAAAACAATATTTATATCAAACACCGTTCAAGGGTTCACAAAGTGATATCTGGCCATATTAGTAGGGCTCACCATTAACACTAGCCAGGTCTACATTGTCTATTAGGTCCAAGAGGAGTGATCAAAAGCTATGATTGGCACAGCTATTTGAACTGGGTTTTCATTTCTTTTCCAGATTTTGTGGATTTTCTGCAGTTGGGATTTTCCTCCCACATACACGTAGTACACACACTGTGGCAACATACTTGTGTATGGTGCCACAGTTCAGTTCAACAATTTAACTCAATGGTAAATATTACCAAGAGTAGGGAATTTATTGAGTAATTCTCATGTTGCAGAAATGTTGAACCAAACGGCCTCCATGTGGGAATGTGCCCTACATAACTGCTCTTCTGTTTTACCCATCTGCCGAGTCATTATTAAAAGAATCATCAGGCATACTACTCGGGTGGGATTCAGATGTCTTTACTACTAGACCACTGAGCTTGCCCAGTAGCTAGAGGCAGTTCAAGTCCTATATTTCAGCAGCGGGTACCGCAACAATTTAATAAATCTATGTTAAATCTGCATTGAGGTAAAGAATATTTGTGGTTTACCCATACACAAATCCCATCCAAGTAATATGCCAGTGAATTTTTTCACAGAGCTCAAGAAAGTACTGAATATACATTTCTTAAAACACTTTAATGTATGGGTAAAACACAAGTAATATTCTTTATACCTGATGGAAATTTAATATCTAGTAGGTCCTGAATAATTATCATTCTATATCTGGTGACATAAATGGTAAAACACTAATTTACTTGTGATAACTGGGAACTTTTTGCCGTCATTGTAGAGAGTGGTTTCTGTATTCTGGATACAAAATCTATGCCACAGTACTTCAGGTCCTTGGCTCCAAACCTATACATTAATGACACACAAAATAAAACAATGTGTGATTTAGAGAACAAATGATACAAAAACAAAGTAAAGGTTATTGGTCTGTAATTTTCCCCAAACAAATCAGCAATGTATCCTTAATTGCTGATTTGTGAGGACTACACATATTGGAAAATGAGCGCATCCGAATTGTATTGATCATTTCCCTTCCTCTTTAAGTATTTTTGTGTGTTTGATGCTTTTCGTTGCATTTTTCAAAGGCTGTTTCATGTAACAATTTCAGCCAAGTGAGCTGCATTATGGAGGTGCTTACCACATACTGGAGTCTGACAAAGTGCATGCAAAAGTCACATGAAACAGATTGCCATGAGATGCGCAAATTACTACAGAACACCTTGATTGAGCTTGGCATGCCGAGTAAATAAATCTGCCACCGATTTGCTCAGCACGCCGAGCGTAATCAAGGTTTTGTAAAATGATTAACATGTAATGCGGGGCGCATCTCACGCCCATCTGCGCAAAAAGGTGTAATAAATGAGCATGCTGAGTAAATCAGTCTGGTCCCAATTAGATCCAACAGTATCTCATCATAGGTTATACAGTTGTTGAGGAAACTTGACAAAGTATGGTTTTCGATAGACCCAGTAACTAAACTGGGGCGCTGTAGTGTACTCCTTTAAAAAATTGTTGACATCTAATCTTTGGTTGAAGTACGAAGATGTCAAATTTTGTTTTTAAATTAAAGGAGTACAGCGCCCTAGTTATACTGGGTCTAGGTTTTCGAGCAAGTTGTTAAAAACTTAACTTATTACTTAATAAATATGTTTTATATGTGAACAAAAATGCACACTTGCGACTCAAACATCATTTGATTTTCCCCCAAAACGTGTGATGTTTTTGCAACAAATTCCAGCAGTAGGACTATCTACAAGTTTACCAAGTACAGAAGCATTCGATCAGTAAGTTTTATGATCGAAAATGACCAAGATTAAAAATTACAGCAGCTAAAGAAACAGGATTGCAAATGCTGGGGCAAGGATACGGTTTACTTTAGGAGTATGACAATGAAACTAACACTAACAAAAGTTACACAACTGTCTTCGTGAAGCCCGAGCACTCTTGATGTCATTCCCAATTTATTTTAGATTTCTCACTGCCTGATGTATGACTATAAATATTGACCGTTCCGTATTTAAAACCAAGTCAGCTCATGGAGGCTGCCATTTTGAAACTAATGATCGTTGCGAATTGCGCATTGTGTCAACAGAGGGCGTTTTTTAGATTTGTGGGTGCACCAAACTAAATAAACTCCTATTACCAACGCTAAATGCTATATTCAAAAATACTAAAACAATGTTTAAAGTCTCCCAGCTTCTTAAAAACCAATCAGATATTTTTTCAGACAACTAAACTTCAAATTTTTTTCCCACTTTTTGGAAGGTCAGCCGTTTGGAATTTTTGCTAATTACCCTAGAAAAAATCACCCCCGAAAAATGTGCTTTTTCCCAAACCGACTCGCTGCCAGTTTTCACCAGGCACTCCTCCCATACACAAGCCAAATAGGATCAACTATAAAACCTAAATTTATCAAATCTCCCCAACAGTTGAAACACACAGCCCCCAGGTTGTGATAGATTCTTACCATTACACATTCTATTAATTGCATGACCCCAAAAACCTTATAATTAAAAAGATTCTGTGGGTTTACAAAATATGATAATTAGCTTGGCGCATGAATTTTGGTCACTGGTCTGACAAAAATATTAAGCTGAAATTTCCAAATTCCAACTATTTCCAATTCAATTAAACCAAGCAAAACTGACTCCAATTGGATTTCCAATTGGACTCAGTGCTGGTCTAAGATTGCAGTCATGTTGGTTGCTGTTTGAATTTTTGCCACTGATTTTGCACTCCGAATAGTGCAATTCCATCAAGTAGTTGAAGCATAGAGAAAGGAACTCTATGGTTGAAGGTAATTGTGAAGAATCAAACTCATCAATTGCACAATGTATTGCTGATGGTATCTCTCACATTAGCCATCGAATGTTTAATTCATCTTTAATTGCTACATACACATCGCTGTCTACTTAAAGAAAAGAGCATCGAACGTAATTCCCGGACACCCAAACATCCAAGACGAAAACAACATGACCGTCTCGCTGTTTCGCGTCAGACGAGATACACAGAAGACCCTTTTCATTGTGTTCGTTACGTATGTCATCTGCTGGTCACCCAATCAAGCTATTTTCTTCATGTTTTCTTTAAGAAAGCCTTTGTATGTAGACAGCCCTTCCTACAATTACCGTTGTTTTGGTGCAGTTAAATACATGCGTCAATCCCATAATATACTCATTCAAATAATAATAATATACAAGCATTTATAAAGCACTTTTTTCGAATGGTTGCAATGCGCTAAGGGCAATAATTTCGAGGGCAATGTAAATAACCAGGAACCTTAAGATGAAAATAGGCATGACTTGAGTTTACGTTTGAATTGATGAATAGAGTTGCAAGTCTGAATGTTGAGAGGTAGCGAGTTCCAGCATCTGGGTCCAGCTACTGAGAAGGCCTCAGTCACCTGCATGCTTCAATGTGCGATGTATTTGTAAGTAACGCTCCGAGCGGAGGCCACTTCGGTTGGGCATACTGAGATCAAGTGAGTCTGTTATGTATTTTGGGTGTGTGTTCGAAAGTGCTTTGTACATATTCACAGCTGTTTTGAATATAATGCGTTTTTGAATGGGCAACCAATACAAACAACAGTTCCAAAGAGGAGTTCGAGTTCTGCTGAAACCGTTATTTCCAGGTATTGGCACGCGACCAGAGGAAAACACGCTACTGACTAATCGCACCTGCGCGGTAACTTCACAGGCGGGCCCTCGTTGACATGTCATCGCTCCCGAGGTCAAACAATAGAAACTCACACACGTATACGTCACCACAACTCTCAGCCAATGACTGGACTTCATTTGACCTCAATCACTGCACATTTTTAATGTTTATTTCAAAAGACTGAGAGACTTTGAACTATTTTTTTTAAATATACATGTATTTCATTTAGCGTTGGTTGTACAGGACTTTTATTTTAGTGGGGTGCCCCTGTCGGTGAAATAATCACACCGTATGAGTGCAGTGTTGATTCACACACAATACTTTATGTAAGAACGTCTTGCACCAAGACAAACTCATCGACAGACAATATGTGTAAGATTTCAAATTTTAGGTCTTGTTCATTGTGTATAGGTAATTCTGTGTGCTCAGAGTGTACATTTGAACCTAGTGGCCAACAGTCAAATCCAAAAGCTTGACTATTTGGAATTCGGCCTTTTCGTGATTCTGTCATTCAAGGTAAAATACAGTCTATCAAGTTGAATTTTGCATAATTGTTTATGTGATAAATGTATGATAAAGTGGGCTAGTGTACCCAAAATGCTCCAGGCTGAAAGTATACCAACCCCAGGAGCTAAATATTTGAACATGTTCAACAATCCAGAAGATTCATGACCTCCAAATCTTCGTCTGGCGCATAATTTCCCCTCTATTTATAGTGTAGTGCGCTGCGCACCCACACTGGACATTATTGTGTAGGCCTTGTCATCCTATATTGCCTTCAAGTTGCACAGTTCAGTTTAGTTCAGGACACCCTTGCAACCAGAGATAGACTTGACAAGTTCACTAGTGTTTCCTTGCGGGTGGATCACCATGCTGTCTGCCATCGAGCTTTCCAAAATCCCATAGACCCCTTGCATATGACGTCACATTCTCGAGGCAAAAGGGGGCGGGTCATTGGACGATAGCCGTTCCCGTTGCGTAAAGCAAGCGTGACCTCAGCGTACTGGCAGTGTTGCAGTTCTATGCGCGGGTTCTATTGCAGTCGACAATGAAATAATTTCCGCCGACAAAAGCATTGTTCAAAATAAACAGGTTTCCTTCTGACAAAGATAGCTTGATATTTAAATATATGACACCATCATATTTAACTATATGACACCATACTATAGTATTATGCATATATACCGTATTTACTTTACTATAGCTGGGTAGGCCAATTTAATGTTTCTTTTAATCTACATGTATTAAATTAAATGTATTAGTTCCGGTGTCCCAGGAGATCCCCCCCCCCCAGATGATTCTGTCCCACATACGGCGAATCGTTGTCATCGTATATGGGAGCGTTCTATATGGGGGACAAAATCCCCCATGACACCGATCCCAAACAGAACGAGGATATTAACACTTACATGCAATGTAATTCAAATACCGTGTATGAGTAATTATACATAATTCATAAACGACTGGGCCACGGCCACACACGCTGCGAGCAGATACTTAAAAATAATCACAATTTCAAAATTGTTTTCGCTACACACGAACACCATCATGCGTTTCACGAAATAAATTACAATTTAGAGCGTTGCGCAGGAACCTACGGCATAACAAGAACAGGGAGCAACTAAAATGCACAGATCAAAACGACATAATGTGCAAAGCTTTATGATGTTCCAAACCGCTTGTCTGGGTCAAAATTGATCCGGATTCAGGAGTCCAGGTGCCCTGACCCGGTTCAGGGTCAGACTGACGCCGGAAACATTGTTAAAATGGATTTTTAACTCGGTTTCAGTGTCATTATGACCCTTTCCCGGGTCATTTTGGCACAATCCGGGTCAAACTGACCCCAAAATGAGTCAATTCTTCCGTTAAAAAGTCGTGATTTTTTTAAATTGTGTTCTCCCTTTTTTTAAACACACAAATTTACTTGCATTATTGTGCCAAGATCGTATAAACAAAACCAACAACCAGATTTTAGTGGGTTTTTTTTTACATTTAAGTTATCTCATTAAAACCGAACTCGTTTTTGCCAAAGCAATAATCAACCCTTAATTTGAGACTTTGTTTTTGTTTACACTTACAAATGTAAGACACCAAACTGACTAAGCCTGGGTGCGAAAACAATAGTCAGGTAACTGTAATGTTTTAGTGCATTAATCTTGCATGGGAGTTCGGTGCCCCATAACAGTCCATGGCGTGGTCAAACCCTAGTTGCCGTAATTTCCGTAGTTGCCGTAATTGCCGTAATTGCCGTAGTTGCCGTAGTTGTCATAATTGCCGTAATTGCCGTAGTTGCCATAGTTGCCGTAGTTACCGTATTTGCCCTAGTTGTCGTAATTGTCGTAGTTGCCACATTTGCCGTATTTGCCGTAGCTGCCGTAGTTGCTGTATTTGCCGTAGTTGCCGTAGTTGCTGTAGTTGCTGTAGTTGCCGTATTTGCCGTAGTTGCCGTAGTTACCGTATTTGCCGTAGTTGTCGTAATTGTCGTAGTTGCCACATTTGCCGTATTTGCCGTAGTTGCCGTAGTTGCTGTATTTGCCGTAGTTGCCATAGTTGCTGTAGTTGCTGTAGTTGCCGTAGTTGCCGTAGTTGCCATAGTTGCTGTAGTTGCTGTATTTGCCGTAGTTGTCATAGTTGCTGTAGTTGCTGTAGTTGCCGTAGTTGCCGTAGTTGCCGTAGTTGCCGTAGTTGCCGTAGTTGCCGTAGTTGCCGTAGTTGTCGTAATTGCCGTAGTTGTCGTAATTGCCGTAGTTGCCGTAGTTGTCGTAATTGCCGTAGTTGCCGTTATAGTTGCTGCCGTAGTTGTCGGGGCGACGGATGCCGCGATTGTCGGTGCCTTTTCTTTTCGTGAGCTCACGTCTTGTCTCGAAAAACACGGTTTAAGCAAAAGTCGCACACCGCTCTGGAACTGTTTATATTTGAATGCGTAAATGATTGGATTGACACATGTATTCAGCTGCACTAACACCTCCGTGCTGACGTAAAAAGGTCTTTCGAAATCTACTGGCAGTCCAAAATTGCTCGCAAAGAACAGAATTTGATTTGGTGACCAGCAGATGGTGTACGAAACAAATACGATAAATAGGGTCTTCAATGTGTTTCGTCTGGCGCGAACCAGTGAACCACCCATGCTGTTTTTGTCTTGTTTGTTTTGAATTGCCGGATGGACGTTCATGAGTTTCTTCTTCAGGTGAGTAGCGATGTGTACGTAGCAGAAAGTCATGACGATCAAAGGAGTTAAATAATTAAAAGTAAATGTAATGATCCCATTAGCAATTTTCACAGCTGTCGAGGTGTTTGCATGTACACATTCACCCTCAATTATAATACGTTCATGCACCATTCGGGATTCGTAAGCCGTGGCAACAACCCAAACAGCAACCAACATGAGTGTGACTTTTCTTTTGCTAAAATAAGCCAAATACTTGAATGGGTACATTATGGCGACGTATCTCTCTAGAGTTAGCAAAACCAGATTAAGTGTTGAACTGGTAAAATGTATCCAGATGAGGACTGGAATATCACAGAAGTGACACTGGATCACAGCAAGCACCTCGTTATCGTGCAGAGGAGGAGGCCTTACGTAAGGCATGATGATGACAAGGACCGAAGCCAGAAAGTCAACGGCAGCCTGGTTGAAGATGAAGGCGTTGGTCAATGTTCTCATAGCTGGTACTCTAGCGATGACCACGCAGACCAAACCATTTCCAACAATGCCCAAAACTCCAATCACTGTTTTGATAATGTTGAGATATATCGTAGCATTGGACATAGACTCCATCATGGGGCATTACAATGAATCCACAAGAAGTGACCAAGTAATAACCACGACAAGAATTCTGATCAAAAAGCACACATCAGACTTGAGAATTTGTACAGCATTGGCAACTGTTCCACACAAACTCGTTTGATTGTCTAGTGGCATTTGAACTTGACATAGACCACTCAGTTTCTAATGAATCCAACCCCTCTATTGTCACTTTGCATTGACAAAGGTTATAAAAGACGAAGAAGGATTTTCTCCGCAATTGTAAAAATGCTGTATACTTGCCTGTCCATTACCGTATTAATCCCATAGAGACCTGCATCGATGGCATTCATTATCCTTGCTGTTTAACAAAAATGGGCTGCTTTGATCTATTTTCAGCACCAAATTCATTTTAACAAATTAGCGGTGATGAAACGGAGGAGTCTCCATGGGGATTCGTATTCCACTTAAAGCTCCCCTTAACAATTGCAGCTCTGATGCAATGATCAAGGTTACACTACGCAAATGCACCTGAGTGGCTTTTTGTTCCATTAACTACAGACTTGATGTTCAAGAGGGAGAACTAACTTACGATGCTTTAATTAAGTGCTTCGCTGCAAGGATTAAACAAAGGAATAGTGTGGAATTTATGACTGAAAGGTTAAGCATGGCCTGCATTTTGCCGAATTGAAGATGAATTAATTAACATTGTCGAAATTAATTCATATTGTTAAAAAATAATTAATATTAAACAATAATAAATAGGTCATTCAAAGCACTGTATTAGCACAAACGATGATTTCTGCGTTGTAGCTCTTATAGTTATTTAACTTTTCATATTGTGCTTTTACAAATCAAATTGTTTGATCATTGGTCCTAATGGCGCACTTTGGCAACGGTACCAAGTCTATTATTGTAGGAGATAGCCTCGTTTGTGATTATCGTCATGACGTCATGCATTAATAAGACAGGTGTATACCGTATTATAAACAAGTGATGCCGTATAACTTTAGCCTATGTGTCTGTAAAGACAATTTAAAAACAAACTCGCGCGTGAATTGGAGCTATATACGCCCTCTGTTATTTATTTTTTTCGGTTTGGAAGGAAATTCGCTCTTCCTGAGTCTCGATTAGCATGAACATCTGACGTCACAATTCGAGGCTCGTGAATAACGCCAGATACCTGCCTTGAGCTGACAAACTACATCTGCCTCCGACCAATCATAACACAGATATGGAAAGCAATACGTCACTGCACGTTTATCCAATGAAATTATTGTATCAAGTGAAACAATGGGGGACTTTTGCGACACCAGGTGGCAGCAGACTTAATACCAGGTCAAATCCATTGTTCTCGGTAGTGTGCGCTTGCTCAGAACTACGTAAACAATTGAGACCAGTGCAAAGGATAAAGACAGGGGACCAGTCTAAGTCTCGATTGGCGACGCTAGATTTGTATTAGTCGCAGGTAGCGGGCGCAACATCGACAGGCTCGGAGGGTGCACCACACAAAATAAGCTCCCATAGCAACCAATTGCAAAATGCTAAATATTCAAAAATACTAAAAAAATATTTAAAGTTTCTCAGCCTCTTGAAAACCAGTCAAACGGTGAAAACCAGACAACTGAACTTCAGATTTCTTTTCAATTTTTGGCAGGTCAATTTTTGCTAATTACCCCAGAAAAGCAACCCCGAAAATGTGCTTTTCCCCAATCCGACTTGCTGCCAGTTTTCATGAGGCACCCCCTCAAATTCCCAAGCCAAATAGGACCAACTTTAACGCCTAAATTTATCAAATCTCCTCAAAAGTTGAAGCACAGAGACCCAAAGTTCTGATAGATTGTTATATTTACACAATCTATTAATTGCTTGACCCGCAAACGTGGTGTACAAAAATTTAGTGTGGTGCACCCCGGAGAAGGACTGTGAAAGCTATAATAACGTTTTGATCCAGATTTGTGTTTGATGCAGATGTCTCTTCTCCAGTAACTTACAAACAAAACGACTAACGAATCCAATCAAGGAGCAAGTTCGATCAAGGGACTATAGTTGATTTTGCCTGGTACCCAGGATGTATTTCATGCATAGGTAAAACCATGGAACATTGACTAGTGGTTGACAAATGGTCGCTGATCGAACTTGCCCAAGACTGTTCTATTTCCCTGGTGGAATCGAGTGAAGGGTGGGTGGCAAGTTTATTGAGGTAAAAGGAAAACAATCTGTGTAACTTCAAGGCCATACTCAATTATCATTTTCATAAATACAATAGTATTCAAATATTCTGAAAAGTATGTATCCAATATTCAAAGTCGATTGGAAATGTTTAATTATGTGATTCAAATAATGCATTACATTATATTGATACAAAATGATTCTCTTTTCAAGTTCTCTGAATCTAATGATGATCTCTCGAGGGCTGGGGTTAAATTGTAAAAACGAGGTGCTTCAATCCACAGGTTTGAAGCTGTATAGCTTGAGCACATCCCTCTTGTCCCCTTGTTAAAGCCACTTTATCCCAGCATTGTGTTACTTTTTGGGTCCCATACGCTAGAACAGCCTTCCGTTGTCGCTTCCTGTTTGTAAGTTAATTGCTCTTTTTAAAAAGAAGCTTAACATTTTCTATAGCTGTATGTTTCCCCATGAAGTATTCAATCTCCAATACTGCTTTGTATAACCATGGAGGTAGAATTAGTCTACCTCCATGGTATAACCTAGTACGTGTATACATTGTTTAGTCGCCTTTATGTAGTCGGATGTTCTCGTCAGTTCTCGTATTCTGTTTACAGGCTTCCTTGCAAGCCCTGCTTTTTCGGAACATGCGTCTGCACTAAGTCATCGCATCTTCTTATTACGAAATGTTAAATGTGGGAAAAAAATTACTTTAAAGTTTGAATAATGATGTTTTGTTCCTCAATTGCTCACATGCAAATGAACTTCGGTTTGCATCTTCTGAGATAATCACAGCACGTGACGATAATATTTCGTCTCAGTGCTAGATCGATGTTTTCAACTACTACCTAGTGCATTGTTCATGGGAATAACGCCTTCTCTGGTCACAGCGGTAGTAATCCAGTAAATACACACATCATTATATTGAATAAAGTGTTTAACTTAGTGTGGAAAATTTGTGCATAGGGTTTATTGTATATGCAGAGTGTGTCTCCATAGATGGTGTTGTGCTATGGTTTCGTCTTTGTGTGTACACAGCAGGTGACTTGTTTTGGTACAGGAAGGGGGGAACTTTCTTCCTCCAATCCTTAAGGCAAATGAGCGACTGGTTGCTAAACCGGCGCTTCGCATGGCGCAGTTACGGATGAGACAGCTGCCGTGAAGTAGACACAACACATTGAGTAAAACACACGGCTTTGCGGCACTGGTGGTGAGAGCCACGAGAACGTCGTCTCTGGTACAGCAATGAGGTGAGTGGCTCAATTTTCATCAATTTTGCTGCCTGTTCTCCCTATGTGTTATCTTGTGCATGTCTTGTGTACAACAACATAATGTTTTTGTGTTTATTTTCAATCGACGTAAACGAGTGTTTGAGCAATTTAGTTAACTCCTCCAAAGTACAATGACAACATTTCCGGGATAAACAACAGACTCAAAACCCTTGCTTTTATTCATCCGGCACTTCAGAGCCTTTCTCTGCATTCAGAGCATCCATAGGGATTTGAGTTAAGATGGAGGTTGTGTAAGCCTATCTAAGAGAAGACTCTTAATTATTGACAGATATCTTCAATGAGTTTGAGGTTTGGGTGTTACCCCACGGAGGAACCAAACACTTATCAAAACACAGACAAGAGGAGTACTTTGCATGGTTTATTCCTTGGTTGCACACGGGTATTTCGAGCCATCACTCTCCGACTATTTATAATGGAATACCCATGCTAGAGAAGGTCAATGCATTAGACACAAATGATTTCTGAAAATTCTTCAAACGGACGTGAAAGTTAATGACAATGTACAGTTTTAAGAATCTGTTTGAAGCAGCAAGTTCACTGCTGAGCATCTCGCCAAAAACGGAATCATGTGGTACATATTGTTTTCGAGTGGTTCCATATTGCAAAATAATGTCATTTGTCTTGACAAACCCTGCTTTTTGAGCCTCTCAGCTAAAATCCGTACACGGACTTTTGTCATATTATAAACCCAAATGGTGTGATAATTTCCGGGCTCTATTTTCAAACATTTTGAACAATAGGCCTAACGGTTCATATAAGTTACAAGATATTACGCTATATGGGTTATGGTTATCTTATCGCACGTGACGCCCCGTCGGTCCATGACCTCAACATACACCCTTTATCAGCGGCAAGCCATCATTCGTCAATTTAAAACACGTCCTGGGGCAATGAAATGCGCCAATTCTGGTTTAAGTTATGTCCTCGTAACCTTGTATGACTATTGGTGGCTCAACTCGTGGTTTAGTATGGTACCATTAAAGGAACTGGTACTAAAGTTGGTAATTATATGAAATCAACACTAACTGTCCTCCTCGGGTCTGCCAAACAACCGTGAAGACATTGCTCTTAAAGGCAAAGTATATACCTTTGGTTTTTGGAACCGTTCGATTGTTTTAATTCTATTATTACAATAAAACTAACATGTGAAAATTTCATTTTAAAAAGTAGTCGCGTTTAGAGCGAAATGTCCACACAGGAAGAATGATCCCTAAATAGGAATACACAATCTCAGAAACGTATCTGACAGTAACGTTTCTCAGATTCAAAATTTGGGGTATAACAACTGATATCTTTTTACATAACCACATTAATTTGAAGTGAAATGTTTCTCAAATGCTTTATACAAAATAAAGCTTCTGTACTTCTAACCAAGTAAGTTTGTTTATGTTATTGCCATTAATTTCAAGAGTGATTACCAAAAGTATCTTCCCTTTATAGTCCGCGGTATCCACAGCTAAACATGTCAGTCTTCCTGGCATTACACCATGTCTATCTCGGAACATCTTAGGCAATATTTATTTATATATTTGTTTCATGTTTTTCGGTTTAAAAACACAAAACCTGGGTAGTATCACAAGGTAATTTCATGCTTACAAAATAAATCACTACGTATTACAAGGACAGTCAAAAAACCAGACCAGCTAGATATAGGAAATAACCCAACGTTACTCTGATAAAAATACAAACTAGCAAGAGTAAAAGTTATCACAAAGAAGACGCATTACAAGATATACCAGGATCATGAGTATGTGTATGATGAAAAGGAAACATGCAGCGTGAATTTGCACTTAGGAGGAAGGACTGAAATGTAGCAGATGAAGGAAGCTCGTTACCATGGTGAACTACTCAGCCTGTGGAGCCCCGTACCAATGCCCCTTGACTGTGCCACTGACCATCTGCTTGCATGTCCTTGAAGGTCACACGGACCATGGACTGAGCGTGAGAACACGTTAAAGGCTACAGCTGTTAACTAAAGAGGGAAGCTCGTAACCTCGATCCCATCAGGATGGCACCCCTCATTCATACTGTTATTTTTCCTTCTTCCTGTGTTGAGTTTCATATTTTATTATCATGTTGATTAGTTTGGATTCCTCCCTCAATGCATAAATGTATGACTAGACATGAACAGACAAACAAACAAAGAACACCTCCATGGTATTATCATGGAGCAACCCTCCTCCACGACTGCATCTTGGTTCTCTCGCGGAGGAACAATAAGCAAACTTTGAAGAGACCATTGTCGAAATTTGGAGCACCATAATCTATTTGATGCTGTAAATTTCTTGCCATGGGAGGAATTTCACTATCATAAAGCAATCGGAAATTCCCCAAACAATCAGAAAACATTTCCCATACCACGGCTTTAATACAGGACGTCTGCAAGAAAGATTAAGAGTAAGTCACTGTGTGTGATTTCATTTGCCAGAGCTAGATCTAGTTTCTTAAGTGCAGCTGTCACACTGGAGTCTATACCCTGGTGTGTAGTCGTGCGCGGCGTTGTCAGCCACAATGACCCCAAAACACATTCCTTTGAGGGACCTGACACTTCAAATCCAGTACAACATAAAACAATACCCCGCCTGAGACGTATCCAGCGTGATGGATACCGACTCCCACGTGTACTTGACACGGACCAATATCGGACGGTTGGTTTTAATTGCTTTATACCAGAACTCGGTAATGGTGTTATAGTTTATTGTGTATATTATTTTGCACAATACTCGAAACTGGAGAATCGGTTTCCTCTTTCATTCTGTCGTTTATTGCTTTTGTGGGGCTATTGAACAGGAATGTACAACCTGATACAGTAATAATGAAACTAGCTGCGTGTGACTCTTAAATTGTTTAGCATATTATAGGTCGCCGGTTGAGAGCGGCTAAGGAAATATAAACTACTTGGCGAGACATAAATTTAGCGAATGTTTTATGGATATCGTTTAGGTTGACGGAGTGGTGGACAACTTTGACATCGGATGTAGTATACAATGGAGATGACAGTTCCAGTTGACGTGTGGTATGGTGACCGAATTCAAAACTGGGAAACTTCACATTTATGAGGTAAGTAATCCTGCTCTGGGATCAGTGGCGTAACTATAAATATTGTAATTGAGATGGGGGGGGGGTAGGCAGGGGCAAAGAAACAAATTTGTGGGGCTGTATACTTTACCAAGAGAAACCATTTGCAAGAAGTGCACGACAGGCAAACATTTACTTGTTAAGAGCTCCATCAAAGTCTGAGTCGGTACGTGAATCTGCTGATGGGTTCAACTGGATAAATACAACTAAACATTTGAACTTTTGATCAACGGAATGCAAACATTGGTTTGTTTTGTGTAATGCGTGGCTGCTTTGATACTTTCCCCTTCTGAGCGGGTTATGGAAATGGCATTTGCATATTCATAACAATTAATGTGACGTCATTGAAGAAGAAGGTGCAGCACCACTGTCACTTTGTACATAAAAGTTGACTGCGTGCTTGCTGATCATTTTACAAGTAAATTGTGTACTTTTTTTCTTCAAGTCTAATTGAATGGTTGCACAATCGTAAACGTTTTGGGATAACTACCTTTTTACGCAATGTTTTCTGTTCGTTTTAATTCTTTTTTTGCATTTGTCAAAATAAATTCCTCTCGTTTTTTTGTCAAGCTTCTTAAGCAAGCGAAGTAAACACATTTTAACAGGCATACCCTTCTTCAAAACAAAGTCACAAATTACTTCCAAACCATGTGTATGCCTACCTAATGGTATTTTTGAAAGATCCTTTGTACGTGAAATAATTTTATGTGAACGTTGTCAGGTCATAGAGAACCGGCTTTTAATCCATGGAAGAAAGAAGCAAAGAAACTAAGAAGGACTGGTCCCAGCCTGATATCTTCAACTCGAACACAGGGGAAATTCGTGCGAAGCTTAAACAATTATCCACTCTATAACACGGCCGAGACTTGCACAGCCAATGCCCTGTGTGTACCATAGACCACAGCCAGTGGTGCTATTGGATGATATTTTATCACTTCTCAATCAATCGCTACATTTATTGTTCATGAGTTCTTTTAAAACAACCTCTTAATTTTACACAAATTTGTAAAAGAAGGGGAAACGTATTTGAGGATGTTTCCATCGTTCTTGCATGGGATCCTACATACAGGTTGTTTACTAGTTTCCGTTTTTCGTGCCCTTTGAACTACAAGTATGTGTAATATTTATTTATAGACGTCATAAATTCGAACGAAACACAGATGCCTTTTTAACAGAGAAGCCTGCACACTATTTGTAACAAAGATATATCTTTGGTTTCCACTGTGTGAGCTACATCTTACAATTGATTCCATTAGTATCAACAATAATGAGGCCGGATTTATGTACTAAACCTATAGCTTTATTTTGATTACAGAATGGAATGGATACTAAAAGAACTTTATTCATAAAATTAGCATATTATTATGTGGTCATATTCGAGACAGAAGTAGACAGTAAAAAAGCATTCTGTGACCGAGTCGGGATTTTGCATTGAATGATGTGAAACGACATCAACATCGTGTTAGGTTATCTCTCAAACACTGATGTGTAGAAGAGTACAACTCAGTAAGTCTAAAGGCCGTATACGTATTGGCGGCTACAGCTACGGCTACGACTGTTGCTAAGGGTGTTGCTAAAGGACGTCCTATACTTCAACGCATGATGACGCGGAGATCTAGCCGTAGCCGTAGCTGTAGCCGTAGCCATATTAGCCGCCAATTCGGACACAGCCTATGATTTGCTTCCACTGGCTGAATTGAAATCTGTTGACACATTACCATAATATGGAAACATTTTGAGGCAGGTTGAAACTGGCTCACAATGCGTCTGCGGTCATTGGTCAATTACATTTTGATAAGCACTCAGTCCGATTGTTAAAATAAAGTTTATCTCACGTTTGTAGCTCTATAAGCACACAAAGTATTATCCACATTATACAATAACTTCATAGTTCAAGACCGTTCACTGTGTCTTGATTCATTTGCTATTGTCAGTATATTCCAACAAATTGAAACTGTCATTTTCTTTGACTTGCTGACACTGCAGATGACAGCGGTACCCTACCGAGGCAATCTGCAGCGTTCTCGCCGTATGCGTCGCTTTCTGATGACGTCCCGGCTCTACATCCTGCTCCTTGTCCTCTCAGCATTCATCGCCGTAAACTCCGTCCTCTACTGGGGGATCAACCGGGCCGAGGGCGGCGGTGGTAGGTCCATGGATCCCCGTAGTCTCTCTGTCAAGGAGAGGGTAATATCCATAGACTCGTGGCAACAGAACGAGGACGAGCCCCACGGTAATACACGCTGGGATCTGTACATCGACTCGCCTCGGCAGTTCCGGGGTCTGTCTGAGAACCAGCGGG
Source organism: Pisaster brevispinus (assembly GCA_023634235.1). NCBI lineage: Eukaryota > Metazoa > Echinodermata > Asteroidea > Forcipulatida > Asteriidae > Pisaster > Pisaster brevispinus. Next base: position 2,004,577 of record JAMKCF010000029.1, on the reverse strand, counting down.
GGAAAGGTGACGGTGAGGGCGGGGTAAAAAGGTCAAACTCCCCCAGGGTTGTCTATATCACACGAGGTGCTAATAATAATCACAGAAATGACAAGGAGAGGAATATATACCGAGGATCAGACAGCCTGTCAAGGAACACCGCGAACACAAGGCAGGTCACCGTCAGAGTTGATTATAAACAGGCAGGTAATGCCAAACAAAACTTGGTCTTTACGAGAAATCTGAGACTAAATGTAGCCGAAGGCAAAGCTGGTAACAAAACACCTTCAACTAAAAAACTAATTGCTCCTGGAAATATTAAAACTAACGTAGCTTTCAATCAATCAAGATTTTATCCCGCACCCGTTAAACTCAAAAACAAGTTATCGAAAAATTATGGGAGGAACTCTCGCCGTGAAGAGGAGCACGACCGCCGGGAGAATGTGGCGAGATCTCCGGTCTCTCCGGACAGTGGGATGAACCTTCACAATCGCCCACTGTGGTTTAGTGCAAGGGAGGCTGATGTGCTGAGACACTTAGCGGAGGGTTCCATCTCCAGTTTTCAAGCAATTCAACCTAAATTCGCTGGAAAACTTGGTTTGGGCATTTTAATTTATGATCAGGATGTTGAAGCAAATGTCCACAGCGACGGGAGAACTACTGAGCCGTGCGGGGACCGAGGCGTTACGTGTGCCGTGCTGTACCCGCCATCCGAAATTCACCGAGTGCTCGCTTTTCACTTGGATCGCGTGCTCGGCTTCAACCGAACGTTGCTAACAATTTCCCGAAGATTGCCCGTAGAGATCCGGCGGCAGATAGGGATGCCGGTGGATGTCAGTTTCCCGCTGATGCTTTATGAGCCGAGTCTGTACGAAGACACGGAACTTGCCGAACTCACCAGAGCTCAATTAAGTGACTGTTTGGGCGACGGAATCGACGGGAACTTTGAGATAGAGGAGTGTAGAAGTGTGGTGGCAGACGATTGGGGAGCCGTCGCAGTCTTTGACTTTCTTTTACAAGTTAGTATTAACTACTCCATTCCAATAATTGCTCCATTCATTAATGTTTTATAAACAATTGTCACATTAATGTTTACTTAACTTTGCTACGTCTTTAGTGCAGTCGTCTATTGCGCCTTATTGTCATTCTTCATCTGTACTTCTTGCTGAAATTGTTTACATATAGTTTAGGTATTAGTAATATTACTTCATAAGCTATAGAGTGGTTACATGTAATTTTGTAGTACACATAATGTAAGCTAGTGGTAAGCAAGCCGCAGTAAACCAACTGCCATATTCAAGTATTTACAACACCTATGACTGACGAGCGAAAAGTAAGGGGTCAAGCTTATAGTCATTCCCTTTCCGGCAATCAGCCCCCTTTTTTGCTCTGCATTACTCTTTCGGTGTCCCTTTTCGGTCCACCATCGCTTTGAAGGATTTTAAAGCTAAGAACGACCGCGACCCTCACCTATTTTTTGTGCAACTTGTCAAAGATTTACCATCGCTTGGATCTGGGATGTTGCGGTCTGGACCCGTTGGAGAGGCAACGCCGTTGTGGCGTGTCTATAGCAGGGGGCCAAGCAGCAAGGCAGTGCAACCCCTTGATCAATCAGCAGATGGTTGGATGTAGTTTCCGTATCTCATCGGAATCAGATAAACTCATCCTGGTAGAGAACCTGGTGGATCTACGTGCTCCTGATGACAAGTTAGACTTCATGCTTCTCAGGGGACCAAACAGGTAAGAAGGAAGGAAGGACGGTTGACTTTGAACAAAATAACATGACCAGTTTGTGATCTGCTGTCCCAGCATGACAGTAACAGAGGGACTCCTAGGTCAAATTAAGTTTTGTAATTCACTCATTTTCTAATAGAGTCCTTAAGAAAAATTTGAAAAAAAGAGAGTCTTTAACCTCACAATAAAATGGTGTTAAACGCCACTGTGTTTGATACCCTTCAAGTGCCGGTTTGTCAAAATCCCAAAACGTTCTGACGTCAGATTTCAAATATGGTCTGTGCATTTTCGTACAGAGAAATAAAACCGAGATCCTGCAGGAAAAAGAGGGTGGCGAAAATGTTCTTAACACGCCAGCAATTTTTGACGGAAATATTCCTCAGCACAATTGGTACTGGAATAAGTTCACAAATAGTAAGCCGTCAGGTTAAAAGTCGATCATGTGTTTTGTCGATCACTATGCCACTTCCATCATATCTTTAAAGGCTAGGTTAAACCTTTAACGTTCACAGGCTGAACTTTGAGCATGAGACTAATCCTATGGGACAACTACAAATTGCATATAGTTTAAAAACCGAATTTGCTCGCCCGATAGGAAAGAAAAACAAGTTTCTTTGGTCGTTGGAGCAGATTTGGAACTTGACACCACTCGTGTCATGATTGCTATCGGGACTACAGGCCACCCTCTGCTCTAGCTGACATGGATAGGTCTACTCGGAACGCCGATTCCGTCTCTCTGGTGGGTGAACCTTTCTGTGGTAAACCTGTCTAGCTGAAATTGCGTACATTTGGAGCTATCTGGTTTTACTTTCATTTGCATCGACGCAACAAAATTGAGCCAATAGTCCCCCACCAAGCGTAACCCAATAAACACCCCACACAATAAAACACACACATTTCCCTTTGTTAACACCCCAAATAACTGCCAGGATCTGTGTGTAACAACCTGACCTCGGTCAGTATCATTTGCGCTGTTTCAATTCCAGGGCAACTTTTCCCCAACTCCAGCCCAAAGCGAAATCCCGTACCAGCGCCGGTAGTCTCGTCGACCTTATAATCTTACCGATATGATGAAAGTATGCATCAAAGACCACTGCAGTGACGTATTGCCTCTAAATGTCATCATTTTCAGCAGCAGAGGGTTTTTACATTTGCGGAAGAGTGACATTTACAAATTCACAGAATTCCAGTCGGTATACCATGGCCGTCTTTAAACCCATGCTGTTTGCATTTAAACGTTGACCCATAATGAAGGACAATCCATTAACCAAACTACCATCGTCAGCAACAACATCACCACAAGTCACAACATGTTGACTTAAAACAACCACAACAAAGTATTTATCGGGGAAAATTGATCCCGTCCAATCTGGGCCCAGTTTCATACAGCTGCCTAAGCAGAAAATATTGCTCCACAATTTCGTGCTAAGCATAAATAAGCAGGATACCGGTCACAGATAGTCCATGTGACATGGTATTTAGGCTGTTAACCGTACCTGAAAAGCATAATTTTGTTGTGCTTAGCAAATTTTGTGCTTACAGTGCGACATCCATTTCATAGCGCTGCTAACCGTAAGCACACGAAAAGGTATGCTAACCTTCCGGTGCTTAAAATGTATGACGTAACAATGCAAATCCATAGTAAACGCGCAAGATGGCTGCTTATTTTTCTTACTAACCTGTGAAAAACGCTTCCGCTTAGGCAAATTTTCTGCTATAGTTAGCACGAAAATTTGCTTACCATTAAGCAGCGCTATAAAATTGAGCCCTGGTAGCTTACTGAATATCAAGTTCATAAACGTGCCAATCCTCCAGAGATATTTCAGTATATTTAAATAATATTGTCGAGGACCCGAAATTGCACGTGAAGCCTATTTCAATTGCAGCAGTTGAAATAATGACAGTGTAAAAAATACCGGACAAAACCATTTTTGTTGTTATAAATGAAAACATCAGCGCTGAAGTTGGTGATGTTTTTAGAGGATAGATGTGTGATGTGTAAGGATAATGATTGAATTGATTTCCCCATGAACCAATGACGCACTATCCTTTAACTTGTCTTGTTTTCCTTCCATTGCAGTTTTCCAGCGCGAGCTGTGGCCATAATCAAGGAGGCTCGTCTCCATCAGATGCTCCTGAATTCACTCACAGCCGACGGTAGCTACTGCGAAAACCAAGGAGGACCAGCCGCCATTGAAGACATCATTGACGTCATCGACAGACGGGCAAGAATTTTTCTTAACCATATTACTAGCTCGCAAAGGGACTAGAAAAATGCACTAAGTAGTTTTCGAGGCCTGCGGGTAATTTGACTGGTTTTAAAAATAACACGGACTACATTCAATCAATATGTCTTCAATCTAAAAGCTTAAAGTTGGTACCGAAATGTTACTGTAAAAAATAAAAGTATTTACGTAGGTTTACTACGATTTAGGGCGATTCAGCTGGCAGCACGGTTGTTGCAACTAACCGTACAATTTACGAGTGCCGTTATGAACATAAATCATTCGAAATCTTTTCTTTCCGTGAAAAAAAACGTATTGTAATGTAATACGATGAAATAAAACACAGAGGTACCCGTAATTGTTACGTTAAGCACCGACTGGCAGACAGTCACCATAAGGTTACGTTAAACTTAAACTTGAAGAGTGCTTTCTTGTACGTTTTGTATCAGATCGTCATCCATGCTGTACTCTCTTGAAATATATTAACGAAGTGCAATTCTCATGAAAGAAAAGATAAACAAATAAATGACAATAAATCAATTAATGAAATTGAAAACAATTTAATAAAGTATTTAATGATAACTTTAGGGTACAAATAACAGCACAAAGCGATATAATAAAATTAAAACCATTTGTAAGTTTCACTGAACACGTTTTCTGGTCAGATAAAAACGTCATGCCTATGTTTCGTAAAAATACAGCTGAAATCGAAAGCATGTTTTTAAAAATTAATTAATGAACCTATTTTATTTTCCCATACTCAATTAAAAATTAAAGGAGTAAGAAATGAGCATAAATTAAGTATAATATATCAGATGACTTAATTAATCTGCATCGTACCAAGTGCACTTAATAATTAGAAGGGAATAGATATATACTCTGGCATAAATGCCATTAATTGGTTTTTATAAAAGTAAATTCACCAAATCCTTTAACTCCATCTAAACCATCACAATGGTGGTTTATAAGCAAACAAGAGCTTAATTTCTTTGCCTACATACGAGATCAGACTGGCCTTTGCAATGGCCCTCTGGTGTCGAGAATGTCACAAGCTAAACCAGGAGTAACGTCAGTCAATCCAGGACTCATTATGCAAAAATTAGTGAATTCAAAATTTGGTAACCCCCCCCCCCCCCAAGGCAAAATAAAGTCATTTGGTTACGATTTGGCAAATTCTGAGGTTTAGAAGGGATACATTCATGCTAGAGTTTGCTCTACATAAAATAATTATTGTATTATAACATGCAACCTTCATTCGTACATTATGCGATAAGAAAGAACATTATTTCATATAGTATTCAAAATTTCCTTTTAATTTGGCTAAGTATTTCTACCATCTGCACTTAAGTCAAAACAAATAAAAATAGAAATACCTTTAAAAATAACACAGTCAAACAAAAGACAAACGCAATAATAACTTCAAAAAGTGTAAATGTGATAGTTAATACAAGGTTAGAGTAGTATTTTGGTAGTGTTGAAGTATGTATTTAATTTGTTTATCAGATTTCAAGGTAAGATTTACAAAAATAATTTTCTTGTATTAATCTGACAAATTTCAAAGTTCGAACTGTGCATTTTGATGTTTCTGAGCAATTTTGTTTGGCTATTTGTAACACATGATGCAAAAATAAACTTGATTCCATTTTCACTATAGACCACTATGTTGTTTTAAATTGAAGCACATCATCACTGTACCTCTCCTTGGCTTCAATTGTACACTATGACTGACTTGATTTCAACTGTATGTTATGCCCCCTTGACTTCAACTGTACTTTATGACAGCCTCAACTTCAACTGTATGTTGCAAAGCATGCTCAACAGACTGCAAATCTCATGCATATCGACGTGTTGCCTTGCGTTTGCGTTAAGGTGTGTGATTTGGTTTCCATCACACATCAAGATTCAAATCCATTTGACGCTTGGGCAGTCTATTAAGGATGTTTCTTCATACTACCACCTTACTCTCTGAATACAAGCAATAATACTGACTGGAGTACTAAAAGTGGGGCCAGACTATTTGGATGTTCTTTGTGAGCATTTACAGTTTTTTTGTCAATAAACAAAGGTCCTCCAGTAATTAAACACCAAAACATACTTTTCTTTCCAGAAAAGCATCCACTGCTGTCATGATGTTGTTCAAACAGCTTGGTTTTACCAAATTTTCTTTAAATCAAAGTTTAGGTTGTAACTTCAGTTTTATAAATTTAAAAAAGTTCAGTCTTGAGCCAATATTCACAGCCTCTTGATTATCAATATTGTGACTGTGAAAGTGTATATGCTGCTGGTTTTTTTACCAGTGGGAGCTTTTACCATCGCCTGGCTTTACATGCTTGCTTGGAACTGATGCTGAAGCAGACGCAGGCGTGAGTTGATCTCGTCCCATTCCAGGTAGCCTGTTTCAAGATGGCGGCTGCTGTTACTGGTCACTTCAAAGGCACCTCGACCATGGATGACACGGCGATTATCAAAAGTCATAATGTCACCTGAAATCCAAACAAATTGTGACAGTTTTGCATTAGGTCTTGTCATTCACAATTTCTTTCTGGACTTTCAAATAAATTTAAAATATTGAGTAATTAGTAATGATTGAACACTAAAAACTGCCAAAATTTTCCTAAAAAAATAAATTTATTTAAATTACATTTACAGGCAATGAACTTGCTGCCCAATACTTAGTTTCTTACTTGCATTCAGCAAATCAAAAATCCCTATATATACCTTTACAAAAATTCTCAAAAATTTGACCCCTTAGTTTGTTGAGCTTTACACAGGTTGGTTGGATCAAAGAGAAAGTCAGTCCTTTCTCTATGGTTGGATGGAGTGTTTATTAAGACAAGGAAGATGGGCATAATTTTACGCTTTCAAAAACCATACCTTTAATTAATCATCAAGTAATAAACCATAAGGGCTTCTGCTGGCACAAACAAAGAAATTGACAAAATAGGGAGACGCCAACATTAGGGCACCCTAATCCAGACATCGCGGGTTCAAATCCAACTATCGTAAATTTTTCTTTGTTCAGCCCAAAATTACAAATAATAGGGACAAAACTGTAAATAAGAATTATCAATGCGGTAGGTTTTCAAACCATAATCCATTCTACAGTGTTTCCCCCAATAAGTTATCTCCAACGTCACAGGTAACGTGTCGATTTACAATAACGTTTCTTAAATTATTGATGAGGTCATATCATTCCTGTAAATAAAAAATAAAAAAAAAATAAAAAACCAACAAAGTACGTTATTTATTGAATAAATGAAAAGGAGTTTACTGACCTTCACGTAGTTTGTAAGCGCAGACGTTGTCAGGGTGATGGTACATATTGCTGAATTTCTTCAAGGCTCGGTAGAGGGCCTGGGTGTTCTTCACTGGTATCCTCATCATTGGCATACGACCATGGTCACTCAGGTACACATGCTCTGGGTTACCGTCACGGTCAAGACTGCATTATGCGGAAACGACAGTGAACAGATTGTTGTGTCAATGCCAAAAACATTGTATCTCTGAAACTACAAGGCTGAATACCGCAATCGAAACAAGCCTTATATAATCATGTGCAAAATCCCTTGACAAAGCATTAACAGTTCTTTTAAATTTGACAAGACCAGGTTCTTTTGTAAGATGTATTTATTGCAAACAAGAATATGGGAATAAAATTACTCTTGCATAAAAACCAATGATGTAGAATGCTACCTTATAGTTGGATGGCGTGAATGCTGATGGAATCTTCCGTACACGTCCTCTCCGATGTCTTGATACTCCATGAGTGTAGTGCTAAGCAACTCAAAGGCTTCAGGGTCCTCTCTCTTCAGATCTAAGGCAACCTTGAACCCATCAGTAAACCAATTCTCACCCCCTGGACCCTTAGCCTGCTCAATGCAATGGATCATCTGGGCCTGAAAGAACAAACGGTTGTCTTTAGTCACCAAGGTTGTTGTGTATAAAGAAAGTTTCACGGTTGTTTCTTGGGCCAGTACACATTTATTTTTCAAGATTTTAAGAGCATCAAAAGCTTCATGTCATCTCCAAACTCCCATTTTGAAAAGAAACAGATGATCTGGGCCAAGTTTCATAAAGCTGCTGAAGTTGAAAATATTTCTTTGTAAAAAAATTCTGCTTCAAGTCATAGAGCAAACAATCCTCTCTAATAGACATCTATCATGCTGTCACCATCTTGGTCATGTTCTCTGTATCCAATAACAGTAATGGTTACTGATATTTATTGTACAAAAAAAGAGGCAGACTATTTCTCCTTCCAGCCTCGGTTTGGTTACATTGATTGGAATGAGAGAAGTCAAGATGGCTGCACAAGTTGGACTTGCTACATGTCCTAAGGCTTATTGTAACTTACACCTGGAGGCCTATGCAGGAATGCCAGGTCAGTGTGCATTGGGAATGCCTTGCCAGTGAATGCAATATTGGTGGCGTTGTACTTTACAACCACATGGGATGTTGGTCTGAAAACAAAAACAATGGTAGGTAAACGTAACCAATGGTTTAATAAGGTATCTTTGTGTAATAATACAATAAAGAATAAAATCATGTGTTTAATTATGTGCTATTTCCAGCCAGGTAGGCCCCTCAAAGCGCCTTACACTAATATTACCCCTGTTCATTAGTCCCCATGCATTCCTGAAACCATTTCAACTCTTTAGGAGTATGCAGCACCGGTAGCCAAATAAGCGCACATTTTGCTAATCATTCACATCAACAATCTCTACCCTCACAGGTACCCATTTACTCCTGGGTGATGGGATGCAATTATAGTTAATCTTGCTCAAAGACATAAGTATCATGACTGGGACTTGAACCAACACTTTAAAAAATAATACAGAACTCGAGACTTGGTAACTACAGTATGGTCATAGCATTCCAGGGGTGAGATCTGGCTATGGTAAAAAAAAAACTATTTTGAAATAGTTGAAAGCTTCAGTCTCCTTTGGTCTCTTGAAATGTCTAGCCATGCTCTCAATGGCATCAAGATAGTTTAGTGTAAGATGGTTGAAATTGTTGATTACCCGTAGTAGGTTGATCTAAGAAACAGAACCCTATCTCCAAGATGTTTGACCTGCCCTTCCACCATTCCTGCTCCCTCCACCAGGCAAATTCCAGTCACCTGTAAATGTCACATGGATAAAATTATAACAAGACGCTTATTTTTTACTCTTCATCTATCATTATGCTTAAGATACAAAATATTTGCAATAAAAAGCGATAACAAATAGCTTGGTTAAATTTTCTTGTGAACACAAAGTTCTCTCCGAGTAGTAATTTTTAGGAGAATCTGGAAAACAAACTTGGTAAAGTGAAACCCAGATCTTAAAGCTACATAACATCTTGTATTTGGAAGAGTACATTTTTTTTTCACTCCTGGTTTAAAATAAATGTACACTCCATCCCCGACCAACCTGTAACATTCCATTAGTTTAAATAATGTTATAAGAATGATAAATAGTTCATGCATTGCCCTGATGTTGGAGTGAGATTTCTGTATGGTTTTTCAATTTTGGCAATCAAAATAAGCAATGCTGTTTTTTCTTTTCTTTCTCAACAATTACCACTCCAAAGCTGTGTCTATAAAATCGAGCGCCCCTAAAATGTTTGTTTTATTAAATCCTCTACATTTATGTTAAAGTACATGTAGATATTATAAAGTTGACTTACAATTATTGCGAAAAATTCATACTAAATTACCAATGGCACTGAACAAATGAAAGAGAGTTGTATTAAAGTGCTACCATCACCAATGGGAGACTTTGGAACACTTGGTGGCAGCAGACAGACTTACCAAGTAAATTTCCATTGTTTATGCAGATCTGAGCATGCGCACATTTCCGAGAACAATGGATTTACCTGGTAAGTCTACTGCCCCCTAGTGTCCCAAAAGTCTCCAATTCTTATTGTATTATTATTGTGTCAACAGGACCGCAGAGCTTGTAACTAAAACATTTTACTAGACCAGATTTGTTTTTACAAAACTATATTTAATATGAGAAAACAAGTATCCACAAAGCTAAGCATAATAAACTTTATTTACTTGAACAAGCACTACGAGAAAGTTGATCTTATACTGTCTTACGGGTAAGTCCAATTTGATACTTAACAGAATTGAAAGATATTTATCAGCCTCACGTTAACAAAATTCAAGCAAAAAGTTTAAAGACTAAAGATATTGCATAGTGAGTTACATGTGTTGCTCAAATGAAAAACACAAGACCGCAGGACTTGTCCAGTCTTGAGTTTACTGGCCAAAAGCCTCGGGCTATGATGCGGTCAAGTGTAAATTTCAAACCCTGCTATCATCAATAGACTTGATCAGCTAGTTTCACAAAAATTGCTCAAACTTTGAAGGCTGACTTCAAAGGTCAGTTTTAAGAAACTTAGGTGACAAAGAGGAGGCTCTTTAAGAATCAAGTCACCCCATTATTTGCATTACTGATAATCAACATGTCATAAACCTAGATCAAGTCAATGATAGTTTAACTGATCCAAGGTTAGATCAACAACTTGAAAAGGAAATCTGTTGAACTTAGAGATGGCAGACAAACTAACACAAATCACCTGATTCCAAAGATCAAAACAACTGAAGATACGTATCATATCAGGATTGGTGATTATCAAGACTTTATTTGTGTAATCATTCCATATGTGTTTGTTTTATAGTGTTGTATTATCAACGCTTTGTTTGTTTGTTTTGTATCTTTATTTCTAGGTCAGCTTCACAAACTTTGCGCTCTAATCTTTGTGGGGCGCTATAAAAATGCCTATGAGAACAAAATACATTAGTTTCAATCTGAAAGCTCACTAGTTAAATAATTCACACCAGAACGGACTCTTCAGAGAAATATTTCCCTCATCATCTCCAGCTAGCTACTCCTTCATTACTATTGGTTGAATAGGCCAAGCATAATAGGTTCGGACTAGGAGCGGAAAGTTTGTACATCACATTTCACCTGGGAAGGTTTGGTATGCGCTATGCATGGAGGTTGTGCCTTTGTTGATGTGCTGGGTGTCATGGGACAAATAACTATTTATGGTGTGATCATATTATGTAGGTTTACCCTTTGATTTGCTCTACAATTGGTATATCAGATAGGCCTATGGGGAACAATATGGAAACATAATTGGGTTAATTACCTATATTATATGTGAAGGTTCTTCCACACACTTATGTGGTCTTGGTGTATAATTGGAAACACAAGTGCCCCGCAGGGCGCAAACCACCCAACCCATCAAAATCCAGCAGGGGGGGATGTTTTGTTTAGTTCTGTTGGACTGAGTACTGCACTAGTAAACTGATCGTGCTTTCAATATCATCAGGCATACCACCATAATCATAGTGCAACTAGTGCAACAGTTTGAGTTTGAGTTACCAAATGGTGTTGGCTTTTGTTAGAGTGAGGAAGGATCCTAGTAAATCACTCATAGGATCAGGCATACCACCACAATCAGAGTCAACAGTTTGGGTGTTAAGTTACTGAATGGTGTTGGATTTTGTTGGAGTAAGGACGAATCCTAATCAATCAATCAAGGAAGTTAGGGAGCAATGTATGGAAACTCAAGGTTCATAAACGCATGTCATGTGATCTCTAAGTAAACAAACCTTCATCTCCATCAGCCATTCATACAGAGCTTCATCATTGGACACGATGTCATGGAAGTTAAACCTACGCAGAGTGCCGCTGTCTATCAGGTCTGTCTTCCAATACTGAAGCTCTGAGTCAAAGGTGGGGTCTGTGAAGGAGTTCTCAAAGCGATGTTTACGAAGCCAATCTGTCATTGACAAAAAAACAAAGTAAAGAAACTCTTATAAAAGATAAATCAGGCCTGAAGTTACAGGAGGCTACGGAGGCCATGGCCTCTGTTGCCCCTGGTCTTAACCTTGGTGCCCCTTAAGAAGGTTCCCATAGACTTCAAAACTTTCCAATTGAAGTGCCCTTAGCAAAATGAAAATGGCCTTGCCCTCTCAAAGATGAAATTCCAGACCTTAGAATTCACAGATAAGATATGAATATCCTTTCATGAATTCTGATAATCTCTTTCTATGGCATCTAAACCTCTGTTTTTTCTAAAGTGTAATTTAAGTGACGTACATGTAGTGCTTAACCTTTTTGAGACCGTAGTGGCTGAAAACAGCTGCAAGATCCGACCATGGAGGTAGACCCACTTCCAGCCAACAAAAAAGGTGTCTGGGTGTCTTTTTGACACTCTGTTTTTAATTTCCAGCAAATTCTTACCAAATCCTGGCTACAACCTTGTTGCAAATGGGGCAAGTATAGTCGTGTTTAATAAACTATGGCTAGATTTGAGGCAACAAATCAAACAAACCTTGTTATGTTTTTATATCAGATTATAAAACAAACATGCCACACATAAAAATAATTGAACATAACAAAATACTATGCATCTTCAACCATCACTTGCACAATTCCCGTCACCTCTAAAAAGTTTGTAGAAACTAGAGTGCACCAAAAGGTTTGTGCAAACAACTGCAGCGCACACATGCTTGCATTCTGATTGGCTGGCTGACAAAACACACCACTACTTGAGATACAAGTTAAACAGACCACTTGATTTGTTCTTATCATTACACTTCACTGAAAATTCAAACAACAGGCCTATTCCACTTCAAGGTTTTGTTAAGTGCACAACAAAATGCTTTGTGGACATTCAACTTATGTCAATAAAACTACATGGAAAAAAACATTGTGGGAAAAAAGGTCGCAATTGTATTTTGCAAACTTTATACAAATTGACATGGCTTTAGCATTCAGGTTGGCGCAGTGGTTTCGTCCCTGCCTTTCACCTCTGTGACCACGGTTTGAATCCCAGACCGGAGCCTTGCATGTAGATTGGTTTTCAGTCTCTACCTGATTGTGTGGGTTTTCCCTAACTAGGGTTTTCCTCCCACATCTAAAACTGACACTTCTTCATCATCTTCTCGACTCAGGTATCTTCATGCCTACAGGTCACAGTGCTAGTCAGTTTTAAGGGTCCCTCTGTATCATTACCAGAAAAATACAACAACAACAACAACAACAACAACAACAACAACAACAACAACAACAACAACAACAACAACAACAACAACAACAACAACAACAACAACAACAACATTAACAACATACAGGGCTTGGTATAGATTTTCTCCCCAACAACATGAAGAACATGCCCTTGAATCTGTCAGTGTCAGTAAGATGCAAAGTTCTGTTTGGGAGATGTTTCTTGCCAGACATTTTTTGATAAGACTAGGAAGGCAATAGTTTGTCAGTGGTACATGTATACTATCATTGTATTGGTAGGTAACCTAGACAAAAACTAGTTAAGTCAGTGCGCTCACTTCCTTTGTTGCCACAGATCTTCATAAACAATCAAAAGTTCAGAAGAATATCTGACTCTAAAGAAACATAAACAATGAACTTGTCTGCAAACCTGATCCTTAGGCATAAACTAAGGATAGTTGAGGGAATTAACTAACTGAGATTGGGGAAGGTGGATGGGGGGGAAGGGGGACTTGTAACCCTACTTTAGTTCATACCTGACGGATATTCTCCAAAGTGACCATCAGGCCAAGTCAATCGAACTGTCTTCTTGTCCTCTCCAGGTACAGCATAAATAGGAATCATCTCCACATCGATGCTAGTGAAGCTAAAGATCCTTGACTGAAGTGATGACTGGTAACACTGCTTGCAGATACAGTTATCCCGTAGCCATGCATATGGGTAGGCCTGCACCTCCCCATCAGCCCAGGTGACCTCGAGGGCCATGTCATCCAGGGCATGCCCAACCGATGTGATGGTTTTGCCGTTGTTAATCTCAGCCTGGCTCATCTCTGCAATGAAGCGATAGAGATGCGAGCGTTTCATCACTTTGGAGGATGCTTTGTTAGTCCCGTCTACTGCAAGAGTGTCTTCACTTCCTTGAACTGGGAGTAAATCAGTACCAGCTGCATTGGTGTTGGAGATGCCTGTGTGAACCTCTCGCCTGCCTGTTGCTTCGCCCAAAAGGGGCTCGATACTGCCATGGTTCCTGTGCAGTGAAGCTGTTTGGATTGCTACAGGTCCAAGAGAAGGCAACACCACTCTCTTTGTGAGGTGTTGGGTAGGACCTTCTGCCAATTCTTTTCCAATTATGTTGGAACTTCGCAGCATGAGCCTCAGGATAGAGCTTGATCGTTGAGCAACTGAGAAGGCCATGTTTATTGATCAGGGAATCTCAGACTGAATCTGCAGACAAAGCAGAAACGTAATAACACTTTTCAATAAGATTTATTTTTTCAGTTTAAATTTATCACAGTCTGAAAACAAATAAAGACAACAAAAATTTCAAATAACAACAACAATAAAACAGCATACTTGGTTTAACCCCCGAGATGGTGAAAACAATGTTTTTAGAAATGTTGCTTCTGGATACCTGTAATATGAAACAATCCATTCTGTGCTGATGCAAAAAGTAACCACCATGTTATGATTTTTGTTTGTAAAAAATGTCGTTAAAATCTGGGAATTTTTTGTTTGTTAAAACTGCATGTCACCAGATAATGTTAGGCCTATACATGTACTACACATATTGGTGAATGAATGTGCTTCAAAGTGGAGAAGCACCAAAGCTATTGGCCTAAAACCTCCCACTTGACTAGTTATTTATTATCTTCTGAGCCCGGGCCTGTCTTACCAAGTTCCCTGGCACTAACTCTACCCCCCCCCTTCCAAGTGAGGGAAGGGTTGAGTGACCCACCTCCACCCCCACCCCTCACCCCCTGACCCCCTGAGCCAAACAGACACAGACCCCATCCCCTGGCCTGGCCTAAGCTAGTGCGAGTTACTGGACCCAGCAAAGCACTTTTAAAAATAAAATTGGATATTATTTGGCATGCCAGATAATGCCCTTATCCTGAAAATCCCACCAAGCTCCTCCACACAGCCCCACTTCCCTTGTGTGGCTAACACACAAGTGGGTGGGGCTACCCTCCATCCACACCAAACACGTACACAACTTTCTCTCACACTCACAGAAAACCCATCATTATTGTCACTGTCCGTGTCAGTACTACTAAACTACTTATTAGGTGTTCGTGCAACATGTGCACGAACACCTCTTGTTATTGTTCTGTTTTTTTTATTTCTTCTCCATCTTCTTCTTCTTCTTCTTCTTCTTCTTCTTCTTCTTCTTCTTCTTCTTCTTCTTCTTCTTCTTCTTCTTCCACGGAACTCTTCTCTACAGCATAACTCAAGATTGAAACTGAATTGAACCTTGAAACTTATCAGACAATTGAACCTTAATACGAAGACGGCACAGACTTGATGACGTCATGATGACGTCATCAGGTGTCGAATTACAAGGTTTTCAAAGTTGAAAACTGACCATTTGCTATTCGCTGTATCTTCGTGAATTTTAAAGCTATGATGCTCATAATTGGGCATCTGATAGATCAATACTTCGGCAACATTTGAAAAGTTAACGTCAAAATCGTATGACCTTTACTTCCGGTCGTACCGAAAGGTCAAAGTCTGCCTTTGTGTTTTTTCGTTAAAAAAAAATCAATTTTTGGTCATAACTCAAGATTGAAATTGAATTTAACATTGAAACTCATCAGACATCTGAACCTCATTATCAAGACCACACAAACTTGATGATGTCATGATGACGTCATTGGGTATTGAATTACAATAAATCAAAGTTTATTGTTTTTAAAAAGATCATAACTCATGAACCACATGTTGGATTTGGACAATCCACATATCATCGGACAGGTCGATAAAAGATCAACAAATGCTACACAAAACGTGACCCCATTTGACCTTGACTTTTGGTTCAAACCGGAAGTTGAAACATTTCAAAAATTCTGATCTCAAAAACAACATAATAATTCAACAAAAATTTTGCACCACGTTATAGATGAGTTCTCCTGCTCAAACTTTTGCACAGAGATGATAACATTTAAACCTGTGCATCGGGTCGAAAATGGACGTCAAAGCGCACGTGTCTGTTGAACCATGTTGTATGACAACACACTATAGTGTAGACTACACTTCAATACAATGTATGTCAAACCTGTACCAGCCACGCACGTGTACAGTGCACATGTAATTAAAGGGACACGTTGCCTTGGATCGAAAGAGTTGGTCGAAAGAGTTGCAAACGGTTACAAACGCTTTTTTAGACCAACTCGCCCGATCCAAGGCAACGTGTCCCTTTAAAGTTGACCTGTACTGTATTGTATTGAGTATTCATTGTATATTGCACACCCAAGTAATGATAGTCCGTGTAATATTTGAAAAATTCATAACTCCTGAACCACACATTGGATAATTTTTTTTATTTCTTTTTTAGTTGTTGATACAACAAGACTTAACCCAGTAACTGGGGCGCTGTACTCCTTTTAAAAACGTTTTGACATCTTTTGGTCGTACTATTGTACACTTACCCCTAGTAGTACTGCTAGATATTACCGAATATATAAAATTGTACTTTGTTATCTCCTAAGAGCAATACATCGCCTAAGTTAACTGGGTCTAAAATAAAGGACTGCAGTACCTTGTTTCAGATCAGACTCCGTAGACAGGTAATTTTATTTAGTAGAGGAAAGTCAACACCAGCCAGAGCTAGACACTGGATGTGCGTCCGGATAGAAAGGTTCTGCTCACCATCGATCCCGAGCTTCAGAAGTCCTCGCACACCTACCTCGGCATCAAGGCATACTCGAACACCCAGACTAAAACAACAACAAAGGATCGAGGGTGGCGTGATATTTCACTTCAAACGCCAGCCCAATGTCGTGTGTTGTTTACATTGCTATTTCATTCAACAACTTACTAATGTAACAACATACACTGTAAAAAGTTAACGGTCCTCCTAACTAGCGCCCCCTATGTTACGTTAGGATGTGTTATAGCTCACCAACTATAAATTCAGTCCGACTATAGTTGGTTTTCAGCCCATGTCATACGACGTTGCCGTTTGGTTTGCCCAAGTAGAGTTGTGCAATGTTTCCCTTTAACTTTATTGTACGAAATTGTTGTCAATAAAAATTAACAACAATCGTTTCTATAACTAAAAAAATAGATAAATAATATAAACTGTTTCAGTTACGAAGCGCTGCAAAATGCAATGTCATGTTGGCGCAATCTAGAGAAAGGACCACAACACACCGACCCTCCTGGACCTTGTACCTCTACTAGTAGTACGGTCAAAGTTTTTAGCTAAACTTTGTACTCAAATTTGTAGCTGTTATTTCCATAATTGTCATAAGCAACAGAGTGTTTCAGGGAGTACGAAGTTTACATTAATTATTAAACATACCCTTCAGACTTTTGTAGCCAGAAAAAAAATGAGACAAAGTCGTACAGACACCGTAGAAAGCAATAATTATAGTTCTCTTGAGCATTCCCAGAGACTCGTTGGGTACGCGTGGGGCGCGGGAGACTTGTGCGTGCTGTACTGCAGTTGGGCTGGCCACTGCCGAACTGCAACTAGTTGTCCCAGCAGCCCAACTACAGTTGGGTTTATTCTATAGTTGGGGTACTTCGAGTTCTGAGCGCTGAGCCCAGCAGCAGCAACAACGAGGAAAATAGACTTCGACTGAGTGAAAGAGGAGAATCACACTGGAGGCGAATTACACATTTTGCTTTTCTTAAACCGGACGAAAAATGCAGGTTGGTACGATTGTATCATGATGAAAGTGTTGATTTTTACTGCTATCTTTTCCCCCTAAAAAACAAAACTTAAAAGACTTTAAAAAGACAAACAAACTAGAGCTTTAGTGTTTGTTGAAACAAACACTAGGTGTTCGGGTATCGTCGGAGTCAGTGTAATTGTGTTGATGTCAGAACATTTGAATCGATAAACAGGGTGTTGAGTGCTGACCTTTCAAAAAAGTGTAAATTTATTACATGTTTACATTAATTTTACATGGTGAAATAAATGATCTGGTTACTATAATAGTCTTCAGTATTAATCATTGCCTTCTTTGTTTTATGATGCCGGTTATTAAATCGACGCTATTGGAATGATTATGAAAGAGCATACAAACAGTAGAAAACAAAACAAATGCGCACGACGGAGGTTAACAAGAGGCCATGCCCTAGCACTGTGGCTGAAAGTCATAAAAGGGTATATTTGTAGGAACGTTGCTATGTGCCCAGAACAAATAAGAAGTAAATTACTTACAAGTACAACTATCTTGTATGCCATTCACTAAAGTTTATTGTTTTTTCAATGGAAATTGATTCTTTATTGATTATTAAATCCGACTATGCAAATCATGTTGACATCATTAAGTTACAATTCTTAAAAGTTTTAACAGGTTTTCAAATACTGTGATTTGGCTTCTCATTATGTATCGGTGCATGATACTTTAATTGTTCAATACATATTCACTGCTGATGATGTCGTCAAAATAAGTCGAACATGGTATGAGCTATTGGTTTTTAGTCTTCATACAGAACGGGTTGTTAAATTTATAATATTGAAAGAAAAGACACTTGTTTTTAATAATTTTGCAAGATAAAGGCAAGTCATGAAGACGGCAAGTTTAAGCCTCTAGTGAATTTTGACTCATAAAATGTTATTAATGAGTTAAAAACTATTTCTACCTGTAGGGTGCATCATACACTCAGCAAGGAATTAGGGAATGGAACACAATGAGTATAAAATCTTTCACTGGAGACCATTCGGGTACTGGATGATTTGTAAATTCTGAAGAAGAAAAAAACAATCATAAACAAAGTATGACTCAAAGCAAACTAAGTCAAGCTGAAACTGCTGAAATAAATCAAATTCGAGCCTTACAACATTTCATGATCTCATACTAATAATAATAATTTATTGAATTTGTATTGCGCTCTTTCCAGGACCAACCCGTTCGAGGGCGCATATTAACAATACCACATATCAGAGTAAGGAAATTACGCAAGAAAAAGATAGTGGAAGGTGCACATCCTGTTTTTGATGTGAACGACTTATAAACGAAACCTTATTAGTGGAAACTTTATCGAAGGGTTTTCAAATAGTTATGTCATAATACAAAGTTGACGGAAAACATTCATCAGTCTGACCATTGTCTGACTTTATTGACACAGCCAACAATCATACCAATTCCCCATTGCCCAATTCTCTTCGACGTTCATACTAAACGTTTCTCAGTTTTAAAAACATCTCATCACCGTCACCACTTGATGATACAGGATACACTTTATAACGTAATTGTGCATTAAATAAAATAATCATTTTAGAAAGCAATGATGTTCACTCAAAAACTTACCGTTTTAGTCCCGTGTAGCAACGATAAACACGTGCCGTGAGGAGGGTCCGAAACACCCTTCACGATCCAATGACACATCCTTCCTTCTCGGAGTGTGAAAAAAACATAACCAAAGTTCGTCTTTTTCTGCTTGCATTTTCTCACATAATTAATAGTCATATGAATCACTGAAGTAGGTGGCCATCTCAGCAAAACTTCGTCTTTATTCCATTTTTATCATTAAGCAACGAGAAGGGCGAATAGGAGAAATATTAGACGCTGAATATGAACGGAATTCAGATCTATTTGGTATTGGTAGTACGCGATTGATAAGATTGCACCACGTTGTAAGTACGGTGACCCGTGGTGTGTCATAACACTGCACGAATGGATCACGTCACTTCAGAGAAGGCGCACATGGCATTACGTTGGTCTATAATAAGTGTCTTGACTGGCAATTCTTTTCGTTTGGTTACAGTGTCGGCGTATTCTTGTGTTGGCCTACACTACCGTGCGTTGTCATACAAGGTCGTTCAACAGACACTTGCGCTTTGACGCCCAGTTTTGACCAGATGCAAAGATTAAAATGCTATAATCTCTGTGCAAAAGTTTCGGCAGAATAACTCATCTATAACCTGATGCAAAATTCATGTTAAAATATGACGTAGTTTTTGAGATATGAATTTTGTGAAATTTTCAACTTCCGGTTTGAAGCGGAAGTAAAGGTCAAATGGGGTCATGTTGTGTGTAGCGTTTGTTGACCTTTTAACGACCAATCCGATGATGTGTAGATTGTAAAAATCCGACATGTGGTTCATGAGTTATGTTTTTTTTACAAATATTAAACATTGATTTAATGTAATTCAATACCCGATGACGTCATCATGACATCATCATGTTTGTGGCGTCTTGATGATATTGTTCAATTCTCTTATGAGTTTCAATGTTCAAATCAATTTCAATTTTGAGTTATGACAAAAATTTGAATTTTTTAACGAAAAAACACAAAGGCAGACTTTGACCTTCCGTTAAGACCGGAAGAAGAGGTCATACGATTTTGGCGTTAACTTTTCAAATGTTGCCCCAGTCTCGATCTATCCGATGCCCAATTATGAGCATCATAGCTTTAATATTCACAAACATACAAGCATTTGCATATGGTCACTTTTTGACCTAAAATCGCTTGTAATTTGATATCCGATGATGTCATCACAACGTCACAACTTACTCAGCTTCTGCTAATTATGGTCTAACTTCACATGAAGTTTCAAGTTGATCCAAGGTTCGCAAGTATGCTTTTGCTTGCGGACAAACGACTCTGAAAAGAATAAGCAAAAAAAAAAAGTTAAAAAAAAACACAAAAAAAACAAAAAAAAACGAACAATAACAATGAGTTGTTCGGGCTTAATGCCCGAACACCTAAAAAGTCAATGAAGAATAAAGAAAGGAAGAATTATCAATCATAATCATAACATCATACATGTCATACTTGCATGTGACATGCTGAAAAAGAAATATCTTCCTCCAAATTTGACTCTTGAGACTCCATTTAATGGTTATATTGATTTTTTGATGAATGTTGTCGACCGAAATTAATGAAAAAGTAGTAATATAGTATTCAGGTTCAACATCTTTTAAATCAATTCAAGTCGGAAAGAACAAGTGCGGAAGAGTCAGTTTATATTAACAATAAATAAATTCTTGGAAATTCATACAGGGTGCTTCGAAATTGAAGAATATTATTAACTAATACTCCCAAGACTAAAATGATGCTAACAAAAGTTAAATAGAATAGAGGCGGACCCCATAGAGGCTACCTCAATCGTAACCCAAAGTTGTAGTGGTAGGACGTCAGTGTATGTTGCACTACACTGGCGTCCTGGGTATAAGAGTTGTTCTAAAACCCCCTCGACCCCCACGACCCACGACCCCCTCGACCCCTAGACTTATGCTTGCAGTTTGCGCGATTTTTTTTCCTGTACATCAAAATTTCCACAGCGCACAATCTCAGCCAATCACGCACAAAGTTTTGTATGCTGATGCGACTACTTCATACATTATTTATACCATGCCTCGCACATCACAGCGTACGAGACAGACCCATACACACGTGGTGTTGCGCCTCCTACACATATGCACGAAGCAAACTGCGCGTGATTGGCTGGGATCGGGTCCTGTGGCAATTTTGATGTACAGAAAAAAAAAATCGCGGCATTTCCACGCGTATCTCTTGGCCGACCCGAGCCTGAATAAGATTATATCCCAACTGGGAACCTGCGTTTACCGCCCGATTAGATTACGGCCAACTCATTACATGATGATCAGGCAGACCCATTTCCGGCTGATCACTCCCGTCCTGTGTCAACAATTACTACTTGCTCTATGCGGAGCTCGAGGTTGTAGACCCGACCGACCATGGCCCACACGTGTTTTACTGGCACACAATTTTTGACAACAAAACAAAATTTGTTGACATGCTTACCTCTCTTCTTGTGTCGTGACTCACACTCGGTGCTACACCACTGACACTGGACGTACGGTTGGTCTGTTGGTCAGCAGGTCGTCGGAAGGAAGTCGCGTCGCCTGCTCTTTGGATCACACGCTGTGAATTCTAAATCGGGGACTTAATTCTTACTCGGCCGTAAAGCGATGTTTTATGAATTGGAATTGGGACACGTTTCGATTACGGGGCGGATGTCGAGGGGTCGAGGGGGTTTTAGAACAACCCTGGGTATAAAGCTTCTGTACCGTGCAAACAAATTTTTGACTAATGTTTTTTCATAAATTTACCTGATTTAAGAAGCTTAAAAAGTAAAAAAAATAAAGCCATCCTGACATTAACAAGAGTCAAGGTTTTGTTTGGGGGGTGTACACTAGATTGCTTAACAATAAGGGGAAATAAGTCAAAACACGAAGTGGCCCTGTGTTCAGTGTTCTTTAGTTGTTTGTTTTACAATGTAGGTGATCATCCCATCAAGGGAACTTGGCAAACTCCCACCAGGGGACATAAACTCCAAGCTGGCAACAGCCAATCTCTCTCATACAAACGTCAGTTTAACGTCTATGATTATGAATTGCACAAATCAAGAAATTGTGGTTCAGCAACTAGACGATAATACTTATTCTAGTTGTTCCCCAACAACATCCTTAAAACTGAATGGCACTGACCAGTTTGTAACGTTAATCAATATTGTTGTATTTTCTCTCACTGGTTGACAGAATCAAGAGAAGGCATTAGAGATTTCTTTAGAGGCACTGACGAATCGAGTTCAAGATTTGAAGACTTCCTTAATTTCCTTCTTGGCCAAGCTTGAACAGGAACATGCAACACTCACATGGTATGTATGTCATCATGGATCCATCATGGATCCTCAACACACATGCCCAAGGCGGTCGAGTAGGCACGGTGGTATATTTCCAAACCGTGCATGTCTAGGACCTTGGTTCGAATCCCGCTGAGGGCACGATGTAGATTGGGATTTTAGCCGGATCCTGATTGTTTGGGTTTTCCCTGGTATAATTCTCTGAGGTTTTCCTCCAACATCTAAAATTGAAACTTCCTTCCTTGGCTTCTGTAGTATAGTGATCAAGCTTAGTAATTAAGTTTGCTTTTCTGAGAGTTCTTGGCTTCACAACCATGAAGAAATGAAAAATGAAGGGAAAAAACCCAGTTTTGTTACCTACGTCTTTAAAGGGATGTAGGAAAACAGAGCAGTCACCCTAAGAGTAGACTCCAGGGGGCAATTGCAAAAGTCTGCCAGATCCAGAATTATGCGGAGCTAAGATTGGCAAAGTGGAAACATATTACCAACACTAGTGCTAAATCTGTGTGCATAATTTTCTTCTTAAAGAACTTGATGAAATAGGTTCTTGTTACACTTATTAAACTTGCCTGTCAATATTGATTTTGTTTTTCTTTTTTCTGCAGGCCCTCTGTTCTCAACAGCTTTGCTTTATTATCAGGTAAGTGACCAAATACAGACCGTTATTTAATTGTCTTCAGTTTTTGTAACAAAGCACATAAAGCCCCCTAACTAGGGCTTCAATTTCAAGGAATCTCCACTAGACTACATGCCTTCGGGCTCAGAATTTTACTGCACCATCAATATTTGTACTAGTCCAGATCATTTCCTTATCTTTTAATATGCGCTGAACTTGGAGGAGGAGGTTGGGCTAGAAAAGTAAATTATACATCAGTAAGTTTTAAAAGTATGTGTTTTTAGAAACAACTAGACTGCAGGAGTGCAGGACTTTTCTGGTCGTGATGTTACTGGCTGAATGCTTAAATTTTTAGAGTCTAGCCACTGGTCCAGTGGGTTTTTCTAGTGAATCCCTCTTGATTCTACCCTGGCATTGAAAAGGTTGTTAAATTATGAGAATAGTTTCTTCCATAGGCTGTAGACTGTGCAAGTCTCACACATATTCAAACATCGGGACTCGTTAAAGAGAGTGAGTTCAGTTCCTTCAAGTAGTGTACGTTGGACAAAAGTGTTCCTAAAAATGTTCAAATATGAGCAAGACTTGCAGGGTCTACTGCCCACTGTCTGACCGTTAGACTGTTGCTCATGTTATGCTATGCATGGCACATTTTTTCTTCCTCTATAATCCGAGTTCTTTAATTTCTACAGGTCAGATTAACACACTGAACAAAGTGTTGAAGAGTGACAAGACACCTGCTTTAAGGAATCTGGTCTTGCTGCCTCTGAAGCTGTCTCAGGATAGAGATGAAGAGCTGGAGGTAACAGCGCCCTCATTGTCTTACTAGTATGAACCTTGTATTAACCCCTTGCATTGGCGGCCATCTTTGATGTTGAACAATGGAAACATGTACGTGTTGCGCGTGACTCTCAGCCAATGATAGCTCTTCATTGACTTTGAGGGGACTTGTGACGTCCTGGCATCCTGACCAGTATTTCAGTAATTCAAAAGCTAAGAAAGCTGGAAAAGCACCTATGTACATTAGACACAAGGTCCATCATGACAGGAATAACCTATTTCTTAACAACCATTTTGGCAATGAGTTCATTTATACTGATATGACCAATGAATATATATAGTGAAGGTGTACATGAAATACTTAAGAACTTAGTTCTTCATTGTCAAAGTGCTTGATAATTGATTTACAAATAATTCTGAAACAACTGTTTCAGCAGCCTGTTGTCCATACCAAAAAAAAGGTTGTACCCATTTACTGTGACTGTGCACATTGTGGCATGTCGTGGCGAAGCGGTTAAGAGTGCCAGACTCAAGCTCTGTTGCTTCTGATCAGCAGATTGTGGGTCCTGTGTACTGGCATTGGTAGTGCACGTAAAAGAACCCAGAACACTTATCTTGTTCAGAGGTTTCCTCAGGCTTGCGAGCTACAGTGATTAAGTTCACTTATGAAGCATTCTTGGTTTCATTACCAGAATTATATAATAATATGATCATAAATGGTCTGGGCAAGGTTAGTGCAGGAATGGATTTCAGCTAATCTATAACTCTCTGTTCTTACCAAAATAAAGAAAATGACTGAGGGTCGTGTGCCGGCCTTCAACCATGAGGTAGTACCTAATTATCTACGTACCAAGGCAGAACCAGAGGTAGAAGAGAGAGAACTGCAGTTAAAGCAGAAGGCAGCTACTATAGCTCCTGAGCAGGCTCAGGTAAATCAACTCCAATGATATCATGATTCAAAGGTTTGCTAACCCTTTGTAGACCATAGCGGCTGCAAGCAGCTTGTACTGCAACGCCCATAGTGGCCACAACTGGCTGCAAGATTTGACCTATTTATGTACAAACAAGAGCAAAAGCAAGAGGTCAAAGAAATGGACCAAATTGACATTGTCCAATGTTTCCAATGTGAACAAAGAATCTACAGTTCTAAAACAAACCCATAACTTTTTGGAAATTTTTCCTGAAAATTACAGTAAAAAAATCAACAAAAGTAGCCATGTCTGGATGTATGGTGATAATTCAACAGAAATGATTGGTGTCTAAAAAGTGAATCTCCCAAACTAGCCTTAACATGACCAGGTGTGTTTGAAACTGCACTCATGTTGTATGTAGCTGCAGTAACTGTGGATTGAGCACACCAACTCAATGGTACAGAGAAACAACATTGTTACCTAGAGCCTCTTTTTTGGGAGGTACAACACTTAGTACAACAATTTCATTGAGATGCTTTTGCCCTGACTTGATGACATGTACCTGTGTCAAATTTGGCAACAGTTGGCAACAGCCTGGATTGGAGACAAACAGGGGCACTAAGTGGCAAGAGACTTACCTTATCAATCCATAGCTTTTAGATAAGGGCACATTTTCAACCTATATCAATAATGGACGATTATCTGCTACGGTTGCTGGCCACCAAGTATCATAAAGGGATACGTTGCCTTGGATTGGGCGATTTGGACTATAAAAAGTGTTTGAAAGCATTCGTTATGAAATGAGTATGGTTGGAAAGATTTTTTATAAGTATAATATAAGGAACCACACAAATATAGTCAAAAATTTGGTTCTACAAAATGGCCGACCGCATTCGTTCTCGAAAAAGAAGGAAAACCACACAATTGCAAGACATATTTGTGTAGATCCTTATATTTTAGTTTTAAAACTTCTTTCAACCATATTCATTTCATAACAAACCCTTTTTAAAACCCAAATTGCCCAATCCAAGGCAGCGTGTCCCTGTAGAGACTTTCATGAGGTGATTCATGTTGCAGCAATCCCTGTGTCCCCATGTTATGATTATTATCTTGTGTTGGCATTAAAAAACTAACTGTCTTCATTTTCAAAAATGTTCTTTTGGGATTAACAGAAGCAGATTAACAGCATGAATAAACTGGTTAATCGGATCCTTGATATGGTGAACAGTGCTAAGGATGACTGGGAAGGAGATAATGCCGGTAAGACTTTAATCAAAAGAAGACATCATCTTGAAAGGGCGGGACGCATTGAATTTTAGAAGAAAATATTTACAGAGATTCATCATGATTTGTTGTTTATTGATTTATTTTTTCATTCAAATCAGCTTAAGCAAGTGCAATCTAATTGAGAAAACAGTTACTCAATAAGCTAAACAATTTCACTCATGGCATGTTTTATTTACAGCAATGAGAATAACGTCACTGAGCAACTGTAATTCTACGGACACTACAGCATTAGTAGGAGCTATAACCAATGGTAGAGGGCTAAAACTCAACCGTCCACCTGTTCAAAATCCACATAGTGTTCCAGGTCAACCAGGGGGACCAACCCTATCACAACCACAGAGACAAGACCAGCATGGTTAGTTAATATTACTAGTAATGTCCAGGGGGAACCAACCCTATCACAACCACAGAGACAAGACCAGCATGGTTAGTTATGACTAGTATTGTCCAGGGGGAACCAACCCTATCACAACCACAGAGACAAGACCAGCATGGTTAGTTATGACTAGTATTGTCCAGGGGGAACCAACCCTATCACAACCACAGAGACAAGACCAGCATGATTAGTTATTACAAGCAATCAAAGATTTAATTTCTCAAATGATTTGAGATTGACTCACAACTGCATTGACAAGAGGAAATATCAATATCTGAAGACTATTAAGCTATTTTCATGTATGTGTAGGTATCAAACTAAACGAAAATACAAGCGACTTAAATTTATTTCAAAAGAACCCTCGGAATCTGGCTTCTTCTGACTTTCTTCTGTGCTTTCTTAACTGTATAAATAACCACCATATTAAATCAAGCCTGACGTTACAAGTAGCTAGGGCAAACACTAGAAGTGCACA
The DNA here is from genome assembly GCA_023634235.1 of Pisaster brevispinus. NCBI lineage: Eukaryota > Metazoa > Echinodermata > Asteroidea > Forcipulatida > Asteriidae > Pisaster > Pisaster brevispinus. The sequence goes on along the minus strand of JAMKCF010000029.1, from coordinate 1,977,633 downwards.
GTGCACAGACTGCAGGGTTTGCCATTTACTTTTCAGTCACTAGTCGACAGGACCAGCTACCTTACCATTTTACTGGTCTGCCAGTTTTTCACAATATCACACCTCAAGGTTTTCTCTCAATATAATCAAATGTAATTGAAACAATATGAATATTTCGTGCAGACCGTGGTTTACTCATATTTCAGGGAAGCAATCAACTCTAGCCAACCGGACTAGGGAGAATTTGGACTGTTCCTCATTAGCTAACTGACCTTTGGCTAGTGGACCATTAGAGAAAGGTGTCAAGTAACAAAGGGCTATCATCCTGCTTTTGGTCCTAAAAATAGTAAAACAATGTTTCTTTGAAATGTTTTTCTCTCTACAGTTCCCATGGGTAAAGCACAAAGTACCATCAAGACTAACATCAAGGCCGGAGCAACTGCACATCCATACGGTCATAGATGAAGATTATCAAGTATCAGTGTTTCAGTACACTGTAGATTAGTCTGCAGTCAGTATTATTATTATGGGGTGGTTTGGGTGGCTAGTGCATACAGCGATCACCTCTCACCAATGTGACCCAGGTTCCAGCTAGGCCCATATGTCAGTAGAGTTGTACATTGGTTCTCTCCTATGCTTTGATGAGTTTTCTGTGAGCTGGACCATCACATACCATGGAATGAGGGAGGGTGAAGGAAGGGATTCCATCTTAGATAGCCTGGATAAACAATAGCATTTCTCACTCTCAAATCTTTGTTACCAAACTAAGACTGCAAAGGAAATAGTCAGGTTTCTTTTCATACAATCAGAATTGGTATTTGTTATTCATATTCCTTAAGGGATACATGACAAAGGTGATGAGAGAATGATAGAAACGTTGAGAAAAAGGTAGATTAGAATGACATACTACAGTGAGATAAAGCTGGAAAGATTCTTATTGGCACAATGAGAGAACTAATGTGACTAAGTCTCATCAGTTTGACCTGTGCATAGGGGTAAAGAAAGAGACTACCTTGTTGGTTACACACTTTATTTTGCACTTTCACACTTTCATTGTTCATCCTGACAAACTGACTGGAAATAGTTATCTTTCTTTGGATATCAAAAATAGGGTGAATTGTCTGTTAATTTGGATTTGCAGAAAGTCATGAAACACAAGGTGGGAATACGATTACCCAGGAGTTTTCTGGGGTTATAGTTCTGTAGTGTGAATAGGGCTAATGAAGGCTTTATACACATCAAACTAAATAATAAACTACTATAGTGATTGAGACATATCTTTCAAGTGTTACATTTATTGGGTTTCTGGTTGCACCTTCCAAATTCATTTCAATCCATGGTTAATTACTGTCATCTCGGTGTTTATTTCTGATGTCTAATATTGTACTGAAATGTATATCAAATGTTCCTTTTTGCAAGAAAAAAAAATTGTACCAGTCCGAATAGCAAATTAAATACCACAATTGTGGCATAAAATTATTTAAACTATAAAACACACACTTATATAGACAGAGTGTATTTCTTGACATCTATGGCCCTTGTTGAAACTACGGGTTGGGCTTGTGCTGCACCTTGGGCACCGACTGCCTGTCTGGAACCCCGTACCAACAGCACACTTTGCCAAAATAACTGACGGAGCCCAAGCTGGAGCCCAAGCCTGAGTTATGCTTTCTAAAAGGGCCAATGCGATCCAGGGAACAACTGCTTGGGGAAACCATTTACACGGTGAAACTGGTCTTTCTTGTTCTCTAACAATACTGTGCAAGTCATGTTTCTAGGGTGTCTACAAATTGAGTTACACTCTAAATGCATTGAGGTTTCACCAACTTTTAGTTCACAGCTTCAAATATTAGAAGTCTGTGTTTGCAAATCCAATAAAACTTTAAAAATAGTTAGTGATTTTTAATCTTTTTATCCAGCCTTCACATAATTTATTTTTCCCAACTTTACCTCAAAACTATAACTCCTAAATACAAACATAATTTTTATTTTGGAAAGTTGTTAATGTCCTGTATCATAGTTTATTAATATCCAAAACAAATTTCAGCCAAATATTAAGAGTTACTGTACTGTACATACCTAAAACAGTATGCTTTGCAAACAAAAATCTTGTTTAAACAAAAAAAACCAAACCCACCTCATTCCATTTACATTTACAAATAATCAACCCATAGGAAAAACATACACTTCCCATAAAGCCCCAGTGCCCCATGTAACCTTTTTATGAAATAAATACCATTATAATAATGGAAATTGTTGTAAGCCAGTATCCACCAATGTTGGCACTCAAGGTACATGAACATTATTACCCAGTGGTCACTGGCCCATTTATTTCATTCCTTAAACCATCTCAGCTCCCTTGGGAGTATACAGCCTGTGCTGCCAAGTATGTAACGTACCAAGCTAAATCAATCACTAGAACTGGTCATCTCTGCCCTCCCAATTAACCACTAGGTGAAGAGAAGCAATTCTAGTTAAAATCCTTGCTCAAAGACACAAGTATCACGAGTGGGATGTGAACCCACACCCAATGACTCAGCCACCAGAACTTGACTCCAGTACACTAGACCGCTCAGCCATGTTGGTTACAATGAAATTCTTGTTTTCACAGAAAAACCTGTAACTTACAATTTCAAAAACATAACCCTGGGCAAACGATCATAACAATGACATTATTCTAATACAGACAGGTATGTGAAATGACCATCAATGTTATTTTTAATTCAGTAGACTTAAAAGGCAGGGTATTCTTTTGGAAATTACTCTTTAAGTTAATGAGCATAAAAAGTTACTTGGTAAAGAGCACTGGAGAGCTGTTGGTAGAAATGACTCCCTTTGAAGTAATGTAGTTTCAGAGAAAGAGGTCTTTTTCACCCCAACAATTTGAACCTGAGAAAGGTGTCAGGCATGAAGCCTTTCTGAGGCATTTGAAAGCACACAACTCTATGCAACAATGGTTTTTTCTTTTCATTGTTTTCTCGCAAATTCAATGACCAATTGAGCCCCAATTTTGAGCATACAATTCTATGCAACAAGGGTGTTTTTTCTTGTTATTTCCTTGCAACTTCGATGACCAATTGAGCCAAAATGAGGAAACTTGTCTTTGACAATTACCAACAGCGTCCCCTGCCTTTAATGTACAAGTACACTGAGGCTCTGCTCCATGAAGTAACCATGATCTGTAAGGAAACTTAAACAGTCTAGGTGCATTAACATTCATATAAATAAGAAATCTAAAAACAGTCAAACAAGCATGATGTGACGTGACAGCAAGCAACATCTTCACATGACATGGAAAATCAATAATGAACAACTATGGCACACATTTAGTGCAAACACTTTTTCTTAAAGATTACGGCATTCATAAGCCTGATGTTTTTATTGTTCTCTTATTGTTAATCAAGCATAAAGTCTGGATTCTCTCTCTCTGCAGACCAGTCCATTAAGCTCCACCCCTTTATAAACTAACCAATCACAATTGGGTCACACGTCAAAAAGTTGGGCTTAATCCCGAAACATTAAAATCCCAAGTAATAAACCACAAGGGAAACTGATGGGGTAAATTTTTATCAATTTTGGGTTTAACACAGACAAATTTACCAGAGCGGGACTTGAACATGCGACTTCCGGATCAACGTACCCGCACTGTACCTGCTGAGCTAGCTAGTCCTAATGTTGGCAGCCTCCCTATTTTGTCATTATCTTTGTTCGCGGTGCCGTAACTGCCGTATTGCCAGGGATCACTCCCAAGTTTACGATGCAACCTGAAGCGACATTACAAAACTGACACAAGCTGCCGGCATAAAGGTCGCTGAGTAGCGCGAGGCAGTATCTTGATGGTGAAGGAGCAGAGGATCACATCTCCATTGCATATGAGCACTGTGACTATGGTTGGTATGGCTTAATGGACCATTCTAATACAGCTTAAGGTTGAAACAGTGAAGCCAGTGTGGACATTTGCACATAATTCACAGGCTGATGTGGGGACACAATTTAGATCTCCTTGCATCCTTGGCACAAAGTTTGTGTTCAGTGCCAAAGGAGATAAGTGGGGTGCAGATAAATGAACACATGGACATTCAAGTCTGATTAAGGTAGAAAATCAAGCCTTGCCTTTACAAAGGTGTTGACAGTAATTCATATGTCATAATCTCCAACCATACTTTTATAAAGAGCATGCATTGGTGACCTGGTCTTGACCATTGTGCCCCCAAGTTCTTAAAGACATTATTTCAGAGCCCATCCAATCTTCAAGTTCTCCCACTCAATGGCTGCTTCTCGTATCGTTTCAAACATCACCTCGTTGGAATAAATGTTTACCAAAAGGAAAAAAACAATAAAAAGCTAATTTGTCGTAAACTAATTTCCCTTTGCCACAAGGAATCCAAAATCCAAAAGTTGAGTTTGAATGTTGTGTGAATTTGGCATCAGTTCATGAGAGAAACTGGCATAAGTTTAGACTACTTCACTGCTGCCTTGCCCCTGAAGAAAAAAACTAACTGGCTTCATAAAAGGCCACAAGTTACTATGTTTGACATCCCAGTTTTTGAAAAACAATAATAACAATAATAATAACTTGAAATGCAAGTAAAATCTGATCCATTTTTAATACAATGCTTGAACGAATACAAGAAAAATTTGAATACAATATTCCCATATTATTACAAACCTACATAGCACATTGATATAGAGTGGAACTTGTCTAACAGGGGCTCTAATCCCATGTCTTTTGATATCCTTTATGTTTCAAGTATGCAGGCACACATAAATCACGGTCTCGCACAAATAAAAGAACAATATAACATCCCCAAACACTTGATATCAGCCTACAAAAATGGCCGACAATCTCTAGCTCCAGTTGAGTACAGTCTCAACTTGCTAGTTTTCTTTTTAAACAACTAAAGGTAAATACTTGTACACCACGAACGACTGGGAAAAATTCTATTACCATTAATTAATAATCAACAATCTACAACTACGAGGGCCTATTTGCATGGCTCAGCTTACTGTGGAGTTTGCGTTTACAGTCACTATTTTCCACTTAGTACCAAATTTCTGGATAGAAAGAAAAAAAAGAACAATGCGCACTAATGCTAAGTGTGCATGCACACAAGCAAACTTTGCTTACTGCATTGTCAAATATGCTTAAATCTAAGCATGGTTTTTCTGCTATCCTAAGCATCGATTAATGCTAGCGGTAAGCAGAGCCGTGAAACAGAACCCTATTTTTCATTTATACTAAAAATGATGGAAACAGCCAAAACATGGTACAGTAACAATCTGGTATGTACATTTCATTATTGAGAGAGAACCTAGCGGTATATTCAACTGCTCTGTATACAAGAGCAAGCACAATGATTTCTGTCTAAAGCCAGTTTAAAAACACAATAAGAGTAAAGATACTGGGGTGAAAAAAAGGTACACTTGCTGTTTACAACAAATGCCACATTTTCATTATTTTTAAGGGAAATTTCTTCTGTAAATAGCTGACAAGTACAGTCTTTTACAATGTATTTAATGATGTTTTGAAGAGTAAATTCATTACAATCCTTTAGTTTGAAGAAACATTGCAAATAATGAGCAGTGAAAAACTTCATACATTTGTAGCATCATCATTTTTGAAGAGTAAAAAGTTCAAACTGTAGTCATATTTTCATTTCTTGTTCATGATTTAAAGAGAAATCTTGTATGGCTTTTGTTGTGAGTGTTTACTTGTTACTTGAACAACTGCCTCATTCATGGTTTGTCTCATAGGCAGCCATATAACAATTTTTTTAAATCTTCAGTATGCATTATTAAAAAGGACCAATGATGACACAGTGAAGTGGCATCATTTCATTCCTGATGTAAAGTTCCCGACACGAAGAATGAAGATCGACTCAAAAGTCTTGTCGTTACAGACACTGCTGACCCAAAGACACTGTACTATCAACAGTGCTTCTACTATACATTATCACCAAGTCAAAATGTTCTCTTAACAGATTTCAACAAAATCTGATGACTTAAATAGTTCTTGAAACCAAAAATACAGAAAAACAAAACCAAGGAGTGAATGTGAATAATATTATTATTCGTGCTAGTCACACTATGTGCAGGTATAACTGCACTCAGTAAAGCCCAGTCATTAATACTTTGAGTTTATCTTAACAAACCTTGTGAAACTGCATCAGAACAAAGCTTGCAATATCTTAGGCCACCTCATTGTAAGAAAACTCTGTACGTTTCATGTAACTCAATGAGAATGCCTAGCTAGTTTTCAGCAGCATCCAGTTCTGACAGTATACAATGTATGCGTTGCACAGTACAGTGTGACGCTCGTATCTAAATTGGCGGCTACAGCTACATGTACGACTGTTGCTAAGGACGTTCTATTCTTAAACACATGATGATGCAGCCATTCAGCCGTAGCCATAGCTGTAGCCACCAATTCAGACATGGCCTTACACTTGGTCCAATAACGACATCAGTTGCACAATAACTATTAGTTGTTTTTACTTACTAAACTAATGAACAGGAAGTTTAAGTCCAAAAGGTGCTCACTTATTAAGTTTGTTTTCCTTTTAATTTTGTCAAGGAGATGTACAGGTATAGCAATATAGTGCACAAGTTAAAAAGTGATTTAATCCTGAAATGCCAGTATCTAATATTATTTTGTTTATTTTTACCACTCCCTTTAATAAACACAAATAAATACATTTTAGAAATTGTGTTCCTTTGTGAAGACATTCACACTGACAGAAATGAAATAGACCCACCTCAAAAAATAAACATGGTACGAAGATTTTAATTTGCAAAATGGACGTAAATTCTGAAAAGGATTATCTCACAGCATTCAGTTTTGTTGGGTTCCTTGTTTGCCAGTACAATCAATCAAATGCTAGTCATAAAAAGGTACCAGACTATTTCCAAGGTGACCCTAGATATGAACACTTGGGGCCTTTTCCAAATGTCGGCTTAGGCTCAACTCCGGCTCTGTTTGATGTTGGAAACGCAATGCAAAATGTACACTGCTCCAAAATTGTTGAGAAAGTCTAAGCCGGAGCCCAAGCCGGATCGGCAGCCTGTGCCCAGGTTTGGGAGAAGACCTAGGGGCCTTTTCCCAACATAGGCTTGGGCTACACTTTTCAGAATGGGCTCCACTTTCAGCTTGGGCTTCACTTCCAGCTTGGGCTCCACTTCCAGCTTGGGCTTGTCAAACTTGGAATTTTGAAGCAGTGTACATTTTACACAGTGTTCAACATCATACAGAGTGTTAAGTCACAGCTAAAGCATAAAACCAAGGTTTGGAAGAAATCCTAGTATTCATACTTGTTAACAGCATTCAGGAAATTTAACAAAATGGCCACAGCACGAACATGGCTCATGTAAAAACAATGTAAAAATGACACTGCACAAAAACAGCAGGTGACACACTGTTACGTGTCACCACGGTGAACTTATTTATACAGTTTATATTAGCTAAAACAAAGAAGAAGTGGACCAAATCTCCATTATGGGATATATGTGGTCTAATTAAATTATTCATCAAGATTAGTTAATTGATGGAATAGTAACCGACACAAGAATCTTACTTGACTACTGATGTTCATTTTACCCTTGGACTCCAGGCTGACCCTGTAGAATGACAGTCCCTGGCTGGAGGCTTAGTTGATCAGTCGCCCCTACGATAGAGAACTGAGCGGGGGCCACCATGGGGAAGGTGTTTGTAGTTGCAAAGGTCTGGTGTCCGTTCTGCATGAAGGGGAGGGTACCGTTGCTCATTAGGGTGCCTACAGATGAAGGGATCTGAATGGTTTGCTGACGTTGGGTTGTACCTCCTGGTAGTATGCCTGTATGGCTGATCGGTTCTGCATTGGCTGTGGGGTAACAACAATAACAACACCGTCTTAAAAACATATTGTGCCGCATCTTGGCAAACCAAGTACCAGTTAAAAAATACATCAAACTGCCAGTATGGATGTCATGCTGTAAGTTACATGTAGCTATGACAGGTTTTTATAGTTGTGTACTGTATTGCTGTAAAATCACCGCGCCATGTTGGTTCCCGGTGTTACTTGGACTCGGATTTTACCCAGAATCCTTTGCGCACCCTTCATGCGCATTCGGACATGTATAGGGGCTATTTATTGTTCATGTGGCTTTTAACGACAGACTCACTATGCCATGAGATGAATGTACCTGCCCAGTTCAGTTAGTTCTGTACACAGTTGTGCCACCACACACAACTTGTATTGTTGCATAGTTTAAAAGGAATGGTCAACTTACCAAATATTATTGAAAGTAAGAGGGTTTAATGAAATGTGGAAATATTTACAGACATTTCACCAAAATTAGTCTTTTTCAAGATAAAGGGAATCCAACTCTAGGTTGTTGTGCATCTTAAGTAAAAGAAAGTACATTTCCACAAGGAGTTTCTTCACAAAACACCAAAGTTGTATTCTAAACATGTCTTTATTTTTGCTAACCGTGCTTTCTGAATGCAGCACATTACTCAGTTCTTCCTGAACATGGCAGAGCTCCGTCAGCTCGGCCAAATATCTTATAGCTGTTAACAATTTGCAGTGACCCTGTCGTAGGCAATGTACTCTACACACGGGGGATTCAGCTGGTAACATATTTCTACTAAGCAAAAGTTGTTTATGCTTATCAGCTTTATAGACAGGAGGTTTTTCTTGTTTTTGTTTTTAAACCCAACCCATTCTCACCAGATACGGTCAAACATGACAAACAGCGCTGGTGGGCAACCAAAAATTTCATGAAAAAACACAGGCTAGAAGCATGCATAGCAATATTAATAGGACTTACAGAAAAACATGCAAAAAAACTTGGTCAACTCTGAACATGAAGCCAGGGACTATATATGACCTATCGAAAAATGGTGCACAGCCTCCTTAATCCCCTCCTCTAAAGACTGCCCGATGACATCACAGTTGCTAGACTTACCCAAAGGTATTAGATTAAAACTTTGCGTCATGTTTGGCTGTACAGACGACACTCCCTGCATGCTGTTAGTATCTTGTAAACCATTAACGGCAGCAGTCTGAGGGATGCCTTCCCAGTATTTCTCACTGGGTGATGTCTCATGGCTACCGGTAGGAGGCTGAGGCTGCTGTCCGGTGTAGTGAAAGAACGGATTCTTCAGGTCCAGTCGGTTGTTGGAGCGGGCCCCGCTGCTGTCTGACTGCAACTCAATGTCGATATCATAACTTTGTCTGGGACAGAGAAAGTAACAATTTGATTAGCTGAAGGAGTGCTCTCATTTTTGGTACCTTATGGGCACCAATGACAAAACAAAAAAGGGAAAACATTTTTACCTTTATTGGCAATGAATACTAGATGTATTTTCATTGGTAATCTTACCTTTTATTGGCAATGAGTACTACTTTTCCAGACAGGCTCTGACCTTGCTTGACATAGATAGGGGCCCTTAGTAAACATCGTACCTGCAACATAAACACACAATAACACGAGTTAGGTTCGAACATTTACATCAAACATGTATTTGTTCTACATGGGGAAATTTGCTTGGCCTTTAAATAAAATACCAGCATAAAATACACGGAAAATATTTACAAAAATTATTCAATCATAACATTAAAGTACACAGAAACCAGGTAAAATTTCAACAATAAAAACAGCTAGTGATGTTTGATGCTTTGCAGGGTGTAGATCATAATAAAAACTGTTGGCAGAAAACTTGCAGCTACAATCATGTACAAAACTCTTTTGTGATCCACACTGGCTCTTCTCACAACCAACACTTCTCCTAAATAATTTTATACATGTTTGTACTCGCAAGTTTACTACTTAGGGGGCCTATAGTTTGTCTTAATAACAACAGTAAAAACAGTGTATAACTGCAACTGACCTGATACCAATGTGTGAGAGGTTCTGTGGGTGCTGTTGATAGCCACACTGTTTGCCTAATGATAACAGAATCAATACCAAATAATGAAATGTTAACATTTAACGTTCTAAGGTCTTAGCTTTGATGTACAGCTAAGTCCCTTGTAGGGTGGGGGAAGAGGTTGCTAAAAGGCAATGAAACTAGCTAAGATATAAAATGTTCAGTATTCGCTACTTGCACGGATCCACCATGTGTGTGTAGAGCCTTGACTTCATGCTTCATTTGTTTTGTATTTATGTATCTGTTTGGATGAAAGTGTCATTACATTACCGTGTTAATACAGAGTTATATAATGCTTCTATTCACTGCTTTCCCCAATTCGAGGATCTACACACAAATGGCTGACCGTGCAAAGGGGCAAATCAAACAGTCTCAGAATAAAATAAACTACAATACTCTACAAAAGAAAATTACCAACTTAAACATAGGAAATGGAAGATGTCAATGTTAATTCATTCACTCATAAATGGTTTACAATTAAAATGCATCTGAATCATCACCAGTGGTAGATTTACAGAAATAGTAACTGTCTTGGCACTTTATAAAAACAAACTACAGTATTTGCATAAGAATGATTATGTAGCAGAAATTTTAAACTATGCCTGAATCAAGCGAGGTAAGATGTTTTAACTGGTTCTAAAACAATGCAGGAAAAGTTACGATTGGAAAACAAGAAAATGTGGAGAAAATAGACACTGCACTTGTACAAGCGCTCACACCATTACACAAGTATTCAAATTCAATCAATCAATAGATAAATCAATCAAAAAATCAATTAATCAATCAACAGGCATTTGTAGAGCACAATCATTCCTAGATGCTAAACTAAGGTGAAGAAAATTAAAGACAACAGAAATAACAGAATTTCATAACGATGACAAGGTGTGATGGATTAATTGTAAGCAGATTTGAAAGGAGTCAGAGGCACGGAGTCACATGGGGAGATCCCATAGCTTTGATTTGCCACAAATGAAGCTTGAATCACCCAATGAAGAATAAGTCATAGGAATGTTTTAGTAGTTTGCTGGATCATTGTTGGATCATCTCAGATCTCAGAGGTAGGTATGGATGGCTCTGATATACACCGAGGATAGAGCATAAAGTGCTTTCTGATTGTCAAAAAACTCCTCTATGTGTCATGGTGGGATTATGACAAATAAAAAAGGCACATCCCCTTAAGGTGATCCCCTGGCTGCCACTTCTCAGGTTGTATCAGAAACTTGGGTGTGATACCTGGCTATACGGCAACTTCGAACAAAGATATTGACAAAATTAGGACACCGCAAACATGGCTCAGTTGGTAGAGCACCAACACGTTTATCCGGAGGCCGTTGGTTCAAATCCTGCTCTAGTCGATTTGTCTTTGTTATAACAAAGTGTAAGTTTTAAATTCAAAATCTAAACAGTGCTGCTAAGCAGGTTGAATGTACAAGGAAAAATACAAACATACATCAAAAATAACATTCCTTGAAAATACAGCTATTCCTCATGTATAACAGTGTATAATGAAAGAGGGCTCTAAAGTGAAATTGAGTTTTGTGATGCTTTCTTTTTTTCAATAGATAAGAGTCCTCATCAAATGTAGGGGGAGAGAATATAATCTGAATTTGACCTTGGAGCTCCTCTTTCAGATATATGGATGAAACAAACTTACATTGTTCCGCAGAAGGCTACATCAAACCAGAAAGCCAAGCCATGCACAGCCCCAGACTGATGAGCAATAAACTGAAGTGGGATTTCTATTCTGTGTAAATCGCTCTCATGAGCTTTCAGGAAATCCACGGTGTACTTCTGGGACCGAGCCAGACATATTCTGATGTCAAAGGTGTCCTGTTTACAAGAAAAAAAAGTACAACAATTATGAATTAATTTTACCTCATTTTACAGACTTTTTCACTGTGGAATTGTTGAAGCTCAATTAATAGAAATAATCAACAAACACTTTGTACATGGATTGCTTTTCAAACCATTTTCCACCATTGGGAACAGTGGCTTAGAAATATTAAGTAATATGAATTGTTTCAACAATTGAGATGGCAAAATTAGAAAAAGAGACAACAATATGAACATTACCATGGCAACAAGCCTCCTATCGTTCATGATGGCATGGTAATAACAATCTTTTTGTTTCAGTAATAACAATCTTTTAGTTTCAGTAATAACAATCTTTTTGTTTCAGTAATCCAATACAGTGAGAAACACAGCCTAAAGTCATAACTAAGTGCAGTGGTTACAAAGTTGTATATTTATTTATACATATCCATAAACAGCACCGTAGTTTCTTTCAAAGATGTCGTTACTGTATCCTAATAAAAAAAAATTCAAGTCTTTCTTAACAGTAAAGTGTAATAACTCTCTACCTCTTGGTAGCATTTTCCAGTGAGTTGACCAACCATTTGAAACCTTTTAACTGCACTGGTTCCGATGGTAGCACAACTGCAATAGAACTAACTGTGCACAGGTGTGTAATGTGTACATGCATTCACCACATGGTAACAATTTGCAAACTGGCATAATTCAAAACCACAGTGGGTGATATTGAATGGTTATATAGTAGGAGGGTTAACAGATAACTTACAACTATTGGTTGTCTAAGATATTCCTGGAGGGCTTCTTCCCTTAGCCTGGTTAGATTCACCCCATGGAAGGATTGCTGGTACCTGGGAGGGAGCGGGGAAAAACAGTTATTTGTGAATTTATTTTATTGTGTTGATAAAGAATCCAATGAATCTGCAAAAGTGACTGGCACTGTGACCAGCAGCCCAAAAGACTTGAAACTTGGTGTAGGAAGTAAAAACTAAATAGGTTTATGGGAACAACCTTGTGAATAGAGAGTCTCGTAATTCTATCAGTGTGCTCTGCTCAGCTTCAAGGGGAAAATCTTAAAGACGAGTACAGCACACTGATTGAAAAGTAAACTGTTCATGCCCTCCATTCTTCTCGGAACAAAACATCATTTTGGTTACTCCCATGGATGTAAACCGCACACCTACTCAGTTATTATCTAAACTTGATGCTTCATGTATTGGCTCCATCTAGTCTTGCCTGTATTCAAACATATTGGGGAAGATGGGGTTCCCACCTAACATGCTATAACATGTAAAGAATACAAAATTGCGCACTTTAACGAGGAGCAGTGTTCAATTTGCGCAAACATTTCAAAAGGGACATGGTAAATGAAGTTCATGATAAACATAAGGTTATGTTTATGTGCAGAAACCAAACTTGAGCGTTTAAAGGAAAGATCCATCATTGGTTTGATCCGTGTGTTTATTCCAATAGTCTAGTTTTCATAAAATCTTTTAACAAACCTGTGAACAAATATAGGCCAGAAAAGAATGACTTCAAACTAGTCCAAATTGACAACTTGGCCAAAGGGTGTAGGGTAAAACCATAAACAAGAGAAAGAATGAAAAACTCACCAGAAATTAGCTTTTGTGAATTGCTCCATGTAAATGGCATCATCTGAGAATGGTGCGCAGTGTAGCTCACCGATGGTGGGGAACATTTTTCCTGAATGAAAATATTTCAGAAATATTTATCAGATTTGATACTATTAGGGTGTCAAGGTAAATACATGGAAAACATACCTTTCTGACACTTCACAGAAGCTGAATGAAATCTGGACTCTTAACGTGTTTCGCTGATAAGTGTGCTTGCTTGAAACTAACCTTTGCAATAGCTAGTCCTCCAGCTTTTTCACTGTTCAATATCTTAACATTACCTTTCAATACTGTCATTTGTATGGAACTTGACTTTGAGATCATAAATGACCAATCTATGCATGGAGTAGATTACAATGTAGCTATTGGAAGCAATGAGCCAGTCAGACCAGTTGGACAGAATGTTGACTGGTCCTCTGAAGTTCTAACCTGCATTTGGCCAGCGAATCCCTGTTAAGGAAAAATGCTGGCAGCGCGACAAAAGTTGATCCCAAAACTACGGCCACTCACCTCCTGGTTTGAGGAACTTCTTAGCATGTAGATAGCTTTCCAGCATGCGCTCGTTGAATAACATGTAGCCCATTGGTTCAGAGATGATAATGTCCACCTGCTCAGGCACTTGTAATTCTTCAATTTTCCCGGCAAGAACAGTGATACGATCAGACAACTTGTTAGCTTCTACTAATGCCTGCAGGGGTGGAATTTGGGTTATGAGACTTTATTACTATGCAAAAGAGTACATTGTTAGCAACTGTAGTTATAGAACCCAAAGAACACTGAGTAAGTCCTTGTACCTCATGACCAATTTATACACACACACTGCAAATTTATCACACCATGTTTTTACGCATGTATGACAATATTTACTGGGTGATTTCAATTATGTTGTAAAAAAAAAAAGGAAACAAAAACAAAACTATAACAAACAGATTTATACTTGATGTTTTGATGATTTATCAGTTTTGATTGAAACTGATGGGAATACAACATTTCATGTTATGTTGTGTGAAAATAGGACAATGTCGCTTTTGAATAATGAGGCGAGTTTCTTATTTGTTGACTGGTAGCTTGCATCTTGTTTACCTGTGCCTGAAGAGCAATGGAGCTAGCTTCTACAGCATACACCTTCTTGGCACCAGCTTGGACTGCGAAAAATGACAAAATTGCTGACCCGGCTCCCATATCCAGCACAACCTGTAAATAAACACAACCAAGTTTTACTCTGTCAAAAAAACAAAAACAACAAACTCTGAAGAAGACAAATGTGCTAAAGTACAAAGTATTTTTTATTTGCCTTTGAGAAACTTTTTTTTCTGCACTTACAGGAAAAAGGTTACCCATCTTCACATCAGTCCAACCGCAACACCATTTTAATTTGGAAGATTGTGATCACCTTTGCAAATGAAAGTAAGGATTTTCCCTGTGGATGTGTACGCGAGGATGGAAGGGTAAAATAGTTCCCCAGTGGAAGATTGAGATCTCTGCCTGCTTAAACTACCTTCCTTGAAAATGACTTTTCCCTTAACCACAAATAAGAAACATGAATTAGCATTCTGGTAGCACACCCCTATACATGCTATACTGTGATTTTCTAAACTTCTAGTCACTTGGAGCTCATCCCTGGTCTCTGAAGTTTAGGATACACCTTTGATGACAAGAAGTGTCAAGAAGTTGTACCTTATTCCTGAAGTCCTCATGATTCTGCAACATGGCCTTTTGGTATGTAGAGGTCCTGAAGTAATCCTGCATCATGTTTTGTTGCTGTGACAAGTATCCATAAAACTACAGGAAAAGGTGGACAGCAATATTCATTAGAATAATACTAAGCATGTTTAAAAGCACCTTACACTTTTACTACCCCCTGTTTATTGTGCTGTACGTATAGCATTCTGCACTAATGCTAAAAGTGGAAGCTTAGTACCCTGGGCCCAATTTCACAGAGCTGCTTAAGCACAAAAATTTGCTAAGCAAAATAAAATGTTGCTTACCAGAATAAGGTTACCAGCCAAACTACCATGTCACGTGTACAATTTGTGACTGGTATCCTGCTTGATTCTGCTTAGCAGGAAATTGTTAAGCATTATTTTCTGCTTAAGCAGCTCTATGAAATTGGGCCCAGATCTCAGGCAAACATGTCAAATTTCACTGAACAAACGTACACGTACTGACTATACTACTAGAACAGTTTGGGCGTCAATGATGCGGCAATCGTGTAAGTGGTGGAATGTTTGTCTTACAGCTGGGTATTTTGAGCAAAAGTGCAGAGTCATTAGTGTGAGGTGGCAGCCAATGCCACTTGGCACTTAGCTAAAAAGTAGAATAATTTTCACTAAGTAAAAGAGCTGACCTGTGAGTCCATAAGGCATGGGCATTATTTAGACCTTCCAGGCTATTTGTTAACAATTTTGCTGGGGTTTTTAGTGAAAAAAAAATAAAAAATCAGAAATCAGATTAAAGTAGGAAGAATATTGTCTGCGGATGGGCTTACAGGTTTCTAATCGTTAACATCAACAATCTTTTTGCTCACAACACCCATGTACTCCTGTGTGAAGAGAAGCAATTTTAGTTCAGTGTCCTGACCCAAGACACATGAGTATTGTGTGGGATTCGAACCCACACTCTATGACTAAGCCATCAGAACTTGAGTTTGATGCACTAGACCACTCAGCGCAACACAAAAAGATTCTACAAATCTACAATACAACTAAAAAAAAACAACCTTTACCCAGATTCATTCAATCAGAACTGGGTTGTAATTGGAAAACAAAATGAAAATCCTAAAAATGGGGTTCTTTGAAAACAATATGTTAAGCTCAGTGATTACCATGGCACCATATTTACCTGAAAGTACTGAGATGCAGAAGCTTCTTCTGTTCTTTCTGTGAACACAGATTCCTTGGTAGTGCTGGATGCATTATGTATAGCGCCCTCAACGATGTTATGGAACCTGGATAACTCTGTGGTTTTAAACAGAAAAAGGAAATATTTTAAGTCATCGTCAATGTACAATCATAGTCAAGGCAACTCTGTTAGTGTATTGTTCAGGAAATGTCACTTCTGTGTAAGCTTTCACGCCCGCTAAATAAGCTATGAAAACACCATCTGTGACCAAATCTGTACACTTACCAAAGTCAGAGCCAAAATGCAGCAGTACAGATCTGCCCTGCATGTTGACAAGATATGTGTGTTTGCTAGCCTGGCAACATTTGACATTTTTACTGTCAAGAGAAAACCTCAGCATCTGTTGACCGCTTGAACCTGAAGGAGCATCAGAACAAGAGTACGAGTTAAACCATGAAGAAACAAAACAATGCATGGACCAATGAGTTATAAACAACAGAACTTAGCTAGAGGGTGTACAAAACCATGAGACACGACCCAACATTTTTAATCGGATGTCTGTATGTAATATATCCAATTGGGAATCATGCCCATGAATCCCAATCGGACGTCTGTATGTAATATACCCAGTTGGGATTCATGCCCATGAATCCCAATCGGACATCTGCATGTAATATACCCAATTAGGAATCATGCCCATGGTGAAACAGCGCAGTTCAGTTTGAATAGTAATGAGTGTTCCGTCTAGTTCTATTTCATAACTCAATGACATTGACCAATGTCAGACATTTATATAGATTTATACATACATGTACATGTACCATCATTTGGCTGTGCAGTTACATGTATTTAATCGATCAAACTCTGGCAAAAACCAGGGAAGAGAGTTTGGCAGCAATAAGTTCAACTGCTTTTACCTATGTATGTTTATATGTACACACAGGTATAACACTACAGACAAGGTTCCAGTCATTACATGTACATGTAGCACCATTCAGAACTTGGTTCTACCAACGTACAGAAACACAAACCTGAAGACCATTTGACTTTGTGTTTAACTGAACAATCATTTCCATTCCAGAAGGTATTATTTTGTAGCACTACATATTTTAATAAATATTTTTCTCTTAAATTCCATAAACATTTTGGGTTGGAGCATTGCCCTGGTTAATGGAATCCTCCATCTTTCTTTCCAGTGATGTGTACAAGTACATGTAGGGCCTATCCAGCACATCACAAGGAAAACTCAGGCTACATAAACTTGGACAAAGCCTTGGGATGAATTTGTGGTCATTTGGACTTAACTTAAAGGGAAAAGAAACACAAAGCACATGTAGTCTTTCTACAGTGCATGTAAAATGAGACTACAAGGATGATGCATCATGGAGGCAACGGAGGCAATCACTTCCATGCCTCTGGTTATTGCCATGATGCCCCTTAAGTGTCTCCAGTTGAAATTTAAATTGTCCTGTACTTAGGGAAATCTGCCTTGCCCTTACAAGAACAGAATATCAGGCCTCAGGGTTAATCATGTACACAGGTCTTAAAAGTCAAATTTTGAGACAAGACTATGGTCTTGGTCTAAGAAATGTTAACTACTCAATGAAAATGAAATAATGTTACATTTTGATAGGATTGACCTGCTGTAGGCCTATCCATCTTAAAACAAATTGATATTTTATGGTAGTATTTTATGATCTATTAGTATTACTATGATGATACATGTGTGTGTGTGTGTGAAATAATGATAACTGAATAGTGTATACAATGAGACAAGTGATGGGAACTATCCATTCCAGAGTAATTTGCCATGATTGTGCAATTTTTGTAGTCAGCAAGATTCCATTCAGATTGAAACATAATTTTAAAACTTGTATTAACTACCACAGTGCAGTAGGCCTACATGTACATCTCAGCAAGAAATGTTGACTAGTACCGTCAACCTGACTTTCAATAGAGGCTCCAAATCATCACAAAATTTTTATGCTGGCGTAACCCAACCAGCCCTAAAAATACGGCCGACCCTGGTTTGTTTTTTTGTTTTTTTAGAAATTTATAATTTCCATATTCATCAGAAAGCTTGGCTAGCCCCATAACTCGGTACAAGTTCACTAGCAGAGTCAAAAATTGCTGCACAATGTGGCACACGCCCGCGGATTCTGTACTATACACAGCCTTGGATTTAAGGCTATTCAAGCATCGACAACTTTTACCGATAGAGGGCGTTGCGGGGCAAAGTTCATTGAATTTTTTCTCAATGTGCATTGTCGAACGATCGTTGGACACAAGGATTTCATTGCAAAAGAAGTTCTATAAAACCGATTCCCAAATCACATATCCATGTAAATGGTTGTTGATGAAAAAAGGTACTATTTAAGGGCAGGAATTAGGGAGGGGATAAGATCGTCCAAAAACCGCAAATTTGCAAACATCACTTCCCTGTTTTTTGTTTTATTTTTTGGGGTGTTTTTTTTTTTTTGACGCTATGAAAATTGTGTGCACATGTCACTGTTATTGATTGGGGAAACACACGCCAACAAAACAATTTTTTTTCTTAAGTAGTTTGTTTAAATTCTGAGTTTCTAAATAGAAATACAACACCATAAAAATATACACTTTTAAAATATAAAACTGCTTATAAATGTATGCCTAGTATTACTCTAAACTATAGCAAAACAAATAATATATAAAATGTACATTTTCGTTTGCGTAATCAAAAATAAAGTTAACATTAAAATAATTGTTTTGTTTACTTTGCTTTGCCTTTTCTTTTTTGCAGTTTTGGTTGTTTTGATTCATTATAAATTATCAGTTGAAATTAGCACCATTAAAAATAAGTTCATGTGATTGTTAGGTATGAATGAGACAAGTTCGAAATTGAATTCCATGAAAAAAAATTAGAGCCAAAGTTACAGAACACTAAAACGCACAAAAATATTGAAACCACGCATGATATCGGACAGCACACTGACTGTACACAATGGCAATATGGAGTTATTCATGGAAAACACATGACGACACACGCATACGAAACAACACAAAAAACAACTTTACCATTATATATCGTGACCACTGGCTCATCATTTTCAGTAACGACTTCTAATCTAAGAATTGATTCCGTTCTTTGTAAAATATCGCCATGATCCGACAAAGATCGGAGGCTTACACCCTCAAACACAACAGCCATCGTGTGCTCTCGCCCTTGTTCCAATGTCCCGAATTCCGGACGTGACAGCATAATGCAAAGCGCGCCCTCTGTTGATCATTGCCGAGCAATTAAAGTCAATCTATCTTTTTCATTGAATGTATGTAATTCTTGAAGAACAAAGTGCGTTTACAAAAAATTAATTGACTATTACTGTCTTAAAATATGTATTTTCCTTTGTTTCACTTCAGCTATATTGTTCATTTTATTTGTGCCCTGTGTTTTTAAGATTATTGTCTGTCACTAACTTCGTTTTGTAATCGTTAATAAAGACCTTCAAACTCGATCGCTGGCTGGGTACCCAGTTTTATAGCATGTGCGCACTTTCTCTAATGGGGAGGGGGGGTAGGGGGTTGTGATGGCGCATGCAGTAACTGGATAATAATAATAATAAATTAATAATAGACCATTCTTATATAGCGCATATCACCGTGAGGTCCCTATGCGCTGTAAAGGGAAATCAACAATTGTACAAAGTAAACAGATATGTTTTCATCCAGGTTTTGAATTGTTCTGATGTCTCATCAGCTTGTTTAACAACCTCTGGAAGACTGTTCCATAACTGAACTGCTGCATATTGGAAAGAGCGGGAACCATACGACTTGGTTTTGATAACTGGGGGAGTCAGAAGGGATTTATGCGAAGATCGCAGATTTCTAGTAGTTTTGTACTCCCCAACTAAACTTTGAAGATAAACAGGGGCAGTGCCATGGATACACTGATAAGTCAGAACCAAAAGTTTGAAATCTATTCTAGCCCGTATTGGTAGCAAATGTAAACCCTTCAGAATGTGTGTTACGGATTCCCGAGTGCGAGTTCTGGTGACAAGTCTAGCAGCGGAATTTTGTAAACGCTGCAATCTAGCAATTTGAGTGTCAGGTAGTCCGTAAAGTAGACTTATTGCAAGTATCTATGCGGCACATGACCAAGGAATGAACAAATTTATTAGTAGATTTCATATCCAGATAATGTCTGATAGAGCCAATTCTATGAAGAGCAAACGAGGCAGCACGACAAACATTGCTGACATGATTGTTTAGCGAAAGATTGGATGGGTGATAATGATAGTTCATAGTTCCATGTACGGTCACAGGCCTGCTTTGATCATGACGACACAGCACCTTTAATGTTTTCACGGGTTTGGTGTTACCTCAACAATCACGCATATGCACCCAATACATTTAGAACACCATTAGTTCAGCAAATAAAAAAGGTAGGGCCTACAGCAAGGCACTATTTGTGAAACCATGGAAGGAAATCTCCATGGTGAACCTTTACCATAATACACAAAATACAAATTAATGCGACTGCCTAAATTAAGTCTCATGTTTTTACAGCAATCTTTTGATATTTATTTTGTTAATGTTATGTAATAAACTTGTTTAACTACTCAGATGCATCAAGCTTTATCTATTAAGCTCAACACAACTAAATATGAGTTGGAAGTTGCTTCCCCCCTTTCAAGTCATTGTCTCTGTATTTAATTTATGTTTCCAGTTGGCGCAAATAATTATAGGGGCGCCGGCTATACCCAGTCGAATCAGTGAAATCAAAGAAATGGGCTAGTATGAATATCTCTTAGGGCTTTGAATACGAGTATTTCAATCAGTAAGCTTCCTTATAAACAGAAGGAAACTCCCGCCCTATCAGAACGGCTGTATTTCCTTGTTGCGCACAGCGCTGATTGTTCATGAAAAGTGACTAGCCAAATCCAAACAAATTAAACATGATTACTATAGCAGTATAGGTGCCATGTATCATGGTAAGAATATCATCGGATGAAGTAATTTAGCCCATTTATACATAATCATGGCCTGATTATATTCCACACTACACTGTTATGAGTTTTTTCAATGTAAAATCTTTCATGCTCTTTTCCCAGGTAGGTACGTGACAACGAAAACACTGTTCAAGACAAAAATTATTAGGGCATAACAGTAACGCCTATTAATAACAGTCCATTGTTGTATTAAATGATAAATTGTTGTATTGGTTGAAGTGAATGCAACTCGCTAATTAAATCGATAAAGCTATGCATGATAGTTTGAGGGTAGACCCCCTATATAAAAATTAATACATTTATTAAGAATGGTGTGCGTTATCCGTGGAAGCACGCTGAATGACTAACTTTGACGCTCGTTAAAAGAAAAACTTAAATTTCGTGCTAGCACCCGATTTGGTGTTGAGCCATTTTAGTCTAGTTCCAAATCCGCGTATTCAAGGCACTGATCTCTCAGCCTCGCTACCATGGGCAGCGCGCCGTATCGATACCTCTCGTCACTAACCCCTGGTAGGGATGTACTGAAAAACAACGCTGATTGGCTCCCAACGGTGACCACATTGCGTACACGCTGGTTAAAAACTTTCGAGCGCACGTATGGCGCTTGTAGGAGGACGCTTAGTACAGTGCGCGCGTGTAAAAATGCAAGTATTTTGACGCGATTCCATCTCAAATGAATCATGTTTTCAGGAAAATTAGAATCCATGCAGTAAAAGGCGGTGAAATTTCTGAGTCCCTTCTTTTTTAATTTTAACGAATTTTAAAATAATCTTTCTCTATCAGTGTAATTTGTTTAATATTTTTCACTAGCATATCAATGACCAGATTCGCAGACAGAATTAGCTCATTTGGCTGCATAATTAGTGAGTAATTAGCCGCCACAATTAAGACCTCACCATCAAGACTATTAATACGCAACTGCTTAAAAACTTGCACTCACCCCAAAGTAAATGTACCCTTCGTGTAGCATAAAAAATGGAATTTTATTCCATAATCTTAAAGACCGTGCCACTGGGCACACTTATTTTTGGAGGTGGCTCATTCGGATCACTAATTAATACCTAATTAGCCACTACAAAACAAGCCATTTTCTTTCACACACTAAGGTGTATCACTAGTACACAAAATACTGACTATTAAGACTGCACTCGCCGTAAAGTAAATGTACCCTTCGTGTAGCATAAAAAATGGAATTTTATTCCATAATCTTAAAGACCATACCACTGGGCACACTTCATAATTAATACCTAAATAGCCGCTACAATACACGCCTTTTTCTAGCATACATCAAGGTATATCACTTGTACACAAAATACTTACACGATATGTGCGCAACACGCAGAGGGAAGGTCTAACGAAATTAATTAGACACAAAACAAAAAACAAGTCGCGAACGTCTTGACAACCTTAAATCTTTAAGTGATCGACAATTTCTGTCAGGGGCAAGGTGTCGAGACGACGCACCAACAAAACAAGTGCTACCCCATCAAGCGAGGCAAAGAAATTGTCCAACTCTAGTGGAAGTGAAATAGATGGTTTGCTAAATATCTGGGATTTTACGAGGTGTTTCTGTTATTCCCCGTAATATTGTACTCGGAGCAAAGTATTAGAGTATACCATCATTATTGCATCAAGGGATGTAATCTATTTATATGCAATGGGGTCAATAATACGCCCCCTCGAAGTGTGTGGTTACGCCACCACTGAAATTGGCAGTGATCAGCTGATTGTTCAATTGTATTAGTACAGCATTGCCCTTAATGCAAATGAGCTTAATGGGGGTTGGGCTTTCATCCAGATGACTCCTTGTAGTATTGTATTGTTACCTCTATGGTTTGAATGCTTTCGGGAACTACTCGTGCTCAATATGGGGCAGAGTGTACTCCCCTATTGTGTCTTCATTGTGTGCTTGGAATCTCAGCAATTCTAAAGGAGAGTTTTGTTTGTTGTTTGGGGTTTTTCCGTTTTGAGGGGTACTTCTGTACAAGAGGAAAATAGTGTGTTAAAGTATGAGAGTGGGGGGGGGGGGGTTGATGTTTCAGGGAACACCTACCAGACTGCGTCTAACCCGAATCAACTGTTACAGTTTTCATGAGACCATGCTGGGGTGACGCCATTCAAAACCTGTTTTGCAGGATTGTTAGTCGGCGGCTAAATTAGAAAAGCTAGTTCTATTTTACCCAAAATTGTTAACCCATAAGCACTCCTTGTCGCTAAATCGATACTTTCCGAAGTCATTACTAACACAATCATGATGTTAGCCATTACAGATATTAACTTAATTTAAAAAGAAACTGAAAATAACTTTATTACACAGTAGTTACCATCTCCAGATAATTCGTTGCCTTCAAACTTTGCGGCGTATATCAATATTTATAAACTGCACTCAAGAACCAATTTGCTTATAGGCCACAGGCTACTCTTATAAAATAACACATCTTTAAAACACCAACTAACAGCTACTACAAGTTTGACATACCTTGTTAGAAACGAACTCAGTCATCAGGCATCATGTGCATAAAATGTGATGTAACTTGTTTAACTTGTTTGACGGAGATGAACTTACCCTGGTTCGAATAAGTTGCAGCCGGGCCAATTGCAGCCGGGCCCAGTTGCAGCCGGGCCCCGTTTGCAGCCGGGCCCCGTTTGCAGCCGGGCCCCGTTTGCAGCCGGGCCCCGTTTGCAGCCGGGCCCCGTTTGCAGCCGGGCCCCGTTTGCAGCCGGGCCCAGTTACAGCCGGGCCCAGTTGCAGCCGGGCCCATTTGCAGCCGGGCCCAGTTACTATATGGTTGCGTTCGATTAGCTTCCCCGTGTGTAGCAATGGTTTACACTCGTGGTAGCCACGAAAAGAGGCTAATCAAACGCTGTTTTATACACTCGTTGTAGCCACGAAACGAGGCTAATCAAACGCTGTGGTGTAGTCGCTTGGCACTCTGGGAAAATTAGCTTCCCCGTGTGTAGCAGGGGTTGACACTCGTGGTAGCCACGAAACTAGGCTAATCAAACGCTGTGGTGTTTTCACTTGGCACTCTGGGAAAATTAGCTTCCGCGTGTGTAGCAGGGGTTTACACTCGTGGTAGCCACGAAACGAGGCTAATCAAACGCTGTGGTGTTTTCACTTGGCACTCTGGGAAAATTAGCTTCCCCGTGTGTAGCAGGGGTTTACACTCGTGGTAGCCACGAAACGAGGCTAATCAAACGCTGTGGTGTTTTCACTTGGCACTCTGGGAAAACTAGCTTCCCCGTGTGTAGCAAAGGTTTACACTAGTGGTAGCCACGAAACGAGGCTAATCAAACGCTGTGGTATTTTCGCTAGGCACTCTGGGAAAATTAGCTTCCCCGTGTGTACAAGGGGTTTACACACGTGATAAACACATGTATTAATATATTAAATATTTTATATCTAAGATTAAGCAAACTTCCAGTAGATCAGTCAATTAGCTAAACAAGATAGGTGATGGACTTGCATATCGTAAGACCCGAGTTCGAATCCAGGTTGGCTCAGACCAAGCAACAGATTTCTTTTTACCTTCATAAAAAATGAAGTGGCAACTATATATTGGAAAAACCCAGAGGGTGGTGGTGGGCAGTAATTTAGCACAGAGGTAGGACGGGCGGATGGAAGGGAGAGGGTGACAGGTTCAAGCCACGGCTGAGCAAAACTTTTGCTCGGGCCCGGCTGCAATCGGGCCCGGCTGCAATCGGGCCCGGCTGCAATCGGGCCCGGCTGCAATCGGGCCCGGCTGCAATCGGGCCCGGCTGCAATCGGGCCCGGCTGCAATCGGGCCCGGCTGCAATCGGGCCCGGCTGCAATCGGGCCCGGCTGCAATCGGGCCCGGCTGCAATCGGGCCCGGCTGCAATCGGGCCCGGCTGCAATCGGGCCCGGCTGCAATCGGGCCCGGCTGCAATCGGGCCCGGCTGCAATCGGGCCCGGCTGCAATCGGGCCCGGCTGCAATCGGGCCCGGCTGCAATCGGGCCCGGCTGCAATCGGGCCCGGCTGCAATCGGGCCCGGCTGCAATCGGGCCCGGCTGCAATCGGGCCCGGCTGCAATCGGGCCCGGCTGCAATCGGGCCCGGCTGCAATCGGGCCCGGCTGCAATCGGGCCCGGCTGCAATCGGGCCCGGCTGCAATCGGGCCCGGCTGCAATCGGGCCCGGCTGCAATCGGGCCCGGCTGCAATCGGGCCCGGCTGCAATCGGGCCCGGCTGCAATCGGGCCCGGCTGCAATCGGGCCCGGCTGCAATCGGGCCCGGCTGCAATCGGGCCCGGCTGCAATCGGGCCCGGCTGCAATCGGGCCCGGCTGCAATCGGGCCCGGCTGCAATCGGGCCCGGCTGCAATCGGGCCCGGCTGCAATCGGGCCCGGCTGCAATCGGGCCCGGCTGCAATCGGGCCCGGCTGCAATCGGGCCCGGCTGCAATCGGGCCCGGCTGCAATCGGGCCCGGCTGCAATCGGGCCCGGCTGCAATCGGGCCCGGCTGCAATCGGGCCCGGCTGCAATCGGGCCCGGCTGCAATCGGGCCCGGCTGCAATCGGGCCCGGCTGCAATCGGGCCCGGCTGCAATCGGGCCCGGCTGCAATCGGGCCCGGCTGCAATCGGGCCCGGCTGCAATCGGGCCCGGCTGCAATCGGGCCCGGCTGCAATCGGGCCCGGCTGCAATCGGGCCCGGCTGCAATCGGGCCCGGCTGCAATCGGGCCCGGCTGCAATCGGGCCCGGCTGCAATCGGGCCCGGCTGCAATCGGGCCCGGCTGCAATCGGGCCCGGCTGCAATCGGGCCCGGCTGCAATCGGGCCCGGCTGCAATCGGGCCCGGCTGCAATCGGGCCCGGCTGCAATCGGGCCCGGCTGCAATCGGGCCCGGCTGCAATCGGGCCCGGCTGCAATCGGGCCCGGCTGCAATCGGGCCCGGCTGCAATCGGGCCCGGCTGCAATCGGGCCCGGCTGCAATCGGGCCCGGCTGCAATCGGGCCCGGCTGCAATCGGGCCCGGCTGCAATCGGGCCCGGCTGCAATCGGGCCCGGCTGCAATCGGGCCCGGCTGCAATCGGGCCCGGCTGCAATCGGGCCCGGCTGCAATCGGGCCCGGCTGCAATCGGGCCCGGCTGCAATCGGGCCCGGCTGCAATCGGGCCCGGCTGCAATCGGGCCCGGCTGCAATCGGGCCCGGCTGCAATCGGGCCCGGCTGCAATCGGGCCCGGCTGCAATCGGGCCCGGCTGCAATCGGGCCCGGCTGCAATCGGGCCCGGCTGCAATCGGGCCCGGCTGCAATCGGGCCCGGCTGCAATCGGGCCCGGCTGCAATCGGGCCCGGCTGCAATCGGGCCCGGCTGCAATCGGGCCCGGCTGCAATCGGGCCCGGCTGCAATCGGGCCCGGCTGCAATCGGGCCCGGCTGCAATCGGGCCCGGCTGCAATCGGGCCCGGCTGCAATCGGGCCCGGCTGCAATCGGGCCCGGCTGCAATCGGGCCCGGCTGCAATCGGGCCCGGCTGCAATCGGGCCCGGCTGCAATCGGGCCCGGCTGCAATCGGGCCCGGCTGCAATCGGGCCCGGCTGCAATCGGGCCCGGCTGCAATCGGGCCCGGCTGCAATCGGGCCCGGCTGCAATCGGGCCCGGCTGCAATCGGGCCCGGCTGCAATCGGGCCCGGCTGCAATCGGGCCCGGCTGCAATCGGGCCCGGCTGCAATCGGGCCCGGCTGCAATCGGGCCCGGCTGCAATCGGGCCCGGCTGCAATCGGGCCCGGCTGCAATCGGGCCCGGCTGCAATCGGGCCCGGCTGCAATCGGGCCCGGCTGCAATCGGGCCCGGCTGCAATCGGGCCCGGCTGCAATCGGGCCCGGCTGCAATCGGGCCCGGCTGCAATCGGGCCCGGCTGCAATCGGGCCCGGCTGCAATCGGGCCCGGCTGCAATCGGGCCCGGCTGCAATCGGGCCCGGCTGCAATCGGGCCCGGCTGCAATCGGGCCCGGCTGCAATCGGGCCCGGCTGCAATCGGGCCCGGCTGCAATCGGGCCCGGCTGCAATCGGGCCCGGCTGCAATCGGGCCCGGCTGCAATCGGGCCCGGCTGCAATCGGGCCCGGCTGCAATCGGGCCCGGCTGCAATCGGGCCCGGCTGCAATCGGGCCCGGCTGCAATCGGGCCCGGCTGCAATCGGGCCCGGCTGCAATCGGGCCCGGCTGCAATCGGGCCCGGCTGCAATCGGGCCCGGCTGCAATCGGGCCCGGCTGCAATCGGGCCCGGCTGCAATCGGGCCCGGCTGCAATCGGGCCCGGCTGCAATCGGGCCCGGCTGCAATCGGGCCCGGCTGCAATCGGGCCCGGCTGCAATCGGGCCCGGCTGCAATCGGGCCCGGCTGCAATCGGGCCCGGCTGCAATCGGGCCCGGCTGCAATCGGGCCCGGCTGCAATCGGGCCCGGCTGCAATCGGGCCCGGCTGCAATCGGGCCCGGCTGCAATCGGGCCCGGCTGCAATCGGGCCCGGCTGCAATCGGGCCCGGCTGCAATCGGGCCCGGCTGCAATCGGGCCCGGCTGCAATCGGGCCCGGCTGCAATCGGGCCCGGCTGCAATCGGGCCCGGCTGCAATCGGGCCCGGCTGCAATCGGGCCCGGCTGCAATCGGGCCCGGCTGCAATCGGGCCCGGCTGCAATCGGGCCCGGCTGCAATCGGGCCCGGCTGCAATCGGGCCCGGCTGCAATCGGGCCCGGCTGCAATCGGGCCCGGCTGCAATCGGGCCCGGCTGCAATCGGGCCCGGCTGCAATCGGGCCCGGCTGCAATCGGGCCCGGCTGCAATCGGGCCCGGCTGCAATCGGGCCCGGCTGCAATCGGGCCCGGCTGCAATCGGGCCCGGCTGCAATCGGGCCCGGCTGCAATCGGGCCCGGCTGCAATCGGGCCCGGCTGCAATCGGGCCCGGCTGCAATCGGGCCCGGCTGCAATCGGGCCCGGCTGCAATCGGGCCCGGCTGCAATCGGGCCCGGCTGCAATCGGGCCCGGCTGCAATCGGGCCCGGCTGCAATCGGGCCCGGCTGCAATCGGGCCCGGCTGCAATCGGGCCCGGCTGCAATCGGGCCCGGCTGCAATCGGGCCCGGCTGCAATCGGGCCCGGCTGCAATCGGGCCCGGCTGCAATCGGGCCCGGCTGCAATCGGGCCCGGCTGCAATCGGGCCCGGCTGCAATCGGGCCCGGCTGCAATCGGGCCCGGCTGCAATCGGGCCCGGCTGCAATCGGGCCCGGCTGCAATCGGGCCCGGCTGCAATCGGGCCCGGCTGCAATCGGGCCCGGCTGCAATCGGGCCCGGCTGCAATCGGGCCCGGCTGCAATCGGGCCCGGCTGCAATCGGGCCCGGCTGCAATCGGGCCCGGCTGCAATCGGGCCCGGCTGCAATCGGGCCCGGCTGCAATCGGGCCCGGCTGCAATCGGGCCCGGCTGCAATCGGGCCCGGCTGCAATCGGGCCCGGCTGCAATCGGGCCCGGCTGCAATCGGGCCCGGCTGCAATCGGGCCCGGCTGCAATCGGGCCCGGCTGCAATCGGGCCCGGCTGCAATCGGGCCCGGCTGCAATCGGGCCCGGCTGCAATCGGGCCCGGCTGCAATCGGGCCCGGCTGCAATCGGGCCCGGCTGCAATCGGGCCCGGCTGCAATCGGGCCCGGCTGCAATCGGGCCCGGCTGCAATCGGGCCCGGCTGCAATCGGGCCCGGCTGCAATCGGGCCCGGCTGCAATCGGGCCCGGCTGCAATCGGGCCCGGCTGCAATCGGGCCCGGCTGCAATCGGGCCCGGCTGCAATCGGGCCCGGCTGCAATCGGGCCCGGCTGCAATCGGGCCCGGCTGCAATCGGGCCCGGCTGCAATCGGGCCCGGCTGCAATCGGGCCCGGCTGCAATCGGGCCCGGCTGCAATCGGGCCCGGCTGCAATCGGGCCCGGCTGCAATCGGGCCCGGCTGCAATCGGGCCCGGCTGCAATCGGGCCCGGCTGCAATCGGGCCCGGCTGCAATCGGGCCCGGCTGCAATCGGGCCCGGCTGCAATCGGGCCCGGCTGCAATCGGGCCCGGCTGCAATCGGGCCCGGCTGCAATCGGGCCCGGCTGCAATCGGGCCCGGCTGCAATCGGGCCCGGCTGCAATCGGGCCCGGCTGCAATCGGGCCCGGCTGCAATCGGGCCCGGCTGCAATCGGGCCCGGCTGCAATCGGGCCCGGCTGCAATCGGGCCCGGCTGCAATCGGGCCCGGCTGCAATCGGGCCCGGCTGCAATCGGGCCCGGCTGCAATCGGGCCCGGCTGCAATCGGGCCCGGCTGCAATCGGGCCCGGCTGCAATCGGGCCCGGCTGCAATCGGGCCCGGCTGCAATCGGGCCCGGCTGCAATCGGGCCCGGCTGCAATCGGGCCCGGCTGCAATCGGGCCCGGCTGCAATCGGGCCCGGCTGCAATCGGGCCCGGCTGCAATCGGGCCCGGCTGCAATCGGGCCCGGCTGCAATCGGGCCCGGCTGCAATCGGGCCCGGCTGCAATCGGGCCCGGCTGCAATCGGGCCCGGCTGCAATCGGGCCCGGCTGCAATCGGGCCCGGCTGCAATCGGGCCCGGCTGCAATCGGGCCCGGCTGCAATCGGGCCCGGCTGCAATCGGGCCCGGCTGCAATCGGGCCCGGCTGCAATCGGGCCCGGCTGCAATCGGGCCCGGCTGCAATCGGGCCCGGCTGCAATCGGGCCCGGCTGCAATCGGGCCCGGCTGCAATCGGGCCCGGCTGCAATCGGGCCCGGCTGCAATCGGGCCCGGCTGCAATCGGGCCCGGCTGCAATCGGGCCCGGCTGCAATCGGGCCCGGCTGCAATCGGGCCCGGCTGCAATCGGGCCCGGCTGCAATCGGGCCCGGCTGCAATCGGGCCCGGCTGCAATCGGGCCCGGCTGCAATCGGGCCCGGCTGCAATCGGGCCCGGCTGCAATCGGGCCCGGCTGCAATCGGGCCCGGCTGCAATCGGGCCCGGCTGCAATCGGGCCCGGCTGCAATCGGGCCCGGCTGCAATCGGGCCCGGCTGCAATCGGGCCCGGCTGCAATCGGGCCCGGCTGCAATCGGGCCCGGCTGCAATCGGGCCCGGCTGCAATCGGGCCCGGCTGCAATCGGGCCCGGCTGCAATCGGGCCCGGCTGCAATCGGGCCCGGCTGCAATCGGGCCCGGCTGCAATCGGGCCCGGCTGCAATCGGGCCCGGCTGCAATCGGGCCCGGCTGCAATCGGGCCCGGCTGCAATCGGGCCCGGCTGCAATCGGGCCCGGCTGCAATCGGGCCCGGCTGCAATCGGGCCCGGCTGCAATCGGGCCCGGCTGCAATCGGGCCCGGCTGCAATCGGGCCCGGCTGCAATCGGGCCCGGCTGCAATCGGGCCCGGCTGCAATCGGGCCCGGCTGCAATCGGGCCCGGCTGCAATCGGGCCCGGCTGCAATCGGGCCCGGCTGCAATCGGGCCCGGCTGCAATCGGGCCCGGCTGCAATCGGGCCCGGCTGCAATCGGGCCCGGCTGCAATCGGGCCCGGCTGCAATCGGGCCCGGCTGCAATCGGGCCCGGCTGCAATCGGGCCCGGCTGCAATCGGGCCCGGCTGCAATCGGGCCCGGCTGCAATCGGGCCCGGCTGCAATCGGGCCCGGCTGCAATCGGGCCCGGCTGCAATCGGGCCCGGCTGCAATCGGGCCCGGCTGCAATCGGGCCCGGCTGCAATCGGGCCCGGCTGCAATCGGGCCCGGCTGCAATCGGGCCCGGCTGCAATCGGGCCCGGCTGCAATCGGGCCCGGCTGCAATCGGGCCCGGCTGCAATCGGGCCCGGCTGCAATCGGGCCCGGCTGCAATCGGGCCCGGCTGCAATCGGGCCCGGCTGCAATCGGGCCCGGCTGCAATCGGGCCCGGCTGCAATCGGGCCCGGCTGCAATCGGGCCCGGCTGCAATCGGGCCCGGCTGCAATCGGGCCCGGCTGCAATCGGGCCCGGCTGCAATCGGGCCCGGCTGCAATCGGGCCCGGCTGCAATCGGGCCCGGCTGCAATCGGGCCCGGCTGCAATCGGGCCCGGCTGCAATCGGGCCCGGCTGCAATCGGGCCCGGCTGCAATCGGGCCCGGCTGCAATCGGGCCCGGCTGCAATCGGGCCCGGCTGCAATCGGGCCCGGCTGCAATCGGGCCCGGCTGCAATCGGGCCCGGCTGCAATCGGGCCCGGCTGCAATCGGGCCCGGCTGCAATCGGGCCCGGCTGCAATCGGGCCCGGCTGCAATCGGGCCCGGCTGCAATCGGGCCCGGCTGCAATCGGGCCCGGCTGCAATCGGGCCCGGCTGCAATCGGGCCCGGCTGCAATCGGGCCCGGCTGCAATCGGGCCCGGCTGCAATCGGGCCCGGCTGCAATCGGGCCCGGCTGCAATCGGGCCCGGCTGCAATCGGGCCCGGCTGCAATCGGGCCCGGCTGCAATCGGGCCCGGCTGCAATCGGGCCCGGCTGCAATCGGGCCCGGCTGCAATCGGGCCCGGCTGCAATCGGGCCCGGCTGCAATCGGGCCCGGCTGCAATCGGGCCCGGCTGCAATCGGGCCCGGCTGCAATCGGGCCCGGCTGCAATCGGGCCCGGCTGCAATCGGGCCCGGCTGCAATCGGGCCCGGCTGCAATCGGGCCCGGCTGCAATCGGGCCCGGCTGCAATCGGGCCCGGCTGCAATCGGGCCCGGCTGCAATCGGGCCCGGCTGCAATCGGGCCCGGCTGCAATCGGGCCCGGCTGCAATCGGGCCCGGCTGCAATCGGGCCCGGCTGCAATCGGGCCCGGCTGCAATCGGGCCCGGCTGCAATCGGGCCCGGCTGCAATCGGGCCCGGCTGCAATCGGGCCCGGCTGCAATCGGGCCCGGCTGCAATCGGGCCCGGCTGCAATCGGGCCCGGCTGCAATCGGGCCCGGCTGCAATCGGGCCCGGCTGCAATCGGGCCCGGCTGCAATCGGGCCCGGCTGCAATCGGGCCCGGCTGCAATCGGGCCCGGCTGCAATCGGGCCCGGCTGCAATCGGGCCCGGCTGCAATCGGGCCCGGCTGCAATCGGGCCCGGCTGCAATCGGGCCCGGCTGCAATCGGGCCCGGCTGCAATCGGGCCCGGCTGCAATCGGGCCCGGCTGCAATCGGGCCCGGCTGCAATCGGGCCCGGCTGCAATCGGGCCCGGCTGCAATCGGGCCCGGCTGCAATCGGGCCCGGCTGCAATCGGGCCCGGCTGCAATCGGGCCCGGCTGCAATCGGGCCCGGCTGCAATCGGGCCCGGCTGCAATCGGGCCCGGCTGCAATCGGGCCCGGCTGCAATCGGGCCCGGCTGCAATCGGGCCCGGCTGCAATCGGGCCCGGCTGCAATCGGGCCCGGCTGCAATCGGGCCCGGCTGCAATCGGGCCCGGCTGCAATCGGGCCCGGCTGCAATCGGGCCCGGCTGCAATCGGGCCCGGCTGCAATCGGGCCCGGCTGCAATCGGGCCCGGCTGCAATCGGGCCCGGCTGCAATCGGGCCCGGCTGCAATCGGGCCCGGCTGCAATCGGGCCCGGCTGCAATCGGGCCCGGCTGCAATCGGGCCCGGCTGCAATCGGGCCCGGCTGCAATCGGGCCCGGCTGCAATCGGGCCCGGCTGCAATCGGGCCCGGCTGCAATCGGGCCCGGCTGCAATCGGGCCCGGCTGCAATCGGGCCCGGCTGCAATCGGGCCCGGCTGCAATCGGGCCCGGCTGCAATCGGGCCCGGCTGCAATCGGGCCCGGCTGCAATCGGGCCCGGCTGCAGCCGGGCCCGGCTGCAATCGGGCCCGGCTGCAGCCGGGCCCGGCTGCAATCGGGCCCGGCTGCAGCCGGGCCCGGCTGCAATCGGGCCCGGCTGCAGCCGGGCCCGGCTGCAGCCGGGCCCGGCTGCAGCCGGGCCCGGCTGCAATCGGGCCCGGCTGCAGTCGGGCCCGGTATTTTTTGTATTTTTTGTTTACCTCAAGATTAATTGGTCTAAATCGCACGTTCATGTGCAGTTTGTTTAAGACAAGGTCAAGTACATAAAGCAAAGCCAATGTACTGCACAAGGCAAACGGGCCGGGGACGCTAGGATGTATATATTTTAAACTTATTTTCAACGTTCCGAAACGTTTCGTATTTTAACAAAAAAGGCGTGTATTGTAGCGGCTAATTAGGTATTAATTAGTGAGCCGAATTAGCCACCTCCAAAATTAAGTGTGCCCAGTGTTATGGTCTTTAAGATTATGGAATAAAATTTCAATTTTGTATTTAACATAAAGGGTACATTTACGGCTGCAATCTAATGACGTCATCATGACGTTTCAGCTTTCACCTGACATCAAAATTTTGTATTTTTTGTTTACCTCAAGATTAATTGGTCTAAATCGCACGTTCATGTGCAGTTTGTTTAAGACAGGGTCAAGTACATAAAGCAAAGCCAATGTACTGCACAAGGCAAACGGGCCGGGGACGCTAGGATGTATATATTTTAAACTTATTTTCAACGTTCCGAAACGTTTCGTATTTTAACAAAAAAGGCGTGTATTGTAGCGGCTAATTAGGTATTAATTAGTGAGCCGAATTAGCCACCTCCAAAATTAAGTGTGCCCAGTGTTATGGTCTTTAAGATTATGGAATAAAATTTCAATTTTGTATTTAACATAAAGGGTACATTTACGGCTGCAATCTAATGACGTCATCATGACGTTTCAGCTTTCACCTGACATCAAAATTTGTTCTCTTAAAATCTGTTATAGTTCAACCATACATGCCATGAACGTGGAGTTTCAGTTATTGACTTTGAAGAAAAAAAACAACAAATAAAGACCCTCGTTACGCGTACGCTTCAGATATAGGCCTAGCATAAACGACTACAAAAACTCGGCCATTTGGGTTAGCCTATGAGTCAGAGTGACCCATCACACTTCTCTGCGTTTGTTTAAAAACGAAGTACCTCTTGATTTAATTTTAACAATAAGTCCTGAGTAAAGAAGCGTGTATTCCAAAATGATTTTGCATTAGGCCAGTTCTTAATTTTTTGTATTTTTTGTATTTTTTGTTTACCTCAAGATTAATTGGTCTAAATCGCACGTTCATGTGCAGTTTGTTTAAAGGGACACACCGGCTTACTGTTTACCTAATATTGTGATGTGGAATGACAGACAACAATTATTAAATGGTTGTTGTAAAAAAAAAATTATCAAAATATCACGTAATTAACGAAAAATGTGAAAAAAACAAAAACGCAGTCAAAGGTCAGCTTATACGCTTTTCCAGCCGTTGCAACTGTCAAATTTACGTGAAGGCAATGATGCGCGATGTTGTAAGTAGACTGGTGCTCTGTTTATGTATCAATTATAACAATGGCGAGGCATGAGGATACAGACTTCATATCCATCAAGCAAAAATTCACGTGTAAATAAAAAAACAGACATGAACCACTGATCTACATACTGTCAGTATAATAGAGATCAGTGACATAAACGGACGTCAGTCCATAGAGCAAGGTTCCTTGCTCTATGGTCAGTCCTAGTCGAAGTCCGCTCGCGGTCGTAACCAATAACTGTTTCGGTTGAACTTGCCATTGAAACAGTTATTGGTTACGACCGCGAAAACTAACCCCAACCTGTATTCTGTGTACGACGACGTACTATATTCTGTGTCTTGCAATAATGGAGAACG
The DNA here is from genome assembly GCA_023634235.1 of Pisaster brevispinus. Taxonomy (NCBI): domain Eukaryota; kingdom Metazoa; phylum Echinodermata; class Asteroidea; order Forcipulatida; family Asteriidae; genus Pisaster; species Pisaster brevispinus. Next base: position 1,942,815 of record JAMKCF010000029.1, on the reverse strand, counting down.
TTTCTTCGACATCCAAGGATCGGTACAAAAAACATCGCAAGGAAAAACACCCAGAAGGTGGTCCAACGAAAAGTAAAAAGTAAAAAAAACACACACAATAAATCCAAAGGGAAAGCCAGCAAAAGCAGCAATTTGGGGGGGGGGGTGGACATTGTGCAGCTATCATAGAAGTAGACCAGCTGTATGGGATAAATATTCCCCGTCGTCGTCCCGCGTGTGTAGCGCAGGCAACACGTTGCAATAGTTAGGGGATAATAGCTAGGGGTATCAAACTAAAACCCTCCTACAAAAACCGCAATTGTTGGTCTGGCTCCCTACCCCTCCGACAAGCTCCCACAATCACGGCTAGACCGGCAAGCTGGGGAGTTCATGCCCCGGGGCTTGTCTCTCTGGCCCCACGAGACACGGCACCGGCTGTACGGGATATGCCCCAAGGTTTACGTTCCGCTAGCTCCCACGCTGGTGTGCCGTAAAACATGCTTCGGTTGCACGGACTCTCTGAATGCGAATCTTACGTTCGATTTTTCATCATTATTTACAAATTGTATCAATAATCTGAATACATAGTCTTTTTTGTCAAATACTCATTAATAATTTTTTAAAAACAGATTTAAATTTGGTTCAGTAATTTACTTGTATACGGCTGGAAGTAAAACTAACTCCGAAAATCACGTGATTTATCCGAACCACTTTTTTGGTTCGGATAAATCACGTGACCTTCGTTTTTTGAAAAATGCTCAAAAACGGCAAAATTTGATGGTTTCTTTTAGGAACCGTTCTTCTCCATTCCTGGAAGACCTTTGAAGGCATATGTTAGCCTATTTTGTAGCCCAAATAGCCCAACGAAGCCGGTGTGCCCCTTTAAGACAGGGTCAAGTACATAAAGCAAAGCCAATGTACTGCACAAGGCAAACGGGCCGGGGACGCTAGGATGTATATATTTTAAACTTATTTTCAACGTTCCGAAACGTTTCGTATTTTAACAAAAAAGGCGTGTATTGTAGCGGCTAATTAGGTATTAATTAGTGAGCCGAATTAGCCACCTCCAAAATTAAGTGTGCCCAGTGTTATGGTCTTTAAGATTATGGAATAAAATTTCAATTTTGTATTTAACATAAAGGGTACATTTACTTTACGGCGAGTGCAGTCATAATAGTAAGTTAGTGTAAATGTGCCATACATTTAGGTATGGTCGATAATGGCGTGTTTCGTAGCGTAAATAGGTATTTATTAGTGATCCGATTTAGCCATCTCCAAAATTAAGTGTGCCCAGTGGTATGGTTTATGGGACTAAGGAATACAATTTCATCTTTTATTTAACATAAAGGGTACGTACATTTACTTTACGGCGAGTGCAGTCCTAATAGTAAGTATTTGTGACAAGTGCCATACATTAACGTATGACAGAAACTGACGTGTATTGTAGTGGCTAGTTAGGTATTAATTAGTGATCCGAATCAGCCCTCTCCAAAATTAAGTGTGCCCAGTCTATTGGTTTATGGAATAAAATTCCATTTTTTATGCTACACGAAGGGTACATTTACTTTGGGGTGAGTGCATGTTTGTCAGCAGTTGCGTAATATGGTCTTGATGATGAGGTCTTAATTGTGGCGGCTAATTACTCCCTAATTGTGCAACTAAATGAGCTAATTCGGTCTACGAGTCTGGTCATTGATATGTTAGTGAAAAATATTGAAATTTTTTTCACTGATAAAGCAAAATTATTAAAAAATTCGTTAAAACTAAAAAAGAAGGGAGACCGAAATTTCACCGCCTTTTACTGTATGGATTCTAATTTTCCTGATTACGTGGCTGGCCGGCCCTTGAATACGCGGATGTATGGTGGCCCTGAAGGGGCATCAAACATATATATTTACGTGAGTTTGCGTAAGTATTCGCGTTTTTTGCCCCGATTCGCAAATATTCACGTAAAAATTTGAGGCTGAGGGCCATATCGTGAATATTTACGTAAATATTCACGATTTTGGCCTCAATCGCAAATTTTTACGAGAATATATACGTGAATATTTGCGAATGGGTAAAAGCCGTAATTATTTACATAAATATTCACGTAAATATATTTGTTTGATGTCCCTTCAGGGCCACCATACGGATGGGAAATCTGGCCCAATACGCGGCTAGCTTCAGTCTGGTTTATTCGGTTAGTGTGAACTTCCACATTCAACTCACACACAAGTAGGTACCGGTAGTATTTTTAGTGTGTACTGTGTACATGTTTGTATTGAGTTGAATGTGGAAATAGTTTTAGGACTGGGTACGAGTTGACCTGCATAAACAATCTTTAAAAATGAATTTTAGTTGTTGAGCCATTCGTACAGAGATCTTGCTTTCAAGGAAGAAATCCTGCATGATGACTGTCAGTGTCAGCTGGTAGTGCAGTGTGATTTGGTTTGCACATGCCAGCTGTGTAGTCAGTTCAGAGTTGAGACGAGTCCAAGACCAAGACTCCATGACGAGTGTCACCCTACTGTCAGTGACACTGACACTGTGACAGAAAAGTAAACATGGGTTCCGAAGCAAGAGATCAAACTCAAAGTTTTGTGGTAAGCTTAGTCACTCATTGTAATAACATACAATACATAAATAAGCAACTGACTATCAACTTTTATTTTCCAGGACACGTTCTACCATCAGCGACAGTTAAACAAGCCAAAGTGGTGTTTTTTTAGCTATATAACTAATATAAGACATTAGGAAACCAGTCATCTCGCTCCCTCGCAAAGTCACCCAAAGTCGCCCCTGCAAACTCGCCCCCCCCCAGCAAACTCCCCCCCTCCAGGTACAAAGTCGCCCCTTGTAATGTTGCCCCCCCCCTGGCAGAGTCGCCCCCCACAAAGTCGCCCCCCTCAGCACAGTCGCCCCCCCCAACAATGTCGCCCCCTACTATATTTTTGAATTTTTATTTCCGGAGGAACGAAAAAATGCACGGTGAATGGAACGAAAAATGCACGGCGAATGACGTAGCATGCAATGGTACGTTTATTTGCCATCACGTGACGGACAATCATCCAATCAAATGGCAAGGATCTGCTTGGTTTTTCAACGGGGTATCATATATTGGAATTGACCATCAGTACAAACGTTGGGTTTGAAAATTAGGTATTACTAAGACTAGAGGTTTGCGATAACACCATATGAAAATCTCTTTTGAGTAGTGTAGGTTCTGAAAAGAACCGGTGGTTATAACGACTCAACGTTTCGATCAGTATGCTCTGATCGTCTTCAGGAGAATGCTGGACTCTGTTGCCGGATGCTGCTTATGTACTGCCTTGTAGGGGATTAACTGGTGGTTGGGCTCGGTTCGGTGGTGTGCGAAGGTGGGAACGGGAACGGAATAAGCTGGGGCCAAACAATGAAGGTGTCATCCACGTAGCGGAGCCACAGGCTGGGTCAGAGATCGGCAGTGAGTAGGGATGACAGCCTGGGATCAAGTTGTAAAATTCCGCCACAAAGTCCTGGAATTTCATGTTTGAGATGGCAAGGCCATTTTCATTGTTCCCACTTCCATTGTTTGGGACTGGGGAGTAAAGTTTTCATGTTGTATTTGGATATATCCAGGAGTATGAGGCAGGAGAGGTTTATCTACTGATGAAGGAAGAATATCGGATCTCAAGGAATATCCGTGCCTCATGGTTCTTTGGTAATCTCAACAAAGAGATCAAGGTTAAGTCAGGAGAAGACCTGGTAAGTTAACCTCCAAAGTGCTGTTACACACAAACTATTATGAGCTGTTTTGACAGGGTTTGCCTAAACCATTCAAATACAACATATTTTTAATTACTACACTTGATCTCAAACTTTCTGCACCTTACCCTAACTTTCCGAAGTCCTTCAAAATCAATCAAAGGATTTGGATGTTGATGAAGGATTAGGGCAACATGTGACATTCAGCATTTCTGCCTTTTGGAGGGAAAGAAAAAGTCATAAACCTAGCAAAAGCAAAAGCAATGTATTTTTTGACACAGCATTTCAATTTCAAATATCAAATCCTACATTTTAATTTGTGCATGATAGTTTTCGTTGAGTATACAATGTATGAAGGAGATGATGAAAATCATTCACAGAGCTGAGCTTCTCTGAGCTTAGAACTTTTTAATAATTCTTGTTTTATTTGTTCCTCTCGACAGATCAACTCTGATGAAGAGCTGGATGTTATATCCATTATTCCAAAAGGGAACGTTGATAAGAATCCACCCGGTGTCCCGATACGGTATAAGCTAGTTCCAAGCAGTCATGTGACCTTCCTTGCCAGACGCTACAGGCTCGTCATTGTAATGGATCTCAGTCCCTCTATGGCAACTGTGGTAAGTGAAAACCATAGATGAATTGCAAAAGTGGACCACCTATCATTTACTATATGTTGTGAATGCAATCATCATCATCATTGATCGACTAGAACTTGTAGTTGGTGCGAGTACAAAGACATATGCCCCACATTTCCTGTTCCATCAGCATTTATTAATCTGTATTAATCTGTCCCGCACTGTCCCCCATCAGTGTCCTGAGTGTGGTTTTAGAAGGATGCCTAGTATATCTTTTTTATGGGTTGGCTTGTGTTTTAACATACTTAAAGTTGTTTGGTTACTCCTTTTTTGTACAGTTGTACTTTTATTTATTGTGTTTGCCTTTAGTTTTTAAATTGTGACCCTGCTTGCCTTGAGCATCTCTTCAGGCAGACTTTGGCGCTGTATAAATTTTCCTTATTAATATTAACATTAAATATCTGTTCCATTTGGCAGGATATTCAGTCTGGCCGGGTGTGTCTCCTGGACTTACTTACCTGTATTTGTAATTGCTTGAATGGACTCATCAGACCCGTAAGTATGAGCAGCACAGGCTATACACTGTTGTTTAGTCTCTCTCTTCCCCTCTGGTGTCGGTATTGTAGTATCATTAAGTTTAGTTTGTTTGTCTCAAAATAACATTTTTGAACTACATGTATGGTAAGTGTAGTATCTCATATTTGTTTTTTTGTCATCTTATACCATCGTGTTAGTGCAAAAATAGCACTTGCGTTACGCTTTTTTTTGAGTTGTCAAAACGTTGTATCTTGCTTAAAATAGTTTGGATGTAGACACACAAAAAGTACGCACCGAGATACAATGTTTTTGCGCTGATGCGCTGATATGTGAGTTGTCTTTGAGATTCTCTTGCCAGAGTAAAGCCCGGTTCATGGTTTGCACAAATTCTGAAATCAAAGCAGTGGGAAGACATATGCTTTTGTATGATGAAGTAGACTTTATGTTCAGCCTGGGCAGATTTCATTAGCCCTGAACTAGTACAGGGAATGGAGATTGAGCTGGTTTATGGACTACAGTGCACCCTCTACAGTTTAACATGGAGAGGCCATTTGCCCCCAAAAGCGGTTGACTAAAAAAATGACACTTGCTGATATGAAATTGAAAAACACTCACCAGCCTCACAAATAATACCATCTTATACCATAAACACAGACAAATAACCCTTGCTGCTTTGGAAACAAAGCTTAAACAATCAGGGGTCATGCGGCGGGTGCTGCAAGACGACTAAAAACTTATCAAACCTTTCCAAAGATGCACTTTGAAAATGGCCCCTCCAGGGTAAGCTGTAGAGGGCGCACTGCGAATCATCCGTATTCCAGTCTTCTTCTGATAGGATTTGGCCTCCTCTCAATATACTTCCCATACACTCTTTTTTTTAATCAAAGGATGTTTAAGAAAACTCTGGACTGATTTTTCAATTTTGACAAGATTGTTGAATGAATGTTTTTTTCCCTCATCAGTTTATTGTACCTGGCAGTTCCTTACTTCTTTCACCCAAGATCTACGTCACAGTCATTGCATACACACCTCTGGCTTCACTCACAACACAACAGGTAAGCAAAATACATCACAAGTCAATCGTTATGGAGCAGTTGAAATCAAACTGTGCTATTTCATATCATTTGTCTTCCCCTGTTGAAACAGAACATGGAAAATGCTGAGCATTTTCAATTGTCTGTGGCTGCTTTGAAGGCTCTCTGTGCCTGTGCAAATATGTGCAAAGCAGAAGTGTGTTTGGTTCATAATTTAGCCTGAACGGCCATTGACCTCTTGACCACCTCTCAGCCAATAGGGCTTAAACAGTCTGAGGTGTTTATGAAAAAAGAAAGCAGCCTCTCCATTGGGCTATGTCAGGATTTTGAATTGTTTTGCTCATTGATTTTCTCATCTGTTTTTTTCCTCAGGTTTTATTCCAAGGTTGTTTGTTGACAGAGGACAACCTTTCGTCGTTCTTGGATCAACTGCAGAGAGAACTTGAAGAGTTTGAAAATAAACTTGTGGAAAGTAAGTGCAGCCATTTGCAATAGATTGTGCAAGTCTCGTGCTTATTCAAACATTTTTGGGACCACATACATTTCTTAAAGGAATGCTTGAAGGAAACAAACTTGCACACTTTAAAGGGTCCCAATGTTCCAATATGTACCAGACTTGCACAGTCTATTGCCAATAAATGGCTTGTTATTCAGTATCTTTTCTTACTATTCAATTATTTTGATTGCATCTTTCTGGTAACAGACCATGCAAGTCCCAGGCATAATCAGACATCGGATGGAACCTCAGGGTACCATGGTGCTTCATTGTGTAACATAACAAATTCCCATACTCTAAACAGGTTCCAATATTTGAATATGCACAAGACTTTCACATTCAATAAAACCAAGGTATCCTCAATGTGGATTTCCCCTACAGCTTGTAGGTCTCAAGATGTATAGATGAGACAATGACAAAATGTTCAGTTTTTAAATGTGGGAGGAAAACCCTGAATAGTGACAACCCCTGATTAGTCAGATAAGAAGTGAGGTTGCACTTAGATCATCTTGAGGTGGAGTTTTGCCCGATACAAACTGTTGCTGTTATTATTCTCGTTTTATGTTTGATTCGTCAGATATGTTGACCACAAGATTCAATAGCACTTCAGACTCTGCTTTCATTGGCAATCATCACATTGTATTTGATGACATCATCGATAAGAGTGAACCCACTGGTCTCTCATCACCGCAGAGACACGTACCTGAAGGACAAGAGATGGCCACTCCAGAAGCTTGCTTTGTTAACATGCTGTGGTGTGGTATTCTAGCTCTACAGTTGCTACCAGAGAACACAAGTGCAGGTACACTGTGAAGTCATGTCTCTAGACCTTGATTTAATATTATTTCAGGGGAAAAAGAAAAACTGACTAGAGCAGGACTTGAACCTGCAACTTCCGGATTAACATGCTAGTGCTCTACCAACTGAGCCATCTAGCCCTAATGTTGACGGTCTCCCGATTTTGTCAATGTCTTTGTTTGGGGTGCCAGTCAGAAGCCATTATTTAAAATGTACTGAGTCAGTTTCCCTTGTGGTTAATCCGGAGGTCACATGTTCAAATTTCGCTCTAGTCAACATTTTGTTCAATCAAAAATCACATTTTTATTGGTTAATTTTTATTAATTTTATTTGTATTCATTTCGTTTGTTTTATTTGATGTTAATTTTTGAATTGTATTACATGACATCTGCTGATTAACTACTTCTATGGAAATATGATTAAGATTCAGTTATACTGAGTCATGTGTTTGTATTTTACATATAAAGTTACATTTTATTGCAATTTGCCTCCTCCATTGTGTCCAATCAGGAATTGTCTGCGTGACGGACGGAGTGACAGCAATGCCGGATGTGGTATCTACTAACCATCTCCTAACACAGATGAGGAACTCCACTGTGGCCTGTTCTTTCATCCAAGTAGGCAAAGGGTTCCATCCTCACTGTAGTTTTGGTTACATCCCACACACTGAGATCATGCAGTTCATGGCCACAGCAACCTTCGGGGCTTTTCTGTCCAAGTGTCCTGAAATAGTAAGTGAGAAATGTCCAGAATTAAAGATGCATTGCCCAATTTGAGGCCAATTTGCTTGATTTATAAGTTCAGTTACCTCAAAACTGAAGGGCTGTCAAGTTTTTTTACAAACAAATCATTTTAAATTTTGACTCATTTAAACAATGGAAATATGCGCACATGTAGACGCTACGCACATGCTCAGCCAATGAGATTTCTTCCTTTGATCTCAGTGAGGGCGCTGTTTGAGCTTGTGACGTCTCTTCTCAATAAATTATTTGTTTTTCTGATTGAACTCTTCCAGGATTTCTCCAGGAGGGATATGAATCAGTATCATAAAGCATTTCTGTCTTGGAATTTCCAGAAAGGACTCGAAGGTTTCAAGATAGATTACGTTAAAGGTAATATGATTTGTTGATTACTTTCTTGATCAGTCATAAATATCAAGAATAAAGCTGTTGTAAACTGAAAGATACTGGAAGAAGTCAACTGGTTTATTGTGTCCATTCATGAATCCTTAATACCCCACTTTTCCTTAGTCTGTCAGAATCCACATCAATTTTGGTAACTCAACCACCAAACTGTTGAAACCTGATGAAATCGGTAGACCTAAGATGCCCAGCAACCTATCTACATTAAAAAAAAAAAACATTTCAGATACATACTATTTTCTAATAATTTTTAATAATGGTGATAATAATAATAGTGTACTTTCATAATGGACCATGTCTGTCATAAAAGACACTTCTGGCACCGAATTATTAAATCAGGTGGAGATTGTTAAGAATGATTTTATGAGATATAGCAACCATACCACATGATGTGGCACATATTGCTGCCAGGCCATGCCAGATACACCGGGGCAAACCCCTTCTCTTGCTGACAAGTGTGCTGGCTTCTTTTATATGCATTGATAGTTTTTAGTACAACACATGGGACCTACGGCTTTATGTCCCATCTGAAGGATGAAGCAGTAATGGTGAAGTTTCTTGCTTAAAGACACTAGTGTCCAGACTGGGACTCAAACTCACACTCTGAGCTTGGGTCCAGTATGCTAGACCACTCAGCCAGGACACGCTGATAAAAGTTTTCCTAGTGAAAGTGTCTCAAGATGAATATCAGTCATGTCAGGTGATGATTATACACACAAGTACATGGTTTATAAAGGAATGGGGCCCAATGTCATGGCTCTGCGTACTGTAAGCAAAGAATTGGTGTTTACGGAAGCAGGGAATTCCGCGCTTGCGTCAGCATATTTCACAGGTTAGCAGGGAGATTCTGCTTGTGCGCGTGCATAGTTCACGTTAACAGGCATTCTTTGCTTACACAGCTAGCGCAGAGATTTGGCGCTTGTCCTGACGCGTAGAATGGTGATCGCAAGTGCAGAATTCGGCGGTAAGCAGAGCCATGAAATTAGGCCAACATTCTGATGCATTTGAAATGTTTATCAATTCTTATGGGTGGTTGTGGTATAAGTATGAAACTGTCTTCATTAACCCTATCAGAAACAGAGTGAAGATTTCAGATTTATTTTTGTTTACAGGCAGACAACATCAAGTTGTTTCACCGGAAGTTGGAGCTCAGTCTGAGGGGTTTGTTACTTGTTCCGATTTTGTTTTGCTCAATGATAATTGTAGCCAACCTCTTTTGACACATTATATGAAATTTATGATTTTAAAAATATATTTCACTTATATTTTCACAATGCTCCATTGTGTAAAAAAAACCTTGTTATATTTATTGTAGGGTTTGTAAATCCTCTACAATAAGGCCTGGTGTAAATCCAAGGTTATGGCTTGTTGGTGCTAACCATTTGTGATTGAATTTGTTCTGTTACAGAATCCAGCCACCGTTTGCACTGAACAAACAGGGACTGTGTACCATCCCCTTGATTAGAAAGAAGCATAGAGACTACAAACTTCATACCAGTCTGGCCAATGTACTGTCTGTTAGACTACGAGAGGGCTACACCATCAAGGATGTGGCACTCACAAAAAGTAAGCAATTTGGGCTGTAAAGAAATGGCACAGTTTGTTTAGAGGCTGTGCATAACATTGGTAAGATTGAAAATATAAATGTTCACAGATTTGCTCATAACTTACATGGTATAAAGATAGTCAAGGTGGAAAACTTCCCTGGAAATATTTTTGCCCGAAATTCTCTAGTCAAAAATCCAATGTTTGAAACGGTAAAAACAAGTTATATTTCTTCCACAATTTTCTTGTGAATCTGATGAGCGATTGAGCTTAGAGTTTCAGCGGTTTGTAAAACTCAATTTGCGCTGACTGTTTTGTTTCCCAGATGACAAACATATAGAAGTAAAATTGGTACTCCCCTGGAAATACAACGGCAGGATTGAGTACATAGCCTCATCTGCATGGCCACTGAATCCAAACAGGTAAGAATTAAGCAGTCACTGACATTCTTTTTCCAGATGGTTTTGCAGTGTAAGGCAATTAATTAATGCCTAGTGCGTAATGCATAAAATTGAAAATACGTTAGTTAACACTAATAATTCCATGTATTCGTATTGCATACAGTGTTATCCATATAAAAAAAAATCATTGCTGGGCTTGTATTTTCATTTTAAAGCATTGCGCACTACGTGTTTAGCACAACGCATGATGGACACATGAATTTCTGGCCTTAGGCTACACAGTATACAAAAGCACAGAGTTAGTTCTGTGCACAGTTTTACCCCCATACACAACCCACACAGCTGAATATTTTGTCAACTTGCTCGTTAATGTTACCAAGAGTAGGAGGGTTAAACTAAAAGATTAAAATTTCAGGATTAAGAACAATGTATCCAGTCAATGCAAAAATTTCCTCTCTTGCAAGAATATGCTCTGTGCAAAAATGATGTATCTTGGCTCAAACTTGTTTTTGCATGCTCATCCAGGCTATTTTAAGCAAGATACAATGTTTTAAGTGTTTCAAACTCAGGCGTAATGTAAATGCAATTTTAGGGGAAACAACGTTTTTGCACTGACATGACAAATATTTCCAGGTTTTGCTGCCTTCTTTGAGTCAGTTATGAAACTACCAATGACAGTAACTAATGGTGATTGATATTGATGCAGGCATTTGACCAACGTTGATGTGATTATGGAAGGTAGCTATGAGTTTCTTCTTGATGTGACCTGTCCTATGAAGAAGAGTCCACACAACCTCTACAGGGCTAAGGTCGTCACAAACTTCTGGCAGACATTACAAAGGTAAGCTACAACTCAATGAATGAGTTGAGCAAAAGTACATCCAATTCTAATTCTAGTTTTTTATGAAGTCAACATTCAACTGTAATCATTTTTGAGCCAAGATAAAAAAGACAGCTCATTTCAGCTTAGCAAGATGCTTCTTTGCTGAATGGATATGTATTCCTTTGGACTATTTTACATGATTTTCATTTTTCGATTCAACAAATTCTGACATCGATGGTCCTTGAGTATACAGTGCTTAACACACGTATTCTTTATCCCCAATGCAAATCTAACATTAAAATATATTGAATTAAATGTTTTAAATGACCTTTGACCTGGTTTACTTGTCATGCTTAAGGATGTTTATTTCAAATCTTGGTCTTGCAGCTTACAAGAGACAGACCAGCTGTTAGTTCATCTTCAGTCTTTCTCAACTAACGCAATCTTCTACAAAGTACCAGAAGGGATCAAGAAGGGCATCCCTCTGCTCTACATGCCTCCGTACTCTGACACTCCAGTCCTGGCACAGAAGTTTGACACAAAGTGAGTTGAATGCTCAAGTCACCCCGTACTGAATGTTTATTTCATCCATTTGATAAAACAATGTATCTTTTCATGTCATCGGTGTTCCTATGGTTACATTGACTAGCCTCTTGGCAAAAGACAAAATAGGTTTCAGTTCAATAGACATCAATTTTGACGTGTGGATCAAAACCCATCTTCAAGAAATCTCTTGATGTAGAATTTTCCAAACACAAATAGTTTTAACCATTACAACCTGCTTTCTTGAAAAACTGATGATAAATTGGAAAGTGAGGGTGTTACATTAGCTTTCTTAACAATAGACCTTATGTGCATGACGTTATTTGAGTAGGGCGCCCTCGGCTGGAGGTCAAAAGAAGGTTGCTCATTGGCCCATTCTGTACGCAGCGTGTACATAGATGTACGTTTTTCATTGTTTCGTCATCGCTTTACCTCTAAGATGGCGACGTGGTGATGTCAATGCATAAGGTCCATTGCATGTATTCCAATCTCCTTAAGTTGAAAAAAACAGATCATACAAAGCTATTTTCAGTTTTATGGTAATTGAAATTAAAAGTGAATGCGCCTTTTTAAAAATATTTCATTGTGTTTTTATAAAACAGAGACTCAAGCTTGGAACAATTTGCAGCTTTCTGGAAGAGGATAGCTCTGATGGAACCCAAGAAATGGTAAGTTTAATTCCATTGGATTTTTTTGGGTTGAGTGGCAGAAGGTCAAATCGTGCGGCCACTACAGACATTTGGTACAAGCTGCTTGCAACTAAAATGGTCACCAAACGGTTTAAACAAGGGTTGTTGAGATTTGATTAAAAAAACAGAGATTCCAGTTTGAAAATTGTGCACAACTGTTCTTAATAAATGCTGTGATTTATTATTTTTTTCAGGCAGAGGTGGTTACACACTCACAAGATTCCATTGCTTTTAGTCCCAGATATGTAAGTCATCTGTCATACGTTGATAACAAGTGTATACAGATATTTGTTGATTTGAACCAACTGTTCTTTTAATAGATAAAATGAATTGTGTTTTCCCCAACTGAAATGGGAAGGATAATAGCTAGATAAATGTTAAAAGGAAATTACATTATGGTGTTTTTTAAGAGTAAACTCATTCCCCTCCTGAAAATTGCATCTTATTTGCAGGTCATATTTTTATGAAAACATCTGAAAACTCTGTATGTTCAAATTTTGTGTGAGGTCATTTTTGGGAAATATTTAGGCAGCAACATTAATTTGGGAGGGGTGTCTCCAAATACCATTTTCTTGACTTTGGTCAAGTATTTCAGATGGAATTGTTTCTCAGGAGGATGGGTATAAACTTAATAATCAGCGAAGTTTCGGAATAAAACAAGTGTTTTTTGGTTTTGGTTTTGTTTTGTTTTGGTTTTTGGGTGGTATAACTACTAAATGTGTACTTAAACATTCTAACCTCATTTCATCACCTTGTATCACATCTTTGTAGGCCATTGCCAAAGCATCTGTACCTACCAAACAACAATGGTCGCTATAACAACATCCAGTGTCGAGTTGCTCAGAAGGAGCTAAACTCCCTTCTGACAGAGTTCAGTACATTCACTTTGCTAGAGAACCACAGCTATATCACTCTCACTACCAAGTAAGTACATGTACATCTCTTGAACATGAGCAGAGTGTACATAAGCCACCCCTGCTTCACAATCACTGGCTCCAACGATCACCAAAAGCCAGTAGGAAATGCATGGAACTTGATTTTCCTTGAGGATTTTTGTGTGAAAAACATTATGTTCGGACTTGTTTTTCACATATGTTTTGCAAATTCTCTTTTCAGACTTCTGTAAGTAGAAATGCCTCAAGGATTAAATGAGAGTTGTTTGCTAAAATTACACAGAGTGGTATGTCAGAGTGGTGGAAACCTTGTATGTGCAGCAGATGAGGATGCCAATGACATCATGACTTACTAACAGTAGTGTGCCATGTTTGTTACTGGCCTCTCTTACAGAGCAAGGTTGTCAGGTTGGTGATGAGGTCACCTGCTCTACTAAAATAAAATATTCTTGGTTGGAGTTTTATTGTGTATTTTTCTGTAAAACTCCTGAAGCACTATCAAACAGGTATGATATCCTTAACATTGAAGGATAGTGTCAAATGAAATGAGTGAATGCAATTTCCTTGAGATGCAAATAGTCCGCCCACCTTTTACTTAAAAGTGATTTGTAATTTGTTAGAGATGCAAAAAGTCCTCCCACCTCTTCCTTAAAAGTGGTTTGTTTTAATTTCTTAGAGATGCCAATAGTCCTCCCACGTCTTTCTACTTGATCCGAATCTTATCTAAAGCGCCTTGTGTGGTCATTAGACTAGCCTTCCTAGGTGGTACACCAGGACATGAAAGAAATAAGGTAAGGCTGTGAGATGTAAATAAAGGGTAAGCACTAATAAAAGGGAACTGTAGATAGTGCTATTACACATTATTAGTAATGATGAAAACAAGTTATAGATGAATATTGATCTCAAAGCTTACTTCTTGTAAACTTTTGCCCAATGCAAGCACAAGTTGTAGTCGATCAATGATTAATGATAATGATAAATGCAAAGTGTGGTAATGGCATCTTAATTTGATCTTAGCAAAGCCTTTCTCAAGTGCAATTGTCTAGCGAAATACTTTATTCTGCATTATTGCCATGTGCGACATATTTGTACTCCAACACTTGATTTTGTAGTCAATAGAAAATATTGCTCAACAATTTCCTGCTAAGCAAGAATGAGCTGGATACCAATTACAGATATTACATGGGACTTGGTATTTTGGCTGGTAACCTTATTCTGGTAAGCATAATTTTGTTGTGCTTAGCTACTTTTTGTGCTTAAGCAGCTCTATAAACTTTGGCCGTGTACAGATTGTGACCAAGCTCAGAGAGAGATTGCAAGAACTGACTGTCCCGATGAGGCAGACGTCTTACCTCAAGGCACCTACGACACAACGCAAGTCAGTCATTGCTAAGATGGCTCAAGCAGCCAAAGGGAAACCATCTCAGATGGAGCAGAAATACACCAAGGATAAACCCTGCATTGTCATACTCGCCAGACCCATAGATATTGTTCTCGTCAAGTAAGTTAAAAAGAAACATAACAATAATGTACATTTGTACATGTGGCTATTATCTACCAAGTGTGACATTGATGATATGAACATTGTCCCTGTCATTAGGCCAATTCTTTCATTCCTCAAACTGCCTCAGCTTCCTGGTGGGTATACAACCTATGCTGCTAAGTGTGTAGTAAATTAGCTATCACAAGAACTATCTCTGTGCTCACTGGTACCCATTTACTCCTTAGTGAAGAGAAGCAATTATAGCGAAGTGCATCCTCAATAACACAAGTGCCCTGACTAGGAGTCGAGCACACACTCTGATGACTCATGCACCAGCACTACTCTGCGCGGCCTTGACATGCCACTAATTGCTTAGCTCTCAGTTAATCTTGAAGTAGAGCTCAATACAGAGGGTCTTATCGACACAAAAAATTGAGAGTAAAAACTGAGAAATTCTGGATTTCTAAGACCTTTGTATCATAGGTTTTAGGTCAAGGTTAAGACCTGTTGTATTAACAGTTTGTTTCATGGACTATACATTTTATAAATTAATGTCAATTTGTTAAATCTAATGTATCCAATATTTATTCAATGTTTACACCATTATGTTAGGAACCCTTTATAAAATAATAATTTTTTTATGGTTTGAAACTTATACCTGATTTGCCAAACCACATGTTCGTTTACTCAGCGAAAAACTTATTTTTATTCCAGATTTGAAAGAGCAACCTGATTTTGCTGATCTGACGACATCAAATTGACCAAGTTTCAGACCAGATTTGCTCTAATCTCTTTGTCAATCCTGTTATATTCTAGGTATGAAAGAATGCCACCTGATTTTGCTGACTTGAAGACATCCATTCAGGTGACCACAGGTTCAGTACCAGTTTACATGGACAGTAAAGGACCTAGCAAGGATCTGAACCGTCTTGCTTGTTATTTACATCATCATCGTTGGATATGGGATGCTCAGAGTGATAATAGCACCCCACCTATCTCCATGGAAGCAGTATCCCATGTCCTATCAGTGCTTACTGAGTACGTCAGTTTTTTGTTTGAAGGAAATAATGTCCTATAGACTGCAAGTCTTGTGTATATTCAAATATTGGAACCTGTTAAAGTGTGCGAGTTTGTTTCCTTTACACATTAACGCAATGTACGTGGAACTAAAGTAGTTCAAAAAATAACTGAGTACGTGCGAGACTTGCACAGTCTATTCTAGATCAGGAAATCATATTATTTCATTAACCCTTTACAAAACAAATTGCTTGGTTTTGTTGAGTTTTTTCAACTGAATGCATTGCAGTAAGTATTAAAAACGGCGTCTAATCTATTGGGGGTGTGTTTGTTACAATATTTCCGGGGACAGTTTGGAGTTTCAAATCCTGACACAGTTCATTAGAATGTAGTCCCACTGGATCCTGTTCTGGTTTCCTGCCTTATTCCTTTAGTGACGGGGTACTCCAGAAAAGTACTTGGAGGGTGAGCACAAAATTTGTAAAAGTCAAAAAACATAAATGTTTACCGGTTTGCACTTATCATGGATGGCATAAAGATGGTCATAAGGGAAACTTCCCTTGAAACATTTTTGCCTGAAATGCCCTAGTTTTGAGAAATGATTAAAAAATGCTTATGATCTACTGAGTCAAAATTCTGATGTTTGAAAACAGCTTATTATGGCTAAAACAAAAGAAATGTTGTCCGAGTGATAACTCAAGAAGGACTTGGCTTACTATCTCCAAACTTGGTGTGTGAATTTGCTCTTGGGGTCCCTCAGAAGCCTATTGTTTTTGGACCACCTAGGTCAAATGTCAAGAAACGGACTGACATGCCGTGGCATTTGTGTTTACCAAACCTGACGTTTCTTGTTTATTTCTGTTATAGTTTGAGGCTGCAAGAAGGGTTTCATTTCTCCTACTCTAACTCAGGAATCATCAGCTTTGTGGCTGAGCTCAAGATGAAGGTAATTTAGCTTTTTTTAAAACTGTACCCCTCTAGAGAAGATTGATTGAGTCTGCCTTACTAGACTGCTTCCCATGAAACCAAATTGTGGAATTTTTGGTACAAATTAAGTCACTCATTGTTGTATTGTTATTAATAAGGGTTGCTCTTTTGATCTTATGTACATTGAGGTCAAGTCTACAGCACATTACTACTTTGTTTTTGCAAACAATGTAATCATAGTTATTATCATTCATTAAATATCTCCTGCGGGGTTGTCACTATTGAATAGTCGTTAACTTCAAATTAGAAGTAATCTTGTACTTGATATCTGTACTTTATTCTTCACAGAACCCAATCAAATCCAGAAGTACAGACCTCTTCCCTGGGTTCCAGCCTCATTCATCAGCCAAGCCAGACAGCCCTGATGGGGGAGAGAGTACCAGTGAGCAGTCAGACCCAGTGCAAGACGGGGAGACAGACACGGTGACGGCTGACAGTAGGGATGATGTTTTCCCATGCCTTGTGCAGTACATTGTATTCCCACCTCACACTGCCACCTACTGCAGGGAGAGATCAGCAGGGTAAGGACATCATCCTAATAAAGAACCCAGATCTAAATACCCTCAACCCTCCTACTCTTGAGTTAATATTTTTGCTTTGAGTTGAACAACCTTGATACTATTTAACAGACAGGATTTGTATGATGGCACACCTGTGCAGATATCTTATTGTGTGCATGTGTACCTTTAATTTTAGAATAAGATCTCCTTTTCTGATGACATTTTCACAGGTTGCTCATAGGGTGTGTTTTTTGAAGACTACAGGGTAGAAATGATTGCACATTTTCAAAAAACCCCAATCATTTGACCTTTACAGTTTCGGCTTTGTTTCCCCTCCCCGTACACAAAAACTAAGTATATTCCCTTTACTTGGTTAGAGGATCTAATCACAAGTATACTTCCTTTATTCGGTTAGAGGATCTAATCATCCTGATATAGAACTCTTGGATGATCAAGACACAGCAGAGGCAGATGGCCAGCTCCAACTGGTCACTGAATGTTGGGTAGAACCACAGAGTGGAACGGTCTTTGATGCTCCTGTAGAGAGGGACTACTTCCAAAATTGCTGTTACAAAGATGTCCCTCAAGTGGTAAATCATAGTAATCATCTTTTCATTTCTGTCTCTAGACCCAAATTCATAAAGCTGTTTATCAAGAAATCCTTATTATTTGTTTTGTTGTACACTGAAATGTATTAAGCAGTGTAAACTCAGTACTTTCCCCACAGGCATATCACTCGGGTGGGATTCGAACCCATGACCTTTGCTATTCTAGAGCAGATATCTTACCACTAGACCACCGGGCTAGCCTGGTAGCTAGAGGCAGTAAGAATCCTATATTTTAGCAGCGGGTACTGCCACAATTAAATACATTATTTTTTATTTTTGTTTTGAAAACTTGCTTAATAAATTAGTTTTCTTAGTAGAAATATTACCAGTCACAAGTGACTATACATTACATGATACATTACATCTTCTCTAGAATGTGGGGTCATGGGTTCAAATCCAACCTTAGTAGCCTGTGGATGTTTGCCGTTGTATGAGTACTGAGTGGACAGTGCTTAACACACATTGGTGTAGGAAAAAAACCCACAAATAATACAGATTTATTTACTGTCTATTTAAAATTGTTTGCCTCATTGTATGTTTTAAAGTTCACATTGCCAATTATACTTAATGAATTGCTTTCTTGCTGTCGTTTACAGTTATTTCCTCTAGACCAGGAGGTCATCTCAACCCTCTTGACCTTTGAGCATCTTAAGGTCATGTGTCATGACCCAGCCGTCTTGTCACCATTCATGACACAGCAATCGACAGACATGGTGGGAGAGACACTGAGGCTGAGTGAGTCCATTACTCACCTACCATTTAAGTTAGAAGTGTTGAAGCTGCTACCTAGATGCCAGCAGGCTGAAATCTTATGCTCCATGTTGATTGAAGGTGAGGTCGTTAGCCAGACACTACATGCACAACATTACAACTGGGAGTATTGTAGTACAGACTGCATGGCCAGATAGCAACGTGTTCGTAGAGCTGCTATGTCTCCCTGATTCTGCAGAAAGTTCTCCAAACATAAAACAATCTTTCCATATTCTGATGAACAAATTTGAAAATCTCCCTGATTATGGAAACTTTTTCTTCAGTATGTTGAATGCAATTCTAAATATCTCCCTGATTGTTGTACAAAATCTTCCTGATTGCAAGATGCAAATGTTGGCAGCTCTGTTTTCATGTGGTGGTTTAGTGCATCGGACTTAAGTTCTTTTGTTTAAGTCAGCAGGATTTAGGTTCGAATCCCTGTCATGACACTTGTGTCCTTGAGCAAGACACTTAACTATAATTGCTTCTCTTGACCCAGGGGTAAATGGGTACCTGTGAGGGCAGAGATTTATTTAGCTTGGTGTGTAAAATATTTGGCAGCACAGGCTGTATACTCCCAAAGGGCTGAGATGGTATTTGGAATGAAGTATATGCCCAGTGATCGGGGTAATAATGTTGGAGTGCCATGAGCCTCACTGGGTGAAGGATTAAAGCGCTATATAAGAAGCCACTACTATTAATTAGTATTATTATTACAGCTAACAAAAAATTATTTAAAACATTTGGGCTATAATTTGCACTTAAAACAAAAAGTGTGACTTGTAACATGAACATCTGCAGTAACATTTGTTCAAACCATCACAAAGTTTTACGTCGTGCACAGAGTGTGACACCCGATAATGCACATCTCTTTTGCTGAAAAAATGACGTCACTGTTAAACATTTAATAATGTCCCTTTAGTACAAAAAGTTATGAAGAAATATCAAGAGTTTGTCCTGCAATCCATGTTCATTGATTTTGTCTTTGACTTGTTTAGAGTCAGTTTGTTAACTCTCTTTGTTTGGTTGGTTTGATTTCAGAAGATTTATCAGAAAGTAACGCAAATGAGAGTCAACCGAGACCACAGTTTCCCCGGTACCCATCCCCTAATAGCACGCTGTATTGCCTACTGTTGAATGCTCTGTCCAAGATGTCGAATCATGAACTTACACTTTCCAGAGAGGAGAGTCTCCATTTTACCAAGATGGTATTGTCAAGACAACGTGACTGTGACAACCAACCTGCTCCCTTCAACCTATCGGACTCTGACTACGAGTCGCTCTTGAAAAGTGCAGTTCAATGTGAAAAAGACGAAGCAGGTCGCACTACAAGCCTAGCAACTGACCTCTCGGATTCGCTATCCAGTACCCAGCCAGAGGCTTGGCACCAGGCAATGAAGGAAGGCCAAGCTCTAAGAGAGAATCCAGTTCCACAGTGGGCATGTTACGTCAAGGATACTTTGAGAGTTGGGGAAACAGATAAGGATGCCAAACCCAGCTCACATCTTGTGCTCACGTTCATTCCCGCAAGCTACGGTGACTTAAGAAAACTCATGGAGGTGGGACAGGTCAAAGGTGATGACCCTAATCAAGTTGGCAACGATGCTGCAAAGACTGAAAAGCATTCTGGAAATGCATCCCCCTCACCCCATGAAGCCAACCAACCAAGTGAGGATAATAACTCAGCAGAACTTACTCAGAGCGACTCAAGATGTGAATCAATTGATTCTGATTCTACCCAGGATCCTTGTGAATCTGACTCCAAACATGGGCTGACACTGCCAATATATGTCTATGATTGCTCCCTCTCCTCAATCAAGCACCAGCTTCTAAAACATGAGGACCATCTACCCCTCCAAGACGTCTTCCAAGACTTGACTTTTGCATCCCTGGAAGCCCAGATGGAAGACTTCAGCAGTCCTCGTTCTGGGACAGGTACCGGTACCCCAAGAGGGTCTCTTTCAAGGCATCCCTCCAAGTCTCATCTGGAACAAGTCCCTGGAACTTCTCAGAACAGGTGTCTAAGCTCAGGTCATCCCAGTAAACTCCTGGGACGGTTCTGCTCCAAACTGGGTGACAAAATCAGCAAGTACTTTGTCATGGCTGTCTTTAAGAGTTTACAACGAGGGCAGTATGTTGATTGTCATGATGTACAGATGGCCTTGGACTACATCTGTACTGAATCACTTCATGATATCGATATTACACATTTCCTACATGCTGTTTGTGGACATATCAGAAAATACAATGAAAAGGTAAAGGGCAATTTCATGATGAGTCAAGATACATTGGCCGCATGGTTTAGAGATCAGATTTTCAGTATGACTTTCTTGACTTGATATGTTTGATATTTGTGTTATTGATAAAACAACTTCTTGATTGCCTCATGTTTTGACCCCAGCAGAGTCTTTCTCAAAGGCTAAACTACAACACGACACACACATACTAGTGGTCATCTGATGTGATTTACCTTGGAATTGCACTGAGGAGCAATTCTTAAAAGATTTTAGAAGGTGCACTTGCATCATAAAATTTAGAATCAGTGAGCTTTCAGATGGAAATATTTTTCTGAAGGATTGGTACTGGTATGAACTTTAGAATCAGTGAGCTTTCAGATGGAAATATTTTTCTGAAGGATTGGTACTGGTTATGAACTTTAGAATCAGTGAGCTTTCAGATGGAAATATTTTTCTGAAGGATTGGTACTGGTATGAACTTTAGAATCAGTGAGCTTTCAGATGGAAATATTTTTCTGAAGGATTGGTACTGGTATGAACTTTAGAATCAGTGAGCTTTCAGATGGAAATGTTTCTCTGGAGGATTGGTACTGGTATGAACTTTGAAATCAGTGAGCTTTCAGATGGAAATATTTCGCTGGAGGATTGGTGCTGGTATGAACTTCAGAATCAGTGAGCTTTCAGATGGAAATATTTCTCTGGAGGATTGGTACTGGTATGAACTTTAGAATCAGTGAGCTTTCAGATGGAAATATTTCTTTGGAGGATTGGTACTGGTATGAACTTTAGAATCAGTGAGCTTTCAGATGGAAATATTTCTCTGGAGGATTGGTGCTGGTATGAACTTTAGAATCAGTGAGCTTTCAGATGGAAATATTTCTCTGGAGGATTGGTACTGGTATGAACTTAAGAATCAGTGAGCTTTCAGATGGAAATATTTCTTTGGAGGATTGGTACTGGTATGAACTTTAGAATCAGTGAGCTTTCAGATGGAAATATTTCTCTGGAGGATTGCTGCTGGTATGAACTTCAGAATCAGTAAGCTTTCAGATGGAAATATTTCTCTGGAGGATTGGTACTGGTATGAACTTAAGAATCAGTGAGCTTTCAGATGGAAATATTTCTCTGGAGGATTGGTACCGGTATGAACTTTAGAATCAGTGAGCTATCAGAGGGAAAGTGATAAGTTAGTTTTCATTTATATCAAGTTGGAGCTAATCCATTTTTTATTTAAAAGGTGAGCCTGGAGCAGCAAGCTAGCAACCTTCTAGCCAAGAAGATTAAATTTGCCGACCAAGTTGAGGTTGAAATAGATGAAGATGAAATGGATAAGGAGGACCGAATGAACAGGTTATTATTTTAACTTATTGTGTTATTTGTAAAAAGGTTTCGGTTTTACGAGAGGCACAAGTTAACTGGTGTAAATTCATCATTGGGTATATGTAACAAATTCATTCTTTTTTATCAATTCATTTATGTTTTCTTAAACTTTGCATGTTGAGAAAAGAATCTGGAGTCTAAGGTTTGCATTACTGCCATGTGATAATGTCTCTAATGAGTTGTGATATTTGAGTGCTCTTCTTTCAACTAAATTAAAATTGAATAAAAATGAGTTGTAACATTAAATTCAGTTCATCTAATTTTACGAATTTAACTTGCACAGTGAATACCCAAACTAACACATGCTTGAGTAACTTAATTGAAACACTTGTTGTTAATAATCATCTTGAAGTATAATTCACACCAGTAATTTTGAACCCAACAGGACTTACTCAAAAGTCAAAGCTTCGCCCAAACCTCAGAAACCATCCCTGTCTCGTCTTTCAAAGTACTCAACCAAAGTACCGCTGTCTGAGCTCATGTCCAGTGAGCCCTGCCCTACAGGGAACAGCAGTCTACATGAGATCATTCAGAATAAGTTCACAGAGGTTATGGGTTACCATTTCAAACCGGTCCCCTCCAACCCGGACATTTGGTACTACAGTCAGCAAGATGTTGATGACATTGAAGTAAGTAACACCTGGATTTCAAAATAGAAGGAGAGTTCTTGCAATTGAAGCCATCCATCATTTTAAACTGTCAGTCTTTGGGTCAAAACTTTATCTGTGTGCTGTACCATTTGTAAAATGTTTTAGACCCATTAAAGGTAACATGGTAGCTACATGTATGCAAAATAAGTATCTGTTTATTTTGATAATTGAAATGTGAATTTTTTTGTCCTAGGAATAAATTATTGAGAGTAACAATCTTTTTTCTTCCATGAAAGGAAAATTGTTTTATACTTCAAGTGTAATGAAAATCAGAAGTAAAAATTGTTATTAAATGCAATTGCCTGTTGTTTTTTCCTGATGGAAATCTTTCCTTAGATGGATGTAATCTTTGAGGAAGAAGAAGATGATGATAAATTAGACATTGATTTGACATCAGCTCCAGAGGTCGAGACAGACAAGTTAGGATTGGGAGTCTTGTCAGAGGAAATAACATCAGAGCAAATGAGCAGTAAGGCAATATGATTGGACAATTAAACCCCCCCCATAATGAGCAGTAAGGCAATATGATTGGACAATTAACTCCCCCCCCCATAATGAGCAGTAAGGCAATATGATTGGACAATTAAACCCCCCCCATAATGAGCAGTAAGGCAATATGATTGGACAATTAACCCCCACCCATAATGAGCAGTAAGGCAATATGATTGGACAATTAAACCCACCCATAATGAGCAGTAACTCAATATGATTGGACAATTAAAACCCACCCATAATGAGCAGTAAGGCAATATGATTGGACAATTAAACCCCCCCCATAATGAGCAGTAACTCAATATGATTGGACAATTAAAACCCACCCATAATGAGCAGTAAGGCAATATGATTGGACAATTAAACCCACCCATAATGAGCAGTAAGGCAATATGATTGGACAAATAACCCACCCATAATGAGCAGTAAGGCAATATGATTGGACAATTAACCCACCCATAATGAGCAGTAAGGCAATATGATTGGACAATTAAACCCACCCATAATGAGCAGTAAGGCAATATGATTGGACAATTAAACCCACCTATAAAGCCCATTTTTAAACGCACACTTCAGTGACAAAACACTAACCAGTTCGCTCTGGCTTTTCCAAAAGTTGTCCAGACTGCCCATGTTAATAGTTTGAAATAATGTATTATTCGGTTTTACCCATACACCAATGTGTGTAAAGTGCTGTATACCCACAGGAATTCTAATCAGGTGAAATTCGAACCCACAACCTTTTCCATTCTATAGTAGATGTCTTACCAACTAGACCACCAATATTGCTAGAGGCAGTTTGAATCCTATATAAATTTAATAAATTTTTGAAAAATTGTGTCTCTCTGAAACTATCCTATGTTCATATCCTTGCTAACAATCTAATGATTGATCATTGGCTGGAGAAAAAAAAAAGGATTTCTGGTGTGTGATTGGTTAATGTTCATGTTGATTTTAATATTTCATTTGTGTTTCTTTTCAAAGTAACTAGTTATACCACAGAAAACGAGGAAATCCCCATTCCGGAGAATAAAATCAACTCCATTGTCGATGTCTACCAGTCGTCATTACGGAGAGGCCAGAGGGACTCAGATAGAGGGAGTGATTATGAACAGAGCACCTCCACTGAATCGGTGATGGGTAGCTACGAAGAAGAGATGACACCCCTCTTTGTTCACTTGGTATGCTCCGTCAAGCTTAAGGATAATGTTGGCAATATGACCCGGAGGACTATACCAACATGTTTAGGTGGGTGGTTTTTCTTTGAAACTGATGATTTAATTTTTGGGAATTGTCAGAGTAGAATGAAAAGGGTTTTTTTTGGGGGGGGGAAATTCCCAAAATGTTATTTTTAAAAACCTGTCCATTGCTCATATATTGTTAAAGCTAGAGGTTGTTACACAACTTGGAAATTGGAAACAATGAACTTTAGCTTGATTAATTGTCTGAACATAATACAACACTTGGAGCATTCAAGGCCAGTTTGCTTGGAGCAAACATGGCAAATTTTGTTTCTCAACAAATTAGGAAACAACCAAAATTGCCTTGGATGCAACTAGGTCAGCTCATACAAGTATATGCAGTGTCCAAACAATTGCTGTGCTCAAAGTGAAACCATACTGCGCTCCGTTCTAAATTGTTTTGAATGCTTGGAAATTGGTTTTATTCCCTTTGTTTATAAATGCGTTTAAAACTGTCCATTCTCCAGGACACCTCATTGACTGTCTTGAGAGTCCCCCAGATGAAGAAATTGACCCGGCTGACCTCTCTGTGACCCTTGACCTGATCTGCTTGACGTTGCCATCGGAGCTAGACAATGATGAGGAGGAGATAGATGGCGACTATGCCGCTAGGAGGAGGGAGGTATCCATGACGGAATCTTCCCCTCCTCAATCTCCAGATCAACATGATGACAGTCCGTTCCCATCTCCTAATAGAGGAGAGATCTCTGGGCTGGATGAGGTGGATAATAGCTGGTAAGTACTCATCATTGATCTCTATTATATTGACTGGATAGGACACGTTCGGTGATCAATGGTGCGACACACAGTGTAAATGCTCGAGACAGTTTACAAGTGAAAACACGCAAGAGACTTGCTCATACACAAACGTACATGAAACCTTAAACAAAATTAAAGGCCTATCCATGGTAAAGTTTACATAACATCTGATGATCACTTCCTCAAAACAAAGGCTTTGCTGAATAAAATGCACATGTGGAGGAATCTATTTCAATGAAGATATCGGTGTGCGATTAGGGTCTTGCAGTGATTAAACAGATCCGACAAGAAGACAAAGTACTAATGTTAAACACAGTCAAAGTTACTTTAAGCACATAATCAATACAGACTTAAACACTTACTTGGTGAATGGAAATGAACATCTGTGCATCTGGCATTCTGACAATCTATAACTGCGCAACAGTTCACCATTGTTGTATTTGAACTTTTAGAGTGAATTAATTTTCTTTCGCATCTTGTTCAAAAAATGAGGAGAAATGAGTAAATTTGGATGCAAAAATTTTGCTCCAGCACACAACTTCAATTGTTTGCGTTGATTACAGAATGGTGTGACGACCATCGCGTTTCAATTTTCAAACCGTCTTTGAAATACGCGCGCGCGTTGACGCATATAGGGCAATGTGTCCTATCCAGTCAATATAATAGAGATCAATGGTACTCATTAACTCTCCATCTCTTGGTAACAGTTTCCATTGAGTTGACCGACCATTTTAACCATTCAACTACATGTAGGTTGTGTGTGGTGGTACAACTGTGCACGAGAACTAACTATGTGCGTTGTGTTATTTTGTCAAGCTGGCGTAATTTATCTGTCATTCAAAACTACAGTGGATGATATTGTATGGTCAGACAGTAGGAGGGTTGACTGTGTTCTGTGTAGATACCTTCACCACATGATATAATACTGTGAGAAGGCATAGTTTATCTGTCATTCAAAACCACAGTGTATGATATTGAATAGTCAGGAGGGTTGAATGTAAAGTTTCAAAACCGAAATGTTTCCCTAGTGTTTCCTTTTTCATTAATTGATTTTAAGTTAAAGAAACTTAATTTTAAATGTTTGTCATCTGTTATGAGTTCATTTTTATTTTATTTTCAGTTGTGAGATCCTTGGCAGTCTCCCAGAGGGGCAAATAAATGCCATCCACAACACAGAAGACGAGGTAAAGAAAATGTACAGATCATGTGTTTCTCTTCAAAATCTACCAAATCCTCTAGACCATTTTGAAGGACTCAAGGATATAAATAAATATTTTCAAAAGTCATTCGGTTTGTCATGGCCAAGCAGTTTAGTGCATTAGACTCAAGATCTGGTGGTGAAGTCATCAGGGTGTGGGTTCGAATCCCGGTCATGATATTTTGACTGTTTTTCTTCACCTAGGGGTAAATGGGTACCTGTGAGGGCAGAGATGGTTCTTGTGATTGATTTAGCTTGGTACGTTACATACTTGGCAGCACAGGCTGTATACTCCCCAGGGAGCTGAGATGGTTTAAGGAATGAAATAAATGACCAGTGGTAGTAATGTTGGAGTGCCATGAGCCTCACTGGGTGATGGATTTGTGCGCTATATAAGAAGCCATTATTATTATTCTTATCATTATTTTCAAGCTAGCTTAGACCATTTATGTATTCCCATCACAAACCTTTGTACTCCAGTGTTAAGGAAGCTCCATACCAAGCAACAGGCAATATTCTTCCTGCTTTAATCGGATTTGCAATTTTCCCACCATAACAAAATCTGCAAAATAAGTATCAAGTAGCCTGAAAAGTCTATTAAAGCCTATACCATGTATGGTTGGTCAGCCCTTGTAGCCAATGAAATTGTCCTACATTTTTCCAAGGTCCATATATTATGCATGCACTCTTATTTGGTTTATATTTACAATATTAAATCAATCAAGACCAGTACATGAAGGGGCTGGATTATGGAGGTGAATGGTAGCTAATTGCAAATGTTTGTTTCAACCTTTTAGTTCCAATAGCAGCAACAACTGCCCTAATAAGTAACTGGTTGTTTTCTTATGACAGATCAAATGGCTTCTGAAGGATGAGATGGCATCTGCCATGCACCATATCTTCCCAGTTACTATGGAAACCTTAGACATGGTGGCACATCATGTTAAAGATTCATTTCACAACAAGCCGTCTTGTAAAGCAACTGAGATTCCTCTTCAGTTTGTCTTCGGTCCTGAGCAGAGCTTGGCTAAATTCACAGAGGTGAGTCTTTCTTTTCCTTCAATCATTTTTATTGCAATCTTATCGTACCTCATACCTTATACCTCATACATGTACCTCATACCTCATGAGCATTTTTACACCTCATGGAGCTAATCCCTAAACCAGGATCCTTGACTAGACTATTTCAGTTCACTCCCAGTTGGAATTGGGCATTCTCCTGATGACAAACAGATTAAATTACTATACCTCATACATATTCATGATCAAGAACCGAATTCTCAGTGGTCCATTCACCCTTAAGTGCCAGATGCTATTTTTGCTGCTCCTTGAGTCCGGGTGCAAGTATTTGCTCTCAGGGTGAATCACATATGTAGTAGACTGGTGCACGTGTAACAGTCCACTGCGCTTTACCCAGCAATCATGGAACTGTCTCACGGATGTAGTAAGTACGGCGGCACACATAAATATCAATAATTTTTATGGCAACTGAATATGTATGAGGTATACTTAAACAACTATAACATGGTTTGTTTGACAAACTAGTTCCATCGGCTTCATCTTGGGAGTTAGTTTGTCAACTTCAAATACCTCGGGGAGCTAATATCAATTGTCTGACCTGCAACCATCTTATAGTTGTGTACTGTTCAAGACACTGAGTAAAACTTCAATTCTTCTCAGAGCCACTCAAACTCACCCAAGGCGTTATCACATGGTGTGACTACATACCTACATCTCATTCCACCTTCACCAAACTCAGCCAAGATGTTACCACATGGTGTGACTACATACCTACATCTCATTTCACCTTCACCAAACTCAGCCAAGATGTTACCACATGGTGTGACTACATACCTACATCTCATTCCACCTTCACCAAACTCAGCCAAGATGTTACCACATGGTGTGACTACATACCTACATCTCATTTCACCTTCACCAAACTCAGCCAAGATGTTACCACATGGTGTGACTACATACCTACATCTCATTTCACCTTCACCAAACTCACCCAAGATGTTACCACATGGTGTGACTACATAATAATAATAATAATATCGAAGTCTTATATAGCGCACGTATCTACCAAACAAGGTACTCAAGGCGCTGAGTATATACAAACTTTCAGAAAGATCGGTTATTGCAGTGGTGGATTCTGAGACCCATTTATTTAGCACCGTATAAGGGTTTACAAGGTGCTACGGCGCATTAAGCAGCCACAACCAGGAACACCGGGGCGAACCCCTTCTCCTTTCGATAAGTGCACTGGGTTCTTTTACATGCGTTACACAACACATGGGACCAACGGCTTTACGTCCCATCCGAAGGACGAAGCAATGGTAAAGTGTCTTGCTCAAGGACACAAGTGTCACGGCTGGGGATTCGAACCCACACTCCGCTGATCAGAAACACCAGAGTTTGAATTCGGTGCTCTTAACCACTCGGCCACGACACTTCCACATCTCATCTCATTCCTCCTTCACCATAGAAACCAGTTATTCCATTAGAAAGTTCTGTTTGCTACGTCTGTATAAATCTATAATATGTCAATGAAAACATATAATGGGAATAATTATTTCAAGCAAAACACATATTGTAAAAACATTTTGTTACACATCTATAGATTTAACAGTAGTTGGTGTTGTACAAAATCAAACAAAATCCACATGTAGTGGGAGTTTTGTTGTATTTTTTTGGTCTTAAGCAATGATAAATGTAGTACATTTACATTATTGCCAATCAAACTTAATTCCCATCAGTGGTTTACTAGAATCCTTCTTCACTTAACAAAATCCAACACCTTAATTATGGTAACTTATTACCCAAACTGTTGGACTTTGATTATGGTGGTATGCCTGATCCCATGTAAAACATGATCAGTTTTCTGGTTCATTCCTCAGTCCAACATGATCATCCAAACATGCTGTTGGATTTCGATGAGTTGGGGTGGTTAGAGTTCAGTCCTCAGTTCAACAGAGTCAAACAAAACATGCTGTTGGATTTTGAAGAGTTGAGGTACTAAGGATTATCGCTCTATTTAACAATGAGATTACTCGTTTAAAAATTAATCCCTACATATGGGCCATTGCATTGAATTTAAATTCAATGTTGCAATTATTTGAACAGCAGTTTTGCAATTTACAGCATTACAAACTCAAATCAAAATTTTACAGACATTTAAATGTTTTAGAATACAGTACGTTTTAAACTGTTTACCCTTTTGTACACATTATTGAAAGATGCCAATAGCTGACTGTCCATTTGTAAATTTAGACAAAGCTCATGAACATGAAGATGGTAGCACAGACTTCAATACAAACTCTACTCTTCTACACAGATATTAAAATAGCTAATAATCACATCAGTAATGAATAAATCTTCACCGAACCTCTTTCAAAGCTTCAGGAGGAAAATTTTTCTTTGACGAAAATGTTGTCATCAATTGATGCAATTATCATTTTGATGACATCAATCACGGACACTTTGTTTTTGTAAATGAGCAAAAACTTAATATCTAGATTTGTTGTGTCAATTGTTTTTATTTGTAGTTTTTTTAGTAATGATATACAGTGTGCATTTAACTTTTACACATCAGATTTCACAGGTTATAGTTATTATTTTTTATTTTTATTATATATTTCTGGTAATGAAACCACAAGGATGCCTCATAAGTGAACTTAATCACTGTAGCTCACAAGCCTGAGGAAACTTGTCAACAAGGGTGCTTGCTATGTGAACCAGAAATGTGGGGTTCACGCCTACTCTTCCATGATAAGTGTTCTGGGTTCTTTTATGTGCACTACCAATCCAAGTACACAGGACTTCTGGCTTAATGTCCCATCCGTAGGACAAAACAATTATGGTGTTTAAGTATCTGACTCAAAGACACAAGTGCCATGGCAACTCGATCCCATACTTGGCTGATCAGAATTACCAAGTGCACTTTACCGCTCGGACACGACATGCCAACAATTTCTAGATATGAGCGCTCAATTTATGTATAGTTTAGTCCTTCAAGAAGATCCAGTTGCTACAGTTTAGTTGATGATTTTGTGAATCTTCATACTGCAGCTTTTTATAGTGTTGTCTCCCCATGAAAGCCATTTAATGCCATAGTTTGGATAGATGTAGCTTGGATCATCAGCGGCAAAGACAGGGCGTTGCGGCTTGTAATCATAGTCAGAGAGATAGTCTTGGTAGTAGGCACCGTTCAAATTTGAGGACGAGCAGATATCATTGTCCAGGTACCACCAGCCACTATAAGAGGCACATAATATGTCCGTTATTGGATAGTCCAGTGATCTATCCCAAGTTTGGAATGGCCTGCCATTTAGATTTGTAAAGGAGTCACCAATGACTTCATTGCTTTCTCTATCAATGCTACCCACTTCTAGGGTGAAGTCATTACCGATAAGCATAAATTTAGAGAATTCAACCCAACCAGTAACACCATCCAAGTTTTCAAGTTCTACTTTCAGCTTCCATGTACCTCCGGATGAAATCAACTGTTGTATCTTATCGTTCCCAAGCCAAAATTCCCTTGACAAGTCACCAAAACCATTCGTGTATTTTCTCCAGCCAGGAGATTGGAAGCTCAGACTTCCATCAATCCGATGCTGGATCACAATCCACTCCCTACCATCGGCCTCTACTTCTGAGTAGACTTGAAATCCAATGTTGGTGCCTTTGGGAGGTACTGTGTATACTTTACTTTGGTCCTCAAGTTTAGCTGAAATCTCTTGAGTAGTTTGAGATCTTTCTGATGAGACGGCAAGGGATATGGGTTGGTCAGTGCTTGGGATTTGTTTCATTTGAACCAGGCTGTCAGAAAGGGGAGGTGTGTCTTTATCCGAATCAAAGTAAACACTGCCTAGTGCCTCGATGAATTGTTTAGTCACATACTGACTCCATAAAGCATTGTTAAGCTCACATTTTTTGGATTTCAGGTTGTAGTTAAAGGATTTACAGGTTAAGTCCAAATGGCAGTTGCGTCCACAGATAATGATAGAGGTCACTGTTGTTGTGTTGAATGTGTGTCCAGTCAGAGCAAAGTTCTCTGTTGGGTAGAGCGTTGGCTTTGTCAGAGAACGACAGTCGATATTGATACAAGATGCAATGTTAATGATCAGTGCTAAGATCAAAGTTATACTAAAAGGAGAGTCAACTCTAACAGATGTCCTTACAGACAACCTTGCCATCTTGATGTCTCTGTTAGTGACTCCAGTTATGCTGAAGGTGTAGACTTGTCGATGAACACAAGGGACAGACCTTCACTGAGTTTAAAATGCCCACTGATCAGGTTGAGTCTAGTAAAGTCAGCACAGGGTTAGCAAACTCAACAACAAAAGTTCACTTCTG
Source organism: Pisaster brevispinus (assembly GCA_023634235.1). Lineage (NCBI taxonomy): Eukaryota > Metazoa > Echinodermata > Asteroidea > Forcipulatida > Asteriidae > Pisaster > Pisaster brevispinus. The sequence goes on along the minus strand of JAMKCF010000029.1, from coordinate 1,910,971 downwards.
TGTTTTTTTTTGTCAAACTTCAAATGATTATGTGGAGACTCACTGGCTAGGCTTCATCTCCAAGCCATCTCATCTAACTAGGACAACAAGCTGGAATTTTGAAAATTGAAACAAAACTACATATTCTAGTCCAGTGAATGTCTCAAGCAGGTACTTGCAAGATCTCTAGTCGTGGTGCTATTCTAATGGAACGATACTGCTCTGACTCTCATGTGTGTACAGTTTGGCCCAAGTTTACCTTGATACTGCTATATATTGAATAAGCACGTATTGATTTTTATTTGGGGTTCCTGAGCTTTTAACTGATGGTAGTGAGTATAGCCTTCGTTTAGATATAAACTTTGCATGAGCACAGGATCTGAATTTAATCACCAATACTGAAGCTATATCATGCCATGGATTTGAATGCCAGAGTCTAGCTGGCAATTAATTAATGCACTGGTGGTGTATGGTCCAATGCCATTTATAATTTAATACTGCATTGATTTTTGTGCCTAAATCTTTTAGTGAAGGAAAATTCTAAATACACATTTATTGGCTTAATTGCACTGTAAGGGAAAACCAAAAAATTATAATAAATAAAATCTATCAGAAATTCATTTAGACTCCAGATTATAAATGGTTCTATATTGAAGTTATTCGGAGTTGGTAGGTGTTTTTAAATTTTTTTAATAAGGGAATAAAAGAGTGGCGACTAGTTCTTAAATGCCGTTTAAGACCGTCAGGGTCATGGCCGTGCGATAAAGGCCCGAGCTGAAGGCGAGGGCCTTTATCGCACGGTCGAACATGAAATAATCTGTTATTCTGTTATTCATTGACAATATTAATGACAATATTAATGAAAAGACAAATTTTGTATGTAAATTATAAGCCTCTCATGTAGGTGTCTTTTTAAACTTGATTCTGTTCATTTAAAAGAGGGTAAAAACAGGTTAAAATTTTTTAAATTTTTGTTATCTGAAGGTCTTTGTATAAGTTTGCAAACACTTGCTTTTCCATTGTGGCAGTCAAAATAAGTAACGACAATTTTCGGGCTCTTCAAATGCTAATTATTTGACTTGTATCAGGCAAATCATTTTTCTGTTGAACAAGTACTTTATGAACTATAATGAGTGAGCTTTACAGTGAAATATTTCTCTGGAGTATTGGTACTGGCATGAACTTTAGAATCAGTGAGCTTTCAGATGGAAATATTTCTCTGGAGGATTGGTACTGGTATGAACTTTAGAATCAGTGAGCTTTCAGATGGAAATATTTCTCTGGAGTATTGGTACTGGCATGAACTTTAGAATCAGTGAGCTTTCAGATGGAAATATTTCTCTGGAGGATTGGTACTGGTATGAACTTTAGAATCAGTGAGCTTTCAGATGGAAATATTTCTCTGGATGATTGGTACTGGCATGAACTTTAGAATCAGTGAGCTTTCAGATGGAAATATTGCTCTGGAAGATTGGTACTGGTATGAACTTTAGAATCAGTGAGCTTTCAGATGGAAATATTTCTCTGGAGGATTGGTACTGGCATGAACTTAAGAATCAGTGAGCTTTCAGATGGAAATATTTCTCTGGAGGATTGGTACTGGCATGAACTTTAGAATCAGTGAGCTTTCAGATGGAAATATTTCTCTGGAGGATTGGTACTGGTATGAACTTTAGAATCAGTGAGCTTTCAGATGGAAATATTTCTCTGGAGGATTGGTACTGGCATGAACTTAAGAATCAGTGAGCTTTCAGATGGAAATATTTCTCTGGAGGATTGGTACTGGTATGAACTTTAGAATCAGTGAGCTTTCAGATGGGAATATTTCTCTGGAGTATTGGTACTGGTATGAACTTAAGAATCAGTGAGCTTTCAGATGGAAATATTTCTCTGGAGGATTGGTACTGGTATGAACTTTAGAATCAGTGAGCTTTCAGATGGAAATATTTCTCTGGAGGATTGGTACTGGCATGAACTTTAGAATCAGTGAGCTTTCAGATGGAAATATTTCTCTGGAGGATTGGTACTGGTATGAACTTTAGAATCAGTGAGCTATATATTTGAACTAATGAATTTTATTTAAGACAACAACCCATCATCTACATTACATTTAACTGAGAAACAAGTATACACTAAAAGGAAAAAGAAATAAATTCAAACAAATTATTACATATTGTAATGCAACCTCCTCCCTTAAGTAGTTTTTCTTAAACCATGAAATTAGACAAGGAAACTAAACATGAATTGCTGATACATGGTAGCTATGCCCTGTCTAAACCCTGCATCCTTTTTAGCAAGACGCCTGATTAGCCTCATTGCTGAAGTCTACAACCAACAAAGTTTGGCTCAATTTCAGAAAGACTTATTTGAAAAATAGTTATGGCATTTCCTTCTACTAATATTGTTCAACATATCAAAAATTAAGCTTTTCAACAAAGTACTAAAGTTAAAGGTTTCACCATAGTTAAGCAAATATCTCTAGAAATGGGATCCCTAAAATTATTTCCCCAAATTACCCTTTTAAAATAATGTCTTTATAGTTAATGTCTTTAATTGTTATGTTTTATACAAGGCTTTAGTTTCCCCATCACCTTTTTTGCATGTTCTGTTTAGTTTCCTGTAGGTTGATTTTCATTGGTTGCATTTAAAAAATGTCAGGCCCCCAAATAGTCCTACATTCAGCGTTCTTCTTTAACAGTGGTCCACTGGCCAATATGCCAGTTAAAACACCTGAGGACCGGTCAAAATTCTCTCCTAGTGGCCCAACTGCGAGTTCAGTTTGAGTGATTAACCTGGTGAACCAGTGAAATGACAGGCTAACTGGTCCTGCTGGCCAGTCACTGGAAATGACAGGCTAACTGGTCCTGCTGGCCAGTCACTGGAAATGACAGGCTAACTGGTCCTGCTGGCCAGTCACTGGAAATGACAGGCTAACTGGTCCTGCTGGCCAGTCACTGGAAATGACAGGCTAACTGGTCCTGCTGGCCAGTCACTGGAAATGACAGGCTAACTGGTCCTGCTGGCCAGTCACTGGACATGAAAGGCTAACTAGTCCTGCTGGCCAGTCACTGGAAATGACAGGCTAACTAGTCCTGCTGGCCAGTCACTGGAAATGACAGGCTAACTAGTCCTGCTGGCCAGTCACTGGACATGAAAGGCTAACTGGTCCTGCTGGCCAGTCACTGGAAATGACAGGCTAACTGGTCCTGCTGGCCAGTCACTGGAAATGACAGGCTAACTAGTCCTGCTGGCCAGTCACTGGACATGACAGGCTAACTGGTCCTGCTGGCCAGTCACTGGAAATGACAGGCTAACTAGTCCTGCTGGCCAGTCACTGGAAAAGTTAAGGGCAAACCCTGACTTCATTACAACTAATATTTACATGTATTAAACTGGTTTGGTGCAAAAAAATGTACATGTTTCTTTACCTTCAGTAACTCAGGGCTAGTGGGGAAGGGGCCACAAAACGTACATGCCCTTAGAATTTGTTGAACTAAGTCACAGGGACAGAGAAGGAATCAACACTTATCCAAATACTATTCTCTTCATGAAATATATCTGCACTCTGCCGATGTCTTTGGCTTATTCCAAAATTTTGGGGTAATGTTAATGAGGGGAACTTGTGAACTTGAAAGACAGGGCTTTAAAATTTATGAATTTTAACCTAGAACCATACACATCAATATTCCAAAAACATTTCAATTCATTGATATTAAGACATGGAAGTAGCTTTTTTGTTGTTTTTCATGTTTGTGAAATATTTATCACTACTAACTGGTAATGTCTGTTTGGTAATGAAATCAAGGGACCCTCAAAAGTGACTAGCACTGTGACCCAAAGACCTGAAAATACCTGAGTAGAGAAGATGATGAAGAAATGTCAGATTAAGATGTGGAAAGAAACATCAAGTAGGGAAAAGCCACCCAATCAGGTTGGGACTGGAAACTAAATCCTCATGCAAGCCTTTGATCCAAAGAGGATCGAAGTTTAGTGTCAACTGAGGTGAAAGGCAGGGCAAGATAAAGGCTTGATTTACGATGTTACTTTTGATTAACATTGTCACCCGCGGTCACAACACAAATGATTTGACAAAAGATATATGTGTCAAACAAACATCTGTATCAAAACCAACATCATGGCACTTTTGGCACTTGGACTCTCTCACATTTTTTGTTCTGAAATGAAACCTACATGCACAATTGTGAGCAGACTGTAACCTAGACAGTTCTCCATGTCTCCCCTATGTGAACATAAACAACAAACCACAGTTTCTATCTCATACTTTTACATATAGATACTAACAAGTTACTTTTGAACAGATTCATTACACATGTCAGTACTCTATTGTCAGTTATGTTTTTTCAATCAATTTTTGAATGGTAAAAAATTGTTCTTTAAAATCTAAAATATAATAACAAAGAGAACGGTGTCTGTGGACCGAAAGAGACGTGTCGATGGAAACTAGGAGATTGGTTTACACTGGACCAGGGGACTTTTCAGTTTTGACTGGAATGGTGGATGGGGGACGTTGTCTTTGTCGATTGTAGGTACAGTAACTAACAACACTGAGCAGTGTCATTGACAGCCACAGCAACACACCAATCCAGGAAACACTCTGCAAAAGCCAAATCAAAAGATTTTCACAAGATTTTTCCTCGCCTGTGGTTTTCATTTACCTCTGTTGGCCTGCAGATCTTTTTTGAAAGAGCTCTTGTAGATGTAAAGTCCCTCGGGATTGGATCTGTGTGAGGGGCTCAGTGAATCTTATATAAACTGATAGATTTCTATAAACCTTTAAAATTTCTTCAGGGAAATTCATCTCCAGACCAAGATTTTTCCTTCAACGTTTACGATTTTTAAAGTTTCATACGGTACACTCTGACCCATAATTCTCATCCTTAAACTTTCCTGGGATGACCCCAAGATGAGTTGCCAATGTTGCTGGATTGTTATTTGTTTTGTGATGTCCCACGTTGCTCGGCAATAAAGAATGAAACACAGCTTAAGATTAATCTGAGCTCTTTGTGAAATCAATCCCTGGATCCAGTTGCATAAAGAATTCACAGTTCAAACTATTGTTGAAAGTTGCAGATGAATAGCAAAGTGCCCTTCACTACTAGAATGTGGGTTCAAATACATGACTAGTCTTGATGCTTGTGTCTTTGAGCAAAACACTTGACATTAATTTACTTACTTCATAGAATAACTCAAAATGGTTTACAACAGCAATAAAATAATATAACAAGTTTTACACAAAATCACTAAGTTGAAACAAACTATAACCAAAGAGGAGAATCATGTAAAAGCATGAGATCCAGTATAGTCTTCAATCAAGTGAGGTTTGCGGTCACACCATGTACATGAATCTCTTGTATGAGTAGTAGTGGTTTTGAGAAGAACCGGTGGTTTGACAACTTCACAGAACCACCACTGCTCATGGACATATAATGGTGTCACTGCAAACCTCACCTGATAGTTCTCCCACCATGCAAAGTTTCAAATCCTACTCAGTAAAGTCTTGTCAAAAGACACTAATACTGTGCCACTCTCCTCTAGATCCTTTCCCTACAGGGTCTGATTTCACCAAACACTAAGATTCATCTTAAGATGAGTTTATGGTTTATTTAAAAACATTTACAAAACTTAAATTGTCAGTATTTCCATAGTGATTTGTATTGTGACATCACACTTTGCTTAGCAGTTAAGATTGGTTCGCAGTAAAGATCAATCGTAGCTCTTTGTGAAATCGAGCCCCTGAAACTTTGTTTGTGAATTTGTTACCCACCTCAGCTACTTTCATATTGTCATAGAAGTGAGATCCGTTTTCACCGGTGTACCAAGTTATTGACTCTTGAAATGTTCTGCACCTGTAAACACCACAAACATGAGCAGCATTATCTTAAAAGTTTCATTCCAATAGATGTTATAGGATTCGAACTGCCTCTAGCTACCGGGCAATCTTGGTGGTCTAGTTGGTAAGACATCTGCTCTTGAATGGCAAAGATTGTGGGTTTGAATCCCACCCGAATAATAATGCCTGTGGATATTTTTTTCACAGGACTTGGGAAAGTACTGAGTAGGCCTATTCAGTGCTTTACACACATTGGCGTAAGGGTAAAACCAAATAATAAGTTTCCTTCCATTAAAGAGTCTATTTTCTTTGGAAATGAAGCATTTGTTGCTGCTAGTTTTATTATTTTTTTTTTTATCAAGTTGTATCGAAGTTTTCAAAGTTTGTTGAAATTGTACGTCACTAAATAGTTTTCTTATTGGCTTGCGAAGTTTCTTTGTTTCCTCAGTCAGCAGTTTGTGTCACTTATACACTATTTGCAATTTGTTTTGGAAAAATGGAATAATTTCATTTGAAGAGATTGTGCTATTAACAAAGCAAGGCAACACAAAACTAAACAAACAAACAAACCAAAATGAATGATCCTGTTTTTTCCTTCTTCTTTTGGGTTGTTTTTTTAAAGAGGCATTCAGAAAATGATGGGGTCTTTGTATCAGTTTCAGTAAACTCCTATTCAAACCAAAAGCCTACACTTAAAGGGACTGTAGATCATTGATTCCTGAGGAAATGGTTGGTTACCGCTGTACACAAATTCTGTAACACTTACTTTAAGTGTTTCAGAACCGTTACACATTAGTGGAACTATAGAGAAGGAACAGTAGTGCCTCCCATTACACTAGTCACAAACCTGGGCCCAATTTCATGGCTCTGCTTACCGCCGAATTCTGCGCTTGCAATCACTATCTCTCTGCTTACTGTGCAAGCGCCGAATTTCTGTGCTAGCTGTGTAAGCAAAGCAAAGAATGCCTAGTAACATGGAATACACACGTGTAACAAGCAAAAATTCTCTGCTAACCCGTGAAATATGCTTGACATAAACGCAGAATTCCCTGCTTCCGTAAGCGCTTATTTTTTGCTTACGCTAAGCAGAGCCATGACATTGGGCCCTGATGTGGGGGTCAGGTGGATTGTGAGTCATGAACAATTTCAAACTTACTCTGGTGTTGTGGTAAAAACTGCGAAGAGGTTTGAACAGAAAGTGTTGAGCCCAACACTGACAAGACAGGCTTCAATCAGCATAAAGAATGTCAAAGCCCCAAACACGATACTGATGATTAATCGTCCAAACACCTTGCTATGGATGATACATGAAACAAACAGTAATACAACATAAATACATTTATGAATTGCGTATTAGCATCATTGCAAACAGTTTTGGGTCTTCATACAGATTATTATTTTGTGTTCTTTTCTTTAAACATAAAGGCATGATATTTTGTACTAAGAAAAAATAGATATATTTTATTGAATACAAGGAATGACCTACATGTACTGGTGTTGGCTCTTAAAGACTTTTTAAGCTATTGTTTTAATCACAGTTTTTCTGATTTTGTCAATTGCAAAAATCAGAAATCACATTAAAGTAGGGAGAATATTATGCCTGTCTTTAGCCTCTTTCTCACACCAGAGAAATTTCCTGGGAGGTTCATGAGATACTTTGGTTGACATTTTCACCCTTAAATTGCTAATCCTGGTAATTTCCCAGGAAATAGCTATCCCTGCTTAGGCCTAGGGTTAAGCCAAAACCTAGAAGAATACCTTGGATGTAGACATGAACTACATTGTAGGACACAGAAGTACAATATCTGAACATTAAACCTGTATCATTTGAAATAAAAATGGACAAAAGTGAATGTAGACTTACATGTCACACTTGCCACTGCACAGTACTAGTAAACGGTATGCCCCGAATGCTAATGCTAGAAGCAAAGCCACAACTTGAACAAGCATGCAGTAGGTACATCTAGACATCCCTGAGTAGTGAACTGTAATGTGGCGGCCATCACCAAGGTCCTCAACACCAGCTTTTAGTATACAGTTATATCCAAACTGACGCTGTAATAAAAAATTAATGTGATATGTTCTTGAGAAGTCAGACAGATTAGGGCGTAGTTCAAGAAAATGCAATTTCTAATTAGTGTTTTCATTAAGGGAAGGTATATGTTTGGCAATCACTCTTAGAAATTAATGACAACACAAATTCATTATTATTATTATTATTATTATTATTATTATTATTTATTTATTTGACCAAAACAACGCAAAATGTACAATAAATATATAAATGCACATAATAATAATTATGAAAAAATAAGCATGAAAGCAAACACAATAAACAAAAGAAATACAAGATGAAGAGAAACACAAAGAATCTAAACCTCTTTAAACATCTTAAAAGGGCCAATACAACAATAAATACAACTAACTGTGGACGAACAAAATGTACAAACCAAAAAAACAGCAACGGCTAATGTATGTGGGTCAGGGGTCGCAAAAGTAGAATAAACTACTATTACCCGCAGGTATGCAGTCCCGCACATAACAAATGACAGTGACAGGACGTGACTATACAAAGCACACAAAACTACAAAAGACTAACACAAATTAATAAATTTAAATTTAATTTATTAATAAATAAAATAAATTTACTTGTTAGAAGTACAGCAGCTTTCCATAGCATTTTGAGAAACATTTCCCATTGAAGTAATGTGGTTATGTAAAAAGATAGATCGGTTTTTATCCCCAAAATTTGAATCTGAGAAACGTTACTGTCAGATATGTTTCTCATAAATTGTGTAATCCTATGATGGATTATTCTTCCTGCATGGACATAACCCGCCCGGATTTTCAGCAATATCTCAAAAACGCGACCACCTTTTGAAATAAAATTTTCACGGGTTAACTTAATTGTATAGAACTATATTTATACAGGATTAAAACAATCGAACCATTTCAATGGTATACTTTCCCTTTAAATCAACATGAAAATCTAACTTAAAAATTCGGCCTCGTAAAGAGGGACCAAGTGAAGTAATTTGGTTGTTTGGGCATAGTCTTCCTGTATGAATCTAATGTCCAATTTCTTTGCCCTCAGAAAGTCAATATTATTAAAGTGTCTGCAATTTTATCAAAGTCTATATTTATACATAGGTCAGCCCTGATATTTCTCATTTTCAAGGGTCAAACATTCCCAGTTACCATGGTTACTGTCCACTCCCAAAACCATCCTATATGCCTCACCAATGGTCAACTCCTTCATTTTGATGGTATTTAATAAGTTGTTTGTAACAAAACTCTGATAATTCAGAAAAATATGTTTTGAAGCCAGTTTAGGTCCTTATGTTCTTCAAAAGATGATTTGGGGGGTTTGACCTTACAGCTGAAATGCCTAGGTTTAGCATCCAGATTTTCATATTTCTCTTAATAGCCTATATTCTATAGATTGTTTAATCTTGACAATCATTTACTTTACATTGTCTTATCAGTACAAGTTACACCATATTGTAGCTTACAACTTAACTTAGTCATGTAAACAGATTACGTCATCAAGCATGTGTCAAGACATCATCAGGTTTCAAATTACATTATATCAAAGAGTTTCCTTTAAAATTCAATAACTCCTGAACCATATGGCACAAATTTATCATATTTACAACTTTCTGTAAATCATACCTAGTGGGTGGCGTAGCCAGACATTGGGGGAGGGGGGGGGTCAAGCGGGGACAAAGACATTTTTTGGGGTGCTATCTAAAGTATTGAATCATTCATTTGTGTGGGGTTTTTTTCATTTCACTTGGGGAGTGCAAAAGGGGCAAGGGTTCTGAGTGGGGGGGGGGGGGGAGAGGGGGATGTAACCCCCGCCATCCCAGATGCATTAAGCACTCTATCCCAGATACAATAACTACCCCATCCCAGATACAATAACTACCCCATCCCAGATACAATAACTACCCCATCCCAGATACAATAACTACCCCATCCCAGATACAATAACTACTCCATCCCAGATACAATAACTACCCCATCCCAGATACGATAACTACCCCATCCCAGATACAATAACTACCCCATCCCAGATACAATAACTACCCCATCCCAGATACAATAACTACCCCATCCCAGATACAATAACTACCCCATCCCAGATACAATAACTACCCCATCCCAGATACAATAACTACCCCATCCCAGATACAATAACTACCCCATCCCAGATACAATAACTACTCCATCCCAGATACAATAACTACTCCATCCCAGATACAATAACTACTCCATCCCAGATACAATAACTACCCCATCCCAACTACCCCATCCCAGATGCAATAACTACCCCATCCCAGATACAATAACTACCCCATCCCAACTACCCCATCCCAGATACAATAACTACCCCATCCCAGATACAATAACTACCCCATCCCAGATACAATAACTACCCCATCCCAGATACAATAACTACCCCATCCCAGATGCAATAACTACCCCATCCCAGATACAATAACTACTCCATCCCAGATACAATAACTACCCCATCCCAGATACGATAACTACCCCATCCCAGATGCAATAACTACCCCATCCCAGATACAATAACTACCCCATCCCAACTACCCCATCCCAGATGCAATAACTACCCCATCCCAGATACAATAACTACCCCATCCCAGATACAATAACTACCCCATCCCAGATACAATAACTACCCCATCCCAGATGCAATAACTACCCCATCCCAGATACAATAACTACTCCATCCCAGATACAATAACTACCCCATCCCAGATACGATAACTACCCCATCCCAGATACAATAACTACCCCATCCCAGATACAATAACTACCCCATCCCAGATGCAATAACTACCCCATCCCAGATACAATAACTACCCCATCCCAGATACAATAACTACCCCATCCCAGATACAATAACTACCCCATCCCAGATGCAATAACTACCCCATCCCAGATACAATAACTACTCCATCCCAGATACAATAACTACCCCATCCCAGATACGATAACTACCCCATCCCAGATACAATAACTACCCCCATCCTAGATACAATAACTATCCCCATCCTAGATACAATAACTACCCCATCCCAGATACAATAACTACCCCATCCCAGATACGATAACTACCCCATCCCAGATACAATAACTACTCCATCCCAGATACAATAACTACCCCATCCCAGATACGATAACTACCCCATCCCAGATACAATAACTACTCCATCCAACTACTCAATCCCAGGTACAATAACTACCCCATCCCAGATGCAATAACTACCCCATCCCAGATACAATAACTACTCCATCCAACTACTCCATCCCAGATACAATAACTACTCCATCCCAGTTGCAATAACTACCCCATCCCAGATACAATAACTACTCCATCCCAGATACAATAACTACTCCATCCAACTACTCCATCCCAGATACAATAACTACTCCATCCCAGTTGCAATAACTACCCCATCCCAGATACAATAACTACTCCATCCAACTACTCCATCCCAGATACAATAACTACTCCATCCCAGTTGCAATAACTACCCCATCCCAGATACAATAACTACTCCATCCCAGATACAATAACTACTCCATCCAACTACTCCATCCCAGATACAATAACTACTCCATCCCAGTTGCAATAACTACCCCATCCCAGATACAATAACTACTCCATCCAACTACTCCATCCCAGATACAATAACTACTCCATCCCAGTTGCAATAACTACCCCATCCCAGATACAATAACTACTCCATCCCAGATACAATAACTACTCCATCCAACTACTCCATCCCAGATACAATAACTACTCCATCCCAGTTGCAATAACTACCCCATCCCAGATACAATAACTACTCCATCCAACTACTCCATCCCAGATACAATAACTACTCCATCCCAGTTGCAATAACTACCCCATCCCAGATACAATAACTACTCCATCCCAGATACAATAACTACTCCATCCAACTACTCCATCCCAGATACAATAACTACTCCATCCCAGTTGCAATAACTACCCCATCCCAGATACAATAACTACTCCATCCAACTACTCCATCCCAGATACAATAACTACTCCATCCCAGTTGCAATAACTACCCCATCCCAGATACAATAACTACTCCATCCCAGATACAATAACTACTCCATCCAACTACTCCATCCCAGATACAATAACTACTCCATCCCAGATACAATAACTACTCCATCCCAGTTGCAATAACTACCCCATCCCAGATACAATAACTACTCCATCCAACTACTCCATCCCAGATACAATAACTACTCCATCCCAGTTGCAATAACTACCCCATCCCAGATACAATAACTACTCCATCCCAGATACAATAACTACTCCATCCAACTACTCCATCCCAGATACAATAACTACTCCATCCCAGTTGCAATAACTACCCCATCCCAGATACAATAACTACTCCATCCAACTACTCCATCCCAGATACAATAACTACTCCATCCCAGTTGCAATAACTACCCCATCCCAGATACAATAACTACTCCATCCCAGATACAATAACTACTCCATCCAACTACTCCATCCCAGATACAATAACTACTCCATCCCAGTTGCAATAACTACCCCATCCCAGATACAATAACTACTCCATCCAACTACTCCATCCCAGATACAATAACTACTCCATCCCAGTTGCAATAACTACCCCATCCCAGATACAATAACTACTCCATCCCAGATACAATAACTACTCCATCCAACTACTCCATCCCAGATACAATAACTACTCCATCCCAGTTGCAATAACTACCCCATCCCAGATACAATAACTACTCCATCCAACTACTCCATCCCAGATACAATAACTACTCCATCCCAGTTGCAATAACTACCCCATCCCAGATACAATAACTACTCCATCCCAGATACAATAACTACTCCATCCAACTACTCCATCCCAGATACAATAACTACTCCATCCCAGATACAATAACTACCCCATCCCAACTATTCCATCCCAACTACCCCATCCCAGATGCAATAACTACCCATCCCAGATGCAATAACTACCCCATCCCAGATACAATAACTACTCCATCCCAGTTGCAATAACTACCCATCCCAGATACAAAAACTACCCCATCCCAGATACAATAACTACTCCATCCAACTACCCCATCCCAGATGCAATAACTACCCCATCCCAGATACAATAACTACTCCATCCCAGATACAATAACTACCCCATCCCAGTTGCAATAACTACCCCATCCCAGATACAATAACTACCCCATCCCAGATACAATAACTACTCCATCCAACTACCTCATCCCAGATACAACAACTACCCCATCCCAGATACAATAACTACCCCATCCCAGATACAATAACTACCCCATCCCAGATACAATAACTACCCCATCCCAACTACCCCATCCCAACTATTCCATCCCAGATGCAATAACTACATGTGCATCAGTTAACCATATTCCTTCTCTCTGTGTGAAAGCTCTATGTTCTGACAACCTTGTTCCCGTACCTCTTCCTAATCTAAACACTACATGTAGGTATATAGGGTTAAGGTTAGGGTCAAGATTAGGAAAGTACATTAGGAGTGTTCGAGCATGTGTGCAAAGTCTCGCGGAAAAGCTCAGCATATTACACACCACACCCTCATGCTACACCGTAATACACAGGAATATTATTTGTTTTCAATCAGTTCTATGCCTTCCGTATACATACCGTAGTGAGACCAATCATGATAGAAGCTGCCATGCCACACCCAACAGCTACCAGTAGAATACCAATCTCCACCACGCTCAGTAATTTAGCAAACACAGCCATGTTGAATAGAATGACTTAACCTCACCTACATGTGTGTTAGAATGATGTTGTTAACCGTCCTCGCTGGTAGCCCACACAAATCTCCCTTTAGAACAGGAAGTTAGTTACATTTTCATTGCATTCACAGAAATCACAATAAAGAGAGGTTTTGTGCATGTTGTATAGAAACCCACAAGGGCTTGACAACAGTGTTTGATTTATGCCTTGTTTAGGAATACCCTGGGCAAGGTTCTTTGGCTTGATTCTTCTTTCCACTCTAACTTAATTGCATACATCTGATGATGTCAGCTGCTTATCATTATTTTAATTATGTGCAACAATTCATCATCGATCAACCTACATTCATATCTTTGTGTATTGTACATGCATATTTATTATGCACATCATCTGACAGTGTTCTCCCATGTAACAGTGGTCTGCTGGCCAAATGCTGGTTAAAACACATGAGGACCAGTCAACATTAACTCCATGTGGTCCAGGTGGCTAGTTCAGTGTTGAAAAAGTATCTCTAAGAAAGCTAATTGGCCCCACTGGCTAGGCTTTGAAAAAGTGTAGGACAAACCCTGAACACGATCGGAACTTTCTTTCATCCAAGTAAAGAAAGTATTTTAATCACTGGCAACTTGACTACACTTGAGTGTTGTACACAATTCATTTTAGGAGTGGTCACATGTTGTCAAGATTTTGTCAACGTCGCGTTTGGCGGGGGAAGGTTTCAGATACTGTGTTCAACTTTCAAAAGGCATTTCAAATGGTGATATTTCTACATTGGAATCAATGAAAAAACATAAAAGTTGCAAAAATACTGAAAATCTAGCAGCAATTCATGTTGATTAGTGGTGGTGGTGGGAAGGGTGGGGATGAGGGTGCTGTTTACTATGCAGAACATGATACTAATGTGTGTTGGTAAAATTACTTTAGGAGGGGGAGGGGGTGGGGTATTAACAAGTAGTATCGGTACTTTGTGAATGCCCCTAATGTGTAGATGGCTCATTGAGTTTCAGTGGGTTTCCTAAATCTACTTCCTTGATCCAATCCTAACGTTGACTACAGTAACATCTGATCAATGTGTAGTGGAAACCATGTTACAGGAATGACACCATGGTGCCATTTCTGAGAAAACATTTAAAATAGGAAGTTGTTCACGTTCGGGGACAATTTAATCAATATTATACAGACAGTTGTAAAACTATCAGGAGAAAATAATATATAATATAATGGTACCTTACGTGTATCAAGATCACATCACCATCATACTGTCTGTTAGTGTCAGTGGGTTAGCTGTTCATTGCTCTATGGGTTTAGACACAAAATGCAACTGACCTTTTCTAGCTATGGAATTCCACCCTTGCCCTTCCACCTCCATGACCATATTAAGCACATGTAGTGTAGTAACCCTTTGTGGTGAAACCAAAAGGTATGTAAACAATTTATCAACAAGCTGGACCAGCATGACAAACTCTTTGGCCCAGAAAAATGGCACAAAAGCTTGGAATTTCAATAATTCATTATTCGTTTCATTTCAGATTTGCAAATATGGGACTTTCATAAGAAAGCACTAATACCATTTAAAAAGTTATAAACTTGCTGTTTTCTTTTGTTTTAGGCAGGATTTGGTAAAAGGGTGTCAAAATTCTGCTGGAAATTAAAATACTGGGTGTCCAAATTGCTCTCTTACAGTACATTTACTTGTAAATGACAGATAAAACAGGGTGTCCAAAAGACACCCAGACACCCCTCTGGCCAACACTATACTTTTAGGAATGTGAAGATAAAGAGAAAGTGTGATTAATGTTCTTGCTTTACATTGTTAACACAACAGCATCTTTAAGTCCTCCCTAAAAGGATATGGAAAGCACTGAGTATAGTGCTTTTATCACACAGTAAGAATGGTAGTGAACATTGATAATAAAATATTTCCAGTCGCAAAAGTATTTCAGTAAAAACTGATGAAAGTCTCCGTCCTTGTTTATGCTCTAAAACCCACAATATTAAGAGGGAAGGAGTGGTCTAAGTGGAATAAAAAATATGTATATAATTATTCGGGGTTTTTATTTTATTTTTTTATTATTATAGGTTTTCTCAATCGAGTTTAGTTAAAAAACACTTTCATGCATTTGTATAAATTTTGCTCCTTCATTTAGTTTCCCTTTGAGGCATGCAAATTTAAATAGTATTTTATTCAATTCAACAAAATGGTGTTCTTTTTAGCCATGCAAAAATCTGCTTTCAATTTAGCAGAGTAGGCGCAAATAGAAACTTCTGCAAAAAGCTGCTGCCAACTTGAATTCTGTTTGAATGCATTGTTAAGTTGAATGGTTAACTTTTTTTAATCACATCATCATGACACTTTGTGCCCTTGAGCAAAGCACTATAACCATAATTGCTTCGTAAAAAGTTGGGAATGTAGTGCATTCAGCTCTACCAGCCAGGCTCCTAGTGGATAATACCCATGCCTATATCCTTACGGACTGTGAAGGGGGTAACCCTGTTTCAGCCCCAGGAGTAGGTGGCAACATGCCTCTGATGACAGTTGATCTGGGTTGACAGCCCAAATCAGTTAAGTGTAGCCCTCACCTTGAAGTGGCCATCCGGCCTTGTGAGTTGAGCGATATCTAAAAAAAAAAAAAATTATTATTATTTTTTTTTAATCACACAAAAAAGCAATTGCTTGCACATTTATTAACTGAAATTATAAACCTGTCTTCAATTCCACGTGAATAGAATAAGGTGATGTTTAAACTGGCGGCTTATTTACCCCAAATTACTGGAAAAACCTATATACGGTAGTAGTAATATATAATAGTGGCTTCTTATATAGCGCTCATATCCGTCACTCAGTGACGCTCAAGGCGCTTCAACATTCAGTATTTTCCTGCAAGGTATGTGGGTCTACGTTTGAAGTACATGAGACCTAATCCTTTTACATAGTACCATGTAATAGTTTACAAGGTGCTGTGGTGCAATATGCAGCCAATCAGACCAGGAACACCAGGGCAAACCCCTTCTCTTTCGATAAGTGCACTGGGTTCTTTTACGTGCATTACACAATGCACGGGACCAATGGCTTTACGTCCCATCCGAAGGACGAAGCAATCGTGGTTAAGTGTCACAACTGGGACTCAAACCCTTACTCTGCTAATCAGAAACACCAGAGCTTGAGTCCGGTGCTCTTATCCGCTCGGCCAGTAGTAGTAGTAGGAATATTATTTAAATTTGAATGGTCATCGTTAAACCCTGTTAATGCATGTGCATGTACATTGTACTTTCTGATATATTCAGTTTACATTGGAATTATAAAATAATTGCTTTGTCAATTTTTTGATGGACTGGTAATCAATAATTACCTTTTTTCAGTTGTACTTTACTTTTACATTTTCGAAACTGCATATTCAAACAATCATTCTCATAACTTTTTAGGGGACAATAAATGTTGGTGCTATCCCATCCAGTGATGCTGTATATAGGATTTGTTGTAATTTGAAGATTGTATTTGTGACAATACAAATCCAAATATGGTAACTGTGCTGGACTATCTATTTCCTCTAGAGTTATTTTAATGGGGAAATGGTGGGCTTAGCACAACCAAGTGAGATGACCTCAAAGGAAAGGTTCAAGTAGACTTGTTTTGTTACCTCTGAAAGACTCTTCTCATATCAAGGTTTATATCAGTTTCTTCCAGGACAGAAGTCCGCTGTCCAAATGGCAGTTACAAATCTGAGCGCCAGTCAGTTTTTTCTCTTATTGATTCGGCTGACTAGTTCAGTGTTTAAAAGCACAGTTTAATTTGAAATATCGACTTGTGAAAAAGTTAGTGAACAAGTAAAATGACAACCTAATGGCCCTAATGACAACCTAATGTAATGGTGCCATCAGGCAGGATTTTTGGCCCTTGGGATAAAGTAGGACAAAGTAATATACAAGGGCTGGCCTACATGTACATATGGTATAGGATTTTATATAGTTTCCATGCTATTTAATAACCATTTTGCAGACCTTTCTGAGGGCAAAGAAAATCTGAAATCAGACTAAAGTAGAAAGAATAGCATGCCTGCATAGTCATTGAACAAGTTTACCTGAATAGTATTCTCTATTCTGTTTGTAGGACCTTGAGAAGTTGGACATCCCAGGATATGAACTTAACAAGGTTGGCCATTACTACCATCTGATGTATGATAAAAACCACGTAGAGAACGCAATGCGTAACCAGGCCATCCAGAGCGCCTTGGAGAACCTTGGAGAACAGGAACCACACCGATTGATGGAGGATGTGTCAACATCATTCACCACCAAGAAGGGGGTGTTCCCATCGATGACAGTTATCTGTACTCCACCCTCACCATGTAAAGCAGTCAGAGCTGAGGACTTCACTGAAAAGACAACAGCTCAAACTGTTGAGTGTTGCAAAGGTCATGGTGAGCTCAGTAAGAGTTCAAAGGTTACAGTAACAGAAGAGGGCAGATCAGCGCACGGAGATGAAGAGACTTCTGGAAGTAGCGATAGCTCCATACAGGTTCTATCAGAGGAGCATGATATGGAGACACCAAGTGCCAGTGTTTCTGACCTGAACACACAACCAGAACAAAACAATGCTGTTCAGATTGTTCTAAGCAGCACACATGCCTCTCCTGAAGGGCAAAGTGGAGTTGAGCAACAGTTCCCAACAATCAAGGAAGAAGAGAATGCGGAAGAAGGCCTTCGAAGAAACAGTAAAAGCTTTGTTGTTTTGTCGTCCACAAGTAACACTCTAGGCGACACAAAAATCCCAGAGCTGGACGAGGCTGATTCTGGCATTCCAACAGTAAGTGAGGTCTTTGAGGGAAAGGAATCGCGTAGTCAAAGCTCAACTTCCAGCACTAGCACAACAATCACAATAAACAAATCTGATTCTGGAACTTTGCTTGACGAGGAAGCTGATGCACCCTCAGACAATCAAAACACATCTCAAGCAACCTCAACGGAGCCCTTGGAGAGCCTCAAGGATGAACTCGCTCCTCAAGAAAGCAGTTCAACTCTTGCTGCCAGCCTGGAGAGATTATCTAGTCACAGTTCAGAGTCTGATGTTGCTGTTCAGGGTAAAAGAGTCACGTTAGCATCAAGCGGACCTCCTAGCTCTCAGATCAGCTACACTGGAAGTCTGAATGATAACGATGATGAAGAAGGTATGGGTTCACAGATCTTAAGTAACATTTTCATAATACCTCTAAAGCGACAGAACTTCTGATAAATATCTCAAGGAAAGTTGGCCTTAAGTTAGTTTTCATGCAGTCACAAGGAACCAGTTGCATCAATCATTATAATGAAAATAAAAATAAGTTTACCAGTAATGTCCATCTAGACAGCCGTTCATGAAACTCGAGCAGAGCCTTTCTGTGCTTAGCAAATTAGTATGCGAATGCAACTCTATGATCATTGACTTAAGACCAATCAAAAGCATCAACACAAAGGCAAATCCAGCTTTTGCTTATGCACATTTTTATTTGACACTAAGCACATATTTTGCTCACTGGTAAACACCTTTTTGGAGGGATTTTGGAGCTACAGATTTATTTGATACTCGCATATATTTTGCGTGTAAACACCTTTATGAAATGAGACATTTTTTAGCTCGAGATGGTAGTAGACTTGCCAATTAACTGCGTGCATTTCCCAGAACATTGAAATTACCTGGCAAGTCTGCTGCCACCTTGGGTCCACAAGTCTCCAATGAGGCCTAGTTGTGTGGAGTGACTTTATTGGCTTTTCTCCTCCATGTTTTTTCCCAAGGCTATGAAGGAGGGTCAAGCGACCTTGAGCCAGATGACTCCCAAGAGCTGATCAGTGAGCAGACCAGACGTCATCATCTCATGCCTGATTTTTGGCTCATCTTAAGGATACAAACAGACAAAGTGGAGACCTTCTTCCATTCAAGGTACACATCATGTATCTAACTGGTTACCAACTTGTTCTTGACTGACATGCAGGCTTGAAACAACTTGCATATCATTCCCGGTTTAGGTTTAGACAACGTGCAGGATTTACTATTAAAAAAATGTACACTTCATACCAGTACCAATCCTCCAGAGAAATATTTCCATCTGAAAGCTCGCTGATTCTAAAGTTCATACCAGTACCAATCCTCCAGAGAAATATTTCCAGCTGAAAGCTCACTGATTCTAAAGTTCATACCAGTACCAATCCTCCAGAGAAATATTTCCATCTGAAAGCTCACTGATTCTAAAGTTTATACCAGTACCAATCCTCCAGAGAAATATTTCTATCTGAAAGCTCACTGATTCTAAAGTTTATACCAGTACCAATCCTCCAGAGAAATATTTCCATCTGAAAGCTCGCTGATTCTAAAGTTCATACCAGTACCAATCCTCCAGAGAAATATTTCCATCTGAAAGCTCACTGATTCTAAAGTTTATACCAGTACCAATCCTCCAGAGAAATATTTCCATCTGAAAGCTCACTGATTCTAAAGTTCATACCAGTACCAATCCTCCAGAGAAATATTTCCATCTGAAAGCTCACTGATTCTAAAGTTTATACCAGTACCAATCCTCCAGAGAAATATTTCTATCTGAAAGCTCACTGATTCTAAAGTTTATACCAGTACCAATCCTCCAGAGAAATATTTCCATCTGAAAGCTCGCTGATTCTAAAGTTCATACCAGTACCAATCCTCCAGAGAAATATTTCCATCTGAAAGCTCACTGATTCTAAAGTTTATACCAGTACCAATCCTCCAGAGAAATATTTCTATCTGAAAGCTCACTGATTCTAAAGTTTATACCAGTACCAATCCTCCAGAGAAATATTTCCATCTGAAAGCTCGCTGATTCTAAAGTTCATACCAGTACCAATCCTCATGAGAAATATTTCCATCTGAAAGCTCACTGATTCTAAAGTTCATACCAGTACCAATCCTCCAGAGAAATATTTCCATCTGAAAGCTCACTGATTCTAAAGTTTATACCAGTACCAATCCTCCAGAGAAATATTTCCATCTGAAAGCTCACTGATTCTAAAGTTCATACCAGTACCAATCCTCCAGAGAAATATTTCCATCTGAAAGCTCACTAATTCTAAAGTTTATACCAGTACCAAACCTACAGAACAGTATTTCTCTCTGAATGAGAAAATAACAGTATTTTTTAGCTTACTGTTGGCTGGTCCAGACGTAATTTATTTTAATCATTCAACTGTCTTTGTTTATAATTTATTTTGTTTAATCCATTTGTTTATATCCAGCACCTTGAGGCTGAGCTGATTTGCAACTATTTGCGCTTAATAAAATTATTTATATTATCATTTTTATAAATACTTTGTTATTATTTTCAGGTTTTCCTGTAGTTTTTGCTTCATACATATATTAAGAAGCAAACAAAGTTGGCTTGTTAAACTTATTGACTGCACCAAAACTGCTAAAATACATTTCTGATATAATTTTTGTGTGTGAGTAGAGATCCAAGTGAATCTGATGGTGAGATTGGTGAACAACTGTACCAGCGAGTTATTGAGGCAATCAGAAGTACATGTAGAATTGTCAATCAGGTTGGTAAGAAATGTTAATACAATCAAATGTTTAGGGTTTAACAAAGAAAAATTGACTAGAGTGGGACTTGAACCTGCGACCTTGGCACATTAATCTGAAGGTCGCCTGTTCAAGTCCTGTTCAATCCGAAATTAGTTGAAAGTTATTACTTGATACAAACAAATGTTAATACAATCAAACAAAGTGTTTAGGGTTGAGCAAAGACAAATTTACTAGAGCAGGACTTGAATCCAGAAGTCACAGGTTCAAGTCCCGCTTTAGTCAATTTTTGTTGTTAAACCCTAAATTGTTTAAATTGATACAATCAATTGTTAATACAATCAACTTTGCACCTCATTGCAGAAAATATCACCATTTTGCACGGTCATTCCATTTCACATTGCAAAAATAAATTAGTGGCCTGACGTTTCGACTCTTGCAGAGTCTTTCTTGAAGGCTTAAATTACACATTGAGGCATCTGTTGCACATACAAGGGTTTTGCTACTTCTGGCTACAAAGCTGGTATGAGTGTGTGTGAAAGTGGTTTTAAAAATCATTTATTTCATCCTCTAAAGACATTTCTTAAAACAAAAACTGATAATTCTGAGAGGACCTTGAAAAATATGTGAAAGGAAACTCAAAAAGTGACTTTGTTCGTAGATAAATGGGTTTCTGGTAATGGTTGAAGCCAGAAGCTTACATTGGAATTCCATCACAGCAACAAACAGAGTTTCCTGATTATATGTGTTCATGTTGTCTTTTCAGAGGCTATTGCTCCAAGATCTTAACAAGACGCGCTCCTGCAAATCCATCCTTTTTGGAGAGAGTGAGGAAGATATTTGGCAAAGCGATGATCCAATCCGGTCTAGGGTGAACAAGCCATCACTGGATGATGGTCAGTATGCAAACTAATTCTGAGCCCAATGTTATGACACTACTTTCCACCTCATGGAGTGAGGAAGCTGAGTGGTCTAGTGTCACACCAGACTCAAAATCTGGTGCTGTCAGAATGTGTGGGATTCAAGTACTGGACTTGGGGCTTGTGTCCTTGAGCAGGATAATTGCTTTGTCTTTCAGACATTAAGCCACTGATCCCATGTGTTGTGTAAAGATTGTAAAAGAATCCAGTACACAATATATAAAGAGAAGGAGCTCACCACAGTGTTACTGGCATGGTCTGGCTGCAGCATGTAGTGCTTCACCATGTATCTACTGTAATGTGTTATATAAGGGTTGCTGCACTTCATAAAATCTTTCATATCAAGCTCCATCTGTTTGCTTAATCAGCACCAGGAGTCTCATGTATGACAGACTTGGCGCATTATAAACAGTCAGGTGATTTCCGAGGATTTTTCCTGATTGCAGGATTTTCTTTAAATCTCTTTGAGCCTTTCAACTTTCTTGGAAGAAGTAAAGCTGCACAGTCACCATAGGAAGAAAGCAATAGTCCACATTGTGTCCAAACCTGCAGCTTTGTATTTCTGGTGTTGTACAGAGTCTGTAAACCTGAATTGTAACATCTTCGAGGTTCTGGGTCTAGAATAAGGGGAAACCCAGGCCTGCTAGCCATTTTCAGGAATTCTCACAGTCATCAAATCTCATCCCTGTATAAATGAACATTATTATAAATGTTATACAGGATTTTCTTATTTGTTTTATATTGTCTTGTGCTTCTCAAGAGGTTTTACCATCAACGCATGTTTGTTATTTTTTTTCAGATGGGAATGATTTCGACCATGCCCAGAAAGGATACCTGTTTGCTGCAATGACCTTTGAAGCCGGCCATTTTGCCTGTGACCCTGTGTGGTATACCCACTTCCCCATTCACTCCAGGCTATACACTGGACACAGGGGAGGCATGGCCTCAACAGGTAGTTATTTATGTCATTACCGACCGAATAGCACAAACGCCAATAACAGCACGGTGAATGGGAAACAAGAAGAAATGGTCAGTTTTAAATGTGGGAGGAAAATCGCAAATCGGGAAAATCCACGCAATCAGGTAGGGACTGAAAACCTAATTCAGGTGCAAGGATTGGGTGGGATTCAAACCGTGTTACACAGAGGTGAAAGGCAGGGTAAGATACACACATTGGTGTATGGATTAAACACGAAACAATATTCTTTATCCCCGATGCAACTTTAACATTCAAACTGTTGCGGTACCCACTGCTGAAGTATAGAATTAGTTTTCCCAACAAGTAGACACTGTATTCAGCTGAAACTTTCTAATGTGACTTTGATTGTATTTTTCTACATAGCTTTGCCTATAAATCAGCATTATAATGACAAAAACCAATCTATGACCCACATGTATGTACAAATGGTCATACAGAGTGATTAATGACAAAGTAATTATATATTTCTTTTCTTTGTACAGGTATGCAGGCTTTAGTCTCGGCACTAAGTGCCTTCGCTGTCTCCAATCGTAGGAATATGTTTGTCTTCAGAGAGAAGTCACAGGCTGTGTTCTATCTTAGGTAAAGACTTTTGTATTTAATTGCATCATGGGATACAGGGATACAGAATATTTCTCAGATTTTACCCTTACAGCAATTTGGGACAAGGACTGTTTACTCCAGAATGCTTTCTGAATCTTGCAGAAATAAATCTCATCCCGGATGGGATTCGAACCAACAACTCTCACATTCTAGTGCAGATGTTGTGACCAAAATATATATAAATAAAGT
The DNA here is from genome assembly GCA_023634235.1 of Pisaster brevispinus. Lineage (NCBI taxonomy): Eukaryota > Metazoa > Echinodermata > Asteroidea > Forcipulatida > Asteriidae > Pisaster > Pisaster brevispinus. The sequence continues at coordinate 1,887,082 of JAMKCF010000029.1, read as the reverse complement.
GTATTTATTATGTACTTTTCAAGCCAATAGTAGTTGCATCAGTGCTTTACAGTATGCTCCTAAATCATCAGGCCCTAAGCTTTCCTGAAACCATTTCAACTCCTTAGGAGTATGCAGCACCAGCAGCCAAATTGGCACACAGGTTACTAACAGGGTTCGTACCGTCCTTGAAAATCCTTGAAAGTCCTGGAATTTGAAAAACTGGTTTTCAAGGCCTCGAAAGTCCTTGGATTTATCTTAGGTCCTTGTAAGTCCTTGAAAATTCACTTTTTGTAATTAAAGTATTTAATCATGTAGAGTAATGTTGTGTTTTTTCATCAAGTTTAAGTTTAAGTGACCAGCCAACCTTCAAACTTTAACTAATTGTACAGAATCAAATCACCCAACACCAAGCGTTTTATATACAAGTCTCAAATAAACCATCAATATTTGCTGGATTTTGGTCCTTGATAATGGGATTTCTGGACCTTGAAAGTCCTTGAAATGTCCTTGAATTTATAGCTATTATAAGTGTACGAACCCTGTTTAACTAATCATTCACATCAACAAGTACCCATTTACTCCTAGGTGATGAGAAGCAGTTATAGTCAAGTGTCTTGCCAAAGGACACAAGTGTAATATTCGGAATTTGAACTCTTGTGTGATGGGCTAAACGGTTCCCCCAGGACACATCACTAGAAACAAATGGCATTTTGAAAAAACATTCTTTTAGTCTCACTCTACCCACAAAACCTATATTGATGCAATCGACTCAATGGCTCCTTTGTTCACCCTTTATATTCTCCAAACATACCCCTGTCAAAATTGGCAAAACTGTGAATGTAATAAACGGACAAGGACCCCACCCATAAAACATATCATAAGTACTTTTTTATGTATTTTAAGGCAACAGTTGTAAAGTGTCACGAAATTGGACAGCCCAATCATTTATCTACCAACAGTTGACTATATCTATAATCATAACCAATTTGCATACACTGAAATCTCTGATACTTTGAGAAACATGGTCAGTTTGATTGGGTTATGCTGAGTATATCCATCAACTGTTCACAAATAATACATGTTTTCATTTTTTGTTGTTTGTAGGTTGTTTGAGAGCACTATAGTTAGTTACGCGCCCACAGCGTCTAGAGTGAGTTCAACCACTGACACAGGACACCAACAAGAGCCTGGTTCCCAACCCAGTAAGTCAACACTCATTGAATATTTAATCTCACCAATGTAGCCTGGTTCCCAACCCAGTAAGCCAACAAACATAACTCTCAAATGTGTTTAACCACACCATTTGTCACACTAACAGTCTAGGGCTCTAATTTCAAGTATTAACTTGACTAAGAAATCTTTTTTAAAGATCATCATTACAACCATTTTTCTCTTTGTTTATTCCATTTGTTTTGGATGAAGTTTGAATTTAGTCAATATAAACACTGGCCTTTTCAAAACCACAGCTTGTGCCTGGATCCAGCTTTGGCTCCGGCTTGGGTTCCAACTCTGGCTAGGGCTCCAGCTCTGGCTAGGGCTCCAGCTCTGATTTGGTCTCCAGCTCTGATTTGGGCTCCAGCTCTGATTTGGGCTCCAGCTCTGATTTGGGCTCCAGCTCTGGCTTGGGCTCCAGCTCTGTCTTGGGCTCCAGCTCTGTCTTGGGCTCCAGCTCTGGCTTGGGCTCCAGCTCTGGCTTAGGCTCCAGCTCTGGCTTGGGTTCCAGCTCTGGCTTAGGCTCCAGCTCTGGCTTGGGATCCCGCTCTGGCCTGGGCTCCAGCTCTGGCCTGGGCTCCAGCTCTGGCCTGGGCTCCAGCTCTGGCTTGGGATCCCACTCTGGCTTGGGCTCCAGCTCTGGCTTGGGCTCCAGCTCTGGCCTGGGCTCCAGCTCTGGCTAGGGCTCCAGCTCTGGCTTGGGCTCCAGCTCTGTCTTGGGCTCCAGCTCTGGCTTGGGCTCCAGCTCTGGCCTGGGCTCAAGCTCTGGCTTGGGATCCCGCTCTGGCTTGGGCTCCAGCTCTGGCTTGGGCTCCAGCTCTTGCCTGGGCTCCAGCTCTGTCTTGGGCTCCAGCTCTGGCTTGGGCTCCAGCTCTGGCTTGGGCTCCAGCTCTGGCTTGGGATCCCGCTCTGGCTTGGGCTCCAGCTCTGGCTTGGGCTCCCACTCTGGCTTGGGATCCCGCTCTGGCTTGGGCTCCAGCTCTGGCCTGGGCTCCCACTCTGGCTAGGGCTCCCGCTCTGGCTAGGGCTCCCGCTCTGGCTTGGACTCCAGCTCTGGCCTGGGCTTCAGCTCTGGCTAGGGCTCCAACTCTGGCTTGGGCTACAGCTCTGTCTTGGGCTCCAGCTCTGGCTTGGGCTCCAGCTCTGGCCTGGGCTCCAGCTCTGGCTTGGGATCCCACTCTGGCTTGGGCTCCAGCTCTGGCTTGGGCTCCAGCTCTGGCTTGGGATCCCGCTCTGGCTTGGGCTCCAGCTCTGGCCTGGGCTCCCACTCTGGCTTGGGCTTCCGCTCTGGCATAGGCTCCCGCTCTGGCTTGGGCTCTGTCATCAATTTTGGAGCAGTGTGCATTTTGTAGGGTGCTTCAAACGTAGCACAGAGACCGTGCCTGAGCTGAGGTTTGAAAAAAGCCCATGGATTCAGGACACTGGTCTAGTGGTCATTTCAGGCGCTGTAGTTTACACATTGTAAATTACAAAGGGCTTTTTATGCACATGCCCCACGCCTTTGGAACCATCTCCCTCATCAAATTTGTTCAGCTGAGTCACTTGAAGTTTTCAAGAAACATTTCAAAACTTTTCTGTTCAATGGTTGATTGCTTAAGACAAACTGTTGCTTATTGTTCTGTTTATTGTTTCTTGCATAGCGCTGTGGTACCCTGTGTAAGAGTGCTCTATAAATGCCTGTTAGGGCTAATTGTTCCCATGCTTTAAACACAGCCATGAAATGAGGGCCACAGAAAGTTTTCAAAAAAACTTAATTCTAATTTTTTGTGCTTTTTGTTCTCAGTGAGTCGAGCTACATCCATACAATCTTTGAACACACTTACCATGGGATCAGTGTTTGAAGATGACACCTCAGTGGTAAGTTTCATTTTGATCTTTAAATAGAAGTGGAAGAGTTCAACAATGATAAAAACTCTGTAGACCGGAAATTATTCCACAATCGACTAATGTATTAAATATGTAAAACCGCTACATACAAAGTGTGAGCCTGAGAACAAAAGACTTGAAACACTATGTGGACTTACACACGTCCACACACAAAGCTCTGTGTTGCAGTCACTCTGTAAACATTTCTTGTTCTGTACACTTCAGGAAAATCCTATTCTTCAACACCTAAAAAAAATACTGTGTGGACAGGTGTAAGTCCACATAGTGTAACAAGTCCCTACATTATGTGGACCTCTTTTGTTCTCACGTCCACACTTAGTATGTAGCATTAAAACAGTGTTTCTAGAGAGTTAAAGAATATTGCCCAGCTGTGTGAGGTCTGAGGTGGTGAGTAGTCACATAATAAACATGCCAATGATGTATCATGCTATCATGTGATAAACCATCCACTCTTATTAACTAGTTCACTTTGGGATTAAAACTAATTTTCCTGTTTCCTGTGCGTAAACATTTCTGGTGGTGCTGGAAAAAAGTCAAACAGATTTTAGTCATGGAGTGTCTGATTCTGTCACATCACTTTTTGATTGTTGTTTCAATCTTTTTTTGGTAAGTATTAAATGTATTATTAACAGTCTTAATGGAAGTCATTCGGTTTAGGGTGTTTTTTTTTTTTTTTTTTTTTTTTTTTTTTACAAAAGTAACTCAAATTATATATATTTTTTAAAACAAAATTGCTAAGTTTCTAGATTAGTATGTCTTCTTTTTTGCTCAACTCAGGGTCACTCCAATGATCCCAGAAAGTACAGTGTTGCAGACTCAGGGATGGATACAATGTCTACTCTGTCTAGAGCCACTGGACCAGGAAGGACAGAGCACACCATCAAGCTGGAGGTGCATGGTGTAGACCCTCCCGGTCTGGAGATCAGAGAAGACTTGGTAGAGCTACTCACTAACAGACTCGCTGATTCTACTCTTGATGCCATCACACTCATGTTGAATAGGAATCCAATGTGTAAGCTAACTTCCAGTGATGTACAGGTAGGTATTGTGTCTTGACTTTGTAGTATTGTTGTTCCTGGCACAAAAGAGACTTAGGGCAGAACCATTGTACCTCAGTGCCAGTAGGGCTTTGTGTACATTTGGAATTATTTAAGTGCCAGTCAAAACATGAACTTTTATTTAGTGTAAAAAAAAAACAAACTAGACACCTAAATTGTAACGAACTTCCACAAGTCACTTCTATTATTATTGGACACATTAACGATACGTTGAACAATAATTAAGGCACTGGACTACTTAGGCCAGGGCATGGTGTTTCATCACAAGATGCAGTCATCCTTGTTAAGCTGATTCACATTATGTCCAAGTACCTATATTATGTAAGTTAAGTTAATTTAGTTGTTAATTAATCAGTTCATAACCAAGAAGAAGGAGTTTACTTTGTCTAGTGTCTCATAACTCCTGGTATATAGAATAACGCTGTGGTGTTTTTTCACTGAAAGTTAGGGGCAGGGAAAGACCCTCTTCCAAAGAAGCAATGAGTGTATCATACCTTTATGAATCTACAGGGTTTCAGGAGATGTTTTTTTCTTCTCTCATTAGTTCATTCAGCCACCATTGAAGCCCCCTACAGAGACTGTACACTTCAAGATTCCACAGTCAGCCATGCAACATCTCTACTCTTTAGCCTTCTACCTTGGTCAGAACCTGCGGCAGTTTCTCCACACACCCAAGTATAGCAGCAACAGATCTGAAGATCACTTTCAAGATCGTATTGTGGCTGGTACCGAGAAAGACAAAGGGATTGAGCTTCCAGACAACGAAGTTTATCTGTACAACCGACACAAGAGGGCAGGACGCACAGGTAAAGACTACAGAAAAATTAACAAAGAATTTTTTTTTAATATCTCAAACTAAGCTTATAAAGGGGTTCAAAGGTCAAATTCAGTTTTGTGATGCACTTAAAGTCCCTTAAACCTCACATTTAAATGGTGTAAAATGCCTTTGTATTTTATTTCATTCCAGTGCGGAATTTGTTAGCTTTTAAAAACATCCAATAATGTCCTTGTCAATCATGTGAGTCTGTACTTATTTGTACTGAGATTTGTTAGTATATTACTTAATTCCTTCAATAGAAGCCGCATTTAATTTGACCATTTGATTGACGCTAAAAACCTGTGTGAACCCATTCAGTGTTGAAATCCAATGGTCTCAAGTTTCAAATCAAATGACAATTTCATCATTTTAGACCATTAAAGGTATAGGAGATCTCTGATTTAAAGAGATATCATTTTTTTCATCGAATTTGGAAATCTTTTATTTCCGAATTTCATTTAAAAAAAGGCAATCACAAAAGGTGTGTCTGTTTTTTGTAATTATTTTGTGGTATTTTGTTGTGCGAACTGCAAAGCATAAATGGGATGGTAGTCCTTGTTATCTTGCTTTGCATGCTACAGTACAGGTAAGAACCAATGAATGGCGAAACCTTAAAGTGCATTGCTCTTTAACATAAAAACATGCTAGTAAACGGCTTGATAACTAAGACTACGTATGTCAAGCTAAGCATTCTCCATTCAGTGTTCTCATGATATACAATCATGAATTGATCTCTTGCAGGAATTGGTCTTGCATGCATTTCCATGGGTTTAGTGGATGGTCGTGGTAACCCAGTCACCATCCTCAGCTGCCCAAGACCTTCTCCAATTGCTCATATCAATCATTTAGATACGGGAGAATTTGTCTCCCTCACACAGACTGAGAGGTATTATGCAAATCTTGAGTCACCTAGGAAACCAGGTAAGATGTCAACCCTGGCAAAGGGTCAAGCATTTCTATCCAGCCTTCCCGCTTTTTTTTCTTAACAAAAATGTATAGAGTTATTTATATCATTTGACTACTTGACATCTACATATTCAATGCTTTGTTTCACATTTGCTGGTAAGAGTACGGAAATATTAATGAGTTCATTTGAATAGAATTTAACAAAAGACTACTTTTTTTTTTAAACCAGTGTTTTTGACCATATTTGTACACTCTAAAATAAACCTAGTGAGACCACAACATGGATTGTGAAAATCCCCACTATGATCTACATGTACCAGGGGTAGCAGTTTCTGACGTACTTGTGTAATTTCATTTTTGTTTTATATTTTTTCCCGGTTGTCATTTCTGTAGGGCCCACAGCCCTGATTCAATTCTCCATCTGGCAAAGAGGCAACGTGGATCTTCCTCACCTCACAAACCGCCTGATGGGGGCAGTACGGCACTCCCTATGTGATGTCATGATGGAGTATAGGATCCTGACTGCGCCCATGGGCGTAGTCTCACAGGACTGCGCCCATGGCCTGACCCCCTTTACTTCTCCATTTAAGGGTGCAGAGAGTAAGTTTTCCAGCTTGGGCACTGCAATATTGGAACCAAACTTGCTTTGTCCACATACACACCATGCATCTGGGACTCCTTGGCAAACAAACAGGAACTCATGAGCCATTTTGAGATATGGTGGTGCATTACTTTGACACTATTTGGTTTGGGTAAATGTGTCTGTAAACACCCAAACCAAACAGTGCACTCCTATAGTGTCCACTATATCTCAACAAGGCTAACTGAGCTGCTCTAAAGACTTGTCTATAGACCATGTGACCTGTGACATCACATGTTTACAAAAGAGCCACAGAACCTGAACGTCCTTTCAAAACTTGTTATTTTTATAGCTCTTGGATCCATTTGGAAATTATGATACAAAATGTTACATTTCCCACCAGTGTAGAATCTTCCGTGCCAGAAATGCCCATAAATGCACATGGTCACTCTTCTTGTAAACAAAGGTTATACATAGTCTATGAGATGTTTCTATACATCATGTTTGGCTTTCTGTTGACAAAATTGTTTACAGCCAAAAAGTCAAAACCCTGATTTAGGGTCCAATCGCTCAAGGTTATGAGCTCAGCAACAATGCATTCAAGTAGCAAGTAGTGTCTCCCAGTGTCCATTCGCTCAAGGTTATGAGCTCAGCAACAATGCATTCAAGTAGCAAGTAGTGTCTCCCAGTGTCCATTCGCTCAAGGTTATGAGCTCAGCAACAATGCATTCAAGTAGCAAGTAGTGTCTCCCAGTGTCCATTCGCTCAAGGTTATGAGCTCAGCAACAATGCATTCAAGTAGCAAGTAGTGTCTCCCAGTGTCCGTTCGCTCAAGGTTATGAGCTCAGCAACAATGCATTCAAATAGCAAGTAGTGTCTCCCAGTGTCCATTCACTCAAGGTTATGAGCTCAGCAACAATGCATTCAAGTAGCAAGTAGTGTCTCCCAGTGTCCATTCGCTCAAGGTTATGAGCTCAGCAACAATGCATTCAAGTAGCAAGTAGTGTCTCCCAGTGTCCATTCGCTCAAGGTTATGAGCTCAGCAACAATGCATTCAAGTAGCAAGTAGTGTCTCCCAGTGTCCATTCGCTCAAGGTTATGAGCTCAGCAACAATGCATTCAAGTAGCAAGTAGTGTCTCCCAGTGTCCATTCGCTCAAGGTTATGAGCTCAGCAACAATGCATTCAAGTAGCAAGTAGTGTCTCCCAGTGTCCGTTCGCTCAAGGTTATGAGCTCAGCAACAATGCATTCAAGTAGCAAGTAGTGTCTCCCTGGCTTCTTCCAGCAAGAGACTGTAGCTGAGAAGGACCTCATCTTTGAGATTCAAGGAATTGAAGGAATGAGTCATTGTCAAGAAAACACTTTTTAAAATTTAATTTTTTGTATCGCCCATTTTTAAGAATGTTTATTAATTGTCCAAACCAACAGTGGAAAAAACCCACCCATTACAGGAAAGGAAGACAAAAATAACTGAATTTTTAAATATAAAAAACAAAATCATTTTCTTGTATCATTGACTGATTTTGATGTATTGAATTGGCCCAGGAAATGGGGATAACCCAATGGACATTGCCCCCTCCAAGGGAGTACGACAACTCTTCAGAGATTCAAGCGAAGAGAAAAGGGACAAAGACCAATCATCACCTGTCAGTATCAAGGTAATTGAGTCCCATTCAGTGCTTTTTGTTTATTCTAATTTGAATTTGCTGCAAAGTTTTTTTTAATAATTTATTTTCAGGATTTGTCGAAAATGCTTAAAGTTAAGTTTTTGCGTCGTCCTTTATCCCCAATGCATAAAATATATCCTAGAAATGCTCACAGTGTGAAAATTGTGGTTTGCTTTAATGATTTATTGCAGTCAGTGCCTTAGCAATTCATAGATTATCGCTTTCTGCATGAGGTTTTATAGCAAAAACTGCTACCATTGAATGATTTTACCCAAACTGAGCCATTTGGGGTATACTTGTAGCCTGATTAAGGTATGCTAGGGTTATGATAAGCTAAAGTTCATACCAGAAGTCTATGCTCTAAATGCCGTGAGAGAAAACAGGATTTAAAAACACTGATAGAATGTTTGATACTATTTTAAGCCTGTGGTAAGATGGTTTAGTAGCACTCCCCACTAATGACGCTACTTTTGCTCACAATACCTGGATGTCAGACAAACTTTCCACCACTCATGAGATCACCGCATCGGCACTCCAGACCACAGTAGTACAGTCCATGCGAGTAAACAAAAAAACACTGAGAGTGACTTGGACATGTACCGACTGTACGTTGGTGAAATTTGACACTCCTAGTACTTCTGGCATCACCTTATTGAGCTTTAGTGCTATTGTCCCAAACAGGATATGCCAATTTCATAAATCTGTTTACCAGCAAGTTTTGTGCTTACTCTAGTAGAAAAATGCGCAGTTACAAAATAGGTTTGTTGCAAAAATTACTGTAAAGCTCAAAAGAGTTTGCATTGTTACATCACTCATCTGCTTACAAGAACTGCCTGCAAGTTGACATGCCTCTTGCTTTGCTCACGGTAAGTAGTAGTTATGGAATAGAAACCGTGTTAAGAGTTGCTCCATCAGCATAAACTGTTTGCTGACAGATTTTATGAAACGGGTTACAGGTGTTCAATTTGTGCACTATTTGAAATCGCGACCGTTTAGTCCCAACTAGCCTAGTCCCATTATGACTGTTTAAAACCCATCCTCAATCAAGTTTGTGTGCTCTTTAATAATACACAAGCTCTTAAAAAAGGATGCTCAAAAATGTTGCTTTTTAAAAATGGTCATGTTGAAAAGACAGGTGACATTGCATGCTGGGCTGACTTTTAACTTGCAGAATTCTACGTAAAGTTTTACTAAAACACATCTGAAGTAAACTTAAAATGTTCTTTATACTTAAACAACATCCCAAACTTTAATTGCATCTTTCCCTTCAAAATTTGCTTTAAAAATCCCATTTACCAAATGTGTTTTGTATTTGTTTGTGAAGCACTAGACACAAAGAACTGCTTAACTTATCCATTGCTTAACATACTTTTAGAACCTAGGGGATTCGACAGCAGGGCCCAATTTCATAGAGCTGCTAAGCACAAAAATTTGCTCAGCATGAAATTTCTTCCTTGATAAAAACAAGATTACCAACCAAATTTCCATGTGTTGCATATTGCTTGTTACTGGTAGTCAGCTGTTGTTTGCTTATCCTGAAAATCACGTGGAAATTTGGTTGGTAATCCTGTTTTTATCGAGGAAGAAATTTCATGCTAAGCAAATTTTTGTGCTTAGCAGCTCTATGAAATTGGGCCCAGTTGATTGGTCAATCTTGTTTTGACTTGACTTGTTTCCTTCCTCCAATCACAGAGGTCCCTGTCCATGGGAGAAGCTCCCATGTTCTTTGCTAGCGACATTAGACAATTCATGAGACGTATGCAAAAGGTTTGCCTCTAAACTCTACAGCATCCCAAGCCTTGTACTAAAAAAACACTGCTCGATCAAAGGGAATAAGCAAATTTGCATTTTCTGAAGCAAATAACAACTGCATTTTTTCCTGATTAAACATTTTTTACAAACATTTATTATAATGAACAGATGGAGAAACCAATTTTTTAAAACCTTGAATGATTAAAAAAAATGTTGAGAAAAATGTCTCTGTAACGAAAATGCAATTTTAGTGAAGGGGGACTTAGAATGAACTTCAAGGCACATTGTCAGACGGTTTCACAAGATCAAATTGCAATCAAAGAATACTTGTAATGCAGATTCTTTTGGGGAAAGTTCAATTCAATTCGATTCAACTAATCTAATACTGGTTTGCTCAACTTACTCTGACTACCTAGCAACTACAACTGCATAATCATCTGGTTTTATTGACTAAATGTTGACTTCTACACTCGGTCATTGTCTGCATTGGGGGCATGTAAGGCAAATTTGTTGCTATGTTTTTGATCGCAGTTAGACCGTTTTACAATCTGCTTGACAGCATGCATCTGCTACAACATTATTGAGCAAGCTCTGACAAGGTTCTCATGCTCTACCATTGGTCTACGTTTGGCAACCTGGGCCAAGTTTTTTAACTTGGCTTACCACAGAATTCTGTGCTTAGAGTGTCCCATAAATCAAAGAATTACATATCCCGTAGGATTCTGTTTCTACAGCGCTCCATAAAATGCAGAATTCTGCGCTAAATAGCGCCATGAAATTCATCCCACTGCACATAGTTGAAGTTAAGGTACAAGACATTGGCAAGGATGAGGGTGGCCACAAGGGCAAGGTTGAGTGAATGAAACATGGAAGCCCTTAACCAGGGCATCAACAAATGATTGAATTCCCTCCATTGCAAGTTTTCTATACACTACAAACATGAAGAACCAGCCATTAGCAAAGGAAACGAATGCCCTCAAGAGGATGGTTTCTGTCCGTTGAATAGATTTGACAAACCATCATTAACCGAACAGGGTTTAGCTGAAATAAATCAAACAATAGCAAATTGTTTTGTCAAAGCTTGCTCAATGCTTTCTTCAAATTGCTCTGCCTCATCTAACCATTGCGCTTGAACACTCCCACTCAAAATTTGATAATTCAACCCTCTGCGTTGATGGTCTATAGAGGGAGCCCTTCATGCAAACAGCAGCTTCACATGAAGCCATTATTCCACAACTACTGTTCGGATGAAATTTTGTTATTTAGATTAAAGATTGGTTGAACTAAGAGATGGTGAAAGGAAATAAAAGTTATCAGTTTTAAAATCCATTGATATAAACTTTAAAACAATATGCATTTTCCAAAATATAGCTTTATCACCCACTAGTTGAACTTTAGGGTTGGGCTTTTGATTGTCTGTTTACCTCTCGTCGGGCTTTTGGTTCCTCGATTATGATACATTGTATTTTTGTAAATTTGTGGAGAAGGTTTTTTAGACATCACAGACCATTCTGGCATGATACATTCACCTCAAATCAATGGATAGTCTTGGAGCAAGACATTCTTATGTTGAGTTAGCAAAATCATGTGCACTCAACACTGCATGCATGTCGCAACAATTCCACCGTCAGGTCGTGTGGTGGGTGATGGAAGTTTTCCCAACTGTGTCCACTATTGCTTGATAGTAGTATGTGTGGGGCAGAGCAGAGGAGTCACAATGGTTAAGTCGTAATAAACAACAAGGTCTTGCACCAAGACTACTTAATGGACAGATCTTTAACTTACAGCTTTCTTTATGGAATGTATGTTAGATTGTTTCATCCTTTATGTAATAACTTTCTCGAATCTATACAGAATAGCTATTTCAAATTTCAATATAAATTTGGGGGTCAAATTGGCCAAAAATTTAAAGGAAAGATGGTTTAAAAGTAGAGTGTCATGATTCACGCAAATGTCCCTCAAAATTGTGTGTACGGTCCGCAATTTTGTAGAAACAAATTACGGACAAAAGGAAACCACACAATTTCAAGGGGTGTTTGTGTGAATCATTATATTCTACTTTTAAAATGTCTGTCCAACCTTATTCATTTCATAACAAATGCTTTTTGTTGCATTTTAAAACTTGTTTTTACAGCATGTTAGGATTGAGGATTTATCTACTTCATTGCTTTCATACACTTTGTGTATGTCGTGACACACTGTGTACCAAATCTCCCATTGACCCGAGTCCTGACCTGGTAGACCTCCCCCACCTTTTTAAAGCTATGCTTCAGTAGAGTGCATAAAATAACAGCCCTCTCCTGCAATACATTGCTTTAATACTGGGGAATCCCCCATCTAGAATCGAAAACCATGTGACAACAATAAATGAAATCAATGATTTGAAAGAAAACCAAGTTCTACTATTTTTGGATGATGAAGCCCCTCATGTCTCTAAGATGCACCACTGCAATTATCCCCGGATTGTTTTGTCCTTTACCCTAGGAAAAAAAATCAAAAATTGTAATTTTCATCAATCTGAACTTTAAAATATAAAAAACAAAATCCTTAAAGAAATAGTGAGAGAATAACCGATGGTTGTCAATCACAGAGGTATCAACTCTTACACACCTAAAAAACAGTTAAAACAGTTTGGAGTGTAGCGTACTGTGAAATCCAAAATCTTTGGAAATTTGTAAGCAGAAAAAGTAGTCTGCTTACTTCTTGGGAATAATAATTATTTTGTATGTAAGCTAAATTTAAAATGCTGCAAGCTTTGCTCATTATACCAGCGTATGAACTTTGTGTCCATGGCTGTGCTTTTTGCAAGCATCTTTTTTGGCTTTGTTCTTCTTTTCTGTCAAACTATTTCTCAAAGAATGATTTAAAACCCCAAAACTTCAAGTGTAATGAAAAACATTTTTTTTATTGTGGGGTATTGTTGTTTTGGTTGTTTTAATTTTTAAACATTTTTTTTACTTTCAATGTTTCATGTACAAAAAAACCGAGGTACACACTTGGGTAAAACTGTCGTTTTAAAGACATTTTTAAAGACCAAGTTTTTGCAAGAAGTGATCAATAGAACATAAACAAAATGAAAATGCATGATAATGCAGTGCACTCACTTTTTTTGTTAAACTCTAGCTCCAAAATGTTATGACATGTATTTATATTTGCATCTGCATTAGTAAGAGAACTTTACACTGCACTTTAAAAGTTCTCACTCGTTGCACTCGTTTCAATTTTGATATGAACAAACATTTGTTTTATTTTATTTGATCAATAGAGTTTTCTTTCTTTTTGTTGTTGTTGTCTGTGGCCTTTCTTGTTCTGCACTTAGCACCACCCAAAGTCAGCTAATATTCCGCCTGTGCATTCCTCATCATCCCAAAGCCAAGGAAAGGTAAACAAGAAGCAGCTCCCCTTCCAAAGCATTTACTTCATCTTTAACTGTAAAGCTTTGCAGTGTTAATTTATGTCTGCTGATCTTTATCAAATGGCAGCCATTTTTTGTTTTCCCCCTCATTACATGGCGCCAGAGCTGTGTATGGAGAGAGTTGTGACAGGGACCAGTTTTCTTTGGTCACATGGTTGCTGGACACCATTTTCATTTCAAATGCAGCACAGCCAAATGTGCAGTCGTGTCTAGCACCCTGTGTGCGCACATGCGTTTTTTGGACTGAAACAGTTAATAACAACAATAGTATGGACTTATAATTTGCACATCTCTGGAAAGCGATCAAGGCGCATACAAAAAAGGAACAGAGTGACACAAAATTTATGTTGAGAACAAGCGAAGAGAAAAACTAGTGAAAAACAAATTTGACTTCAATTCCCTCTTGAAGATCAAAGATAATGTTTGACGAAGTGTGACAAGGAGCATGTACCAAATGGCAGGAACAGCATTGGCAAAGGCACGCTGACCTTAGCGAGAGGTTCTAAATCTTGGTTGAGCTAACATACATGAAGTTGAAGATTTGAAAACGCGACCAGATGTTTGAGTGAGATGAGGTCACGGAGATACTGAGGAGGGCAGCCGTGTAGGATCTTGAATACGAAGAGACAAACCTTGAAACAGATCCTTTTGGAGAAATTGTTGCAACTTTGTCATTACACAGCTCTGCGTGGCGCATTACAAACTAACAAGGTCAATGACAAAAAATAACTCTAAATAGTAAACTTGCGGGTACAACTATGTATAAAATCTCCTTTGGGAGGAGTGACCACACCCGCTCTGTTCAGAGCCAACACTCCTCCTAAAAGACATTGTTTACACATGGCTGTACCCTCAAGTATTGTTTAGTTTTTAACTATAATAAGCCAGTAAACTCACAGACAAATACTGGAGATTTTTTAAAACAAATAATCACAGAAAAACTCAACTTATGTTCCAGAGACGTTTAGTATCACTTTCTTTTTCTTTTCAAGCACATTAAAACAAAATTAACGGTAAACATTTTTTTTAGTGCTGAAATTAAACATTCCATATCTGAAATTTCTCTAAACTTTTATGACTAATTCAATTCTGTAATCACTGTTGTATAATTTGTGTTAGTTTTTGTTTCCTGCTCTGCTTTCAGTTGAACTTCTTATGAAACGTTTTCTTTTGCACATTTTGTTACTTCTTTCAGTCCTCTGGCTCATTTTCTCCACCTGCTTTGACGAAATGGCTCAAGGTATAAGAAAAGGCATGCTTCGATTGTTGCATGCCGTAGCTTGCTGTGCCCCCACCACCCTGTCTTCCCGTAATCCTTACAAGTTCACCTTTGTACTAATTGCACCAGTTTTAATTCATTTTGTTCAGCACTTTTAGTAATTAGGTATTTTTTAGGATACTAACTGTTTGACTTAATTCTGAATTATTTCATAGGCACCATTTGAAAAGATTATTATTATTATTTTTAAAAAAAAATTTTTGTGCAAGTCGCCAGACACACAAGGCCTGAAGGCCACTTCAAGGTGTGGGCTACAATCAACTATTTTTTCCAGGGGCCGTTGCCACCTACTCCTGGGGCTGAAACAGGGTTACCCCCTTTACAGTCCATACGGATGTAGGCTTGGGTATCATCCATCAGAAGCCTGGCTGGTAGAGCAGAAAGCACTACCTCCCCAACTTTACCAAGCAATCATGGTTAAGTGTCTTGCTTAAGGACACAAGTGTCACGACCGGGACTCGAACCCACACTCTGCTGATCAAACACCAGAGCTTGAATCCGGTGCTCTTAACCGCTAGGCCATGACACGCCACAAACCGCTACATTCCTTTGAGTTGAATTTTTAGGAATCTGAAGGTGATGATGCAATATTAGCCTAAGAAGACTTCATTATTCACTTACTGATTTCATATACTTCTCACCTTTCCTAAAGACACCATGGGTACATGGGTAGGATCATTGACAGTTTTGTTTTACATAGGTGTGTTCCAGCTACATAACATGGCCATCTAGGACACACTTAATCACGATGGTTATGCACGCTGGAAACAGATCATAATTATAAACTGGCACCATGGGATCAAATCTCTTTGTGATGTGGTGGTTGCTCTGAGAAGAGTTAGTTCAGTCTTAAATGCTTAAACCAGTATGGCTATATTCAGGCAGTGTACTGAAGTTAAACCCGAATCGGTTTAACTTATGAGCAGTGGGGGGGCGGTCGTAAAAATAAAGCTACCTTGCTTTCAGACAGCTCAAAGTTAAACCCAATACAGTTTATCTTCGGTTTTAAGAGGTCAAGCAGCACTGTGACCCAACACAACAACTTCCGCTACAAGCTTGTACAAAAGACGCACTCTTTCACAATTTATGGCGTGTTACTCATGGCGTGTTACTCGTGTTACTCAGTAAACCACCCTCGCCGACCGATTTAACACATATGGGTTCAACCTGATTCAGTTAAGTTTTAAGAGCGTTCAGACACACAAAGTTAAACCTAAATGAGTTCAAACTGCCTTAAAACGGACTTAAGTACTGTGTCTGAATGACCTCTATGCTGCGGTTATCGTCTAGAAAATTCCTCGGCATCTTCTTGGAGCATCTCCAGAAAACAACCTGATCACACTGGCCATAATATTGAGTATAAACGAGCTCTTCTCAAAGTCATTGCGTCTCAAAAGAGATTTGATCTTATGAAGTTATTGCAATTTTATCTTTATTTCACATCAGTCTTCTTGTCTTAGCAGGACTTTATATACCAATTGAGGTTATTTTGTTGAGTTGAGTACTTAAAGAAAAAAAGTAATTGGCTGTTGCACCTGCTCTTGAACCTACATGTACATTATCTGTGGTATAAATATAGTAGTGGCTTCTTATATAGCGCTCATATCCATCACGTTTGAAATAAGAGACCTCCTTAACGTAGCACCATGTAATGGTTTAAAAGGTGAGGTGGCGCAATATGCAGCCAATCAAACCAGGAACACCGGGGCGAACCCCTTCTCTTTTCAATAAGTGCACTGGGTTCTTTTACGTGCGTTACACAACACACAGGACCAATGGCTATGTCCCACCTGAGTATCTGCCCTTTATGGCGAATTTTTTTTTAAAAGTTTTTTTAAAAAACAAAACTTAAGCAATACTATTAAGTAGAAGAGATCAAGCTGACTGTTGATAATAAATAGAAAATTGTCCTGTATTTATGTTGATATTTCCACTTGAAACATGACATCATCAACCATAAGCAACAGCAATGTGCGAATAACAACCGCCGTTCCATCCATGTAATCATTTCACCAAACACCTTAACATTGTTCCATCGAACCTATCCCCAAAGCATTCACGGCATCTTGAAGCCCTAACAACTACAGCATATACACATGATGCAGTCACCAACTCATAAGCATGAACTTTTTCTTTCAGGAACTTGTTATTTTTTAGTAATTATTGTAGGGAAGAAACCAGACTAATTGTCATTAAATTCCATGTGTATTTAAACCTGTTATCCTCAGCGTGTGTCACCTGGTCCCACTCCAGAAAGCCCCTTTACAGGTTTCTTCTCCTTTTGGTCCTCTCACCGCCAGGTAACCTTTGACCTTTAGTAACCTCTGACCTTCAACATTTTGGTAAATTTCACCAAAGCATGCTGGGACTGAGGGATTTTCCCCCATTGTAACTCACCATTGATTAAACAATACAACAACTGAAATGAAACATTGTGTGTATACATGACCAATGTAGAAAAGAATTAGCTTTGTTGAACCAGCAAAGTGATAAAGTCTGCCTTTGTTTTTTTGACGACAGCAAATTTGAAAGTGTCGAGAGTTATGTTGTTTTGCCGAAGTATAGATTCAATTCCATTCGATGACTAGGAATTATATTTACCTACAAATACAGCTCGTAGTATTGAATATTGTGAATTCATACACCCTACATAGAACCTTATCTTCCGGTTCATTTATGTAAAACTTATTATTATAAAACCTTGTGAAAATTCAGCTTATTCGATTGCTCTGTTTCACAAAGTTATGTCAAAAAATGCAGTTCTAATTGCTCAGACATAAAATGAAACATGTCAATATTTAATTATCACAACAGGGTTTTAGTGTCCAAACTTATGGACTGTGATAAAATGGTGTCATGCCTAGTATTTTTGGTTAGATTGTAGTTTGAACATGAACGAATGGAGAAGAGACTAAAGTTTGAAAAATGGAGGGAAACTTTGGGTCATATTGATACCTCATGTCTCATACTTATTTCATACACTAAGCTTAATGAATCAACAGTAGTACAGTCACCAACTAAATTAACATCTGTCCACTACAACAAAAAGTCTTAATTTTGCTTGTAACAACCAAAATCAACTGATTGCGTTTTTTGGTGTTTTTTTAAGGTATTCAGACACAGTTTTCTCGAGTATGAATTCATTTCAGAGGGAAATGTTTCCCAGAAAAAATGGTTCTAGTATGAACTTCCTTATCAGTAAGCTTTCAGACTAAAATTGAACATTGATGTTTTGCATCCTTACCAGTCCTGTATAATACCTTTAATTATAGGTAGTTTCAAAGCCAAAGGTAATTTACATTATAAAAAATAATTGAGTGGATCATCTTAAGATCTATTATCTATCATCTGTGATTGTTTAAAATGTCTTGACCAGAAGAGAAGATTTCTCCATCTATTTAGAATCGATCATTGTAGACTGTTAATCCTTTTTTACTCTTCAAGCTCGTCAACAATGCTGTTTTGTTTCTGCTCTTCTTTATTTCCACATCTTCAGTGAATTCTTATTATTAATTTTTATTTGAAACCAAAACGAATTTGCTCATTCATCAATGTTGCTGTGAAACATTTTTCTTAACTAATTTCCTTCATCTTCCCAACCCTACCTCACCCCACCCCGATCTTATAAAAACTGTGAAACAATTTCTTCTAACAATCCTCCCTGGTTATTTTCCATCATTTCGTTTGAATATCTCTTGATATTATTTTTTTCTAACACAAAACATATCCTAGGTTTTCATCGAGTTGATTTCATATTCCATTTGGTTCTGATTTTATCAGAAAATATCTGACAAGTTTGATAGTGATGCTTTTGTTTCATTCTTTAAAAGACAGATGCGTGAAATCTACTAGAAGTATGAACTATGTAGCCTTTGTTTACAAAACAATGACCTATTACATTCCAGGGCCTTACTGGCAGGCAAGATACTGCACTGGTCATATGAGAAATATTATATTTTGTGTCATAATTTCCACAAAAATTCAAGAATTGTAAAAGTGACAGTTAACAAGTTTTGAGATGTGCCCCCTCCACAGTGCAATCTCCATAAAACGTAACATTTAATGTTTTCTTCCGTTAAGCTGTGTACAAATTATGCTTGCGTGAGGTCCAAGTTCTGTGGCTCTTTTATAAACAAGTGATGTCACACGTCACATGGTCTATACAAGATCTGAAAAAGAGCTAATATGAAGCTTTCATTTCACTTCCTAATGAATCTATATCTAAAGGTTCCATACTTGTATAATTTGTTGGGGTGTGAACATTGCGACTAACTGGACCTTTCAAATCAAAGTTTCCGGGCTATAAAAAATATGCACAATTGAACACCAATTTATCTTAGAGATCTAGTTTCATACATGCCCAAAACATCGAACTGAAAACCACGCCTTCAGCGCCGCATCTTTGCCCCATTTGATCAACACCACACCCAACTGACACCCCCATACCTCATAGCAACTGCAACAACACATCTTTTCATCTTCACTCCAGCGTTCTCATTCTGTCTCATCTTCGGGAGCTAACAACAGTGACGGCTCCTCCCGCATCCGCAAACAGCTGAGCCTGGAGCACAAGGAAGACAGGGGTTGCTCATCGGGATCTCAACCATCCACCCCGGTCAAGAGTAAAAATAAAGACCCAAGTCCGAGGGTTTGTAGAGTCTTCATTTCAAAATGGATTTATCTGATTTGAGTTATGGATCCCATTTCTCTTTTATGCAAATTTCGGATGAATCAAGAGCTGTTATGAGAAACTCATCAATTTACTGAACACAGAAAAATGCAAAAACGGGTTACCAACTAAAACAAAACGTTATGTATGATGTAACTGTTTCCATTTTGCCAATCACTGACTTGGGTTATTTTCAGATTTATGAAAGTCTAGATCTTAAATGTTTGGTATTACTTTGTGACACAGTGACTTTATTGTCGTTTACGTGATGAATGCAACCTCAACTTCCTCAAAAGTCTCAGCAGGTGTTTCACTTTCATTTCATAAAGCTTAAAAGTTGCTGCCATCGCAAAGTCATGCACTGATAAACTTGGGCCCAAGTCTATGGTTTGCTGGATTTTGTCTTCTGTGAGACTTATGTATAGCAGCGCCTTCTAATGGCCTGTATGCTGTGACTATGAGAGGGAATAAAAGCATGGGGGAGGTTTGCCGAAAGCAATGGGCTCCTTCACCTGTCCTACTTGTGGCCTTGTATTAATGATTTGAATTTGCTGCTTAACAGAGGAAGGATAGCAGTCACATGCCAGGTTGGCAGGCACAGGAGTTAGAGAGGCGACAAGATGAAGCTATGAGAGAGAGGCAAAGGGAGGCAGAGGAGGGAAAGATTGGTGTCTTACATCACTTCTTCCAAGATGTGGCCCACACCTGGATGGACTTTGAACACAGCCTGGGTAAGTTTATAAATCAGCTTCACCTGTATTTCTTTTGCGTATCTTGTTTGTTTTAGTCTCCCTTTGAGGGGTTCATGAAAAGAAGGGACAATACGAGAAGGAGGTTGACACCAGATGTAGTAATTGGGTCATAAGGACCGAGAGAGTGTTATTTGAATTTAATCAAAAGCAAGTAACCTTTACTTGTTGGATAATTCATCTGTCTTTCTTCAGATGTGTCAACCGTCCAGAAAGTGACAGAGGAGCTTTCAAGTCGTTTTTCTCTTGATGCTGTCATCAATGAATTCTTGGCAAAGTTGACGACTATTTGCTCTGACCTGACTACAAAAGTCTACAAGAAGGAGGGAGATGTTTACAAATTGTGGAGCAGCGCAGATTCCAAGGTAAATTATATGATGTCACAATGAGGAAAGGGGGGACATTGTTTGTGTTGTTTATTTGGGTTTTTGTTTCTTTCAAATTGAAGTGCATATTAAAGGTATTATACAGGATTGGTAGAGCTGACAAAATAGTCGCAAAATAGGACAGTGTTCATGTTTTGTGTGATCAGCCTTATACATGCAATAACAAACCAGTGAAAATCTAGGCTAAGAAAATAGTGAAAAATCATGCACAATTTTGAGCATGTAAACATACAGTGTGTAGTTTTGATTGTAACAACCGAAACCAGTAGTTGCGTTGTTGCTTTTTAGGTTTTTAGATACAGTTTTCTCCATTCTCTTCATTTCAGAGCAAAATATTTAACAGAAAAAATGGTTCTAGTATGAACTTCCTAATCAGTAAGCTTTCAGACTAAAATTAAACACTGACGTTTTTTATCCTTATCAATTCTGTATAATTCCTTCAAAATGTACATCGGACACTCAATGTGTTTTACTTAATACCACCATTCAGTGTTGGGTATTTGTTTTACTGTTTTGTTGTTTTATCACCATATGTTACATTTCTAAAGAACTGTTTTGATCTAGAAAACAACAAAGCTTCTGAGCTGTTTATATTTAAAGATTTGTATGACACTTAAAATTACAGTTTTTTAGATTTCTCAATAATCGTCTATTTCCTTTTTCCTCCATTTCTCTAGGAGAGTAAATCACAAGAAAAACTACAGCAGGACAAAACTGCCGCAACTAAAAATAGACCAGGCAGGCTGTTACCAGGGAAATCCGAGAATTACATCCTGATTGGTCGGAACATCCACCAATGGCGATACAGCTTAGATTGCCCTGCCCCAAAAGATCTGGTAGATGGGCCATCAATGGTCAATCCGTCAAGTAAATAAAATCTTTTTATCTCACAGTCATTCAACTCAGTTCAAAACTCACATTTATTTCCATACTTCAATTTCCATCGTTGAATGTTCTTTTGTAAACAATTTTTTTATTTTTTCAGATTTTTCTAAACCTAACTTGTAATTTCAATTTCAGCTCACAAAAGTTATCAACGCTTCAAGCCACTTGATCTGAACAGCTATGGGTCATCTTCAGAGAAATCCAGTGACAGGGATATAAGTCCCCTGACCAGCCTGATAGGCAGGTCACAGGGGCTCCACCTAGTACCCAGACAGCGACTGCTCCTTATGCAGATCATTGACAAGAAGGTAAGGTGGTCCTTGCCCTTCCCTCCCCACCCCATTGAGATTTAGACCCCTGACCAGCCTGATAGGCAGGTCACAGGGGCTTCACCTAGTACCCAGACAGCGACTGCTCCTTATGCAGATCATTGACAAGAAGGTAAAGTGGTCCTTGCCCTTCCCTCCCCACCCCCTTGAGATTTGTACTCCTGACCAGCCTGATAGGCAGGTCACAGGGGCTTCACCTAGTACCCAGACAGCGACTGCTCCTTATGCAGATCATTGACAAGAAGGTAAGGTGGTCCTTGCCCTTCCCTCCCTACCCCCTTGAGATTTAGACCCCTGACTGGCCTGATAGGCAGGTCACAGAGGCTCCACCTAGTACCCAGACAGCGACTGCTCCTTATGCAGATCATTGACAAGAAGGTAAGGTGGTCCTTGCCCTTCCCTCCCCACCCCCTTGAGATTTGGACCCCTGACGGCCTGATAGGAAGGTCACAGAGGCTCCACCTAGTACCCAGACAGCGATTGCTTTTTATGCAGATCGATGACAAGAAGGTAAATTGGTCCATGCTCTCCCCTCCCCACCCCCTTGGGATTTGTACTCCTGACATTCCTGATAGGAAGTTGGTATGGGGCTCTTCCAGTACTCTGAATTTAGTTGTTGATGCAGATGATTGACCATCTAGATGATGGGAGTGAGGCTTAATTTCACTCCAAGCCATCAATGATCTTAAGCCCCAACCCTAGAAATTTGGTCGACTTTGGTACGTCCTTAAGCAAGACTTGACCATCCATTTTCATTTTAGACAGGACATTAAACCAAGCGTTAGGGGGGAGGTGAGAGCTATACCTGCAGTTTCTTAAGCTATTTGAGATCCTGTCATATTTAAGTCGCCTGGTTACCTTCACTGAAAACCTAACTGCTGTATTTTTGTTTGCAGAGTTACCAACAGTGAGTTGGGATGATGTTTTTCAATGCTTTAGTCACAGTTTTCAAGTTCAGCAGAACCAAAGGAAAAGTGTTGCAGGATTTGTAAAGCTTTGGGCTGGTTAGAGTGAATTGACTTGGTTCTTCTCTCGGATGCCTTTTGTAACTTTGGTCAATTTCTCTCTTTTGTGCATGTGTGTGTTTGCCTTGTGGGATGGCTCTAAAAACTCCTTGAGCTCATTTCACATGAGGCAATTTACAGCCTACTAGCTCCAGGCAATTGCAAAACAAATTCATTCGCATTTCGGTTTTCTGATCATTTTCTTGGGATTAGTAATACAGCTATGTCTCTTGCACTACCCATGTGTTCCTTTGGCATACAGTGCAAGAGGTTACCTCCAAGTTGCCTGAAAATTTGCCCTGTGTGACGTGACCTTTGCCTTTCTGCATGTACATCTAGATAACCCTGTATGTCTACAACTGGTCCAGTGAGTTAACGGACAGCCTGAAGACTTCGCTTCATCGTCTAGTCATGTGGCATAATTCTCGTTCTCATCTACTTGATTGTCTCGTCAGTCAGAAGATGGGACTTTTTAATCACACCTACTTTGGCACAAATGCGTTGGTAAGTTTTCTCTAGTAAATAATGACACCTTTATGTTTAATTGTTAAATGTCTTGTATATGGTCTGTTCTTTTATAGGTTTAAAAAAAAGTACATTTTAAAAAAGTTTTTCCTTCCCTGAGCACCTACTTGTTAGGTGGATATGTTATATTATTAATATTATATTCAAACATTTTTAGGGACCTGTATAAGCAGATCTCTTGTACAATTGCACGTAACAGTTTCTGATGTTCCAATGTGCCACACTTGCAGTCTATGGTAGATCTTGAAATTACTGGCTTGACCAGTTTTAAATTTATATAATAATGTTGTCAAATATGATGTTAAAATCATGTTGCTTATTTCAGTTGCCACGATCAAATTAATCCTTTTAAGAATGTGCATAATCTGTGACAAAAACATAAGCTGTTTTTGTTAATGTCACTTTAATACTGTAACCACTGAAAGTGACTACTGAATTTGACGACATTTTCACAGGTTGTTGGATGATGGTTTTATTGGACACTAGAAGGTGGGAATTAATTCTATTTTTTTCTTTTTCTTTTTTTCCGTTAAATGATCTACAACAGAAGGAGAATCCATTTTGTCGCTCATTGGAAGAGATTGAGTCTCTGATAAAATACACAGTTCCACCCAAGAGGGAATTCTCTTCTAGGATGCCTGTCTCAGCCCCAAAGTCTGCCCGCAAGCTTCACCGAGGATTACCACCGTTTGATGAGACACTACGTAATGCCAAGATACGACGCACAATACAAAAGAGCAACTATGATGTTGCCAAGGACCCAGTGGTGCGTAATGGGACTCAGGCGTTGGAGATTTGCATCATCACTAAAAAAGGTGGAGCTTTTTAGTATTAAAGCAAAGCTTGGAGAAACTTGAAATCATTGCCACAGTGTTACATTAAATTTTGGCAGTTACAGTTTTTTGTAATTGCAGCAAGTTTGTTTTCCTCCAAATTTTAAGTGCAAGTGGATTCTCTGTCTCCACACAGCGCTGTGTAAAATTATTAAAAAGTTACTCAATTAGTTTCCCTTGTGATTTTTACTTGCTATTTAAAAAAAAGGTTGCATCTCCATAAGGTGATCCCTTGGCTGCCGCTCCCCAGGTTGTATGGTAAACTTGGGTGTGATCCCTGGTTATACGGCAGTTACATGTTGAATGGCTTCTGACTGGCACCCCAAACAAAGATATTGACAAAATAGGGAGACTGCCCACATAGGGCTGGATGGCTCAGTTGTTAGAATGCCGGCACTTTAATCCAGAGGGCTGGTTCAAACCCAGCTCTAGTCAAGTTTTTTTTGTTCAACCCAAAATTAAATTCTGTTTGCACAGAAAACTGATATTTTAACCAGCTCTTTTGTTTCATAATTTTCTGTAAGCTGCTCTTTTTACTGACAACTTTTTCAAGAATATTCTTTATTATATGAAATCTTTGTAGTTTTGAGGAACGTGGGTTATGCTTTAACTTGTTGTTGATATTTTTATTGTTGTTTCAGAAACTGAAATCTTGAAGAAGCTTGAGAATTTGTACAATACATGGCAGAAGCGCAGTGCCCAGATTACTCAGCCAGTCAGTGTGAGTGTTCATAGGGCATATACATTTTAATCAATAGTCAAATGTTCATCATCTTATCAATATTTTGTCAGTTTGAACAAATCTATTGAAATTGCTTTTGATTTGAGTTGATTTATTTGGCAAACTACAAGGAAAATACATGCAAATACATACAAAATAGACAAATACACCTAAAACAGCAAGTAAAGAAATCTGTAAGCCAAGGATAGCACAAAAGAAGTCAAAAACTTATTTCCATTGTAGTCCTCAGTTTAGAATCAATTGTTGCCTATTCTTTTTCAGCTTGACACTCTAGACCTCCTGAAGCAGTCCTCCCGTCTTGTTCACTACTGTGCCACCCCTCTGCTATTCAGCCCCGCCTGGCGCCATTGTGTCATGAATGATATGCCGGAGGATGCAGTCTCACACAGCCCCACCCATTCATCTGGAGGGATGGTAGCTGAGGAGGCGTGGCACATGGATCTCCGATCATCCTTTTTACAGCAATATGTCCAGTTCTTGCAGAAGTTGGGGTTGACTCCGATCGAGACAAAAGTGTCCTCCCCAAGACAAACGTATGTGTACAAAAGAAATGGTTCTGTCTTTGAACACATTGTAAAACCTTGACTTAGTACGTTTGTTCTCTCTATCATAACTTCTGCCTCTAAACTGTACATGCCTGTTAATAACCACCACAGTTTCAGTATGCAGTGA
Source organism: Pisaster brevispinus (assembly GCA_023634235.1). Lineage (NCBI taxonomy): Eukaryota > Metazoa > Echinodermata > Asteroidea > Forcipulatida > Asteriidae > Pisaster > Pisaster brevispinus. The sequence goes on along the minus strand of JAMKCF010000029.1, from coordinate 1,861,733 downwards.
ATCATGACATGTGTCTGTAAGAAACTTCTGGTGTGTATCTGTCCTCTTGTTCAGCCAACACTTATTATGGCGTGTCATGGCCGAGCGGTTTAGTTCATCGGACCCAAGCTCTAGCGTTGTCAGCAGCAGAGTGTGGGTTCGAATCCCGGTAACGACACTTCTGTCCTTGAGCAATGCACTTAACCATAATTGCTCCGTAAAAAGTTGGGAAGGTAGTGCACTCTGCTCTACCAACCAGGCTCCTAGTTGATGATACCCTTGCCTACAACCTTACGGACTGTGAAGGGGGTTACCCTGTTTCAGCCCCAGGAGAAGGTGGCAACGTACTGGTGACGATTGATCTGGGCCGACAGCCCAAATCAGTTAAGTGTAGCCCTTACCTTGAAGTGGCCGTTCGACCTTGTGTGTTGGGCGATATCTCTATAAAAAAAGATTTAAAAACAAAAACTACAGGACAGTGTTGAAGTTGAGACCATGTGGTTCAAGATCGAGATCAAGCCTTCAGCTTGTTTAAGACTAAGACCAAGCCTTCTCAGACTGTGACTAAGACCAGCTTGTTCAAGTCAAGGCCAAGACCAAGCCCTCTCAGACCCAGACCAGCTTGTTCAAGACCAAGACCAGCCCTTCCGAGACCAAACCTTTGGTGGCCAAGTCGAAACAGACAAAATAAAAGTCTCAAGGCAGACTGGGTCTTGGGACCTTCTACACTGCTACAAGACCGGTCATTTCTATAATGGCATACTTGAGACCCAAAGTCACAACTGTATTGAGTAATTTCTATTTTCATTTTAACATCATTTTTATTAAACATTTTTTTGTTCAGGATAAAAACTGTGAGGCTTAAAGATGGTGGTAGGAACCATAGTCCAGTCCACAGGAAGTCCCTGGGTATGTCTGCGTCTCAATATTTGCAGGTCTCTGTTGCTGGTGGGATCATTCTGATCGAACTCTCATATCAGGTAAATGTCGGTAGTTAACAACAACTCTTAACTGTTTTCTTTTCTTTCTTATTTTGGGAAATGTAACCATTATTGTTTTCCTTTTCCAATTTTAACGCCAGCATGCATACTTCTGTGTACGTATCTATGCGTTTGAGAGTTCCAGAGTGCCAGGGGTGGACATCAACCAACAAGTAAGTGTTTCATCTAAATTGTTCCTCACAGAGTATCCCTCTATCATGCTTTCTTCATTGATGTTATGATGGAGATTTGTTATAAGAAAACGTTCTGTACACAGAGCTGGATGATTACGATTCAATTCTTACTTCTTCCTGTAGATTTCTTGTGAAATTCAAATCACTATTTTGAGTTTAAGACTGGGAAAATTATCTCAATGTTTTACTCCATTGTATGTTTAATTTTTTTAATTAAAAACGACTTGATTGAAAAATCTACTCCAAACATTATTTAACTCTCAGAGAGCTGATTGGCTAACTTTATGAATACCATTTATCCCTTAATCATTGTGATTGGTCAATGCATGGAGGGGTAAACCTTAATAGATTGATCGATTATAATCCTGACTGTTTCTTCATCTGGTCACAGCTTGCCATGTTATTCACGGATAATTGTGACAGACACAAGGATCTGATCCACATTCACTCCTTTGCTCATGACTTCCACCTGCGTACCATCCAATCTTACTTCCATCGTCCTGAGATGGGCTTCAAGTCACACTACCATGTTACAAGGTTCCTGGCTGATTTTGTCAAGTTCTTTACACCGAGGCCCAAGTTTTGCCGCAACCATATCCACCAGGGTAAGTATCTTAGAGAGTTTTGCGGAAGCATCACGTAAAAGTTGAATTGTAATAGTTAAATTACATGAAACAAGCTTTGATTTACAAAAAATGTTAATTACCATTAACATTTGTTCGCCCCAAATTGAACATAAAAAGATGAACACAGCAATAATTCCCATTTAACCCCGGTCACAGCAACAATGGCCGAACATCACTGGACGGGAATCAGCTGTCATAGAGAGCTAGATGGGCTACCAAAATTTACCCAAACTATTAAGCATGCATTGTGTAACATACAGTTGAAGTCATTGACTGTATTATGACTGTGTCATCATAAACTGCGTGAAAATAAATGAAATAAAGAGCAGATTGAGCAGAATCTTTCTACACTTTGACAAACTAAATAAGATGACAAAAATAGACAGGAATTTGACATTTTCAGATGTTTATTTTGTGTTTACAGGAACTCAACTATATTTTGCCAATTGAATAAATAATTTCAGCAGTAATTTCTGTAAAGCATTTCATTGAAACTCTTCCCCATTGATAACATTTTTTCAGAGCATCAGGGATTCTTGAGTCACAACACCCCCGCCCCTCTGCTGTATCAATACCTCATGGACCACCCTCCACCAAGTATGAAGAAACTCAGTATGACCAATGGCTCCATCAACCCCCAAGATGTCTCAGACAATGAAGATGAAGAATATGCAGTTGTCAACCTCATACCCCGCTCTGCTGTCTATAAAGACAATAAAGGTGAACACACTACTCACCCCTGGTTCACCCCTACTCACCCCTGGTTCTATGTTAACCCCCATCCAAGCTGGTTAGCTAAATGAAGTCAAGTTTTTTGTTGTTGCTTGGAATCTGTTAAGAACCTACTCTTTGTAAAATTGTCAATGATTTGACCATTCATTTGAAACCATTCAACTGAGCAGGTCCCGAATTCATAGAGAGCTGCTGAAGCAGAAAATATTGCTGCTTGGCAGAAATGAGCAGGATACCAGTCACATATGGTACACGTGACATGTAATTTTGGCTGGTACCCTTATTCTGGTAAGCATAATTTTGATGTGCTTAGTTACTTTTGTGCTTAAGCAGATCCATGAAATTGCACCCAATTTGTGTATGGTGGCACAACTGTACACAGAGCTAACTGTGTACTTGTGTGTAGGTCCATCCGCATTTTATAATATTTTAAACTAGCATCGCTTGTGTATCATTCAAAACAACAGTGGATGATATTCACTGGTCAGACAGTAGGAGGGTTGACTGAGTAATTTGAAGACATTTTTACCACTCGCATGAAACCATATTATAGGCTGGTATAGTTTATTCAGGAGCTTTGGGAGCTTTGTTTCTTTTAGGCAATCCTTCATAATCTTACCCTCCCCTGTATTTTAATTGCTCTTTTTGTATCTTTTAGTGTTTTTACTAATGTGCATTATTGTTACTTTTTATCTGCTGAGAAATGAAATCAATATGAATATGTAACATTGCTAGGTAATTGGTGCCATGATGAGCTAGACCGCAGCGTAATCATCTGCCGCAGTGAGAGCCAGAGTCAGACTCGACCCAACTCTCCTACTCCAACGACTCCTGAACCGCCCACAACAAATGTCCCCCAGGATCAGTCCTTGGGAGTAGACACCAACCCTAACCTACTAAATCTCTGCTTCTATGTGATTGTGACCAGTAAGAGAGATCTGTATCCAATCCAGCATGGCTGGAAGAGTAAAACGCCCTTTGTCAACAGCCCTCATACTGGTGGAGTCCCGCCCAGTGAAAGTAAGTTTGAAAGAAAGGTAGTCACTCAAGACTTGTAATGACCTGTCACGCTTGGCTTCATCTAGTTTATGTTCAATATCTTTTTAAAGACCTCAAGTTTTTTGTACCATACAAATGCTGTTGCTGTTGGTTACAAAATTTAAAGGGCCAGTCTGGTATTGTTTTTTTAACTAGTAAAGTAGTCCACTTGGTTTAAAGAGATACAAGAAGTCTAATTTGGCTTTGCCCTAAACCGATGTAGAATAAAATTGCATACTCAGTTCTGTCCAAACTCTGGAGTTGATGTCTTTAAAACTAGAGACATCCAAGGAACTACATCATGAATCTATTCCACAAATACTTCATCAAAAATCATGCTTTTTTGAGGAAAAGGAAAAATTTTCAACAGTTCTATTATGTTTTGTAGGTTTTGTATGTTTCTCAGCGTATTGGAAGACTTGTGGGTAACACCAGTTAACGCCAGTGTTCTTAGTAATGTGGGCATGCTCAGAACTACTTAAACAATGGAAAATTACTTGGTATGTTTGCTGCCACTTAGCATTCTAAAGTCTACCACTAGATCAGTACAATTTTTATAACAAGTAAGGCTGGAAATCCGTGTGTTCATTCTGCGTTGTGGGTAATATGTAGTGTGCAAGTGTAAAAATGAAAGTACATGCAGAGCAACACACATTATTCCATGTATCTATCTTATGTCCTGCATTATCCATAAAAACTGTGTCCATTACTTAGGTTGAACCATGGAAACTTCCACTCGTGTACCGGCAACGCACAAGTTTCAGCCAATGCCAGGTCTTCTTTTGACCTTAGTGAGGGCGCTGTTTGGGCTTTTGACGTCACATGCAAGGGGTCTATTGCTTGGTGTGTATTTTCATTTGAAAGGATTGTACACTAGGCATTACGTACAGCGCATGACAGATCATAGATTTCTGGCCTTAGGTTAATGAATCCAGTGGCTAATTTGATCCAATTCTTGGCTTGATGTCTTCTAGATACACGTAGTTACAAACTTTTGAAGGAAGAGGTGCAGCATGCCAAGGAAAGAATCGTCACAACCGTACGTCAGGCTGCCAATAACTGCAGACGAGATACTTTATGGGATCAGTTACTACAGGGAGAAACACTAGAAGAAGGTGGAGCCTCTTCATCAGCTGCCAGCAAAAAGACACGAAGGAAAGAAGGAGATGACGTTAAAGATGTAAGAAAAGTGTTTTAGGTTTTGTTTAACTTTGTTGGGTTCCCAATGTTCCTAATAGCCATAATTGTGTAAACACGAAAAGGACCCAGAACATTTTCCTGAATTGATTAAGTTACACTGAGTCAGTTAGTGGGAGGAACATCATTTACCTCTGTGGTGTGTCATGGTTGAGCAGTTTAGCGCACTGGACTCCATTCTGGTCATGGCACTTGTGTCGTTGAGCAAGACACTTAACCATTATTGCTTCACCCTTTGGATGGAGCGTTAAGCCGTAGGTCTCGTGTGTTGTGTAATGCATGTAAAAGAATGCAGCACACTACTCCATAAGAGAAGGGGTTTGTCAGGGTAGGTCCGGCATGGTTGGCAGCAGATTACGCCAATTCACCATGTCAACCCTCACAAAGAGCTGTTTTTACTTTATATCTAAACTTTCCTACTCCGATTAGATTGGAATGCCTCTCCCCACGCTCATAATAACAATTAGGATTATTGTACAGAGTCAATATACACCAGGCATTTGGATTTGGGGGGAATTTGTCTTGATGTTTTTAACGTCTGTTCTCTTGACTTGACAGGAGCTTTCTAGTAGGTTACCTCTGGACAGGTTAGCTTCACAGAATCGTCCAATACCTTCAGAGATAATCTTCCACTGTCAAAAGGTGGATTTTTAGTAATGAAAATGGTTATATTTACAACAGGGACTGGATGCTTACTAATGCTGTTAACACATTTCAAGGTTTTGCTGACTGAGAAGAAAATTAGGGTTGGGTGTTGTTTCGGCAGAGACACGCATTAAAGACTAAGTACAGCTTTGGTTCATGGGAAAAATAGAGTTTAGAAAGCCTTCAGAGTAACTTGAAATCACCAGAATTAAATCTAGAGGCAACTTATAGAGTATTAAAACATAAGGAATCATGTTTTCATTTTCAGTGTTTTTTAGAAGAGATAAAAAATAGGTTACATTTCTTGAAGACAAGATGGTTGTTGTAAAACCAATGCTGTATTGTCCTTTTTGAGGTGTGTTTGTTTGAGGTTGTTGAGGATTTCATGTTTCTATGGCTCGTCCAACTAAAATATTTGACAAGGATCCCACAAAGGGATATAAATGGCAATCAGTTTTAAATATTTCACTTCCCAAAAACTTAAACTAAAACAAAACCAATCTATAAAAATAAAAAACAAAATGTTCTAACTTTGCAAAGTTAAAACAACATATTTATACTTGAGTTATTTCCATGCCAGATTCTGTTCTCTGCAGAAATGCAAATACATTTGTATCAAATAGTTGTCAGTGTTTTTAGTGCAATTTATTGTTTTGAAATCAACAGTTTTTACAATTTTGGTTGTAGGTTTTTGTTTCTGTATGCCATACTCTGTTCATGTTTGTTTCTCAGTTTTTATAGTATACACAAATTCAATCTTTGGTGCTGTGGGCTGCATATAGTTATATTGATTGGTTTGGATTTCTCTAACCTACCCAATGGTGGTGTAATTTTATGTGTCCATGAAGTGTAGGAATTTTCAGAGAAACTAAAGCCATGTCTAAATTGACAGCTTCACAATGGCTATGGCTAGATAGTATTGCTCCTGCCGATAGCCATAGATGAAGCTGCTTGATTTGGACATGGCGAGATTCAAATGACCTTTGACCCTGTCTCTGAAGGGTTTGTTTAACGTAAAAATTAATGCCTTATGGTTTGCGCTTATCTAAAAGGTATGTTTTGGAGTGTAACGGATTGATTGCTTGAAAGTTGTTTTGAGAATGCTATCTGTGTATTAATGGCCAGAAACATAACAAAATTGAAATCATGCATAAGAAATTAACATAGAATACACACTTCCAATTATCTGTTGTTCTACCTCATAACAGTGATATACTACTTTTGTTGTGCTGCGATGGCAAGTGAAATTGTTTTCTGCTCAATACAGTATAGCTGCAACAAACCCATAAGAACTACTCTGAGTATAATAAAACAGGATAGGCTAACTTTAAATTCTTAACCAGGCCTGTGATTGGTCAGGTTTTTTCCTGATTTCAGGATCTGTTCATTAATCGCACTTCGCCTTTGGTCTTTGCCTTGGTGCCCCTTCAGAAGTTTCCAACAGACTTGAACATTCCTCTATGGAAGTGCCCTTTCAAAAATGTAGCGGCCTTGCCCTTTAAAATTAGCAATTCCAACCCTGAGACCATAATTCCTCTCAAAGTTCAGTGGGTTTAGCTTCTGACCAGAAGGAGGCTTTTAGGTCATCTTTGTACAATCACACCCCTGTCTGAGCAGTAGATTTATGCGCAGATCTTTAAAAACTAAACCCACTAGTTATTTATGCACTGTGGCAGTGATGAAGCATCAAAGACTGTTGAATGAACTATGCATGCTAACTTGTTAAACTCTTGTGAGGTGTATTTAAAGGTTGGGGCAGGAGTGTTTAATAACCTTTAGATTTTAAACCATCTGTTTTGCATAAAGTTCTTTTGCAAACTGGATGAGTACACTTCTTAGTGAAGTATCATGAACCTTGTAAAATGGACACATGCACATTTTCTTTTGAAAAGATAAACACAAGTTGATATAAAATACTGCATTATGAATTTTGTGTTTTTGAGTTTTCCTACAAAAAAAGTATAAATGTAGTTTAAACAGATTAACCCCCAACACCCAAGTGTCTCTGGCTTGAGACCAAGCCATACCCTCTAAAATACTCCACTCCGTGGTGACTCAACACCCAAATGGTTAGAGTCTGATAAGATTCAATGATAAGCAATTGTTTTTTGGTCGTGTAGTACAAAGTCGCACAACTTCATGAAGAGGAATTTTGACTGTTTGGGTTCAATTGAGTGGTGGTTGATGATTGGAGTCCACTGTCAAACTCTTCTTACTTTTCACAATAAAATTTGTAAAATTTAAATAACAGAAGAAAAAAATAAATGAAAAAAATGTGTCATTTGAAAACCAGGCATCTGTTCATTTTCAAACACCATTTAGTACTCTGTCAATGTTTAAGTGCATTCACCACATGGTATCCTGGTTACTGCATCACATCAAACCCAAATGTTGAGTGACAATCACAATAAGGTTTAAAAATGGAAGTAAAACCCAAAAAATTGAGTGAATTTTGAATTCTTCTAAATAACTTTGAATAATTAATACTTTGCTTGTCTTTTTCCATCAGCCAAGCGCACTTCGCATGACGTACCCAGAGTTCAAAGTACTTTTGGACACGGTTCACCAAGTGCCCCTCAGCCACATGGATGAGAGACTTGTACCCCTGCTCAGCAATGGTATCTCCTGGTACGAGGGCTTACTCAGGTTCCTTAGGTCAAAGTTCAGCCACATGACTCGGTAATTATTCTCATTGCGTAGTGTAATTAAGGTTATATTTCATCATGGTTTTAGATTTTTGCAAACTCCATCCAACCTAGAAGCACTTCATAAAGTTAGATGAACGGAACAACAGAAAACGGCTTGTGTTTTGAGGGCGGGAATATTGAACAAGTTGTCTCAGCTGTGGCAATCAAAATAAGTGTTGACCTCATGCATGACGCAGAACCCTCCTCTGCACAATGCGCATCCACCATTTCCACCGATTTGGGAGTCATTTCCTGTGTGTAAATTTTGACTCCCAAAATGGCACTGTGCGTCACGCGTCATGCACGAGGTCAATCATGTCAATAGGTGGATTGGGGTGTTAGATTTCTTGACTTTGACAAAATTTCAGTGTTTGAGGCTTGCACATACTCACTGCCTTAACTATTGTTGTTCTTGTTCTTGGCATAGATTCTTCACCAGTGAGGACAACCTTGTGACTCACTTGGCCTTGGTCAACCCCAACCACATTGATATGATGGTGCTACTCACTGTTGACAAGCAAGCAAATATGTCTGTAAGTGTCTAACCTCACAGTGGCTACATGCTCCTGAATTCTTTCCTCTTAGACCCAGAAAGCTCTGTGTATGCATTGCTTTATCTAAAACTAAAATCATATTGCTCTCAATCCGTAATGCACTAAATGCATCATTTGAACTCTGTGCGCTATGATATAATCTAGTAAGATTTGTGGTGAAACACCCTGACTGATAATAGAGATTCATGCATTATGGCGGAGTGGTTTAGTGCACCAGACTCAAGCTCTGGTGTTTCTGATCAGCAAAGTGTCTGAGATCATTGTACTGAGCCTCTATTTTTACCAATAAGTGCAGAGTGCTATTAAGCAACTTCAGCTAATGCAATGGTCGCAGGTTGTGGCGACAACATTAAAGAATGGGCCAATTCAGTGATCCAATTCATAGCTGCTGCTGAAGCCATCAATTCAGACATGGCGGAACAACCATCTACCCAGGGCTCAAAATTAACACTGGACCACAGCCGGCTGAGGCCAGTGATTTTAGCATCGGGCCAGTAAACTTACAACCGTACAAGTCCAGCGGTCTTGTGTGTTTTTTTATTATAATACCTAACTGCATTTTTTATTTAAACTGATAAATACAAATATCTTTCAATTCCGTTGAGTATTGAAGTATTACCCATAAGAAAAATGAGGTAAATCTTCTCTTAATGCTTGTTCCAAAAACAGCTCAAATGTGAAACTGTGTAGATAGTGTTCTTCTCATTTTGATTCCGGTCTTGTAACAAATTTTCTGGTCCAGTAAACGTTTTGAGCTACAAGCCCTGCAGTCTTGTGGATTGTTTCCCCAAATTCGAGCCCTGCTTACCTTTGAACCAATAAACACTTTCTTGACATTCGGTCAATCACCAAATAGTGACCAAATGTCAGAAAGGGATACAGCTAATCAGTCCATAGAACTAGTAGGTATGAATGAACTTACTTTTCTCAAAATTGATATGAACAATAGAGTACCTTTATGATCAATCTGTTTGTTTGTTTCACTCTCTTTTAGGAGTTAGTCGCAATATTTCGTGAGGAGCCACAAGGGTCATCGAGTGACTCAGAGGCCCAGGGACAACAAGCCCTGGCCACTCAACGTCAGATGGAAATCGTCATCGATGCTGTTACTTATTATATGTGGACAACTATTATATGAATGAACAGGATTGCTTCACGAAATAGTCACTGTATCAAGGGGAATAGTTGACACTGATTTTACCTATGACATGAGGGGCCGGTGTCACAATAACTGTTTATCAATCTTAATTGCTAAGCAAAGTGTGATGTCACGATACAAATCACTACGGCAATATTAACAACTATCTTTAGATGAATCTCAGTGCTTTGTGAAATCGGCCCCAGGACAAGTATTCTCTGAATGGACATGATTGCCTCAAAAAGTAGTCAAGGAGAAAAGTCTGTAGTGCTGTTAAAAGATTGTTTTAATGCACTACAGCATTTCATGAAACAGTCTCTGACTCGAGAGAAATACTGATCCTTCTTGCTGTAATGTCTTTGTATACTACTGTTTTATGAAGTCTTGTCTTAAGCGATCATGTGATGACTGTTTGCAGTTGGTTTGACATAGGAAGGTTTCTTTTGCAAAACAGTCATTTTCATAAAATAACTTTTTAAAGAAGATTTTCGTAAGATGAGGGTTTTTGAAAATGACCCAGTTACTGCATATGTGCTTGCACTGGCCATATCATAGCTATGGCCAGCACATGCAGTAACTGGGTGAGAGTTCATAATTCCATGTACAGCTACAGGCCTGATATTATCATGATAAAAGTCCCCCTTTAAGGTACATAAGATAGGATTATTTGTCCATGTTGTTTTTTTGCAGAGAGAGTATATTCTTTGATTTCAATATGGTCTTACAAATACTGAAGCAGAACAGTTCATAAAACAGAAGAGAGTGACCTGTCATGATTGAGGTTGTTTATGCACACAAAAACAACAAGATGACCTCGGTGCAAGTTTGGAATCTGTAGTCCTCCCCTCTTTCACTATACGTTGAAACTTGGCTCGGATGCAGTAGCGTCACCAGAGGGGGGGGGGGGGCAGGGGGGCCTGCGGCTCCCCCCCGCTCAGAACCCTTGCCCCCCCCCCCCCCATATGAAATCACAGAAAAGTATATTCTTACAATATATAAATCGTTTAAGGCTGCATAAAATGCTGCTGTAAAAAGGAAAACTTTTATTCATATCAGTATGTGGACTATAACGCAGTCATGACAAATGCATGGAAACGCGCGCGCGATCGTATTGGCGGAAAAAATATGTTGTGGTTTTGCGGTTACAGAGAGTGCAGGAAGTCACTAAGTTCAGTTTAATACGTGGCGGTCTGAACGCAGACGAATAGCTCCGTTAACACAACGTAGTCAGATGCACAACAGAGAGATTTAAACAGCAAAATGGCCAGCGAAAAAGGTAGCTTAGACCATTTCTTCTCCATATCAAAGCCCCCGCTTGCCTCGTGCTCCAACACCTAAGAGGCAGAGCAAGGAAAAATATACAGAAGATTCTGATTCTGATGTGGCGGGTACCATCAGAGTATTGCATGGACTCTGCATCCGAGGATTCCGCCGAGGAGAATTTCGAAGAAGATGTATCCGTTAGTAAGACTGGGAGCGCTAGTAGCACAATTGCCCTAATTTGAGAATGCCGTTTACAACTCTAAATTGATACTTGGTAATCACTGTTGGTAATTTAATCCTTGTATACAGTCGAAAAGTTTTATCTTATAAAAATGACAAGTTCTCTAAGATTTGGTTGTTTTCGCAATCTTTTGTACCTGCAAACTATGTAGACTGTTTTAGAACTGCATTGGTGTGTATCAACTATCAGTTAACATATTTAATGATAATCTTGCACTTCTTTGGCCCCCCCCCCCCAAATTTAATCTTTGCCCCCACTTGCCCCCCCAAATGAAAATGTCTAGTTACGCCACTGCTCGGATGAAGTCTGATTCTACAATAGATCGAATCTCCTGTAGATCATAAACACCTGTTGACTTGTTGTCGTCATCTTGGATTCTAGCAGAGGCTGATTTATGCCTCCGGTAGAATGAAACTTTACTTTGCATGAACGTAGTATAGCCGGTAGGATATTTCATTCTCTTCATCATGTTGAGGAACTTCCCAGCACTTTGTAGATAGTACACTTTATTAAGGAGAGCGGAATTAGACATGTTGAGGGTACTATACTTTGACAACCAGTCTTGCAACAGTTGTGAATCCAGCACATGCTTCCACGGAATGTCGTCTTTTGATTTGATGGGCTTCCCCTTGTTAACGTAGTACATAAATTGTGAGACAACTTGGCACTTTTCTCTAGGATGGTTGGAGTTTGCTAGACATGAGCTATTAGATTTTAGAAAGATCTGGAGCTCTTCAAAGTATTTCACATCGTAAGATTTGTTCATGTCATGATTATATTAGCCTTTCGTCTCATCTCACCCTTTGGAGAGGGTCATTTCTTTTCTCTCATGATGACCTTTTTACGGACAGGGTCAGGGGAACTTGTCACTTTTGGAACTTGTTCAGCCAATTCATTCTTGTATTTTTCTTCTTCCGAAGATCCTGGGATGTACATGTCGTCGCTTGATGCTGAGTTGTCACTAGACGCTGAGTCGTCACTAGATGGTGAGTCGCCATTGGATGCTACATTTTTAGACTTAGAAAAGGAGCCAGTGTTTTCCTGGTCTGGTCAGGAAAAGAACTGTCTACTATATGTCGATGAATGGCCTGTGCTACCGTTGGTATTATCATCATCACTGGAAAATTGACCTTGATCCGAATCAGTACCGTCACCCTCGTCTTCACTAGACTGAATAAACATGATCTTGCTAGGCCTGCGTACTGATTTCTTGGCATCGACTAGTGTGGTTTTATGTACTTTGCGTACATGACTGTACACGTTTCTGTACGGTGTCCCATGTCGACAGTTGAAAGGGACGGTGTACCCCCTTTTCGCACTCTTTGTCCTTTTTTGGTGCTTGTCTGCAATGGTTTTTGAGTCGCCTTCATGGGGTCTTCACCTGTGGCATTTTCCTCATGACGACTTAAGGTTGGTCACGGTTTGTCCCACGGGTGAGTAGAAAGTGGCCTGAAGTACGCCTTTCATCGGATGATGAACTGCTGGATTCGCGATTGACACTGTCATTGCTGTTACTCTTTAGTGGAGTGTGATTATCTGTGCTGAATCTTCCCTTCTTTCGTGGGGGTTGTGTGTCTGAACTACTGGAACTACTGGAACTGCTGGATTCACTACGGACACTGCTCTCACTCCTAAGTGGAGTAGGATCATCTGTGCTGGATCTCTCTTTATGTTGTGGGGGTTGTCTGTCTGAACTACTGGACTCGCTATGGACACTGCCTCTGCCCTCACTCTTTTGTGGAGTGATACTGTCTGTGCTGGATCTCTCTTTATGTTGTGGGGGTTGTCTGTCTGAACTACTGGACTCGCTATGGACACTGTCACTGCCCTCGCTCTTTTGTGGAGTGATACTGTCTGTGCTGGATCTCTCTTTATGTTGTGGGGTTTGTTTGTCAGGGATGGAGCTCTCTCTGGTGATGCCCACCTTGTTTGGTTTGAGGCGGTGACGACTGTGATCGTCCGACCTAGATCTTTTTCTGGCGCTGTTATGCGTTTGCCTTTTCAGATATTTAAACTGACTTTCATCAGCAGATGAGCTACTGGATTCGCGGTTGACACTGACAGATCTAACTTTCTGTCGTGGGGGTTGTTCGTCTGAGCTGCTGAACTCGTTTTGGACAATGCCAACACTAACACTCTTTTGTGGCCTGAGGCTATCAGTTTTTGATCTCCCCGAGACGTTGCCATCCTTTCCTGATACCGTTTCAGATCTCTCTTTCTGTTGTAAGGGTTGTTTGTCAGGGATGGATCTGCCTTTGCTGGTGCTTGCCTTGTGTGGTTTGACACGGCGAGTGTGGTCGTCGAGACTATTTTTTGTGCACGCTTTCTCTCGTGGTGGTCGTTTGTCAGGGATGGAGCTCTCTTTGCTGGTGCCTTCCTTGTGTGGTTTGACACGGCGAGTGTGGTCGTCGAGACTACATCTCTTCTTTGTGCACGCTTTCTCTCGTGGTGGTCTCTTTTCGAAGCTTTCTGCTTTTTGCTTTTTGGGATATTCAAACTGACTTTCATCAGCAGATGTGCTACTGGATTCTCGGTTAACACTGACAGATCTAACTTTCTGTCGTGGGGGTTGTTCCTCTGAGCTGCTGGACTTGTATTGGACAATGCCAACACTAACACTCATTTGTGGCCTGAGGCTATCAGTTTTTGGTCTCCACCAGACGTTGCCATCCTTTCCTGATACCGTTTGGTGTCGATGCTCATCGCCTGCGGAATTGTGGGGGAACTGTCAGATAACTTCGATTTCAGTTTCTTTCCAAATTGGTGCTTGTCGGGTCTGGATCTTTTTCTGGTGGTGCCTACCCGATGTGCTTTGTGATCGCCGGAGGGGGATCTCTTTTGGGTTATTTGTTGTATTCTTTGCGTTAAGGGATTTTCATGAGCAGATGGGCTACTGGATTCGCGGTTGACACTTACAGATCTCTGTCGTGGGGATTGTTCGTCTGAGCTGGTGGATCCGTATTGGACAATGCCAATGAGATTATCAGTCACGGATCTAGCTCGAGGACTACCTTCGGGTGAAATGCTGGCGAACAGATCAGGTGTTGCTGCTCTTGACATGCTTCGCTTTTATGGATCTGTTTTGTGGGAAGAGTTGGGAAAGTTGTTTGGGGGGTCATTAAAATACAACAAGAAGTATTGTTTTTACAGTGCGATTCAGAAGAACACATTATTAAGGTTACATAAAACAAGAAAAATACACTGATTATTTTCACGTCTGAGTTGTTTACAAAAATGTACTTGCATGGTGATGTTTGATTGTATGCTGACCATCTATCTGTATGCATAAGTTTTGTTTTTAAAATACTGACAAAATTTAAAGTAGCTTCATATGTCTTGTTCAAATTAAAAAGCATTATATCTATCGAAAAACATAAATTTAAATAATTAAAAAAATTTCATCCCTAAACCATCTCTTTTTTTGCGGTCGCCGAGCTCTTGAAAGGGTAATTTATTACTCTGCCTTGTACTTTAAAAACTTTTTTTTTTTAATGGGTCTGTTTTGTTTTGTTTTGTTTTGTTTTTTTTTTTTTTTTTGGGGGGGGTCTTTAAAATACGACAAGAAGTATTGTTTTTACAGGGCGATTCAGAAGAACACAAACCAACACAGTGTAAGGATGCGAGATCACCCTTTCTTGTGTACATTGTTTGATGTAGTCATTTTGATTTGTAGTCATTTTAATTAGGGAATACCCTAACTCTATCGGGCTGGAATAATTATGTACAACTAAAAACCATGTGACAGTAAATAAGAGTATTATGTTAACCTTAAATCTACCTATGTATACAAATACATATAAAAGTTATTTTTTAGTCATAAATTTTCCTGAATTTTGCTTCAGTGCTTGAGGTATTTCTCACTTCTAAAATTTGGAAGTTTCAGCAATAAATGAAGGTGCACCTGTTGTGTTTGGCTACAATGGCTGCACCTGTTTGTTGAAAGTGTACATATATTCCTAAAAATGATTTTTGTAATAAAAACGGAAAAACTAGTTAAGGTGAGGACATGAAATATACCAGTCCTTTCATTTAACTCATTGAGCTGAGGTTTGGGACATTATCAGTCCATGTTATTCTCTATATCTTTGGGACATTGACCCAACACAGCATGGTGATGACAGAAGGTCATAAACAAAATTGTGTTTTGAGAAAACCTGAGTTGGAAAGTTTGATCATTTCTCAAACAATTGTTGCTCAATGTGGTAATTATACAGTATGGGAATAAAAAAGCATGACTTGACAGTTGATCTGTAATGTGGATTTTACAGTTATGCATTATTGTTGAAAATGTACTTTTAAACACCTCTGCTTTGGGAAATGTTGGTTAAGCTTGCCCAGCTGAAGGAAGTAAATGGCATAGGCGGGCATGGAATTTCATCTTTGAGAGGACAAGGCCGTTTTCATTTTGCAAAGGGCACTTACATTGGAAAATATTATGCAAGTCTATGAGAATTTTTTGAAGGGGCACCAAAGCCAAGACCAGGGCACAGAGGCCATGATCTTTGTGGGCTCCATAATTCCAGGCCTGCATGTCCTTCTGCCAGGCATCCTCCAATTTTTATTATATAATGATTGTGCTATGCAATTTGACACACAGATAGAACACCAAGAGGGTTTGTAGACTAAACAAAATTAATCAATAAAAAAATGCAAAAAGGAAAGTTAAACTGTTTCTTACTTTATTGGGGGACAAGTGACATAATGACATACGTCGATTCATTCAAAAAAATTCAGACCGTTTTGTAAGTATTTAAATTTGACAAATATTGCTTTACTTTTATTGCTTAATAAGTAACGCATAGGGACCTCACGGTGATATGCGCTTTATTAGAGTGGTTTATTATTATTATTTACTGATTGATTTGCAAGGAGGAAACTATTGACAATTAATGTACACTCAGTAGAGCATTCACACAGACTGGGCTCCTTTAATCACTTTATGAATTTAAAGTATTTGTCTTTTTGTACTTGTGGCATTTCACAATTTATTTTATCTTCTAAATGACCAATTTTGGTTTCGAGTATTAAAAAGGGACTTTTAAGAACAAACATTTTCACAACATTGTCTCAATTATTCTTTTAACTATCCTACCCTGTCCAGAACACACTCCGCCCAGAACACACTCCGCCCAGAACACACTCCGCCCAGAACACACACTCTGTCCAGAACACACTCCGTAGAAATACTTGCCTTATTATACAATTCAAGTTCACTAGTGACAGCGTATAAACAATGGAGAAACTATTGATAAGGCGAACACATTTGTAATAGCATTATACTTTATGAAGACATTGATCTTACAATAATTTGGTGCTGTGATTTAAATTTGCAACAATTAACCTTGAAGGGGAGCCAAAATTGACGGAATACAGAAAATAATATTCTTATCCTCTCCCACTCCCCCCCCCCCCCCCCCGAAAAGCAGTGTTTCAATAAGGGAATAAAAGAGTGGTGACGAGTTCTTAAACGGCCGTTTAAAACCGGCAGGGTCGTGGCAACCTAGAACTATGAGGTTTGTTCGATAGCGGAGGCGATAGCGGAACATAGTTCATAGGAGCCCACAGGAGTATGAGCCCAGCTTTATTTGAGGTTGGATTTGCCTGACTAGAGTAACCAACACTTCAATGCACACAATTTGCATACATACATATCCTTTGATTTGAAAATGGCTCATTGGCTGACATTTTTTTATTCTAACTGACATTTTTCTTCTGTGTACAAGCACCGTTTAAACACTTGTTTGCAATGATCGTAACCTTGATGGTCGACGGTTACTAATTATAATCATAAAACAAATGTACATATTTTACATATTTTAAGCTTGATGCAGAAAGAGTTTAGCACAAAGAGACCCCTTATGTTCAGTCAACCTATGCTTTGATTTGTATATGTCATTCTTCTGACGGGCACATTCCCAGGAAGGAAGTCGAAAAGGAAATAATGGAACATCATATTAATTGTCAATCAAGAAAGACATATATGTGAAGAACTGTACTCTACATTTTGCTGCATTTTATTGCATTTATTGTCGACATGTATCATACCAATACAGAGAGTGACTGTCAAGATGAGGTAACATAGCTTTTTCAACCCTGAGGGAGCTGTGCGCACACTCTTAGCAACCAATGCTTTTGGACTGGGGTTGATGTTTGTCATATTTTGAACACCAAGTGAAATTGATGAAAGTGGAAGAGTTGGGCGAGATGAGCAACATCCATGGTCTTTCAATTGCCATAAACTATCTAAGACACAGAGAATCAGATGAAAACTGCATTGCACCCAACAATGTAGAAGAGCTGTCGTAGGCTCAGCCGCTCACAAAAGTACTATGTAATAACTGTGCACTTTAAATGCTGCTGTGGAAAAGCCTGTGATGAGCGACTAGTGGTACGCACTGCGACTGATGTCGAAATCGTGACTATTTATTGCTTAGTCGAGTTACTCGGTAAATTGAGCCACCACAACTACAAAAATAGACTTCCTGCTTGCTGAACCAATTGTGTCACTCACAGTCACGACTATTCACGACAACATAATTTACCTACGAAACACAACCAGACTGAGACATCAGTAGGCCTGGGCGACTAGTGAAATTTACTACTCGACTAGTCGCACCTCAAATAGTCATGACTACGACACTAGTCGCGACTAATTTTTAATTCCCAAGATGCAATGCAGCGGGGGCAATATGGTAAATTTTGTGCTGAAAGGATTGAAGGATTGTGTCACTGATGTCTGATTTTGTTTCGTAAGTAAATTATGTTGCCATGAATAGTCGTGAGCGATACAATCGGTTCACCAAACAGGAAGTCGTGACTATTTTTGTAGTAGTCTTGGCAGCACGACTATTCGATTAGTTGAAAAAAAAAGTAGTCGCGACTCGACTAATGATTTAATAGTCGCGACTACGACACATAGTCGCACAGGCCTAGACATACAGTGACACAATCCTTCAATCCTTTCATCGTGAATTTTACTATATTGCACCTGCAGCAATGCATTTTGGGCATTAATAATTCTAGAGTAGTGTTGAAGTCGCAACTATTTGAGGCACGAATAGTTGAGTAGCAAATTTCACTAGTAGTCGCCCAGGCTTTTGTGGGGTATTTCTTGTTTAGCCTGTTCTCAAACCTGATTATTTTAATAACCACAGTTCTGTGAAAAATTTGTGTTTGGCGATAAAAAAATAAATTTTAAGAACAAGAATTGTGTTGGCCCTTTAGAAATAATTTTAATTTAACTGTATCAATTGTTCTTAGACACAATATACATCAACATTAATTATAACACACTGACTATATTATGTATTCATGTGATTGTGACAAAATTAGTAGCCCTAAAGTTATACATGTACCATGTACAAAGTCGGTGCATGAACGACATTGGTTGATGTACAGTGAATATAGTGTTTGCTGTAGCAAACACTATTCATTGTACATGACTGTCGTTCATGCACCCACTTTGTACATGTATTGCACTGCAGCTAGTTCGTCTGTGATTCTAGTCTTGGTGCAAGACGTCCTTGGCGTTAATTACACATACACTGTACAGCGTGCTGCTGCAGCGGTTCACCGTTAGCGGGCGCTGTTCACGGAGCTATGATCCATCGCAAAGGACGTCGCCCATCCTCGTTCCCAGGGTTGATCGATCTCGCCGCGCCATTTTTTCCCAGCATGCCTTGCTCAATCATAACCCCTGGAATTGGTTCATTAAAATGTGCTAGAATCTAGCACATTTTAATTAGGCCTGGGCCGATCCGTTCTACGCGCGTGCTTAAATATTAATGGAGATCAATGGGTGCGCCCTATATATCCAACATGGTGGCGCCCTTGCAGCCTCTTTGGTGGGGATTTAAAAACATGTCTGCCGTTTGTTTACAATTATGCAGGCTTGAAACGAGGACAGAAATGAGTCGTTTGAGACATATTTCGTCAGTTATTGCCGTTTTTTTATTGTTATTGAAAACATCACTCCTCTGGCTGCCGACAGTAAGTATAGCAATATCATTGTCACATTACATTTTTTAACAGAATTTATTCAACGGTTTCAAAGAGTGGTTTGCTTTTTTTGTTTCTGTTTGTACTTGTTTACTTGTATTTTTGTTGGTACTTGTTGTACAGTTGTAGGCTACCTACGGATCCACCTACAGTACACTACTACAGTACAGTGTGTAAAAACTACGACGGTACGACTAGTGTATGACTAGTATATGACTTTATGATTGATGAGACTGTGATCGTAAGTCACTTTCAAGAAAATCATGGGGCAACAGTGGCTTGTTGCTTCCTCAATCAGGAAGAAAAAGTAGAGAAAATCCATCAACATGTGAACACCTGGTGAACATCAGAGGAGTGGGGGAGGTGGTAAATATTGCATTACGAATGTCAAGTTTTCGGAAAAGTCAAGTAATTCAATTAGTTACAGTTGCACTCTATCGGTCTCTCCATGTTGAGAACATTCTGCTGTAATTGCGCTCCTTGTGAATCTTTAGCTCCTCAAAGTTATACGATATACAGTTAGTGTCCTGTGACTTTGGATTTAGTTGGCCAGGTTGATACAAATTTCTTTTAGCATAGTAAGTGTGATAACGTTCAGGTCGACACTGCTCGTCGCTTTTTGTAGATCTTTCCCATAACACGTTTTTTGTGATATTGTTGCTTTTTGTCCATTGCAGCAAGGGCTTTTGCATCGGGTGATCCAGCGGTAATGGGGCAGCCAGTTGCTTCACACTTTTTGATAATAGAGTTTGCATGTTGGTTGTTCACAAGATGGATGGCGCTGTGATCTCTTGAAGCTCCGTTCCTTGAAAAGGTTAGTGTTCCTTTTGGATTTGTCATAGCGTAGGCATGGTTCATGGATTCAGACTTCTGGGAACTCGTTCTGTACTTGGTTCTCTCTATCGCCTCGTCTCCTATGCGCTTTTCCAAAATAGTTTTTAAGATTTCCTCATCCTTAGATGATAAAATAAATAAACATAGCAAGAGAGGTATGGGTACTTGTATTTACCGTGGCAAACATGAGAATTTTGTTTGCATTTCACATGGTCTCCCATGTAGCAGTTCGGAATTGCATCAATCGCCTTTGCAGCAAGTCTTTTCATGCTTGCTGTGTCATTTCCGCATTGAATGGAAATATGGTGTGCCTCAGCCTGTGCTCTGTGACTCACGTCATCAGCAAACCGGTCCTGTACTCTGTTGCGCTCTTTTGCACTGTTCCCAGGAAACATGTCACTGCTAAAGTTTGCTTGGCTGACTGCCGCACAAAGTGAGTGGTTCAAGTGGGATGGGTCCAGCAGACTTTCCATTTCCTTTCCAGTTTTTTTTCTCATGACAGAATTCATTCCTTTTGCTAGACAGCCATCAGCGTCTGTTGTTATTCTATCTGCAAGCACTGGTTCCGTGCACTCCAAAAGTTTAGTTGCACATTGAACACCCCCTTCTCTCTCGTCTCCCATATTAAAATGTGCTGGACGTGTAGCTGTGCACTTGTGGCCGTGCTTAGTGGATGTGCATTGTTGACCGAATGATGATGGTGACATTTCACCACTTTTACAAAGCTTGTTCTCTTGATGGTACAATATAACAAACTTTGAAGTAGTTGCGTTCTCGCACACGGTGTCTCTTGTCTGTGTTGCAGGGACAAACAGGTTTTTTTTCCTACAGTTGCGCAGGGGATTGTTATACTGCCTGTCCATTTCAACTGCAATAGGACTTTCTCGTTCAAAGCCTTGGACTTGGAGCTCACGGATGTCTTTCACTAGTTTCCTCTTGTCTGCCATGTCTCTGATATTTTCATTTTTGATAATTTCACCACATTTGTTTGAAGTTTTTTGCAGCCCACTAGTGGATGGTACAGCTGTGTCCATTGATGTCAAGAGCCTCCTCGCACCTGCGGTTGCAATGCCAGTGTTCTGCAGGCCAACTTGGAAAGACATGTTTGGGGTTGCAGTGCGCCGTCCCCGCTTCCTACCCTCGTTAGCTATCTCACTGTACCGTTTTGTCTTTTGTGTTTTAAAACCACACTTTTTGCAGGACATTACCTCTGAGACGGCTAAACCTCTACGCTCTTCTGCCTCGGCCAGTAGTTTGGGTTGACCATCACACTCAAGATGTCCTTGTTGATGATCAAGTACAGCTTG
Organism: Pisaster brevispinus; assembly: GCA_023634235.1. NCBI lineage: Eukaryota > Metazoa > Echinodermata > Asteroidea > Forcipulatida > Asteriidae > Pisaster > Pisaster brevispinus. The sequence continues at coordinate 1,840,320 of JAMKCF010000029.1, read as the reverse complement.
TGCACCCAGCTCCAGAGCTGAGTTAATGTCTACAAAACGATAACCTCCTCCTTGTTGATCAGTTCCATTCTTGGGCAGTGGCTGGCCACATTTGTTGGCTATTGGAATCACTCCCTTGAGCTGGATCTTGTCAACTGGAGCCATTTCTACAACTTTTGGGCGAAGGAGCATCACATTTCTGCGGTTGTCTTGTTCCATCTGTGCTGGAGTGTGGCAGAAATCTCCTCGCTCCATATTTTGGGTGGCTAAACTCAACTGCTGATGGGTTGGCCTGACATACCGTGGTGTAGGTATACTTTGAGTTTCACTGCCTGTGTCTTGTAGCGAATTAAATTGATTTTTCTGCTTGAACCAAGTTGTTTACATCTTGAAAATGCCGCGTCTAGTTCTACCCATTTTTATGGCAATGGAGTTGTTACAGATTGGCATCCATCATCAGTGATCTCACATTAATTTGTGGTATGAAGCAAAAATACTTTTAGAATTCTCCCGATGCACAAGCTAGCGTATTGGGGGCCGACACTACGCTGAACGCACAAATTTCGGCCGATATGCCAAACAATTTTTATTTTTTTATATTTTTATTTTTTTATTATTTTAGATTTCACAAAAATGTATTAAGATAAAACCATTGCCAATGCTCCCTATTGGACAGTAGGACCTGTGAAAAGGCCCCCATCCCAGGGGAATCGTCTAAGATGATAGCCATCTGTTTCTGGACAGAGTTCACTTGTCCCTATCAACCAGAAACAATCATAATGGTTTGGCCTTTTTCAACATGCCCCGCACACACCCCGCCCACCCCTTCCCTCTTTTCCCCCTTTCCAGAGGTAGAATAAAATTTGAAAGGGCAGTTAAATGTACAAAAAGTGACCTATGTGTGTTTTCTAGATTTTATAAAGCTCCCTATTTTAGACTAATATGAATGCACGGTTAGAAAAATTGAAGGGAAAGCAAAATGTGCCCCTCCCCCCCCCCCCCCGGCCAGCCCCCTTTAATTTGTACAGCTTTTTCATGCAAATTAATCCCCTCTTGATGATTAATTAAATAACTTGTAAGTTTTGTTATAATCCTGTAATAAAAACAAAAATGTAAATAGCTCTTTGAGTGAGGATTTGGTTAAAACTTCTGACTTGTCCTTAGAATGTACACAGTGTGTCGTGCAGGTTTTTCTTCTTGCATTGCTTAAAGTACATGTAAATGCGCCATTATGTTTGACCTTGTTGTAGACAAACGCAATAAAAAATGTCATTTTTTTCCCCCAGATATCAGGTCAGTGACTCATTCTCAACGATTTAAGCATAATTTTTCAACCATACAGAATAATTAAGTGCCCTTATAGGGTGCACCACACTAAATGGACAAATATTCATGCGCCAAGCTCATTATCATAATTTGTATACCCACAGAATTTTTGTAATTATAACGTTTTGGGGGTCGTGCAATTAATAGAATGTGTAATTATAAGAATCTAGCACAACCTGGGGGTTCTGTGTTTCAACTTTTGGGGAGACTTGATAAATGTAGGCGTTTAAGTTGGCCCTACTTTAATTGGCAAGTGGAGAAGTGCTTCACGAAAACTGGCAGCAAGTCGGTTTGGGAAAAAGTTCATTTTCGGGGGTGTTTTTTTCTGGGGTTGCTAGCAAAAATTCCAAACGGCTGACCTGCCAAAAATTGAAAAGAATTCTGAAGTTTAGTTGTCCGAAAATATGTCTGATTGGTTTTCAAGAGGCTGAGAGACTTACACGATTTTTTGAGTATTTTTTAATATTTATCATTTAGCATTGGTTCCTATAGGAGTTTATTTGGGTACCGGTCACTTCGGCACCTCGCAAACTCGGCACCCACAAACTCGGCACCTTGCAAACTCGGCACCTAGCAAACTCGGCACCCACAAACTCGGCACATGCACAAATACAAACTCGGCACCCACCACGAGCCCTCTGGCTTCTAGTTTGAGGCCTGCATTCTTATTTTATTTTCTGTTTTGTAAAACTGGATTCAAGAATACTTCTTCAATCAAATCGCTCTCTTTTGTTATGGATGGTTTAAAATATTTCATGAATGATGTAAATAAATGTGACTTTTTAATTGAATTGGAATGAGGAAGTTTTTAACTGTCAGGTAAAGTTGTCCGGCATTGTGTCCGGGGGGACAGATTCACCCACATGGTCAAAAAAGGTCACACTATCTCGGTTAAACTATTTTCCCACCACTTCCCAGTTATTTAACACAAGTGGATATAGTCCAGCACAGTTACCACATTTGGAATTGTATTATCACAAATACATTTTTCAAATTACAACAATTCAACAGATACAGCGTCACTGGATGGGATAGCACCAACATAGTTTACTATCCATATCCTTCAAGAAACTTCAGAATGGTGCAAAGTTCTGCATTAAACTCCAAGAGTGATTTTAGGTTTCGGCTTAGGCAAAAGTCTCGTGCAGAATCATAAATTAAAATATTTGTGGGACATTTTGTGATAGCGGTCAATTATGCCAGACGTAAACTTAACAAAAAAGGTAAAACATATTTTAAAATACATTAAATACGTTAATACACATTAAGCATTCTTAACTTTCTTTTGTTTAATTTAACATCTCCATGTGGGGTTTACAGAACAGGTGCCGAGATTGCTAGGTGCCGAGTTTGTTAGGAAAAAAAGGCCGGTGCCGAGTTTGTATGGTGCCGACATTCTTGGTGCCGAGTGGGTGCCGAGTTTGCAAGGTGCCGAGTTTGCAAGGTGCCGAGTTTGTGGGTGCCGAGTTTGCGAGGTGCCGAAGTGTCCGGTATTCTTTGCGATGGATCATAGCTCCGTGAACAGCGCCGGCTAACGGTGAACCGCTGCAGCAGCACGCTGTACAGTGTATGAATGCCAGTGAAGCCCGTTTATAGTACTACATAATCCCCGAATAAATATAATATTTTAGAATTATATTCCTTCACTTTGGACAATAAACTATGGCATGTGTGTTCATCCTCTATTGAAACGAATAACCTAAACCCCACGAAACAACTAATACAGCCGCTCGTTTCTTTTTAGACTTCATAATGTGTATTTCGCAAGCACACCGCGTATTTTGTATTCAATGTTGCCCTCGTACAAAATGGCGCGCGTGCCTCCTTGCGGTTCCGTCGCGTTTGGGCGCACCACACTAAATAAACTCCTCTAGGAACCAATGCTAAATGATAAATATTAAAAAATACTCAAAAAATCGTGTAAGTCTCTCAGCCTCTTGAAAACCAATCAGACATATTTTCGGACAACTAAACTTCAGAATTCTTTTCAATTTTTGGCAGGTCAGCCGTTTGGAATTTTTGCTAGCAACCCCAGAAAAAAACACCCCCGAAAATGAACTTTTTCCCAAACCGACTTGCTGCCAGTTTTCGTGAAGCACTTCTCCACTTGCCAATTAAAGTAGGGCCAACTTAAACGCCTACATTTATCAAGTCTCCCCAAAAGTTGAAACACAGAACCCCCAGGTTGTGCTAGATTCTTATAATTACACATTCTATTAATTGCACGACCCCCAAAACGTTATAATTACAAAAATTCTGTGGGTATACAAATTATGATAATGAGCTTGGCGCATGAATATTTGTCCATTTAGTGTGGTGCACCCCTAAGCGTCCTACAAGTGCCATACATGCGCTCGAAAGTTTTTAACAAGCGTGTACGCAAAGTAGTCACCATTGGGAGCCAATCAGCGTTGCATCCATACCAGGGGTTAGTGACGAGAGGTATCGATACGGCGCGCTGCCCATGGTAGCGAGGCTAATCCAAGACTATAGTTGCTTGCCAGTATAGTCTAGATTTCAAGCTCGCCAGTAAATTAAATCATACCGTAGAGGGCGCGCTTTAGCGATTTACAACTGCGCGTAGTACACTATCCAATATCGAGCACTATAGTCTTGGGCCAAGACTACTCAATTGGCTAATAATATTATGGACACGTGTTAGGCCAAGTAATAAGGATGTTTGTTCCAACGCCACAGCCTTGGTGAAAACATCTGGTGACTCATTGGTAAACTCTACATAGTTAAAGGAACATTACAGATTTTGCTAGCAAAAAAGTTGCTGGCACTTTATGTTATCCACCATAACTGACAAACCTGTAGAAGTTCGAGATCGATCGGCCATCTGGGTCACGAGAGAATAGTGAAAAACCGATTACAAAATTTGCATTGCATGGATGCCAAAACAAAAATGAATAAAACGCTCACTGAACGATAAACTCCAAACGCGAAATTAGATTATTTATTTCTCAGCAAATATGAAATTTCAGACAGAAATATTTCAAGGGATGTTTTCTACTATCATCATCATCATTAGACCGTGTAAGTTTTATGTAAATCTGTGATCTTCACGATTTTTGTTTCTTACCAATTCTGTAAACTTCCTACCAATTCTGTAACGTTCTATAATTGTTTTTTTATTTTTTTATTGAAACTTTAAAGACACTGGACACTATTGGTAATTGTCAAAGACCAGTCTTTTCACTTTGTGTATCTCAAAATATGCATAAAATAACAAACCTGTGAAAATTTGAGCTCAATTGGTCGTCGAAGTTGCGGGATAACTATGAAAGAAAAAATACCCTTGTCACACGAAGCTGTATGCTTTCAGATGCTTGATTTCGAGACCTCAAAATCTAAATCTGAGGTCTCGAAATCGAATTCGTGGAAAATTACTTCTCTCTCGAAAACTACTTCACTTCAGAGGGAGCCGTTTCTCACAATGGTTTATACTATCATTAGCTCCCCATTACTCGTTACCAAGTGAGGTTTTATGCTAATAATTATTTTGAGTAATTACCAATAGTGTCCACTGCTTTTAAGTAAGTACTTAATCAGCTACAGCTCCTAGAAAGATCGCAGAGTGTTAGTAGTTTTGACATTAAACTCTCTCTAATTGTTATGTTCTAAATAATGTATCATTATAACTAATAATGTTTTCCTCTTGCACAAGTTAAATAGCAATAACTTTAAAGACTTATCTCCTCCCAAGTCTAATGCTCAGCAGTTAAAGGCGCTTCTCTGAAACAAAAATTGATTAGTTTATTCTACATAGGTTATGTTTTTAAATTGTTGTGAGCGAATTTAACTTGTTTTTAATCAATTAGAACTTTAAGTAAGTACTTAATCCGCTACAGCTCCAAGAAAGATCGCAGAGTGTAAGTAGTTTTGACATTAAAACTCTCGTCTAATTGTTATATTCTAAATAATGTGTCATTATAACTAATTACTTGCATGGTGGAAATACGATATGGAAAGGTTCGACTATCTCTAAATGAGTTGGGGTGGTTCTGAAAAGAACCGTTGGTTTCAACTCTTTTCTCCAGAAGACGATCAGAGCATACATAACGTCGAGTTGAAACCAACGGTTCTTTTCAGAACCACCCCAACTCATTTAGAGATAGTCATTACATGGTGTTACCGCAAACCTTTCCATATAACTAATAATGTTTCCCTTGCTCCAAGGTTAGTAGTGTCTAATTGTTATTTTCTAAATAATGTGTAATTGTAACTAATAATGTTTTAAAGACTTATCTCCTCCCAAGTCCAATTGCTTGTTGGAATTAATCGTTGTATGATCCATGATTTTAAGTGAAACAAAATTGATTTGTCATTAAAGGTGCTATAGATAGCTGTACAACATTGTCTTCATGAAGAAATGTTCAGTACATGCGTAGTATGACAGCGGGATAGTGTGTAGCACTGATGGTGATCGGGGAACTAGACAAAGAGCGCTACGACCAACATCGTTTTACGTGGTACATCACCTTGGTGCCCTATCTGGTTCTCTTCGTAAACCTTGTTTTACATGTTTTGGTGGCAGACCTTTCCAACCAAGGCGTTTGCTAATAATAATTATGGTGTCTACCAATATGAAATAAACAGTTAGCCGTTTATAATATTTTAGTTTTATTGCATATATATTTATGTTTTCATTTTAACGTTAATATTTTTTAATTTGTATGCGTGAAGTCCATTTAATGCAGTATTAACCTGAATCTAAACTAAACGCGGTTCTCTGAGTAAATAAATCATTCATTTCTACTATTTATATTTGACGAAAACGTTTCTAATCTCCTGTCGTGACTTCAAGGCTACTTCATAATCAGATGCCGTGCTAGGTCTACCCATGAAGGTCCATCATCTTGTCACCTGATGATGCAGTTGCCTTCCCCACGATGTGATCACATTTGAGCATTTGCAACTCAGCCGGCTCATCCGCACTTTTGTTGCTGAGCATCCCTTGCTGTAACGGGTACTCTTCGACTCTAACATCGGAGTCGATGCCATGGACGCCATTGAATTTACCCTTGTTATGAAACCTGCAAAAATTAATCAATGATCCACAGCAGGGTAATCATGTGGCTGATTGAACACATATCAACCGTTTGTCTCATTTGCATCGTCGCCAGACAGATTTGAGAGCCCAATAAAAGGGGTAGAGTGTAAACATGTTGCCCAATAAATTGTGACCTGGGCGTTGTTAACTTCCAACTTGAGGTATTGTGGATGACATAGGTGCTGAAAACGGCCCTATTTGCCGAGAGGTCCAGGGAATTTTTGATGATTGATGCTCGGACTTTTGGGAAATTACACCGGTGTAGGGGTGTTTTTATTTGGAGGGTGAAAAACTCGACGGGCTCTCAAGCAGAGGGTTAAAGTTCACGAGTCAAATTATCGTTCCCTTTACTGTAAAATGCTGGAGATCACGCGCATGCTCAAAATAGCTTAAACAGTGGAAATTTACCCGGTATGTCTGCTGCCACCTGTCCCCTGACTCGCTCCCTGTTTATTCCATTCTGTATAAACAGGGTGTCTCGTTTTTGTTTTGTTTTTTGTTTTTGCTATGAGATAACTTAAAATCTTCTTCACAATTGCTAAAAATAAAATAAGGCATTTACTAATTGAATGAGTTTTTTTGTGTTAATCATATATATATATATATATATATATTTGTTCCCGGCACAATTTAACCTTTTGGGCTCGTTTGATGTGATGTCATTGGTCACAATCGCCTATCTTCCCCGCATGTAGCTATTAAAAACTTTTGAATTTTTAACATGAATAAAAGCTCACGTTTTAACATGAAACTCACTACTGTAAAGTTGATGACGGTATTAAACATATCTAGAAATCTTTTTATCTGAGATGCTATTTTGACTGAGATTCTATTTTTTGCACCCTTTTTTTCCGAAATATCAATTTAACTAATTCAATTCAGTTCACAGATACTACCATTGAGGATAATTTCCTTGCACACATTGCATTACATGATAAATTTCAAAATATCAAAAATGCTGAAATTGAATTTAATAATTGAACTCAATTTGGATGTGAGAAAAGTTATTTTACGGTTATTTTTGTTTAATGGTGCAATCACTGACTGTGTTACCATGCTTCGGTAATGTATGTTGTGAAGTATCTATCTTGAGTAAGTCAGTTCCCATACAATACGAAAACAGAAGTGTACCGAAAGATTCAAACAAAATTGATTATCGGTGAGTCCGGTGACATGGGAAAAATATTGCATTATTTACCATAGTTCACTGCCGTTCCGAATCTTGAAATCCTTGTTACTCAGCGCGGTGATAGGATGGAACCATAACCAATGGCCGTTGTACTTCTCTTCAAACCAAATGGCAATATAACCGCCGATGATGACGTCTGCCTCCCACGGCACATCCATCTCCCGCTCGTTGACAGTAAATATAGCCTAACAGTCAGGTGAGATAGGAAAGGTTTAAGTGATAATGCTCAATGCACACCCTTTTGACTTCATTACAAACTTGGGCCCAACGCTTGGAAGCAAATGAGGACCCCTGTCATTTCGGGGCCACGTGTATAGCAAAATTATTCCCGTCTTTGACCCAAGATCTTGATATTGAACCATTTTCATACAATCCCTCAAAAATGGGCCTCAAGTCTTTGTAAAACAAATACTGAGGGTGTTACACTTTAGAAAAAACATCTCGGCGCGCATAGCACCAGCCATAATTGAAATTAACCAGACATAATAGAAAAGCTGGATTGTTCCAACATGACTGGTTTGAGTGGTCCATCTCTTTCCAACACTTTGCTCGACAGGGAAAGTTGGGCCCAACTCACCAAGTCATCATGAAAATGCAATTTTCATATAATATCTCTAAAACTACAAGCTTCACAACAACAAAAATGTGACATTTATTTCAAAAAGCCAACAAGATCTTTCATTTCGATATGGAATGTGTTTTGGTGAATAAGTTATTTTTCCTTTCTAAAAAGTAATGGCTTTTTTGAAGAAGTTTGTCCACCTATGTTTAAACACGCAAACCGTGAGCTTCATTGTATGTTGTTGTTTTTAAGCCAGAGAGAGAAAGTTTCAAATTATATGCCAAAAGAGTTGACAATCGTAACCGATGCACTCTGAACAACTTTGTTATGGTCAATACCTTCACACTTGTTTTTGGTGCCACCATGATCACAACCTCGGAGCTAAAAGTTTCTGTTTTCGTCTCGGTCTGACTCTCAGTGTTTGAAGCCGTGAACGTAGCGCTGGCCTCAGCACTTACGCCAAACTCCCCTGGCAGACCCAAGCTGAATGAGATTTTCTCCCCAATTGCAATGGTGTCTGTCACCGACCAGGTGTAGGTATCTGAAAATTCAGTCTGTTAATATCAACAAATAAAAACAAACTGGTTAGTAAATTGAATTCTTCGCAAGGATTTATAACTGATAAAAGAAGCAACATTGGTAGCCCAATAGGCTCGTCAAGCCCAAAGGGACAACGGTGCAACCCCAAAAAAACTTAGTAAATCCACGCAGAAGCCACTGAAAATTCTGAACATTAATTTCCAGAGTATCGGCAACAAAATCGCCCAGTTTCAGGCAATACTCGAGACAGAAGACCCTGATATTGTTGTAAGGACTGAGACCTGGTTAAACAGTTCAGTATACTCCAGTGAATTTCTACCGTCCACCTTCCAGATTTTTCGTAGGGATCGTTCTACGGACACCACCGGCGGTGGTGTTTTTCTTGCAATGAAATCAAATCTCATCGCACAAGAAGAACCAGACATTCAAACCAACTGTGAATCAATTTGGGCCAGCATGCATGTTAAAGGTAAACCAGCCATCTATGTTGGTGTTTTTTTTACAGGAAACACTTTGGTAAAACCAATCTAGATACAACTTATCTTCAAGAACTTGAAAACTCCATTAGTAAAATCCCTTCTACCAGCCAAATCATCATTGCAGGGGATTTTAATCTACCTGATGTGGATTGGGTGAAAAACGATTTTCCGCCGGGGGGGATATCCTTCAATCAGTAAGCAGATGATAAACATTGCACACGACCACAACTTGCATCAAGTCGTTTCTAACCCGACGAGAGAAGACAACATCTTGGATTTGTTTTTTTTACAAATGTTCCTACACTTGTAAAGAATGTTAGTATTCTTCCTGGAATCTCAGATCATAACATCGTGTCTGTAGAGATTCTCACTTCATCGCAGATGATCAAACAGCCTCGAAGGAAAATCTACTTGTACAAAAAGGGAAACCTGGAACAGATTAACGAAGACTTGACCAACTACGGAAAGTCCATCACGGATGATGTTTACGGTACTTCTACCGTAAATGACCCGTGGTTGGGTTTTAAGCAGGCCTTAACTTCTTCAATGGATCGCCATATTCCATTTAATGTTCAGACCTAGTAATAGCTTACCATGGTTCAAACCTTCTCACCGAAAAACATTGAGACGCGAGCGTCGAGCCTACAATAAAGCCCGCAGGACTGGCTAAGACTCTGACTGGCTTAGATTTAGGGAACTACGTCGTTCCTCAGACCGTAGTCTTAGAAAATCTCGCAACGAATATCTGCATGAAATGGGTGAAAACTTGACAGCAAGTAACACTGAACCATTCTGGAACTACATAAAGAGCTTGAGGAAGAGTTCATCTGGAGTGTCGGCACTTACATGTAAAACTACAAATAATATTGCTGTGTCATCACTGGAGAAAGCAACCACTCTCAACAAGCAATTTCAATCGGTTTTTACCAAAGAAGATTGTTACTGTAGTAACATTCCAACTGTGACGAATAGGCAGACCCCTGAAATGCCCCCAATTAAAATCACTACTTGCGGCATATTAAAGCTACTTAAAGAACTGAAAATACAAAAAACACCTGGACCTGACATCATTACTCCAAAAATCTTAAAGGTGTGTGCAGATAGTATTGCTCCTCTAATTCAACAGATCTACTAAAAGTCTTTAACTACTTGGGAACTACCTGATGATTGGATAATGCAAATGTCTCTCCTATATTCAAAAAGGAGAATCGCTCCGATCCAGCCAACCACCGTCCAGTATCTCTGACATCAATTCCTTGCAAACTACTTGAACACATTGTCCACTCAAACATCATGACCCATCTCGAACAGCATAACGTCCTAAACAACGAGCAGCATGGTTTTCGCAAAGGTCGATCTTGCGAGACTCAACTAGCCCTGGCTGTCGACGACCTTACCACAATCCTTGACAGCAGAGGTCAAGCAGACGTTATAATCATGGACTTCAAAAAGGCGTTCGACCTTGTTCCTCATCAGAGACTCCTACACAAACTAAAAGATCTCAGCAAGTAGTACTGGAGGGTATTTCATCTTCATCTATTCAAGTGATATCAGGTGTGCCACAGGGTACAGTTCTGGGTCCACTACTATTTATTCTTTACCTAAACGATCTTCCAGATGGGATAACTTCACAAGTGAGGCTTCTCGCTGATGACTGTATTTTATATCGTGAGATAAAAACCCCAGATGATAATCAAAAGCTACAAAGCGACATCAACAAACTTTGCAACTGGGAATCGACCTGGCAGATGAAATTTAATGTCAGCAAATGTTACGCAATGCACATTACGCATAAGAAAAAACCACTCCAGTCAACATACATAATGAACGATGAACCACTACAGTCTGTAAAAAGTCATACCTACCTGGGCGCAGAGATAAATCATAACCTGAACTGGGCGAGTCACATTTCCAACATCACTTCTAAATCTTATCAAGTCCTGGGATTACTGCGCAGAAATCTATACAACTGCTCTTCGCATGTAAAGGAGACTGCCTTTAAAACCCTGGTCAGACCAAAGCTCGAGTACTGCGCTAGTGTATGGGACCCGCACCATCAAAAACACAAAAATAGACTGGAAGCAGTACAGCGTAGAGCAGCTAGATTTGTATGCAAAGACTCCCGTCGTAAGAGTAGCGTCTCCTCATTGAGCAGTAGATTGCAATGGAAAACCTTGGAGGAACGTAGAGCAATCTCCAGGCTTACACTCCTATATAAATCGGTTCATCATAAAACTGCTATCAACACGGACCAGTATCAACTCAAAACCACAGGGAAACCAAACTCTCACTAGGAAATCTTCATCAATTTCGTTCACCCACCCTTCAACCAATAAGGACTGCTACAAATTTTCCTTTGTTTCAAGAACACTCGTTGAATGGAACCGCCTACCAGTATGTATAAGAGAAGCTCCTTCAATAGACTCATTCAAAACTAGGCTATAGATAAAATCCAAATGACCACTTTCATAAGGGGAGCTCACCACTAATTTTTGTCCACTCGCCACACCACACCTGCAACTTATATATCCTGTGAGGAGTTTGCTGCAGTATTCGACAGATACAGAAATACTACGACTATAAGTTAGAGAGGTACAACCTGTCTCTACCAAAAACTGGAAAAGAGTGAGGGTGACTTATTGTCTCCATTTGTTTTTATATGCCTATGTACAAGGAAAAGGATTAGGGCCTGCTCTATAGGCGTACACAAAAGAACTTATAATACTATATGCCTTTATACTACACTGGGGGTTTTGGAGTTCATTGTTCACATACAGCTGACATTCCCAGAATGGTCACACACAAAGGGGAATGGCAATAGTCTCTGAGTGCATGGAGGTAGAAATTCTACCTCCATGCTGAGTGCAAGCACTAAAAGCTAACACATGCTTGGCAGCTGTTAATGGAATTCACTACATTCTCAATTATTTTGCTTTCGAATGTCAAAGGAACAAAACAAAGCATTTTCTCCTTAACTTAGACCTACTTGTTTTTTGAAGGTGTGTTTCAAGTCTGTCGTCAGTCCATTGTGGAACCATTCTTTGTAGATGAAGCCAGGTTTTTTCACGTCACTGGTAACCGCGTTGTATCTGACGTTCTCAACTCTCACATCGATACAATACCTATAATGTAATAATGATAAGTTGAAAACTTGTAAAGCGCTGGTATCTAGAAAACTACTCACTGGGATATAAGACAAAGGGAAACTTAATGGTAGGCTTGACTGAAGAGGTTGGTTTTGAGATTAGATATGAAAAAAGAAATATCGGGTTGTGATCTATAGGATGAGAGGCAAACTGTTCCATTGGTGGAGCTGCAACTGAGAAACGTCTAACACCGTAAAGGCGTCAACCGGATGGAAGGTGGAACAAATAAGTCTGCATCACTTGACCTTATATTGACGCACAGGCTTGTACAGTGACAGAGGTTTCTGCAAGTACAGGGGAGGGCTAGCTGTTGGTGGTAAAACCAGGTAAGTTATGTACAGTTTGAGTTTGAAAATGATGCGTTGCTCAATGGGGTATAGCAGTGTATGCAGTCTTTTATAACTGTTTGAGGGTGTGGAAATAACCTCCACAATGCATGCAACAACTAATAATATGATTGTCATACCACGACCCCTTATGGGCCTATTAAACGAGCCATTAATTCTACCACAGTTAATGGATGTCATTATGTTTCCGTGTATTATTCATTCCGAATTTATTATGCTCTGCCAACACTATCGAAAAGTAGACGATTATAGGTATACCGTAACAATGTTGCTTTGGGCTGCGGCTGAAAAACTAATGTATCACATGAACCGCCATCGATTCCAAATTTACCTTGGCACTGATTTTCTCGCAATTATTTTGTGAACTATGTAATTTTAAAGCAAAATTTGTTTGCCATTCTTCGAAGAAAATAAACAATAGGCTATTCCGATGAATACTATGTCTATATATTTTTAACATAGGTCATTGGTGCACTTATTTTTAGTTGGTGAAATGTTAAAACCCTGTGATGCCCCACCCATGTCAGAGTTACACCAATGCCATTGGGTACAGTAGCGTACAGTACGTTGGGAAAACGTGTACCTCAAAATTTCATACTTTTTTCCCAAGCTAATAACCTTGTAAGACGCTGTAGTGATAATTCGGCGAAAAAAAATCTAAAACAAAAATTAATTGTTTAGTTATCTGATTCTATGCACAAAGCAAAGCGGTCAGATCTTGATGTTTACAAGCCCATACAAAAGTGTTTTGTATTAACTAGAGTTTCCCAGTCTTTGAGTCACACTGCCTAAAGGGTCATAGGCCATGTCAATCATAACATAAACGGTTTGGACTGTTTTACATAGATGCTAAGGCAGAACAATTTATTATTGGTTAACTTGAGGCTAAGCACAATGAGCAGGACCATTTACAAATTATACATGTAACACTGTATTGTAGCTGCCAGCCTTATTCTCAGTAAGCATAATTTTGTTGTGATTTGCTGTTTTTGTGCTAAAGCAGCTCTATGAAATTTAGCCTGAACATCTGACGTCACACTTCGAGGCTCCAGACAGGGGCCCAGTCTGTATGAAATTGGGCCCCGCCTGTAGACCAATCTGACGAAACGTACGGACGCTTGAGGGGGCCAGACAAATAATACTGCCTTAGTGGCTGCACCACGTCCCCATTGCAACCAATGCAAAATTCTAGATATTCAAACATCTTCAAAATAAAGTGTCAGCCTCTTGAAATACAATGCTAAATTAATATTTGACGATACCTAAGCTATGTATTCATAAGGCCGTCCAAAGTTTGCAATATTGAATAAAGGTCGTACAGAGAGTACTTCTTGAAGACCTCCCTCCCCCCCCCAGAAAAAAGTACTTATACCAACAATTTTCTTTCCAAATTGATGCACACTATTTTAAATATCGACATTTTACGAACCTTCAATGTCGTATGGGCTCCAACCCCTCCCCCACGTAAAACTCTTTATATGACCGTTTTAAAACATGTTGAAAACTTTGGACGGCCCCTTAGCGCACCGATTTTATTTTGGGTCAATTCTCAGGGGAATATCAATTGTCGGATTGGTGTATACCCTTTCGTATAATACTCACTTATGGTACCTAGGCGTTTCAACAAGATGTGGCTGTTTTAGGTACATATCGTACCACCTTACGGTTTGACCAGTCTTCTTTTCCAGCTCCCTGACATAGTCAGCAGCCCTGTCGTCAAATTATACCTCCGAGCCATTTGGGAGGTACGTCGTGACCCAAATCTGACTTCGAATAATCAAACAACTTCACAGCTGATGCTAAAAATTGAATTGGAATAAGGGTGTCTGAATTAAAGGAAATTAATATTTTGTCTGACGAGCACTGAGTATCAAACATCATTGCCACACGTTTGACGTACAGAAAATAGTCGAAATTTTGTGTAAACCAAACATATAATTTTATTTGCCTCGTACAGTTGAAGAACGTTTTGCACGAAGAAAACAAAAACGATACTTAGACCCAACATCTCTGGTCTGAAAACATGTCCAATACAGCAGCCAAAGTTACTGGATCAATTGAAGTTATCGTGCTGTGCTGGACACCTTTTTCTACAGAAGTGTATTTAGGACATACCGAGAAAAAAATCGTGCTCTACTATTCCGCCCGGGCGGATTAGTTCTCAACACGAACAAACATCCTCATTTCACTATTAATCCGCCCGGTTAATATTTTCGGTATGTCCTAAATACACTTCCGTATTTTTCACATAGGGGTATGAACGTTTGCCCAGTTTGAGACGCCTCTCTCATCAGTCACCATACTTTGTATAGGAAATCTTTTGTAGGGGAAATCTTTGGTCGTTTTTCTCTTTTGGAAAAAAGGGGAACGACAAAAGTGGGAAAAGAGCGGCACCGTACCGGATTTGAAGCCGAGACTGGATATAAGTTTCAATAGGTTGAAGTTTCTGAATATTTTAGGCAATATCTCATAAATTTCAGCTTTTGAGTCAATATTATATGGAATTCGGAAATGGTGTTAATGCACGAACTGAAGTTGAGTCCATTACCTTTGTAGATATATTATTGATGACGTCGTCAAAGGTCACAGTTTTATACCACGACACGTTTAAAAACAATAGATTTGTCTATTTCAAAGTTTCTTTGAACTTAATTTCATCTTGATTTTATTAGTAATAGATAACATCAATGAAAGCCTATAGGAAGGAAATTTGAACGAAATCGGCAGTTGCATAAAGAAGTTATGGTTAAAGTGTCGTTTTTAGCGCGCTCGGAAAAGATGATACGTACTGTTGTTAATAGTTTGAATAGTAGGAAGGTTTAGCTGCACGTTACGCGAGCAAATACGTGAACGTGAACGTCAGAACATTTTGTTGTAAAAATCTCATATAGGCCTACAGTGATTAACGTGGGCGATCATGCTGAAACCTTGCAAGTAGTAACGATGGGATGTGTCACATCCCATATTTTAGGTCACGTCACTGGTGACATCATCAATTGCTACACGACATTTCCTTAAAGTTAAAGGTACAGTATCTAAGGCTTTACCCTTACAGTTGAAACCTTGAGTGATCTTAATTCATCCATGTACTCCCGCAAGAATGTGTTAAATTAAATTGATGTTGTCCTTGTATACTGACGTGATTGAAAGTCACGTGACCTTAACTTAAAGGTGCATTTTTACCAGATCTAAAAAAACACAAAACTAAATGTATGGTCATTGGTCAACCTGTAACAATATATGCTGTATTCCAGCTGGAAAATGATCAATCAAAAGTTCAAGCATCGTGCCCACAAAAAAGTGTTTGTGCCACAAACACTTGAGCTCTAGTATATTGTTTATGATTAAGTGATTCTCAAAGATAGAACCAAACTTACCTTTCCAGCGTCTATCTGGTGCCTACAGTTCTCCTTTCAGATTTTTGGAGGGCAAACCTGAGCAGCAGTCAGAAAAGAAATGATGCGTGTACAGGGGAGCACGGCTTTTTATAACCTCTTGCCATCCGCGGACGGATACAGGAGCAGGCGGATTTACGGGTCCAACAATAGCCTAATGATATTCAGTCCATTTCTAATCTTAGACTCACCTACTGAATATCATTACGCTTTATTGTTGCACCCTTCTAACAGACCTATCCATTAAGTCCCGCCCCATTGCGTACTACTGACCAATCCACAGCCCTGATTGCGCAACCAAAATTCCGACATGCGTGCACGTATGCTTGGCATAGGCGCCTCAGAATTGCGCACAATGGCACTGGAGAGGCCCACGTGTTCTTGCTCACACGTGCGCGGTGGGCGGAGCCTAATGGATCGGTCTCATGCTTACTACCTACCACAGTTACGCGGGCTACATTAATAATTCTTTGGTTGCACCCTGACAAAATAGACCTTTCTTTTGTTAATAAACAAAATTCCTCGGTTGGCATGGCCGGCCGAATGTTAGCAAAACAATCAATCGTGTTAAAACAAATTATGACCAAGTTCAATATTTTCTACGGAAGCTTAAAGTGACCATCCGTATTTCCGCGTTTCCAAGATAAGTATCTCAGAAAGACATGTTTCCCTAATATTGTAACTCGGGGTGACGTCTTTCCCTGATACTGTAACTTGGAAGGACGTCTTTCCGAGATCTCAAATCTTGGTAAGACGTCGTATCTCGGAAATACGTCTTTCCGTGATACTGTATCTCAGAAATACGTCTTTCCGTGATATTGTATCTTTAAATACGTCTTTCCGTGATATTTTATCTCAAAAATATGTCTTTCCGTGATATTGTATCTTTGAAATACGTCTTTCCGTGATATTGCATCTCAGAATTCTGTCTTTCCGTGATACTGTGTCAGAAATACATCTTTCCGTGATAAAGTATCGGAAATACATCTTTCCGTGATACTGTATCCAAGAAAGACGTCTTTCTCGGGTATGGTATCACGATGACCTAAGCGTAACAGCCTGCGTGACGACGCCATGTGACCGTGAGTTACGATCACATGGCGTGCCTTCCAACTGCACCTCGGAAAGACGTCTTTCCCAGAATAAATATCAGGGAAAGACGTCTTACCAAGAAAGGGTATTAGAGAAAGACGTCTTTCAGAGATAAGATATCAGAGAAAAATGTCTTTCAGAGATAATATTTTAGGGAAAAACGTCTTTCCAAGATATTATATCAGGGTACGGAAGCTTAAAGTGACCATCCGCGTTTCCCAGTTTCCAAGATATTTATCTCGGAAAGGTGGAATACTAAGACGTCTTTCCGTGACCGGAAAGACGTCTTTCCCTGATATCCTACCTTGGAAAGACGTCTTTCCCTGATATCTTTTCTACGAAAGACGTCTTTCCCTGATATCTTATCTTGGTAATACGTCTTCCCCTGATATCCTATCTTGGAAAGACGTTTTTCCCTGATATATTATCTCTGAAAGACGTCTTTCCGAGGTGCAGTTGGAAGGCACGCCATGTGATCGTAACTCACGGTCACATGGCGTCGTCACGCAGGCTGTTACGCTTAGGTCATCGTGATACCATACCCGAGAAAGACGTCTTTCTTGGATACAGTATCACGGAAAGATGCATTTTCGAGATACTTTATCACGGAAAGACGTATTTCTGAGATACAATATCATGGAAAGACGTATTTCTGAGATACAATATCATGGAAAGACGTATTTCTGAGATACAGTATCATGGAAAGACGTATTTCTGAGATACAATATCATGGAAAGACGTATTTCTGAGATACAATATCACGGAAAGACGTATTTCCGAGATACTTTATCACGGTAAGACGTACTTCCAAGATACAGTATCACGGTAAGACGTATTTCTGAGATACAATATCACGGAAAGACTTCTTTCCGAGATTTGAGATCTCGGAAAGACGTCCTTCCAAGTTACAGTATCAGGGAAACATGTATTTCTGAGATAAATATCTTGGAAACTCGGAAACGCGGATGGTCACTTTAAGCTTCCGTATCAGGGACAGACGTCTTCCAGAGATAAGATATCAGGGAAAAACGTCTTTCCAAGATAGTTTATCAGGGGAAGACGTCTTACCAAGATAAGATATCAGGGAAAGACGTCTTTCCAAGGTAGGATATCAGGGAAAGACGTGTTTCCGGTCACGGAAAGACGTCTTAGTATTCCACCTTTCTGAGATATTTATCTCGGAAACTCGGAAACGCAGATGGTCACTTTAAGCTTCCGTAGGTATCATTGAATTCCATGTTTCCAACAAAATATTCCGTGTTTCTGAGATAAATTATCTCGGTAACTCAGTAACGTGATGGCAATTTAAGCTTCCGTAGGTTTGACTTGGGTGCTGTTGCATAGTTGGCTGCTGTTGAGTTCACTGAGTCACATGTAGGCCTACAAATAAAGTGAGTTGTGTTCTATGAATACCGTTTCCACGACTTGTACTACGTCATAATTATGAGCTCCGAGTCATATTTATGATATGTTTCCCAATGGCCCTTTAGCACTTCCAAACTCATCCATATACAAATTATCTGGCGTCGTTACCTCATGTTTTGCAGTGGTATAGTGAAGAGGTTCTACATTGCTTCTGGACTAGAAGTTCTGCCACTTTCCCCCTTTTTCCTCTCGTACATTCAGATATTTCCTTCTGTCTCTTCTCAGTTAGTCTAGACCCTGGCGATCCTTGATACTTGCCCGGGGCCCTCCCTGGATTTCCTGAGCTTCACCTCTCTTAAGGGTACTGGAAATAAACATGTTGCAGGTCATAGCCGCCTGGTAGTAAATGTACATGTTTCCGAACTCAATGTTGCTCTTATTTAGAGGCAAATCTATCAACAGGTGTAAATGTCAAGGTGGTTGTACTGCCACGGACATTCATGGATTGGTGGTCCGTGCAACCATTACTTTTGGTTTCATTCCTCTGGCCATCGGGGTGACATTCTAGATGCTATCTCTCGGCACCCTTCTACTCAAGTCATGGTATTTGGTGACTTCAGTATTTCTAATTAGGGGTGTTTGACCCATTCTCGTAATATTGACATTCCTGGTATTGCAGTACAGCTTTTTCCATCTCCCAAGATCTTCCTCAGATCCGATCGTTTCATCCCCTACTCATATTCCGGATCGTGCCTCCGACGGTATTGCCTTTTCAGGGCTTTCGTTCAAACTTCACTTCTCTTCAGTCTTTTGTTCTGAACAACTCTCCTGATTTGCTAGCTCTATCTGAGAGCATACTGAGTTGTGACTTTTCCTCCCATTCTTTCATCTCCTTGACCACCCTCCATCACAATGGTCTGGGTGTCATGTCAAAGAAACTCTCCCCTTAGCCCACGAAAGCACCTTGGAATGTAACAACTACCTGCTGGACCTGTTCTATGTTCCAACCCAGATAAGTGTGTTGCCAAGGCCCTGCCTTCCATTAGTAACTCGGATCACTCAATTGTCTCTGTTGCCATGTCATATTATTCTCCCGCAACTAGGCCCTACAT
Source organism: Pisaster brevispinus (assembly GCA_023634235.1). Lineage (NCBI taxonomy): Eukaryota > Metazoa > Echinodermata > Asteroidea > Forcipulatida > Asteriidae > Pisaster > Pisaster brevispinus. Next base: position 1,820,732 of record JAMKCF010000029.1, on the reverse strand, counting down.
TCCAGCCTTTTCATCGTACTGTTTTTTCTGTTTGGAAAGGCAGACTGTGGGATTTTCAATGTTTTCTCGCTGATGTGTCCTGGTTATCAATTCTAAGTCTTGGTCCTGATCTGGCCGCAATCAAGATATCCCAATGGACTAACCTCGGTATGGAGATTTGCATCTCCTCACGTACCTACCAGATCAAGGCCCATTCTAAACCTTGGTACACTCCATTCTGTGCTGCAGCAATTGCCCATTTTAAAAGAAGCATCCTCTTTCAGGAACTTCGGACAGTAAGCAACAGTTGGCGCTGCCTGCGAGTCCTCAAGTGAACTCTTTGACCTTGTCACCCCTGCTCGCTACACTACATACATTTTCATGGTAAATGTGTCGCCGGTGTGTCCAACCTTTCTCCTAACAGGGTGTTTGAGCATGAAACAAGGCTTTCTGCTTGTTTTCACCCACACACTCTCACATTGCTGAGATGTAGAACAAAAAGCCATTCCAACAGCTTTATTCCCAAACTGCATCTCTTTGGAACTCTTTGCCTGGTGCATGTTTCCCACCATCCTACCATCTAGACTATTTTAAGGGGAATATGGTGGCGAGTCTCATTTAAATTCGGAAGTCGGAGAGAGGTTCACCATCTGTAGTGAAAGTCTGCCAAATCCCGAATCCAAATTCTACCTCGAACCCAGGAAATACTTCGAGCAATCTCAGGCCCAGGGATGTGAGCTCGTTTGGAGGAGGTACAGCGCCGATTGGTTACTGATTGTCTGAGGGGATAACTCACTGGGGTAGGACACACAAATAAAGAGACTCTGGCACATCTTTGTGTCAATTCTCTCTCTCATTGCCTCATGGGCAATCCACTTTATTGCCTCTGAGCAACTCTCTTTGTTGCCTCTGGGCAACTGTCTCCTGTGGAAATTAGATTTCCTTTCTTTACCCTTTAACAAACCTTGTCTTACCGGATGCACCCTTTGCGGAAACTATCGTTTAACAGAAAATTTGGCGACCAAATGCTCGTGCCAGAAAGCCGATTGTTTCACAGAGCCTCTCTCTGAGCTTCTTTACCAGTTGGACTACTCGACTTATAATGAACGACCCCTAGTCAACCTCTATGGTCAACTGTCTAGTAGGTTAATCTATTAGCCGCCACTTCATCGCAACTATTCTACAAGGCAACTCAAATCACTGCAACACACAATCATAAGCAACAATTTACGCAACGGTTAAACCAAACCTACCAGCACGTCTCACACTGGACCACTCTCCGGAACACTGCACTCGGCAAGTTACACAGTCGACGGGATTCAGAGGTTGGGTCGGAGGAAGCAATGTGCATCCGGATGAACAACAACGGCCAGGATTGGGGAGTAGGGAGGGAGGCGCTTCAGTTGGATCACTGGGTTGGCACCCTCAGGAAGTTGGGCTCGCATGTGAGGCCTCGCATTGTCGTATAGGGGTTCGTCGTCTGGGAAAACTGCAGCACACTCTTGAATTGTGTCCGCAAGAAACTCATCGAATCTCTCTGACGTCACAGTTTCGAATGCGATTCGGTGGTGCACCAAGCCTACTTCACTAGAAACAGCGAAGGTGACATTGCAATTTCTCTCTCGTTGTCTGTCGACGACTCGTCTTGCAGCGATCCCTCACGGAGCTCTACCCTGGGAGCGTCGAGTCCAGACGTTATAACCTGTCGTCAATGAAGACTAGATGCGCCAGAACACCATGCTGCAGGAACCACTCTCCATACTGAACGCGTTGATCAAGAACTTCAGGGGAATTTCTTGCATCAGGGACGTCCTCCACTAGTTTCAGTGTAATCATCATCCCATCCAAGGCCCTTCTCTTCTCCGGCTTCTCTGGCAGATGCTCACTAAAACTAGCCTTCATTTGTTGAAGTGTCAAGATGGGATTAGCATCAAGGACGCCTTGCGGATTGTTTTGCATGTCATCATCCATCTTGATGTGGGTTATTCCTCCTCTTGCCAGCGTCTCTCGCTTTCCAGTCCTAAAATATGCCACAAGCTCAAGGTAGTCTTGCTCGTTTCCCTCGAAGGCCTCAATCAACCTTTCTCGATCTACCCGAGACACTCTTGAGAAGCGACCACGAGCTGCCATTTCTAGATATATGCGTGTAAACTTTAGCGAAAGTTCGTCGTCAAAGTACATCGGCAAAGTGACTCAAGTGCCAATAAGAGAACCGTGTTTATGCCTTTAACATTCGAGAGGAAACAAAAGTTTAACAGCATTTTTTAAAGATTTTATAAATTACAGAAATACCTGCCCAAAAATGAATTTGAATGACTAAACAACCGTCTCAAAAAGCTCCTGTGAATTTGAATGCTGCTTTGTTGAATCATTAAAGTGAATGACTATTTTGTAAAATCAAATGACGCAACAGTACATTTGAGCAGCATTCGATTTCGCGCGAAATAAAATGGCATAGTGGTTAAATTGGCTGCTCGAAGTTGACCGAGAAAACCTATAGTGATCATGATTTTCAATGTGTTTGTATTAATCACTAATCATCCTATTTCCCCTGCAAATCTAAGTTCATCATCCACCCCCTTGAATTCCTCTTTTGAAAAATTGAAGAACGACTTGGACCTTATACAAGGACTCAAACCACTCCAAAATGTCATTGATCAAATTCCCTAGTTTCTTTAAATTTATTTTTATATACTTCAGTTATTAATTCTGGTTGTGAAGCCAAGGATTCTCAGAAAAGCGAACTTTATCATTATACTAGCCAAGAACCCCATAGAGAGAAGACGAGGAAGGAAATTTCAGTTTTAGATGTGGGAGGAAAACCCCAGAGAATTAGTCCAGGAAAAACAAATGCAATCAGGTAGGGACTGAAAACCCAATCCACAGTGCCCCGGCAGGATTAGAACCGGGGTCCTAGAGGTGGAAAGTGAGGAAAGACACCACTACGCCAACCTGACCACTCTTTTTCCCCCACAAATAAATGTTTTTGTTTTCAGTATTCATACTGATATATTAAAAAGCTGTTTCATTTCGCTGGTTTTACTCACAGAGTAAAACCAAAAAGATGAAAAGAAGCTCAGCTCAGTTAGACATCCCTCTGAATTCAATAGCTTCATTTTCTCTAAGATTCCACTTCTCCACAACCTCTGCATTTTATTGAACACAAGTCCGAGTACAAATCGTGCAACCCACGTGTCTGTCCATCTGGGTCCGCCCCAGTATGTTACCTCTCTGCTTCCAAGGTGTATTTAGACTAAACATTATTTAAAGGTTTTACCCTTACGCCGATATGTGTGACAAGAACTGTTTTCCGAGTTCCGGAAAAAATGCTGCACTTGCAACCCACAGAATCATGTGCTATACAGGGTGACCTAAGCACAGAGTCCCGTGGTAAGCAGAGCCATGAAATTGAACCCAGGTTACATCCTGTAATTAGCAGCTGGTTTTACAACTGTTTTATACTAGATGGAGTAATACTAAACCAGTATTCTACTTCTCTGCTCATGTGGACCTGCCCTAACGAGTTGATCCCATATCCAAGCTGTATAAATATCAAATCAAACATGAACCACAATCTGGTCATATAGGCACAAGGTGATGCATACATTCTGCATATTGTTATTAACATATAGAGGTCAAGAGTAAGTACTTGTTAAATTATAACAGTTAATTGTTTGCATGGTGAATGAACAATAAGGAAACAATAATGATTCAATAGATGTTGAACTCAGATAAAGAATACTACTTGGTTTTACCCATACACCAATGTGTGTTAACCACTGTAGACTCAGCACTTTCCCGATTCCTGAGTGCACAGTGCTTAAAACAAATTGGTGTATGGGTAAAACCAAATACCCTAATAATTATACTGTGTGTTTATAATGTAATTTTTCTAGCTACGCGGGCCCCTCAAAGCGCCTTATATATATATTACCCCTGTTCACTGAGCCCTAAGCTTTCCAGAAATCATCTCAACTCCTTAGGAGTATGCAGCACCAGCAGCCAAATTGGCGCACAGGTTGCTTTTCATTCACATCAACAATCTTTACCCTCACAGGTACCCATTTACTCCTGGGTGATGAGAAGTAATTATAGTTAAGTGGCTTGCCAAAGAACACAAAAGTCATGACCAGGATTCGGACCCGCACTCCAGTTGACTTTGATAAGTTGGATAGATCGGCTATGACAAACTGGATAACAACAATGCAACATTTAGTGCACAAAGTATATTGGGTTTGATCTGGGAGTCTACATGCTAGGTTGTTACACTTAAAGACAATATTTTGCTTCATCGGTTTCCTGTTGGTTTGAGTTACGCTCTATTACAACACAGAACAAACATTACCTGCATGATTCGAAAATTACATTGGATTGCAGTTTTTTGACATGAAAGATAATCTGCTTTACCACCATCAGAGTTGATGTGAGCAGCCTTCAATAAAAGCTAAGTTACATAATCATCATCAAATGTTAAATACATTCATACAAAAGTCAAAACATTCTCTCGAATTTCAAAGACTTTGCTGCAAAAGTATCAAATCTCTGTCTTGATCTGTCTGCTTCTTATAGAAAATTGTTTCAGGCTCCACTTAAATATAAATCTTTTGGTGCTTTTTGTCATTAAAATGAGAAAATATCCATTATGCAAAAATGATATATTATCTAGTTTTTAAACACACACACACACACTCACGATTAAACTAAACACCCCAACACATGAGTAAATAGACAATATTTGCAATTGTTATTGCTAACTATTGTTAAATACTTAAATCAAATGGATAATGCTATTTAGGTTAGGTTGGGTACTCTTTCACCACATAGTACACAACATTTAATAATTCTTTACATAATTAACACACCATACAATTGTAGACAACTTTGGTTAATTTCCAAATACTTACTTTGCAAAAATATATAATTTGTTTAATGTGACATAGTTTAATAATCTTCAAATCCTCATCATAAAAGATTAAGGGTGCGGCTTCACTATCTTATCTGCTGAACAAGCCGAACATGTAGTCTCTAGACAAATCTGTGTTTCTGAAATTGTATGGATTTTGATAAAACAAAACAAAAAAACCTTGATCATCATGAGTTATTTCAAGTGACCTTGCACTCCAATCACGGCTGTTTTATGACTCTCCCAATAGAAGCATTATTTGTCTAGACATGTATATATATATGTAGATAGATACAATGAAAACATAGTCTGGGTGGATGGACTATTTAAGCATACTCTATGCTAACACCTGTCTTTGGTATCTTAGTTTTTTCACCCGAGTGAAAATTGAGAGAATTTGCTCTGAGTAGATCACTTCTTCTTCTTCATTCTTTCAAATCTAAAATCTCTCTGAATACTTTCAGCCTGATTCAAAGATTACATGTAGCAATGTCATTTGTATGTCATTCCAAGACACGGAACCATTAAACAAAAATTATGGCAGCTTCAGGATTTGCATCCCGAGTCTTGATCATCTAAACCTCTCTTTCAGGCAAACTGGTCTGAATGATTACAAACAAACAAATATTCCCGGGAATCTGAAATAAAAGACTACAGAAATAGAACTCCAAGAATGCTGTGTGTGTAGACATTCTTTCTGCGCACGTCTGCTTTGAGGCTATTCGTGTGTGCCGCCATTTTAGCTGTATGGCGAATTTCAGCCTCCTCATTGGTTGATCTGATTAATTTTGCCATACTGGCATGTCACATGGTATTCATAATGTATCTCCACATCTGACTTAGAGGGCATGCACAGCAGACACAGACGACATATGCACTCGGCATTCTCCATGTTCCTATTTCTATGAAAACAACTGAGCCTTAACTTGGGAAACAATTTAGTGACTAAAGTGACTTGGATGTCTGGAAACACAGTAGTCAGATGGCAAATGAGTATCATAAGAAACGATTTTAAGATTATGACTGCCAATCCTCCATTTTGCTTAAGTCTTTGCTTAGCATGCAAGCAGTTACACAAGTTAGTAAAGTATCTACTTATTAATGTCTGGTACAATACGGTAATTCATACCTACGATGGTCATCAGGGATTGAAATTTACACTGGACCCCAGGCCCGAGGCCAGTGATTTTAGCATCGGGCCAGTAAACTCAAGACCGGACAAGTCATGCAGTCTTGTGTTTTTGTTCAAATGTTGACTTTCAGTCTGATCAAATCTTTAAATTCTGGTGAATATTGAAGAATACTTGCCCATAATACAAATGGGCTACATCTGCTCTTAATTCTTGTTCAAATTAGAACAGTTCAAATGTCAAACTGTGTAGGTTTTTCTTTTCTTATTTCAATTCTGGTCTTGTATAAAACATTCTGGTCCAGCTAACATTTTGAGCCACAACCCCTGTGGTCTTGTAAATTTTTAACCCAAATTCGAGCCCTGTCGTGTCTAAATTGTAGGGATTAAAAAAACCATGATTACAGACAATATGCAGTGTGAAATAATTTCTGCTGGATCATCAACATGGACACATTTCTAGCAACACATGGATCCAAAACTTTTTCCTGTTTCCTGTTTACTGTAAAGCAGTTCCATAAAATTTGGCCCAGGCCCAATTTTCTGCTCACCAAAACTAAGCAGGAAACCAGTCAAACATGCAACACTGTATTTTAGCTGGTAATCTTGATCTGGTTAGCAATTTGTTTTATACCGAGTTGCTTTCTGTGCTTAAGCAGCTCTATGAAATTGAGCCTCCTTCAAGAAAATCTGACAATAAAGGAAAAACAGTGAAAGAACCTGAAATCATGAAAACTCCTGACAAATCAAATGCCTGAAATAGTCAGCCAAACCAAAGTGAAGTACATACTAGAGCATATTATGCCAAAAATATTTCATAAATATAGCCAATCTCCTAGGCATTCTAGAAAAGACAAATATATACAAATACAAGCTTGCATACATTCTTGATGAAGAATGTTAACACTAGTGCAGTTAGCTGTAAAAGCGAATCTGCTGCATTTTATGCGTCATTCTATACAACAAAGTAGATTTTTCAAAAGCACATGTTCCTAATGAGGTTTTTAAAAATGCCATTCCTATACCATGTGCACAAAATCTGAGAACCCAAATGGCTCATACAAGTATTTCACTAATGCCAAACAGTGCTTTTTATAATAACGCTACATGAATACATGAGAGTTACAAGGAGCTTTTGCAAAAACAATACTAGTACATAAATGTTACATATGAGTTTAACTCACTGCAATTATAATTGGGTAAACATATAAACAAAATTGATATCTATTTCTCATATAGTGCTGTCTTTGGGTTATTTCATACATGAAGCACAACACATGAAGCCTAACTCTTGTCAACGTTACTGAAATGTAACTTTTGAAATTCACATCTCTGTTGTGGCTCTTACTCAGAGTCTATTATAGACACCAGGGCCTTGATTTCCCCATTGACTGTGATTGACCATGATTGACTGCGATTGACCGTGATTTGTGGGAACCTTAGGTTCCCAGGTAGGATGTTTTAATATTTGAAAGAAACACAATCATGCACTATAATGAGTCCCAAATATTCAAACACGAGTGAGACTGGCTCGGCAAAATGGGCCTAGGTCAAACAGCAACAGCACTTTGACTTCCAATCACAAAGTAAATTTAAATACTTGGTTTGGAAACGTCAAGGTTCTTCACACAGATATTCTAAAGAGAAAATTAATGAATACCTTCTAAAATCTCAACCAAAAACTGTTAACATAAGCAGCACCGCACACATGATATTAGTACTCTAAGTAAAGTTGCTTTATTATTATACAGAGAATCGAGTTGCAAAGGGAGTGGTCAGGGCCTGGTTTGGGTGTGGTTACTTAAACATCTGCTCCCACTGCTGAGCTAAGACCAGACTTCTTCTCTGTGGGAGATACTTCGGAAGTGTTACCTAAGTTCAAAATAAAACAAGGGAAGAAGTTATCAAAAAGAAAATGGAGGACCAATTTTGTTTAAACAAGTACCACATGTAAACCAACTACAACACCCCACCTCAAACACCAATCCTCACCGCTCGCCCACCCCCGGGAGAAAACAAACTGGAAACAGAACTCTTCTGATTATAACACAATTGGCCAGTGGACCACTGTTAAGGAAGAGTGCTGAAAGTGTTACATTCAAAGAGGTATGAAATCATGTGACTATACCTCTTTCTTTGCTGCTTCGTGTTCTTTGGCAATTTCTACTTGTTCCCCTGCATCTGTCACCCCTTTCGTCTCTGTGTTTGTCACCTCCTCTGCTGCACTAGACGAGAAGATTCCTTTCTCTCGTCTAAACTCTTGTTCCTTCTCCTGTTGGCGACGGATTTCCTGCTCTATCAAGGACTCTGATTGAGGGCCTCTGATCTTCTTAACGGGACTTAGAGTTGCGTCTGTAATTGGCAGAAAAGCATTTATGGCGTTAAAATTAAAGTAGCAAACAGGACACAGTGGGTTTTTTAATTCTTATCTGCAGATAATTTTTTAAAGATAAAATATGGATAAATTTAGAAGTTTATTGATAAACATTTGCTAACTGTGTAACTTGTCTGACCTGGCCCTAACACTGATAATAACTTGTTAGTGAGACGCATGTCAACAACTTTGTAGTTGTTTACAACAACAACAAAAACAAATAAATTTTTGTACAGGAACCACTGTCAAACCCCAGTGTGGCAGCATTTTGATATTCAACATTGATTTGAGAAACATTGTTCTATTGGTACTGGTCATTGGAGCAGAGTTATGCCATCTTTGATTGTACAAGTAGAAGCTGCTAACACTACATCATGCACTATCACACAACATTGCTTTGAACAGACTGTACCTAAAGAGCCACTCGATCTACAAACATAAATTGGAACATGAAAACATGAAAAAATGAAAGTTGTGTGTGGATTCATGTTACAGGATGCATCAAATGCCCAGAGGTGCAAAATCATGCGACATGCTAAAACAAATACGGAAGCTGCTAACATGTATCCCCTTATAGACAGCCTTCAAGGTAGGCTCATAGAATGTTTATTGGCAACACAATGCTGATTTACAGGCAAAATTATCATTTCAGCTGAATACAGTGTCTACTTGCTGAGAAAACAGTAAAAATACTGTCAAAAGAATATCAAATCCATCCACATTTAGCGAGGTGACAGCGGGTGCCAACGGCACCTCTTGCCACAGCATTCACAAACAGACACCAACCCTCAGAAATCTGAAACAAAATCACGCATGAATCCTTTCTCAGATTGAAATTGTTTTCGATTAAAAATCATCCAAAGCATATTAATTCAAAATGAATCCTTTCTCAAAATAGTTTCTATTATCAACAACTGCAGTATTAACCAATTTATTATAACCCCACCTTTAATGCATGCACTGATGTACTGATCCCTATCTAAAATGGTCAGCACATCCCAACCTGGGGCTAGTGTCAAGCAGTATCGGTACGGCGCGCTGCCCACGAAACCAATAAAACAAGAGATAATCAATGCCTATGAATCAGCACATCCCAACCTGGGGCTAGTGACGAGCTGTATCGGTACGGCGCGCTGCCCAGGGAACCAATAAAACAAGAGATAATCAATGCCTAGGAATCAGCACATCCCAACCAGGGGCTAGTGACAAGCGGTATCGGTACGGCGCGCTGCCCAGGGAACCAATAAAACAAGAGATAATCAATGCCTATGAATCAGCACATCCCAACCAGGGGCTAGTGACAAGCGGTATCGGTACGGCGCGCTGCCCACGAAACCAATAAAACAAGAGATAATCAATGCCTATGAATCAGCACATCCCAACCTGGGGCTAGTGACGAGCTGTATCGGTACGGCGCGCTGCCCACGAAACCAATAAAACAAGAGATAATCAATGCCTAGGAATCAGCACATCCCAACCAGGGGCTAGTGACAAGCGGTATCGGTACGGCGCGCTGCCCAGGGAACCAATAAAACAAGAGATAATCAATGCCTATGAATCAGCACATCCCAACCAGGGGCTAGTGACAAGCGGTATCGGAACGGCGCGCTGCCCACGGAACCAATAAAACAAGAGATAATCAATGCCTATGAATCAGCACATCCCAACCAGGGGCTAGTGACAAGCTGTATCGGTACGGCGCGCTGCCCAGGGAACCAATAAAACAAGAGATAATCAATGCCTATGAATCAGCACATCCCAACCTGGGGCTAGTGACGAGCTGTATCGGTACGGCGCGCTGCCCACGAAACCAATAAAACAAGAGATAATCAATACCTAGGAATCAGCACATCCCAACCAGGGGCTAGTGACAAGCGGTATTGGTACGGCGCGCTGCCCAGGGAACCAATAAAACAAGAGATAATCAATGCCTATGAATCAGCACATCCCAACCAGGGGCTAGTGACAAGCGGTATCGGAACGGCGCGCTGCCCACGGAACCAATAAAACAAGAGATAATCAATGCCTATGAATCAGCACATCCCAACCAGGGGCTAGTGACAAGCTGTATCGGTACGGCGCGCTGCCCAGGGAACCAATAAAACAAGAGATAATCAATGCCTATGAATCAGCACATCCCAACCAGGGGCTAGTGACAAGCGGTATCGGTACGGCGCGCTGCCCAGGGAACCAATAAAACAAGAGATAATCAATGCCTATGAATCAGCACATCCCAACCAGGGGCTAGTGACAAGCGGTATCGGAACGGCGCGCTGCCCAGGGAACCAATAAAACAAGAGATACATGTAATCAATGCCTATGAATCAGCACATTCCAACCAGGGGCTAGTGACAAGCTGTATCTGTACGGCGCGCTGCCCAGGGAACCAATAAAACAAGAGATAATCAATGCCTATGAATCAGCACTTCCAAACCAGGGGCTAGTGACGAGCAATATCAGTTGAGCTTGCTGCCCATGGGAGCGAGGCAGGCTCTAAGCTTTCTAGGATGTGCTAAGGCCTTGCTTTTAAAGCCTTTCTGTAGTAAGCCCACTGAGCTACCACACTGTGCTCTTGAATTGCCAGTAGGAAGTTTAAGTCCCAGATTTCAAACACGTATTGTCACAACATATAAATGGTAGTGATCCAAGCAAGATTTTGTGTGAAATAAGTTTCATTCATAAACCAAAAAGACAGATTTAAGCAGGGAAATTGCAAATTTGTAAATGGCCCGACACGCAAGTGAAGAAGTCGTTTTAACTACCTGGCACTCCAGGCAAGCCCTGGTGTACGTGATTACTACTGTAGTTATCTGTTATGGAAAATGGAATAGTAAAAATGATCAGAGATAATGAATGCTGTTTGGGTTATTCTTTGGTTTGGCTAACACTGTGTTCAAAGATTGGGTTGAGTTGAGCTTGGATGGGGTTGGGATATAAAGCAGGCAAGGATAGGGGGAGGGGAGGGGTAGGGTAGGGTAGGGGGAGGGACTTGAACCTGAAGGAGGCGCCAATGGATGCCATGTACATGTGTAGTGCTTCATGTTTAGATCATGTACGTAATATAACAATGGTGACTGAACCTGGTTGGTGTTTGGATTTGGCTGTGGTTTTGGTTGAGCCAGGTTGGCCGAGAAATGACACATATGCAAAAATGAGCTAAGCTTCACTTTACCTCCTCGTGGCATATTCTAAACTGATTATGTACCATTCATGCATAGCGCTTTCAAGAAGTCAAAATGGATGCATTTGACCATGGCAGTGACATGCAATGCTCATACTTGCTGAATGCAGAAAGCATCACATCTGACCTTCATGCGTTGTGTCTTTATCCTCGCTTTCAGACACCGATTTTATGACCCCCTGACCCTTCAGGGCAAGCTCACGCTCCCTCTCTGCACGAAGCTCCTTTTCAATGAAAAAGTTGTTCGTTGTTTTGAAGAGAGTGCCCCAACCAGAGATGTTAGAGCCAATTTTGGAGGGGCCATTGTTTGATTTAGTGGGTTTGGTAGAGCGAGCTTCAGCAGTGTTGAGTTTAAGGGTTGGTTTTAGGAACAGACCTGTTTAAACCAAAAGCAGTTAGCAACATTGAAAAGGCAAAACTTTACACTCATTATATTAGCAGTTTTGTTTGCAACGCCTGTCACTCATTTCTCAAGTAATAAATCCTGATACTTTTAAAAAGATATAAGTTTGGAGAGTTTGGAGTTTACTTTGATTTGAAATTGAGAAAGAATACTCCATTAGGGGTGGGAGGGTGGGAGGACCCGAAAGCTCTTGAAAGGGGGCGTAAGAGAGCCATGAAATAGTTATTATCATGAACACACTGTAACTACTAAACATTCCTGACAAGACACTGGAGAAATGGTATGTCAAACCATATAGCATAAAAACAGAGTTTGCTTTATGGTCAAGCAGGGTAAAAAAAAAACCATGGTGCTGCTTACTGTTGCATTCTGGGCCCAATTTCATCATGCTACTTTAAAGCACAAGAAGTAGCTAAGCACATAACAATTTTGCTTACCAGAATAAGTTTACCAGCCAAAATAACATTCCACATATATTGTTTGTGACTGGTTTCCTGCTAATTTTTGCTCGGCAGAAAGCTACTAAGCACGATATTCTGCTAAAGCAGCTCTATGAAACTGGGCCTTGAACCTGAATGACATGGTGCTGCTTAACACAGAATTCTGCACCTGCAGCTCATATAGATTCACCTGTTTTACTCGATGCCATAAGTACGGAATACTGTGGTACTCAGCATCATGTAATGGGGTCCTGCACTCATTGTCACTGTCTATGCTTTCAATCACCATTTTCTGTTAATGAGGTTAGCTTGTCGGCATATAATGCTATTTAACAAATCACACTGTTATAAAAACAAAGCTCAGCAGAGAACCAGTCACATCCAATTTACATTGTATGGCATTTTGCCCGGTAACCCTATTTTGCAAAGCAATATTTTTCCTTGCTTAGAAATGTTTTAAGCAGTTACCAGCTTATAATGTGGTTGCACTAGCTTTGTAAGCTTTGAATCCGATAAAAATACACATAGTAGAAAGCCAATTCCTGCTAACCTAGTGGTTTAAGCAGATTGTTAGCGCTTACCCAGTAAGCAGCACCTAAGGCCAGGTCATACCACACCACTTAAACTACACAGCGTTTAGTTCCACGGGTGCCCACTGTGAAAGTGCAGTTGTTTTTATACATCTCCTTTGCATATTATTGCGATCAACACTAGGCCTTATGCTCGGCTGCAAGAGGGCGCTGTAGTAAATATACTTTCCAGGTAAACAAAAAAAAACCATTTTAAACAGCGCTAATGACATTAAAATGAAAATCAAAATTATATAACCTTTCTCTTTCACTTTCGCAAAGCTGAAATTAATCAAATCAAATCTCTTTTGATTACAAGCATTTCTGAATGTCTCTAAACTTTAAACCCAAACAGCGCCCTCTTGTGTTCAAGCACAATTACCACAGGGAACACAGATGCACACAGCTGTTACTTCATGTACTTGTTTGTGTAACTTCATCCGTTAAAGTGAAGCAACACAGTCTAAGAACAGTTAACAGTAGTCCTTTTTTGTTGTGCAGCTCTGGTTTTGTTCATAAATTCTGAAATTCACAGATTGGTTTTCTTCACAACACAAGTTTACAATTTTTTATATATTTTTTTGCAAAAATTGTTTTGCACATTATCACCACTGGTGGGCAAATGCATTTAGTCACATCTTTTCAAGCTTATGGCTTCTTGTTCACATGGCTTCTTGTTCACATGCCTGCCCACCCTGTGGTGTTCCTGCACATACAGGAATGTAATATTTCATTAGAATGACTGATTGTCTTCATGGGAAAACGGAACCATAAACAAAAGCAAATTTTGGATTTTTACCTCTTTCTTTCCTCAGTATCATTTCTCTCTCCTCCGCTAACCGAATATCTCTTTCCATCGGAGTCTCCTTTTTCCTTCGCATGACAACAATCTCCTTCTCTGGTTGTGCCATTGAATCTGTGACCTTTGGACTCTCGGTGGTGACCTTTGACATCTCAGTGACATCTGACCTTTCCACAATGACAACGTTAGGAATGTCAGCAGCAAACGCCGAGGCTGAGGTTGGCATGTGCACAGCTTTTAGGGGTGTTGGCCCCCTTTTTGGTGAAGAATCACGGGTGGATGCTAAGCTTTCTCTCTCACGCTCAGCTTCTCGCTCTTTGGCTAACCGTATTTCACGCTGAACTGGGGTCTCTGCTTTTTTCTGCGGTGAGGCAGGGGTGTCCTTTTCTCTAGGCTCTTCTTGTTTTATTACAGGGAAAGCAGGTTGGAATTGGACTGGGGATGCTGGCCTCTGGAGTAGAGGAGAAGGCGGTCTCGCTTGAGCTGACTGTAGATGTAAAGATTGATACATGAAAGACAAAAAAAGAACTAACTCAATTATGACCATCATAAAAAAAAAAATTGAATGTATTTTAGTTGTTTGGCAAAATTTACTTTGCAACATCTGTTTTGGTCCAATTTGAGTAGTTTTTGTACGTCCAACAATTATGCAAAGAGTACATGTACATAGTGTTTCTGTTTTGAACCCTTTTTGTTTAAATGCAAGTAAACATCTAATTGAAAGGAACAGTCTACAAAATGTCTTGTATCCTAATTTAGAGCCAATCCAGATGATTTGTCACTAAAAAGATAATATTGAACTTTAAAATGCCAATTAAAATATGAGACTTCATGTATTATTCAGTGTATGAACAAAGCATAGACAAACTCTCAGCTGTGAGATTTGAAAAGAACATGTTTTTTCTTTGTAAATCCTTCTTACGAAATATACTTTATCATTTCTGATCTGCACACCAAAGATTATGTTACCCTGTTCATAAGGCTCTCTCTGAAGCTAACTGGTGACTGTCCAATAGAAACACTGCCCTCTGTTGCCTTCATTGGTCCAGCTTTTTCTCCACTCTTTTCATTAGACCTCCTCCCTCTGAGCATGTTCTGGTACTCTCTGTAGCTTTTGTATGGATCGGAGGAAACTGTTTGGAGACCGAATTTCACAGAGGGTGACTTTTGTGGTGTCTTTGTGGATACATTTGGAGGAATTTCAGGTGACTTGGGGTCCATTTGTGGCGAGACTGGCTTGATGGGTGTGAATGTAGCACTCTGTTTGACAGGACTTTGGGGAACTTTCGGAGTTGAACGCCCAGATGAGCTGAGGGGGCTGTCGATGCTGGCGTGCTTTACTTGAGTCTCTCGCAATGCTTTCTGACGCTCAAATGCATTGGCTTCATCACGCTCTTTCTGTAGACGGATTTCCCGCTGCACTATAGACTCCTTAATGATAGACTTCTCTTCAGCAACATTCTGTGGTTTGCTTTTGTCCTCTTTATCTCTTATGATCACCTCCAATTCGGGACTTCCCGTTAAGAGTTCTTGTGGTGGCACCTCTTGCTGCTGTGATTGTTGCCCACAGATTTCAGGCTCATCAGGCTTTACTGTGGTGGCAATGTTTTTATGCTGAATACATGTAGGGCTTGTGGAGACTAGTTGCACAGGCTTTTCTGATGGGCCACAAGGGCTTTCAAGGCTTGACTGTCTGCTTGATGACATTTGCCTTATCATTTTCCGTTCTTTAGCATCATTTTCATCTCTCTCTCTTTGAAGGCGGACTTCTCGCTCAACTATAGTCTCCTGAACAAAGACCGCTTCCTTGTCACTTTTGTTTTGTATCTCTAACTTTACAACTGAGAACTGTTCAGTTTTATTCTTAAGAAGCCCTTCTTTCAGAAGCTCTTGCTCACGTTCTTTCTGCAGTCGAATGTCTCGCTCTATAACACTCTCTGATTTGGCCCAGTGACTCTGAATTTCAACCTTGCGTGTTGGAGTGACATCATAGCTATAGGAGTCACTGCGATCAAAGTCATCATCAGGATCTTTAGGCATTGTGTTCATGATATCTGGTTCGGCCGGAATCTCTATCTCCAATTTAGCCTTTTCCTTCTTCTCCTTCTTCAGTTTCTCTTCATGGAAAGCAGCCTCTTTGGCCTTAGCCTCGTATGAGAACATCCTCCTTGGTTGGACATTCTTCTTCAACTTTTGAGTTTCTGCATTTTGTTCTGACGCAGTGGTAAGTTTCTGTTCCCAGAGGCTGCGCATCCTCCCCAGGTCTATAGGAGCCTCTTCCTCTTTAACCTCAGTGACTTTTGGGTTTTCTGCTGTCTGTTCTGGTAATGTTTCTGAAACCTCAGCAGGTTCTATACTTGGAGCAGATGCAACAATTTCCTTCTCACTATTGAGACTTGAAATTTCTTCAGTTTCCATAGGTGAGGAAATAACAGCCTCTTCTTCTGTAGAAGGGCTTCTATCAACTGGATAATTTTCCACATTTTGACAAGGTGATTCCAAACAGACCTTCTGAGGTTCACTTTCTAGGACATCTCCATTTGAGGACGTCTGAGGCTTCTCAACTTCAAGTATAATAGATGTCGATGATTCAGGTTCTGGTGTCAGTACTGTCTCACTGATTTCTGCACCAGCAGTAGCGTCTTGATGGATTAAGCTTGTGGTGCGTGGACTTGGTACTGGTATTTCAGTTTTACCGTTACTCATTCCAATTGGTGACAGTGGCTCTTCGCTCTCTGGTGAGGTGAGATCGTCTGATAGGCTGTCTTTCTGCCAACTGACTTTCTTCTTCCTCTTGACCTTCATGGCATCCAAGACATCTCGTCTCTCCTTCTCATACTCAAACAGAGTCTTGCCATCCTCATCCACAAGCTCGGAAGACTTTGAGCCAGGTTTGGGCCCGTACAATGCACGAATAAACTTGGTTGACTTAGCAGAGACACTAGGATCATGTTTTCTGAGGCCGGCGATACCTTCAGCCGTTGAAATAGGACTACTTGGTGGAGGCTCACTCACGCTCCGTGGCTTTGTGTCAGTTAAGACAACTTGATCACCTCCTAGTCCCAGAAGGGCATGTGAAGATACAAAACTGTCTGTTGCAGCTCTTGGTTTGGTCTCATATTTGGTCTCTGGCCGCTGGTAAGTAGTTTGCACTTTGGGAAGAACAGGCACTGTTGGTAGGGCAGAGGAGAGGTTGACCGAGGTGGGTGACACGACTGGAGATGCAGTAGAGATTTGCGGCTGAAACACAGCATCTGAAGTGACTTCTTCATCTCCAAAAAAGCTTCGACGCTTAGCATTCAAATCTAGCTTTATGCTCGCCACACTCACTTTGGTCTCAGTTTCCCTGAGATCCTTAATATCATTTGTTATATCTTCAGAATCTCCACTATTTTTGGTGATACTAGCCATACTGGCTTCTTCACTTTCACTTGCGATAGAAAGAAGCCCGTTAATATCATTGGACAGTTCCTGTAAATTGTCCTGCATCATGGCACTTCTGTCAACCACCTTTTCTCCAGGAACACTTTCTTGCATCAAGACACTACTGTCTACTAATGTTTCTTCTTCTGCCATTTCTTTTGATTTTACATCTTGTTCTGATGAATTTTCCAAGAAACTTTCTTTAAGATCCTGTTCCAAGGCACTTGTGTCTTCTCCACAGTTCATTGAGGCATCTTCCTCATCATCAATCGTGGTTCCATCTCCCAACTCATTCAAAAAGGCATCAAGGTCACTGGGAGTTCTTCCCCTTGTTGTCGGTTTATTCTGTGTCTCCTCCACTACAACATCTTGGGGGGAACCAAGAAACGCTAGCAAATCACCATTACTCTGGTCGGAACTCAAAGACACTGAGGCTTCATGTGTGTTATTAATCTCTGTACTGTTTGACATAAAGTCAAAGTTGTTATCAAACTCAGGAGGAGGTGCAACAACCATTTTGGCATCAATAGTTTCAGTGGCATCTCCAAAATCAAGGAGATTGTCAGTTTGCACTTCCCCATGTTCCTCCATATTTGCGTTGATATCTGCTGGTGTCTTGAGACTCTCTCCATTAGAGGTCATCCACAGCTGAGGTTGCCCATTAGAGGAAGTCATGGCAACATCAGCTGAGTTGTCCCCATTGGCGATGGGTCGGTCTGATAGGAGGTCAATGGTATTCATGCTGGTTGTGGTTGAGTCTTCAGCGTCCTTGTTGGTAGATCTGTGATTCAGATCAACAGTAAAAGCCTGGAAAATACAATAAAAAACTTATAAATGGAAAAATTGATTTAATATAAAAGTAGTGCCGTGGGAAAACAACCTATAGCTAAGGTTTAGGGTAACATAAAGATATCATCTCTCCAATGAAGTTGCTGGTGGTTCTGAAAAGAACCGTGCTGTTTCAACTAGAAATGTTGACTAGTTTACTATGTTGGACTTTTTCATTTCGCTCAAAATCCTTTTGAACACTCAACAAACATTATTTTGTAAGCTTGAAATAATTATTGCGAGAGCCCCAAATAAATTATTGCAAACGCTTGAAAAAAAATGTTGCAAAATTTATTTTGAATGCTTCAAATCATTTATGTTCAGGGATGTGATAGGCTGTTGAAAAAAACCTGCTGAACTGTGAGCGCAAAGCGTGAAAGCTTGCGAGGGCAAAAACTTGTGAGCTCGAAGCCTACTTACATGCATTTATCCTTTGTTTTAAAAGCTCTAATCTGCACTCTGGGGCATTCTATTTGGTTTTTTCTTCATGTTTTTTATGGTCTTAATTTAAAAAAAAATAAATAAAAAAATAAATAAAATATAAAAAAATTGGGGGGGGGGGGGGAAACGGAGAAATCACATCCCTGTATGTTGTGCGCTTGGAAGAAGTTATTGCCACAGCTCAAAAATTATTGCAAAATGGATCTGTGCTGTCCAAATCATTTCTCTTGAAATCATTTAGAACGCTCCAAATACCGCAGGTTCTTTTCAGAAACCACAATATTTAACTTATCAGAGAGGTTATTTACTGCAAACCTTAGTTGCTGGAGGACCTGTACCAGTGTGTTTTACCATAACTGAGAAGCAAATACGCCCAGCGTCTGATGCAACTATACACAATGCCAGCTGATGTTAAAGCCTGCTCCCACCCCTATCCCATGCCCCCTTCTGATTACCCCACTACAGTGTACTCAGATACCACAGGACACTACTACAAAACGCAACAACTGTTTACACTGTACATAACTCATAAACATGTTTATCAGCACAAAGGGAGTAACATGAACAATCCCGACAGTCCTAAATAAAAAATACAAAAAAACCTTGCCGACCGTTTGACAAATGTTTGAATGCGACCAGTCCATTAGTGGTGATTGTGCTGAAACCTACATTGTGTTTGTGGTATTAAAACAGACACTGGACACCACTTGCTGTTCCCTTGAAATTACTTGCAATCATTCATCCGTGGCCTGTAAAGAAATCTTGAAAAGAAATTTTGTCCTTCAAGGGATACCATAGGAGTGGTGCCAAGCTGGTGTCCATTTCAGTGACTTGAAGGCAATAAAGCTTTTAATCAGGAAGGATTTGGGCGACTTTAAGCACCCTTCTGGTTAGCATTTTTAGAGTAATTGAGGGAACTGAAAAGTGTAGGACATAAATACAGCTGTTGGTGTATAGTGTCGTTGTACACCATCTTCAAGAAATGAAAACAAACAAATGGTTACAGACACCTGAGACTATTCAAAAACAAGGACAAATGTATTTTGACCTCAAAGGTAATTGGTTCCATTGGTGAGGATGGGGTTGGGTCGACTCTTGGTACCCATGTGTGACAAGAAACACAATGAAGGGGACCACTTTGAATCCACCTCCTTAGCAGTTTTTCAAAGGGTTGGAACTTGTTTTAAAGTACCTGAAACCAGCCAAAAGTGTTTCAACATGTGAATGGACGTACAGGCTTATACCGAACATAATTTGAGTTATTTAAATTTAATTTTCAAATTTCCATCAAAAACGGACGGAAAAAGTCTGTGTTTCTGACAATTGTTTAATTTAATGAAATTTGAAAGTAAAAAAAAAAAAAAAAAAAAAAATCTTATCACCTCTAATTTTTTCAGTATACATGTATACAAGCCTACATTTCCATTTACATGTTGAAACACTTAACATGGTTTCAACCATTGGGAAAAACTGCTAATGAGAGTGTACATAAGTAAGACACCTTATTATGTTTCCCGTCATGTTTCTTTAAGAATTGTTCTTGTTAATTACTTAACAGATTTACTGTACAGTATAAGAGAGAACACAGACTAGCTGTCTGAAATTAAAAAAAAAAAATAAAAATAAATAAATAAATAAATAAATAAGTAAATAAATAAATAAATAATTGAACAACTGTACATTTAATGCAGATGCAATGCAACATTGTGCAACTCTACATCATAAAGCATCCTTACATGTATGTCTGTATATAATCAGCAGGTACAAGTAGGTTGTTCATGGGTTACAGGTGCACTCTGCCCTCAAGTTTTGTTTCAGCTAAAGCCTCTAAATGCCATTGTACACATTGTGTGACCCTAACAATAGAACATTATTTTCTTAAACAACAATTGAAACAAAAACATAGGTCAAAGGTCAGCTACACGCATAACCAGCCAAACCGACCCTCCAGCCACCGAAAATGGCAGGCATATCACAAACAGAATGGTCCTCTGTTTCCGCTCATGAGATCATGTCGATGTTATATAGACCATGGTACAGGTGTCCAGACTGCTATCTAAAGGCATGAAAATTCACCTAGTGGCAAGATTCACGGATCAACCAGACAGTAATTATACAGCAGTAAGAACCATGTGAAACATTATTGTTTGAAACTGAATTCAAACGAATGTAATATGAGCACAATAACTCTGTATGAAAGTTGTGTGATCTGCTCCCACACCAAGTCCCATTAATGTATTACAAAGTTCATACTTCGCTAGCCTAGCCAATGCGACGCAAACCCAAGGCACCGGCCTTTCCAGAAAGAGCCATCTCCCCCAAAAATGGGAGTAATATGATATTACAATCCCACATTCAAAATAATTGTTTTAATATATAATTTTCAAGTTCTGCCTTTTTCAACAAATCATATCACTTAAGTTTGACGTTTAAAACATACCGACATGATAGATTTTTTTCATGGGGTCTTCGATGCCCTATAGACCCACGGATACACTGTCCCAGACATGCTCCATTATACTCCTCAAATTGGCTTCCAAGCACCCTCTAAAGAAAATGCCCTCTCTACACCAAAGGTGCTGTCTTGTACATTACAGGCCTACAGTCCACATGCTGTACATAAATTGTCACATTGTTCATGTAGAGGTGCACTCCACTAAATGGCCTCATGAATATTTTGTAGGCCCTCAAAATATTCTATGTATACTAGACAGATTTGAGAGACAAATAAAAGGGGGTACAGCGTAAAACTTTTGCACAATTGTGACCTGGGGGTTGTTGACTTCCAGCGTGAGGTATTTTGGATGCCCTATGCCCCCCAAAATGGCCCTACTTGTTGAGAGGTGTAGGTCCATTTTTCTCAAGATTGATGCACAACTGTTTGAAAATTTAAACAGGTGTAAAGGGTGTTTGTTTGGAGGGAGAATAACTCCATGGGCCTTGGGACAACTTGTGTCAAATTAAGCAGAGAATTTAAATTCAGGAGTACATGTATAATTTTCTTTTTACTGTAAAAAGCTTTAAGACTTCTAAGTATTTTCAAAGTATTTTTGAATATTTAGCATGTTGCACTGTATGATATTGGAGTTTATTTTGGTGGGGTGCACCCAAAGACCAACAAGCTATGTGTTTCCAAAGGGATGAACTTTTACTTCAACAGGAGTTAGGGGAATGGTAATTGAATTTAATAGGACCATAGGACCCAGTCAAAAATAGTTGCTTTTTGTAAACTTCTTGGCTGTGTGTTTACATCATATTTACATTCCAAATACTCAGTTAAACTTTACACTGCTCTATACAGACACTTAATTTGCCTGTAAAAAAATACATCCATACATTCCCTCTTGTACTCACAATTTTGTCCACAAGTTGAGAAGTCAAAAGCTTAGTGACTAATGTATCTGCAACAGCATTAAACATGGGTTTTAAAAGATCTGGATCAGACGTCAAAAGAGTTGTCAAGCTGTCCTTTAGATCAGTTGAGTTGTTGTCCTTGGAAATTCCTTTTCTGTCTCCATCAAGGACGGAATCAGACGCTGTTTGCTCCATCAGAAGGTCTGAGAGTGAGGCTGCCTCATGACTTTCACCAGGCCCAGCAACTTTACCTTGGTTAGATTCCTGAGACGTCTTCTTGTCGCTCATTTCCCTTGCTGTTTCTCCTCGGGAGGAACTATCAAGACATTACTGAAACCAACTTTTACAACTAGTTTCAGTGTGTTCCTTTCTAAGAGTTATCAACATATTTGCGTCTAAACCCATCAGGACTTCAAAACTTGAATGGCTCATTTACAAAAAATCATGTTGTTTGTTTTTGAAAAAGCATGAGGCATCCAAAGCTATTTTGCTTGATTCCACAGCAGGTTTCTCAACACACACTTCAAAGATCAGCATAAGATGTCCTCAAAATGATGTCCATGAACCATATACACCTTCAGAGTCTTGTAACGTACACATCCATTCTGCTTGGAATGAAGTTACTGGAAGGCACCAGACACCACACCCATGTTTTTCCTGGCTTCATGCACTTCCAGTACCAACAACTATCTGTGGATATCTGCAGGGTTTAGGACTAGCTAATCTCCCTGCTAGTCCATAGACTGATAGTGGCCAGTGACAAACAATGTTTTCAAATTAGACCACATGCCATCACCCCTGGTTGCCTTTTCACAATGGTGTCCTCGGCAGGGGCTTCGCCATTTAGAGCAGGAGAGGAGAAGGGACTGGAATGAATTGGAGACCAGAACAAAACTCTTTAAATTGTTCAAAGACGCAGGGGGCCTTGTCAGCATTATTTTTTTCCTGTCACATCCAAATGATGCAAAACATCCATGAGGCATCTTACAAGATGTTTGGTGCCAAGTGATGGTTCAGGTAAAAAGAGATAGTATCAACACTTGACCATAGCATAACTTCTAAGAAAGACTCTGTTAGGGTCAAGACGTCTGGCCATTAACTATTTGTTGCATTTATACCATAGGTCCTTTTGGTTGGATAAGCAGTTTGCAATCAGCTATAAATTCTAGTTTCTCATAATTTTCAATTGTGACAAAAGTTCACCGAAATGCTTGAGAAGACAACAGCTGGATAGTAAGTGATGTTACAATAATCAATAGTATCAATACTTCCAAAGATGACATTAAATTGCTCAATGATGCAGCCATGTCCAGGCTGCAATGATACCTGAGAAAGCACACCTCAGCTTGTTGCTGTGCGATGGTACAGGTATGTATAATCAATACATAGAGTATCAGTACTTTTTAAGATGAGTTAAAACGCTCAATTATGTACAATACAGGCGGCCATCATGTCATCCACTCTCCTAGCCGCCAGCCCAACATGATGGTAAACATACATCACTCAGCTTGATGACATGCGATGATGAATACAATTGATACTATCAAATATATTTAGAAGAGCAGTGGAATTATTCAAATTTCTGTTTTAAAATAATATCTGGGCCAATGTCATAGAGCTGCTTATAAGCAATAATGTTGAATAACTTTCTGCTGAACAAAAATAAGCAGTATACCAGTCACAGATGGTACATGTGTATTTTGGCTGGTAATGGTATTCTGGTGAGCAAAATGTTTTGTGCTCAGTTACTTTTTGTGCTTTAAAGCAGCTTGACAAAATTGGGCTCTGGATGTGAACAAAATGAACTGGACTTTTCTGCATACATGTACATATATTTCAAAAAGGTCATGGAGATGATTTGATATGTTCTAAGATGTTGAAGGTCAGGGCCAAATGATGCCCAACTTGGACATACTCCATGACCCTTGCTAGATGCTATGCGAGTGTATGTATACTCACAAATCAATATCCTATCAATATTGTAGAGATGAACTTATACTGTTCAAGGATGCGGTAATATCAATTATTACAGCTCCTCTGCACATGCTAGACCCTTTATGATACTATAAAGATAATCAATACTTCAACACATATGACATAAATTGTACACCACATGCACATGAACAATGAACACTTTCAAATACAGTCTTTTGGTGTTAAACTCATGACCAAATAATACAAAATGACTACAGAGAAGTGTATAACATAATGTAATGTTATATGATTAATATTCTTCTTATTATTATATCTTTCTGGTGAGGGGCATTGAAAGTGACTAGCACTGTGGCATGTAGGTCTGAAGATACCTATGTAGAGAAGATGATCAAAGGAATGTCAGTTTTTCAAAGTGGGAAGAAAACCCACGCAATCAGGTAGGGACTGAAAACCCAATCCACATGCAAAGCATCAGTTCTGGAATTTGAACCACGCTTCATGGAGGCGACAGACAGAGCAGAAACCACTGAGCCAACCTGATTGCCATGGGGTATACAGAATTGATGACCTCATGTTCATAGAGTATAGAAAAAAGAACCTCAAGAAAGGTGGGAAAATTAACATTTTATTGCAGAAGAAAACCTACATGATGCAAGTCAACTTGCCTGGTGCGCTCATGTTATGCTTGCAAACCCTAACAAAATAAGATTGGTTAAGCTAATAAAATAACTTACATTGATTGTAAATTTACCTGCTATCCTGTTTTCCAACAAGAAGCCCTGCCAAATGAGCCTTTGACTAAACATGCACTCTTGTCCAAGTAGTTAAAAAATTCCTTCCTTTTGTTGATGGACAATCTTTTGTGAGTGCCCAAAAGCTACCATGCAAATCCTGGCAACAACACCAGTGGCTTAACTGCTTTGCTGAATACCAACAGAGGCCATTGCGCTGGAATTTAACGCTTATCATTTACAACAACAAGTATCTTGAAATTATCCCCTTAGGAGGGTGACTCATCTTAATTTTCTTCAGAAACAGCAAAAGTACAGTCTGTTTATTCCCAGTCCCACCTAAATATTTCAAAATCTTATTTCAAAATCTTTCCAGTTTTTAACATTCCTGAAATTTGTTTAAATTTTCTCATCAATTTCAGGTTGTTCTACCACCAAAATACCAGAGTCTTATAGTTCAAGTATCTACCTTTAAGGCACTTGAACAAAGAAAAACATCTTTAAGACAGGTTTGAGAAGTTTCTTAATTATGAGACTAATGTAGCACCTTATAAGAATTTACACTGTAAATGAATCTTATCAAATGTGTCTTAATCTTTCCAAAAACTACTTTTGTCTGTAGACATAATGTATAACTTAACAATCTGATGAAACCACGAATTACAAATCATGTATACAAAACCAGTCACCACAAATAACTATCACAATCATACATTACTCACGTCACTGGTTCCTGGTATTCCACAAAAACCCAAAAGGGGCAACAACCTGGCCGGATTTCACACTACAATGATTTAATACCCTCAGAATGATACGCAGTGTTTCTAAAGGTTGGCAAAATGCAGAATGTACCCAGTGCAATTACACAGTGATGAGATGTCAGTGCTCAGACTGAAATTATGTCTTCCATCAAACAGGAAGACATTTCCCCTCGGCCAAAGATATAAGAAGCCACATCAATCATTGAAAATGTAGACAGGACATTTCAAATTTAAGTTGTGCTGCTGTACATATGTTCACAGGGCCTGCTGGCTGACAAATTTTGTCAACCACTAAAAACTTAGCCTATGTTTTTTTTAAAAGTCCCATCCCCTTAAGGTGATCCCGTGGCTGCCGCTTCCCAGGTAGCATCGTAAACTTGGGTGTGATCTCTGGCTATGTATGGCTTCTGACTGGCCCCCAAGCAAAGACAAAATAGGGAGACCGCTAACATGGGGCTAAATGAGCACCAGTATGTTAATCTGAAGGTTGCTGGTTCAAGTTATGGTGTTTTTTCTGGACTCAGAAATTCAGGAAAATTGACAGAATGTTTTGGATTTTGTTGTTAGTACTGTACTTCTCTTTTAAGGCACCACAGAGAAGTCCTTTCACTATGGAGGCACCTCAGTGCATCACATGGACACAAGTATCATCATTCTAAACTCAGGGCTCGAATTTGGGTAAAAATTCACATGACTGCAGGGCTTGTAGCTCAAAACTTTTGCTGGACCAAAGAATTGTTCACAAGACCCGAATCAAAATGATAAAAAAAATATATTCAGTTTTACGATTAAACTGTTTTTTTGTACTTATTGGATACAATTCATAAATACTTTTCATTAACTACAAGCAAGTTGCAAGTCAGAACCAACAACTTCTCTGTAAGTTACATAAAATGATTTCCATCCCTTCTAAAAAATGCAACATGTGTTCTATTCACTGCACTAATCTTAAACAATATTTAGAAATTCTTAGCATTTCCAAAAAATTATCAAGTCAATACTTGTAAAAAACTCTAAACCTGAAACATCTGAACTCCTGAATTCAGTATTGAAGTTAGGGATGAACTTACCAATGCTGAAAGTCACACGACTCCCTCAATATAAATTAAAGGGGCACACCGGCTTCGTTGGGCTATTTGGGCTACAAAATAGGCTAACATATGACTTCAAAGGTCTTCCAGGAATAGAGAAGAACGGTTCCTAAAAGAAATCATCAAATTTTGCCGTTTTTGAGCATTTTTCAAAAAACGAAGGTCACGTGATTTATCCGAACCAAAAAAGTGGTTCGGATAAATCACGTGATCTTTGGAGATAGTTTTACTTCCAGCCGTATAAAATTAAATTACCGAACCAAATTTAAATCTGTTTTTCAAAAATTATTCATGAGTATTTGACAAAAAAGACTATGTATTCAGATTATTGATACAATTTGTAAATAATGATGAAAAATCGAACGTAAGATTCGCATTCAGAGAGTCCGTGCAACCGAAGCGTGTTTTACGGCGCACCAGCGTGGGAGCTAGCGGAACGTAAACCTTGGGGCATATCCCGTACAGCCGGTGCCGTGTCTCGTGGGGCCAGAGAGACAAACCCCGAGGCATGAACTCCCCAGCTTGCCGGTCTAGCCGTGAGCTTGGGAGCTTGTCGGAGGGGTAGGGAGCCAGACCAACAATTACGTTTTTTTAGGAGGGTTTCAGTCTGATACCCTAGCTATTATCCCCTAACTCCTGCAACGTGTTGCCTGCGCTACACACGCGGGACGACGACGGGGAATATTTATCCCATACAGCTGGTCTACTTCTATGATAGCTGCACAATGTCCACCCCCTCCCCAATTGCTGCTTTTGCTGGCTTTCCCTTTGGATTTATCGTTGTTGTTTTTTTACTTTTCGTTGGACCACCTTCTGGGTGTTTTTCCTTGCCATGTTTTTTGTACCGATCCTTGGATGTCGAAGAAACGTTCTCCGTTGCAAGTACACAGAATATAGTACGTTGTCGTACACAGAATACAGGTTGGGGTGCGTTTTCGCGATCGTAACCAATAACTGTTTCAATGGCAAGTTCAACCGAAACAGTTATTGCTTACGACCGCGGGCGGACTTCGACTAGGACTGACCATATAGGAACCTTCCCTTTGGACTGACGTTCGTTCATGTCTGTTTTTTAATTTACACGTGAATTTGTGCTTGATGGATATGAAGTCTGGATCCTCATGCCTCGCCATTGTTATAATTGAAACATACAGAGCACTAGTCTACTTACAACATTGCGCAACATTGTACGTAAACTTGACAGTTGCAACGGCTGGAAAAGCGTATAAGCTGACCTTTGACCGCGTTTTGGTTTTTTCACATTTTTCGTTAATTACGTGATATTTTGATGATTTTTTTTTTACAACAACCATCTAAAAATTGTTGTCTGTCATTCCACATCACTATATTAGGTAAACAGTAAGCCGGTGTGTCCCTTTAACAGTTAGGAAAAGCAAAGAGTTATTGTAAAGAGTTCCCCACAACAAGATTTCCTTCAAAGAGCATCTCCGTCAACTGTACACGCTGTCCATGCATTTATCAATAGCCGTTATTCGTTAAGGAAGATTTGATGGTCTAGTGGTCTTTACAACCCCCCAGTAAGCAGAAACTTACTTTTATCTTAGTTGAAGGCAACGCACATTGTCATTTTGCGAATGATTACATCTTTTCAGCGTAGGAACTAGAGCAAATAGGGTTTATAGTCAGGAGCTATGGTGGCAGTCCAGTGTTGTACAACAACCATCCGCTAGCTTGACATCCCCATATAGGAGCACAACCAGTACTGTTGACATGATGCCTAACTGCATGACCCACAGGGATTTATTTGAACAACCCCCAAATGCATTGAAGACAGGTAGACCATAATTATAAGAGCAAATATTAGTCAGACTTCTGAAGTGTTTATCATGGACTCCAAGAGCTACAGGTAAATGCAAATGAGAGTCTACAAAATGGTGAAGTGTATAGCTTTCTAGCTTCCATGCACTCTAATCAAATGTAATCAGAGAAACTTTCCATGAGTCTTGTTTTCTGTACGCGCTTTTTCTTACATACGTACGTCTTATCAACTGTTTGAATGTTATCAACCATGCCTCACTGTCTAGTAATTTTTCATATTTTCTGTAATATCTTCGTACATGTATTGTCTCGTTCAGTTTTCTATTTTTATATTAATGAATTTGTAACTGCTGGGCACCTTTGAAAAACAGTGTTTCGCTGAAAGGTTTTCCCAGGATAAACAAGAAATAAATAAATAAATATAAATAAATCTAGGTACAGTTGTACTTGAGAAATTACTTGTTCTGTGTGCATAAAATTATCCACATCTGTACATGCATACATTTTAAAAACAAAGGAGGTTGGCAATTTAATCCAAGCTCTCAGCAGATAAGCTTGTAACATCTTAATAAGCTTACATGTTAAATGCCTGAGATAAGAGTAAAATGCCATGCACCGCGTTTACACTAGATCCAGAAAGGTGGATTGAGATCCGGCATTTTTTTAACGACCGCGATCTTGAACCGGGTCTGATCCTGCTTTTTTGTGTTTACACTAGCCGTTAATCCACATTGCCGGATCAGACCCGGGTCTGATCCACCTTTCCGGATCAAGTGTAAACGGGGTCATGGTGAATTCGGATAGGTTTCTTGAAAAGTACACTAGGGAAACGTGTCTTGTGAAGATATGAACATGGAGTCTGTTATAGAGCACATTTTTTTATATTCATGAAAGCAATTATATAGATACCTAAGGTTAACAAATACACACAAGACTTGCACAAAATCTTACAGAAACCAATCTTGTTCAAAACATGCTCATCACCCTTTCAGGAATTGGAGGGCTAATGTGACTAGTTTAAAACACCATGTTTATTGTCAGAAAATGCTGAACCTCACAACACATTCCAGCTTAGGGCAGGATTTGAGCCAAACATGTCTCAAGAGCTGATTAAGACAAACTTGAAGGAAACAACCCTCTATCCTTCATGTTGATCCCAACCCAAGGAGCTGGCAAAGGTACAGACCTTCTCCTACAAGCTCTAGCAAGGATCTTCCAACCACATCTCCAGAGGAATTAAGAATTCTGTTACATGTAGTTGCACAACGGCTGAAGATACAATGTAGAAGATGTCCATGCCTTTAAAACTCTAAGAAAATAGAAACCTTCTAGTGTCTGGTTTCAGCCACAACAACATGTGTCCTTTTGTTGCAGAAAGGTAAGCCAGGTTTTCTCCTTGAAAGATCAACAAAGCATTTATTACCTCCAACCTTCCCTGGTAAACCACTTGCTTAGTATTCAGAGAAGGATCTCTAATCTTCATGGGGGTTGTGGGTACTCTTTCCAGGAAACAACTGCCCTAAACCTTAGAGGGTGCCTAAACAGATGTTTACGTGCATGTATCCTATGGTGAACAATGTACACCTACTCTCATCACCAAGAGAGCTTGAGCTTGCTAAAGTATTCCAAGTCTACTGGTTAAGAAAAGAGGGGGGATGGTTTATCAAAGTATGATCATTAATCACAAGCATTATTATTATTATATATTTCTGGTAATGAAACCAAAGATAGCTCATAAGTGAACTTAGGCCATGTTCAGACAGCGTACTAAAGTTAGACCCGAACTGGTTTAACTTTACGAGCAGCGGGGGGCGGTCATAAAAATCAAACTACCTTGCGTTCAGACAGCTCAAAATTAAACCCGATACGGTTTATCTTTAATGTTTCATCTGAAGGAAAAGCAAATATGGTAAAATATCTTGCTCATGGAGAAAGTACCGTGATTGGGACTGGAGCCCAAACTCTGATGATCAGAAGCTCCAGAGCTTGAGTCCGGTACTCTTTACCGCTCGGCCATGACATGCTACGAACACATCATGATAGGCACTTATCATGAGCCTATACTTAAACCTCAATTAGCCTCACAACTACAACAGTGGCGTAGGGCGTAAAATGCTTTAAAATTAATCATGTGGAACGACCTGTGTCACAAATTACATACAGCTATTATTGCCAAAGCCAGCAAGAAATGTGATAAAATATTGATTGATAAAATATATTGTAAATCTCATGTTATATGAGCACAATTACAGTATAAGCTTTGTAGTGATGTTCATGAATAGAAGCTAAATCAATAATGCAATATACAGTATAATACAAAATACTTTGAAACATGTCCACAAAATTGTTAACACCACAAGCTCAGTCAGTTATGAAAATGAGCAATGGCTTGGTTTACCTTTTGACCTTAGACTTGTTTTCAGGTTTAACTGAGCAATTAGCAATGGTTGAAGCAAACCTACCTAACGGTACCATCTCTGCCATTACAGTACCCATTAACTCCTAGGTGAAGAGAAGCAATTAGATAAGTATCTTGCTCAAAGACACAAATGCCATGACTGGGATTTGAACCTGATGACTCAGCAAGGAAGGTTCACTTCCACTCAGATACTCAAACTAGCTTCAATTCTTTAATAAGTACATTTACCATCCACAAATCCTCCAAAGTCAAAATTTCAAACTCAGTTGGTAGAGCGCCCCCATGTTAATCTGGAGGTCGCAGGTTCAAGTCCTGCTGACCCGCTCTAGTCAATTTTTCTTTGTTCAACCCAAAACTATTTAAAATTTACCCAGTTAGTTTCCCTAGTAGTTTGTTACTAAATATTTTTCTTAAAATAGTCATGCTTTTTCTGTTTGCAACTTGAAATTTCTTCCAAAAAGCGATACAAGTGTTGCCATCAGATCTGACTAGCCATATCGCCGGCCTACTACAGTAAATAGACCAAATTATTCCAAAGCTTTTTCCTTTACCAAGAAGCACTTTGGGAATGACACTATGGTAACAGCAAGGTTACCAGCTTTTTATTCTATTGTACTAAAGCACCACTCAGAGAACTGTCTATCACACCATGGAGCAAGGACTTGTTCTTGATCAGCAATGGCGTCCTTCAGCCGTCCTTCCTTCAGCACGAAATAGTAACAATTTGCAATTTTGGCAATTAGTCACTTGGTATTTAAGGTCAACCCACCTTTGGGAATT
This sequence comes from Pisaster brevispinus, assembly GCA_023634235.1. Taxonomy (NCBI): domain Eukaryota; kingdom Metazoa; phylum Echinodermata; class Asteroidea; order Forcipulatida; family Asteriidae; genus Pisaster; species Pisaster brevispinus. The sequence goes on along the minus strand of JAMKCF010000029.1, from coordinate 1,789,410 downwards.
GTCAGTAAATGCATGTGGTGTGACGGGGGGGGGGGGGGACCATCTCATTTTGCAATTGAACAAAAAACTAGTGAGTTGATCATTTTCAAGAATGCCATGAACTAAAGTGTACTTATTTGTCACTATAAAATAAAACATCAAAGAATATTAGAATATTGCTAGCAATTTTCATTGGGTCTTCCTGAAACCCTTACAGAACATAGACCTGAAACATTCTGAATATTCATGAAGATATTCCTGAAATATACTCCTTAGGAGTATGCAGAACCGGCAAGACAACTGATGCACATGTATGAAGCTTTTCAATCATAACAATAATATCAAATTAATGTTTATTGCTAACCACTTCTATCCCAGTGCAATACGTTTATTGAAATTAAATGATTAATTGCAATTTACTGTTGGGGGGGGGGGGGCAGCTACTTTTGTTTACTGTTGTTTATTTATGTAATGATTATTGTGTGTAGGCCTACGCATGGTTTTTAGTGCATATGTTTTTAATGTGTATTTAAATGCTTTTAGAAATGCAAAACCAAATTGCATTTCACTGTGTGTGACAATAGACTGTTAACTATTAAAGGGACACACCGGCTTACTGTTTACCTAATTTAGTGATGTGGAATGACAGACAATAATTTTTAAATGGTTGTTGTAAAAAAAATCATCAAAATATCACGTAATTAACGAAAAATGTGAAAAAAACAAAACGCGGTCAAAGGTCAGCTTATACGCTTTTCCAGCCGTTGCAACTGTCAAGTTTACGTGACAATGTTGCGCAATGTTATAAGTAGACTGGTGCTCTGTTTATGTATTAATTATAATAACAATGGCGAGGCATGAGGATCCAGACTTCATATCCATCAAGAACAAGTTCACGTGTAAATAAAAAACAGAGACAAACGGACATCAGTCCATAGAGCAAGGTTCCTTGCTCTACATATGGTCAGTCCTAGTCGAAGTCTGATCACGGTTGCAACTGTTTCTGTTGAACTTGCCATTGAAACAGTTATTGGTTACGACCGCGAAAACGCACCCCAACCTGTATTCTGTGTACGACGAACTGGACAAACTAACTTGCAATGGAGAACGTTTCTTTGACATCCAAGGATCAGTACAAAAAACATCGCAAGGAAAAACACCCAGAACGTGGTCCAACGAAAAGTAAAAAGTAAAAAAACCTTGATAAATCCAAAGGGAAAGCCAGCAAAAGCAGCAATTTGGGGGGGGGGGGTGGACATTGTGCAGCTATCATAGAAGTAGACCAGCTGTATGGGATAAACATTCCCCGTCGTCGTCCCGCGTGTGTAGCGCAGGCAACACGTTGCAATAGTTAGGAGATAATAGCTAGGGGTACAGACTAAAACCCTCGTGAAAAACCATAATTGTTGGTCTGGTTCCCTACCCCTCCGACAAGCTCCCAAGCTCACGGCTAGCCCGGCAAGCTGGGGAGTTCATGCCCCGGGGTTTGTCTCTCTGGCCCCACGAGACACGGCACCGGCTGTACGGGATATGCTAGCTCCCACGCTGGTGCGCCGTAAAACACGCTTCGGTTGCACGGACTCTCTGAATGAGAATCTTACGTTCGATTTTTCATCATTATTTACAAATTGTATCAATAATCTGAATACATAGTCTTTTTTGTCAAATACTCATGAATAATTGTAAAAAAAACCAGATTTAAATTTGGTTCAGTAATTTACTTTTATACGGCTGGAAGTAAAACTAACTCCGAAGATCACGCGATTTATCCGAACCACTTTTTTGGTTCGGATAAATCCTGTGACCTTCGTTTTTTGAAAAATGCTTGAAAACGGCAAAATTTGATGGTTTCTTTTAGGAACCGTTCTTCTCCATTCCTGGAAGACCTTTGAAGGCATATGTTAGCCTATTTTGTAGCCCAAATAGCCCAACGAAGCCGGTGTGCCCCTTTAACATAAATTAACAAAGTTTATTCAACCAAATAGAACAATTATAGCAACAATAATGGACGTGTTTAGGTGAGGTTTTTCATGCCCTTGAACAAAAATTGCAAATTGCTAGCAAGTAGTTGCTTAATGGACGTGTATGGAAGAGGTTATTGAATATTGTATCATGTACATGCCCTTGAACAGAAATGGAAAACTGCTATTAAAATACAGATGTTCATACTGTTAAAACATTGTACAATGTTTTTTTGTTTTACATAGCCAAAACACCTGAAAATGGTTCACCATGAAATACAGACTCGTTCAGTACAAAGGAACAGTCATTGGTTATTGTTTTGCTCTATTGTTGTGAAATAAAATAATCAATAAAACCTAGTTACGGGTGAAATAACAATGACTACTGTAATCATACCCACACAAAGGATCGACATTGGAAATTTAATATGGAAAATAAAAGGTCAGTTAAAATTACTCAATAATGCTGAGTGGTCAGGTGTCAAATGTCAACTTCACTTTTCTCAGGAAAACAGTGCACTTTGCCTTACCAAATTATAACAAATTTTCTGGCATGACATGAATGTAAAACCAAATGAAAAAATTGTATTGTGAGTTTTTATTATTACATCTTTCTTGTAATGAAACCTACGGACTGCAAAAGTGACTAGCACTGTAACTCTTAGGCCTGAAGAAATTTGTGTAGAGAAGATGATGAAGAAATATCCATTTTAGATGTGGGAGGAAAACCTTAATTGGAGAAAATGCAATCAGGTAGGGACTGAAAACCCACTCCACATACTTGTAGGCTCCGGTCCAGGAGTCGAACCAGGGGCTACCGAGGTGAAAGACAGGGAAGAAACCACTAAAAGTCACCCGAATGAAGCTATGCATATCAGTCCATGCATCCAACTGCATGAATAGTCCTTCGAAAGGAAAGATACACTGTGTTTGGACATGTTAATGGAAGAACAGATTCAATAAACAAAACATCTTGTTCTTGCAACCAAACTGTGTTCTCAAAAAGGGGTGCCGCTCCTGTACATGTACCTGTAGCAAGGAGCTGTTTATTGATGCCTAGTCTGTGATTTGGTGCACTTCCTTCTAGTGCTTGTAATTATTTGGCAAATCAAAATGAGACGTCTAAATGTTATGGACAATCGTTTATGGCAGTATTGCAGATATAGAAACACTTCTTAGCAGAAGTACTGCTATTATTGACAAAAAAGCTGATTTGAGCTCAAAAACATTACTTACTGTATTACTTAGTTTGATAAGTCTACTGATAAGTCTACTTCAAGGATAAGAACTGGGTGTCTTTGTTTGCAGATAATAAGAACCAAACAAATATTTCAAACATGCGGGATATTTGAAAACTCTCATAATATCAAGATGTTCTGCTTTAAAACAATTTTCCTAAGAAGAAATTTATCAACTGGCACAAGTAAGTCCTTGAATGCGACTAGGGTCTGACCTAATACATTTACAACTCCAAGTATTGTTTAGGCCTACTAAAATCCCAGGTGAACCTGTGAAGCTGCTGACCCACAGTATTGTGACACTACATGTAAATCACTTGTTCAATCTAGTACAGACGGATCTCATGTTTCGACCCTTGCAGAGTCTTTCTACAATTAACCTTCTGACAATAAATTACCTCTCAGCTTGGGTCAGACCATGAGCTTGTCATATTACTGAATAATTACATCCTACAGAGGCTGATATTGTCCAACTGGTTGGTGTTTGTAAACTACCTGTAAGTGTTTCTGAGTATAAAAACAGCCTTTACTTAAAACATTGCAGAGGATACAAGGAAGCTTTTGCCTAACAGAAATAGGTTACCAGCCAACATGACAGAATAGTGTTAGCCAAATTTGGACACCCTGCAATGCCCTGTTTTATTTATCATTTACATGTAAATCTATGGTAAGTGAACAATTTGGACACCCTTTTACCAAATCCTGGCTACAACCTTGCAATGCATGACATATGGGCCCAATTTCATGGCACTGCTTTCAGCCCATAATGCACTTTACAAACAAGGTGCGAATTGGGCCCCAATGTACAGTGTATTGTATACAAACACTCTTTCTGCCTGGTTACCATTTCTTACTTTTGACATCTTTTATAAATTGTTTAAAATTATCAATGCATGTTTCTTTCTTTTTTTCTTTTTTTTTGCTTTCCAGTTACCGAGAAACATATAACATGTATGTTGTAGGCATATTGTTTTGCTTTGGGTTCATGTAAACTAAGAATGACTATGTACAAATATTGCTGTAATAGGTCTGTAATATGTGAAGCTCCTGTATCCACCTGTTCCTAAAATGGCGTGCTAGTTTTTGCTGGACACTGATTTTGGGATAATTGTCGGTTAACATCTGACGTCTCACTCTGGAGGCAACTATGTTTGGCAAGAGGAAGCCAACCACTCACATATCCTATCACAATTACCAGACACCAGACTCAGTTTCAAAGACCCGACACAGGAGTTGTGGGTCTTGTTCTCAACTGTGGTCGATAGATGATTATGATGACAATAGACTGTGCAAGTCTCGCGCGTATTCGAACATTGGGATCCGTTAAAGCGCGTGAGTTTTTTTTTTTTTAACGCGTTAAAGCAATGTACGTGGGACCACAGTGGTCCCAAAAATGTTCGATTACGCGCGAGACTTGCACGGTCTATAGCAACCAAGTCACTCGAAGAAGAAACGAAAGGAGTTTGGATTGTCAAAGTTCACATGATGTACTTGATCATGAATTTGATACCTGTCAGAGCCGCTTGTCCTAATAAATAAGTCCGTCTAAAATTCTCTTATGTATGAGAAAGGTTTTCCTAAAAAATGGTCTTCTAAAAACAACACCTTTAAAAAACTGCACTCAATGCCAGTCATTATCCCATCAAATCTCATGGACAAATTCAAAATGAGTACATTTCCAACAAATCTCAGGGGATGTTGCAACAGGACACATTCCACCATGTACATGTACACCGCCACTACGCAGACAGAGTTAATATTTATGTATTTTATTTGACCTTTCCCGCTGGCCTTCATGGCCTCAGTTTGTGGTGACATTTAAATCCAACCAGGGCCCCTGATCCCCTACAGTGGTGTAAACGTAGTCATGGGAACACATGCCATTGTAACAAGCAATGCAGTCAGCACACCCCAGGGGTAAGGTACAGGGCTGGGAACTGATGTACAATGTACTGTATGTAGTACAAAATACAATGGTAGAGTTATGATGTACAAAGCAGGTTATTCGGAGAAACAGAACACACTGAGCTCAATGTTGTCCTCTGTGGTTGCTGTGCATGCCCTCTACCTGTGGACATACATGTACACTGTACTCTGTAAAGTGGTATCGATACCATGTGACCTGCATTTATGTCAAAAATAACCAGGGCTCGATTTCACAAAGCACTCAGATTCATCTTAAACGATGAGTTGTCAGTACTGTAGGGATTTGTATTGTGACATCATACTCAGTAAGAAAGGTTTGCGGTGACACCATGTAAGAAATCTCTTTTGTGAGTTGTGGTGGCTCTGAGAAGAGCCGGTTTCTGCTTGACGTTTCGATCAGTGTGCTCTGACTGTCTTCTGGAGACATCATACTCTGCTTAGCAGTTAATGATTGGTAGTTAAGATCAATCTTAGCTCTTATACATGTACTGTAGTGAAGTCGGCCCCAGATTAAAGAGGCAAGCTGAAATTTGCCACACAGCTAAAATGGCATCTCATGATTAGCCTCAAAGCAGAAAGCCACACGTAACTATATACAGCATTCTCTTGGTTCTGTTTCTATGAGGGTTATGTATTGATTATAACCAAAGACTCAGTCCATCATGTTGTGCAGTAATAGACCATACAAGTCTCACACGTAGTCAAACTTTTTAAGGACCACTTATTGGTCCCACGTACACATGTAGATTGCTTTAACACATGAAGGAAACAAACTTGTACACTTTAACGGATCCCAAAAGTTCAAATATACCACAACTTGCACAGTCTATACAGTTTAAACTGCTACAATTTGAATAACTGAGACCTGAAAGAACTAGTTGTACTGAACTGTGTAGATGTACAATCCATGATGAACATGTACCTGAGTTACATGATCTGTATTTTAAGGTTAGGCCAAGTTAAAGGAAAATTATTTTGAACAAGTCTACAGCAATGGGCGGAGACATTCACTTTCACCTGGGAACAAATTATTTTCACAAACATTTATGCAATACGCCATTTCTCTCATTTCACATGTAATTTTTTAAAAACTGATTTGATGAGAATGTTTCAGCCATGCCAGTCCTCAAAAACAACAGAAGCCAGCCACTAGACTGACCACATGTTTACAGAGACAAAAACAAACGTATTAATTACTTCCTACTTACACAACCCTCTCCGAGGTCGTTGAACATCAATCAAATTCTAATATAGAAATATTTTCTGGTAACAGGAGGTGTTAACACACAGAGAATAACGGCGCCCCTACCACCTGTGGAAATGCCATTCAATGTGGCCGTACAACACAACCCACTGAGTTCTCAGCATGCCTAACTATACCATACTGTCCTCACAACAAATCACAATTTGCATTATCTACCAATGCTTTGTTATCAGCAACACATCATTGCAGCACTTGAACTATGGAGCCTATTCAGATCACAGCACTGATTGATTTGAGCTGGCAGCATTGTTAGAAAAAAAGGCGTCGCTTTTATTTCAATATTTACACTTGCAGCATAATGCGCATTATGTGGCAAAGTGCACATTGGCTACATTTTATATTCAAATTAAAAAAGTTTCTCTTGTTTATGTACACAGACATCATGACATAAATTGAGGTTTCACTACGGTTAAAGCAGAGGGTGTGGCAATATCAGGGAGGAGGATGGGGGCTAGATGGCTAACTATCTGTAAGAAAGAAAAAAAATATGGTAGTATAAAACTCTGTTGGGAGAGGTGTTGGTTCTACGAAGAAATGTTGTGGTCTTGACATTTCAAACAGTATACTCTGCTCATCTTCAGGTAAGAATAGATCTACTTCTGAAGACAAGCAGAAAGTAAAGACCAGACAAGTTCTCCTCAGAACAAACACTTCTCCCAAAAGAGTTGATTGTACCCACAAGTTTACTCCTATAGTTTTTCTTACCATCCACACCATGCAAAGCTTCAATTATCACTTACTGAAAACAGTTGCCTGCAGCATGATGGCATGTTAGGGTCAAGGGGTGGACACCTCTAGATAGGAATTCTCTATTTATTTTAGACGCTCTCTGGTGTAACCTGGCCCATTATGAGGAGTGTTTGACAACTGATGGTGTTGTTAGGGAAGGAGGGGGGGGGGGGGTCATTTAAAGTTATGAGCACAGGCTTTATGAGTAAAGTTGTTGTGTCTATCTGGGCTCAGTGCGTATTAAAATGGAAACGCTCTTGTTTTCTGAATGTTGATTTAGAATTAACGTTTCCATGATGGATAGAAAATCAAAAACATAACATATTGACTCCTTTCACACAATGCACATCCACCATATCTGCCCTTTTTGGGAATCAATTCCTTTGTGTACATTTTGACTCCCCAAAATTGAGGACAGGATAAGCGCAAGTAAGTGCACTTTATGTCGTAAAATTGGTCAGTACAGCCAGCTCATCAGTGATACATGAGGGAGAGGAATTTTCTTGCATCATAATTGGAAAACGGCATAATTATTGCAACACCAAAATTGGCTTTGCATTCACATTCGCAGGACGTATGAACCAGGCTTTATTATTTTGCTTTACCCTTACATCAAGTTGATAAAGACTTTATACTAAGTGCTGTCCGAGTACTGAGGGTACTACTTAGGTGGGATTCGAACCCAAGAACCCCGCATTCTAGAGTACATGTCTTAAACAAAAAACCACCAAGCATGTCGGTGACGAGAGGCCAGTTCAATTCCTGTGATTAACAGCTGGTACCCAAAACAGTAGGAGAATTGTATTTCATTAGTTAAAGTTTTTGATACCAGCATAGAGGGAGGCTGGTCGTTAAGTAAATGTTACATAACAAAAACTCTCTCTCTCTCTCTTTTAGCACACCTTGAGTAAGTTATACATGTAGTAAATCGACACCATAAACTAAGATTTACTGAAATAGAACAGGGCCCAAGCCAATTTCAATGCTTACCACATATTCTGTAAAGTGCATGATTCTATGGGTAGAAATCTGCTGTAAGTAGAGCCATGGAGAATGGAAATGGTGCAGCCATGAAGAACTTGGGCCCAGGTGGTTCCTTTGAACCACCTGTTCTTTTCAGTTCAGTGACAACACAATTTATTAGTTTAAGACTTAGAAGTTAGAGAGATAAATTCACGGCGTCAATAAATATATACTGGTTTCTAAGTTGATCCCCCCCCCAGTCATGCAAAATATTTTGCAAATAAACTGTTTTGAATCCATGCTTGTCTAGCATATAAAGGTTCCTGGCCTCGATGTAGAAATAACCATAAAACAATAAAACCTTTATCATTGAAACATCCTACAACTTTGCAAGAACAAGCAAAGAAAACAAAAACTGACATCAATACTTAAATGTATCCATGGTCAAAAACAACATCTTGGTTATCAATCATCTACATATGTCATGTGTAGTTAACTCACCTACCAATCTATAGTATCAGTGCACAGGTGTCTAGAAGAGAATGCTGTAGATTCTGCCATTAATAGCTCTGGCTACATTAAGAATAAGATGGCCAGAGAAGATCAGGATCATCTTCTTGTCCTTGTCAATAAGAAGTTACAACAATGTACTACTTAGGCACACCTGTAATGTCTGCTGGAGACTGTGTGCCCAGGCATGCACTGTAAACATGGCATTCCTCAGCTTACTGTACTTCTGCCCAGCAGCCACAAGGTGGCTCATTTATTTGTGAATATTCATGAACTCTTCCATTTCAAGGGGGGGGGGGGGGGACTACCGTACAGTGTTTGTGTCATGCAGTGACACTTGAACACATCCAAACATATATAATGTACATCTTGTACTTTAGCAATAAACACCAAGGACACATTATTGTAACATCTGCATGAATAAGCAAGACTGTAAAGACACAACCCAAGTGGTTCCTAATTACTTTTCAACGAATATTCATAAGGACCAGTCCACTCAAAAGAAATCAACACACATGTATGTGTACATGTAATGTACCAATTACAGTGTCTTACTCATCTGTTTGTTTGTTTGTTTGTTTGTTTAGATGATCTTCCCCTCAAGGGAACTCAGCAAACTCCCACAAGGGGATGTAAACACCAAGCTGGCAACAGTCAATCTCTCTCATACAAACACTGGTTTAACATCTATGATTATGAATTGCACACATGATTTCTACCTCCATGCAAACATCAAGAAATAGTGATTCAGTAACTAGACGATAATACCTGTTCTAGTCTTTGTGAAATCAGCGGTTAGCTTGGTAGGATTCGAACCCACGACCTTGTGATTACAAGTCCTGCAGTCTACCACCACAGTTTATGTAATGTAAACATGTAATATTCAAATTATCCATATTTTACAAGCATGGTGTCATTTTTTAAATCAGAATACTAAAAGTCCTACTTTTAGTCTGGTAGTCATTCTGGACACACCACTGAGAGCACAAATCTCTTTAAATCACTTGGAATGTTAAATGTCATGTAGTGATTGCTCCTAATGATCTCGCTAGATACTCCATACTGGGAGCATACCATGACCTTCTCATAACTTCTTGAAGCAAATTGAGATGTTGATCCTCACACCCTAACATTCTAATGCTCCAAAAATGTGGTCGTTACGTGAAGAAATGTTTGAATGTGTAGAGCTATAAGACCTTGTCAGTTGTAATCCTAATATGTACAGGTTTTATATAGAAATGGGAAATGAAGTAGACAGTTTTCAAAGCTTGGTTGATGGAACAAACAATGAGTGTAAGAGTTCTCCTACATGTACAGTGTATATTGTACATGTACATTGTACAAGTAAAATTTGAAAGATAAGACTTCAGGCTATGCATGGTGGAAAAATACTCAGTAAGTAAGGTTTGCGGTGACACCTAAGAATCTCTTTTGTGAGTAGTGACTAGTGGTGGCTTGGAGAAGAGCCGGTAAAATTTGAAAGTCAATAAATGTATCAAATAAATAAACACTATAATTAGTGCATAAAGCAGGAGATTCATGTGTCTGTCTGTGTTGTGCGTAATGAGTAGTGCGAAATCATTTAGAATAAAAATACACGCAAAGCAACAAGGCCAAGCAATTATGCAGTATGCAATATGGAGTTATGTGCATTGCTTGGCGTATACTTTCATTTTTACGCATTGCGCATTATGCGCAAACATACATGATTGGTAAGCAAATTTACCAGTTACAATCTGAAAGCTCACTCATTATATGGGTTTATACCAGTAACATTCCTCTAGAAAAATATTTCCCTCTGAAAAAGTTTACACAGAGTGGAGAAAATAAACCGTAGCATTTGAATAGGAAATTTACATATACTTATTTTGATTGCTGCATGCATTGTGCAATGAGCGTAGAAGAACCTAGTACACTTCGTCGCGTCTGTGCAAAAACGTTGTATCTCAACTCGATTTTGCTAAAATGTTGTATCTTGCAAAAAAATGGTCCATGCAAAAATGTCAAATCTCGGCACAGGCTTGTTTTGTGTGAACATCATTTTATAAACAAACTTGCGCCTATTGTGTAAAAGTACTGTTTTAGGAGATACAACATTTTTGCACTGACACGACGACTTATCATTAAAGTAGGCCTTTTCACACTACCTCCATTTCGAACCGCGTTGAAACCTACCCGGGTCCTCTCCGGTTCAGCCTCGCTTCTTTTCGACACGGATCAGAGATAAGCAACATTCACACTGGCCTTTACGTAACCGGCTAATGCGTGAACCGTATAATGAAAAATGCAATTTCGATCCGGATTGAGATTTTCAACCCTGGTCCCTGCCAGGGTTGATTTCTATCCGGCTAGAGCATGCTACCCGGATCGGAGGCGGGTTGAAATTTTTACAGTGTGAAACGGGGTGAACAAAATCTCCGGTTCGGAACCGGTTCCGACCCTGAGATTATGGACAGTGTGAAAAGGCCTAAAGGGTTTGCCCTTGTGTCTCTGGGATCATTGACTGCATATTGCACCACATCACCTTAGTACTGCCTTACAAGGTGAGCTGTATAAATGTAATGGGTATCATCATTTCAACAAAGCTTAGTGGGCAGTAAAAAACGTGGGAAATCTTTTGGTTGTAAAGCTTTTGTAGATTGTGTGGAGCCCGACACCATAACAGCATGGTGTCTTGATTAGGTCCCATTTTACCTGCAGATTTGAGGTCTAATGTCCACAAAATTGCGATCGCTGGTTGCCATAGTTTATCCTTAACGACTTCTGCTTCACTATTATTCAACATAAATGTCCATTAAACAGCGGGTGATTTGGATCTAAAACAAAAATAATTTGTGCTTCGATACGCCGTGCTTCATACGAACTGAGTAAAAAAAGCAAGATGTACAAAAGGCAAAAAGTCCCTTCCAACACTATTGTCAAATTAATGCCTTGTCTTCACTGACACTGGATGACTGTACATGTACATGTACACTGTCCATAAATTTAAAGGAATTTTGACAGAGGATAGTATTTTAATTACAAACTATTAGAATGGAAATGAATTGACTGTTCCATAGTCAATACTCCTTTAAAGTAAAGGCAAGCCAAGTGAAAGAAAACATAAAACGCTGAAAATATCTCCAGAAACGAAAAAAACCAAGATTAAAACTCACATCAAGGGGCTGTGTCATCATGATTAAAGCAGGCCTGTGGCGGTACATGAAATTATGACCTCTTACCCACTTACATGTACTCCATGCGCGTCCTCCCTCCATACCATCTATGGAGAGTGCACATGCAGTAACTGGTGAGAGTTCCCAAGTACAGCCACAGGCCTGCTTTTATTAAGACGACACAGCCCCTTTAATCTTTGATAGCAAATTTGTTTGCTGCTATTTCGGACAACCCTTACAAATCAGCCAAGCAACTCTTTAACCAACTAAAAAAAAAAAAAAATTTATGAAGAAAGAAAAGCCACAAGCACGAACATACATTAATCATTCTTGAACAGCATGAACTGTACACATGCTTAAATGTTGTCCCATGTTGTAAAGTGTAGACAGTTGTGTCTACCTCAGACAGTTGTTGCAAGGAGCAATGTTACATTTAAAGTTAGGGTCATAGATTGGCAACTACTCTAAGTTTTGTCTAATTAACATGATTAATGACAAAGAAAACTTACTTGGTGAGAAGCACTGTAGCTTTTGATAGTATAAAATACTTTAAGAAAGAATTCCTAAAAATATTTGAATTTGAGAAACAATTCATGCATCAATCATTCCTCAGATTTCTGAGGGTTAGTGTCCGTTCAAGAATGCTGCGGCCAGAGATGTGGTTGGTACCCCCCTGTCACCTCGCTAAATGTTGATGGATTCGACAATCTTGTTAAAATACCGTGACAGTTTTTTGCAGTTTTCTCAGCAAGTAGACACTGTATTCAGCTGAAACTTTCACAGGTGACTTTAAATGTACCTTTATTTATAATTTTGCCTAAGAAATCAGCATTGACAAAAACCAATCTATGAGTGACCCTACCTTTGGGCCATGCATTTCTACCATTGAGCTAGTTATTACAAAGGTGGTTCAGAAATGAAAAAGATTAAAGGAGACCACTTTACTGTAATTTCTTAGTACTTGACACCACACAAAAAGTGTTTCAACATGTGGCTAGACATGCAGGCTTATACTGTACGTAATTTGAGTTGATTTATTTGTTGCTGTTTTCTTCTTTTTGTAAAATCACCCTAAATTTTCCATCAAAAACATTTTTTTTAAACCTAATTTTCTGTCCATTATCTGATTGAAATTTGAGGATAATTAACAAAAAGAATACTATTCAACTCAAATTATTTTCAGAGTAATCTGCACGTTCATTCACATGTTGAAACACTGTTTAGGTGGTTACAGGGACTTGACAAAAGTCACAACCCTAGAAAAAAATGCTAATGTAATGGAGGCAAAGTGGTTCCAGTGTTTTTCGCTTCCTACTATCAGCTAGTCCAAAAAATCTCATAGAGTACATGTACACGTACAGTAACTTAATGTCATCCACACCGTGCACACACCACTTACCAGTTCAGCCAAGTTACATCAGGTAGATGTGGCAAAGACCACCCCCAAGTATCCCAAGCCCAATAGTAGATAGAAAGATAGACACACAAGTAAAGTGTATCATTTATAATAGTGTAAATTGAAAATAGATTACAAAAAAATGTTTGCAGAATTCATCTTACCTTTGATTCAAGACAGTCACTTTCTGACATCCACGATTCATCCAACATGACCTGTTTAAATGCCGTGTTCTGCAACAGTTGTCCAATGTTCAAATTAGTCTTGGGATTTGAACCCAATGCTTGAGCGCTATTGGCTGGAATGTGATGTTGATGAGCACTGTGATTGGTCGAGAGTGTGGCGGTACCCTGTTGGCTGGTTTCCCCATTTTGAGGTAGTACTATTGAAGTGGAATACTGAGTGGTTTTTGGTTGTGGAATACTTGGTACTTGCATTGGTTGCTCCCTGAGATCACTGCATGAAAGTTCAGTCACTTCAGCCTGGTTACTTAGTTTTGAAGTTATTTCACCCACAGACGCCTGATCATCCGGCGAGGTCTGCATTGCTGGCACTGGCTCTGTCAATGCTGGATTCTGATTGGCCGAGAAAGGGTCCCATGATGCTGAGCTAACTGTCTGATTGGCTGGGGCTGTAAACGAGGACGACCAAAGATCATCCTCTTCAGCAGTAACTGTGTCAAACATTTAAACAAAAAAGGATTAAAATGCAATGTATTTGTTTATTAATTTTGTTTTAAACATCAAGCATTGTCAATGGCATAAAATATAATAAAATAACATGTGAACAAAACTACAGAGCACCAGTAAATACCTTGTTCACTAAAAGAAAGACGCTTTCTCCCAGTAAAGGGCATCTTAAACTTCTTCTGAGACATTTCAAGGGGCAACGAGGCAATGGCTAATGGGCATGGAGGCAACTGACTCCAGTGCCTTTGTGAAGTATCAGAAGCAGAGTAAGGAGTCAAAAAGTCAGTCATAAAAAAATACATGAAAACATTTTTAAGTTCAAGCACTTACAATAACTGAACACAAGAGGGCGATGTTTGCCCCTTCATGCAAAGGGAAGTGAACTTTTGAAGAAATTGAATCCGTCCTGCCCCCCCCCCAAAAAAAAATCCTTCATTTGTGAGTCCAACCAGACCAGAAATAAATGTCTACCTACCCTTCTTGATAATGCCTTTCTTCCCTCATAGCAAAACAAAAGACAAGAAAATATTTGTCTGTTTATACTTGATAAGAGACAAAATAAACTGTACCACTGTGCATCTTTCAATGTTGTACCTGAAACCACCCCAAAAGTGTTTCAACATGTGAATGGACATGCAGACTTACACTGAAAATAATTTGAGTTGATTCATTTGTTGTTTTTTTAACTGTTTTTTTTAAATCAACCTAAAATCTTCATAAAAAAGGGACAGAAAATGTTACATCCTTTTTCGTCCATTTTTTAATTGAAGTTTTGGAGTAATTAAAAAACTAACAACACTTATCAACTCAAACTATTTTCAGCATAAGCCTGCATGTCCGTTCACATGTTGAAACACTTTTAAATGGTTTCAGGTACTTGAAAACAATTTACAGCTATTTGCAATTCTGCTAACGTGACAACAGATAAGTGGTACACTTTATTTTGTTTCTTGTCATTTACCACAAATTGTTTTAAATTCCTCATCCACCAGTCCAGACTTGAATATCAAATCAGTCTCTGACATCTCACAAAAGTTGTCCACAAATCCACTATCTTGAGAAAATGGATTGACAAAGGAACCGTCCTGAGTGGCTTGAATTCTCCCTGCATCAGCTGAGTCCATACGGAGGTCTACGGCTTCGCTAATTGACGATTGCTGTTCACCATTTTTGACATCACCCCATATGAGATTTGCATCTTTGCTCTGATCTTCTGAAGTCCGTACGCCGCCATTGGACATTGCTGGCCAATTGGAACTGCCCTCAGTTACACTCCACACAGGACCATTCCCATTGGTGGAATCAGCTATTTCACTTTGTGATATTTCATTCTTGGTATTGTTCACATCTCCCCATGGGGACGGGTTTGAATCCTGCAAACCCGTATCTGCATTCAAATCAGTGAATTCCATCTGGAACTTTTCACTGTCATCATTGGAAGCTATCTTAGGTTGGAAGTCTTCAACGTCACTCCATGGCGTCAGTGTTTGCTTGTTCAGTGTCTTAGCTGGTACTCCAACACTGGTGACAAGCTCTCCTCTGTTTTCCTCAATACTGCTGTGTCCATTTATTATCAGTTTACCTAACCAAATCAACAAGATCAAATGTAAAAAGTGTCAAAATGCAAGGTACAGTCTTCTTTGCGTTAGTTAATGGAAACATCAATTGCTAATGCAGATAAATTTTCTCAAACACTGTCAATGTTTAACTGTTCAGTACAACATCTGTTTAATTTCATGTTAACCCCAGTCAATAGAAAGTGTAAACAATACAGCTAACTAGTCCATGTGGTTATGTATCAGGAGCTTTCACTCCTCTCGCTCATCCTAAAACAAACACTGGTGTAAATCAACAGCCACACCTGAGCAATGGACTCCTGGCCCGATGCCAAGTGCGGCAGGTGTAGAAAAGGACTTAAAAGTATTTATCTTAAGAGTCCATTCTCTTTTATCAAGTGATTATAAGCCCTTATAGCACAATTTCCTTCCATAGCTTTTGTTTCATTTCTAAGTAACAGAAAAAAACAACCCAAATCTGAGTAACGTAATTGGTTAAAGGCAAAGTGTACTTTAGTTTTTGGAATCATTTGATTATTTTAATCCTGTATAAAATATAAACATATACCATAAAACTAACCTGTGAAAATTTCATTTCAAAAGGAGGTAGAGTTTTTGAGATATCGCCAAATATTTGGAGCGGAATGTCCACACAAGGAGAATAATCCGCAATTAAATCACACATTCTGAGAAACAGTTCATGCAGAAACGTTTCTCAGATTGAAATGTTTTTGAATCCCTCTCTCTAAAACCACATTCCTTTGAAGGGAATTGTTTCTCAAAATGTTATACATTATCAACAGATGCAGTGCTTCTTACCAAGTAAGTTGGTACATGTATGGCCATTACCTTTTGGAGTAATTACCAGAGGCATACTCTCCCTTGAATTAATTGCTTAGGAATTGTCGTAAAAAAGCAGGAACCCTCTGGTCACCAAATGCATCCTCAAATCATAAGAGTTCGCTCAGTCCCAGCGCCTCATCCAAAAACACTGGGATGG
This sequence comes from Pisaster brevispinus, assembly GCA_023634235.1. NCBI lineage: Eukaryota > Metazoa > Echinodermata > Asteroidea > Forcipulatida > Asteriidae > Pisaster > Pisaster brevispinus. The sequence continues at coordinate 1,773,044 of JAMKCF010000029.1, read as the reverse complement.
GTTGACATGCACATTGAACCATTCCCCATGACCTATAAACCCAGGTCACCTCTTCCTGTTCACGAAAGATTTGACTATCAATAATAATGTAGCTCTAATGTGTAAATCCATTGCAAATAATTATTTACATTTTTTGCCTAGTACTAAAAACAGGGCTTAATGGCAATGTTTCCTGCAACTTTGATTTCAAAAGACCGTTGACACTATCCATGGAGCCTCCATGCTTGATCATATTGTGTGTGTACATGTTGTAATTGTTCGCAATGCACCGATCAGCAGTACAATCGTTCCCATCATGCATCACTACACCCTGAACAAGAATTTGTACAAGTATCATTCCATCCCAGCGGTCTTGGATGAGACCTGTGGGGCGGAGGGAATCATAAGACAACCATTGTGTTGTCGTGCTTTTCCACAATTCCTTGCAAATATTTCTTCCAGGTTTTCCTTGCATTTCAAGAAATGTTGATGCTTTTAAGAAACCATAGTACCTTCTGTCACCTTTCAGGACTTTGAAAACAAACTGTTTAATTATAATAATAACATTCTTCTCTTGGGTTAACTTACCTTGATTTTGTTCCTCTGTAGGTAATTCACCCTCCATCTTGGGTGGTCTCCCCCTTATTACCTGCGAAGGATTCACCCTAATAAATGAGCAGAAAAGAAACGTGAAAATTGCAGTTACTATTCTTAACTTCATCCATTCAAAATGTAATCATATCAGTACTTCAGTACTTCTACTCAAGGTCATTGAATTGACACTGAACTCACAATTGAGAAAAAAGTAAGAAATGATTTGGTGGTTGCGGCAGAGCATGGATCATTTACATAGTAAAATAAACTGCCTCACCGACTGCTGGGTGAATTTTAAGCATACATAAAATAATTTTATATGGGGTGCATTTTTGAAAACACCATTTCTTAGCATTTTTTGATGGTTGAGCATGTTACAAAATCCAAAGGTACATTCATACACCTTTCCAATTTAATTAGCTTGATAAACTTTGGGCATTAATGTAGACAAGAACTTTGTACACCCTTCTTTTAATATGATGAAGAAATGCTCAGTTTTAGCTGTGGGAGGAAAACTCTTGCAATCAGGTATGGATTGAGAAACCAACCCAGGTAAAGAGATTCCAGTCCGAGAGGGATTCAAACCATAGTCCACAAAATTGTGAAGCAGGGAAAGAACCAAACTGAGCCGAACTGATCCCCATGCGTGTATACTTACAGTACATTCAACATCCTGAAAAACAGCAACCTATACATTAGGCCTAGTGCCACAAACAAAAAATTAAGGAAAAAAAAAGAAGAAGTCATTTTCCAATCCGTTCATTTTAATGGACTTTTTATCTGATGGATACTTATCGGCAATAATGCTGCGATAAAGGACAGTACATGTACGTGTCTTAAGTGTTCAAGTACTCCCGTCCAAGTGTATAATAAGAATTTGTCAAATATAACTGCGACATGAAAATGTACATCAAATTTTCCAACATAAACTGTGCGTATATCAACTTCAAAGCCATGAGTGGCAGGGGAAAAAATTCACAAAAACAAAATTACTTGTACACTTAATGTTAACGTTTGAACTGACCTGAACATTGACCCCTTTTGATTTGACTAAAACTGCTTGCCCAAGCAAACTGGGGCCAAATAAAGTGAATGATAATGGGTTTGCCCTGGGCCAAGTTTAACTAAAGACTCTTCCACCAAGGAATCCCGCACAAAACCACTGGAATGCTGAGCTTTGCAGAACACAATAAGTGCAGAATTCTGAGGAGATCAATGCCATCAAATTGGGTCTTACGGTCTTTATATTTGGGGATGAAATTTGAGAATGAGAAGATGGAAATTCCTCTTAACTGGCTATACTCCTTTATTCTAGACCCCCAACCTCCCATAGGTTAAAATTCAGATTTACAGACTCTGTGCATCACCAAAAATATGAGTAGATGGTTTGGGACACAATGTGGACTCTGTCTGGTACCCTTTGGTGACTGTTTTACTTCTTCCAAGAAAATATGAAGGCTCAAGGAGTTTTTGAGAAAATCCTGAAATCAGGAGGAAACAGTATAAAGGTTTTATGCATAGATCCTTGGCATGAACTCACCTGAAAATTTGAATCACTTTTTATCACTGATTTGATGTCTTTGGCATTATCTCTTGAACTGTGTGTGTCACCTTTTTTGACTCATAATAAACTGGTTTCGTGGGCTTGACGGAATCTGGTGAGAATAAAAACACACCCAAAACAACAACAATTTACATCAGTATTTTCATGTGGAATGTCTTTCATGAAGAAAGACTATTTCTGTGGAGGTGGATCAATTGTTTTTCCTCAATTTGATTATCTTTACGAGCTTTGGGCAAATAAAGAGCATTATTCAACAAATGACGCGATAGTATTATCATTTTGATGCACTCTGTCAGCGGCAGAAGTGAAGCAAGTTTTGCAAAACTGTGAATTTGGGACCTAACTTTTCAATCAACATTTCTGAAGAACTCAGAGGTGTTAGCGTATCTTGATTACACAAGTTTTATGAAATAATACATTGCAAAAAAATTCTGTACATCATTTTGTGTTGTCAACTTCACAATGAAACAAACTTTGAGTTGTTTCCAATCAATGACTTTTCTACTAGAAATGCTTCTGGTCATATCAACAGAAGACACCCACTGCCACTGACTGACCCAAAAGAAAGAACATAAAGTGGAAGGGGATTTTAATTTTAAGGAAGTACGGTGTCAAGCAATTTGCTGATCAAGGAAGTTCAACTTTTGAAGGACAGACTCTCGACAAAATAATTACTCAAGGATTGAAGTGAGTCAAATCACTGAAGATTAAAAAACAAAGATGATCATCATTAGTTTAAAAAGAAGTCATCAGTTAGTTTACTTTTAATGTCTACATGTATGTATAAAAAGATGAAGAATACTACGACCAGGGGTGAGATTTTAAAAGTAAAAAAATTCCTGAAAACAGCTCACAAGCCTGGGATACCCCTTCTTCTAGACCCAGAACCTCACAGATGTTACAATTCAGGAGGTTTACAGACACTGTGCAAATACCAAACATACACAACTACAGGTTTGCACACAATGTGGACTATTTAAAATTCTCACTGATTTACTTCTTTCAAGATAATTTGAAGGCTAAAGGAGATTTTGAGAAAATCCTGAAATCAGGAGAAATCTTGGGAAATCATGTGTTTGTATAACAACTGAGAGAATCGATTGATTAAATAAAGGGAAACCATTTATAAAGTACACTAGAGATAAAAAGGAAGAGATCCCATTAAAGCCAAGGCTTGTGGGTGGTGAGATGCCTGAAGGACAGACAAGAACAAGTACAAGAACAAAAACAGACACTTGGGATCAAGAAAAAATCAAAACAAGAAAACAAAAAAAAATAAAAATTAATGGATATGGAGGCATTTTATTAAAGCCAAGGTTTATGGTAAGATGCCTAAAGGAAAGGCAGACACAGTACAAAAACACAAACAAGAACACATGCACAGACAGGATGGATCAAGACAGAAAACACGAAAACAAACAGGTAAACTAAAATAAAACCTACATGTAATGGGTATGGAGGCATCTTATTCAAGCCAAGGCATATGGTGAGCTGCCTGAAGGACAGGCAGAAACAAGAACATGAACAAGAACTCATGCACAGACAGGATGGATCAAGACAGAATCTAGAATCTAGAAACATTGGAAACTAGAAACAAACATCTAATGGAAATGCAAATATAACTGCTTGAAACCAATGAATTACAGGCCTGATGCTTCTTGTTGAAAGGACAGGGGCACCAACCAAGGCATTTTCACCTCGGTAACGGGCACCTCTGTTAGGAAATTGTGAAATTCAACGGGGAACCACGGCAATGACTTGGGGCAACAGAGGCAACTGCCTCCATTGATAAAATATCAGGCCTAGACTTTTACACATCTTAAAATAAAATATCAACCCTGTACTTTTGTCAACTGCCTTATTTTCCTATTTATAGAGTGACCTGCATACTTGTAGTACATTATCAACCTTGCGATCCAGGAAATTATTGAAAAGGCAATCATTTCCTGTCCAATGGTGAAAACAATCTAATGATGCAGTGTTTTTCAATACAACCCCCTTCAGTTTAGCACGAAAAATATTTAAAAACAAGGACTAACTCAAAATTCTCCCAAATAGGTTGTCCAAATAGGCTTCTGAAAGCATGCAGTGGTTATTTATGGAACTGAAGAAAAACTCCTCATCAGGGTCAATTTCCCCCAGCAAGTTTGGATAGCTAAATATTGATTCTTAACATATTGTGTGCACAATGATCACCACTACTAATAATAAAGCCTAAATAGCGCCTTAAGACTGGTTCATACTGGTTCAAAAGCAGATACAAAGCAAATTACGTGATTCAAATAATCTTGTATGCGCCATTTTCCCAATTGTGACACAGGAAAATTCGCTTCTATGCTTCCTCAATTTGCATTATGAAGTTAATGGGACCTCAAAGTGCTTTACATGACTAATCAGCTAATGAGTAGCAATGGTGATTTCTCAGCAGCAACATACAATACAATGTGCACATTTTGTTACAAGGACAATTGTACTCTGCTCTTTCTTTCCATGTCTACTGAACGACAATGCATTAACCCTGCCTGGCTAAGCATACAACTGATTTACAAGATGCAGTACAAAAGCTGTCACTTAACATCATTAAACATTCCCTACCAACATATTTACAAAACGTTTCCATGATTCCATCAGGCTTTTTAAAGATGTTTTCCCGAATCAAGGCGATTAAGAATTCAAGTTTTGAGCATTTCCTTGAGAAAAAATATGTCAAGAGTACCAGATATCAGTAGTCAAGGCTTGAATTTGGGATTAAATTCCACAAGACCGAAGGGCTTGCAGCTCAAATTGTTCAACGGACCAGAATTTATTTTACAAGACCAGAATATAAGTGAGAACAAAAAGCTTCTACACTGTTCAACATGTAAACTGTTTTTATTTGAACAAGCGCTAGAGAGAAGATTGATCTTGTTTAGAGTGTATTTGTTTCAATACTTGGCAGAATTAAAGGATGTTTATCACACTAGTCAAAGTCAACATTTGAAAACACAACACCATTATACTTGTCCGATCAGAAGTTTACTGGCCCCACGCTGAAACCACTGGTCTCCGCCTACAATGTACAGTCCAGTGTAAAGTTTGAGCCCTGACTAGACAAATTAAACTTGAATGGCTTGAAAAATACAGTAGTTGACAAACCTTTTGAAATTCACCAGTCCTATGTGTACATCAATGCTCATCCAAGGGTTTCTAAATCAACATCCAAGCACCCGATGTACCAAACAGACACTAGTCCTCTTCAACTCTAAAATATTGCTGCCTCAATCAACTCTGATGTAAATCCATTGTGTACCCATCAATAAGAATAACAAACCCTACACTAATTTAACCCAAAGAGCAGCACTCACACACAATCCTGTGTCATAATTGTGTCAGGCTTTCTCACTTATCCCCAGGAATATTTTCACACTGATTCATTATAAAGTGAACTGAACGCCCTATATTATTACTCAAGCATGAAACATGCAAGCTACATGTATACATTGTCACCACAAGCTTAATTACTAACAACACTGTGTGTCACCACTGATTCAAGGCAGTGTGAAATAGAGATACTGGCACCGGTTTGTAGTTTCAAATTTAAATGATACTGTACACGCATCTGGTCTGTCTGGTTTACAGACGGGAAAACAATGTACATGTATTGTGTTTCCCAAGAGGATCTGAATGTTTGATTTTAAAGGTATCATAGAATTAGAACTGAAGTGCTTGTCACGCTGAATGGTCTGGTGCACTGGACAGGGACTTTACTGCCTGCAATATTGCATAGCAAAATATTTAGACTGAAAATGTTTTGTGAACAGTGAATGCTAAACTGAGTAACAAATGATGATTTTTTTTAGTGCTCAGAAACTGATACATTTTGTTTAGCATGATTGAAGGGAAATTGTTCATTGCTGGACTTATGTTCTGGTGATGTCAGAGTGTGGGTTCGGGTCCTAGTTGTGGCACTTGTGTCCTTGAGCAAGACACTTTTAACAATAATTACTTCCTCATTCAGATGGGATGCTAAGTCATAAAGATCTTGTGCATCCACTGATCATAAAGAAAAGAGGATTAGCTCTAGTGTTTCTGGCATGGCTGGCTTTGTGAATATTTTAAAAAGAAAAAGAAAAGAAGTGTGCATGTTTTCCCAAAAACTTCATGGTACAAAAATTGTTACAAAGATTACTTACACAATGGGACAATAGGTTTGTGGTACATCAGATTGCCAAGCAAAAGTACAAGCAAGATACAACCTACTACAAATGCAACTCATTTATAAATTGCAATGTAAGACAGCTGAGCAGAGTCAAACAAGATTTTCTTAAAGTTTAAAATAAATTACTTCAGACTAGATTGTAGAAATAAGGTCATGATGACTGGACAAAGAGTGCGCTTTACACTGACTAAAAAATGTGTATAAATTCTATTATTTCCTGATTAACAATAAATAACTAAATTTCTTGCATGTTGCAATGTGATAGAGCGCCCTCAAAATGTGGTATACAGTGTCTCTTAATCGGCACAAAGGAAATATTGTTAAAATTCTTTCATCTCTTTCAAAATCTGGTCTTCATTCTGGAAATAGACATGGTTCCAAGACAATGGTGTTTGCACATACACACAAGCAACGTTCAGATATGTATTCTGCACTCTGTACATGTTTATAATGAATAAACATAGAGGGCGCTGTGACTTGTGTTATTTTCCCCACCGACATCCGAATTCGGGGAACAAAATTACAGCCAGAAACCAGTGTTTAAAAATGATCAGCTGTACCTCAATGGTATGCAGTTTAACCCGAATGATGAGATAAACCTTGGCCCTTAATCGTGTTTTCCTTGAAACACAATGATATAATATGCTGTTTCTTGCAGACATTGTTTATTTATTTGGTTATGTTGGAATTTACAGTTACATACGTGTAGGATATAAATATGCATCACTCTTCTAATAACCCTCAGTTCTTAGTCAGAAACCACGATATCAACATTCAAGATGATCCCAACAGTGAACTTCACAGTTTGAGTAATCCTTGATATTATTCCTTTGAACAATTTGCTTAATTTTTCAATAGACCATGCCAGCTTTTTAAGTAGTGTTTATCCTCATTGTTTCTAATTATTGATTGTTGTGTACAACTTCTGAATTTAATTACATTTTTTACTGTATTTTCTCTAGGGTATTACAAGTATAACTGTATGGATTTTAATAGATTTTCTTTTATTTGTTCAGCGCCCAGGAGCATGTTTACATGGATAGGCGCTATATAAATTTCCATTATTATTATTATTATAAAGTATTCAAACATTTTTGGGACCACTTTGGTGCCTCGTATATTGGTTGAACACGTGAAGGAAACAAACTTGCATGCTTTAAAAGGTCCCGATGTTTGAATATGTGTGAGATTTGCACAATCTATACTGACCCTCCAGATATCTTTTCACTAATGCAGGTACATGTAATTCATGTTAATATCAGAAGTTTGAACTTTTAATCAAACACTTTGACCAACTGAAGAGTTGTCTGAGACATCAGTCATTAAATAAAACTATTTTAGTCATAGGGCTGTCTGAGACATCGTTTTTAAAGGAAACATCCCATAAAAATTGACTGGACATCCCTGGATACAAATAATTATGTCGCCCCCAGGCAGGACATCCTACGACGACTCCAATCTTCTCTATTCCCTACGCAGGCAGATAACTGTGTTGTGGTCTCCACACCAGTATCACACCTGAGGACACCTAAATAGCTCGTTCTCTGTCTGCCCCTCAGCCGCACCCCAGACTAGAAACAACTAGCAGGAGTGAAAGAGTTGGGGTAGGGTAGCTCTTTACACTGCCTCAAACCTGTGTCACACCTACGTAAAGTTCTGACTTCAATGCCAACTGCGAATCCCTAGAATCTATTTTGATCAAAATTATTCTCCTTGGAAGTCTAGAAAACCTCCCAAGATGTATTATTACTGAAATTATTTCACTATTCCACACTAATGGGACAAATCATCCATCATGAAAACAAACAGTGTTAAATTGCTGTTGCCAACCTCAGGAAAACTTAGACATAATCTCTTCATCAGGACACCTCTCATCAACAAATGCCAGGGTTTCTCAGAAGTCTGCCACTCTTGTTGGCAATATACAGTATTTTGTAATATTCTATCTACCAACTCCCAAATTAGGCATTTTTGATACCGATCCTTTTCCTATAATTTCATCCTTCCCACTTGATTTGAATCAACAAACTTCTCGATTTATTCACACATGTGATCATTCTAAAGAAAACATCTGTTGACTGGTCTATAGCCTATGTAACCTTTGTTTACAAAAAGAGTGACAGTGTGCATTCCAGGGCTTTTCTGGCAGGCAAATTACCTCACTGGTCATATGGGAAATTTTACATTTTGTGTCATATTTCCCCATAAATTCAAGAGTTAGAAAAGTAACAGCTGAACAAGTTTTGAGATGTGCGCTCTTTCTCCATATACTGTACATGTATCAAAAGTTGATATAAAGTAACAATTAGACAGAGCAATCTCCATACAATATACATTTAAAATTCAATGTTTTCTTTCATTGAAATACAACCAATGTAAGTACAAAATCAAGCTGCAAGAGGTCCAGGCTCTCACACTACCTGAAGAATGTAAATACTGCCTGTAAGAGATTTAGTGACACTTTATCCATGACAAGAATATTCCCAAGACGAGTCATAAATCCAAATGTTGCACATGGACTCCTTAATCTCCCTTGATAACTGTGAGCACAAGCTAAGTTTTATTAAATGCTGTTAAGCCTGCACATTTTCCCTCTTGACGCGTACATGTACTTGTACTTAAGTAGCCAACATTATAATAATGTTTTAAATTACAGGGATTTTCAACAATTGTCACAGAGCTCAGTGGGATGCCTCTCACTCATTGACCAATAAGCTCCACATTCAAACTTCTGCTGCTAATGTTTTTTTTTTTTTTTTTTTTTTTGTCGTCCCCAAAATAGTTTAAAATATTCATTTTTTTATTACCCATTTTTTGTTTTACTCCACCATTTAAATGGAAAATACTTCATTGTTTCTTTTCTTTTCTACTTTGTGGCTGCCAGGGATTTTTTAAAGGGAAATAAAGTCTGAAATTCATACATGCTCCCCAAAGTTCCCCAAAATATTCAATGCGCGTACGTCCAGTGCTGGCACAATAAATATACTGCCTTTTTTCAATAAAAGAAAAGAAAGAATATTCTTTTATTGTTAAAAACTTGACTCACTACATCATACATAACATGTACACTTACCTGCTTACATGAACTTGAATAGTATTACTATTACCTTTTCCTATTTCTGATTTGTGGTTCTCAAGGATTTTCTTATTTGAAATATTAAGTTAATACTTAAAGTACGGGAAAATAGTGTTCCGGATGATCAATATTAATAATACTAATAAATATTATATTTACCGCCACCTGTTTCAAAAAAATCCACTGCACTTTTCCAAACTATTTTTCGTCAATCGCCCACCACTTAAATCCAGAGTTGCTGAACTAACCAATGCTTTTTTCACATAAATTTGTACGTTAGCCAGATATCTCCAAGTGTTCAATGTGTTGTTGATGTTGGGTCCAGTTACTCGGACTAGTAATAAACTAATAAAGTTCATTTCGCTATCGTCTCCACGGAGACGATAGGCTAGTTAGTAGTATTTTTATTAGTAAAAAAAATAGTAGTAAATTGTACTACCTAGACCTAGGTAGGACTAGGGTAGGAGGCTAGTAGTCGTTGGCCTCTCTGCTGACTCTGTCTTTCTCCGACTCGTCTGAATCTGAGTCTACAGTCTACACACCCCGTTTCATTTTACAATTCGTCTTTAAATAAAATTGTAATACTCACGATTCTTAATACAGTGTCAGTCACGTCTAACATCACATAACACCTTTCAATACTTCATGCAATAAAATAAATAAATAAATACACAGTCACACAGTAAAGATTGAGTGAACGAAGTGTTGCGTCAACAAATGTGCACAAAAATCGATAGGGACGACAACACCCTGCCTCCCACATGGGCATTCACGATAAAGGTGGGCATTTGTAAAGGTACTTGACTATGTTGTTTTCAAATAGCGCCCTCAAGTGCTGTCGATTGTAAAAAAAAATCTTGCTATCGTATTCGTAGGCAGCGGGAAGGGGTAGAATTTTGAAAAAAACTACCAACCTATACCTGTTTGAACTGATAATTTATTTCAGATTCGTTTATTTACTTGTATGCTGTACTTGCTGAAGGAAACAAAGGTAATCTATTTGGAGATTCTTAAGTGGAAAATAGTTTTTAATTGTTGTCCAGATTACGGACGTTACATACTTTTCTATTTCTTTCTATTTTTTAAAAACACTAAAATAATTGCTTTATTAAAAAGGTTAGATTTAGAGTAGACAGACCTACTATTACTAATACTTTTGGTTAGTTAGAGGTATAAATGAGACCCCATGGTTTGCATTTGTATACTATGTATGTTTATTTTAATTAATAATTCAACCTGTTCAAATTGTTGCAGGGTCAATTTTTTTCGAAACAACATTTTTTATTTATTGAAAAGTGAAATTTGTTACTTGTTCTTTTCAGAATGGCAAAGTTAAAGAAGAGAAAACTTTCACAACCTTCATCCCAGGATGAAACTCTGCAGCATCAAAGTACTGTACCTACCCCTGAGATTGAGGTGAGCCTGGTTGATCGAATGAAGAGACGGTTTAGCACCCGCAATCCTTCAGCTTCAGCCTCAGAGCCCAATGTATCAGAGGGGGAACTGTCTGCAGCGTCAAGTCAGGACTCTACTTTCAACGAGACACGATCCAATAGAAAAACATCTAAGACTAAGAGTAACTTGGCTAAGAAAGTCACTCAAATTGACAAGTATTTTTCTCCAGATGTCAGTTCAAATAAGTTGTTTCAGAGTCCAACAAGGTTTCCGATTAGGTCAGCCTTGACGAGCACTGACTCAGAAGAAAGACTGGATGGTGAACAGATGAGTGACAATCAGAATACCAGCGGTCCTGTTGAGAAGGATGGACACAACTCAGACCATAGTGAAGAAGAAAAGGGATTAGCGCTATCAAATGAAAGAAGCACAGAGAATGATTCTGATAACAGGTACAGACTACCAAATCATATGGTTTGGGAAAATTGATTAGGCTTGTCTAAAATATTTTGAGATTTTGAGTAGAATTCCATCACCATTTGTAGATCCTACCTCTCTGTAGGGGGAAAAAGAAGCACAGAACAGTAGGTGTATGACAGTGCAGGCTACACAATAGAATGTCTGGGTCAATATAACCAGCACGCCAGACGTCCAACTGGCTGTAAACAAAATAGTGGGTGTCCAAACCAGCTTGGAAAAGTTTGTCGTGTATATACACATCATCTGAAGTGAGGTGTGTAAGTGAAAAAAACTAAAAAACTGTTTGTATGGGATGAGATAGATTCTTATAGCCAAACATTCAATAAATATTACATACATGTAAAAGCAAATGTAGCTCTAAGGAAGTTTACTTGCTTACCTGACAGCAATATCATTTATTCAGCCATTGAGATTTTGTTCAGAACAAAGTAAAACTTTTGAAGGTACTGTGTCTGGACTACAGATAATGTTACAACAGTGTCAACCCTCATAGCCTTAAAAACCCTTAGCACTACTATTGTTGAAATAAATTAAAGGAGAAGGTCATCAAACTGTAATGTCTCTGCTGTTCTATCTACAATTGATCACTATAGAACCATTTTTTACTTAAATTTCAAAAAAAGTTTCTGGTAAAACACAAAACATTCCTGTCACATTCATCATGTACAGTTAAAAAAAATTACAAAAAATGTTCCATAATTGTTTTCCAATCCCCTCAGCCCCAAAACATCACTGAAAAGAAGCGATGATAGCCAAACATCAAAACATGCTAAGAAAAGAAGGTCAGATTCTGGCCCCAGCAGAAGCAAAGCTGATGAAAGAGATGAGACTGGAGAACAACTCGAAGGAGGACAGAGAAGTCAAGATGTGTTAGAACAATCTCAAGAACGACCGAAGACTGGGAAAGTTTCAAAGAAAAAAACTAACAAAAAGAAAGGTAAAAAGAAAGAATTAGCTGTTGCAAACTGCTCACCAATGACCTATGGTATAAATGTAAACATTTTTAATGACCTCATGTTCGAACCCTAGCAGAGTCTTTCTCAAATCCTTGAGAAAGACTCTGCTGGGGTCCAATTGTGGGGCCATTAAAAAATGTTTGCAAAATGAAGGGAATTTATTGTCTGAATTTAAAGCATCCCTCTGAATGGTTAATTTGTAACCAGTGAGTCATTTTTTCAGTGCGTCAAGTTTGTAAACCAAGGATTTGCATAATTACTGAATTGGGTGATTTTGGGTGCACAGACATGGTTGTGACTGTCAATACATAAAGTGGAGGAGCTTCATAGGTTACTATGAAGCTCCTCCACTTTATGTATTGACAGTCACAACCATGTCTGTGCACCCAAAAGTCTAACGTATTTATATCCCATTGTAAACCACAAGGGAAACTGACTGGGTAAATTTTAAATAATTTGGGGTTAGACAAAGACAAATTTACTAGAGTGGGATTTGAACCAACGACTTCTGGTTTAACGTGCTGGTGCTCTACCAACTGAGGTATCTAATGTAGCCCTATGTTGCTGGTCTTCCTATTTCGTTGGCGGTCGCCCTATATAAAAGAGAGATCGCAAACATAGGGCTAGACAGCTACCACTTGGTAGAGTGCCGGTATGTTAATCCGGAGGTCAAATCCCACTCGAGTAAATTTTTCCGTGTTCAACCCCAAAATATTTATATCCCAGTACAAAATGTAAACAATTTGGAAGAGCTGCATCACACATTTTGTATCAAGGTGTTGAGTCTTCTTCTTACCGTGTCCACAGTTGATGTAGTGTGTGGTGGCGGTAGAATTGGCATTACCCAGGACCGCGCTGTGAGCGCTTCAACCTTGACCCCAGGTGTCCACAGTTGATGTAGTGTGTGGTGGCGGTAGAATTGGCATTACCCAGGACCGCACTGTGGGCGCTTCAACCTTGACCCCAGGTGTCCACAGTTGATGTAGTGTGTGGTGGCGGTAGAATTGGCATTACACAGGACCGCGCTGTGGGTGCTTCTACCTTGACCCCAGGTGTACAGTAACATCTGTCCATCCCAAGTGATCTCTGTTGTTTGGCAGTTGCTACGTATTGATCATGTCATATGTTTCTTTAATCATCCTTGTAAGCACTGAACCAAGGTTGCAACCAGTTTCTTATATTAAGATGTTACAATGATTCTGCAAAACATAAATTCACCATTACTGGCTCTTATCCTTTAATGTTTAAGTGGAGAATGATGGCCGTAAGGTTTTGCAGTACCATACAACTAGGCCCTTGATTGATGGATGAGGTAACGAGCAGTGTGTGGAAATTTTTAATCATTTATTGTTCTTCTTATCCCTGTTTCATGTAGACAGTGTAATCATAGCCAGTGGAGAAGTAGAAGCTCATATGGCTGACAAGGAATTCATCAGTAGCCAGGTCCGGGCCATGTCAACGCCTTTTGTTCTGGAATCTGGACCCAGAAGTTGGATGAATGCTTGGAGAGGTGAGGGAGCCTGGTCCAAGAAGGAAGTTAGATTTAGAATTAACATTATCAGTACAAAGAATATGAGTGGTAGCTAACATGGGTAAATGATGAGTTTCAGTCTGAAAGCTCACTGATTCTAAAGTTCATACCAGTACCAATCCTCCAGAGAAATTTTTTCCATCTGAAAGCTCACTGATTCTAAAGTTCATACCAGTACCAATCCTCCAGAGAAATATTTCCATCTGAAAGCTCACTGATTCTAAAGTTTATACCAGTACCAATCCTCCAGAGGAATATTTCCATTTGAAAGCTCACTGATTCTAAAGTTCATACCAGTACCAATCCTCCAGAGAAATATTTCCATCTGAAAGCTCACTGATTCTAAAGTTTATACAGTACTAGAACCAATCCTCCAGAGAAATATTTCCATCTGAAATTCTGCTAAAGGCAAAGAAAGCTCACAAACAATCATTGCTTATTTTGATTCTTTCAGCTCAACAGTCAAGTCATGACGAGTTACCAGACATCCCATCGTCTGTTATTGACAGAATTGTGACTAAAAGTAAGTTTTCTTACAACTCAAGGGTCTTTAAAAAAAGAACTTGTATGGTCATCTGATAATCTGTAACCCGGTAGGGGCCACAATTCTCTTAGCCCGGCCTCAAATCTCTACACCAATACTACTGCATCTATAGTGCCAGCCACAATCTGGAAATTGGTTGTTCAAATTTGTTCAAATTTTAAAAACAAATTTCAATTTTGTTTTCATTACTTCAGAAGGAGTACAGATAAGGCAGGATGTCTAAAAAGCAAACAGGATGTCTAAAGGGCATCCTGACAGCCTTCCATCTATTGAATACCCTTGATGTATGGTTTTCCATCCCTTTCTGCAATTTATATTGTGATTGTTGGCTGACTGAAACTATTGCACATCAAACTTGCATACGACCTTCTGCCTGACACCTAATGAATTGTAATTAATCGCTGTAGCATAATTTGATCACTAGTGCACGTCTCTGCACCCTAAGGGTCTTTGAGTGACTAGAGGAGGCTTACATGTATTTCCCCAAGAAGGTTAGCCTAAATTTTGAGGGTCAGGAACCATTTCCTTTGAGTTACCTGCGCGCATTGCCTTGACTTGCATCTAGTTCATGGTGCCGTGTTTAGTCAACCAGGATACAGAACCAGCAAGATGTGTGCTATAAACAAATGTAGCATATCAACGAAGATGATGGAGATTTTTCCATGACACCATTTCTAGGTGTCTTCTCCCTTGTCACTTTATAGCTAGAAACATTATGTCATTTTTCCTCAGTCAATTTCACCATGGAAGATGTTTTCCAGCGACAGCTTGGCCGTCAGCAGCAACGGAGAACCTTGATGAGTCTGGATGAACTCCGTAAAGAGCCTCAGGAAGATTCACGGAGTAGTCTCAAGCCATCCTTACCAGACCAGGCCAACCTGCAAGAGTAAGAAGCCACTCTGTGTTGAGTTTGGAGTGTCTTGACTCAAGCTCTGGTGTTTGTAGGCCGTATCTGAATTGGTGGCTACAGCTATGGCTATGACTGTTGCTAAGGGCATTGCTAAGGATGTCCTCTACTTCAACGCATGATGACATGGAAATCTAGCCGTAGCCATAGCCATCAATGCAGATACATCCTCAGAATGTTGGTTTGGGTGCCAGTCATTGCACTAAACTAAACCATAATTGATGCGTATAGGATGTAAAGCTGTATGGTCTTGAGTGTACCCTTATCTTTAAGATTAGGGGATCACCCAGGTGCTTCTGGAATAGTCAACTGCACATTGCGCCTCTTGTGGACTCTCACAAAAACGTTTTCATGATTCGTGGCTGCAGATTGCTCAGCACCTTGTAAACTCTCACATGAAGCTTCGTAAATGGTTTTCTTAATTCATGGCTGCAGTTTGCGCAGCACCTTGTAAATTCTCACACAAAGCTCTGAAATGGTTTTCATAATTCAAAGTACAGTTTTACATATACTGTCATGTGTGATCAAGTGCTAGATAGGACCTATGACCCTTGTTTACATGTGTCCTCAGGCTTGCGAGCTACAGTGATTAAGTTCACTTACGAGGCATCTTTGGTTTCAATACCAGAAATAAATAAAAAATAATAATAATAACAGTTTGATAGTAGGTCTTGTGGAATACTGGTAATATACATGCATCTTCATGAACCATTATTAGGCAGTCATGAAGTCATTGAGTGTAAGATTCCTACTCTTTGTGTACCCATTTAGAGTCATTTCAAGTTATCCAAGTGAGTGGCCGGGCAGACTTGGAGAAGAAGACAAAGAATTAGCTGAAAGGTTGGTCAGTATTTTGAAAAACTCTATTCCCACATCTCAGATGAGACAACTAGACCCAGGCACAGCAATCAGAAGATTTATAACAGATTGGTTAGAAATTTATATGAAAAAAAAGGAGTAATTTCTTGATTATTTAAGTACTAATGTATTTTACAGCTGAACAAATTTACCTCTTAATTTCTGTAGTTTAGAAAACTTGACAAAACATTTAAGTACTGAAAGTGTACCTTTCAAATTGCTGACGAAGCTTAAGTCAAAGACTTCAAAATGGCCTATTGGAGCTGAAGGTCCAGTTCGGGATCCCACTCAGCTGTGACACTCCACAGTAAAGTCTTCGTTTCTCAAATATCATTTCTTACAGGTACGCATCCCTACGAGCAAGATTGTTTGCTTTAAGTCGATCAGAGTCCTTTAGCAATCAGCAACGTGACCAATATAAAGTAAGTGTAAAGAAAGTAATAATGGCTTGACGTTTGGATCTAAGCAGTGTTTTTCACATAGGGACCTTTACGGTGATATGCAATATATAAGATTACTTTCATTTCTCATTTCTTTGAGAAAGACTCTGCTTGGGCAAGGTCCAAACCTTGGGCCATTACCACATAATGTATTTATGAGAAAGGTCTTCATTTTAATTTGAAAGCAGTTTGCAACAGCTATCTCTTTTCTTCTGTTTTCCAGAAAATACTTCTTAGTAACATGATCATGGAACCAGTCACATACAATCGCATGGTATTCTGTCTGGTAACCAATCCCCCACCCCTTTTTAGATGGGAGGATGGCCAATATAATCTTCCCTTCCTATAATTGTCCATGCAGTAAATAAACAAATACATGTAGCCTAATGGCTATTTCAATTTTTTTTTTTTATTAAAACTGGCAGACTTTCCAAGAAAGAACAAATGTAAATAGAACAAAAACACAATAGTTCAAACTTCTCATGCTTTTAAGAGAATAAATACTTGACCAGAAAACATTCATGTTCAAGACTTTTCCAGGGGAGGGCTTTGGACTCCATGCCAAAGTAGGCTTCCCACTACCCCTTATTTTAATCTGTATGCGTTTTTCCTTTTAGTAAAAGAGAAAAACACAAGCCCTTCTAAAATGCTATTTTAATTGGTATGCGCACCTCTAGTAAGTATGTGGATCTAAACAGTTTGGCCCAATTTCATGGCTCTGCTTACCACCGGATTCTGCGCTTACAATCACCTTTCTCCGCTTACTGTGCAAGTGCTGAATTTCTGAGCTCGCTGTGTAAGCGAAGAATGCCTAGTAATGTGGAGTGCGCACACGCACAAGCAAAAATTTCCTGCTAACCAGCGATATACCCTTGATGCAAGTGCGAAATTTACAGCTTCCGTAAGCGCCGATTCTTTGCTTATGGTAAGCAGAGCCAAGAAATCGGGCCCTGGTCAGTTCACACTAAATTTATCTCTCATAGTGTATGCAAACAATGCCTCAAATTTCATGTTATCAATATTAGTATCACTTTTCATTCTCAATTGCTTTAGTCACTTTTGGGAGTCTTTAAGATGATCCATACCAACCTAGACAAGCACTGCTCATCCCAAGACCTACAGGAGGAAGTAAAGAGATCAAAGGATCTGAGTAAGTCTCTGTTTCGGTGTAAATGTCACAGACTCTGCATCTTCCTTTAAAACATTTACAAAGTTTGTCCAAAATGAGGTACATTTTAAAGAAAATTTGACATATTGTAAAAATGGTGTTCATGAGGGATTATAAGTTTAATTAATTAAACAGTACAGTACCATTGCCAAGGTAACAAGCCAAAATGTTTTAATAGACTGTGCAAGTCTCAAGCATATTTGAACATTATGGCCAGTTAAAGTGCACAAGTTTGTTTCATGCAAACGTTTAAGCAATGTACGTGGGACCAAAGTGCTCCCAACAATGTTCAAATACGTGTGAGATTTGAACGCTCTAAAAGGCATCCAATTCCAAAACATTTGTTTAAACAAAATCACTTCCATTCCAGTACCTGCACCCACAGTTCTTCTTTCAAAGTAGTCCGCTGGGCAGATACAATTTTTTAAACACCTGAGGACCAGGTCTCCAAATAGTCTGGCTGGCTAGTTCATCCTTTTTTTTAAGATATCCTATTATGAGAGTATTGTATACCCATTGCTTTCAGGTTTCTTCAGAAAAAAATCAATCGGCACCTCTAGTGGGATTCGAACCCAGACACTTCCTCAAAAACAAAATCTGTGTGACCAGTCAGTAAGAGTCACAAGTTACTGCTTAAATTTGATTTCCTCAGATTATAGAGACAGTTCCTATGTCGAATGGTTCGGGGCAAGCTTTTGTATTGCAACCTCCAGATGAACAAACCCTGGTACCGTTGGGCCACACACAGTCCACTGTCTCTTACTTAATTATGCAAAAGCTTGCCTGTCCCTAATCATGTGATGTAGCAACTGTCTCGACAACCTGAGGAATTCAAATTGTTGCAGTAACTTGTGACCAAGCAAGTCATTGTAACAGACATTATTCAAATCTAACTAGCAAACAGCTTACTCATACAAAGGAAGTCAACACAATGTTACTAATGATTTATGTATCTTGGTTGTTATATCTTAAGAAGTATTTTAATGTTTGGTGTCAACAGTTTTCAGAATCACCGAGAAGCTACAAAGTGGAACCCTTGGTGAAGGACAGAATGCATCGCTAAAAGATGGACACAGCGACAGTAAACAGCCTCCTGTCTCACTCACAAACCACAACACTCTCGTCAAGACATTGTTCAAAGTAGCTGTATCTTCTGAATTGTCTTAAAATCTGTCCGACATTATGAAGCTAAAACTAAGAAATCACAAGTTTTCAGGGGCTTGCTATGAAATAACGATACTTTCAGCCCAAAAATACAACTTTAACAAGTACTAAAACTGTTGACAGAGGGTTGTAAGATTTCCTCCTCTGGGCTACTCCACTCATCTGCCTTTTGGATAGACTAAGTGTTGTGTACATTTCTTGTACCATTACCAAGCTGAGTTAATGAGGTAAACATTTTGCTAAGGAAAGCCCATAAAATTTGTTTTAAAATGTCACGGTACCTGTTAATTTCAACATTGGCTAGTGGTGGTTTTTGCTAGAATCTCTACTGAAAATTGAATGTAAACAGGTCACCTCTTCTACACTGAAATATGTCATTGAGTAGATAGAACAAATATAACAATGTCTTCTCTCATTAAAAATAATCATTCAATCAAGGCTTATTATTAATTGATGAAAATTCCTGAATTCCTAGAGTCATAATGTGAATTAAAGGTCGTGGGCAAAAAAACAAAAACACCTTGAAATCACTCCTACTCAAAGTTGGGATTCCCAGTTATAAAACAGAAAAGAAGACACGTACAGCCAGACTTTTTAAATTGTTTACTTTCATTTTCCCAACTAATTCTTATAAATGTGATTAAAACTTGAGATGGGGGAAACTATTAAGCTCATTATTTGTTTTGATGTTCCTTTAGAGCCACCATTCTATGGTATACGATCCTGAATGTAACCTGATTTTGAATAATTTAAATTTATTGCAGTTTTGCTAAAGCATTCTCATTTTTTAGACTCATGTTTTTGGTAGAACAACAGGAATCGTTACGAGATTCCCACCAACTGGGAGATAAAAGTCATGATAATAAAATATATATTTCCTAATCAATGTTTTAATTGGCTGCCTATGTGTTTCTTTCTATAATCCATTGCTTTCCCTAATAATGGGTGTTTTTCTGTTTGTATTTTCTCTATAATGCCTCTGATGAAGGTCAGGCTTGAGTCATACACTAAGGCCACCCTCCACCCTGTTTGAACATTTTAGAGGTCGTGGGTTCGAGCTCGGTATCAATCACTTGTATCCCGTCTGTCATTCCACACCTCTGAAAGAAGGCCCTGCCCCCACCCCAACGAAAAAAAGAAAGTCCTTGCTATGATGCTTATGCTCAGAAAATCTCTGGAGGCAGATTTTGTTCAAGAACGACAGCAGTTCGGAAAGTTTCTCTGAGGACGAAAGGAAAAGAATAACAGGGAGGAAAAAATTGAGAAAAATGGGACAAAACAACTTATTGAACCTGAAGTTCTGAATTACATGGTTACTAGAAAAATCTACTCGGGAAATCTACAGATTGAATTAGTAGTTGTTGGGAAAATATTGGATTAAATCGTGATAAATTACTGTAGTGTGGCATGCAATCTGTAACCTCAATGATTATAAAGTTCTCATAATCATCCTGAGAAATATTTCCATCTGAAAGCTCACTGATTTTAAAGTTCATATCAATACCAATCCTCCAGAGAAATATTTCCATCTGAAAGAGAACTGATTCTAAAGTTCATACCAATGCCAATCCTCCAGAGAAATATTCTAATGTAAAATTCTTATTCACAGAATAGTTATTTGAAGACGTCCAAATTCCTTTCCTTTTTTTGAATCCTGGAACGAAAACAAGCCCAGTATGAAGTGCACAAAATCCCGCACACAAATTGGCCGAATTGTTGTCGCAGTAGTCACCATAAATGTGACCTCTGGTAGCATTACCTTAACATTTCCTCCAGTCTACAAAATCACAGCAATTTTCTGAGCGGTAATGACTCGGTTAACATGTGTGGATGATGTTATTAATCACATCTCATGTTTACAAAAACTGACCCGGTGGGTCAAATGTTGGTCTTGGCAGAAAAAAAGTGTAGGGGGCCTACATGCCTCAAAAGCTAGTCATTATGGGGGTTATATCACCATGCACAAACCGATATTTCACAAGTTGACTGCATATTATATATAATGATGTGTTTATTTAACTCTAGAGGATGGAAGTTGGTTACTCCTAGAACTATGCGGTTCGTTCCGCTATCGTCCCGGTCGTGGAGACGATAGCGGAACGAACCGCATAGTTCTAGGAGTAGGAGTTGGTCTACTCTTACAATGCATACTTCCGGTTTTCTTTAATTCATAAAAATGATATGATCAAAACCAAATTAAAATTATTGCATTTTACTCTACGCTAATGTATGTTAGCACTGTATGCCTATACTCAGTACTTTCCCAAGTCCTGTGGGGGAACCACATACAGGCATGTTATTCGAGTGGAGTTCAAACCCACATCCTTTGCAATGATAGCAGATGCCATAGGCTACTTGATTTACTACTACTAACTAGACCTCCGTGCTTGGTTGGAAGCCAGGGGGCCGAACTAAAATCGTGCTGTTCACCAAAATACTTGTTTTCTGTTTTGTTCGGGGGTTTTTTCATGAAAAATTATCACATAAGAGGCAGTCAGATTGGGTACTGACTATCATGAGTTAATAAATGTGATTTAAATGCATTGCTCGTCTCCCGCCAAACCAAACACGCGGCCACCATCTTGGATTTACGAAGTGGCAACAGAACTGAAAACAGGCAACTGAAAAACACTGGGGACAACAAGCTGAATGAAGACATTCAGGCCTACTCATAAAGTCTAACAGTATTGCTTAAACCAAGACGACTTACAAGGATAAAAAATATTATTGTAAAAGGGGATAGTTACCTCAACAAAGATGACTTATGAGCATCACCAAATTGGCCTGCACCGTCGGTGGTGTAATTGTCGGAAAGCTGACATAGAGGGCGCTCGGTTGTGACGCCAGTCTTGTCTGGTTTTTGTATTGTTTATAAACTTACCTTTTCCAGTGAAAATTTGTTGAAAATTATAATACGAAACATAAATTCTGATCTTTTCGTAACAGAAAATTGAACTTAGGTTTGAAATTTAGGTCATTATCATATCAGCGTGCTTGATTACACCGTGCAAGTATTGTGCATACTCGAAGGTCCCACCATTTCTTCCTCCATGGTCCCACGTACATTGCTTTAAACGGGTGAAGGAAACAAACTCGCGCATGTTAAAGGGTGCCAGTGTTCGAAAACGCGCGAGACTTGCACAGTCTATAAAAAGGCATTAAGGAAGTTGGTAAAATACTGCTGTGATTAAGAAAATGGCTCACATCTAAAACAGCCATTTCTGTTTTATTACCAGTCTTCGTTCTAAAGCTAGGCAAAATCAAAACTCACTTTTTGAACTTCTATGTGGATATTGTTCCTTCATTCTTCTTTGAAATTGATTGTACGAGTATATACCTTGCTTTGTCCCAATTACTACATTCTGTCAGAAATCAACTAATGGTATTTAAAACCAAACCGTGAGGCAGCGTACGAAAGCAAATTCAACATCTATAGACCATTATCATGCTGCCACCATCTTGGGTCCTATACCGTATCCAATAACTGTAACGGATGATTATTATTCATTGTACAAAAAGGAACCAGTCTATTTCTTCTTCCAGCCTCAATTTGAATACATTGATTGGAATAAATAATAAAGGTCCACTTTAAAATCCCGGGTCAGGGCAAGGATTTTTAGAGTGTAAAGGTTATAAATCAGGTTCAGGTGACAAAAGAACCCCCCCCCCCCTCCAAAAAAAACCCCAAAAAAACAAAAAACAAAAACACACACACACACACACACACCCAACCTTACGGATCCGGTTTGTGGGGTACTGCTATTGTTGTTCTATTGTTCCCTTTTCTAAAGAATTCCCTTGTGGGGCCCTATTGTTCCTATTGAAATTGCCTTGTGGGGTCCATTGTTCCATTGTTAAAAGTACCCCATAAGTTGGCATGTGTAAGGGCACACAAGTGTGTAAACACCTCCAATCGGGGACCTCCTATTGTCCCTCTTTTGTTTGGACTCTAACTTTTTGGCAACAGCTCCCATTGGTTTTGTACACAATTTCTAACTGGGGACCTTTAGCCAACCGGGGACCCTATTGTCCTCTTTTGTTATAGGTCCCCGGTTTGAATGTGAAAACAAACTCACAACCTTACGGATCCGGTTTGTAGGGTACTGCTATTGTTGTTCTATTGTTCCCTTTTCTAAAGAATTCCCTTGTGTGGCCCTATTGTTCCTATTGAAATTGCCTTGTGGGGTCCATTGTTCCATTGTTAAAAGTACCCCGTAAGTTGGCATATGTAAGGGCACACACACACACACACAACACACTTCAGAAATAAATGCTATTGTTGAAGAAACTAATGTTAGTATTATCGGAATGTGATTAACGTACAGATGCAGTTTTTAAAAAGATCCACGTCAAACTGTTAGGTACGGAGCTTCGGAAGTGTCATCCAACTTATTGGAATCCTGAAATAATTTACTGCAACATGATGACATCATAAACATAAGATGACGTCATCCTCAAGTGAGATATCGTCTTCACATGATATTATTTTTTATCTCAGGATGTCAACACCATGAAAGTAAATATAAATGTCGAGATAAATTATCTTATAATTACGTCATCTTACGTTTAGGATGTCATCGTCCTGTAGTGTATTATCTCAGCATCTCAATAAGTCGGATGGCATTTCCAGAGCTCCGTATTACGTTTTAAGTCATTAAGCTTTAAAAACTTAAACAAAATGAATGAAAGTAGGCCTACATTAAAACCTTTTGCTTTTTTTGTCAATTAACATAATATACAAGGCTATTTTCAATTCAAAATACCATATTCTTTATGAAATATTGTACTTTAAAATCACAAGATTATAGTGATAAAATATAAATATCTGTTTTCTGTCGATTGAATAGAAAATTTATGATACACAATGGTAATAACTGGATTAATCAGACCATGTGACCTGTGACATCACAATATGTTTACAAAAGAGCCGTGCGATTTGCACACAGCAATGTGAGAAAACATTCAATCTGGTATTGTATTAACATCTGGTTTTTATCAACTTTTATGGAGAAAGGGATCCATCTTAGAAATTGTTCAGCCGTTATTTGTATAACTCTTGAATTTATGTGGAAGTTATGACACAAAATGTAAACATTCTTATGACCAGTGTAGAATCTTGCCTGCCAGGAAATGACCTGGAATGTACAATGTCACTCTTTTGTAAACAAAGGTTACATGGTATATTGTAGTTTCCAATCGCCAGCTCAGAATACAATGACCACAAAGTGTTTGTCCAGATGGAAAATGAATAAGTGTTTCACTGCGCATTTAGAAACAACTCGACACTAAATTAAGTTTAAAGCTCCGTTGATGGCTGGCCGTTGTCTCCAACAACTGTATCACATCCAGCGTTATCTAAGCCTTGTTTGGCAGACTCGTTTCTGTTGATAAAAGGAATACATTTTGTTTGGTTTAATCTTTACATTGGGTGTGATAAGCACTCTATACTTTAAAATCGGCAAGCCTACTACTCGGGTGGGATTTGAACCAAAGACTCCTTGCATTCTAGAGTAGATGTCTTACTGCTAGACAAACGAGCGTGCCCGGTGACTAGAGGGAAGTTCGAATCCTGCCTAAAGCAACGGGTTCGGGGCCTATACAGAACACAATCAATTTAAAGGAAACGTATTTCATGGGGTCTTATGATAGTAAGGTTTAGACGGGAACGAACCTTTTATAACAGTATAATGCTATTTTGACAGATAACTTGTTTCTGGTAAGCAGAAGTTGTCTTTGCTTAACATTCAGCTTAGCAGCTGCAGAAAGTTAGTCTTTTTGTGTGGATATGCCAGTGAGTGACACGGAATTTTTTAATAAAGGCTTAATTGAAACACGCGCAATAGATACATTCGTTAAAACAGCATTTGTGATAATCTCAAATCTAATTATACTATTAATGAACGGTATCAAGTTCATTCATGTCCGAAGGACCTTTATACGGAAGCGTATAGACCGTGCAAGTCTCGCGCGTATTCGAACATTGGGATCCGTTAAAGCGCGCGAGTTTGTTTCTTTCACGCGTAAAACCAAGGCATGTGGGACCAAAGTCGTCCCAAAAACGTTCGAATACGCGCGAGACTTCCACGGTCTTTTACCGCCACGTGAATAAAAAAGACTCTCTATTATCGTGCCTTTGCATGTAGTCTTCATAGTCAATAGAATGCAATACTCACTTCGATTGGTCAGCAATGAGATTTTCCAGTTCACCCACAACCTCTGCCTCTTCTTTCATGGAGGATTCTAAGGATTCTTCGTCCTTAAGTTCCTTTGTCTCTTGCTCAGGTGGGGGAGGTGGTAAATCATCTGAAGACGCTGCAGGGGAGTCATCTTCGGGTGGTGGTGGTGGAGGCAAATCCTCATCATTTACGGGTTCATTCGTCGGTGATTTTGTCACCATTTTGCCATCTTGAAAAGGGGAGATATTTAAGGTTACTGAGTGAGATCTGGATTACCGTACAAAGGCTTTCATGATTATTAACGAGTAATCGTTAAGTCTTTTGAAAAAGGATTTTTGCAGGAGAACCCAAATAGAAAGCTTTTGATTGTACTTTTCGTCGCTGGCCCCATCTATCAAAAATTCACAAATCGGTTATTCTACAAAATTGTCTAACATTTTTTGCAGTTACACTAATAGTTTGAACGACGTATCACTAGATTTGCCATTTTGTATTCACACGAATTGACCTACAAAACAGCTGTTTGAAAAAGTGCAATTTCAATGTCAATTTTTTCAAATCACAGTTGTTTTGGCGTGAACCACGTACGTCACTTCGTGGGACCAGCAACCATTCGTTCACCCCAAGGTAGTTTATTACCAATTGCAACTTCCTCATAGTCTGGTGGTTTCATGACGTTGCTTGGTGAAGGAGGTTCTCCTTCGGAACTACTGTCATTAGATGAGGACGAAGCGATCTCAGCTGTCACAACGATTGCGTTAGGAGACGCTGGCGGCTCTTCTACATGTTCTTGCTTGTTTTGCTGTCAAATTAAAGAATCAAAGTTATTCCCAAATCATCCATAATGGAGGTATTATCAAAATATATCATTTCCGTTGACAAGATTACCAACCAATTCGACAAAAAACAGAAACCCGTGCCATATAGCTTTGTAAAAAGAGTAAGTCAACTTTGGTTTGAAATGATCGGGCTGCCCCAAAAATACCGTACGGCGCATGGGTAGGCCCAAACAAAATGTTTTTGTATCTTTAATCAATTAAAAAGTGAATGGCCGTATACGACCCCCCCCCCCCCAAAAAAGAGAAAAAACTCTAGACCAAGGATCACGTGCGTCCAATAATTAAACACGTGTGTGAACCTGGCTGGGTTATTTTTTAGCCAATTCGAGTGAAAGAGCATCGTTCATAGTCAGTTTAGTCAATTTAATGAACAATTATACACATTCAGGTGTTATTAAGGGAAAGAATGGTGCAACCTTTTGTATGGCTTTTGTATAGTAGTACGTCATTAGTGGTGCTGGTTCTTGGAAATTCTGTGCCTTGGGCCCCACACACGAAATCAGAATAGAACATAACAAAGTAGCAGCTCGCAAACATTTTACAATATCTTATCAAGGTTTCATGTGTGTTAATTACTGCTTTTAAGCACAAGGTGAAATAAATACAATGCAATGCTACCCTTTTATTGAGCCTTGTTCTTATAAATAACATAACATTGGGGCTATTAGACGTCATAATGTAGTTGTTTCTACTGACACAATTATTCACCTGACGTCATCACCGCAGTAAATCTTGCTTGCGCAACATTGGGAGACGGTTTCCCCGTGTGTTTGTTACCGTATACGCATTTCAGGCAACGCATGTGCGGTTACACGCGCACCATACCCTCACATGCAGCCTCGTTCCCAGGGGTGATCGATCTCACCGCGCCATTTTCTTCCGGCATGCCTTGCTTTCTCTTAGTGACGTAGCGAGGCTGCCTCACATGCAATCTGATTCCCAAAATGGTGGACCGTGGCAAACAGTACTGCGGCTGCGTGTGACGTCAGTGCAATGGGTTGATATTCACATTGCTATAGAGTTAACTCCACAGGGGTCTTGTTACCCTTAAACCTGGTCCACTTTTAACCATCCATTCAGAGTTATAATTGGTGACAGTTTCATACATCATGATGACCCAATGAAAGCGCACTATACGTGATAACGCTAAACAAAAATGAGTGTTTAACATAAATAAATATAAAGAAGTCACATACTTCGTGTACATCATCGATTACTGCATATTGATTTTCGTTGTCAGCACTGTCCACATCTTTCTTTCCAGATGGTTTGTCTTTGATGAAGACACTCTTCGTCTCGGCTAAGATCTCTGATTGATAGACATTGGTTGAAGAATCTACCATGGTCTTCTTGAGAGAGTTCAATCCCGAAGTAGGTGGATCCACTGGTAACACTTTGACTGGAACACTTGAAGCTTGCAACTCCAAGTCATCAAAAGTCAGTTTGGTATCTCTGGAAAAATATTTAATTGTCCCACTTTTTTTAGGTAAAATGTTTTATTTATTAATTCTGGTTGTGAAGCCAAGGACTCTCAATTGAAAGCGAGCTTAATCACTATACTTGCCAAGAACCCAATGGAGAGAAGACAATGAAGGAAGTTTCAGTCTTAGATGAGGGAGGAAAACCCCCAAGAATCATTGCAGGGAAACCCATGCAGTCAAGCAGAGACTGAAAACCCAATCCACATAGTGCCCCGGTGGGATTTGAACCGGGGATCGTTCCAGAGGTGGAAGGCAACCAACATGACCGCCAAACCTATTTTATTAGTTTTTTTACCCTTACGCCGATGTGTGATAAGCACTGTACACTCAGTACTTTCCTGAGTTCTTTGAAAATATCACAGGCATAAAGCCCGGGCAAGCTCGGTGGTCTAGTTGGTAAGACAACTGCTCTAGAATGGCAAAGGTCGTTGGTTGGAATCCCACCCGAGTATTATGCCTGTGAATTTTTTTCACAGAGCTCAGGGAAAGTCTTAAGTACCGTACTTTACACACATCGGTGTAAGGAAAAACCATTTAGTATTCTTTATCCCCGATGCAAGTTTCCCACCCTCCAGCTTCCAATTAACAAACCAGACAACAAGATCTTATCGGTTTGATTTTTCAAAAACCAGCTCTTTAAAATTGGCCTATGGTTTTATGGATCTAGGTTCCATAACTTTCATCAAGCCAATAAGTTCAAAACAATTGCTTACAGAAAATAAAGCTTAAGTAGAAAAACAGATTAATTAGCTTTGTTGCAATTGGTGACCTTTATTCGGTTGTTTTCTTTAGCGAAAACATTTGCTGCACAACATTAATTAGGTTCATGACATTTCTGTTGTGTGACTTTAGTGTTACCATAGTTTCCCGTTTTGAGTGGGAGGTTTAGGTGAGCGCAGCGTATGCACACCCCTCTTATTTCCACCGAATGGAAAAGTTGTTTTGAACGGCAAATAAATCAAATTTATAATTGTAAAATGGGTAGAAAATAACTTGTAAAACGGTTCTGAAATGTCCTATATTGTACCAGGAAAAGAACATCTCATTTAATAAATGTTTTGTCCTGTGGCCCTAAAGTGGATACGGACCCTACTCCGTGATCAGCATATCTCAAAACAACAGCAGAAGTACCGACAAATTTTTACTTGGAAATTAGGCCTCAAAGTTTGCGCCCTCCTTTTTGATAATCCATGGATCCGCCCCCGGTTATCAATGTGTATTCCTTATTGCTTACCTCTTCTTGTTCCTGAAATGCACAAATGCAACAAAAGCTCCAAACAGTAAACACAATCCGATGACTGAGAGTAAAGCTATCACCCAAGACTCAAGTAGTAGGCCATTGGTGTATGGTTGGAAACCATCCAAGTCACCAAGATCAATCCTGAATAATTCAATTTAGAATAATTAGAACAAAATAAATGCAGCATTCAAACAGTTAGTGGAATAAGCTCTCACCCTTAACATGTCAAGATTTGAGGATCTAATGGGTTTCGAAATGCTTAATCTAGCAATGGATTAGTCTTAGTCTTAATCCTAAGTCTGACTTAATCTAATCGGGTACACTGTTTGAACTCTAGACGAGGTTTACCTTGGTCGTAGTCAAAACAACAACATTTGTTATACTCTTGAGTTTCACTAGATGACCGAGGTCCCGGATGACACAAGGTCAGTTTCCACCCCCATCCCACCCCCACAGAACTCGGACAGGGTTGATATCAAATATCGGTTGTTAGGCAGAGTGATGGAGGAAACCGGGGTACGTTCTTGGTCAGAAATCCTTACTTGTATCCAAGCGCAGTCTCTAGAGCTGCCCTTTCTTGGAGGACCATCTTGTCAATCTGTTCGGTGGTCATCGCAAGCATCGTGCGGGCGTCAGGATTCTTGATGTAGAAGGACACGGCCGTCCTGTCTGTCTTTGCTGCATCTATGTTGTACACTACTACATCATTTCCACTGTTGATGGAAGAGACATATAGTTCAAATATACAACTTGTTTTCATTGGGCGTACTTCCCACCAGTATGGGTGTCAAACAATTTACGGGTATTGTTAACAAATTCTACTTTACACACGGCATTCGATATGTTTAAGCGAACTCCGTCTCTCCCTCTCTCTTATTGCGGTGTTACACTTACTGTTGATTCCCGCATTTTAAAGAACAGAAGTCGTAAATGTTACGGTAATATTGGCAACGAATCTCTAGGCAAATCAGTGTAAAAATTACTTCTTTTTTTACAGTACTTGTTCACAAAATTCTCAGAGGGATTTTCACCTCCGTAAATAAACTACCGACGAACAGTTTAAAACACCAAGGCATATAGTGCTGGCTTACACAATATACCGTACTTGATGTAACTGTTCCCATTAAACACTTTCCAAAATTTTACAAACATTTTTCTCTGTTGGACCGTCGGCATTGTTAATTTTGTTCATTACACAAAAATGATCAAAACAGCAATAGGTTTTATGAAGAAATGACTTACTCCACTATTTTGAAGTCCCCTTCGCAGTTTCCCTTAGTTTTACAGTAGTCGTTGCAAATGTTGCTTATCGTTGTCTGAAACCTTTCTTGTTCCATGGCATCAAACTGTAAGAAGAAGCAGAAAATACTGATGAAAATAAAATCCAGCAATCTTCTATAGGGTAAACAAATTACGTTAACGTTAATTTTACTTGAAAAGGATTTAAGTTCATTAAAATGATCCAGATGACAATATTCTTTCTCTTTCCTCAGACGGGTACCCAGAACCATGCCCATTTGCATCCTCGGGCCCATTTTGGTATCATGGGCCTATTTTGATATTATGAAGACCATTTGGTAGTCTGGGGCTCATTATATTATCAGGCCCATTTGGTATCCCTGAGCCAATTCGGTATCCTTGGCCCATTTGGTATTCTAGTTCTCATTTGGTATACTATTACAGTTGACATATACCCTAAACTTTTTGTATTAATTCAACAAGTTTGTCTTAGCCAATAATACAGGCCCAAGTGTGTACAAACCGATTTGAATTCGATGTTAACAATCAGTTCCTTTCCTCCTGTTTCAATCAGTTCGAGAATGGGCTCCTGGGGGTCCTTGGTCACGGGAGGCTCTGTTACCTTGGTCTCGTCATCGTCCCGCTGGAAGTTTTGTGGGGGGTTCGGAGGGGGTGGAGGGGGTGGTGGAAGGATCGCCTTATTAGGAGTTTCAGGAGTTGTGCCTACACACAGAGGGTAAAGGTCAAAATTGTAGGTATCACCCATCAAATAAACGTCACTTTAAAAATGAAGAAGCTGCAATAGAATGAAAAAACTGAACCATATAGGAAATGATCATGCTATTCAGCAAAGGTTCACCAGATCATTACGTCAATGTGCTCATCGTTCCTTGCCTTTACCCTTTCCTTCATTTGCACTTGAGTCTTGAGTGGGATAATCCCTATATACAGCTCACGTAGGAAGCTAAACTGCAGCACCGAAAGCTTGGAACAATCTTCCTGAACAAATTCGACTTTCAGAAACCATCGTTGACTTCAAGAGGGCTTTGAAAACACACCTGTTCCTCTCTTAATTGCAAAAATTCCAAATTTGTCTTACTTGAACCCCCCCTAAAAAAAAAAACCCCAACAACAACAACGACTCTCAACTGTTTTAACTTACATGTATGTGCCATATGGCTATTTTATCTGTGTATATAGGTTTACGCTGTACAAGCCTTTTTTAAAAGAAATTTGTCTCGTTTTACTCTTAATAAATGTTGAATGTTGCAAAGCGCCCCGGAGTTGCGGTTCAGTGTGAGGTGCTCAATAAATCTAATTACTATTATGATTTACGGTGCGTTGGTGACGTCATTGGTTGACGGTGCAAAATTGCAGTGGGAAATAAAAGAAAAAGCGGTGTGCTAAGTGCTGAAATAGGTTTACATCGTCCTAGAGCCAGCCGGATGTCGTAGGATTTTGAAAGCTGTGGCAGGGCAGCCTGTTGGAATGCTGAGATGGATGGTGAGCACACTACTGCAACGGACTCCTAACATCAGTTCCAGCAGCACAATTGAAACGGCTACAGAGCCTACAAAATTGGGCTGCTCGCATTATTTTTCAAGCAGATCGGCATCATGACCCTATTCCCCTCATGAAATCCCTTCACTGGTTACCTGTTCAAAGAAGAATTCGTTTCAAGATTATTCTACTCGTGTTTAAAACATTCATTAATCAGTCACCAGATTACATTAATAACTGTCTTCAGCGTCATCAACCATCTCGTCATAATCTCCGCTCCAATTCAGGTCCTTTCAGGCTAACAATCCCAAGAACTCACAACCGTGCCGGAGACAGAACATTCACAGTTTTCGCTGCTAAAGAATGGAACAATATTCCCACCTACATTAAATCTGCTAGCTCAATTGTACATTTCAAGAAATTACTCAAGACTTACCTGTTCCATAAATAATTATTGTATTCTTAATTTTATTCTTTCTCATTTACATTGTAAGCGCTGTGATTTTGTTTTACAAAGTAGAGCGTATTTAAATGCCCGGTATTATTATTATTATTATTATTATTATTATTATTATTATTATTATTATTATTATTATTATTATTATTATTATTATTATTATTATTATTATTATTATTATTATTATTATTATTATTACACTGCTGTATATGTTAGTTGCTTCCAGATCTTAACTGCTCTTGGGTAGAATGAAAGTTTGTATTGGTTGTTTGAGGCATCTGGTATGGTGTACTTGAGGGTGTGATCCTGTCTGGTGTATGTAGCTGGCTTGATGAATTGTGGCATTTGGATGTTGACAAGACCATATTTTAAAGAACACGGTTGACTGTGCAAAAAGGCGTCTTGCATGCAGTGTCTCCCATCCCAGGTTGTTAATGAGTAATGTGACCGAGGTAGTTCTACGGTAATTATTGAAAAGGAAGCGTGCTGCTGATCTTTGTATTTGCTCAAGCCGTTTTTGACTACCAATGTGTTTGGACTCCAGACTCCTGAGGCGTAGTCCAATTGCGGGCAAACTAGAGTTTTGTAGGCAGTTTTTTCACAGTTTGAGTACACTATTATTTTGCAGATAGCTTCCCATTATATTGGTACACAATTTTTCTACAGTAAGTAGATTCAGCAGAAAATGAACGGTTCATTTAAGAGCAAGACATCTGTGGGATTGAGGTACGGTGTTTTAATTCTCTCCAGAGACTTTTCTGGTGTTAGGGGTTGACAAGTTTTGACCCAAGGCAAACATATAGTTAAGATATATTTTTACTAACAGCCATTTAAAAAGGTGCAATTAGTGTTTCCGCCAAGAAACACTCGAAACACTTCAAGAAGTAAATCACGGTTAATACGCACAAGTGAATGACATCATACCTGGCATTGAATTCTTCACGTTGGTTAAGTGTTCACCTAGTGTTTCATTTGTGTAGGTCGGAGCTTTTGAGATGGACTGGCCATAGACTAATAAAATGGCCGATGATCACCGATGACCAAACGACCTAAAAACTCAAGATTTGATTGGCTAATAAAGTCAATTAAAACTTTTAGCAACAGACAGTTGAAGTTAATGACTGTATGACCTACGTGATTGCGTCTAATGCATGGTTTTAATGACTGATCCGAAAACGTATATGAAACCTGCGCATCATATTGGGCGTTTTAAGGTAAACAACATTGGTTGCAAAAGACGTTACTCTACGACTGCAAGTCACTCAATCAAACAGGTTGAATTCATTCTTGTCATTAGCTTAAAACCTGCCTACCAGTTTGGGGGAATATAGGGAATTACTGTCCGGTTCGTAGCCATTTTATAAATGACCTTTTTCTGGTATGTTTGTTGACGTCATATCCTAATTTCAGATAGGAGATAACAATATTGTTAGTCACGAACCTCTCTGTACCAGAGAGTAACAAAGATTGCAAATCCATTTTCATCACGTGATCATTATACAGGTCTCCAATGCTGACGAAGTCTGCGTAACG
The DNA here is from genome assembly GCA_023634235.1 of Pisaster brevispinus. NCBI lineage: Eukaryota > Metazoa > Echinodermata > Asteroidea > Forcipulatida > Asteriidae > Pisaster > Pisaster brevispinus. The sequence goes on along the minus strand of JAMKCF010000029.1, from coordinate 1,739,725 downwards.
CCCTTGTAGTTTGAGATTGTTCATTAAAACATGGAGGAATATACATCCAGGATTAAAACAAGTTTTGCAGTATAATCCACTTTAATCTCAGACACTGGAAACCATGATGGATGAAGGTACCACATTCTCGATTAACTTCAAGCTTAGGGCAAGAAATTGGTAATGTAACCATTGCAGTACACCGTGTTGTGGCCTTTAAAATGATATTGCACCACATCACCAACATTATTTGTCTAATTAAAAAAACAACACAATTTTCAAACAGAAAACGTAATACAGAAAACCATGCCCCATTCTGATGCATGTTTCATAACCAAGACAGATAACCTTGGCACCACCCATCCCATCCCTCCATAGTCCTTCGAGGCTACAGACTAACTGCTCAATTTGGGGCAGGTACAAGTTGTTTGGAACCAAGACTACTCAAAATCGAGAGAATTTTTTTATAATGGAGGGCCCTCTGTTTTTTCTGCCTCTCATTTTTTTATTTGTCGACGGACCTTAAATTTCTGCAGCCAACTTCATTTCTTGTGTACACGACTGCCTTCAAAGAACAAAGAACTTGCTACAGGGGAAACTCTGAAATGTCCTCGGAAGGTAGGCCCCTACTGTAATGCAAGTCAAACAGTTTAAGAAATCAGACAATAATATTCCGATTTACATATCAACTTTATTTTATTATTTTATTGTGTTTGCACACTGTTTTAGTAACGTGGTAACAACTCGATATCTTTGTTAGACCGGGACGGCTCAGGCAGAATCGTTATACAACCTTTGCCCAAGGAACTCGCACGGCTCAACTGTAGGCATACACTTTAATAAGTTCAACCTCGCCTTATCTTCGTTTTTCTTTGTGTTGGCAATTTTTATCAAAATGTAAACACAGTCAATTTGTTACACAAATGGAACAAGTATTTAGCAGGATGATGTTACAACGATGTTTCGGAGATCTCTGCTGAATGTTCAATCTGCGATGCGCACTAAACAAAATAATGAGTGTACACAGTGTCTGGTTTGCTCAAACCTGAACGTCATTCTCAAAACCGTTCCGACTACGGGGTGAAGCTACTAAGCAAAAGCAGATTAACCAGCCAAAACACCACGTGATGTACATCATAAGTGTCTTGTTTCAAACTCATTTGTGCTAAAAAGAAATCGGTTAAGCAACATTATTCTCAGAAAGCAGTTTTTGAAGATTTTGTTTTCATAGACTGTGCAAGTCTCGCACTATTTGAACTTTGGGACCCGTTAATATAGCATGAAGTCCGAGATATATAGTTTCCTTCATACACTGCGTTATGATAACCGTAAAATTATTGAAGTTCTTTTGTGTATACACAGCCAGTTGATTTTCTGTCTCACCACATAGACAACATGTTTGGCCCTCTGCCTTTCATCGTGTGTCTAAACCTAGAAGTTAACCCCTTTATACAATGACCACTTATACAAGGTATAGCAACACACTCTTACACGAGAACAGGTATAAATAAGTTCTTGTTCAGCACAAATTTTAATTGACTGAATGTTCTTACCTTGGCAGCAAACCCTTCCATACAAGAGTATTGTAGAAAATAGAATCAGTACCACTGGTGACCCCATTTTTAAGGCTGCATGTAAAATGCGTTTAATTAAATGTAAAACTGGACCCAAGAAACAAAATGGAGGCTCCTTCACGACTAAAATCACAGCTTGGCGAGATACGAAAACACGCGGTGTCTGCACTAATTGGCCCAGTTGCTGTTTCGGTTTTAATGCGGAACAACGGGCAGCGAGTTACGTGCTGGCACAGTATTTTACGCTATACCAGTTTCCTGCTGCTCATGTATTGATATTCATCTGGAAGGGAGGAGTCTGTTTGTGGATTGGACTTTGTACTGTTGACAAGTACAGATAAAAAACACTATTTAAAACAATTTTTATGATCGGTTTCAGACAGATCTTTTCTTTTATTTGAATGTTTTAATTACGGTGGACGGTAATATTTACATTCGTCTTTGTTACAAACAAATCTGTTTAATAATGATCAAAAACAAGTTTAATGAGTAGGGCTAGGGCCTTATTATCGTGAAGTTACACTTTCCAAGCTGACCTCGGTGGCAACTAATTGCATGACAATTTGGTGTATATGTACGATGCATAAAGACGATTAGGAAGTCCCTGACTGGATGGTTTCGTGGTAAAAGAGGAGACCATCGCGTGTTCTGCAAAAATGGAAGCCTACTTCGATGCAGTCATTATTTTCTATTTGACCCCTTGCATAAAGCGCAACTCTGTTGGTAAGCTGAATTCAGTGATGGCGCTGTTTGAAAGTGTGACGTCATATTTTATATGCAAGGAGGGCTGTTGCGTCACACACACTTACATGGACACGCGTGGATTACGTTTATTGAAATGATATTGTTTTGTATACGCGCGAACCAATAAAAACAAAAGCATAGGCAATTTATGCGTTTCCACATGACTTCAATTCACAAACACCGTGTTAGTTTTGTTGTTTTGTTTACCTCTTCTTTTATACTGACATCATTTTAAATGTTTTACTAACCGTTAATATTTCGGCGCCCTGATCTCATAATGAAGCGGAAGCACGTTAGATAAGCCGAAGATGGCTACGGTGAAATCTAGTCCTTTTTGGCACATTGTAGGCCTTCCGGATGTTTGGGGAGCAGTTTGTGAGAGTGTCGTGCGTGAGATATTCGGAGAAAACGTTGCGTATACCCCGGTACCAATTTTATCAGAAAATGGTCGCGACTGTTTGCCGTTGCAGGTAAATGAGCTGAGCAAATAAACATAGTCACATTGTGCACTTCAGGCCAACATTATTTTGCTTCCAAAGTTTGTTTATATGATAGTTTTGTTAGAAATGCTGTCAGCATTCGCGGCATGAGTAAGTGTGTGTGACCTTTGGGCCCGGGTCTATCTATGCCACACCTTCTACACGAAGCCTTGAAGACCTGATGGCAGCAAACAAGAAGGCTGTGAGATGTGCCCAATCCTGGTCAAAAATTTGAAGTGTAGGCCCCCCTAGATGATGGACACGAAAGAAGAAGAAAGGCTGGGTCTTTGGTATTACAATCTGTTTTACTAATAGCATTATATGTCATTGTCCAAACATTGCCCCACGACTGGTTCAACTTTAATAGTTTTCTCAGCAAAACGATTTTATTTTGGACTATACAAACTGACCACTTTTGTATGGTTGATAACCCTGTGTGGTTTTTAATGAAGTTCAGCTTACAGCAAATTATTGGACTACTTTCAGGTGTTTACTGATTGTCATTCATTGAACGCGGGGGCTGTTTTAAAACTTGATCACACGCAGAAACAACTTTTCTTCACTGCGCATGACAGGAAGTCCGGACTGGTTGCACGTATTAATCGAGTTCGAAGGTAATTAGCCGCTCAGTGCGGCTGCAGCTGGACCGCCCCGTTATGAGACTTGAAGTACAGAGCACCATGCTTAAAAAAAACCAGAGGCCTTTTGCATTGTATAGGGCATTTCCTGACAGGCAAAAATACTACACCGGTCAATGGGAAATTTTACATTCTGTGTCTTAATTTCCACATTTAATTCAAGACTTATAACAGTAACAGACTGAACAAGTTTTGTGGTGTGTCGCTTGCGTTATAGTAAAAGTTAAAATCAGAAGGTGATCTTCGTAAAATGTAGGATGTTATGTGTTTTTCCATTAGGCTGTGTACAATGTGTGCGTGCAGGGGGCTCTGTGGCTCTTGTGTAAACATTGTCATATCACAGGTCGCATTGTCTAATAGCCACATCTCAGCAATAGCCTTAGCAGCACACGGCCTAAGATCTAGAAATAGTTGTCAGTATTAAATATTGTAGTCAGCAGCATTTGAAAAGCATTAACCGGCTCTTTGTGTGCTGTCAAGACTTCAAAAACTTCCCAGTCTTACTTCAAGACGTAATTCAGTACGTCATGCTCATCCAACTACCCAAAGAGTTCTGGGTAACCTGCGAGACCTTCTGCGTATTCTTACCTAACATTTCGTTTCAATGTAATCTATACAGGTGTATTCTTGGTCGACAAAGTTCAAGACTGTCTACTGAAGAAACCACTCTACTTGAAGAGACTTTGCAAATGAGCGGCCCCAATAACTTTGAGATAATACAAAAATCGAAATGTTTTCTTGGACAATCTCAGGACACAATACCTAAGGGCGGGTACCAAAACATGTTCAAGCTAGGCATCTACAACGTGCGGATCCGCAAGGTGGATCCGCGGAAACTGTTGAACTGCCGGATAGAATCAACGTCTCCGGTGGCCAGACTAACCAAGAAGAGGCGGTTTTACATGATCTACGAGACACACGTGGCAGAGAAGGTCACGTGCCACGCGAAGTTGTCTCAAATCAACACTCAAAATAACGCTATAAAAGAGACGTCGCTGAAACAGTGCCCCGTGATTTTCCGGTTCGTGGAGGTACGTGTGGACCGACAGGGCGTTGTGAAAGACATAAGATTCAACGTGACACATCATAAATTAATCAAGTTCATGTGATCACCCCCTCGATGAAAAGATTTGCAAACATTTTTTTAATAGACCGTTACAAAGTGAAACTCACTGAGGTCAACGGAAAACATTATCTTTGGCTGAGAGTTGTTCGTTGAGCCCATTCATCTCTACAATTATAGAGATCAATGGTTGCGCCTGCATGTTTCCTTTGACCTCAGCCAAGGCAGAATAAATAATAAGGGGGTCGAGCAGCCTCGCTCCCGTGCACCATATCGATACTTACCCCGAGCAAGGCATGCTGTGAGAAAGTGGCGCGCGGTGAGATCGATCACCCCTGGGAACGAAGCTGCAAGTTGAGCTGCCGTTTAATAATACAACTGCTCTTTACATTGACTCTTATAGCACTATTTATTTATTTATATATTTTCTACAAAGTGAAAATTCACTTGACGGTGCATCAATTAAGCCTGTTTGTATCCCTTAAACTTATAAGGCTGTACTCTAAAAAAAGTTCGGATCAGAATTGACTCGGATCCGGGTCACGTGGGGTCTCACCCATGGGTCAGTTCTACCCGGAATCTGTGTTAAAAATAATGGCCTAGGCACATTCGAAAACTGCATTTGACCGTGTGTGCTTTTTGCACGTGGTGTCACTGGTTCCTTCTGAATGGTGCGGCAACTCCATCCGCAATCCATCTGGCCACATGGTTTATACTTTGCTGCTATATTTGGGTCAAACTTGAGGTATGATTTTGTGAAGTGTTTAACTAACAAATAACTAACAATTTGTAAATTTCTTTTTTAAGGCCTTTACATTTTGACAACTTTGATTATTTCTGACGTTGTTTGGGTTTATAGGGGCAACGACCATGTCTTCTTGAATCTTGGGTCTGTCTTCTTGAGTTTATTCCGCATCCTACTGCTAAAACCTTTTCTAGAACTGAAAGACCCGGTTGCGCAATCCTCGACGTTTCGAACATGACTCTCATAGTGTCTTCATCACATGACAGCTTCATTCTGAAGGACAAAGTTTGTTCGTCAACACCAAGTGTAGGCCTTTTCGAAATCAGTCGACTGCGGCTGTTGCTCCTGTTTGGACCGCCACCATAAACCTTACTAGGGAATCTAAGGCTTGGATCGGAGCTGAGGCCGATTTCGTGCTTTCGAAGAGGCTGTTAGAATAGCCACCGTTACTCTGCCCTCGTTGTCATTGTTATCAATGATTAAGTAACACAAACAAAAACAAAATTATGCAACTATAATTATCAGGTTTTTTATTCAATATTTCTCAGAAAAAAATGTTAATGCACAACAAACTCATTAAGTATCATAGTCTGTACCTTTAGAAATTAATTTACTTCTGTTTTGCAACTAAGGCAACTTGCAACCTCAAGTCATTGAGATAATAACGCTCACTGTGAACGGAAAATATCAAAATTCGTTGAAATGTAATAACATTTCAAAATGTCTTCTGTTAAATATTTGTGTAAGTGTTTGTTTACTTTTGCGTAGAAAAATTGTAATATGATATATACATTTATTAATCGTAGTCGTTAATATGATTTACACCTTTCAAGTAATAAAGACCTCGTTTAGAACTTTTTTAACTGATTCGAAAATGGTTAGGATCTAAACAATTAATGGATGTTTTTGAATCTAAGAGGTTTTTGCAAACTGTATACAACTTCGGTTTGTGCTCAGATTTCCTTCCAAAATACTGGTATATGCCAGGCACTCGTCCCCAACACCCAGTTTTTGTCATCAGTTACCAATGGAAATCGGGACCGCACCTGTTGTGTTTTATCTGATGATGAATAGCAAAATTTCCGCTAAGATTTGCGTAAAAATATGATTTCGTTCCATAAAGTGTGCAAAAAGGTCTACTATGAAAACGAAACAAAAAGATCTCTTATTACCAAATTTAAAGTCGAGATTACTTTTTTAAAGATAAAAATGACACCAGTTAAAAGAATCACTTACAGAAATTAATTTCATTGGTAAGAAATGGATTACGTACAAATAGTTCAGATAAACCACCTTTCCAAACGTGACGCCCCGCACCGACAAAAGTAACAAACATCAATGAAAATCACACTATGCCGTCCAAAGTCAAAATACTACATACATACAGGGTAAAATAAGAATATGTTCAATGTTTTTGTCGTTTTCTGAAGATTCAACAGGATTAGCACAGTTCCTTTGCAGTATAGTCTTGACTTCAATTCAACAAGTTTAGCACAGTTTCTTTGCAGCTGTCTTGACTTCAAGTCGACAATTTCAGTTTCGGCGAATGCTCTTCAGTCTCCTTAGGAATGACATTGATCGTTTTGGTGGCTGTGCGTCCGTTTCTACCGGCAAAGAAGTCGCCCTGTCACGGGGGTTCAACATCACATTGGCAACCTGTTTAAAGAGACAGTTCACGCTGTCTGCGCTATTGGCGTTACATTCGACGTACCTAACGACGTTCATGTAATCAATCAGTCTAAGCTCAGCCTCGGCACTGCTTACACAACCGGGGCGTTTCTGGTCCGATTTGGTACCGACAACAAGAATTGGCACATCTTGTTCCGTGCGTTCATCTCTAATCTGCTCCAGGATACCAAGAGCCTCTTCGAAGGAATTGGGGTCTTTGAGGGAATGTACTAGAAGGAATATGTGACCAGTGGAGATATACAGTCTTCGCATGGCAGGGAAATCATAACTGCCCGATGTGTCAAGGATTTCAAGTTTACACTTCCTGCGTCCCTGCCACGCGTACCCAACGTGAATGTCGTCAACCGTTGGCCTGTAGGTCCTGTCGATGTTACCTTTCAGGAACATGGAGACCAGAGCTGACTTGCCCACACCCGTGGAGCCCAAGACGACCAAACGGTAGGAGTCAGAGTCTTCACGTTGCTGCCTCATCGTGTTAGGTAATATAGCTAGTTGTGATCAACAGATTTGCCAATTCAGATTTGTTGCAGCTGCTGAGTTTTCAGAGATCTGAATGGCTTTATCGCAGTAAACTTCATCTTTTAAAGAGAAAGAAGTAGAAACTCGTGCGTCACAGCGAACAACTACAATAACCAATTACACAGTAAGACTTCTGCACCGCAGAAAATGCAAAAAATCTTGAGCACTCTGGGAGGGCATATTCAACTTCATTTAGACATAATCAGACTTGGTAAATGTTCTTATATATGAATTCTCTCTCAAGCCGTAACCACAACTATATTATAAGGACGTCCCATACTTCCACACATGATGACGTGGTAATCCAGCTGTAGTCGTAGCCGTAGCCGTCAATTTGGACATGGTCTTCATAATAAAAGTATTTACAATCTGGAACGAAAGAATCTTGAGAAAGTTTTGTGCCATTCAAACGGACACCACGGAAACGTTTAAATTACCTGCAAATGATCTTTTGGGAGTGAATTTGACACACTTTTATTAATATATAATCAAGCGGGGACACTTCAGACGAAAATAATTTCGCTGGATGCTTTTTACCATTACCATCTTTGCCAAAATAGCGCTCTACCTGCGCTGTCTGTGACTGGTATCCTGCTCATTTTTGCTTAGGGTGAAAGTGAAACCAAACATGCAGCTGTGTAAGAGCAAGTCACGAGATGAGACTATAATGGGTGCATCATAGAGAGTGTTTTTACGGACATGCGTAGACAAATTTAGAATCCAGAATGCACTCAAAATGTTCAAAAAGATTTATAGATTTGTCAGTAAAAAAACTTAAAAAACCGTTTCTCTAAATATTAACACTTAAGAAGCTCGATGAAATTTGACCCATCAGATGATCCAGGTATGACCCAATCCGTACACAGAAGTGTTGCACGCGGCGCTGCCATGGGAGACTCTAGAACGCTAGGTCGCAGCAGACTTACCAAGTAAATTTCCATTGTTTCCGTAGATCTGAGCATGCGCACCTTTCCGAGAACAATGGATTTACCTAGTGGGTTTTCTGCCACATTGTTTCACCAAAAGTCTCCAATTGGTGTTTGGTGTTATTAATGGCAGCGCAAGGTTTATAACGGGAAAACTTTTGTCCTTTATTGACCGCATTCGCTCTGCATTCCTTTGCAAACATACCCCCCTCTGTGAAAACTGTGCCCAGCATACTGTACCCGACCGTGGCGCCCTCAAGGCGGAAGATGAATGAGTCAGATGTGAGGGGGACAAGACTTTGGCAGGCCTGATAGGGAGTTGTTGTTGTTTTGGTTTTTTTTGTTTTGTTTTGTTTGTTTTTTTTGGGGGGGGGAACCTCGCTCCTTAAACTAAATGGTGTTAGTTAAGGAGACCTGGGGTTGATTTCATGGCTCTGCTTACCACCGAAGAGTGCCTAGGAACGTGGAGTATGCACACGCACAAAAAGCAAAATTTCCCTGCCAACTCGTGACGTATGCTTGACGTAAGCGCGGAATTCCCTGCTTCTGTAAACGTCGATTCTTTGCGTAGGCTACGGTATCAGAGCCATGATTTGGGCCCTGTAGAAAAGCCCCATATGTTGCAAACAACATATAGTGCCGAAACAAATGGCGGTTGGGTTCAAACAGGGGAAGGGAATGAGCTAAAAGGTCTGAGTTTTGGACAAATGAAAAGAAGACAAACAACAATTTTGAAAACCAAGCAAGCGGCCCAAAATAGTGACATCAAAATGAGTCAGAGAAAATTAACTGATTCAAAAATTGAGTACCAAACACCAACGGTAATCGGCAACTTGGGAGCGATTCCACAGTGTGAGCTTTGCCCCTGGCAGCATATTCTGAATGGAATGGGGGTCAACGGGCCGGCTCAGAAACAAACAAACAAACAAACAAACACCCCAACAAACAAACAAACAAACAAACAAAAGACCTCCGTTAACATTGAAGGAGATTAACACTCCGTGAAGCCATGGTACTGCAATTAACAGTCCGTTTTTAATTAAATATCAGTACTCCGCCACTTTTTTTTTTTTAATCTAAAAAAAATCCAAGTTCCTCATCTACACCTAGCCAAATAGCATGGAAAAAGTATTGTTCCCATCCTGGGTTATTTTCACACACACAAAAATCCATCAATGACCAGCTCTCCCGGAATTCCCATAGGAATTGTACAGCAATTATTTATCATTGTGGCTAATGGCCACTGCTAGGTGAATTGAACCATATGGTTTTCAGATGTTTGATGTTTTTCAATATGTTTGATTTAGTCAAAAGGGTCTATATGTTAAAGGTTTTGGGTCATTTGAAAGCGATTGGGTTCTCCACAAAAAACAAAATAATAATTACACGCCAATACACAAACGGACTGTTGACTGCAGTCCGATGGCCACACGGTGTGATTTGTTTTTGATGGTGTCACGCAAGGTTTTAAGGCCTAAGGACCTTATGCACTGACGTCATCCAGCCGCCATCAAGTTCGAGTACATGGGTAACTAAAGGTCGACTACTTTGTCTGGATCCCAGTCTGATCGACTCATAGAGTTCTATGTAAGAACTAGATGGTGCACTAGCCTAGTTACGCGGCCCGACAAGGGCAGCGGCGGCCATTTCGTAAGTAGTCAAAAACAACGTCGAAACTATTTGTGCATGTTGGAACAGAGCAATGGTTAACAATAAAAAGGGTTTATTGTGAAATTTATGAATGCCTTTGAAGACCGTTAATAGTACTAAATAATCCCCGAATAAATATAATATTTCAGAATTATATTCCTCACTTTGGACAATAAACCGTGACATTGTGTGTTCATCCTCTATTGAAACGAATAAGATAAACCCCACAAAACAACTTTAAAACGGCCGCTCGCATAGCGTGTTAGCAAGCACACTGCGTATTTCGTATTCAATGTTGTCCTCGTACAAAATGGCGCGCGTGTCTCCTTGCGGTCCCGTCGCGTTTGTACACGTAGCATCATCCCAGTGCGCCCTTTAGTTCCTATGTATAACTCTATGGATCGACTACTGTGGTTGACCATTTTTAAACCAGCCTCAGGACTATGGTTTCTTGGTTGTTTCATACCATCCTGTGTGAAGCGCCATACCTGAGTACGGCGAAAGGTGAATGGAAGTGCTCCGTACCGATGGTTGACTAGTCTATACTTCCAAACGAGTCGCTCGAGTGAGTACGTCACTGCGCATGTGCGTTGCTAATCAGTGGTCAACCCATTGATCTCTGTTATTGTCAGTATAATAGAGATCAATGGGGTCGACTAAAATGGCCGGAACTTGCCTCTATAGACCTTTCCATCGTTGCTAAAAAAAAACAGCGCTGGTTGGCATGGACCGCCGAATGTTAGTAAAACATTCAATAGTGATAACAGATGTTTTAACCAAATTCAACATTTTCGGTAAACTTCTAATTAAATAAAATACCTCCCATGATCGGTTGCTTTGTTTCCAATAAATTCAACACTAATTTTGAATATTTGTGTAACATTGTTGCAAACTGTAGTTATCTGTTTTTGTTTTGCATTTATGGGTTCCATAGCTTTCCAACCTGGGTTGGCAAAAACTTGGGCTGTGACGTTGCAAAAGAAAGGTCTATAGATGTTAACCGATGATGAAATAATGGAAAGGCACATGTACGCGCGGCGTACAGAATTGACCAATGAACAACCGTCTGTTGATCTCTACGAAAAAGCGCCCTACTCATTGATCTCTATATAGACCTTATCATTGATCTCCATTGGAGATCAATGGACATTATGCATTGACGTCATCCAGCCGCCATCTTAGAGGTAACTCGATGATGTAACAATGGAAACGCACAGTTTTGTACGAGCAGCGCTCAGGATTGGCCAATGAGGGCGCCCTACTCAAATGACGTCATGTGCATATAAGGTCTGTTGTCAAAGTATTAGTTTAAGCACATAATCAATACAGACTAAATCACTTACTTGGTGAATGGAAATTCAAATTTTCTAAACATCTGCGCATCTGGCATTCTGACAACCTATAACTGCGCAACAGTTCACCATGGTTGTATTAGAACCTTTAGATTTACTACATTTCTTTCGCATCTTGTTCAAAAACTGAAGGGAAATCAGTAAACTTTGATGCAAATAATTTTGTTCCAGCACGAAACTTCATTTCTTTGCGTTGCGTACAGAATGGTGCGACGACCCCCGCGTTTCAATTTTCAAACCGTCTTTGAAATAATATGCGCTCGTTGACGCATATAGGGTAACATGTCCTATACATAGATAAAGAATATAATACCTAGAACGGACGCGCGTACAATACGCTGGTTCAGCCTGTGTAGAAAAAACGCACGTCCGATCTAGGTATTATAATTATTCTATATCTATGGTCCTATAACCAGTCAATATAATAGACATCTACGGCCCACTCAATATTGACGTCACATGCAATATTTGTTGTCACATTGCAACTATAGCCAGGTTGCACTTGACGTCGTTGGCCGCCAAATTTGATGACAAACAATGGGAAAGGGGAACGCTTGTACGCACTGCGCACGACCGTGCCAGTGCAAGCCTTTCACGCAAGTACGTTTCATCAACAATGGCCGCCAATGCAAGGGGACTATTCGAAACTTATTTTGGGGGCAAATAGAATGCTGTCATTAATTCTGTCCAACTGGGGACCGAGAAGATGAAAGGGAAAGGATGCCATAAATGGAATTCAAACATTTTGGTTCATGACGGGATATGGTTTATGACGTGTCGAGGCTAAGAACCCCGTTTCTATGATAGGCTATAAAAAGAAACTGACGGGTTGGCTGAGGTTGCATTCAGTGAGGACACCGTATAAGACCAAGAGACCTTGGTCTACACGGGCTTCCTCCGGGCCAGAAGAGGACATGACGAGGACATTACCCACGCGCATGAAGATCTCCTCCTACATAATTAACTCCTTGTTACCTTGCCTTCGGCTAGGTCCTTTAATGTATTGGCGCTTGGTTTGTGGCATGGTGTACCCCTCCCCACCTCCTAATGTGTCTTCATTCTGTTATGGAAATCTCAGAGGGTTTTATGGGGGGGGGGTATTTCTGTCTGAGAGGAAAGTAATGATTTAAGGTATGAGAACACTCTCATTGACCCGCATTCCCGGTCCTGTTGGTCGCTGACTCATTTCTTGGTCAGTATAACTAAGAAAGTGTCAAAATGACCCAGAAGTGGGTCTAACCATCGCAGAAGCCATGGGTCAGCCTGACCCAGAAATGGGATCCGGCCCAACGGGGTCCGGAATCCGAGTCAATTCTGACCAAGGAACTTTTAGAGTACATTTGTTTATTCTCTTAGTTCCGATGAACCATTTTAAGTGGGTCGGGTTGGCGAATAGACCTTTCCATTGTTGATAAATAATCTGCCCTGGCTGGTATGATCGGTCGAATTTTAGCAAAACATCCAATCTTGTTAACAGATAAAACTTTCATTAAAAGAAAATACATCACATGATTGGTTCCTTCGTTTCCAACAAATTCAACCCCCTTTTATCAATATTTTGTGTAACACTGTTACAAAATGTGGCTAACTGTTTTTGCTTTGCATTTATGGCTTCCCATAGTCGGTTTCTTTCCTCACCTTCCACCTCCAGGACCTCGGTTCTAATCCCGCCGGAGCACTACGTGAATTGGGTTTTCAGTCCCTTCCCGATTGCGTGGGTTTTCTGGAAATAAACCCTTGTGGTTTGTCCTCCCATATCTAAAATTCGAGCTAGTTTCCGGGTCATGCCTGAGTCATGCCCGTGGAGTTCCCCATGGGTTTCTTGATAGTGGCAAGTATAGTACGTAAGTTTGCTTTTCTGGGAATCCTTGGCTTCATTCACAACCAGAGTTAATAAATAACTCATAAAAAATAAATCGTTAAATTTTAAGTCTACTATCATTAAACAAATCTCATGATTCTTGAATTTACGAGAGTTTAACGCTCTTTTTATTTATTGCTTGTTTTATGTATAACATTTACGGAACTCAACTAATTTGTGCAGACCCTATATAATTTATTCTAATGATGTGCTTCAAATATTTTTAAAAGTAAGCCTGGAGAAGGAATTGAGAAAGTGCTGTAAAGTCTTTGGGTGCTGGGTAAAGGGGAAGGAAAAGTTAAACAGGCGGTCACTCGAGGTTAGCCTCAAGGTTGCTGCTGCTGCTGTTGTTGTTGTTGTTGTTGTTGTTGTTGTTGTTGTTGTTGTTGTTGTTGTTGTTGTTGTTGTTGTTGTTGTTGTTGTTGTTGTTGTTGTTGTTGTTGTTGTTGTTGTTGTTGTTGTTGTTGTTGTTGTTGTTGTTGTTGTTGTTGTTGTTGTTGTTGTTGTTGTTGTTGTTGTTGTTGTTGTTGTTGTTGTTGTTGTTGTTGTTGTTGTTGTTGTTGTTGTTGTTGTTGTTGTTGTTGTTGTTGTTGTTGTTGTTGTTGTTGTTGTTGTTGTTGTTGTTGTTGTTGTTGTTGTTGTTGTTGTTGTTGTTGTTGTTGTTGTTGTTGTTGTTGTTGTTGTTGTTGTTGTTGTTGTTGTTGTTGTTGTTGTTGTTGTTGTTGTTGTTGTTGTTGTTGTTGTTGTTGTTGTTGTTGTTGTTGTTGTTGTTGTTGTTGTTGTTGTTGTTGTTGTTGTTGTTGTTGTTGTTGTTGTTGTTGTTGTTGTTGTTGTTGTTGTTGTTGTTGTTGTTGTTGTTGTTGTTGTTGTTGTTGTTGTTGTTGTTGTTGTTGTTGTTGTTGTTGTTGTTGTTGTTGTTGTTGTTGTTGTTGTTGTTGTTGTTGTTGTTGTTGTTGTTGTTGTTGTTGTTGTTGTTGTTGTTGTTGTTGTTGTTGTTGTTGTTGTTGTTGTTGTTGTTGTTGTTGTTGTTGTTGTTGTTGTTGTTGTTGTTGTTGTTGTTGTTGTTGTTGTTGTTGTTGTTGTTGTTGTTGTTGTTGTTGTTGTTGTTGTTGTTGTTCTTGTTGTTGTTGTTGTTGTTGTTGTTGTTGTTGTTCTTGTTGTTGTTGTTGTTGTTGTTGTTGTTGTTGTTGTTGTTGTTGTTGTTGTTGTTGTTGTTGTTGTTGTTGTTGTTGTTGTTGTTGTTGTTGTTGTTGTTGTTGTTGTTGTTGTTGTTGTTGTTGTTGTTGTTGTTGTTGTTGTTGTTGTTGTTGTTGTTGTTGTTGTTGTTGTTCTTGTTGTTGTTGTTGTTGTTGTTGTTGTTGTTGTTGTTGTTGTTGTTGTTGTTGTTGTTGTTGTTGTTGTTGTTGTTGTTGTTGTTGTTGTTGTTGTTGTTTTGTTTGTTTGTTTTATTTTGGAGGTGTTTTTGTTTTGTTTTTGTTTGTTGGGGTGTTGGGGGTGTTGGGGGTGTTTGTTTGTTTTTTGTTTTTACAGGATTGCTAGGGTTAACCGGGGTTCAACCTCTAGCTACCGCTTGTTTAATTATTCAATTCTCTCTAGTATTCTCCCTAAAATACGAAAAAGCAGGTGGGTTAAGTAACATTCATACCGTTGGGCTCATGTTCGAATCTGTTTACTAAAACAGAACAAGATATCAAGAGCACCGTACCAATGTGCTCTTAAATATTCTTCAAATAATTAATACTACCCGACTACAAAGACACGTATATTGGACAACTTTCTGTTCTTAAAAGGTACAGAGTCATAGATTGGTAAATACTCCAAAAAACTAATGACAATTATTGTTTTAAATGGTGAGAGGCACTGCAGTTGTTGATAGTATCAACTATTTTGAGAAGGTTTCCTTTTGAATTAATATTGTTTGGACAATTTTTACCCCAAAACATTTGAATCTGAGAAACGATTCATGCATGAATCGTTTCTTATATTTCTGAGGGTTGATGTACGTTCGTGAATGCTGCGGCCAGTGATGCGGTTGTTACCCACTATGAAGGCGGGACTAATTTTTATATGAACGTTTCCATCCAGGAATTGGGATTTGATGTTTTCTCGTAAAAATACCATGTATATATTTTGCTTTTGCTGCTCAGCAAGTATAAACAGTATCAGCTGAAACATTCACATGTGACTTTTAAAGTATCTTTCTTTATAATGTTGCCTATAAATCAGCATGACGTTCAGAAAACCCATCTATGGCCATACCTTTATTTAGCGTTGAAGTTGTGGTCAAAGTAATGTCAAAAGTATTTTGTAAAGTTAATGTTAACAATGAATACTTATTTTACGCAAGAATGTTAATCTGCGATGGTTACACACTGAGAGTATTATGATAATCGTTCACTTAATACTACACATCTTATATATCTTATACGATTATACTTGATTCACATAATATTATTAGATTCAATATATGATTTTTCCTAAATTTTTACACACAATTTTGCGATGAAAAAATAAACATTTGTCAGCCTTCTCTTTTTTACTACCTTATCAAATCTTCAGCCATAGCACAATCAACTCTCCTGAGATCAAATATTTAAAAACATGTACAAACAACATGAAGGAAAAATAAATACACATTTTGAAGTAAATCATTACGTCACACGCGCGAGCATCTGTTCACACAATGGTTTTCCTAGACTTGATCCAAATCTCACACATCATTATTCTGATTCGATCAGCACGAGACCCGACTTGAATCAAGTCTAAAGTTGTCCTACTTCCTGTTCAAAACCTTGACTAATTAACCTTGCACGCACGTCTCACTCGGTGATTGTGCAACGCTCACCATTTTGGAAGTCAACAGGTGTAATAGAGCCGCATCAACCTCGTTCCCAGGGGTGATCAATCTCGCCGCGCCATTTTTCCCAGCATGCCTTGCTCGCTCATAACGTGACGAAAGGTATCGATACGGCACGCTGCCAATGGTAGCGAGGCTGTCGCCACATCACTTAATTCGCACTGACACAGGGACATTGGCTCCCAAAATGGCGCAACGGCAAGATTGACTGTAATGATGACGTCATGTGAATTGAACCAATAGCCCAGTCCTTGTCCAGGGCGGTTGAATATAATTTCAACTTCGACAACTAATAATTTTAACTTCTTGTCCAACAGATGGTTTGCACTATTTCCTGGAAAATGTGCGAAAAATACGTAATAACCCCCATCCTTTTCCAGCAACTTTAAAACCATAATGGCCTCTCCAAAGTGATAGGAGTAATCTTCCAGGTTTTTAAAACATGGGCGCATTCCGGTCAAGCTATATTTCTGTCCTTTCAAAAGCTTTCAAACGGCAATAAAATAACATGTATACATTGCACTTTCAAACAAAGGAAGATGAGGTTGCATGGGTTGGAGAGGCAGAGGGCCTGATTCAGTTTACAACAGAAATATTAAAGTTCAAATGAAGCAATATTTTAATAATTTTACAATGATCTAAAGGAATAATAAGTTTTTTCACCATCACAGTTTCGTCTTTAAAATCTACTGTCACCATCCCGATGTTGCTTCAATCAGCTGCTGTTTTTACTTTACAAGCCACGTTTACTGCAAAGACGAGCCTTTAATGGCCACACTTGTACAAAGAATAGACACTCAGTTATTGAAAAGAGTTATCTGCTGGTCCAGAACCAAACAGATTATTTATGTCTGCAGTCTTGTGGGCAGATGGTCAAATCCCATGTCATGTTCCACTTGGGACGAAGAGAATTGAGGATAGTTAGGTCAATATATAGATAAAAGTCAAACTTGTTGGTTTCTATGATAGGATAAGAAACCCTAACGGGAGGACTGAGGTTGTTTGAGACTCAGTGAGGACACACTCAGATCAAGCGACTGGTCTAGATGTGAATCATCTGGTTTATCTTCACCGGCTTCCTGAATGAGTTGGCCAGAAGAGGACATAATGAGGACGTTACCCACGTGCATGGATATCTCCTTGTTAGCTCGCAGCAGATCAAGGATATCTTGATCATCTGCAAGAACCTGGTCACCGCAGACCAGGTACATCTTGTCGACTTGAAGGTTCTTCTTGCGGGCAAGGAGCGGCTTCAGCTGGTGCGCGGTCATCCCTGGTTCCACGTCCACGTTGATGCTGGTACCGCCGGGGAAAAGCTGGACCGCCACGGGGCACGAGACTTGCAGAATGGCACCCTCGTCAATGTTGTAGTGGGACAAAGTGCGGTAATCTTCCAGCTGTTTGTTTTTGTAAGAGATCTAAATTAACAACAAGAGAAATAAAAAGCAGGAATTACTTTTCTGCTGCAAAAGTATGGTTTTTCGTATAGTAAAAAGTGGGTCTAATTTTCTCGCAGGATGTTGGTCACAACAATAACTATTAAAAAAAATATTTAGAATGGGAGACTATTGGAGGCTAGGTGGCAGCAGACTTACCAGGTAAATTTCCATTGTTTACGTCGTTCTGAGTATGCTCAATAGATATTATAACTGTATGGCATGCTCACATTTCCAAGAAAAAAATGGATTTACCTGGTAAGTCTGCTGCCACCTAGAGTCCTAATAAGTCTCACATTTGGCTCTGTCCAAATTACTGTTGTGACGTTTGATTTTAGGTTTGTGTTGTTGTATAGTGTTTGTTGTTTGTTTGTCATCGAAGAAACGCTCATTTACCTTTATGTGATCTAGTGGTATTTTGGTCCTCTCGAATATGGTGGCTTTGATGTTAGCAGTGGTGTTAATTTCATCTGCGGTTATCTCAAGCTCCTCTGTGTCTGACAGCTTAGCAACCACGGGAAACCTCAATCTGAGATCAAGAGTTGCATTCTTCCTGATCGAGTAGAGCTGGAGAGAGGCGTGGTTCTCCAGTAGTACTTCTTTGTATGACAGCTGCTGCTGGTGAGGGGGTATGCCAGTGTACTTGTAAATTCGGCACTTGGCCAACGCCACGGTGTCTTCGGAGGAGAAGTCAATGGTGTGGGTGGGACCATGGCAACTTTTTACCTGTCAAGACATGAACGAGTGTTTAAAAAATTAGTTTGATAATGATCTTAAAGTTTGGATTGAAGAAAGACAAATTGACTAGGGCGAGACTTGAATGTGCCGGCGCTCTACCAATTAGGCCATCTAGCCCCATGCTGGCGGTCTCCCTATTTGTCAATATATTTGTTCGGGGTGCCAGTCAGAAGCCTTTCAACCTGTAACTGCCGTGTAGCCAAAGATCACAACCACGTTTCCGATACAACGTGGAAAGCGTCAGTAGAGGGAATAATATTAAAGAAATTCGCTTTGCAACTTGTGGTTTTTTTCCAGGTATACAAGGGATATTAATTAGAAAGCATATAGGATTTTGTTTTGACTAACGGAAAAACAAAACTTTGTACAAAAATGCAATTTGTGTAGAAAAAAATCCTTAAAAATGCGGGGATTGGAGAGTGAGTAGGAGTGTATAAAAGACTTGGCCTAATTAAGGTTTATCTTAAGTTTGAATACGGAGGATGCATTAAACAATGAGCATTCAACTTAGGGCGCAAAAGTTGAGTATAAACTCACCTTCAGCTTGAAAAGGTTCCGTTGGCTCATAGCAGGTGTTGCCAATCGCATTTCAAACTTGGGTTTAGGACCTCCATTGTCCACGCTGGGTATTGGCATATTGTCTTCCAAGAGTTGACCATTCATGTACAGCTTTTGCCAACTGGCCGGTATCCCTTCTTCTACCTCAAGCACGTTTTTGAAATCCCCGACAGTATGCAGTCCAGCTGCTGTGACGTCAAAGAAATCCTTTCGGGATTTTCTGGGATATCGGGCACCCTTCAGAGCAATCTCAAAGCCGTGTGCTTCTAATTCTTGGTCCTGTTCATTATCCTGGTTCTCACTGAGCGGAACAGACTCCATTTCGGTCCTCTGGTCATCCTCCATATCAAAATCAGCCCCATCTGGATGCTCCCCATGCTCCCCAAGTTCTTGTTTCTTCCGCCGGGCCTTCTCCGTCATCAGTTCTTCCTTCTGCAGCTCTACCTCTCGACGCTGCTGCTCGACTTCAATCCAGCTGAGGAGCTCCTCGCGTTTTTGTAACTCCCCGTCTTTCTTCTCCAGCTCTTCCAAGCGATCCTCCATCGCAGTGATCTTATCACGATTTGGGAGACACACTTGGAAGTGCTCAGCCTCCCGGTTGAGGAGCTCCTTATCACGGCGTATTTGCTCAACCTCAATCATCCTCAGGGCACGCTCCATTCTCTCCTGAGCCTGTAAGCGACAATCCAAGACATCCTGCAGACTGTCCAACTCTTTCTTCTTGAAGTTGAGGTCCTCTTCTCTCTGACGCAGTAGTTCTTCTGTCTTCTCATATTCTGTTGAAGCATCGCCCATCTCCTCAGCTTTAGTTTCCAATGCGCTTTCCCACTCCCGCTGCTCCTGTGCCATTTCTTGGACTTCTCTTTCCTTCTTTTCAACTAGGTTTTGATGTTCTTCCAACTCCTCTGATCTCTCTTTTATCCTCAAGTCCTCCCGTTTGAGTCTAGCATCTTTCTCCTTAAGATTCTTCTCACGCTGCTCAAGACTCTCACCGATGATCTTGACATCTTCTTCTGCCCGGGCCATAGTTTGCTCTCTCTGTTTAAGTTGAGTTGCCATCTTTCGCTGTGCTACCTGCATCGTCTTTATCTGCTCTTCGAGGCGTACCGTCTCTATCTCTTTACGACGAAGATCGATCTCTTTCTTCTTCAGGGCGCCCTCTTTCTTGGTGATCTCATCTTCTCTCTCAGCCAGCTGCAACTCCTTGTTCTCGATATTACTTTCACGTTCTTTTATCCTATCCTGTCTGACGTAATGCTCGGCGCTGCGACGATCCTGGCGATCTCCACGGTAGACCATGTCCCGTCCTTTCATTTCAAGGGAGTCCTGTTGGCGTCTATTAAGCTGGGTGCGTTGTCTCTGCTCCTCCTCCCTCCGCTTCAGCTCAACTTCCTTGGATGCAAGGTATGTCTCCTTTTGCTCCAGCATTGCCATGCGCCTCCTCATCTGGCCCTCCCACTTGCGATGCTGATCATCTAGCCTCTTCCGCTCTCCTTCTGCCTCAGTGAGACCAACATCAAGATGTTGCCGTGCTTCAGTGGCCTGCTGCCTTGCCGTGTCTGCTTGGGACGTGGCCGCATCCCGCTCCTCCTCGGCGAGTGCTAATTGCTCCTTGAGCTTCTTGATGGCCATGTTGGCTTCAGCTGTGGTTTGTATGCACTTCTCCAGTTGTAATGATTGCTTCAGACTATCACTCTGTGACTCAGTTAAGTCTGACTGAAGGTTTGTCAGTGACTTCATCACGTCATTGGAGGCCCCATTTCGGGTATTGCTGGGAGAGCCCCTGAAGCTCCCTGATGATGATGGGACAGACGAGTGAAAACTTCCCGCGCTGTGTTTCTTGCGCTTACCGTTGGAGCCACCTAATACAGATGGAAGAAAGTTAGACTTGATGTGTAAACAAACTGAAAATATCCAGAGTTGCATGAGTACATTAATCATTTTATTCTTGTGGCTTTTAAAAGATTTCTCTCTCCTTGGACCTGTTCAATTAAAAGACCCACTTCATCTCTGGTTTTTCGCAGAACAACGAACTTTGTTCTACTTAGAACCAGCTGGTGGGGAAAGTTTCTTTAGGGCAATCCATCGGAGTCTAGCAGGTTCACTCACCACTTCCTCTGTGTTTGTATTGTTTGTTTGTTTTGTTTTTTGTTTTTTCTTATAATGTTTTTGCTGTTTTGACTGTGTATGTCCTTTTTATGATTGCCCGAGAATTGTTTTTTTTTAAATAAGTGTAGCCTACTATTAAAAATTCTTCCCAATGTGTAAAGCGGTTTTAAGCCATAGTTTCTGAACGCGTTAAAAAGGAATAAAATAAGTAAAAGACAATGCTTCATATATTTACAAAGAAATTGGGGTATTAAACTCCAGCACAGGGTATCAGCAAAATTATTCCTAATTTAAATAGCTAATCGTCATTTTTAACACTATAATTTCAAAAATAGACGAGGTCGGCTATCCTAAGTTAGAACGTACTCTTTGGGGGTACCACGATGTTCTTCAGTTGTTCCCATAAACTGTTGGAGAGATGCGGGAACGGATCTCGTAAGAGTTGCACAATGTCGAAGAACGGCCCGTATTCATTGACTTGGGGCAAGATGGCATTGAACAATATCTCAGCCTTGTTATCTGCACGAGATGCGGTCTCCAGTTGATGCTTGGTGGCGCTCGTCAGGGTGACTCCATTTCCCGCCTCCAGCTTTCGAATCAAACTCTCTGGGTCAGCCGATACGTCACTGATGAAACAGTTACGACAGGTTTTGAAGACGTCGACGTAACTGCCTGAAATGGAGGAGTTTAATTTTGCGTCTGTATGGGAAAAAAGGAAGAACAAAAGGCGATCAAAGAATTACTCGGCCTTGACAAATAGATTCATCATTTACATAATTTGCATTGGCTGTTTGTGTGTGAAGTTGGGGTGTTTAATCGTTGGTTTGTTTTAAGAAAATGTATAACCAAATTCACGGTAAATAATTTTATTAAATATTAACTAGCTTCTTTTCTTTAGTAAATTTAGTGTTATACTTTCATTTGAGACAATGAACAACAACAAAAAAAAAATTTAAAGGAAAAGAAAAAATAACACAGCAACAGTTTTCAAGGTAGCTACGCACAAACAATGTTCGCAAGCTACAACTACTCGTGCTTTGCGTGACAGTATGTTAGGCATATCCGTGTTTGTAACATTATACGTCCTAGGAAAATTCGTTCGGTGAAAAACAATCTAAATGACGAGAAAGTATTTTTCTTCAGAATAATGGGATCACATTGTAAACACTTCATAAACACTTTACATTTTTAAGTGAGCTGCCTTGAAATACTAATCAGTGTGATATTGGAAAGTGTTATAATAAGAACGGGGATCTTTATTATTATCATTATTCATATTAGGCTATTGTTATTATGATCATCATCATAAAATAAATCGTAGCTATTATTATTTTATTTAAAAAAGACCCTCAAAAGGCCCTTAACGATTGAGCAAGGCATTCTGGGAAAAAATGGCGCAGCGAGATTGTACACCACTGGGAACGAGGTTGGCCTTTTGGGGGTATTAAATTAAGTGATTTCTTCCAATGCTCTGTCAGTTTGTACTTGGAGTTTTATCCAACACTTGAAATTGATTTATCTATTTATTTATCCCATTACACATTCAACAAAACAATTAGCGCAAATAACAGGAAGAATGGAAACAAGAAGAAATGTTCAGTTTTAGATGTGGGAGGAAAACCCCAATGAGGAAAACCCACGCAATCAGCTGCAAATCAATGGAAGGCTCCAGGCTGAGGTAGGATTTAAACCAGGATTCATAAACAAAAAGGGTCATACCATAAACTTACTATACTAAAAGTAAAATACACCAGAAAAAAATCCTCCTTCAAATGTATCCATAGAAAGATGAACATGATTGCTGTTGGGCCTGTTGTTTAGGCCTAAATGCCGAAATGAAAACGGAGATTTGAACAGGAAACGTAACTTAAGAAATGAAAGTAAAATTGTCAATCATCTGAATGTCATTTACATTAGAGGATTTCATCCACTACGGGTTCACCTCGTTATTGTAAATATTGTCAAGTTATGTGCTGTGTGAAAGTCAAAAAGAAGTAGGTTGTGTTATTACATTTATAAATAAATTGACGTGCACGACACGTTGGCCTAAGTCACTCATTAAATCTGTGTTAACCATTTTTAAAAACAGTTTTTTAAAATTGTTGAATTATGAGACAGATTAATTTGTTGAGATACATATCTCCGTTTCTAAAACTAATACAAATATTATATTTCTAACAGAGTTATCTGCATTAAGAAGGGAGACAGACCTTTCTCTCTATTTCTAGTCTCTCTACTTTCTAGGGATTCCAATAAACACATACATCAAACTTGAAAAATTACCATAGAAAACTTATTTAGGTGATTCCATTTTAGTATTTAAAAAAAGCAACAAAAGATGTTTTATATTGTGAGCGACTTCGGTTCGTGCAACTTACTTTTTTCTTATTTTGACTGCAGCAATAGAAATAAGCAATAACGATTGTTGTTTTTTCTGCAATTGATATTTTCCCCACTATAATAATAATTCAGATGGAAATTTTTCTCTGGATGATTGGTGCTGGTATGAACTTTAGAATCAGTGAGCTTTCAGATGGAAATATTTCTCTGGAGGATTGGTGCTGGTATGAACTTTAGAATCAGTGAGCTTTCAGATGGAAATATTTCTCTGGAGGATTGGTACTTGTATGAACTTTAGAATCAGTGAGCTTTCAGATGGAAATATTTCTCTGGAGGATTGGTACTGGTATGAACTTTAGAATCAGTGAGCTTTGAAATTGAAATATATCTCTTGCGGATGGTATGAACTTAATAATCAGTGAGTTTTCATATTGCGATCCGCACTACAGTGACTTACCATAATGAAACAATTGCTGCCAATGAATGCCCAGCTACGCCCACGTAAATGCAATACTTTAACAATTTTACAATCCGCCATGTTGTCCTGACCTTGCACATTTGTTGTGTCATAAGTGATTGATCATGATTAATTCACGGATGAATGAAGTTCTTAATAGACTGACAATTTTGCCTGAAATACGGCTGTGTGCGAGAAATTTATTATTGGTTCTTATCATCTATTCTAACGACAAAACTCATGTACTTAGGCATAGAACGAGTAATGCAAATATAAAGCAATGACATCATTATCTGACAGTTGAAGTATGCATTAATGACAGAGTGTAACAACACCATGTCGAACAACTATTCCGTGAATAAACACGTCATCACACTATTGTTAGACATAACCTGCTTGCCATACGTTAGTATGACTTAGTCAAAACTGCATTGATATTATCGTTATGTATTTCTTTTGAGAACTTTGTGTTTCATTTCATTTCACATGCATGTGTTTATTGGAAAGACAATGACCGGAATATGCATTGATCAATCATAATATGCAGATTACATCAAAAAAATAAAATAAAACTATTATCTCTTTCAACTGACCTTTGATCTTAAATGTACTCAAACTCGACACTGTGGGTGGAACCCACTCTAAACCTGTCCCTTTTCTATATTAAACAACTCATATTATCAAATAAATTACAGCATTCATAGCTAGGGATCTCTTACTTTCCAAGGTGAAATGCTATTGGAAACTAAACAGTTGTTAGCAGAGTTCATCCCCCACCTCCATAACAACTATCCAAACAAAACTGTTCTCTTCTGAACGAGTCGGTAATTGTAAAAGCTTCCTATGGACACATTTACACTGAGGGTCCCCCTTCCTTCCCCGCTATTGGCAGACTCCTATTTAGGCATACATTGTGTCATGAAACACAGTCATAATGTATATACTTTCATTTAGATGAATATTTTAAAGCATAAATTTAAATTATTATTTTTTGTAAAGAAATGGCACGCTGTTTTGTTTTTGTATTGTAAACTTAAAGCCATTTTGTATAGACTTGATACCGGCACTTCGATAAACACATAGGGCCTAGCCTACTATCAACAAAATAAACCAACAATTCCAGACACACTATAAACTGTTTGTTTTTTGGAGGGTTTTGTTTTGTTTTGTGTTTGTATGTTTTTGGTCGTTGTTTTTTTCTTCTTCTTTCGTAAAATGTGAACATGACATGTTGACAAGATTTGTACACTCCGTATCGCCACGTGTTTTTCAACTCAAAAGTTATCAGGTGAGTTTTTACGGAAAAAAAGGAAAACAAAAGGAAAGAAAATACCTTGAGTTATTCTACAACGTTTAATATAATGAGTTTCCTATTTATTGACTGGATCCCAAACACCAGCGGCTGAATGCATTGACAATAAATTACTTATGTTATGATTACTAGAACCAGTCTGTGTGAACTAGGCGTGGTGTGTGTGTTGGAACCACAGTACGTCACGCTTACGTCACACGAGACACCAGGAATCTAACTTGACTTTTTTGTACTGAGAAAAACAAAAGAACAGCCAGACGTGTTCTTAATAAGTTATTCTTCATCCGAAGGAATGATCATCGTCTCAATAAAGGGCAGTTTTCTTGAAGTGTGTTAACGCACAAAATGTGCTTAGCACACAAAAGATTGCGGTTACATCAAATGTTACCCCAAACTGTTATCCTCCGTGAGACGAGATAAAAACATGAACCTAGCTGGAGGTGAACCCTCTTACCATCTTTCTTGAATGTTAGCTTATCTTATTTCCGCGGAGATGTTCAGCGGGGCATGGAAGGATTTGGATGGCCAATTTGGAGGGCCAACGCCCAGGGAAAACAATCTCCACAGAGGTATTGCGAGAGGGTTTTTGTTTGTTGTTTTTGTTTGTTGTTTTTGTTTGTTGTTGTTGTTTTGTTTTGTTATTTTTTGGGGGGGGGGGGGCACTTAGGGCATTGTTTTCCAGGGGGAGGGGCCATGTGCGCTCTCTCGGGCACTGCCGGATTTTTTCGTGAGGGCACCTGAGGGCACTGGAAAAATTGTAGGGGCACGTGCCCCGGGGCCAATTGGCTACAAGGCTGTACCTCCATAAGTAGTCGTTTTAAATATGGTGTAACCCAAGCTTGGTATACTTACCACCAGCAGATGGAGTTCTGTTCTTACGCCTCCCATCAGTGTCTTTGTCTTTATCTTTCGGCAAGAGCTCCTCGGCGAGTTTCTCATGACCCTGCTCACTCAGCACATTGCAGAACAGCTCAAATTTCTTCCCCTTTGAAATCTTGAGCGCGTCCACTAGTTTGTTGGTCTTCTCCTTGTTGGTCTTCAGCTTTAGAATCAGGTCTCTGATGCCTTCGCTTATCACATCTTTTGAGACCAATTCCTTAGCGATTGCATCTGCATCAATCGCTTCAGCGAGCTCTGCCTTCTTGGATTCCAGCAGCTTTTTCCGAGTAGCGCGATCCATGTTTAAGCAAACACCAATTGTCTACCAGTGGACTGCAGTCTCATCTGTGAGTACACAGTAAATAAGTATTGACTGTTGTGCTACCAGAATTTGGCTGCGTTTTTTTGTCTCCATGCCAACCAGCCAACCCGCACTCTTGTCTTTTATTCATTACAATTTTCCTGTTGGATGCTGGGAGTGGTTTTCAATCGATGCCAAGGATACGGGTGGTGCAACCTTGGTAACGCTTTTATTACTACCACGGAGTCATCAATACTGCACGGTACTTGCCGTGCCATTGTTATAACAATGGCAAATCGTTCAAGAGGAAAATTCTCCTGAATATTATGATCGGAAATTATGCAGCGGTAATAATGGGGGGAAAATCAACAAACCGTAATATTATTATAAATTCAGATGACGTTTTGTGTTTGAAGCATCTCAGCCAGCGCTTTGCCGTCAAATTATGCGTTGCTCACACCGAGTGTTCAGACATTTATTTATTTAGAAGGGCCCATTGTCTAGAATGTTTTACGTTGAGCATATTCAAAGTGGTGTACCTTTTTGTTACCATTTATCAAACATCCAGTATGAGTGCGAATTATAATTTGGGGGCTACGTCAAAATCCAGTAGGAACATTTTCATAACAATAGGGCAACAAAATACTAGTTTTTTTATGGAGCCATGATATCGTTTGGTAAAATAAAAAAAATAAGCATTGCATACAACGTGTGAACCTGGACATTCTATGGACACACTAAAGGTTTTCATGTATATAAGAACATCTTTTCTTCAGAAAGATATAGAATATTGAAGCTGGTATGTGTTGTGATTCCACGATCTGTTTGTCCGTCTTACGGCAGCTGTTTATAAGTCTGTTTCGTCTTGTCATTGTTTCAATTGTTTTTTTTTTGTTTTTTTTTTTGGGGGGGGGTCAAATATTATACAGCGCCGAAGACACAAGATGTGGAACTGGAGCTCTATCTGTTATTGGAACGTGACATACTCTGGGGCCATTTTAGCAAGCAAATGTTTTGTTATACCAATGATAGCAATTTTCATTGTCTGCCCGGATCTATTGTTGCATCAAAAGAGCTGCTCGCTCAAAATGGCACCCAGTGCTCACTTCACATTTCAGCCCGAGTTCCCCATCTCGCTCTATCATCGTGTATTTCTGTCTACTATGGCGCTCATAAACAATGCCCTCGTGATAACTGTTGAATGTTCTCACCTTTTACTGAACTACTCCATCCATTTATACTCTCTGTTTATCAGCAGTCATTATTATGAAATGAAACTATATAGTTATGATATCTGCTTTTGCTTTTACACCGATATATGAGTCAAGAGGGAAATGAACCAACAGGTATCTCGGTTGGGATTCCTCCACCACTACCCAACGTTTCGGGTCTGTTTAAAAAACCTTTATCATGCCGCCGCCATCTTGGTCATGTTCCTTGTATCCAATAACAGTAATGAATTCTAATATCCACTGCAGAAAAAAAGAGAACCAGGTTTCTTTTTTTTCCCCAGCCTCGGTTTTGTTACAAATACTTGGGTTGGAGAAAACCCCAGATGGCTACACTGTGATAAATGTCTTTTTCGTGATTTTGTTATATTACAAAATTTAAGGCAAAGTATACATTTGGTTTTTGGAACCGTTCGATTGTTTTAATCCTATATAAATATAGATATACATATACAATAAAACCAACCTGTGACATTTTCATTTCAAAAGGTCGCGTTTTTGAGATATCGCCGAAAATCCGGAGCGAATATGTCCACGCAGGAAGAATAATCCCTATATACTAGGACTACACAACCTGAGAAACGTTTCTGACAGTAAAATTTTAATCTGATAAACGTTTCTGACAGTAAACGTTTCTCAGATTTAAATTTTTGGGGATAAAAAAATTTATATATTTTTCCATAACCACATTATTTCGAATTGTAATGTTTCTCAAAATGCTTTATACTATCGAAAGCACGTTTATTGCCGCTATTTTTTTTTAGAGTGATTACCAAACGTATACGTACAGCGATGGTGGGCACCAAGGGTTCCCGTAGTATGCGTGAGCCAGTCTGTCCGACCGGCTTTACACCAATTAATTATCTAAATATGCAAATTGTACGCACAAACCCAGGCTTAATTAATTACAATCAACCTCTAGTCAGTTGTTATAAAACGCAGAAAGTCACAGTACACACAAAAAATGGTCAAAGAAATTGAGTTTCCAAAATTACAGGGAGATTATAATACAGTCGCACAAGATTAGGTTTAATAAGAAGACAGCTTGATGCCGTACACCTAATAAAGAAAGCATTGCTAGCTTAACATATTCTTTTACCAGCACAGACAAAAAACAAGTGATCGTTTCCAAGAATGTTGCTTCTGGTTTCGTTTTTGTTTTGGTCAGCACTACAAAACGTCTTTGTGTATTTGTCAAGACGCGGAGAAGGATGGCTTTATTTCTTGACATTTCTCTTCAGGTTCTCGTTTTGTTTTAAGGGTTTGCGGTTGAATGATGCCATCAAATCATTACATTTTTCTGTTTTCAATATCTTGTTTGTATCGTTTTGTTTTAGTTACACAACTTATTTGTCAAAAAAGAAGAAGTGAATTTTTGTTTTTTGCTCTCTTATTTTTTCTGACGATTCAACCTTTTGGATACCTTTTCCCATCGAGTGCAGTTTCTATCGTAACAAAATGTAGATTACTGCAATAAAAAAAAAACATATTCAGTAAAAAGCTATTTGTATATTTCATTTTTCTCCTCACCTACATGTACTTATTTTTGAACACACCGTTATTTGAACGAATGCACGATCACCAGTGTGAAGGTCAGGGATACACATTTTCTATTTCAAACATTCCATATATAGCAAATTAAATATACAAATGTATATATAGTTTGTACTATGATTACTAAAAGGTAGCTTACTAAAGTAGTGGGCGAAAAAAATGTTGATAATTAAACGCAGTATGAAGACATTACTTGTCATTAATCCCCATCGCATGTCAACCTCACAATGATTTCTTTTGCAGTTGAGGTCTTTAATTTATCATGTGTAGAACACGTGCACGAGCTCTTCGGCAGGTCTCTGATATCTAAAATTACACGATGCAGCAAAGGTAAAACTTCAACCACATCATGTACCATAATAACTCAGAGAGGAACAAAAAAAACCTATTTTATGACTAAGAAACCATATAAATGATTAAACGTTAATCCTTAATTAAACTCAAATACCAAATACAAAGCAGTAGACCTTTCTATTGTTAATTAACAACCCGTGCTGGTTGGCATGGACGGCCGAATGTTAGCAAAACATTCAATCTGTTAACACACGTTGTGACCAAATTCAACATTTCTGCAACCTTTGAATTACCCCAAAATGCATCCCATGATTGGTTGCTTCGTTTCCAACAAAGTCAACACTATTTTGAATGTTTGTGTACCATTATTACAAACTGTGGCGATCTTGCATTCATGGCTTCCCTCAGAATTTCAAGCTCGGTTGGCAAAAACTCCGGCTGTGACGTTGTAATAGGAAGGTCTATGGATTGTGTGACGACGTCTGGATATTTTCCAGGAACCACCGGGTGATGTTGGGTTGCAAAGATGTTCTCAAAGCGTGCAAAATAAAAACACAAAACCAAAAGAACAAAATACAATGGGAATTTAAAAGTTTCCTTGTGGGGTCATGTCCTCTTCATTTAAACCAAGAGCGTGGTCCATTTCACTTCAAAAAAGGCAAACAATGGGAAAACAAAGAGAAGTGCTTGATTTACCAGGTCAACCAACATGTTAGGTGTGTTTAAGTGTCACGTACGAAATGTGAACCTGCGAACAAAAGATGTCTACACAGCGAAGGGACTTGAAAACGTCCACACAGTGTTTGTTACAGTGTTGAAGAATGGGATTTTTCTTAAGTGTACAGAACGAAGCAACGTCCACAGAGTGACTGGTACCTTATGGAGACCGAGGACAAAACGAAAAAGGGGAAAATAAAAGGTCTCCTCTGGGTAATTCTAAAGACTGGGTGCTCCACGAGGAAATTAGTGTCCAAAAAGACTATGGGAATATGTTAAGTGAAGGGACAATGGGAAAGACCCAAACAAAATAATGCTTCACAGAGATGCATTTTTGATGTGGGTGTCTGGGTGTGTGATGGGGGGGGGGGGGGGGGGGCGGCATATTGCTCAAAAAGATGTACATTTTATCAAAACTTAAGGCACGATTGGAATGCTTTAATATTGATAATGATAATGATTATGATAATGATGATGATACAGATGACTACTCTTACCAACTTAATACAGGGTTTTCAAATAATGAATACCTTTCAAGTCATTGTATTATAAAAAGTCAACTTACATATTGTTATAACAGAACAAGTTTCCAAAAAATACATGTACAGAATACATTCAGGAAAGATAAATTCTTTGGACTCACATTTTGCAGGAGAAAAATATAATTTGTGCTTACAAATTTGTTTGTGGTTAAACAAATTTTCTGACTGTTTAGTTTTTGATTTGTTGTTACTCAAGAATGCAGTAGTGGTATACACAAATTCAAAGGTGATTGGCCATATTTTATTCTGGTCATGAACTGAAACTTCAAAATAAGGTCATTAAAGCAAATGTAATGTGCTGTGAAAAACGCAAATGTATTATAAATAGGCCTATTATAATTTACTCTGGGAAGACGCAGTCCCACATTAGCTCACTTTAAATGGCCCATGACATTGCCTGGAGGGTTACAGGGTCATTGCGAGAATTTTTAAAATAAAAGTTATTTTTTGCAAGCTCACAAATAAATGAGTGTTTTGATGTCAATATCCTCACAAATGGCAGTACTTTATGTGGAAATATTTTTGAGTAAGCTCTTGGACTTATTTATGTTTTTCTTTAACTCATTATCAATCATATTGTTTTGGTTTTACCCTGAATAATGTTCTTTATTCCTTATACAATTATTATATCTATCAGATCTATCAATCATGTTTTATACCTGTCCAAAGGCTGAACATGGTAATTTCGAGGAGGAGGGGGGGGGGGGGGAGGTGGAGGATTGTGATGACCAACTCATCCACACAGCAGCGTCAATTGAGACCTCACACAGCAGGGTTTTTCATGTACGTTATCAAGCACAGACACTTGTTGAGTTGTGCTTGGATACGTTGCCATGACGACTGCTGAACATTAACCAATTGGTTCACCTCTTGAACCAAGCTGGGTTCTGTTGCTATTTCATCACCATGGAGCTGTAAATGAGCAAGATTGAGACAAATATCAGGAGAGTTTCAAACAGTAAGATTCACAACTGTTTTTTGGGGGGATAGATAATCTTCTATCCACTCCTCTCATCTCAGACATTATTTATTATAAAATAATTACCAGCAACAGTTGAAGTGACGATAAAGAATACATGTTCTTTCTACCTCATTTGCAATCTGAGTGGAAATTGTTTCTCAATTAAACAATAATTTGGTTCACATAATCTTAACTACTGCCCTAAAACATGAAAACATGAAAACATGCATTTGTCTATTTCTTTATCACAGTATAATTATCTGTTCATTCATTTAATTTATTTTCATAATCGGTTTAAATTAAATCATCAGGTTTTTGCCTGGGGGGGGGGGGGGGGGGTAGGAGGAGACAAATAATTGTGTATATGATAATTTTTGCATTGTATAAACAAACCCATAAATTTTCCACGTACATTGTCCATTACCCTTGACACAATGGAATAATTTGCTATGCATCACTGAGCATGCACAATTAATGTATGTTGAGCCCAAGACCACAGCACCGACAATAGCAGTAACTCAAGTTGATTTGAAAGTGAGGCTGAATCTTACACAACCACCCTCTGCTTGCATTAGTCTTGGTTCAAGGCAGAAAGGAAAGTGGTTTTTTGACCACAAGTACTGAAAGTCAGAGTAGATTCAAATATAGATTATTTTCAGTCAAGTATGGACTACAAGTATTTTGCTTGCCGAGTAAAAGTACCAGTAGCCTAAGAGTATCGATAAAATGGTACTCAAGTAGTACTCAAGTAGTGCTCAAACTACAACACTATAAAGAATTATCAAATCTCTCAATAAATTTTTTGAGAGCAGCACCATGATTATTTTCTGGTCCACTATGGAATGCAATTAAAGCACTATCATCCGCAAATTCACTAAAACAAATATCATCACAGCTACATCAACAGTTGCCATGTGTTTTAAGCAATATATACTCAGTACTTTCCTGAGTTCTGTGAGGTCAGTGGCCTATGTGATAAGACATCTGCTCTAGCATGGCAAAAGTCCTGGGTTCCGATCCCACCCACGTGATCTGCCAGCGATCCAACTGATATACAGTGCTTAATACTCATCGGTGTTAAAGGTAATAAACAAATAATAATTGTTACCCTCATATGGTTTTAGTGTTATAATATTCTCTTGAATATTCCAGATAAAACAAATGTTAATAGCACAATTCAGAACAAAAACTAGACATGTTGCATTTGTGCACAAATGCCGAGCTGTTTCGTCATAACTTTTTCAAATTACTCAACTGAATTTGAAAGTTTTTTTTGTATTCAAAGTAGTTATGACGTTCAAGCCTGTTTAAAAAAAAATTTGGATTATACCACGTTTTGTAAGCAATTTATGACTAAAAGGTGCAAAAAATAGAAAAAATCATAAAAAATCATGTGATGACGTCATTACGACATCATTTCAGAATTTACAAGAACTTGCCAATATCCAACAACCTACCAAGTTTCAACATGATCGCACTAACATTTAGGGAGATATACGACTTTAAAAAAGGCACCTTTAATGCCGCGTCACGTGACCCCCGATGACGTCATCGATCTGAAATTTCACACATATGATGGCTGCTCGACGATCAACATGTGTGTAAATTTTGAAGTGAATACACAAAACTTCACCACACACATCTTCAAAAAGTCCATTTTGATCAGTTTTCAACCTGCCGCTAGAGGGCGCTCTTGTGTGTTGTGACGTCATCGGTATTTTTTTGTAATTGCCCACCCTTGCCAGACAATAACATCGTTGAAAGCAACTTCATAACTATTTCCACTTTTGAATTACAAAGCACTTCCTGTTTAGACCGGAAGTAGAGGTTATGTGAGGTCACGCACACTGAATAAAATGAAGACCTAATTTATCCCCACCCAATCCCGCAAACAGAAACCTACGGTCTCTTGTGGTTGATTTGATATAGATTTTCAAATATTAAAAAAAAGGAAACTTTAAGATGACGTCACGTGACAGGTGATGACGTCATCATGACATAATTGTTTTAAAATCATCATTGCACCAATGCCTTTCATCACTGAAAGTTTCATTGCAATTGCTCCTTAGGAACTATGCAAAAAGCCGCTTAGAACGAATTTTGTCTGAAAAATACAAATTAAAAAAAAAAAAAAAAAAAAAAAAAAAAAAACTTTAACGAAAACAAGAGCTGTTCCGCTGCGCGAAACAGCTAAAAATGATTGTAGTGCGTGGGATGTTACACAGGTTAAATTAAACTAATTAGGTTCCTCTTTTTTCTTTACACCTTGAACTTTTATGAAATACCTACATTTGGATTTACTTGACTCCCACGCCATAATAGCTAAGCTTTCTCCTTCTTGTAATTAGTATTTGTCTGGGATACTATATAAAAAGTCGCTTTAATCCAAAACATCACAGACACTAGTCTTGGCTCAAGGCGTCAGTGATTGATAGCTTGTAGTTATTCATAACAGCGCCCTCTTATGACATGATTTAAACCAACTTGACAAGCCCTCAGTAACTTGTATTTGTTTTCTCCCCAGCCTTTCCTGGGGAACCAATCAGCACGCCATTCAGAGCTGCCAACATTTGCATCTTGCAATCGGGAGTTTTTGTCCGATAATCAGGGAGATGTTTAGAATTACATTCAACATTATAGGGACAAAGCTTCCATAATCAGGGAGATTTTCAAATTTGTTCATCAGAACATGGAAAGATTGGTTTATTTTCAGGGAACTTTCTGCAGAATCAGGGAGAGTTGGCAGCTCTACGCCATTGCAGAAATATTATCATGTGACCCAGGGTCATGTTTGTTAATAATAATAATAATAACGGGCACACTATTACGAACTACTATGAGCGTACATACACAAAATAACCTCTATGGCCAAGCCTGCTAAGAGACTCACTCACCTTTGCAAAAAGTCCCAGGTAAGCCTGTATGAGTTCAAAATCGCTGTTGGTAACTAGACTCATGCGAAGGAAAACAAGAAACTGCTTCATGGCCTGCGTTGAACCACCCCCGACAGGTGACAGACTACGAAGCTCCACATCAATCTCTGATGGGGACAGTGCTTTCATAAGAGCAAGAACATCTTCATCTGTGAACACAAAAAGTGAACTTGGTAAGGTTGTGAGCAAGTGCGCCCTCAATCTTCCTTTCGTATTTAGGTATTTACTGTAAAACCTTAAAGTTTGTGTCCGTTATCTTTGGACCTTTCTCTTTTCCATTTTAGCCTTCAGCGAGAAAGAGCACAATTACTTTCTGTGGGTATTTCACTCTAACTTGTAGGGAGCATTGCCAAATACTGTTTACTTGGGAGGGATAATGTCAAAGAGCTCTCTGTGAG
This sequence comes from Pisaster brevispinus, assembly GCA_023634235.1. Lineage (NCBI taxonomy): Eukaryota > Metazoa > Echinodermata > Asteroidea > Forcipulatida > Asteriidae > Pisaster > Pisaster brevispinus. Next base: position 1,704,891 of record JAMKCF010000029.1, on the reverse strand, counting down.
TATTGTTTTGTTTTTAAATCATCTTTTTCAGACAAATATTGTAATTTTTAGGGCTAGTAAATTTGGGTATTGTCAACTTGTAAATGTAGCAAGCCTTGTTTTGACCTTTTCCCCTTCATATAATTGACTGAGGTGTGCTATTGATTGGGGGATTAAAATAAATTCAATTACATTTAAGACATCATCGTATGGATTTTACTGTAGTATTTTTACCTCCTGATGAACCCAATATAGATTGATATACCAAAATAAACGTTTTTTTCTGGGAAGTAAAGAAACAAAAAATAACTAAACTAAAAAAAAACCCAGAGTTTATTACCCTTTCCTCTTACATTCTCAACCAATTACTCAGAGTTTGGGTAATACTGCTCCAAGTTTTTTTGCTATTAATGAAAAATTCCTGTTTGTTCTATTACCTTGAGATCAAGAAACTACACATTTTGTTCTTCATGTTTTCTCTCTTTCTTTTTAGACTAGTCTCCAAACATATTTCCCGAGTGGTTTCATAACTCTATTTTAGTTTTGCAGAGGTTGGTAACTAGGCAGAGCCTGACAGTAGGACTTCTGTAAAGGCTAAGGCCAGGTTGCTGTTAAGACTTGTTCTTTATTATAGTCATTACAGACAGCAGCCATAGCCAGCAGCCATAGCCATAGCTGAAGTCACTCCATTCAGACATGGCCTTCCAAATCCAAATATTAATTGGAAATTCTGATAAACAACTGGCAAATGGCCATGACATGCTGAAATCTTGCACTTACAATAGATCTTCTTTTCCTGGCACTTGTTTTGTACAATTCCCAGCTTCCCCCCCCCATAAATTGTAAGAGTATTTCTGAAATAGTGTAAATGACAAGAGGATTGATACAAACTCTATCTTGAACTTTCTAATCAAAACTCCTTTTTCTCAATATTCCCAGATTTCCCCTACTTTCCGCCTCCCCCAACCTGGTGACATAGCTGTCATGACTGTGACCGAGTTGCTGGTTTGGTTATGAGCTTGGTTTCAAGATGGTGGAATTTACAAACGAACAAATGTGTCTACTGAATTTCTTTGCAAATGACAAATGCTAAACGGTTGAAAATTGCTTCAGGTTACCAACCCACTCTTGCATTGCTCTCAGATATTGTTTCTGTCAGTGAATTTTACATCTAAAGCTTGTTTCTGGTTGCGTTCACGTAACACTTCCCTCTCTACACTGCGATGGGTCACAGATTCAAATCCTACCCATGGTGCCTAGAAATTGAGTTTGTCTACAGGACTCAGGAGCACTGAGAAGACAATGCTCATCATACATGGGCCATACGTTGACCATAGTTCAACTAATTTAGCCCAAACTCTGTCTAGTCGAAGATAGTTGGACTACGCTAGTCTACTATTTGGAACCAGCCTACCGGGCATGGTCACATCACTGGTTATCAGTAGCCGTTTTCATAGCACAGGGCAGAGTGGACCAGTTATCAGAAAATGCTAATTCACATTGAGCTGCCAGTCACATTGACATGGCGTGACTAGAGTCGTTTACACTACAACTTCTGTGCACATGCCCTACGTATGCCACTAAACAACCTCTAGTTAAACTTTAGTCCTTGCACAAACTTTACTGTGAGTTTGTGGCAACACCAAATAACACAGAACTAAAGAATTAAACCAATTCACAAGTCAAAGGTGAACCCATTCCATTTGCTTTTGTTAGCGGATTTAAAAAAAAAAAAAAAAAAAAATGTTTAACTGCTGTACATTTCCTGAAAGTGTATTTAACTAGGATATGAAGACCTAAATTGCATCTGCACATGCCTTAAAGAGAATGAGGAAGAAGATGAATAAAGAATGAATAAATAAAAGAGAGAGTTTGTTCTTTTATCAATAGAGCCCTTGCATATGACGTAGAGTGCCATCCCTGAGGCCAAAAGGAGGCAGATCATTGGACGATAGGTGTTCTTTATGCGTAAAAACGTATGTGTGACGTCAGCGTACTTGTAGCGTTTAGCGTTATGCAAAGGGGTCTATTGATTTCTATAGACCCCTTGCACAACGCGAAACGCTCCTCCGAACAATGCGCGTCTACCATTTCCACCATTTTGGGAGTTGAATGTTCAGTGCAGACAGGATAGGCTGGTATGAGTGCACTACGCCTTGTGCACGGGGTCTATACACATCAGTGTAACTTACATGTTTCTGTATGGACACTCTTTTCCAGAGCTGCTGACAGGACGGACTGTGACCCAAAGCTCTGCTGACTGAAAGCTCTTCCCGTATCCTAGGAAAAGACAATCATTTGTTTTTATTTATTTAGTGATTAATTCTGGTTGTAAAGCCAAGGACTCTCAGAAAAGCGAACTGAATCACTATACTAGCCAAGAACCCAATGGAGAGAGAAGACAAGAAAGGAAGTTTCAGTTTTAGATGTAGGAGGAAAACCCCAGAGCATTAGTCCAGGAAAAACCCACGCATTCAGGCAGGGAATGAAAACCTAATCGACACAGTGCCCCCGGCAGGAATCAAACCAGGGTCCTAGAGGTGGAAGGCAAGGGAAGATACCACTACGCCAAGCTGACTGTCCCATTCAACAGGAGGTTATTCCTGAGCTGTGAAATATTTTTACTTGGCAATGTATGTCTATCGCATGTGGTGCCATCAAATTTACCTCCCACTGTGACCCCTAAACGACTACAATCCGTTACATAACAATCTTACATCATGCTCAAAACACAACACATATGTTTTCATACACGCTTCACAGAGTGAAACTATACAGCTTTTATTATCATCAAAAAATTCCACTGATCCCGATTATCGATATGAATAGACCGTTGAGCTACAAAATACAAACTGTGTCAACCTGTGACATCAATTGTTCGCAAACATGCCACGGAGCCTGGACTTCCTGCAGGCAGGATGTGTACACAGCCCCGATGGGAGAAAACATTACATCTTACATTCTATGGAGATTGCACCAGACTGTTTTTCTCTAATTTGGATATGAAGAAAGGGGCCACATCTCAAGACGTGTTCAGCTAAGCCAAAAATAGAGGGGCACCGGTCACAACAATGTAACATGGCAATTTAACTGGTAAACAGTCTTTACTGAACAAAATATTGCCATGATAAATTGTTGTGGTTAGCAGCAAAAGTGCTTTTAAGTAATCCTATGCTACCACAAATATAAAATAGAAAGAATAAAAATGGACTTGCCTTGTCTTTATCTTCCTCAGTGTCTGGTGTTACAAATTTAGGTGTGAGGCCTGCTACCGTTGGAAGAAAGAAAGGAGCTGCCTTTGGCACTTTGGGTGGCTCTTGAGGCTTATTCCTTTTCTGTCAAAATAAAAACAGAAACAAAGTAATGTTTCCTTGACTTGAACACTACTGCATATTTCTCTGGGCTCGATTTCACAAAGACCTAAGATTGATCTTAACTGCTAAGCAAAGTGTGATGTCACAATACAAATCACTATGGTAATACTGACAACTCATCTTAGGATGAATCTTAGTGCTTTGTGAAATCGAGCCTTCGAGGATTAAAGCTAGTATTACCTTAACATATCAGTAAGCTTTCAAATTCAAACTATTCATTGTTTCTTATAATAATTACAAATCCTGTACTTTATGTTCAAGAAACCTGCTCTACAGAGCTTGAATATCAAAGGCCATGGGTTTGGTCCCAACTCCAGGTACAAAATAAATTATTTGTTGCAGTACCAGAGAGTATCAAGCAGGCATGATATTTAGTCTGTGGAAAAAAGTCGAAACATTTTATCGAACACAAGGGCTGACTTACACTCACAAATGGTGTAGGCTTTATGGACTTTTCTAGCTGTTTTAATAAATATTTTTCTAATCCAAGGGCAAAAAAAATCAAAAAGCAGACTTAAGTAGGAAGAGTATCCTGTATGGTACCAAGAATACAGCACAGGGAAAACTCCACCATCATAAAAACACAAAGATTCTGTGATAAAAAAAAAATGCGTTTGAACTCTGACCTTGATAAGTTCAAGGTTGGTAAGACTCTTCCATCTTGAATTGGGCAGGAGCGAGAGCGTGATCAGCTCAGCTGAGATCTGTTGTGGTGAGATGAACTCTGACACGAGGTCATCAGATTCAAGCTCTGCAGAATCTATCTCATGAATTTCTATAAAAAGAGATTAAGATCTTTTTTTTAAAATATGAACTCCATTTTATTCTCTAGCGAATGATAGGGAAGTCAGTATACACAAATTATCTGGCAATGCAGTCATTAGTGTCATCTATACACCCTGCAGGTCTGTGAGTGACCACAAGAGGGCCAAATACAATATGTCTGTCTATGGCAACGGTGATAAACCAAGTCCCTTTATCTCTTTGCTGTCAAACTATCTCGGCAACATAAATACTTCACAATGTAAATACATTTTTTTAACACTTTACATAAAATACTCTTTTTCGACGAGTATACAAAGTTATGTCTGATTGATGTTACCCATTTTATAAAAAGCCTTGAATGGGTTCTCTGGGTGATGAGGTATATTCTACAGCCAACCATGCCTGACAGGTACTAGTTTCTTTTATGTCCATTACACATCGCAAGGACCCTAAAGCTTAATGCCCCACCAAAAGAACAAAGCAAATTATGTTTAAATGTCCTGCTCTAGGACACAAGTACAATGATTTGGACCGTACTCTGCCAATCTCTTAGATAACCTACTTCACTCTGTGATGCACAGCCACAATAAGAAAATGCTTCCTTTTGAAGGATAATGAGTTTTTCTGAATCATCTATCACAAAGACTTACCCTCTGGCTCAAGGCTAGTTCCTGGAAGATATACAATGCTGGGTTCATAGTTATCTGGCAGGGGACGTATTGGCACGTGGGCGTACAGCGTCTTGTTTGACCTTTAGATTGTGCAAGAAAAATGCCACATCACCGAGTGTTAGCGAAATAGGTGGTTTCATAACAAATGTTAACAATAACTGATTTATGTTTTGCATATTGTGCAAGTTCTTAAACTTGCTTATTTTTACCTGGCAAATCACAACAGATAACAATTTCCATGCTGTATTTCAGAAAAGAATGTTTTCAGTTAAAAGGTCATAAATTTACTTTTTTCAAGATCAAACAATTCCTTGAACTGGGATAGCAATTGTTTGCAGAGACAGACCAAGTTCTGAGTTCCTTCTGAAACAGAATCAATTGTGTTCCTTACCAAAGATACACGCCAAGGTCATCAACGTGTGACGTAGCTAAAAAGTCCCCAGTTGGGGAGAGAGCTATACTAGTTGCAGCATCTTCTAGTAGAAAGCTATCCACCAATCTAATTGAAATATTCATAATAATGAAAAGTATGGAAAATTAAACAATTCACTAAAATCAACAAAATAAATACAATGGAAAATATGGACAATAAAAACAGTCCACAGTATCAACAAAATAAAAACAAATAAAATAAGACAAATTAACAGTCCAAAGACATCAATGAAATAATCAAAGCAATTAAAAATATGGACAATGAAAACAGTCCACCAATTTGAATAAAATATTCACAATAATGAAATTATGCAAAGTAAAAACAGTTCATCAATATCAACAAATAATCATAACAATAGAAAATATGGACAATAATAACAGTCCACTAATATGAACAAAGTACCCATAACAATGAAAAATATGGACAATGAAAACTGTCTGCTAATAGCAAAATGATCACAACAATGGGAATACAATCGATGAAAACAGTGTACTAGCATCAACAAAATAATCATAATGCAAACATTTTGACAATGAAAAAAGTCCACTTATATTAACAGAAAAATCACAACAATTGAAAAATGGACCCCCAAAAACCAAATCAATAATATCAACAAAATAATCATGGCAATGGAAAATACTGGTAAGGAAAACAATCCACTAATGTCAACAAAATCATAAAAACAACTGGGAAATGAACAATGAATACACTCCATCAACAAAATAATCACAAGAATCAATTAAATGAGGAGTGAGATTTATAACTTCCAAATCATCCACAAAAAACAGCCAAGTTTGATATCATATTCATAGCCTGTAAAGCTTACCATTTAATGTATTGAACAATCACTACATGTACATGCAATGCGTGCCCAAAAGTCCAAAGGGTAAAATGTTGTTAGAACTTTACATTGCTTTCACTGTCTGGGGTATTTATGAATGAAGATTCACACACTCATTATCACTTAAATCTGCTGTATGAGGTGTGTGGGGAAAGACCAATGGCATAATTGTAAATTTTGTTGGCAAGATGGTCATGCAAAAGTAAAATCACCATCATCCTTAAGAATGTTGTTTTTTTACCTGCTGGATGGGAGGTCCCACGTTCGAATGGTTGAGTCCATTGATGATGTGACCAGCCATCGAGCATCCTGGCTGAAGGTCTGTAGTATGAAGAGACAAACAGCAATATAATTCAATGTTTTTCAAATCTTGTTCAAAATGGCAAGGGGCTGCCTGAATGCAAAAGTGTGTGAATCATACAAATAGCTAGCAATCAGCATTAATAAATGTACACAATCTCTTACCAAGTCAGTGACCCTGTTCTGATGACCTTTGAACCTTCTCACAACCCTCCTCAGGTCAGTATCAACAATGGCGACAACAAAATCATCCATTGCAACAGCAAGCATCGAACTAAATAACCAAAATGAAAACAAATGACAGTCAAAAATACTTTTATAAAAGTAAAAAAAAAAAAAAACAGAAGTAAAAGACAACAAAGGATATAATACACCCAGTAATCATCCAATTGAGAGGCTTATGGTAAAAAACATTTGTACACGTCTTTGGACAAGTTATTTCATTCCTCCTAGGTACCCATTTACTCCTTGGTGAAGAGAAGCAATTATAGTTAAGTGTCTTACTCAAGGACATACATGTTTAAATGTTTGAACCCACATCCCATTGAGTTTGTCAACAGAACTTGCGTCTAGTACACTTCACCAATCATTGATATATTTATTTATTTATTTATTTATTTATTTATTTATTTATTTATTTATTTATTTATTTATTTATTTATTTATTTATTTACTTATTTCATTACACATCATAACAGGATGGGGTATAGGAAACAAGAAGAAATGTTCAGTTTTAGATGTGTGAGGAAAACCCCAAATGGAGAAAACCCATGCAATAGGGTAGGGACTGAAAACCTGATCTACATGCTAAAGCTCTGGTCCGAGGTGGGATTCGAACCGGGGTCCACAGAGGTAAAAGGCAGGGAAAGAAACCACCACCGAGCCAACCTGATGCCCACGTCACCCAAGGCAATATACTACAAAACGGCTTTGAATCCAACCTGTCTCTGTGAAGAAGCATCTGGTTGACAGCTGCATTCATGGATAGATGTCCAAGCAACTTCTTGGACTTAAAGTTCCAGAACTTCAGTTTGGAATCGGACGCCCCTGTGATGACCATTTGGTTGAGTCCGTCAACAATAAGGCCTCGTATTGCGCCCTCATGAGCTGAACAAAAAGACAACAACATTTTGATTAGACTTAAGCTCTACTGAGTATTTGTCTAATTCGGAGCTTTATAAAAACCTTGTCTGGCTTGAAGCTGAGACCTTTCACAAGATTGAATGTTGTTGCTTTTTTCTCACATCTGTATAATAATAACATTTTCACCTTTTGACAACCCCTGGAGTAATATATTTTGAGGAGCTTTTAGAAACAGTATCCTCAGTGCTAGAGAAGTAGATCAAAGAGCATGACTTACTTTTCTTTGGAGAAAAATACAGCGGTTTTTTTGTTTACCAGGGAAACTTAAAAATTCTGAACTCAGATAAAAGTCTAAATTTCTCATCCCTGTATAATAAACCAAAATAATATTCTTTCCATGAAGTAAGGTCCATGCACAACCTAACTGTTACTGTTTGGTTTCCATAATTTGGATACTTTCCAAACCCTTCCAATTAAAAGTCTCTTTACCCTATGCAATACCTCCTTAAGGTTGGTTTCTAAGAGTTTTTATTTTCGAGTACGGCTTCTCATTGATATTTGAGCAAGCAGAAGTTTGAAGGACCTCAGAATTTAATCCTTTTTGCGTGACTTGAAGAAATGAAACCTGTCTCTCATGCTAAAAAGGGAAACCATGTTTGAGGTTTTCTATGGCTTCTGACTGCGAAGCCACAAGACGGTAGTAATGGTCAATGTCTGCACGTGCACTGATCTATTGTTGCATCAGAAGAGTTGCTTGCTGAAATGGCCTTATGTAGATCAACTAAAATAAATTGGTCTAAATCACGCACTGTCAATGTTGATGTGCTTTCTGTAAAGCTTGGGTTTAATAGTCTGGCATCTGGCATTCAATATTCAACTTTGTACACTCATTGCACTCAAACCAACTAAGTTACCCAACCAAAGTGATGCTAAAACAAATATTTAACTCCCGCCAAACAATACGCTGCCAAACAAACTAACTCTTATAATTCATAAAATGAATGCTAATTGGATAATATCATGCTAACCGTTATGAAAATATACAACATGAAATTTAAAAATTTACTTTATTTATTATAAATCAATGTGAAAGAGCCAGACAAGGCCTTTATTTTATTCTTCTACCGAGTGGCATAAAGTTTGAAAAACAACAGAAAAGACAACTTTACCTTTCTGGCTGCCATAGGAACCCCTGTGGATCCCTGATTGGATGTTGTAAGTGTCCACATGACCTGTACTCCAACCAATCACGACAAAGTTTCCACATGAAGTGATGTCAATGGCCTAAAACACACAAATAAATATTCATATATGAACTTTTGATAGTGTGTTCAAAAATTTGTTTTTATTTTACATAATCTGCATGAAGTTTACAACCAACTAATGCAATAACATCCATGACAAAAATAGTCCAGCCACCCACTCTTTGGCTACAACCCAACACAAGGAAGACTCACATCCTAGCATTGCTTCCTCCTGCCAACCAAACTGTTACAGGTCAAGCCCCTCTACGATGTTCCATTTTTCGAGCCAAACTGCATGTCAAGATTCGATAAACATTTCCTAAAATGTGCACTACTAAGCTAGTAAGCATAACAAAAATATGCTAAGCACATTGAAAATCTTACTAAGTAGAAACGGATTACCAGCCATGATTTCATAGACTTTGCATTGTTGTGACTGACACCTCATAACATTTTTCGCTTAGCAGAGAAATCTAAGCTTACAATCTGGGCCCAATTAAGCAGCAAGTATTGCTGAACAATTTTCTTCTTAGCAAAAATGAGCAGGGTACCAGTCACAAACTGAACATGCGACATGACATTTTGACCGGCAACCTTATTCTGGTAAGCATACTTTTGTTTCGCTTAGCTACTTTTTGTGCTTAAGCAGCTCTATGAAACTGGAGCCTGGCCTTGATTATACTATAAATGCTGCTATGAAGGGAAGGACCCGCTTACCGTGGCTTCAACAGCTGCTGATGGCTTGACATGGGGGCACTTTATCTTGTGGTTGCCCATAGTACTACGTTGGTAGTTCCAGGTAGTCACTATGTTTGTTCCTTGATGACATGCTGCTATGCTGTCCCATTCACTCTCACGACTCTTCTCTAGGGAGGTGGCAACGAAAAGATACAAATTAAGTTGTTTGTTTATCACGCAAGGAACGAATGGAAAAAGAAACCTTGTAATTGCTCTGGCGTGTTGCAGCTGAGCGGTCTAGCAGAGTGTTGGTTTGAGAACTAGGCCCAAAAAGTAGCTAAGCACAACAAAATAATGCTAACCAGAATATGGTTACCAGACAAACTACCATGTCACATGTACAACTTGTGACTGGTATCCTGCTCATTTCTGCTTAGCAAACAAATGTTAAGCAATTTTTTTCTGCTTAAGCAGCTCTATATATTGGGCCCTGGACTCAAGCTCTGGTGTTTTTGATCAGCAGAATGTTGGTTTGAGAACTGGTCTTGACACTTGACCATCATTGCTTTGTCCTCCAAGTGGGACATAAAACCATATGTCCAATGTGTTGTGTAAATCATGTATAAGAACCCAGTAAACTTATCATAAAGAATGTTTCTAGCAAGGTCTGGCAGCAATATGCACCACCTCAACTTGTATACCTTCCATGGTGTTGTATTTCAGTTGCTTCATCTCATAAAATCATTCTCCACCAGATAGGAAAACACTTTGCACCAGGAGTGTCATTTATGACAGGCTATGTGCATCATAAATGTACACTATAATTATTCTGATTTAATTGTTGATTTCAACCCTGGAATTCTGCAAAACAAGGACCTGATCATCCTTTGGAAATCATATCAAGTTAGATGGTTTTGCCTTGGAGAAAACAAACAAAAACCAAAGCAGTTATGTAAGGTTTTTCTGAACAAGTATGGATGTGCTTATTTCAATTGTGGTGATTTTGTGTCTTTAGCTGCTTAACAATTTTTTTTTTAACAGTATTTCAGATCGACATTGGTTTTTTTTATATAAAATATCTATGTGTTCATTTTTATACCTGCAGCAAACTGTGTGATAGGCGCCATCTTGAATCTCTCCTTGAGATGAGTCTTCTTATTACCGAGCTTCTTCTTCAGGTTAGCCTGGCCAAGGTCTTTGTTGTGCTTCTCATGCAGTGTGGAGAACGACTTCAAGCTACTGTCTTGGCCTTCAGAGACAAATCATTCAGACAAACAAGAACACTGTTCATCATGTTTTAAGGAGAAAATATGAGACTTAGAAACGCCACAAGCTTCATGGGGTGATTGTCTTTCAAACTGCAAGGCTTGGTTGATATTTATTTTCAAACGCTGATGCCACAACTTCCTTAAAAATCCCCTTCACTCTGAGCCTAAATGAGTTTATCGTTATGAAAATAGTATCTGCTGATAAATGACTCATGGGTCTGACTGCAACAGGATTTGAACCCTCTTTGTCCAATTCATGGTATTGTGCTCACCCGAGCTTGATTGATCTTTGCCACTGAGATGACTGACAATGCAAAACCAGTCAACTGTCAGGGTTGTGTGTGGTGGAACAACTGTGTAGATGCAGTCACTATATGATATCATATTGCAGGCTGGCAAAGTTTATCTATCATTCAAATCAACCATGGATGATATTGAATGGTCAGACAGTAGGAGGGTTGATTGTGTACTGTGTAGATGCCACATGATATCACACTGCAGGCTGGCATAGTTTATTTATCAATCAAATCACAGTGGATGATATATACGATTGTCAGACAATAGGAGGGTTGACTGTGTACTGCGTAGATGCATTCACCACATATTATATTGCAGGCATCTATCACTCAAAAATCACAGTGGATGAGACTTAATGACCAATTCAAACAAAGGAAAGTCACACTCTTATAAAAAAAGTCGTAATTTGTGACATCAACTACATGTATACCTGCACTAAGAATATTCTGCCCCTCTTCCCCATAGAACTTAATCTTAGCTGGGGGTGCACTGTGACCAGCACGAACACGTAGTTGGCGTCCACTTCCATCAGGCTGATCAAATACCCACATCTAATACAAGAAAATAAATAGTTGTAAATAGAATCAAACTCTATCAGCAATTTCCACAAAATAGTTAAGAATCACTATTGATTTTAACTGACAAATTTAAACATGTAACTAAGTATCAAGCACACTGCAAAGTTAACACAAGGTTTTCAGCTACAATATGTTGAAAATTGTTAGATTCAATGACAAATTTCATAAAATCAAGTTATGAAAACATCCAGAAACAAAATTTCTAACATCTATAATAATAATAATAATAATATTTTGGAAGGCTAATCATCCTTACTTGCAGCTGAGAAGCTGAACAGTGAAGGATGTGGCTACAACGTGTTGGAGCCACAGGCATGCATGGGGGCCTTTGTCAGCCAGCCACATTGACCCATATATGACCATGGAGCACAGACAGAGATCGAAAGTATTTGATTTTTCCGGAGGGAGGAAAACCGGAAAGCCCAGAGAAAAACCTTCGTGGCATAGGAGAGAACCAACACTCAGCTCTAAGAGAATTAGTGTTTAACTTGTGTTTGTTGCCGAGTTTGACAATTCCTTAAGCAGGACGACTATGGCAGCCAAACTCTACATAACAGATGCATGAGAGTTTGATTTCTCTTTGAGGAAGTATGCAAGAAGTTCACATGCCAAGGGAAACACTGATAGGTGATGGGACGGACATCCAACACACCTTGAGAGCGTTATCAGAAGAGTTTGTCACCATGACTGGTTCCGATGATAGGAACTTCATGCCAGCGATGCCAGACTTGTGGACATTTCTCATTTGAGCTTGAAGACGTTTCTCTTCTAGATTCCAGAGTGCAATGTGCCCAGGTGTGCTTCCAGTGGCCATGATGGGCTGGCCGTCTGATTAAGAAACACAATGACGTTCAATTCGCATTTCATTATTAGTTTGAAAAAACCCACTGTATGGAGTAAAGTAAAATAAAATATTCTTGCCTTTTTTTTAGATGATGCCACCTTCCCCCACCCAGTCTCCAAAGGAAAAAGAACTTTGAAAAGGTAAATTTTCATAAAGGTATTAAGAAGAAACAATTCTTTAGTAGCAAATTTCTTTGGTAGGAATAAAATCCCACAATCCTAAGCAGGTTTCCTTTCACACTTTCAGTGACTAGACTCTTGTTTCATTAAATACCCCTCCAGCATTTTCACTGGTCCATATTTCATGTTATACAGGTATCAAGTTTGACAACCTTGACCTAGCCAGCTTGACCACGTGGAGAAGATTTTGAGTGGTCCCTGGATGTTTGGGCAACTGACCATGCTTATAAGAGACGCTGCTGCTCCTAAGGAGTCTGTTCTAGGATTTAAGGTACACCTTTCACATGATGTGAAGAGGGCTTGGCTTAAGCAGAAAATATGACTTTAAAATATTCTCCTAAGCACAAATGAGCAGGATGCCAGTCCTAGATGGTTCATGAGATATGGTATTTTGGCTGGTAACCTTATTCTGGTAAGCATCTTATTGTTGTAAGCAGCTCTATGGAAGTGGACCCTGGTAAGTGTTTAACAGCACCTCATTAATGCCTTTAAAAGTCTGACCCAAATCCTGACTTAGGAATGATTTGAGGAAAATTTTTAGAAACTATTTACCTGTTCTGAATTATAAACTATTTACCTGTTCTGAATTATAAACTATTTACCTGTTCTGAATTATAAACTATTTACCTGTTCTGAATTATAAACTATTTACCTGTTCTGAATTATAAACTATTTACCTGTTCTGAATTATAAACTATTTACCTGTTCTGAATTATAAACTATTTACCTGTTCTGAATTATAAACTATTTACCTGTTCTGAATTATAAACTATTTACCTGTTCTGAATTATAAACTATTTACCTGTTCTGAATTATAAACTATTTACCTGTTCTGAATTATAAACTATTTACCTGTTCTGAATTATAAACTATTTACCTGTTCTGAAAGAAATGGCTGTCACTGGGCCCCAGTCCTGGGTAAAAGTAACAATGGTCTCATCATATCTCAAATTGTGGACAATGGTTCGGCCATCGTCAAGACCGACTGCTACGACATCTACTGCTGGAGCCTGTACATCAATCAATCAGAGTCAAAAATTGAAACGAGACCCTAGACTGGTGTCCTGTGTACCCAATGGCAGAAAACACTTGTATGGAAAGTAAGAAGTTGACCTCAAATGGACTTGTCAATGGACCATGTCATCTTGATAATAAAAAGAATGACCTTTGATATTCCTGGGTGTCTCCTGGCAGGCAAGATATTGCACTGGTCATATGAGAAATGTATTACGCTGTATCATATTTACCACACAAAAATCAAGAATTATAAAAATAACTGCTACACAAGCTTGAGATATATCACTTTTCTTTGTATCAAACGTTCTTAAAAAAACTTACAGTTCAATTTCCCTAAAATGTAAGATTTTGTTTTCTTCCATTGAGTTGTGCACAAACCCTGCCTGAAAGAAGTCCAGGCTCTGTGGATCTAAAATGTCACAGGTTATACATCAGGCTTTATCTTCCAGTACGCGCTAATCCTCCAATCAGATGCTCGAACTGGAGTGTGATATCAAACGATAACCTTCTCCCAGTTTTTATATTGCACTCTGCATATTGAGAGTGTCAATGCGTCACGCTTCGCATACGGTCAGTGCAAAAATTACATTCTAAACTTTGCGCGTGCATGCTGTTCGTCATGAAATAACGCTCTGAAATTTTAAACTTTGCGCGTTGCACGTGTGACGCTTGTCATGAAAAATTATACTAGGCTGGAAGATAAATTCGTTATCACACGCGCGCGAGTGGAATACGGAAAAATATAGCGCGTCGTTGGATATGGGACGCAGACGCGCTAGAAGGCCTCGTTGGATATGGGACGCAGACGCACTATATTTTTCTGTATTCCACTCGCGCTTGTGTGATAACTTATAATAATTGCAGAGCCGCCAACATTTACATCTTGCAATCAGGGAACAACTCTATTACCTGCTCTATTACTGTTACTGGAGATCCCCAGCCCTTGAAAGTGTACACAAGTTTACTGAGGAAAGAACCAAGATAGTAAATCAAGAACAATTAATATCCATGTAAAGAAGCTTCAACCCAAACCAATTAGCCAGAATAAGATTCCTCTATAAAGATTACAGACATAAAATATCAAATAAATACAATGCAACTAAAAATTTGCACACTTTGTAAAATCACCCATCTGGACACAAAACCCAATCACAAAACTACCATTACCTCCAGGCAATTCAAGTATACTTAATGAGCTGACAGACCTAAGGTTGGGTCCTCCAATGAGTAGTTTGGAGTTAAAGGGTGCTGATTAACCTGGGGAAAGATTACAAGATTATTTTGTTTGTCAGCTACTGGCAGTAATCATCCCAAAGTCTCCAATTCAACATTGCAAAAAAAAAAAAAATTCATATCGTTTCAAATGAGTTTGTTATAAAAGAGCAATCTGTAAAGTCCCACCAACCATTGCAACTGTCTATCAGCGAAGCCAACTTGGGAAAGACTTACAACAGATGTCTCTCTCTGCGCAATACCACACACAAAAGGCACTGTGCAGCAACACAAATGGCAGAAACTTACAATTTGCACTCGTCATGGAATTTTAATGTATCAGACTTTTGTAGACCTTTATCATTGTGTGGCCATCTTTTTAAACTCTGATAAACTCATTTGTTAAACTCTGACTAATTTTGTTTGTTTGTTCTCAATTGGGATTCTGTGTGTAATGCGCTTTATAAGAACGGTTTATTAAAAATGGTTTATTATTCAAAATGGCGAGAGCATGATAATTATCTATCTCTCACATTTGGATTGGTCAATGCATTATAAAGGGGTGGAACATAGTGGATAGGTCCATAGCTTTGTACAGATTTGCTGTTTCGAATGAGACACCTTACTTTGATTTGATATTCCATATCTGCATGGTACCCTGTCTGCTTCCAAGAAGGATCTTGTTGAGGTAAGTAGTCGGGTGCATGAGGGCAGAAACCTGGAAGCTTTCGTTGCTAAACTGAATCTCAAGATAAACCTCTGAAGACAATCGAAACCACAAGAAAGTTACATTTAAAAAAAACAACAAACTGTGTATGTAAAGCTACCTTTATATCAAGGTATGTATGGTTTCAGATATGTTGTAGGCCTACATAAAGGGAATATTAATAATATGTATTCATAATGCGATATTCAAAGGTAGGGTCGTAGATTGGTTTTTGTCAACGTCATACTGATTTATAGGCAAAATTATGAAGACAAATACAATAAAAGTCAGCTGTGAAAAATTCAGCTGAATACAGTTTCTACTCGTTGCAAAAGCAGCAAAAAAACTTTCACAATATTTTCACAAGAACATAGAATCCATCCTTGTTCAGGGAAGTGAAAGCGGGTACCAAAGGCACCAGTGGCCGCAGCATTCGCAAATGAACCCAACCCTCAAAAGTCTGAGAAACGATTCAGGCATGAATCATTTCTCAGATTCAAATGTTTGATTTCCAATTAATGGGGGCATTTCAGACGAAACAATTTCTAATGAGTCATGACCAGGACTCATCAAACCCACACTCTGATGACCTGGCCACCAGGGCTTCAATTTCATGGCTCTGCTTAGCGCCGAACTCTGTGATTACGATCACCATTCTTCGCTTACTGAGCAAGCGCCAAATTTCTGCGCTAGCTGTGTAAGCGAGGAATGCCTAGAAACGCTTGATGTAAGCGCGGAATTCCCTGCTTCCGTAAGCGCCAATTCTTTGCTTATGGTAAGCAGAGCCATGACATTGGGCCCAGAACTTGAGCTTACTGCACACTAGACCGCTAGGCCGGATGTTTAAAAAAAATACAATCCAATACTTTACCTGTAGATTTAATGTCCCATATTTTGAGATTGCTGGCTTCATCAACTGACACCAGATGCTCACCGAATGGCAGAAGTAACAGAACATCTTTCTCATGTCCTGTGTATGTATAGATGACCTAACGACAAATTCAAAAAGATTAGATATAAGTTTATGGCCTCCGTGTTTTAACCCACCCATCTGACTGGTCACAGGACATAAACTCTGCTCCAGCCCAAGTCCATGAGGCACTTATTGTTACGATAAATTCTCTTACAAACAAGAAAAGTCGTGTTTGGTAAACTCAAATGCCCTGAAGCAAGTCCGTTTCCTGGCATTTGACTTAGGTGGTTTAAAAACAATAGGTTTCTGAGAGATGCCAAGACCAATCCACACACCATGTTTAGAGAAAATATGCCGAGTCCTTCTCGAGTTATCACTTGGACGACATTTCTTGTGTTTTACCCATGATGACCTTGACATTTGACTTAGGGGGTCCACAACCAATAAGTTTCTGGGGATCCCAAGACCAATCAACAAACCAAGTTTGGAGTTCACATGCCAAGTCCTTGCTGCGTTATTGCTCAGACGACATTTCTTTTGTTTTTAACCGCAATGACATTTGACCTAAGGGGTCCAATAATCTAGCTTCTAGGAGATACCGAGACCAATCCACAAACCAAGTTTGGAGTTGATATGCCAAGTTCTTCTTGAGTCACCTTCTAACACACAAACATGTTCTCATATATGCATTCCTGTGAAGTATTCTGTTGTTCTTTCCATTGTCCCGGTACTTAACATTCTCCCATAGGCTTTATACACACAATTTCTTGTGAAGCACCCTGCCTTTAGAATTTCCATATGGAGACCTTTTGTTTGTCCTTTTCTGTTTTGTCCTAGGTCTCCATGTGGTTTTGAATAGACCACACACAAACACTCACACACAGGTCAAGGGTACATCTGGCAGGATCTTGCCAGGTGCGCAAGGCCAGTATCTGGCGTTATTCACAAGCCTCGCAGTGTGACCTCAGATATTCAGGCAATGTAATACATGTGATACAGTGTGGCCTCATACAGCTTTCCCCAGAAGAGGTCATATTCACAGATCATGAGAAAGGTAGGTCGACAAGTTTTGGTTTCACCCAGTTCATGGTTTGCAAAGTAGCAAGGCTAAGTTATTCTGGGCTGTGCTGAAGGCATCAGATGGTTATTAATTGCGAAGCTGGTCAACGTTTTTCACAATCATATAAGCTATTTAAAGAGGCACATTGCCTTCGGATTGGGTACTTTGGGCAATAAAAAGCATTTGTTATGAAATCCATATGGTTGGAAAGATATTGATTCACATAAATATCCCTTGCAGTTGTGTGGTTTTGTCTCATTTCATGGCAGAACACGTGCAGCTATTTTGTTGAACCAAATTTTTGACTTCACAAAATGGCGGTCCGTATGTTCCGCTGATTGTACTTCAAGAGGCAAATTTAGGTTTGTTATCATTACTCACTAATTACAAAACACTGTAGGTGTTTTTGTGCATGAACAATTCTTGAAAAGGATAAGGAGCAATTCCAAATTGCAACAATTTGAAAGATTTGCCTGTATGCAGCTGATTTGTCCACCCTCTTTGGAAAAATTGTCTCTCCCAGGTGAATTGTAGAGGACATACTGTATTGTGAATTGCCGTTACTCTGAGCGAAGTAAACGAGTGTATATTCAAGAACAGTGGGCTTTTTAACCAGCAGATCTTCTACCACTGTGTAAGTGTTTCCCATTTGGCTACATTTACCTGATGTTATTTCTCTTACCTGTCGACCCTGGGTGAATGCCCGTACAATATTCTGACAAGCTGTAAAGACCAGGATGGCATCTGCAGCTAGGCATGTGATGTCATCAGGATGGGCATTACCTTGGAAGTACAACCAGCAAAGTTAAGTTGTTTCAACAAGACGTTTCTCCTTCTATTTATTTGTATATGGTTCTCAGATGTCACGTTTTGTTAAGGGTTTTTTTCTGTGCCAGGAGTGTCACTATCACTATGTGACAGACATGGCGCATTACAAGTTCTATTATTATTATTTTATAGTTTACCATGCTAGTATGGTCACAACACACATTTGGAGGATGTCAAACATACAAACATGATATTACTCGAACAAGAGGAGAGATTTCAGTGGTGACCCTGATGCTCAAAATAATCTATCAGAAAGTGCAGAGATCGCAGGCATTTATGTTCAAACCATTTTGTCAACATGACAAATATAAATATATTCTACAATTCCAAATTGGCCGCTGTAGCTACATTGTTGTGTACAGCTGCAGCTGTTGCTAAGGGTGTTGCTATAGGCATCTGAGGCTTCAATGCTTGTTTACGTGATGATTGAACCGCAGCAGTTATCTCAGTTAAGGCCTTCCTTTTCTTACTTACCCAACAAGTGCTGGTGAAAAATGGAAAAATATAGCACTTCTGCATCCAGCTAAATAAGGTTGAAAGCTGTGACATAGAAGCCCCACACACTTCCGGTTTTTAATGAGCATGCAGCAGCAGGAGATATTAGATTGAACTTCCAGGAAAACACTCATAGATGCAACAAAACAAAACTGTTAAATTTCAATTCCCATAAGGTTTAATTTCAGTCTTATTCCCGACATTCTTTTTTCGGAATGTTTGATCAAAGAGCGTCATTTTAAAAGTGCTGGCGAAAAATGGAAAAATGTAGCACTTCTGCATCCAGCTAAATAAGGTTGAAAGCTGTGACATAGAAGCCCCACACACTTCCGGTTTTTAATGAGCATGCAGCAGCAGGAGATATTAGATTGAACTTCCAGGAAAACACTCATAGATGCAACAAAACAAAACTGTTAAATTTCAATTCCCATAAGGTTTAATTTCAGTCTTATTCCCGACATTCTTTTTTCGGAATGTTTGATCAAAGAGCGTCATTTTAAAATGAATGAAAATGTGAATAAATTATCAGAGTTGTACATTTTTTTGGAAAGATACGAACTTCACATACTACGCAGGGACTTGCAGGAATAGTTTCACTTCAGCTGACTAGTCTGCAGCAGCAAGAATTAGCCCTCCTATTGACCCCTTGTAGACGCGGAAACGCAACTCCGCAAAATACGTGTCTACCATTTTCACCATTTTAGGGGGCCAATTTCTTGGTGTATACTATAACTCCCAAAACGGAGGTCAATGTAGGCGCAACTTTTTTTTTTAGAATGCAACTTTTTTTACAGGAAATCTTTGGCCCATTTTAGTAACCGCAACCACAAGTTTGGGGTGAGGGTGGTGTTGACTTTGACTTAGAACTCTTCACATAGATCATTCTGACATGGGTTCTGGAAAATAAAAACCATCAAACTCGACTGGGTACTTACTTACACTGACGATTCCTAGTTTTGAACACTGCAAGAGAAAATAAAGGAGAATAAAGTGCTGTAGTGTTAATTTACTTGTATCATACAATTAAATTGTTAAAGCTACACATGTCGGGGGGGGGGGTCTCTATGCAACAAGACCTGGGCCCAATTTCATAGGGCTGCTTAAGCAGAAAATACTGCTTAACAACTTTTTGCTCAGTAAAAGTAAGCAGGATACCAACCATTATTGGTACATGTGAAATTGTTCACTGGTAACCTTATTCTGGTAAGCAAGAATTGATTTGTGCTATGGCCTAACTTTGTGTGCTTAAATTTTTAAAAGCTTAAAATTCCTGTATATATTCATGTTTTATTGATTGAGTGCCAGAGTGGCAATGAAGTATTTATTAATAAAGCAGGCCTTTTGAGTAAAAATTCTGCTTAGAAAGAGAT
Source organism: Pisaster brevispinus (assembly GCA_023634235.1). Classification (NCBI taxonomy): domain Eukaryota; kingdom Metazoa; phylum Echinodermata; class Asteroidea; order Forcipulatida; family Asteriidae; genus Pisaster; species Pisaster brevispinus. The sequence goes on along the minus strand of JAMKCF010000029.1, from coordinate 1,684,756 downwards.
AATTTTTTTCACGTGAAAAAACTCCATTTTGATTTTCATAAATGAAATGTAACTTCAAACCAATGGAAATTCTCTTTTGGCTTTAGCCCATACTTAAAAATTCTATGCCTCTTTTGTCGATTTAAAATATTTATTGGAGGTGTTGTTGGTGTGTTAACAGTACTGTTCGTGTTGACGGTCTTTAGTAAGTAGGACCCGAAAAGTGGGTAATACCGTCAACACGAATTGCACCGTCAACACACCGTCAACACACCGTCAACGCATGCACAAAACGTTATAATAATATATTGTATTTGTATAGCGCCTACTGCAGGCCAGCCTCTAAGCGCTTAACATTCATGTTTCCTGCAAGGTATGTGGGGCTTCGTTTGAAGTATGAGACCTACTCCTTTACATAGCACCATGTAATGGTTTACAAGGTGCTGTGGCGCAATATGCAGCCGATCAAACCAGGAACACCGGGGCGGACCCCTTCTCTTTTCGATAAGTGCACTGGGTTCTTTTCGTGCGTTACACAACACACGGGACCAACGGCTTTACGTCCCATCCGTTATAATTCAACAGAAGTAGTATTGGAACCTTTAATACTGGTCAATACGACCTCATTTGGCTTAACAACAGGAGGTAAATTGTCTGAAATTTGCCATTTTCAGTTCACGAAAATTTTCTCTACGTACAGCTCTACGAAATCGGCAGCCATTTTGCCTCGGAGGAGCGCGGACCATACCATTACGCTAAAGGGACAATAATATCACACAACACACCAATAGGGAATAGAGGGCGATTGTTACGTGTGAATCTGGCAAAGGGATACCCGGGGCAGGGATAAAATAATACGCGGGCCGTGAGGGGCCCCAGAAGATCAGGACTTAGGGAAGTTAGGGCATGTATACTCCTAGAACTATTCGATTTTCGTTCCGCTATCGTCTCCCCGACCTGTTCGGTTCGTTCCGCAATAGCGGAACGAACCAAATAGTTCGGGGAGACGATAGCGGAACGAACCGAATAGTTCTATCTAGGAGTAGGGCATGTAGGGCCTACATTTGAATGATGAAGTTAGGCATTTTGATTAACGACAAAATCTCTGCAGCAAGGTGCCCTCTGTTGTTCATGGCATGATAATTGCATTACCTGCACAACCATATACATGAATGGTACAGTCCAAGCCAAGTTCAGTTAGAATAGAGAAGGCAAGATGGCAGCCAATGTCTACTCTGCTTAGAAATATTTTTTTTGCGTGAAGAAAAACCTCCATTTTCATAAATGAAATGTAATCTAAACCAATGGAACTTCTCCTTCTGCCCATACTTAACAGTTCTACTATGCCTCTTTTGTTGAATTAGAACGAATTTTGGGTGTGTTGACGGTGTGTTGACGGTATTTAGTAGGACCGCGAAAAGTGGCGGCCGCATGCGGACATTTTTCCCTGGTTCTGGTTGCCGTTTAGTTTTTATTATTTTTGTACTCACATTGTATGTATGGAAAGCCTTTCCCACGGCCGTAACAACATAATGATCCTTGTGTCTTTGGTTATAGCGGAGTGCTAGCGGAACATGGTTACAGTGGAAGCCTAAAGCTCGAAAACCAACAAATATTTGGCTCCCTCCAGGCATTTTATATAATTTTTTACATAGAGAATTATACTTGCGTTTAGCTGATGTACTGAATGAATACCAGACTGAAGTTAGCCGCGTATTGGGCCAGATTTCCCATCCGCGTATTCAAGGGCCGGCCAGCCGCGTAATCAGGAAAATTAGAATCCATACAGTTAAAGGCGGTGAAATTTCGGTCTCCCTTCTTTTTTAAATTTAACGAATTTTTTAATAATTTTGCTTTATAGTATAAATGTTTTCAATATTTTTCACTAACATATCAATGGCCACACTCGTAGACCGAATTAGCTCATTTAGTTGCACAATTAGGGAGTTATTAGCCGCCACAATTAAGACCTCATATTAAGCAACTGCTGACAAACATGCACTCACCCCCATGTACCCTTCGTGTAGCATAAACAAATGGAATTTTATTCCATAATCCGATAGACCATACCACTGGGCACACTTAATTTTAGAGGTGGCTAAATCGGATCACTAATTAATACCTAATTAGCCGCTACAATACACGCCATTTTCGACCATACGTTAACTATTTTGACTGCACTCATCGTAAAGTTGATTTACTTTCATGTTGCATAAAAGATGGAATTTTATTCCATAATCCGATAGACCATACCACTGGGCACACTTAATTTTGGAGATGGCTAATTCGGATCACTAATTAATACCTAACTAGCCACTACAATACAAGCCATTTTCTGTCATACGTTAATGTATGGCACTTGTCACAAATACTTACTATAATGACTGCACTCGACTTTATGTTAAATAAAAGATGATATTGTATTACTTAGTCCCATAAACCATACCACTGGGCACACTTAATTTTGGAGATGGCTAATTCGGATCACTAATTGATACCTAACTAGTCACTACAATAAAAGCCATTTTCTGTCATACTTTAATGTATGGCACTTGTCACAAATACTTACTATTATGACTGCACTCGCCGTAAAGTATTTTACCCTTTATGTTAAATAAAAGATGGAATTGTATTCCTAAGTCCCATAAACCATACCACTGGGCACACTTAATTTTGGAGATGGCTAATTCGGATCACTAATTGATTGCAGCCGGGCCCGATTGCAGCCGGGCCCGATTGCAGCCGGGCCCGATTGCAGCCGGGCCCGATTGCAGCCGGGCCCGATTGCAGCCGGGCCCGATTGCAGCCGGGCCCGATTGCAGCCGGGCCCGATTGCAGCCGGGCCCGATTGCAGCCGGGCCCGATTGCAGCCGGGCAGCCGATTGCAGCCGGGCCCGATTGCAGCCGGGCCCGATTGCAGCCGGGCCCGATTGCAGCCGGGCCCGATTGCAGCCGGGCCCGATTGCAGCCGGGCCCGATTGCAGCCGGGCAGCCGATTGCAGCCGGGCCCGATTGCAGCCGGGCCCGATTGCAGCCGGGCCCGATTGCAGCCGGGCAGCCGATTGCAGCCGGGCCCGATTGCAGCCGGGCCCGATTGCAGCCGGGCCCGATTGCAGCCGGGCCCGATTGCAGCCGGGCAGCCGATTGCAGCCGGGCCCGATTGCAGCCGGGCCCGATTGCAGCCGGGCCCGATTGCAGCCGGGCCCGATTGCAGCCGGGCCCGATTGCAGCCGGGCCCGATTGCAGCCGGGCCCGATTGCAGCCGGGCCCGATTGCAGCCGGGCCCGATTGCAGCCGGGCCCGATTGCAGCCGGGCCCGATTGCAGCCGGGCCCGATTGCAGCCGGGCCCGATTGCAGCCGGGCCCGATTGCAGCCGGGCCCGATTGCAGCCGGGCCCGATTGCAGCCGGGCCCGATTGCAGCCGGGCCCGATTGCAGCCGGGCCCGATTGCAGCCGGGCCCGATTGCAGCCGGGCCCGATTGCAGCCGGGCCCGATTGCAGCCGGGCCCGATTGCAGCCGGGCCCGATTGCAGCCGGGCCCGATTGCAGCCGGGCCCGATTGCAGCCGGGCCCGATTGCAGCCGGGCCCGATTGCAGCCGGGCCCGATTGCAGCCGGGCCCGATTGCAGCCGGGCCCGATTGCAGCCGGGCCCGATTGCAGCCGGGCCCGATTGCAGCCGGGCCCGATTGCAGCCGGGCCCGATTGCAGCCGGGCCCGATTGCAGCCGGGCCCGATTGCAGCCGGGCCCGATTGCAGCCGGGCCCGATTGCAGCCGGGCCCGATTGCAGCCGGGCCCGATTGCAGCCGGGCCCGATTGCAGCCGGGCCCGATTGCAGCCGGGCCCGATTGCAGCCGGGCCCGATTGCAGCCGGGCCCGATTGCAGCCGGGCCCGATTGCAGCCGGGCCCGATTGCAGCCGGGCCCGATTGCAGCCGGGCCCGATTGCAGCCGGGCCCGATTGCAGCCGGGCCCGATTGCAGCCGGGCCCGATTGCAGCCGGGCCCGATTGCAGCCGGGCCCGATTGCAGCCGGGCCCGATTGCAGCCGGGCCCGATTGCAGCCGGGCCCGATTGCAGCCGGGCCCGATTGCAGCCGGGCCCGATTGCAGCCGGGCCCGATTGCAGCCGGGCCCGATTGCAGCCGGGCCCGATTGCAGCCGGGCCCGATTGCAGCCGGGCCCGATTGCAGCCGGGCCCGATTGCAGCCGGGCCCGATTGCAGCCGGGCCCGATTGCAGCCGGGCCCGATTGCAGCCGGGCCCGATTGCAGCCGGGCCCGATTGCAGCCGGGCCCGATTGCAGCCGGGCCCGATTGCAGCCGGGCCCGATTGCAGCCGGGCCCGATTGCAGCCGGGCCCGATTGCAGCCGGGCCCGATTGCAGCCGGGCCCGATTGCAGCCGGGCCCGATTGCAGCCGGGCCCGATTGCAGCCGGGCCCGATTGCAGCCGGGCCCGATTGCAGCCGGGCCCGATTGCAGCCGGGCCCGATTGCAGCCGGGCCCGATTGCAGCCGGGCCCGATTGCAGCCGGGCCCGATTGCAGCCGGGCCCGATTGCAGCCGGGCCCGATTGCAGCCGGGCCCGATTGCAGCCGGGCCCGATTGCAGCCGGGCCCGATTGCAGCCGGGCCCGATTGCAGCCGGGCCCGATTGCAGCCGGGCCCGATTGCAGCCGGGCCCGATTGCAGCCGGGCCCGATTGCAGCCGGGCCCGATTGCAGCCGGGCCCGATTGCAGCCGGGCCCGATTGCAGCCGGGCCCGATTGCAGCCGGGCCCGATTGCAGCCGGGCCCGATTGCAGCCGGGCCCGATTGCAGCCGGGCCCGATTGCAGCCGGGCCCGATTGCAGCCGGGCCCGATTGCAGCCGGGCCCGATTGCAGCCGGGCCCGATTGCAGCCGGGCCCGATTGCAGCCGGGCCCGATTGCAGCCGGGCCCGATTGCAGCCGGGCCCGATTGCAGCCGGGCCCGATTGCAGCCGGGCCCGATTGCAGCCGGGCCCGATTGGGGCCCGGGCCCGATTGGGGTCTTACGAAGTTTTGGGGTCCTAGATGCTCTGTCGTGCATTCTGAGCCATTATTTGGCACTTAAATGTACCTTTTGGAGGTGAGATATTATCGGCAATTAAAAAAAATAATAACCCCACAATGCATTTTATTTAATACAAACACAAAGGAAATACAGCACTGTAGGCCCCCTATATTCTACATAAGTTGTTCTTTTTTAAAACAGCATCGACAGCTATGTTCCGACAAACATTAGTAGATTCATTTCTTTCACCCTGCTTTCTTAAAGACCCTACAAAAATAATAATAAATAAATAAATAACATAAACAAACGGACAAGACACAGGTAATTCTCACAAATCGTTCAGCAGTTATTAAGAACAGATTTAAATAAGTGGAAATAAAATACAGCGAAAAACTATTTAAAAATTTGTTTCAATTAAATTATTTTCTTATTAATATTAGTATACATGTATACAGCAGTATTTTCGTTTCTTAAAAATTTGATTCACCATATCCCTGTCACCACATATCCCAACTGGGATATCCTGTTACTTCCAATTTGCAGTCACAATGAGTAAATAAAAAGTCCCCCTCCAATTATATTTCCTCTATTGTAACAGATGTCCTCTTTCCAGATCCCCCTTTCATTGCGTACAGAAAAGATCAAAACATAACGGAAAAGTTGATCAGAGCAAAACTAAACCGGGGTCAAACCCCCAAACAGTTTGCCCCAACCCCTGATGATTCGGGTTTTGTAGACCCGGACGAAACACTAAACATCCTAATCTCCTTACTGGAAGAACAGGTCACATACTGAAAACTCAACTCAGGATTAAATATCCGCATTCGGATTAACTACATTTACCTGAACCCAAGCGAATTACAGACAAACGGATTATAATACCAACACGCAACTGATAATTGCCAAGAAGGCATGGAAACATGTTATTGCTACAAAGAGAGGATCTGAAAAAATATCCTCGCGGTCTCTCATAACAATCCATTTATTGATACATCTGTCAATCGGTTCCTTTGGTCCCGTTTATATTTGTCAACTAACCCGGTCAACCTGACAAAATTACAAACATAATACCCATATGTCGACCCTACCCATAAAACTCGTAAAAAAAATAAATTACAGTTTTGTGTGTATATCTCAAGTCAACAGTGTCGGAGCGTCACTGAATGGGACAGCGCCATCATTTACCTATCCTTATTTATCTATCATTAAACATTGATTTGTTATAAAGTGTTACACATTTTTCAGGGATTTTAGGGGTGAGTTAAAATTAGTTATTATGTTACAACGAACATTAACGTTCGAAAAGTAGGGGTGCTATAGCATATTCCAGCACCCCCGTCATTTTTGGTAGGGGTGCTGCAGCACCCACAGCACCCCCCGCTCTCGCGGGCCTGGACGAATAGAGACAATGGGTTTTTTGTATTTCTTTGTCTGTCAGTTTCACTTGGCAATTTCGTACTTCCGTTCCTAAACAAAATTTGTTCTAAGTATAGTATTACTAATACTACGACACTGATACTGTATTACTATACTTCAACACAAACTTTACATTACTTCTCAACTCCAGACGGGATTCATTTTGTGACAATTGTGACAAGTGTGGTGCACCCCAATCCGAGGAAGGACTATGGGTGGGGCGGTCCTACTTATTGCCAACCCCAGCAAATACTCTATCGACACACCTTTGACTTTTCCCCCAAATAATACTTTATGGTGCTTAAAAAACATAACATTTGTGAATGTTGAAGACGCGATGATAGGGTGATTTTATAGGATAAAACAATGGTAACAGATTGCAAGCCACAAACCAACCTAGAGATCAAACCTTTGTTATAGGGCGTGACTCAGTTCCTTCCTCTGAAAATTTTATAATAACAGAAATTTAGTGGTAATAACAACTTGAAATAAAACAATTTAAAAAGGGGGCTAGGGTCGAAACGTCAGGCCACGAACTACTTTTTGCATTTATTATGTCCTTTTGGTTGGTAAGCAGTTTGCAACAGCCAATTCTATTTTTCACAACTTGAAAGTAATTCAAACGAGCAGTGACACTATTAGGCAAAGTTCAAGTCTTTTATTGTCAAGGTAAATTAAAAGTTCTTAAACACTCTTTACCGATACTTCTGTCCCACACTTTTGAGGGCTTCTTGGGTTTCATTACAAGGATTACGACATCAGTGTCAACATCTTGCATCTTAGAAATCAGTTTCTATAGAAACTTAATTTTCTGCATAGGGCTTACCTATTCTGTGAACTGCACTTTAGAATCCTTCGATTGAAAAAATACAAAAATGAAACCAAGCCCTTTCGATATCTTTTCATGATCGATCAACTATTTGCATTGTGCATAATACACTTCCTGTGAAACCATTGTCCCTTAGATTATTTCCGTGAGAACAGACGATGGCAAAGTTTTTATATATTTAATAAAAAGTTCCGGTAGCAGGATACTTTAGTTGTTGTACTGGCCACAGACCCATACAGACGAATGTTTTTGGAGGTTTGCACTGTACAACCCGACAACAGCAGCAAACCGAACGATAATGGCTAACCAGTTCAACTCAACATTTCCTTCAACCGAGGAAAATTTTGCTCATGAAAACTTCACTTCATCGACGACGGGCTCGAGTAGTGAGACAACAGCGGTTGTGGAACTCCATCCCTACAGTGTTCTGGTGCTCATTGCCTGTTTGTGGATCTTGATCGCGGCGCTAGGAATCATTGGTAACTTGCTGGTGATTCTGTCTGTGATCATGAGTAAGAGTGTCCGGACGATGACCAATGTCTTGGTGGTCAATCTCAGCGTGGCTGACCTGTGGACCTCCCTATCTCTCCCGTGGAATGCCGTAGCACTGCTGAGTGACGGCACCTGGCCCCTGCCGAGTCTTGTCCCATGCCAGGTAGCAGCATTTATGTGGCACACTGGCCTGGGTGCTAGCCTCTACAACCTGGCCCTGATCTCTGTAAACCGCATGATCAGGATTACCCGCCCAAGCATCTACTCAAGGCTCTTCACGCCATATAAGATGGCTGGCATCGTAACCTTCTCCTGGGTTATCCCGTTCTTCATCATCTTGTTCCCTATCACCATTGGTGTCGGTAGCTTAGGACATGACCTCAGGGACGACACATGCACGGACAAAGACCTACACCCCAGAGGAGACGAGTACAACCTCATTCAGACCATTGGCTTCTTCCCCGTTCCCATGATAACAGTTATCATCAGCTACCTTATTATCTACATCCACGTGAGACGTCACTTTAAGAAGAGGGTATACAAGAAGAACAACAGCTCATCCAGGGCGCTGGAGGCAAGCCAGGAGACCAGCGTGGTATCGATGCCAACGTCCGACTCTGATGATCCGGCAGTGCTAGAGAAAAACAAGTTCAGCCGCCAGCAGCTCCTGATAACCAAGAATCTCTTTGTGACCTGCTGTGCCTTCTCACTCTGCATCTCTCCCTACTTCATCTCACTCTTCATCCCAACCAGCAGGAAGTTTGCACTGTACGGTGCTACGATCCTCCTATGCAACAGTTGTATCAACCCAATCATCTACACTGCTAAACACCCTCAGTTTATGAAGGTTCTTCGCCCGATGGTAAGATGCAGGTGGTCTGAAATACCCAAGCCATCCACAGCTCTTCAATATCTCAAGCACAAACTGGGCCAAGAAGGCTGAACAATAAGTATTTAAGTTACGCCTATTTTTATCTATAATTGCTTATTCCCAACAAGATGCATGCTATAGGTTTCGTAATGTATATATTGTTGCATTTAAGACAAATGATATTTTAGAACTATTTTTGTTCGTGACGTACAGACATAGGCGTACGAGCCGACCCCGAAGTTGGGGGGGGGGGGTGGGGGCGCAGGGGGAAAACTCCATCCCAAATTCGGGCAAAACGTTGGGGAAAATTCGGGCACGGCTAGAGGGGGGGGGGGGAGTGACAGAGAAATCAAAACAGACGTTTACCTGCTGGTATTAGAAAATGGTACTTTAAAAATGTTTTTATCTGAGTGTGTAAAATTTCGGGCAAATCAACCCCCCTCTGCCCCCCCCCCCCCAACCAAAGTGCCCTTGGGGTAAAACATCTGTATTTAACAATATGAACTTTATTTAGAAATCTTTTGTCATATACGGTCTTTTTGTAATTTGATCTAGGCCTAACGAGAGAGCTAAGTCCCGTCAATTCTTTCTAACCAGCAGGGGCGGCATAAATGGCTAGTGCGTACAGCGCTCGCCTCACCAATGTGACCCTTGTCCCAGCTAGACCCATTATGTGAGTCGAGTTGTACGTTAAATGCCACGAGGGGTTTTCCTCCGGGACCTCCTGTTTCCTCCCTCCGGAAAAATCAAACACTTTTGATCTCTGGCTGTGCTCCGTGGTCATAGGTTGATGTGGAAGGCTGCCATGGGCGCACATAAATGCCAGTTTCTCGACCACATTGTAGCATCCTTCGCAATTCAACTTCTCAGCCGCAAGTAAAAAGATGATAGCCTCCAAAATTATTAGGGGTTTAGGCCTGGTAGCCGAAACACCTATTGATTTCGTACATATATTTTTTTTTTCACTAATATTTTTATTTTTGTTCCACCAACTGAAACCTCTCTGTGTTCGTTTGTACGAACACTTAAGCTCTAGTTGTTATTATATAACCTAGTTGGTATTATTACAAAGAAGGAAACACCAATTGGTAACATCGCTTTCAACTTCAGTAATGTTTGGTTTTGGTTTTACACTCTTATGAAGAGTGTAAGACTGTTAGTTTTTGATACCTCAGGATTCATCACGAGTTTGACACTCCAGTCAGGGGGAATCCCAAGTCGAAATGAAATTCTTTTCTTTTCTATCAAAAATCAGCGGTTTCGAATTTCGAATACCTGAGTTCAAGTTGTGGTATCGGTGATACTGTAAGTGGTCTGACATGGCGAGTACGTCTTCGCTTCGCTCTTGTGTACAAAACCAATGGGGAAGTCGCAAAAACAACAACATGGTCAAAATAATGGGAAAACAAAGATAAGTGCTCTACTTGCAGGGTCGAAAAACATGCAGTGAACCTTCCGACTTCCAAACTCCCTTCCGATTTTACTTTCACTTCAATTAAGTTCTCTTACCTCTTCGCTGTGTATAGGCCTACTTGTTCTAATCGGATATAACTTGATGTCTTAAAGGTAGATACTTTTGGTATACTCAGATTGTCAAAGACCAGTGTCCTCACTTGGTGTACTCCAACATAGGCCTATGCATAAAGTATACAAACCTGTGAACATTTTGGGCCATCGAAGTCAGCGGCGTAGCCAATACTTTTTCGGCAGGAAAGGGGCATTGCTTTGAAGTGTGTGTTGGGGGGGGGGATACATACGCGAATTTTCCTCCTTTTCCCTCTTGTTTAATTTAATTTTGTGAGCACTATCCTGATTTTTTTCGTGGGGTGGGGGGCACCTAGGGGGCACTGGGAATTCCCTTGTTGCAAAGTGTGTGCTTTCAGAATGCCTGAGAAAGGCTTCATGTCTGAATGAGTCTTTCTCAGACTCAAGGGGGGGGGGTTACCTCTCTCTCTAAAACCACAATACCACAAAGGGTGCCGTTTCTAACAAAGTTTTACCCTATATCAACAGCTCTTTACCAAGTAAGTTTTTCTGATCACTAACTTGTGGAGTAATTACCAAAAGTACCCTACCTTGAACGAGCCCATTAACCTAAAATTTAGACCTGAAACATTTTTGCTTACTTTATACTTTATATATAGTTAATTAATTATTTAATCTACGCCTATAGCCAATGTATATTGCTAATGATTGAACTTAATATCAATAGAATTGAGCTGGATCATCCGTTGTTAAGGGTACAATTTTTGTTATTCTTACCTACCGCAAGTCTGACTTTAGCCTACCGGTAGTGCACTATATTCGGTTTGAGTTGTCATTATCTGCTAAATAATAATCTTAACAATCTCCTTAATAATCCCCTTAAACTCCCGATCACCTTTCTTGAAAGACAAAACAGCAACATCAGTCTCAGTTTTGACAACAATTTCAGAGAGGTGCAAAGTTATTAAAATCTATCCAGCTTAGATCAGTTAATATCTTTACAAAATGTTAAATGGTTTGTCGTTAAAATGTTGTATCGAGGAAATGTGTCAGAAAACCGTTAGGGTCAATTGTTCTTTTCAATTATGTCTAACTGAAATAATTAAAATGGGTCAGAATAATGCATAAAAAACACTTTGAGTTTCAACCTGGAGCAACAAAGCTTGATGCTGGCTCTTCAAAAGAGGTCCAAAGGGAATTTCCAGGATATTTTCCCCAAATATTTTTCTTTTGTTCGCCCAGCAGGTTAAGCAAAGGCACTTTGTGAACCTTTTTGTAAATCGAACTATAATTCACTGTCATTGAAATCATGTTTTTTAATCGGAACAAAATAAAGAAGCCATTTCCCATTGACAAAATGATGCAACCGGGCAACTCAATTTTGTTGCATGCATGTACAAGAGATAAAACAAAGCTTATCATCGAGAGAGCGGAGACCTATTGTCCATTTATGATAGCGTCCTCTTGGGGCCAAAATAAGTAACGAAATAACCCCGTACTAATGGTATCACCCATTTATTACGACATCGACACAATAATTTTAACAATTTTCACAAAACAAGAAACAAATTGATAACAAAATTTCAAACATTTTAAATTAAGTGAAATAAATGAAATAACTCATGGTCCAAAATATAATTTTGGATAAGCTCCCCTTTTCGCTGTAGGTTGGAACATACCGTTTGCCCGCTTAATGGCAGCACACGTGCTTACGTTACATGTTGCATACAAATTACGCATGCAAAACACACGCGCGCCATACTCAATGTCATTGTGCGACAGCCGATGTAAGAACCAAGACTTTCCGCTCCCCCCAGGGGGAACTATCATTTTTTTTAAATCATGCTTTAGCTATCGTCGACCATAAGATTGAATTGCAGATCATGCATTGCAGATCATGCATTGCAGATCATGCATTGCATGGAACCTACCTATTTCTTCTAGAAACCAAAGCCCCCCCCCCCCCCGTCGTAGTCGTAGTTTTTAAACCTTTCTCTATTTTAAGTACATGGACTTATCATGGAAGTGGAAAAGTCCCTACTCTTTGCTGATAAGTTGGCCTTCCTCTGGAGTGGTTGTACTCATTTTTGTAGGATAGTGTCTTGTATTTTATAATTTGTATCAATAAGCTTTTAATTCATTTATATATGGTCGACTATGTATTTAGTAACCCCAAATTAGTCATTTATTTAGCATAGTAACGTATTACGGAAGTATCAAGGTCATTTTTACATAGAAACTGTGAAATGAGCGTGCCGAGTCCTTGTTAACTAGCGCCACGTCTTCAATCAAGTGTTAATTTTCACAGTATGATAGAATGACAAAATAAACATCACTTCCAATATTTAAAATTCAATTTCCTTTCATTTGATACTAAGCACGACATACTTTGAGCAAAATTTGAGTCAATGACCCCCAGTTTCAATGACCCCCCTAAAAAAACAACTTCCCCACCCCCTATTGGTCCTTACTTTTTTTTTTGGTCAATGTTGACCCCCATACCTACCATTATCGGTTGAAGTTTGCTTTTTTCCAATTTTTTCCCAGATGAATTCTAATTTAGGGGTACTAATAGGATAAAACAATGGTAACAGATTGCAAGCCACAAACCAACCTAGAAATCAAATCTTCGTAGGGCGTGACTCAGTTCCTTCCTCTGAAAAATTTATAATACAAGAAATTTAGTGTGAATAACAACTTGAAATAAAACAATTAAAAAGGGGGTTAGGGTCGAAACGTCAGGCCACGAACTACTTTTTGCATTTATTATGTCCTTTTGGTTGGTAAGCAGTTTGCAACAGCCAATTCTATTTTTCACAACTTGAAAGTAATTCAAACGAGCAGTGACACTATTAGGCAAAGTTCAAGTCTTTTATTGTCAAGTTAATTTAAAAGTTCTTAAACACTCTTTACCGATACTTCTGTCCCACACTTTTGAGGGCTCCTTGGTTTCATTACAAGGTTTACAACAATAGTATCAACATCTTGCATCTTAGAGATCAGTTTCTATAGAAACTTAATTTCTGCATACCTATTCTATGAACTGCACTTCAGAATCCTTCGATTGAAAAGATACAAAAATGAAACCAAGCCCTTTCGATATCTTTTCATGATCGATCAACTATTTGCATTGTGCATAATACACTTGCTGTGAAACCACTGTCCCTTATTATTTCCGTGACGATGACGATGGCAAAGTTTTTATATATTTAATAAAAAGTTCCGGTAGCAGGATACTTTAGTTGTTGTACTGGCCACAGACCCATACAGACGAATGTTTTTGGAGGTTTGCACTGTACAACCCGACAACAGCAGCAAACCGAACGATAATGGCTAACCAGTTCAACTCAACATTTCCTTCAACCGAGGAAAATTCTGCTCATGAAAACTTCACTTCATTGACGACGGGCTCAAGTAGTGAGACAACAGCGGTTGTGGACCTCCATCCCTACAGTGTTCTGGTGCTCTTTGCCTGTTTGTGGATCTTGATCGCGGCGCTAGGAATCATTGGTAACTTGCTGGTGATTCTGTCTGTGGTCATGAGTAAGAGTGTCTGGACGATGACCAATGTCTTGGTGGTCAATCTCAGCGTGGCTGACCTGTGGACCTCCCTATCTCTCCCGTGGAATGCCGTAGCACTGCTGAGTGACGGCACCTGGCCCCTGCCGAGTCTTGTCCCATGCCAGGTAGCAGCATTTATGTGGCACACTGGCCTGGGTGCTAGCCTCTACAACCTGGCCCTGATCTCTGTAAACCGCATGGTCAGGATTACCCGCCCAAGCATCTACTCAAGGCTCTTCACGCCATATAAGATGGCTGGCATCGTAACCTTCTCCTTGTTATCCCGTTCTTCATCATCTTGTTCCCTATCACCATTGGTGTCGGTAGCTTAGGATATGACCTCAGGGACGACACATGCACGGACAAAGACCTACAACCCAGAGGAGACGTTTACAACCTCATTCAGACCATTGGCTTCTTCCCCGTTCCCATGATAACAGTTATCATCAGCTACCTTATCATCTACATCCACGTGAGACGTCACTTTAAGAAGAGGGTAAACAAGAAGAACAACAGCTCATCCAGGGCGCTGGAGGCAGGCCAGAAGACCAGCGTGGTATCGATGCCAACGTCCGACTCTGATGATCCGGCAGTGCTAGAGAAAAACAAGTTCAGCCGCCAGCAGCTCCTGATAACCAAGAATCTCTTTGTGACCTGCTGTGCCTTCTCACTCTGCATCTCTCCCTACTTCATCTCACCCTTCATCCCAACCAGCAGGAAGTTTGCACTGTACGGTGCTACGATCCTCCTATGCAACAGTTGTATCAACCCAATCATCTACACTGCTAAACACCCTCAGTTTATGAAGGTTCTTCGCCCGATGGTAAGATGCAGGTGGTCTGAAATACCCAAGCCATCCACAGCTTTTCAATATCTCAAGAACAAACTGGGTCAAGAAGGCTGAACAATAAGTATTAAGGTTACGCCTATTTTTTTTTAAAAATCTATAATTGCTTATTCCCAACAAGATGCATGCTCTTGTGTACAAAGCCAATGGGGAAGTCGCAACAACAACAAAATGGTCCAAACAATTGGAAAACAAAGATAAGTGCTCTACTTGCAGGGTCGAAAAACATGCAGTGAACCTTCCAACTTCCAAACTCCCTTCCGATTTTACTTTCACTTCAATTTAGTTCTCTTACCTCTTCGCTGTGTATAGGCCTACTTGTTCTAATCGGATATAACTTGATGTCTTAAAGGTAGATACTTTTGGTACTCAGATTGTCAAAGACTGCAGTGTCCTCACTTGGTGTACTCCAACATAGGCCTATGCATAAAGTATACAAACCTGTGAACATTTTGGGTCATCGAAGTCAGCGGCGTAGCCAGGACTTTTTCGGCTGGGAGTAGGCATTGCTTTGAAGTGTGGGGGGGGGGGGGATACAAACGCAAATTTTCCTCCTTTTCCCTCTTCTTTTTCTTTTTAATTTTGTGAGGACTATCCCGATTTCTTTCGTGGGGTGGGGGCATCTAGGGGCGCGTACCCCCGGCCCTCCGGCCCCCCTTGGCTACGCCGCTGATCAAAGTTGCAAAAAAATCATGAAAGGCACACAGAAAACACTCCCTTGTTGCATAGTGTGAGCTTTCAGAATGCCTGGGAAAGGCTTCATGTCTGAATGAGTCTTTCTCAGACTCAAAGGGGGGGGGGGTACCTCTCTCTCTCTAAAACGCAAATAGGCCTACTACAAAGGAGGTCGTTTCTAACCACATTTTACACTATATCAACAGCTCGCCAACAGCTCTTTACCAAGTAAGTTTTTCTGATCACTAACTTGTGGAGTAATTACCAAAAAGTACCCTATACCCAGAACGAACCTATTAACCTAAACTTTAGACCTGAAACATTTTTGCTTACTTTTATACTTTATATATAGTTAATGAATTATTTAATCTACGCCTATAGCCAATGTACATTGCTAATGATTGAACTTAATATCAATACTATTGAGCTGGATCATCCGTTGTTAAGGTTACAATTTTTTTATTCGCAAGTCTGACTTTAGCCTACCGGTAGTGCACTATTATTCGGTTTGAGTTGTCATAATCCGCTAAATAATAATCTTAACAATCTCCTTAATAATCCCCTTAAACTTCCGATCACCTTTCTTGAAAGACAAAACAGTATCGACTTGTAACCATCGGTGGAGAAAAATGATGAATTTCAGTCTGAAAGCTCATTATTGATTTTAATGTTCGTACAATGATACTAATCCCCATTAATCATCTGATAATCAAAGATGCATAACGGGAATTAAAGAATTCGAAAACTATTCATCCTCTTCACCAATTAGGTGTGTTTACATTGAATTACTTGGGTCATTCAACTTAATTGATGAGCAGTTAATCTGTCTGGGGCAGTCAGCAGCCCTACTTTGTGCATGATCTAGTTGTCCACTGTTTGGAAAAGGAATTACAGGAAGATAACAGGTGTCAGCTGTCAACGTAATAATTGATCGTATGACAAGATCACTACTACAGTTTGTAGTAATTAGTAAGTTTGGTGAAATCTTACCACACCCGGGGATAAAGCTATAAACCCATTATTATCAATCCCAAGACCTTTCAGAGGGTTTGTAGATGTTTTCAGTCATAATAATTGTATATTAAAAAAATCATTTCCAATGTTATTTTGGTAAATTATTTTGCTAAATACAGGCCTAATGCATACTTCCGAATGCATACTGTATCGCGTGACACTAACTATAGTTTATAGAAGGTTTTTGGGAAATCTATTAATGGAGCTTTCACGAATACAAGGAAATAACACTTTCAAAACGTCTAAATTCACTGTATGTAAGTAAATGAAGCAATTTAAAAGGAGCCTAGTGTTTCCACTTTATATAAAATAAATACTTAATTAAACAAATATATAAATAAAGAAAAGAGTGACTATTTGTGCTATACTTGGATATTAAAGTGAACATAACAGCAACATCAGTCTCAGTTTTGACAATAATTTCAGAGAGATGCAAAGTTATTCAAATATATCCAGCTTAGATCAGTTAATATCTTTACAAAATGTTAAATGATGTGTATGTTGTATCGAGGAAAGGTGACATAAAACCTTTTGGGGGTCAATTGAGCTTTTTAAAAATTATGTCTAACTGAAATAACTATCATGGGTAGGAATAATGCATAAAAAACACTTTGAGTTTCAAACTGGAGCAGCTTGATCACTCTTCAAAAGAGGTCCAAAAGGAATATTTATGATATTTTCCCCAAATATTTTTCTTTTGTTCGCCCAGCAGGTTAAGCAAAGGCACTTTGTGAACCTTTTTGTAAGTCGAACTATAATTCAATGTCATTGAAACCATGCTTTTTAATCGGAAAAATAAAGAAGCCATTTCCCATTGACAAAATGATGCAACCGGGCAACTCAATTTTGTTGCAGGCATGTACAAGAGATAAAACAAAGCTTATCATCGAGAAAGAGCGGAGACCTATTGTTCATTTATGATAGCGCCCTCTTGGGGCCAAAATAAGTAACGAAATAACCCCGTACTAATGGTATCACCCATTTATTACGACATCAACACAATAATTTTAACAATTTTTCACAAAACAAGAAACAAATTGATAACAAAATATTAATCATTTTAAATAAAGTGAAATAAATGAAATAACTCATAGTCCAAAATGATTAACTTTATAATTTTGGATAAGCTCCCGTTGTCGCCGTAGGTTGGAACATACCGTATGCCCGCTTAATGGCAGCACACGTGCTTACATTACATGTTGCATAAAAATTACGCACGCAACACACGCGCGCCTTATACTCAATGTCATTGTGCGACAGCCGATGTAAGAACCAAGACTTTCCGCTCCTCAAAGGTAACTACCATTTTTAAAAATCATATTTCAGCTATCGTCGACCATAAGATTGAATTGCAGATCATGCATTGCAGATCATGCATTGCATGGAACCTACCTATTTCTTCTAGAAACCAAAGCCCCCCCCCATCGTAGTCGTAGTTTCTAGACCTTTCTCTATAGTATTTTAAGTACCGCTACATACATGGATTTATCAATGCATGGAAGTGGAAGTCCTTACTCCTTGCTGACAAGTTGGCCTTCCTCTGGAGTGGTACTCATTTTTGTAGGATAGTGTCTTGTATTTTATAATTTGTATCAATGAGCTTTTAATTAATTTATAATATATATGGTCAACTATGTATTGCTAATGACTTTATAATGTTATGTATATTTATTTCTTTATGTTTTGA
Source organism: Pisaster brevispinus (assembly GCA_023634235.1). Classification (NCBI taxonomy): domain Eukaryota; kingdom Metazoa; phylum Echinodermata; class Asteroidea; order Forcipulatida; family Asteriidae; genus Pisaster; species Pisaster brevispinus. Next base: position 1,666,873 of record JAMKCF010000029.1, on the reverse strand, counting down.
ATGATCAGCTTCCTGGATGGGTTACCCTCAATAAAGATGGTTATGAATATTATTTAAAAAAATTATAAGAAAAAAGAAATTATTAATGATATTAATACTTAGTTTAGTAAAATACTAGTATGGTAAAGCTATCAAGCAGTAGCCAGTGCAGAGCAGTAGCCTACCACCCTAGATCCAGTAACTGGGGCGCTTTAACTCCTTTAAAAACATTTTTGACATCTCTGGACCTGGTCGTACTACTACTCTACTAACTAAAGTACTACTACTAGTACTAGGTAGTACACTAGCGCCCCGGGAAAACATTGTAAGCTCCGCCACCATTCGGCAATTTGCTACATGATTTCCCGAACTCCCAGCGACAAAAAAAGGCCCCAAATAAAAAGGACAAAAACACCAAGCAAAATAGCTTGAAATGTCAAGGATGCAACATCAGGCATTTCATTGTACTCGCGATTATTTTTTGTCAATATCAATGTCAATAAATGTGGTGTCCTCATTGGGCCACTGTAGCGTTTAGTTCCAAGACCATGGTTCTAAGGCCGCACACTGTACAGTTATAATGAATAAATGTAGAGGGCGCTGTGACTAGTGCTAAAGTGCCCTCTATGTTTATTTATACAACTGTACCAAGATTACGGTAGCCCAATGAGAACACCGTACTTACTGACATCTTTTCTCCAATTGTTGGCTTAAAAAACATCGATTTGGAGCACAAAAAATGATCGTGAGTTCAACAAAATGCCTGATGTTGCATGCTTCACATATATTGAGAATCCAGAAGGCAATTTTTTAGCAACCCTTTCCTGTCATTTTGGGGCCTTTTTTGTGGCTAGGTGTTCGGAAAATCATCACAAATTTACGATTATGTTGTCAGAGTGAGATTATTGCAACTAGTCTGAAGCTAATTCACACAGTGTAAGATGCGACACTGTAAGACCTATAAGAGGAGACCTGTAAATATGCCAAGCCAACTGCAACTTTTTCACTTATTTTGACATCAAATTATTATCTTATTTACCAAATTAATATCATTTGCTGACTTAACTAGTGAAGAAGAGGCGATCAGATGACATCTTAGGGTAGTGGGGTTGGCAAACGGTAGGTGTCTTTCCTCGCTTTCCAACTCTGGGACCCCGGGTCAAATCCCTTTAGGGGCACTACTGTATGTAGATTGGGTTTCGAGTCCCTACCTGATTAGGCAGGAAGAATTCTCTGGGGTTTTCCTCCCACACCTAAAACTGAAACTTCCTTCTTTGTCTTCTCTCCATGGGGTTCTTGGCTAGTACAGTGATTCGGTTCGCTTTTCTGAGAGTCCTTGGCTTCACAACCAGAATTAATTAATAAATAAAATGAAGTTATAGCTTGTTCTCAATAAATAGTTACCTAATACTTGTTAGTTCCTCTATGGTTACTTTTATCATGTTTATAAATACAAATACTAAAAAGAGCAAAAGACCAGAATAATTAATGGAAATGTTAAAGGGAAAACATATTGATGCTGGGTCTACTGAGACTGAAGTTTGTAGTGCAATAAAGGCATACACAATACAAAATATACGTTCCAAATATCTATGCATGTGTCTATGTATTTATACAAGCCTGTTTGTATAGACCCCTTGCATCTGTGCACTGGCCGCCAACGTTGATGAAACGTGCACGTGTGAGAAGCTATCATTGGCTGAGAGTCGCACGCAGCGCGTACACGCCTGCACTTTTCCATTGTTTGTCATCAAAGATGGCAGCCACTGACGTCATGTGCAATCCATCTATTAATGGAATCAGCACATTTGCAGTTCGGCCTTTGGTCCCGATGGAATGTTTCCTAATAAACCAATTCAAATCAAAAATTCATACAAGTGTCTAACTGCATATTGGTATTACGCAATATGTGTTGTATTTACGGAAAATCTTTCATGTTTAGAGATAAGAGATAAGAGATATCCTTTCAAGCCATAAAGTCGGATGTTTGACAAGACTCCAGTGTCTGATAATGTCAAAGATAAAGTCATTTCCACTGATGGTTCACATCCCATGAATGTTTTTTGTTTATCTCTTCCAGCCAGTAACCCCACACCATCATGTCTGCCGGAAAATGTCAAATCCAGAAGCCCGCTCCAAACTTCTCTGGCACCGCTGTCATGCAGGAAGGAGATTTCAAAGACATCAAACTGTCCGACTACAAAGGTATTTAAGACTGCCTCTCAAATTTGGGACACAAGGTGCCTTTTTTGAGTAACTATTTAATGGGTAATAAATGCATTTGAAATATCTGTCATATTTAAAATAGTGCCAACATCCCACTATTTAAGGTCCTTTTCAGTAACACTAGTCAGGAGTGCTGTGGGCGTGTCAAACATCCTCCTTACCAAGCACAGCAGGCAAGTCGAAAAGAAACTGCTGTACCTCTCTCGAAGAATAAGTCTATTTAAAAACAAAAAATTGACAACAAATCACACAGGCTAAATAGTCAGTGTGCTAATCTTTCTAATAATGAAACAAAAGTGACTTGCACTATAGTCCGTCGGCCTGAATACAGGTGTACAGAAGATGAGGCAGACATGTGTTTTTTAGTTGGACCCCAAAACAGGAAATCCCTAAAATGCGCTTGGTGCAAACAGTTCCTGCTTAACATTAACTGGGTTGACATCCTGATTATCATAAATATTGTTTCATTGGCTCTCAAACCTTTAACCGAAAGATCCTTCCTCACTCCAACAAAATCCTTCATCATACATAATCTCAAAATCCATCGCCATAGGGTCAACCCAACACCCAGACTGTTGGACACTGATTAGTGGTAAGGCTGATCCCATATCAAGTATTATCAGGACTAGTGCAGACCTCAGTTCAACAGAACCAAACAAAACATGCTGTTTGATTTTGATGAGTTGGGGTGGTTATGGTGCAGTCCTCAGTCCAACAAAATCAAACAAAACATGCAGTTTGGATTTTGATTAGTTGGGGTGGTTAGGGTTCGATCCTCATTCCAACAGAATCATACTAAACATGCTGTCGGATTTTGATGAGTTGGGGTGGTTAGGGTTCAGTCCTCAGTCCAACAGAATCATACTAAACATGCTGTGGGATTTTGATGAGTTGGGGTGGTTAGGGTTCAGTCCTCAGTCCAACAGAATCATACTAAACATGCTGTGGGATTTTGATGAGTTGGGGTGGTTAGGGTTCAGTCCTCAGTCCAACAGAATCTATCAAACTATGCAGTTGGGTTTTGAAGGGCTGGGGTTGTCATAGTTCAAAACAAGGGTTCCAACAGACACACATGGCCCACCTTTCACCCTAAACTATCAAACAATAGTTTAACCTCAAAACTGATCAAATTTATTGATTTTTTTTTCTTCAATTTCTGTAGGGAAGTACCTGGTGTTTTTCTTCTACCCACTGGACTTGTAAGTATACATTGAGTTATATGTTAAAGCTATACACAAAGGCCATGCAAACTGTGATATCTTCAAGCAAACTTGAATCCTCAATTCTGATTGGTAGACCCATAGCAACAAGGAGTGTGACACAAACTTTAATCGCACGGCCCTTATCACACCCTGCGTTTGCACTGTTCCAACTTGGAACATATTGCGCTATTTTAAGCTAAGTTTACGTAAAACGTGCAGCTGTTCCAACACACAGTCATGCATTCATCTGCGCGTCAAGGTTGCTTGAAGATAAATTTTTTATCACCTACATGCTCGTGGAATACGGAAATTATAGCCCGCCTGCGTCCCATATCCAACTCGGCCTTTGGCCTCCTTGGATATGGAACGCAGAAGCATTACATTTATCCATATTTCACTCACACTTGTGTGATAATAATATCACAGTAATATCACATTGTTAACAAAGCAAATTTTGTGAAGGAAATGTAATAAAATTACACAAAATAGGTTGGCTGACCTAGTTTAAATGGGTGTGTAAATTTCACTAGCGTGAAAAATTAACAGCAACAAAAATGGTAAAGACACCTGATATTTCCTGAGATAATTGACCTACATACATCTAAACATTTGTTTCATTGAAAGCAGTGCACTATTTAAACTGAAAAGTGTGGTAAAGAACATACTTCCAGAGTGTAATGATTTCTTTACAAATCATTAACCCTCGTACTGTCTGAACATTCACATTGGTTTGGAGTTGTGTGTAGGTTAGCTATGCCAGTCTGCAATAATGTGGTGAATGTACACAGTACAAACATTTTTATAAACACAGTTCTGTCCACATAAATTTTAGTGCCATCATTCACAACTCGTACATTTGAATAGTTTCAAATGGTTTATCGACTCACTAGCAAAAAATCAGGGAAATTTTACAAAGCACTAAGACTCATCTTTAAGGCGAATTTTCAATATTACCTGAATTTTCAATGTTGCCATAGTGATTTGTATTAGCAGTTAAGATCGATACACTGTTAAGATCAATTATAGCTCTTTGTGAAAATAGGCCCGCTGTTAAAAACCTTCAAAAATACACTGCATCATAGAGAAAGGACTTGCATGTGCAAAAAAGCTTGTTCCATCCAAACCTCAGTTTCCTTGAAAACGGAAAACTAAATTGCATGGACCATAATACTGTATTTAAATTTGTAAAGGTTTGTGTGTGTGTGTGTACATGGGCAAGCGCTACATACGCAGTGTGGACTTGAGAACAAAAGAGGTCCACACAATGTAGGGATCTGAAGCACTATGTGGACTTACACACGTCCACACAACGTTATTTGCAGTGTTGAGGAATAGGATTTTCCTTAAGTGTACAGAACAAAGGAATGTCCACACAACGACTGCAAAACAAGACTGTGTGTGTATGTGTGTGTACATGTGAACGAACCCCTTGACACTTGCTGGTTTGATAGACACACTTAAAACATTAATTGAAAACCATTTTGGATGTTGCTGAAAAAGCCTCAACATTGAGAGAACAAAGAGACGTCAGTTTACCATGTCAACCATCTGTTTTGTTAAGAGCTGGTTTTAATGCTGGTGTGTGGTGGTAAACTACATGTACATGTACATGTAGTCAGCCATTTGATATGGTTAATGCCAAATTGAGAGCTAGCATTGGTGATCGTACTGATGGTGGATCAGGCTGGCTCAGTGGTTTCTTTCCTTGCCTTTCTTGTCGACTTGGCTTGAATCCCACGTTCAGACCAGAGCCTTGCTAATGGATTGGGTTTTCAGTCCCTACCTGATTGGGGTTAGGGTTGTCCTCCCACATCTAAAACTGAACACTTCTGCTTGTTTCCAATTCATCCTGTTATTGATGCTCATTGTGCTGTTGGATTGGACATGTAATGAAATAAATGTACACTGTGAAGAAATTATACACTTTTTATTTTGATACACAGCCTGCAGTGACCAGAAAATTGACAGCGTTCTTTTAAAGCCTGGCAGTATTTCAATTTGCCGTTTACTGAGAAAAAAACATTGTGTTATTGTAACTAGATATCTCATTAAGCTGACAGCATTGAAGCTGTAGTGAGACACAGCTCAGAAAGCAATGGGTTCCTGTAAACCACCGCTACCCATAATGACCATGTTGGCCTTGTGAATTTTACATCTTGGACAGCCAATTATTGGAGACCATTGCCAGTTATTATTGAGATAATTCAGAAAACAATCCTCCATTTCAGCTCTGTGTTCAATGAGCCTAAAAATCATGCAAAATTCTCAATTATTAAAGAGTTATTTCCCATGATGAAAATATGACACGTATTGGCTGAGACTATTTTATCACTATAAATAAAAAAAAATTAATATTAAAGATTGATTTGACATTGACGTATGTATTTAATATCTGCTTGAAAAATTGTGTATGCATGATCACATTATCAAGCAATCTAACATACATCATGTCAAATATAATAAAAGAACTTTCTGTTATTTAATCATCCCGCCCTCCTGTAAAAGGCTTATAATTTGTTCCCTGGAGGCAGCAGTATATTCCTCTTGCTAATTTGCAGTATTTTTGACAGCATGAGGGCATGTCGGGTTCAAATTTACGTGATGCAAAACAAGTAAAACAGACTGTTCCTTTCATTGTTTATATTATTATTTATTTGACCGTTGATACAAGAGAACAGCATTGACGCAGTCAACATACTATAAAAGTGTAATTGTGATGCAAGGAAATTTCAGTGTTGTAATGAAAAGAGCCTCAAATCTGAAATACATTAAGCTATAAATCTCCATTATTAATGCAAGTTGATGAATGTTTTCCTAGCAAAATTAATATTTTTGTAGAACAAATAGTGTTTGGAAGATAACTTTTTTATTGACACAATCAAAATATCCTAAACCAATTTTTGAAATTCAAATTATTTTTTCAAATTAATTGGTTACCAGTTACCCTACAATCGGTTGTGATTTAGCATTGTATACTGAGTGATTTATCGAGACCTGCAGGAATTCATTCAAACTGTAATGATAACCTTGGAGTAATGAACCCTAAAAAATTCATTCCGATACATGACTGGTACTTTTTATGTCACGTATACTACATGTACAATGTATAATACGTGTATCGTACGTATTGAAGCATCATGCGTGTAATTGTTTAAGTTGTGTCGCTTGATGGATCTTCTGATATGGAATATTAGCAAGCGTATCTAAGGACTTGGGTTTTCAGTCGCTGAGTTGTACATCAAGGTCAGATGAAGTCCATTTCATCAGACCTTAATTAATGGCTGCAGAAGCTGAGGCAGAGATTAGATCAACTCTGAGCTCCGTCAGCCGTGTGAAACGAGCATCATGTTGTATCAAGAAAACTGCCTCTGTTCACTCAAAGATGAGGAATGTACACATGTGTGGCACTTAACTAAACCACAGCAGGGTTGTCCCCAGGTTATTCCTAAGCTGTCCGGTATTCTGAACCCAAATTTGGGAAGTTTGTTTTAAGCATACTGAATTGAAACAAGGAACCCTGAGTGCTTTTCACTTGGTGTTTACCTGGTGGTTTTAAAAGCTCTACTGTGCAATCTGAGGCATTCTAAATGGTTTTATCTTTATGATTTCAACCCAAAGTTATTTATGTTTCGATCTGAATTCAAACTGAAGTGGCTTTTTGTTTGCGTATCAGCCGGCTACGCTAGCTTGTGTCTGGGGAGACATAGCTTTAGATCTGGCTTAAGCTTTGGCTATGGCTCTGTTAGTAATTTTGAAACAAAGTGCACTGTTTGTTCAGGGCTTTGAACAGGCAGGGAGGCTAGAAACAACAACCCAGAAGCCGCAGTTTGGGAAAGGGCTTCTAAATGATGTTGAAGTTGGTACAACAGGCTAGGGATGACAGAGAGAGTGAGAGACTGAGGTTTCTTTAGGTCTTTGTTTCCTTTACACATTAAAGGAGTACATTGCCTTTGTATTGAGCACTTTGTGCTCTAAAAAGCATTTGTTATGAAATTAATATGGTTGGAAAGATGCTTTGAATGTAGAATGTAAGGATTCACACAAGTTTTGGACTGTGTTTCATTCAAGAAGTATAAGGAAAACACAAATTCAAGGGCTATTTTAATTTGTGTGAATCATTTTATAACTATTAATCATTACAGGCCAAAGTGCCCAATCTGAAGGCACTGTGTCCCTTTCAAGCAATGCATTTTAACCTGAGATTCTCGTAAATGTTTGGACTCAACTCTTCTGCAGTGTCTTGGTGAAATGAAGGATGTTGACACTGAAATGAGGGAGGTAGACTATTCTCCTGCGGGAATGGCAAACACTGTTATGAAGAACATTTTGTCAAAGACTTTGGGATCTAATTAATGATGTATCTTCGTATGTTGGTTTTATGGAGAGTAAAGACTCAGCACCTTTTGGGGTTTTTACGATGGTAGTAATTTTGTACCGTACACACAGATTTGATTGGTGGACATGCATCACATGTCATCGTTTATTTTGCCATGTATACTGCCGTGATGCTAAAAATTGTAATATATGAGTCCAATATATCGATTATTATAGGACGTTTTGGATGTTTCACAGCGTCGTTTAAAAAATGATCGTTCCCCGCCCGTTTGTCCGCATGAGGGAAGTTTGGTCACGGCAGACAAGGCCGATGTCTACATACATGAAGTCGATCATCCACATTGTTCATGTTGTTTAAAAGGTTTTTTTTTTCTAACGCATTTTGTTCGTGCATTGTCATGTGAAATTTAGCTTTTCCTTTTTATTGTCTTCGCTTCATGAAATAGAACTATCCGGATTTCACGTTGTGATTATATTCTGCAACTATAAGATCAATTCACTTCCAAGTTAAAATATAACTGTGGATAGTTAACAGACTTGAGATGGATTTATCAGTGTGTCTTGTGTCCACTACATGGATCCAAGTGGTCTGGCACTGGACTCAAGTTCTGTTGTCAGATTGTGGGTTTGTTTCCCTGTCATAGCAGGCCATGTAGGTTTCATTGAGCAGTACACGGAACCAAGATACATGTGCATAGATCTAGATAAGTGGTTAAATTAAAAAACAAACTGTGCTTCCGCAGAAAGTTCCCTGAAAATAAACTCAATCTTTCCACTATCTGATGAACAATATTGAAAAATCTCCCAGTAGAAATGTATTACCTGAATATTGAATATAATCTAAATACTGTACCTCCCTGATTGTTGGATAAAATCTCCCTGATTGCAAGATGCAAATGTTAGCAGCTTTGTCAAAGGCTCAGTTGTAGCAACTTTACAATACTTGGACCTCCTGATACCTTTACATGTATACAGGACGTAGAGTGATATGTCCCATGTCTTATTTGAATGCACATAAAAGAACCCAGCACACTACTACACTTGTCATTACTGCTGCTTTTACCATTATTAGACAGGGATGTGATTTCTCCGTTTTTAACCGGAATTCCGGGGGTTTTTTCCCCTCAAAAAAAGAAATTCCGGGTTTTTTTTATTATTATTATTATTATTTTTTTTTTTAAAGATCAAAATCATTAAAAGAATGAAGATAAAACCATATAATAACGCCCAGGTTGCAGAGTAGGGCTTTTAAAACCAAAGATAAATGTTAATATTGGGCTTCATGCTCGCAAGTTTTCGAGCTCGCATGCTTACGCTCTTTGCGCTCAGAGTTCAGGTTTTTTTCTCAACAGCCTATCACATCCCTGTATTAGAGGAGGTGTTTCCCCTGTGTGTCTGGCAGAGTTGGCTGTAGAGATTGCATTACATCACTTTGTATCGTTTTAATACAAAGCAATATATAATTTGGGGTCATCATTCAAACATAGCTCTATACTCCTAAACCATTAAACCTGTCATAATAAAATGTGTGGAGATTTATTTCTTCCCTTTCATTAGATTTATTTTATTAGAAGATATTGATTCATTGATTGACACACTTCCTATCAAGGCAAATATAGGCTAGGGCTTTTTTTACAGTATTGGGTGAAGATTGAATGATTTCTTTCTCTTGGTGAGTCTGAACAATGGTTTTGACTCTAATCATTACTTGCCTCTGATGTATCCCAATCAGATTCTCGATTTGATATTCATGATGATCTTTTAGCCTTCAATAAAAATGATGACAGATTTGTATACCGTGCATGGTAGCTCAAAACACATGTCCTGAAAACTGAAAACTGTGGTACCTACAGTTGAATTTGTAGTTTCATTTAGCCGTACTATTATATTTTGGGAGCATTTCCACAAATAAATTTGTACTCTAATTGGTTATTATTTAAATATTATTTGTGGGTGTGTGATAAATGTTATAAATGTTTTCTAATGTTATGGCAAGCTAAAGTTACAAAGGGATCATGTTTATTCATTTACAAGATTAAATATTTCAGCGTAATTCAAGGATACAAACTGACTTACACCTGCTGTTTGGGTTTGTGTGCTTTTGCTTTGTATCTCAAGCCATATTGATTGTCAAATTTGATCTTCTTCTGATTGATAGTGTGATGACTACATGACCCTGAATTGCCCCAGCCAGCCAAATGAGTTTCCGTCATGCCAGAGTCAAGGGGGACATTTCTTTTTATTTGGTTTGTTCCTGCGACTTCTGCAAAATAACTGAATTTAAATTGTTAAATTGGACAGCGCTGTACCATCCTGAAAATGAGCAAAACAATTCTTTATTGATGAGACTTGTTAACCTTTGACCTCAGCACAATTTAGTATTATGCCTTGATGTTAATTTTGATTGAGCACAGGGGGGGGGGGGGACAGTGGTACATACATAGGCTTTGAGTTAAAGATTTGAAAAAGATACGGTCATTTTTAAAGGAAATAATTCAAGAGGCATAAAAGCTGAGCCCATACACTAGAAGTCCTTGATGTTTACTGATTGGTTCATTGTACAATTGCTGCCACTCATTTGAATGGTATAAAATACACATCAATGCAGTACAGTGGCGTAACTAGACGTATTTATTTAGGGCGGGGGGGGGGGGGGGGCAAGCAGGGGCCAAGACATAGTTTTTTATTTATTTATATACTTTGGGGGGGGGGTGGGGGGGGGCTACAGGAGGGCAAGGGTTGTGACCCTTCCCCCCTCTGGTTACGCCATTGCATAGATGGTATTTCAGACCTGATACATTACAGAGGCAATTGCCTCCAGTCCATGCTCCTGTTCATTGCCTTGGTGCCCCTTGCAACGGCCTGGTTTCATGCCTGATACTTCCTGGAGGCAATGAATGCAACTGCATCAATGCCCCCTGGTTGTTGCCTCGGTGCCCCTTGAAATGGCCCAGTAGAAATGTAAATTTCCTTCACAGTGCTATTCTTTTTGATGGGAAACTGCCTTACCCTCACAAGAATGAATGATCCTGTGTGGTATTTTGGAACAGTACATGTTATGTATGGTATGTGTTTACATATTTCTTTCCTCTAGTTTCATGATAACCCGCACCATCCAGCTAGAGCACCATCCAGCTAGAGCACCATCCAGCTAGAGCACCATCCAGCTAGAGCACCATCCAGCTAGCCTGTCTACAGTTCATCCCATGAATCATATTTCCAAAATGTGTCATGTTTTCCAAACATGCCTGCCCTTATTATTTTGATCTGGCCAATGGAAATAAGAAACGGAGTGTTGAGAGGACATTTTCCCATACATTGTAGTTATTCAGACAATCTGAGTAATTTAGTCATTAGAATGGGATAAGGTGTGGACACTTGCACCTGTTATTCATTCGATAGACTGTGTAAGTCTTGCGCATATTTGAATATTAAACCCAGTAAAGATCTGTTAAGAATACGTGTGAAACGCCCATAGTATATGAATAAATTTGTAATAAAATTGTATCATGAAATTGAGCCCTGTCGTTGGTTTCACTAAACTTTACGCAACTGCATAACGCCACTTGCGCAACATTTATTGCTTACAGTGTGTAAGTTGTGTACTGAACACAAGAATTCTTTCACAAGTGGACTTCATTGTATGCCATGTATGCAGATGTGTAAAGTTTGGTGAAACCGGCTGCAGGGCCCAATTTCATAGAGCTGCTTAAGCGGAAAATGTTGCTTAGTAATTTCTTACATTAAAAGCAAGAATTAGCAGGAAACCAGTCACATAAATGTGGAGTGACATTTTAACTGGTAACCTTGTTTTGTGCTGAGCTACTTTGCTTAAGCAGCTCTATGAAATTGGGCCCAGGTGTTTTAACCACTTAAAAGTTATGGCACATGTCTCTACACATGCACAAATTTAGAAGTCCAATTGTAAGAAGGAAATAAAACCAAGAAAGACCAGAGAACAACCAGTGGAGGATGCTGTCCCAATCCCTAGTGCTGCATCTTATAATGCTAGCATGAGCAGAATTAATGAAATTGGTGTGGGTCGTGTCTTAACGAAAATAACATCAACAATACCGCAGCTGTGTAAACCTAATCTAATAGCAAGCCTGTGTACTGATTGCTAAACTCCATTAAAATAAACCGAGGATGGGACAAGTATAATAAAGTTAAATGGATCACATCGGCTGCCATCTTGATGTATAGTGATTACATTACAACATGTATTATAAACAGCGCATTATATTATCAATTATTTGTACATGAGAAATATGCCTAAATATGAAATACGTGCATTCAGATCAAATCTCTCTCCATGTTGATGGATCAGGTTGTCTGGAAGGCCATAATCCAAATTGGTCTCTACAGCTACATGTGTATATGGCTATGATTGTTGCTAAGGGTGTTGCTAAGGATGACCTATACTTCAACACATGATGACGTTGACATCTAGCCGTAGCTGTAGCTGTAGCCGTTAATTTAGACACGGCCTAAATCTGTTTGGATTTGATGTTGTTTTTATTTTGTTGTGGTTTTGTGGCCTTTTTTCCCCCTGGAGCTGGCTTCTTCTTTGGGGGGGGGGGGGGGGGGTGGTATTTGTTGTTTTATTTGTAATGTTTGTCTATGGTCATTATAGAAGTAGTAAGGGGGGATTGATGTTTGTTTGTTTGTGTGATTTGGTTCACTTTGTTGCAATTCCCAGGCTTCTGTTTGTTTTTGATTTATTTAATAAATATTTGTCTTTGTACAAAAGCCTGATTCAGTGAGTAAATAAATCAATAAACATTGTGAATTTATAGATTTTTATCCAAACAGATGGTCAATGTGTACTAACTCGTGATTAGTTAAGAAACCAGACACCCTAATAATGTCCTGACGAGAGTATCAGTTGTCACACTCGCATAATTAGGAAGTATCCAGGATGCAGTCAAATGCAGGGCTTCAATATGCCATATGATAAGAGACCAAAGTAGGGTTTGCCCGTTAACTTTTCCAGTGACTGGCCAGGAGGACCAGCTAGCTTGTCGTTTCACTAGTCCACTAGTTTTTTCACCAGTCCATTTGAAATGAATAGAGACGCTTTTCAACACTGAACTACATGTAGCCAGCCGGGCCACTTAGAGTTTAACTGGTCCGTTGGTGTTTTACTTTGGCCAGCGGACCACTGTTCAGGGAAAATGCTGCCAAAGACCAAAGAAGCCTTATTACAAAACTTCTCCTTCAGATTGGGCTTAGGCTTCATCTGCTTGGTTGAATCTTTAAATCAAAAAGGGCAGGTTGTCACAATTACTGACATAGCCTAAGCCTGACTCAAAATTATGCTTTTGTACTTGAGGCCATTCCAATTTTATTAATTGGTTTACGGATTTTTAAGGTGCTGAAAAAGGTTGTCAGACCGGGGGGAAACAAAAATAAAATGATGACTACATGTGTCTAAATCCGTTATGATGCGCCTTTGTCTCGCAATACCATGTTAGTTCTAATAAGCCTGTATAATATTGGTTTAAAGTATTTTGCATGTTTTAAATTCCTTTTTATTTCCATAATTAATTATTCTTTTTTGTAATCTCTCTGTGAGATTTATTTATTGTTTTAATTTTAGACACTTAACTTTCTTGACTACCTAACCACCGAAAAAAATTATAAAATGGAGAAAAATGGTTCTGGACTGTAGGCCTATATCACAAACGGAAACTGATTACTGAACTGCTTACCAATACTAATTGCTTACTAAATTAGTCAGAGTTACTGGACCCAACGTTTTGGACATTATCTGGTGTATGTAGGGTCCGAGTGAACACTTCTGTCTTTTCTGATGTGTTTGTTGTACAAATACCCTAAAATTTACAAGATTCACAAACCCAAACAAAACAAAAGAGAGTAACAATAACTGCTCCAAAATCTAACAGAGACCTGTATAAAATACTTTTAACTCAACTGAGGTACACAGGAAATGCAGCTTAATAATATATCAATCCCAGAAATATATCAATTCCCAGAAATGTATCAATCCCAAAAATATATCAATGCCCAGAAATATATCAATTCCCAAAAATATATCAATGCCCAGAAATATATCAATCCCCAGAAATATTTCAATCCCCAGAAATATTTCAATCCCCAGAAATATATCAATCCCAAGAATAAATTATTCCCCAGAAATATATCAATCCCGGAAATATATGATATGATGATATATTTCTGGGGATTGATATATTTCTGGGGATTGGTATTTCTGGGGATTGATATAATTTCTGGGGATTGAGTTATATTTCTGGGGATTTATTTATTTCTGGTCATCTCTTTATTTTTATCTTTTTTGTCCCAATGGCCGCCCATACAGTTCACGATGTTTTTGGGTTTTTTTGCAATCCATTTTCTCAAAAATAATTAATGTTTTATATATATTTTTTTGATAATCTGACCAAATGTTGAATATTTTAGCCGGGCAGGGGGAAAAAAAGGGTATGGATTTACAAAATTTATATTTTTTTCGATTTTTCATCAAAATATGTCGCCGCAATCCGTAAACCAACTAATAAAATTGGAACGGCCTAAGGGCTTAAGTTTTGCCTTATTTTATACAAGACGTGTTCTACAACCAATCATCATGAAGGATATATTCAAATAAGCTGAAAGATAAAGGCGAACGGCATGTTTTGGATGGATCCATATCAAGCTACCATACATTGAGTGTTTGCGTTTGTGGGGGGGGGGGTAGTATTTGCGCATTGACTATGTGGAGTTTTGTGAACAAAATCAACCAAAAATCCAATTGCCGTGGCCTCCGTGTAATTTCCAGGTTTGCCTCAGGTGTCCTTGATGACAAACATCTGTGTATCGGTAAAGAACTAATGAATATAGTAAATTTCCTCTATGTTTTTTTTTTTTTTTTTTTTAAATTGATGTTATTTATTTCTTTATTTGTTTATAGCACATTTGTTTGTCCAACGGAGTTGATTGCCTTCAGTGATCGAGTGAAGGAGTTTAAGGACATCAACTGTGAAATCTTGGCTTGCTCCTGTGATTCACACTTCAGTCATTTAGCATGGTGAGCCCTCTTTCTATCTATGATTTATCATTTTTGTCTTTATTAATGATGAATATCAAGCTATAAACCTCAAAAGAGAATGCCAACATAGGGCTAGATGGCCCAGTTGGTAGAGCCCCTGCATGTTAATTCAGAGGTCGCAGGTTCAAATCCCGCTCTAGTCATTTTGTTTTTGTTCGACCAAGAATTATTTGTTATGAAATAATGGACTTTTATAATTCTCCAGTAACCACTAATGTTGATGCTCGTAATGCATGAGCATTATTACTCTAATTTATACTTGGCCATTTATTATACAGCCTGTGCTGCAAAGTATGTAGTGCATCAAGCTAATCAATACAAGAACCATCTCTGCCCTCACATGTACCCTTTAACTCCCGGGTAAAGAGAAGCAATTACTGAAGAGTCTTGCTCTAGGACATTCACTTTTATCACCTGGATTCGATCAGACACCGCGATGACGCTTGGCCATATCACGCCACATTTATTTATTTACATGATTTTGTATACAGTTGTATGCTTCCATCATTTCATCCTTGCTTTACCCTAGGATGGCAGTGTGTTGACAACAATGTTTATTTGCTGAATGTGCTTGTGCTGTCCAATTAACTTTTCGTATCCCCTGCCATTGTTAATTGCATTTATAGGACAGAAAAACCACGCAAAAAGGGTGGTATTGGAAAGATGGCCATGCCTCTTCTTGCAGACAAGAACTGCCAGATCGCTAGGGACTACGGTGTCCTCATTGAGGAAGATGGTGTTTCCTTCCGGTAAGACAAAGACAGAAAGCTCAGGGCCCAATTTCATAGATTACAAGATTACCAACCAAATTTCCATGAGTTGCATATTGCTTGTTACTGGTAGTCAGCTGTTGTTTTCTTATCCTGAAAATCACGTGGAAATTTGGTTGGTAATCCTGTTTTTATCAAGGAAGAAATTTCATGCTAAGCAAATTTTTTTGCTTAGCAGCTCTATGAAATTGGGCCCAGTACAGGAATAGGCCCTTTTATGAATCCTGAATGATTACAAACTTGGGGTGGGGGATCTTAGGTCATGAATATTTCATTGTCCAAAAGAAACAGTAATTTGTTCTCTAAATGATTTTGTAGTTTTAAATGTTAAAGATGCTAGGTCAGATTTTCGAAAAAAAATTGACCGGAAAATTCAGATTTGAATTTTAAATAGTTTTTTTTTTATAGATTTGTGAAAGTTAAAAGTTTTTTCAAGAAAAACTCTGCCAATTACAAGTGATAATTATTTAAAAGCTAAAAATAAACTATTGTTGGAAACCCGACATTATCTCACCTGTGTCTGCCATGTACAAGCAATTGTTACATGTATTTAGTGATTTGCACATGCCATATATGCAAAAGTAGTTGTATATTTCCTTGTTTTGAAACGGCCATTATCTGTCAAAGTTGTTCAGAGAAAAGCCACAACAACAACAGCAACAATTTCAGGGATAATATAATCAGGCCATGCAACTTAAAGGGTTGTTGTTTAAAATGGTAAATCTCACTGCATTAATTCAAGAGAATTAATACGCAAACTTGGAATATAAGATTGTTGTTGTCAACGTAACATGAGAATCCATGGAACAGCTAAGTGTTCTTGGTTTAGTTTCTTCCTTTTTTCTTCTTTCATGTGATGTTTTTGTTTAGATACAGACATTGATCACCCTGAGCACTGTGTTCATTACATGTTTTTATCTCAACGATACCTGGCCTTCCTGATACAGAGGTTGCTATAGATACGAAGACTTACCCCAAACCATCTTATTGAGAATTGAAAAAATTGAGCACTCACGACCAAGGAAGTCTTGTAACAGATGGTATTAAACTTTAAGTAGCAAATGGTTTATTAGTTGGTAGTCTGATGGAGGAATGAGGAGTGTACCAAGCAGAGATGATGAATTTGTTCAGTAAAAGAGATGGAATTTCAAGGGAAAGATTGATGACAAGTGATGAATTTGTCTTTGATTACAGCGGTCTTTTCATCATTGATGACAAGGGAAACTTGCGCCAGATCACCATCAATGATCTCCCTGTAGGTCGCTCTGTGGACGAGACTTTAAGACTTGTTCAGGCTTTCCAGTTCACGGATAAACACGGAGAAGGTAACTGTCAAACAAAAATACGTTTTTCTCCTTCTAGTCTGAAACCCTGGACACTTTTTATTAGTGTGCAGTGATCTTCTTTTTAAGCAATAAGAATTATTTGGTGGATGTATTAACTGTATCGAAATAAAGGTTATTATTATATTTTTGACCCTACACCAATGTGTGACAAGCACTGTGTAATCGATGTTTACCGGTTCCTGCGGGGGAAATAGAAACATAAGCATACATTATTCTAGTAGGATTATTCCAATGAATGATATTAATCATTGTAAATCTTCAAACAAAAGTGTTTTTTTAGGAAAACTCTACACTTTTTTTCTTTGTTCTTATTATTTTTGTATGCAAGTTTGTCCCCAAAAGAGGTTAAAAGCCACTCTTGGTAAGGGGCTACAAGAAGAAAATATATAAGATGAAAATAACAAAGGGGAGCTGAAGGTAGGAACTCGTATTCCTCTCAAAATAGTCTAGATTGTAGGATGGAGGGAAACATGCACCAGGCAAGGAGTTCCAAAGAGATGCAGTGCGTGGAATAAAGCTGTTGGAATGGCTCTTTGTTCTACATCTCAGCAAAAGCAAGAGTGTATGGGTGAGAAGAAGCAGAAAGCCTGGTTTCCGCTCAAACACCCTGACATGCTGGGATGCCTTTGTTGGGTTGTGATGTAACTGTCCAATTGCTAAGCTACTAGACTCTGGTCAGTTGTCAAGTGGGTATTTCAAACCCTAGTAGGCTAGTGGGCATATCCAAGTCTTCTCAGTAAACTACATACACTGTACATGTATTAGAACTTTAAAAGCCTAGGATTGATTGCTTTTACAAATTATTCTACATATGATTTGGATTGATCATGTTGCTTTTTTTTTCCCACTTCAGTTTGTCCGGCAGGCTGGCGCCCTGGCGGCGACACCATCAAGCCAGATGTCCAAAAAAGTAAAGACTACTTTAGCAAACAGTAACCATAGCAACAAGACCGCGATGGAAAACAGCACTGACTCAATATGTTCATGTGTAACATGTCTGGTATTGAACGGCGGTAACAATTTGAGTAATGGAAATAGTTTTACATATATAGCTTTACACATGTGACACTGTGTGTTGTAGAAAATCCTTTTTCTTCTTTTTATTTGTCCTGGGAATGCACTGAGAGTTGAGAAGTGCACATGTTAGTCTGCACCATGCAGCTATTTCATGTGTGGTTTTGTAGGCGATCTGTAGGGGAGGTTTTGGCTGTGGCTGTTTCATGTATAATATATTGGATTTCGTGTGGGTTAGCAGTGGTGGTTACATGAAACGTTTGTAGGGTTTTCTAACAAAGTTGCCCTTTCACAATGGTTTGAAAGGCTGTGTCTGAATTGGCCAGCTACGGCTGAATCCTTGCATCATCATGTGTTTAAATGTAGATTGTCTACACCCTTAGTAACAGTTGTAGCCGTAGCAGTAGCTGTAGCTTACCAAGTAAGTGATGCACTATGAGGCTATTTAATGTATTATTTTGTATAACTTTCTCACTCAGTACTCTTAACTATTTATCAGTACACCCAATGCAGCATTTGGAATTCAGTATTGCAATTATGAATTTGTTTCTTGGCAAGTTATTGTCAGTAAATAGGTAACTTTCCAGTTAATAACTTTCCAGTTGACCTACTAGGCATGCCAGGAGACTTGTGACATCTCTAGGTGAACTGTGGCTTCAGGAACTGTGCACATGCTCAGAACTATGCAAATAATGGAAGAGTACTTGATGTATCTGCTGCCACATTGCGTCCCAAAGTCTCCCACGGCGGTAAACTCGATTATATTTGACCAATCACAGGCCTGATTTCTTATCCAAAAGTCACTAACAAAGTTTGACTGTTGTCCTTGTGTGTACATGTGGTATGTATGATTTGGGCATGCAGGTTACTAAGGTAAAAGTGCTTGTTAACATGCATACATTATATTAGGAACCACTCTTGGCTATAACAGCTTGCGCAGGAACTTAGAGTAATGACCATAAATGGCTAAACAGCGCCCTAAAACTGCTCTGCTCCAAGGAGGTAAAGGATGTGTTTTATTCCCACCCTAGTCAGCTCAGCGCTGGGAAGCACTATGTTTATTCCTTCATTTTCCTTGCAGCTGTGTCACAAAGTAACTACATGTATATACACTGGATCAATCAAAAAGTTCTTGGCACAAATTGGTCCAAGCAGGGCCCAGTTTCATGGCTCTGCTAAACGCTGAACTCTGTGCTTGCTATCCCCATTCTTTGCTTACATGGCAAGCACTGAATTTCTGCGCTAGCTTTGTAAGCGAAGAATGCCTAGTAACGTGGCAAGGGCACAAGCAAAACTTACCTGCTAACCTTTGAAATACGATTGACGTAAGCAAGAATTCCTTTTTTTTGGTAAGCCTTGATATGCTGCATTCATAAGGCAAAACAATAACTGCATAATGGTTGACTCACAAAAATAGATATTAACTGTTGTATTTATTTGTTAGTTGTACACGTATCTGTTAAAATATGAGATCTTGTATTGTACCCGTACACACCACAAAGATATTCAAGTTGTGTTAACCAACAAGGCGGTCATGTCATTACGTTAAAATAACAAACTTATGTCATCATGGGGAAATGTGACCCTAAAACTTGATTCTAAGTCATTAGGGTAAATTGTACTGTTTCATAGTAGAGATTTGCATGTTCTTGTTTTTTGAAGTATTTTTGTCAGCTAGCTTGTGTGCCAGTATAGAGTGTCTCATGGGTGTACATTTATAACTAGTGTTTTACAATTATACAATTTCGTCCAAAGTTCCATCCAAATTGCTGCTGTCAGTAATGGTCCTTTATCTCCACCCGTCTTATATTCACATTGTGTGACATATTTTAACTTAAGAAGAGTTCTGTATTTTTACCTTGTCCAATTCTTATTTATGGGATCAAGTGCAGCTGCTGAACACTTAACATAATAACTTTTACTTGTACATGAGGCACTACCTGTACAATGGTTAAATCAGGGCTTGGTGCTGTGATTTGGAAGAGGCCAATCAATGACTTTAAATAATTTCACAGGTTAGCAAGGATTATTTTCATTGTGTGCATACATCATTGAATTAAATGTTAAATCGGAGGTGAAGAATAGTATTTGGTTTTACAAAAACACTGATGTGTGGAAAGCACTGTGTACAGTACTTTCCCGAGTCCTGTGAACAAAATCCACAGGCAAATTACTGGGATGGGATTCGAACCCACAACCTTTGCCAATTCTACAACAGATGTCTTACCAACAAGACCATCGAGCTTTATCATTGAAATAGAATACTATGTATGTAGTTATGTGTGCCTGTATGCTTAGCGGCAATAACACTCCACATTAATGATCTCACTTTCGCTCAAAATGACCGGCTGTCAGACAAACATTCCACCTCGTATGCCATGCCTGCATCAATGACGCCCAAACTGCACTAGTAGTATAGTCACTCCGATGCACGTTATCATAAAACTTGGACATGTACGTGCGCAAATGTTAGTAAAATTTGACACATTTATCTGAGATCTGGGTACTTGGCTTCTATTTTTAGCATAAGGGTGGAGTGCTATTTCTGCATTGCCTTTTGGCCGTGTGGAAAATTTCAACTTTTTCCACATAGTATTAAAACTGGACCTCCAACGCTCACATAGAGGGCCTGCACAGCAGTCACAGACAGTTGAGCTAAGCGTTCTCCATGTCCTATGGCTTGCATATATGTACTTCAATGCATTTTTCATTCACGCAGATTGTGCAGAAATTTGATAGTAACCCAGTGAGCAAACTGTGGTGATTAGAGGCATAAGGCCCTCGTAAACAGCACTATGGAATTGGGCAATTAATACTTGAAAATAATGAACGAACCCAAAAGAAGGGTTTCTGCTGAAAATGTAAACAATCTTAATAACTTTGATTTGTTGCCTAATTTTCCATTCTAATTGCTAACAATTGTTTGCTATCTTATTTTCTAAGACGTATCCATCCAAAGTGTTACACAAATTTTGATATTTTCAAAAGTTTGGAAATAAGCCAAAGATGAGGTTGTTGAGTTAGCACATGGTTAGTTTTGTGTGGTTAGAAAGGTGTTAATATCATAAACAAGATTGTGTGTGTCCAAAAAGATTGGGCCTTTTGGCCAATAAACTTTTGGAGTTTGGTACCAGTAGTATTTGACTGTGCGTGCTGTTAATTTTACATGTGAAGGTAGTAAAAACAGACAGCCGTGTCTGTCATGTTCCTTATGTTTGATGACTTTAATTAATACCTAAAAAGACTGTCAGTAAAATTGGATCAGACTATACTCTCTGCTTTAGTTTGGTTTCATTGATTTAAATTGATCTCAACAAGGGGGTGTGTGCATGCATCATGTTTTGCATAAATTTAGATAAGGGAGTAACGTTATGGGTCAGATCGCCTTTGAATTATGTGACCTTTGACATCACTCCTCACCAAATTTATGCAAAATAAGAATTGCATGCATACTGTCAGGAAGATTTCAACAGAGGGCGGTTCAGATGTAAACAATGGGCATTGATGGTCTATACAACTGAAGTATTTCGTGTTGAAAATCAATTACAACCACGAGCGCTGTATCTCAAAAATACCTCAGTTGACCCTTGCACAATGGCAGTGCACTTACACGCACCTATCCTGTCCCCCATTTTGGAAGTCAAAATGTACACAAAAGAATTGGTGGAAATGGTAGATGCGCATTGTGCGAAGGAGCGTTCCGCAAATATAGTTGTTTTTACTTATATATATCTTTGTATAGTTTTGAAGGCCTCTTGTAGTGCAAGAGGGCAAACTTCAACTGCAAGGTTTCTTCCTCAGAGGTTTTACTCCTAGAAATACAAAATTTGTTAAGAATTTATGTTATTAGAAGTGCAAAGGCAGTCCACGGTGATTTTTTCTCTACTAATATTTAGGAAGGTTTATGAAAATTTACATCGGCCTTACATTATTTTATGTCTTCTTGAAGAAACGAGACCATTTATAAAACTGATCACTACAGTAACAAACCACTTCCAGACTCTGTTCTAACTGTACACATGCGTTTGTTTGCTTTTTATCACAAAATTTATTCTTTTCAAAATCAAACATCTGTCTTTTGAGATTTACTCAAAAAATATATATATATATTGAAAGTGATGAAGTAATATAAAATTTCAACTGAAAGAATGAAAGGCAAGTATGATTGTAGGACTCTTCAACCCTGTTCAAGTAAAGAAATAGTTTGTTTTAAAAAGTAGTCCAACTCCCATGCACTTTATATTCGCTGGTACCCTGTAAAGTGCACAATCTTCTACTACAATGTATGGCTAGAACCAAGACACTCCAGCGGTCGCCAGTGCCATGTAATCGGGCACAAGACTGGTGTCAACTTAATGTAGCTGATACAGAACATGATCAAGACAGGGTACACGTAAAATTACCATTTAAAGATATATCTACCTGACGGCTGGTTCCATTGGCCTTTTTGAGGTATGGTGGTTACTACAGGGTGCACTTTTTGGTTTGGGTGTATATAGACAAATTTACCCAAACTTAATAGTGTTGTATCATTGTGGTCACCATATCTCAAAATGGCCTATGCCCTCAATTGCTTGGCAACAGTTTCTGCTGAACATAAATATACGTCTGGAACCAATCACAAGCAACATATTGACCAGACGAATTTACTGTCATTTCAATTCCAAGAAAGTGCTTGATTTTGGCATGAGGTTTCATCATACTTATGTGCAGTACTGTTTGCTATATTTATTGTTCACAAATGCTCAACCTCAGTTGCATACAGTCTCTTCAGTTCCCTTAAATGAAAGATTGTAACATTTCAAGAAAAACACTGAAATAAAGTAATTAACGCTCTTTAATTTAAACCCTTTATGAAAGTTATTGCGCATCATCAAATAACCCCTTGTTTTAGTTTACATAGCTGTACATTTTAACATCTCACGGCAAACAAATCTTTGGCTGTTCTTAAAAAAACACAAAATTCTTAAAACTGTACACAAATAGACATTGTTAAACAACAGAAATCAATATCACAACAGTTGACAAATTGTACATTTTGGCTGCGTTTGTTCGTATGTTTTTACCTGACCCCTGCACAGAGCATTAACTGGGTTTGCTTTTAGAAAACCGGTCCATCATTGAAAAGGAATGAGATGCAACTTTTGTGCTGCCTTCAAAGTCACAAGCTCAATATTAGATTTGTTCACTTCTTATTTATTATATTAAAATATGCAATTCACTCTGAAGTATTAAAGTTTCTCCACATATTTCTCATAATAAAAAATTAACTTCAATAACAATTTTGATAATATGGCATCAGAAAATGATTTTCTCAAAAATTTTCATCCAAACATTCAACAGTTTCTGAAGAATATCCGACTAATTTTCCTTTTATTCATAATGAAGATAAAAAATGAAAGACTTGAATATCACTTTGATTTTTTGGTAACCCATACACCAAGATAATAATAACAATAGTGGCTTCTTATATAGCACTCATATCCGTCACACAGTGACGCTCAAGGTGCTTCAACATTCAGTATTTTCCTGCAAGGTACATGTATGTGGGACTACGTTTGAAGTATGTAATGGCTTACAAGGTGCTGCGGCGCAATATGCTGCCAATCAGACCAGGAACACCGGGGCGATCCCCTTCTCTTTTCGATAAGTGCACTGGGTTCTTTTACGTGCGTTACACAACACACGGGACCAACGGCTTTATGTCCCATCCGAAGGACGAAGCAATCATGGTTGAGTGTCTTGCTTAAGGACACAAGTGTCACGAATGGAACTCGAACCCACACTCTGCTGATCAGAGACACCAGAGCTTGAGTCCGGTGCTCTTTTTCGCTTGGCCACGACATATGAAGATGTTATAAAGCAATGTATAACCTCCGTTTTCCCCAATCCTGCAGAAAAAAATCCACAGGGTACTTGGATGGGATTCGAACCCACAACCCCCTGAATTTTAGAGCAAATGTCTCAACCGGTAGACCGCCGAGCATGCAGTAGATGAGAGGCCAGTTCAAAAGGCATTGATTACCAAAATCAATAGAAAGACTTGAATTTTCAGTATAATCCTTACGTGCCTAAATTTTTGAATACATGTAAAGTAAAAAATACAAATACTCAAATGAAAAACTTTGAGATTTCTCAAATTAGCACCTTTACACTACTCGAATTGAAAGTCTTTTTTTTGGGGGGGGAGGGGTTGATGTCTATCGTAAGCACAGTTGCCACTCAATGCATTTCGATCTTAAATTCCAAAAGTTTTGTTCTAGGTTTGATCACAACTTGTGTCAGTGAGGCACGATCACGTATTTCCATCTCTTTGTTCATTAAGCGCTTTAATTTCGTTTTGCGTTTTCTCCTGCGTTTCAACCAGATCCGATTTGATCTTTGATCTGAGTGCATTAAGTTCCTCTGCCATTGATGATTGGTTGGACTCTGCGCTCAGGGGCCTTCCAGGATTACTTTCATTTTCATTCCTGTTAATCTCTTGGTCATTCTTCTCATCAGAGTCACTCTTTACAGAGTCAATGTCTGTGGGGTCTCTTGGAGTAGACTCAGGGGTACAGTTCGGGACAGAAGGGATCTCCTCGGCAAATGTCACCATCCGGTTGGACTTCTTAGCAGAGGATGACTTTCGCTGAGGTTCAAGAACCTCATTCTCCGAATTCCTTAAGTCTAGACCGTCCACCTGGTTGATGACATATCCCATGTCTACAGGAGTTTCATGAGATATTGGCTGATGTTTTGAGGAGCTTGAGGCAGAGCTTCCAGTCGCCAAGCCTTCTTGTTCATTATTTGACTCGGTGAGATGATTGTCATTAGGGTCCTTGTGGGGAGACTTATCTCCACCTTCCTCAAGTGTAAGATCATTGGCTTCAGCAAGTTCAGAGCTCAAGCTCCCACGGAATGATGAGTAGGAAGCCATGGGGTCCATATCGGAGATGGAATTTAAATCAGACAGACTTGTGTTCATGTCGGCAGTTGGGATGTTTATGAAGTTAGAGGAGGAGTGAGAGACCCTTGAGATGGCTGCGGACATGACCCTCTTGGCCTCTGGGCTGCAACTACATGGTGGATCAGTCATAGTGGTCACATCATCGGGCAGGTGGTTCCCACCACGATCCCCCTCAACATTCATACTGTCTACACTATCAAAACTAGCAATGGATGGGTTCTGGCCGAGGCTTTGTGTGTCATCATGGCTATCAGCGTAAACGTTCCTCTCACTGACACGAGCAATGGCAGCCAGGTTCTCTGCTCTGGAATTGGTCCTGTCCGATCCAGGGAGAATCTGCTGTGATATTTTGATGTATTCATGCTCACCGTCTTGCACACCAGGGTTAATACTTGACACACCTGTCCTAGGCAACTGTCCTGGTTTAGCTAGATTTGGATGAGGGCTGTTGAGATTCCTTGGCGTGGGTGCCTGGTTGAAGGAATATCTGCCCTTACTGTTGCTTGACTGTGCTCGCTGGGACTTCTGGGACCCTGTCCATGGCCGGCCACTGACGATACTTGGGGAGCTGGGTACCGGACTCGTCAAGGGTATAGAGCGTGGCTTGGGGTTGATGCCTTGAGTAGTGAGTCCTATATCGCTGTTAGCGTATGATTGGTGGGGGCTGCTGCGTGGTGTGACTGGCTTCTCCAACACCCCTGATGTGGTTGTATCTTCCGATTCACTCAACATAACCTCCCCAAGCATTGATGACACTACTGAGCCCCTTTTCAGGTCCTCACTGAACCGCAGCGGAGAGGGCGGGGCTTCCTCCTCATGACACTGCTCCACATCCAAACTCCTCTGCAAAATCTCTTCATAGTCCATGGAGTTTAGGGATTCTCGGTCCTCATCGATCTGATCAACGGTGATGACAGTGATGCGATTGCTGAGGCTCTCAGTGCCGTCCACGTTCCTCTTACTCTTGGTGCGGTGACTCAGTCGATATGTCTCCAGCTTGGGACCTCTCTTGGGACGGGCGTCATCTTTAACCAACTTCTCAAACACAACTGGATGTCTCTCAGAGAGGTCCTGTGGACAAACAGACAATGAAATATTCT
The DNA here is from genome assembly GCA_023634235.1 of Pisaster brevispinus. Taxonomy (NCBI): domain Eukaryota; kingdom Metazoa; phylum Echinodermata; class Asteroidea; order Forcipulatida; family Asteriidae; genus Pisaster; species Pisaster brevispinus. The sequence continues at coordinate 1,640,883 of JAMKCF010000029.1, read as the reverse complement.
CATTTTAAGGTTTAATATTTTGATTTGTTGGAGAAGGAATGCAGTAACACCAATAATTTTTATCAATCTGAATTAAGGAAATTCTTACAAAACAAGTTCTTGTAAAAATTTTTTAAAAAATCCTTTGGTAGCCCACTCCTTACCAGCTTGGCAGCAAGGGATGGTTTTTCCTTGGCCTCTAGAACCTTGATGTCTGGATGCTGTAGTTGCTCATCCCAGCAGAGGGGTACAACGGAAGTTGTCATTTTCTTCTTTGGCTTTCCCATCTGCCCACTCAGCCTGAAGAGGTCCGAGTCACAAGTCGTCATGGAATCAAGGGACGCTATTGACTCGGCTCGGTTTGATGAACTGGAGACAGAAAAAGATCAATCATTCTTAAAGGGTATGTGTGCCATTAGTTATTACGACAACCAATTTTTTACCAAACAATTTTGATCATTTGGGATTGTCATTATTAATGTTTGCATCACTGATGTAGTGACGTAGCCTCGCTCGGTCTCATTCCCACCACACTCCCTCGGACCTCAGCCTTTCCATCTCACCTTTCTACTTCCTTTCTCCACCGTCGTACTCTCAGACTGTCAGACTGCACATTTCCATTAACACCAACTCGTATTTTGTTGCCGATGCGCAGCTGGGTGGCCACATTAGCTCCGATGCTACCCTCGATGTTGTAATACTCAGAGTTTGTCTCCCCTAAAAAGAAATTCAGTAATATTTTTGTTTCAATTGTAATTGATAACCACAAGGGAAAATAACTGGATATATATTTTTTTAAATTTTAGGTTGAACAAAGACAAATTGAGGAGAGCGGGATTTGAACCTATGACCTCCAGATTACTTGATGCTCTACCAACTGATCTATCTAGCCGTATGTTGGCAGTCCCCTTATTTTGCCAATATCTTTGCTCGGGAGTGCCAGTCAGATGCCATTCAACCTATAACTGCCTTAACCAGGGATCACACCCAAGTTTCAACGTCAGAGGCCGCCAACATAGGGCTAGATAGCTCAGTTGGTAGAGCGCCGGCATGTTAATCCAGAGGTCCCAAGTTCAAGTCTAGCTCTATTCAATTTGTCTATGTTCAACCCAAAATTGTTCCAATTTTAGGCGACTTTCAAAGAATGTGAATGTTTTAGTTTTGGATGGATGATTGACTTACCGGTGAAAGCATCCACCACACCGCCGCTGTTTCCATGATCATCCTCCTCTCTGTCCATCCCACCAGCAGCGAAGCTGAGCCACTGTCCAGCAAAAGAGTCATACCTCCTTGGGGTCTGGCTCCTGTCTCTCCGAGAATCCACCCTTTCTTTCTTGTCTTCTTCCTCCCACTGCTGTCTGATCTCTTCAGTGATTTGCTTGAACTGGATCTTGCTACCACTGGAGCTGCCATTTTGTTTCATCCTAACCCACATGAAGCCTGAGGCCTGTGGAGGTTTACGAGAAGGTCTACGGATTGCTCCTATAAAAGATAAGAAAAAAAAATTGAGGCAAACTAATCCATAGAAATTGGCTGCTGACCTGGACTGGTGTTTAATTTGAAAATCAACATTTTGTATTTGCACAATAAAATGATGTATAATGTTCACAGTTATTTTCAAAAGACAAATAAATTTATTCCTGTAAATGTTTTGTAAGATATTATGCTGACAAATTATAATATTCCATTTAATAAAATTAATACAAAGCAATTTTATGTTTTTATTTCATCGAAGTAATTTGACACTTTGGGTGAAAGGACTGCAAACAGCAGGCCTGGAATTTCATCTTTGAGAGGGCAAGGCCATTTTCATTTTGCAAGGGGCACTTCCATTGGAAAATCTTTAAGTCTATGGGGAAACTTTTGAGCAGGCACCAAGGCCAAGATCGGGGGCAACAGAGGCCATGGCCTGTGTGGCGTCTGCGTAGTTTTAGGCCTGCAGAGATCAAAACACACAATTTCAACTCATACAAATTGATCACCCCCATGAATTGATGAATTGAGATAAATACCTGTACTGAAAGGTCTTAGGGTTGTAGAACTCATCTGAAGCTGTCCGGATCCATCTGGTATAGAGACTCCTGCTGATGTATGAGGGCGCTGTTCAACTTCAACTGCGAACAAAAGACACAGATAAGTTAATACAAACATGCAACTTTGTAATTTCCCAAATAAGAGGAAATGCCCAAGCACTCGACTGTTTAAATAGTTTTTCAGTTTTCTATGGTACTATTATTGAAGGAAACAAGGAAATCAGCTGACCAGCTGAAAAGTTGCATGCCTGGTTATATCTACTCATCTGTTAATTAAAAACATCAGGACAGCTTTTGAGTAAGACTTCCAGTAAGGTTTGTAGATCTATGAACTGTTTATAAACGCTCCAACCATCGTAGAGGTAAAACAATGATAAAACAATATAACACAGCTACAATGTAAACGTAAAACTAAAACAATACATGAATTCTTCATCCCATTGCAGTTATTAAAACAAGTCATCATTTCTTATGTACCTGGTGTTTGAACTCTCTCGTCCAGCGATGAAGATGGCCGACTCCACCCATTCAGAGTTTCCTTCCTGAAATAACGCCAAAAGTTTGTGATCAGCACATAATAAAACTGTAAACTCACTCCTAAGAAAGCCGTTAAGTGAGGGAGGGGGGAAGACATAAGTATTTGCATATAATTCAATAATTGTAACCTACTACATGAACTAGGTCTAATTTAATAGAGCTGCTTTAAGTAAAAAATATTATTTACTGAATTTCTTCTTAGGAAAAACATCAGGGGACCAGTCACAAACATACCACATGGTATGGTATTTTGACTGGTAATTTTCTTGTAAGCAATATTGTTTTGTGCTAATCAAATTGTTGTGCTAAGAAGGAACGACTTAGTCTTGCTCAGTTGCTGTCTCACCATTGTGTCTTTTGATAGCGATTTCGGATCTGTTTGCGTTGATCTGAGATGATATGGCCTGCTGTGGTGGTGTTTATGGCTCTGGTTTCTGGGAAGTCTAAGCTGACGAGGGAGTTGACGACTGTCGCCGTGGATGGACGGGACCGGTAACGATTCTTCCCTTCAATATCACCGAGATGACGTTGCTATAATTTAGAAGAAAAAAATAATGTTTTATTCACCTCTTACTGTGATATATACTCGTTGCAACCAGAAATATAAAAAGGGAGTTGTTTTTATTGAAAGTTGTGTCAGGAACCTTCTGCGAACCCCAACCACCAGATCACTGATCAACAACAAAGCACTGTATACAGTGCATCTGGGGATCAGTGAAAACAACCTTGCAGTGCCTTTATAGAGCTGTGGAGAAGGTTGTGCTGTTCTCTTTAAACTTTGGTGGACAGAGTGTATTGATCTTTCCACAACAAAAATACTCTAGGGTCGTTTATGTTCTACTTCTAAAGCCTATTGAGGGCACATTGTGCCTGAGGCTATCAGTTGTTGTTGATGGGAGTTTGGGATCTGCTTTGAATGATCATCCCAACAATTATTATGCATAATCTTGGGGATTATCTGATAAGGGTAAAGTAGAAAATAGGACAAGCTGTTACAAACTGCTTACCAACCAATAGGACCTATGGTATAAATGCAAAATATCGTTTGGACCCTAGCAGAGTCTTTCTAGAAGGTTAAAAAAAAAAGTTTGTCTAAAATCAGTATTGATGGAATAGAGAAGAAGGTTAAAAAACCAGCAAGGAGATAGAAAAGGGAACAGAGGATGTTTTTATATCTCTACATAGAAGTGTACATTGCCAGCAACAAGTGTCAACAGGGCATGTGGGACCATACCTTAGTATAATCAAGGTGCACACTATTATTGTACTGGTTCATCCAGGCAAACTTAGACCAATTCTTTAAACGCTCTCAACACCCTGTGGAGCATTCAACCTTACTTTGCTTGCAAGTGCTAAGGTGTTAAACCAATGGAATACTATCTCAGTCTTCTCAGGTTCCGGTTTAAATACATCTGGGTTAAGAGAAGCAATTTATGTTTTAAGTGTCTTGCTCAAAGACACTGGCTTCATGATGGCCAGATTCTAACACACATTGTCATGACTCTGCTACAAGAACTGAGTTTGGTGTGCTGGGACTGCATGGATTCAATTTCAAATTCAAGTTAAAAATATTGCCACAACATTTCTACACACATTTTGCTCTGTATTTGAACAGCAAAGTCTGATGGCAAACAGAAAACCTGACATATTCAAAAGGAATATAATAACTTGACTTCTTTACAATGGGTCCAGGGTTGATGTAGATTATCACCTGGCAACTGTTAGACAAGGGACTACCTGTTGCTTATCAAAACGTTATCATGTCCCGACAACATTCAAACGCAAACAATGAATCCTGTATCTATACAAATACAGTCAGTGATCTCTCATTTCCCAGACAGACTTGAAAACTAAAAAACAAACTGAAGAAAAATAGTCCCATTGGAAATATTTATAATTTATAAATGCTCACTTATTGATAGGATCCATTTATGTACTCTGGTAACAAAATAAGGATGCCTAAACAGTAAACTTTTATACCATAATTTGTAGTTCAGATGTCGAGGGAAACCTGTACTAAATGTTGCTTCCAATGAATCTGAAACGTCAGAGGACAACCTCTAGCCTACTATTCCAAGATAAGTGTTTTTTTAATGTGTACAAACCAAAGGTTAAAGAGCACCGAAGGCGCAAGATGGGGAACTGGAGCTCTATCTATTGCTGAAATGTGAAATACTCATGGACGCCACTTCAGCAAGCAAATGTTTTGTTATATCATTGATCTATAGCAATGGTTGTCTGCACTGATCTATTGTTGCATCTAAAGAATTGCTGGCTGAAATGGCGTCGAGTGCCCGTTTCACATTTCAGGCCTTTCAGCTCAAGATCCCCATCTTGCACCGGCGGCGCTCTATAATCTTCAAACAAACTATCCTTTTTGGTATCTTTATTTAGAACTGTAGTAAACAAACTTCAAAAATAGAAAAATATTACAATTTTCAAAGACATACAAACAAAATAATTATTTATTAATGCAAAAGAGAAGATCCAAGAAAAAATTGTCCGAACCTTTGCATGTTTCTTGACATATTCCCGGTCCTTTAAGTCCACATAGTCATATGCATACAGGCACTTCTCAGCAGCCATCATGAACTTTCCTTTCAGCACGAAGAATTCTTCCTTTTCTCTTTCGTCTAGACTTGCATAAATCTTTGATCTCACCGTTCACTTGCCACTTCAGTTGATCTCATACCAAGTGTATAGTCCATTGCAAATTTATATAGATGCAAACACATTATTTTTCCATCAGTTGGAAATTTTCGCCAAGTCATCTGGTTTTTCATTTTTCCATTACGGTCTTGTGATATGATACTTCTGATCTAGTAGCTGCTGATGTTTGGCGCTAATGCTCAAATACACATTTAACCTTGCTGGGGAAAAAAAGAAGGAAAACATTTATATATTTGGATTAAAAAAATACTTCTTGGTACTGCAGCACATTTTTAAATTTAAACATCTTTTCCGCTTCTTTTATTAGAGTTGGTTTGCAAAATCACTTATTCAGGCCGAGAATTTAAACGGAGACCATGGCTTCTCTTGCCCTGGTCTTGGCTTTGGTGCCTGTTCAACATTTACCCATAAAATTTAAGATTTTTCAGTGGAAGTGCCCTTTGCAAAAAGACGTTTTTTTATCAACAGTTTTTGTGCAAATATATATAAGTTTTTTTATTTTATTATATGAACACAAATATGTGGGAATGAGAGACATAAAAAAATTTACCTTATAATTGTTCACTTTTGAAAACCGTCTTTAGTCAATCAATCAATCAATCAATCAATCAATCAATCAATCAATCAATTAATCAATCCATCAATCAGACAATCAACTATTTCCAAATCTAAACAACAACTAAAAATAGAACAATAGCTCTATGTTACACACATACCAACAAAAGGAAAAGTAGTTTTCTTGTTAGCCATCAACTTACAATCTGGAATGTGAACAGATACTCTCTCTCTGTCCTTTCTCTATGCTCTCTCTTTCAAAATTGTCTTGATTTTTCTTGTAGCCTTCACCTCAAGTGGCCCTTTGGCATTGTGTTGGGTGAGTTTTTATTCAAAATAATAATAATAAAGTAGATAAAAAACTAAAAAACCTATTATTAGTTCTAGCCTACATTCAGAAACTCCATGTTTTTTTGTAAACAATAACAGCTTGAGGATGTCAGCGCCCACCCCCGTAAATAGTGTCAATATGCTGGAGGGAGCCAGCGTATTGGTACTATTATGGAGCTAGTCATCACCATGCAATCATTTTGTGTTGTTTATTGAAATGAAAGTTCTCGGTGTAACTTGTAAGAAAGGGAATGGATAAAATAGTGGGGCTAAACAGAAACCTGCTGATACCACTCGCCAGGAGTCGGTAGAAGGGTAGACCCAATAACTGGGGGCGCTGTATTCCTTTTTTTTTTTATGTTTTCATCTTCGGTCGTACAGTACTACTAGTAGTAGTAGTACTACTACTAAAGTAGTGCCCCAGGAAAACTTTGCACATAACATTACTAGTTTCATTGTGATGGTTGTAACCTGGCTAATCAGGCCTTATGTTATTGTTACTGATTATTTTTAGAGCGTTCGTTAGATACTAAGATAGTTTGTAAACTATCCAGCCAATATAAATCAGTTAACTAATCCAAGTTACTGGATCCGAAAACACTTTTTAAACATTTGGACATTATCTGGCGTGTGTTCATACAAGTTACAACAGATAATTAATGTCAAAATGTTTACAGTTTACACCAGCGGCAGCAGACCAGATAATGTTCAATTTAAAAAGCGTTGTTGGGTCCAGTAACTCAGCTCAAACGAAGCCCCATAATTAATACCAAAGCACTTGCCAATACACTGGATTAGTCCAGCCTCGTATGGCACAGACGTGAATCTGACCAAGGTAGACATGGTGATTGGTAGAATCTACCTCCTGACCTCCATGTGTTGATCATAAAATTATGCCATACCACAAACAAAAAATACTTATCACACTCTATAGTAAAGTCATAAAAAGATAACGAAAGGCAATATATTTACCTAGAATTAAGGGTAGTAAAGTTACGTCATCATGGAAGCTGTAATAATATGTACTATACAGTGTCTATCATTCAAGAACTTCGATGGCTTGATTGATTGGTGAAATCTCGTTTACACATTCCATTATGCCATGTGTGCATTGTATCCAGATCGGCCATATTCATTTCCACCAATAATGTAAAAAGTGCAGTTGTCAAGAACAACGTAAACATCAGGAGAGTCCACTATTACTAGAGGGGATACTTTTTATGTTGTTTGTGTTTTTGATTTTGGTATGAAAAATACACCAAATAACTTGTTTGTTGTTAAATATAACTTTATCTTAATAAATTGTGTTGCCGTAATGACGATATTCTGAGCATAGTTATTAAAAAAATAACAAATTGGGACGCGTAGGATTTGAAACTTTGCATGTGGGAATACAATCAAGTGAGGTTTGCAAAATTAAATACCCAACCGTATAGTCAATCAAGCCAATTTATACCGCCGCTCTCGCGAGAGCGTCTCGCTTCAGGGTCAGCTTCTTGATTGAGGGCGCTGTGCACATTCACCGTAAAACTTGGAAATTTACCGAGTGCGTTTGTGAAAAGTTTACCAGTTAGAGAATTAGGATAGTGATTAGTGGAGGAACGGAGAAAGGAATTTTACTCTATTTTGGCAAAATTAATTTGCAGTTTATAACTTGAGATCTTGAAAATACGTAAACCGAAAAATAAAACTGAATTTATTACACTTGAAACTCATATTATTTCCAACTTTGTATAATAGTTATATAGAGAAGTAATTACAAATGGGCGGGTCGGTGGCATGAAGATAAAGAGGGGGTGGTGGGGAGTCGTTCTGAAAATAAAAATGGGAGTTTATTTTTTCTTTTTATTCGGTGATTCAGGGTGGAAGTAAATAAGAATACACTTTTGGTCAATACCATGTCGTTTTATGGGGCAATCTTTATGCTCAAGACTTAGAACATTTTAATTGATTTTTAAAAAATAATATCATTATTGGGGGTATTGATTAACATTATCACAGTGACCACAGGTCCAAATTGCATGAATATCTACAATTAGAAAAAATCACAATTTTGGAAATCTCTATAAAACAAAAACAAGTGGGCAAAATTTATTTAAACTGGTAAAGAAACAAGAAAACTTCAGTTTAAAATTGAGCATAGTTTTGGATGGCTCAAAATCGTTTTTGATGTTATTGCTTTTAATTTTTGTTTATCTATTTATTTATCTATGATAAGCACAATCTGTTTTTAAATACCCTCAAGATAAAAGTATTGTCACCTCCGGGCCACCGTAGAATATTGTATCGATTTTTCCCGGGCTCGCTTTTGTAGTTTGTCCGTTCACTGTCAAACAACAAAAGAGATTGGCTACCAGCCAAACAGGTTCTAAAAATAGAAATGATCTCATTCTTTGCTTTTGTTATACACGCCGCCGCGCTCTATGCAACCACATTCCTAATTCAAAACAGTCATTGGGGTGGGCAAGTCATAATAACTTGTGAAAACCACCTCTCAAAATCAGTCTAGGAAACACCTTCTGCGGTTTGTTTTGGATGTATATGGGTGTTTATGATGTGCTACTCCAATTAGAGTCGTCTGGATTACTTTGGATTAATTAATTAAGACCATGATCAAGCAATTTAGTTTGGAGATCCCGTGAAGTTTTCCAGTGTGGTGTTTGGACCACGTTGCTAGCTGAGGATTGATATTGCCTGGAGCTAGCTGTGATGCTTTTTCTGTCCGATTGTATGTAATTACGACTTTTAATTACAAGAACTTTTAAAGCTTTTTACGAACCAGATTATTACTGGAAATTTCAAATGGATCAGAGAAAAGAAAGAACCAGAAGGAAGCCTTCTAGTCGCGACCCTTCGCCGGAGTTGAGTAAAAATCGAGCACGACCCAAGAAGGACCAGTCACCAGCTGAGAACCCAACGGGGGCGGCGGTTGGTTGTGCGGCGGGGCAGTCTGTTGCGTCACCCGCTGTAAACAAGGCCGCGTCGGGCTCTGGTCCCGGGGCTGCTGCTTGCAGTAACTCAGGGTGAGTGCATCGTTTCAATTAATGTCTCATCTAATTAGGAGAATGTCGTATAGAATGTATTACTTGTAATGTGAGTTATTGCACTGTTAACGAACAGTGGAAAAATTGATTATTAATAAAAAAAGTTATTACTTTATTTTTTAGCCATAAATCTAGAAATTAGTTCGAACAGTAGGTAAAAAAAAGTTGTTTAAATTTACTTTTAAAAATTATGACAGCAGGGATAGAATTACTTGAGATGATCTTCATTTTCAAACTTCAGATGAAACAATAGTTCTGTAAGTTTGGCAAATGCCAATATATTTTGTTTGTTTTAATTGTATTTTGGAGGTTGTTTCAGTGTGTATTTGTTTTTCAATTAAACACACAATGTTAGTTGCCATTAAATTGTTTATTTGAATCATGATGGAACTATTTCTAAGTTCCCTTATGCTTGAATTTAGTCCCATAAATGCCTTTGATGTTTGAATTTTGAATAAATCAAAAGTTTGCCCAGAAGCATTGTTCCACAAGTTTCAATGACAAAAGGAAGAAAATAAACCTTGGTTAAGTTTCTATTGCCACTATATTACTCCCCACTTTGTTTTAGAAAACTCACTTCCTGAGATAGGTCATGAAAACAGGAAATGATTGGCTTTTGGTTGTCTGACCAATAGACCTGTTTGCACCTGTACAAAATCCAGCCACGTCACAGATTCGTCAGAATGCAGTTTTTCTCCGGACTTGTAGTTTTATTTGTCCTTCAAAATGTATCAACTGGATGATTTTCTACCGGGCATACTACATTAGAGGCTGAGAGGTGAATTAATTAATGTTGGAACTCTCCTTAACATAAGATCTTTGCTTAACGAAAGTACCCAAGGTTGTGTTCAGTTCTTGCTGAAACACAACATCTAGCGTGTGTAGACACGATAAAAGCATAAGAAGTTCTTTGTTCCGATGGTTACTTTAAAACTTACCAATTCCTTTCACATTTCAGAAGACTATATTCGCAGTTTATTTTTCAAAGGGAAGACTACTTTTTACATCTCAAAGAAGCATAGTCTGAAAAAGGGGAGAAATCCACACGACCACAGGGCTTGTAGGTCAACATTTTCACTAGATCAGAATTGTCTTACAAGACCAGAATCAAAATGAGTTGAACAAGCACTAAGCGAAGATCGAGATAGATCTCATTTGTCTTTTGTATAAAGCGTACTCTGATACTCACGAGAATTGAAAACTTATATCAGATTAATTTAGTCAACATTTTTCAAAAAAGATATTACAAGTTGAGATTATGAAAAACAGAAGACCACAATGGCTTGTCGGGTTTTGAGTTTACTGGCCCGATGCTAAAATCACTGGCCTCGGGCCTGCGGTCCAGTGTTAATCTTGAGCCCTGAAAAGGGTTATCTACAAGTTGTTGGTTTTAATACAACATTTTAGCTTTTTTGTATATTTACTTTTTCAAATTATTGTTTCAACAAAGAAAATTGCATTTTGTGAAAAAACTTGTTTGGCAGTGCGACCTTGCATTATATTAAGGGACATCTATATAACATGGTTAATATGGAGTTTCCTTGTGACATCACACTTGGTCATCACCAACCAACTAAAAACAATTGACATTGAATTAAATGCGTCATTGTACCTAGTAAAGGCAGTTTGATAATTTAGGTGTACGATTTCCTGTAATACTCAGCACTTTTTTGGCTTATTTTTGTAAATGTGGTTGATGTACATATCAGTTTCTTCTTACATGAAAAAGTCAAAGAAGAGTCTACTGTTTTCGCTGAATAAAACTTGTTAAATCAATGATCTTTCAGTTTGAAAGTTTCACATTTTTGCAGTTGGTAATCCTCAACAATAGACAGGTAATTATGTGAGAGAGACACTGACCATTTCCAGTGTATAATCTTTTCTTTCTTTGGTAATGTCTACAAGCTTTTCATAATGTTCGTTGTTCAAACCTCGGAAAAATTCAACCATCATGAACTCCTGGACTCTATTAATGCAAATAAAAACTGTAATCGCTAATTTTTGCACCTGTCTGTGTTTGCCCAGGATGTTTGAAAAAGAGAAATGGATGTCCAAGCTGGAGGACCCACTGGAAAAACAGCAAATCAGAGAGAGGCTACGAGCAATGCCTGCTGGGAAAAAAGACGCTGACGACAAACAACGAGGCAGAGGACCAATGGTGAATATATTTCAGATATTTCAAAAAATTGCTTGACTTTTTGAGACATCAAGTACCAGCTGAGCTGTACCTGGTGAAATAGAAAACAGAAAAATTAACTTGCTTTAAAAAATATCAAATACAGTGACAATAAGTCAACTTGGTCATTTGATCTCATAATTTGTAAGATGATTAATTATTCTCTAAACATTTTAAATGTTTCAGGATAACGTTTTAATGATGTCATTTTTTTTTTCCTTTCCAGGTGGTCCGACCTCCATCCCCTGCAACTTACACATTGAACTCTGGGTCATCTGGGTCCAAGGTTGACGGTATTAAGAGGCCAGTCACGCTAAGAACAAGACGATCCCCATCACCAAAACAGAACCCGGATTCAGTCTTCACACAACAGGTACTTGTCAATCTTTTTATATAAACAAAACAGTGTTATACCTGTTTATGTTTGTAGTCTTGTCATTTAGCCTTCGAGAAAGACTCTACTAGGGTCGAAACGTCAGGCCACTAAATATTTTGTTTCTTTTTATAAAACATAATTTATTACACTATGGCATGGTTGAAAAATCACTTCACTCGTTAACAAGCATTTCAGCCGGACCATATGTAATTTTTTTCTCTCAACATTAATGCTTGTATTTAATTTGAATTTAAATAAAATAATAAACATAACCGTAGGCTATCATGCAGGCCTGAAATTAATGATGGCCGGGCTCAAACTTGGGCAGAAATTCGACAAGATTGCAGGCTTAGCTCAGAATGTTAACCAGACCAGAATTTATTTTACAAGACCGGAATCAAAATGAATTGAACAAGCACTAAGAGAAGATTTAGATAGATCTCATAATTTGTCTTACATGTATGTGTATACAGCGTACTTTGATACTCAAGAGAATTGAAAGATATTTTCAGATTCATTGTCAAAAAAAATTCACAAAGATATTACACAATGAGGCAGCCTATTATTATTCAATTGAAAAACACAAGACAACCATCCACCGGGCTTGTATGGTTTTGAGTTTACTGGCCGAAAGACCACGGAGGCCTTGGCCTTTCACCTTTGTGGCCCTTCAAAAGTTTCCCATAGACTTTAAGATTTGTCAACGGAAATGCCCTTTGCAAAATGAAAATGCCCTTGCCCTCTCAAAGATAAAATTCAGGCCTATACCTGTGTATGTTTTCAAATAAAATCATTTCCCTTTTGTTTTGAACAGGAATTTTATCACAAGTTACTCTGAAGTACCATTTCTACAATATTTGTTTATATAAAAAAAACACTTTTTCAAACAGAGACATACAGATTTCAGCCCAAATAAAAAATGACACAATATTCCCTAAGGGTTGACGGTTAGATGTTTAAAAAATTATCTGCAAATCAGAGACCACTCAAATCACGTTATCTGGAATCTGTTATGTACAGATAATGACAGACTGCTGGCCTGCATGGCCTGCGGGCTGTGTAACAAGGCTGTAATGTGTACTCTAAAAGCAAACACACCTTTATACTGCAGCAAGTTTTTGAATAACAAATAGTATTGTAGGAGTGATTTTAGGATGTATGAAAAACTGGGGGTAAGTTACACACTTGTGTGCCTTTTTTTTAATACACAAACAGAACACGTATTGAGTGTTGAAAGTCAAAGGTTTGGGGGCAGAATTGAACATGACATTGTTAACACAGAAATTTACTCACTTTATTATAGAAATTAATTTCACGTGGGAAAATCGCTTCAAAAATCCTTTCTTAATACATGTAATTTTTAAAACTTTAATCAAGTCATCAATGTTTATATTGAAATAGTCTACACATTTTATTTAAGTTTTTATTATATTTTGTTAGCTGATTAGCTGATTTCCTCTTCTTTTTTAAAATAATAGTGCCATAGAAGAATGAAAAATCTACAATAATTTTCTTGGCCTTTTTGTCTTTCTATTATTTTGACACGTAAAGAATTCAAATTCAATCTTTAGTGACAATCTTGATAGCCATTTAAACGGTCCAAATTGCAAACACAGTCTGACGTGTTCATTTAGAATGCATAGAAACCTGAAACCAATCAGCATATATATCAATGTGCTCGTTTGTTTTGATGGAGAAACAGGTTGGTGTATGATTACCATGGATATCAAAGGTTTAGTTTTTAAACCCAAAATAAAATAAGACGCTGACTTTCAAATTGATTATCAATTTCCATATAAATAATACTAAAACGGTTTAAACAAAAATAATAAGATTGTAAGCTAATCAAACAAGTAGGTTGTTGTGTAGAATATATTGGTATTTAATGGGTGGGGGAGTGGGGGGACACGAACAACATCCCAAAATGCATATTTGTTTATCAACACCTGTTAGCATAATGGTTGAGCAACATAACAGTTTGCAGATTTTCTATATTATTATAAATTTCAAGTCACAAACATTCTTTGCCTCTCCAAATATCCACTCGAAGACTTGTCAGCAATAAAAGGGCAATTGAAATCAAAAGCATGTTTTGGAGTGTCATAACACCACACCCATTTTATAAGCAACACCACTCACTAAAAAGCCTTAAAAATCGTCCACACTTTGTACCCCGTGGGCAAAAGATTTCAAGACCTTATCCAAATATTGTAACAATCGCATGACTCAGTCATTGAAATGCGATTACAGTTTGTATGACTGGAAGTATTCAAAATCTACCCTACACGTGTGCGCACAGAAGAGTTGCTTTGTGCCACTGTGAAACCGTGGGGTTAGTTTGTCACGAGTGGATGCTTTGCTCAGTGGGTGAACGATGCTGTCACGATACTTGCTTATGTTTGGCGGGAGATATCTTTCACTTACGCATGTCTGAATTTTAATGTTCATTGTGTAGAAAGTATTTTTCACATTGGGCGGTTGTGAACTTTTGTACTTCATTCTTTGGGTTCATTTTAACAAAGGAACAATGGTTTATTTGTTTGATAAAATGCTTGACTTGTCATTTACAATGCTTTAATATTACTGACTATGGCCATCTGCGTTCTGCAGTTTTATTATACATTGTTCAAATTCTTCATTTTTTCATTCAATTCTTTTTGTTTTGTTTTTTTACAAAGTAAGAGAACAGACAAACAAACAGACTGAACAGCAGCATATCAGACAACAAACAGACAAAGAAAAAGAAGGACTAAAATATCAAGACGTTGAATAAGAAATAAAAATGGCCTGTAATTGAGAACAGTAGTATTTCAACTTGCACTACAACTCAATGTACATGTATTAAATAAAATGTAAAACATATTTGACAAGATTTTTTATTGGAAACAAATCCAACATAAAAACTCAAGTCAAAATTTTTAAAACCTTCTTTGAGTGCATGAACTTTCAAAACCCTCGTTTATATGCACTTAAAATGACTTCAAGATTTTTTCCAAAAGCCCTTCATTGAAGCCTCAACGAATTCATGTTGACAAAGTGATTTCAAAATGGACAAACAGAAGCAGGTTCCAAAAGAACTATCTCATTTATGCAGAGGGGATCTCTAGTAATTGAGACAGAAATTGCATTTTTAACTTCAAAAAAATTAAATAAAAATAGAAAAAGCAGTCGGTCCTTAATCTGTAAATGTGCACTTGGCTTAGAAAAACCCTTGCCTCAAAAGAAAACCTTCAAGAAAATATGTTACATTCGTTTTACACCAATAAAGGCAAGTGCTGTGATGTGCACCAATTTGCTTCAAAATTTCTTGAAATGATTTAAAAGCCAATGCTATACAAATTGTAACCATGGCAAGGCAACACTTTACAACTGTCTATTGTGCCTTGTTGCTAGGCAGCCATCTACGTCAGGTATCAAAACATCCCGGTTGTCACAGTAACTGACTCTTTGCGCACTCCTCATGGTCCATGCACACACAGTGGTATACACTCAGTTAATGGCTTGCTTCCCTTTTTTTTTATTTTCCATGATTAGATTCAGATAATTTATGGGGATATATAATTTTGGGTGTTGACACTTTTGCGCATATTTAATATGTGGTCGCAAACTATGGAGGCCTTGTTAAGACATTGATTTGCGTAGCAGTAGAAAATGTAATGCAAAACATTTGATCATGCAACTTACAACACATGAAGTTTTACAATTGTATTTTCTTTTTTATTGTTTTTGAATTGCATTATTATGTCTTGTTTGAAATAAAATACTTGTAGAAATTCTTTATCCAAAGAACTTTTTTGTTATCAACAATAATGATCTCAAGTCTAGGTAAGGGGTGAGGCAGTACACCTATTTTTTCTATTAAAACTTTTCTCTCCTACAATTTCAGTGTTCTCCCTTAACAGTGGTCCGCTAGCCAGAGGCCAGTTAAACCATCCGAGGACCAGTCTAAATTCTGTCTAACTAGTCTGGCTGGCCAGTTATTCGAACCCACCACCACATGTATACCACTGATTGTTCATATTACTTGAAATTACAAGTCCCAGGCAATGTTGAAAGGAAACCTTAAAATAGGGACCAGTTAAAAAGATGGGGGACCAAGCTAACTGGTCCCCATGGCTAGTCAATGAAAAAGTTAAGGGTGGTTGGCAGTGCCTTAGACTCACCATAGACTACACTTAACAATGCATTCAGTGAGACAACTTTTTTGCATTTAAGAACTCGACTGCTTACACTCTGTATGATTTTGTGAGTTTAATCTGAATTAACTACATGTAGTTAAACAAAAAAAAATTAAAAAGTTTTAATATCCGAGGGAATTCTACATGTATGTGAAATCGTGTTCTAACATTGTGTATAATCAGCTTTTTGTATGAAGTCCTGGATTAGAAATTTCTATCCTACTGTGACACAATACCTTTTAAATCAGATGACATTGGTCCCTGTAATTAGTACAACCCTGGGACAGCCAGTATGTCATCATGATTCAATTAATTACATGCACCATACCTACATTGGCCAGGGTGGAGGTGGATGCGCTGGAACACGTATGCCTCACGTACGCCTCACGTAACGATTTCACGTCTGTCTAATCAACAGACGACACTTTCTACGAATTCAAAATTAATTGAAATGTTAAGAACAGTTGATACGCAGTGCCATACGTCACATGTCCATCTGCATTAAAGACAATGAGTTTCAAGGAACGGTTTTAGGCAAAGTTTCATACAGTAGCTGGATTCTTCCCAGGATTTTTTCAAAACTGGGGCATTCTGGACCCAAATTTTGAAAGTTTGGTCCAAACACTCTGAGTGGAAACGAGGTCCACAGAATGTTTTTTATTCTGTGTTTATCTTTGGTTTTTAAAAGCCTACTGTACAATCTGGAGCATTCTAATTTGGTTTTGTCTTCATGAATAAAAAACAATTAATTTTATTTTAGTTTATTGGCCCAAATCGCGTGTATTGGCCCACAATTTGAGTGTATTGGTCTGATAGGCTAACTTGTGCATGGGAAGAACCCTGTAGTATGCAGAACTGCTTTAGAGCACGTTACTTTGCACAAAACAATTGATGACCACCACCCCACCCCCCAAATGGGAATACCAAATACCAACCCAAATACCACCAACTGTGATACCGTTAAATTAAGTGTACTGTTCACGAGCATGAAGAAAGTGAATAACATAACCTGTAAAGCATATACTTCTATGCGCAGAATGACGCAGTGAGCAGTTTCAGGAAGTTGGGCCTAACAGACATGTAATGTGATTTTAATAGCGAAAACTCATCGTCCTATCATACTCATGTTCAATTCCAATGAATCATACAATACATTGTCTTTAGTGATTCATAGCATTCAGCAATGTTCAGGTGTTAACATTGTATGGCAGTCCCAGCTTTTACTTCACCACTAGCGTGTTCCCGGTCGTCTTATTCGTCAGTTCATTTTCATTTTGCGATTCTCCCAGTGCCTGGGAGGTTCACTTAATTTCTCTTGTGAATCATCAAGGTCGTATGATTCATATTTCATAAGCTAGCGGGCCCTCGTTGTTGTCTCTGTCAGACGCGTACCTTGGAATGGTTCTGCTTGTTATAAACGTGGTTTGATTGACCAGGTGTACATTGTGTGTTGCAAACAATAAACTGCTTTAATGTGGTGGTCATGTTTTAATCATATAGACTGGGTCATTCTTATTGTGTCATGTGTTTGAGATAATGGACCAAACACAAATAGAGGATCTTAAATCGGCAATTTTAGTTCTAGTTCATAAGACCTCATTGTTTTCCTTCCCTGAAGAATGGCATTTGGAACTGTTCCCTTCAGTACAGGATTTTAAGTTTTGTCTTAGAGAATTGCATGTGATGTGCCCCCAACTCAAAGAATAAAGAACAAAAGAAAATAGAAAACAAAAACTTTCTCATTGTAGCGGCAGATTGCACAAATCACTGCTCATTACTATGTCCTAATTTCCTTGTCATTTTGTTACAGGTTGTCTGCCGATCAGGGTCACCCACATCACCACGGATACCAAGACATCGATCAAGAATATCGCCAGTGGTAAGAAATGACTCTGTGGAGAACTTTACAAAATAATAAAAGTGGAAAGTCTTGACACTAGTTCCCCAAATCCATCAGAAACAAACATTTAGTAGATCTTAAAAATATATTTTGGTCAAATCAAACATTTATTTTAATTTTCAAACCAAACAAGCCTGCTTAATAGCATAAGATGCATTGCTCAGTTTTAAAAAATATTAGCATCTAGCTTTTTTTCTTTAACTAGTTGAGATTGTTATCAACTTTCACTGAGACACTGTTTTGGCCTACAATTAATAATAGAGTTGAACCATTTTTAGTAAAAGTTTGTTAAAAAGATACAAACAACTTATTGTCAAGTTTCAACAATACCACACATTACCAGAAACCATGTATAAATAGCTTGCATATGTCATGCATTGTCCATGCCATACAAGAAAGTATTTCATGTTTTGGGGTTTTGAAACATCATCACTGTCAAAATTCTTTCAAAATATTTTGGTCTCTTGGCAAAAATCTGGCGATGCATTTTAAAAACAGCTCCTTACCCTGTAATGAAGAAATTAGTAATTGGAGTCCGACCTTAGCTTGAGACTTTTGGACTTTTTGCTTACAGTACAGTAAAACATCCAGGGCCCAATGATTTCATAGAGCTGTTTAAGCACTAAAATTAGCTAAGCACAACAAAATTATGCTTATATCAGAATAAGGTGACCAACCAAAATACCATGTCACATTACAATTTGTGACTGGTAACCTGCTTAGTTTTGCTTAGCAGCAAATTTGTAAGCAATATTTTCTGCTTTAAGCAGCTCTAGGAAATTGTTGCTTTAGGAAGTTCAGGGTTGGGCTTTATCCTCACAGAACCATCCCAGTCTTTGTTTCTTGTAACGTCCGTTTTTAGACATTTAATATAAAATGCACAGTGCATAAAAAGTAAACAACTTTTGAAATGTTCTGTTACGATTGTTTGCGTAAAGAAATTTATTAACTCAGAATCTCCCAAACTTGAAAAAATAATGTGTTTTAAAAAGCACAGTATAAGAACACTTTTTTTCCTGTAGTTTTCAAATTCCATTTACATGTAGAAGAAAATATAATGAAAATTTAAATACTGTGATGGAAAGATTTTCTTTGCAAAGGTCGTCTGTGTGAGCATGAACATATTTTAATTCAAACACAAACACCAATGTCAGGAAGTTACATCCAGAGCGTGAACATCAGCTTAAAATCAAGGCTTTTTCAATTTGTAATGTCTGCAGGTATTAAAGCCTTGAATGTGTCATGAATCAATAGTCTGTGGATAGATTGTTAGAAATTAAAACGTTTCATAGAACAAGGTGTGCAATGAATGCAAGTAAATGCTTTATAAAAATCATTTAGCATTAGAAATTTGCGATACATTGGACAGCATTAATTGGTTTGGGCAGAACTGTTTTTATGTAAGTTTTCTTTACAATAATTACTTAAATTAAAAACAACATTCAAATATTCTGAGAACTGTACCTGCCCAGTTGCTGTATTTTGGTTCTACCAAGTTCACATTGTATCTTAGATTTGAATATTAAATTATGCTTTAAGGTTCGAAATTGTTAGTTCAATCTGGTTCAATTCTTGTGTAAATCCAAGAATCCTTATTCAACTTGCCATCAATTTCTTGTTTTTTCCAAAGCCTGTTTTTGGTTTTATTTGATACAAAAACAGTTTTGTTTTTCTGTTTATAACAAGTTCATTTTTGAAGGCTCTACCTTAAGCATTTACTTAAAAATTTCTTCTTTTATCCTTGACTCAGAGTTCCCGCCCTCCATCCCCACCGTTTGTACACAGACGAAGCCCCTCCCCCCAGGGGGAAATCTGTATCGCCATTGCTGAAGAAATCTTACGGAAGAGGGTTGAAAGGTCACTTCATGCAAGGCTGTACCTCCTACAACAGAGTGGACCAAACTCATTCGTTATTGGTGGAGATTCACCCAATCACAAATACAAGGTCATCATTGGACCACAGGTAACTTGTTAGTCTTTAAATAACAAAAACATTTGCAGTGTTTTCTTTATTCAATTCAATACATCAGCATGTTATTTTATCAACAAACACCAAAGGTCAAACCACTCAGATTTGTATTAAAGTCTAAACGTTGAGCGTTCCGATGCATAGAGTTTTGTGGCCTGGCAGACAAGTACATGGAACTCAACAATCCATTTTTCACTTTTGGATTTTCGTTTTAATAGTTAAATTAGTTAAAATTTCAATTATGTTCAAGTAAATTCAACTGCTCAGAATGTAAGTTCCACATAAGATGAAACTTAGTAAAGATAATTAATTTGAGTCCTCGTAGCAAAAGAAAGAGTCCCTTTTCTGTCCATTTACTCTGCCGCAGTTGATAAATATTTTTACAAAACGAATTAGCCATTGCAAACTGTTACCAACCCAAATGACATAATATGATATGATAACATGATATAAATGATATGAGCAGAGTCTTTCTCAATGGCAAAAAATAGCTGAAGCATGTAAATATTAGGACAAGTTCTTTCAGAGGAAAGTAGGTTGAGAGTTTGTCCGGTTCTAAATCAATTCTACTTAGCGGTAGTGGATAATACCAAATGGTGTTACTGCAAACAAGTTCCACCAAACACTATGTACCTGACATCTTAGAAACCATAGTAAGATGAAAAGTCTTCAGATAACAAAATTAAATCATTTAACGAACCAAGGATTTCACATGCTAATTGTCTCATTATATTCGTCTTGCATTAACTAAACCCCCCCCCCTCCCCCCAGAGATCGGTTACGAGAAAAAACATCATATCCGGCTATTTTTGCCCCAACCCGTCATCAGAGATGGATTAGAAATAGAAAAAACATCTGCCTCTATTTTTATTCGCCATTCAAGCGTGTCAACCTTAAAATTCAAGGCGATTACGCCATTAGGTACTGTATGTATTAGCGTGCTGGTGTAGCAGTAATTTCTCTCGGATACACGGAGCGTAGGTCATTGTGTGCTGTAGCTATGGCAACTATGATACACGCGGTGAGAGTTTGTTGTGTTGTAACAGATGTTATTAATCATGGTTGTGCTGTCAACGACTACGGGTGAAACTATTATTGAGAATGTTGATTAGCCGCCTGTTCTTATAGCGCCTCTATGATAAGGTACAATAATGGTTAATAATTTACTGGTATGCAAACAAAATGAGGAATTATTTACAATAAGTACTTTCTCTTTTCAAAAAAATATAATAATAGTCTACTGTTCGTAAGAATTGCAATGAAACCAAGGAAAGAAATTTTTAATCGACTGGACAGAAATAACGTTGATGTCATCAAACTGCGCCCTATTTGGGTTATTCAAAATTAGTATTGCTTACAAATTATTTAGTTGATACAATTTCTTAAGTATCTAGACATCACAATTGGCTTATAATTAATTGGCTACTTGCAAAAAGAACTTGGTGGTCAGATAATTAATTATGGCTGTCATGTTTTTAATTGATTGATTGTGCATGTAAAAGGTCGGTAATTAATTGAGACAATGGCCATCACAAATGTACATCTGCTCTTTAAAATGTTGTCTTTGAACAGAAACTCTCTGTTTAAGATTTTTATTTTTGTTATTTTTTTCATTACATCTCAATATTGTAGTCCTGATTTTGCTGTGATTTTGTACAACACGTACAAATTCTGTGCTGTTCACGTTCTGTAATTTAATCATATATTTTTGTGGGTTTGTTTTTTTGCAGAATTGTAACTGTGCAAAGGGGCCATTCTGTCTGCATGTTTTATTTGTTATGCTCCGTGTGTTCCAAGTGAAAGAGGGTGATCCAATGCTGTGGAGTAGAACACTTAAGAACTATGAGGTAAGCCAGTCACTAATGACCACTCTTCCCTCTCAGAACTGTTTGTTTAGCTGATGAGCTTGCAGGCAAAACATAGCAGGTTACAAGCTTAAAACAACATAGTGCGTCAGTGCTAAAATGTTGTATCTTGATTTCATTGTAACATCATATTGTGCAGAAAACGAGGCTAGGTGCAAAATGTTCTAGATTGGGTTTTTGTGCACAATTGGGACAATTGTCTGTTAAAAGTTGTCCCATGAGAAGAATAAGTAAGTTTCTTTGTAATTTCCTTTTATAAACTTGGAAACTGTCTCTGCAGGTTGAAACCTTATTCAGAAACTACCAAGCCAGACAGAAGACACGGCTTAAACGTTCATCATCGAAAGCGACCAATCAGCAACAGAGGAAGTCATCCAATGAGGGCTCAGCTGAGATGACATCATCCACCTGCACTGGTTCCTCCGATAACACAATGAATAGCGATCAGAGGTAGTAGAGTGGGGACCAGTGACTCACATAGTCAAACCTTTCTGCTCAAACTAAGACTGTCTCAATTAGTCTGAAACTATTTCTGTTGGTGTTTTGTTCCCCAATGAAAAGTACAACACATGTCATGTCAATTGACCTGGCCAGAGCCATTGCGTAAGACCTATATCACCCCTTTTCACTTATAAAAAAGCTGTCATCATACAAAGAGATGGTATAACTCACTTACTTAATAATTAAAGGGGATGTTTGGTTGGATGGGAGGCAACCTTTACAGAGAAATCCTTCCCATATATGCATATTTTTATTAGCATACTCAGTCATTAGCATAGTCATTTACATACTGTTTTGTCTTGCAGCAATAAGGAAGAGGACCTTTGCCCAATCTGCCTCTTGGAGATGATAGATGGAGAGAGTCTCGTGGTGTGCCAAGATGGCTGCCGTAACCGGCTTCACCATCACTGTGTTGCCATCTGTAAGTGTATAGCACATACAAGGGAGGCACTATCGTCAAGATCAAAGCAGGCCTGTGGCTGTACATGGGATTATGAACCCTCACCCTCTAACTGCATGGCCACGCCCTCTCATATCTATGGAGGGTGTGCATGCTGTAATTGGATGAGAGCTCTGAATACATGTAACTTTATGTACTGCCGCAGGCCTGCTTTGATCACTGCGAGAGTACACCTTTAAGTTTTTAAGTTTTTTTGCCTGATACTGTATGATAACATGATTTTGAGTGATTTGGGTTGACAAGCTTGGTTGTCTAGTGGTTAAAGCATCCGCTGAAGGTTGTGGGTTCAAATCCTGCTCAAGGTGCCTGTGGATTTGTCGGCATGATCCGAAAAGCACCAAGTATAATGGTGTTATCATATACTGTCTTTCATGTAATAATTGCAGATTTGTCAGACTGTGAGTTGACTAAATAAAAACTTGGCCTCTAAAAGTTGTTGTCCTTGACTGTGATTTTAGATTTTTCCTGTAAAAGTGTTTGGATGAAGAAATTCTAATGCAAATAATTATTTTGAAGTAAGCCTCGGTAATTAATAACTGTCGTTTGTTTCTCTTAAAAATAACAGGGGCAGCAGAGTGTGAGAGACAGAACGAAGCCCTCAACTGCCCCCTCTGTCGTACCAAGTGGGACAGTCCTCATGAGGATGGTGGTGATACACCCCCCAACGAATGCAATGGTGGACCCCCTAATACTAGGCGACCCTCTCCAGCACCCTCGCCAAGGCTGATGAGACGAGCCAGCAGGCAACAGTCAGACAATAGTGAGCTTCCTCCCGAGACCATGCCTTGGATCGAGGTGGGCCATGAATTTACCATTTTCACTTCCACTTATAGGATAAAAATTCCGTAGCGGTACACACTTACAATCTTTTGCATGTAGGTGGTCGGGTTAGTGTAGCGGTATCTTGCCTTGCCTTCCACCTTTAGGACCCGGTTCGAATCACACCAGGGCACTACGTGGATAGGGTTTCCAGTCTCTACCTGACTGCTTTGGTTTTCCCCAAAAATATTTATCTGGGGTTTTCCTTCCACATCTCAAACTGAAACTTCCTTCGTTGTCTTCTCTCCATTGGGTTCTTGGCTAGTATAGTGATTAAGTTTGCTTTTCTGAGAGTCCTTGGCTTCACAACCAGAATTAATAAATGAAATGAAATGTAGGTTTGTCCACACAGCATCAAAACATGAGGCACTTTAGCACCTCTGTTCTTTATAATACAGTCTTATGGTACACCATGACTGAAGACCCGGGCTCAGTTTCATGTCTCCACTGATACTGTGAGCAAACAAACAGGCCCTTAAGGAAGCAGACAAATCCATGGTTATTGTAAACATATTTCACCAGTTAGCAAGTAATTTTTGCTTGTGCACTTGTGTGCTAAGCATTCTTTGCTTACCTGCTTACAGCTGGTGTAGACGTAAGTGAGAAGTATGAGATTTTGTGGTAAGCAGATCCATAAGAGCAGGCCCAGTTATCAATGGTACATTTGGACTGAAGTTTGACCGTCAATGTACATTGTATTGATATTGATTGTTTTTTTCTCTCACCAGGAATTTTCTGAAGATATCATTCGTCCGTTGTTCTCGCGGGAATGGAGCCTGCGGGAAACTGGTTTCCATCACCTGAGGCCGGCCATGCGTGCCAAGATGCAACCTCAGGATGGGGGTGTCGTTTACAGGCAGACTGACGAAGCTTTGATCAGAAGCTGTTGTGAGATACTTGCTCTTGGATGCTCGGATCCTGTGTACAAGGTGTACGTCGCTTCACTGGTAAGGCCAATATCTGCTGCATTGGTTTAAGGCACTTGTGTGTGCTATTGACCATTATAATGTTGCCGCCATATTTAGTATTGCTCCCTTTGTGAAAAAGCATTGCTGATTACTGATTTTCATTCTATTGGATAGGGACCAGACTATTTTTCACTTCCAGCCCCAGTTTGGTTAAAATTAGTTTGAGTTGTACCGAAATAATAAATGTCTACTCTATGTAAGTGGCCAGTATTTTTGCTCTTGACAGAAAGGACTGCGGACTCTGCTGTCTTGTGTCCAGTGTTTCACTGAGGAAGAGAAACAGAGATTGAAGCAACAACTCAAGCAAGTCATTGAACCAATCCTCTTCAAGTGTGCTGACGGAAACAGGTAAATAACACGTCAAGAAATAAGTTTATGGCCATTTCTATTGCTTGTCACAATTCATAACAATTGACAAACTACCAGTGTTTACCCCTTGTTGAGGAAAAAAGATGTTCAGGGAAGCTAAAAGTGGTAAGAAACTTACGGAGTAAAATCTATTGTTTTCGGAAATGTTTGCTTACACAGGACTCCATGAAGAGTAGCAGATGACCCTGTTATCTTGCCTAGTGCCCCCAACCCACTCACATTTAACCCCGTAGAGATGTTTCTGATATTATCATACATGTACTATTCATAATCAAAAGCAATATTCATTTTTCATACTCATTTTTTTCCGAGATTTTAAGTTTGGGCTTTCACAAAACATGTCAAAAATTTGGCGTATGGTGTGAATCAGAAAAGCATGGTCTCTTACACCTCTAGTAGTCACTATAACCCTTCATGTTAAGATGTGGTGATGGTTGTCTTTTACATTGTGCATCATTCTATGTGTCCTTTACTAAATAGACGCACCAGTCAGCTGTCGATCTCTGCTCTGATTGAGCTGAGTAAAGGTCAAGCGGGTGAGCTTGCCTTGGGTCGTGAGGTCTCAGCATCAGGTTTGTATATCTCTCTTTCCCTCCCTCAAAGTAAATGTGAATCTACTACCTTCATCACATGTGCTCGGAAATAAAGCTCATTATGAGGAAATCCATGGTTAAGTACTTCATTTTCTCAACTTGATTTTTTGAGATTTGGCGTGGACGACAAACTTTAACAAATCAAGTCTGGCAGAATGTTTTGAAAACCAGATTTCTGATCATTGAACTTGAGCAACAGTGAAATTTCCCATTTACAAAGTCCTCAAGTGAAGCCTAATTTTCTGGCATTTCTTGAAAAATGAGAAAAGTATATTTGGTAGCTTAATACAGTCCACTGAGGAATGTCTAGGTCTAAAGGTAAGGCCTTCCCAATATCTCTTTTGGAGAGCCAAAGATTATGCAGTAATGGGCTTCTAAAAGTTGATTATTTTAACCGGATTTTGGCTTTGTTGGTTTCATAGATTTGGTTGGTCTTGGCGCAGTGGAATACGTTGAAGAGTGCATCTTTGATTCCTCTCTTTCCTTCGAGCCAGCATGGCAGCCCCATCTGGGTCGCTTGTGCGTCCTGGAGAAACTTATGAAAGAATTCCCTGAGGAGTACGTCCCTGACCAGCATGAAGTAGTGCCGACACACAACTCTCGCTGTGATCGCCTGATGTGTGTCCTACGCTTCGCCCTGACAGCCATACCCAATGCCCACAGCCGCATCTGCAAGCTTGGTAAGAGGCTTTTTGTAAACGTTGCCCGGAACACAGTCCACATGCCACAGCTCTACGAGAAGGTCTGTGACTCGGTGGTAGAGCTTGACAACGATCTGCAGCATGGGATGCAGCGGCGCCTGACAAACATTCTGGATGACTTTGAGGCTTCCAGGAATGTCGCAGAACGGTTACAGGAGACAGATATGCATATCTATGGGAGAGTCGTCGAAGACTTGGAGGATGACGTTGAACGTATCGAGAGGAACAGTACCACTGCCCAACCAGCTCCAGAGGGCTTACTAACACCACCACCCACCCCACCATCACAAGGTGCTACCCAATCCAAACAATCAGCTTCCAAAATCCCTGTGCTGGTGCAGGATAATCAGGGACAAAATAGACCACACCTTGTCATCAAGGGTAAGGCAAGTCCAAGGCAAAATAGTATGCAGGCCGTCCAGAGCGATGGCACACCCCACAGGGCCAGCAACAACCAAACCGAGGACCTCTCCGATCTGTCACTTTCCATGTCTCCTGGCTCACCCACTGATCGTGCCATCACCTTCAAGAGCGAGGTAGCAACAGCCAACTGGTTGTCACCGACACATGCTCCAAAGGTCCCCAGCTGCAAGGAGCAGATTGAGATAGAGGAAGCGGAAGCCATTGCTGTTGCTATGGAAACATCACTTACACAGAATCCTCTTCCAGTGGTACCTGGATTGACACCTGCCAAGGACGAGGATGTAATTGTTCACATACAGAGTGAGGTAAGTGGTCTCATGTGGATATATTTAGATTATTCCTCTTCTCAAGGCTTGAAGTTTACACTCTACCGCCGGCTCGAGGCCAGTGATTTTAGAGTTGGGCCAGTAAACTCATGACAAGTCCGGCGGTCTTGTGTTTTTCATTTGAGTAACAATACCTCGCTGTGTCATGAAAAAAATTGTATAAATGCAAAAAAAGAGTTAGTGGCGTTACGTTTCGACCTGAGACTTTCTCGAAGGCTAAAGTCTGGTCTTGTGAAAACAGTTCCGGTCTAACACAAATTGTAAACTACAAGTCCTGCAGACTTGTGTACTTTTCCCCCAAATTCAAGCCCTGCTACCTCAAAGCTTTGAATGTTCGTTTTGGGGATTTTTAAATTCACCATTTATGACTCTTTTTTCCTAGGATGGTGACACACCAAAAGAGAAGTGCTATGTGGAGAAGGAGCATTGGGTAAAGGGAGTACTGTTGGGCACCGGTGCTTTCTCAAGCTGCTACCAGTCAAGGGATATTAAGACAGGAACATTAATGGCCGTCAAACAGGTACAGCAAATTTATCACTTCGGGACTACACCTTGAGTAATGCAACATGGCTTTTTAGAAATTTGGAATTGTTACCATGAAGCTGATTTTCGAAAATGATTCCCCCCTCCCCAGGTTTCTTTCATCAGGAATAAAAACTGCGACCAAGAGAAAGTGGTGACGTCCTTGATGCGTGAGATAAAACTCATGAAGGAGTTGGACCACCCGAACATCGTCCGACTGCTGGGTGCAACAAGGCACAATGGGCACTTCAATGTCTTTGTGGAGTGGATGGCAGGTACGTCCAATAGACCAACTACCAGTCAGAATCGAAACAGTTGCAGGGTGATCATCTTGTTGCACTTTATGTTTCCATCTTGGTCTAGATTTTGATCCCAAAGATTTTGGAAATTCTTTGCTTTTTAGGCTGGTTTGATAAAATTTATTTGGTTGCTAGAGTTGATGAGATCTTTTGCAGTTCTGGGCCAAGTTGGGGTTAAAATTCTTGAGGAATTTATTTTCTATAAAGGGCTTCAGTTTGGGTGAAATGCATGATAGCAATCTATTGGTGAATACCCCCATCCTCTCTATGATCCCATCTATCTCTCCTTCCCCTACCCCCCAGGTGGTTCAGTGGCCTCCGTTCTATCTGCCTATGGTGCTTTTGAAGAGGCGGTGTTGTTGAAATACACCAAACAACTTCTTACTGGTGTGGCATTCCTCCACAGCAAGCATGTTGTACACAGAGATCTTAAAGGTAATGGGAAAGAAGTCTGCCAACCCTCTTTGCATGTTTTAAAAGGATCTTGGACAACCATCACAGGGACGAATATTCCAAAATGGAGAAAAAAATGCCCTCAAAGGTGTCTGATTGGCTGAGGTTGTTGACCAATCATATGGCTCCCCTGTTGACTCAAAGCGTTTGGCATTCTAAACATGGCTGCGTATCATGCATAGTGATAAGGAATTTATCATCATGTTTTTACATGCTGCGTTCATCTGCAGTTGTAGCGTATGCAATGTTTGGTCGACACACTCGGTGCATGGGGGATGTAAAACAACTCTTACTGACATGACTGAAAGAGAAAAAAAAGTTCACTTTTATGCAACAAAAGAAACCAATCTTTAAAATCTAATTCTTGTTATTGTTTGCAAAGATAATTCTACGTCCTGACACGAGTTGGTCATACCGGTAGTTTTCAACATTGTCATGCTATTTTTCTATCATTTTGATCAAGCATGCCGTCCGGCTGACGTGATCTTTTAGCATTTTGTTTTTCTGATGTTTGATAAGCGCTATGTGTAACAGGCATGATATTCTTCCTTGTCTGATTTTCTACTTTTTTTGCCAGAAAAATCTGGAAAAATAGCCTGCAATGTCTATTACAGCCTACGTGTAGGTCAGTCTTTGTGATTGATAAAATGTTCCTGATGTACTGGTCTTTTTAATCTTGTATTAGAATCCACCCTAAATCTATTGCAAGTTCTCATGAGTGTGTTTATACATTTTTTATTCACCTACATGTAGGTGCCAATCTCTTACTGGACAGTACGGGGCAGCATCTACGTGTTGCAGACTTCGGCACCGCTGCCGAAATGGCCTCAAAGGTCACCGCCGAGGGAGAGTTCAAAGGTCAACTCATTGGCACTATTGCATTCATGTCACCAGAGGTAAGTAAATTAAGAGAATGTTCACCTTTGATACACGATTTTTAAATTGTTCTTTAGTCCAACGAGAAAGGTGGATTACCAAAACAGTTTTTTTTAAAGAATAGATTACACATTGTAATGTTTGGAGCAAAAAAGTTTTTGGAGATAAAACAATTGTGTCTTTTCAAGCCATGTGTCAAGTAGGGTTTTTGAAACAAAGGATGATGTTTTTTATAAATGGGTAACTTTCTTTGTATGAACTGTTTTGACAGTGTTTCGTATTTTTGTTATTGACCAGGTATTGAGGGGCGAGACGTACGGTCGTTCATGTGACGTATGGAGTATTGGATGCTGTATGGTGGAGATGTCCACTGCACATCCTCCATGGAATGCCTCGGCAATCTCCAATCATCTTCAACTCATCTTTAAGGTAAGATTAATGTTTATTGTCTTACAGGCTTTATGAAATTAGGCCCAGATAAAGCATTGACAATACTTTACCCAAGCTTGGTTGTATTTATTCTTTATTGAATATCAAATTTGGGGTTGAACAAAGAAAAACTTACTAGAGCAGGATTTGAACCAACAACCTCCAGTTAAAACGTGCTGGCAGTCTGCCAACAGAGCCATCTAGCCCTAATGTTGGTGGTCTCCATATTTTGTCAGTATGTTTGTTTGGGGGTGCCAGAGATCAAGCCCAAGTTTACGATACAATCTTTGTGTGTGTAAGATGCAACATTATAACAAATTTAAGATTCAATGTTATAGCACCTCTGCGATGTGATTTTAATCGGGGATTGTCTCGTGTTTGATCACAGATTGCCAGTGCTGAAGGACCACCTCCAATACCAGACGACCTGTCAGCCCCAACCCGAGATTTGGTACTACGGTGCTTTGAGCACAAGCCTGCAAACCGGGAGAGCTCAGCCGATCTCCTGAAGCATGCTGTATTCACACGGCTGTGAATGTATGGAGCCCAGGCTAGCTGCTGACACGGTGTTGACTCATTGCTTGATGACCACAGGGCTGATAATCACAGCCAGGATTCTAACCCTAACCCAGAAAAAAAACAGCCACCAGATAGAAATGGTAGCCAGAGAGTGCTAGGTGCTTTATTCATCATGCGTTTTTCCTGATTTTTCCGTTTTTCCTTTTTGTGGATGCCTGCTTGCCCAATTAAAGCTATATTATGTCATTTTAGTTTCCTGGAGTTTTCACTAAACACAAAATTAAACCGAACTGAGAAGTTCATACAAAATGGTAGTGCAAACAGTGCAGATTGTTCAGACAAATCCCCCTTATATTTTTTCAATTTAAAGATTTAACTGGCAAGGCGTTCTGTTCAGTTAAAGAATTTTTTCAAATTCACCAACAAACTCTTTTCAAGGAAATTCTACATTTGGCTTTGAATCTTTGTTTTACAGTGCTTTTTTAAGGCAATATTCTGATTATTGTGGTATATCCATCACTTATATGTTCTCCAAACCAAGCAGTGGTTCTTGTGGATTATCCTGAAGTATGACAGAATGTATAGTTTTTTTTTTTTTTAAGAAACCTACATTTTATGATATAAATTTATAAACTTCGTGAATGTTAATTTGTATAATATGTGACAGGGTATGATAGAATGTAACGCTGCGCTGGCCACACATTCTTGATCTGTCTCGTATTTTTATTTTATCAAACTATTTTCAATTTAGCGTTTAGACAATCAGATTATTTTGTTCCAAACATTAGTCAAAAATGTATATGAAGAACAAATCAAAATGACAGTTTGTATCAAAATTACGTGTATACAGGCCCTTAAACCAAATAGGTGTTTTTAGACAAGATA
This sequence comes from Pisaster brevispinus, assembly GCA_023634235.1. Lineage (NCBI taxonomy): Eukaryota > Metazoa > Echinodermata > Asteroidea > Forcipulatida > Asteriidae > Pisaster > Pisaster brevispinus. The sequence goes on along the minus strand of JAMKCF010000029.1, from coordinate 1,610,128 downwards.
GATGTACAAATTTTAAAGGTGTAAATTTTTTAATTTATTTTATAGATATCCACCACAGATGGTATTTTGTTACCAACTCATTCATTTGTAAATTAACCAATAAATTTTAGTAGATTTATTTTGTGTATCCACTACTTATGTATTCACTTCGCATTGTCTACTTAAAAACAGCAACTGTTTTTCTTAACACCACATTTTAATTTCTGAGAAGTGTATTCGTAAACATTATCAGTTTGTGAACAAATAATTGTCATGCATTTTTTACACATTTTGGTAGAAATTAATCCGTCCAAATTTCACCCTTTCCGATGTTTTAAAAATACAAGCACGCTGTTTGTTGTGATTCCTTTTTGTTTGATGTGAATATAAGTAACTGGATATCGAAAGCAAGGTACAGCATTTGTTATTCTTCAAAAACAAAATGGTGGAACTATAATGAAAACCTGGAACTGTCATCTTAAAGTTACTTGGTTTGAAGCTTTTAGTGGTATATTCCCAAAAGTATCATTGTCTTAAGGTTATCAAAATGAAAATTTTTGCCATTTGGAAAGATTACTTTCTGTTTGCAATGCACAGCAGTTCCTGGTGCATTTCATCGGTAACTAATTGAGCAGAAAATGTCATGCTCCAATTTATAGAATACAGATGCTGTGTGGTTAGGCTGTTACTGAATAATTCATTAGATTGAACTCTAACCTTTTACCTGCTTATATGACTGAACCTATTCATGCAATTCATCAAGTGCTAGAGTTCAGCTCACCAAATAGTTCTGAGAAAGTAAAAACATGATGGGATTGACTTTTGATGTTAATTTCAGACATTTACCTCAATCTCTCAAAATAAACTAATACAAGTTTTGTTTGATTCCTGCTGCCTCAATCTTCCAAAATCAATCGATGGAAATTTTATAGGATCCCTTCTGCCTGTCGAATGTGCCTCAACTCTCAAAATCCTCAAAATCCCAGATTTGAAAAGACTCTGGGAAGGTTAGATTTTTAAGGAGTCAACCACTGGTATGCTGTGTCTTTGTCTATTCATGTACAACGAGTGTGTTCAACGAGTAGTGTATAGTGACTTAATTGTAAATAACTCCTACATAAAGTGCCTTGAATTGGTTGTTAGGAAAGAGTTGTAAAGTTTTGTAATATACTTTGAAGAGTAGACTCTAGGGTAAATATGTTTTTAGAAGACACCCCAACCAAAACCAAGTCATGAAAGAGTGTCCTATGGGGGTTCATTTAGTACTATTTTCGTTTTAGAAAAGGGAAATTATTTTAAAGTTTTTGGAAGGTTGCCTTTTTAAAAATTATTGTCTCTGTTAAGAGAGGGGTAGATCAAGCAGAAAAACTGTTTTGTTACTCGATCAATTCACTTAAAGCGAAGGTTTTTAAATTAATTATGTTATGATTTTAATAAGTTTATTTTACATCACAGATGTGCTCCCCTGTTGGGACCAATGAAATATTTTTGTTTTGTTTTTTTAACATAGAGGAAGTCATAGACATGAAAAAAGGACCAAGGATTGTCAAGAAAATGCAATAACTTTTATAAACAAGTGTTTTTACTGCCTGCTTAAAGATGAGAGGACCAAGTTTTTTTGAAGTGTATTTTTGTAACAGAAGGAGTTGGTTTTTCATTGTGGAAAAGAGTGAAACAGTATTCTTATGAAAATGTACAGTATTGTTAAGATGATTTTATTATAAAGTAAATTAAATTAACTGATTATTTCTTATGAAATAAAAGCTTTGATCCAATTTGATAAATTTGTTAAACATATGAGAAATGGTCAGGTGACTTTGATTAGCATGTTTATGTACTTACCTTCTTGTGTCCGGGGTGGGGCACAAGACATGCAAGATGGCTATCTTTAGACAGAAGTTTTAAAAGTGTTGACTGATCCAAACATAAGTCCAGAGGTAAGTTTAGAAAAGGCAGTGCAAATGATTAGCTGCATAACATACACTTATGAGATGTTTTGTTTGTATTATTTGGATCAGAAGGCAAACAAAGCTGCGAAGAAGACCTCATTTTGTGAAGAGATTTCTGTTTCAGGAAATGAACCTCAATTTCTACTTAAGAACATGTACATGTACAGTATATCATTGAACTTGTTTTAATACCGAGTTGTATCTTCATGTATATAAAACCACATGTGTACATATTCTTTCATCCATTTTATGTATAATGAAAACAATAAATATTGATTAATTTTATCAAATAAGCTTAATAACTACAATTTCCTGGTTTACTTCTGGTTGATTTTAGCGTTTGTAGTGCTTTCTTTATGCTGGACATTGTCGTTAATTACTGCAGAAGTCTTTCTTGATTTCAATATCAAGAAGTAGGCAATCCATTGTAGGTCATGTGCATCTGTGATGTACCAGTGCACTCTTCTACACATCACATAAAGACTTGACTCTTGTGCTATTGTGCTTTGTAGCAGTGGTAAACATCATTAGATGAAGGTGCCCATGATGCATAAAATAAATTGTACACAAGCTGCAATATTGAAAAGTGGGGGCAATATACATTTTATACCAGCCTGATATTGAGGGCAGAGGGTACCCCCTCCCCAATTGTTCATACTTTAACACACTATTTTCCTCTTCTACAAAAGCACACCCCCCTAAAATCATCTAAAGAATTCCCTGAGATTCCAAACACACAAAGAAGACACAATTGGGGGGGGGGGGGGGGGGGGTACCACCATGCCCCATAGCACCAAGTGCCAAATGAAACAATTACTCAGAATTGTCCAGTATAGTGTCAAGGTTCAGTGCAGTCTTTAACTGAAGCTTGAATGTGACATCTATGTTTCTGAACTACATTATCTTAGAAAGATGTAGATGTATACCATGACCATGGAAACTGGTTAAATAGGAACCATGTTTTTATGGTATGAGAACTTGGAAAGACATCTTAATTATGTAAGTTTTACATCTTTCTACGATAATGCAGCTCTGAAACATGGTTATATTAAATTGGATTTTTTTGTGTACAGTACAGCTATAGTTTTCTTTTTTAGGGGGGGGGGCAGGTTGCAAATCTTACCTCAAGTGTCGAAACATTTTAATGGTGTGGAAGGGGATCCAGTCTCTCACTGCTGAGCCATCAAAACATAAGCTTTAAACCCTCAATCCATTACCCCTTGTTAGTAATTGATTTGAAAGTGAGGCTGCGAAATAAAGATACCCTGTATCTCTAGTTAACCCACTGCCAATACTGGAGGAAATAACTGTAATTTTTTTCAATCTGGAATGTCAGGAATAACTGGACACACTTTTAACATTTTATTCACAAAATGCAGGATATTTTGAAAGCAAGGTTGCTCCCAAAACATACCAATTAGTCTGGTCACCCATACCTGAGTGAGTACATGTGCATTGGAAATTCATTGAGCCACAGTAGGGTCCATTGGTTCCCATACCCCACATCAACAGGACTGTACGCATACAGTAACCTCTGGACAATGTATACAGGGAAGAATAAGGTACAAGATGGCGACATTTTAATAGAAAACCTGTCATTGGTTGAGAATTGTGCGTTGTTCACAATTCCATTGTTTAAGCTCAGCGATGGCGACCAATGCAACGTGTCTATAACGACAATTACCCAAATACAGACTTGACTCTGCACTCAATAGTTCCATTTAATGACAGTTTGCATATAGATTTATTATGTACATTGTGTATTGAAAACTAAGTTTAAGCGTTTCTCCATATTTTGTGACCTAATTAACAAAAAGCAGAATGAAATTTATGTAAATGTTGCTTCATCAATGACCCATCACACTGTATTGACTCATTTAATATCCCCGCCTCCAAAGCACAATCACACGCTATTATCCTGACCTCTTGACAGTATACGCCCGCAAACAAAGAATTACGTCAACCGGACTTTAAGCAAACAATGGATCACTTTCTCTTGTGATTGGTTTCAAAATAATTATCACAAACATTCTTAAACACACTAAGCCAGACCAGATTGATGTATTATTTGATAATGTTGATACAACAAACAATTAAACAAAACCGTCACCTTTAATTGATCAATTCTGGCCTGGAAATTCATTTGTAGTAAAGCCATTCCTTGGAAATTAACAGATGCAATATTCTTCCTACTCAAGTCTATTTTTCCAATTTGTTTGCCCTTGAAAAATAATCTAACAATTGTGATTGAATAGCCTGAAAAGTGTATTAAGCATAAACCACACATGCACATCAGCCCCTGCACTCAATAAAATTGTCCTACTTTGTTCCAAGGTACTTTTTTTCATGCCTAAATTAAGCTTTTTTGTCCCCCCCCCTTAACAAAAAGAAAAAGACAGATTAATAAAATAACAAATGTTAAAACATTCAACATCAACTAACAAATTGGATAAATATTAAGTGCAGGGTGTAGAGCCATCCCGAAGTAAAAGTTATTAAATAAATGTGACAATTTCTGATGTAGTTGTTTCATTGTCACGTGAAAACAATAAATATTAACAAAAAATTAAGATTCAAAACTTTGCATAGTGTAGGAAGTAAAAAATGAGTTTGTTTTTTGAATAACAAACATGTGAATACATATCTATTTGGGGAAGTGTGATTCAGAGTTACACACCTGTATTTTTCTAATCCTAATCCTAATCCTAATCCTAATCCTAACCCTAATCCTAACCCTAGTGTGTATATCATGAAGGGTTATCGGAACATAGGGGTGTCAGAACATAGAGCAGTCACTTAGATACAGCAGGTCTCAGCATTTCAAGCAGTATACTTCGTTCATCTTTAGGAGAATGAAGCTTTTTTCTTCTCCTGAAGATGAGAGAAACTCACTGTTCCAAACAATGAGACTCTACTACATTTGAACCCTGGTTTTCAAAACCCACACTTCTCCTTAACAGATATTTAACTCACATGATTGTTACCTGTAAACCTGCTCCATTTTAAAAGAAAATTTGTTTGTTGTGAACAACATGTCAGTATTTCCAAATGGATCACCAACTGTTGATCAACTAGAGCTACTTATTTAAAATTTTCTTAATTTAAGAGAGATACAAGAAAAACGTATGATTTTATTATGAACAAAAAATGAACTTTTAGTATAAAATTTCACTTGAAAGTTTTCTCCGTAAAATGGCAAAACCTGGACTTTAATCAATCTGTGTATTTATAATTAAAGGAGTTTAGAAAACATTTTTGCACTGTATGAACTTTCCTCCAAATATCCATTATTGCAACAGCAAAACAACATGACAGCTGCATATGAAACAAGATGTGCTCCTTTCTTCATGTTAAAAGTAACAATTAGAAAAAATTTCACCTGCACAAATTATCAAGTTGTTTAATTTCTTCCATACACTGTACCTGCAAGCCTTTGACCCGGCAATCTCTACAGTAAGCTTGCGTCGTACTTTAGACCATGTAACCCATGACATCACAAATTGACAAAAGAGCTACAGAGCCTGGACTTCCTGCAGTTTTGATTTGTTCAAAGCTCCATGGAAAAAAACAAGAACTCTTGCCTTTTATGGAGATTGCACCAAACAATTTTTATCAACTTTTAATACAAATAAAGAGAGCACATCTCGGGACTTGTTCTGCTGTTATTTTACACTTCTTGATTTTATGCGGTAATCACAATAAAAAAGATAAACTTCCCATATGACCTTTGCGGTATCTTGCCTGCTAGAGAATACCCTGGAGTCTTGTTTATAAACAAGGTGAAATGGTCTACACAGGTTTTGTACACCTTCAAAACATAAAAATTGTATATACATGTACATGCAAACTCTTTTGTAGTCTTGAGTGGCGGCGCGAGTTTTTGTATTAGTCACCAGTAGAGGGCGCAATATCGACTGGCTTGGAGGGACTGAGCGAGTCTATGAATTGATCCAGATGCTTGTTTGATACAGATATCTCTTCTCCAGTAGTTCATAATTGCAATATTGATGACTGCGATAACAAAACGAACGTCGCCAATCAAGACTACCCGTTTTGAAGACCTAACCCAGCTCCTGCAAACTGAGAGTTGCGTCAGAATTTTTTTAAAAGAACATAATGTTTCTGAACATGGATATGTGAGCTTTACAAAAAAATCCAAAAACACTGTAATAAAAAGAATAGCAAAATTTGCTCAAAACAAAGTACATGAACCCCAAAATGCCATTTCTTAATACAATTGCCGCAATTGAAATAGACATGTGTATGAATGTGCACAAAATCCCTGACCGAAAAATGTACTCTTTTTTTTTTTACTTTCACATGTTGGTTGTATGATGCATTCCGAAACTAGAGGATGGAAATGAATTCACTGTTCTAAAATTAAAAAAAGAAGAATATTTTACCTCTTTAAGACCCACTGGGATCTAGTGAGATTACATGCATGCACTGCAACCCCAAACTCATCATTCAGACACCATGCACTGCCTCATAATATCTTTCATGCTCAAAAAAGTTGCAATTTGCGATATATGTCAGGCTTTAACACTGAATTTGAAAGACGCTAGTGTTTTGCAAGCTTTAATCTCTCAGTTTCCTTGAGCAGGGCTAGTTTATGAAATGCTGCTCGTATTATGCTAATCCAGTAGTTCAAATGTTCTCAATGCATCTTCTTCTTTGGTCTCTAGTGTCACTATTGCACCGTCATTGAAGACAAAGGATGACCCGCTGTCCATGACGAGGCAGGCATCCCAGCCACGTGATCGAACACGGATTCTGCAGTGGATGAAGTCACAATAATAATTATACAGAAATTATAACACTTTAATTTCCCCCCTCTGACAATAACCCCTCCCACTTGTTGTTGTATAAATTCTAAATGTATTTTTAAAACACAAACCTTGTCTATGCCTGATAAATGTGTGGGTTTTTTAACATGCGATTCCCATCCTACTACACAGGACCTATCACTTAACGCCCAGCCCTAAGGACAAAGCAATTGTGTTAGTGATTCTTACTCCATACTACAAGCATTGTGAACAGCTAGGCCAGGATTGGAACCCCTACCAGTAAACGACAGAACTTGAATATGGTGCACTACAACGCTCAGCAACGATGCCAGCTCCATGGCATGTGTTTACAAACAAGGTAGCTTTACATGTATGTACCCTTGTCTTGGTCTATACTTACTTCTTTGCAAACCCTCTTGGCATGTTGGCCTGGTAGATGCCATTGATGACCGGATCACGCACTGTGTAGGAGAGGGTCGGGTCGCTAGCATCAAAGACGAGGGAATTATTGAAGCGAGAGGCAATTCTCATCTGAAGATCAGGGCTGATTGGAATATTGGCTCCGGTTTCTTGGTTAACTGTAAAAGACCAGATAGATGGCACTATATAAATGCTTATTATTATTGTTATTATTATTATTATGGTGACAGCATGATAAAGGTCTATTACAGGCCAAGAAGAAATAAAGGTAATTGACGCATGTACTCACATATTGTTAGTAATTCTCTTACACTTTGATGTGATAGCTTGTTGATGTTGAGGGACCTGGTGAAACAAAGAAAGAAAAAAGTACAATGATAACATTTGTTAGCTTCTTACACAAGTGCAATTCTTGACCATACCCAACCCTTCAATCTTTCAATCAACACAGTTTGATTTTGTTGGACCGAGGACTGCACTTGTAAACTAGTCATGCTTTACATGGGGTCAGGCAACAGTTGGGTGGTGAGTTGAGTCTTGCAGTCAAGACCAGGAAGTCAGAGACAAACATTACAACATGTCCTCCTTTTAAGGGAAATAAGTTGTTAATTCCCTTTGTTTAAAAAAATATTTATTTGTTGTCAAACCACTGGTTTTTCTCAGAAACACCACAAGTCATAAAGATGTCTCAGCAAACCTCACATGATTATATTCCCACCAAGCAACGTTTGAATCCTACTTTTTACTACCAAAATTAGCCAAAATTCACCAGGAGTAAAATCAAAATTCGCCAGGAGTAAACTAGTTGTCCTACCAGGATGTGGAGCCAGTTCCTGTGCAGATTGTAATGCCTGAACTTTTCTGTCTCTCCATGGGTCCACCATCCACTGATATCTCATAATACGATACCCTGTATAAACAAACATCAAGACAAGATCAAGACAAGATCAAGACTGGGCCCACTTTCATAGCACTGCTTACCGTAAGCAAAGAAGCGGCGCTTACGGAAGCAGGGAATTCCGGGAATTTTTGCTTGTGCACGTGTTCTCGTCACTAGGCATTCTTACTACGTTACTTGGCATTCTTCGCTTACACAGCTAGCACAGAAATTTTGCACTTGCTCTGTAAACCAAGAATTCTGCGGTAAGCAAAGCCATGAAATTGGGTCCCGATGATTACAAAAAATGTAAATGAAAAACCTGCAGCTTCAAGAGCTAAAACAAAAACAATAAAGGTGAAGACAAAGATCATCTCTTCCTTTATTCCTTCTGCTGAGTACAAGTACATCAACAGAAATCCAACAAGTTTGGGTATAAAATTAATGTTCTCCTGACCCCATCAAAGAGGCTTTGAGTGCCACGGTATACTTAAGCAAGCATTACATATGAAAAAACCCATCTCCATTGTTTGAATACCGCAATCAAAATAATCATGTATTGTGTGTATATCTGTATAAAATAATAACAAAACACAGGAACTGTTTTTCAATAAACCAGGATTAGTTAGGCTGGTTGAATGGTTGGATTGTGTATTAATTGGAACCTAGAGGATGGGAGTAATGTTATTCTACCAAACAGAAGTGATAAAAGCTTACGTTGAGGACAGAGACTCCCCAATAAAGACCTCATTCAACGCTCTGATTGGAAGCACTCTGGGCACTGACTCAGCCTTCTCCAGTCCATGTCTTAATCTATTCTCCTTGGTCCAATGCTTGTCTCTAAGCTCAGGTAACTTCATCTGCTCCTCATGTAGGTCTATGGGTTCAGCGTTGATCAATCCACTCTCTACGGTTGCACGAACTCTCTGCCGCCATTTCCATCTAAGAGGTGGAAATGTGAAAACAATTTAAGAGAGAACACAAGAGGTTCATTTGTAATAGAAAAACTACATTTTCATTAAAACATTTCCAAATTATAATGTACTGTAACCATTTTTGCTATACATCCCTGTGCAGAAGCATTTGATGTCAGTGGAGGAAGCCAACCTCTCAAGGAGTACACAGTGCTCAGGTTGCTCATTGGTTCAACCTGAGCACTGTGTAGAATACGAAAGAAAATATGAAATGAAACTTGAGTTAGTCATATTTGAAGCTTTACATGACGGGAAAAAAAGGAAGTAACTATAAGTAGTAAACTTGCAGGTACAACGATGTGCAAATTTCTTTTGGGAGGAGTGTTGGCTCTATAAAGAGGTGTGGTCTCGCGATTCGAACAGAATACTTTGCTCGCCTTCAGGAGAGTGAGGTTTTAATTACAAGGATACCTACCTGAATCTCCCTTCCATGATTTTCTTGAGAGCCTCATCAAAGTTCTCTGTGTACCTTGGTGAGAGGCATAGAAACCCAGCGGACCCACTGGGGTAAGTATTAACTCCTAGCACAGGTTTGTCATCAGTGACTTTACTGGCTGTCATGATGAAGGTTCCGTCCCCTCCAGCTGGGATGAGAATATCTGCCCATCGGACCGTCTCCTCGTTTAGGCTTTGATCGAACCTCTGAGCGACTTTGACCTCAATGTTCTGTGATCTGGAAAGATATTAATAATTATACTAAATACAAGCAATAATGTGAATAATTATACCATGTCAGATACGGGGCAGAGAATATCCCCCCCCCCCCCCGATGCTCCCATACTTTAACACACTATTTTCCTCTAATAAAGAAATACCCCCCCCCCTCAAAATCCTCTAAAGAACTCCTGAGATTCCAAGCACACAGCGAAGACACAATAGGGTAAGGGGATACACCATGCCCCATATCAAACACCAAATGTGAATAAATGGGTATTAGTCTGGCTCCTTAAAACCATATATTGAAGTCGACTGACACTTTTACTACCAAAGTCCACTGGGCTCTAAGCATTCCTGAAACCATCTGAGCTCCTTAGGAGCATGCAGAACCGTAAAACTACATGGTTTACAAATAACAATGGGTATAAATCTGGCCCTTAAGAACCATGCATCAAAATGCCTGACATAATGACATAAGTCCCACCATGAATGATGGTACTACCACTGCCTCCATGGTACTCCTAGCCATGTAGACTGCAGGTGTAATACTTACTGCAAGCTCTCCACTATCTTGTTAACATTGTCAACGTGTATGCTATGTTTCTCTACCAGTGTGTCATACTGAGATCCTCGCTGTACAAGCTGAAAGTCAATGACCAACAAGTTTAGCAAAATGCAACAGAACTTTTTTATTTGATTTTTGGTTGTTCAAAGAAAAACTGACTAGAGAAGGATTTGAACCAACAACCTCCTGATTAACGTGACGGCGCTCTAACGACTGAGCTATCCAGCCCTATATATTATCGTTATTATTTGAATTATTTTACTCAAATGGGGGAAGAGGAATTCTATTTGAGTTTATCGTGGACATAATCAGTTTATTTTCATTACTTCTTCAATGCTCCAACAGAAATAAACGAAACATTCAATCACTCTAAGATTTAGAAAGTAAGTGTAAATTAAACAAGTTTGCGGGTATTAACATTAATCAAAACTACATAAATAACACAAATTTTAAAAACAGACCAATTCTTCACAATCTCATCACACATAGTTTCGGATTTAAGAACCCAAATAGAAAAGTAGACTTTCCTGTATATTACAATTTTAGTATCACTGTTTGACAGTATATCAATGGCCAAATTAACAACAATTACAATTAGGCCTAATAATTAAAGTTGAAACTCTTTATTGACATTTGTTAATATTTAATGACTCAAACGGATTCCCAAGGCCAGACCTGTTTTAGTATTACAAAGTACAAATTGAAACTTTCACATTCACAATCAATAAATAAATAAAAATATGCGAAGTGAAAAAAACTGAAACATGAGTAGTTGCGATGATCGTAACCCTCCATCCTCCCGACTGTCAGGAGGATGGAGGGTTACGGTCATCGCAACTAAAACATGAGTAACTTGAAAGTCAAGGATAGCGTTTTGAAACAAACCAATTTCTTGAGACCATCCTCTCCAAGGCGACTATACCGCTTCTTCTCAAATGCATAGCGTGACAGTTTAGAGACAACCAAAGCTCGTTTGGGCCTGAAGGGTATCCCGTCCCCTCCTAACTCAGCCCCGCCCCCTCCTCCTCCATAGTTTGTTGACATCAGCCGTCGGATGACATGATTGAAGTCCCTGGGACTTCTCGAACATTTTGCACAAACTATAAGTCGGTGTAAATAGCCAGCAAAAACACCACTCCTTTGAACCATCTTTGGTACAGACGATCCTATAATTCGTCCTTTGAATTCTGACGCGGTTACGTAAATAATGTGAAAGAAAAAACGTGTAAAAAACTAAAGTGATCACTTAATCAAAAACGGTAACGTTCAGCCTTTTGTTGTTGTCTTGCGTGCACTTCACTCAAAGCACATCCATTTAAAGGTGCTATTAATTTTGTGCACGTACCCATGCAGCTTTTACAGCATGTGATTTAAAGGCCATTTTAACTACCGCAACTGACCGCGGCTTTTGAAACCACCAAAATGATTCCGTAACTGGAGACTAGCAACAAAAAGAGTTTTAATTATCCTCAGTTTAAAAGCCAAATGGCGAGAATAGTAACAAGTCAACATTGGTATATGAGAGACGTAAGTTGTATGTTTATAAATTGTTTAAAGTGGTATTGTTGTGAATGTTGAAAGTTACGTCTTCCGATTTGCTCTTTTTGACACGTGATTGTTAAATGCAAAAATAAGGCATATGTACGTCTATTTCCGACATCTGATTGGCTAACAACACAGGCCTCGTGTCAGAATTTGAGTAATTATAAAGTCTTATGGTTAGACCATAGAGGAAGCTTCCGAAGTAGATTTGGAGCAAAACACCAACCAAAATGTACCAAATAAAAGTTACAGTTTTTGCTCCACTTGCAAATAAAATAGTAATACAATGCAACTGTGAGTTAGAACTATATAATTTATAATTTATGAAATGAAGGCCCTTGCCTAGTTGCGATGATCGTAGCCCTCCATCCTCCATCCTGCGACCGTCAGGAGGATGGAGGGTTATGATCATCGCAACTACGGTACTAAGCCCTTGCCAAGAACTTGTTTGCACTTGCAGCTTTGGATTTGTAATTACTAATTGTTGCACACAATCTTCAAATGACAAACATGACAAAGACAAACAAAGGCTTGCATTTTTAAAACTAGTTGCATGGTGTGCAATTTTTGTAGACTCAAATTTAGTTTCCTCACAAATCTGAAGTTTTGCGAAATTATAGAGCTGCAGCGCAATCTATGAAAAGTGCGCAATTTTTAATGTTTTTAATCCTTAATTCTGACCACCATTGGGATTTTTTTTAGTAGGCTCAAAGAATAGATTTTACCTCCCAACATGAACATGCCCAAGGCAAGGTTAAAAAGGTAAGTTTGAAGTACAACATTCTGCTGGACTGACTGATGTGATATCTTTTTCTTCTGAAACTGGAGGAGAAAGAGTTGTGTAAACAGGGTTGCACACAAAATGACTGTTGATTCTCAAAATTACATATCATTTTTTTCACACAAACTTATAAATAGAACTCCTTTAAATAGCGTGCTCAACAGAATCACAGAGGTCACACCAAGCACCTGGCTACGCTCTAACCATTATCTGTAGTGTTATTCTTTAACCCTAACCCCCATTAGGGTCTCTCTACAAAGCCTGCCAAATACAACATAATGCAACACAGTTGAAATGAGAACCATGCCATATGCAACAAAATGCAACAAGGGATTTTGTTGCATTGTGCAGGCATGCTGTCTGGGAAAGGACTGAGCAATGGTGTTTGCCCTGCTAAATGCAACAGTATGCACATAAGTGTAATGTTTAACTGTTATTATATACAGTCTTTTGAATATGATTTGAATTATGATTCTTACCTAAGTAATATTACATCATACTTCTCAATACTTTTCCCATAAAAAATATTTTGAAATACCCATTATAAGTTGTTCAAATACAATAGAAGCACCCACACCTATACGAAGTCACTTCACTGCTGAATGCAACAAATTCAGTCAAAAAATGACATCTGAGTTGACTGCCAAATGCAACAGATCACAACAACTATTACCATTTGGTGCATATTGTTGCATTTAGCATGGTTAGGGTTAATTCAAATTATTGTATGTAAATTTTGTAATGCATACTAATGCTATGAATGAATGTGACATGTTACAGTTTACACCTATAAACTCTTGAGTTCAAATTGGATACAAATTTGTTGTTTTTTAAATATAATAACAAAATGCATACTGCACAGTAAAGGTACACAATGAATTATTGATTCTCTCTTGTATTTTGTGGCGTCAACAACACCTTGCTCCGCAAAAGTCTACAAGCTGACTCTACAGAGTCCTTCAAACTCCACAGGAATCATTAAAAAAATTCGCAAAAGTTCCCGACCCCTCCCTACAAAACAGGTTTCATTAGAAAAAAAGAAAACAAACTATTTTGTAAGCGATTTAATTAAATTGAACGTTATGTTTTTGTCGGAGTAACATAATTCCTTTTTATTTTTCACCATCATCAGGTGTTTCGATGGAGGACTGGAGCAAGTCTAGCCTGGTCCCTCATCCTTCTTCCATTCACAACAATTCTGTACATCGTTCTTGTTAAAATCAATGTCTTTCATCCGTACCAATGGTTACTCAGTAAGTTTGTAATCAGTCTGCATTTAGAGTAGAAATTAAGAATAGAATTGAAAGCTTCCAGGTTTTTTTAATCACAAATCATGGTTCAAGTTTACATTTAGGATTATTTTTGGTATATTTACTGGTGCAATGATGGTTTGTTGCTTTTATTTATTAGTAACTTATTATTAATTTTATTAGTTTGTTTATTTATCATCATCACAGAGACAAAAACCCAGCTTTTGTAATGATGAAACCCGTAGATGTCTACATGTATAAGTGACTGATAGTGTAATGAGTCTCAAATTAGCCATTGAGAAAGACTGCGAGGGTCTAAACTATTTTTTTTGCGAGTCTTATAAACCTCTGAAACATGCTATTTCTTCAGAGAACTTTATCTCCAGACTAAGAGGATACTGCTATCAAGTTTTCAAGATTATTCATTTTCATACAATGTCACCAATATACATGCAACAGTGAATTAAATGAGTGGCTATAATACGACGAGGGTCAACCTTTTTCCTGTTAGACAGTCCGAGTAAACTGATCGAAACACTAAGTTGTTATACCACCTGGCACCTGGACCCAATATCATGGCTCTGCTTACCACAGCAGTCTGCACTTGCAGCCGATAGAGTCACTTGCTTTACAGGGCGATGTAAGCAGAGAATCCTATGGGAAGTAGGGCCATGACATTGGACCCTGCTCTTTTCAAAACCACTCATTTTGGACCACTGTGAAGGCAAAACTATGTTGTTTTATTTGAGTACAACTTTATCTTGTATCACAACATTCATAAAGAAATATTTCTCAGGAATATTGGTATATTTTTATGAAAGTAAGCCGTAAAATGATAAAGTTGTATTTGTTTTTAAAATTAGATTAAAGCCTTGTACTTTCTTGCCCAACAGATTGGCTTGGGACAGCTTTATCCTTCTCAGGTTTTGGTTACATCACCTTGATTGCCATCCTGACAACAGTTGTTGCCATCGGTAATGTCTTCTGCTACACAGGTAAGGTGTTTGTGATTCATTCTGAAAGGTCTTTATTTGAAGGGACTTCAAAAAAACCTTTTTATTATACTCCTTGGATGTTCATTAGAAAAATCCCAAGATTGTATTAACGATCTGTGATTTGTTTGCTTGATGCTTTTAATGCAGAGGTGGTACACGATACTTATAAGATTTGCAACACAGTTTTTAGTTATTAGTTTGCTAAGGATTTTTTTGTTTGGTTCCAAGTACTAATGAATTAAAACTCTCTAGGTTCTAAGGTCTTTAAACTGCATTAATTATATCATGAAATATTGAACTTTTTCCCCCTTTCTTTGAAGTTGTCCCTACTGTTCACATCAATCGCCTGTCAATCATCTGGGGTTTGGTCAAGCCACAAAGCCTCCTCCACATGGCGTGCCACACCCTGGCTGGAGTCCTGATGGCCTGCTGCTGGGCAGCGCTGATTGGTTCGTCATACAGCACCCTGACAGTGACAGCCAACGAGGGTGCTGTGCTGTGTCTGAACGACCCTCATCTGTTTCTGGTGTTGCATGGTGCATTCATGGTAGGATTTGAAACATACATATATGATAATAAAACCTAGCATGGTAACTCAGAGTAGACATGCAAGGTCCTGACCTCCAGTGGTGTAATAAGAGATATTCAAACCTAGAACAAGAAGCAAAAATATATAGAAATACATACTTAAAAAGACAATGTCTTATTATTTTTATAAGGACTATTTCTCACAAGGTGATTTGTACAGACCACTCTGAGGCAATCAAGAGCAAGTTCAAGTGCACATTTAGTCAACCCGTGGTTGACCACTGACTAGCAACGCACATGCTCAGTAACATTCTCCCTCAAATGACTCCGTTGGAATTCTAATCAACCAGCAGTATTCAATTACAGTTATAGTGTCACTGGTTCCCTTCCGCGCTTTACACAAGTTAGCATGAAACAAGGCTACCTGGACCAGGGAAGTAATGGTCCTGAGGCTGGTTCCAAAATGGTCAACCACAGTAGTCAACCAATGGTCGACCAGCCTAGGTTTGAGTCAAAAATACTAGTTGACCTTTAGTTAACTCTAGTGCATACTCGAGCTTGCTCTAGGTCCACTGTGTTCAAAACAAGCTCTTCGCTTCCACAAGAGCTATTTTTCTAACAGTTTCATGTTACTGTTCCTGAGAAAATTATGCGAAAATTGACTGTGATTAAATTTTCTTTTTGGAGATTCCAGATTGTTTGGAACTAGTTGCCTTTAAATGACCTAAGGAAACTTATAACAAATGGGAAGACTTACAAAGCTTATTACCAAATGAAATCTTCCATCATCTACTTTTTATTTTATACAGGGATTTCTTTACTCAGTTTCTTACACTCGGCAACAGGATCAATATATGGATTTCCCAGTTATACAAGTAAGTTTTATTTTATGTTCTGATTTATGTATCTGAAATGTAGAAGGAATTTTACACTTATAATGTATTGAGTAAAAAAAAAACAGCTCAGTGAGATTGTTGTATTGGGTATTTCTGTTAAACACAAATAGCAGTGTAATTGCTCTGTCGATTGTTTGTTGTGGATTTGTCAGTTAAAATACAATTAATCATTCCTTTCATTGAAGTATATTAGGCACAAAACAGCAGTTGAAATGAATCTACCATTGTTATTTAACTCACAAAAACACCGCTGGAATTAATATTCTCATTATTAAATTCACAAAACAGCAGTGGAGATAAATGTGCTGTGTTTCTTGGATTCAGAACACAATCGTTTAAATTTCCCTACTGTAGTATTTAAGCTCACTAAACAGCAGTTGAAATTAATTTGCTTTTTAATTCAATTCACAAAACAGCAGTTGAAGTTCTTCCAAGTGAAGACGTACATGTGGCGCAGCATGCAGGTCAATGTAATCCGTTCATTAAGAGCCAGTGGATGTTTTTACATTCTCTTTTATCTGTTCGGTAAGTCTTTTTGCCAAGCAATGCCACTGTATGTTCTTAGTTCATCTCTTCATCTTCTGTTATGTCTGCCTCGTTCTCTTGTTCGGTTTCTTGTTTGGAAAACACAATCCAGATTTGCGGTAACATCATGCAATTGTCTTTGTAAAAAGTTGTACCCCTCCTGAAAAGAACCAGTGTTGTAACTTTTTAAAAGTATTAATAACTGTATTTGTTGAGCACCCTAATGGTGCATAGGTAAACTCACCAATGATATAACAAGAGCAGAAAAACTACCACGGTATTGCCACAAACTTTACTTTCTTGAAGTTTCATTGTATTTACAGGTATTTTAGAAACTCCTTTAAAACTTTGCCAAGTTCAACTTAATACATTTTTGTCTTCTCTTTTGAAGGATCTATACCCAAGGCTTGGTTACAATCCAACTTGAATCTTGAAGAGTCCTCCGTACCTCTCAACTCCATTTCTGGTCTTCTAGACGTCTCCCTCCTATGGATAGTCCTGTGGACTGGTGTCGTCACAACACACCTTTGGGGAGTGTCACTGTTTCTCTTTAAGATCTTCAATACAGAGGTAGGATTTCCTTTTTGACATGAATTAATTGATGTGAATTGTAAACCCTACCAAATCCTCCAAATTCCTACTCAGGAAGTTTTCAACACCTTGCTTCTTTGTGTTTGATTCCTTTTGACTAGCTTTCCTTTTATCTGTTTTGACTCAATTGTACAAACTGTTTAGTGAACTTCATCAAAAACGGATTTACATTTTGCAGTTTATAACAGTCTTATTTCGATTGCGACTATCAAAATAAGTTCTCTTGATTTTTAGGGTCTTTAATTGTTCCTGGACATGAAAAGTGTTTCAGATTAATGTGTTTCTCTGGAGGATTGGTACTGGTACAAGCTTTAGGATCACTGAACTTTCAGATGGAAATATTTCTCTGGAGGGTTGGTACTGGTATAAACTTTAGAATCAGTGAGCTTTCAGATGGAAATATTTCTCTGGAGTATTGGTACTGGTATGAACTTTAGAATCAGTGAGCTTTCAGATGGAAATAGTGCTCTGGAAGATTGGTACTGGTATGAACTTTAGAATCAGTGAGCTGTCATGCTTTCTTCTTTTCAGGTTTACCCATTCCCCATCGAGGCAGCCTTCGCTGGACAAGAAGAGCGCTGTCTCCACAAGGCACTGTCTGAAAGACACAACCTCTTGGTCAAGTACTTGGCATATCAGGACCTGAGCTCATTGGCTGAGCATAGACGGGATCGTAGAGCGGAGGTGTTTGCTCTCAGCCAGCCAGGTAAGTAATGACGGACCAAGTCCTTGTTTTCCCAGATGAATATTGCTTAGCAGTAACTGTTTACCAGCAAAAATGCCATGTAATTCACACTGTTATGAATGGTTCCCCGTCACTATTGGGTTTATGCATGTTACCACTGGTAAGAATTGGCGTCCTGGTAGCATAAACTTCCTGGCTAATTCGTAAGCGTATTTCTCAGGTTATGGAGGAATTCTTGCTTGTGTTTGGTAGCATAAACTTCCTGGCTAATTTGTAAGCATGTTTCACAGGTAATGGAAGAATTCTTGCTTGCGTTTGGTATTATAAACTTTATGGCCAATTTGTAAGCATATTTCACAGGTTATGAAGGAATTCTTACTTGTGCGTATTCATTCTTCATATTACTAAGCATTCTTTGTTTACATGGCTATCGCAGTTGTTTTTTGTTGACCCTGAGAGCTGGAAAGGGTGATGACTATAGACCTTTATCATGCTGCCACCATCTTGGTTATGTTCCCTGTATCCAGTAAAAGTAATGAATGTAAATATTCAAAAAGGAACCAGACTATTTTTCCTTCAAGCCTCAGTCTGGTTACATTGAGTTGGATGGGAGAAAATCAAGATGACCGCACAATGATAAAGGTCTTTAAGCCTAAAATGTCAGATGCAATTGGCGCTATAACTGGACTGTTGAGTTTGCCACCGTCGTTAGGGTGAGCACCAAAGAAAGTCAAAAATGCAAACTGTAATCACCTAATTTAATGAAATTTTCACAGGTTGGTCAGATGGTGTGTTTATTGCAAACTAGAGGAAGGAAATTAATTTACTCTTCCAGAAAACCAATGATGAGTTTTCCGTTTAACCCATTGTCTTTGTTAATAAAAAGGTGGTCATCCACACAGCTGGATCAGCATCTGTGGAGCCTGCCTGTCACTCATTGAGTCTCTGACTCAAAGACTCACCTCTCATCAGGAGTTGATTGCTAACGGACTTGCCCAGAAAAAGAGAACTCAGGACGGTACTCCTAGTGGGCCTGGAGCGCAGTCCTCCAATGGGAGCATGGCAGAGGGCTCCAGGGTTAGATCCCTCAGTGGACAGGCAAACCAAGGTTTGTAGAAACTGCACTGGGACTCGTAGCTAGGTGTCAGGTTTCAGTACAAGTCATTGGCTCAGTGGTTTAAAGTTGTTAAGAGGCCTTAAGTGAAAAATGCATATAAATTTGAAAAAATAAATAATACTCCACAAATTATTGTTTTTCTTAGAAAATTATCATTTCTTTTTGCTAAATAATTACTTTGGAGACCATAATTGATCCATAAACTCCATTTACCAGGAGCTCCAAAATGTGAAAAGGCAACTTTATGAAATCCATCCAACTGCACTAAGAACCTTATTGACCTGAGCCAATGAATTCTTCTGTAGGGAGTCCATGCATTTGCCAGCATTGTGCATGATCCATTAACTGGTTCACTATCTCAAGGTTTTCACATTTCTGTGGAGAACACCAAGCTCAGAATATCAATGGAAGTCTGGCTGAATAATAAAGTTTCCTGACAGAATGTGTAAACAGGTTCAAATGCTTAGTTTGTCAGCAACAGATACAAACATTCCACATTTGAAAATGGCTTTCACCAGAAACTCTGTTCACCTCCTCACCACAGATGCAGCTAACTTGTTGTACACCCCAAGAGAACCTCGAGGTCTCCACCTGCGTAGCTCCGTAGCTTCCCCGATCAGCCCCGGGGTCACCATGTATGACCCCATGTTCAGCACGATCCTAGAAACCCCACAGATCACAAGATTGGATGGAATCCAAGACATTGGTACCCCAGGGAAAGAGAGCACACGATATGCCACCCCCTGGACTGGATACGGACCTCTGGCAAGACCATCTATTCACAGAGGTGTGAGCTTTACCAATTGATCTCCAATAATATTGACTTGATAGGCTAGGCTGCGCCACCATGCCTCAACGCGCGTGTTTGTTCTAGGTGGTTGGAAATACAAAACGAAGGTTGTCATATTATTCTGTATGTGTTGCAAACAAATACAGTTTGGTGCTGGAGCAAATTATTTTCATGAGACTTTAAGTGTCTTGCTCAAGGGCATGGATGTCATGACCAGGAATCAAATCTGCACTCCCCCCCCCCCCTTCGCCCTCCTATTGTCTCTTTATTGTTGTGCTTGGAATCTCAGGAATACTTGAGAGGATTTTAGGGGGGGGGGGGGGGTGTACCTCTGTACAAGAGGAAAATAGTGTGTTAAAGTATGGGAACATGTGGGGGGTACCCTCTGTCCTCATAGTGGGCATTCTATAAAATCACTTTACCACCATTTTTTATAAGTCCGGTGCACTAGATCATTAGTCTGGTGTACTAGACCACTTGACCTTGACACCCCAATTATAACTCACTGAGTTGTTGACATTCCTCCTGTTCTTCACCCCAAGACCAAATGAATCGGTCACCGCCCTCTGGGGACCATCGTCGCCGTGCTGTGTTACCATGGCAGCACAGACTGGACGGCTTGAGAAAGTGGCGTCTTGGTGCCTATCTATTAAACCCTCTCCCTGAAGCTATGAGCCAGGCTTTGTTTACTGATGTCCAGCTACATATCTGGGCTCTTGAAGGTGAGTTCAATCAGAAAGTTGATCATTGAAATGAAATTCAGAGTAGGCTTTCTAAGGCTGTATCTGATTGGGGCTATGGCTACGACTGTTGCTAAGGGTGTTGTTAAGGACATCCTATACTTCAACCCAGGATGACTTGGATAGCTAGCCATAGCCATAGCTGTAGCCGCTAATCAAACACAGCCTCAGCCTTTGTACCTACATCAGTTTTCAAGCCCCACTCCCTAGTGTACTGATCAATCACAACGCTGACTGCACACTAAAAGTCTTACATGTTAAAAATCTCATGACAAACTCAAGCTGCTAGCGTAGCTGCAGTACATGTTTGTTTGTGTGTTGGACATCGTGCTGACTCAATGATGAAGAGGTAAAGACTCTTTCATATGAGTGAGGAGTTACCTTAGTTCAAAATTAGAATCGGCTTTTCAAAGGTCAATTAAATACTCTACCATCCTTCAAAAAGAGGATTTAGTTTACAGGCCTGGAATTTCATCTTTAAGAGATCAAGGCTGTTTTCATTTTGCAAAGGGCACTTCCATTGGAAAATCCCAAAGTCTATGGGAAACTATTGAAGGGGCACCAAGGCCAAGACTAGGGCAATGAGGGACATGGCCTCCGTTTAATTCCAGGCCTGACTATCTTTTACTTTAAAAACACATTGATATTGTCAGTTTATCAACTAAAATGCTATCCACGGAACTCTTGTACACACAGCACTGTCATCTTTGGTTACGGCATCGTACCATGAAGACACCTATGGTGTAGTTCAAGGCAAATTACCAGATATCCTTGTTTGTATGCTGGCTGTGCAGAATGTAAGTATCTATCTGGGTTTGTCCTTAACTATTTCAGTAACTAGCCAGCAGAACCAGTTAGCTTGTCATTTCACTATTTCAGTAACTAGCCAGTAAACCAGTTAAGCTTGTTGGTTCACTAATTCAGTAACTAGCCAGCAGAACCAGTTAAGCTTGTTGGTTCACTATTTCAGTAACTAGCCAGCAGAACCAGTTAAGCTTGTTGGTTCACTATTTCAGTAACTAGCCAGCAGAACCAGTTAAGCTTGTTGGTTCACTATTTCAGTAACTAGCCAGCAGAACCAGTTAAGCTTGTTGGTTCACTATTTCAGTAACTAGCCAGCAGAACCAGTTAAGCTTGTTGGTTCACTATTTCAGTAACTAGTCAGCAGAACCAGTTAAGCTTGTTGGTTCACTATTTCAGTAACTAGTCAGCAGAACCAGTTAAGCTTGTTGGTTCACTATTTCAGTAACTAGTCAGCAGAACCAGTTAAGCTTGTTGGTTCACTATTTCAGTAACTAGCCAGCAGAACCAGTTAAGCTTGTTGGTTCACTATTTCAGTAACTAGCCAGCAGAACCAGTTAAGCTTGTTGGTTCACTAATTCAGTAACTAGCCAGCAGAACCAGTTAAGCTTGTTGGTTCACTATTTCAGTAACTAGCCAGCAGAACCAGTTAAGCTTGTTGGTTCACTATTTCAGTAACTAGCCAGCAGAACCAGTTAAGCTTGTTGGTTCACTATTTCAGTAACTAGCCAGCAGAACCAGTTAAGCTTGTTGGTTCACTATTTCAGTAACTAGCCAGCAGAACCAGTTAAGCTTGTTGGTTCACTATTTCAGTAACTAGTCAGCAGAACCAGTTAAGCTTGTTGGTTCACTATTTCAGTAACTAGTCAGCAGAACCAGTTAAGCTTGTTGGTTCACTATTTCAGTAACTAGTCAGCAAAACCAGTTAAGCTTGTTGGTTCACTATTTCAGTAACTAGCCAGCAGAACCAGTTAAGCTTGTCATTTCACTATTTCAGTAACTAGTCAGCAGAACCAGTTAAGCTTGTTGGTTCACTATTTCAGTAACTAGCCAGTAAACCAGTTAAGCTTGTTGGTTCACTATTTCAGTAACTAGCCAGCAGAACCAGTTAAGCTTGTCATTTCACTATTTCAGTAACTAGCCAGCAGAGCCAGTTAGCTTGTTGGTTCACTATTTCAGTAACTAGCCAGTAAACCAGTTAGCTTGTCATTTCACTATTTCAGTAACTAGCCAACTTTTTAAGTGAAGTTGAAGCTATAGATAAATCCCACTGGGGATGTATTGTACCAGTGCTTTCCGCCATACTGGGATGCAAATACACCAAGGGTTCATATAAAAAAAAAATCACGATGGTCAATGATGTGAATGCAACTATACAAAACGCCAGCATGACGTGAGTTAAAACCTGCGCCCAATGCCTCTGCGAGCTTAGAAGTGTTTCAGGAATGGCTGAACTCTGCTACAGGAAATAGGAAATTGAACTAAATGGATGGAGCCCAATTTCTTGGCTCTGCTTACTGTTGGCAAAGAATCGGTGCTTACGGAAGCAGGGAAATCCGTGCTTACATCAAGCGTATTTCACGGGTTAGCAGGGAATTTATGCTTGTGCGCGTGTACTCCACGTTACTAGGCATTCTTCACTTACACAGCTAGTGCAGCAATTCGGCGCTTTCACAGTAAGCGGAGAATGGTGATCGCAAGCGCATAATTCGGCGGTAAGCAGAGCCATGAAATTGGCCCTGGTCCATGAGAATACCTGTGTGCAGTTTCTAAAGGTTTGATGATGAAGAAATTTGCTTAATCATTCAGGCATTAGAGAAGCATTTCAAGCTACCTACATCTCTACCTAAGAGAAGTCCAAGTGATTTCAGACCCATGCGATCTGGCCCAATACATCCCAACGACAGACTACGCTTTGACCTCAGGTCAACTGTGATGACCTCACTGTACCGTGTTGTGGCAGCCTTCGGCCCTCATTTGAAGTAAGTAATAAAATAGGGTATTTTCTGAAATACTTTCTGGGTACGTCAAAAATAAAATGGAGGCGAGTCTGGAAGGAATATATATTAAACCATGCAAGTTTTGCAAGTATTCAAACATGTTTAAGAATCAGACTAAAGGCAGTGTTGATAAATCACATGGTATGGGGCAAGTTTTTGAATAGCAACCTCCAGACGGTCAACCCTGGTACCATTGTGCCATGCACTTTCATTCCGACTTGTGTATCGGTGTTGGTTGTCTGTTACGCAAAACTACGCAAAAACTACGCAAAAACTTGCCCCTAACCATGACATAGCAACTGTCTCTAGTCTGAGGAAGTTAAATCTAAGCAGTCACTTATGACTAAGCGATTCATTGAACCAGATGTTCAATTCTAACTTGTAAATGGATTCAATGATTGACAGTAGGTATAGTTAGTAATGGCGTTTATAAAATCACCGTCAAAAATCTTGCATTTCCGAAGATAGAATGTACACCACTGGTGAGTTTGAAAGAGCATCAAAGTCATATTTCGATCCCGGATGTAGAAAAGAAAGTCATGGCCTAAAGACAAAGCACTTTTGCATGGAGCATCATTTGTGGAAGATCAAACATCATAACAAAAATGAGATCAATTTTGCTGTGGAATTGTTCCATATTTAAACGATAATCTCTTCACAAATCACATGTGTTTACTTTCAGGATTGTAAACAAAAACCAACATCAGCTATAAAATTGATTGATATTGTTGTTTTATTGTAGAAATATTGCGATGGCTCCCGAGTACAAGCGTAAACTTGCCCATCTGATGGATTACAAACAATGAGCCTTTATTGATGACCTATGAAGGACAACCAACATGAAGTGACTTGTGACTATAAACGGACATCCAGGAGGTACCATTTCTGAAAATAGTTACATTCTTCCTTCCAGTGTGAAGAAGAAATTTTTTTGTATAAAAACAATTTTGGGTCAGAAACCCACACTGCAGGCCTGGAATTTTGGCCTTCAGAGGGCCAGGGCCCAATGTCATAGAGCTGCTTAAGCACAAAAATTAGGTTACCAGCCAAACAACCATGTCACATGGACAATTTTTTGCTGGTGTCCTGAACATTTCTGCTAAGCAGAAAACTGTGAAGCAATATTTTCTGCTTAAGCAGCTCTATGAAATTAGGCCCAGGTCATTTTCATTTTACAAAGGGCACTTCCATGGGAAAATCTTGAAGTCTTCATATGTATGGGAAACTTTCAAAGGGACGCTGAGGCCAAGAGCAGGGCAACAGAGGCCGTGTTCTCCCTGGCCCTCGTTTGAGTCCAGGCCTGCCACTGGACTACTGGTCTGAGTTCAGTTATGTAAGCATTTAGCCAGTAACCTCTTTCTCAAAGTATGTTGTTACTGGTGGTTGTTTTAATGACCTTAAGTATCACCTAATTGACACTCTTTAAGCTTTTTGTTTTTCTGCTTTTTTTTCTTCTGTTGTTGATTCATTGTAGATCTCAGTTTTGATCATGAGTCACAGTCCTTTATTAAAGCATCTATTACTTAACTTACAAGAGTAAGAAAATAGAATTAGCTGTTGCAAACTACTTACTAACGGAAAGGACCTATGGTAGAAATGCAAAAAAATAGTAAGTGACCTGAAATTTTGACGTTTGGGGAAAGATTCTGCACGGATCAAAACATCAGGCAACTATCTATTTTTTGCTTACTTGAGTACAAAAGTTAAAGATGATGTTATTTAAAATACATATATCAATGGACAAAACCAATTCTCAAGTTAGTGATGTTTGATGCTTTGCATGGTGTGGATCGCAAGAAAAAAACTATAGGAGTAAACTTGTGGGTACAACCTATAGAACTCCTGGAGAAGTGTTGGTTCTGAGAGGAACCGGTGTGGTCCTAATGTTTCTAGCAGTATACTCTGCTCATCTGCAGGAGAATGGAGAATTTTCAAGTTGTCCTTCATATTTTTAATAATATCTGACACTCATCATCAGATTTCAACAAGAGAAACACTGCCCCAAAATATTGACCTTTTGTGTCAACATTTGCAATAGTTATAGCGAGCTGCACAGTTTTGCACATCTTCAAATACAGCTGCTATTTTTATAGTTAGAATGTTTTTGCATTGATATAGCGGGGGGAAAGCCTAAATAATTACTGTTGTGGCTCATGTTTAATTACAAAACTCTTCCTTATTTCAAAATAGTTTGGGCCTAAATATATATGAAGTAAGGCTAGTTGAAAGTCACTGGAGCAGAAATCATAGTAGTTTGTCTGCATGAGAGGGGGCTCTCAAATAATTTTAAAATATGCAGTTCATGTCACACATCAGTTCGAGCGTTAAACCAAAATAAGATTTGTTTTCTCTTTAACCGCAAGTTGGGTCATAGATTGGATTTTGTCATAATACTTATTCGTAGGCAAAGTCATAGAGAAAGATACAATAAAAGTCACATATGAAAGTCTCAGCTGAGTACAATGGCTACCTAACTGCAAAAAAACTGTCCAGATATTTTCACATGGAACATCAAATCCATCCATATTTGGCTGAAGCATTTGCAAATGGACACCAACCCTCAGAAATTTTAGAAACGATTCATGCATGAATAGTTTCTCAGATAAATTATCCAAACCATATTACTTCAAAGGGAATCCTTTCTTTAAAAAAATAGTTTATACAATCAACAGCTGCAGTGCTTCTCACCAAGTAAGTTTTTTATTTTTGAATACTTACCACAAATTTACTTACCTTTCAATTAAGATTATTTCTGAATGATTTCAGATGCTTAGCTTAATTTGTAAATAACTGTCATATTTGTTGTTATTACATTGTAATTAACAGCAAGAAGTGTATTAAAAAGTGGTGCTGGACCCCTGAAATCTTGTGACATTCATTTCACTTTTGAGAAATCATGACATGTATATTCAAGAATAAGAATTAACATATTTGCCCATTAAAGACACACTAATGAAAGATATAGGTGGAAAGTAATGTTTCCACAATCACACATTTAGTTTTCGAACACACAACCACCGTGAGAAAATTTCATCAAGTTTAATTTTTTGTTTAAATAAAACAACAAACTAAAGTTTCTGTTATGTCAGGAATTTGTGCACATTTGTTTGATATTCTTATATCTTATTTGGCCACTATCATACGCATTCACACAAACAATTATTAAGTAATCAGGTAGATCGAACAAATAGATAATAAAAAGAGCACAACATAAAGGTCAACAAAAGTATTGACCCAATTCACAATGCACAGTGCACTTACACACGCCTATCCTATCCTGTCATTTTGGGAGCCCAAAACATTGATGTCAATATTAGTAGCGATCGATGGTCAAAATGTACATGCAGGAATTTGACTCCCAAATTGGTGGAAATGGTAGAGGCGTATTGTGTGGAGGTGCATTCCACGCCGTGCATGAGGTCAATATTTAAGCACTGTAGCTCAAAAGCCTGTTGAACCAGTCACATCAGGAGATGTTAAAACATGAATAAAATAACATATAGGATAAAATATGCATAAATAGATAGACATCTGAATAAGCAGATACTCTGAAATTTGTTTAAAACAAACTGAAGGGTAAGTAAACAACAACAACAACGTAATAAATAGACAACCGTATAGTATATAATTAACTAAATAAATTAAGAGCACACATAATAAGCTTATTTTGATTGCTATTAACAAATTACATCCCTGAAATATAAACAGGCAACAAATTGTAATATTTGTTTCAGGAATTTTTATGAACATTATTATTTGAGCATGCAGTCAGTCAAGTTTTGCTTGGTTTATGATCAGATATTAAATTGGATGCGCTTTGTTATATCACAATTGAAATATGGTTGTCATGGTAACATCATATATTAAAAGAAAATGAACAAACCACTGGATCCTTATATCACGGCACATTAATTACATTAAAGGTTACCTGGAATATTTAAATAGTATGTCATTACTTTGGAAATGTCCTCTTAAAACCTACGTTTTGTAAAAAATATGTAATAGGTAAAAAAGCTTTTTCAAGTTTTTTTTTTCCAGGGGTGTATTGGGCGTTAATGTCACACACTGCCATTTTTGTAAAATTTAAGATTTTTGTGTTTTTTCTTTTATGGAGCTGTGTACACCTTGTGGCTGTAAGAATGTTCTTTGTTCGGCTCATCAGCAAATGTGGCATGTAAATGAAAACATTGCAAGAAGTCTGCTGAGAAGGTTTGAGAAGTTGCCCAATTTAGAAATAACGATCAAAGGGCAATACCTACCAAATAGTGGTATATTATACAGGAGTGTTAGGATAAAATACGTTGTTTAATTTTAGTCTGAAAGCTTACTGATTGTGAAGTTCATATTATAAGAGTCAGTTTTTTCTGTGGAATATTTCCCTCTGAAATGAAGTCATATATGAGTAAACTGTATCTGAAACTAGCTGATTTAGGTTGTTACAACCAAAGGTAAGAAAAATGTGTTTACATGCTGAAAAGTGTGCAGCTTTTTCACTATTTTCTCCTGACTCACACAACAGATTAAGCCCAAATTTGCAAAGGTTTGTTATTTCATTTATATGGTCGATCACACAAACCATACACACTGTCTGCGCCTTTTTTTTTCAGATCTACCAATCCTGTATAATACCTTTAGTACAAAAGCACAAACACAATATTTAATGAAATTGTTTTGGTTTCTTTTTTCAGCCACATTGTTGTTAGTTTTTCAGCTTCAATCCAAGGTTTTATTTTAAAATTGTTTTCAAATTTATTTTAAGCATTCAAATATCAAATGCAAGAATCTAAGCCATTAGCCAGGTCACCACATTCAACGGTTCCACCATGAGTTGTACCATGTGCTTGGCCTGTACCATGACCATGACCATGACCAATGTTGCTCTGACGCATCCTCACTTGGTGACTGTGAAACACCTGACAAACAAAAGAATAGATGAAGTGTATGAGAAAATGGAATTGCTGTTTGCAACAGCTAATTCAAGCTTAACAACCAAAAGAAGCTGCGGTACAAATGCACACAAATAGCTAATAGCCTCCTGATGTTTCGACCAGAGCAGAATCATTCTCAAAGGCTAAATGACACCACAACACACATAAGTAGGTACACTGGTGTAACAGAAGCAGTCAAGTGGAAAACAAATTAAAAGAGAGAGGCAAAAAGCAAGGGGTAAACAATGAAGAGGGTAACAAAGTGAGGTGGATCAGAGGTGGGAATATGGAGAAAAAGTAATTAGTTAGTGACTGAGGCAGACTAAAAAAGGGTGATATCTGTGGAAAAGGGGAGAAGGCAAAGACAAAAAGTTTGTCATTGGGTAAGGTGCCTCCAGACCATTCAACCCCATGGTCTGAACATCCAAGACGGAAATAACCAATAACATTTTGCCTTCTCCTTTTCCAACAGATACCCTCCTTTTTATTTTGCCTCATTCACTGATTAATGTTTTTTTTTTCCTCTTTCCACCTTTGATTTTGTCCTTTGTCTCTCCAACCTTTTGTGGTCAACACACACAATTCTGGCTACACTTTACTCAGAGAGTTTCAATCTGGAGAGTGACTACTCCTGAAGGAGACAGAACAGGAACACTCGAGTATTCAATATTCTGTTCTTTCGAAATTTGAATCTTTAAGATAAAAGTCAGTACAGACGCAGACACCCCCTCCCACCTACCCCGAAATAAAATCAAAATAAATGCTCACTCATTTCTTCACAACCCCAGAAGTCTTGAATCTCCTCCGGGTCGGTGCTGATCAGAACGCCGTTGAGTAGGAAGGTGACTTCCTCATGTGGGCGGTTATAGGAAACCATATTGACGCCACCTAGTCTCATCTCGGTGCATTCACATGGGTTGGCCTCGGAAACCCACCACCGAGGTCGGTTTCCGTGACCCCTTCCAATGGGCTCCTGGTAGACGTGACACGCGTGGGCATAAACTACCGTATAAGAGAGACGGGTGAGAATATGTCACAGTCTACGTACTAAAGACCAAAGGAAATGTCAAATTCAATTTTATGATGTACTAATTTTCCAATAGGTAGAGTCCTCATAATTATCAGTGGGGGAAAACTTACACGTCTCTAACCTCACGTTAAAATGGGGGTCTGTACATTTGTACGGAGGGTGTTTTGGTCCATTCCTGACTTTCAATTATATTCAATCAAAACGGCCTTATGTGACATTTTGACTGATAAAATATGTACCTCCTTGGAATGTAAAGACCTTTGAGTTGTTGAAATCCAATGACGTCATGTTTCAACTTTTTAGTCTGAAAAATTCAGGAATGTACCAAAACATCCCCGCACAAAAATGTACAGACCCACTTTTTCTCAGAACGTTATCAGATGTTTAGTTTTGGATGTTGACAAAATTTGCACTGGAATGGTAACGAATGCAATGGCAATTTACACCATTTGTTTACTTGAGGTTAAAGACTTGTATTTTTTTCCCACCCATATGAAGACTCTATCTATTTGAAAATGAGTACAGCACAAAATTGAATTTGACATTTCCCTCCCTCTTTAACATTGATACCGCTGTATCAAGACCTACGGAACTCTAGAAGTGCCACACGTCACCCCTACTATTCTAGTAAAATAAAATCTCCAAGATTTTGCAGTTGTTTTTCGATAACTGAAGCTGTACATTTAGTAGTTCTTATTAAATGTTCACCTCTCGTCAGAATGAAAGTTCAGCCACCGAGTAGCTAAACGTGCCAATAATCAGAACTCAATTAGGCTCTATAAGGCTATAAAACAATTTCACGGTCAGTCGGATACGTTCTGTTAAACTTCGACTTTTTTTGGTATGCGGTACTTAGGCGTTTTATTCTTGTTCATTATGCGTTGTTCAAAAACGGTCTTGCTATTGGAATAAAACGTGACTACGGCCTTGGCAAATAATCTGCTCCAATGGGGAGGTCATGGGTTCGAATCCTACTGTGGTACCTGCGTAGATTCACGCATGAATCCCGGTTCAAACTTAACGCGAGTGAAAGCAAATTTGAAGTCAACGAACAGTTCGCATTAAGGTGAAACTGAAACATTCGCTACGAATATTGAGTAGTGACGTCAACTACGCGCAAAGTATGAACCAGCATTTAAATATTATGTACAATCATCAATAACCAAAATAACTCACCCTCGCATGACAAGACACCAAGAATCATGTACAAGGTGAAAAGCATACCAAATCCTCTCGTAAAACTGACAAGAAGATACTGAAACATGCACAAGTGCCTCTGCAGTGGTGATGTGTCAAGACTGGCAACGAGTGGCGAAAGCCAGGTATGAAAGCATCTAATCATTGATGACCCACAATTAAATTGCCAATTGGTGCGCAATTGCTGACCTAGTCATGGGCGTTTACGAAACAGTGGGTTTGATTTGTTCTGTATGGCTATAAAATGTAGGTCTAAGTTCTCACTGGCAATGCGCTTTGAATTAACCTCAATGAGCCATTTAAAGATATAGCTTTATTTTATAAAACTTGAAAAAGAAATCAAATCTGACAAATATCAGTTAAATTCAATAGAGTATTTATCTCCGTACTCAAAATAACAAAACAGAATAATTGGACATAAATAGTAATTATAAATACAAGCAAAGGGTGCACGTGACCATCAATAATGATCATGACATTTTATAGTAGGAGTGAAGTGAGGCTGTTCAAATGCATATTCTTCGAAACACTCGAATCAAGTTGTTAAATAATTCATAACAAAGCACAAAGGGCTTGTTATTGTAGGAATTTAGTGTTGTTGGTTTTCTTGGCCATTAGAAAGAAAAGGGGAAATTTAGTAGAAATAAGTAATATTTGCATTGGAGGGGAGTATAACACCATGACAACAAAATGGAAACATCATCAGCCACGGCTTTGATAGAGATCAATTAATTAATTTATTATATTTATTTTAAAACCGGACATAAGTGCATATAAACATTTAAAATTATCCGAGTCAAAACAAAAATTTTACAAAACTGTCATCATATAATATGTGCCAGACAGTAATAAAACCTCTACTATCAATATATAGATAAATAACTACAAAATACAAAATGCAAAATTAAGTATAACTTTTGGAGACGGAATAAAAGAAAGGAAATGAAAACAATTAATTAGAAGCAAAAAACAAAGACGGTTAAAAATGCTCTCTCGTACATTCTTTATTATTTTATCTCTCAAAATGCATTGCGAAAACTTTCATTGTTCGTAATCATGGTGAGATTCGTATTGATACTTTAATTATCCAAGATGATTTACCAAATCTATATCCATAGATTAAGGAAAGTACTCACTTCACAGAAGAAATTTGGGATGTTTTTAACATTGACGATGTGTGGATTCTTTGCCAAAGCCTGCTGAGGTCAGATCAATGTTAATTGTTTGATGAAAAAGGAGGCTGTGCAAGGTGAGGATTATGTCACGTGATAAATGCTCATTTTGTGAAACTCGTGCTTTAACATTGAGACAATGTTTTATGACTGCACTTTTGTCGAGATATTCTGCTCGAATCAAAGAACTGGTGGGAGAAAGTGTTTTCAAAATGCCTTCCGATTGGACTATGTTCTATTATTTTTGGTCTAGATGTACATAATTCTGAGGTAGTGTTGGAAAATGTATGTATTATTTTAGCTAAGAGAGCTACAACTGTAGACTCAAGAATTACAATAAGCCTAAAATTACCTCCTGTCTCAAATCTTTCACTTTTGGAGAAAAAACATCGCAGACTGCTCTTAAAATTTATCTTTTTAACAAGATGCCAGAATACCGTGTTGTCTGCTTCCCCTCTTCTGCTTTCCCTGTTATGTTGTGGTGTATTGTGTAAACTTGTTGCAAAAACTTTAATTAAACAAATATATTTTATAAAACAAGTAGAAAAATCAAAACACAGATACGCTGACAAAATACAATAAATATCTCCGTCTGAAATAGTATGACAGAAAACAGCATTTGAAGATCGAAAACCCCTAATAAAAAATTGCATTGTTTGCCGCAACCGAATGTAATATGTGACGTTTTGAAATAAAACATGAACATTATGCACAAAAACGCCGATAAGAATTATTTCAACTGTCCATATTCACAGGTTGGTTGCATCACAAATTGAAATCTAGCCAAATAGTGGTTAAAGTCATTCTTACTCCCCGCATTCCACAACGAATTTAATGACAGTTTAACATGTAACTTTAATTGTTGCCCTCTGCTGACATGACGGTCTGTGTATGTGTTTCCATGGTAACCACGCTAAACATAAACATTGTATCAAAGAGAACCGATCTTAATGGTGAATACCAGACATACACAATTCGCCAGTATTTTAGCATTTTTAATGAATAATCCATCATTCTCACAATAGCTGGTTCGCTTGTCTGCAACAGTTTGACCGGGCTCGATTTTTTGTTAATAAATCGGGCTCGATTTCACAAAGAGCTAAGATTGATCGTAACAAAGTGTGATGTCACATGACAAATCATTATGGTAATATTGACAACTCATCTTAAAACGAATCTTATCTCTTAATGATTTTTGTTGTATAATTACGCTAAGCAAAGATACTGGGTCAGATTTTTGGCTGACACCCATTTTAAAGGTATTTGCCCGAAAGAGATCGCAAAAGATTAGTGGTAGAAATGCATCACGTTTATTACATCCATCAGCTATGTACTGTACAAACAAAGATAGCATGTTCAAACGTATTTTGTGCATGGTCCGTGGCATGTACGAACGTTTTTGTATGTTTTTCGTTTTGAAGGAGCACCATCTGTCAAAATTCGTTAAAAAAACAGGGAAAAACAGTTTTGCGAAAATTATGGGCCATGCTACTTTAAAGTTGCCTGATTGTTACCTCATTTTAAAGATCAATGCTAGTAAAATCAAGCCCCGGCTTATTAATTAATGTAAACAATGGGGGTATTGTTTTATTTCGCCATGAAACTTGCTGCTCGTGTTGTAAAGAGCTTAACTAACGAGCGACGTCACAACTGCGTTCACATAGCCATTTTACTTTCGTTGTTACCAAGAAACCAAAGTTAGCAGCACTATCATTGTATCCAATGCCTTTCTTTATCCTCGCGGATAAAGACAGGGGACCAACCTAGTGTGAGTTCTTTGTCTGGTGGGTTCTGGCCACTGATCTCTATTATACTGACAGTATAATAGAGATCAGTGGATCTGGCTACAGCTCGTATTGAATGGCCGAACCCACATTCACCAACAGAGGGCGCTCCATCAGCGTACAGAGCATCGATCTAGCTTTACAACTCTCACTGCACTACAAAAGCTTAGGTCGATTTAACCATTGCTCTCTATGATTTAACGATAACCAACGCAGGCCATAGATCAAATCATGTCACGGTTCATCAAAGAGCTGCTTCAAGTTGCATGGCCCGATTTTCGTCGAAAGACGTAGGCCTATCAGAATTATTTATCTGAACTAGTTTTGACAGATTCGAAGAACTTATGCTACGTACAAAAGCTTTCGCATAGTGCCGCATGCCACGTCCCGTACAATAGGCCGCCAATTGTTTGCGCGTGGCTGATGGTAAAGTGTCAGATACCGACAAAATTATTTATTTTTTGTTAACTACTCATGATTTGCAGGATTTTTCGTGCAATACCTTAAATGAAAGCTTCGAACTTTACGAATCTATAAAAATTTGACAAAACTATAACAAAATAATTAGTCGGCCTGTTGCTTGGCAAAAAATGCAGAGAACTTGTCACGAAGTTTTTGTTTTTTTTGTTTTTTTTGCTGGTAACCTTCTGAACGTGCAAAGGAAACCATTTCATTGCTGCTAAGGATTTTCCGTGGTGTTCCATCATAATTATGAGAAGATCGAGATCCAGTGATTGCAGCAGACAGTGTTGTGCAGCACCTTGCAACGAACTTTCACCGTTCCGAAACTTAACCTTTCAAGCAACAGAGGGCGCTCCAACCATTTTATGAACGCACATTGCATGCATTTCGAAAAATAAAATCAATAATTTGAATAAATTATGGTAGCAATTAAAATGAGTGATGCCGCATAATTATTCCGTTTTGTATACTCTTTTATCCCTGCAGGACAGGTGTTTAATATTGCACCTGGCCTAAGTAACTGAAAAAACGAGGTTAGCTATAGAACAACATGTTCACAACAACGAGGTCACATTCACCTCACAAAATGGTTTCCGTTAAAATCCAAATCGATAATCTATACATACGAAGTTTGTGTGTGATTGTGTATTAGGATGTACATGTACAGTACATGTACGAGTCGATGTTCGCAATAATTGCACTGTGCATATAGTGCGCATACATTATGCACTAAAATGGGAGCTCGTCTTTTTCTTCTCTCTAGCGCCGAAGCACATCTATATCCATCCACTTAGCAACGCACTATTTGCCAAATTAGCTTCTAAATAAATAACATTCTATGAGTGGATATATTTCAAAATATGTTTCAAATAGATGAGATGATCTTATAATTTAATATTATGTAGAATTTGATACATTTTGGTGGACTCTTTAAAGTAAATCGCGGTGCAGGGAGCGGCCATTGGCGGATGTTTTATCGTTGATGTGTAGTGACGAGGTTTAGCAACTGTTGCCTTGAGAATAAACGCCATAGCCACGGTAGTCCTGGCGACTGTTACCCGCCAACTACAAGGTAATTTTTCCTTTTTGATTCGTTGGAGTGTGTAAAGACTATAGCCCGTACGAACAAACTGCACATTCTGGCTCTATTTTGGGTGATTTATTTGAACTGAATTTGAGAAATTGACTGAGAAATGTCGGGGAATGTTGAGCCTAGGTTTTTACAGGCAGCGTTCCAAAATGGCGATTTTGCGCGGGGTTATTTCTTGCATGTACAATTCTGCAGTTTGTTCGGCGGGTAGTTGTGGTATGGTACTGAAGCATTGGATCGTAACGTTGAGTCATTGGGCATGTTGGGCATCTTGCTTGATATCTCACACATGTCAAGTACGAATCGTATGCAATGCTAAACGTCTGTACTCCACAAATTTAACACCTGTGTTGTGTGAGTAGTCTTATTTCCTATTCAGTGGTAGAGTATGCATTGCATGGAGATGTTGATCTTTATTTTTTAGGCCAGCTGTATTTTTTTTCGTTTCAAGCAGATTTCTGTTTTGAAGTTCTAGTTTACTTTTTCTAATTTGTTCATGTTTTTCCATCAGTCATTATATAGACACGGATGTACACACATGACTGACATTTTTACTGTAGTGTTTAGTGTTAACATTAATTATTATTTGTAAAAGTAGGCTGCTATCTAGCTAGGCGTTTCATATTTCAAATGAGAGGCAAATTTTGATATCGTCATTCTATATTTATAATATGCACTTTCAGCCAAAGTTGCTAGACTCCACTTCTTGGCCCTAGTGGCCCTAGCCCTTATGCCAACAGCATCGGGAGGTGAGATTTGAGATGATATTTTGAAATAGAAACCTGCAATTTGTTCCCTTCAGTTGTCACTTACATTGTGCAATTGCGAAGAGCACATTAAAACGATTTTGTGCAAGCTTGTTTTGGTGTTTTTTATGAATAATCTTCAAGCTGACAATCACTGGTTAAACATCGTTGGTGCCATGATGTTGTTGATGCGCATAATCACAAGTGCTGATTCGATCTGCTGAAACACAGCAATATGCTGTGTGAAAGCTTTATAATTAAAGGGGGGCTGTTGTCATTATCATAGGAACCTGTTAATGTACATGGTATAAACTCTATCAGTTACTGCACGTGCATCATGACGACACTGATTGTGATGTGACGGCCAGCTGGATCTTGTGGTAACTGGGCTAGAGTTCATGATTCCATGTACAGTCACAGGCCTCCTAGTCCTATGATCATGATGACAGTGCCCCCGTGAAATCTTTCATATTATAATAAAAAATATGAAATGTACAATCAATTATTGCGTCTTGATGCGTCCTATCTGCGCGAGCTTTGTGCTTGTGTTTGCATGAATTATAAGCACATGGAAGTGTTCTACTTGTACTTTGTAGTTTCAGTTTTTATAACATTAAAATGCTAAAATACCACTTGGCGTTAGTTTCGGGCATGCTACATCACATGGTCAAATCATGAGAATAATAGCGCAGTAAACATGACTGGTACACTTTTATGTTGTGTTTCTTCTTAGCTCTTACTATTTTAGCCTAAAAAGAGAAATTTGACATACCTTGACACTTTTCTTGTAAATTTGTGTATTTGTTTTGCCAGTTAAAGACCTATGTGCAAATTCAATTCCAAACTTATTTAAATTGCATACAAGGTCTTGTTTTTAAAGGTAAAACAAGGTAAATCTTATTAATGGTTTGCTGTGTATAAATATGTGATTAAACACAATAGACCCCAAAATATTAAGTGTAGGTTGTTAAGTGTCAAAAACTATCTTCCCATGTTGAAGTTTTTTTCACAGCTAATCTGGATGCTAATCTTGATTTGTTGCAATTCCTATCAGCAGCAGTGGCGCTACCAGACTAATTTAGAGTTAAAATCCACAATTATTATTTTCCCTAATGTACCTAGATACCAAATTTATCCCCAAATAATTGTTTTGTACTTGTTCCCCCCCATTTTAATAATTTAATTGTTTTTGTTCGAGTGTATCTCTTTATTCGGATAGCCAACTGTTAATAAAAACTCTTCTTTAAAGTTGACATTTGACCTTTTGTGTGGTCTGTTTCCTGGTCTCCTTTGGAATGGAATAGTGATACACTGTGTTTGACATTGAAAGTCTGTTGAAATCAACTTTATCTATCTGTGACAGGAAATTCCCATGAATGCAAGTAATGTGCTATTTTTGGTTGTGGATCTTTCCTCTTTAAAGGGGTGGTCTGAGATTGGTAATGACCTGATTCGTAGGGTGGCCAAGTGGTTGGACTGCAAAGCTTTCAATTTGTTGAGGTTGTTGGTTTGAATCCAAAGTGGCTTAAAAATTACAGGAATTGTCATGCGATTAACCCTTAGCCTTAAACAGCCCCAAACCGCCCGAGAAGTTTGGCAAGTTGTATCTTGAGTTTTAGTTCACACGGGATTGAAACGTCTCAATCAGCGGCAGATAGAGCGCGATCTCAATATTTCGATGGTTTACAAACAATACATGGTCCCCATATTATAAGAACAAAATTTGTTTTCCACCTCCAAAGGTCCCAAGTCCCCTTCTTAACAACGCATGTACGCACCACATGAGTAGTTGGTCTGTGTGTGTGTGAGCACACCCACCGGTCCTTGTGGGGTCCAAAACACAACAGAACAATGGACCCCACAAGAGAATTCTTTGTTGAACCTGGACCCCACAAGAGAATTCTTTACAAAAGGGAATAATAGAACAACAATAGCAGGACCCCACAAGCCACCATCGGTAAGGGTGTGTGAGCGTGTCTACCTGTTGAAACCGAGGAGTTTAACAAAAGGATCCGGGTGTTTGACAGAGCGAGGGCGTCCTCGCTTCGCATTCATGAACAAAACCAATGGGGACGCCGCTAAAAAAAACTAAGTCCAAACAATGGGAGAACAAAGAAGTTCTCGATTTACGGGATTCTTCAAGGTGTTTTTTTTTATATGGAATACCATGATTTGAAAGGATATTTTGTGGAATGTTTAATCAAGAAGTTTTTTGTAGGTAATGGAGGTGTTAGTTTTTATTTTCAAAGGTATTTTGTGAATATTTTCAGTAACTTTTTTATTAGTTTGTTTCGTTGAGACATAAATTGAGACGACAGTACAGCGGAGCAAACTACTGTGCACAACTTTCCATGTATTAAGTTTGTCATGGTACACAAACAATGCAGGCCTCGAAATAACCCACGGTACCCACAGCAATTGCCGCGGTGCCCTTTGCAAAGTTCCAATACAGGTTTACATTTTCTTCATAGAGTGCCTATCAGAGGAAAATTGCTGTGCCCCTTCAAGAGTGAAGTTCAAGGCCTGCAATTGTTCCTAATGTTTACTTGTGCGTGAGTGTGCCTGAGTGCTAAGGGGTTATTTTGACTGATTTACCCTTCCTCATTCGAACATAAATCACCTCCATATGGTGTCTCAATACCCTAAGTATTGGACTCAGATTATGGGTGTGCTTAGAGTAAAGACGGGGTGTACTTTTGGTAATTGTCAAAGACCAGTATCCTCACTTGGTGTATACCATCATCTAAGTTACAAGAACATACTGACAGAAAAGAATACCCTTGTTGCAAAGAATTGTGTGCTGTCAGATGCCTGAACCCTTCTCAGATTCAAATTTTTGGGGTGAAAATGACCTTTTTCTTATGTTACATGTACTTCGAATGGTCAATGGTGTCATTTGTAACAGTGTTTTATAGTATCAACTGCTCTCCAGTGCTCTTTACCAAACAAGTTTTTATGATCGTTAATTTTTGGAGTAAATACCATTTACCACACTCCCTTTAATCCCATGTAATGTATAATTACTTGACTAGTGCAGTCTTTTGTCCAATAGAATCAAACAAAACGTGGGTTGGATTGTATTCGGTTGAGGTTTTGTTGAAGGTTTAATTTGCAGTCAATTATCGACGATAACTCTGAAGGAAGACTGGCTATTGGCAGTGTGGCATTTGCATTCGTATGTGGTGTGGGATTTTTGCCAAGTTCCCTTGATGGGAGAGCCAGAGCTGGAATTTGATGGTTGAAGGGGTGGGGTCATGTTGTTTTTCTGAGCATAAATAGGCATTTCGTTCAAAGAATCTGAACATTTTTAGGGAAACTGTAAGGGGCAACAAACTCAATACCATATCAACAGATGCAACAGAGTTTTACTTATTAAAAACTTAATCCCTTGCATTGCCTACATGTAGTTAGCACGTGTCATGAACAGTCTTTTAAATTAGGCTACGGTACAAAGCTTGAAGAGAAAGTTTAATTTGTTGTTACTTTATTTTATAAATGCAAGAACTCGCACTGTGATTGATTTTCAGTTAAACATAACTTATAAATCGCAGATTACCTTATTTAAAATTTTGTGGGCACATATTTTTATTAACATTTCAAATATTCTTTTTGGGCAAATTAAACTGAAAAGCTTTAAAGTTATTATCTGGACTGTATTCTACTAGTAGAACTGACTTCTACTTGAACGTCTTGTCAGCATTAACAGGCGGCTGTAATTTTGGTTCATTACTCTTTTATTCACATGAATGCCTTTTTCACAACAGATAGCACTAAAAGCAGAATATTTTCAGTCTGGTCATTTGTTTTATCCTCAAATAACTCTGGCCTTACAAATAGGGGGCCTACTTTGTGAGCAGCAATAATAATTTATTTGTAAACTGCATGTTAAAGGCCCGCCTCAGTCAATACCCAAGAATAATAATTTGAGCAAGAAAGATTGAGGGAAAGTGTATTTTAAGGAAAAGAAAATTCATTTCCTCTTATTGTTTTAAAAATAAACACTCCATACAGCCATTAATGCTTGATCACACAGGCCTTACATCACACAAGACACTTAATGCTTTGTTTTTTAAATTGAAAGGGCAAGGGCACAAAGGCGTTTTTTTCCTTTGTGAAAATCACCTCTTTGAGGAAATCGTAAATTTCTACCTGAACATTTAATGGGGCACCAAGGCGATGACCAAGGGGCAACAGAGGCAATTGCCTCAGTCAGTGAAGCATCGAGCCTGCTTATTTTTATTGTGCCAATTGAAATAAGCAACAGTTCTTCTCAATTTATAGCATTTGTAATACTTCTCTGGAAGAATGGAACTATTATACAAATAATGAATGTTTATGAGTGCAATGGTGCAAATATTTTCATGAGTTGAAAGATGGAATGTTCTATTCAACGAGGCTCCGCCTCGTTGAATAGAACATTCCATCTTTCAACGAATGCAAATATTCGAAACGTTGCACGAATGAAAAACATTCATTATTTGTTTTATATAACATCCAAGTAGACCAGTAACACTGCTGCAATACCAAAGACACGCGCACGCAGTGATGTTTTACGCACCGTGCAATAGTACTTTTCGGATGGAACGAAAAATGCACGGTGAATGGAACGAAAAATGCACGGTGAGTGACGTAGCGTGCAATAGTACTTTTATTTGCAATCACGTGACGGACAATCCTTCAATCAAATGGCAAGGATCTGCTTGGGTGTTATATAATATGAATTAGTGAGCTTTTGGATCAAAACTCATCAATGAAATCTCCCCTTTCCACTTACCATCCTTGTGTTCACTGTGTCTACTCTTTAGGCCTAATTATTGTGTGCACAGTAGAGAGAGTTGGTGGAATGTAATTGACTCAATAATAAGTCTGCAAAGGTCACCAGTGAGTTTCTAAATGAAATCAGTTCCATGTTTGTTCAACCGAGGAAGACGGACTCATCGCAAGATTGAATTAGCTTATTAGTGAGCAGTCTAGTAACTAGGAAAAAGAAGAGGAAAAAAAGCCAACCCCCCAAAACCACAAAAATGCAGTGTGTTGATCAGATTGCATGATAGGTTACCAATTGTTTTGAGCATGGATGAAAGAAGTCAGACCTTCATGGGTTGAGTGTCAGTGGAATTGGAGATGAACATAAAATGGGACCCGGTATTGGTTTGTCAAAACAATTGTATAATTCTTGGGCGACTTTGTTCAACAAATTATTGTTTGTAGTGAATACAAAACAAAGACATGATAATCATATATTTCCTGAACTTATCTAATTTCCAAATGTGTTGCCCTCAGCACTAGCTGATATTAGTAAATGAATTATTAAAATAGCCTATAAAAAGCTTCAAAGTCCATCATGTAGGTCAGACCTTGTGCTCATAAATTTCTACTATTTTTGAAGGGTCAAATAGCATGCCTCTATATTGATGTATTATTTTGTTGAATGGTTGTTATCAATTAATATCAGTTAATTAATAATATAGGGGCTTGGAGGCAGTTGCTTACCTCTTTGAAATAGCTCAATATTCTGTTCAAAATAGTCATGATTGGAATATTTGATAATAGCCAATATTGGCCTACATGTAGCTACGATAATTTTTTCAGTTTTGTTTAGGCCTAAATACTTTGAAATAATGTACAATGTCAAATCAGTATTTGCAGGTTGAATTCAATGACAACCTTCTTCTCTTTAGCTAAACAAGCCTGTAATGGAAGTTATAGTACAATGGCTATAGATAAATCTGCTACAGGGGACCCCTCCCCCCCCCCAAAAAAAAAAAAAGGGAAAAAAGGTGTTTGACAAAATGTAAATCAACATGTGCATGCATGCAGGGTATTGTAAAGACTGTCGGTGTCAAGTTGAATGATGCTGTAATGGTTAAATATTCATGAATAAGAGCTTACATGAAAGGTGAGATAGCAGACTACCTCTCGATTCTGGCTACAACCTACATGTAGGTGCTGCATTAAAATTGCAGATCACTGGCTGAAAAACAATATCAATTTAAATCAATAATGCATTTAAGTTGTGTGTAATATTA
The DNA here is from genome assembly GCA_023634235.1 of Pisaster brevispinus. Classification (NCBI taxonomy): domain Eukaryota; kingdom Metazoa; phylum Echinodermata; class Asteroidea; order Forcipulatida; family Asteriidae; genus Pisaster; species Pisaster brevispinus. Next base: position 1,568,241 of record JAMKCF010000029.1, on the reverse strand, counting down.
CCTCATGTGAAGTGACTGATCTTGTTTTTAAGTGATATTGTATACATTCTTTAAATTGCAACATGTTAAAATATCCTCTACATAAAACTTTTGAACGCATGAAATTTCTATAATTTCTATCAGACATGGGTGGCATACATTACATGAAGAATCTGCAATGTGTAAATTCAGACAAAATGTACAAAAATGCTACAGTACTGGAATGGTGTTGGAAAGAAGTGTGTTTGTCTCTGATTACCTCGCCCACATTTACACTGTACACATGTCTAATGAGGTGTACTGAAAGCAGAAAGGGCATTCATCTTGTCGTCACACCCACTCATAATTTACTACCGGGCACCCTGCTGCTAGTGCTCCAAATGTACCCAGTTACAATGGAAACTCATTTTTGCATGATCAAACTTTTATCTGGGAAAATTAACAGGCTTTAGTTAGTGTAAGTGAAACCTACGGTATGTGTGCCATACATCCTGTGTGTCCTTGCCCTAGTGTGCCTTTGAAGATCGGATTCTGCTGCAAAATGATTGTGCTTCCTGAAAGAGAATTGTAGTACAGTATTGATGCCAAACCATGGCTACAAACAATCCTTTCAGGGTTTTTAATGAAGTTTCGCTTAGGTCATTAGATTTGGGCCCAATTTCAGGTGTTGCTTTCTGAGAGTGAGACATCTGAGCTTATAGTCGCCACTCTATGGTCGGAATTGTTTTTCTTCTGATTTTCTAGATCTGAAAGCCTGTGTGACAATTAAATCCTGACAAACAAGCTTTGGAAAGTACACCCTACATGTATCGTCTTTTGGCAATCCTACAAGGAAAACATTCGGATAAAACCTCTTTTGGTGTTTAGGAGTATGAGCTGTGTGAAAATATGGTTGATTTGTTTGTTTGTTTGTTTGTTTGGTTTTTGTAAAATACCATAAACAATTGTTTGTTACCATGTACTGTATTTTCAAAAGTTGCCATCCAAGGCAAATGAAGCCAAAAACTTGGTTACCTTTCAGTCGGTCCAATTACACATTGTGGTAAGACCAATGGCTAAGGCTGTATCCAAATTGGCGGCTTCGGCTACTGCTACGACCGTTCCTAAGGATATTGCTAAAGATGTCCTACATGTATGCTTCCATCGACAAGGTGATCAAGCCATAGCCACCAATTCAGACAAGGCCTAATCTCAATTATGTCCTTCCAGTTTGGGGTCATCAAAGTGTACCCAAGACCTGACTTATTTCCAAGTTTTTATTCCAACCTCACTTTGGTCAAGTACAGTGTATGGTGGAAAGTGGAAAACAAAACGGCTGCTTTAGTGTTCGAGGAGTACTACATACATCGTTTGCTCTGACTATACTGTATGGATAGGTTGGTTTTTGTTCAGCTTACATGTAGTTTAGACGCTACAGTGTACAGTGTGCATAGTACTTGAAGCTCTTCCGGTTTCAATTCTTCAATGTTGAAATGCAACCCTTTAGCTGCTGCAGCCTTCATGAAATTTTCATACAACACTCATGGTTTTGGTCATGTTCAGGTATTTGCATAATCTAACCATAAACTGTGATAGGTGTTGTTTTATCTTTTTTGGTGGAAAAGCACTAAATTCACACATTTTGGATACTTGGTGTTATTTTGATTAAACTATTTACACATTTGTTTTGAGTACTGAAGTTACAATGTATAGTACATGTAGTCCTCTTGTCATGGCAACAGTGTAGATGTGTTTTGACTCCGCCTTTAGAGCTGCCAGACAAATCATTCAATGTTATTCTTATAAAAATGATTTGACAAAGCATTGTCACCGTACAATGAATGGATGAGGACAAAAGGCATGTTTGTACAAACTTGTACATGAATACAAAAATCATGCTGTGAACAAGGTGTCAGTAAGAACCTCACAAATCACCATTCAAGTTTGCTGAGAATTCAAAAACAGCAGGCCTACGGCACGCCTAAGTTGTTAATGTATGGTGCATTTAAGGTACATACACTGTACACATGTGCATAACTGAAAATGGTCCCCAAAAGATAACCCACTGACTAACTTGCTGTTGTTGTAAAAATGCAAAAACATTTCATGGCCTCCCAATTGGACCTGAGCAGATTCTTTCTTAAAGGCTACATGTAAATGAATTGCACAGATCACGTACAGACACACACACACATACCCAGTCAGGTTAATGAGTTTTGTTAAAAGTTTCTGGTTGGCAGTTTCAATCAGTTTGAACAATGCTTCAGTCCGATGCCCAGCCATTTCTTTGTCTTTCTTAATCTGCAAAGAAAACATTGAAATTGCTTCTCAACAGCAAGACCTCCCCTGGCAACCAACCTGGCCCGTTCTGTTGTCATTTCACTTGAGTCTTTATTGTGTTTCCATAGTAAACATACACCATTTGCCCTGTTTCTAGGCAACCCCAATATCTAATAAAGCATGCTACACCCACCCTACGTTGATTAAAACCCTCAATGCTATCACATTTTGTCCGTCCATGGAACAAGAGTAAACGTTACCAAGGAAACAACAAAATTTCGGTCCATAGATTGCTGAGGCACTTCTGGTTAGTTTTCTTGAAAGTGCATATTTCTAATAACAGAACTGAACGTAATTCATAAGGGTGTTATTGCATGCTCTTACATGTGATGAAAGAATGCTTGGCTAATTGCTGGAAAGTCAAAGTCCAAGTTCTTGGGTCTATTAAGACTGACTGCCCCAACATGCCCAATGGGTGAAAGTTTATTCTGAAATTGAGTGCTGAGTTACATGCATCAGTTACTTATCAGATTGGACTATCATTTCAACATGGTTGAAGTGGAGTTGATTTGGTTGATGCAACGTGCTTTCATCAGTGCATTGGTCATTAATTGCAAGTTCACTGGAGCATGTGTATCAAGTATTTTCCTATGGTAGTCCAGTTGATGGGAGCTCATTCCATCAACTTTGCAGGACAGAATTGGGAATTGTATATAATATTCACCTTGGTGTTAATGTTATTGCTAGAATTAAGAAATTCCTCACATTTAAAGAAGCAACATCAATAAGCATTTTACTGAGATCCATCCCATTTCCTAGACAACTACATACACTACATGTAATGTATGCACAACTTAAAGGCAAAATATACCTTTGGTTTTCGGAACCGTTCGATTGTTTTAATCCTAGAACAGTGTGTTGCTGAAAACAAGGCAAGCTAGAGGATGTAAAAATGACTTCCTTATTTTCCAAAATTCAGTGATTTACATGTACCTTTTAAAAAATGTTTCTTTAAAATTTAGTGTATCAAGTTATAAACCACAAGGGAAACTGACTGGGTAACTTTTTTATAATTTGGGTTCGAACAAAGAAAAATTTACTGGAGCGGGACTTGAACCAACGACCTCCGGATTAACGTACCGGCGCTCTACCAACTGAGCTATCCAGCCCTATGTTGGCGGTCTCCCTATTAGTCAATATCTGGCTTCTGACTGGCACCCCCGAACAAAGATATTGACTAAGAGGGAGACCGCCAACATACATGTACGTTAATCCGGAGGTCGTTGGTTCAAGTCCCGCTTCAGTCAATTTTTCTTTGTTCAAACCCAAATTAAAATTTAGTGTGTCATTTGTATATATGAAAACAAGTTCAAGAAGTCATGTATTTAAACGTGTAGATGTACATGTACATGTTCGGTTATTGTAACGTAATCCCTATCACAGATGACCTGATGGCTATAAGCAATGAATAATGCTCTGGATATCCTGATGAAGTGTTATTCCTTGGAAAGCAATAATTATAAATAAATTGAGTGCTTATATTTGTTAGTTTTATATTACATGAAATTGTAAAATGAAGTCCAACTTGGAAAGGTTCATGGGAAGTATACCTTCAATGATCCGAGATGTATTGAATCAAGAATCATTTCAAAACCAGATTATGATACACTTGTATTCAATGTACAAGTCAGTGTGGAATTGCCTATCGTCGTCATCTGCAGACTTGCTCTTGGGTTTCATTAAAAATTGATATAAGAGCTTTACAAAGTACACAACGGTCAATGTTGCATAGTTAATGTTATTTTAAAGTTAAATTAAATTAACATTAACTGTGCAGTTACAGTAGATTATTTTACTTTTGAAGAAAGACGAAAAAGGCTTTTCAACTTGCGTGAAACATGAATTAAGGGGATATTGCCTGGACTTATTTTTCTGATGCAAAAGTTGTTAATTATCTGTAACTGTTGGTTTGACCATGAAGGAAGGCTTTGACTCTAGAGGAGTCTTTATCATAGCATGTCATGGCTGAGCGCTCCATTGCACCAGACTCGAGTTCAGGTGGTTGTGGGTTTGAGTTTGAGTTCCAGTCATGACACTTGTGTCCATGAGCTAAATGCTTTGAATCTGCTTCTCTTTACCCAGGGGTATAAATGGGTACCTGCGTGGGAAGAGGTTGATATTGTGTTTTAAAAACCCTCCATAGCGCCACAGCAGCCTAGGGCTTTATACACCCAAAGGAGCTGAGAAAGATTACAGGGATGTTATTGGCCCAATGACCAGGGTACTAATGTAAAGCGCTTTGATACGTAATTGTAAAATGTGCTTAATGAGAACTATTAATTAGTATTAGTAAAGGCTAAAAATAGTTAGCGGTGTGACGTTTCGACCCTAGCAGAGTCTTTCTTGAAGGCTGTTCAAGAAAGACTCTGCTAGGGTCGAAATGTCAGGCCGTTAACTATTTTCTACATTTATACCATAGGTCCTTTTGATTGATAAGCAGTTTGCGAAAGCTAATTCTATTTTCTTATGGAAGGTTAACGTGCAAAACATTGAACAGTTTCAATTACAATTTTAACTAAATGGAAAACCCTGTCTTTTCACAGGCAAGCTTGATTCATGGCAACCGAGACGTTCAAGATGCAAGCTATCAGTGCCACAACCCAACAGCAGCAGATTTCAGCACCTACTATTATCACCACTCACCAGGCACAGCATCAGCCCAGCACACAGACCATACAAGCGCAGCAGTTTGTACAAGTTGCAGGTATGTAAGGCTATACCATAGGGTACGTGTAGCTTGTGGTTTGCATAGTCCAAATGAAGCAAACACTGTGTGGTTAATAAAAAATTTCCAGTGTTCAGTGTTTGTAAACATTACCAGTAAAAGTACTGAGCATTGCACAAACACAAGCGTGAGATCAGAGACACTATTTCGCAATTCCTTTCATGTGTACTGAGGGTATTACATAATGTGTTTAATTAAGGTATAAATGTTGAGTACATGTATGTTGTTTGCATTTCAGATCATTGTTTATGTTTCTCGAAAGACATGTTCATTGTTTTTATTGTTCGCATTAATTTGAGAACAAAAGAAAAGAAAAGGAGAAACCAGTAATTCTGCAGTCATTTTAACAGAAACATTTCAATGCTTTGTTACATTGTACATTTGAAAGAATGATGAATGTACTTTTACTTGCACAGTTTTATTGTAATTTGTAAACTTTATCATGTTTAGAAAAAGTTCAAAATGAGAAATTGTTCTTGTTTTAAAAAGGACATTGAAGGAAGGGTCCTAGATTGGTTGTTGTCACCGTAATGCTTAATAGGCAACATTATAAAGAAAGATACACAATGTACAGTAGAAGTCACATGTGAAAGTTTCAGCTGAATACAGTCTCTGAAAACAGGGGGAAAAAAACCATCATATTATTTTCACAAGAACTTCAAATCCATCCACATTTGGCGAGGTGACAGCAGGTACCAACTGCATCTCTGGCCGCAGCATTTGCGAACGGACACCAACCCACAGAAACCTGAGAAACGAGTCATGCATGAATCGTTTCTCATATTCAAATATTTTGGGGTGAAAAGTTATCCAAACCATTCCTTTAAAGGGAGTCCTTTCTAAAATACTATCAACAGCTGCAACGCTTCTCACCAAGTAAGTTTTTAGGGTCATTAATTTTTGGGAGTTTTAAGCAATATGTGACCCTCTCTTAAAGCAATACAAACACTTAAAACAAAACAGAGTTATACGTAAAAAGTAAAGTACAGAAGAAACACAAATATAAAGACACCTCAACCCCCCCCCCCCCGAAAAAGATTAAAATCAACGTTCAAAGTTATTTAAAAGATTAGCTTGCATGTAAATTCAACGAGTAAGTAAAACGCTGTCAATTCAACTTCACTTATGGATTGGTAATCACAGCTATGAAAGTAAACCCTATCAATATTTTAACTATTATTACTTATGTTTATTTCGATTAGCCCCAGTGACTGAGCCAGTGAAGGATGTCCCCTCAGCTGGTACTACAGTGACCTTACAGACGATACCTGTGAGCCAGTCCTCTCAGCAAAGTATCTACCAAGGACCTGTGCAGTACGTAGACGGAACCGATCACACCAGTTCCATCTATGCTAACGGTGCTATGTGAGCTCATTATCAAATCATCCTGCATGCTGGCCCTTCTAATGAACTCCTTCTTCGTTAACCTCCCTCCCCCGTCCGGTACCGTCCCCTCCTCTCCCTTTACCTACACCCTTACAGCTGGATAGGGTTGGTCTAAAATAATCTTATTCTGAGCATTTGTCATTTGTCAGGACCAGTACAATTCAGATCAGAAAACATTTTTGTGGTCCATATTTGATTTATATGAACTGATGAATGACAACAACTTTGTGATGAAATGTCAAACTTGGGGTGCGTTTGATAAAATTGATCAAATTCATTTCAAAACAAAGAGGATTAGTAAGTTACAGTGATTTTTGGATTGTGAAATTAATCTGATTTAAAGTTGGTGTAACCAAAGAATAATCCATGGACTAGTTCAATATCACCTTTACTGTCCATATCAAGACACAAAAACGTCAAATATCAAAATGTTTTCTTTGTCGATTAAACCAATATTTAAGCAGAGCAGTAGAATTTTAAAGTTGGCACTTGAAGAATCCTGTACATATTACGCCCAAGAATAATTCTGTAAAAAGAAAACAGATTTGCTGAATCTGTTTGAGACTGACAGATTTAAAGAAGTACAAACTTGTGACTGTAGACTGTATGACCAACCAGCCAGTCTTCCCACTGTGGTTTGCGGTGCACTATTTGCTGTTGGTGTTCAATGGGCCTTGCTGTGTTTAGATTCCTTGCATATGATGTCACTAGCTCAAATAGCGCCCTCACTGAGGTTAAAGGAAGATGGATCATGGGGGCGTACACACATGCTCGTTACCATTGTTTGTTCTCAGTGATGGCAGTGGCTTGTGCAAGGTTTCTATTGATTTGGTGTGTCTTGTTCTTGAGGTTGCTGTGTTTTTGGTTTCTGGCAGTATGCATTCCATTTCATTTCCATGTGGCATTTGTGTCTCTTAACCCAACCCACATTATGGACAAAGACACTCTGCTGAGATTAGGCCTACAATTTAACAATATTCAGAGTCTTTTGTTCTCTGGTTACTTTTCACTTAATTGTGTCTGGTATGTTTGACGATTAGTTTGTGAATCGTCATCAAACTTGAATCCAGACAAACTAAACTTATTGTAGTTGAACCATTTATTTTTAAGTCATTATTTTGAAACAAAATGATGAAGTGCAAACATTTGAAACTATTCTTGTTGGCAATTGCTAAAGGCTTGAATTTGCCACACAGTGCTGTGTTTTGCATACTGAACTCTTAGCATTTTAGTAGTTTGGATGTCAAATTATCTACTCAGCTGAAATTAGACACAATCAGAAAGCCTCCATTTGGTGTTGGGTAGATGCAATTAAAGCTTTTATGTGCAGCATTGTACTCTGGAGAGCTTTCACTCCAGACAGCTTGCACCATTTTTAGCTAGTAGATTTATCTTTCTGCCGTAGAGGTTGACAGTTCATATCAACCCAAATCACCCCCATACACATTCATTTCATTTTGACTTCAATTTGTCCGTGCTCATTGGTCAAATGCTTTTGCTCTCATTTTGCTACGTGTGTGTATGATATTTTTAAGAGTCTAGTTGTAGTGAATTTGAAGTGTAGGTTATTTCTATTTTGAAGATTAAGTATGTAGAGTTTTTAACAAGTTAGTTTATGCTGTGGAATAATTCGCTGAGGGAAGTTTTTGTTAAATGTTGCAGGAAGAGTTTATTCCTCAGGGGAATATTTAATAGGGACACACGTGATAGCTATTTCTTTTGTCCAGTTTTGAGGTTTTCCTCTTTTTTTTGAGGAAAAGTTTTTTAAAAGTTAATTTATAAATACATCAAAATCATTGCTTGTGAAATCATAGCTGCCTGTTTTAACACTTGGATATGAGCTTAGGCATGTTTGCTCCCAAAAGTTGACAAATTGTGGAACTAAAATGTGAAGCACAAACTCGCAAAGTATGCGCACAAATGTTGTCTTCATTTTTACAATTGCACAGCAGGTATTAAATCCTAGACCCAACTAATCCCCAGCCCACACCCACCTTGGAGTCTATCCAAACATACCCACCACACAACCCCACTGTATTACCCCTCCCCCCACACCCTGTTTGTTATACCTTACCCACGGTGATGTGGCTAAACCATACTAACCCCATGCAATCGTTCTCTCCCCCTTCTACTCTTCCTTTCCCCTTGGAACTCTCCGTTTCCTCTTACCCACCTCGGGGTTATTTTTTTTGTTTTGGGGGGTTTCCTCTCCCTTTTTTCTGTTTCGTATGAAACATCTCGCTGACCGTAGGGCAAACTATCCTTACAGTGAAGCTACAACGATGTACACGCAGGCCACCCCGGCAGGAGGGGCTACATACTACTCATCAGGACAGACTCTCACCTCCGGACCACTTGGAAGCATCCAGACCATAGGAGGGTCCAACATGTCTGTGGGTGGTACCACTATCGTTGGAGGGAACTTAATCGGAGGGAACCTTCTGGGAGGACCGCAACTCATCACGCAACAGGGGAATACGTATCTTTTACAAGGGCATACTATGGACGGCAACGGACACCCACTCACCCATACCACACGGGCATCACCCGCCACAGTAAGACCACTGGTAGTTTAAAAAAACCTTTTCAATCAATCTTGTGTTTGTACGAATGTCGTTCCTTGCTGGATGCATTGTATTTTATTTTTGTAGTCGTGCAGTTTCATGTAAGTTGTGCTTTTGATTTGATGTAGTAGTGGAAGATTTTTTTAATAATCTAATAAACAATGCAAAATAAAAACCAAGAAAACATGGGAAGTTTGAATACCTTTAAAATGATTTCAGATCAGCCTGTGAAATGTAGGCTTCAAATTCCTGTGGTCATTCCTTAAAAAGTACACTTAATTTCTCTTTGTCCATCATTTATTTTTTCCCCTCAGAAACCAACTTTGCATGTGTATGTTTTCAGACATAGTATTAGTGCTATTATTGATGTAAATTGGCCACAAGTCCTAAAAAAGTACATTTGTACAACATATTCTTAGAATTAGTTTTTGTGGTAGTCTGTAAACACTCCTTTGTTTATTGTCGCCTTTTTTTCTTTTTCCTTGTGGTAGCTGATTGTTGTCTTGTTTCTCTGCTCAGGTCCAGTGGTTGTTGGATAACTACGAGTGTGCCGAGGGCGTGAGTTTACCCCGGAGCACCCTCTTCAATCACTACATGAGACACTGTCAGGAGCATAAGATCGATCCTGTCAATGCGGCTTCCTTCGGCAAACTCATCCGCTCTGTGTTCCTAGGTCTGCGGACTAGAAGACTAGGAACGAGGTGAGGAACCTCAAATCTTTTTGTATTTTTCCGTCTCTGTTAAATACACCTGGGTTAAACATCTGTAAATGTCTCATTACTTTACTTAAATCCAAATAGTGCTTATAGTGGAAGTTTCAGCTTGTGTGTTTATTACAAGTCTATGACAAGTCTAAATGTACATCAGCGTTCTCCCTTAACAGTGGTCTGCTGGCCGAATGCCAGTTATAACACCTGAGGACCGGTAACAATTCTCTCCAATTGGTCCGACTGACTAGTTCAGTGTTAAAAAAGCATCCCCATTTAATATAAAACAATGGACTGGTGAAGAAGCTTGTGGACTGGTGAAATGACAGGCTAACTAGTCCTGCTGGCTAGTCACTGAAAAAGCTAAGGGCAAACCCTGTATATAATTTTGAATTTACTTGTGCAAGATTAGAATGGATTGACTCAACAGCTTGGGATCCATTAACCGTCTTACTCTTGGTCACCATTTGAAACCAGTCAACTACACGGATAGTGTGTGGTGAAACAACTGTGCACAGAACCAACTGTGTACTGTATAGATGCATTCTCCTCATGATATGATATCTATCAATGGTCGGACAGTAGGAAGTTTGAATGTGTGCTATATTGATGTGATTACCACATGATATCATATTGCAGGCTGGCAAAACCTTGTGGACGATATTGAATGCTTCAACATCTGTTAATATGTATCCTTTGCAAATTGTTGTGTTTTGGTGGCCCATTTTCTGGGTTTCAAAAACTTCAAGAACAGTGAAAAGTTCTTGGAAATTACTGAATGACAATCCATTGTCTTGTTACAATCAGGGGGAACTCCAAGTACCATTATTATGGCATCCGTATCAAGAGTTCCTCGCCTCTCAATCAGTACCAGGAAGAGAGCGGCCACACAGCCATGAGACAGCAACCCATCAACTCTGCTAAAAGGTGAGTATTACAAACCCAACCTTGTTCCCATGGGTACCTCATTCCCATGGATACCCTTCTCCAATGGGTACCCTTCTACCATGGGTACCTTGTTCTCATGGGTACATTGTTTCAATGGGTACCTCTTTCTCATGGGTACCTGGTTCCCATGGGTACCTGGTTCCCATGGGTACCTTGTTCCCATGGGTACCTCGTTCCCATGGGTACCTCGTTCCCATGGTACCTCATTCCCATGGTACCTCATTCCCATGGTACCTCATTCCCATGGGTACCTCGTTCCCATGGGTACCTCGTTTCCATGGGTACCTCGTTCCCATGGTAGCTCATTCCCATGGTACCTCATTCCCATGGGTACCTCGTTCCAATGGGTACCTCGTTCCAATGGGTGTACAATCTCACCATAACTATTGTTTCCCAACATGCCTTGATTGATCATAACTGTAACTGAAAAAAATCCAAAATAAGGCACATTTATATTAAGCCTTCCCTCAGTCTATTTAATTCACCTTATTTATGGTTGAAATGTGGCTGTAATTTCCCCCCTCCCCCCAATCATATAAAAAGACTGGAAGGTTAAACAGCATGGTTTCATTCCAGACATAACAAAGAAGTGGGTGCAGCTCATTTAAGTTATTTAAAGAAAAGCATTGACATTTAAAAGTGAGGTTACCATACAAACAAATATTAATAGTCTGGTAACCCTAGTAAGCTTTGCAAACTCTTCCTAAATCTAAGCTTTCTAATCTTATTATTCCGGGAATAATACGTAAGATGTTTATCTGATGAATAAGACAAACAAATAGTGGTGTTTGAAAAATCAAAATTCAACAAGAATTTGACCTTTATTTTTCATCAAGATTCAAGCCATCTCCAATAGGCAGCAAACAAGACAGCACAGAGGGAGGGGGAGCAATAAGTGGGGCAGCAGCCCAAGACCCAGTGCAGACTCAGACGCAGCAGCACCAGCAGTTCCTTGGGGATGCCTCCATGGCCCTACCCGACTTCACCGAGCTCAAGTTTGGCACCACCCCGCTGCCAGATGGAGTAACGCATGACGATGTGAAAGCCTTCCAGAGCCTGTACAGGGAGCACTGTGAGGTAAGTGAGCCTACAAATAAAGCAACTCTTGATGCAACAATAATGTATACTTTAAATTGTCGAAAGGTAGGCTAGACCAAAACGAACTTGACACTGATACTTCCCATATTGGTATCTTACTCCTTCTAATAACTTGTTTGTAACTTTGGAGGATGTCTTTGGTATTGATTATTGATGGTGCCACATTAACACAACTTATTCTATGCACACAGGCAATCCTTGATGTGGTGGTTAATCTTCAGTTTGCGCTCATTGAGGCACTGTGGCAAACCTTCTGGAGAAATCCCCCCGCCGATGCACAGCAAAAGTACGTCAGTCAACAGCTCTTTTTACTTTTTAGAATTGACCATTACAGTGCCGACTATCCAAGCTCAAGAAAGTCTACCCAAACTGTCAAAGTCTATCAAAAAAGCAGAGAGGATAGACTACCAAGTTTGTGTCTGATATTATGATATGATTGCTCAAAATCAGTGAGATTATTACCCAAAAGTGTGGAAGAGCCTAAACCATATGTAGGTCAGCCCTTGTACTTGACTCTTTCAGTGTCAAGGTTGTACATGTACAATCTATTTTATGTATTCCGAAAGCGCCATTGTCGTATTTAAAAAGTGTCGTCAATCATACATGTACGACCCATAATATACATCTCATCACAAGAGGACATTGTCACTCAAGAAATACAATTAACTTTGGGATGTACCAAGGCAACACAAACTAGCAAGATACATTTTGTTTTTGGTGAGAAAGACTTAGATTTTTTACAGAATTTCAAAAAAGCTGGGCATTTTAGGGTCAAAACACCACCCCCCGCCCCCCCCAAAAAAAAAGCGGGCACTGAAAGAGTTAATATGATGTTACTTTTTTTTTTAAGGATCAAATATCCAGGATCAGCACTTTGTAAACCGTTACATAATGCTATGTAAATAAATGGGTCTTATATGGCAAACATAGCTTACCTTGTAGAGATGCCCTCGGTTGTGATGAAGTTCTTTATAACAGACATGATATTCTTCCTACTTAAGTCTGATTTCTGATTTTTGGGGCCCTCAGAAAATCAGCAAAACTGTGATTAAATAGCCTGGAAATCTATAAAAGCCTATAGGTCAACCCATGTACTCAATAAACTTTCCTACTCTTTCCCAAGGGCCGACTACATGCCTTTATGTAAGACCTGCATATTATTAGTACTTATTTATGTCTGTGTATTAGACAGTTGAAGTCAGTGACTGTATGAAATCATGCAGTTAGCACAATGTTAACCACCACTATGTATAATATGTTGATCAACGTATTTGTTAACTTTCCTGATACAAGAAGTCGGATTATGTCCTCGTTCTCTTCAGGTTTTAGCAAAACAAAAGTGATTCTTTTTTACCGATGCTGGAAATTCAAATGTGTTTTTGCGTTTTGTGTTTGACTTTTCAGCGAGGTGGATGTTGAGAAAAGACTTCCAAAAGCCAAGCTGATCTCGTTATGTCAAACTGATCCAGTGCAGGACTATGTCAAACACTACGACCATGTATTATACCAAGGACTAGTGGAGGTACTAATACCAGATGTGCTGCGCCCAATACCAAGTAAGTTTATATAGCAAGGTTAGTCTTAGGAAATCACGTATGAAACCTTGGCTCAAGTACTGGGAAACCTAAGGGAGTTTGTTGTGAACCAAGGCCCAATTTCATAAGCTGCTTTAGCAGAAAATATTGCTTAAAAAGTTTCTGCTTAGCAAAAATTTGCGGGATATCAGTCACAGAGAGTATGCGTGACATGGTATTTTGGCTGGTAACCTTATTCTGGTGAAAAATTTTGGTTGTGCTAAGCAGCTCTATGAAATTTGGCCTAGAACACCAGGGTCAACTCATACTCTCCTATTATTCTTAATTTTTTCATGTATGCAGGACTTCTGGCTTAAAGACGCCAAGGTCAAAGCAATGGGGGTCTTTTGGGACAATAGGTGGCAGTAGACACCAGGTAAATCCATTGTTCTTGGTAATGTGCGCATGCTCAGAACTACGTATACAATGGAAATTTACCTGGTAAGTCTGCTGCCACCTAGCGTTCCAAAGTCTCCCATTTTGTGAAGTGTCTTAAACACAAGCCAGGCCGAGAACTGAACCAATGGTCTTGGACAGGATATGCAGTGGAGGCAAATGCCCCTAGTCTTTGCCTTGGTGCCCTTTGAACTGTTTCAATAGAATTTGAACCGTCCCTTATTGACTGGATTCACCCAACATCATCATCACAATAGTCTTTGTACCACTTTGGGAGTCAGTGTCCTTGTGTACTATACAGTTAAGTGTGCATTTTAGGCAAGCAGAGTTTACACACAAATGCCATCATTTATCTGTGCAATTTGACTCCCAAAATGACAAGCATGGCAGACAAGGGATCGATAAAGGTGCCCTTTACTAACAGGCCTTGCTCTTCAACTTTTTGGAAAGTAGCCCACCGGGCTAGTAAACAGTGCATTTTACTTGCCCCCAAGAAGTTTTAGTAGCCCAGATTTTAAACATGTCTGATGTATTAATGATAGCGATCATGACCAATTTCATTCACACACTCAACAATTAATAAACACATTTTAAAAGTTTATTATTCACTCCTGAAAAGGAAGAAATGTGAGCATTTTAAACAAGTTGGTTGCACAGGTTTCAGTAGCCCACGGGAAGTTGAGAAGTGGTGTTTACTAGCCCGTAGAAGTTTTTACTAGACAATGTACGCCGGGCTAGTGTTAAGGGCAAGCCCTGACTAAGGATACATTGTCTTGCCCTTACAAGAATAAAGTATTAGAAGGCCTGCATTCTGTAATCATATCCATGTATATTTCTCTCTCTTTTTGAAAAGGTCCTTTCAATTTTCCCAAAAAAAATCAGGATATTGGTACAATAATAATTTCGTTGATTTCAGCTGGAGCATCTGCATAACTTTTATTGTTTAAATGTATAAACAAAATTATGAAATAAAATATCCACCCTGAAATATTTCTTTGTAATGGTTGGAATAATTTTCAGGTGCCTTGACGCAATCCATCCGTAACTTTGCAAAGACGTTAGAGACATGGCTGAAGAATAGTATGACAGGCATTCCACAAGATATGATCGGCCTCAAGGTAAGACTTTACTTGGCAAAACATTAGGTGATTCTCTTTTTTCACAGAATTGTGTTAAGTAATTTTTTATGACATGAGGTGAAAATGCATATTGTGGACTGGTTTTGCTGAAGAGCTCATCTTTATAGATATATTCAGGAAATTTGTATTTGCAGGCCTGTGATGTCAGGATATATTTCTGTCTGATTTCAATAGTGTTTTACAGGTCTTTGTTGCCTTCAAACTCTCTGGAGCTAGTTTTCTGTTTATACGATGCAGGGAGATGATTCCTGTACACACACAAGGATTTATCGCTAGACTTACAGGAGACTGCAATGCATTCCCCCTTTCAAACTCTCTGGAGCTAGTTTTCCATTTGTGCTGATGCAGAGAAATGATTTCTGTAGCACCAGAGCTAGACTTACAGGAGACTGCAATGCATTCCCCCTTTCAAACTCTCTGGAGCTAGTTTTCCATTTGTGCTGATGCAGAGAAATGATTTCTGTAGCACCAGAGCTAGACTTACAGGAGACTGCAATGCATTCCCCCTTTCAAACTCTCTGGAGCTAGTTTTCCATTTGTGGTGATGCAGAGAAATGATTTCTGTAGCACCCGAGCTAGACTTACACAATGCATTTTTCCTTCCTGTATTTGACTGGCATTGATCACTCATTGTCCTTCAGGTTGGGGCCGTGACAGCCTTTGCTCAAACCCTCCGTCGTTACACCTCACTCAATCACTTAGCCCAGGCAGCCAGAGCCGTGCTCCAGAACACCTCCCAGATCAACCAGATGCTCAGTGATCTCAACCGGGTGGACTTTGCAAATGTACAGGTTGGTGTTAGTGCAGTGAGAAATATGAATTAACATTAAATGTCGAGTCATAATGGACTTTTTACAAACAGTGCTCATAAAACAAAAGAGACTTCATATGCATTTTTTGATCATGTGCAAGTGTTAAACATTGGCTAAAAAAAAATTGTTGCAAACCTAAATACTTTGAAAATCGAAGTATCTTGTATGCTTTTCTTAAATTTTCGATTTTCCAGCGATTTGTAATATGTTGGTTTATAGATAAATGCGCTTTACAAATGTTGTATTATTGTTATTATTTTTCAATGTATATGAATGACTTCAATCATGAAGAAGGGTCTCATTCCTGTAACGGATAATTTATGGAATTTTATTTTCAAAACTGTAGCCCCAAATTTCATATTTCCGAATGTTGTTCAATAAGTAAACATGCAGTATAATAATTGCATGATGTGTTACAGCCATTAGCATCAAATATTAACACTACCTTTTGGTAGGTAATCAAATATTAAACTTTCTGAATGCTAATTTGTGTTTGCTGATACTGGACTGTAATTGTCTTTTTCATGAGGGATTCTTTGACCTTATTTTACGTCATTGTAGTTCTTCACTGTTATTTGTGATAATAAGTTGTCTCTCATATAAATAGATTTCAAGTAAACAAATATTCAAAACATATAGGAACTTGCTTCACCTGGATCAAAATTTACAAACTTTACTGCAGTGACTTTTAAATGTTTTTGAAATGACTGTTTGAGAAACTGAATTTTGTTGTTATTTCCCTGTGAAGGAGCAAGCATCATGGGTGTGTCAATGCGATGACCAGATGGTACAACGTCTGGAGCAGGATTTCAAATCGACCCTGCAGGAACAGAACTCGCTGGAGCAGTGGGCTGCATGGCTGGAAGGGGTGGTCACAGAGGTCCTGGAGCCCCACGAGAACTCACCAAACTTTGCCAAGGCAGCCAGGCAGTTCTTACTCAAGTGGTCTTTTTATAGGTAAGCTAGAAGAAAGTGAGGACCAAATACCCAAATATAATTATAATTTTGGGTGTGAAGTAATAAGTGGCATTCACAGACAACACTCTCTGAAAGCAAGGTCTCTCTTTTCAAGGTTATTGGTCTTTTGGGTGTTTTTCACCAGGTATTGAAAGAAACAAAAAATAGATATTGAATGAAATTAGATTGGAGTGCCGTCTGTTTTTCTTTCTTACAGTTCCATGGTAATCCGAGACTTGACGCTGCGTAGTGCTGCAAGCTTTGGGTCGTTCCATTTAATACGTCTGCTTTATGATGAATTCATGTTCTACCTGATTGAGCATAGGGTGGCAGCAGCCACGGGAGAAACCCCTATTGCTGTAATGGGTAAGTCCACTATTTCTGGTTTAGGGTCAAAGGGTATTGACTGTGTCATTTTGTAGTTGCTTACACACATGTGAGCTGAGTAGGTTACCACTGAAAATACTATTGATTGTGTACTAATTGTGACTGATTCCCTACTGATTGTAAAGTATACCTCCAAGTTCAAATTCATTCCAGTATGTTTTTGCTTTAATGTTTGTTTTTGAAATTTCAATACATAACAAGCCTTTTTTGGCTGCTAAAAATATGTCAATTTGTTTGCTTTTTTTCCATTTCAGTAATTTTTGTATTTAAATCGTTCTTGATAATCTTTGCTTTAAATATGTTGCTTGTATCGGGCCTGGACGTTCATCTTTGAGATGGCAAGGCCATTGTCATTTTGCAAAGGGCACTTACATTGGAAAATCTTAAAGTCTATGGGGAAACTTTCGAAGGGGCACCAAGACCAAGACCAGGGCAACGAAGGCCATGTCCTTTGTGGCCTTGATGGTCTCTGTGTAATTCCAGGCCTGCTGTATTTGTTAACTTGTTTCTTTTCACCAATATGGAAATAAAAGGTGACTTGAATGGAATTGATTAGCCAAGAATCTCAAGGCTTTTACTGCCGGGAATGATTTCACAGTTACTAAGCTTTCAAACTTATTCATAGTAAAGTAGGAAGTTTTTATACACATAGCAAATTTAGCATGAGATTTATCTGAATAAATGTTACAGATTAATAGAATAATTACTTCTGAGTTAAAGAGGAGATCCAAGGTCAACAGTCAACTTTAGTTTTGTGATTCAATCTTTTTGCAAGAGAAAGAGTCTAACCTCCATTGGAAAATGGGTGTATCCCAAAACTTCATTTGACCATGGAGACCTCTTTAAGTTTTTACATTTTCCCACTAGGTTTTGACACTTTGTTAATTAAGTGTTTAATTAAAAGTTAGGTTTGTTTGTAGTGATTATTAAGTTAAAGGATTAGAGCTATTTTTTAAAAAGATTTTCTAGGCGTATTTTAAACGCTCTGTAAATAAGCAACATGTGGCCAAAGAATAAACTTGATTCTGTTGCTTGACAATTCTGATATTTGACTCTTTACTTGTGCCACATGACAGACAAAGTGGACACCCTGGCCGAACCACCTTTGACCAACTCATTACAGACTACCAACAGTGTCAACACCATCATTATCAATGCTCCAACCACCTCTGTTGCTAACTCAGCACACAAAATGGTCAACAGCAAGTGATGAGGACTGCTGTCTGCATAGTCCCCCATACTCCCCCACCTCCACCACACAGGTACATCTATATGGCAAGTCTGTTTGCTGTACGTGATTGTTGTTGTGTTGTTTTTTTTATAGCTCTTGTGGTTTTCCTGTTTTCAACGAAAAAATGTATATGGAATTTCTATTAGTGAATTTTCACAAAGTGAGCAGAGTTTTCCGGTCAGCAATTTTTGTTGGGATACAAAAGTGTTTTTTAATTTGACTTATTGGAAGAGTAGGTTTCTTTAGGTGATAAAAGAATACCCCGATTGAGGTTAGTCTACAGGCTGGCACCTAAGGTTGTTTACCTGGGCACCATTAACAATCTGTTAGACAGGGGTAGAGTGCCTGTTAGGATAAGAGAAGATTGGTTAATATTGTCACCTATTTGAAGTACATAACAGTAGCCCCATTGGGAGAATGTGTTTCAAAACGCGGGTTATAATATCTGAGGACCAGTCAAAACTCCGTTCAAGTGGTCCTTGTGAATTGTGCATGGCTCTGTTCCCTTCAGCTTCATGTACCTTTTGCTCTGCCTGAAATACCCACTGGCCAGAGGTCACTGAGTTGTGTTCGACCTGGGCCAGTATTAAACCATTCAACACATACTAGTGTAAAACACTTCAATGAATGCTAAAGCCTTGCAGTTCCAAACCTCATCAAAGTTCAGGGCATGATTTGGCAAAGCTCTAGATTCATCTTAAGATGAGTTGTCAGCATTACCATAGTGATTTGTATTGTGACATCACACTTTGCTTAGCAGTTAAGATTGATTCGCGCTTAGCTCTTTGTGAAATCCAGCCCTGCAATACAAATAGTGAAGGAATATTCCTGATGCAGTAAGCTACAAGGCGTTTGGTCGATTGGATGGTTCTATTTTTCAAGTCCCTACAAGGGACAATGTTGAAAAAAAACCTTCCGATATGGACCAGTGAAACCCCGATAGACTAGTGAATTGACACCCTGGCGTATCCTTGACTACTCACTACTCTTTTAGCTAGTCTAATTTTAATAAAAACTTGGTGTCAGGAATCTTACATATATGTTTATATGAGGTGGAATTCTGATAAGTACGTTTTTAAATATTCCCTTGTCCAAAATCCTCGGCCAAATAGTGACAGGTAAAGACTGTGTTAAAAGGAAACGTTTAAGTTGTTAGTAGTAAAAAAATAACTGAATATTATATCAAGTGCACTTTTGGTGTCTTTGTTACATTCCAGTGTATATTTTATTTGTTTTTACTTAGTTGTAATTATTTGAATTGGGAACTGTCTGGATGGTGTACCTCAACAGTATCAGAGTACTGTATTTTTTTAAGAATCCATTTTATACCCTTTTGTCATCTCAAAAAAGATTGATCTATCACAGTCTCACCTGAGTTAGATTGAAAAATTGTTTGTTGCAACAATAATTCAAGATACAATTACACAGGTCAGTTTTAATTATGAATGCCAAAGGCTGTGGTACCAATGTGTTTCCAAAGGGTGTGTTAAGGAAACTTTGTTTCCATTGGTTTCCCCAGTTTGAAAGTAATTTGTTTTAGTTACTCTCAAACTTGCAGTATTTTATTTTTGTAGGAGTAGGCCAGTAAATACATTTTGGACGGACATTTTGTCCTGTAAATCAAACTAAAAACACAGCTTGAAAGATGTAAATTTGTCATACTGGTGAGACCTGTTTCATGTGGTCATCACTCCAAGTGTCAGAACCAACATTTTTTCTGAAGCCCAAGACCCTTCCACAATAGACCGTGCAAGTCTCGTGCGTAATAGAACATTTTGGGGCTCATACGAGTGAGACTTTCACAGGTTTCACAGAATAATGTGACAAGAATTTCTACACAAAGTGACAAGAATTTTTGAGCATTTCGGTGCGTGTCCGTTTGATTGTTGTCATGTCTGTTTTGTAAATATTCGTTACGATTGATTTATTTTATTCTAAAGTTTACATGTCTTCACAGGGAAAAATAAAGAGCAAAACTCTTGTTGTACAATTATGTATGGGTTCCACTTCTTGACAAAAATCATTTTTTGAAGAGAGCAAGAAAGTTATGATGAATCATCTTATTAGATAACAATTTTGTGTCTGTCTTGATTTTGTAATAACACTGTACCTGAATTGGAGCTTTGTGCTGAAACATTGTATTTCGGTGCCGTAGCCTTTGTGTGTACATCTAGTAAATTGGTGAGGTGAGACATGTGCACTGTCAAACGTGCCGCAAAAAGAGCAGGGCCCAATTTCATAGAGCTGCTTAATCACAAAAAAAACCCATTATTTATACATGTGTGTACTAGAATAAAGTTACCAGCCAAAATACCATGTAACTATT
Organism: Pisaster brevispinus; assembly: GCA_023634235.1. Classification (NCBI taxonomy): domain Eukaryota; kingdom Metazoa; phylum Echinodermata; class Asteroidea; order Forcipulatida; family Asteriidae; genus Pisaster; species Pisaster brevispinus. The sequence goes on along the minus strand of JAMKCF010000029.1, from coordinate 1,547,693 downwards.
TCTATTATTTGTGACTGGTTTCCTGTTTGTTATTGCTTAGCAGAAAAAGGGAAAGCAATATTGTCTGCTTAAGCAGTTCTAGCACTGTCGTTTGTTAAGCAGTTCTAGCACTGTTGTCTGCTTAAGCAACTTTAGGCATCATTTCAAGCTAAAGCAGAAAACATTGCTGAACAATTTATTTTGCTAAGCAATATAATATAGGGGCACCAGTCAAAGCATATGTGAACAACATGGCCTTTTCTCTGGTAACATGTGTCTGCTTAGGAATAGTTTTCTTTGCTAAGCATTGTGCTTGCGACCTTCATGAAATTGGGCCATGATGAAATGTTTTCATGGAGCCCCCTCGTTTCTATAAATTTGAAAATGATAATAATGTCAATTTTAATGCTGCTGTATAAATTTTATAAACAAGAAACTTTTTAAATGGAGACTATTTAATTCATTGGTGAATTAAATTGCGTTGTTATATCAATTACCGGGGTGCAATCTCATAAAGCTGTTAAGCACTGAAATTTGCTAAGCACAGAAAAGTCTTGCTTAAAAGAAACACAATACCAGCGAAAATACTATGAATGTAAATCGCTTGTTACTGGTTCCCTGCTCACTTTTGCTTAGCAGACATATTTACTGCTAAACAGCTTTATGAAATTGGGCCCTGGATCTAGTTTTGTGGTGCTGGTTACCTTGGAATTTCATGCACCTGTTCCAGAAATCTGAACATTACAGGGTGTTTAGGCCGAGTTCTATGGTAAGCAAAGCCATGTGTGACTGGGACACAGTACAACAAATCTCAAATAGAGTAGTGAGTTCTTCTCATAACCAAACAGCCAAGAAAAAAGGAAATATCAATGAACACATCATATTAACAGTCCTTAAGTATAAACTTAGTGAGAACCAAGTTCAGTGCTTGATTGGTCATCGTGTTTTAGGTGGACAGCTGTCTACTTGACGAGTACAACCACATTTTTGTGCAAACCCTTGCAGTGTGTTACAGTTTCATGCATTTCAAACATTGTTGAGACCCTTGGGCTCTCATGTACATTGTTATAATGTGTAGTGGAAACAAAATTGTGGAAATAATTTGAAGTAACAAGACTGCTTAAATGTCAGTTGCATAACTTCATGCATTTATTCATTTTATAAAAAATTCTCAGTCAAAATCATTGGTGCAGTTCATTTTACATTGACCAGAAAAAATGGTTTTCTGAATGATTTTTGGGACGATATGTTAAAATTTGTTTTTATCACCAACATTTAACATACCAAGTCTTCACAAAACTTTGTTTTTAATTTCTAAGATTAATGTAAAGTGACCACCGAATTGTCTTTTGGAAAGGTCAGGTTGTGTTTTTTGTTCTCTCCAGTCTCCTTATCTTTCTTATCCACCGAAGCTGACTGATGACATCTTCATTATTCTTGACTTCATCAAGTACATGTAGTTAACGTCATTTGTTTGGGGTGTGCCGTCATTCAAACAGAGTATAGTACGTTTGTTTTTGTTTTTTATACTGATTTGGGTTGTCATTCCTGTGTGTGACTTTAATATCATTTTGTTGCAAGTTCAAGTCGTGTTTTGTAAATGCTTCTGCTTTGCTATTTAAACCACATGGATTGCTGTTGACTATACTTTATATTTCAGATTTATCTTACTAGATTTATAATTATAAAATGTTTTCCATTGGTAATTTTACGATTAATTAAACTAATTTTTTTAGTTTTTAGAAAGAAAATTGTTGATTTTGTTCATTCTAAGTCTTGCAAACCACTAATCAAACACAAGATTGTGGGAGAGCAAGCTGATTTGTACAGAGGTTTGTTTATGTATAGAATTTATCAGATTTGGAGTGATTTTTTAGACATATAACTCTTGTTTTTATTGTATCCTTTATTGACTTAATGAATGAATATAAAATACCATTGAAGGAAAGTTCTTTTCCAAGTTTTGAAATAGGTGGTGATTTAAGAATAAAATACTTCACTTCTAATTCTCATCTGGAAGGTTCTGTTAAATTTTAAAATAACATGTGATATGAGTATTGATGATGGCTTGAATAGTCAAAGGACTGCAGGGCTTGTAGCTCACAATTTTTACTAGTCTATAAAACATTTTGCAATACTAAAATCAAAATGAGAAAAAAACACTTTCTACACATACTGTTTTTAGTAAAGATATTACTCATTGAGTTGTTGTTATTCAATTGATAAACACAAGACTGCTGAACTCGTCGGGTTGTGAGTTTACTGGCCCCAACGCTAAAATCATTGGACTGTGGGCCAGCGTAAATTGTTATTCTCTATAGTGTGTAAACAACTTAACTGATCCTATAAGCCCCGCCCACTGCCCACCATAGCAGTTGTCTATCAATGACGCCCACTTGGGTGCTGTCTACATTCAGTACACAACTTCTCAGTGCACAACTTCACACACACAACCCCAACCCTAATGACCTTCCTCTGACCAGACATTCACGCTGTGTTGATTTTGATTTGTCAATGCATGAGTGGACAGACTCTAGTGGGAGTTAATCCCTTCAAAGTAAACTGGAGCCCAATTTCATCAAATATCTCGGCCAAATCCATGCCTCTTTTCAAAACCAAGGCTTGCACTTGGGCTTGGGCTTAGTCTCCGTCAGTAATTTAGAAAACATACACTTACCTTATAGGGTTTCAGACAAACAGACACAACCTAAGCCGGAGCTCAAGCCTAAGCCGTGGTCAGTGAGTTCCACCGATACAGCATTTTCATTTAAACAGTACATGTATATGAAAATGTGTTTGGGAACAAGTTGAAGATGGTGTCTGCTTTATATCAAACCACCAGAACCCATTAAGCATCATTCGAAACATCCAGTCAAAAATGTTTATCTCCTAAATCTCATAAACATTTATTGTGGCAGTAGAGAGCAGAAACTTATGCTGACTTTGATTTCATTAAGATTTCATATTTTAACATGAATATAACAGTTTTGGGTAGCTCTTTTCTTGATCCCAATTCTATTTATCATTTTGTACAACAGAATGAAAATGTTGAAATAAAAAGTAGTTTCTCAAATACTGCAATTCTTGTAATGACAATTCTCTATACAGTCAACATTTAGCAGTCGGGAAAAAACCCAAAAGAAAACTCAAAAGTATCAATTCAAATTATAGCTCTATCATGGTTTTAAAAAAGCATACAAATTATTTCTGTAATAGGTTTGCTCCGATATATTATTGTTATTCTTGTATCAGATATTTGCGCCAGGAGTTAAAATTTTGCCATTCACTTAAGAATGCAAGAAAATTCATAGCAATTTACTGGGGAAAAAATAACTTTGAACAATCATTTAATTTCAACAAATAAATATAGGAAAAAAACCCTATTCTAACCTGAAAGGGACCTCAGTCAAAGGCCAAGACAAATTGTCCAAGTTGTCACGTCTATTTTCTAGTTATAATGCGGTTGGAATGGCAGAATGTTATCATGCAGGCCTCATGCTTCGTTCTTGAAGGGGGAGGGGCATCAAGGTGGTTTCTCTATGAGGAAATTGTAAATTTCTATTGGAACATTTGAAGGGGCACCAAGGCAATGACCAGGGGCAACGGAGGCAATTGCCTCCGTTGCCTCCATGAAGTATCGGACCTGATTATGGTCCATTCATGAAATGACTTTACTCTGAAATTTCTCTTGAACTGCATTGGACTGTCAGTTGCTACGGGTAGTTGAAGCTACTATGGTACTTTTGGAAACCGTGGTTCTGTCTCCCTGTTTGAAGCTCTGTACCATTAGTGTGGTTACAGAAAGGGCGTGGTGGGGGTGTGTGTGGGTAGGTAAACACATTCCTATCTGGGACCTATAACAAAAGAGGATAATAGGGTCCCTGTTAGGGTGAAGGTCCCCATTGGAAAATGTGTACGAAACCAAGGGAAGCTGTTGCCAAAAAATTATTTTAAAAAAGATGGACAGCAGGTCTCCGATTGCAGGTGTTTCCACATTTGTCCATATTATAATTGCCAAGTTCTATAAAAGGTTCAACTACTGGACTACTGTAAACTTCAATGTGAGGTGTATTAGAATATTAGCCCCAGTCTGAACAACCTTGGAAAAACATGACATTATTTTGTGCTGTCCAAGGTGTTTTTCCATCCAATTAATTTTGCCAACTAATTGACATACGAAATGCCTGTAAATTGTCATCCTTTTGGCAAGTGCGTATTTTTATGGAAAACTTTGAAATCTCTTTTTTTTTTTTTTATGCATTTAAATTTAGCCAAATTAATATCATCTGAAATTTTGAGGAAATGTACAGCTATGTCTGAAATAGCTGCTAGGCTTTGAGTGTCACATGACCAAGCCCATAGCAATGCCCATAGCAACACCCTTGGCAACAGCCACAGTCGCCAAGCAGCCACAGTCGCCAAGCAGCCACAGCCACTATTCTAACAACCTTTGTATTGTAAATATGGTTTATTACATATTTAGGAGAATATTGTTTTAATTTTTGGTAAAATGTGGATAAAATGTAAATTGACTGGATAAGTGGCTAAATTTCACCGAGCTCAGATTTTCTAAGCACTCAAAATTTGCTTAGCATAAATAATTGTTACCAGTCAAAAGGCAATGTCAAGTTATATATGTGGCTGGTACCCGTAATTTGAAATAAGCTTTGGTAAGCGCTTTTTGCGATTCAGCAGTTCCATGAAAATGGTTGTAGGTCAGTAGTTTGAAATTGGTTTATACATTTGGATAACAAATTACATAAATTATTATAAAAGTTCATCTTATTTTAAAAGAGTACCCTCTTTCTGTTCTGGATGATGAACTAAGAATCCATGTTTATGCAAATCATTCACAACGACACGATCTCAGTGCCTCTCCTTCATTTAGTAGGAAAAGAAATACTTTTTTATTTTAACATGATCCAATTGTTAATCAAATTAATAAATTAAATAGCTTTGCCAGTTTTTTTTTTTGTTCACACAGCAGTGTACATAAGGATGATTGATGTTAGTTTGTATTGTAAACATTCAAATGTATAAAAAAAAACAGACTAAAATCCTGACGTTTGCAAGATTGAGAATAAAATGTGGCATTACAGCTTTCAAAATTCAACCCATACCAGAGTCATGGCTTACAAATTATTTTGGGGTCGTGGCCCGAAATGCCCCCATGTTTATTTTAACTTGTTCGATACTTTAGTTACATTAGTTCCAAGTTTCATATTAATTTACTAATGCATTGCTTAAATAATACTGTTTGCAGTCCAGAAAAGTTTTGATATTTTTTATTATGGGTAAAAAGAAATAATTTTACACAGTTCGTTTTAAGTTTGAATTAGTGATCAAACTTTTAATGCTCAATTCCATTCAACATAATGAACCTTTACCAACCACCAGTCAATCTTTGTCTGGTTCCTGTAACTTGTACAGTACACTGATACAAACAATGCTGCTTCTGAACGCATAGAAAGGAAGTTCAGGTACCAGACTGTTGAGCTCTCTGATCTCAGGAATTACAAGAAAAACAAGATGGCTGCACCCTGGGAATTTTACGAGACACGAGGAGACCCAAATTTTACCCAAAGTGTTCTCAGCACATTCAACATTAAGACCCTTTTGGAAACCCTTGTTGGTTATTTTGAAACCGTGTGCTTTTGGTACAAGGTTACAAACAGGCTGACGAGGCCTAAGCCAGAGCTCAAGCCTAAGCCGGGGTTTCGAAAAGGGCCTACAGAAACAATGGTACTCTGTGGGTTATACCAGATTAGTCTGCTGCCACCTAGTGTATCAAGTGCCATCTGCAGCATAGATGCCCACCATGGAACCATTGCGTTTTTGGTTCCAAGATGTGGCAGGTGTATGCTGAGGCTGTGAACCTCGGGTGCTTTGATCAACTATATTTCTCCAACCATTTTAAGGTTTCCTCTGTTTTCCCTGTAAAAGTGAAAAAAACAAAAAAAGATCGGTTTATAAAATCAACACTTGACAATGTGACTTGTTCAAATGCGCACTCTCACCAAATTTCCAAGGCTACACTGTGGATGTAAGTGCAGGAAATATTCATTTTGTCATAACGGATGTTTGAATCTTTGAAAATTTTCGGTTTCATGTTTGCCTGTAGACCTTTATCATGCTGCCACCATCTTGGTCATGTTTCCCATATCCAGTAACAGTAATGGATGCTAAAAATCATTGTACAAAAAGGAACCAGACTATTTTTCCTTTCCAGCCTTGGTTTGATTACACTGAGTTGAATGGGAAAAAATCAAGATGGCCGCACCATGACAAAGGTCTCTTGTAGATCAGTGTTTACATTAATTGCGTACACCATTATGCATGACTCTTCAGGGAGACCACCAACATAGGGCTGGATAGTTCAGTTGGTAGAGCGCCGGCACGTTAATCCGGAGGTCATTGGTCCAAGTCCCAATCCAGTCAATTTTTCTTTGTTCAAACCCAAATTATAAAAAATTTACCCAGTCAGTTTATTACTTTTCTGGAGGCTTACAACGATGCACTCACCGTTAACAGGTATATACTCTGCTCCCATCCACCCTTCATATCCAAGACTCTCTATGTAGGACACTATGTAGTCATAGTTGAGTTCACCGTCTGCACTGGGCTCGTTCCTCTGAGGTATCTGGGCCATTTGCATATGACCTACAGCATTCAAAGGTCAAAGTAGTTATAGTGAACTCTACACTAGAAGAGAAAAGTTCATTCTTATAGAGCTGTAGGGCTTGGGAAGCCGTAGGTCCCTTGTGTTGTGTGAAGCACGTTAATAAACCCAGTACACTTATCATTAAGAGAAGTGGGGTCGATTTCACAAAACCCTTCCTAACTTAGGACTAGTCCTAGGCAATGCTAGGAGATAGGACTAGTCCTAAGTAAAGACCAGTTACTGGTCCTAACTTCAGATAAGACTAGTCTTATCTCTTTGTGAAATCGACCCGTGGTTTATCCCAGAGTTTCTGGCATGGTTGGCTGCAGATTGCATTCCATCACCTTGTTATTCCTTTACAAGGTGCTATATAAATGGGTCTCACAATTCAAACATGGCTGTACTACAAGTCTCGCTACAACAAGCTTTTTGCACAGAGATAACGCACTTGATAAAAATTGACCATTATTCTCACTGTTTTGTAAAAATAATAATAGTAATAAACATTCCCCCTATAGCGCTATTCCAAAAGAGGCATGATCGTAGCGCTTTACAATATAAAAACAAGAAAAATAGATACCTATATGCAGCAAAAAACAAGCAATCATGAATAAACATCAGAAACAAACAGATAATTCTTCAACTGGCATTTGAAAGTTATGACATTATTGGTTGGTGGCAAACTGTTCCATAGTTTGGAACCAGAAACACTAAAAGACTCGTCACCAACAAGTCTATGAATTACAGAAGGCCTTCATTAGCTGATCGAAGGCCTTCCAGGTATGTATGTCAATTCTTGCATTAGGGACAGAACAAAATGATTTAGTCTTCACTGCACTGGTTAAGATAAGCACTGTTAAGAAACAATGGGAAACTAGATTTATGCCATTTATTGGGCACCTTAAGCTCAGAAATCTATACTAAACTTCTATCAAATTTGGCCCTGCAATATGAATCAAAATGTGTTTGGTTTGAATCCCACCAAAGGTTGTCACAATTTACAGCCTCAAAATATAACCTGCTATGTATCAACATGTATGAATTCTTGAAAGAGATATTAATCTTTACCAATATATGGAAAGAACTTCTTGATAGTATTGCTGATGTTTCCTTCCATTATCTGAACATGGAATAAATCCTGAAATATAAAAAGAACAAAAACAAACATGAGGATATGCCATGAACACAAAATTGCAACTTAAAAGGACACACAATATATATATTTTTTAAGAAAGCAAAAAGTTGTTTGGTAAATAAAATCCATACCATCTGTAACTTCAGGTTTGTGTGGTTTACTTTCTTGATGATGTTGACAGCTACATGCAAAAGAATAAATAAATAAAAACACCAATATCAGGAGATCCCGTTTTGAATGGTCTACGTTAAAAAAATATTTCTATGGAGGATTGGTACTGGTATGAACTTTAGAATCAGTGAGCTTTCAGATGGAAATATTTCTATGGAGGATTGGTACTGGTATGAACTTTAGAATCAGTGAGCTTTCAGATGGAAACTACCACCATCCTGTATTTTGCATCAACAACTGTAATGTGCCTGAATTTATGCGATGTAGTCTGTGATTTGATGATACTTTTGTCTCAACCCTCTTGCATAGTTTGACAAAAACACATCATTTGATATTGAACAACATAATATTAACTGCAGATGAAAGAATTTAAAACTTCTTTTACAACATGCAATTGCTGAATATTTTTAATATCGCACCTTGGTCTTGTCTGTTGAGAAAGTAGTCAGGCATTGACACAATGTTGTTGATTGGTTCAATCAGAGCCAATATACCCTCCTGTTCACCAAAACAGAAAGAAGCAAAACAATTAAAATACTAGAATCATCTTAGCCATACAATCAAATAAAATCTCCAACTGAGATACTGTAGATGGCACTGCATGGTAAAATCCACTGTTCTAAAATGTGCTCATGCCAAGAGTTAAACAATAGACTTTATGTGCTGATGTCATCCCGCCACTGTCTTAAAGGTAACAATAGAAAACGCACATCTATACATGCTCAGCGCACAGAATTGGCCAATGAGCGACCTTCTTTTGACCTCTAGCTGAGGGCGCCCTACTCAAATGACGTTATGTGCATAAGGTCTATAGAAATTTATCTTTACTCTCCAACTTGAACTGGTAATTTGCAGCAAACATTATATTGTATACTCCATGCATGTAGACATTTTCAATTAATGAACTAACAGGGGTAAGTCTGCTGCGACTGAATTGTGTCTGGAAGAGTTTTAACATTATACTGTTAGTATATTTCTATTAATTAACAATTCCAGGACTTCTCAACTGTGTTGTGGCTTAGCAGTCTAGTCAGTGTCTAGTGTACTAGTGCATCAAGTTGAAGCTCTGATGGCTGGGTGGGTTCGAATTCCAGCCAGACACTCGTCTCCTTGGGCAAGACATTAACTACAACTTGGTTCTCATCACCAAGTAGTAAATTGAAAGGGTAAAGTTGGTTGATGCGAATGATCAGCATGGGCCATTTGGCTGACTGCAAACTATTGAGAAATAAGGACTACTGAATGCTGGTCTTGATTGGCTGCGTTCATTGAAAACGTAGTGGCTGATATCGCAACGCAAGAAGAGATATCTGTGTCACACAAACATCTGGATTGAAACAATTGAAACAATAGACTTGCCCAGTCCCTCCGAGTCAGCCTCCAATACAGTCAATGACGTGCCCTCTACCGGTGACTAATACAAAGAACAACGTCGCCAATCAAGAGGAACAAGGATAGTAATAGTGTACAGCTCTTTGATACTTAGCTTAAAAGTGTCTTACAAATGCCTTTTTAAAACATTTTTATTAGAAACTGATCTTAATTCTGAAAGGTCTAGGTGTAGGATAGCCTATCCAAAGCCTATCAGATGACTTGAGTTAAAAGGTTTGCTATGTATCAAGGAACCATGCTGATGGATTCAAGAAGACTAAAAGCAAAAAGCCCATTGGGGTAGATCTGAGGAGGTAGTTCACCTTGCTAAGCCTTTCTGCAGCATACTTGAGATTATTGATAAATGTCTCCTCCATTCTCATCAATAACTTGGACTTCTCCTCCTCTTTGCACTCAGGTATCCTACCTGCCATTACATGCAATCTGAAGACAAAGTGGAAAGATGAAATGGGATTTGTAAATCTTGAAACAAAATTCTACGAGTTTCATTCTTTCACTTATACCATAATGGTAATTGATTGGGCTAAAAATTCATGCCAGTAAAACTAAATATATGTCATTCAACACCAGCTCAGAGACCAACATCGTAACAAAAGACGGTGTGCTCATAGAGAAAATGACTGATTTCAAGTACCTGGGAACCTTAATGGAAAGCACTTAGACAGATATTAAGTCACGCATCAGCATGGAGGGCGTGTGATAAACTCACTAAACTATGGAAATCAATCCTTCCTAGAAGGCTCAAAGAGCGCCTCTTCTTTTCAACAGTGGAGTCCGTGCTAATATACGGCTGTATGGCATGGACTCTTACTCCAAAACTGGAAAAGCAGATAAATGGGTGCAGCACTAGGCTATTACGATCTGCTCCTAGCATCCACTGGAGTCAACATGTGACCAACAAAGTCCTATAATTGGGACCTGCCCACGCTCTCTATGAAAATCAGGCAGAGAAGGATGCAGTTTGCTGGCCACTGCTCCAGGAGCAAAGATGAAGGAGTATCCAGTCTCACTCTATGGACCCCTAAGCATGGGAGGAGGAAGGGTGCAAGACCTGTACTGACCTACACCGACATACTTAAAATGGACACGGGACTAGAATCAGCAGACATCAGGGCGGCAATGGGGGACAAAAAGGCATGGAGAACCATCGTGATTCAAGCACACCACTCAACTTAAACAAAGCAAGTTAGTAAGTTACTAAGTGATTGATTGGATGGTGTGTTTATTCAAAACTTGAGAAGTGGAATGAGTCTATCCCTCTGGGAAACGATGATGTACTTCTCCTCAATGATATTACAGCAAATCCGTCTCCTCAAGGTCTTGAAGCACAATTCAATATGTCATAAGGATGAGCTCAATGTCGTAGTTAATAACTATACCTTGGACATTTCAAAGCCGTACAGTACTTCACCGAAATTTCAAGATTCTCTTGAAATTCCTTTTCTTTTCCCGGTATTGCAGCCTGACCAAGCTCTCCTGCTTTCAGGTCACCTATTGGACAAAAGAAAATAGAATGTACAATGGTCATTTTAAAGGAAGGTCAACTGCAATTGTTCGGCCAAGTAAAATTAATTTTAAATCTTCAAGTTTCAGAAACAAAGAAAATGTATATTTTTCAAAGATTGAAAAATCCAATCTTGCATTAGCACTCATAAATCCAAACCCTACCTGTTTACAGTTTAGGTAACGATGGTAGCATTACAATAAAACAATGGTCTATGGATTATTCAATCTCTTCATGTAATCTACCTGTTTTATCTTTTAATCTCAAAATGGCTAGGATTGGGATGGAGGATTAAGATGGGATCAAGGCTGACAAAATAAAAATGGAATTTATGATGATCCTTGCAGGGGAGGATGATTACGTTCATGGCAATAAAACCGAGTAACCCAACGACAGTAAATAAACTGGACAAGACATGGCTTGTTTTAAACACTTCCTGGATGGAAACATTATCATTTTATTCTAAAAAGGTCAGTTCACAATTTTCGTTTAATAATAGTATTCACCATTTTCAATTTTGCGTTTTGTATTACTTAGGTATAGGTTATAGTGTAGAAACAATTTTAAAAATATAACATAGTTTGTATTGTTGCTATTACTTAGTCTATCCCACCCCACTATCCAACTGTCCCCCTCCTCCTCGCCCTGCCCCCCCCCCCAATTCTCACCCGGAAATGAATTGACCAAGACTTGTTCAAGTCCTTCCCTTTCCTTCACCTCAACGAGTTTCTCAACTGGAATATCATATGGAAAGCTCACTTCAACCGCTGTGAATCCCGCGGCCTTGGCAGCCGTGTATCGGGCCACTAAATCTGGTAGCTCTTTAAAAAGCATCGACAAGTTGGCAGAGTATTTGAGAGGCATCTTCTGAATAAACAAATGTAAACAGAGATGTTTTGTTGTATTAATGTTAACAATAACATTAATAAAATATTGCTCAACACTAGACCCAACTCACTGGGGCTCTGTTCTCCATTTTTTCCCCTCAAAATGTTGACATCTGCGGTCGTACTACTACTAGCTCCATTTTTCAAAATGTTGGTATCTACTACTAGCCTAAACACAGTAATTGGTGCGCTGTACAGCGCACAAGTAACTTGGTCTACTTTGACTCCTCTGTTGCATACAACGAGTTTAGTGCAACAAACACTGACGTCCTACAAAGGCTAGGTATCTCCGGTCGTACTAGCTAAAGTAAGGTCTGAAGGTACGAGGCAGATGTCAGCATTTCGAGAAAAAAAAAGAAAAAAAAGTACAGCGCCCCAGTTACTGGGTCTAATGGCTAGCACAACACCACCACTTGTCATTTGTCAACAGGTTCAGTGGGGTACACACCAAAGAAAAAAAAGTGAAATCCAGTAGCGGCAGTTGCAATCACTACAAACCCAGTCATCCAATCCATGTCGAATCAAATGTTAGTTGTCTTGTCTTGTCTAGTTTGTTTATTTTGTCGGCTCATCGAAAAAACTATTTGGGTTTCTAAACTAAAACCGATTTACTAACGTCACCATGGTTACACAGACACACTAACCATGGAGGTAGATATTACCTCCATGCACTAAGAAAGACAGACAAAAGTAGCTTGAGTACTTTTCAATTTCTCATACATTTTTTTACAAAACCCATACGCACATTAAGTCCTACCTTTTTAAAGTTTACCCCTAAAAAACACCCGTTCAAATCAATTACAGACCAAAGCAGCGATGGAAAACTTCAGCAAAATATGAATGCAAAAAGATATATAAAAATAATTGATCATACCCCGAACCGTCTCAAATGATAATACAATTTGACAAGATTCCGTACAAAAAGGGCACGCCTAGCTGCTAAAAAGTAAACACAACTTGATCGTAATTTACCGCCCTCAAGAGGTGATGACCACGTACAACAGGTAGGTGGGCGGGTATTAGCTGTTCCGATCCGACATAGCGGTTAGAACAGCCATTGTTTTTGTCAAGGTTTTTTATTAGCTGTTCCGACATAGCCTATTGTTTTCGTCAAGATTTGTATTAGCTGTTCCGACATAGCGGTCGGAACAGCTATTATTTTCGTCAGAATTCTTATTTGTTTTTCTTCTTTTGCTCTGTCAAGCCCATATGTTTTGTACACGCATTTTGTGAGCTCCAAAAATCATACTTAGCTTAGTATGATATAGAGTCAGATCATATATCATATTATAGCATAGGTCAAGAAGTTATAGTTAAATGTAATTAGCTTAACTTAATTAAATATTTTACTTAGTTATAATGACATGAATATTTAGTTAGCCAATCTTGAGACCACCATATCTCAAAAAAGTATACTTCCGATCGTCAATTTTTTTTCGATTTTATACTTGTGGGATACTGTATATAACTGTTTGCTGGCCTAAAATGCCGGACGACGTCACGATGACGTCATTTATTGCGCGTTTTGTATCTGTGTGCAAAACCCATGGCTCTGAAAAGTGTATTAGTATCTGGTAGGTCAAAAATAAGAAATTTTCAAAATAAGTTCAATTCCCCATGATACACAAATTATTTAAAAACACAAATGTTTTTACTAAGATTTATTCTATGCCATTAAAACTAATCAAAGAACAATGTATTCCCACAATAATTAACGAATAAGTAACAAGTCGGACACCATGGCTAGCTTGCTGATTGCGCCGTGATTGCGCAATCACGGCAATGCGTCGGAGATTAACTTGATATTGGAATCGTCCTAACCAAGAGAGGACCTAATAATGTATAGCCCATTCGATTTGTGCACGAACGGTATTTGCATTCCTACGTACATTCTATAGGGTTTTCATTAAAAGGCAGTTGATGGGGTTGAGTAACATACCATCTTGTACCTTATACAATTGTTTAGTATATGAAAAACACATTTTTTCATCGTGACGTCATCAGGTGTCAATGGTTCAATGGTAGGCTCCTGAACAAAGTGTCATCGGGTCGTAATGTTTGTTGTGTCTTGTAGCTTACATCACTTGTGACATTTCATTTTGTAACATACCCCCACCTTGACCTTTACTTCCTGTCCAAAACAGGAAGCTCTAAAATAGAAACAACTATCTCCAGAACCTGACGTCATCAAGTCGTTATGTTTGTGCTGTATTGTAGCTTACAACACGTATGACATTTCATCTAACACAATGACCCCACTTTGATATTCGCTTCCGTTACAAACAGGAAGTTCAAATAAAAAAATATCACATTTCCTGAAATGAATGTCATAATTCGTAATCTTTGCGCCGTCTTGTAAAACTGTGAAAAATTAGAAAAGTTATTGACAAATGTGAAACTATTTTGACCTTTCCTTCCGGTCCAAACAGAAAATTCAAATGTTAACATTCACATTTCTTGAACCATGTCATCAAATCATAATTTTGTGGTATATTTTACCTTACGGCACATTTACAATTTATTCAACAACGCGATCTCAATTTGACCTTTCTTCCGGTCCAAACAGGAAGTTCAAATTAAACAATTACAACTTCTGAACCAGATGGGGCGAGGGTACGAATAAGGGTCCTATAGCACAAGGTTCATAGAGAAAGAAGGTAAAAGTTGGGATCAGGTTCAGGGTCAGGTTTAATTATTATTCTTTCCTTCCGTGAAAAAAACATGTAGGTTTTGTACACACATTTTGTGACCTCCAAAAGTCAAACTTGGCTTATTATAAAAGAGTCAGATCCTATATCATATTAAAGATAGTTACATGTAATTAACTTAACTTAATTGATTAGTTTACTTAATAGTTATAATGACTTGAGTTTAGCCACTTTTTCTCAAAAAGTACACGTCCGATCATCAGACTTTTTTCGATTATATACTTGTAGAATACTGTACAACTATTTAATGACCTAAAATTCTGGATGACGCGTCGTCACCATGACATTATTAATTTATTGTGCGTTTTGTACGATGTGTGTACAAAACCCATGGCTCTAAAAAGTGTAAGTATATGGTTGTTCAAAGAACACAACTTTTCAAAATAAGTTACACAAATTACACAAATCATTTTTAAAACACAAATGCTTTTACTATAAGAGTTATCCCAGGCCATTAAAAATTAATCAAAGTACTATGTACCTCCACGATAATTAACGATTAAGTGACAAATCTGACACTGACACCATGGCTAGCATGCTATGTATTGCAATTTAGTCCGTGTGTTAAATCTACACCAAAAGATGAACTTTTTGATTTTTCAGGGTTTTCGTTCAAAGGCATTGTATGGGGACAACTTTTATCCCATATTCGTAACTATATAACAAAGTGCCTTGTTGCATGACTGCTTGCTATAGGGTTTATTGTGCGACACAAATCAACTTCGAAGTCTATGGTTTCACCATTGGGTGTTGCCACTAAAATCAGTTTCATTTATGCTGTCCGATATCTTCAAAACATAAACTTTGTTTGGATCAGGTTTATTGTCCCCTGATTGATGGTTCGCTGAATGTACGTGGGTGGTGGTATAGCGACAACCCACTTTTATCTTTTTAGGGTAAAAACGTGAGGTCATGCAGGCGCGGATCCAGGATTGTCTAATCCGGGGGGGGGGGCACAACGGTACACCCAGGATTGTGTATTAGGCTCCCCCCCAAAAAAAAAAAAAAAAAAAAAAAAAAAAAAAAACACACCTGACAATGCCAATGATGAAACCATCAGTGCACTGGTTAATAATGTCTAGACTCCAAAGTTGTTGTTTTTTAGTGTGATACATTGTGTCGCACTGTAAACCATAGCAAGCAGTCATGCAACAATGAACAATGTACTTAAGTTACGAATATGGGATAAAAGTTTAGTCCCCATACAATGTCTTTGAACGAAAACCCTGAAAATCAAAAAGTTCATCTTTTGGTGTAAATTTAACACACGGACTAAATTGCAACGAGAGAAAATCTATTGACTTTACATTGGGCAAAACCGTTTTTACTGTCTTCCCGTTTGATGATGTAGTTTATTCAAAATGCAGCTCAGTGCGGCTAGCATGCTAGCCATGGTGTCAGATTTGCCACTTAAACTCTGAGCTTTTGGCGTTTTGAGGGTTGGAAAATCAAGCCTCCTAAAACAGAGAAATAAACAAACTTTTTATTAAGCACTTCTGATCCATATCAACCTTCTAATTTACTCAAAGACAAATTTAATCCCACAAATCTCGCGTTTGGATCTGGTCGCTGCATTATCTAGTTTCATGCATATTCATTAAAAACATCTGGCGTTTCGCAAATTCAAGCTTGGTGTAGTCTTTACACTTGAATGCCGGAATGACATGACACTATTTATCCCGGACAAATGAGCACGTAAGGTTTCATGTTATGTTATTGTTGCAAATCTCAATTACAAGTGACATCATGAGAGATTCATCTTGTCAAAAAGAAAACAATGTGAATGGCATAGGATGAAAAAGAAATCCATCCTAGTGCTAATTTTAAAAATTTATTATTGTTATTTGTTTTACCATTGGGGCACGTGCACCTTGCCCCCCCCCCGGATCCGCGCCTGCATTAACACTATATTTTGCATTTACATGTATGCTATACTGTAGTTTTGGTTGGGAAGCAGTTTGAAACAGCTAATTCAAATTTTTCTTTTGAAATGAAGTCAGAGTGAATTAGTTTGCTTGTTACATGAAAAAACTTTGAAAAATGATTGGGGGGGGGGGGTGTTGGTATCGAAACCAATGCGCCAATTAGTTGAAATAAATCTCATTCGACTCTTGCGACGCGTGCGGACAGTTGGCAGCTCAACGTACAAAACCTGTCTGCGGGTTTAGATGTACATGTAACATACATGCACTTTTATGTACAAACACATGTTCGTATCCGACGCGTGTTTGAATGGCCGGCCACTAAAGACTGCCTGGACGAGTCAGTTTTAACTAGTGGTCATAACATGTTCAAATGCTGCAAATAAACTTACCGTTTACACTACAGAACATTCGTAAATGATTTTGCGCTGCTAACTGCTTCAGTATTAATAATTTAATTAACAACATATCATATGTTATTTTCCTATTTTTGATGCGCACGTTGCCTCAGAATTAATATTACCTTCGGTAAATGTTCCTCCGTTGACCTACACACAATATTGCGATCGTGGTAATAAATAAATATCTTAAATATCTAGAGGAACGAAAGATATATCCTTTATAATGTTCAGTGAAAAAAATCACTGGATGAACGATACATTTTTTGTCTGCGTAGAATTAGGGTCATGCAAGGGCGTCGATCGCTACTGAAAAGTAGGGGGGACGGGCGAGCAAGTCTTGAAAAAAATACATCTAACATAATAGGCCCAAAATACCATTCTGCGCGTGGTCCATCAGAAAAAAAGATAAAAATGAAAAAACATTTCACCATTTATTCGCTATTATTTTATTTAAACAAAAATTGTAATGAAATATTAAATCAAGAAAATGGTGTATATTTTTATATTTTGTTGCATATTTTCTAATGAACAGTCAATCAAAAAGTGGGGGGGGGGGGACATCTGATATGCTGTCCCCTCCAGTCTAAAAAGTGAGGGGGACATCTGATATGCTGTCCCCTCCAGTCTAAAAAGTGAGGGGGACATGTCCCCCCCGTCCCCCACCCATCGACGCCCTTGGGGTCATGTCTACTGTCTGAAACTTATGGACAGGTTCAGGAACTGGATCATGCAAGCCTGTGGTAAAATAAAAACGGAACACATCTAATTTTATTTCACGATAGTAACTGAACCTTAAGTAAAAAAGTAATAATTAAATCGGATGGTAGTATTGATCCAATCTGTAATTTCATTCGGATAACAACGCCTTATAGTCTTTCGCATCTTCCATTCTCTTCAGGGGATGTTTCTCTCCGTCGTCAGAAAAGCAACGTCACCAGCCGGGTAAGCACTGATTTATCATAAATAAGTGCACCTGCTGAGTAGCTATCTCCCCATATCGCCCCCATAGTTCAAAATAATCTCGTCGGGGGAGTGGCCAAACTGGAAGAGGCTTTGTTATGCAAACGACGCGGTCGTGTGACCTTTCACTTCCATAAAAGTTTTAAGTCGAACAAGTAAAAATAAATAGTCACAAGTTAACTTTTAACAATATTTATTTTTTTCAAAATTACAACTATAATAATACTGTTACCGCATTGATATATATTTTTTTACGATATTGAAGCAAGTTCTGTTTGAAATGATGAGCTTTTACATTTTAGTGTGGCGTTATTTTAGTAGAACGAGACGCAGACAGAGTGCAGACAAAACACAATGGCGGCACCCCTAAGGTCATGAAGGTTGGTATGGTCATGGAGGAAGAAAATTATGTATTTTCTTCCTCCATGGTATGGTGAATGTTTTTTGTTCAGGAGTCTTTGATTTCGCTGAGATTGCTGTTTATTATAGTGCCAGTATATGTTCAGCAGGTCAAGTATAACAATGTTAACATGTCAACAGTTATTGCATTATGCCAAATAAGACTAATGCCATGGAGTGTTTTGGTGAATAGTCAGATTTCGGTAGTTCTGAGTGAGTTGGAACTTAGAGTTATTAGACCATCACCATGGGCATGGAGGTAGGTTTAGTTAGACCTACTCCGATAGAACTACCGTTACTATGCGGTTCGTTCCGCTATCGTCTCCACGACCCCCAGTCATAGTCATAGGTCATCATTGTACAAAATCCTATTCGAAACTTTTTCCCCTTCACGTTTATGCACCTGGAGTTCTCTTTTGAAAACGGAGCTCGCCAAAATTAGGCTCTATGTGTTCATTGTTTTCACAGTGAGCTCGGGGTGGGTCCAGAAAATCCACTCCGCAAAAAAAAGGTGCAAAAAATGATAAATTCCCATCTTTATTCAGAATCGTCGCCTTCCGATAACAAAAATGGCCGCCGTCGTTTGTATCAATGGTTTGCTGCGCGCAACGCTGGTTCACAATTAGGAATTAACCAATCAAGCCATTGATTATTGTGGACCAGTGTTGCGCACAGAATACTATTGAATACCAGCTTAAGGCATGTCGTGGACCAGCGTTGCACGCAGCGTACCAGTGATACAAGCGACGGCGGCCATTTTTGTTATCGGAAGGCGACGATTCTGAATAACGATGGGAATTTATAATTTTTTGCACCTTTTTTTTGCGGAGTGGATTTTCTGGACCCACCCACCCCGAGCTCACTGTGAAAACAAAAAACACATAGAGCCTAATTTTGGCGAGCTCCGTTTTCAAAAGAGAACTCCAGGTGCATAAACGTGAAGGAGAAAAAGTTTCGAATAGGATTTTGTACATGATGACCTATGAGGGTCGTGGAGACGATAGCGGAATGAACCGCATAGTTCTAGGAGTAGGTTAGACCATCAGACCATAGCATAGAAGCCATAGACTAGAGTCAGAGAGTCAAGAGTTGAACTCTTGCCGCTTAGATAGATAGGCATGATTGATAGTATCAATGCCTAGTGTGATAGTATAACACACTAGGCATGCTAGGTACAACTTGTGAGTCGAGTGAGTCGGGGCCAGGCAGCCGAAATAGTGACAATATTGTGGTAAATACATGCTGGACTCGGCTTAGCCCTCCTTTGAAAGACTGTATTAGTGTTATATGGCTAAAAAGACTAAGTTAAGTAAACCTAGCCATAGACATACATGTAGACGTCACTCACTGTCAGTTTCCAGGTACTGGCTGCACTGACGCCCTCTACAATCAATGCAAACAAAATTTCAACCAACGTTTTTTCACATTTTTAGCAAATTACCTGATATTTAGTAAATTACTCTTTAGTCTTAGTGTCTTTGATTAATTAGTAATTACACTTTTGATGGGGGTCACAGAACTGACAAGACTCGGTAACTGGGGCGCTGTACTTCGTTTTTCAAAATTTTGTCACTGTGGTCATACAACTGCAGATGTCAAAACTTCGAAGGAAAAAACCTGGAATGACTGACATTGTTCAAGAATATAACTTGCAGATAACGTGTGAGCATGTGTCTGCATGCGCAACATGCATAGCAACTCCAATCGACTTCTGCATTCGTCAACTGAACAAACTGCATGAATGAATGTGGCTAGTGCAAGACCTCGTTTTGGTTTGTCACATTTTTTTCTCGATCTTTCAAGTGGTTCAGCACTCTCTCGCAGGGAGAAACTACACTGTATGACAAATCATAACAACAAGGTCATGCACCAAGACTAGAACAAGTGTGACGAACTTGCTGTGTTGTGTGTGTGCCTGAGTGCAAGTTTTCTCTTATTGAGTCAGTACAGAAAGTTACAACTGATAGTTGTGCCGGTAATATGCAATGGAGGAGTCCATCCTGGGCTAAAGTAAACCCTGCCACAACTTGTGTGAATGACTGACTCATCTTTTAAATAATATGTTGTTAATGAGGCTTAAACAGGACTGAATGCATATTACAACATGGGAAACAAAAGGGAGGACTGTTATAATTGTTTGTGATAATAGTATCAGTTCTGTCTGTCTGATGTTAAACACTAAACAAGAAATCTGCTTTGTTTTCCACTGCTATGATACTCTTCCTTCGATTCTCAGATGTTGACATGTATCCATTCAGCTTTTCTAAAAGGCATAGAATTGTGTGCTTTCAGATGCCCAAGAAAAGCTTCATGACTGAACTGAAGCCTTTTTCAGATTCAAGTTTATAGGTGAAAATTTACCTCTTTCTCTAAAACAGGCGTTTCTAACAATGTTTTATAATATCAACATCAGCTCTCCAGCGCTCTCTATCAAGTAAAGTTTTTATGGTCATAAATTTTTGGAGAAATTACCAAAGGTATACCCTCCCTTCAAAGAGGAAAGATCAACAACCAAAAATAGCACATTACTTGCATTCATGGGAGTTTCCTGTCACAGATAGATAAAGTTGATTTCAACAAACTTTCAATGTCAAACACAGTGTATCACTATTCCATTCCAAAGGAGACCAGGAAACAGACCACACAAAAGGTCAAATGTCAACTTCAAAGAAGAGTTTAATTAACAGTTGGCTATCGGAATAAAGAGATGCACTTGTACAAAAACAACTAAATCATTTAAAAAATTTGGGGGGAGGGGTACAAATCTGAAAGTTTTTTCGTGGATAACTTTGGTATTGGTACTTTTGAAGTTTTGTCTGAAGGAAATATAATAAATTGTGGCTTAACACTTAGTCTGGAAGCCCCACTACTGCCGGGGGGAATTTATCAAGTAATGTTATAATAAGGTCACTGGGTCTGGCCAAATTACCTCTTTTTAGGAACGTTGTTATTAAGTGGACAGGTAAACAAAGAAACACAAGGCAGAAATGAGATTTGGGACTTCAGTACTCTTTATAAGCAGAACCTCTTTCAGTGCTCTATATAATGAGGGTTGACTGTATATAGTCATTAACTTGTAGAGTAATTTCCAAAAGTACACCCTGCCTTTAAAAAAACAAATTACTCACCTGGACTATTGATCTTTTGTATTTTTGTACTCTGGATCAAACTGGTTGGTCATTTTTGATTTTGCAAGTACATGTTAGTATGTGTTTCTGAAGGTAAAGGTTTATGACGTTAAATGAAAAGTAAATAACTCCAAAGTCTAATTAATATTTGTATTGATTATTTGATAGATGACATGCATTGGATTTTGCGGACATGGTCTGGTTTGACACACATTAGCCAATAACACTACTAGAGATTGTGGTCTACAATTCAGTCTACATTTGAATGAGGGGGCATCAACACCATTTCCTGCAAAAATGTTCCATCCTTCCAACAGCAATGCCACACTACGGCAGTCACAGCCCATGCCAAAATGGTTGTGGGTCTGCATTGCCAAATCACTTGGCATCAAGACACATCAAGGAGATAAGCCAATTCTAGCCACGATACTTTACGCATTTACCCTGACGGTCACATTGGCATATTTCATCACTAGCTCCTGGTACGTCGGCTATGATATCGAAGCCACCACAACCAAATTTGATGTCCTGAACGGCTCAGTGACGATTCTGATGGCTGCTGGATTTTGTTGTATCACCGTGTATGCCAACAACTTAGCTTTCAAGCTCTTCACCAACACCGTGTTCAGACAGAGCCTTCGTCTCCACTCAAAGACCATCTTGAAGGTCAATACATCCTTACTCATGGTCATCTTGAGTCTCTTGTTCATTGGGATCTACACATACATTTGCTATTCGGGGTTCGAAGCCAAACACTGTGAAAATATACAGCTTAGTCCGGTCATTTGCTACATCCGATTCCCCAGTCAAATCGCACTGTCTGTGATATCCTTCATCTGGAATATGTTGGTGGCCGTGGTCTGCATGTCAGTTTGTCGAACGCATACAATCAGTAAGTCTCTGATTTATTATAATACGCCTGCTATTTAAATCTGATTTCAGATTTGTTTACTCTCAGAAAATCAGTATGATTGATTTGTTATTAAAATAGTCTTTGAAAGCCCATAAAAGCCTATAAAATATTTATGTAATCCTGTTCAATAAGATCGCCCCACCAATATAAGGGTTGATACCATGCCTTATCATGTACCTGCTTTTTGTATTAAATATGCAATCAGCAAATAAAATAAATTGTCTCAACCACTGCTAAGCTCGAAGTGGGAATCAGGCATATCTCCCCCCCCCCTCCACACACACACACACACAAGTGTGTAACAGCCTGCAATCGTGGACCTCCTATTGTCCCTCTTTTGTTTATACTCTAACTTTTTTAAACAGCTCCCATTGGTTTTGTACACGATTTCCAACCGTGGACCTTTCCCGAACCGTGGACCTATTGTCCTCTTTTGTTATAGGTCCCCGGTTTGAATGTGGTTACCTACTCACACACACACACAAGTGTGTAAACACCTCCACTCGGGGACCTCCTATTGTCCCTCTTTTGTTTGGACTTTAACTTTTTGGCACAGCTCCCATTGGTTTTGTACACAATTTCCAAATGGGAACCTTAAAGGGGCACACCGGCTTCGTTGGGCTATTTGGGCTACAAAATAGGCTAACATATGACTTCAAAGGTCTTCCAGGAATGGAGAAGAACGGTTCCTAAAAGAAACCATCAAATTTTGCCGTTTTTGAGCATTTTTCAAAAACCGAAGGTCACGTGATTTATCCGAACCAAAAAAGTGGTTCGGATAAATCACGTGATCTTCGGAGATAGTTTTCCTTCCAGCCGTATAAAAGTAAATTACTGAACCAAATTTAAATCTGTTTTTTAAAAATTATTCATGAGTATTTGACAAAAAAGACTATGTATTCAGATTATTGATACAATTTGTAAATAATAATGAAAAATCGAACGTAAGATTCGCATTCAGAGAGTCCGTGCAACCGAAGCGTGTTTTACGGCGCACCAGCGTGGGAGCTAGCGGAACGTAAACCTTGGGGCATATCCCGTACAGCCTGTGCCGTGTCTCGTGGGGCCAGAGAGACAAGCCCGGGCATGAACTCCCCAGCTTGCCGGTCTAGCCGTGAGCTTGGGAGCTTGTCGGAGGGGTAGGGAGCCAGACCAACAATCACGTTTTTTTAGGAGGGTTTAATCTGATACCCTAGCTATTGCCCCCTAACTATTGCAACGTGTTGCCTGCGCTACACACGCGGGACGACGACGGGGAATATTTATCCCATACAGCTGGTCTACTTCTATGATAGCTGCACAATGTCCACCCCCCCCCCACACACACACACACAATTGCTGCTTTTGCTGGCTTTCCCTTTGGATTTATCGTGTTTTTTTTTACTTTGTACTTTTCGTTGGACCACCTTCTGGGTGTTTTTCCTTGCGATGTTTTTTGTACCGATTCTTGGATGTCGAAGAAACGTTCTCCATTGCAAGTACACAGAATATAGTATGTCGTCGTACACAGAATACAGGTTGGGTGCGTTTTCGCGGTCGTAACCAATAACTGTTTCAATGGCAAGTTCAACCGAAACAGTTATTGGTTACGACCGCGAGCGGACTTCGACTAGGACTGACCATAGAGCAAGGAACCTTGCTCTATGGACTGATGTCCGTTCATGTCTGTTTTTTTTTTTACACGTGAATTTGTGCTTGATGGATATGAAGTCTGGATCCTCGTGCCTCGCCATTTTTATAATTGATACATAAACAGAGCACCAGTCTACTTACAACATAGCGCCAACATTGTACGTAAACTTGACAGTTGCAACGGCTGGAAAAGCATATAAGCTGACCTTTGACCGCGTTTTGTTTTTTTCACATTTTTCGTTAAATACGTGATATTTTGATGATTTTTATTTTTACACCAACCATCTAAAAAAGTTTGTCTGTCATTCCACACCACTATATTAGGTAAACAGTAAGCCGGTGTGTCCCTTTAACCCAACCGGGGACCCTATTGTCCTCTTTTGTTATAGGTCCCCGGTTTGAATGTGAAAACAAACTCACGCACACACACACACATTTTGATAAAGACATGGGATGACCAGATAGGGGATAAGGAAATATCATTGAACTACTAATCTTAGCACTTTGCCAGTAATTCTGTTTTCTTCAAACACCGACGGTACTTTTGTTGGTATTTTAGCTCTCAGTAGCGTAACCAGAAGTTGTTATGGCGGGCTGGGGGGCAAGCGAGGGCAAAGACTAATTCGGAGGTATATTTTAAGCCATTTGTTTGTGCCTTTTTTGGTTCTCATTGTGTTGGGGGGAAGGGTAAGGGTTCTGGTGCCCCTCTGGGTATGCCACCGTTTAAAGCTTTTCAAATTCAAATCTCCTACAATTCAGACATGTTATATCTTCTAAAAGCGTTTGTTGTCCAGTGAACTTTGTGAGCGACAAGGTCTGTAGTTCGCTCGGAAATGTTCTTGAAACTTGAAGCCAAAGGGTGATTGCCATAAGATCTTCTTCCCTACCCTGAATTTCCCATCAATATTGAAACAACATTCACATAAAAACGAGACTTTTGAAACCAATGTTTTTGCGCCTGCATGAAGGAATTTTTGTTCTATCATTCAATATCAATGCTCCTAGGTTGTTGCACACACTGGATGAGTCTTTTGTTTTGCACTCAAAACCTGTAGAAACATGGTAAATTTTTCCTTCAATTTAGCATCCCCCCTCCCCCCCAAGGTGATGACATGGATTGATGCCATTGGCCACAATGATACTCACATGTAAACCCATGTAAGGTGCTACATAAAACGGTTGCATAATTCAAAGAATTCAATAACCTGTCTTAAGTACCATGTTTCTATTTGTTATAGCACCTTGAGTACCTTATTGGTAGATATGTTCGGTATATAAAAAATAAGACTATAAATAAGACTATAGATATTTGTGTATTTTTTCAGGTATTCGTCACTTACTCCTGGAGCTAGATGAAGATGCTATGATATGTGAGAAGGGAAACGGGAATCGGGTATCATCAGTGTCTGAAGACGCCACCGATGGTGAACAGCAGGCAGAAACTATATCCAAAGGGGTACCGGAAGCCTCCATCCAGGATGACTTGGCTGTCCGTAGACTTGAAGGTTAGTCAAAGAGGCTGAGAAGCCAAGGTCTGCACTTTAACCCTGACCATCCCAACCTCAACCCCTTTAGTTTGCTGTGTTTGGCTCTATTGCTCTGAGCTGAGGACTACACTCTTTGGGAGGGTGGGGGGTGGGGGCATGGACATTAATTAGGGGTGTGCCCCCGCCCGTGTCCCCTCCCCTTAGTTACACTCCTGACTCTAAATCCAGTGCTGTGAATCTTTCGCTAGAAATATGTTAAATAAAGCATACAGTATTTTGTGTTAAATGTTAAAATCACACTTTCATGCAGGTCAAAGATTCCTCAAAAAGTTTGAATACATGTGACTCAATTCTATCTGCTCTCTCTATGGTTGCCACTCCTATCCTGAATTTAGATTGTATCCATAATGAAGACACAAATGAGAAATGTATCAAGCCATGTTTTCCCTGCTCTATAATCAAAGTTGTTTGGTTTTCTGAAAACGGAAACACAGTTTTTACCTGAACTTCTTACGACGTTCTGCTTCTTGTTGTGTATTTATTATTTTGGTGCCACAGTGCCACTGGCAGGTCAAAGTTTTTATAGTTTTAAAATTTTATAATTAATATTAAAAAGTCACACCCCCTTATGGTGATCCCGTGGCTGCTGCTTCCCAGGTTGTATCGTAAGCTTGGGTGTGATCCCTGGCTACACGGCAGCTAACGGTTGCATGGCTTCTGACTGGCACCCCTGAAAAAAGATATTGACTAATAGGGAGACTGCCAACATAGGGCTTGATAGCTTAGTTGGTAGCGCCGGTACGTTAATCTGGAGGTCGTTGGTTCAAGTCCCGCTTCAGTCAATTTTTCTTTGTTCAAACCCATATTATGTAAAATTTACCCAGCCAGTTTCCCTTGTGGTTTATTACTTGATGTTTTTTTTTTTATGTATACATTTTTTTTTCAATTCTTTGTGTTTTTTTTAATGGTGGATCGCTATTTCGATTTTTATTTTATTGTGGATTTGTTTTTATTGTGTTATTGATAGTATCCTCTTGTCATTTTTTTTTTGCTTGTATTTTACAAATGACTGTATTTTAAAGTAACGTTTATTTATTCAGTAGTTTTAAATATACATCGTGCATTTTTATTTCTTACTTTTATTGTTTGTGTGAAGCGCCTTGGGTGTTCTAGACGGATTGTTATTTGATTTTATTTAAGATTTTTTAAAAATTTGCCATAACAGTACATAAAAAAATACTTTAAAAGGCAATATGCCCCCAGATGGGCGAGGGACATCAAAAGCAAACACATACTATGATCCGTAGATCTGTTGCCCCACATCTTGGGTACGCAAGGATATAAATAAGATAAACATTACTGTACACAAAGCAATTAATAATAATAATAATAATAACAATGAGAACTTATAAAGCGCACAAATCCATCAAAGTGCTCATGGCGCTAAATACAAACAATAACATACACATGTACAATAACCAAAATTGAAACGTAAGCCAAAGCTAAGAAGAAATCCAGAACATGTGGTAGAGAAATACAATAATAAAAGCAGATAATTATACAATACCAAAAATAAATAACAAGTAAGAATGAAAATAAATTAATAAATAAAAATAAATAAACCAATAAATAAATAAAAATAAAAATAAAAATAAATACAATATATACAATATAGCGAATGGGCAAAAGCAGACAATTGATATGGTGAATTGTGCACTGTATAAGATCTTTTATTATTAATCCTTATTACCTGTCCTTCCGAGGATTGGACACAGGAGGTAATAAACTAGAATTTGTATCTTGATGTGTTTATAGTTGCTTGGGACAGGAGTGAGTTTGAAAGGAGGCAGTATCGTATTAGCAGCTCACATCATGATGCCAGTATCTCTGTCAGTGTGAATGATACAATTGTAGATGAAGATTTGCCAGATTCAGCGTTAAATCTCTGTGACGGAAATCATCAGGTAAATAGGACTTTTCCGGATTTCAGGATTTTCTGAAAATCTCCACGAGTCTTGAAATTTTCTTGAAAGAAGTAAAGCAGAGACCACATTGTGTCCAAACCTGTAGTGTTGTCTTTCTGGTCATACACAGAGTCTGTAAACTAAGCTTACTGTAAACCTCCTGAATTCAAACATCTTTGAGGTTCTGGGTTTCGAATAAGGGGAAACCCAGGCCTGGAAGCCGTTTGCACATTTATCAAATCTCATCGGGGAAATCACATGACATTCACCTTTACTTCTCATACGTAGGAGAAAGCAATTATAGTTATGTATTGTGCTCAAGGATTCACCTGCCATTACCGGAAGCCAAAACCCACACTGTGGCAATGGCAGAACACAAGACCGTTCAGCCACGACTCAACCATTGTTAAGTTGACCCTGCAGCATGTGCAAAGACCATGCTTAATCACCGACTCAGTCAATATTTTGCTGACCTTGCTGATTGTAACAAGTGGAAAAATCAGGAGTTTTTCCTACTTTTGTTTAAACATGAGCAGTTTGACCTTTACTTACAATAGAATTAGAGGTCAAGTCTTGCAACCATAATGTGGCTGCTATGAGCGTGTTGGTACAAGCCACACGGTTGCTAAGTTGTCAAAAGGTCATCAGTGATTAGTTAAGTTTCAAATGGTGAGTTTCACCATACAACGAGTGGTGTCAGAGTCCGAGTGCTCAGGATATCAACAAACTCAATAGTCTCAGTCAACTCGATCTCTGCAATGCAAACCTACTTTTTATTTAAATCCTTGAATTTTTCGCAACTACTTCTCTGGAAAAAATGACTGATAAACTTTGTCATTTTTGAAGCATTCTTTTTGTTCTTTTCTTTGTCCCTGCACTTAACAGTTTCCCATAAACTTTTTTGACACTATTTTCTTTGTGGAGCACCCCAGTCTTTAGATTTCCTCTATGGAGTTATGTGTTTTCCCTTTAATCCTTGGTCTCCATGAAGTAGCAAAAATGTGTGATGAGCTTCAAATACTGGATGCTTCCAGAGTCCTAAGTGGGGAAAAAGGTTTTTGTGGAAGCCCCCGCTAATTACAGTATTTGAACAGGTCTGTAATTGCTGTGGTCTAGTGGTCATGACGTGTTCTAGAATGGGAGGGTCTTAGGTTCGAATCCCACTCCAGTAGCCTGTAGATTTGTTTTTCTAAAGGACTCGGAAAGCATTGAGTGTGCAGTGCTTATCACACATATCAGTGTAATGGTAGCAATATACTTACCGCCATAACAGGGGTACGACCCGGGGGGCAGTAGGGGGCAACTGGCCTCCTGAATTCAGGCAAATCAGAGGGGGAAATTTCAGCACAGCAAAAAGAAAATTGCCCAGAGAAAGCAAAAAAGCATGTATCCAGTATAATAAATTGGTATTTATGTTTTTATCTGTGTAAAGTGTTGGGCAAATCAACCCCTCTGCCCCCCTCTCTTAATCAACTAGTCCCCCATACACCCTTGCATTTACCAATCTGTATACCAGATGAAATTATTTGCACCAATTAAACTTTGGGTAACAATATAAAGGATAGACTTGACAATTGACATCACTACTTTATTTTGTTGATGTGTTACAGGATGGGTTAAAATGGCAGAATACATCCCTATTATCTGGATTTACCCATACGCCAGCAATTAAACGCCTCACAAATCCAGAGATATTAGACCGTTACTGGAAGCTGCAGGTAAGCCTTTCTTTCATACTAGTGTACACTCAGTAGTTTATATCATTGATCACATACAGAAACCATCTTTTTGTATTGACAGGAAAAAATGTGCTCAAGCTGAAAGTTTGCATGTATTCAAGCTGGGATGTGTAACATCCAAAATTTGAGATCCTGTTCTAATGACAACATCTATTGTCACAGGACATCACGTTAAAGGTGCAGTTTTACATGATCTGTTTATACAAACAAAATTCGCCAGCGAGCTGAAACCTTGCATTTATTGTGTTCCCGAACACCTAGTGTTTGTTTTGACTAACACTCGAGCCTAGTTTTAACTATTACAGGTGTATGAACCCCCCCCCCCAAATTCAGGCAAAACAGTGGGCGAAACTTGGATACAGCAAAACAAAAATTGGATAGAGAAAGAAAAACACCCATTTTACTGGGTATTAGAAATTAAGACTTATGTTTTTGTCTGTGTAAAATTTTGCGAAAATAAACCCCTCTGCCCGCCTCTTAACCAAGGAGTCCCCATGCCCATACACCTATGCCTCATGTGGTAATTTTAGTTTGAAACCTAACCTTTATTTACCTATGTGTGACGAAATCAGTCACTCTGCTCAGCCTTGACCATGTATAGAATCAGTGAAGCACATTGTTATTTATAATCCACTTTGAATTGCTTCAAAACATGATTTGCAGAATTTCTGAAGCGTAAAGTTAGCTTGAATACACCCAGAAAGTTTCCCCATCATCTTTGTCCTAAACAGAGCGAAGTATAAGTCCTGCATACCGAGCATTTTCTAAAATATGACCCAATTGTGTCACGGATCTGCTTGGTTGACATTGCCAAGTTACCTTTGCAGTTCTTTTTATTGGCAAACCTACAGTTTAGGTGCCAATATCTTTTGTGTATCATGGTTCAAGGAAAGTTCTGTCCCAAATTATCATGGGATTTTGGTAAAAACTACTTGATTTCATGAAGTTTGGTAAAAACTACTCAATTATCATGGAGCTTGGGTACAAACTACTCTTGAGTTTGGTTAAAAACTACTCAATTATCATGGAGCTTGGGTACAAACTTCTCAATTATCATGAAGCTTGGGTACAAACTACTCTTGAGTTTGGTTAAAAGCTACTCAATTATCATTGAGCTTGGGTACAAACTACTCAACTATCGCATAGCACCATGTAATGGCTTACAAGGTGCTGTGACGCAATATGCAGCCAATCAAACCAGGAACACCAGGGCGAACCCCTTCTCTTTTTGAAAAGTGCACTGGGTTCTTTTACGTGGATTACACAACGGTTTTACGTCCCATCCGAAGGACAAAGCAATAATGGTTAAGTGTCTTGCTTAAGGACACAAGTGTCACGACTGGGACTCGAACCCACACTCTGCTGAGTCGGAAACACCAGAGCTTGAGTCCGGTGCTCTTATATGATACACCATATGAAGAAGAAAATGTGAAGAAGAAAATATTGCTTAACAAATATCTGCTGAGCAAAAACAAGCAGGAAACCAGTCATAACTGACATATGACATGGTATTTGGCTGGTAACCTATTTCTGGTAAGCATGGTTGTTTTGTGCTTTGCTTGGTTCTGTGCTTTTTAAATAAGCAGCTCTATGACACTGGCCCCAGGTCTCTGATCTCTACGTAACCTGTTTCCTTGTCTTAATGAACTACCTGAAAACCTTTGAAAAAAAACACACACACTCTCTTCCAGCAGCAACATGCTTGCTGTCTGCCATTTGAAACATTAACTTGTCCTAAAGGCAGGGTGTACATGTACTTTTGGTAATTGTCAAAGACCAGTATCTTCACTTGGTGTATCCCAACATATGCTTAAAATAATACACCTGTTAAAAATTAGGCTCAATTGATCATCAAAGTTGCAAGAAAATAATGAAAGAAAAAACACCTTTGTTGCATAGGATTGTGTGTTTCCAGATGCCTGAGAAAGGCTTCATGCCTGAAGCCTTTCTCAGATTCAAATGTTTTGGTGAAAAATGACCTCTTTCTCTAAAGCTACATTATTTCAAATGGGGTTGTTTCTGACATTGTTTTATAATATCAATAGCTCTCCAGTGCTCGCCGTGTAGGTTTTTGTGGTCATTATTGATTGGAGTAATTACCAAAGTTATCACTATACCCTCCATTTAAGGCCTTGCACTTCTAAGTATTTATAACAGGAGAGTGTGCGGCACAAATTACAAATACTGTATTGTTATTTAGATTAGGATTAGGATTATTATCATATTATTGTTATTGTTGTTTGGTTTCTGCACTTACACAAGCACTGTATATTCAGTACTTGCCCAAGTCCTGTGAAATAAAATCTACAGGCGTATCACTCAGTGGGATTTGAACCCACGACCTTTGCATTGCTAGAGCAGATGTCTTACCACAAGACCACCGAGCTAGCCTGGCAGCTAGAGGCAGTTCGAATCCTATGTTTTAGCAGCTGGTACCGCAATGATTTAATGTTTTCCATCGGGCATAAAGAATATAATAAAGATTTAGCTTGAATCCATTCTGTTACCATGTGTCTTATTGGTTGACAGTGTCGTCTAAACACAACCTCCACGATCCTCCAACGTTGGATAACGTCTTGGATTATCTTGATCCTCTTGTGGAGTCTGTACTACCTCATGTACTGGATTGACCACGATGCCACCATCGCTGACATGATCATCTTCTTCATCCCTCTGTCATTGTTACCTTTACTCTGTTCAGGGCCTATTGAGGTAAACGGAGAGGGGGAGCGTGTCTCAAAGGTAAATGTCAACACTTTATTGTCACTTTTAACCACTTCATGTCACTGTTAAACAAAGCGTTAACTTGCCTCTGTGCGGTAATTATTTTTAAGAAACTTCCAAGGCAATGTTTTAAATATTTTATTACATAATATTGTTGTCACAATGAAACCCTGACTAAATAAAGTAAAGAGAACAAATGTTCTCATTTTTGGTTCCTTTTCGAGAAACTATGGGATGTCTTACCGTGAATAGGCCTGAACCCTGGCCATGAGCCACTGTCGATAATCGGCCATGGTATGCTGGAATCCCGGACTTACCTCCCATGTGCCAAGTACAATGAAAACGATGGTGGCACCCTCGTTTGTACAACAAAAGGATGAAGGCCTGGAACTGGGAATTACATTTGTGTAATAGCCCCAGAAAAAGGGAGATGTTGAGTATGAATTCCAGTACCCTTTGTCCCTCTTTGAATTGGGGAAATGAAGTGTACCAAAGTAAGTCAGTAAGTGCATGCTTGTGCACACTACACAATGGATTGTCCTGGGGCATGTAAACATGTCAGCCGGTCAAATGACCGCAATCCAAAGAGGACGCTTTGGAATTGTTTCGGGCGTTTATAAGCGTCAACTGTATTTGTACCCAGAAATATTACGGCCATATTTATAACACATTTGTGTTTATAAATACAACACACCAAGTGGTTTTAAAAAGACCTTTGGGAAAGTTCACTTGTAATCCAAGTAAAGTTTGGGAAGTAGGCTTTGAACTTGACTGCAGTTATGGTGTGTCGTGGCCGAGCAGTTAGGTTCATCGGACCCAAGCTCTGGTTTTATCAGCAGTAGAGTGTGGGTTCGAATCCCGGTCATGACACTTGTGCCCTTGAGCAAGGCACTTTAACATAACATTGCTTCGTAAAAAGTTGGGAAGGTACATAGTGCATTCTGCTCTACCAGCCAGGCTTCTAGTGGATGATACCCATGCCTACATCCTTAAGAACTTTGAAGGGGTAATGCTGTTTCAGCCCCAGGAGTAGGTGGCAACATGCCCCCGGTGGCAGTTGGTTTGGGTCGATGGCCCAAATCAGTTAAGTGTAGCCCTCACCTTGAAGTGGCCTTCCGTGGCCTTGTGATGTTAGGCAATCTCTCATTAAAAACAAAATAAATAAACATTGTTTCTAGAATTTGTTTTTGCAATTAATAACAAATAGTAGTTTACAGCTTAACATTAGGCATATTTAATACAGGAAACTGCTAGGGTAAGTGGTTGAGTTTCCTGAGCAAAAATGAGCAGGCAACCAGTCAGAAGTTATGTACTTTTAAATTAAATGGTATCGTCTGGCTTGTAACCCATTTAAGCATCAATTCTTTTGAAATTCACGTTTCTGTAGATGATTTGCCCAAGTGAAAAACGTATGCCAGTTATTATGTTCATCAGACAAGCGTCTCTTTCTATAACGGTAAGCATTTTTTGTTTGTTTTGTGGTTGACATTTGTTTTGTTTCCTGATTGAATATAAAAGAACAAATGCGGTATGATAATTGTTGTGTTTGTTTGTTGTGTTCGGTTTCACTCATTTGTTTCCATCTCCTTTGTTTTAGTTTTCGCTCTTTAACATCTTGTTCTGATTTAGTGAAATTTTGTATGCAATGGAGAAGTTTTTTATATTTCTGCTAAGCAATATATATCAGGGTAACAGTCGGAAACAGTTGACATTACATGGTGATTTAAATGGTGCCCTGTTTCTGCTTAGAAAGATTTGTTGTGCTAAGCAGCTAATTGTTTTTAACAGCTGCATGTCGTTGTGTCAGTGTAAAAGGTTGTAATGTCGCACAGGGGCAGCTTGTTGCAAAAATATCAAATCTTGGCGACATTTAGTCTTTGGTACGTCCGGGATAGTTTAGCAAGACACAGGTTTGTAGACAGTTTTTGCAGACAGTTTTTCTGAAGCATTGAGATTATTTTCATGAACTAATTCTCTTTTCTTTTTAATAACAAATAATTTTGTTTTATTTTTTGCAATTTAATTTAATTTTCTGTAAAGTGGGCGGGGAGATGTAGATTCCTAAGATTATCCTCATTTATTTTTTAAAGCTCTACGGCTTTTCGATGAACTACTCTACCATTGTCACGGCCATTCTTGCCATCGCTGTTGCCTTTGGGACCAAAATCATCTTTGGAAATATTACCATGGATGGCCAGACTCCAAGTTCCAGCCAAGCCCCAATCACTCCATCTTAGGAAATCCACATTATTTCCCGGTGACTTTGAAAAACACAATTTTGATAACATTTTTGCGGCCTTTAAAAGTTTTTTATATGTCATTAGCTTTCGTTTTTTATTGCTACACTGAGACACTTATTTGGACTACATTACGGCACTTACGGAAGCAAAGGCATTTTTTCGCGACCTTGACCGGAAACAAGCTTCTGATGTAAAATTCACTGAGCCAAAACAATTTCCAAGAGCTCCGCGAAAACGTGCCGGGAACCAGAAACATTTCATGACATAGGTACATCTCTTGAAAATTCACGTTCTTAAAATATACATTTTAATTATTCATTTTATTTTCAAGTAATGGAACTATTAAGTCTTTGTAACGTTATCAACATTATTTAATCGTTATACGCCAGGGTATTTCTTTTTTTAAAAGAATTACATCAACATTTTTCGATAGTTTTTAAAGTCTGCCATGTTGAAACTAAGCCTATAAACCGAGCCAACAAGTCTTTTACGACTTGGTCGGAACAGCCGCGCCACCGCGGTTCAACCGAACACGCGGAACCTCTCAACCAATGACCAAAGCTCTTACATGTTTCTGAGTGGGGGTAGCCAAAACGGACTCCAGAGGTTTGCTGAAACACCCGCACATAAAACTCTCTATGAGTTGTAGTGGTTCTGAAAGAACCAGTGGTTTAACATCTCTACAATGGTATCAGTTTGTTCTGATTGTCTTCAGGAGAATGAGGGCGATCAGAGCATAGTGTGGGAAAAATTGAGCTGTTAAACCACTAGATTGTATTCTGATTTTGAAAAATTTCAAATCTTACTTTGCATTGTTTCACTGTATTCATAGATGAAAACCCAGTGTATTTTTCGAAGACTGATGTGACTTTTTGGTCTATTTCCATTCCATTCTTAAAACAGTAGGGGCTGGTGTTAGAACACATCACTTCCATTTTTAATGATATCTGTTCGCTATTGTTAAACAAAATGTAAATTGATAATTTATTGTAAGCACAAGCCATTATATTGAAATAGGTAACGTTCAGTGTTTATGCTTACTTTATCGGGTGTGTGGACAGTTAAGGGTAGGTCTAAAAGCCCAATTAGGCCTAGTAGTACGATCCTAAATATGTCCCAATTAGAAAGTATAATCTCAATTGAACACAGTTTGGTTGGCATCACCATGGAGACATTTCTTTATAGCTTAATTGGGTCGCAACCTTTGGGCCTGTAAAGGTTTCTGTCAGGTGGATTGTTCACAGACATTCAATTTTTAGGTAATGTACCTTTTGCTGGGGAGGAAATTAAAGTAACATTTGGTAGTAATTACGCATCTAAAAATGAAACAACATACTTGGTCAAGTTATATCTGAATGAAATTTATGTACACTTATAACTATAAGCCTATATCTATTTTGTTTTATTTTTTATCGGTATAATTTTTCTTAAAGATATATTTAACAATGTATGTGTCGTCATGATCAATGCAGGTCTGTGGCTGTTCGGGGAATTATGGATCCTCACCCAGTTACAGCACGGGTGCACCCTCCACCCATATCATATCTATGGATAGACTTGATTTCAAGTCTGAGATCGCAGTTATTCCTCTGCATCAGCCACGAAAAACGCCCCCACAGATTAGCTATCACGCGCCCCAACTCGCAAGCTCAGACTTGACCCCCTCGCGTTTATGTATATTCATGTATTCAAAGATAAATGTAAACAATCAAGCGTAAGCCAGGGAGCTGGCCAATCAGGAGACGGCAAAAACATTACTGGCAGCGTCTATTACTAACAGGCTGAACTCGCTTAAAGTTGTTGCTTTATGTTCATTCGATATTAAATTTGTATAGTCCTTGGTACGTAGACAGTCTTTATAAAAGGTTTAATGAGATCTTAATGTAGTAAAAAACACATAACGATATACATGATTCCTACTCCGCGATAACAGATGCACCCTACAGTTTAAATGGAAGAGCTCACAACCTATCCCATAGAGGGTTTTGTTTGAATATTCATGTTATCGAAGGTTTTTGCAATTCCGACCAATCAGATTGTTCCGTCCACTTTTGAACTAATTCGCCATAGGTTGTGTACAAAACGTTGAACAATGGTCCTAAGTCTGTGATCGTAGGCTAATGACGGAGGTTAATCTACAAGAGGGCGCTATTTCAGGGAATAATGTATTGGCTATCGGGTAGAGTAAAAGCCACGATTGCAGACTTGGAACCAAGTCTAATCTATGGAGAGCGTGCCCGCATGTGTACTAATTGGGTGAGAGGTCATAGTTCCATGTACAGCCACAGGCCTGCGTTGATCATGTCTATACAGCCCCTTTAAATGGATTGTATTTTCAGTTTACTTAAATGATAAATTCCAAGAAATTATAAGAATTATTAGAAGCTTTTTTACAGAATTTTTTTTTTTTCAACTTAATTTTTTTATTTAAAGAGAAAGTTTTCTACTTGTGGGAATTGTGCTTATACAACTACATAAGATAAATATTGTTGAGTATTACTAAAGAAAAACCATTTGCGTGCACAAACTGGTATGCTAATTACCACACCTCGTTATTTGATTGGATAGCTGTTGGATTCAGTATCGTTCCCAAAATGATCATTCCCCTCTCGTTGTCTAAATGAGGCAATGTCGTGTAATGGCGGACAAGGTTGGCGTCTACATGAAGGAGTCCACGTCTTTAAAAGTAAAAAAAAAAAAAAAAAAAAAAATTGTGTGGGATGGAATATTTTCCGTGCCTGTTCTGTTTTGATTGTGATTTTTGTTCTTCATATGACAAGGATCTATGTGTGAGTTATATAGTCTTAGGGAAATCGGTCTCCCTGTGGTTCGGTTCTCCATTATGGGAAATTAACATGGGCTGAAGGAGGTTGATTCAAAAGAGGGCGCTATCAGAAGAAGTTGTACATAATCTCCGGGCGGAATCTCCTGCCACACCAGGTCAAAACAAGAGGGGAAGAGAATATCTCTATGATCAGCCGACACAAAAGGCCAGTGGCAACTCTCATAGCTACCGTTTATTATGGAATGTTGAATTACCTCGGCCAAGTTTCTAGGAGCTGCACAGCAGAAAATATTTTACCCGGTTACCTTGAATAAGGTTACAAATCGTAAATTGAAATCACAGGCAAGTTACGTATAATTTACCTTTGATTTTCCAACCCCATGTACATTGACTGTTATGATGTTTGAAATATGAGATCAATTGTTTTAAAAATTAGACCTAATGTAATTTTGATATTTGAAATATTTTATGACGAACTTTTTTATCCTCGGGGTGTTTTCATTTCTTTATGAGTCAGAATACCTTGAAGGACTGAAATACTTTTTTTTTAAAAGGTCAGTTACACTTGTCAGTTTTGAAGTCTCTCTCTATACAAGTGGGAAAAATAAAATAAAAGGCAAGGTTTAGAAAACATTTGAGGCGTCCAGTATAGCTCTTTATGAGATAGAGAGGGGAGACAGCATGACCAGGTACTGCTCTGCCCAACTAGTCTGCAGCGAATTAGTGAAGCGAATTAGAAATTATTTTCAGCTGTTGCCATCGAGAGATGAAACCTGCAGGCTCCGGTGTGGTCTCTGATAATAAACAATCCTATGACTGTTTGTTGTTTAAGTGGGAGACAAAGGTCTCTGTCTTTTGAACAATCAGGCGATGGTTAAAATAGAGGTTTTCTACATGTTTTCGAGCATCCTTATCTTGCAGGAAAAAAGGGGGTAGGGGCAATTGGAAGGGGGAAGGAGAACAAAGGTAGAACTTACTAAAAAGAACATTTTTTTCTGGTGATGTTTATAGAGGGAAGAGTGAAATCATACATATTATGGACTCGGTATAGCAAGTCATAAGATGAGACCATGTGGCCACGAAAAACATTTTGATGGTATTTGATATAAGCATCATATAGCGAGTTTTTGTAAAGGACGTGCACAGAAAAATAATATGACCGGAAGGCACCCATAATGTTAAAAAGCTTACAATTTTGTCAGTTTTGAAGTCTCTCTCTATATGCAAGTGGGAATAATATAATAAAAGGCAAGCTTTAGAAAACATTTGAGGTGTCAAGTTTAGTTCTTTATAGAAAATAAAGAGGAGGGGGGGGGGGGGGGACACAAAGTAAACAATTATATTTAAAACTTAAAAATTTTAGCCATCACGTGATGTGTTAAAGCAGAACTGGATAACCTCGTTCCTATGGGTAGTATGCCTTATCGATCCCCTTTTGTCAAAATTAAGAACGGCTGGCTCGGCGAAACCGTATTAAAGGAACGAGCTTGGGCTGTGTTCAGTTGCAATAATGGCGGGTTTGGTACGGCACTTTTTAGGCCTAAAGTGGATCTCTCCTTGATATTATGCTGACCAAACAGAGAATGACATCTACAAATAGAGCATGAATCAGAATGAAAGTATTTTCTCTTAAAACACAGTTTCAGTGTAGTCAGTTTGACTTAAAGTAGGGTCAATCTCGACTCAAAAATCAACATAATCTTCAAACAGTTCTTCCTCTTCTTTTTTTTTATTACGATAAAGCCTTCAACACCATCCGATAACTGATCAAAATAAATACATGTACTCTTGACAACTCACCGTGTGTGATATGTTAAATTAGCCGCCAGCGCGATTTTGGAAAGTGTGTTGAACGCAACCCTAGACAGAACCTTCCCTTTTCAATCTTCTGGGATCAAACCCAGAACCCCCCCTCTTCTTGTAAATGGTTTCTCTTGGTCAAATATTAACACCCCAACTATTTCTTTATCTCTTGTATTCACTATTCACCATTGTCTTATTCACCGAGGGTTTATTATGTCATATCATAACCCATGTGGTGGTTGGAACCAGCATTCTACCTTCTATCTCCTCAGCTTCAGGGTGAATTTTAAACAGAGCTAAATTCCCTCACAACTCATGCAGTCAAGTTCACCATATTCTCGACTCTCGAACCCTTTGAGATTTGACATAATTCTTTAAGGCCAATGATTTTGGTGGAATGATGCACGATACTTTTCCTGAAAACTCTTCGCAGCGAAGTTTGAGTTAACTTAACACAGAGCCTGGGAAAAGGCGTCATTGCGGTCTGCCCCGACTCTAAACCAATGTATTTGTATAATACACGATAAACTGCATTTTGAAAAGAAACCAAATTGACACGAACGAACAGCATTTTGTGGTTCATTCACTGGCTTGGCCTCTACCCCCCCCCCCCTAATATAGGAACTGGAACGGTGTATTGCTTTACACATTATTCATTTTTGGAGAGTAAACTCGTTCCCATGCTCCACGGTTTTGAATAAGCACACCATCCAACAACCTTAGAAAATCTCATCAGGTTGTGATCCTGTTTTATCTGGACTGACTGCGGCAATCAGAATAAGCAATGCCGGGGACTTCAACTGCTTTTGTCTTCACTTTGACAGTATCTGAACAAGAATATTGCGGAGGATATCTTTCATAATCAGGGTGCTTTCAGCATTCCTTCTTCCACACACTCGAACATTCTGTGTAGGCCTTATATACTTTGTCTTCAAAGTCAGAAAAACTCTCAATGAATGACGTCATTACCTTATAGTGTATACAACACAAACTGGATAAAATGCATTTCGGGCGTTTCTGCTTTTTTCCAGTGGATGGATAAGCACATTACGCGCGGTTGTAAGTAATCACCCAAGAGTAATTCCCACAAAGAAAAGAGGCATTGAATGGGGGAATATTTGGTTTTTACAACAACTAGCAAACCGAAACGGGGTTTTAAAAGGACTTTTCAAACCACTGAAACCAGCTGTTCCGGGTCAGTCATTCTTATGATAACATAAAATAAACAAATGACAAAAAGGTTAGCATTTCGGAATGTTTCCGTCGTATGTCGTGGAGCTTGTTATGTATAGGCCTACAGATAAACTTGTTGAAAATTAAGAACATTTGACGAACGAAAAACGGTTTGTCTGAAGTTTTGCTAAAACGAAGTAGATTTACACAATGTTTGAAAAATATGATCCTTAATATGGTATATTATTATTTTGTTAAATTGTTTTGTTCGAGATGTACGCAATCCCCCCCCAAAAAAACTGCCTCAAGAAAGCCAGCGATCTACTTTCCCAGTTTGATCAGTGTTAACAAAAAGCTCCATCTGAACCTACCATCCATTGAACTTCTCTTCCACTAACTCCCATCTGAACCTACCATCCATTGAACTTCTCTTCCACTAACTCCCATCTGAACCTACCATCCACTGAACTTCTCTTCCGCTAACTCCCATCTGAATCTACCATCCACTGAACTTCTCTTCCACTAACTCCCATCTGAACCTACCATCCACTGAACTTCTCTTCCGCTAACTCCCATCTGAACCTACCATCCACTGAACTTCTCTTCCGCTAACTCCCATCTGAACCTACCATCCACTGAACTTCTCTTCCACTAACTCCCATCTGAACCTACCATCCACTGAACTTCTCTTCCACTAACTCCCATCTGAACCTATACCATCCACTGAACTTTCCTCCCACTAACTCCCATCTGAACCTACCATCCACTTAACTTCTCTTCCACTAACTCCCACCTGGACCTACCATCCACTGAACTTCTGTTCCACAAGCTCCGATCTGAATTTACCATCCACTGAACTAAGGCTACCGAACCTCCCAACCCCCAATCTGAACCAGTGACAATTCCCTCCAACCCCCAATCTGAACCAGTGACAATTCCCTCCCAACCACTTCTCTCCCTGCAAGATTCTTAAGATGTTCCCACTTTTGATGCCCAATCTCATCGCAAAGAATTGGCAAGTAGTTGATCAAACAGCAAGCATTTCAGATATTTACTGAATTATGTTCTCTGCACGAAATCCATCACCCGAGATACAATTATAGGGCTGTATACAAGGTTTCACAATACAGTGTAACGCGAATTTTGAACCCAACCCAGGCGTTCCCAAAGTCTTTTAATCACAACCGCCTCATACATTGGCGAGGGGCGCAGGAGAATCGAGGAGTGTGACCAAAAATCAATTGGGTGTGGCATTATATTATTATTTTTATTTTATTGTATTTTTTGTTATTTATTTGTTTGCTCAATACAATGTTCAACCATAATACTAACCACCGTAAACGCAATCAACAATGACGGGGCACTGCAGGCTATAACAAACAAGGGGGTCACTTTAAATTGGGTGTGGTATTTTTTATTAGGCGTGTTTGCTCAGAAATTGTTATTTGAATATCTGGTTCCGGTAACGAAAAACCAACATATTCTTAAAGCCTGATTCATGGCGATTTAAAGAGAAGATGGTGAGGATGAAGCTAAGATTTAGCAGGGTACCTGCGCACTATAAAAAGTCAAATTTAAGACTTTTTAAGACTCATTACCCATTTTAAAACCAAAAGTATAAAAACCAAAACCTAAAAAATTTAAAACCAAAAGTATGTGAATAAAGCAAGGAAAACAGTAATTCCCTCTCACACTTTGTTATTACTTGCAGCATAATTCAATTCTTTACCAGCAGATAGGAAGGTTTGTTACACGCTTCATCCATTTTAACTTAGTCTTGTGTTTTTTTTATGCTTTTAGAGGCCTACAATTTGGATAGTTCAATTTAAGACATTTTAAGACTTTTTAAGGATCCGCAGAAACCCTGTTTAGGAAACGGGAAGCCAGAGGCCCATTAGGGCAAACTGGCGTATAAAATACAACCACAAACCGTGGTGCAAAGAGTTGGTGCAAAGAGTAGGCTTGAACCAGAGTCGACGTGGTGGAGAAAAGATGCTATACAAGCAAACTACCTATACCCAAATGTCTTTTAGATCTGTAACATTCTTTTTGTACCATACTTAAGAGGAGCCATGATGTTGACCTTTACTTACCTTTGCAGTCAACAACATTATTTGTTTTTACATATTGATACATAATGAAGATCTAGTAAACGTTTCGGACCTCGTTACACTCTAAAAACGTTGGGTAACAATTATTGTGTAAAGTAATTTTGACCAACGTTTGGTCGATATTGATCCCATTATAATGGTATAAGTTGCAAATATTTACCCAACTTGAGTTGAGTTGGTTAATTTCAAAATACCTGTTTGTTAATCTAAAACCAATATTGGGTGGCTGCAATAAGCCCAAACCTGATTGTTAAAACTTCCCTATTAATTTTTCCTTTAGAAAAACCTTTTAACCATATACCTTGGTAAAATATACTGCGGTTTTCCTTAAGACCAACAGCTGGTCTCTTGATCTCCATCATATTCAAAAGTGTTTAACCAACATTGAGGCTTGTTTTTAACCTTTGGGGGTAAGCTCAACCTATTATTGGTTAATGCCTAGGGTAAGTTCAACAACCCAATCCTATGAGTAATCTTGCCCTATGATTTGGTGAATCCTTGGCCTACAGCTCACTTGGAGAAACGCATTGGACTTTAATATGACCAACAATTATTGACAGCGTTCGAAAATCTTGTTGGGTAAAGTGAGCGTTTTGGTATTGTTTAAAGGGCGTTTTTTACCATAGCAGGAGAGAATGAACTTGACTTGCCTTTGCACAGAACACGCCTAACAACCAGCGATACACTCTAAAAACGAAGTGTCAAATGTTGCTGTGTAAAACTGATGGGTACAAATTTTGTGTAACTTTTGGTCAATTTGGGGTAAAACGACAATTTTTGTTGTTCCCCTCACTTATGTAAAATAAAAAACACAAGGAAAAGATAATGCAGTACCCAAAATTGGGTAGGAAATTACTCACTGTGAAGTGGGTAATACAACATTTTAAAAATATATTGACCAACAAAGGAGCAACAATATTTTGACCAACAAAAGAGTACAAGTATTTTGACCAATAAATGAGCACCATATTGACCAACAAAAGAGCATATTTTGACCAACAAAAGATAAAATTTGTATTTGGTCCAACAAAAGAGCAAACATATTTTGACCAACAAAAGTAAAACTATATGACAGATTTATGGCTTATTATAAGGCACCAATAAATGGGAGTAACTATTTTCCCAATTTTAATGGTAAATGGTACCCAACTTCGCTTGGTAACAAAAAAACAATCCCGAAGGCAGTTGGTACGTTTCCCAACGTTGAACTTAAAAGTTGGTCTTTCGTTACCCATTTTCTGAAATTCAACATGTATATTGTACAGAAACTTACAACAAGTCTGTTCGGTTCGCATGGTGGAATAAAATCGTGTTTACCTGTCCCTCCCTTCTTTTCCACTAACACCATCTGAATCTACCATCCACTGGACTTCTCTTCCACTAACTCTCATCCTAATCTACTATCCACTGCCTGGACTTCTCTTCCACTAACTCCCATCCTACCATCTACGGGACTTCTCTTCCACTAACTCTCATCCTAATCTACCATCCACTGGACTTCTCTTCCACTAACTCTTATCCTTATCTACCATCCACTGCCTGGACTTCTCTTCCACTAACTCCCATCCTAATCTACCATCTACGGGACTTTTCTTCCACTAACTCTCATCCTAATCTACGATCCACTGGACTTCTCTTCCACATACTCCAGTCCGAATCTACCATCCACTGAACTTCTCTTCCACTAACTCCCGTCCTAATCTACCATCTACGGGACTTCTCTTCCACTAACAAAACACCCATCTGAATCTACCATCCACTGAACTTCCTCTTCCACATACTCCAGTCCGAATCTACCATCCACTGAACTTCTCTTCCACATACTCAATTCCAAATCTACCATTCACTGAACTTCTCTTCCACTAACTCCCTTCTTGATGTTCGGGATAAAAAGAGAGCGACAACAAGAGAAGTTCACTGCGTCACTGGAGTGGAATGTCATCATTGGCCTACGTCCATTCCTATATTTTAATAAACACCATGAGACTGAA
Source organism: Pisaster brevispinus (assembly GCA_023634235.1). Lineage (NCBI taxonomy): Eukaryota > Metazoa > Echinodermata > Asteroidea > Forcipulatida > Asteriidae > Pisaster > Pisaster brevispinus. Next base: position 1,503,884 of record JAMKCF010000029.1, on the reverse strand, counting down.
AGACAAACACTTGAATTTGTTTTCTTCATATTCGTTTTTTGTTTATTTATGTTTTTGTTTTTAAGATTAAGACAACGAAACATGTTATATATTTTGCCAAAGTTTTTGTGCACACACAGTTTTATCATCAATAATTGCGACAACCGATATACGAGAAGAGATGTGTACACATGTTATTTCCTTAAATTTAACAGCATTTAAAAATGAAACTATTTCTCTGGCGCTTTGGTATTGGTATGATATTTATCATCAGTAAGCTAAAAACAGTTTTTCCCAAATAGATAATTACCAGTCATGTTGGTATTTGTTCTTCATGTGACACTAAAACGTTTTATTACACACTTTCTAGGTCTTTTATGTGGGAAAAGTTTCAAAACAAAATGCAAAGTTATTCTGATCTGCACAGCGTCACTCTAAAGGCCTCGTTACAAAAAGTGCAAAAACAACGACAAGGCCAGGCTACTCATGTTTGCTCGATTTTGCGCCAGTAATATTTTTTTTATGGATCCCACACAGGTAAAGAAAGAAAAGAAAAAAGTAGCCAACGGAGCGTAAACGGTATAAAAACAACCATTTTTTGGGGGGGTTATTGTTGTATAAGCACAAGTGAATTTTGTAAGGGTGTCGTTTGGAGGGCTTGTGTTACCTGAACCGTTGATCCAGAACAACTCCGGCTTTTCTATAGAGTTTCACAACCGATCCCCTGTACTGTCGCCTATGACGTTCATTAAGTGATAACGCCCAAACCGAGGCGGACAGGAGATTTCGAGTTTCTGAGTTTCATATTCTTTTTAGTGTGGGAAAAAAGTATCGTAGAAATAAGCAGTCAACTCTTTGGGAGATAACATCGATGCGATAATGGGGAGGCTTGTTTCACCCCTTCTGGTCGCAGGTCTACTGCTGCTGAGTTTACACTTCGAACAAGTCTACTGTGGTGAGTGTAGTTTAAGTTGTCAGTTCTCTCGTAATGTTCGGCAACATCCCTAACCCGAAATCTACAACTTAAATAGAGGTGGGTTAATTAGAAGACTTCCAAGAAGCGTTCGAATTCGAATACCATAAAAGCATCGTAGTCCCATTTTGTATTCGGTATTCGGAGCTAAAATTTAGGATTCTCCATTGGAATCGGTTTTTAAATTACCTCTTCAAAGTTTAGCTCGACCACATTTTACATGAAAATTATTATTCACTTTTAGAAGTGTTCCAGGGGAACCACCAAAGCATCAAGCACCAAGCACCAACTTGGACGTGACTTGAACGCCATTCTTTATTTACTTTTCAATAATATTGATCATGATTAGTTTTGATTTATTTCGTGTAGGCTACTAATCCTCAGCACTGACGAATGGTTTTAATAAGATCGATAGGCCTTTATATAGGACTTGGGAAAATGTACAGAAGTCACACTGCAGGCTTGTTATAAAGCATGACAATATGAAAAAAAATTCACACTGCAAAAACGGGTGTTAAAATTGACACCAAGGGTGTTGTCACCGATTCAAAAAAACAAGCAAACATTTACATCCTAGCGTGTTGAAATAACACAAATTTCTGCCAACACAATTACATTGATGTTGTAACACCCAAAATGGTGTTAATTTCGATTCCTTCTGTTGTCAATTTAAACACCCCAGTGTTTGCAGTGCATGTTTCTTAAAAATTTTTCAACATGATAATATATGTGAATTAATATGATTTAATAGTAACCGTTATAAGTTATGAATAGTTAAATACGTGGCTAATCGTAGTTCTGAAAGAGTAAATAAATAACTGGATAGCTCAGTTGGTAGAGCGCCGGTACGTTAATCCGGAGGGCGTTGGTTCAAGTCCTGCTCCAGTCAATTTTTCTTTGTTCAAACCCAAATTATTTGAAATGTACCCAGTCAGTTTTCCTTGTGGTTTGCTACTTGATAAATTACTGCCCTTTAGTTTGTAATACACACATCATACAAAGTGTAAAAAACTTAGTGATAAAAGTCCCCTCCCCTCCAAAAAAAAAAAATAAATAAAAAATAAATAATCAAGTGCATAAACAAATAACAATAATAATGAATAGAAACATAAGCAACTGACTGTTTTGCATTGCCCGGGTTTTTTGTATGTTCGTATTAGGCTGAAGGCAGCTTATACTTTTGGTAAACACTCCACAAATTATTGACATAAAAACTCACTTGGAGAGCACTGGAGAGCTGCTGATATTATAAAACATTGTTAGAAACGACCCCCAGTTTGTAGTAATGTAGTCTTTAAAGGAAGAGGTAATTTTCAACCAAAAACTCGAGTCTGAGAAATGAAGTCTTTCTCGGGCATCTGAAAGCACACAATTCTATGCAACAAGGGTGTTTTTTCTTTCATTATCTTGCAACTTCGATGGCCGATTGAGCCCAATTTTATGCATATACTGGTCTTAGCGATCACCAAAAGTACACCTAGCCTTTAATTTGTTAGCGGCAGTCGATATAAGCAATGGTGATTAGTAAGGGGTTTTTCAGTGGTTAATCGTCGTTGATGGTACAGTGATTTATTTTTTCACTAAAACTGGGGCACCAGTAACCGATGTAGTCCAAATTATCACATGATGTTGGTTTGGTGTTGTCCTTAAAAAAATCTATGAAAATAGATAATTGAAAAATATCAATTGTAAATCGACGGCAGAAGTACGACTTTAGTGGACAAAAATTACTTAACAGAAAAATGACGGCGGAAAGTAACGCCGCCTTGAAAAACAGCCACCTGCCTACCCAAGTATATTTGACTGCCACTGCAAACCTCACACCATAAAGCGTTTGGCCATTGGATTTTGTATCATGTAGCAAGTACACACCCTTTCTGTCAATAATGCCCATTTATGGTTGATAAAAGCTCTTTTCAAAATTTCGGATGAATGAATATAGGCCCCCTCCTATTCAATGATTGTGTTAAAAACCCGCACAAAATAATTTCAATGTAGGCCTAGAGGTCAATTCAGCTTAAAGTAATTTGAATACTGTTGTGGTAGGTTTAGGTATGTCTAACAGTGAGTTGCTGAGTTGTAGAATTTAGGTGTGGCCGTTTCAATAAATCAAAACCTTGGGAAGGGGCGCCTTGAGAGGGAAATTAAAATAGTCAAACATTTCTAAGAGAAAAAAAGAGGAATATTTATTTAAGCACAGCTTTCATTACCAATACAATGCGAAGCGAGGTCTCATGGCGCAAGCATTATTTATGCACTGTTTTACCATTGAGACGTAAGGAACTGTTAATGTTTGGGTGCACACAGGCTAGGCCCTGGCCAACTCCATGGCCAAATTTCATAAAGCTTTAAGCAGAAAATACTGCTTAGCAATTGTCTATGGTAAGCAAAAAATGAATGGGGCACCAGTCACAACAATGTAAACTTTATGGAATTTTGGCCGATGACCAGTTTTAGCTAAGCGATATTTGTCTGTGCTTAGCAAGTTTTTGTGCTCACAGGTTTTATGAAATTGGACACATTTTATTTGCTCTAGTTCAAGATGTGAAAACTATGATACTTTAACGCCGAATAAATTTGAACATAAGACAAAAATCCACAATAACCCCACCCACAAACCAAACAGTCATTCAAAACAGACAAACACACAACATTTGATCATAATTCACAATAATAGGCCTATCAAGTTTAGTTTGATATTGAATGGCCCGTGCGTCTTGGAATTCCCCTAAGCTGCCTATTTCAGTAGGCCCTTATTGGTTCTATATCGGTACATTTTATTCACTCCCTCTTGTTTTTCATTACAAATTCGGGAAACCTTTCATGCAAAGGCAGAACATTTTCATTGCAAAGGCGGGACATTTTCATTGCAAAGGCGGGACATTTTCTTTGGTAATTATGTGTAACCTGTTCCAAAACATTTCATGACTCTTTCACTGCAAGGAGATTATTTATCAAACGCCTGTGTTTGAACTCATACTGTCTGTATGCCTACGTCAAGCATTAATTTGTTGTCTTATAAAACCCGATTTTTTTTTCAAAGAAGAATCTTTCCGTCTGTTTCATTAGAATATTGAAATAGTTTTGTTCATATTGGTGTTAACTTTTTGGAATGGTTTACCTTCTGGAATGCTCTGAGAGGTCCCGCAAAAAAAACCCGTTACAGTCTCTCCCTATGTTTACAGGGGGGTGGGGGGGACCCAAGAAATTCCCATATTTCCAATGCTTCATTAACGACATTTCACTGTAGTTCATGTAACTGAAGTTCATGTTTGTTGTTTGTTTGTCGTGACACTTTACTATGTCCTGTGCAGAATCTGTGGTGGCTATCGTACGAAGTCGCTCTAACCTATTGTCTTGCTATCTCAAACTTGAACTTCATTCATTATAATAATGTCTTTAGCCTATGTAAAGTGACTTTATTTTTAATGACAAAAAAATGATGTAGGCCTGATGATGACATAGCAATAGCCTATAACATTAAAATAAACATACTGACCCCCTCCCCAACACATACACAAACACAACAACAACAACACTGCCCAGCCAAGTCTGCTAAAGCTGCAGACGGTGGGGGCGCTATTTGTAATCACTGGGCGCAACATGCTAAATAAACTCCCATAGTAACCATGCTAAATGCTAAATATTCAAAAATACTAAAAACAATATTTAAAGTCTTTTAGCCTTTTCAAAACCAAGCAGATATTTTTCAGACAACTAAACTTCAGATTTCTTTTCAATTTGTGGTAGTTCAACCGTTTGGAAGTTTTACTAATTAGGCCTACCCTAGAAAAAAAAAACGCCCTCGAAAATGTGATTTTTCCCAAACCGACTCACTGCCAGTTTCCATGAGGCGTTCCTCCCATTCCAAAGCCAAGTATTATTAGGGCCAACTTAAAAGCCTAAATTTATCAAATCTCCTCAAAAGTTGAAGCACAGAGCCCCCACGTTGTGATACATTATTACAATTTCACAATCTATTAACTGCATGACCCCTTTTAAGGGGTCATACGTTATTATTTTAAAGATTTTGAGAGCCTAAATTACGATAATCAGCTTGGCGCATGAGTTTTGGCCTAGTATTTAATTCGTGTGGTGCACTTTAATACACTGTTCTTTCCCCCATGGCCACACCGCGGACCTTTTTCTGTGGAGGAACCTTTTTGATGGGGGAGGGGCCCAAACATCATGGATTATTTCATAATGCAGCAAGTTTCTACTTATTTCTATTTTTAGACTATCCTCCCTTTCTGGGAGCCCTACCTATACCCTGTCCCTGCTGGTCTGTTGTAAACGTGGTCCATAGGTTAGACTCCCTACCTATGCTACCGGCCCCACTATTTTCATTTAGCATTTTATTTTTTAATTCAACTTTTATTGACGATGTAAAAACTGAGATCGCATGATTCAACTTCACTGTCAGGAAGAGTTCTGAATTTATTTTACCTGTCAAAAGTAGAGAGTTGAATTGATCACACTTTGTTCGATGCAAAACCAAAACCATCAGTCACTTACGAAAGATATGTCCTTTCTTTGCATTACAGCTGGCTTCTCGCCGTCATGCCCCCCACCAGAGGCTACCATGACCCACACTGATGGGTTAGGTATCATCGAAGTCTCGACCAATGACAGTAGCACTGCCGAAGTTCTCTTTACCCTTACGTATTCAGGCTCATTCGTGGAAGAATTCTTCAGATGCTTTCCTATAGGCACAGGTTCTAATCATCCGTGTCCCAGTAACAACCAATATCCCATCACGTTTCCTTTCGTTGGCGATAGCAATGCACCCCCTCAATTGATCAAAGTGCAGTATGAGGCCTTTATTACTGTCGTGCCATTTGTTAGCAGTGGTACTTGCGAGTTTTATGTGAGAGTTTTGGGTAAGTTGATGCTTTTCTTATAAACTTCTTAAGTTAGGGTGGATGATACATTAACAACTAACCGAGCTAAGTTTGTGGGAACCAAGGCATGCTATGATGTAGGTTTTCTAAATGTAATAAGAATTTGCAACTTTGGAGTTTGAAGGCAGGGTATGCTTTTGGTAACTACTCCAAAAATGAATGACCATAACAACTTATATGGTGAGAAGAACTGCAGCTGTTGATAATGTAAAAACATGTCGAGAAACAATTCCCTTCAAAGGAATGTGGTTTTGTGGTTTTCAATTCGAAGAATCCCGCAATGATAAGGCACAATAATCCAGTTTTGTATACAATAGAGCCAGTAAAAGGCCCACCGCTTATAAACGGCCAGGATGGTAAACGTCACAGGGTGTCAAAGCCTATCAAAGTAAAAAGTACAATTTGAGGTTAAATTACCTAAACAAAGTAACCATTATGATACCATGCCCCATCACAACTGATCCTGTGTCTGACAAATTTCCCACCCCCAAAATGGCAGCACAGGAGGAGTTGGGGATGGAGGTGGGTGATTAAAGCATGGAGCTCATACACATAGATTTGACCGCCATGAACAGCTGTAACAAAATGAGACAAAATGTTCTCAACTAGAACAGAAAATCTAGGATGAGATGCTGATTGGATAATGGTTACTAGCACCTTGTAAAAAAAAGAAGAAAAAGAAGGGGCTTGCAAAGCAGTGTTCTGAAAACTGCAACTACATCACATAGTTCTGAGGAAGAAATTAAAAAATCTACCTGATTATGGAAACTTAATCCCCAATTTTATGTTGAATGTATATTTACCTGACATCGTCACTATGTTTAATCTTGGTTGAACCCTTATGGGAGTCAGCTTCCACATCTGTCACTTTATAAGTAGTGAACATTTTAGACGACGAGCAAGTTTAGCATCCACTATGGGTCTGTACGTGCAATCTGACTTCAAATATAGCAGACCATGGGCAGACAGTCTGCGCGTGATATCAATGCTATAGGGGTCTAATAGCGAAATGTCATACAATTCAACTTGATCTTGAAAACCAGTTCCCGACGACTCTCACAAGAAAATAAATTGACCTTTCAATTTAGTCACCAAATTGTCTTGAAGAAGAACTTTTGATATCGGGCAATTTCGGTGGTCCAGTGTAAGACCTCTGCTCAAAAAAAAAAAAAAAAAAAAAAAAAAAAAAAAAAAAAAAAAGTTTGGGGTTCGAATCCCACCCGAAGTAATATTCCTGTGGATTTTTTTCACAGGACTTGGGGAAAGTACTGAATATACAGTGCTTTACACACATCGGTGTTAGGTGTATGGGTAAAACTAAATATTATTCTTGATCCTTGATGCAAACTTAACACCTTTTGATACTGTTAGAAACATACATGTCAGGCCTAAGCATTTGGCGATTTGCAGGATATTCAAGTGTTGTTTTTTTTTACTTTCACTTTTTCAGATTTTTTTATGAGGGTTGATTCTGGTGTGAACTAGCTGTCTGTTAGTTTCAGTTTGACACTAATATTGTATACAGTCTATTTCCACTTGACTGCTTTTGTCACACCAGTATACTGTTAATGTTTGTACTATAGTCTTGTCATTTAGCCTTCGAGAAAGACTTTGCTAGGGTCGAAACGTCAGGCCACTAACTATTTTTTGCATTTATACCATAGGTCCTTTTGGTTGGTAAGCAGTTTGCAACAGCTACTACTATTTTTCATTAATATTGTAGCTTCAAATTGTTTTGTAAGTTTTGTAATTTTACATTTTTTACTTTGTTTAATACAACAACAGATGCAGGCAAGCCTGTTTTAGAGTGTCCTTGCGATGTTGAGGTGCCAGGAGATGAGCAAGGGGGTACTATGGGAACTGCTAATTGGACTGTGCCAGTCCCAACAGACAATTCCAATGCTATGATCACCCCAACATCTAGCATCGATCCTATGACTCCACCCCAAATGTTTCCCATTGGTACCCACGAAATCAACTACACTGCAACGGACCAATCAGGGAACTCTGCATCTTGCAGTTTCAATGTGATTATCACAGGTGAGTAGGTTCTTATTTTGAACACCATTGGTTCTATGAGGAGTAAATTTATTTCCATTGTGAAAGTTTTATTAATTACATCAACCTGGGATTATCTCATTAAATTAATTGTAAAAAGCGCTAAAAGTTGTTGATGTTCTGTCAGGTATTCTGTGCACATTCATACATCAAATGCTGCAGTTGAAACGAGCAAAGGTGATTTGGGCGTCTTCAGATATTTCTCTGGAGGATTGGTACTGTTAGTGTTATGAACATAAGAATTAGTGAGCTTTCAGATGGAAATATTTCTCTGGAGGATTGGTACTGGTATAAACTTTAGAATCAGTGAGCTTTCAGATGGAAATATTTCTCTGTAGGTTTGGTACTGGTATGAACTTTAGAATCAGTGAGCTTTCAGATGGAAATATTTCTCTGGAGGATTGGTACTGGTATAAACTTTAGAATCAGTGAGCTTTCAGATGGAAATATTTCTCTGGAGGATTGGTACTGGTATAAACTTTAGAATCAGTGAGCTTTCAGATGGAAATATTTCTCTGGAGGATTGGTACTGTACTTTAGAATCAGTGAGCTTTCAGATTGACCCTTATCAATCCTGTTTATTTGTGTCTTTATTACTACAGATGCTGAGGCTCCTCAGTTCCTGGAATGTCCCACTAATGTAGTCAACATCACAACGCCCGGGGAAGCAACTGCTATTGTTTCCTTCAACCTTCCCAATGCCACAGACAACAGCCCAGACCTTCCAAATGTGGTATGCTTCATTGTTGGGAGTTCGGCAACTTTGGATAATTCAGGATCTATTTTACCGATTGGAACTCATGATATCCAGTGTAATGCAAGTGATGCCGCCAATAATGTCAACTCCTTATGTCAGTTCGACATCACTGTTATAGGTATGCAGATAAATATTTTTTTAAAAACATGAATGTTATTTTGTTGGTGTATCGTGGTTGAGTGGATAAGAACACTGGACTCGAGCGCTGGTGTTTCTGATTGGCTGAGTGTGGGTTCAAGTCCTGGTCTTGACACTTAAGCAAGACACTTAACCATTGTTGCTGTATACTTTTAGCGCCTTTGAACAATTTTTGTTGATTTTGGCGCTAAATAAATGTTTTCTGATTGATTGATTGATATACTTCGGATGGGGCGTAAAGTCGTAGGTTTCGTGTGTTGTGTAATGCACGTACAAGAACCCAGTGCATTTATCGTAAAAAGAAAGGGTTTGCCCCGTTGATCTTGGTTTGATCGGCAGCATATTGCGCCACAGCACCTTGTCAACTATTAAATGGTGCTATAAAGGAACGTAGGTCTCTTGCTTAAAAACGTAGCTCTGCATACCTTGCAGGAAAACTGCGCGCTTTGATACGTCATCGGGTGTGAAAAGGGCTAGGGCCTATAGATAGGTTGCAATATGGCATAAATCGGCCATCTTTACGGGCAATTTGGAACACACAGTCATGCGTTTTGCGCGAGAACGGCGTGCAGCACGCGCACATTTCACAAAACTCATTGCATGATTGGTTAGTAAACAGCGCGGCTGCGTTAATAATTTGAGCACTTGGCGCGCTTGCAAGCCAAAATGCAATTAGCCCGTAAAGATGGCGTCTATTGGGAACTATCTATATAAGAATTCAGATTATTGTTATTTTGTTGACGAGATAACAAATTACTGGCCAAAATGTTTACAGTAACCATTGTTGCGACTATTGCCTTGCTATTTTTGTCATTTAGGACAGATTTTGGTTAAGCATTTTTCTGCTGCAATTTGCCTCAAGACAATTTGGAGGAAGCACAAACTGAATGTACAACGCATTGTGCAATTATGAAGTTTAATTTGAAAAGTAATTTTTGGTTCGTTTTACTTTTACAGATAAAGAGAAGCCTAACATTACGTGTTCACTAAATGAGACCGTCTGCACGGATTTGGGACAGAACTTCTCAACAGTTGTCTTTCCAAAGCCCGTTGGAATGACCGATAACTCCATGGATTACAACATTACCGTTGATGCGGGGGATGGCAATGTCTATGCACTCAATGACTCATATGAATTCCAGCTATCAGATACCCCTCATCGAGTACATTATACCATCACTGATGGCTCCGGAAATGTTGACACATGCGAAATATTTATAACTGTTGAGGGTATGTAAAATGCTAATTAATAACAACCATGTGAATTAAATTCTGTTAGGGAAGAAGAGTTGGTTCTGAGAGGAATCTGAGTTGAGAAAGTACAGTCTTGACATTTCAAACAGTGCAATCAACTCGTCTTCAGCAGAAAGCTGGATTACTGCTAATGCTTGGGATTAATTGATGTTAAGGAGGACCCAGTTAGAAAATTTCAGAATATTATAGGTTTATAAGTATCTTTAGGTCGAGACCCTCCTGAATCTTCCATGGCAGCTGTGGCTGTTTCTAAGGCTGTTGCTATGGGCAGCATATATATGTGCTACATTGCATGGTGATCCAGCCACAACCATTAATTTAGAAATTGTCGGTGTAGCACCGGACTCCAGCTCTGGTGTTTCTGTTTAGCATAGTGTGGGGTATGAGTCCCGATCTAGACACTTGTTTCCTTAAGCAAGACACTTAATCACCGTGGTCTATCCTTCGGATGGAAGGTAAAGCTGTAGGTCCTGTGTGTTGTGTAATGCATGTAAAACCCAGTTACACCTATCGCAAGAGAAGGGCTATGCCCCGGTGTTTTTGGTATGGTTGGCTGCAGATTGCACTGCTCACCTTGTGAACTGTTACATGGTGCTAAAGAAATGGGTCTCATATTTCAAAAACTTAGCATCTGTCTTAAACTTAATAAGTGCTTTGAGATGCCCGGGGATAAAGCACTTTATAAGAACTAATTATTGTTATTCTGATTGTTATTATTATACATGTATCCTCAAAAAGTAAGACAGAATCATGAGACAGATTTGGAGGACTTTGGACTAATAACACATGGACATTTAATACTACAATAATTACAGTGCACATTCTAGTTATATGTTGTGCATTTTTGTTTGTTGAAATACAGATAAGGAGCCCCCGTATTTTGAGGACTGCCCCAGTGACATAACTATGAGTGCAGCTCCTGGACAACCAACTGTAGCGATTACGTTTGACCTTCCCAATGCTACGGATAACTCTCACAATGATGTGATAGTAAAATGCTTTGATACCGACACTCCAAAAGAACTGAAAGCTTCGGATACTGTGGGTATAGGCCTAACTTCTGTCCAGTGTAATGCTACAGATACTGCTGGCCTGGTCAATGACTCCTGCACATTCTCAATCAACGTTCCAGGTAACATGACAAGACAATGTTGTTGTGCATGTGATTTCAGGAAAAGTACAGGATTGTCAAATATCGGGGGCGGGGGGTATTGATTAGAGAAATCTGAAAGCTGGCTGATTATTTCATTTTTAACAGCACCAATCCTTCACAGAAATATATTTTTCTTAAAAAAAAACCCCCAAACCCAACAACAACAACAACAACAACAACGAAGAATCCAAGTTACTGAGCCAGTTGACTTCATGTATCTCGGGCGTTCGGGTTGGCGTAGTGGTATCTTGCCTTGCCTTTCACCTCTAGGACCCTGGTTCGAATCCTGCCGGGGGCACTTTGTGGATTGGGTTTCAGTCCTTACCTGCTTGCTCCAACTTTCCCTGGAATATTTCTCTGGGGTTTTCCTCCCACATGTGAAACTGAAACTTCCTTCCTTGTCTTCGCTCCATTGGGTATATAGATTAAAGGGAACATATACGTTTGGTAATCACTCTTAAAATTAATGACCATGAAAACTTACTTGGTTAGAAGTATAGTAGCTTTTGATAATATAACGTATTTTGAGAAACATTTTTCACTTCGAAGTAATGTGGTTATGGTAAAAGATGTTAGTTTTTATCCCCAAAATTTGAATCTGTGTAACGTTACTGTCAGACATGTTTCTCAGATTGTGTATTCCAATTACGGATTATTCTTCTTGCGTGGACATAACTCAGTGCTCCGGATTTTCAGCGATATCTCAAAAATGCTACCATCTTTTGAATTGATTTTTTACAGGTTAGGTGCATTGTGTCAATTTTGGGAAATTGAAGTTACCCTTCAAGATATATTTTATAGAAGTACTAAATCGTTGTTGAACCCTGTGTGAAACCATACCAAACGAGATCCAGAGTTTGGGTTATACGACATATATTTTTTAGGAATATAACAACCGAATGGTTAAAAGAAAAAACCAAAGGTTAACGTTTCCTTTTAGTTCGCTTTTCTGAGAGCCTTGGCTACACAATAAGAGTTAGTCAATAATATAAATAATGTACTTAATTTCAGCTGCAGTTTTCCTCTTTTTTTCGACATGCAGATCTTGAGCCACCAATGTATATGGACTGTCCTGCTGCTTTCACAGCATGTACTTCACCTGGTCAAGCTAATGCCGAAGTGTATTTCTTTCTTCCAAATGCAACTGACAACTCCAACCACACTGTCACTGTGGAATGCTTCGCTCCAGGGGAGACTGTTTCCTTCAACCACTGGGGGGGTTCGTTAAGTATCGGTGAACATCTTATCCAATGTAACGCTACCGACCCTTCTATGCAGGTGAACGTGTCGTGCAGTTTCACAATAACAGTTGAAGGTAATGTATAAACGGGGGGGAACTTTCACAATGGGTTTTCTAAGATAATGATGCGATCTGTGTGGTGAATCACATGGAGACTCCTAGGTGAAAATGGAAAGTTTGTCAGATCTTAACCACCTTATCTGTTGATGAAATTGCAGACAACTGCCTCCTCAGTCATTTTTTATGGGATCCTACTGCCCCAATCCTCCAAAATCAACTGATATGAGTTTATGTAGCATCCATACTGCCTAAATCCTACAAAAATCAATCAATAGGAGTTTATGTAGGTTCCATACTGCCTTAATCAGGACTCCAAAATTAACTGATTCGCGCTAACTGCCCCAAAGTCCTCCAAAATCAACTCATTGAGTTAATGTGAGATCCCTACTGCCTCCAATTTCCAAAATCAATCAATTATGAGTTTATGTAGGATCCCTACTGCAATCCTCCAAAATCACCTTATATAAGTTTATGTATAGGATCCGTTTGGCCTCATTTCGTTGAAACTCAATCAAATCATCCAGATGTCTTTAAAGGATTCAGGAATTGGGATTTAGTGTCCATTCGTTTAGAAGATGATCAGAGTATACCGATTGAAATGTTGAGTTGTAAAACCACCGATTCTTTCCAAAAGCACCACAACTCATAGAGTTGTTCTGCAAAACTTATTAGACTAAAGACATATAAGGAGGAACTGAATGAGATTTTTATTTGTAAATCCACAGATAAAGAGAAGCCTAACATTACGTGCCCTGCAAACTTTACGGAGAGTACTGAGGTCAGGGAGTACTACGCCTCTTTCAAGTTGCCCGATCCTGATTATGCATTTGATAACACTGGGGTATTCAACATCACTATAGATATCGGAGAAGACTGTCACTACTTGGTCAATGAATCTTTCAATTTTAATTTGACATCATCACCTCATAGGCTTCATTACATCATTACAGATGAGGCAGGGTTGACCAGTACCTGCGATACTTACCTTTTTGTTGAAGGTATGAAGCAAAGTATCTTTTTTACTTATTGAACTTTGAACTTTATACTTGAACTAAAGTGCTTACTCTTAAAGGAACACATTGCTTTGGATTGGACGCTTTAGGTTAAACAAAGCGTTTGAAAGCGTTGTTATGAAGTGAATATGGTTGGAAAAGGTGTTTTAAAAGTAGAATATAATGATTCACACAAATAGGCCCTTTGCCTCGAAATTGTGTGGTTTTCCTTTTACTTTGTGTATTAACACGGTTCACCATTTTGTGGAGTAAAAAAATTGGTTCTACATAATGGCAGACCGTGTTAGATTACGAAATAAAAGGAAACCACACAATTGCGAGGCATATGTTTGTGGATCATTATATTCTACTTTTAAAACATCTTCCAACCGGAATGATTTCAAAGCAATCGCTTTTTATAGCCCAAAGCGCCAAATCGAGGGCAACGTGTCCCTTTGTGAATCCTCCTAGGTGTAGACATGTTTGTGACAGGTGCAAAAACTTGAATTTGTGTGGATACTTCCTACCTGACTGCGTGGGTTTCCTTGGAATATTTCTCTGGGATTTTCCTCCCACATCTAAAACTGAATGTCCTTCGTCGTCTTCGTCTCCACGGGGTTCTTGGCTAGTAAAGTGATTAAGTTCGCTTTTCCGAGAGTCCTTGGCTTCACAACCAGAATTAATAAATGAATGAATATGAGACTTTGCATTTAATGCAGAAATATGCTCATAATGTCTTCAATTGATAGAGTCTGTAAGAATTAAAGTGGGGATGTGCAAATAACTAGTTGAAATAAGGACCTGGATGGAAGTACAAACAAAATGGATAGTTTTTCCACTTTTTGCCAAGGGCCAATTTCTAAAAGCCTGTAGGTAGATGCTTTCTGTTTAGAATACTGAGCAGGCCATGGCACATTTTATATTTCATCACTGCTAATCTTGTCCTTTCTCGTTTCCATGTTTTTTTTCTTTTTGTTTTCTGTCTGGATTCCGGATTACTGTTTTCATCTCCAGGTTGGACACACCTCATGGTGACAGTGCAGGCACTTTTGTCAGTCCAAACCTAGCAAACCTGGATTGGCTTTATCTGTTGTTCACAGTCTTTTTTCATTTGTTTGCTTGTTTTCCTCTTGTCCTTGTTGTTCTGTGTTCTCAAGTTCACTCTATGCAGTTGTTTTGTTTTGCTGTCTCATTTGGTGGGGAAAAAATGTATTGCTTTTTTTCTGGCCTTTGTATATTACATTCTCTACGACTTTTTCATTTTTAGGTTAATGTTTTTGAAGTTTTCAGTAGTGTACATTTTCTGTATGTGCATTTGTGAAACTGACAAATAAATAATAAGAATCGTAAGCAAATTGCAAAAATCATGCTAACTTGCTGGCAGTTCTTGTAAGCAGACGAATGATGTAAGGATTCTAATCCATTGTTAATGCTTACATGCACTGTCAAATCATCTTGATCAATATATATATAGTACACCTGTGGTAAATAACTTTAACAACATTGGCTCCTGGCCTCTTTGTTTAACCTTAATAGACAAAGAGCCTCCACAGCTGGTATGCCCACCCAACCAGGATAACGATACTCTGCCTGGTCAACCCAATGGTATTGTATACTGGCAAGTGATTATGCCGGAGGACAATTCTTTGGGGAATGTCACTGTTCAAGAAAGTGTGTCATCTGGGTCTGAATTTCCTATCGGTGTTACTACCGTTTATGTCAACGCTACTGATGAAAGTGGAAATGTGGAGATGTGCAACTTCACTGTTACTATCACAGGTATGGCATCCTTACTCTCCTTATTAAGCCACCAAAACAAACCAAACTTCAAATGCCGTTTTTTTCCAAAAATGGAAGTTTGTTGCCTCTTCGTGAAAACGGTGACGGTATGTGTTTATACTTATACTTTCCAGAGTCCTGTGAAAATCCACATGCATACTTCATAAACGTAGCCCCACATAGCTTGCAGGAAAATACTGATTGTTTTTGAAGCGCCTTGGGCGTCACTGAGTGACGGATATGAGTGCTTTATATAAGAAGCCGCTATTATTAGTATTATTATTCAGTTGGGATTCAAATCCACAACCTTTTTAGATCAGGGCCCAATATCATAGAGCTACTTAAGCAGAAAATATTGTTTAACAATTTTCTGCTAAGCAGAAATGAGCAGGATACCAGTCACAAATTGTACATATGACATGGTAGTTTGGCTAATAACCTTATTCTGGTAAGCACAATTTTTGTGTGCTTAATTACTTTTTATGCTTAAGCAGCTGTGTGAAATTGGACCCAGATATCTTACCACTAGGCCAACAAGCTTGGCTTGTAGCTAGAGGCAATGCTAAGTATTCAGTACAGTGCTTTATACACATCGGCGCAAGTGCACAAACAAAATTTCAGATAAATATTCTTCATCCCTGATGCCAGCTTAATATCTTATTAAAATATCTCTTTTTGTCAACATGCAGATATGGAGCCCCCGGAATTTGTGTTTTGTCCAAATGATTATAAGGTTAAAACCGATCAAGGTCTGGCCACCAGCACGTTTCAAGCACTCTCCGCTGCTACTGCTAAAGACAACTCTGGTGGTTATGTGATGGTGGAATGCTTCATCACAACATCAAACGATAGAGTACTTAACATTAGTACAGAGGTTTTTGCCATTGGCCAAAACAATATCTTGTGTAATGCCACTGATGGTGCTGGACTTGTCAACAGTTCATGCACATATGACTTCTTGGTTGAAGGTTTGTTGCTGGAGAAACAACGGTGTTCTTTATTTAATATGATTTCAAAATATGTTGGTATCCATAAATTCTGGACACATTTTCAAGACACAAAAAGGCCAAACATACCATTGCGTCAATCTCAACTTTGCAATAATTTTATATCAAAATGGGTCAGTTTTCTATGAAGCCCCGTTGGTGCCACTTGACAAGTGCATATTTGTTTCACTGAATGAGATGTATTTCACAGCACCGTCACTTATATCTTGCGGCCGCCACTTATTGTCTTGCGGCCGCCACTTAGTATCTCGCGGCCGCCACTTATTATCTTGAGGCCGCCACTTATATCTTGCGGCCGCCACTTATTGTCTTGCGGCCGCCACTTAGTATCTCGCGGCCGCCACTTATTATCTTGCGGCCGCCACTTATATCTTGCGGCCGCCACTTATTGTCTTGCGGCCGCCACTAAGTATCTCGCGGCCGCCACTTATTATCTTGCGGCCGCCACTTAGTATCTTGCAGCCGCCACTTATTATCTTGCGGCCGCAACTTCAAGTTGTGTAATTGAAAACAGACATTGGGACAGGTTGTCATTCATAAGGACGTAAAGTCATGCAATTGTTGTCGGTATTTTGCAATGTTGGACAACATGGAACGAGATTTATTGATACAAGTTTATTTCCAGCTTGGATTAAACTACAGGGAAATACTGTGCTCTTTAGCAGCCAATCATGGAATCATAATCAGTATGCGGACCCTAAAGCGTGAATTGAGAAAGCTTGGACTTTTCAGAAGAAAACACATATCTGACTTGTTAGATGTTGCCATGTTTATTGTTAAAACTCAACCTGTCCCAATGTCTGTTTTCAATTACACAACTTGAAGTTGCGGCCGCAAGATAATAAGTGGCGGCCGCAAGATAATAAGTGGCGGCCGCAAGATAATAAGTGGCGGCCGCGAGATACTAAGTGGCGGCCGCAAGACAATAAGTGGCGGCCGCAAGATATAAGTTGCGGTGCTGTGAAATACATCTCATTCAGTGAAACATATATGTACTTGTCAAGTGGCACCAACGGGGCTTCATAGTTTTCCCAGTTGTGTTTTATTACTTGATTTTTGAAGTAAAAAGTCGCATCCCCTTACGGTGATCCCTCTGCTGTCGCTTCTCAGGCTGTGTCGTAAACTTGGGCTTGATCTCTGGCTACATGGCAGTCAATAGTTGTATTGCACTAGGGGTTGGAAACAACCACGGGGGGACCGGTCAAGGTTATGTACCCCGTTGGATACATCACTCATGTTCCTCGTAGCCACGTACGTGTGTCTTTGTAGCACATCACATGACTGGTTCTCGACCAATCAAAATTCATAATCTTAATTACCATGGTATACAATATTGTGTGACAACTGCTGTGTGTGGAATTGTTCTTTTGCCAAAGTTTTCCCCCAAAATGATGGTCTTGAGCTGCAGCAGGCCTCGAAAAAAACCTCAGTTGACCAATCGGGCAAGCTTTGGTCGCCCAGACCGCTTGCCCGAACTTGCCTAGCAAAAAGAGGCACACTTGAGAAATGCACTTTGAGGAATTTATATCAGAAATTGTATTGCCACATCTTGACTCATGTATTATTCGTTAGTTGACAACATGGCTTACTGTCGTAGAATAGATTTGGCAAACTTGTACATTCGTTTTTTTGGTACAATGTAAACACCGTCACACAGTCATGCACGCCTTTACACGGAACCAGCGCACTAATGACATTGACACATAAAACTGACTGCCTGGTGTAGTGTACACCAGTGATGTATTAATCATTGGCTTTGTAAACAGCGGAGCGACTGGAACGGGAAGCCACAAGGGCCTTTTCCAGCTTGTTTCCAAGTTGGAAAAGGCCCTCGTGGCTTCGCCACTCGCGTGCGTGATCTCCCCTTCCAGTCACTTGGGATTGCGGCTCTATGAAGCTGTCCAAGCCATGAAGGCCTTGACATAAGGCTAGCGATGAACTGAAAATCTGTACAAACCTGCAGCGCACTTTTACAAGGAATAGTTCACTAAATTTTGAAAAACGGAAAGCATGTGGGTAAAAATTTTTTTGGTGACAGAACTACTTTGCTGAGTAACAGTGCATCAAGGGATGGCCAGTACTTCACTCAGTCCACCGATTTTACAATAATGTGGGGATCGAGGAAACCAGGAGTTATACAAGATTGTTTCCCATGGCTCCCTTTACAAGTCACCAAATTTCTTACAACAAGCCCAGACCCCTCCCCCGAAAAATAAAATAAATAAATAAATGAATAAATACAATACACACAACAACAAATTTTAATTTGCTATTACCCACACAATGCATAGGGGCCTACCCAGTTTCTCAACTCAAGCTAGTCTTTATATCACATATTAATGCAACCCCACCTGACTGGGTTTTGACCAGTAAGAATGCCTAAATTCTCTGCATTATTCATTGATTTTTTATCATGTGCTTTATATTTTGTGACAGATAATGAATCTCCCAATATAACATGCCCATGCAACTTGACAGCTACAACGGATCTTGGTCAGAATTATGCAACTGTGAGTTTACCTGTGGAGGAGTATTCTAGTGACAACTCTGGGCATGTTCCCGATATTACCATCGAAGTGAATGGGGTAACCTACAGCGTTGGAAACGATGTCGTGTTTAATCTTTCAAGCATGCCGTATTTAGTGCAGTACACCGCAACAGACAACTCAACCAACAATGCCTCTTGTGATTTCTACATCACAGTGATAGGTAATTGCAATAATTATTCTTTGCGTAGACTGTGCAAGTTTAATACATATTTTTGAACATAGGGCCGTGTGCATGATCATGTTTCCTTCACTTATAAATTCAGTGTGTGAAAAACAAAGTATCAAAAGCTTTGAATAGTTGCAAAACTTGGATGGTTTAATAAGCCTGGAAACCACGTGTCCATCTGCGTTGTTTCTGAACCACCAATCGTATTGATTACTTTAAAAGTATTGTCTGTTTTAATTGATCATAATACAGACACATTGTATTATGCAAATGACCTAACATACGTTTTAATTTTTACATTTAAATTATGATAAATGACACCTTGATTTTTACTGATACCTTTGAAAATAGATTGCTCCGGGGATCACCTCAAAATAAAGTTTTACCACGTCACTCATTGTAGTTAATGTTCGCTTCTGTGTATTAATGATTCCCAAGAAAACATTGAACCTATGATTTTAATTATTTATGTTCAGCAAGAATTTGTTTTGCAGAATTATTGCCAAATAATGTTTGTCTGTTTCCCATTTTTTAGATGAAGAGGCTCCAAACATAACGTGCCCTGAAAATATCGTCAATAATACTGAACCCGGTTTACCAAATGCCACAGTTTTCTGGTCTGAACCTATTGTCACAGACAACTCTGGAAATTTCATATTGAATGGAGATACACCATCAAACTCTACCTTTGGAATTGGTTCCCATGTTGTGTCGTATAATGCTACAGATAGCAGTGGCAACACTATGAGTTGCAACTTCACCATCGAAATAATAGGTAAATAGTTTTTATCAAATCTTTGTCAACCCAAACATGATGATGCATTATATTTGGATATGGTAGGCTTCAATTTTACACTCCAATTACACTAATTACTGCACTTTCAAAGCCAAATTTCTGAAGTGTCGGTGTCGGTGTTTGTCTGAAAAGCTTGTCACCCAAGAAGCCTTGGAGATTATTTTGTTGTTAACAAATCTTCAATTATTTAAAACAAAGTTAAGGTACAAATTTCCCTCTAAAAGCTCACTGATTCTAATGATGCATTAGTATGAAGGCTAGAGGAAGCTGGTGCTCAAATAGCTCTTCGCAGAGGCTCACCCAGATGAGCACATGCGTGTTAACCCGGACCAACTAATCAAATGCACCCAATAGACAAAAAACAATAGTCCATGTATACCCTGTTTACATATTTATCAAGTGGCCCCTGTAAAACAAGTTTGTTGAAAATATTAGGAAAATAGTTTCATGATGTTCTTCAGTTTTTTGAATGGATTTGGGCCGTTAGATTGATTTAAATAACCACTTCATATCCAATGATGTGTTCATCTGCCAAAAAATTCTGGACGAGGCCTACGGACGGTATATTGAACGGTATACAATTTCAGAGGCCCTGATTTGTTTTGCTGACAGCCAGACGGCTGATTGAAATATCCACCCTGACATTTCATTGTGTAGCATACACAGGTATGCGCGTAGCATGCTGCGCTTCGTTTCACCCTTACAAAGAGGTACACTGGGTATTGGAAACCATGCCTCCTAATATCCCTCTCGCTCTCCGAGACTCCAGCATACTATTGCAGAGTCCAAGGCTCACAGCCGAGGTTCTGCAAACCACGGTGAGTACTTACTCATATCTTCTCACACGACAACATCAAATCCCGATGATTATTATCAGAACCTTTGTTGTCTTTCCTTTATCAAGAAAGGGTTTCATCGTTGCAACAACTTTGTCAAAAGGAAAACGAATACTCGCTGCTCCAAAAAGTTTGTGAAAAATTAAACTGCATTCGGATTTTTTTCTTCAGAATACCGACGAGAAGTTGTTAATTCAAACCATAAGTTTATGTATAAATGCTGCTCTGCATGGTCATATTTTAAAGATTTGGGGCCTTTGGAGGTTACAACGCTGTATTTGAAGGATACACCGCTGTATTTGAAGGATACAACGATGTATTTGAAGGATACAGCGATGTATTTGAAGGATACAACGGCGTATTCTTTTCTACCCCCTTTGAGAGTTGTTCTTCAAATGCTGCATGTAGTGTCACTGCAAATGATACAGTGCGTACAAGCACAGCGCATAAAAACAACGCAGTTAACTGATCGATTACTTACAAAGTGCAAGCTGCGCTGACGTCCATCACCTTGGAAAAATTAGCCGCAACAGAAAACTTACGCTCGGGAAGCAGTTCATAGCAGGGCAATGAAAAAAGAACACCTCAGGATTGCGAAAAAGGAAGACACAGCAGTCTTAGGTAATATGAACTGCTTCATATGTTTTACTAACACCTAACAAATTATAACTAGTCGGTTACTCTAGCCTTGTTCATTTCCCCCTACATTTCGGGGGAATCTATTGGTAGGCCTAGATTTTTCGCAGAACCTAAAGAGAATAGTTCTACATTATAGATCTTGTCTTGCATTTACATGGGAGTGGACTAATAGCATGGACTTAACATGTTTGTGCTGGAATTAAAGTCTGTGTAAGTTGCTTGTCTCCATAAATTTAATTTATTAAGTAACACCAAGTTTGAAAAAATAGTAAGATAATATATAAAAATCTCTACATTTTTTACTTCCTGGAAAAATTACATTCCCTGTTAACCCATCTCTGCCTAACTACAATATTTTTCAGTAGAACTCGCTGTATAGCCCTTGTCTATGAGAAACATACACACATAATAACAAATTATAAAAATATTCATTAAAGTGCCAGTATACTTTGGTTTCAGAGCGCTGTACAAGATGACTTAATTGAATTTTACAAAAGATATGAACAATAAGGTAGTCTTTCTTTATACTTTCATAACTAGTGATATGAGAAGGTAAAAAAAAACCTGCAAAATATAAATAGAGAAATATTTTCCAACAAAATACAGTTTGGGGAGACGTAATGTTTTACAGGGAAGTAAATAATTGAATGTTAAAAATTTCCTGGAAATAAGTGCGACATGATTAGACTTAGACAGGATTTTTTTAAATTATTGTTATTACTCTGGGTTATTAACCTTGTTTACAATTGTTTTTATTTTATTATGTGCTGTGACCAGTCAGGCAGAGAAGGGTTAACTTGGGTATAAGCTTTTAAAATGTTTAATTTGATACATACGTTTTTTATAATTTGGGTTTTGATCACGAATCATAGCAACTGCTCCTTTCCTTGCTTTTATTCTTAAAGGGGTCAGGTGTTGGGAGCTATGGGAGCACAGTATTGCACCAGGGCTGCGGAGCTTGGTATGCGGCTACTGCCTTTAACCATGTTGGTTTTTGTGTCTTTATTGTTTTGTCATTCTCACCTGGGCCTGATTTCGGAAGCTGGAGTAAATGTGCTCAGCTAAGAAAATCATGCTAAGCCGAACGGATTACCAGCCAAAATGCCATTCTCTTACATTGGCCTATACCCTGCTTTACATTATTTATTTTTGTTTTGCAATATTTTCTTCTGTGCAGCTTTATTTAAATGGGTTCCTGTTTTTAGGACAATGAACAGAGTGATAATTAGAAATCGAAACAATGATTTGTCTTAATGTGAAACCTTACTGATAAGTTCATACCTGTATAAATCCTTCCCGGAAATATAACATCTGAAATACTGTCAAAGTCAAGAAAGTAGCATTTGAGGACCTCCCAGGTCACCATTGCTTATTACGATTGCAGCAATTGAAATAAGTGTCATATGATTATGTATAAAATCCCTGACAAAGTATAAACTGTTATTGTTTCCACTGGAATGTGACAGCCGAATTGGACGAAACTTGGGCTTTCACAAGCTACGGTTGATGCTCTGGCTTTGATCAATAAGCATATAAATGGGCTCTTTGACAGCCGTGGTGAAGCTAGAATTGTGGCTCTTGACAACTTTAAGGCTTTCAATAAAGTTTGGCACAGGGGACTCCTCCACAAACTAGACTCTATCTCTGGTAAAGTACTTGGCACCATCAAAGACTTTCTCGTTGATCGCCGTATTACCGTGATCCACGAGAGTCAGTCCTCTCGGTCTTACAGCATATGGCTTGTACATAAGTGACCTACCGATTACGTTCTTTCTGAGCTTGCCATCTATGCTAATGACACAACACTGTCTACTGCCTATATGAAGGTCTTTCATCAACTCCTGGTTCTCAAGTTTGTAATTACTAATACTCTCAATCAGGACCTTACAAATATTGTTGCCTGTCTCCTTTAATAAAAACAAATCGCATATTTTGTCCTGATCTAGCTCTAGAGCTCCAGCTCTCCCAGACATTTGCATGAACTAGAACTTCCTAGTATCTGCCTTCTTAGATTGGATACTACTTCCAACCTCAGCTGGGACGAATACATCTCCGATTAAGCTTAAAAAGCACCATCGCGTCTTGGCTGTTTGTAAGTGTCATGCTCCGTCTAAAGCCATATGTCCTGTTATTGAATACTGCTGTCACATCTGGGCCGGCGCTCCAGTGTGTCACTTACCCTTTGGCAGGAGTCAGCAGCAAACCATTAATATGGAGGACAAGATCGGACATCATCTCTTGAACTTATTCTGTGAGACACGCTGTCTCCTCATTAAGCCCTTCTAGGAGTACTTGCAGTGTATGTGCTCCGACCTTCTCTTACTCGTTGTCCCTTTTGTACGCACTTTTTTCACTCATAGCACCAGCTTTGCTCACATCCCTCGTCAACTTGAGAAACTTGAGGAAATTAAAGATAAGACACAACCTTAATTTCAGTTGGATAGAACTAGGTCAAATTTTGTGGCTGCTATGGTCATTTCAGTACAAGCCACCTGTGGCTGCTGTGGTCTCAAATTTGTTTGTAGAGTGTAACTAATTTGGGTGTTTGGTTGTTGTCCCAACCAATTGCTGCTTTAAACAAATATCATGTTTTGGGTTTGTTTTAATATTGTGCATATTTTTTCATAGTCTGCATTTTAATCCGAAATGTTTTTCTGTTTTTGTGTTAAGATTGTTGTGGTCACATGGTATAGTTGCATTGTTTATATGGAAATCATAATCACTCGGGTTGAAATGGTCACATGATTGGTCGATTCTAATTGGTTCGTGCTTTTAGGTTTGGACAATTGAAATGCGGGAAACTATATAAAGTGTATCAGTGATAAATGACAAATTCTGATCCCAAAGCGGCTTCAAGCGGGCACAAGACTTGACCTACTTCCACTTAACCAAAAAGTTAAAAGGAAATAATATATATATACATAATATATGTTTTTAAAACAAAACATAGTTTTGGTTTGTGTAATTTTAGGGTCATGTCACACAAGGAAATTCACAGGTAGCTAATTAGGTCTAGACAACTTTCAAGAAAAACAACTATTTCAATAACTTTTCTTTGGGGTAGTAATACAATGCCTCTTGTGTTACTGAAGTGTTCCTTTTGCATGCAGTGTAGTTGGTGACCTCTAAACTGCTTCATGTGACAAAAGCGCTCGGGCAGTTTGGTCTGTGTAGGGTAAAACAAACGTTCTACAAATCATTGAAAAGTTAACGAAAATTATTTGAGCGGGTATTTATATAATTTATTTGTTAAATTACCTATTAGTAGGAATTACGTGGTATTTTTTATGTTAATTTTATTGTTGTGTTTGAGGGAGTTAGTGGTAATAAACCTTTACATTACAAATGTTACAAAACTTGTATGTAAAATGTTTTCGTTATTTTTTGAGGATCGAGTAAATTTTAAAAGCCAGATACTGTTTATTTCTGGGAAAAAATGTACTAGGAAAATCAGTTCGCACAGATGACAGAATAGTACCAAACTTGTTTGATGACTTGTGTTTTCACAGATAGAGAGGCTCCTGTATTTACCTCTTGTGTCGATCACACCTTTCCCACATCACTGGGTCTACCCACGGCATACGTCATCTTTGAGCGACCAGCTGCCACAGACAACGCTGGTGGCCTGGTGACTGTAAATTGCGTAAACTTAGACGTTAATGGAGTAACGCTTCAGTTGGGAGTACACAGTTTTGTATGTATTGCCATTGATCAAAATAGTCCAGCAAGATTGTCTACTGCTTGTGATTTCAACATCACTATCGAAGGTTAGTGTACAAGTCTTGTTTTGTAAGGACTCAGACTCAGACAACCGTGGACTCCACCACAGTACTGATAACCACTGCCGGAAAAGGGCCTTACTGTTCTCATGGTTCGCTGTGGAGACTGGTAATAAAATGTTGATGGTACTTGTATACTTTCAGATGTGGAACCACCTAATATCACCTGCCCCGGTAATCTGACCGCGTACACGGATGCTGACAAGAGTTATGCAACGATTGTGTTACCAAGAGAAGAGTCATCTGTGGATAACTCTGGGTTCATTCCCACTATTGATGTCATTGTTGAGGATATGATGTATGGGGTTGGAGATAATGTTTTGTTCAACCTTTCGATGTCTCCATATGTAGTGCAGTACTTGGCTACAGACAACTCCACCAACAATGTTACATGTGATTTCAATGTTACAGTAATAGGTAGGTTACTTACAAAGAATTCCATTCCACCAATCAACCGTGACAGAGAAATCAACAAATGTGTAGGATCCCTTGTTATTTTGAACTAAATATGTTGAAGTTGGGAAAGTACATTATTATTTTTTGGGTGAGACAAACTATTTTCCATTCCAAGTTTTCAAAAACACTCTATTCATCAAATTATTAAATCCATACCAATTCTTCTGAGAGCTATTTCTGTCTGAAATACTGTCCAATTCCAAGACATAGTACTTGAAAACCGCCATATCACCATCACTTACTTTGATTGCCCCATTTGAAACAAGCATGTGGATGAGTGTGCGCATGATCCCTTGCCAACATTAGTTTTTTCACAAATAAGATGTGTTAGGTAAAAACTAGAAGGTTTAAATAAATTCACTTTTTCAAAAACCAATCATACGACGCCCCTTTTAATTGGATGTATCTAATGTTCCTTTGCCAGACAACCAAGATCCCATTCTAACGTGCCCAGAAAACGTTGAAACGCTTGTAACACATGGACTACTAATCGGCACACCAACATGGCCGCCACCAGAAATAACTGACAACTCTGGGATAATTACAAATGTAACTGTATCCCATATGAACGGGACAAGCATATTCCACATCGACACGGAAGAAACTGTGGAATACTGCGCTATGGACCCTTCTGGCAACGCTGGTTGCTGTAACTTCACTGTTCTTGTAATAGGTTGGTCAATATGTATCTTTGAACGAAAGGGTAATAGACTAATTACTAATTGAAATAGTTGCAGGGATGAAAACAACAATTACAGTTCTGTATGAATAAAGTATTTAGCTTTATTTTTGTCTTAACACCGTAAAATAAAAATAGTAAGCATACTCCGAAACAGCAGTTTGAAAAATAATGGAACTTCAATCGTGATTTTCTCCTAATCGCTTTGTTTTTTTTTTACTGTGGACGAGATCACATCGTGGTACGAGCGACGAAATGTGGGTAAAGTCACTTACAAAGCGTAAATCAATCGACGTTGTTTTCCACTGAAACGTGCCCATTCAATCTATAGACACTTTCTCAGATTGATTGTGTTTATGGACATATCTAGTTGACTGGAATGATTGTCACTCTTTCATAGACTAAAGATTTTCGATGAGAAAGTTGAGTATGCGAGTATAGATAGTTCCCATTAGACGCCATCTTTACGGGCAAATTGCATTTTGGCTTGCGGGGGCGTCAAGCGCTTAGATTATTAACGCAGCCGCGCTGTTCACTAACCAATCGTGCAATGAGTTTTGTGAAATGTGCGCGTGCTACACGCGGGTCTCACGCGAAACGCATGACTGTGTGTTCCAAATTGCCCTTAAAGATGGCCGATTTACGTAATATTGCAACCTATCTATACTCAAAAGGAGGTTTCTTCACAGTACAGGAAGATGATGATGATAGAAGTTATTATTACTTTTTTTATTTGTTTTAATTTTATTTTTAGACGATGAACCACCTGTACTGGTCTGTCCAGACAATCGAACAGAACCAGCAGAGTTCAACAGTTCCTTTGCCCTTGTCACCTGGGGCATGCCAACAGTGATGGAGAACACCCCAACTATGGTGAATTTGACATCAGACATGGTAAATGGGACTTCTGTGAACATCGGCGACACAATTATAGTGACCTTCACTGGCACTGACGCCTCAGGAAACAATGGCAGTTGTTCTTTCGAAGTCACTGTCATTGGTATGTAATGCTACTAGTAGGTAGTCCGTTAAACAAGGGTTTGAAATGAGTGGGTGGCAGGGAAGAGAGACGGGAGGGAGATGTACTTTTACAGACTGGGAAATAGTTGTTAAAACAACAGTCAAGAATATTGTTTTGTAAACAGTTATCCTACACTCGAAGAGAATTCTTATATTCTGAAAATTTGTATAAATTTTGTCTTCATCATTACATGTAGATAAGAACATGAACAAATTACATTTTGCACCTGGTCTTGAACAGGTTGAGGTATAACAAACGAGCCTTAGCTATTTACCCCCCCCCCCCAATTCAAGTCACTAATAGCCAAAATAGGGCTTGGAGGGCTAGATATTTTCTCTTTCCTAATGATAAACAAATAGTATTGATTGTTAGAATATACTTTGTTTTATAATTTTATTTATTTAATGATTTATTTCATAAACATCCACAACGCAAGCGCCAAAAAAAAAATGCATGGATAAAGATTATTTAATAAACCATTTATTCAATATTTCTTGGTATTGAAACCAAGAAACCTTATCAAATGCCTGAAGAAAACTGTGAAAACAACATGATAAAGAAATTTGACTTAGTTTTACATGTGGGAGGAAAACCCCAAGTGGGGAAACCCATGAAAAGCAAATACACATGCTCTGGCACGTGGTGGGATTTGAACCAGGCTAAAAGGCAGGGAATGAATTGTAGTTCAACCTTATTCCATACTGTGGAAATTCAGAAAGTTTGAAAAATTTCTGCATACAAACTATCTTGCTGAGTTTTTCTATACTGTGTTAATTTTTTTTTTTTATACAAGTAGACCTAAATCGGTCTGTCAAACATTTTTTTCCAGATACGGAGTCTCCGAAAATTGATTGCCCGGCCAATCAAACGATAACCACAGATTTTCGTCAGAACTTTTCTACATTTGCCCTGCCTTCTGAAGCATCTTCCTATGATAACTCTGGAGATCCACCTACCATCACAATACAATTTGACGATTCTATCTTTCTCATCGGTGAGGAAGCTATGTTCAGTTTTCAAATGTCTCCACACCAAGTGTGGTACATTGCTACAGATGCTGCCATGAACAATGCTACCTGTGGGACCAACATCACTGTAATAGGTATACTGAATTTTGTTCTGAATGGTTATTTTCCTTCTGAGCCCTAACTTTCTAAAGCTGGTGAGCTGATCCTAATTAACTCATCACACTTACCAGTCATACCAATAGTTCCCATTGATGCATCTGAAGTCTAAAGTTCACACCAGTACCAATCCTCCAGAGAAATATTTCCAGCTGAAAGCTCACTGTTTCTAAAGTTCATACCAGTACCAATCCTCCAGAGAAATATTTCCAGCTGAAAGCTCACTGATTCTAAAGGTCGATACAAGTGCCAATCCTCATGAGAATTATTTCCAGCTGAAAGCTCACTGTTTCTAAAGTTCATACCAGTACCAATCCTCCAGATAAATATTTCCATCTGAAAGCTCACTGATTCTAAAGTTCATATCAGTACCCATCCTCCAGAGAAACATTTCCAACTAAAGGCTTACTGATTCTAAAGTTCATACCAGTACCAATCCTCCATAGAAATATTTCTAATCCAAATACTGTCAAATATTGTCAAACAGCATGTGAGAATGCCACAAATTACGAATGTTGCCTGTTTCCTTTTCCACAATGACATGAAGTTGCATGAATTCTTTTACAAAATATACAATTGTCCCCACTTTTTCTCTAAAAATGGATTTGACGCAATTTCCTTGCAAATTTCACAAGTTGTTTGTCTATTCGCTTTAAGAACTAAGGTGCAGGAAATAAAATTCTTGTTAATTAATATTTGTTTTTTCATTTTTAGATAAAGAGGCTCCAAACATAACGTGCCCTGAAAATATCGTCAATAATACTGAACCAGGTTTACCAAATGCCACAGTTGTCTGGTCTGAACCTATTGTCACAGACAACTCTGGAGATTTCACTTTGAATGGAGATACACCATCAAACTCTACCTTTGGAATTGGTTCCCATGTTGTGTCTTATAATGCTACAGATAGCAGTGGCAACACTATGAGTTGCAACTTCACCATCGAAGTAATAGGTAAATAGTTTTTAATCAAATCTTTGACAACCCAAACATGATGATGCATTATATTTGGATATGGTAGTCTTCCATTTTACACTCCAATTACACTAGTTACTGCACTTTCAAGGCCAAATTGTCGGTGTGTCTAACTCAAAACAGTTCTGCTGGCTTTTCTATTCATGCATTCTTGTGAAAATGGTCACTCCATATCAAGCTCTTGGTGGTGCACTGTTTGTTGTTTTCTCAATAGTGTGGAACTGTATAACCATTTTGTCACTGTGTTCATGAAGAGGCAATTCTTAAAAAAATCACATTTTGGGGGGCAAATCTATGTTTTTACACATTTTGGATGATATTAGTGATATCAAAATTTTCCCCAATTTTCAAATGCTACTTCGTTTTTTTTAAAATTACGCTAATAAGCACAAGGACCATTTTACCAAACTCCTGCTTATGCGATTTTGCGAACAGCCACGTTTCGAAAGCTCACTGATTCTAAAGTTCATACCAGTACCAATCCTCCAGAGAAATATTTCCATCTGAAAGCTCGCTGATTCTAAAGTTCATACCAGTACCAATCCTCCAGAGAAATATTTCCATCTGAAAGCTCACTGATTCTAAAGTTCATACCAGTACCAATCCTCCAGAGAAATATTTCCATCTGAAAGCTCACTGATTCTAAAGTTCATATCAGTACCAATCCTCCAGAGAAATATTTCCATCTGAAAGCTCACTGATTCTAAAGTTCATACCAGTACCAATCCTCCAGAGAAATACTTCCATCTGAAAGCTCACTGATTCTAAAGTTCATATCAGTACCAATCCTTCAGAGAAACTTTTCCATCTGAAAGCTCACTGATTCTAAAGTTCATACCAGTACCAATCCTCCAGAGAAACATTCCCATCTAAGGCTCCCTGATTCTTAAGTTCATGCCTTGACCAAATTTCTTGAAAAAGTGTTTTGGTTGGTTGTATGGTGCATTTATTGGAAACTGTAGGATGAAAATTAATTTGTTCTAGGATAGCAGAAGTGACAGTTAAATGAAAAAATATCATTCACATACTTTCATACTTATTAATTGTTAAAATTGTATAATTGTATCCACTAAATGTGTGTTTGAAATAAAACAGTGTAAAAAACAATGTACAGAAAATTGGTTATGTGTTTGAGTTGTGTCACAATGATCTTTCCTTATTTCTGGTACAGCCATCTCACCTGATAATATTGAATCTTCCTCAGTCAGGTGATCATGCCGGTGCATCTGACTTTATGACACAATGGTCACATGAGTCTGACTTTTTATGGTCCTACCATCTTAACATTTTCACACGATTGATTTGACTTGTGTGAAAAAATTTGATAGTTTCACCGTCTGATTGATAATATAAAAACTGATTTAAAAGTTCCAATTATGAGCCACCTGTAATTGAGTACAACTTTGTTTGCAATATTCTGCCATGCAATCAAGTTGTAATCAATTCATGATATTATGTTTCCACTTCAGATAATGAGGCGCCTGTATTTGAAAGTTGTCCGAACCTCCACTTTTTCACATCTCCCGGTAAACCCACGGCGTATGTTACCTACTTCACCCCTAATGCCACAGACAACTCCGGTGGCTTGGTGACTGTTAATTGTGTCATGGTAAAACACGATGGAGAGTATCTTCCAATTGGTCTTCATGAGGATGTAGCTTGCGTTGCTATACATCAAAATAATCTAGCAAGACTGAGTACGACATGCTTGTTCAACATTACTGTAGAAGGTAAGATATTCTGTATGAATAGTTTTGTAAAGGAACGGTTATTTAAGTTTCCTAGTCACATCAAATTTTAAAATCTTGCATTTTATTATTATATATTTTTCGTGGAATAACATTAGAATTCAGAGGTTCATTTCTTCCTTCTCTCGTTCATACATTTCCATATTTTTATTAATGAATGCCTTTCATTTTACTCTGGGTTTTATTTTCAGTGTTTCCTAGGAACAAGTTATTAAAGTTACGCCCATTAAACAACAAAATGGTTGGTGCTTCCAAAACAGCAAAACTTGCTTTTAATTAAAACAAATTGAAAAAAATGGTTATAATTAAGCACCGTTTTTATCGAAAGAAGAGGTAAAAATGCTGAAAATTTGTGAATTTTCCTGTGAATCTTCACTTCTGAATATTTGTGTTCATTTTTAAGGGTTGTATATTCAGGCCTTCCATGTTGTTTTACTTTCTGTATTCTTGTTCAAGGGCCATGTTTGATGTTGTTCGTTTTATATATATTTGACTTCTTGTAATCATGTTCGAGGGCCATATTTTCAGGCTGTTCATTCTTCACATGTCACCTAACTTCTTAAATTTTAATATGCTATTACCCACACAATGGATACACAACCTCCCAAAGCTAGTCTTTATATCACATGTTAATGCAACCCCACCTGACTGAGTTTTGAACAATAAGAATGCATAAGTTATCTGCATTATTCATTGACTTTTCATCATGTACTTTATATTTTGTGACAGATAATGAACCTCCCAATATAACATGCCCCAGCAATTTGACAGTAACGACGGATCTTGGTCAGAATTATGCAACAGTGAGTTTACCTGCGGAAGAGTCTTCCATTGACAACTCTGGGCATGTTCCCGATATTACCATCGAAGTGAATGCGGCAACCTACAGCATTGGAAGTGATGTCATGTTTAATCTTACAAGCATGCCGTATTTAGTGCAGTACACCGCAACAGACAACTCAACCAACAATGTTTCTTGTGATTTCTACATCACAGTGATAGGTAATTGCAATAATCATTCTTTATATAGACTGTGCAAGTTTAATGCATATTTTTGAACATAGGGCCGTGTGCAGATCATGTTTCCTTCACTTTTAAATGCAGTGTGTGGAAAAGAAAGTAACAAAAGCTTTGAATAGTTGCAAAACTTGGATGGTTTAATAAGCCAGGAAACCACATGTCCATCAACATTGTTTCTGAACCACCAATCAGTTTGTTTACTTTAAGAGTATTGTCTGTTTTACTTGATCATTTAATACAGACACATTGTATTATGCAAATGACCTTGCCTACATATTATTTTTTACGCACAAGGCGCTTTACTTAAATTATGATAAATGACACCTTGATTTTGACTGATGCCTTGGGAAATCGACTGCTCCGGGGATCTCCTCAAATAATAGTTTTACCATGTCACTCATTGAAGTTAATGTATGTTCTGTGTATTTATGATATCCCAGAAAAAATTGAACCTATGATGATATTTATTAATGTTAAGCATTAATTTGTTTTGCAGAATTATTGCCAAATAATGTTTGTCTGTTTCCCATTTTTTAGATAAAGAGGCTCCAAACATAACGTGCCCTGAAAATATCGTCAATAATACTGAACCCGGTTTACCAAATGCCACAGTTGTCTGGTCTGCACCTATTGTCACAGACAACTCTGGAGATTTCACATTGAATGGAGATACACCATCAAACTCTACCTTTGGAATTGGTTCCCATGTTGTGTCTTATAATGCTACAGATAGCAGTGACAACACTATGAGTTGTAACTTCACCATCGAAATAATAGGTAAATATTTTGAAATCAAATTTTTGACAACCCAAACATGATGATGCATAATATTTGGACATGGAATTTTCCATTTTACACTGCAATTACACTAATTACTGCACTTTCAAGGCCAAATGTCTAACTCAAAATATTCTGCTTGCTTTTCCATTCATGCCTTCCTGTGAAAATGGTCACTCCATATCAAGCTCTTGGTGTAATGAATTCTCAATAGTGTGGAACTGTTTGACTAAAAGCTTGTCACCCAAGAAGCCTTGAAGATTATTTTGTTTTTATCAGGTCTTTAACTTTTAATGACAAAGTTGAGGTACCAATTTCCCACCAAAAGCTCACTGATTCTAAAGTTCACACCAGTACCAATCCTCCAGAGAAATTTTTCCCTCTAAAAGCTCACTGATTCTGAAGTTCATACCAGTACCAATCCTGCAGAGAAATATTTCCATCTGAAAGTTCACTGATTCTAAAGTTCATACCAGTACCAATCCTGCAGAGAAATATTTCTTTCTGAAATCTCACTGATTCTAAAGTTCATTCCAGTACCAATCCTCCAGAGAAATATTTCCATCTGAAAGCTCACTGAGTCTTAAGTTCATTACAGTACCAATCCTGCAGAGAAATATTTCTTTCTGAAATCTCACTGATTCTAAAGTTCATTCCAGTACCAATCCTCCAGAGAAATATTTCTTTCTGAAATCTCACTGATTCTAAAGTTCATTCCAGTACCAATCCTCCAGAGAAATATTTCTTTCTGAAATCTCACTGATTCTAAAGTTCATTCCAGTACCAATCCTCAAGAGAAATATTTCTTTCTGAAATCTCACTGATTGTAAAGTTCATTCCAGTACCAATCCTCCAGAGAAATATTTCCATCTGAAAGCTCACTGATTCTTAAGTTCATAACAGTACCAATCCTGCAGAGAAATATTTCTTTCTGAAATCTCACTGATTCTAAAGTTCATTCCAGTACCAATCCTCCAGAGGAATATTTCTTTCTGAATTCTCACTGATTCTAAAGTTCATTCCAGTACCAATCCTCCAGAGTAATATTTCCATCTGAAAGCTCACTGAGTCTTAAGTTCATAACAGTACCAATCCTGCAGAGAAATATTTCTTTCTGAAATCTCAATGATTCTAAAGTTCATTCCAGTACCAATCCTCCAGAGAAATATTTCCATCTTAGCTCACTGATTCTAAAGTTTATATCAGTACCAATCCTTCAGATAAACATTCCCATCTAAGGCTTCCTGATGCTTAAGTTCACGCCTTGACCAAATTTCTTGAAAATTGATTTGGTTGGTTGTATGGTGCATTTATTGGAAACTATAGGATGAAAATTAATTTGTTCTAGGATAGCAGAATTGACAATTAAATGAAAAAATATCATTCACATACTTTCATATTTATTAATCTTTATATTGTATCATTTTTTCCACTAAATGTGTGTTTGATATATAACAGTGTAAAAAAACATTGTACAGAAAATTGGTTGTGTGTTTGAATTGTGTCGCAATGATCTTTCCTTATTTCTGGTACAGCCATCTCACCTGATAATAATGAATCTTCATCAATCAGGTGATCATGCCGGTGCATCTGACTTTATGACCAATGGTCAAATGAGTCTGACTTTTTATGGTCCTACCATCTTAACATTTTCACACGATTGATTTGACTTGTGTGAACAAATTTGATAGTTTCACCGCCTGATTGATAATATAAAAACTGATTTAAAAGTTCCAATTATGAGCCACCTGTAATAGAGTACAACTCTGTTTGCAATATTCTGCCATGCAATCAATTTGTAATCAATTCATGATATTATGTTTTCACTTCAGATAATGAGGCGCCTGTATTTGAAAGTTGTCCGAACCTCCACTTTTTCACATCTCCCGGTAAACCTACGGCGTATGTTACATACTTCACCCCTAATGCCACAGACAACTCCGGTGGCTTGGTGACTGTTAATTGCACCATGGTAAAACCTGATGGAGAGTATGTTCCAATTGGTCTTCATGAGGATGTAGCTTGCGTTGCTGTTGATCAAAATAATCCAGCAAAACTGAGTACGACATGCTTGTTCAACATTACTGTAGAAGGTAAGATATTCTGTATGCATAGTTTTGTAAAGGAACGGTTATTAAAGTTTCCTAGTCACATCAAAATTTTAAAATCTTGCATTTTATTACTATATATTTTTCGTGGAATAACATTAGAATTCAGAGGTTCATTTCTTCCTTTTCTCATTCATACATTTCCATATTGTTATTAATGAATGCCTTTCATTTTACTCTGGGTTTTATTTTCGGTGTATCCTAGGAACAAGTCATGAACATTACGCCCATTAAACAACAAAATGGTTGGTGCTTCCAAAAAACAGCAAAACTTGCTTTTAATTAAAACAAATTGAAAAGAATGGTTGTAATTAAGCACCGTTTTTATCGAAAGAAGAGGTAAAAATGCTGAAAAATTTTGAATTTTCCTGTGAATCTTCACTTCTGAATATTTGTGTTCACTTTTAAGGGTTGTATATCCAGGCCTTCCATGTTGTTTTACTTTCTGTATTCTAGTTCAAGGGCCATGTCTTGATGTAGTTCATTATATATATTTTTGACTTCTTGTAATCATGTTCGAGGGCCATATTTTCAGGCTGTTCATTCTTCACATGTCACCTAACTTCTTAGATTTTAATACGCTATTACCCACACAATGGATACGCAACCTCTCAGAGCTAGTCTTTATATCACATGTTAATGCAAATCCAACTGTCTGTGTTTTGACCAGTAAGAATGCATAAATTCTCTGCATTATTCATTGATTTTTATCATGTACTTTATATTTTGTGACAGATAATGAATCTCCCAATATAACATGCCCCAGCAATTTGACAGAAACGACAGATCCTGGTCAGAATTATGCAACTGTGAGTTTACCTGCGGAAGAGTCTTCCATTGACAACTCTGGGTATGTTCCCGATATTACCATCGAAGTGAATGCGGCAACCTACAGCGTTGGAAGTGATGTCATGTTTAATCTTACAAGCATGCCGTATTTAGTGCAGTACACCGCAACAGACAACTCAACCAACAATGTCTCTTGTGATTTCTACATCACAGTGATAGGTAATTGCAATAATCATTCTTTGTATAGACTGTGCAAGTTTAATGCATATTTTTGAACATAGGGCCGTGTGCAGATCATGTTTCCTTCACTTATAAATGCAGTGTGTGGAAAACATAGTATCAAAAGCTTTGAATAGTTGCAAACTTGGATGGTTTAATAAGCCTGGAAACCACATGTCCATTAGCATTGTTTCTGAACCACCAATCAGTTTGATAACTTTAAGAGTATTGTCTTTTTTAATTGATCATTTAATACAGACACATTGTATTATGCAAATGATCTTGTCTACATTTTCATTTTCACGCACAAATCGCTACACTTAAATTATGATAAATGACACCTTGATTTTGACTGATGCCTTGCGAAATCGACTGCTCCGGGGATCACCTCAAAACAATAGTTTTACCATGTCACTCACTGTAGTTAATGTTCGTTTCTGTGTATTTATGATTTCCCAGAAAAAATTGAGCCTATGATGAGATTTATTAATGTTTAGAATAAATTTGGTTTGTAGAGTTATTGCCAATTAATCTTTGTCTGTTTCCCATTTTTTAGATAAAGAGGCTCCAAACATAACGTGCCCTGAAAATATCGTCAATAATACTGAACCAGGTTTACCAAATGCCAGAGTTGTCTGGTCTGCACCTATTGTCACAGACAACTCTGGAAATTTCACATTGAATGGAGATACACCATCAAACTCCACCTTTGGAATTGGTTCCCATGTTGTGTCGTATAATGCTACAGATAGCAGTGGCAACACTATGAGTTGCAACTTCACCATCGAAATAATAGGTAAATGGTTTCTAATCAAATCTTTGACAACCCAAACATGATGATGCATAATATTTGGATAAGGTAGTCTTCCATTTTCACTCCAATTACACTTATTACTGCACTTTGAAAGCCAAATTTCTGAAGGGTCGGTGTGTCTAACTCAAAATAGTTCTGCTTGCTTTTCCATTCCTGCCTTCTTGTGAAAATGGTCACTCCATATCAAGCTCTTGGTGTAATGAATTCTCAATAGTGTGGAACTGTTTGTCTGAAAAGCTTGTCACCCAAGAAGCCTTAGAGATTGTTTTGGTTTCACCAGGTCTTTAACTTTTAATGACAAAGTTGAGGTACCAATTTCCCATCAAAAGCTCACTGATTCTAAAGTTCACACCAGTACCAATCCTCCAGAAAAACATATCCATCTAAAAGCTCACTGATTCTAAAGTTTATATCAGTACCAATCCTCCAGAGAAATATTTCCATCTGCAAGCTCATTGATTCTAAAGTTTATAAGCCTACAAGTACCAATCCTCCAGAGAAATATTTCCATTTGAAAGGTCACTGATTCTAAAGTTCATACCAGTACCAATCCTCTAGAGGAATATTTCCATCTGCAAGCTCACTGATTCTAAAGTTTTCACCAGCACCAATCATCCAGAAATATATTTCCATCTGAAAGCTCGCTGATTCTAAAATTTATACCAGTACTAATCCTCCAGAGAAATATTTCCATTTGAAAGCTCACTGATTCTAAAGTTCATACCAGTACCAATCCTCCAGAGAAATATTTCTATCTAAGCTCACTGATTCTAAAGTTCATACCAGTACCAATCCTCCAAAGAAATATTTCCATCTGAAAGCTCACAGATTCTAAAGTTTAAATCGGTACCAATCCTCCAGAAGAATATTTCCATCTGAAAGCTCACTGATTCTCAAGTTCATACCAGTACCAATCCTCCAGAGAAATATTTCCATCTGAAAGCTCACTGATTCTAAAGTTTATACCAGTACCAATCCTTCAGAGAAACATTCCCATCTAAGGCTTTCTGAGTCTAAAGTTCATGCCATGACCAAATTTCTTGAAAAATGTTTTGGTTGGTTGTATGGTGCATTTATTGGAAACTAAAGGACGAAAATTAATTTGTTCTATGTTAGCGGAAGTGACAATTAGATGAATAAATATCATTCACATACTTTCATACTTATTAATTGTTAATAGTGTATAATTGTATCCACTAAATGTGTGTTTGAAATAAAACAGTGTAAAAAACATTGTACAGAAAATTGGTTGTGTGTTTGAATTGTGTCACAATGATCTTTCCTTATTTCTGGTACAGCCATCTCACCTGATATTATTGAATCTTTCTCAGTCAGGTGATCATGCCGGTGCATCTGACTTCATGACACAATGGTCACATGAATCTGACTTTTTATGGTCCTACCATCTTAACATTTTCACACGATTGATTTGACTTGTGTGAAAATATTTGATAGTTTCACCGCCTGGTTGATAATATAAAAACTGATTTAAAATTTACAATTTTCAGCCACCTGTAATTGAGTGCAACTCTGTTTGCAACATTCTGCCATGCAATCAATTTGTAATCAATTCATGACATTATGTTTCCACTTCAGATAATGAGGCGCCTGTATTTGAAAGTTGTCCGAACCTCCACTTTTTCACATCTCCCGGTAAACCTACGGCGTATGTTACCTACTTCACCCCTAATGTCACAGACAACTCCGGTGGCTTGGTGACTGTTAATTGTGTCATGGTAAAACCTGATGGAGAGTATCTTCCAATTGGTCTTCATGAGGATGTAGCTTGCGTTGCTATAGAACAAAATAATCCAGCAAGACTGAGTACAACATGCTTGTTCAACATTACTGTAGAAGGTAAGATATTCTGTATGAATAGTTTTGTAAAGGAACGGTTATTTAAGTTTCCTAGTCACATCAAATTTTAAAATCTTGCATTTTATTATTATATATTTTTCGTGGAATAACATTAGAATTCAGAGGTTCATATCTTCCTTCTCTCGCTCATACATTTCCATATTGTTAACGATGAATTCCTTTCATTTTACTCTGGGTTTTATTTTCAGTGTTTCCTAGGAACAAGTTATAAAAATTGCGTCCATTAAACAACAAAATGGTTGGTGCTTCCAACAAACAGCAAAACTTGCTTTTAATTAAAAAAAGTTGAAAAGAATGGTTGTAATTAAGCACCGTTTTTATCGAAAGAAGAGGTAAAAATGCTGAAAAATGTTGAATTTTCCTGTGAATCTTCACTTCTGTATATTTGTGTTCATTTTTAAGGGCTGTATATTTAGGCCTTCCATGTTGTTTTTTTACTTTCTGTATTCTTGTTCAAGAGCCATGTCTTGATGTAGTTCATTATATATATTTTTGACTTCTTGTAATTATGTTTGAAGGCCATATTTTCAGGCTGTTCATTCTTCACATGTCACCTAACTTCTTAGATTTTAATATGATATTACCCACACAATGGATACACAACCTCTCAGAGCTAGTCCTTATATCACATGTTAATGCAACCCAACCTGACTGTGTTTTGACCAATAAGAATGCATACATTATCTGCATTATTCATGAATTTTTTATCACGTACTTTATATTTTGTGACAGATAATGAACCTCCCAATATAACATGCCCCAGCAATTTGACAGCTACAACGGATCTTGGTCAGATTTATGCAACTGTGAGTTTACCTGCGGAAGAGTCTTCCATTGACAACTCTGGGCATGTTCCCGATATTACCATCGAAGTGAATGGGGCAACCCACAGCGTTGGAAACGATGTCGTGTTTAGTCTTTCAAGCATGCCGTATTTAGTGCAGTACACCGCAACAGACAACTCAACCAATAATGTCTCTTGTGACTTCTACATCACAGTGATAGGTAATTGCAATAATTATTCTTTGCATAGACTGTGCAAGTTTAATGTATATTTTTGAACATAGGGCCGTGTGCAGATCATGTTTTCTTCACTTTTAAATGCAGTGTGTGGAAAACAAAGAATCAAACGCCTTGAATAGTTGCAAAACTTGGATGGTTTAATAAGCCTGGAAACCACATGTTCATCAGCATTGTTTCTGAACCACCAATCAGATTGATTACTTTAAAAGTATTGTCTTTTTTAATTGATCATTTAATACAGACACATTGTATTATGCAAATAATCTTGCCTACATTTTCATTTTTACGCACAAATCGCTACACTTAAATTATGATAAATGACACCTTGATTTTGACTGATGCCTTGGGAAATCGACTGCTCCGGGGATCTCCTCAAAATAATAGTTTTACCATGTCACTCACTGTAGTTAATGTTCGTTTCTGTGTATTAATGATTCCCAAGAAAACATTGAACCTATGATGAGATTTATTAATGTTAAGAATAAATTTGGTTTGCAAAATGATTGCCAATTAATCTTTGTCTGTTTCCCATTTTTTAGATAAAGAGGCTCCAAACATAACGTGCCCTGAAAATATCGTCAATAATACTGAACCCGGTTTACCAAACGCCACAGTTGTCTGGTCTGAACCTATTGTCACAGACAACTCTGGAAATTTCACATTGATTGGAGATAAACCATCAAACTCTACCTTTGGAATTGGTTCCCATGTTGTGAAGTATAATGCTACAGATAGCAGTGGCAACACTATGAGTTGCAACTTCACCATCGAAATAATAGGTAAATAGTTTCTAATCAAATCTTTGACAACCCAAACATGATGATGCATAATAATTGGATATGGTAGTCTTCCATTTTACACTCCAATTCAATAATTAATGCACTTTCAAGGCCAAATTTCTGAAGTGTGGGTGTGTCTAACTCAAAATAGTTCTACTTGCTTTTCCATTCATGCCTTCTTGTGAAAATGGTCACTCCATATCAAGCTCTTGGTGTATTAAAGTCTCAATAGTGTGGAACTGTTTGTCTGAAAAGCTTGTCACCCAAGAAGCCATGGAGATTGTTTTGTTTTTACCAGGTCTTTAACTTTTAATTACAAAGTTGAGGTACCAATTTCCCATCAAAAGCTCACTGATTCTAAAGTTCACACCAGTACCAATCATCCAGAGGAATATTTCCATCTGAAAGCTCACTGATTCTAAAGTTTATACCAGTACCAATCCTCCAGAGAAATATTTCCATGTGAAAGCTCACTGATTCTAAAGTTTATAAGCCTACAGGTACCAATCCTTCAGAGAAATATTTCCATCTGAAAGCTCGCTGATTCTAAATTTTATACCAGTACCAATCCTCCAGAGAAATATTTCCATCTGAAAGCTCTCTGATTCTAAAATTTATATCAGTACCAATCCTTCAGAGAAATATTTCCATCTGAAAGCTCACTAAAGTTTATAGGCCTACAAGTACCAATCCTTCAGAGAAATATTTCCATCTGAAAGCTCACTGATTCTAAAGTTTATACCTGTACCAATCCTCCAGAGGAATATTTCCATCTGAAAGCTCACTGATTCTAAAGTTTATATCAGTACCAATCTTCCAGAGAAATATTTCCATCTGAAAGCTCGCTGATTCTAAAGTTTATTCCAGTACCAATCCTTCAGAGAAAAATTTCCGTCTCAAAGCTCATTGATTCTAAAGTTCATACCAGTACTAATCCTCCAGAGAAATATTTCCATCTGAAAGCTCACTGATTCTAAAGTTCATACCAGGACCAATCCTCCAGAGAAATATTTCTATCTAAGCTCACTGATTCTAAAGTTCATACCAGTACCAATCCTCCAGAGAAATATTTCCATCTGAAAGCTCACTGATTCTAAAGTTCATACCAGTACCAATCCTCCAGAGAAATATTTCCATCTGAAAGCTCACTTATTCTAAAGTTCATACCAGTACCGATCCTCCAGAGAAACATTCCCATCGAATGCTCCCTGATTCTTAAGTTCATGCCATGACCAAAGTTCTTGAAAATTGTTTTGGTTGGTTGTATGGTGCATTTATTGGAAACTATAGGATGAAAATTAATTTGTTCTAGGATAGCAGAAGTGACAATTAAATGATAAAATATCATACACATACTTTCATATTTATTAATCTTTAATCTTGTATAACAGTGTAAAAAACATTGTACAGAAAATTGGTTGTGTGTTTGAGTTGTGTCACAATGATCTTTCCTTATTTCTGGTACAGCCATCTCACCTGATAATATTGAATCTTCATCAATCAGGTGATTATGCCGGTGCATCTGACTTTATGACACAATGGTCAAATGAGTCTGACTTTTTATGGTCCTACCATCTTAACATTTTCATACGATTGATTTGACTTGTGTGAAAATATTTGATAGTTTCACCGCCTGATTGATAATATAAAAACTGATTTAAAAGTTCCAATTATGAGCCACCTGTAATTGAGTACAACTCTGCTCGCAACATTCTGCCAGGCAATCAATTCATGATATTTTGTTTCCTCTTCAGATAATGAGGCGCCTGTATTTGAAAGTTGTCCGAACCTCCACTTTTTCACATCTCCCGGTAAACCCACGGCGTATGTTACCTACTTCACCCCTAATGCCACAGACAACTCCGGTGGCTTGGTGACTGTTAATTGTGTCATGGTAAAACCTGATGGAGAGTATCTTCCAATTGGTCTTCATGAGGATGTAGCTTGCGTTGCTATAGATCAAAATAATCCAGCAAGACTGAGTACGACATGCTTGTTCAACATTACTGTAGAAGGTAAGATATTCTGTATGAATAGTTTTGTAAAGGAACGGTTATTTAAGTTTCCTAGTCACATCAAATTTTAAAATCTTGCATTTTATTATTATATATTTTTCGTGGAATAACATTAGAATTCAGAGGTTCATTTCTTCCTTCTCTCGTTCATACATTTCCATATTGTTATTAATGAATGCCTTTCGTTTTACTCTGGGTTTTATTTTCAGTGTTTCCTAGGAACAAGTTATAAAAGTTACGCCCATTAAACAACAAAATGGTTGGTGCTTCCAACAATTAGCAAAACTTGCTTTTAATCAAATCAAATTGAAAAGAATGGTTGTAATTAAGCACCGTTTTTATCGAAAGAAGAGGTAAAAATGCTCAAATTTGTGAATTTTCCCGTGAATCTTAACTTCTGAATATTTGTGTTCATTTTTAAGGGTTGTATATTCAGGCCTTCCGTTATGTTTTTTTACTTTCTGTATTCTAGTTCAAGGGCCATGTCTTTATGTTGTTCATTATATATATTTTTGACTCCTTGTAATCATGTTCGAGGGCCACATTTTCAGGCTGTTCATTCTTCACATGTCACCTAAGTTCTTAAATTTTAATATGCTATTACCCACACAATGGATACACAACCTCTCGAAGCTGGTCTTTATATCACATGTTAATGCAACCCCACCTGACTGGGTTTTGACAAATAAGAATGCATAAATTATCTGCATTATTCATTGTTCTTTTATCATGTACTTTATACCACATGCCCCAGCAACTCCACCTGTCTGTGTTTTGACTAGTAAGAATGCATAAATTATCTGCATTATTTATTGATTTTTAATCATGTACTTTATATTTTGTGACAGATAATGAACCTCCCAATATAACATGCCCCAGCAATTTGACAGAAACGACAGATCTTGGTCAGAATTATGCAACAGTGAGTTTACCTGCGGAAGAGTCTTCCATTGACAACTCTGGGTATGTTCCCGATATTACCATCGAAGTGAATGCGGCAACCTACAGCGTTGGAAGTGATGTCATGTTTAATCTTACAGGCATGCTGTATTTAGTGCAGTACACCGCAACAGACAACTCAACCAATAATGTCTCTTGTGATTTCTACATCACAGTGATAGGTAGGTGATCTGTGTAATAAAAGTGTCCAATTTAGGCGTAGAACAATGAAAGAAACTGTAGGCGTTGCTTTTTGAAGTGATGATTTACTGTGCTGCCGACTCTCCCTGATGTTACTTAAATTTCCCTAAAAAGAAACCCCCTCTTTCCATCTTCATAAACAAAATTGAACCTCCCTCCCTATGGGAACTTGAATGTAATTTTAAATATCTCCCTGATTGTTGTGCAAAATCTCCGTATTTGCAAGATGCAAATATTTGTAGCTCTGGTTTACTTTATTAATGTTCAATTTCTAACGACGATAATTTACGATGACTCACTCTTAAAAGGTTTGCTCTTTTCATAGTTAGAAGAGTAAAGGTTATTGAAGCAGCATGATGTGACGCTCAATCTTGGCGGGGGTGGAGACATTTGGATTGCGAGTTATAGCCTTGGATCTTGGAACAGCCAGGATTTGAGGAATGCTATTAATATTATATAAAGCAAAATTAAATAAAGAATAATGTTATTAAGGCAAAAATCAGCTCATGTTTGCAAGTAGTTAATGTGAAACAAATGATAAATGTGTCTTTAAATGTGCTTTAAAAGTCATTTCAGGAAAAGAAGACCAAAAGGTGTTTAAAAGAAGTACCTGTGTGATTTGATGAGATTTGTTTACATGGTCACCTTAGTAATGTTTTATTCTTTTTATTTCCAGATATGGAGCCGCCAAACATAACTTGTCCTGGTGATGTTTACAACACAACAGGCGCGGGTTTAGCTACTGGTTCTGCCTTCTGGCCGGACGCCATTGTTGTAGAAAATTCTCCGCAAATCCCAACTGTTGAAACCAACATCATGTCTGGGTCTATGCTCGACGTTGGTGTCTACTATGTGCACTTCAATGCAACAGACAACAGTGGCAACACAAACAATTGTACATTTAGCGTTACAATAGAAGGTAAAGTGTTCCATAATGGGTTTGTTGTGTCAGTAGCTTCTATTGTTACTGTCTGGTTAGTACATGCAATTTTAAAAGTAT
Source organism: Pisaster brevispinus (assembly GCA_023634235.1). Lineage (NCBI taxonomy): Eukaryota > Metazoa > Echinodermata > Asteroidea > Forcipulatida > Asteriidae > Pisaster > Pisaster brevispinus. Next base: position 1,459,263 of record JAMKCF010000029.1, on the reverse strand, counting down.
ATGTAAAGTAGATGATCAAGTAGGTGCAAAGTATCATGGCGAAGCAATCTACTGCGGGTGCCATTGGTCATGTCAGGAAAAGGGAAGCCATGCCACTGAAAAACCCAAGTCTGGATTCTTCTTAACATGACAACCCAGCTGACTGCTCAAAGAACTTGCCCTGAAATAGAAAAACGATTATTAAAGAAACACACAAATACTTTTTATCATTCATTGTCATTACAATCATAATAATTGCAATTATTTTGTTACAGCAGAGTATTTTGTTATGTACAATTTTGTGAGTTTGTAAACTTATCCATTTCAAATACCAAAACTGTCAATTAACTTTCTGTACAAATTATCTTTTTTTAAGTTAACTTGTATTGCCTGCTTATAAATCTGACACTACCGACAAAGCATTAATAAACTGTTACAAATTTGCATTAATTTTGTAATGTCAATAATTTCTTGTTTTGCTGATGTATTTCAAGCCTTTACTGCAGTAGGCTTGCTTTTCTGTTCTGATTTTCTTCCTGTGTGCTAACTTGTGTGTTACTTTAGTCTCTTAATAATTGTCTTATGCACATAACGTCATGTGATTAGGGCGCCCTCGCCTAAAGGTATAAAGGATGTTCGCTCGGCCCCAGCGGTTCGCTCGGCCCCAGCGGTTCGCTCGGCCCCAGCGGCCTATCCAGGACCGCTGGGATGGGCTAATCAGCTTGCACAGATTCTTGTTCAGGAAGTACGTCATGCGTGCAGTGCTTGCAGTGTGAGTGCATGATGGGACTGAATATTAACCAATGAGCGTGCTTGATATGTTTGCCCATCCCAGCGCCTTTGGTTTTAAGGCGCTGGGGACGAGCGAATAAAGGATGTTGCCTGTTGGCCAATCCTAGCCTGTGCGGCGCGGCGCATCTGTGCGTTTTCCATTGTTTAAGATGGCTGCTGGATTACGTCAAGGCATAAGGTCTATTCTTGCTGCAGGTCAAGCGCAGCCTTCATCGAGCCTAAATATTGTCTGCTGTGTTCATGTAAACTCAGTGCAATAATGTAGTACTCTATTTAATAGTCATAATAAAAGTAATGTTTATTGTCCAAGGACATTATTGAATTGAATTGTATTATTATATTGACAAATTGATTTGGTCAAATCCACTAAAAAAATGGTGATATCATCATAAATCAGCAAAAGCTTTGTATATTGATTCAGTTTTTACAAACCTCGCACAATGAAGATTCTGTGCAAAAACCTGGTATCTCGTTGTCATGTTGTGTAAGGATAGTTGTGGCGACGAGATATGACATTTGCCCAAGACTGTGAGTCGTTTGGTGGCAGCAGACTCACCAATTCTTTGTTTATGGATTATGCAGCTGAAATGCACTCATTTTCAAGAACCATGGATTTCTGCCATCAACCAAACGTCACCCAACGCTTCTGTGTTAATCCATGCCTTTCTTTTATCATTACAGATTTAGAACTACCTCAGTTCACGGATTGCGAGAACATCACCGCAACAACTCTTTTTAACGAGTCATTTGCAAATGTACAAATCAACCACCCTAATGCTACGGATAACTCTCCAGGGAGCGTGACCATAGAGTGTCCGGGCTCAACCGAAGGCTATTTGCCGTTCCAAATTGGAAGCAATTATATTCCATGTACAGCAAAAGATATCTATAACAACACCGCCACATGTCATAGGACAGTGACTGTAGAAGGTCAGTTTTTAAAATGTTCAACAATGTCATGACAGACCGGTTAATTGTCAGTGCCAATGTCGTACATGTACAATCTAGTTTATTTATTCCGAAAGCACCATTTATTATCATAAATGTACAATCTTTTTTATATACTCAAAAGTTGTCATCAAACATACATAGTGCGACCCATAATATACATGTTACTACAAGAGGACATTATCACTCAAGAAATACTAATTGGGATGTAAAAACCTTAAACAGCTGGGCATTTTTAGGTTCAAAACACACAAAAAGTGGACACTGAAAGAGTTATGCCTTGCCCATCATGGCTGATGTTCTGTAACAGCATCCATGTGGATTACAGGGACATTGATTTTAGTGTCCGTTTTGGTTTTACACACACTAAAAACACAACAGCACTCCAAATGGCGGGAACTCGTTTACATTTTGTGATAAAATGTTATCATGTCAGAGTTTTTGATTGGTCAGAATTGAGGGGCAAAGTTCAATGGATCGGCCTATTGTCACTAGTGTGAACTTTATGTAGACGTTTGTCATGCTGTTGCCATCTTGTTTTTTCTCCATTTCAAATCATTGTAACCAAATAGAAGTTTTAAATAACAAAGATTATAATAATAATAGTGATAATAAATGAATAAATAAATGAACAATTAAATTAACCATGGGCAGTTAAGCGGCAACAACACTTTCTTACAAACCACACACTCCATTTTCCTATCTCCTTGAAACCAATGTTTTAGGGCCTGCATTATTTAATAACATTTTGCATACATCATTCATTCATTATCAATGCTGTTAGCTTGTTGAACATGCTGGATGGGACTTTGAGTTTTAGGAAGCCACAGATCCGAAACGACAAAATCACCTCCTCTCTCAACTTTCTCAACTTTTGCACAACTAACCAGTTGTGATGAGAACTGTTTCTTTTTTGACTTGACTCTGAATGATGCTGAGCAATGCAGAGCTGCCAACTCTCTCTGATTCTGCAGAAAGTTCCCTGAAAATAAACCAATCTTTCCATGTTCTGATGAACAAACTTGAAAATCTCCCTGATTGTGGAAACTATCTCCCTATTAATTATGTTAAATGTAATTCTAAGTATCTCCCTTATTGTTGGACAAAATCTCCCCGATTGCAAGATGCAAATGTTGGCAGCTTCAGCGATGTCCTCAATCACTTCAAAAATGTTTCAAATGTAGCTCAGCCGTGTCCTCACAAAAAAAAGTTGTTTCCCTTTTCAGTGGACTCATTTCATGCCTGAACCTTGCAGATATTTATACTCTACTGCTGTATTCTGAAGGCCCATGAATTTCTGATTCTGCAAAATGCAAACCTTGCTCTGTCTTAACAGTCTTAACATGTGACAAATGTACTCTGTTTAAATTGTTAATAAAAATACTTCAAAAATGAGAACATTTACTTATTAAAACAAACCCTTCAAAACAGAAAATCATTTGGGCTTGTTACCGGTTTTCTGTATGTAAAAAAAAAAAAACACCTTCATGGTAAAGATTGTTATTGATTTACCCAAGGTGATCTCATCTTTAAGCTTGTGGCTATTATAAGCATACTGTTTTACTTCTGACCAAGACCCTTCTGACATGTTTTTGTTCTTGTTTTTTGTTGTTGTGCAAACTAGATAAAGAAGACCCCAGCATTACTTGTCCATGGAACCAGACTCTCTTTACAGATTTTTCAAAGAACTATGCCACTGTCACACTATTGCCTCCCACTGCCGTTTCGGACAATTCCCAAGATTTTAATGTCTCCATTGTCATCGACACATGGACGGAATTGGTCGGCGTCTCCATTAGATTGAATCTGTCTGACACTCCACATAGGTTGCAGTATATTGTAAGAGACAGCTCTGGGAACAATGACACTTGTGATACTTTCATCGGTGTTAAAGGTGAGTTCATTCAAGACAAAGTACAGGATCAGTTTCTTTTAGCAAAAGAAACATGTTCAATCTGAACTGTTTTGAAAAGTTGGCTGAAAACCTTGTAAAGTTGGTGGCAGTCGAAATTATGGAATGTATCTATAAAGCCTATTTTGTTCTGATGTAACATTAGTTCTGCCCTACAGGCTAAATTTCTGACATTTTGCCAGAACTCCTGTTTTGGGTGTGGTGGTGAGGGATGACTGCCTCCCCTTTCCCATTGAGTTAGTTCCAAGATCCATCTTCCACATCTACAACAAAAAAATTATTTCCAGGATCTTCCTTTTTTTCAAACCAATTCTCATAAATTTGTATTTGTTTTGTCCCAGACAATGAGAAACCTACAATAACGTGTCCAGAACATGTAAGAAATACCACACTGGACAATCTACCGGATGGTAAAGCGTGCTGGCAGCTTCCCATCGTCACCGACAATTCATTGGTTCCCATCACGCCGGTATCAGATAATCTACCTTGCTCATTGTTTCCTATTGGTGTACATACGGTACACTACAATGCAACTGATGCAAGTGGGAATAGTGACAACTGCTCCTTTACTGTAACCATTGTAGGTGAGTAAAATTATGACCATCTCTATATAAGAACCGATTAGTGCTTTGCATAGAAGTATCTTTCTACAGAAGAAACAGGTTACCTGCCAAATTAACAATGTACATGTATTTTGCATTATTGTGATGGTACCCCACTATTTTATGGCCTCTTGGCCATTCACAATTATAAAAATGTTCACTCGTGTACAAAACGTACGAAAGGGGAACGGAGTCTGTGGCTGGTGTAGGCTTTCTAGAATTAAGTAAAATTTAGATTTTGTCAATTTGTGTGTTGCCAATAATCATGCCACGCCAGAGGAGAACAATTTGGGCATCATTTTGGGCCACAGAAGCTAACAAACTTGAAAAGATAATTCCATATATAATTGGTTGCAGAGGGGAGGCCTTGCTCCTGGAATATAGTCATTCATACAAATTGATTCTGTCGAACTCGTATTACATATAGCTGCTACCTGTTTGAAAATTGACAAAGATTGCATCACCTTTTTTCTACGAGTTTGTTCCAAATTAGGTCTCTGGTTTTAACAAAGCGCTGTTTTTTATATTGTTTCTGTAAAGCGGAGTTGTTTGAAAACAGAAAACAATGAAACTTATTTTTGTTCTGTAGATGAATACCCGCCACAGTTTTCAGACTGCAGAAATTTCATCAAGGGCACTGACGATGGAATAGCTTCAACATTCATAACATTCTTCGAACCCAATGCTACGGACAATTCTGGCGGTAACGTGACCGTAAATTGTACGAGTGGAATAGAAGCTTCAGGGCAGACTCTACCCATTGGCGTGTATGGTGTTCACTGCAATGCTTATGATCAGTTTGGGAATGAGGGAGTCTGTCGATTCAATGTTACAGTCATAGGTATGAAAGACAAAAACTAACTTGTTTAAATCTGACAGTTCAATGATTATCAGGGGTGAGAAATTTCATGTCTTTGTCTGATCTGACTTCAGACATTGTTGTGTCTGCCTGGTGAAAAAAAGTAGCTGTTGATGCCTACAGCCATACAAAATTATACTCACTTTCTCTGGTGCTGAGGATACTGTTCCCAGAAGCTCCTTGAAACCCATAACTCCAGTGTGTCTTAAAATGGTGGAAATGCCATCAAGAACAAGGTGCAGGTGTCTTACACACTTCCCACATGTGTTCCTATGATAAACAGTTGCTATAATGGCTGAGTCATAATAGATGAATGTATATCTAGTTTGGCTGTATCTGAATTGGTGGCTAAAGGTACGGGCCGTTGCAACTGTTGCTAAGGACGTGCTAACCTTCAATGACACTATTGCTCACTTATTGAGCAACAGTTTTTAATTAAAAAGTTGGTAATTATTTATTTTGTTTATGTAAAAAATTCCAAGTTCCACAACAACACCTAGCCAAATAGCATGCCAATTGTCTTATTACCATCAGTTTTTTTTTCACTTAACAAATCCATCAATGACCAGCTGTCCAGGAATTCCCAAAGGAATTGTTCAGCAATTACTCAGCCTTGGTACTAATATAGCCACTACTGGGTGAAACGAACCATGTGGTTTTCAGCTTGCTTCTTCTCCAGACCCTTGGTTTTGCCCTGGTTGTTTATTTGGATAACTGAGTAGGATGATGTTGCAAGGATCAGCTAGTCGTTTGACCCTTTGGGTTGATGTAAGAGATCGTGATGTTCTTGCTGAGTTGTGTAAAAAAAGGATGTTATTCCAAGAAATTGTTGATTGAGTAGAAGTGGTATAAACTCTACAAAGAGACACATGTGAGCTCATCTCAAAATAAAGTTTGCTTGAATTAATTTTATTTAGTCAAAAGGGTCTATATCTAATGCTTTGGGCGATTTAAAAGTGATTGAGTTCTCAAAAATGTATTACACGCTAATATCAAACTGTTACTCAAGAAGCAAGGGACGGTGTCGGAGTGTAAACATTTGTTTGACGGTGTCCCGCAGGGTATTAATGCATGATGACGCAAAAAGTAGCTGTAGCTGTAGCCGCCCAATTCAGATACAGCTTTTTAGCCACAGCTGATATTTTGACAGTTGATATTTTCTTTTTAAATCGCAGATGATGAGGATCCAAAACTCGTCTGCCCAGCAAATAAAGTTGTTGACACTGATCCGATGCTAGCTACTAGCTTGATTGTACTGGAGAACGTCACACAGGCCTCAGATAATGATGGACCTCCTTCAATTATAATAATTTTTGATTCTGTTGAATACGATGTTGGTGCCAATGTGGCGTTCAATCTTGCCATGTCTCCTCATGTTGTGGTATACAAGGCATCTGATGCCTCTGGGAATTCTGCAACTTGTAACATCAGTGTGACTGTTGAAGGTAAGAGTGACAAGGACTCCAACAGGTCTGTTGAGGTCATTCAGACACAGTACCAAAGTCAGTTTTAAGAAAGTTTTAACTCATTCAAGTTTTACTTTGTGTGTCTGAACGCTCTTAAAACTAGTTGGGTTGAGCTCAATAAATTAGTCGGCAAGGGTGGTTTAATGCTAAAGTACTTCAGGCTTATCTGTTAGCACAGTGTGTGGACAGAATAAAGTTAATCACATCTGGTTTAAGTCGTGTCTGGTGACCCAGGACGAGTTGCATATCATGCCATAAGTTGTGAAAGCACTTGTCTTTTGTACACGCTTGTAGCGGATGCTGTTGTGTTGGGTCTCGGTAATGTTTGACCTCTTAAAACCAAAGATAAACTGTATCTGGTTTAACCTTGAGCTGTCTGAACGCAAGGTACTTTATAATAAACCTGTGTAGGTCTATAGTACTAATCTCCAGTACTCATCGGTTGCGAAGGACGGTGGATTGCTGTGACAATAGACTCCTTGCACAGGCCGTCATTGCTGAGGTCATATGATGGAAATGTGTATATATGTGTATGCTTAGCAGAAGGCAGGTCTTGAACTTCATTTAGGCCTGGGCCCAATTTCATAAAGCCTGTTAGCACAAAAATTTGCTAAGCACAAATAAACCTTTCTTAGCAGAAACAGATTACCAGCCAACATTCTATAAAGTTCCCATTGTTGCCACTGGTTCCCTACTCATTTTTTGCTAACAGCTTTATGAAATTGGGCCCTGGTGCTGTTTCAGCCTGGTCGCCATAAGCATGATGAGTGTTCCAGTATCTGTAGACACCGAATAATAAGAGCTTATTTAATTTGTCCCATTTCTTTAATACTTGCATCAATGCTACACACTTAAGTAATTTTCTTTTTAATTTGAAGATCATGAAAAGCCAGTGATCATCTGTCCTGCTAACCTAACCATTAATACGACAACAAGCCAAGCAACAGGCATTGCAAACTGGCTGCCGCCAACTGTAACAGACAACTCCAATGTGACCATTTCACCGTCATCAAATGTGGCACCTGGTTCAGCCTTAGCCATTGGTGTAAACGATGTAGAATATATAGCCATTGATGAAAGCGGTAACAATCAGACCTGTAATTTTACGGTTACAGTTCAAGGTGAGGAGAGTGGAATCAGGGATAAGAAGTTTCAGATTTTTGTCAAATTTCAGATGTTTTTAATGTCTGCCCCCTAAAAAAATAGCTGTTATTTTCCTTCTTACTTTTAAGTTTCAATTCACTTGGCGGTCTCAACTTCATTCAGGTGTTTTTATTTTGTCTAAAGTTTAGCAGACAGCAACATTTTAAAACAACTTATTAAATAGCATGAATTTCAGAATGTTATATTGTTAAATTTGTTGAAAAGGACAACATTTAAGCTAGTCTCATTGACTGATGTGCTAATAAACATGAACATTTATGGCCTTGATTTTATAACTATTACACACAAGGCAGCAAGAGCATACATTTGCATAATGCATTCATTACATGGGAAGCAGAAATAGACTTATGATTGCAATGTTGGGAAAGTTGTACCAATAAACCAATCAGCGATGGGATTCAAATTTTCTGGAGGATGAGCACAATTTAAGCTCCACCTCCTTTAATGTAATGACAATCACAGCTGTGACTTCATGCCCAAGAGTCTGATTTGCTAAAATCCATTAGAATGCGATTTTAATTACTTTCTGATGCATTAAGCTGGGAGAAAGCACAAAAGTTTGCTTAATTGCAGAAAAGTTGTACTAAGCAGAAATAACTTACCAGCCAAAAGGCCAAGTTGGTCACATTGCTATGACTGGTGCCCTGTAATTATATTGTTCCTTTGTTCATTTGAAACACTGTACTGATTAGTGATACTCCAATCATCATTTAATGGACAGATAAAGAGGACCCAGTGTTGGCATGTGCAGATGAGACAGTTCCCACTGAGGCTGGTCAGAACTATGCTCTCCTTAGCCTTCACCTTCCAAGTGTCAGTGATAACTCGGGTGCTAGTTTAACAGCTACTTGCACCCAATCAGGAGTTGGTGGTGACCAGGTAGGGATTGGTATTGTAACCATCGACTGTGAGGCTACCGACCCGTATGGTAACAAGGGAACATGTACCTTCATGCTGACTGTTCAAGGTAAGCCCCAAACATGAATATCCAAACACTTTTTGTGATAGTTTTTTCCTAAATTTCGCCTTTTTATACACAATGATTACATATAGAATTGAATACTGATGTTTGATAGCAATAAGAAAAGTTTGTAGACTTGTTTCTGCAAGAGTTTTAAAGGTAACTTCTCTACTTTAAAACTTGTTTTGTAAATTGTAATCTTTTTTCAAACACTATTGAAAACTAGAAACGAGTTTGTAACGAACAAACACTGGGGTTTCGGCTTTGTTGTCAATGTTGAATTAATGTAATAATTAATTTGACACCTGATGACATCACGATCATGAAAACACGTTTTTCGTACGAACTTTGTTATAAGCTACAAGACGGTACCGAAATTATAACTCTTTTACGTTATGGTTCAGACGATATAAAGTTTTAAATAATAAATTGTAAATAATAAACTACCATGCCAATGCTAAAGTTATTAATAAGCTATACCGCACAGACCTTGAAATAAATTGTGGTGGGAGAATGCAATGAAATTGCGCGAGAAGAAACCGCTACTAATATCCCAAAACGCTTCCGTATTTTAAAAGTTCGAGGACTCTCCACAAGCAAGAGGGCGCTATACAGGTTCACCATTAACTGTAGAAGCGAAGTAGTGAACCATAATGAAAGGTCCAAAGGTCGAACGATGCCATGCAAGTGGTCAATGGGCTGTGTGTGGCACTGATCTACACTAGATCAGTGGTGTGTGGGCCGGGTATGGCCGTATGCAGCGTGTTACGATGCCTAGCATGGGAAGTAATGGCTGTGTGGAGTGCTGGCCATTATGCGATGTACAGCGTGAATTACGTGCAATGTACACACACAGCAATCTTGCTGGGTTGACGATACATGTTTTTAAATCGTTAATATCGCCAACAGATGATTAAAAACCCTCGATCGAACTGCTGCTTGATCTAAGTTACAGCACAGGCTTTCATTTGATGTATTGTTTGTGTCTTTTAAGACTGTAGTTCCTGAGATCGAAGGCTAACAAATTTCACGTGTAAATGCTATGAGACTTTTTCGGAAAGAAGTATAATAATAATAGTGAAATAAAATAAAAATCTCGACGAAAACAAAGGTGGTTTCGGCGGATAGCCGAAACCCCCGATAAAATAAGGTTGGACATTTTTTTCCACAGAAATTCAAAAAACTACATCTCAAGCAACCCTGACATACCTATGCTTTTACACATGCAAATGTACATCCAATAACAAATGTGTACAGAGGGAGTGACATTCCAACAGACTGTGCTCGTATTTCAACATTGGGACGTTTTCTTTACACTTAAAGCAATGTTCCTGGGACCCAAGTGGTCCCCAAAATTGTTGAATAGGCACGAGACTTACACATTGCCACCAAGTATATGCACCAGAGAGGCCATGATTCACACTACATCAGTAAGAAAAAAAATTTACAAATGAAAGTTGTGTTGGCTGAACATGAAACATATATTTGGTTTTCAATTAAGTTTTTTCAATCTAATTCAATATTACATTAATTTCCATCCTAAACAGCCTACAAACAGAATGCGAAAGATTGTATTGTGGAGGCACAGTCCTAGTAAGCCAAAGCTTCTAGTGGAGTGCCCTTAGAAGAGAAATAAAAAAGACATGGAATATTTTCTTAGTTGATTATTTAAAACAAGACAAAGATAGACTTGGGGACAAATGATCTGACCAGTGAGAGACTGCTAAAAGAAACCGTAAATCTTCGGGGGGGGGGGGGGGGCAACTCCGGAGAATAAACCAAAGGATAAAACTATGCTACATAATGTGAGATAAGATTTGGAGGTAATTTTGTTTGTCGTTTCTGTGGATGTTTGAGTATTACTACAACACTTTTGTGTTGGTACAGCATTTAAACATGCTTTTCTTGCTCTCTTCTTTCTTAACTAAAATGTTAGTGCAAATTGGGTACTAAAAGTCAACATCCTCCTTTTATATTGGCATCTCTAGGTGGGCAAACTCTAGTTGGTTCATTGAGTTAAAATGTTAAACCTGAATCTAAACCATGTACTAAACTGATGAATAGTTCCCCTGGGAGTTACAGTCCTGATACTTCACTGAGGCAATGTAGGCAATTGCCTCTGATGCCCCTGGGCATTGCTTTGGTGTCCCTTGAAATGTTCCTATCAATTTTACAATTTCCTCCTAGAGGTGCCCTTTACCAAGGAGAGAACACTTTGGTGCACTCGCCCTTTCGAAAAATGAAGCATTAGGCCTGGGGATATGCTTTTTCAACTTTGTTTACTCTGTTTTTCCATTTATCAAACTATCTTCTGGTTGATTCTTGTTTTAGATGAAGAGCCTCCTATGATTACGTGCCCTGTAGACAACACCATTGGAACAGCTGCCCCATTAGGAACTGTTCCATTCACCGTACCTGCACCAACAATCACTTCAGACAACTCCAATGTCTTCTCTGTAACTATCACTTTGATGGGGACACTTGTTAACAGCGGTGACGTGCTGACACTAGCTCCACAGCCCGATCCCTACATATTTGTGTACACTGTGACAGACACGGCATCTCTGGTTAAGAATTGCTCTTTTAGGCTCACAGTTATTGGTAGGTATCAAAAACCTTTCAGTTGGAGACTTTACGACAGTAGGTGGCAGCAGACATCAGGTCACAGTCAGCTAGTTCTGAACTTTGTGTACATTTCCTAGAACAGTGAATAGTCCTGCTGAAATCTACCGTCCGCAAAAAACTCCATTATAATCTTTCAGTTTTTACATTATTTGTTTTCGGTCCAGTGTAAAATTTGAGCCCTGCATTCTCACAGCCAATTTGATTCTTACTGCCCTTACATAATGCAACATCTTCTTTTCGTTGGTGATCGATGATTCATTCATCATTTCATTTCTTATAATGAGTCAAAACCTTTTAGCAAACACAGTTTATCAAAGTGCGTGAGTAACAAATTCCCAGATGCATCTAGATGTACCGGTAGGCACAAACCAAATGTAGGTACCACCGCATTGCTTGGAGTGTGAGACAAGGTTTTCTGACCGAACTTGCTCTATAGCAAACAATTATTGTGAGTTTTTGTTATTGTTAAAAAAACACAGATGATGATCCACCCACATTTACTGGTTGCCCCGATGCCTTTACCGTTTGTGTGGGGTCACAAGCTGAATCGGCCCTGGTGAGATGGACTCCACCAGTTGCAACAGACAACTTGGAAGTAGTCAATGTAACCTCTAATAAGGCGCCAAATAGTCGGTTATCACCACCAGGTTTCACAGTTGTCTACACAGGGATTGATACTGCCAATCTACAGGGAACCTGTGAATTTACCATCACAGTTAGTGTTGCTACAACAGGTATGCAGAACTTAACATAATGATCAGGGATGTGATAGGCACCCTGAACTGTGAGCGCAAAGGGCGAAAGCTTGCGAACGCGAAGCCTACTTATGTACATTTATCTTTGGGTTTAAAAGCCCTACTCTGCAATCTGGGGTTTTATCATCATGTTTTTATGAATTTGATCTTAAATTACATAATAACAAAAGAACTTTACGTGGGAGTGTCAAAAAAATGAAGAATAGGAAAGAAAAAACAATTTTGTGTCGCACTAACTTCTGCCTAAAAATGCATTCATAACATTAAATAAAATAAAATAAAATAACCACCATGATCAAATGAGATAAACAAAAACAGATTCACGGCAAAGGTGATGTTCTTTTAAAAACCATGCAACTCGCATAACCTCTGCTGTTTTTAAAGTTAATGTATCACACAGGCCAACGTCTGCTGTTAGCACAAGGTATAATACCACCCGGGTCTAATACTGGCATTTTTGTTTGTGTTTTTTTTTTACCAAAAATAACTCATGTTCCCAGGATTTTTTTAAAAAACTTGGTCGTGTTTTAGTAAAGATTTTTGTTCATGTTCATAATTTGCATATTTCATTGCTGGAGTTAAAATAAGCTGATTGTTAACTTAATATGGGGTCTTCATATGTCACCTTGGATTCTATTTTACATGGAAATATTTCTTTGGAGGATTTGGATAATTAGTGAAATTTCAGATTGAAACTAATCAATTTTGATTGTCTTGATAATTACTGACCTGTCCTCTACTTTGTCTATAACAGACATTATGAGCTATCAACTTACAGTTATTGTGAGTGCAATACGTGGAACATCAGGCTCTGGAATGTCAACGCGTTTGCAGGACCTTGCTGATGACGTAAGCAGATTTTGATTCTTGAGAAAATAGAATTAGCTGTTGCAAACTGCTTACCAACCAAAATGATGTATAATGGTATAAATGCAAAATAAAAAAAAGACTAATATCCTGACGTTTCGACCCTACCAGAGTCTTTCTCGAAGGCTAAATGACAACACAACACACATGAACAAGCAAACTGGAGTAGTAGTCGAGTGGAAAGAAACGAAAAGAGAGAGAGATGCAAAAAGCACTCGGAGAAAACAAGGGATGAACAATGAAGAAGGAGACGGGGGGGGGGGGGAGTTGATTCTTTACAGAATCCTGTTGGCAGGTTGTTGTGTTTTAAAGCTTATATCACTGGGAGCCCGGCAGAGGGAAGCATAAGGCTCTATGACCCTCTGCCAGCCAAACAAAGTATGGAACTGTAGTCCTTAAGTCTCTGATAAGCAGGCAATAGTTGTCATACATTTATTGCTTGATTTACTCCCAAAACATGTTTGCCATTCTCATGTAGAATTAAATTTTTCCTATAATGACTTAATAATGACGGAATAGCAACAAACTTTCAAAATCTTGCGAGCTGCAGTCATGAAGTTCACTTAGGAGGCATCCTTGTTTCATTACCAGAAATATGTAGTAATAGTAATAATAATAATAATAATAATAATATTAATAATAAAAGCAATATTGTGTTTTGCTCTCTGACTCAACAAAATGTCCCCTCTTTTGTTTCTCTATAGCTAGAGGACCTGTTTCGTACACCGGGTAATCCTCTAGCGCTTTTAATCGTAACAATTTCTCCAGGGAGTCATCGATTTACGGGAGATAACCTCATTGCTGAGATGCAACTGACCTTGAAGGGCTCTAGCCTAACACCTTCAAACATTGAGCAGGCATTTGATGACCTCGCTCCATTAAATCAGTTTCCTAATGGCAATGCTGCTCTTGGGAACACCTTCACCATAGGTTAGTAAACTCTTCAAGTACAGTGCCATCAATTCGATGGCTCTGCTTACTGCGTAATTTTGCGCTTACAGCCCATAGAATGATGTGCTTTACAGGGTGCGGTAAACACAGCATTTTGCAGTAAGCACAGCCATGGAATTGGTAACAAGACAGTGTACAAGTCTTGCTCATATTGAACAATCTTGGGTAACCTTAAAGTTAAGATATAACACATAAGACTTAAGAAACTTACAAGTTTCTATGTACATAGCTTTACAGTATGATAGAAACAAAATGTTTTTGACAAGATTGTTTTTTTTTTTGCAAACCAATACTATCTGTACGATTGTAGTTAGCATATTTCATGGGAAAGGCCAATTAAATAGATGTGTAATCACTTCGAGGCTCAGGAATAATGCCAGGATTCCTGCCTTGAGTGCCTGGCAGGATCCTGCCAGATGTACCTTTGACCTCCCATCCCATTCCACACGGACAGGGATCCGTAGTCTGTACATATGTACAAGCATCACATTGTGAATAAACCAACATTACATGCATACATTATGCACCTGTAGCAGCAGACGATCGAAAGTACAGTTAATTGCTGGTGTAGCTGGCAAACTACGTCACTTCGGAGCAGATTAATCATAACGCAGAAATTGAAAGCTTCTATCACTGCAAGTGTATCCACTGAAATCATTGGGCCTGTAAGACCAGTGCCTGTAAAGACCAATTTCTGAGGGTTGGTGTCTGTTTGTGAATGCTGCGGCCAGAGATGTGGTTAGAAACTGCTGTCACCTCACTAAACGTGGATGGATTTAACGTTCTTTTGAAAAAAAACGTGACAGCTTTTTGCTCAGCAAAAAGACACTGGTATTCAACTGAAACTTTCACACGTGCCTTTTTGTATTTGAATTCTTAATTTTGCTAATGGAAAACTGATGTACTGGTTACTTTTGTTGATGGTGTTTTACAGGTTCTGGTGGGTGCACAAGCAACAATGTATGTATGAATGGAGGATCATGTCGCCCTGGTAGAGGTGGATCGCATGTATGTGACTGCACAGAAGGCTATACTGGCACTGACTGCAGTACAGGTACTATATCAATCTACCTGTTAACCTCTACCATTGAACTTCAAAACATTTACCCGTATTGAAATTAATACTGTTTCTAAATCCATTCGTTCTATGCGCACACACTGGCTGCATGCTCAGGTTTTTGCTACTGCTCACTACAGAAAACTTAAATACCCTTGTTATACTTTTTGAATGAGATTTATTATTGTTATTATTATTTGTCTGAGCAAAATCACAAAATTTGTGCCGGAAACAGAATTACAAAAGTAAAAGAAAAGGGAGAATTAAGTAATACGACAAAGACTAAAAAAAAAAAAATACAAAAGCAAAACAAAAAGCAAGCAAAGAGAACTACAGAATATGGACCAACACAGTTTTGTTTTTAGTATTTGCAATTCAGTTCCCGAATGTCACAGTTTCTGTTTTAATTCCTAAAAGAAAACCGGCTCAGTGCATTTCTGCATGAACTGTCTAGAGAGGACATGGTTTATGAGAGGGGTTGATGGAATGAAATAACTGCTAAAGTAACCAGAGTTGAAAAGCCAAGTCAGTGAGATTGAGTCTGACTCTTGAGTCTTGAGTTGAGTAATTTTGGTCGAGTCCGATTTTGACTCTTGAGTCATGGGTCATGAGTCATGACTCCTCAGTGTCAAGTTCAAGTCATGATAGTTGAATCTGAGTTCCCGTTGGAGTATTTATAGTGAATGTCACCCAAATATTGACTTGAGTCTGTGTTTTGGAGTTCTACAAAAAGTGCTGCCAATAATAGGGATACTTACTGTTACTGCACTGTGAGTGTCATTGTGGTGGATACTGCAGCACTTTATAAACTATGTGAATCATGCTTGTCTTCCCCGATGTAACAATTACATGGTGTATCGTGGCCGAGCAGGTAAGAGCACCGTACTCAAGCTCTGGTGTTTCTGATCAGCAGAGTGTGGATTTGAGTCCTGGTCGTGACACTTTTGTCCTTAAGCAAGACACTTAACCACGATTGCTTCGTCTTTCGGATGGGACGTAAAGCCGTTGGTCCTGTGTGTTGTGTAACGCACGTAAAAGAACCCAGTGCACTTATCGTAAAGAGGAGGGGTTCGCCCCGGAGCTCCTGGTTTGTTGGCAGCATATTGCGCCACAGCACCTTGTAAACCATTACATGGTGCTATAAAGGAATAGGTCTCATACTTTAAAATGTAGCTCTATATACCTTGCAGGGAAAACAAATACTGAGCGCTTTGATGCGCCCCTAGGGGTGTGATAAAGCGCTATATAAGAACCCAGTATATATATATATATTTCATCAATTAAATTGTTATTATTATTACTAGATGTTGATGAGTGTGCTTCAACCACAAACAGTGAGTTATGTGCATCCCAAGGACTCTCATGTTACAATCATCCTGGCTCCTTCAGTTGTGACTGTCCACACGGCTACTGGAGAAATGGAAATTCAGGCACCTGCAGAAGTAAGATTAACTTTTGATAGGGGTGTAATGCGTCCAGTATTGAGTATAGAAATATTTGATAAAACACGTTTTGTAAAATGTAATTGTTTGACATTCGGCACATTTATTTGTTGGTGTGTGTACAAGTCAACAGGGGTTTCTTTCTTGTATGGTTACAATGCAAAAATGAACTGTTCTTTGTCCAGGGCGACTCCACGCTGACTCACTATAGACTGACCACAGAATTTAGAAAACTGGTTTTCCAAATGACTTCCTTAATTTGATAAGTTCAAATCTGTTATTGATAGTAGTATATTTCAACACTGATAGTGATCACACAAGCACTTGTGGAAAACGGAAAAATGTAGCGCATCTGCGTCCCATGTCCACTGAGGCCGAAAAGTTATGTTTGAGAACTACTGCAAATGGTTTGAAGGAGGTTATAGCATATGTAAGCAAACCTGTAAAAAATGGACGATAATCAATAATCTGACTCGAAATAAAATAACAATTCCAATGGGATTCTTCATAGTTATTTTTTTTTTTTATTCTGGTTTATTAAAATACTGCACTTGTAGCCAAAGGTTAAATTAAGACAATGCATACAACAGGTTAAAATAGAAAATATACATAGGCTTACTACACAGTAAAAACACACATAAAGGAAGGTTTAACAAAAAACTCAAACAGGCACAACATTACAAACGTTTTAGGAAGCAGCACTGTTTGCATTTAAAAAGTTAACAAAATAGGGAATCGGACTATTTTTAAAACGGTAAGTCTTACACATAAGATATTTTGTTGGCCTGCCTGAGTTGATATTGCACATTGGAATTTCTTGGTTGTGGTAACTAGTCCCTAAATGAATGAGTCTTTTAATGACGTGGCAAAATTTAAGGAAAACTTCCTACTGCGATCTTGTAGTGATAATAAATTACATTTGATAAGAGATGATTGATAACCATGGTAATCAGAGCCCAGTATAATTTTAAGAGCATGTTTCTGAACTGACTCCAGTTTATCAATCTGAGCTTTAGTTAACCCTGCGTTCCAAGCTTGAGTGGCATATTCTGTAATTGGCCGAATGTAACCTATGTATATTGTCAACAAGTCAGAAAGGGATCAATTACATTCTTTCAAAAGTTTGAGCATAAATATTTTACTACTGGCCTTACTGTAA
Organism: Pisaster brevispinus; assembly: GCA_023634235.1. Lineage (NCBI taxonomy): Eukaryota > Metazoa > Echinodermata > Asteroidea > Forcipulatida > Asteriidae > Pisaster > Pisaster brevispinus. The sequence goes on along the minus strand of JAMKCF010000029.1, from coordinate 1,441,724 downwards.
ATATGGTTAACATATTTATCCCATTTAAGATCCGAGCTTATTAAAACGCCAAGGATTTTAATACAATCAACTACCTGAAGATCAGTATCCAAAATCTGGAGGGGCTGCCACTGGGTTGTTTGTTATGTGTGAAGTGTTCATCGTGCGAACTTGTACTTATTTACAAAATATATTGATCAAAAATAGTGGTAAAATTTGACTTTCAAGTGCAGACTACACATATACCAACAGATGAAATAATCCTTATAGATACCGCAAAATGATTGGTCGGACAAACTGATGTGAGTGTGCATATGGGTTTTAAGCAGAGCATGCTCCGGACCAATAGTTAGCGTTCATGAACGAGTTGATCGCGATCCTTGCTCTGACACTCCTGCCCTTTATAAGCAAGACACTTTACTATTATTGCTTCCCATCACCCAGGAGTAAATGGGTACCTGTGAGGGTAAAGATTGTTGATGTGAATGATTAGCAACCTGTGCGCTTATTTGGCTACCAGTGCTGCATACTCCTAAGGAGTGTTTCAGGAATGCTTAGGGCCTGATGAACAAGGGTAATATTATTGAATATTGTTTTGAGGGGCCTTCTTAATCTATTTGAAAAAGTGCATAATACACATCATTACTGTTGTTATTATAAATTATTGTTAATAAGCTTTTTAAAATGTTTTTTTCTGTGTCTGTTTCACTGATAATAAACAATAATAATGTCTTATTTTTACATTTTGTAGGGGGAAAAGTCTTCAGGATCTCTATAACTATTCTTACATTGGATGAACAGTTTGCTCAATTCACAAATGATCTTTTGGATTCAACATCCACTCGATTTGTTCAGCTCCGAAGACGAGTTCAGGTTGCGGTAAGTTCCTAATCAAGAAAAATAACATTTTCTTGTGCACTCATAAATTGAGTGGTATTTAGCAGGGGCATCACTTTCCCACAAAATAATATCTAGCTCCCACTAGATAATATCCAGTTCACACAAGATAGTATCTAGTCCCCTTAAAATAATATCTATCTCCCACTAGATAATATCTTTTGTTCCGGCCGATTTCCTACCTTCCATCCAGGTAGTAGTTAACAAGCAGGACGAGTCTTTTCAAAACTAACTAGTCTCCCGAATTTCTAAAATCTACTGCGCGGCAGCCCTAGTTCACAAAGAACAAATCTACACAGCAAAGTAGATATACACATGGTGTTACCACAAACAGAATATACACACAGTACATCTTTATTAGTTCCAACAAGACGTTTTCTAGGTCCCACTAGATGATATCTAGTTCCCACAAGATAGTATCTAGTTCCCACTAGATAGTATGCAATTCCCACAAGATAGTATCTAGTTCCCACAAGATAATGTAATTCCCACAAGATAGTATCTAGTTCTCACAAGATAATATGTAATTCCCACAAGATAGTATCTAGTTCCCACAAGATAGTATGTAATTCCCACAAGATTATATGTAATTCCCACAAGATAATATCTATAGTTCCCATAATATAATATCTATAGTTCCCACTAGATAATATCTAGTCCCCGTAAGATAATACCTAGTTCCCAAGAGACGTTTTCTAGTTCCCCCGAGATAATATCTAGTTCCCACAGGATAGTATCTAGTTTCCATCAGATAATATCTAGTTTTTCACAACTTAAGTCATATAATTTCATTTTTAACCTAGATATGTAGTGTTTGTATAATTAAAAACACTAGGTGTTCGGGTTCAGTGAATAGCAGGTAAGTATTGAAAGTTAAATAATAAAGAGATTTACAAATATGGACATAAAGCCTATTTAAAATAAAGCTTTATATTATCTGATCTTATTTAAACTTCCGGTTTGGACTGGAAGTCAAGTCAAACCATGTCGCTAACCAATAAAAAGAACTCTCACACATCAAACTTTCACAGGCGAAGCAATGATTCAAATCATAACAGCTGTGGTTCTCAAGATATCCATTTAAAAAGATTTTGTAAAACTGCACCTTTAAGGTGATGTCATGTTACAAAAGATGCAGCCATTTTTCAAGGAAAATAAACATTTTAACATCTCAGCTTGAGTACATCCAAAAGTTCAGCTCAATTGAGAATGTTATTATGTAGATGAAGCCTTGAAAAATTGACATTGAAGGTGACGTCATGTAAAACCTGATGAGGTCACCAAGACCTGACCTAAAATTTTGGAATATCTAGTAAAAACAAATTTTGAACTGTTTTTAACCTGCTGCTAGAGGGCGCTCTTGGATTTTAATGACGGCATTGGTCTTGTTTTTTAAACCAGACCTTCGTCAGACTACAACTTTGTTTAAAACAACTCAAAAAAAGTTGTCACTTTTAAACTACAAAGGCACTTCCGATTTCGACCGGAAGAAGAGGTCACATAATGTCACGCAAAAAAAGAAAGAAGTGAAACCTATATTAATTTTGTATAATCCCGCAAAAAGCAACCTAAGGTGTCTCATCCTTGATTTTATACGGATTTTCAACGATTTAAATATTTAATGATGTAGATTTCCGAGCCGGTTACTGTCACTGAGCGAGCCAATAATTTATGTTACAGAGTGCGATAACAGCATGACCATTAATTTGATATAGCACCACCATACATCATGTAAAATGCTGTTACAAAAGACAAATGCTTTAGCCGCTTGTAGGTGGTGCATTCTTGCTATATCAATTTAATGTACTTGTGCAATGACTTAGTAGCATTAATAATAACAGTATCGCAATCAATGGGGTGACCGATCTTTGAGATTTGCTGAACTCACCATATAGAACTCATTCCCATCTGATGTGCGGCTTTCTCCATCTTTGCCAAGTTTCAAGAAGAACTTAAATCCCATTCCTGTTCATGGATGCTTTTGAACTGTATTTATGAAACTATATTGTTATCTTGCTCTGCTTTTGCTTGTTTCCAATTTGGTGGTTAATTGCAAAGTGCCTTGAGTGTTATTAAGTTGACGGATACGGGCGCTATATAAAGTTATCAACGTTGTGCACTTTTTCTTTCACTCCCGACAGGTATTCAATATTTTGATTGTACTCCCAGGATATGGGTTTGTTCAAGTGAGAGTCCTCAGTTTTTCATCTGGAAGTATCATCCCAAGTCTCATCGTAACTGTGGATCCAAGTTCTCCAGTAACTCAACAAAGTGTTCAGGATACTCTGAACCAAGCCGTTGCAAACAATAACAACAATTTGGGTCCTGGCATGGGTGCTGCTCCACAAAGTACAAATGTTGCTGAAGGTATATTTATTTGATCTATAATAATGCCTTTGATTAACTAGGGAAACAAATAATTTCCAAAATTTTTCGAGTGGGCAAGAAGGAACTGGGATTGAAAAGTTTGTGTACCCGCGGAAGTGTAGGCCTATATATTTTTATGTGAACTGAAGAATTGATCTGGAATTTATCTGGTTTGCAAATCATTTGATGTGGAGAGACCTGTGTGGACTGGAAATGGACAAGGGTACATTTATGATTTTCCTAAAGTACAATAATTGTATATTGTACGTTTACACAAGTCAAGGATTGTGAAGAAAAGGAGAAAGGAGCTTGATAGGAAAACTGGAGGAATTTGCTGTCTCTGAAAAAGCTATGAAAATCTTTATGTTCCCTGACTACCTCCAAAGTCTGTGTCAAGCATTCCAACTTCTAGGTATTCTTTTCAAAGGCAAAACATTTTCATTTCAGTTTCAATATTCTTAAAGATAATATAAAAAGTCCCATGTGCCACTAAAAAAATCATTTTGCCTCTTCACCCTACGGTCGGAAATCCATGTGTCCGTCATGGAATGCACTGAACGCGTACTGCACAGTCCTTCAACATAAAAAATTTTCCATAGCAGTACACATAATTTTTACGGCTATACAATATGCAATACTGATACATGGAATTATGTGCATTGGGAATACAATCAAGTGAGATTTGCTGTTACACCATGTACATGAACTCTCTCTATGAGCTGTGGCTGTTCTGAGAAGAACCGGTGATTTAACAACTCAAACTTTTGATCAGTGTGTTCTGATCGTCTTCAGGGGAATGCTGGACAGGTTTAGTTGCCAGGTAGGATTAGCTCAATGGTGCCCAAAGGCAGGAACTAGAACTGGATAAACAGAACACTGATCCAAATATTGAGCTATTAAACCACTGGTTTTTCAGAGAACCATCACATCTCATAGAGAGAATAGGGAAATGGTGTCTCTGTAAACTTCACTTTATGATTATTTTATTACTGTAACCCTAAAGAGTTAGTCAGATCCCTTCCAAATGTCAGGGCTGTGTTGGAATTGGTGGCTACAGCTACGGCTATGGCTTGCTTTGCCTATCAACATGCATTGAAGTATAGGAGGCCCTTAGCAACAGACGTAGCCGCCAAATCGGATATGGTCTAATAACCTTCCTTAGTCCTTGCCTACATTACTCTGTGCTCCACTGATCTTTTCAGCTTTCTCACAGGCCTCACACACATTCCAAAACTTTACATCTTTTTAATTTTCAGAGGTATGCTTGACAGATTACTGTATGAATGGAGGAACGTGTTCACCCCACTCTACCACATTTGCAAGTACTTGCAGGTAATTGTTGTATGCCAGGCAGAAAGACATACTTCTCTTTCCCTTTTTGCCAGGCACACATTTTCAAAAGCTACTGGAGAAGGTTGTAAGCAACTTTTGTGTGACATTTTTAAGAACAATGAACATTGAGACGCTAACATTCTTTTACCATTTCTATGCTGAAGTCATATTTTACATGGACTACTAAATATCTAAGAACAACAAAGCTTGCTAATAAAACTCTTCTGCAGACACAGTTTTTTTACATGTATTGCTTACATTGACCTTTTTCCAACCACAACAAAACCCACCAGAATTATTCTCAAAAGAATTATATGCTTTACATTTGACTGGTACCCATGTAAGAACATTTGAAAGTTTCTTTTTGAGTTTAAAGGCAGGGTATACTTTTGGTAATTGTCAAAGACCAGTATCTTCACTTGGTTTATCCCAACATATGCATAAAAAAACCAATCTGTGAAAAGTTGGGTTCAATTAGTCAAGAAGTTGCAAGAAAATAACGACAAAAAAACAACCTTGTTGCACAGAATTATGTATTTTCAGATGCCTGAGAAAGGCTTCATGCCTGAAGCCTTTCTCAGATTCAAATTATTTCTAGGTGAAAAATGAACTCTTTCTCTAAAACTGCATTATTTCAAAGCGTGTCGTTTCTAACAATGTTTTATAATATCAACAATTGTCCAGTGCTCTTAACCAAGTATGTTTTTCTGGTCATTAATTTTTGGAGAAATTACCAAAGGTATTCCCTCCATTCAATGGTGAATTTTATGTGAATATTGTTCATTGAACATAAGTAGTGTCAGAACGGCCTACAGAATATTCTTCCTAATTTGATCTTTTTCCAATTTTGTTTGCCCTCAGACAAGATTAAAAATATTAAGATTAGGGGTCATTCAGAGCAATCAATGTTAAGGGTGGGCAGGTGGGTCAAACAAATAAAAAAAAATAAAAATTGAAACTTAAAACATTGAAAACTCTGAGGGGCCCATTTGTTAGTAAAAAGCCTTTACCATTAGGTTGGCCCTTGCAATCAAACAGATTTCCTCCTTTTCTGCTTAAGCAGCTCTATGAAATTGGACCCAGATTTGATCGGTAGATTGCTGAGTTTTTATATATTTTTTGGCTTTGAGCGTTTCTATTTATCACTAAGTTATTTCATACTATCAGGAATAAATTAATGAAAATATGTTATGGGTTTTTGTATTTTGTTTAAAGGTATGGCAAAACCATAGCTATGATGTGTTGTACCAAACTTTTCATTTCTTTTATTTGTTTTAGTTGTGTCAATGGCTTCACTGGTCTCAGATGCCAGACCCCTACAGGTAATTTAGCTTGAATTTTAATTTTGTCCGTCGTTCTGGTGTTCTCATAACTTGTTTGACAGGCACTCTCCCATCATATCTTTGATTTTTTAGACTAAATAAATGACTTTGCTCGAGTGTATTTGTTATTTGGTAAGCATGTTTCCCGTTTACACCTAGTGTTCATTTCATTATACATCACAGACATCTTTAACCAATGATGTTTACGCAATTTTGTGGACAGTCCACTCATAACTGGAACATCCAATCTACTGTAGCCATAATATGGTTACAGCTACAATATTATTGTCCTGGGACGACCTTGGGATCTTGACTAAGTGGAAGCTTGCGTTGTCGTTCCTCAGGAGTTAGTGATGAGTTTGAGAGTACAGTTACTATGAGTACAATACATGAGTACAAACATGGGATGGGCATGAACTATGCAAAAACCCATCATAAGAGGGGGGAAAAACATGAGAAATTCATTGTTTTGTCAAATTGTATTTGGAAGATGGAGGTGGAGATGGAGGTGGAGGTGGAGGTGGAGGTGGAGGTGGAGGTGGAGGTACCTTATCCACTGAAGCTATTATTGCCATCGCTGTGGGAGGTACCATCCTGTTGATCATCGTCGTCATGGTCATCCTTGGTGTCTGTTTCCTCATGAGTAGAGCATCCTCCTCAAGAACTGGAGCCATGTATGGCAGGGATAACTACCAGTACTACGACAACCAAAGAAGACACGAAAACAGAGACCGCAGCTACACAAGAGACGTAAGTACATTAGGGCTGCTTAGAAGAAGAATATTGCTTAGCAGGGATACTAGTCATTGATACAGGACCATGCAGAGAAAGTAGTCAAAAGAACAAGGTTTCATCTCTGAAAAGTACTACAAATTAGTATGAAAACAAATTGTTCCGGTTTTGTAGGGAATTATACTGTACAATAAAATAACTAGCCAATTTCTTGTTTGATATGGTTTTGACAATTAGTTTGCTCAGTAATTTTTTGAACAACGCATCATCCAATCAATCAGTGAAAATTTCATCAACAAAATCCTGTGTTATTGAAAGCGTGCACATTAACCCAAATTAAGTGTTTAGTTTGACTGCAGCATTCCAAAGCATTGTGGATATTTGTGGGGTTCTACAAGTTCTATTCTCTTAACTTGACAATATTTAAGATGGAGGAGTGGTACAGCGGAGCTTCCAATTTTTGTCAACAATTTTGTTTAATCGATGGAGTACTAAGCTTTAATGGCAGTAATAGTTATGCACATATTAAAGTTATTTTTTATCTACATAAAATGTGTGTGTATCAGCTAGAGAGTAGAGTCCCCTCGCCAGAAACTTAGTTTCTTTTAGGCATCCATCAGGCTCTAGCTGGTTCAACTCTCTCCTTTTCTTGATGTTTGTTATTTTTATGTACTTGTACTTTTATAATGGCCCCAGAAATGAAATTAATATAAATGCATACATTATAAATGGTTAAGTATGAGGTAAAGTGCAAGTTCTGACAGTTCTAAAAAAAAAGGAGCTATGCTTGATTGTAAAAATGCCGGAGTGGTTCAGTGTTTTTTGTACAGACTGTTTCACCTAGAGGGTCTTCAGCAACTTAACAAACAGTATATGAATATATAAACATAAATGTAATTATATAATAAATTGATTGATACTTGTTTTCAGGAGTTGGAATACAGGATGAATTCTGGACAGTTTTCTGTTCCATATATTGCATCAGGAAATGATGTCCCGGTAAGATTTTCACCAAACACTTTCTTAATATGCAAAATATGAATTGTTGAAATGTGATAATAATAGTGACTTCTTATATAGTGCTCAAATCCGTCACTCAGTGATGCTCATGGCACTCCAACATTACTACCCCTGGGCACTGGGCCAATATTTCATTCCTAAAACCATCTCAGCTCCCTTGGGAGTATACAGCCTGTGGTGCCAAGTATGTAACGTACCAAACTAAAACAATCACAAGAACCACCTCTGCCCTCACAGGTACCCATTTACCCCTGGGTGAAGAGAAGCAATTATAGTAAAGTGTCTTGCTCAAGGACACAAGTGTCATGACCAGGATTCAAACCCCTACCCTGATAACTTAACCACCAGATGGGCAAAGTATTAATTTGTGTGTTGGTCCTTTAATACAGCAGTTATCTTGTTTTGCTTTCCGCTCCAAATGCATACAATGCTTAGGCTGGAAGGGCATAAATAGTCAGGATGTTTTCTTGTTAACGCCAATTAGTATCATGTAGTTATGATGTATCAGGGAATGTGACAGTACGGTGGCTTTATGAGTAAAAGTCAATAGATAGTTCCCCATAGAGGCCATCTTTACGGGCAACTTGGGTTTTGGCTTTGAGCTGCGCATCTGGCGTTCTGATTTTCCTATGGAGCCGAGTGGTCCACAGACTAGTCATGCAAGGAATTTGATGAAACTCCTGCGTGCCGCTCTACTTATTTACACAAACAAGTAGTTGTATGTTTAAAAATCCAGTAAAGGGGATGTGTCTGTTTCAAGGCAGCACCTCAGGCTTCATAACTACAGTAACTAGGCACACCTTTGGGGTATCTTTGTTCTCACCACAGGAACATAATATAATTCTAAATAAATATAAACATCACAGCAACAGATTCAAGCTCACCTTCGTGAGGTTGTGGATTGTTTGTAAGGTTGTTATGCTTATAAAGTGATTGTGGTTTGTTTCAGATGAATCGACTGGCAAAGATGCCTCGTAGAGGAGATGCAGATTACTTCTGAAACACCTCAAATGACTGACGTTAATGCTCTTTTCTCTCATGTTCCTGTTCAATCAAAATATTGAACTTTCAACCCCTTACATATGATGTCACGGGCTCAAACAGCACCCTCACTGAACTCAAAGTCAGTTTCTCATTGGTTGATTAGTTGTGCGGGGAATGTGGGTTCCAATTGTTTTTCCTCCGGGATGGCGGTGTATCGGGATGGTGGTTTATCGGGATGGTGGTGTATGTAAGGGTCTTATGGATTGCTCATTAGGAGTTCACTGATTGTTCTGGGTTGCAATCTCAGATGACTGACACATGTACAAATACTACAGAATTGGAAAAGTTCTACTACTGAAATACTTAAATACTACAGAATTTCAAAATTTACTTTAAACATATCTATAACATTCAAAAGTACAGACACTACAGAATTGGATAAAATCCATTACTAAATACTTAAATACTACAGAATTGGAAAAATTCCACTACTTAAAAAATATCTACACAATTCAAAAGTTGTTTGTGTGCAAAACTTTCAGAATAAAAAAAAAACAACGTAAAAAGTGTTCACATGAAAGTGAGTGTTTTTGTTCATAAAAATCAACAATAAGATGATGAGAAGTTAACAGGTACTAACTGATGAGGTGTGTAACCAGTTTTAGGTTAGTCACATGAGGGCAGTGTTTATGGGTACTTTACTGGGAAAGGTTTTAATTACCATGTAGAAAAGAGCAAAGACAAAATATACTTTATATACTTTATATTTTATTTTAGGCATAAATGTATTTGTATTCTTCAGTATAAATGTTATGTAATTATTTTGCTTTGTATACATTGTTGAAGGCAGCTTTTTGTAGATCTTTATCAGTCGTACAAATGTTACACATAACTAAACATTTGAAAGGAAACTCGAATTTCCATGTACTTTGCTTTAACATGCTAAACAATTTAATATTTCCTTGTTAGGCTGAGTCACACAGGGCAATTTACAGTAAACCAATTCCTGGCATTCTCCAAGAAGCAAAATCATTAACTTGTTAATTTCCACATAATAATGTTGGACAGTAAGATAGTGTCTGAAAGTATGTTGTACTACCGAGAAGGTCTTCTTTTGTTTGCCGTGCAAATGGCTGCCTCCAAAGTTGTCTGTAAAAAATGCCCTGTGAGACAACACCTTAACATGGCTCGAATTCACAAATCACTATAAGATTCATTGTGTTTTGTATTGTGACATCAACACTTTGCTTAGCAATTCAGATTGATATGTATCTTAAGAAGGATCTTAGATCTTTTGTGAGTTCAAGCTTCGTTCTTCTGACTTATGGTTATGCATAAGACTTGCGTAGTCTTCTGAGATCAACCTGAGATAAAACACGTGAAGTTGAGATACGGCTATCTTAGAATTGTATGCTATTAACTTTTTACAGTAGTTGTAAACAAATTGACAAATACATTTGGTCATTTTACTACACAAGAAATTAACAATGGATAATTTGAATTTGAACACATTAATGTGGATTTGTATGAAGTGTATCACAAATATATCTTACTTTATTCTTGTTTAATTTGTTTGTAAACCCTACAACAACTTGTAACACTACTCTTAAAATGGTTTAATTGTTGTAGAAAATTCTGGTTTTGGTGTAAATTTAATTTAGGTGTATGGTTAACAGTGGCACTCAGTGGCATTATTAGAGAACTTCTTTAAACAATTATTACTTTCAAAAAATATGTTGGTTTTTTTTTGGTTTTTTTCTTTGGGGGGGGGGGGGCAGGCAGGGGCAAGAAATTAGCGAGGGGGTCACTTGACCAAGAGAAACCAATTGCAAGAAGTGCAAGTAGGCCTACATATACTGTTCCTGTACTGAATCAAACTTTGCTGCACCTTCAAACAGTCTTAATTAGTTCAGAGGTTATGCACCAAAGATATTTCAATTGCAAAAACTATTACAAATCGTACTGTATTTTTTTCATCATTCTCGTTTTACTCTCATTATTTTTGGTTATATTTATTTTTAAAATATTTTTATTGATTCCGTTTTTTGATGGGGCGGGAAGGGGCTTTATTCACCCCTCTCTGTTTCCTCCCACTGTATAGAATACAAATATCTGTTTTGTGTGTAAAAAGGCATGCATAAAAAACGTTCAGCATAAAATCATCGAAACTGGGTGATGTGGGTTAATTTAAATCAGTCTTTATTCAGCACTTTAACTTTGGTGGTTTAAATGTCATGGTATATTTTCTCTTTTGCCTGGCTGCATTCATATACTTGAGGCAAATTTTTTCTCATGATTAGATGTTGTTATTAGTTCACAAAAGTATTCATGTATTTATAAATAGTTTATAAAATGTTATAGTGTTAAACGAGGGATCTTCATAAATAATTTACTGCAAATCATTACTTTAGATGTCAAATTATTTAATAAGAAGACACTGTACTATAAAATATGTAGTATTTCAGAACATTTTCCTTGTTTTGTCAGTTACTTGGATCGTGTTCGGTTGGAGGAGTGTAGTCCAGTCGTAATTCCTTGCTTGTAGAACATATGGTTTAGATTGTTAATTTTAAAAACCACAAATTAATGTTAACTCTATCAGGACAGGTTTTTTTTTTTACTTGGGGGGGGGGGGTGGGTGTGCCCCTTGCCGGTTCACTTAACACAGTTTTCTATTGCCAAGGTCACACCAATTAAGTTATTTGCGACTGGCGGATACAAAACTCAAGGATAAAAAAGAATTATGGTTAAAGAAAAAAAAAAGAAAAAAGAATCGATAGGCCTAATAATGATAAATACAAAATTAAAATATAAACAAATACATAATGTAAACAAGAATACAGACATCGTTATGAAATGAAATAACTAAATTTTGGATGGAGGTGGTAGTTCGCTGATGTGTATCTGGAAGGGGAAGCCCCTTTCCGATCGTCCATTATTTTTGGAGAGCGCCCTCTCTTTTTCAATTTGCGAGCAATGGAGGGAGATTTGACGCCACGCCAACGAGTCACTATGTTTATAAAAAATAAGTAGTTTCATCCGTCTATAATTCTTCAAGGTACACCTAACTATTCACCAAAGACTTATCCGTGTTTTACAGGTATGTTTCGTTTGAACTAATCTTAGACATGTGTATTTTTCTTGTCAACCTCACCCCACCATTCTGACGCAAGTCAAGTAGTTAGTTAAACCAGTAACTGAAACTGGGGCGCTGTACTCCTTTTTTCGAAATGTGGAAATCTTTGGTCGTACCACTAGCGCTCTCCAGCGAATCATTCTTTCCCCGTTTGGAAAACCCAATTTGCTATGATTCTCACCACACCAAGCCACAAAAAATGCCCCAAAAGACAAAAAGACCAAACGAAGTAGCTTGTAAACCGCCTACACTGGCTTCTCGATATGTATAAGATGCACCATCGGGTATGGAATTGTACTCACGATCATATTATTATTGTTGTGCTCCAATTTGATGATGTTTAAGTCACACTCGGTGAGTCCGTCCATTTACGACAGCTTTCTATACCATGCCCGATATGTGGCAGAGACCCCCCCCCCAATGTTCCCATACTTTAACACACTATTTTCCTCTTGTTCAAAGGTACCCCTCCCCTAAAATCCTCTGAAGAATTCCTGAGATTCCAAGCACACGGGGGGGGGGGGGGGGGGGTGCCACCATGCCCCATATCGAGCACCAAATCAGCTTTCTTAGACATCGGATTTGGACGGGTACCCTGCCTACCGCGTCGTCGCGGTGCAGTGGTCATAGAGTTAGGCCGTGTCCGAATGATTCGGCTGCGGCTGCGGCTGCGGCCGCTGGCAGGGCGCGCCATTTTGAAGTCGTGTCCGAATGATTTTTGCTTATGGCCGCGGCTTCGGCTACGGCCGCAACGTCACTGATTTCAAGCCACAAGCGGAGCTGACTTGTTTGTTCGTCGATGTCGTCTGCTACTGCTGCCACTAGCATGACTATTGACTAGCATGACTAGAGAAGAAACCTTCCAAGTGTAAGTGATGTTTAGGTAAAGAAGAAGACGACGTGATAATGTCATACTTTACTCAATGTAAATTGGGCCTAATAATTACATTTAGGCCTAATGTTATTTTCATCTTTTGTATTAAATTGCTGGTGGTCAGTGGTCATAAATTAAACAATCAAACATTTTTTTAATGTCTGATATTTATGATAGACATTTTAAGGCAGACATGGCAAACAAAGTTGGTATATAGAGCTACCAACAAAGGCAATAGTTAGAAGTAGAATCTATGGGGATAGGGATGGGTGAGCTATGATAGTTTGAGGTTCGTTCCATTATCATCTACTAGCATGTCTAGCAGACCGAACCTCATACAGCTCTACTACTACTAGGAGGAGTAGGGGAGCTGAGCCTGAATGGATGGTTGGACTTTCACCATCATGTAACAATAAATAATAAGAGGCCTACGTTGCAAAGACCGTAACCCCACGATGCCTTTGTCATGTTTGTGGGTTACGGTCTCCGCAACTACATCGTGTAACTGGTATAACATTAAAGCCCGGTTCATACTTCCTGCGAATGCAAATGCGAATGCGAATTTTGATGTCACAAATTCGCAATGAAATGTGCTCAACAACTCCTACAAAACATTCGCAGCGAAAACAGGGCTGTGACAGTGGCGTAAAAATTTGCTTCGCATTCGCACTCACAAGAAGTATGAACCGGGCTTATTTAGGCCTGCGTTTTCATCAATGACAATGTCTTTCAATCTGCTATTTTTTTTTCTCAACTATTGTTTGATTTACAGTAGAAATATCAACCAATCCCATTTTACATTTGTAATACTCCTTTTAAAGTTGTATGCAGTCTACATTTGGTATTGGTAAAGATACTGCAATGTATAAAGCACAATCAGCCTAGCTACCTGTTGGCTAGTTTCTGCAAGTGAAATTTTACCTTATAATTTAATTGCCAATGATTTGTATTCATTATTACTTTATTCTTTGTTTTTTCTTTGTTCAGGGTCTGAAGAGGAAACTCATGTTTTTCTCTCTTTAAAACATCCCCCAACAGGGAAAGGGATGGATGATGACGCAGACAACCCTATATCATGGCCTTTTTATCAAGATATGGACCAGATCCTTGGCCACCAAGTATTCTAGACAGTATTCTGTCTAGAATGCGATGCACAATGTCACACAAGGTTGATCTGGGAATGCCAATAGATGCTGAACAAACCCGGTATGCGGAGCCACAAGCTAGCCAAAACAGGAAGGCTAGGAGCTGGAATTCTTCATCCCACCCATAGTTAGTGTCTTTACTTATGAGAAAGTGTAGCTTATAAAATGCAGGCAAAAGTTAGACGAAAGTGCACTTTCAGTAGATGTTCATCCCCTAGTGCATGCAGGAGTAGGTTGCCTGTGGTGAGATGACAGTAGGCTCTGGGATCTTCCTATAAGTATCAAATAACACAATATTTGAAATCTTAATAAGGAACGATGCATGACTTTCTTCCAATTGCTCATAACACCACCAGACATTTTTAGTATTTTTCTCCCACCCAGAAGAAAGGGTACACAAAAGGAATTTCAGACGATAGCGGAACGATCCTCATAGTTCTGGGAATACATTTTTAAGGGGGTAGGGTAGTGACGTCAAGTAATCCTTAGGAATACGTCATGTTTGTTAAATTGAATAACCGAGCTCTCCCTGCAACCATTTTGCGCCTAACAGCTGTCAATAAACAAGCAATGCAGACCATTTTTAATGTTGAAAGCTGGATTATTTCACATAAATGATGGATTAATAAGGAACAAATGACTTTCAAAACCCTACCCCCAAAAATGTATGCATCCATGGACTGGAATGTTAATCTGGTGAAATTTGTAACTTCTTAGAAGTAATAATAATAATAGTAAAAGGCAGTTATACTGCGCTTTTCCAAAACATGATCAAAGCGCATTACAAAGGAAAGGATAAATTAAAACAAGCTAGAACAAATCATAAATCTACTATTTAGGATTTCAAAAGATAAGTTTTTAGGTTTTTTTAAAAATGCAACAACAAAAGATGAATCCCAGACACTAATTAGGAGACTAAAGTAGCTTAATAAGATTTGAATTATGGGGCTTTGAAATGTTTAACATAAATAAGCTTTTAATATTTTAATTGTTTTCTAACATCTTTTCATGCCAGTTTTAAAGGAACATTACAGAATTTGTAAGAAAAAAACTTGTCTTAGATCACAGATTTACATCAAACTTACACGGTCTAATGATGATAGTATAAAACACTCCTTGAAATATCTCTGTCAGAAATGTCATATTTGATGAGAAATAAATAAACTAATTTCGCGTTAGGAATTTATCGCTCAGTGAGCGTTTTATTAATTTTTTTACATGCAAAAAATATGTGTAATAGTTTTTTTCACTAATCTTGTTGAATGTTGTAACCCAGAGATGGCCGATTGATCTCAAACTTCTACGGGTTTGTCAGTTCATGTATGGTGGATTACATAAAGTCCTACACTTCCAGCCAATTCTCTAATGCTCCTTAAATTTTCATGTAAGCTTCGGGGCATATTAATATTAATTATATTATTATAAATGATTATCAAAACGGAATAATTAATAAACAAATATTGTGAGCATTACGTTTCGAGTGTTTATACCGGTCAAGAGAATACAATTGTTGATTTGTTGCTGTCTCTGACAGAGGAGTATCCTTTTCTTATTATTTAATAGGATAACTTAGCAAATTTGAGCTAGTATTACGCCGATAACATCACTATCGCTATCCATTTAATACGTTGTTGATCTCTGAGCAGACGATAATAACATTAACAATATTAGGCAATCAAAGTACGTTTCACCACTTGAGGGCGCGCACACGATTAAGAACGATGTCGCAGCCGCGTCCGAATGTTTTTGTTGGCCGCGGCCGCTAGACGCTGCCAAAGCCGCAGACGCAGCCAGCGGCCACAGCCGAATCATTCGGACACGGCCTTATATATAACTCTATGGCAGCGGTAGATCATGTACCAGGTTTGCCGCTGATGCATTTTGGGAAGTGGATCTTTCAGGCGTTTGTGCACGATGTGCACGAACACCTCTTGTTATTGTTCTTGTTTTTTCTTCTTTTCCAACTTCTTCTTTTCATTTGAATTGTTAACATCAACATCGTATGACCTTTACTTCCTTTGTGTTTTTCGTTAAATTTTTTGGTCATAACTCAAGATTGAAATTGAGTTGAATATTGAAACTCATTGACAATTGAACCTTATTATCAAGACCACACGAACTTGATGATGTCATGATGACGTCATCCATCAGGTATCGAATTACAATATATCAAAATGTAATATTTGTAAGAAATTATAACTCACGAACCACATGTTGGATTTTGACAATCTACTTACCATCAGACACGTCGATAAAAGTCCAACAAACGCTACACAGAACGTGACCCCATTTGACCTTGACTTCCAGTTCGAACCGGAAGTTGAAAATAGCAAAAATAATATCTCAAAAATACGTAATATTTCAACATAAACTTTGCATCACGTTATAGATGAGTGATCCTGCTCAAACTTTACAAAGAAAAGGTAACATTTTAACCTTTGTATCGGGTCTAAACTGTACGTCAAAGCGCACGTGTCTGTTGACCCTCACTGTATGACCCCGTTTGGCCTTAACTTCCAGTTCAAACTGGAAGTTTAATTTAATGTTTCAAAAAATCATTACTTCTGAACAACACATTGGATTTTTACAAACTATACATCATTGGGAAAGTGTGTATCAACTTAAGAAACGATACACTGAATGTGAAGGTATTTGACCTTGACTTCCGGTTAAAACCAGAATATGAATGTTATAATTTGAAAACAAATCACAAATCCTTTACCACAGTTAGGATTTATATTATCATTACGTCATCAGAAAGGGCTCCATAGACTCATTTGACCTTGACTTACAGTTCAAACCAGAAGTTGATGTTTTGAATTGGAAATAAACTTACTCCTGAACCACACATTGGGTTGATAAGGTGAAATGTCGTCACCATTTTCATTGTATCATAATTTGATGGCAGATCTCACGAACATCTTGTTTTTGTGATGTCACAAAAACCCAATGTTTAGTTTTTGTCTACTTATTATTATTATAACTGTTACCAAAATAAATTGAAGAAAAACACAATAATAATAATAAGGGCCCAATTTCACAAAGAGCTAAACAATAATTATTACATCGACATCTATTCTACTACTTGTCGAAGCCTTTTCAGCATGTAGACAAGGGTTCTGCCTTGTTCAATATTACTACAGTGTGATGTTACATTGATTACAAACCATTATGGGTATGGGATGGCAATATTAACAGCCATTTATTCATACCATAAATTATGGCATAAATAATTTGTATCATAAACGTTTTTTTTTCTTCATAAACTTCCTGTAGCATCTCAAGTATCATATACGATTATTTTTGGGGTAAACTTCCTACTAGTACTGTCCCGATATTTTCGCAAAGTCATCAACCAAATCATTATTTGTTTTTTATAAAGTCTTCGATTTAATTAAAACGAGGAAATGAAAACACTGATTCCAAAACTATTCTACATTTGCACAAGATGGTTTTCAATGAGTCTTTAGCATGTTCTAGACACTAAGATTGTTCTCTTCTTGTTTAGTTGTTTGATTGGTTTGGTACAAATCCTGTATAGACCCAAACATCAAAAGCGTGCCGCACAAAACGATATTGTGATGGTGCACATTTCAGAGTCCAGAGAGCTATACATTTTAACTTAAAAATTTTTTTAAATGAGAAATCGCCTAACATCACAAAGCCGGACAGCCACTTTAAGTTAATACAATATACGTAACGAGTTGCCTATTTTCATTCCTCCCTAAAGAGTGCGTGTAATTTTAAAAATCAAACACTACGAAGGGTTAAGGGGTACACTAAACTGATTTGGGCTGCCAAACCAAATCAACTGTCACCAGGGGCACGTTGCCACCTACTCCTGGGGTTGAAACAGGGTTACCCCTTTCACAGTCCATGAGGATGTAGGCAATGGTATCACTAGGAGCCTGGTTGGTAGAGCAGAGTGCACTACATTTGTACCTTCCCTTTATTTGAAGCAATTATGGTTAAGTGCCTTGCTCAAGGGCACAAGTGTTACTACCGGGTTCGAACCCACCCTCTGCTGCTGACAACACCAGAGCTTGGGTCTGGTGAACTAGACTGCTCGACCTCTGATCTTCGTACGTACCTCTTCCATCTTGGACGATAATTTTATTGATACCTTGATTACACTATAGTCCACTTGTCCTATAAGTGAAATTATTTCTCAGCAACTCAGCAAATTAATGGAATATTTAAAACCATCATTGTTTAATTTTAGTCTGAAAGCTCACTGATTATGCAGTTTATACTTGGACCACTTTTTCTGTGAAATATTTCTCTCTGAAATAAAGTCAATCATTTTGGAGAAACTGTATCTGAAAACCTAACGCAACACTCCAGCTGATTTTGGTTGTTACAACCTAAAATAAGGACAATGTCTTTACGTGCTGAAAATCGTGCATGTTTTTTCCACTTCACTTTTTTCTCCTGACTAACTCAACGGAAACCAAAATATTCACAGGTTTGTTATTTCATGTATACGGTTGATCACACAAAACATGAGCACTGTCTGGGACTATTTTGTCAGCTTTACCAATCCTGTATAACAGCTTTAACAAAATGCACATTGTGGTATTTGGCTCTTCTGTAAGAGGAAAATGCCACCCAAATGAATGAGATTCACGCTTTCTAAAGAGCGTTTCCTATCGCTCTTAAGCCAGTCTCGACCTAGGAGTGCTACCTTATTTCCGGAGAATACTACAAGAGGTAATTTCCAAACTCCCCCTTCATATTATACCGTTACTTGCATACATCCCAGCACTGGTAGGTTATTTCCTGAATAACTTTTCAATGTTACTCCTGAACTTCCAAGCGATACAGAAGAAAAGAACTTACTGTAAACAACTTCCGGAATCACAGTAATTGATGCTGCCGTGTCAACTGTGAATGTCAACGGAATTCCACAATTGTTTAACTCAACTTCCAGTGCGGGAGTCTCATGTAGTATTATTATTACTACTAGGCTTCCTTATGTTTTCATTTCCAGGATTTGTTGCAAACAAAGTGCCTTCTTCCATATAGTCTAGGTAGTCTTCTTTGTCAGTCTCGCCAGTTGCTGTAGTATGCATTCGATTGACCATGTGTGCTTGGGCTGAGTTACCTCCTCTGCGGTATCCTTGACCACGCCCACGTACACGTGTGTTAGCGTTGCTCTGTCGGGGTCGATCCAGTCCTGACAGTGCTCTTCTCCGACTTCGATTTGGGTCACAAGCTTTCTGTATGTGCCCAATTTTACCACAAGTGAAACATTTTGATTGGACGTGAGGACACTTGTTGGGGTAATGTTCTCCGTGGCAGCGATAAAAACATTTCAGACGGTTTCGCTGTTTACAATTCCAGTTTCCCTTCTGCTTGTGGGACGATACCTCATTGCTGTCTGCACTGGCATGACTGGTGGTTGAACTAGATGTAGCTGCAGTACCTTGTAGATTGCCGCTGTCTTTGTCTGCCATCTCCATGGCCAAGGCTTCCTCACGCGCATTCTTCCATGTAAGCGTGTTGCCTTTGCTCAGCAGTTTCGCCTGGATCCTTTTATTGCAAAGTCCTCCAACGAAGGTATCTCTGAGATTGGTTTCCAACTCCGTACCATATCCACAATGCCTGGACAATTTCTTCAGCTCATTTTTGTAGCTGGCAACCGCTTCCTGCAGTTCCTGGTGGTGCTTAAGAAAAGCCATCCTTAGTGCTATTTGGTTTCGTGTTGAGGAGTAGTAGTCAACCAGGATCTTAATTAACTCATATTGTTTTTCTGACGGGTCTTCAGGACTCACAAAGTTTGTCACAATTTCAAATGCTGATGCCCCTATCATCGCAAGAAAAACATTCACTTTGTCTTCATCAGCAATTTTATTAGCTTTCATCCATATCTCTAGACGACGCTGATAGTTATGCCAATCCTCTTTTGAGGCTTCAAAGCCGTCAATGCTTCCAATAAATCCTCTACCACGAGGTTCCGCCATCTTGGATTTATGTACTTTGTATTTTTCAGTCAAAACACACTGGGGCAAAAATCTTCCCGATTCTGCTCAAAACCTGACGAATTACTTACATCGACGCGTCAAAAACGTGCTGACTTTTGTTGCAACTCTGGAGATCCACTGGGCTTGACAAAGATCCCATCCTCGTCGCCAATTTTGTTATGTACTCGGGAGAGAATTGAAGCACAACACGGACCAAGTTCTATCCTTATCCAGAGAGGCTTTATTAAGTCAACAGAGGGCGCTATACAAGTTTACTGGAATATCACAACTTATGGACAAGGTGTTTCCGTTATACTCTGAATGATTGGTTGTGGTGAACTTTAATATTGTTTCTTTTATCAGTTGCTCTCTATACGATGGAAACCGGAGACAAGTGTTGTTCTTTCACTGTTTCAGTTTTGAAATTGGTTTCCTTGTTCTCTAGAAAATTCATAAAAACAAAACCTCAAATGGTCGCTATTGTATTACATTCCATCAAAACACACTTTGCTTGTTTTTATTTAAAGACGAGGAAGTATCATTGAATACCACGCACAACAGGCGTATTTCGATTGCAGCAATTGAAATAGTCATTAGATACATGACGTCATTTAATAGGACGCCCTCGCGTAGCAGCCAAAAGGAGGTTGTTCATTTGCCAATCCTCTGCACCGCTCTTGCAGATCTCTGCCTTTCCATTGTTTCATCATGTAAACTGTTTTTTAAATAGTTGATTTACCGCCGAATTCGATAATTTCACAAATTGGGTAAAAAATAGGAGAATTTACCGTTCTAGAAAGTCAACGATGTATTGAAGAATCCCCTTTTGGTCGGTCAGTACTAACCCCCATGCGTGCACACTTCCAGTAAGAATTTTACTAAACTGTTTTGGAAACCAACAAATCGTGTTCCTTTTTCTTACCCAGAGATGAGGTGAATCTGAAGTGATGATTGCCATTAAAAAAAGAAAAGAAAAATGTACTTGTTTAAAGGCCGTGTCCGAATTGGCGGCTGCGGCTACGGCAAGATTTCCACGTCATCAAACGTTGAAGTAAAGTACATCCTTAGCAACGCCCTTAGCAACAGTCGTAGCCGTAGCCGCCAATGGGAAGGCCTTTAGTTTCAACTTTGTAATAATGATTACGCAACTAACCAACAATTTACTCGTAACATACTGTGACTGATGACGTCAGACCCTGCACATGGAGGGTGCGTCACTGTCCTGTGACAATCGCAGGGTTGCTGTCCGTCATGGTTGAATGCACTTGTTGGGCTGTTTTGCCTCAAAGGCTTTTTTATTTTAATACAATGGAGTTCAATATAATAACAGTCAAATGATGAATACCGCATTATAATTCTTATTATAAGGAGTGAATTCATGCAGAAAATGCAGCTTGCTTTATGTTCGCTTATCCACTCAAATATTGTCCATCTAATTTTAATACATGAAATAAAAAATTGTCGAGTGGTTACCAAAACTGTAATCAAAGAGTGTTTGACAACGTTCACAACATAATTGTTTTCTTTTTTGTATAGTTTGATACGTTTGTAGACACAGTCAAGCTCATTATGTATTTGTTACGGTCCCAAACTCAAACAATGCAATTTTAGAACTGTAAATATAAAAGTACATAGTGCAAAGTGGTAACAAAACTCTGATCACAAAAATAAAATAAAATAACAACACAAAACATGCAAAATGTCGGTGGTTTTAATTTCAAATCGGTCACTGTACTCCTGAAACCTTGGAGTGATGAAGCCGTCCATTATATCAAATTTAAAACAAAATCGTGCATATAGTCACGGCCGAGTGGTTAAGAGCACCAGGCTCTGGTGTTTGTAATCAGCCGAGTGTAGGTGCGAGTCCTTGAGCTCCTTGAGCAAGATACTTTTGCTTTGTCCTTGGGATGGGACATAAAGCCATGGGACCCGGATACTCTATGATTGGTAATGGCCGTAAAAGAATCCAGAACACTTTTCACGGAAGAAGGTGGGGGTGTTTCATTGTGTTTCTGGTTCAGAAATATAACCCCGGTGTTTCTGGTTCACATCGGCAAGCATCCTTGTTTACAGGCTTCCCCAGGCTTGCGAGCTACAGTGCACTCTAAAAACGTTGGGTAACAGTTATTGGGTAAAGTTATTTTGACCTAATTGAGATGGCTAATTTCAAAATACCTGTTAAAACTTCCCTAGTAATTTGTCATTTAGAAAAATCTTTTAAACAAATCCCTTGGTAAAACTACTTGGTTTTACCTTCAGACCGACAAGTTTTTGTGCACACACAGTTTTATCATCAATTGCGGCAACCGAAATACGAGAAGAGATTTGTACACATGTTATTTCCTTAACTTTAACAGCATTTTAAAAATGAAACTATTTCACTGGCGCTTTGGTATTGGGATGATAGTTATCATCAGTAAACTAAAAACAGTTTTTCCCCAAAAGATAATTACCAGTCATGTTGTATTTGTTCGTCATGTGACACTAAAACGTTTTATAACACACTGTAGCGGAAATGCATGTGAAAGACATGTGATCGGTTTAGTTTATAGGGCGTATTTTCAGGTATTGCTGCGTGACGACTTGGCAGTGCAAGTAGGCGGGGCTTAGCGCTTGCAGTGACCCGGACTGGCAGGGTGAGCGTGCGCAGTGGCGGTTTAGGGCCGCGTGTTTGGGCTATGCAGAAGCAGGGCCGGGTCTGGTAGAGCGAGCCAGTGGCAGATAAGTTGTGGAACGAGCAAGTTGCAGTTTAAGTGTTAAACAAGTGAGTCTACACGATAAAGTGCTGTGCTGTAAATAGAGAAGTATGGTGTAGCAGACGGGGGTGGTCTAGTATGGTGGCCCTGAAGGGACATCGCATATCGCAAACGTGTGCGCATACGTATGCGATGTCGCGAAATTTATCGCGAATGTGTGCGCACACGTATGCAATGTCGTGAAACAATTCGTGAATATGTGCGCACACGTATGTGATGTCGCGAAATTTATCGCGAATATGTGCGCACACGTATGCCGGTTTGAACCGGAAGTCAAGGTCAAAGGCATAACATTCTGTGTTTCGTTTCTTTACTTGTTACACACCTTCCCAATGATGCATAGATTATAAAAATCCAATGTAGGGTTCAGAAAATATGATTTTTTAAAACATTAAATTTCAACTTCCGGTTTGAACCGGAAGTTAAGGTCAAGCGGTTCACATTTTGTGTAGCGCGTGTTTAATTCATCAATGCCGTTCAGACGACGTATTGATTGTAACTATATAATGTGTGGTTAAGGAGTTATGAATTTTTCAAATATTACACGGACTATCATTGTTTGGGTGTGCAATATACAGTGAAACAACGAGCGGCGCTACAAGTATTTGCACATGTAGATGTAAAGTATTAAATACAGAACGTGTAGTTCATGTCAACTAAAACTACACGTGTATTGTACACGTGCGTGGCTGTGTACAGTGTCGGCCCTTGTTTGTGTTGGCCTACACTATCGTGCGTTGTCCTTCAATGAAAGTCAACAGACACGTGCGCTTTGACGCCCGGTTTTGACCAGATGCAAAGATTAAAATGCTATAATCTTTGTGCAAAAGTTTCGGCAGGATGACTCATCCATAAACATGATGAAAAATTCATGTTAAAAGATTACGTATTTTTTCACATATGATTTTTCCAAACTTTCAACTTCCGGTTTGAGCCGGAAGTCAAGGTCAAATGGGGTCATGTTGTGTGTAGCGTTTGTTGAACTTTTTATGACCTATCCGATGATGTGTAGATTGCAAAAATCCAACATGTGGTTCATGATTTTTTACAAATATTAAACTTTGATTTAATGTTATTTAATACCCGATGACATCATCATGACATCATCGTGTTTGTGGCATACGGATGATAAGGTTCAATTGTCTTATGAGTTTCAATGTTCAAATCAATTTCAATTTTGAGTTATGACAAAAAAACATATTTTTTTTACGAAAAAACAAAAAGGCAGACTTTGACCTTCCGTTAAGACCGGAAGTAAAGATATACGATTTTTTTCAAATGTTGCCCCAATCTTGATTTATCAGATGCTCAAGTATGAGTTTCATAGCTTTCAAATTCACGAAGATACAGCGAATAGAAAACAGTCATTTTCAATTTTAAAAACCTTGTAATTCGACACCCGATGACGTCATCATGACGTCATGACAAGTGTGTTTTTTTATTATAAGGTTCAAATGTCTGATGAGTTTCAAGGTTCAATTCAGTTTCAATCTTGAGTTATGTTGCAGAGAAGAGTTCTCCAGAAGAAGATGGAGAAGAAAAAAATACACATTCAGTTTTTGTTTACCACAAAAACGAGGTGTTCGTGATCATCAAATTATAATTTAATGATATTTTATTTTATCAACCCGATTTGTGTTTCAGGAGTAAGATTTTGTTCCAATATAAATCTTCAAGTTCCGGTTTGAACCAAAAGTTAGGTCAAGAGAGGTCATACTGTGTAGCGCTAGCTAAGTCCTAGGAGCCCTTTGTAATGCCGTGTAGTTGATACAAATCCAATGTGCAAAAGTTTCGGGAGAATCACAGACCTACAATCTGATGTAAAAATTGTGATAAAAAGATAAGTAGTTATTGAGATAGCAATTTTTATTATTTTTCAACTTCCGATTTAAACCGGAAGTCAAGGTCAAATTGGGTCACGTTTTGTGTAGCGTTTGTTGAACTTTGAACGACCTTTCCGATGATGTATAGATTGTAAACATATAACATGTGGTTCATGACTTATATTTTTTTGCGAATATGAAACTTCGATTTAATGTAATTTTGTATTTGATGACGTCATCATGACATCATCACGTTTGTAACGTCTTGATATAAAGGTTCAATTGTCTGATGAGTTTCATCATTTAATTCAATTTCAATTTTGAGTTATGCCGTAGATAAGCCCTGAAAATGATTTTTATAAAGAAAAAACAAAGCCGAACTTTGACCTACGGTTACGACCGGAAGTAAAGGTCATATAATTTTGGCGTTAACTTTTCATATGTTGCCCTTGTCTTGATCTATCATATACCTAAATCTCAATACTATAGCTTCAATATCAGAGACGTACATTGGCATTTGGTCACTTTTATACCTTAAATGGCTTGTAATTTGACATCAGATGACGTAATGATGACGTCATTTCATCAAGTGCCGTCTTCATAACGAGGTTCCAGTATATGCCAAGCTTCAAGATTCAATTCAACTTCAATATCAAAATCCGTTGTGTGGTTCAGGAGCTATGATTATTTCAAATATTGGAACTTGATCATCCGGTTTGAACCGAAAGTCAAGGTTAATCACCCAATAAATTCTTTTGTGACATCATTATGTTGTCACAACTTCTGTTTAATCTATTCATCTGGTGTAAAATTGTTGAAAAGTCGTATGACATTACGAGCTTGGGAAAAATGCCAAAGTCTGAGGAGTACGAATGTTTGTATTTAAAAAAAACTCATAAATAATTATGAAATTTCAACTTCCGGTTTCAACCGGAAGTAAAGGACTTTGGGGTCACCCTTTTGGGGTCACCCTTTGAATGTGATTTGTATAATTCGGCCGGAGCTTTTTCATGGTGCAAGTACCTTACATGTAGCATTTATGGTTCTCCGATTATGATTTTTTAAAATATTAAACGTTGATTTATTGTTATGACGTCATCGATGACGTCATCGCACCGAAACAATTTGGGTGTCATATACATACTACGATCTATATACATAGTAAATTTCAAGACAAAACCCTTCTTGGTTTATGAGAAATGAGCGTTTGAAATCTGAATTTTGAATTTTCAACTTCCGGTTTCAACCGGAAGCAAAGGTCATATGGTGTCACATTGTGTATGTGATTTGCATAATTTGGCAAGAGCTTTTTTATAGTGCAAGTATCTCACATGTAGCATTTGTGATTCTCCAATTATGATTTTTCTAAATATTAAACAGTGATTTATTGTCATGACGTCATCGATGACATCATCAAACCGAATTTTACACATATATTTCTAAACACAACGATCCAAGTATTTGTGAAGTTTTAAGTCTAAAACGTTTATGGTTCATGAGATATAACGAGTTTTCTTTAAGAAAATTCAACTTTCGGTTTTGAGCGGAAGTAAAGGTCACATGGGGTCGTACCTAATGAAAGATTTGTAGAACTGTTCAGGGGCCTTCAGATGATATAATGATTAAAGGTGTACCATATTTGGTTCATAAGATATAACGTTTCCCCCAAAAACCTTAAACGTCCGTTTTCGACCGGAAGTAAAGGTCACATGGGGTCACATTCTGTGTAAGAGTTGTAAACAAAATGTAGAACTTTCGAATGAAGCAAAGATCTTGTATTTATTATTTATGGTTCTCTAGATAATTTTTATGATGACGATTTACAGTATTTCTCGTTATTTTTTATTTTGGATGTTATGACGTCATCGATGACGTCATCGCCCCGAAAAAGTTGCGGTTTCGTCCATACACTAAGGTCTAAGTACATGATAAGTTTCAAGTCTCTAGGAGTTATACTTTTTGCGCAAATTGCGAGAGAAGGTTCTCAGATAAAGTGGGGGAAAAACCCCCAGAACTGTAACAATAGGTTTTCGGGCGGAATGCCCGAACACCTAACAAGAGGTGTTCGTGTTCATGTATAAGGACAAATTAATTTTTCAAGGGTGTCGTTTGTGTTTACCTGAACCGTTGACCCGGAACAACTTTGGCTTTTCTATAGAGTTTTACAACCGATCCCCTGTACTGTCGCCTATGACGTTCATTAAGTGAAAACGCCCAAACCGAGCCGGACAGGAGATTTCGAGTTTCTGAGTTAGTAGTATAGTCTAAGGAACATTGCTTGGAATTGCTTGGAATTGCTCGGAATTGCTTGGAATTTTTTTCCGAGCAATTACCCGCCACCGCGTGACGGTGGATTGTGGGGGCGTGGTTGTGGTTAACGCCACGAAGTGGTGGGACAAAGGCGAGCCACGGAGTGGGGAGTCGTGTGGTTCACGTCTTTTTTTTTCTTTTTTCTTTTTTTTAATCGAATATGTCAGCACCACCTCGTTATGGAACACGTCCGGGCGTTTCTATATGTACATGTTTATTTCTATGTCTTCCCTTGATGGCCGCCACGAAGTGGTGGGACAAAGGCGAGCCACGGAGCGGGGAGTCGTTTGGTTCACGTCTTTTTTTCTTTTTTTTAATCGAATATGTCAGCACCACCTCGTTATGGAACACGTCCGGGCGTTTCTATATGTACATGTTTATTTCTATGTCTTCCCTTGATGGCAAAACATTGGGTCGAGTATTTACTTATTAAATATATATATTATACAGCACTCGGTCTGTACCATGTAGTTTTTGCACTGTCACCCTAAGTCAAGGTAGGCCGTAGTCGCGCATGGGTGGTTTTCTTTGTTGAGGTGTACCGAGTACCTTTTGCACCGTCACCCCAAGTCAAGGTAGGCCGTAGTCGCGCATGGGTGGTTTTCTTTGTTGAGGTGTACCGTGTACTTTTTGCACAGTAACCCTTGACTGGGTCAGATAGGGTGTTTGTTAGGGTGTACCGTGTACTTTTTGCACCGTAACCCTTGACTGGGTCAGATAGGGTGTTTGTTGGAGATACCGAGTCTCACCCGAATAAGTATTATTATCATTTATTTTTAATTAAATTTTAAATTATGTTATTCATTATTGGGTTGGCCATGGAGGCGCATGAATAACTGCTCTATGTGTTATCGGTCACGTTTTGCACTTTTGACCAGAATGCCTGCACAGGTCCGATCTGTTTTCACCTTAAGAGAGCGCGAAACGCCATTTTTGTCTCACTTCCTTTTCTGCATCAAATCAGAGGGAACATTTTCATCATGATAAGCGATACCTACGAACTGTTCTTCGAACTGCTCAAAGTCAAGCAGGTGCCAATTCACCTGCTGGAGTTCGTGCGAAAGCATGCTAACAACGACCCGGTCTTACGGGACTGGAACGGACTTGGTCCCGGTCAGAACATGATTACCACCGAGTGGGCTATGAGGAAGGCCATTATGGCCAATAACACGAAATACGCCAAGTGGCTTATTAAAAATGAGCTATACTTGAACAACCCGGACCTAAAACGCCCGGGCCAGGAATAACTCTATTTTTATTTTATTTTTTCTAATTTTATTCTTATTTTCCTTTTTTATTCTTTATTTTAGGCCCCATTTTTTTTTCTTTTTTTCTTTTTCTTTTTGTCCATTATAGTCACGGGTGACTCACTCTGAACCAACACGTCTTGACTCGTTACAACAACAAACAATCAACAAAAAAAAAACCCACGCACAACCGGTACATAACAGCTGTGTCGATAGGTATACCGCTCAATAATCATCAGCGGGCCACGGTGAAAACCTCGGTGGAGAACAAACTTTTGGCATCATGTCTCAGGACAGCGTTGATTGGGGCCCTGAATTTACGGCCACTGAAATAGAGAGTATAGACTCATTGGAAAACGAAGCGTCCCTTCAGAACGTGGAATGGAGCCCGGATTTTACGGCGAGTCAACTGCGGGAGATAGATCTACTGGAATCCACGGCGGTCGAACAAGTAAGTAACATAACATCAAGAACAACAACAACAAATAACATAAAATCAAATTGCCCCGGAAGAAACCAACGAGTGTTATATTGTAGTAACCCTATTGTCATCATCTTTTTTATTTGCCACAGCGTCAACGGGAAGAGGAGGTCCCAGTCGAGCCAGATCTGTCGACCTGGTCAGATGATTCGGACACACCGGAGCTGCGTAGAATGGTTACGTCCCCATATCCCGGATGTTCTTTTTGGCCAGAGATTATTCCAGAAACTCCACCACCGTCTGCGGGTCCATCGTTTGACCGGGTAAGAAAAAGAACTAAATCCGTTGTAAACCCCGAGCTTTTTTTTCTTTAATTTTGTTTACGAGCTAGCCAGCTTATGACTTTTACAAAATGGTGGCACGTGTAAACCCTTCAAGTGAGTAAGTCGAGACACCTGGTGCTCCCACGGGTGCTGTTATGTTATGTATTACTTTATTTAGTTATTTAGTTATTTACTTATTTCTTATTTTTTGTTTGTTTATTACAGCCCCACCAGGAAGGAAGGGGTGCGGTTGTTGCGGGCAAGAAAAGACCAGCCTCTGTGAAACCAAAGAGACGCAGAACACCGGACAAGGAACTGTCGACCCGTGGTGAGAAGAGAAAGTTAGTTAATGCTAGGGCTTCCCCAATTAGAACCAAACTAAATAAAACTAGAAAGAGTAGTCTTGGCAATACTAGGTTTTCTTGTGATATCTGTGCAAAATCGTATACCCGATCCTATAATCTTAAGCGCCACAAAGAAGTTCATTCGAGGTACAGGGGCGACTGTTCCACATGTGGAAAAAAGTTTACCAGTTCAGAAGGTTTAAAAAGACACATCAAAAGAAACCACTCTCGCCGACCCAAAACAAATGACGACCCCTCACATTCCTCACAACCCACGCCGCCTCAAGGCGCCATTCTAGCTCCCGAAGACCCAATTAAGTTTCCAATTGCACCAAATGTAGACAATAGGGATGATGAGATGTTATCCCTTTATCGTAGTAACTGGGGTAGTATTAGGACCCATTACCTGTACGGTAGACAGACTCAAGATGTGTACAATTTACGATTGGGTCCATCCTCTCCGCCAGTAGGGACCATCCAAGGTAGCTCCGACCGTGACGCACGGCCGGACCCGCCTCTTGCCAGAGTAGAGCTAACCAGTGGCGTGTCACTGAACGAAGGGTTAAGGGGTATTTTTCCAACTTTGACATGTAGAGTAAAACTGAACCTGTCGTTTGGGTTTGTCTTACAAAACATAGAGACGGAAGAATTGCGTTATTTTCACTCTAGTTTTAACAACGCGCAGTTTTTACAACAACCCATCGCTGTAGCTTCGGAAGATGATTTTGAAATCTTCCTGCAAAAGATACACGACATGGACGTGCTGCAACACGCCATGCATTCACGGCCAGATACAAAGTGGGTCCTTGCTGATATCAGTAACGTAACAATTTATGCATATAAAATGCCCTCGTTTTACATAGGTGCACCCCCGCAGCAACTACCCGATTACATCACAAACAACAGGGGTTTAAACAATCTAATCAGTAACCGTAACACCGGTGCGAGATACAAGGATAATTTTTGTCTGTTTAGATGTCTCGCCCTAAAACAGGGGCTTTCTTTGTACTCTCTAGAAACGCGCACCAAACACCTCGTCGATAGATACGAAGCAGAAATGAAGCGCCCGACAGAAGGTGTCTGTTTAGACGAACTGCATCACTTTGAACGAATATTCAAAGTGAATGTCAGAGTCTTCAGCCTCGTTCGCGAAGAGTACGAGCCCGAAGAGGGCGAGTACAGAGTAGTAGCCCGCCTGGTGCGGAGGTCACTGTGTAAGCACAAAGAAATAATGAACATCAACCTGTACGAAACACATTTTTCGTACATAAAGAAAATGGACATGTACAGCCAAGTGTTTCCCTGCTCTAAATGCGCACAAGTGTTTAACAGATCAGACAACTTAAGAGTCCACGTGGCGCACTGCGACAATAAAGTCAGGCTTAAATTTCCGGGTGGCTGCTTCCGCCTACTAGAATCTGTATTCGATGATTTAATCGAAGCGGGTATAGATATAGATGGTGACATGAAGGATTATCCTTATCGAGCCACCTACGATTTTGAAGCGTATTTCAAACCGGTAGAGCAGGCGTACGAACAAATAAAGGGTCTCCAAGCGCAACACGAGTTACTGAGTGTCAGTTTCACCAGTAACGTTCCCGGTTACGACACACCCGTTTGTCTCGTAACCGACGGAGATCCGGCCAAACTAGTGTCTGAGATGGTAGACTGGTTACACGAGACGGGTGATAAAGCATACTCTATATTGTTAGAGAACTTCGAATCTGTATTCGAGGAGCTCGACCAACTAATACATCGCCAAGAGACTGAACTAGCGCGCGAGCGATCTGCCCCTCCGAATCAGGAGTCTGACGAGGAGGATAGGCCAAGACACAAAACCAAAGCCGAAAAACTCAAAGACAAATTAGAAGACTATCTGCATAAGCTTCCCGTCCTGGGGTTCAATTCTGGAAAGTACGACGTTAACATCATGAAACGGTACCTGTACCAAAAGTTAGACGGGGGCGAAAAACTACACATTATACGAAAAGCGGCCTCGTACATGTCCATCAGCGCACACAGACTATTATTCCTTGACATTTCGAATTATTTGGCACCCGGATGTTCGTACGCCAAATTTTGAAGGCGTACGAATGTTCCCAGACGAAGGGTTTTTCCCCTATGAGTGGGTTGACGATCTCAACAAACTAGACCATCCCGAATTGCCCCCTCACGAAGCTTTTTACAGTAACCTCAAGGGAGTAAATATTACCGAAGATGAGTACGCTTATTGTCAAAGGGTCTGGCGAGAGGAGGGTCACAAGACTTTCAGAGATTTTTTAATATGGTATAATAACCTGGACGTTGCACCATTTCTCGAAGCTGTAGAGAAAATGTTTCTGTTTTACAAACAGAAACGTATAGACATGTTTAGGTCGGCCATCTCCGTACCCGGGCTGTCTCTCCATCACCTTTTTCTAACAAAACCGAGAGATGTATATTTCTCGCTGATAGATTCTCAAAACAAAGACCTGTATCACAAAATAAAGGATAACATCGTTGGGGGTCCCTCGATTATTTTCCACAGATATCACGAGGCCGATAAAACCCGTATCAGGGGTGGTAAATTGTGCAAGAAGGTGGTGGGTTTTGACGCCAATGCCTTATACCTGTGGTCCCTCATGCAGGAAATGCCCGTGGGTACCTTTGTGAGGCGAAAAGAAGTACGGCATTATGGCAACCGAGTGGTTAGATTGGGAAGCAAAAACAGCCGGTGTCTACATCCAACACCAATTCAATCACAAAGAAAAGGTTGTGGGTAGTAGAAACGTGAGGGTTGACGGGTACTGTCGAGAGACCCATACGGTCTATCAGTTCCAGGGTTGCTTTTGGCACGGGCACAGATCTAGGCTTAATCTAAAAGAGGTCAACACTGTCAATAACAAAACCAGAGAGGTATTGATGGAAGAAACCCAAAAGACTTCTTCCTACATCCGGGAACTAGGATACCATCTTGTCGAAATGTGGGAGTGCGAGTGGGAAGACACCCAGAGAAATGATACAGACTTGAAACAATTCTTGAAGTCCGTGAGACTTCCACATTTTAATGTGTGGAAAATGACCATGGAACAGATCTTAAAGGGGGTCAGGGACGGGTCCATATTTGGTTTGGTAGAATGCGACCTTCGGGTACCGCCCGAAAGTAGAGATTATTTTACCGAGATGCCACCCATATTCAAAAATGTAAACATCTCCATGGCCGATATTGGAAACCACATGCGGCAGTACGCCGAAGAAATGAATATCATGAAAAAACCACGTAGAAGTCTGATCAGGAGCATGTTCGGGGTAAAAGTACTACTCGCAACCCCACTACTGGTTTGGTATTTGGAGCACGGATTGGCTTTGTATTGAATCACTTCATACACCCTTGTGACCTCCAAACCGGGGTCGTCATTTGTCTTGGGTCGGCGAGAGTGGTTTCTTTTGATGTGTCTTTTTAAACCTTCTGAACTGGTAAACTTTTTTCCACATGTGGAACAGTCGCCCCTGTACCTCGAATGAACTTCTTTGTGGCGCTTAAGATTATAGGATCGGGTATACGATTTTGCACAGATATCACAAGAAAACCTAGTATTGCCAAGACTACTCTTTCTAGTTTTATTTAGTTTGGTTCTAATTGGGGAAGCCCTAGCATTAACTAACTTTCTCTTCTCACCACGGGTCGACAGTTCCTTGTCCGGTGTTCTGCGTCTCTTTGGTTTCACAGAGGCTGGTCTTTTCTTGCCCGCAACAACCGCACCCCTTCCTTCCTGGTGGGGCTGTAATAAACAAACAAAAAATAAGAAATAAGTAAATAACTAAATAACTAAATAAAGTAATACATAACATAACAGCACCCGTGGGAGCACCAGGTGTCTCGACTTACTCACTTGAAGGGTTTACACGTGCCACCATTTTGTAAAAGTCATAAGCTGGCTAGCTCGTAAACAAAATTAAAGAAAAAAAAAGCTCGGGGTTTACAACGGATTTAGTTCTTTTTCTTACCCGGTCAAACGATGGACCCGCAGACGGTGGTGGAGTTTCTGGAATAATCTCTGGCCAAAAAGAACATCCGGGATATGGGGACGTAACCATTCTACGCAGCTCCGGTGTGTCCGAATCATCTGACCAGGTCGACAGATCTGGCTCGACTGGGACCTCCTCTTCCCGTTGACGCTGTGGCAAATAAAAAAGATGATGACAATAGGGTTACTACAATATAACACTCGTTGGTTTCTTCCGGGGCAATTTGATTTTATGTTATTTGTTGTTGTTGTTCTTGATGTTATGTTACTTACTTGTTCGACCGCCGTGGATTCCAGTAGATCTATCTCCCGCAGTTGACTCGCCGTAAAATCCGGGCTCCATTCCACGTTCTGAAGGGACGCTTCGTTTTCCAATGAGTCTATACTCTCTATTTCAGTGGCCGTAAATTCAGGGCCCCAATCAACGCTGTCCTGAGACATGATGCCAAAAGTTTGTTCTCCACCGAGGTTTTCACCGTGGCCCGCTGATGATTATTGAGCGGTATACCTATCGACACAGCTGTTATGTACCGGTTGTGCGTGGGTTTTTTTGTTGTTGATTGTTTGTTGTTGTAACGAGTCAAGACGTGTTGGTTCAGAGTGAGTCACCCGTGACTATAATGGACAAAAAGAAAAAGAAAAAAAGAAAAAAAAATGGGGCCTAAAATAAAGAATAAAAAAGGAAAATAAGAATAAAATTAGAAAAAATAAAATAAAAATAGAGTTATTCCTGGCCCGGGCGTTTTAGGTCCGGGTTGTTCAAGTATAGCTCATTTTTAATAAGCCACTTGGCGTATTTCGTGTTATTGGCCATAATGGCCTTCCTCATAGCCCACTCGGTGGTAATCATGTTCTGACCGGGACCAAGTCCGTTCCAGTCCCGTAAGACCGGGTCGTTGTTAGCATGCTTTCGCACGAACTCCAGCAGGTGAATTGGCACCTGCTTGACTTTGAGCAGTTCGAAGAACAGTTCGTAGGTATCGCTTATCATGATGAAAATGTTCCCTCTGATTTGATAAAAGGAAGTGAGACAAAAATGGCGTTTCGCGCTCTCTTAAGGTGAAAACAGATCGGACCTGTGCAGGCATTCTGGTCAAAAGTGCAAAACGTGACCGATAACACATAGAGCAGTTATTCATGCGCCTCCATGGCCAACCCAATAATGAATAACATAATTTAAAATTTAATTAAAAATAAATGATAATAATACTTATTCGGGTGAGACTCGGTATCTCCAACAAACACCCTATCTGACCCAGTCAAGGGTTACGGTGCAAAAAGTACACGGTACACCCTAACAAACACCCTATCTGACCCAGTCAAGGGTTACTGTGCAAAAAGTACACGGTACACCTCAACAAAGAAAACCACCCATGCGCGACTACGGCCTACCTTGACTTGGGGTGACGGTGCAAAAGGTACTCGGTACACCTCAACAAAGAAAACCACCCATGCGCGACTACGGCCTACCTTGACTTAGGGTGACAGTGCAAAAACTACATGGTACAGACCGAGTGCTGTATAATATATATATTTAATAAGTAAATACTCGACCCAATGTTTTGCCATCAAGGGAAGACATAGAAATAAACATGTACATATAGAAACGCCCGGACGTGTTCCATAACGAGGTGGTGCTGACATATTCGATTAAAAAAAAGAAAAAAAGACGTGAACCAAACGACTCCCCGCTCCGTGGCTCGCCTTTGTCCCACCACTTCGTGGCGGCCATCAAGGGAAGACATAGAAATAAACATGTACATATAGAAACGCCCGGACGTGTTCCATAACGAGGTGGTGCTGACATATTCGATTAAAAAAAAGAAAAAAGAAAAAAAAAGACGTGAACCACACGACTCCCCACTCCGTGGCTCGCCTTTGTCCCACCACTTCGTGGCGTTAACCACAACCACGCCCCCACAATCCACCGTCACGCGGTGGCGGGTAATTGCTCGGAAAAAAATTCCAAGCAATTCCGAGCAATTCCAAGCAATTCCAAGCAATGTTCCTTAGACTATACTACTAACTCAGAAACTCGAAATCTCCTGTCCGGCTCGGTTTGGGCGTTTTCACTTAATGAACGTCATAGGCGACAGTACAGGGGATCGGTTGTAAAACTCTATAGAAAAGCCAAAGTTGTTCCGGGTCAACGGTTCAGGTAAACACAAACGACACCCTTGAAAAATTAATTTGTCCTTATACATGAACACGAACACCTCTTGTTAGGTGTTCGGGCATTCCGCCCGAAAACCTATTGTTACAGTTCTGGGGGTTTTTCCCCCACTTTATCTGAGAACCTTCTCTCGCAATTTGCGCAAAAAGTATAACTCCTAGAGACTTGAAACTTATCATGTACTTAGACCTTAGTGTATGGACGAAACCGCAACTTTTTCGGGGCGATGACGTCATCGATGACGTCATAACATCCAAAATAAAAAATAACGAGAAATACTGTAAATCGTCATCATAAAAATTATCTAGAGAACCATAAATAATAAATACAAGATCTTTGCTTCATTCGAAAGTTCTACATTTTGTTTACAACTCTTACACAGAATGTGACCCCATGTGACCTTTACTTCCGGTCGAAAACGGACGTTTAAGGTTTTTGGGGGAAACGTTATATCTTATGAACCAAATATGGTACACCTTTAATCATTATATCATCTGAAGGCCCCTGAACAGTTCTACAAATCTTT
Source organism: Pisaster brevispinus (assembly GCA_023634235.1). Classification (NCBI taxonomy): domain Eukaryota; kingdom Metazoa; phylum Echinodermata; class Asteroidea; order Forcipulatida; family Asteriidae; genus Pisaster; species Pisaster brevispinus. The sequence goes on along the minus strand of JAMKCF010000029.1, from coordinate 1,406,043 downwards.
CATTAGGTACGACCCCATGTGACCTTTACTTCCGCTCAAAACCGAAAGTTGAATTTTCTTAAAGAAAACTCGTTATATCTCATGAACCATAAACGTTTTAGACTTAAAACTTCACAAATACTTGGATCGTTGTGTTTAGAAATATATGTGTAAAATTCGGTTTGATGATGTCATCGATGACGTCATGACAATAAATCACTGTTTAATATTTAGAAAAATCATAATTGGAGAATCACAAATGCTACATGTGAGATACTTGCACTATAAAAAAGCTCTTGCCAAATTATGCAAATCACATACACAATGTGACACCATATGACCTTTGCTTCCGGTTGAAACCGGAAGTTGAAAATTCAAAATTCAGATTTCAAACGCTCATTTCTCATAAACCAAGAAGGGTTTTGTCTTGAAATTTACTATGTATATAGATCGTAGTATGTATATGACACCCAAATTGTTTCGGTGCGATGACGTCATCGATGACGTCATAACAATAAATCAACGTTTAATATTTTAAAAAATCATAATCGGAGAACCATAAATGCTACATGTAAGGTACTTGCACCATGAAAAAGCTCCGGCCGAATTATACAAATCACATTCAAAGGGTGACCCCAAAAGGGTGACCCCAAAGTCCTTTACTTCCGGTTGAAACCGGAAGTTGAAATTTCATAATTATTTATGAGTTTTTTTTAAATACAAACATTCGTACTCCTCAGACTTTGGCATTTTTCCCAAGCTCGTAATGTCATACGACTTTTCAACAATTTTACACCAGATGAATAGATTAAACAGAAGTTGTGACAACATAATGATGTCACAAAAGAATTTATTGGGTGATTAACCTTGACTTTCGGTTCAAACCGGATGATCAAGTTCCAATATTTGAAATAATCATAGCTCCTGAACCACACAACGGATTTTGATATTGAAGTTGAATTGAATCTTGAAGCTTGGCATATACTGGAACCTCGTTATGAAGACGGCACTTGATGAAATGACGTCATCATAACGTCATCTGATGTCAAATTACAAGCCATTTAAGGTATAAAAGTGACCAAATGCCAATGTACGTCTCTGATATTGAAGCTATAGTATTGAGATTTAGGTATATGATAGATCAAGACAAGGGCAACATATGAAAAGTTAACGCCAAAATTATATGACCTTTACTTCCGGTCGTAACCGTAGGTCAAAGTTCGGCTTTGTTTTTTCTTTATAAAAATCATTTTCAGGGCTTATCTACGGCATAACTCAAAATTGAAATTGAATTACAATATAACTACAATATAACACTCGTTGGTTTCTTCCGGGGCAATTTGATTTTATGTTATTTGTTGTTGTTGTTCTTGATGTTATGTTACTTACTTGTTCGACCGCCGTGGATTCCAGTAGATCTATCTCCCGCAGTTGACTCGCCGTAAAATCCGGGCTCCATTCCACGTTCTGAAGGGACGCTTCGTTTTCCTATCGACACAGCTGTTATGTACCGGTTGTGCGTGTTTTTTTTTTGATTGTTTGTTGTTGTAACGAGTTGAGACGTGTTGGTTCAGAGTGAGTCACCCGTGACTATAATGGACAAAAGGAAAAAGAAAAAAAAGAAAAAAAAATGGGGCCCAAAATAAAGATTAAAAAAGGAAAATAAGAATAAAATTAGAAAAAATAAAATAAAAATAGAGTTATTCCTGGCCCGGGCGTTTTAGGTCCGGGTTGTTTAAGTAAAGCTCATTTTTAATAAGCCACTTGGCGTATTTCGTGTTATTGGCCATAATGGCCTTTCTCATAGCCCACTCGGTGGTAATCATGTTCTGACCGGGACCAAGTCCGTTCCAGTCCCGTAAGACCGGGTCGTTGTTAGCATGCTTTCGCACGAACTCCAGCAGGTGAATTGGCACCTGCTTGACTTTGAGCAGTTCGAAGAACAGTTCGTCGGTATCGCTTATCATGATGAAAATGTTCCCTCTGATTTGATGCAGAAAAGGAAGTGAGACAAAAATGGCGTTTCGCGCTCTCTTAAGGTAAAAACAGATCGGACCTGTGCAGGCATTCTGGTCAAAAGTGCAAAACGTGACCGATTACACATAGAGCAGTTATTCATGCACCTCCATGGTCAACCCAATAATGAATAACATAATTTAAAATTTAATTAAAAATAAATGATAATAATACTTATTCGGGTGTAACTCGGTATCTCCAACAAACACCCTATCTGACCCAGTCAAGGGTTACGGTGCAAAAAGTACACGGTACACCCTAACAAACACCCTATCTGACCCAGTCAAGGGTTACGGCGCAAAAAGTACACGGTACACCTCAACAAAGAAAACCACCCATGCGCGACTACGGCCTACCTTGACTTATTAGGGTGACGGTGCAAAAACTACATGGTACAGACCGAGTGCTGTATAATATTTATATTTAATAAGTAAATACTCGACCCAACGTTTTGCCATCAAGGGAAGACATAGAAATAAGCATGTACATATAGAAACGCCCGGACGTGTTCCATAACGAGGTGGTGCTGACAAATTCGATTAAAAAAAAGAAAAAAAGACGTGAACCAAACGACTCCCCACTCCGTGGCTCGCCTTTGTCCCACCACTTCGTGGCGGCCATCAAGGGAAGACATAGAAATAAACATGTACATATAGAAACGCCCGGACGTGTTCCATAACGAGGTGGTGCTGACATATTCGATTAAAAAAAAGAAAAAAAGACGTGAACCAAACGACTCCCCACTCCGTGGCTCGCCTTTGTCCCACCACTTCGTGGCGGCCATCAAGGGAAGACATAGAAATAAACATGTACATATAGAAACGCCCGGACGTGTTCCATAACGAAGTGGTGCTGACATATTCGATTAAAAAAAAAGAAGAAAAAAAAGACGTGAACCACACGACTCCCCACTCCGTGGCTCGCCTTTGTCCCACCACTTCGTGGCGTTAACCACAACCATGCCCCACAATCCACCGTCACGCGGTGGCGGGTAATTTCTCGGAACAAATTCCGAGCAATTCCGAGCAACAGTGTTGCTCGCAAAAACTCCTGCCTATGTTCCTTAGACTATACTACTTGAGTTTCATATTCATTTTAGTGTGGGAAAAAAAGCATCATAGAAATAAGCCGTCTACTCTTTGGGAGATAACATCGATGCGATAATGGGGAGGCTTGTTTCACCCCCTCTGGTCGCAGGTCTACTGCTGCTGAGTTTACACTTCGAACAAGTCTACTGTGGTGGTGGTGAGTGTAGTTTAAATTGTCTGTTCTCCCGTAATGTTTGGCAACCAGTCCTAACCCGAAATCTACAACTCAAATAGATGTGGGTTAATAATTGGAAGACTTGCAAGAAGCGTTCGAATTCGAATACCATAAAAGCATCATAGTCCCATTTTGTTAAATGTTCTAGAAGTAGGCCCGTACACATGCTTTTGGAAAATTAGTTATCGATTTATTAAGGAAGTTGAAGCCACAAAAACTTTCTTGTTGTTGGTGCAAAGGCGCTACTATTACGCAAAGTTAAGATTTCAAATTGTTTTAGTAACAGACAAATTTTGAAACTGAGGTGAGTCTGAAAAGATTTGGCGGAAAAACAAATCCGTTTTTCAATCAGTACACTCTGGTATTTGGAGCTAAAATTTAGATTATCCATTGAAATCGGTTTTTAAATTACCACTTCAAAGTTTAGCTCAACAACGTTTTACATGAAAGTTATTTTTCACTTTTAGAAGTGTTCCAAGGAAACCACCAAAGCACCAAGCACCAAGCACCAACTTTGACGTAACTTGTACGCCATTCTTTATTTAGTTTTCAATAATATTGATCATGATTAGTTTTGATTTATTTCGTGTAGGCTACTAATCCTCACCACTGACGATTGGTTTGAATAAGATCGATAGGCCTTTGATAGGACTTTGGAAAAATGTACAGAAGTCACACTCCAGGCTTGTTATAAAGCATGACAATAGGACAAATTATTCACACTGTAAAAACTAGGTGTTGAAATCGACAACAAGGGTGTTGTCACCGATACAAAAAACAAAACAAAAAACATTTACATCCTATAGGGGGTCGAAATAACACAAACTTCTGCCAACACAATTACATTGGTGTTATTTTAACACCCTAAATGGTGTTAATTTCGATTCCTTCTTGTATAAGTGACAACACCCCAGCGTTTGCTGTGTATGTTTTTATGCAAGCAGCACTGCCCCTAAAATTAGACAAGCGGCAAAAGGGGAGCTCACGGAAGGCAGTTTCTATTACGCGTATATAACATTGTTTGGTTGACACAATCCCTTTTCTAAGGGTCTATATAGATGAATGGAGGTCCACTTGGACACACCTAGAAAGGATTGAAGCATTCAGGCAATTTATAGGTTGATTTTTGTTACAGTAACTGCCAGTAACGTGTACAGTAGGGCCTACATGATTTATTTTTGTACAGTAACTGCCATACAATATGAGCAGTACATAAAACAGTCGTCTGAAACATGGACATAAAACAGTAGTAGACAGCGCCTGTCTGTGTGGGAACGGCTGTTTATTTACACTAGACTAGACTAGACTCATAGCCTTGAGCTATGCTAGCCTGGCAGCCAGTAGTGAAACTCAAGGGGATAGATCTGCACACAACACAATGGGCTTATACTTTGTACACAAATGAATAAGCTCCGGCTGGAGCCCAAGCTATCCCATAATATGCCTGTCCTGTATAGCGCGCTATGTTAAAGGTGACTTTAGAATGTCAAACTAGAGGGTTTCATTGAGGATTACATGTAGTTTCAGCGGAATTGGCCCAAAGATTTTTCAGTAATTAAAAAAAGGAAACAAGTGCCTTCTGGAGTCTCCCCTTGTCTTCTCGCAGGGTAAAAATGTTTCAACATGATAATATATGTGAATTTATATGATATAATAGTAACCGTCATTATTTATTAACAGTTAAATACGTGGCTAATCATGGTTCTGAAAGAGTAAATAAATACTGGATAGCTCAGCATGTAGAGCGCCGGTACGTTAATCCGGAGGTCGTTGGTTCAAGTGCCGCTCTAGCCAATTTGTCTTTGTTCCAATCCAAATTATTTGAAATGTACCCAGTCAGTTTCCCTTGTTTTGCATTGTTCAGGTTTTTGTGTGTGCTCGTATTAGGCTGAAGGCAGCGTATACTTTTGGTAAACACTCACTTAGAGAGCACTGGAGAGCTGTTGATATTATAAAACATTATTAGAAACGACCCCAAGTTTGTAGGAATGTAATTTAAAAGAAAGAGGTAATTTTAAACTAAAATCTTGACATTTGTCAGGCATCTGTGTTCCAGGGTGTTTTTTCTTTCTTTCATTATCTTCTTGCAACACCGATGGTCGATTGATCCCAAATTTGTACAGGTTGTTATTTTATGCATATACTGGTCTTAGCGATCACCAAAAGTACACCTAGCCTTTAATTTGTTAGCGGCAATCGATATAAGCAATGGTAATTAGTAAGGGGTTTTTCAGTGGTTAATCATCTTTGATGGTACAGTGATTTTTTTTTCACTAAACTGGGGCGCCAGTAACCGATGTAGTCCAAATTATCACATATTGTTGGTTTGGTGTTGTCCTTAAAGAAATCTATAAACAAAGATAGTTGGAAAATATTAATTGTAAATCGACGGCAGAAGTACGACTTTGGTGGACAAAAATTACTTAACAGAAAAATGACGGCGGAAAGTAACGCCGCCTTGAAAAACAGCCACCTGGCTTTACCCTAGTATACTTGAATGCCTCTTCAAAACTCACATCATAAAGTGTTTGTACACGTCCTTTCTGTCAATAATGCCCATTTATGGTTGATAGAAGCTCTTTTCAACTTTCGGATGAAGAAAAACATTCAATGGTTGTGTTAAAAACCCGCACAAAATCATTTCAATGTAGAGGTCAATTCAGCTTAAAGTAATTTGAATATACTGTTGTGGTAGGTTTAGGTATGTCTAACAGTGAGTTGCTGCGTTGTAGAATTTAGGTGTGGCCGTTTCAATAAATCAAAACCTTGGGAAGGGGGCGCCTTGAGAGGGAAATTAAAATAGTCGAACATTTCTAAGAGAAAAAAAGAGGAATATTTATTTAAGCACAGCTTTCATTACCAATACAATGCGAAGCGAGGATTCATGGCGCAAGCATTATTTATGCACAGTTTTAACATTGTGACGTAAGGAACTGTTAATGTTTGGGTGCTCACAGGCTAGGCCCTGGCCAACTCCATGGCCAAATTTCATTTAATCTTTAAGCAGACAATAATGCTTAGCAATTGTCTATGGTAAGCAAAAAAATGAATGGGGCACCAGTCACAACAATGTAAACTTTATGGAATTTTGGCCGATGACCAGTTTTAGCTAAGCGATATTTGTCTGTGCTTAGCAAGGTTTTTGTGCTCACAGGTTTTATGAAATTGGACACATTTTATTTGCTCTAGTTCAAGATGTGAAAACTATGAATGATACTTTAATGCCGAATAAATTTGAACAATAAGACAAAATCCACAAACCAAACAGTCATTCAAAACAGACAAACACACAACATTTGATCATAATTCACAATAATAGGCCTATCAAGTTTAGTTTGATATTGAATGGCCCGTGCGTCTTGGATTTCCCCTAAACTGCCTATTTCAGTAGGCCCTTATTGGTTCTCTATCGGTACATTTTATTCACTCCCTCTTGTTTTTCATTACAAATTCGGGAAACCTTTTTTCCCAAAGGCGAGTAATTTTCATTGCAAAGGCAGAACATTTTCATTGCAAAAGCGGGAAATTTTCTTTGGTAATTATGTGTAACCTGTTACAAAACATTTCATGACTCTTTCACTGCAAGGAGATTATTTATCAAACGCCTGTGTTTGAACTCATACTGTCTGTATGCCTACGTCAAGCATTAATTTGTTGTCTTATAAAACCCGATTTTTTTTTTCAAAGAAGAATCTTTCCGTCTGTTTCATTAGAATATTGAAATAGTTTGGTTCATATTGGTGTTAACTTTTTGGAATGGTTTACCTTCTGGAGTGCTCTGAGAGGTCCCGCAAAAAACCCCGTTACAATCTCTTCCTATGTTTACGGGGGGGGGGGGGGACCCAAGAAATTCCCATATTTCCAATGCTTCATTAACGACATTTCACTGTAGTTCATGTAACTGAAGTTCATGTTTGTTGTTTGTTTGTCGTGACACTTTACTATGTCCTGTGCAGAATCTGTGGTGGCTATCGTACGAAGTCGCCCTATAACCTATTGTCTTGCTATCTCAAACTTGAACTTCATTCATTATAATAATGTCTGTAGCCTATGTAAAGTGACTTTATTTTTAATGACAAAAAAATGATGTAGGCCTAATGATGACATAGCAATAGCCTATAACATTAAAATAAACATACTGACCCCCCCTCTCAACACAAACACAACAACAACAACCCTGCTCGGCCAAGTCTGCTAAAGCAAATTTTTGCAGACGGTGGGGGTGCTATTTGTAATCATTGGGCGCAACATGCTAAATAAACTCCCATAGTAACCAATGCTAAATGCTAAATATTCAAAAATACTAAAAACAATATTTAAAGTCTTTTAGCCTCTTCAAAACCAATCAGATGTTTTTCAGACAACTAAACTTCAGATTTCTTTTCAATTTGTGGTAGTTCAGCCGTTTGGAAGTTTTACTAATTACCCTAGAAAAAAAACGCCCTCGAAAATGTGATTTTTCCCAAACCGACTCACTGCCAGTTTCCATGAGGCATTCCTCCCATTCCCAAGCCAAATAGTACCAACTTAAAAGCCTAAATTTATCAAATCTCCTCAAAAGTTGAAGCACAGAGGCCCCACGTTGTGATACATTATTACAATTTCACAATCTATTAACTGCATGACCCCCAAAACGTTATTATTATAAAGATTTTGAGAGCCTAAATTATGATAATTAGCTTGGCGCATGAGTTTTGGCCTATTCAATATCGTGTGGTGCACTTCAATACACTGTTCTTTCCCCCCTGGCCACACCGCTGACCTTTTTCTGTGGAGGAACCTTTTTGATGGGGGAGGGGCCCAAACATCATGGATTATTCATAATTCAGCAAGTTTCTATACTTATTTCAATTTTTAGACAATCCTCCCTTTCTGGAAGCCCGTACCTATACCCTGTCCCTGCTGGTCTGTTGTAAACGTGGTCCATAGGTTAGACTCCCTACCTATGCTACCGGCCCCACTATTTTCATTTAGCATTTTATTTTTTAATTTAACTTTTATTGACGATGTAAAAATTGAGATCGCATGATTCAACTTACTGTCAGGAAGAGTTCTGAATTTATTTTACCTGTCAAAAGTAGAGAGTTGAATTGATCACACTTTGTTCGACGCAAAACCAAAACCATCAGTCACTTACGCAAGATATGTCCTTTCGTTGCATTACAGGTGTCTTCTCGCCGTCATGCCCGCCACCAGAGGCTACCATGACCCACACTGATGGGTTAGGTCTCATCGAAGTCTCGACCAATGACAGTAGCACTGCCGAAGTTCTCTTTACCATTAAGTATTCAGGCTCATTCGTGGAAGACTTCTTCAGATGCTATCCTATAGGCACAGGTTCTAATCGTTCGTGTCCCAGTAACAACCAATATCCCATCACGTTTCCTTTCGGTGGCGATAGCAATGCACCCCCTCAATTGATCAAAGTGCAGTATGTGGTTTTTTTTACAACCTCACCAACTAGTAGTAATCTTACTTGCAACTTTTTTGTGAGAGTTTTGGGTAAGTTGATGCTTTTCTTATAAACTTCTTAAGTTAGGGTGGATGATACATTAACAACTAACCGAGCTGAGTTTGTGGGAACCAAGGCATGTTATGATGTAGGTTTATAAGTATAATAAGCATTTGCAACTTTGGAGTTTGAAGGCGGGGTATGCTTTTGGTAACTACTTCAAAAATGAATGACCATAACAACTTATATGGTGAGAAGCACTGCAGCTGTTGATAATGTAAAAACATGTCGAGAAACAATTCCCTTCAAAGGAATGTGGTTTTGTGGTTTTAGAGAGAGAAAGAGAGACATTTTAATCCGAGAAACATTTGAATGAAACGTTTTCCAGACTGTATATTCCAATTACGGGTTATTCTTCGGCATAGCCACTTTGGCTATTCGGTGATATCTCAAAAACGCTACCACCTTTTGCATTTGAAATGAAATCTAACAGGATAGTTTTATTGTACATGTAAACATTTATAGAGGATATCAATCAATCGGTTCCAAAAACCAGAGGTAAACTAAAAGTAACTCAAGAACAAGATATTGAATGAAAACATTCTTTCAAATCAATTTGAAAAATCCTGCAATGATTAGGCACAATAATACAATTTTGCATACAATAGAGCCAGTAAAAGGCCACCGCTTATAAACGGTCAGGATGGTAAACGTCACAGGGTGTCAAAGCCTATAAAAGTAAAAGTACAATTTGAGGTTAAATTACCTAAACAAAGTAACCATTATGATACCATGCCCCATCAAAACTGATCCTGTGTCTGACAACTTTCCCACCCCCAAAATGGCAGCACAGGAGGAGTTGGGGATGGAGGTGGGTGATTAAAGCATGGAGCTCATACACATAGATTTGACCGCCATGAACAGCTGTAACAAAATGAGACAAAATGTTCTCAACTAGAACAGAAAATCTAGGATGAGATGCTGATTGGATAATGGTTACTAGCTCCTTGTAAAAAAAAGAAAAAAAGAAGGGGTTTGCAAAGCAGCGTTCTGAAAACTTCAACTACATCACATAGTTCTGAGGAACAAATTTAAAAATCTACCTGATTATGGAAACTTAATCCCTAAAGTTATGTTGAATGTATATTTACCTGACATCGTCACTATGTTAAATCTTGGTTGAACCCTTATGGGAGTCAGCTTCCACATCTGTCACTAAGTAGTGAGCATTTTAGACGACGAGCAAGTTTTATAGCATCCACTATGGGTCTGTACGTGCAATCTGACTTCAAATATATCAGACCATGGGCAGACAGTCTGCGCGTGATATCAATGCTATAGGGGTCTATAATAGCGAAATGTCACACAATTCAACTTAGTCTTGAAAACCAGTTCCAGACGACTCCCACAAGAAAATACATTTACCTTTCAATTTAGTCACCAAATTGTCTTGAAGAAGAACTTTTGATATTTTTAAATTTCGGTGGTCCAGTGTAAGACCTCTGGTCCAAAAAAAAGGGTCTTGGGTTCGAATCCCGCCCGAAGTAATATTCCTGTGGATTTTTTTCACAGGACTTGGGGAAAGTATTGAATATACAGTGCTTTACACACATCGGTGTTAGGCGTATGGGTAAAACTAAATATTATTCTTAATCCTTGATGCAAATTTAACACCTTTTGATACTAATCGAAACATACATGTCAGGCCTAATCATTAATTGGCGATTTGCAGGATATTCAAGTGCTATTTTTTTTCCTTTCACTTTTTCAGATTTTTTTATGAGGGTTGATTCTGGTGTGAACTGTCTGTTAGTTTCAGTTTGACACTAATATTGTTCACAGTCTATTTCGAGTATACTGTTAATGTTTGTACTATAGTCTTGTCATTTAGCCTTCGAGAAAGAACTGCTATTTGGACTATTTTTTGCATTTATACCATAGGTCCTTTTGGTTGGTAAGCAGTTTGCAACAGCAAATACTATTTTTCATTAATATTGTAGCTTCAAATCGTTTTGTAAGTTTTGTAATTTTACATTTTGTACTTTATTGTTTAATACAACAACAGATACAGGTAAGCCTCGTTTAGTCTGTCCTGGCGATGTCGAGGTGCCAGGAGATGAGCAAGGGGGTACTATGGGAAATGCTAATTGGACTGTGCCAGTCCCGACAGATAATTCCAATGCTGACATCAACTTAACATCTAGCATCGATCCTATGACTCCACCCCAAACGTTTCCCATTGGTACCCATGAAATCAGCTACAATGCAACGGACCAATCAGGGAACTCTGCATCTTGCAGTTTCAATGTGATTATCACAGGTGAGTAGGTTCTTATTTTGAACACCATTGGTTCTATGAGGAGTAAATTTATTTCCATTGTGAAAGTTATATTAATTACATCAACCTGGGATCATCTCATTAAATTAATTGTAAAAAGCGCTAAAAATTGTTGATGTTCTGTCAGGTATTCTGTGCACATTCATACATCAAATGCTGCAGTTGAAACGAGCAAAGGTGATTTGGGCGTCTTCAGATATTTTCTCTGGAGGATTGGTATTGTTATGAACTTTAGAATCGGTGAGCTTTCAGATTGACCCTTATCAATCCTGTTTATTTGTGTCTTTATAACTACAGATGCTGAGGCTCCTCAGTTCCTGGAATGTCCCACTAATGTAGTCAACATCACAACGCCCGGGGAAGCAACTGCTAATGTTTCCTTCAACCTTCCCAATGCCACAGACAACAGCCCAGACCCTCCAAATGTGGTATGCTTCATTGTTGGGAGTTCGGCAACTTTGGATAATTTAGGATCTATTTTACCGATTGGAACTCATGATATCCAGTGTAATGCAAGTGATGCCGCCAATAATGTCAACTCCTCATGTCAGTTCACCATCCTTGTTCTAGGTATGCACATAACTATTTTATGTAATTTTATGTAATGCAAGTAAAAGAACCCAGTTCACTTATCGTAAAAAGAAATTGTTCGCCCCGTTGATCTTGGTTTGATGAGCAGCATATTGCGTCACATCAACTTGTAAACTCTCACATGGTACTTTGTAAAGGAATAGGTCTCATACTTAGCTCCGTATAAGCTCCGTATACCTTGCAGGAAAACTGAGCGCTTTTAAACGTCCATCGGGTGTGAAAAATGCCATATAAGAACTCAGATTATTGTTATTTTGTTGACGAGACAACAAATTACTGGCCAAAATGTTTACAGTAAACGTTGTTGCAACTGTTGCCTTGCTATTTTTGTCATATAGGAAAGAATTTGGTTAAGCACTTTTCTGCTGAGATTGCCTCAAGACAGTTTGGAGGAAGCACAAACTGAATGTACAATGCATTGTTCAATATTGAAGTTTTATTTGAAAAGTAATTTTTGGTTTGTTTTATTTTTACAGATAAAGAGAACCCTAACATTACATGTCCACTCAATGCGACCGTCGGCACGGATTTGCGACAGAACTTTTCAACAGTTGTCTTTCCAAAGCCCGTTGAAATGACCGATAACTCCATGGGTTACAACATTACCATTATGGTGGGGGGTGGCAATGTCTATGCAGTCAATGACTCGTATGAATTCCAGCTATCAGATACCCCTCATTTGGTATTTTATACCATCACTGATGGCTCCGGAAATGTTGACATGTGCGAAATATTAATAACTGTTGAGGGTATGTAAAATGCTAATTAATAACAACCATTTGAAATAAATTCTGTTAGGGAAGAAGAGTTGGTTCTGAAAGGAATCTGAGTTGAGAAAGTACAGTCTTGACATATCAAACAGTGCAATCAACTCGTCTTCATCAGAAAGCTCGATTACTGCTAATGCTTGGGTTTAATTGATGTTAAGGAGGATCCAGTTAGGATATTAAAATATTATAGGTTTATAAGTATCTTTAAGTCGAGATCCTCCTGAATCTTCCATGGCAGCTGTGGCTGTTTCTAAGGCTGTTGCTATGGGCAGCATGTGCTACACTGCATGGTGATCCAGCCACAACCACTAATTTAGAAATTGTCGGTGTGGCACCGGACTCCAGCTCTGATGTTTCTGTTTAGCATAGTGTGGGTATACGTCCCGATCTAGACACTTGTTTCCTTAAGCAAGACACTTAACCACCGTGGTCTATCCTTCGGATGGAAGGTAAAGCTGTAGGTACTGTGTGTTGTGTAATGCATATAAACCCAGTTACACCTATCGCAAGAGAAGGGCTATGCCCCGGTGTTTTTGGTATGGTTGGCTGCAGATTGCACTGCTCACCTTATGAACTGTTACATGGCGCTAGAGAAATGGATCTCATATTTCAAAAACTTAGTATCTGTCTTAAACTTAACAAGTGCTTTGAGATGCCCGGGGATAAAGCACTTTATAAGAACTTATTATTCTGATTGTTATTATTATTGTATCCTCAAAAATTAAGACAGCATCATGAGACAGATGTGGAGGACTTTGGACTAATAACACATGGACATTTAATACTACAATAATTAAAGTGCACATTCTAGTTATATGTTGTGCATTTCTGTTTGCCGAAACCTCGTACAGATAAGGAGCCCCCGTATGTTGAGGACTGCCCCAGTGACATAATTGCGAGTGCAGCTCCTGGACAGCCATCTGCAATGATTGGGTTTGACCTTCCCAATGCTACGGATAACTCTCGCAATGTAGTGATAGTACAATGCTTTGATGCTGACACTTCAACTGAACTGAGACCTTCGGATAGTGTGGGTATCGGCCTAACTTCTGTCCAGTGTAATGCTACAGATACTGCAGGCCTGGTCAATGACTCCTGCACATTCTCAATCTCCGTTCAAGGTAACATGACAAGCCAATGTTGTTGTGCATGTGATTTCGGGCAAAGTACAGGATTGTCAAAATATCAGGGGGAAAAGTGATTAAAGCAATCTGAAAGCTGGCTGATTATATCATTTTTAACAGCACCAATCCTTCACAGAAATAGATATTTCTAAAAAAACAACACAAAAAACCCAGCAACAACAACAACAAGAATCCAAGTTACTGAGCCAGTTGACTTTATATAACTCAGGCGTTTGGGTTGGCGTTGTGGTATCCTGCATTGCCTTCTACCTCTAGGACCTGGTTCAAATCCTGCGGGGGGCACTTTGTGGATTGGGTTTTCAGTCCCTACCTGATTGCTCGGGCTTTCCCTGGAATATTTCTCTGGGGTTTTTCCTCCTACATGTGAAACTGAAACTTTCTTCCTTGTCTTCGCTCCATTGGGTATATAGATTAAAGGCAACGTATACGTTTGGTAATCACTCTTAAAATAAATGACTATAAAAACTTACTTGCTTCGAAGTAATGTGGTTATGGAAAAAGATATCAGTTTTTATCCCCCAAAATTTGAATCAAAGAAATGTAACTGTCAGACATGTTTCTCGGATTGTGTATTCCAATTACGGATTATTCTTGCGTGGACATAACTGCTCTGGATTTTCAGCGATATCTCAAAAATGCTACCATCTTTTGAATTGATTTTTTTTACAGGTTAGTTGCATTGTGTCAATTTTGGGAAATGGAAGTTACCCTTCAAGATATATTTTATAGAAGTACTAAATCGTTGTTGAACTCTGTGTAAAACCATACCAAACGAGATCCCGAGTTTGGGTTATACGACATAGGATTAAAACAATCGAATGGTTAAAAACAAGTTAACGTACTTCCCTTTTAGTTCGCTTTTCTGAGAACCTTAAATGTGACGTCATGATCGAGTGAACACGCTATTTTACGAGCTCTCCTTTTTAGCCTTAAATCCCGCTCCAGATCCCGGCATTTTAACAACTTTGCCGACTAACCTTAAACCTGCAATCTACAACCATAAGAGCTTCAACATAATTGATGATCATGCCTGCTGGACGAAAGAAATAACCAAAAATCACCTGAACGTACTCTACCTCTGTTGTCACCACAGCCATTGGTACATACCAGACAAGACCATTCAATGGACCATGCTGCTACCACTGAGGGTCATGGGACTTCGATCGGTTCGTCCGGGTGGCACTGTCAGACATACGCCAGGGTCGAGTCGACCTCAACAAGCGTAAAGATCGCATGGAGGAGAGTCTGAACACTTCAATTGAGTTCGAGTCCAAACAGAACAACGAACTCGAACAAAAGGTTAAGGAGCTGGAGAAAATTGCCAACTTAGTGGCTCAAACAGATACCAGGTTGCTGACCACAGTGAAAAACTGAACAAGCTTGAGAGATTCAGCAGACGAAACAACCTCCGAATCAGTGGCTTCCCTCAGGATAAGGGTGAAGATTGCCTGGCACTCACCTCCACGATGCTCAAGGGCAATTTTGGAGTTCAAAATGTCAAACCTGAGTGTGCTCATCGGGATGGACCCAAGACACCTAGTCGTTCCCAGCATCTGCGTGTCAAGTTTAACTGTTATCAGGACAAAGTCCATGTCCTCCACAAACAACGAAAGGCCCTGGATGATGCTCCAGGTTTCTATGTCGAGGATCACACAAAGCAGGACCTGCAGGACGATGGGCTTCTGATGTATCCAAAGCATATAAGGAGGGATTGAAGTACAGGTTTGTGGCCGGTAAGTGTCGAAGCAATGCTGGTGCACTGGCTCACTTCTACAACGTATGATGAGACTATACTACACCCATTCCATCCTGCTGTACATCCCACTACAATAACTTTGCATCATTTTATCATTCCATCCGCCGCTTCATCGGACTTTTCATATCCCATCTATTGCTTCAGATTATTTTGTTAGCATTGAATTTCTCTAGCTGATCTGCCTATTAATCTTCTGTTTGGCTTTTGTTCATCAATAATCATGTTCATTTTAAAAAATGTATTTGCTTGCATCATTTGTGTCTTTGAGGGCGCTGTTTAACCTGCTGCCACGAAAAATGTTTTGTCTCCCGTTTTACGTTCGATCTTTGTCGTTTTTATAAACCATTATTGCAAACTTAGTACTTCACCAGTGTGTCAGTAATCATGTATTGGACGATGGAGATCCCAGGAGTGATTTCGCTGATCGTCAGCATCCAGCATTTCCAATGTCAAAACGGACTTATGACACTTGTGTCCGTGAGTATTGTACGAATTCCACCGCCATTATGCACTTTGACCCGGTATACTCTTTAGTGCATGTACTGATGGTATGTTAAATGACAATGACTATGGTCATAATCACCTTTCTCGGTCTCCAAATCCTACACCAGCGCCCACCGTGTATTCTCGCAAGAAACCTTTACATGTTGCTCACCTAAAGAGACATTTATTATCCAGTAATACTGTCGCCCTTCTGAAATCACTTGGCATATTTAAACGTCGTCGTGGCTATAGAAGTGTCCATCATAAGAGACATAACATTCCAGTAGTAATCACCTCAGCAGAGTCTAGAGATGAATGTTTCAGAATACCTGAATTAGATAGAGGAGCCAATACTTCAAACCTCATCAACCTGCAGAAAATCGTCGACCCTTACCTCCCCAAGCAATTCCAAATTCCATCAGTCTTCCCGTGTAACCCACGCTCCTTGAATAATAAAATGGACGAGTATCGTTCAGTTGTTCTTGACAATGCATTTGATGTTTGTGCCATTTCTGAATCTTGGTTCATGCCTGACAGAGACATTGACTGTTACAGTATTAAGGGCTACAATTTATTCTCTAAGCCTCGCTCCTCGCGTACTGGTGGAGGAGTCGCTCTCTATGTGAGTGAGTCTTTGCATGCATCGCTTTTATCAAAATTTGCCACCCCGGATGACTTGGAAATTCTATGGATCAAGGTTCACCCTAGAAGACTTCCAAGAGCAGTTTCTACCCTGATTTTTGCCACTGTTTACTTTCCTGACAGAACCATGGAAGTTAACATGATAAACCACAT
The DNA here is from genome assembly GCA_023634235.1 of Pisaster brevispinus. NCBI lineage: Eukaryota > Metazoa > Echinodermata > Asteroidea > Forcipulatida > Asteriidae > Pisaster > Pisaster brevispinus. The sequence continues at coordinate 1,389,455 of JAMKCF010000029.1, read as the reverse complement.
TCAAGACGCATTGGATTTGGTTAGAGCTAATCATCCAGATGCTGGCATTTGCATACTTGGTGACCTCAATCACCTTGATGTTACCCGCCTTTGTAAGAATAACAAACTACAACAAGTTGTTAAAACAACCTACACGAGGAACTGCTACATTAGACCAAAATAATACCAATCTTGCTAAATTTTACAACTCCCCTGATATTTCCTCACCAATCAGCCTGAGCGACCACTCATCAGTCATTTGGATTCCTAAGCAGGAGTTAGAACCTGTTAAAGTTAAAGTTAAAAACTGTACTACCATGAGAAAAATTCGACCCATCAAAGATTCGGACGTTCAAGAATTTGGTCACTGGATTACTCATCATGAATGGGAAGAAGTCACCCAATTAGTCTCAGTGATCGATAGAGCAAATGCCTTTTATAACACTCTTTACCAACGTGTAGACTTCCACTTCCCCATACATGAGACCAAACTTCATACATCTGATAAACCTTGGGTGACTCCAAAGACAAAGATTCTTACTCGCAGACGTCAGGCAGTATTTATTCATTCGAGACCACCTCTGTGGAGGCTCTACCGCAATAAAGTTATTCGAGCCATTAAATCAGATAAGCACGTGTTTTATCACAACAGAGTTGAGAGACTCAAGAAATCTAACCCTGCACAATGGTACCGACAGATCCGCATTATGACAACCACATATAAACAACAACCCAGCATTTCACCACCACAAAACATTAACCCTGAAAACTCTGCTGCAATAGCCGAGTGCATCAATGCACACCTTTCCTCAGTTGGCAATGACATCAACCCACTCTCAGCTACGAATCTACCTGCATACCTACCTGCCCCAACCCAACTCCATGCATTCAACCATGGGAAGTGCTCTGAAAACTCTCGAAAATCAGCAGTTCCAAGGCTAGTGGCCCTTATGGCATCCCAGCTAGGATAATCCGAGACTTCGTCTGTGAGGTGAACTCACCCCTGACGGACATCCTCAATGCATCGTTCAAGGATTCGGTCGTTCCCCCTCAGTGGAAGAAAGCGGTCGTCGTTCCGATACCCAAAACTAACCCCCAACATGGAATCAACTAAGACCTTTATCCTTAACAGACCATTTTGCTAAAATCGCAGAGTCTTTTATTGTTAGTTGGCTCACGGAAGACATGGAACCTCTCATTGACCCCAACCAGTTCGGAGCTCGTAAGGGTCATTCTACTACACACTACTTGGTCAAACTCCTTAACAACATGTTTCACCACGCTGATAATTCAAAAAGCCTCACACGTATAGTAGTAACCGATTTTAGTAAAGCCTTTGATCAAGTGGACCATATCATAGCTAACACTTAACTACTCAATATGGGTGCTAGACCATGTGTAGTTCCATGAACCGCCGACTTTCTCTCGAACAGAATTCAGTGCGATATCGCGATTCCCTCTCTAGCTGGTCAGTACTCAAAGCTGGCGTGCCACAAGGATCTCTGACAGGCTTTGCCACCTTTCTCAGCATGATAAATGATGCAGCAATGCCTAATGAGAGTTGTAATCTCACCCTCAAGTATGTTGATGATATGACCTTGATAGAGAACACAAAAACTAGCAGTATCAGCATCATGCAAGGAACTCTTGATCAACTTGATTTATGGGCATCAGAAAACGACATACTGATAAACCCAGCAAAATGTTTTTCTATGGACATTACATTTGCTAAGAACCCTGTTCCCCGAGATCCACTTCAATTGTCGGATCAAGAACTTCAATCAAGTGAAGTCCTCAAAATACTTGGTATTAAAGTGGCCAATAATCTTAAATGGGACATGCATATCAATGACATTATCTGTAAAGCCAGTGGAGGGTTATTTATGTTAACCACCCTGAGAAGGTTTGGACTAGCAATCAAAGACCTCGTCACCATTTATGTTGGTTTCATTCCACCACTTTTAGAATATGCAGTCCCCGTCTGGCATCCTGGTCTTACTACAAAACAACACAATCCACTGGAACGCATTCACAAAAGAGCTTGTAGGATTATTTTAGCTGATGATTACAAATCATACCATCATGCCTTACATTTATTGAAATTACAATACCTTAAGCAACGCCGTCAACCTATTTGTCTTAAATTTGCTAATTCTCTAATGATCAGTAAGGTATTTCGAGAGTGGCTTCCTAAAACACGAGGAGATGGTAATGACCGTTCACTACGAAACTCACAATTTTTGTCAACTCCTAATGTACGTACCCAGCGACATGCTAATAGTGCAATTCCGTACATGGTCAAGCTTCTAAATGAAAACTGTTTTTAAATATTAAATGTTTTCCTGTAGTTTTTTATTTTTCTATTTATTTATTCATTTATTTACTTTTAATTTAAATTTGTTTTATTTTAATTTTAAAATTGCAATTTTTTTTGTTTTAATTGTAAATTTTTGTAAATTCAATGTAATTTTGCCCATGGCAACCAAACTGAATGTTTTTAATAAACCATGAATAATAATAATTATTATTAATAAGCATTTATTCAGTTATAGATACATTATTTCTATTTTGTTGATATTATCATTATCTTCAAGCACACTTGATTCCTCGATTCTGATCGAACGGTCCAATGGAAACAATTCAGTGTGATACTGTTTCTTATTGCGGTCTGTTTCACATGCTGCATTTTGCGCTGTTCCAAATTCCACTCTACTCGTCCAGTTTGCTTGAACATAGTTTCGCGCACTCGTGGAGTTCGGGGGGCTGGTGTGGCGCTTCTGCGTCTCATGTGCAACTCGGCCATCAGCCTTGTTGGACATGGGACGCTGGGGCGCTACATTCCCCCACCCCCTATTCCACTTGCGCTTGTGATAACTAAATATTTTTTGAATATTATTTCTTGCTTGTTGCATTCTTGTGCCTTTCATAACTCCAACTTGTATTTTGCTCGTTTAAGCGTGACATTTCCATGTTGCATTTATTTATTTTGTTTCTTCCGACTAATTCATTTTGATTTTTTTTTGCATTGTTCTTTGTCTTGTCTTAAGCGCTAATCTTTTTCCACTGATGTTTACTGATTTTGTTGACGATAATGACAGCAATAGCAGCAGTTCTTATTACTAGAGTAATGAATTCAATAATTTAAATGTCTCTTCTGTTGGTACCTTTTCGATTTTTTATATGAATGCCAGGAGCCTATGTAGCCATTTTTACGACATTCAGGATTATGTGTCTACTCTCAGTCATTCCTTCTCGATCTATGGTTTTACAGAGACGTGGTTTAAAGAAACCCCTCCGTCTTACATTCACATGGACAACTACAATCTTGTTCACTCGTCACGTTCCCATAAGTTAGGCGGAGGGGTTGCCATGTTTGTTAAAGACACGTTGAATTTCAAAATCCCTGGTGACCTCGGTTCCACTTCAGGTGATTTTGAATCTGTTTTTATTGAAACTCAACGTGACCATGCCTGTAACATCATTGTTGGCAATGTCTGTAGGGCTCCGAGTAGTTCAATTGACAACTTCAATGCTTCTTTTGATTATTGTTTAAATAACATTACAAATGAAAGAAAGCTACATAATGGCGATTTCAACTTAAATCTACTCAATATTGTTCGGAGCATCAGCCAACTGACGACTTTGTTAACTCCGTCCTCGCCAATGGATTCCACACTTTAATTGATAAACCAACTCGCATTACACCTCACACTGCCACACTTATTGACAATATACTAACTAATTCTGATCAGGATATCCTAGCTGGAATCTTCTACTCTGATATTTCGGATCATTTTCCTCTCTTTCAGATAACTTCTTCTTGTCTTTCAAATGTTAAGACAACTCCTCAGAAGTCGTTCAACATCAATCCAACCACCATTCGTTCCTTTCAATCAAACATAGCTGGTGCTGACTAGCATCAAGTCTATGAAACTGATCAGCCTGAGGCAGCTTATGGTTCCTTCTTCTCTATTCTCACTTCTCGGTATAATTTTCACTTTCCCTAAGTATGTTACCAAAACATCTGGCAGTACCAATACAAACCAGCCTCGGATTAACCAGTCTATCATTGATTCTTGTCATTATAAGAACAGGCTTTATAGGCGTTTCCTACGCAATCCTTATGAGGTTAATGAGCGTAATTATACAACTTTCCGTAATCGCATCACCGCTATCCTGTTCGGAAAGCGAAACAAGATCGTTACGCCCACAGATTGGATCTCCGAAAATCGAGTCTCAAGCAATTATGGCAAGAAATCAATGGTAATCTGGGTAAGAAGAAGCGGACGTCTTTTCCTGAAGAGTTCACTGATGGTGAGCGTCTGTATTCTAATCCTGCTGACATTGCCAATTCTTTCAATTCTTTCTTTACTAACATTGGTCCTTCACTGGCTACTAAAATTCCTCCCACTGACGCACACTTTTCAAGCTACCTGCACAATTCGAAGGCTTTTTCTTTCTTTCTTACTCCAACCAATGCAGCAGAAATAATACGTGTCTGCGACCAATAGTCCCGGCTTCGATGACATTAGTTCTTCTGTTGTTAATTTCTCTTATTGCTGAACCCCTTGCTTACATCTTCAATCTTTCTTTTCTCCATGGATTTATTCCTCTGAATCTAATTCGAATTTGGTCGCTAAAGTTGTTCCTATCTTTAAAAGTGGGGACAATAAAAGAAGTCGGCAACTATAGACCTAGTTCCATTCTTCCTTGTTTTTCTAAACTTCTGGAGAGACTTGTTTATTATCTTCTTTACACTTTCATCTGTAAATTTCATCTTCTATGTGATCAGCAACATGGTTTTCGCAGTAAACACTCCACCGATATGGCTCTCATCGAGTTTATTGACAAAGTTACTACTGCTCTTACTAACAAACTTTTCGCTGTTGGCGTTTTCCTTGATCTCTCTAAAGCCTTTGATACAATCGACCATACTATTCTTCTTTCTAAACTGGAGCCCTGTGGGATCAGAGGAGTCCCTCTTCAATGGTTCTCCGACTATCTTAACAACAGGCAACAATTTACTACTTTCAATAAATCCGACTCTAGCCGCCTTAATACTTCTCATGGTGTGCCCCAAGGCTCCATTCTTGGTCCTCTGTTATTCCTTCTCTACATCAACAATTTGTATCTTTCTTCTTCCTTGCTATTTTTCACACTGTTTGTTGATGACACAACTATTTTCCATTCCAGTCCCAACTCTGCTACTCTGATCAACACACTGAATACAGAACTTACTCTCGTTTCTATGTGGTTAAGGCAAATAAATTGTCTTTAAATCATTCCAAAACCAGCTTTATTCTCTTTTCCAAATCTTATATTTCAATCAACCTTGATCTTCCCCCTGTTTCTATAGACAATATTCCTATCACCAGGGTCTACTCTACAAATTATTGACCACAAACTTTCCTGGTTTGATCACAGTCTCTTCTCTTACAAAAATCACTTTTGGTAATACCGGTGTCTTGTCTAGACTGCATTATTTACTTTCACCTTTCTATGGTTTTACTCTACAATACTCTTATTCTGCCCAACTTAAACTATTGTAATATTGTCTGGGCTCGGTCAAGCAATAACAAACTGCACTCCCTCATTGTCACTCAAAAACGGGCTATCCGCGTTTGTACTTCTTCACATCCTCGTGCACACACTGCACCACTTTTTGCACAGCTCAACACCCTTACACTTTCTGACATAAACAAACTCCATACTGGGAAATTTATGTACAAGTATTCCAGAAATCTTCTTCCTAGTACTTTCTCTGCTCATTTTTCTTCTGTCCAAGACCTGCATACCTATACCAAACCAGATCTTGTCATAATCTCCTGGTTCCTTTCACTCGTATACCACCTATTCCATGAACACCCTTCGATTCTATGGTCCTCACTTGTGGCATGCCATTGACGAAGAAATCCAAAGCCAACCGTCAGTGGACCGTTTTAAAGCCTCCTTCAAAAGAGTAATTATCTCTCAGTATGTAACATAGATTTCTTTCCATTGACTGCTTTGCCAGGTATATCATAATTTTTTCTTTTTCATATATACAACATATTTTCATTTTAGTTAATTAAGCGTTGTTGTTGTTTGCAAGTTGTTTTGTTCCATTCGTACGTCGTAATGTATAAACGGGGGGGGGGGCCTTCACAATGGGTTTTCTAAGATAATGATGCGATCTGTGTGGTGAATCACATGAAGACTCCAAGGTGAAAAATGGAAAGTTTGTCAGATCTTTACCACCTTATCTGTTGATGAAATTGCAGACAACTGCCTCCTCAGTCCTTTTTTTATGGGATCCTACTGACCCAATCCTCCAAAATCAAATGATATGAGTTTATAGAGCATTCATACTGCCTCAATCCTTCAAAATCAACCAATTTGAGTTCATGCAGGTTTCCTAGTGCCTCAATCCTCCAAAGTCAACTGATATGAGATTTTGTAGGATGCCTTCTGCCTCAATCCTGCAAAATCAATCAATAGGAGTTTATGTAGGATCCATACTGCCTTAATCAGGACTCCGAAATTAACTGATACGAGTTTATGTAGAATACGAACTGCCCCAGTCCTCAAAATCAACTCATTTGAATTAAAGTGAGATCCCTTGTGCCTCAAATTTCCAAAATCAATCAATTATGAGTTTATGTAGGATCCCTACTGCTATCCTCCAAAATCACCTTATATAAGTTTGGCCTCATTTCGTTAAAACTCAATCAAATCATCCAGATGTTTTTAAAGGTTTCAGGAATTGGGATTTAGTGTAAATTCGTTTAGAAGATGATCAGAGTATACCGACTGAAATGTTGAGTTGTAAAACCAACGATTCTTTCCAAAAGCACCACAACTCATAGAGTTGTTCTGCTAAACTTATTAGACTATAGACATGTAAGGAGGAACTGAATGAGATTTTTATTTGTAAATCCACAGATAAAGAGGAGCCTAACATTACGTGCCCTGCAAACTTTACGGAGAGTACTGAGGTCAGGGAGTACTACGCCTCTTTCAAGTTGCCCGATCCTGATTATGCATTTGATAACACTGGGGTATTCAACATCACTATAGATATCGGAGAAGACCGTCACTACTTGGTCAATGAATCTTTCAATTTTAATTTGACATCATCACCTGTTAGGCTTCATTACATCATTACAGATGAGGCAGGGTTGACTAGTACCTGCGATACTTACCTTTTTGTTGAAGGTATGAAGCAAAGTATATTTTTTACTGATTGAACTTTGAACTTTATACTTGAACTAAAGTGCATACTCTTAAAGGAACACATTGCTTTGGATTGGACGCTTAAGGTTTTACAAAGCGTTTGGAAGTGTTTGTTATGAAATGAATATGGTTGGAAAGGTGTTTTAAAATTAGAATATACTGATTTACACAAATAGGCCCTTTGCCTCAAAGTTGTGTGGTTTTCCTTCTACTTCGTGTATTATTACGGTCCGCCATTTTGTGGAGTAAAAAATGTGGTTCTACAAAATGGCAGACCGTGTTAAAAATAAAAGGAAACCACACAATTGCGAGGCATATGTTTGTGGATCATTATGTTCTACTTTTAAAACATCTTCCAACCGGAATGATTTCAAAGCAATCGCTTTTTATAGCCCAAAGCACCAAATCGAGGGCAACGTGTCCCTTTGTGAATCCTCCTAGGTGTAGACATGTTTGTGACAGGTGCAAAAACTTGAATTTGTGTGGATACTTCCTACCTGACTGCATGGGTTTCCTTGGAATATTTCTCTGGGATTTTCCTCCCACATCTAAAACTGAATGTCCTTCGTCGTCTTCGTATCCACGGGGTTCTTGGCTAGTACCGTGATTAAGTTCGCTTTTCCGAGAGACCTTGATTTCACAACCAGAATTAATAAATGAATGAATATGAGACTTTGCATTTAATGCAGAAGTATGCTCATAATGTCTTCAATTGATAGAGTCGGTAAGAATGAATGTGCGGATGTGCAAATAAATAGTCGAAATAAGGACCTGGATGGAAGTACAAACAAAATGACTAGTTTTTCCACTTTTTGCCAAGGGCAAATCTCTAAAAGCCTGTAGGTAGATGCTTTCTGTTTAGAATACTGAGTTGGCCATGGCACATTTTATATTTCATCACTGCTAATCTTGTCCTTTCTTGTTTCCATGTTTTTTTTCTGTGTCTTTTTGTTTTCTGTCTGGATTCCGGACTACTGTTTTTCATCTCCAGGTTGGACACATCTCATTGTGACAGTGTAGGCACTTTTGTCAGTCCTGGCAAACCTTGATTGGCTTTATCTGTTGTTCACAGTCCTTTTCATATATACATCATATTTTCATTTTAGTTTATTGAGCGTTGTTGTTGTTAATTAGGTGTTCGGGCATTCCGCCCGAAATTCTATTGTTATTGTTCTGTTATTTTTTCCTCGTCTTCTTCTTTCCCACTGAACCTTCTCTCGCAACTTTCGCAAAAAGTAAGGGTCGTAAAGACTTGAAACTTGGTGTCAAGACGGAACAGAATCTTTTTTGGGTTGATGACGTCATCGATTACGTCATTACGTTAAAAAACGTCTAATAAATTGAAAAATTCATATCTTGAGAACTAAAGATGCTACATTCAAGATCTTTGTTGCATATAAAAGGTCTTGAAATGTTGTACATTTGGAATGCACATTGTGTCCTCATTTGACCTTTACTTCCGGTCAAAACCGGAAGTTAAAATAAAAATTATGTTATTTTAGGCTCTGGAGCCTAGATGAAATGAAATATGAACAAACTTTCAATGCATAATATTTTGTTTAGCTCATGAGCATTCTAGAAATCTGATATATGACGTCATAGCTACGTCACAACGAAAATCATAGACGAGGTCGAATTTTTTTAAATTTTGCTATCTCCAAAATTAAAGCTTGTACGGACTTGAAACTTACTATATACCTAGTACACTGTGTACATAAAAATTTTGGAATGATGATGTCATCGGTGACGTCATTACATCAAATTGAAGTTTTATATTAAAATAATCATATCTCAAGAACCATATTTGCTACATACATGATCCTTGCATCATCTAAAAGCTTTTGAAGTATTAAACAAATCTTACACAAAGTGCGACCCCATTTGACCTTTAATTCCGGTCGAAACCGGAAGTTCAAAATTCAGATTTCAAATGTTTTTCTCATAAACCAAGAAGGGTTTTGTCTTGAAACTTACTATGTATATAGATCGTAGTATGTATATGACACCCAAATTGTTTTAATTTGATGACGTCTTCGATAACGTCATAACAATAAATCAACGTTTAATATTTAAAAATATCATAATCGGAGAACCATAAATGCTACATCTAAGGTACTTGCACCATAAAACAGCTTCGGCCGAATTATACAAATCACATTCAAAGAGTGACCCCATAAGACCTTTACTTCCGGTTGAAACCGGAAGTTGAAATTTCAGAATTATTGATGAGTTTGTTAAAAAATACACACAATCGTTCTCCTTAGACTTTGGCATTTTTCCTAAGGTAAAATGTCGTCACCAGTTCATTTAATCACAATCTGACATCACTCACGAACACCTGTGTGTTTGTTGTTTACAAACACTGTATGTCTAGGTTTTTTAGGTCTTCGTGCAACATGTGCACGAACACCTCTTGTTATTGTTCTGGGTTTTTTTCTTCTCCATCTTCTTCTTCTTCCTCTTCTTCTTCTTCTTCCACAGAACTCTTCTCTACAGCATAACTCAAGATTGAAACTGAATTGAACCTTGAAACTTATCAGACAATTGAACCTTAATACAAAGACAGCACAGAATTGATGACGTCATGATGACGTCATCAGGTGTCGAATTACAATGGTTTTTAAAGTTGAAAACTGACAATTTGCTATTCGCTCTATCTTCGCGAATTTTAAAGCTATGATGCTCATAATTGGGCATCTGATAGATCAATACTTCGGCAACATTTAAAAAGTTAACGTCAAAATCGTGTGACCTTTACTTCCGGTCGTACCGAAAGGTCAAAGTCTGCCTTTGTGTTTTTTCGTTAAAAAATTCAATTTGTTGTCATAACTCAAGATTGAAATTGAATTTAACATTGAAACTCATCAGACATCTGAACCTCATTATCAAGACTACACAAACTTGATGATGTCATGATGATGTCATTGGGTATTGAATTACAATAAGTCAAAGTTTATTATTTTAAAAAGATCATAACTCATGAACCACATGTTGGATTTGGACAATCTACATATCATCGGACAGGTCGATAAAAGATCAACAAATGCTGCACAGAACGTGACCCCTATTTGACCTTGACTTCCGGTTCAAACCGGAAGTTGAAAAATTGTAAAAATTCTCATCTAAAAAACTACGTTATATTTTAACATAAATTTTGCATCACGTTAGAGATGAGTAATCCTGCTCAAACTTTTGCACAGAGATGATAACATTTTAATCTTTGCATCGGGTCGAAACTGGACGTCAAAGCGAACGAGTCTGTTGAACCACGTTGTATGACAACACGATAATGTAGACCTACATGCCAATACATCGTACGCCTAACCTATACAGCCACGTGTGCACTGCACGTGTAGTATTGAGTACTGTATATTATGCAGTCAGTCCGCCCTGCACACAATATCCGTTCGTTTTATCTGCAACGTATGTACTAGTTTCGGAGCTTGACCTCTCCATGAATATTTAATGAGCGTGGTGTAGTCTCAGGAATGTCATCAATTTCTTGTGATCAAAGTAATTTTCTGCCAAAATATTTGCAGATTTATAGAGATGAATAACCGACCTTCAATCCAATTGTACAATTTAATGATTTTGTTGTCAATTACTAGTTCTAAAATTGACTCAAACATTTTGTTTCAAAACGAAACAGTTTGCCTCGTAAAACATGGTACTTACTACTAATTTTCAATGTTACCACATCGTATCGTTGGGCTGGCCGAATAGATAAGGTTATATTCTATCCAAATGCTGTAAATTTTACATTGGATTTCATTTAGCTGAGTCAGGGCGTTCGTTTTGCCAACACTTCTCATAATTTAATGTTAACGTCTGTTGGTGAATATGCCGCCATGGTCCCTTATGGATTTCCTGATCACTGATTGGTCAACCGCAAAATGTCACACTCATCCACTGTCCATACCCGGATGTACTTGTAAACAAAGTGTGTGGCCCCTGTTACCAATTGTTTTGTTGGGTTCTTTGGGGAAATTTTCAAACTGAAGGATTGGTGGCCTAAACACATTTGTTAAGACGATTTGGGGTACTTGGAGAACAAAGGATATAATTTAAAAGGGGGTGATGGTCTGAATAATTAATAAATTGTGGAACAAAAGATTAAATTTGGAAGGTCATTTGCAAATTTCAAGTTAAAAAATGTTTACTACTTGTTTATTCAGAAACTTATAAACTTTTATTCCAGAAGAATTTTTAAAATCATGGTCAAGAATTACTTGGGTAGTGGGATGGTTGAAGGGTCAAAGTCCTATTGTATGTGTTCTTAACGCTCGATACAACAAAAACTGAAGTGAGCAAGATAAGATTTGTTTGTTATTACATCAACAATTCCGTTATTTTAAGTCACAAACACTGCAAGTAGGAATACAGTTGGCGTCGCTTGCTATTTCATTGTATATTGCACACCCAATTAATGATAGTTCGTGTAATATTTTTTATCAAGTATAAATCTTAAGAAAAAGCTCCTGAGACTTAACAAACGATACACAGTGTAACCTCATTTAACCCTGACCTCCGGTTCAAACCGTAAGCTAAACATTAATGTTTCAAAAAACAAAGTTTCCAAAACACACATTTTAAAAAAACAATCTTTACATCATTGGGAAAGTATTGATCAACTTAAGAAATGACACACAGAATGCGACCCAATTTACCTTTGACTCCCAGTTCAAACCGGATGATCAAATGCAATATTTGAAATAATCATAATCCTGAACCACGCATTGGATTTTTATTAACTACACGGCATTACAAAGGGCGCAAATCAGGCTGATAAAATGAAATATTGTTCAATTATAATTTATTGACATCGATCACGAACACCTTATTTTTGGTAGGGGACCTTGTCAAAACTAATCCCGGACAGCCATCGGACGGCACCGGTCCAGGACCAGGTTTCTCGTCCCATGTTGAATTCCCTTGTAGTGATTACTTCATCGGATGGGCCATGGGATGAGTTCACAGTGACTGGCCTTCACCAGAGATGGTTTGTTTACAAACCACAGGGTCTTTAGATCGCTATCTACTGGAAAACCAGCAGGGGGTCTCCCAAGGGCAGGTTTTCGGTTTCACGGTTAGGCCTCAATGACCCTGAGTATTTTCTAAAGACAAAATGGTCATATCATAGATGATCATTTGATGCTTACATTCCATTTGTTTAATTATTAACTGTTAACCTAAAAATTTAAGAATGGAGGAAGGGAACACAAGCAACGGTTTACAAGAACTTGGCTAGTAATTTTGTCTATTTCAAAAAACATTGGGTTAAAAACTCCACCACACTATAGTGACCTCCAAACGGTCAGACCAGACTCCTCCAAACTGCAAACCACAAGTTTGTTTATATTAGTGTTTAATCAGCCAGTGAAACCGCAGAGCACTCTGTGGGGTGCCTTGGGTACTGTGCATCGGACAGGAGGATACTGTTCAGCGTGTGAAACATCACCTCATTGGAACTCCCATCCGATGGCCCGTCCAACAAAAATTTGACATGGGATGAACCTTGTCCGATGGTCTGTCCAGGATTAATTTTGACAAGACCCCTAGCAAACAAAAATTCAATGTCTAGTTTTTCTTCTCCATGTTCTTCTTCCCTAGAACTCTTCTCTACAGCATAACTCAACATTGAAACTGAATTGAACCTTGAAACTCATCAGACATTTGAACCTCAATATGAAGACGGCACAGTTGTCATGACGTCATGATGACGTCATCAGGTGTCGAATTACAAGGTTTTTAAAGTTGAAAAATGACCATTGTCTATTCGCTGTATCTTCGTGAATTTGAAAGCTAGGATGCTCATAATTGGGTATGTCATAAATCAAGACTAGGCAAACATTTAAAAAGTTAACGCCAAAATCGTACGACCTTTACTTCCGGTCTTAACGGAAGGTCAAAGTCTGCCTTTGTGGTCTTTTTACTTTTGGTCATAACTCACAATTAAAATTGATTTTAACCTTGAAACTCATCAGACAATTGAACCTTGATATGAGGACGGCACAGAACTGATGACGTCATCGGGTGTCGAATTACAAGGTTTTCAAAGTTGAAAACTGACCATTTGCTATTCGCTGTATCTTCGTGAATTTTAAAGCTATGATGTTCATATTTAGGCATCTGATAGATCAATACTTCGGCAACATTTAAAAAGTTAACGCCAAAATCGTATGACCTTTACTTTCGGTCGTAACGAGAGTCAAAGTCTGCCTTTGTGTTTTTTCGTAAAAAAATTAAATTTTTGGTCATAACTCAAGATTGAAATTTAATTTAACATTGAAACTCATCAGACATCGGAACCTCATTATCAAGACCACACAAACTTGATTATGCCATGATGACGTCATTGGGTATTGAATTACAATAAAGCAAAGTTTATTATTAGGGAACTCTTCTCTGCAACATAACTCAAGACTGAAACTGAATTGAACCTTGAAACTCTTCAGACAATTAGACCTTAATATAAAGACAACACACTTGTCATGACGTCGCGATGACGTCATCAGGTGTCGAATTACAACGTTTTTAAAAAGTGAAAATTACCATTTTCAAGTTGCTGTATCTTTGTGAATTTGAAAGCTATAAAACTCATAATTGGGCATCTGGTACATCAAGATTGGGGCAACATTTGAAAAGTTAACGCACAAATCGTATGACCTTCACTTCTGGTCTTAACGGAAGGTCAAAATCTGCCTTATGTTTTTTCGTTAAAAATTAAATTTGTTTGTCATAACTCAAAATTAAAATTGATTTGAACATTGAAACTCATAAGAGAATTGAACAATATCATCAAGACGCCACAAACATGATGATGTCATGATGACGTCATCGGGTATTGAATTACACTTAATCAAAGTTTAATATTTGTAAAAATCATAACTCATGAACCACATGTTGGATTTTTACAATCTACACATCATCGGATTGGTCGTTAAAAGGTCAACAAAGGTCAAACCGGAAGTTAAAAATAATGTTTCAAAAAATCATAATTTCTAAACCACACTTTGTTTTTTTTTGCAATCTTTACATCATTGGCAAAGAATTTATCAACTTAAGAATTGACAAACAGAATGCGACCCAATTTGACCTTGAATTCCGGTTCAAACTGGATGATCAAACGCAATACTTGAAACAATCATAACTCCCCATCCACACATTGGATTTTTATCAACTACACGGCATTACAGAGAGCTCCTATGACTTACCTAGCGCTACACAGTATGACCTCATTTGACCTAAGTTTTGGTTCAAACCGGAAGTTGAAGATTTATATTGGAACAAAATCTTACTCCTGAACCACAAATCGGGTTGATAAAATGAAATCTTGTTCAATCATAATTTGATGACATCGATCACGAACACTTTGTTTTTGTAGTAAACAAAAACTTAATGTCTAGTTGTAAGTTGGTTTTGTTCCATTCGTACGTCCTCTGTTTGTTGTCCGTTTATCTTGTCTCTGTCTGTCCACAGGCTGATTACTACAAGCCTCGGCTTATCAAATCGGCCTCCATACTGTTCCTTTTCTTTGACTGTATAAACCTTAAACTACTCTGTTCGCTATTACATTGTATATGCATTCTGTAATGCTGTGTTTTTGACAGTATGGAAATAAATATGAATTGAATTGAATGAATTGAAAACCTTGTCTACACAATTAGAGTAATATAAATAATGTACTTAATTTCAGCTGCAGTTTTCCTCTCTTTTTTCGACATGCAGATCTTGAGCCACCAATCTATATGGACTGTCCTGCTGCATTCATAGCATGTACCTCCCCCGGTCAAGCTAATGCCGAAGTGTATTTCTTTCTTCCAAATGCAACTGACAACTCCAACGACCCTGTCACTGTGGAATGCTTCGCTCCAGGGGAGACTGTTTCCTTCAACCACCAGGGGGGTTCCTTAAGTATCGGTGAACATCTTATCCAATGTAACGCTACCGACCCTTCTATGCACGTGAACGTGTCGTGCAGTTTCAAAATAACAGTTGAAGGTAATGTATAAACGGGGGGGGGGGGCTTCACAATGGGTTTTCTAAGATAATGATGCGATCTGTGTGGTGAATCACATGAAGACTCCAAGGTGAAAAATGGAAAGTTTGTCAGATCTTAACCACCTTATCTGTTGATGAAATTGCAGACAACTGCCTCCTCAGTGCTTTTTATGGCTTTTTGTATTTAACATTCTACATGACTTTTTTCTTTTTAGGTTACTGTTTTTGAAGTTTTCAGTAGTGTAAATTTTCTGTATGTGCGTTAGTGAAACTGACAAATAAATAATAAGAATCGTAAGCAAATTGCCCGAGTCCTGCTAACTTACTGGCAGTTCTTGTAAGCAGACGAATGGTGTAAGGTTCTAATCCATTGTAAATGCTTACGCACACTATCAAGTCATCTTGATCATTATATATATAATTATACAACACTTGTGGTATTAACTTTAACAAAATTGGCTCCTGGCCTTTTTGTTTTACCTTAATAGACAACGAGCCCCCACAGTTGGTATGCCCACCCATCCCGGATAACGAAACTCTGCCTGGTCAACCAAATGGTATTGTATACTGGCCAGCGATTATTCCGGAGGACAATTCTTTGGGGAAAGTCATTGTTCATGAAGGTGTGTCATCTGGGTCTGAATTTCCTATCGGTGTTACTACCGTATATGTCAACGCTACTGATGAAAGTGGAAATGTGGAGATGTGCAACTTCACTGTTACTATCACAGGTATGGCATCCTTACTCTCCTTATTAAGCCACCAAAACAAACCAAACTTCAAACTCCGTTTTTTTTTCTTTAAAAAATGAAACTTTGGCTGCAGGTGCTAAATTGCCTCTTCGTGAAAACAGTGACGGTATGTGTATGTATACTCATACTTTCCAGAGTCCTGTGAAAATCCACCCATGCATACTTCATAAACGTAGCCCCACGTATTTCAGGAAAATACTGAATGTTTTTGAAGCGCCTGGAACGTCACTGATTGACGGATATGAGTGCTTTATATAAAAAAATTAAAGAAGCCGCTATTATTAGTATTATTATTCAGTTGATTCAAATCCACAACCTTTTTAGATCAGGGCCCGATATCATAGAGCTACTTAAGCAGAAAATATTGGTTAACAATTTTCTGCTAAGCAGAAATGAGCAGGATACCAGTCACAAATTGTACATGTGACCTGGTAGTTAGGCTGGTAACCTTATTCTGGTAAGCACAATTTTTGCATAGACTGTGCAAGTTGAATGAATATTTTTTAACATAGGGCTGTGTGCATGATCATGTTTTCTTCACTTTTAAATGCAGTGTGTGGAAAACAAAAAAATATCAAAAGCTTTGAATAGTTGCAAAACTTGGATGTTTAATAAGCCTGGAAACCACGTGTCCATCAGCATTGTTTCTGAGCCACCAATCAGTTTGATCACTTTAAGAGTATTGTCTTTTTTAATTGATCATTTAATACAGACACATTGTATTATGCAAATGACCTTATGTACATTTTCATTTTTACGCACAAGGCGCTACACATAAATTATGATAGATGACACCTTGATTTTGACTGATACCTTTGGAAATAGACTGCTCCGGGGATCACCTCAAAATAATAGTTTTACCATGTCAATCATTGAAGTCAATGTTTGTTTCTGTGTATTAATGATTCCCAGGAAAAGATTGAACCTATGATGATATTTATTTATGTCAAGCAAGAATTTGTTTTGAAGAATTATTGCCAAATAATATTTGTCTATATCCCATTTTTTAGATGAAGAGGCTCCAAACATAACGTGTCCTGAAAATATCGTCAATTATACTGAACCCGGTTTACCAAATGCCACAGTTGTCTGGTCTGAACCTATTGTCACAGACAACTCTGGAAATTTCACATTCGATGGAGATGAAACATCAAACTCTACCTTTGGAATTGGTTCCCATGTTGTGTCTTATATTGCTACAGATAGCAGTGACAACACTATGAGTTGTAACTTCACCATCGAAATAATAGGTAAATAGTTTCTATTCAAATCTTTGACATGATAATGCATAATATTTTGATATGGTAGTCTTCCATTTTACACTCCAATTACACTAATACTGCACTTTCAAGGTCAAACTTCTGAAGTGTCGGTGTGTCTAACTCAAAATAGTTCTGCTTGCTTTTCCATTCATGCACGCCTTCTTGTGAAAATGGTCACTCCAAATCAAGATCTTGTTGGTGCACTGTGTATTGAATTCTCAATTGTGTGGAACTGTTGTCTGAAAAGCTTGTCACCCAAGAAGCCTTGGATATATTTTGTTGTTACCAAATCTTCAATTATTAATGACAAAGTTAAGGTACCAATCTCCGTCCAAAAGCTCACTGATTCTAAAGTTTATACCAGTACCAATCCTTCAGAGACATATTTCCATCTGAAAGCTCACTAATTCTAAAGTTTATACCAGTACCAATCCTCCAGAAGAAGTATTTCCATCTGAAAGCTCACTGATACTAAAGTTTATACCAGTACCAATCCTTCAGAGAAATATTTCCATCTGAAAGCTCACTGATTCTAAAGTTCATACCAGTACCAATCCTCCAGAGAAATATTTCCATCTGAAAGCTCACTGATTCTAAAGTTTATACCAGTACCAATCCTCCAGAGAAATATTTCTATCTGAAAGCTCACTGATTCTTAAGTTTATACCAGTACCAATCCTTCAGGGAAATATTTCTATCTGAAAGCTCACTGATTCTAAATGTTATACCTGTAACAATCCTTCAGAGAAGATTTTTCATTTGAAAGCTCACTGATACTAAAGTTCATGCCATGACCACATTTCTTAATAATTGTCTTGGTTCTGTTATATGGTGCATTTATTGGAAAATACAGGATGAAAATTAATTTGTTCTAGGATAGCAGAACTGATCATTAAATGACTAAATAACATACATGTACTTTCATCTTTATTAATCTTTAATATTGTATCATTATATCTAATAAATGTATGTTTGAAATAAAACAGTGTTAAAAACATTGTACAGAAAAATTGGTTATGTGTTTGAATTGTGTCACAATGATCTTTCCTTAACTCTGAAAAGGTTTGCTAATTTCGTACTTACTAGAGTAATGGTTAGTGAAGCAGCATCGTGTGACACTCAACCTTGCATTGCTGGTTATAGCCTTGGATCTCCGTCGGAACAGTCAGGACTTGAGGAATGCTATTAACATTATTTAAAGCAAAACAAAATAAATTTAATAATAATCAGCTCATGTTTGCCAGTAGTTTATATGAAACAAATGATAAATGTGCCTTTAAATGTGCTTTAAAAGTCATTTCAGCAAAATAAGACCAAAAGGTGTTTAAAGGAGGCAGAAGTACCTGTGTGATTTGATGAGATTTGTTTACATTGTCACTTTAGTAATGTTTTATTCTTTTTATTTCCAGATATGGAGCCGCCAAATATAGCTTGTCCTGATGATGTTTACAACACAACAGGCGCGGGTTCAGCTACTGGTTCTGCCTTCTGGCCGGACGCGATTGTTGTAGAAAATTCTTTGCAAGTCCCAACTGTCGAAACAAACATCATGTCTGGATTTATGCTTGACGTTGGAGTCCACTATGTGCACTTCAATGCAACAGACAACAGTGGCAACACAAACAATTGTACATTTAATGTTACAATAGAAGGTAAAGTGTTCCATAATGGGTTTGTTGTGTCAGTACTTCTATTGTTACTGTCTGGTTGGTACATGCAATTTTAAAAGTATTAAAGTAGATGATCAAGTAGGTGCAAAGTATCATGGCGAAGCAATCTAAAAAACCCAAGTCTGGATTCTTCTTAACATAAGAACCCAGCTGACTGCTCAAAGAACTTGCCCTGAAATAAAAAACCGATTATTAATGAAACACACAAATACTTTTTATCATTACAATCATTCATTGTAATAATTGCAATCATTATGTTACAGCAGAGTGTTTTGTTATGTGCAATTTCATGAGTTAGTAAACTTATCCATTTTAAATTCTAAAACTGTCAATTTATTTTTTTACAATCTGCACAAATTATCTTTTTTTAAGTGAACTTGTATTGCTTGCTTATAAATCTGACACTACTGACAAAGCATTAATAAACTGTTACAAATTTGCATTAATATTGTAATGCCAATAATGTCTTGTGTTGCTGATGTATTTCCAGCCTTTACTGCAGTAGGCTTGCTTTTCTGCTCTGATTTTCTTCCTGTGTGCTAACTTGTGTGTTACTTTAGTCTTATGCACATGACGTCATGTGAGTAGGGCGCCCTCGACTAGAGGTATAAAGGATGTTGCTTGTCGGCCAATCCTAGCCTGTGCAGTTCATGCGGCGCATCTGTGCGTTTTCCAATGTTTCATCACAGATTTACCTCTTAAGATGGCTGCTGGATGATGTCAATGCGTAATGTCCATTGATCTCCATTAATATTGACTGGATAGGACACGTCGAACGTGTCGATGGAGATCAATGGTAATGTCTATTCTTGCCGCAGGTCAGGCGCAGCCTTCATCACCGAGCCTAAATGTTGTCTGCTGTGTTCTTGTAAACTGCAATAATGTAGTACTCTATAATAATCATATAACGAAGTAATGTTTGTTGTCCAAGGACGTTATTGAAAAGAATTGTATTACTATAATGCCAAATTGATTTGGTCAAATCCAAATGGTGATATCATCATAAATCAGCGCAAAAGCTTTGTATGTTGATTCAGTTTTTTCAAACCTCACACAATGAAGATTCTGTGCAAAAACCTGGTATATCGGTGTCATGTTGTGTATTTCTCTCTCTTGGATAGTTGTGGTGATGAGATATGACATTTGCTCAAGACTGTGAGTCGTTTGGTGGCAGCAGACTTACAAATTCTTTGTTTATGGGTTATGCAGCTAAATTGCACTCATTTTCAAGAACCATGGATTTCTGCTATCAACCAAATGTCACCCAACTCTTCTGTGTTAATCCATGCCTTTCTTTCATCATTGCAGATTTAGAACTACCTCAGTTCACGGATTGCGAGAACATCACCGCAACAACTCTTTTTAACGAGTCATTTGCAAATGTACAAATCAACCACCCTAATGCTACGGATAACTCTCCAGGGAGCGTGACCATAGAGTGTCCGGGCTCAACCGAAGGCCATTTGTCGTTCCAAATTGGAAGCAATTATATTCCATGTACAGCAAAAGATATCAATAACAACACCGCCACATGTCATAGGACAGTGACTGTAGAAGGTCAGTTTTTAAAATGTTCAACGATGTCATGACAGACTGGTTCATTGTCAGTGCCATGTACATGTATACGATCTTTTTTATGTATTCCGAAAGCACCGTTTATTATCATACATGTGTAATCTTTTTTATGAACTCAAAAGTTTAAATCATCAAACACACATGTGCGACCCATGTTACCACAAGAGGGCATTATCACTCAAGAAATACTCAAGTGGGATGTAAAAACTTCAAAAAGCTGGGCATTTTTAGGTTTAAAACACACACAAAGTGGACACTGAAAGAGTTACGTCTTGCTCATCATGGCTGCTGTTCTGTAACAGCAGCCATGTGGATTGCAGGGACATTGATTTTAGTGTCCGTTTTAACACACACTAAAAACACAGCAGCACTCCAAATGGCGGGAACTCGTTTACATTTTGTGATGAAATGTTAACATGTCAGAGTTTGTGATTGGTCAGAATTCAGGGGCAAAGTTCAATGGATCGGCCTATTGTCACTAGTGTTAACTTTATGTAGACGTTTTTCATGCTATTGCCATCTTGTTTTTTCTCCATTTCAAATCATTGTAACCAAATAGAAGTTTTAAATAACAATATAAGATTATAATAATAATAGTGATAATAAATGAATAAATAAATGAACAATTAAATTAACCATGGGCAGTTACGCGGCAACAACACTTCCTTACAAACCACACAATGATCCTATCTCCTTGAAACTAATGTTTTGGGGGCCTGCATTATTTAATAACATTTTGCATACATCATTCATTCATTATCAATGCTGTTAGCTTGTTGAACATGCTGGATGGGACTTTGAGTTTTAGGAAGCCACAGATCCGAAACGACAAATCACCTCCTCCTCCCTGTTGCCCTCTCTGTTTCCCAACTTTTGCACAACTAACCAGTTGTGATGAGAACTGTTTCTTTTTTGACTTGACTCTGAATGATGCTGTGCAATGCAGAGCTGCCAACTCTCCCTGATTCTGCAGAAAATTCCCTGAAAATAAACCAATCTTTCCATGTTCTGATGAAAAATTTGCAAATCTCCCTGATTGTGGAAACTATCTCCCTAATACTTATGTTAAATGTAATTCTAAGTATCTCCCTTAGTGTTGGACAAAATCTCCCCGATTGCAAGATGCAAATGTTGGCAGCTCCAGCGATGTCCTCAATCACTTCAAAAATGTTTCAAATGTAGCTCAGCCGTGTCCTCAATAAAAGAAGTTGTTTCCCTTTTCAGCAGTGTAGACTCATTTCATGCCCGAACCTTGCAGGTATTTATACTGTAACGCAAATGAGCGTGTAGTTGGTGCTAGTTGGCTAACCATTTGCAGACTCTTGGGGGCGCTAGAGTAGCGATCAGTCGCGCATGCAGCTAGCTGTGGCGTACAAGCCGAGCGCGCGCGACGATAATCGGCAGTTCTCGGCTGGTTACGGACGCGGCCCAGGTTAGTTAGTTAGGCTAGGCCCGGCCCAGGGATTATTCTGGTCCGTGTAGGGGGTATAACTAACCTTAGCCCCACTTGTGTGGCCAAGGGACAGGAAACCTGAATCCTTGGCCACACGTCGTCACCCATATTTTCGTCAGCCCACCGATTAAAAAATAGAGGCGCATTCCCTACGGGCGGGTCGGCGGTTTAAACCACCTCAATGTGTTCACCTACCTCTTAGCTTGACCTGGGTGTTTTGGGTGATTACATAAATAACAATTTCAAAAGATATTTCAATTCAAAATTTTCAACTTTATCCGAATTAGATTTTCGCAACATGTACTGAGCGCGGCCATTTTGGATTGATTCTAATCGTGCCAATCAATTCATGACGTCACCGGCCGGCCGGGTTGTGGGCGGAGCGGATACATAAAGCAACCATTGCAATGTGCGCATCTTCGCTCCGCCCACAACCCGGCCGGCCGGTGACGTCATGAATTGGCCACACAAGTGGGGCTAAACTTACCTTTGCTACTACCCAAGGAGGGCACCCGTAGCCTGGAGGCTACAACAAGGGAGGATCCAAACCAGAAGGCGCTCTAATATTAATAATAGCTGGGATTAAGGGAGCTAGCGCAAGTTGATTTAGAGGCTATAACAGACCAATCAGTAATTATTAATTGAGGGTACTCCATTAATCAGGGATTACTTTGAGGTTCCAACGGAGGTGATTGGGTTCTAAATAAAGGAGGTTGTTTATCTATATGCTTGTTACATTTATGATTGTCTTGTCCGTAGTCTGTTCTGTCTGTCCCCGCGGAGGTTTACTGAGGGTACAGTGATTAGCCCTGTGCATCAGGCGGTACATTTCCGCCCAACGGGCCTACACCACCATTCTTGGGTTTCCTGAAGGAGTACCACACTCACTGGGTGACCACTGGGGAATAATTGTCCGGGGTATTTAGTAAATCGGTCACAATTCTCTACTGCTGTATTCTGAAGGCCCATTCAAAAATAAGAGCATTTACTTTTAAAACAAACCTTTCAAAACAGAAAATCATTTGAGCTGGTTACCGGTTTTCTGTATTAAAAAAAAAACACCTTTATGGTAAAGATTGTTATTGATTTACCCAAGGTGATCTCATCTTTAAGCTTGTGGCTATTATAAGCATACTGTTTTATTTCTGACCAAGACCCTTACTACATGTTTTTGTTCTTGTTTTTTGTTGTTGTGCAAACTAGATAAAGAAGACCCCAGCATTACCTGTCCATGGAACCAGACTCTCTTTACAGATTTTTCAAAGAACTATGCCACTGTCACACTATAGCCTCCCACTGCCGTTTCGGACAATTCCCAAGATTTTAATGTCTCCATTGTCATCGACACATGGACGGAATTGGTCGGTGACTCCATTTGATTGAATCTGTCTGACACTCCACATAGGTTGCAGTATATTGTAAGAGACAGCTCTGGGAACAATGACACTTGTGATACTTTCATCAGTGTGTAAGGGGGCCGAGGGCACTACAATGTTTAGTTGGACGCAGGTTCGAATTTTAAGGCGGATGGCTCATTGATTTGTCTCTTATTAGCTTAAACTGTTTTATTGTGGATACAGCACGAGGGACCTATATCCTGCACAAGCCTGTTGAAGATTGTGCAGGAGTGGTATAAAATAACACAAAGAAAGATGATTTAGTATACAGTACATATGTAGTTACCATGCAAAATGAGGTAAATACTAATAAACTACCTTGATCAGGGGCAATTCCTAAACTCCATTTGAAAAAAGAAACAGTTAAAGTCGGATGTGCATGGCCCTATCACATATAGATCAATACTCAAGTATAGTTAAAGTCACTGCCAATAATCAAGTTAACAGATTAGACATGTAGGCCTCTACATTCAAAGGTGTGAACAAAAGCCAATAGTTATATCTTGATTCTGTTTTGTCTTTTTCTTACTTAAACTACCTCATTTAATTCTAAGCACTTTAAATCATAAAATAGCAAATCATAACTTAAAATTTACTAATCTGTCAATACTATTATAACAATGTGGTCACACCGATAGAAACCCAACAAAAGATGACAAAAGGGCATGAGCTCACTAGCATACATCGTTAGCGCTAACTTAACTTACCCACGTCCTGGAAACACACAACTATTATTCACACTCAATACTCATACCCCAATACCCAAATGTTGCCAGTAATAACTAAAGGTATGACAAAGTCACCTTAATTACTAATAATCTCCAATATCTTTCATTAGCAAACTTTGACTTAACTTCTCCCTAAATTACTATGGATAGTCCCACTTGGCTCATATATGACCACAACCATGTGTTTATTACACAATGCCTATTCATTAACAATACAAGAATAACTTTCACTTTTCCTAACTTTTGTTACTTAAAAATCACCCTTTTTCTTAAGAGCATAAAAATACAAAATATAATGGCAATGATCTATGACCTTTCAAGAATTATTAAAGTAAAGGATGGGTCCCCACTACTCTGGTTGATTAATGATATTATTTAGGGGTAGAAATCCTACTAAAAATTGGGTGAATCTTACCTGTTAAAGATTGTGCAGGAGTGGTGACCTTTGGCACAAGTAAGTCAATAGGCCAGGAGGTCACACAAGAGTGGTTAAAAACAAAGAGCGCCACCACTCATCAATATGTGACTAGTGACTGTGCATCAATATGATGCACTGAGTATAATTTATAAAGAGACAATACATTATGCTACAGCAAAAACAGTCAGTTATTCAATCAAGAAGGTAAAAAACATTAATAACATTGAAAAACAACACTTAGTTCAGAATGCACAAGTACGGTAGGGCTCCTCACAACTGTTAAAGGTGAGTTCATTCAATTTCAAGACAAAGTACAGGATCAGTTTCTTTTAGCAAAAGAAACATGTTCAATATGAACTGCTTTGAAAAGTTTGCTGAAAACCTTGTAAAGTTGGTGGCAGTCGAAATTATGGAATGTATCTATAAAGCCTATTTTGTTCTGATGTTACATTAGTTCTGCCCTACAGCCTAAATTTCTGACATTTTGCCAGAACTCCTGTTTTGGGTGTGGTGGTGAGGGATGACTGCCTCCCCTTTCCCATTGAGTTAGTTCCAAGATCCATCTTCCACATCTACAAAAAAAAATGATTTCCAGGATCTTCCTTTTTTTCAAAACCAATTGTCATAAATGTTTATTTGTTTTGTCCTAGACAATGAGAGACCTACAATAACGTGTCCAGAACATGTAAGAAATACCACACTGGACAATCTACTGGATGGTAAAGCGTGCTGGCAGCTTCCCATTATCGTCACCGACAATTCATTGGTTCCCATCACGCCGGTATCAGATAATCTACCTTGCTCATTGTTTCCTATTGGTGTACATACGGTACACTACAATGCAACTGATGCAAGTGGTAATAGTGACAACTGCTCCTTTACTGTAACCATTGTAGGTGAGTAAAATTATGACCATCTCTATATAAGAACCGATTAGTGTTTTGCATAGAAGTATCTTTCTACAGAAGAAACAGTTTACCTGCCAAATTAACAATGTACATGTATTTTGCATTATTGTGATGGTACCCCACTATTTTATGGCGTCTTGGCCATTCACAATTATAAAAATTTTCACTCGTGTACAAAACGTACGAAAGGGGAACGGAGTCTGTGGCCAGTGTAGGCTTTCTAAAATTAAGTAAAATTTAGATTTTGTCAATTTGTGTGATGCCAATAATCATGCCACGCCAGAGGAGAACAATTTGGGCATCATTTTGGGCCACAGAAGCTAACAAACTTGAAAAGATAATTCCATAGATAATTGGTTGCAGAGAGGAGGCCTTGCTCCTGGAAAATAGTCATTCATACAAATTGATTCTGTCCAACTCGTATCACATTATGGATGCTACCTGTTTGAAAATTGACAAAGATTGCATCACCTTTTTTCTACGAGTTTGTTCCAAATTAGGTCTCTGGTTTTAACAAAGCGCTGTGTTATATTGTATCTGTATAGCGGAGTTGTTTGAAAACAGAAAACAATGAAACTTGTTTTTGTTCTGTAGATGAATACCCGCCACAGTTTTCAGACTGCAGAAATTTAATCAAGGGCACTGACGATGGAATAGCTTCAACATTCATAACATTCTTCGAACCCAATGCCACGGACAATTCTGGCGGTAACGTGACCGTAAATTGTACGAGTGGAATAGAAGCTTCAGGGCAGACTCTACCCATCGGCGCGTATGGTGTTCACTGCAATGCTTATGATCAGTTTGGGAATGAGGGAGTCTGTCGATTCAATGTTACAGTCATAGGTATGAAAGACAAAAACTAACTTGTTTAAATCTGACAGTTCAATGATTACCAGGGGTGAGAAATTTCATGCTTTTGTCTGATCTGACTTCAGAATTTTGTTATGTCTGCCTGGTGGAAAAAAAGTAGCTTTTGATGCCTACAGCTATAAAAAATTATGCTCACTTTCTCTGCTACTAAGAATACTGTTCCCAGAAGCTCCTTGAAACCCATAACTCCAGGATGTTATAAAACGGTGGAAATGCCTTCAAGAACAAGGTGCAGGTGTCTTACACACTTCCTACATGTGTTCCTATGATAAACAGTTGCTATATTGGCTGAGTCATAATAGATGAATGTATATCTAGTTTGGCTGTATCTGAATTGGTGGCTAAAGCTACGGTTGCAACTGTTGCTAAGGACGTGCTAACCTTCAATGACACTATTGCTCACTTATTGAGCAACAGTTTTTAATTAAAAGTTGGTACTCCACCAATTATTATTTTTTTTTATGTAAACAATTCCAAGTTCCACAACAACACCTAGCCAAATAGCATGCCAATTGTCTTATTACCATCAGTTTTTTTTGTCACTTAACAAATCCATCAATGACCAGCTGTCCAGGAATTCCCAAAGGAAATGTTCAGCACTTACTCAGCGTTGGTACTAATATAGCCACCGCTGGGTGAAACGAACCATATGGTTTTCAGCTTGCTTCTTCTCCAGACTCTTGGCTTTGCCCTGGTTGTTTATTTGGATAATTGAGTAGAATGATGTTGCAAGGATTAGCTAGATGTTAGACCCTATGGGAAGATGTAAGAGATTGTGATGTTCTTGCTGAGTTGTGTAAAAAAAGGATGTTATTCCAAGAAATTGTTGATTGAGTAGAAGTGGTATAAACTCTACAAAGAGACACGTGTGAGCTCATCTCAAAATAAATTTTGCTTGAATTAATTTTATTTAGTCAATAGGGTCTATATCTAATGCTTTTGGCGATTTAAAAGTGATTGGGTTCTCCTCAAAAATGTATTACACGCTAATATCAAACTGTTACTCAAGAAGCAAGGGACGGTGTCGGAGTGTAAACATTTGCTTTGATGGTGTCCCGCAGGGTATTAATGCATGATGACGCAAAAAGTAGCTGTAGCTTTAGCCGCCCAATTCAGATACAGCCTTTTAGTCTACAGCTCTTTTTTTCTCCACTCTGTATTCCACTTGAACCTGATATGCAGTTGATATTTTCTTTTTAAATCGCAGATGATGAGGATCCAAAACTCGTCTGCCCAGCAAATCAAGTTGTTGACACTGATCCGATGCTAGCTACTAGCTTGATTGTACTGGAGAACGTCACACAGGCCTCAGATAATGATGGACCTCCTATAATTATAATTATTTTTGATTCGGTTGAATACGATGTTGGTGCCAACGTGACGTTCAATCTTACCATGTTTCCTCATATTGTGGAATACAAGGCATCCGATGCCTCTGGGAATTCTGCAACTTGTAACATCAGTGTGACTGTTGAAGGTAAGAGTGACAAAGACTCCAACAGGTCTGTTGAGGTCACTCAGACACAGTACTAAAGTCAGTTTTAAGAAAGTTTTAACTCATTCACGTTTAACTTTGTGTGTCTGAACGCTCTTAAAACTAGTTGGGTTGAGCCCGATAAATCTGTCGGCAAGGGTGGTTTAACTATTAATTACTTCAGGCTCATCTGGTTTAAGTCGTGACTGGTGACCCAGGACGAGTTGCGTAACATGCCATAAGTTGTGAAAGCACTTGTCTTTTGTACACGCTTGTAGCGGATGCTGTTGTGTTGGGTCACGGTAATGTTTGACCTCTTAAAACCGAAGATAAACTGTATCTGGTTTAACCTTGAGCTGTTTGAACGCAAGGTATTTTTATAATAAACCCATATGGGTCAATAGTTTAGTATGCTGTCTGATCATAGCCTTTTTCTCCGGTACTCATCGGTTGCGAAGGACGGTGGATTGCTGTGACAATAGACCCTTTGCACAGGCCGTCATTGCTGAGGTCATATGATGGAAATGTGTATATAAGTGTACGCTTAGCAGAAGGCAGGTCTTGAACTTCATTGAGGCCTGGGCCCAATTTCATAAAGCCTGTTAGCACAAAACTTTGCTAAGCACAAAACTTTGCTAAGCACAACCAACCTTGCTTAGCAGAAACAGATTACCAGCCAACATTCTATAAAGTTCCCATTGTTGCCACTGGTTCCCCACTCATTTCTTGCTAACAGCTTTTTGAAATTGGGCCCTGGTGCTGTTTCAGCCTGGTCGCCATAAGCATGATGAGTGTTCCAGTATCTGTAGACAACGAATAATAAGAGCTAATTTAATTTGTCCCATTTCTTTAATACTTGCATCAATGCTACACACTTAAGTAATTTTCTTTTTAATTTGAAGATCATGAAAAGCCAGTGATCATCTGTCCTGCTAACCTAACCATTAATACGACAACAAGCCAAGCAACAGGCATTGCAAGCTGGCTGCCGCCAACTGTAACAGACAACTCCAATGTGACCATTTCACCGTCATCAAATGTGGCACCTGGTTCAGCCTTAGCCATTGGTGTAAACGATGTAGAATATATAGCCATTGATGAAAGCGATAACAATCAGACCTGTAATTTTACGGTTACAGTTCAAGGTGAGGAGAGTGGAATCAGGGATAAGAAGTTTCAGACTTTTGTCAAATTTCAGATGTTTTTGAATGTCTGCCCCCTAAAAAAGTAGTTGTTATTTTCCTTCTTACTTTTAAGTTTCAATTCACTTGGCGGTCTCAACTTCATTCATGTGTTTCTATTTTGTCTAAAGTTTAGCAGACAGCAACATTTTAAAACAACTTATTAAATAGCATGAATTTCAGAATGTTATATTGTTAAATTTGTTGAAAAGGACAACATTTAAGCTAGTCTCATTGACTGATGTGCTAATAAACATGAACATTTATGGCCTTGATTTTATAACTATTACACACAAGGCAGCAAGAGCATACATTTGCATAATGCATTCATTACATGGGAAGCAGAAATAGACTTATGATTGCAATGTTGGGAAAGTTGTACCAATAAACCAATCAGCGATGGGATTCAAATTTTCTGTAGGATGAGGACAATTTAAGCTCCACCTCCTTTAATGTAATGACAATCACAGCTGTGACTTCATGCCCAAGAGTCTGATTTGCTAAAATCCATTAGAATGCGATTTTAATTACTGTCTGATGCATTAAGCTAGGAGAAAGCACAAAAGTTTGCTTAATTGCAGAAAAGTTGTACTAAGCAGAAATAACTTGCCAGCCAAAAGGCCAAGTTGGTCACATTGCTATGACTGGTGCCCTGTAATTATATTGTTCCTTTGTTCATTTGAAACACTGTACTGATTAGTGATACTCCAATCATCATTTAATGGACAGATAAAGAGGACCCAGTGTTGGCATGTGCAGATAAGACAGTTCCCACTGAGGCTGGTCAGAACTATGCTCTCCTTAGCCTTCACCTTCCAAGTGTCAGTGATAACTCAGGTGCTAGTTTAACAGCTACTTGCACCCAATCAGGAGTTGGTGGTGACCAGGTAGGGATTGGTATTGTAACCATTGATTGTGAGGCTACCGACCCGTATGGTAACAAGGGAACATGTACCTTCATGCTGACTGTTCAAGGTAAGCCCCAAACATGAATATCCAAACACTTTTTGTGATAGTTTTTTCCTAAATGTCGCCTTTTTATACACAATGATTACATATAGAATTGAATACTGATAATTGATAGCAATAAGAAAAGTTTTGTAGACTTGTTTCTGCAAGAGTTTTAAAGGTAACTTCTCTACTTTAAAACTTGTTTTGTAAATTGTAATCTATTTTCAAATGCTATTGAAAATAAAATAAGGTTTGACAATTTTTACCACAGAAATACAAGAAACTACATCTCAAGCAACCCTGACATACCTATGCTTTTACACATGCAAATGTCCATCGAATAACAAATGTGTACAGAGGGAGTGACATTCCACTAGACTGTGCTCGTATTTCAACATGTTTTCCTTACGGGTCATTCCGTGTCAAATCATCACGCCATCCGGGGTCAATCTCACAGATTTTCTTTAAATTTGCTGAGTTAGTTTGGTCCTATGAGAAAACTCTGAAACCCAAATTTGAGCATTCTGGGTCATGTGGTTTTTGAGTTACAGGTCGTTGAACTTTTGACCTTGCGTTTTTTCAACATAACAACAAAATAATTGTACCCGTAGTTATGAATATCGGACAAAGATGATTTTTAGCTTAAATTAAAGCCCTTGATATAAGAAATTAAGTTATTGTCAAATATTTTTTTTTAAATAAAAAATTCAGTTGGGGGTTGTGCAAAATAGACTTTGACCCTTGACCCCTCGGGGCCGCCATTTAAAAAAATTTCAAACTTTGCCAAAAGAAGGCCTCGGGTGTTGCCATTAACCACACCGAATATAAAAATGGGATCTCTGTAGGTTTCGACGGGACATTAGTTTCTATGTGGGTAGTATATTAAAAATACATTAAAACGTGCACATTTCAATGGCATACATGTCTGTATACATGTGTGGATACACATGTACTATGTACATAATGGTTTGATGCTGTGTATTTATAGTTAATTAAATAAAACATTAAATAAATAATACTGTGAAATCACATTGGCCATGCACTTGGTGGGGGTTGGGGCTGGGAGTGGGTTGGTTGGGGGAAGAACATTGGTGTCAAGTTAACTCCTTTATCTTGCAAGTTTCTGAGGAGCGAAAAGTTTCGGAGGCCGAAAAGTTTAGTAGCTGAGAAAGGGATCATGTCAGCACCAAACAAAAAAGCAGGCAAAATTCTTCCAGATGCAACAGTAACCAGTGTTAGGGATTTCTACATGAATGATGAATGAAGTCGTGTTATGCCTGGAAAAAGGACTTTGTATACGTGGTGACTGATGGACAACGGCATCATGAGCAAAAGCGCCTTGTCTTATGTAACATAAAGGAAGCGTATCAACAATTCAAGGTCACCCATCCTGGAATGGATAGGCTATTGGTTTTTCAAAATTCGCTGAGCTACGTCCAAAGCAGTATGTACTTGCTGGTGGCAGTGGAACACATTCTGTGTGTGTCTGCACCACCCATCAGAATACCAAACTAACTTTTTTTTAGCCGGAATTGACAGTGTCACTGATGGAAAACACTCCACCTATCACAATTGCTTAGCAGCGCTGCAATGCAACCCTCCAAATATTAGTTGCTGTATGGGAACATGTGATCAGTGTCCAGGATCAGAAGAACTTAAAGAAAATCTTGATAATGCATTTGAGAATCAAATGATCGACCAAGTTGAGTACAAAATATGGACAACAACGGACAGGTCAAGTCTTGAAACAAAAGTTCAGCCAGTTGAAGAATTCATTGACACTTTTATGGAAATGCTTGAAAAGCTCATTCGACATGACAAATCCCAAGCACGATTCCTAGCTAACAAAAAGTCATCCCTAGTTGATAGTGAATTTCTAGTTGTGGCCGACTTCTCAGAGAAGTATAGTTTCATTGTACAAGATGCTGCCCAATCCTTTCATTGGAATAATCTTCAGGCAACTATTCATCCTTTTCTAGTCTTCTTCAAGGCAGATGATGGAAATTATTGATCATCTGAGCTTTGTTGTGATGTCCGACAGTATGTGCCATGACACTGTTGCAGTGCACTTATTTCAAAAGTGCTTGATTAGTCATCTCATTGAGAGAATGGGCACACTCTCTAGAATCATCTCTTTCTCTGACAGATGTGCTGCCCAGTATAAAAACCTTAAGAATTTCACCAACTTATGTTGTCACCAGGAAGATTTTGGTTTTTTAGCTGAGTGGGAAAACAGCATGGGAAAATAGCATGTGATGGTGTTGCTGGTACACTGAAACGTCTGGCTTCAAGATCAAGTCTACAAAAAGATTTTAACAAACAAATAATGACACCTTGGCAACTGTATGATTTTGCCTACACGGAGATTTCTTGAATGAAGTTCTGTTTCACTACAACAGCCCAGCACAGTGAAGAAGCAACTTTACTGAAAGATCGCTTTCAAAATGCACGCACTATCCCTGGAACCCAGAAATCGCATTCTTTCAAACCAATATCAAGGAATTGTATTGAAGTGCGAAAATTTTCATCTAGCCCTGCAGCACGACAAGAGCGTACATCACAGAGTATTCTGCCCATTCGGAAAATAATGTAGATCTAATCAGTGGCTACATAACAGCAGAATATGATGGGTTCTGGTGGCTTGGATGTGTTGTAAAAATGAAGCAAGAAAGTCGAGTTGTGAAGGTCAATTTCTTACATCCACATGGCCCTGCTCCATCATTCTTTTTTCCAGAAAGGGAAGACATCTTTGAAATTGATGTTGCTGATGTCTTGAAGTCTGCTGCCCCACTGACCACCACAGGGAGAACATTTACCCTTTAAAAAAAAGACTCACTTGCAGCCAACACAAGACTTAGAGAACGATTTTAGGCAACAAAAGGCTCACAGAAAACCATATAATATGCTGAACTTAAACATTCTTTTTGAAACATGTACCAGTACAGTTTTACAGTACAAGTACACGTATTGGCTTAGCCCCCTACCCCATCCCCTTACTCAATCCTCTTACCCTACCCCTACCCCACCCCTACCCCACCCCAACTACCCCATACGCCGCCCATGACAATTTACAAGTAGAATTTTTGATACAACTTGAGTCCCATGTGCAAAAATGTACATGTATGTACAGTACATACAATGAAATGTGCACGTTTTAATGTATTTTTAATATACTATCCACATAGAAACTATTGTCCCATCTAAACCTACAGAGATCCCATTTTTATATTTGGTGTGGTTAATGGCAACACCCGAGGCCTTCTTTTGGCAAAATTTGAAAAAAAATAAAATGGCGGCCCCCGAGGGGTCAAGGGTCAAAGTCTATTTTGCGCAACCCCCAACTGAATTTTTTATTTAAAAAAAAATATTTGACAATAAGTTAATTTCTTATATCAAGGGCTTTAATTTAAGCTAAAAATCATCTTTGTCCGATATTCATAACTGGAGGTACAATCATTTGTTGTTATGTTAAAAAAACACAAGGTCAAAAGTTCAACGACCTGTAACTCAAAAACCACATGACCCAGAACGCTCAAATTCGGGTTTCAGAGTTTTCTCATAGGACCAAACTAATTCAGCAAATTTAAAGAAAATCCGTGAGATTGACCCCGGATGGCGTGAAATTTGACACGGAATGACCCTTACGCTTAAAGCAATGTTCGTGGGACCCAAGTGGTCCCCAAAATTGTTGAATAGGCACGAGACTTACACATTGCCACCAAGTATTTGCACCAGAGAGGCCATGATTCACACTACATCAGTAAGAAAAACATTTACAAATGAAAGTTGTGTTGGCTGAACATAAAACATATATTTGGTTTTCAATTAAGTTTTTTCAATTTAATTCAATATTACATTAATTTCCATCCTAAACAGCCTACAAACAGAACGCGAAAGATTGTATTGTGGAGGCACAATCCTAGTAAGCCAAAGCTTCTAGTGGAGTGCCCTTAGAAGAGAAATAAAAAAGACATTTTCTTACTTGATTATTTAAAACAAGACAAAGATAGACTTGGGGACAAATGATCTGACCAGTGAGAGTCTGCTAAAAGAAACCGTAAATCTTCAAGGGGGGGGGGGCAACTCCGGAGAATAAACCAAAAGGATAAGACTATGCTACATAATGTGAGATAAGATTTGGAGGTAATTTTGTTTGTCGTTTCTGTGGATGTTTGAGTATTACTACAACACTTTTGTGTTGGTACAGCACTTAAACACGCTTTTCTTACTCTCTTCTTTTCTTACTCTCTTCGTTCTTAACTAAAATGTTAGTGCAAATTTGGTACTAAAAGTCAACTTCCTCCTTTTAAATTGGCATCTCTAGGTGGGCAAACTCTAGTTGGTTTATTGAATTAAAATGTTAAACCTGAATCTAAACCATGTACTAAACTGATGAATAGTTCCCCTGGGAGTTACAGTCCTGATACTTCACTGAGGCAATGTAGGCAATTGCCTCTGATGCCCCTGGGCATTGCTTTGGTGTCCCTTGAAATGTTCCTATCAATTTTACAATTTCCTCCTAGAGGTGCCCTTTACCAAGGAGAGAACACTTTGGTGCACTCGCCCTTTCGAAAAATGAAGCATTAGGCCTGGGGAAATGCTTTCAACTTTGTTTACTCTGTTTTTCCATTCATCAAACAATCTTCTGGTTGATTCTTGTTTTAGATGAAGAGCCTCCTATGATTACGTGCCCTGTAGACAACACCATTGGAACAGCTGCCCCATTAGGAACTGTTCCATTCACCGTACCTGCACCAACAATCACTTCAGACAACTCCAATGTCGTCTCTGTAACTATCACTTTGATGGGGACACTTGTTAACAGCGGTGACGTGCTGACACTAGCTCCACAGCCCGATCCCTACATATTTGTGTACACTGTGACAGACACGGCATCTCTGGTTAAGAATTGCTCTTTTAGGCTCACAGTTATTGGTAGGTATCAAAAACCTTTCAGTTGAAGACTTTAGGACAGTAGGTGGCAGCAGACATCAGGTCACAGTCACCTAGTTCTGAACTTTTGTACATTTCCTAGAACAGTGAATAGTCCTGCTGAAATCTACCGTCCGCAAAAAACTCCATTATAATCTTTCAGTTTTTACATTATTTGTTTTCGGTCCAGTGTCAAATTTGAGCCCTGCATTCTCACAGTCAGTTTGAATCTTACTGCCCTTACATAATGCAACATCTTCTTTTCGTTGGTGATCGATGATTCATTCATCATTTCATTTCTTATAATGAGTCAAAACCTTTTAGCAAACACAGTTTATCAAAGTGCGTGAGTAACAAATTCCCAGATGCATCTAGATGTACCGGTAGGCACAAACCAAATGTAGGTACCACCGCATTGCTTGGAGTGTGAGACAAGGTTTTCTGACCGAACTTGCTCTATAGCAAACAATTATTGTGAGTTTTTGTTATTGTTAAAAAAACACAGATGATGATCCACCCAAATTTACTGGTTGCCCCGATGCCTTTACCGTTTGTGTGGGGTCACAAGCTGAATCGGCCCTGGTAAGATGGACTCCACCAGTTGCAACAGACAACTTGGAAGTAGTCAATGTAACCTCTAATAAGGCGCCAAATAGTCGGTTATCACCACCAGGTTTCACAGTTGTCTACACAGGGATTGATACTGCCAATCTACAGGGAACCTGTGAATTTACCATCACAGTTAGTGTTGCTACAACAGGTATGCAGAACTTAACATAATGATCAGGGATGTGATAGGCACCCTGAACTGTGAGCGCACAGGGCGAAAGCTTGCGAACGCGAAGCCTACTTATGTACATTTATCTTTGGGTTTAAAAGCCCTACTCTGCAATCTGGGGTTTTATCGTCATGTTTTTATGAATTTGATCTTAAATTACATAATAACAAAAGAACTTTACGTGGGAGTGTAAAAAAAATGAAGAATAGGAAAGAAAAAACAATTTTGTGTCGCACTAACTTTTGCCTAAAAAATGCATTCATAACATGAAATAAAATAAAATAAAAAAACCACCATGATCAAATGAGATAAACAAAAACAGATTCACGGCAAAGGTGATGTTCTTTTAAAAACCATGTGACTCACATAACCTCTGCTGTTTTTAAAGTTAATGTATCACACAGGCCAACGTCTGCTGTTAGCACAAGGTATAATACCACCCGGGTCTAATACTGGCATTTTTGTTTGTGTTTTTTTTTACCAAAAATAACTCATGTTCCCAGGATTTTTTTTAAAAACTTGGTCATGTTTTAGTCAAATTTTTAGTTCATGTTCATAATTTGCATATTTCACAATGCTGGAGTTAAAATAAGCTGATTGTTAACTTAATATGGGGTCTTCATATGTCACCTTGGATTCTATTTTACATGGAAATATTTCTTTGGAAGATTTTGATAATTAGTGAAATTTCAGATTGAAACTAATTCATTTTGATTGTCTTGATAATTACTGACCTGTCCTCTACTTTGTCTATAACAACAGATACTATGAGCTATCAACTTACAGTTATTGTGAGTGCAATACGTGGAACATCAGGCTCTGGAATGTCAACGCGTTTGCAGGACCTTGCTGATGACGTAAGCAGATTTTGATTCTTGAGAAAATAGAATTAGCTGTTGCAAACTGCTTACCAACCAAAATGATGTATTATGGTATAAATGCACAAAAAAAGAGAGACTAATATCCTGACGTTTCGACCCTACCAGAGTCTTTCTCGAAGGCTAAATGACAACACAACACACATGAACAAGCAAACTGGAGAAGTAGTCAAGTGGAAAGAAACGAAAAGAGAGAGAGATGCAAAAAGCACTCGGAGAAAACAAGGGATGAACAATGAAGAAGGAAATGGGGGGGGGGGGGTGATTCTTTACAGAATCCTGTTGGCAGGTTGTTGTGTTTTAAAGCTTATATCACTGGCTTCCCGGCAGAGGGAAGCATAAGGCTCTATGACCCTCTGCCAGCCAAACAAAGTACGAAACTGTAGTCCTTAAGTCTCTGATAAGCAGGCAATATAGTTGTCATACATTTATTGCTTGATTAACTCCCAAAACATGTTTGGCATTCTCATGTAGAATTACATTTTTCCTATAATGACTTATTAATGACGGAATAACAACAAACTTTCAAATCCTTGCGAGCTGCAGTCATGAAGTTCACTTAGAAGGCACCCTTGTTTCATTACCAGAAATATGTAGTAATAGTAATAATAATAATAATAATAATAATAATAATAGTAATAATAATAATAATAATAATAATAATAATAATAATAATAATAATAATAATAATAATAATAATAATAATAATAATAATAATAATAATAATAATAATAATAATAATAATAATAATAATAATAATAATAATAATAATAATAATAATAATAATAATAATAATAATAATAATAATAATAATAATAATAATAATAATAATATTAATAATAAAAGCAATATTGTGTTTTGCTCTCTGACTCAACAAAATGTCCCCTCTTTTGTTTCTCTATAGCTAGAGGACCTGTTTCGTACACCGGGTAATCCTCTAGCGCTTTTAATCGTAACAATTTCTCCAGGGAGTCATCGATTTACGGGAGATAACCTCATTGCTGAGATGCAACTGACCTTAAAGGGCTCTAGCCTAACACCTTCAAACATTGAGCAGGCATTTGATGACCTCGCTCCATTAAATCAGTTTCCTAATGGCAATGCTGCTCTTGGGAACACCTTCACCATAGGTTAGTAAACTCTTCAAGTACAGTGCCCATCAATTCCATGGCTCTGCTTACTGCGTAATGTTGCGCTTACAGCCCATAGAATGATGTGCTTTACAGGGTGCGGTAAACACAGCATTTTGTAGTAAGCACAGCCATGGAATTGGTAACAAGACAGTGTACAAGTCTTGCTCATATTGAACAATCTTGGGTAACCTTAAAGTTAAGATATAACACATAAGACATAATAAACTTATGTACATAGCTTTACAGTATGATAGATGTAGTATCCTTACACTACACACTCACACTGATAGAGCTACCCTAGTCCAGACAAGTGTTTACCTCATCAACATTCCAATCATGACCCAACCTAACTAATGAATAATGCATAGAGACCACCATCCCATGCAGTGATTGTACCCTTGAAACAGTAGCTAGCCTATTGATAAGTACACTATATCTGATGTGTATTAAGCAAGACATGTGTGAGACACAATAAACCAAGCAAGCATCGAAGCAACATCTCTTGTGAAACTCAAGATATTACATTGGCGACGAGGATACAGGATAAGCACTAGAACACAACATGGCACAATTCTCTATACCTGCACCACCACCACTTGACATGGCCGATCGCAACCTCGCCATGAGCTGGAAAAAATTTGCGCAAAACTTCAACAACTTTGCCATTGTTACTTGCATACATGACAAGGATGACACATTACATGTTGCCACCCTACTTTCAGTCATCGGCCAGGGTGCTGTAGACACCTACAACACCTTCACCTGGGATGAGGAAAGTGACAGCCACAAATACGATAAAGTCTTTGACAAGTTTGCTTCACTCTGCAAAGGCAAGAAAAACACCACCTATGAGCGCTACCTCTTCAACAGCCGTAGCCAACAGGATGGTGAACCCATCGACGTCTTTGTCACAGCCCTGAAAAACCTTGCAGAAACATGTGAATTTGGGGAACTCAAAGACTCACTCATTCGCGACAGGATCATTCTTGGCATTGCAGACCATGGCATCCAAAAATGCCTCCTACGCGATGCTGATCTCACCCTGGACAGAACAATCACCATCATCCGAACAACAACAACTGCCTCCACACAACTCAGACACATGGCAGGCAACGGACAATCCAGAGTATATGCGGTCAAGTCGCAGTCGCGACAGCGCCCAAAAACATTAGAAACAGGGATAAAATCATCCGCTATCTGCTTTAACTGTGGGGGAGCATACCCACATACTGGAGAGTGCCCAGCATACGGAGAGACATGCTCATTCTGCCGCAAGCGAAACCACTTCGCCAAATTCTGCCGGAGCAAGAAGGAGCAGGGCCAACAACAATTGCAAGCAAATGCTATCAGTGACAAGCCACCATACACCGCGGCATCAGACAATGATACTTCCGATGAGGATTATGTGTTCTAATAATCAAACAACACCAAGATCCTAGCATGTTAACAACAACACCGAGGGATGACAAGCATGTCAACGACACCGACAGCACCAACAAACAATTAAATAAGCGTGTTAACAACAACACCGAGGGACAAGCGTGTCAACAACGACACCGACAGGCAAGCGTGTTAATAACAACACCAATGAACAAAGCGTGTTAATAACAACACTAATAACCTAAACGATTCGGCATGTAAACAACAACAATGAATGAACAATTCGAGTGTTTCACTGACCGGCAACCATGAATGATGAATGATACATGTACACCATCCAACAGGGACCATCATTATCATCGAACAATTGCTTTATAAATCTACTGGCAATATATGCCACCAAAGCACTAACATTACAAAGAAAAAAGGAGTGTAGTACTGGGTGACTCATGAAGTTACTAAAATCCAAAAGTTATTCAACCAACCTTTGAGTTTTTTTTAATGTAACACTAAACTTCAAAACTTCAAAGTATTAATCAACTTTTGAATATAGAACAATGGACACCAAACTTCAACAAGATTAATCAATTTTGAACATTGAATAGTTCTTCTTCAACTGTTTTAAGTTTACATGATTTTTACCAACATGTTTATTCACCATTCAACCCTTTTGAACATTGATCTAATTGTTAAAATCTCAGTCACCTTTTTTTACCCTTAGGAAAGTTCCATTTCAAGGTAAGGAGGGATGTAGTATCCTTACACTACACACTCACACTGATAGAGCATAGAGCTAGGACCCAGCTCTATGGATAGAGCTACCCTAGTCCAGACATGTGTTTACCTCATCAACATTCCAATCATGACCCAACCTAACTAATGAATAATGCATAGAGACCACCACCCCATGCAGTGATTGTACCCTTGAAACAGTAGCTAGCCTATTGATAAGTACACTATATCTGATGTGTACCCTGCAGTAAGCCACCGAGCCATGATTTTCAAGGCAGAATTAGCATTTTTGTTAATTACTCCTCTAATGAATAAAGTAGAAAGCCTTTTTTTCTTGACTTCCTCCATAATACGATTGAGAAACATAATGGAGAATTTGAGTGGCCTAGCTTATCTGGTTTGCCCGCTACATCCAATTCAACTGGCGCTGGTCCAAGGTGTATGGGGATTTCCCCATAGACTTGCGGTGACATTCCTTAGCGTAGGGCCTATGCCTTAGCATACATGTACATGTTGTATGCTCTGCAGGCAGGCTTGTCTGTCAACAGATGAAATAACAACACAGACTTGATGGTGCCAGCTGTTGGGCTTCACCAAAGGTTTCCAAAGAGTTATTTATTTTGTGCGGTAAGGGGGGCGGTGCTTATGTTTTGGACTTTGTGAATGGAGTTTTTTTTTTTTTTTTTTTTTTTTTTTCTCTTTTTCTTTTTTCTTAGTGATATATAGTGAAATCCTTCAGGGCCCATGTGGGGGTATGGGGGAATTGTTTTACTATCTCTAGACCATCTCAAAGGTGTTGGGGATGCTCAGAGTCCATTTATGGAGCATTAAATCCCCTGTTAGTGTGTGTGTTAGTGTGACATGATTTTCATGGCAGCCCAATGCATAGCGTTTTCGTGCGCGCATAACGACCTGCAGGGGCAAGACATGTGTGAGACACAATAAACCAAGCAAGCATCGAAGCAACATCTCTTGTGAAACTCAAGATATTACAATAGACAATTTATTTTGGACAAGATTGTGTTTTTTTTGCAAACCAATACTGTCTGTATGATTGTAGTTAGCATATTTCATGGGAAAGGCCAATTAAATAGATGTGTAATCACTTCGAGGCTCAGGAATAATGCCAGGATACCTGCCTTGAGTGCCTGGCAGGATCCTGCCAGATGTACCTTTGACCTCCCATCCCATTCCACACGGACAGAGATTCGTAGTCTATACATACGTACAAGCATCACATTGTGAATAAAACAACATTACTCGCATACACTATGCACATGTAGCAGCAGACGATTGAAAGTACAGTTAATTGCTGGTGTAGCTGGCAAACTATGTCACTTCGGAGCAGATTAATCATAACGCAGAAATCAAAAGCTTATAATTATCACTGCAAGTGTATCCACTGAAATCATTGGGCCTGTAAGACCAGTGCCTGTAAAGACCAATTTCTGAGGGTTGGTGTCTGTTTGTGAATGCTGCGGCCAGAGATGTGGTTAGAAACTGCTGTCACCTCACTAAACGTGGATGGATTTGAGGTTCTTTTTAAAATACCGTGACATCCTTTTGCCGTTAGTTTCTCGGCATAGACACTGGTATTCAACTGAAACTTTCACATGTGTCTTTTTGTATTTGTCTTTATAATTTTGTCTAGAAATCAGCATTACATTGACAGCAACTAAGCTATGACCGTCCCTTCAAAGTGTTTACTTTATAACTAGCTGCTGGATATAAGAGCAAAGACGATACCATCCTTTGAATTCTTTATTTTGCTAATGGAAAACTGATGTACTGGTTACTTTTGTTGATGGTGTTTTACAGGTCCTGGTGGGTGCACAAGCAACAATGTATGTATGAATGGAGGATCATGTCGCCCTGGTAGAGGTGGATCGCATGTATGTGACTGCACAGAAGGCTATACTGGCATTGACTGCAGTACAGGTAGTATATCAATCCACGTGTTAACCTCTACCATTGAACCCCAACACAATGACCCGTATTGAATTTAATACTGTTGCTAAATCCATTCGTTCTATGCGCACACACTGGCTGCATGCTCAGGTTTTTGCCACTGCTCACTACAGAAAGCTTAAATACCCTTGTTTTACTGATTAAAACAAATTCTTAAGAACTTTTAAAACTTTTTTAATGAGATTTATTATTAGCTGTTCCGACTTAGCAGTCGGAACAGGTTTTGTTTTTCTTGGGATTATTATTTTTAGCTGTTCCGACTTAGCAGTCGGAACAGGTTTTGTTTTTCTTGGGATTATTATTTTTATTATTATTAGCTGTTCCGACTTAGCAGTCGGAACAGGTTTTGTTTTTCTTGGGATTATTATTTTTATTATTATTATTATTAGCTGTTCCGACTTAGCAGTCGGAACAGGTTTTGTTTTTCTTGGGATTATTATTTTTATTATTATTATTATTATTATTATTATTAGCTGTTCCGACTTTGCAGTCGGAACAGGTTTTGTTTTTCTTGGGATTATTATTTTTAGCTGTTCCGACTTAGCAGTCGGAACAGGTTTTGTTTTTCTTGGGATTATTATTAGCTGTTCCGACTTAGCAGTCGGAACAGGTTTTGTTTTTCTTGGGATTATTATTTTTATTAGCTGTTCCGACTTAGCAGTCGGAACAGGTTTTGTTTTTCTTGGGATTATTATTTTTATTATTATTATTATTATTATTATTAGCTGTTCCGACTTAGCAGTCGGAACAGGTTTTGTTTTTCTTGGGATTATTAGCTGTTCCGACTTAGCAGTCGGAACAGGTTTTGTTTTTGTTGGGATTATTATTAGCTGTTCCGACCTAGCAGTCGGAACAGGTTTTGTTTTTCTTGGGATTATTATTTTTATTATTATTATTATTATTATTATTATTCTTTGTTTCTGTCAAAATTGCCATAGCTTTTGTACACGATTTTGTACGAACCTAAGCTCTAAAATAATAAATAAGGGAGATTCAGATCTTACATCAAATTGAAGCTTAGAACATGAAATTATGCTAAGAGTAAAATTGTTCAAGTTCTTCATTAATTAGCTGAGTTATAATGACATGAATATTTAATTAGGCAATCTTGTTCCCACCATATCTCAAGAAGTATATGTCTGATCCTCAAACTGTTTTCAAATATAGACTCGTCTTATTATGTAGCTCTGTAGCGTGGCAAAAAATTCATAAAACGTCATCAATGACGTCATTTGTTGGCGCGTTTTTGTTCTGTGTACAAAACACTTGGCGCTGAAAGGGCAAATGTTTTGACAGTCAAAAACACGATATTTTCAATTAAAATTACGAATTAGTTTCCTAAATTACATAAAATCGGACACCAATGGCTTGGAGACAAGGTTCCGTTCATCGACTAAAAATGTAGTCAGGATGCCCTGCGACACAGAGAAAAATGCACGCGAAATGCCGTAACGAAATAGCCGACTTCTGGGTACCAGTCGCTGCACACTATTTATACAAAAATATCGATCTATAGCGTATTGAAACGGTGATTGTGCATGTGTACATGTACGTCGTGATTCTGTTGCCCAGGACGCTCGACGATTTTGTGCCGGGCGCTACATTTGAATATTTAACTTGTTAATCTTTGCAGCACCATATCTCAAGAAGTACACAGCCGATTTTCAAACTTTTATCAGTTATATACTCCTTGGGCATTGGAGATTAGCTTTGGGAAAACGTGACCCAATGTTGACCTTTATTTAGGGGTCAACCGGAAGTGGGACCATATCTCAAGAACTACACAACCGATTTTCAAACTTTTTTCAGTTTTAGACTCCTTGGGCACCAAAGATCAGCCTTGGGTAAGCATGACCCCATGTTGACCTTTACTTCCGGGTCAACCGGAAGTGAGACCATATCTCAAGAACTACACAACCGATTTTCAAACTTTTTCAGTTATAGACTCCTTGGCATTGGAGATTGAACTTGGGTTACCCTGACCCCATGTTGACGTCTACTTCCGGGTCAACCGGAAGTGGGACTATATCTCAATAATTACTTAGCCAATTTTCAATTTGTTTCAGTTATATACCCTTTAAGCATTGAATATTAAACTAGGGTTACCATGACCCCATGTTAACCTTTACTTCCGAGTCGACCGGAAGTGGGATCATTACTCAAGAATTACACAACCCATTTTCATTTTTTTTTCAGTGATAGAGTCTTTGAGCATTGAAGATTAGCCTTGTTCTACCGTGACCCAATGTTGACCTTACTTCTAGGTCAACCGGAAGTGGGACCATATCTCAAGAACAACACAGCCGATTTTCTTTTTTTCCAGTTTTTAACCCTTTGAGCATTGAAGATAAGCCTTGGGTTACCGTAACCCCATGTTGACCTGTAATTCCGGGTCAACCGGAAATGGAACCTTATCTTCAATCTTGAACTTAGGCTCACTTTATATGTCTGGATCAATTAATCAAAGTACAACAAAACGGAACAGCTTTGTGTTTGTTCACAAACACTTAGTGTCTAGTTTTTATTATTATTATTATTATTATTATTCTTTGTTTCTGTCAAAATTGCCATAGCTTTTGTACACGATTTTGTACGAACCTAAGCTCTAAAATAATAGATATGGGAGATTCAGATCTTACATCAAATTGAAGCTTAGAACATGAAATTATGCTGAGAGTAAAATTGTTCAAGGTCTTCATTAATTATCTGAGTTATAATGACATGAATATTTAATTAGGCAATCTTGTTCCCACCATATCTCAAGAAATATATGTCTGACCCTCAAACTGTTTTCAAATATAGACTCGTCTTATTATGTAGCTCTGTAGCGTGGCAAAAAATTCATAAAACGTCATTAATGACGTCATTTGTTGGCGCGTTTTTGTTCTGTGTACAAAACACTTGGCGCTGAAAGGACAAATGTTTTGACAGTCAAAAACACGATATTTTCAATTAAAATTACGAATTAGTTTCCTAAATTACATAAACTGTTTTGAAAAGTTAATTGCTTTTAATAAGAGATGTTCCTGTTCATTAAAACTTATCAAAGTAGAACAATTTCCACGATAATTAACGATTCAGTGACAAATCGGACACCAATGGCTTGGAGACAAGG
Source organism: Pisaster brevispinus (assembly GCA_023634235.1). Classification (NCBI taxonomy): domain Eukaryota; kingdom Metazoa; phylum Echinodermata; class Asteroidea; order Forcipulatida; family Asteriidae; genus Pisaster; species Pisaster brevispinus. The sequence continues at coordinate 1,344,705 of JAMKCF010000029.1, read as the reverse complement.
TTCCGTTCATCGACTAAAAATGTAGTCAGGATGCCCTGCGACACAGAGAAAAATGCACGCGAAATGCCGTAACGAAATAGCCGACTTCTGGGTACCAGTCGCTGCACACTATTTATACAAAAATATCGATCTATAGCGTATTGAAACGGTGGCTTGTGCATGTGTACATGTACGTCGTGATTCTGTTGCCCAGGGCGCTCGACGATCTTGTCCCGGGCGCTACATTTGAATATTTAACTAGTTAATCTTTGCAGCACCATATCTCAAGAAGTACACAGCCGATTTTCAAACTTTTATCAGTTATAGACTCCTTGGGCATTGGAGATTAGCTTTGGGAAAACGTGACCCAATGTTGACCTTTATTTAGGGGTCAACCGGAAGTGGGACCATATCTCAGAACTACACAACCGATTTTCAAACATTTTTCAGTTATAGACTCCTTGGGCATTGGAGATTAGCTTCGGGAAACCGTGACCCAATGTTGACCTTTACTTAGGGGTCAACCAGAAGTGGGACCATATCTCAAGAACTACACAACCGATTTTCAAACTTTTTTCAGTTATAGACTCCTTGGGCACCAAAGATCAGCCTTGGGTAACCATGACCCCATGTTGACCTTTACTTCCGGGTCAACCGGAAGTGAGACCATATCTCAAGAACTACACAACCGATTTTCAGACTTTTTTCAGTTATAGACTCCTTGGGCACCAAAGATCAGCCTTGGGTAACCATGACCCCATGTTGACCTTTACTAGGGGTCAACCGGAAGTGGGACCATATCTCAAGAACTACACAACCGATTTTCAATTTCTTTTCAGTTATAGATCCTTTGAGCATTGAAGATAAGCCTTGTTCTACCGTGACCCAATGTTGACCTTACTTCTAGGTCAACCGGAAATGGGACCATATCTCAAGAACAACACAGCCGATTTTCTTTGTTTTCAGTTATGAAGCCTTTGAGCATTGAATATAAGCCTTGGGTTACCGTAACCCCATGTTGACCTTTAATTCCGGGTCAACCGGAAATGGAACCATATCGTTCAATCTTGAACTTAGGCTCACTTTAAATATCTGGATCAATTAATCAAAGCACAACAAAACGGAACAGCTTTGTGTTTGTTCACAAACACTTAGTGTCTAGTTATTTTTATTAGCTGTTCCGACCTAGCAGTCGGAACAGGTTTTGTTTTTCTTGGGATTATTATTTTTATTATTATTATTATTATTATTAGCTGTTCCGACTTAGCAGTCGGAACAGGTTTTGTTTTTGTTGGAATTATTATTTTTATTATTATTATTCTTTGTTTCTGTCAAAATTGCCATAGCTTTTGTACACGATTTTGTACGAACTTAATCTCTAAAATAATAAAAATGGGAGACTTAATTCTTATATCGAACTGAAGCTTAGTACATGAAATTATGCTAAGAGTAATATTGTTCAAATTCTTCATTAATTAGCTGAGTTATAATGACATGAATATTTAATTAGGCAATCTTGTTCCCACCATATCTCAAGAAGTATAATGTCTGATCCTCAAACTTTTTTCAAATATAGACTCGTCTTATTATGAAGCTACGCAGCGTGGCAAAAAATTCATAAAACGTCATCAATGACGTCATTTGTGGCGCGTTTTTGTTCTGTGTACAAAACACTTGGCGCTGAAAGGGCAAATGTTTTGACAGTCAAAAACACGATATTTTCAATTAAAATTACGAATTAGTTTCCTAAATTACATAAACTGTTTTGAAAAGTTAATTGCTTTTAATAAGAAATGTTCCTGGTCATTAAAACTAATCAAAGTAGAAAAATGTCCACGATAATTAACGATTCAGTGACAAATCGGACACCAATGGCTTGGAGACAAGGTTCCGTTCATCGACTAAAAATGTAGTCAGGATGCCCTGCGACACAGAGAAAAATGCACGCGAAATGCCGTAACGAAATAGCCGACTTCTGGGTACCAGTCGCTGCACACTATTTATACAAAAATATCGATCTATAGCGTATTGAAATGGTGGCTTGTGCATGTGTACATGTACGTCGTGATTCTGTTGCCCAGGGCGCTCGACGATTTTGTCCCGGGCGCTACATTTGAATATTTAACTAGTTAATCTTTGCAGCACCATATCTCAAGAAGTACACAGCCGATTTTCAAACTTTTATCAGTTATAGACTCCTTGGGCATTGGAGATTAGCTTTGGGAAAACGTGACCCAATGTTGACCTTTATTTAGGGGTCAACCGGAAGTGGGACCATATCTCAAGAACTACACAACCGATTTTCAAACATTTTTCAGTTATAGACTCCTTGGGCATTGGAGATTAGCTTTGGGAAACCGTGACCCAATGTTGACCTTTATTTAGGGGTCAACCAGAAGTGGGACCATATCTCAAGAACTACACAACCGATTTTCAAACTTTTTTCAGTTATAGACTCCTTGGGCACCAAAGATCAGCCTTGGGTAACCATGACCCCATGTTGACCTTTACTTCTGGGTCAACCGGAAGTGAGACCATATCTCAAGAACTACACAACCGATTTTCAAACTTTTTTCAGTTATAGACTCCTTGGCATTGGAGATTAGTTTTGGGAAATCGTGACCCAATGTTGACCTTTACTAAGGGTCAACCGGAAGTGGGACCAAATCTCAAGAACTACACAACCGATTTTCAATTTCTTTTCAGTTATAGATCCTTTGAGCATTAAAGATTGAACTTGGGTAACCCTGACCCCATGTTGACCTTTACTTCCGGGTCAACTGGAAGTGGGCCTATATCTCAATAATTACTTAGCCAATTTTCAATTTGTTTCAGTTATATACCCTTTAAGCATTGAATATTAAACTAGGGTTACCATGACCCCATGTTAACCTTTCCTTCCGGGTCAACCGGAAGTGGGATCATTACTCAAGAATTACACAACCCATTTTCAAATTTTTTTCAGTGATAGAGTCTTTGAGCATTGAAGATTAGCCTTGTTCTACCGTGACCCAATGTTGATCTTACTTCTAGGTCAACCAGAAGTGGGACCATATCTCAAGAACTACACAACCGATTTTCAAATTTTTTTCAGTTATAGACTCCTTGGGCACCAAAGATCAGCCTTGGGTAACCATGACCCCATGTTGACCTTTACTTCCGGGTCAACCGGAAGTGAGACCATATCTCAAGAACTACACAACCGATTTAAAAACTTTTTTCAGTTATAGACTCCTTGGCATTGGAGATTAGTTTTGGGAAATCGTGACCCAATGTTGACTTTTACTAGGGGTCAACCGGAAGTGGGACCATATCTCAAGAACTACACAACCGATTTTCAATTTCTTTTCAGTTATAGATCATTTGAGCATTAAAGATTGAACTTGGGTAACCCTGACCCCATGTTGACCTTTACTTCCGGGTCAACTGGAAGTGGGCCTATATCTCAATAATTACTTAGCCAATTTTCAATTTGTTTCAGTTATATACCCTTTAAGCATTGAATATTAAACTAGGGTTACCATGACCCCATGTTAACCTTTCCTTCCGGGTCAACCGGAAGTGGGATCATTACTCAAGAATAACACAACCCATTTTCAAATTTTTTTCAGTGATAGAGTCTTTGAGCATTGAAGATTAGCCTTGTTCTACCGTGACCCAATGTTGATCTTACTTCTAGGTCAACCGGAAGTGGGACCATATCTCAAGAACTATAGAGCCGATTTTCTTTGTTTTCAGTTATAAACCCTTTGAGCATTGAAGATAAGCCTTGGGTTACCGTAACCCCATGTTGACCTTTAATTCCGGGTCAACCGGAAATGGAACCATATCGTTCAATCTTGAACTTAGGCTCAGTTTAAATGTCTGGATCAATTAATCAAAGCACAACAAAACGGAACAGCTTTGTGTTTGTTCACAAACACTTAGTGTCTAGTTATTATTATTATTATTATTATTCTTTGTTTCTGTCAAAATTGCCATAGCTTTTGTACACGATTTTGTACGAACCTAAGCTCTAAAATAATAGATATGGGAGATTCAGATCTTACATCAAATTGAAGCTTAGAACATGAAATTATGCTAAGAGTAAAATTGTTCAAGTTCTTCATTAATTAGCTGAGTTATAATGACATGAATATTTAATTAGGCAATCTTGTTCCCACCATATCTCAAGAAGTATATGTCTGATCCTCAAACTGTTTTCAAATATAGACTCCTCTTATTATGTAGCTCTGTAGCGTGGCAAAAAATTCATAAAACGTCATCAATGACGTCATTTGTTGGCGCGTTTTTGCTCTGTGTACAAAACACTTGGCGCTGAAAGGGCAAATGTTTTGACAGTCAAAAACACGATATTTTCAATTAAAATTACGAATTAGTTTCCTAAATTACATAAACTGTTTTGAAAAATTAATTGCTTAAGAGATGTTCCTGGTCATTAAAACTAATCAAAGTAGAACAATTTCCACGATAATTAACGATTCAGTTACAAATCGGACACCAATGGCTTGGAGACAAGGTTCCGTTCATCGACTAAAAATGTAGTCAGGATGCCCTGCGACACAGAGAAAAATGCACGCGAAATGCCGTAACGAAATAGCCGACTTCTGGGTACCAGTCGCTGCACACTATTTATACAAAAATATCGATCTATAGCGTATTGAAACGGTGGCTTGTGCATGTGTACATGTACGTCGTGATTCTGTTGCCCAGGGCGCTCGACGATTTTGTCCCGGGCGCTACATTTGAATATTTAACTAGTTAATCTTTGCAGCACCATATCTCAAGAAGTACACAGCCGATTTTCAAACTTTTATCAGTTATAGACTCCTTGGGCATTGGAGATTAGCTTTGGGAAAACGTGACCCAATGTTGACCTTTATTTAGGGGTCAACCGGAAGTGGGACCATATCTCAAGAACTACACAACCGATTTTCAAACATTTTTCAGTTATAGACTCCTTGGGCATTAGAGATTAGCTTTGGGAAACCGTGACCCAATGTTGACCTTTACTTAGGGGTCAACCAGAAGTGGGACCATATCTCAAGAACTACACAACCGATTTTCAAACTTTTTTCAGTTATAGACTCCTTGGGCACCAAAGATCAGCCTTGGGTAACCATGACCCCATGTTGACCTTTACTTCCTGGTCAACCGGAAGTGAGACCATATCTCAAGAACTACACAACCGATTTTCAAACTTTTTTTCAGTTATAGACTCCTTGGGCACCAAAGATCAGCCTTAGGTAACCATGACCCCATGTTGACCTTTACTAGGGGTCAACCGGAAGTGGGACCATATCTCAAGAACTACAAAACCGATTTTCAATTTCTTTTCAGTTATAGATCCTTTGAGCATTAAAGATTGAACTTGGGTAACCCTGACCCCATGTTGACCTTTAATTCCGGGTCAACCGGAAATGGAACCATATCGTTCAATCTTGAACTTAGGCTCACTTTAAATGTCTGGATCAATTAATCAAAGCACAACAACACGGAACAGCTTTGTGTTTGTTCACAAACACTTAGTGTCTAGTTATTATTATTATTATTATTATTATTATTATTCTTTGTTTCTGTCAAAATTGCCATAGCTTTTGTACACGATTTTGTACGAACCTAAGCTCTAAAATAATAGATATGGGAGATTCAGATCTTACATCAAATTGAAGCTTAGAACATGAAATTATGCTAAGAGTAAAATTGTTCAAGTTCTTCATTAATTAGCTGAGTTATAATGACATGAATATTTAATTAGGCAATCTTGTTCCCACCATATCTCAAGAAGTATATGTCTGATCCTCAAACTGTTTTCAAATATAGACTCGTCTTATTATGTAGCTCTGTAGCGTGGCAAAAAATTCATAAAACGTCATCAATGACGTCATTTGTTGGCGCGTTTTTGCTCTGTGTACAAAACACTTGGCGCTGAAAGGGCAAATGTTTTGACAGTCAAAAACACGATATTTTCAATTAAAATTACGAATTAGTTTCCTAAATTACATAAACTGTTTTGAAAAGTTAATTGCTTTTAATAAGAGATGTTCCTGGTCATTAAAACTAATCAAAGTAGAAGAATTTCCACGATAGTTAACGATTCAGTGACAAATCGGACACCAATGGCTTGGAGACAAGGTTCCGTTCATCGACTAAAAATGTAGTCAGGATGCCCTGCGACACAGAGAAAAATGCACGCGAAATGCCGTAACGAAATAGCCGACTTCTGGGTACCAGTCGCTGCACACTATTTATACAAAAATATCGCGTATTGAAACGGTGGCTTGTGCATGTGTACATGTACGTCGTGATTCTGTTGCCCAGGGCGCTCGACGATTTAGTCCCGGGCGCTACATTTGAATATTTAACTAGTTAATCTTTGCAGCACCATATCTCAAGAAGTACACAGCCGATTTTCAAACTTTTATCAGTTATAGACTCCTTGGGCATTGGAGATTAGCTTTGGGAAAACGTGACCCAATGTTGACCTTTATTTAGGGGTCAACCGGAAGTGGGACCATATCTCAAGAACTACACAACCGATTTTCAAACATTTTTCAGTTATAGACTCCTTGGGCATTGGAGATTAGCTTTGGGAAACCGTGACCCCATGTTGACCTTTACTAGGGGTCAACCGGAAGTGGGACCATATCTCAAGAACTACACAACCGATTTTCAAACTTTTTTCAGTTATAGACTCCTTGGGCACCAAAGATCAGCCTTGGGTTACCATGACCCCATGTTGACCTTTACTTCCGGGTCAACCGGAAGTAAGACCATATCTCAAGAACTACACAACCGATTTTCAAACTTTTTTCAGTTATAGACTCCTTGGGCACCAAAGATCAGCCTTGGGTAACCATGACCCCATGTTGACCTTTACTAGGGGTCAACCGGAAGTGGGACCATATCTCAAGAACTACACAACCGATTTTCAATTTCTTTTCAGTTATAGATCCTTTGAGCATTAAATATTGAACTTGGGTAACCCTGACCCCATGTTGACCTTTACTTCCGGGTCAACTGGAAGTGGGCCTATATCTCAATAATTACTTAGCCAATATTCTTTGTTTTCAGTTATAAACCCTTTGAGCATTGAAGATAAGCCTTGGGTTACCGTAACCCCATGTTGACCTTTAATTCCGGGTCAACCGGAAATGGAACCATATCGTTCAATCTTGAACATAGGCTCACTTTAAATGTCTGGATCAATTAATCAAAGCACAACAAAACGGAACAGCTTTGTGTTTGTTCACAAACACTTAGTGTCTAGTTATTATTATTATTCTTTGTTTCTGTCAAAATTGCCATAGCTTTTGTACACGATTTTGTACGAACCTAAGCTCTAAAATAATAAATATGGGAGATTCAGATCATACATCAAATTGAAGCTTAGAACATGAAATTATGCTAAGAGTAAAATTGTTCAAGTTCTTCATTAATTAGCTGAGTTATAATGACATGAATATTTAATTAGGCAATCTTGTTCCCACCATATCTCAAGAAGTATATGTCTGATCCTCAAACTGTTTTCAAATATAGACTCGTCTTATTATGTAGCTCTGTAGCGTGGCAAAAAATTCATAAAACGTCATCAATGACGTCATTTGTTGGCGCGTTTTTGTTCTGTGTACAAAACACTTGGCGCTGAAAGGGCAAATGTTTTGACAGTCAAAAACACGATATTTTCAATTAAAATTACGAATTAGTTTCCTAAATTACATAAACTGTTTTGAAAAGTTAATTGCTTTTAATAAGAGATGTTCCTGGTCATTAAAACTAATCAAAGTAGAACAATTTCCACGATAATTAACGATTCAGTGACAAATCGGACACCAATGGCTTGGAGACAAGGTTCCGTTCATCGACAAAAAATGTAGTCAGGATGCCCTGCGACACAGAGAAAAATGCACGCGAAATGCCGTAACGAAATAGCCGACTTCTGGGTACCAGTCGCTGCACACTATATATACAAAAATATCGATCTATAGCGTATTGAAACGGTGGCTTGTGCATGTGTACATGTACGTCGTGATTCTGTTGCCCAGGGCGCTCGACGATTTTGTCCCGGGCGCCACATTTGAATATTTAACTAGTTAATCTTTGCAGCACCATATCTCAAGAAGTAAACAGCCGATTTTCAAACTTTTATCAGTTATAGACTCCTTGGGCATTGGAGATTAGCTTTGGGAAAACGTGACCCAATGTTGACCTTTATTTAGGGATCAACCGGAAGTGGGACCATATCTCAAGAACTACACAACCGATTTTCAAACATTTTTCAGTTATAGACTCCTTGGGCATTGGAGATTAGCTTTGGGAAACCGTGACCCAATGTTGACCTTTACTTAGGGGTCAACAGGAAGTGGGACCATATCTCAAGAACTACACAACCGATTTTCAAACTTGTTACAGTGATAGACTCCTTGGGCACTGGCGATCAGCCTTGGGTAACCGTGACCCCACGTTGACCTTTACTTCTGGGTCAACCGGAAGTGAGACCGTATCTGAAGAACTACACAACCGATTTTCAAACTTTTCTCAGTTATAGACTCCTTGGGCATATGAGATAAATTTTGGGAAATCGTGACCCATTGTTGACCTTTACTAGGGGTCAACCGGAAGTGGGACCATATCTCAAGAACTACACGACCGATTTTCAAACTTTTTTCAGTTATAGACTCCTTGGGCACTAAAGATCAACCTTGGGTAACCATGACCCCATGTTGACCTTTACTTCCGCGTCAACCGGAAGTGAGACCATATCTCAAGAACTACACAACCGATTTTCAAACTTTTCTCAGTTATAGACTCCTTGGGCATTTCAGATTAGTTTTGGGAAATCGTGACCCAATGTTGACCTTTACTAGGGGTCAACCGGAAGTGGGACCATATCTCAAGAACTACACAACCGATTTTCAAACTTTTTTCAGTTATAGACTCATTGGGCACCAAAGATCAGCCTTGGGTAACCATGACCCAATGTTGTCCTTTACTAGGGGTCAACCGGAAGTGGGACCATATCTCAAGAACTACACAACCAATTTTCAATTTCTTTTCAGTTATAGATCCTTTGAGCATTAAAGATTGAACTTGGGTAACACTGACCCCATGTTGACCTTTACTTCCGGGTCAACTGGAAGTGGGCCTATATCTCAATAATTACTTAGCCAATTTTCTTTGTTTTCAGTTATAAACCCTTTGAGCATTGAATATAAGCCTTAGGTTACCGTAACCCCATGTTGACCTTTAATTCCGGGTCAACCGGAAATGAAACCATATCGTTCAATCTTGAACTTAGGCTCACTTTAAAGGTCTGGATCAATTAATCAAAGCACAACAAAACGGAACAGCTTTGTGTTTGTTCACAAACACTTAGTGTCTAGTTATTATTATTATTATTATTATTATTATTATTCTTTGTTTCTGTCAAAATTGCCATAGCTTTTGTACACGTTTTTGTACGAACCTAAGCTCTAAAATAATAAATATGGGAGATTCAGATCATACATCAAATTGAAGCTTAGAACATGAAATTATGCTAAGAGTAAAATTGTTCAAGTTCTTCATTAATTAGCTGAGTTATAATGACATGAATATTTAATTAGGCAATCTTGTTCCCACCATATCTCAAGAAGTATATGTCTGATCCTCAAACTGTTTTCAAATATAGACTCGTCTTATTATGTAGCTCTGTAGCGTGGCAAAAAAATCATAAAACGTCATCAATGACGTCATTTGTTGGCGCGTTTTTGTTCTGTGTACAAAACACTTGGCGCTGAAAGGGCAAATGTTTTGACAGTCAAAAACACGATATTTTCAATTAAAATTACGAAATAGTTTCCTAAATTACATAAACTGTTTTGAAAAGTTAATTGCTTTTAATAAGAGATGTTCCTGGTCATTAAAACTAATCAAAGTAGAACAATTTCCACGATAATTAACGATTCAGTGACAATTCGGACACCAATGGCTTGGAGACAAGGTTCCGTTCATCGACTAAAAATGTAGTCAGGATGCCCTGCGACACAGAGAAAAATGCACGCGAAATGCCGTAACGAAATAGCCGACTTCTGGGTACCAGTCGCTGCACACTATTTATACAAAAATATCGATCTATAGCGTATTGAAACGGTGGCTTGTGCATGTGTACATGTACGTCGTGATTCCGTTGCCCAGGGCGCTCGACGATTTTGTCCCGGGCGCTACATTTGAATATTTAACTAGTTAATCTTTGCAGCACCATATCTCAAGAAGTACACAGCCGATTTTCAAACTTTTATCAGTTATAGACTCCTTGGGCATTGGAGAATAGCTTTTGGGAAAACGTGACCCAATGTTGACCTTTATTTAGGGGTCAACCGGAAGTGGGACCATATCTCAAGAACTACACAACCGATTTTCAAACATTTTTCAGTTATAGACTCCTTGGGCATTGGAGATTAGCTTTGGGAAATCGTGACCCAATGTTGACCTTTACTTAGGGGTCAACCAGAAGTGGGACCATATCTCAAGAACTACACAACCGATTTTCAAACTTTTTTCAGTTATAGACTCCTTGGGCACCAAAGATCAGCCTTGGGTAACCATGACCCCATGTTGACCTTTACTTCCGGGTCAACCGGAAGTGAGACCATATCTCAAGAACTACACAACCGATTTTCAAACTTTTTTCAGTTATAGACTCCTTGGCATTGGAGATTAGTTTTGGGAAATCGTGACCCAATGTTGACCTTTACTAGGGGTCAACCGGAAGTGGGACCATATCTCAAGAACTACAAAACCGATTTTCAATTTCTTTTCAGTCATAGATCCTTTGAGCATTAAAGATTGAACTTGGGTAACCCTTACCCCATGTTGACCTTTACTTCCGGGTCAACTGGAAGTGGGCCTATATCTCAATAATTACTTGTAGCCAATTTTCAATTTCTTTCAGTTATATACCCTTTAAGCATTGAATATTAAACTAGTGTTACCATGACCCCATGTTAACCTTTCCTTCCAGGTCAACCGGAAGTGGGATCATTACTCAAGAATTACACAACCCATTTTCAATTTTTTTTCAGTGATAGAGTCTTTGAGCATTGAAGATTAGCCTTGTTCTATCGTGACCCAATGTTGATCTTACTTCTAGGTCAACCGGAAGTGGGACCATATCTCAAGAACTACAGAGCCGATTTTCTTTGTTTTCAGTTATAAACCCTTTGAGCAATGAAGATAAGCCTTGGGTTACCGTAACCCCATGTTGACCTTTAATTCCGGGTCAACCGGAAATGGAACCATATCGTTCAATCTTGAACTTAGGCTCACTTTAAATGTCTGGATCAATTAATCAAAGCACAACAAAACGGAACAGCTTTGTGTTTGTTCACAAACACTTAGTGTCTAGTTTTTATTATTATTATTATTATTATTAGCTGTTCCGACTTAGCAGTCGGAACAGGTTTTGTTTTTCTTGGGATTATTATTTTTATTATTAGCTGTTCCGACTTAGCAGTCGGAACAGGTTTTGTTTTTGTTGGGATTATTATTTTTATTATTATTATTATTATTATTATTATTATTATTATTATTATTATTCTTTGTTTCTGTCAAAATTGCCATAGCTTTTGTACATGATTTTGTACGAACCTAATCTCTAAAATAATAAATATGGGAGATTCAGATCTAACATCAAATTGAAGCTTAAAACATGAAATTATGCTAAGAGTAAAATTTTTCAAGTTCTCCATTAATTAGCTGAGTTATAATGACATGAATATTTAATTAGGCAATCTTGTTCCCACCATATCTCAAGAAGTATATGTCTGATCCTCAAACTGTTTTCAAATATAGACTCGTCTTATTATGTAGCTCTGTAGCGTGGCAAAAAAATCATAAAACGTCATCAATGACGTCATTTGTTGGCGCGTTTTTGCTCTGTGTACAAAACACTTGGCGCTGAAAGGGCAAATGTTTTGACAGTCAAAAACACGATATTTTCAATTAAAATTACGAATTAGTTTCCTAAATTACATAAACTGTTTTGAAAAGTTAATTGCTTTTAATAAGAGATGTTCCTGGTCATTAAAACTAATCAAAGTAGAACAATTTCCACGATAATTAACGATTCAGTGACAAATCGGACACCAATGGCTTGGAGACAAGGTTCCGTTCATCGACTAAAAATGTAGTCAGGATGCCCTGCGACACAGAGAAAAATGCACGCGAAATGCCGTAACGAAATAGCCGACTTCTGGGTACCAGTCGCTGCACACTATTTATACAAAAATATCGATCTATAGCGTATTGAAACGGTGGCTTGTGCATGTGTACATGTACGTCGTGATTCTGTTGCCCAGGGCGCTCGACGATTTTGTCCCGGGCGCTACATTTGAATATTTAACTAGTTAATCTTTGCAGCACCATATCTCAAGAAGTACACAGCCGATTTTCAAACTTTTATCAGTTATAGACTCCTTGGGCATTGGAGATTAGCTTTGGGAAAACGTGACCCAATGTTGACCTTTATTTAGGGGTCAACTGGAAGTGGGACCATATCTCAAGAACTACACAACCGATTTTCAAACATTTTTCAGTTATAGACTCCTTGGGCATTAGAGATTACTTGGGCATTATAGACTCGTCTTATTATGAAGCTACGCAGCGTGGCAAAAAATTCATAAAACGTCATCAATGACGTCATTTGTGGCGCGTTTTTGTTCTGTGTACAAAACACTTGGCGCTGAAAGGGCAAATGTTTTGACAGTCAAAAACACGATATTTTCAATTAAAATTACGAATTAGTTTCCTAAATTACATAAACTGTTTTGAAAAGTTAATTGCTTTTAATAAGAGATGTTCCTGGTCATTAAAACTAATCAAAGTAGAACAATTTCCACGATAATTAACGATTCAGTGACAAATCGGACACCAATGGCTTGGAGACAAGGTTCCGTTCATCGACTAAAAATGTAGTCAGGATGCCCTGCGACACAGAGAAAAATGCACGCGAAATGCCGTAACGAAATAGCCGACTTCTGGGTACCAGTCGCTGCACACTATTTATACAAAAATATCGATCTATAGCGTATTGAAATGGTGGCTTGTGCATGTGTACATGTACGTCGTGATTCTGTTGCCCAGGGCGCTCGACGATTTTGTCCCGGGCGCTACATTTGAATATTTAACTAGTTAATCTTTGCAGCACCATATCTCAAGAAGTACACAGCCGATTTTCAAACTTTTATCAGTTATAGACTCCTTGGGCATTGGAGATTAGCTTTGGGAAAACGTGACCCAATGTTGACCTTTACTTAGGTGTCAACCAGAAGTGGGACCATATCTCAAGAACTACACAACCGATTTTCAAACTTATTTCAGTTATAGACTCCTTGGGCACCAAAGATCAGCCTTGGGTAACCATGACCCCATGTTGACCTTTACTTCCGGGTCAAACGGAAGTGAGACCATATCTCAAGAACTACACAACCGATTTTCAAACTTTTTTCAGTTATAGACTCATTGGGCACCAAAGATCAGCCTTAGGTAACCATGACCCCATGTTGACCTTTACTAGGGGTCAACCGGAAGTGGGACCATATCTCAAGAACTACAAAACCGATTTTCAATTTCTTTTCAGTTATAGATCCTTTGAGCATTAAAGATTGAACTTGGGTAACCCTGACCCCATGTTGACCTTTAATTCCGGGTCAACCGGAAATGGAACCATATCGTTCAATCTTGAACTTAGGCTCACTTTAAATGTCTGGATCAATTAATCAAAGCACAACAAAACGGAACAGCTTTGTGTTTGTTCACAAACACTTAGTGTCTAGTTATTATTATTATTATTATTATTATTATTATTATTCTTTGTTTCTGTCAAAATCGCCATAGCATTTGAACACGATTTTGTACGAACCTAAACTCTAAAATAATAATAATGGGAGACTTAATTCTTATATCAAACTGAAGCTTAGTACATGAAATTATGCTAAGAGTAATATTGTTCAAATTCTTCATTAATTAGCTGAGTTATAATGACATGAATATTTAATTAGGCAATCTTGTTCCCACCATATCTCAAGAAGTATATGTCTGATCCTCAAACTGTTTTCAAATCTAGACTCGTCTTATTATGTAGCTACGCAGCGTGGCAAAAAATTCATAAAACGTCATCAATGACGTCATTTGTGGCGCGATTTTGTTCTGTGTACAAAACACCACTGGCGCTGAAAGTGCAAATGTTTTGACAGTCAAAAACACGATATTTTCAATTAAAATTACGAATTAGTTTCCTAAATTACATAAACTGTTTTGAAAAGTTAATTGCTTTTAATAAGAGATGTTCCTGGTTATTAAAACTAATCAAAGTAGAAAAATTTCCACGATAATTAACGATTCAGTGACAAATCGGACACCAATGGCTAGCGATATTATTGAGTCTTGGAGACTGTTCCGTTCATCGACTAAAAATGTAGTCAGGATGCCCTGCGACACAGAGAAAAATGCACGCGAAATGCCGTAACGAAATAGCCGACTTCTGGGTACCAGTCGCTGCACACTATTTATACAAAAAGATCGATCTATAGCGTATTGAAACGGTGGCTTGTGCATGTGTACATGTACGTCGTGATTCTGTTGCCCGGTGCGCTCGACGATTTTGTCCCGGGCGCGGCGCTACATTTTTTGAACTTAAGCTTAACTCTAAATGTAAATTTTATAAAAATTCTTAATTGATTCATTTGAATATTTAACTAGTTAATCTTTGCAGCACCATATCTCAAGAAGTACACAGCCGATTTTCACTTTTTTTCAGTTATAGACTCCTTGGGCATTGGAGATTAGCTTTAGGAAATCGTGACCCAATATTGACCTTTACTAGGGGTCAACCGGAAGTGGGACCATATCTCAAGAACTACACAACCGATTTAAAAACTTTTTTCAGTTATAGACTCCTTGGGCATTGGAGAATAGCTTTGGGAAATCGTGACCCAATGTTGACCTTTTGTTAGGGGTCAACCGGAAGTGGGACCATATCTCAAGAACTACACAACAAATTTTCAAACTTTTTTCAGTTATAGACTCCTTGGGCATTTGAGATTAGTTTTTGGGAAATCGTGACCCAATGTTGACCTTTACTAGGGGTCAACCGGAAGTGGGACCATATCTCAAGAACTACACAACCGATTTTCAAACTTTTTTCAGTTAGACTCCTTGAGCACTAAAGATCAGCCTTGGGTAACCATGACCCCATGTTGACCTTTACTTCCAGGTCAACCGGAAGTGAGACGATAACTCAAGAATTACACAACCGATTTTCAAACTTTTTTAAGTTATAGACTCCTTGGGCATTGGAGATTAGTTTTGGGAAATCGTGACTCAATGTTGACCTTTACTAAGGGTCAACCGGAAGTGGGACCATATCTAAAGAACTACACAACCGATTTTCAACTTATTTTCAGTTATAGATCCTTTGAGCATTAAATATTGAACTTGGGTTACCCTGACCCATGTTGACCTTTTCTTCCGGGTCAACAGGAAGTGGGCCTATATCTCAATAATTACTTAGCCAATTTTCAATTTGTTTCAGTTATATACCCTTAAAGCATTGAATATTTAACTAGGGTTACCATGACCCCATGTTAACCTTTACTTCCGGGTCAACCGGAAGTGGGATCATTACTCAACTCATTACACAACCATTTTCTATTTTTTTTCAGTGATAGAGTCTTTCAGCATTGAAAATTAGCCTTGTTCTACCGTGACCCAATGTTGACCTTACTTATAGGTCAACCGGAAGTGGGACCATATCTCAAGAACTACACAGCCGATTTTCTTTTTTTTTCAGTTATATCGCTTTGAGCATTGAAGATTAGCCTTAGGTTACCGTAACCCCATGTTGACCTTTAATTCCGGGTCAACCAGAAGTGGAACCATATCGTTCAATTTTGAATTTGGGCTCAGTTTAAATGTCTGGATCAGTTAATCAAAGTACAACAAAACGGAACAGCTTTGTGTTTGTTCACAAACACTTAATGTCTAGTTATTATTATTATTCTTTGTTTCTGTCAAAATTGCCATAGCTTTTGTACACGATTTTGTACGAACCTAAGCTCTAAAATAATAAATATGGGAGATTCAGATCATACATCAAATTGAAGCTTAGAACATGAAATTATGCTAAGAGTAAAATTGTTCAAGTTCTTCATTAATTAGCTGAGTTATAATGACATGAATATTTAATTAGGCAATCTTGTTCCCACCATATCTCAAGAAGTATATGTCTGATCCTCAAACTGTTTTCAAATATAGACTCGTCTTATTATGTAGCTCTGTAGCGTGGCAAAAAATTCATAAAACGTCATCAATGACGTCATTTGTTGGCGCGTTTTTGTTCTGTGTACAAAACACTTGGCGCTGAAAGGGCAAATGTTTTGACAGTCAAAAACACGATATTCTCAATTAAAATTACGAATTAGTTTCCTAAATTACATAAACTGTTTTGAAAAGTAAATTGCTTTTTATAAGAGATGTTCCTGGTCATTAAAACTAATCAAAGTAGAACAATTTCCACGATAATTAACGATTCAGTGACAAATCGGACACCAATGGCTTGGAGACGACGTTCCGTTCATCGACTAAAAATGTAGTCAGGATGCCCTGCGACACAGAGAAAAATGCACGCGAAATGCTGTAACGAAATAGCCGACTTCTGGGTACCAGTCGCTGCACACTATTTATACAAAAATATCGATCTATAGCGTATTGAAACGGTGGCTTGTGCATGTGTACATGTACGTCGTGATTCTGTTGCCCAGGGCGCTCGACGATTTTGTCCCGGGCGCTACATTTGAATATTTAACTTGTTAATCTTTGCAGCACCATATCTCAAGAAGTACACAGCCGATTTTCAAACTTTTATCAGTTATAGACTCCTTGGGCATTGGAGATTAGCTTTGGGAAAACGTGACCCAATGTTGACCTTTATTTAGGGGTCAACCGGAAGTGGGACCATATCTCAAAACTACACAACCGATTTTCAAACTTTTTTCAGTTATAGACTCCTTGGGCACCAAAGATCAGCCTTGGGTAAGCATGACCCCATGTTGACCTTTACTTCCGGGTCAACCGGAAGTGAGACCATATCTCAAGAACTACACAACCGATTTTCAAACTTTTTCAGTTATAGACTCCTTGGCATTGGAGATTGAACTTGGGTTACCCTGACCCCATGTTGACGTCTACTTCCGGGTCAACCGGAAGTGGGACTATATCTCAATAATTACTTAGCCAATTTTCAATTTGTTTCAGTTATATACCCTTTAAGCATTGAATATTAAACTAGGGTTACCATGACCCCATGTTAACCTTTACTTCCGAGTCGACCGGAAGTGGGATCATTACTCAAGAATTACACAACCCATTTTCATTTTTTTTTCAGTGATAGAGTCTTTGAGCATTGAAGATTAGCCTTGTTCTACCGTGACCCAATGTTGACCTTACTTATAGGTCAACCGGAAGTGGGACCATATCTCAAGAACAACACAGCCGATTTTCTTTTTTTCCAGTTATTAACCCTTTGAGCATTGAAGATAAGCCTTGGGTTACCGTAACCCCATGTTGACCTTTAATTCCGGGTCAACCGGAAATGGAACCTTATCGTTCAATCTTGAACTTAGGCTCACTTTATATGTCTGGATCAATTAATCAAAGTACAACAAAACGGAACAGCTTTGTGTTTGTTCACAAACACTTAGTGTCTAGTTATTATTATTATTAGCTGTTCCGACTTAGCAGTCGGAACAGGTTTTGTTTTTGTTGGGATTATTATTTTTATTATTATTATTATTATTATTATTCTTTGTTTCTGTCAAAATTGCCATAGCTTTTGTACACGATTTTGTACGAACCTAAGCTCTAAAATAATAGATATGGGAGATTCAGATCTTACATCAAATTGAAGCTTAGAACATGAAATTATGCTAAGAGTAAAATTGTTCAAGTTCTTCATTAATTAGCTGAGTTATAATGACATGAATATTTAATTAGGCAATCTTGTTCCCACCATATCTCAAGAAGTATATGTCTGATCCTCAAACTGTTTTCAAATATAGACTCGTCTTATTATGTAGCTCTGTAGCGTGGCAAAAAATTCATAAAACGTCATCAATGACGTCATTTGTTGGCGCGTTTTTGTTCTGTGTACAAAACACTTGGCGCTGAAAGGACAAATGTTTTGACAGTCAAAAACACGATATTTTCAATTAAAATTACGAATTAGTTTCCTAAATTACATAAACTGTTTTGAAAAGTGAATTGCTTTTAATAAGAGATGTTCCTGGTCATTAAAACTTATCAAAGTAGAACAATTTCCACGATAATTAACGATTCAGTGACAAATCGGACACCAATGGCTTGGAGACAAGGTTCCGTTCATCGACTAAAAATGTAGTCAGGATGCCCTGCGACACAGAGAAAAATGCACGCGAAATGCCGTAACGAAATAGCCGACTTCTGGGTACCAGTCGCTGCACACTATTTATACAAAAATATCGATCTATAGCGTATTGAAACGGTGGCTTGTGCATGTGTACATGTACGTCGTGATTCTGTTGCCCAGGGCGCTCGACGATTTTGTCCCGGGCGCTACATTTGAATATTTAACTAGTTAATCTTTGCAGCACCATTATCTCAAGAAGTACACAGCCGATTTTCAAACTTTTATCAGTTATAGACTCCTTGGGCATTGGAGATTAGCTTTGGGAAAACGTGACCCAATGTTGACCTTTATTTAGGGGTCAACCGGAAGTGGGACCATATCTCAAGAACTACACAACCGATTTTCAAACATTTTTTAGTTATAAACTCCTTGGGCATTGGAGATTAGCTTTGGGAAACCGTGACCCAATGTTGACCTTTACTTAGGGGTCAACCAGAAGTGGGACCATATCTCAAGAACTACACAACCGATTTTCAAACTTTTTTCAGTTATAGACTCCTTGGGCACCAAAGATCAGCCTTGGGTAACCATGACCCCATGTTGACCTTTACTTCCGGGTCAACCGGAAGTGAGACCATATCTCAAGAACTACACAACCGATTTTCAAACTTTTTTCAGTTATAGACTCCTTGGGCACCAAAGATCAGCCTTGGGTAACCATGACCCCATGTTGACCTTTACTAGGGGTCAACCGGAAGTGGGACCATATCTCAAGAACTACACAACCAATTTTCAATTTCTTTTCAGTTATAGATCCTTTGAGCATTAAAGATTGAACTTGGGTAACCCTGACCCCATGTTGACCTTTACTTCCGGGTCAACTGGAAGTGGGCCTATATCTCAATAATTACTTAGCCAATTTTCTTTGTTTTCAGTTGTAAACCCTTTGAGCATTGAATATAAGCCTTGGGTTACCGTAACCCCATGTTGACCTTTAATTCCGGGTCAACCGGAAATGGAACCATATCGTTCAATCTTGAACTTAGGCTCACTTTAAATGTCTGGATCAATTAATCAAAGCACAACAAAACGGAACAGCTTTGTGTTTGTTCACAAACACTTAGTGTCTAGTTATTATTATTATTATTATTATTATTATTATTCTTTGTTTCTGTCAAAATTGCCATAGCTTTTGTACACGTTTTTGTACGAACCTAAGCTCTAAAATAATAAATATGGGAGATTCAGATCATACATCAAATTGAAGCTTAGAACATGAAATTATGCTAAGAGTAAAATTGTTCAAGTTCTTCATTAATTAGCTGAGTTATAATGACATGAATATTTAATTAGGCAATCTTGTTCCCACCATATCTCAAGAAGTATATGTCTGATCCTCAAACTGTTTTCAAATATAGACTCGTCTTATTATGTAGCTCTGTAGCGTGGCAAAAAATTCATAATACGTCATCAATGACGTCATTTGTTGTCGCGTTTTTGTTCTGTGTACAAAACACTTGGCGCTGAAAGGGCAAATGTTTTGACAGTCAAAAACACGATATTTTCAATTAAAATTACGAAATAGTTTCCTAAATTACATAAACTGTTTTGAAAAGTTAATTGCTTTTAATAAGAGATGTTCCTGGTCATTAAAACTAATCAATGTAGAACAATTTCCACGATAATTAACGATTCAGTGACAATTCGGACACCAATGGCTTGGAGACAAGGTTCCGTTCATCGACTAAAAATGTAGTCAGGATGCCCTGCGACACAGAGAAAAATGCACGCGAAATGCCGTAACGAAATAGCCGACTTCTGGGTACCAGTCGCTGCACACTATATATACAAAAATATCGATCTATAGCGTATTGAAACGGTGGCTTGTGCATGTGTACATGTACGTCGTGATTCCGTTGCCCAGGGCGCTCGACGATTTTGTCCCGGGCGCTACATTTGAATATTTAACTAGTTAATCTTTGCAGCACCATATCTCAAGAAGTACACAGCCGATTTTCAAACTTTTATCAGTTATAGACTCCTTGGGCATTGGAGAATAGCTTTTGGGAAAACGTGACCCAATGTTGACCTTTATTTAGGGGTCAACCGGAAGTGGGACCATATCTCAAGAACTACACAACCGATTTTCAAACATTTTTCAGTTATAGACTCCTTGGGCATTGGAGATTAGCTTTGGGAAATCGTGACCCAATGTTGACCTTTACTTAGGGGTCAACCAGAAGTGGGACCATATCTCAAGAACTACACAACCGATTTTCAAACTTTTTTCAGTTATAGACTCCTTGGGCACCAAAGATCAGCCTTGGGTAACCATGACCCCATGTTGACCTTTACTTCCGGGTCAACCGGAAGTGAGACCATATCTCAAGAACTACACAACCGATTTTCAAACTTTTTTCAGTTATAGACTCCTTGGCATTGGAGATTAGTTTTGGGAAATCGTGACCCAATGTTGACCTTTACTAGGGGTCAACCGGAAGTGGGACCATATCTCAAGAACTACACAACCGATTTTCAATTTCTTTTCAGTTATAGATCCTTTGAGCATTAAAGATTGAACTTGGGTAACCCTTACCCCATGTTGACCTTTACTTCCGGGTCAACTGGAAGTGGGCCTATATCTCAATAATTACTTGTAGCCAATTTTCAATTTCTTTCAGTTATATACCCTTTAAGCATTGAATATTAAACTAGTGTTACCATGACCCCATGTTAACCTTTCCTTCCGGGTCAACCGGAAGTGGGATCATTACTCAAGAATTACACAACCCATTTTCAATTTTTTTTTCAGTGATAGAGTCTTTGAGCATTGAAGATTAGCCTTGTTCTATCGTGACCCAATGTTGATCTTACTTCTAGGTCAACCGGAAGTGGGACCATATCTCAAGAACTACAGAGCCGATTTTCTTTGTTTTCAGTTATAAACCCTTTGAGCAATGAAGATAAGCCTTGGGTTACCGTAACCCCATGTTGACCTTTAATTCCGGGTCAACCGGAAATGGAACCATATCGTTCAATCTTGAACTTAGGCTCACTTTAAATGTCTGGATCAATTAATCAAAGCACAACAAAACGGAACAGCTTTGTGTTTGTTCACAAACACTTAGTGTCTAGTTATTATTATTATTATTATTATTATTTTTTTTTTTTTCTGTCAAAATTGCCATAGCTTTTGTACACGATTTTGTACGAACCTAAGCTCTAAAATAATAGATATGGGAGATTCAGATCTTACATCAAATTGAAGCTTAGAACATGAAATTATGCTAAGAGTAAAATTGTTCAAGTTCTTCATTAATTAGCTGAGTTATAATGACATGAATATTTAATTAGGCAATCTTGTTCCCACCATATCTCAAGAAGTATATGTCTGATCCTCAAACTGTTTTCAAATATAGACTCGTCTTATTATGTAGCTCTGTAGCGTGGCAAAAAATTCATAAAACGTCATCAATGACGTCATTTGTTGGCGCGTTTTTGTTCTGTGTACAAAACACTTGGCGCTGAAAGGACAAATGTTTTGACAGTCAAAAACACGATATTTTCAATTAAAATTTCGAATTAGTTTCCTAAATTACATAAACTGTTTTGAAAAGTTAATTGCTTTTAATAAGAGATGTTCCTGGTCATTAAAACTTATCAAAGTAGAACAATTTCCACGATAATTAACGATTCAGTGACAAATCGGACACCAATGGCTTGGAGACAAGGTTCCGTTCATCGACTAAAAATGTAGTCAGGATGCCCTGCGACACAGAGAAAAATGCACGCGAAATGCCGTAACGAAATAGCCGACTTCTGGGTACCAGTCGCTGCACACTGTTTATACAAAAAGATCGATCTATAGCGTATTGAAACGGTGGCTTGTGCATGTGTACATGTACGTCGTGATTCTGTTGCCCGGTGCGCTCGACGATTTTGTCCCGGGCGCGGCGCTACATTTTTTGAACTTAAGCTTAACTCTAAATGTAAATTTTTATAAAAATTCTTAATTGATTCATTTGAATATTTAACTAGTTAATCTTTGCAGCACCATATCTCAAGAAGTACACAGCCGATTTTCAATTTTTTTCAGTTATAGACTCCTTGGGCATTGGAGATTAGCTTTAGGAAATCGTGACCCAATATTGACCTTTACTAGGGGTCAACCGGAAGTGGGACCATATCTCAAGAACTACACAACAAATTTTCAAACTTTTTTCAGTTATAGACTCCTTGGGCATTTGAGATTAGTTTTTGGGAAATCGTGACCCAATGTTGACCTTTACTAGGGGTCAACCGGAAGTGGGACCATATCTCAAGAACTACACAACCGATTTTCAAACTTTTTTCAGTTAGACTCCTTGAGCACTAAAGATCAGCCTTGGGTAACCATGACCCCATGTTGACCTTTACTTCCAGGTCAACCGGAAGTGAGACGATAACTCAAGAATTACACAACCGATTTTCAAACTTTTTTCAGTTATAGACTCCTTGGGCATTGGAGATTAGTTTTGGGAAATTGTGACTCAATGTTGACCTTTACTAGGGGTCAACCGGAAGTGGGACCATATCTAAAGAACTACACAACCGATTTTCAACTTATTTTCAGTTATAGATCCTTTGAGCATTAAATATTGAACTTGGGTTACCCTGACCCATGTTGACCTTTTCTTCCGGGTCAACCGGAAGTGGGCCTATATCTCAATAATTACTTAGCCAATTTTCAATTTGTTTCAGTTATATACCCTTAAAGCATTGAATATTTAACTAGGGTTACCATGACCCCATGTTAACCTTTACTTCCGGGTCAACCGGAAGTGGGATCATTACTCATCTCATTACACAACCATTTTCTATTTTTTTTCAGTGATAGAGTCTTTGAGCATTGAAAATTAGCCTTGTTCTACCGTGACCCAATGTTGACCTTACTTCTAGGTCAACCGGAAGTGGGACCATATCTCAAGAACTACACAGCCGATTTTCTTTTTTTTCAGTTATATCGCTTTGAGCATTGAAGATTAGCCTTAGGTTACCGTAACCCCATGTTGACCTTTAATTCCGGGTCAACCAGAAGTGGAACCATATCGTTCAATCTTGAATTTAGGCTCAGTTTAAATGTCTGGATCATTTAATCAAAGTACAACAAAACGGAACAGCTTTGTGTTTGTTCACAAACACTTAATGTCTAGTTATTATTATTATTCTTTGTTTCTGTCAAAATTGCCATAGCTTTTGTACACGATTTTGTACGAACCTAAGCTCTAAAATAATAGATATGGGAGATTCAGATCTTACATCAAATTGAAGCTTAGAACATGAAATTATGCTAAGAGTAAAATTGTTCAAGTTCTTCATTAATTAGCTGAGTTATAATGACATGAATATTTAATTAGGCAATCTTGTTCCCACCATATCTCAAGAAGTATATGTCTGATCCTCAAACTGTTTTCAAATATAGACTCGTCTTATTATGTAGCTCTGTAGCGTGGCAAACAATTCATAAAACGTCATCAATGACGTCATTTGTTGGCGCGTTTTTGTTCTGTGTACAAAACACTTGGCGCTGAAAGGGCAAATGTTTTGACAGTCAAAAACACGATATTTTCAATTAAAATTACGAATTAGTTTCCTAAATTACATAAACTGTTTTGAAAAGTTAATTGCTTTTAATAAGAGATGTTCCTGGTCATTAAAACTTATCAAAGTAGAACAATTTCCACGATAATTAACGATTCAGTGACAAATCGGACACCAATGGCTTGGAGACAAGGTTCCGTTCATCGACTAAAAATGTAGTCAGGATGCCCTGCGACACAGAGAAAAATGCACGCGAAATGCCGTAACGAAATAGCCGACTTCTGGGTACCAGTCGCTGCACACTGTTTATACAAAAAGATCGATCTATAGCGTATTGAAACGGTGGCTTGTGCATGTGTACATGTACGTCGTGATTCTGTTGCCCGGTGCGCTCGACGATTTTGTCCCGGGCGCGGCGCTACATTTTTTGAACTTAAGCTTAACTCTAAATGTAAATTTTTATAAAAATTCTTAATTGATTCATTTGAATATTTAACTAGTTAATCTTTGCAGCACCATATCTCAAGAAGTACACAGCCGATTTTCAATTTTTTTCAGTTATAGACTCCTTGGGCATTGGAGATTAGCTTTAGGAAATCGTGACCCAATATTGACCTTTACTAGGGGTCAACCGGAAGTGGGACCATATCTCAAGAACTACACAACAAATTTTCAAACTTTTTTCAGTTATAGACTCCTTGGGCATTTGAGATTAGTTTTTGGGAAATCGTGACCCAATGTTGACCTTTACTAGGGGTCAACCGGAAGTGGGACCATATCTCAAGAACTACACAACCGATTTTCAAACTTTTTTCAGTTAGACTCCTTGAGCACTAAAGATCAGCCTTGGGTAACCATGACCCCATGTTGACCTTTACTTCCAGGTCAACCGGAAGTGAGACGATAACTCAAGAATTACACAACCGATTTTCAAACTTTTTTCAGTTATAGACTCCTTGGGCATTGGAGATTAGTTTTGGGAAATTGTGACTCAATGTTGACCTTTACTAGGGGTCAACCGGAAGTGGGACCATATCTAAAGAACTACACAACCGATTTTCAACTTATTTTCAGTTATAGATCCTTTGAGCATTAAATATTGAACTTGGGTTACCCTGACCCATGTTGACCTTTTCTTCCGGGTCAACCGGAAGTGGGCCTATATCTCAATAATTACTTAGCCAATTTTCAATTTGTTTCAGTTATATACCCTTAAAGCATTGAATATTTAACTAGGGTTACCATGACCCCATGTTAACCTTTACTTCCGGGTCAACCGGAAGTGGGATCATTACTCATCTCATTACACAACCATTTTCTATTTTTTTTCAGTGATAGAGTCTTTGAGCATTGAAAATTAGCCTTGTTCTACCGTGACCCAATGTTGACCTTACTTCTAGGTCAACCGGAAGTGGGACCATATCTCAAGAACTACACAGCCGATTTTCTTTTTTTTCAGTTATATCGCTTTGAGCATTGAAGATTAGCCTTAGGTTACCGTAACCCCATGTTGACCTTTAATTCCGGGTCAACCAGAAGTGGAACCATATCGTTCAATCTTGAATTTAGGCTCAGTTTAAATGTCTGGATCATTTAATCAAAGTACAACAAAACGGAACAGCTTTGTGTTTGTTCACAAACACTTAATGTCTAGTTATTATTATTATTCTTTGTTTCTGTCAAAATTGCCATAGCTTTTGTACACGATTTTGTACGAACCTAAGCTCTAAAATAATAGATATGGGAGATTCAGATCTTACATCAAATTGAAGCTTAGAACATGAAATTATGCTAAGAGTAAAATTGTTCAAGTTCTTCATTAATTAGCTGAGTTATAATGACATGAATATTTAATTAGGCAATCTTGTTCCCACCATATCTCAAGAAGTATATGTCTGATCCTCAAACTGTTTTCAAATATAGACTCGTCTTATTATGTAGCTCTGTAGCGTGGCAAACAATTCATAAAACGTCATCAATGACGTCATTTGTTGGCGCGTTTTTGTTCTGTGTACAAAACACTTGGCGCTGAAAGGGCAAATGTTTTGACAGTCAAAAACACGATATTTTCAATTAAAATTACGAATTAGTTTCCTAAATTACATAAACTGTTTTGAAAAGTTAATTGCTTTTAATAAGAGATGTTCCTGGTCATTAAAACTAATCAAAGTAGAACAATTTCCACGATAATTAACGATTCAGTGACAAATCGGACACCAATGGCTTGGAGACAAGGTTCCGTTCATCGACTAAAAATGTAGTCAGGATGCCCTGTGACACAGAGAAAAATGCACGCGAAATGCCGTAACGAAATAGCCGACTTCTGGGTACCAGTCGCTGCACACTATTTATACAAAAATATCGATCTATAGCGTATTGAAACGGTGGCTTGTGCATGTGTACATGTACGTCGTGATTCTGTTGCCCAGGGCGCTCGACGATTTTGTCCCGGGCGCTACATTTGAATATTAACTAATTAATCTTTGCAGCACCATATCTCAAGAAGTACACAGCCGATTTTCAAACTTTTATCAGTTATAGACTCCTTGGGCATTGGAGATTAGCTTTGGGAAAACGTGACCCAATGTTGACCTTTATTTAGGGGTCAACCGGAAGTGGGACCATATCTCAAGAACTACACAACCGATTTTCAAACTTTTTTCAGTTATAGACTCCTTGGGCATTGGAGAATAGCTTTGGGAAATCGTGACCCAATGTTGACCTTTTGTTAGGGGTCAACCGGAAGTGGGACCATATCTCAAGAACTACACAACCGATTTTCAAACTTTTTTCAGTTATAGACTCCTTGGCATTGGAGATTAGTTTTGGGAAATCGTGACCCAATGTTGACCTTTACTTAGGGGTCAACCAGAAGTGGGACCATATCTCAAGAACTACACAACCGATTTTCAAACTTTTTTCAGTTATAGACTCCTTGGGCACCAAAGATCAGCCTTGGGTAACCATGACCCCATGTTGACCTTTACTTCCGGGTCAACCGGAAGTGAGACCATATCTCAAGAACTACACAACCGATTTTCAAACTTTATTCAGTTATAGACTCCTTGGCATTGGAGATTAGTTTTGGGAAATCGTGACCCAATGTTGACCTTTACTAGGGGTCAACCGGAAGTGGGACCATATCTCAAGAACTACACAACCGATTTTCAATTTCTTTTCAGTTATAGATCCTTTGAGCTTTAAAGATTGAACTAGGGTTACCATGACCCCATGTTAACCTTTCCTTCCGGGTCAACCGGAAGTGGGATCATTACTCAAGAATTACACAACCCATTTTCAATTTTTTTTCAGTGATAGAGTCTTTGAGCATTGAAGATTAGCCTTGTTCTACCGTGACCCAATGTTGATCTTACTTCTAGGTCAACCGGAAGTGGGACCATATCTCAAGAACTACAGAGCCGATTTTCTTTGTTTTCAGTTATAAACCCTTTGAGCAATGAAGATAAGCCTTGGGTTACCGTAACCCCATGTTGACCTTTAATTCCGGGTCAACCGGAAATGGAACCATATCGTTCAATCTTGAACTTAGGCTCACTTTAAATGTCTGGATCAATTAATCAAAGCACAACAAAACGGAACAGCTTTGTGTTTGTTCACAAACACTTAGTGTCTAGTTGTTATTATTATTTGTCTGAGCAAATTCACAAAATTTGTGCCGGAAACAGAAGTACAAAAGTAAAAGAAAAGGGAGAATTAAGTAATACGACAATGACTAAAAAAAAATAAAATAAAAAGCAAAACAAAAAGCAAGCAAAGAGAACTACAGAATATGGACCAACACAGTTCTGTTTTCAGTATTTGCAAATCAGTTCCCGAATGTCACAGTTTCTGGTTTAATTCCTACAAGAAAACCGGCTCAGTGCATTTTCTTTTGACTAATAATTGTTGGATCAGCAAAGTGTGGGTTCGAGTCCCGGGCCTGACACTTGTGTCCTTAAGCAAGACACTTGGAGTGGAACTGTCTAGAGAGGACATGGTTTATGAGAGGGGTTGATGGAATGAAATAACTGCTAAAGTAACCAGAGTTGAAAAGCCAAGTCAGTGAGATTGAGTCTGACTCTTGAGTCTTGAGTTGAGTAATTTTGGTCGAGTCCGATTCCGACTCTTGAGTCATGGGTCATGAGTCATGATTCCTCAGTGTCAAGTTCAAGTCATGATAGTTGAATCTGAGTTCCCGTTGGAGTATTTATAGTGAATGTCACCAAAATCTTGACTTGAGTCTGTGTTTTGGAGTTCTACAAAAAGTGCTGCCAATAATAGGGATACTTACTGTTACTGCACTGTGAGTGTCATTGTGGTGAATACTGCAGCACTTTATAAACTATGTGAATCATGCTTGTCTTCCCCGATGTAACAATTACATGGCGTATCGTGGCCGAGCAGGTAAGAGCACCGTACTCAAGCTCTGGTGTTTCTGATCAGCAGAGTGTGGATTTGAGTCCTGGTCGTGACACTTTTGTCCTTAAGCAAGACACTTAACCACGATTGCTTCGTCTTTCGGATGGGACGTAAAGCCGTTGGTCCTGTGTGTTGTGTAACGCACGTAAAAGAACCCAGTGCACTTATCGTAAAGAGGAGGGGTTCGCCCCGGAGCTCCTGGTTTGTTGGCAGCATATTGCGCCACAGCACCTTGTAAACCATTACATGGTGCTATAAAGGAATAGGTCTCATACTTTAAAATGTAGCTCTATATACCTTGCAGGGAAAACAAATACTGAGCGCTTTGATGCGCCCCTAGGGGTGTGATAAAGCGCTATATAAGAACCCAGTATATATATATATTTCATCAATTAAATTGTTATTATTATTACTAGATGTTGATGAGTGTGCTTCAACCACAAACAGTGAGTTATGTGCATCCCAAGGACTCTCATGTTACAATCATCCTGGCTCCTTCAGTTGTGACTGTCCACACGGCTACTGGAGAAATGGAAATTCAGGCACCTGCAGAAGTAAGATTAACTTTTGATAGGGGTGTAATGCGTCCAGTATTGAGTATAGAAATATTTGATAAAACACGTTTTGTAAAATGTAATTGTTTGACATTCGGCACATTTATTTGTTGGTGTGTGTACAAGTCAACAGGGGTTTCTTTCTTGTATGGTTACAATGCAAAAATGAACTGTTCTTTGTCCAGGGCGACTCCACGCTGACTCACTATAGACTGACCACAGAATTTAGAAAACTGGTTTTCCAAATGACTTCCTTAATTTGATAAGTTCAAATCTGTTATTGATAGTAGTATATTTCAACACTGATAGTGATCACACAAGCACTTGTGGAAAACGGAAAAATGTAGCGCATCTGCGTCCCATGTCCACTGAGGCTGAAAAGTTATGTTTGAGAACTACTGCAAATGGTATGAAGGAGGTTATAGCATATGTAAGCAAACCTGTAAAAAATGGACGATAATCAATAATCTGACTCGAAATAAAATAACAATTCCAATGGGATTCTTCATAGTTATTTTTTTTTATTATTCTGGTTTATTAAAATACTGCACTTGTAGCCAAAGGTTAAATTAAGACAATGCATACAACAGGTTAAAATAGAAAATATACATAGGCTTACTACACAGTAAAAACACACATAAAGGAAGGTTTAACAAAAAACTCAAACAGGCACAACATTACAAACGTTTTAGGAAGCAGCACTGTTTGCATTTAAAAAGTTAACAAAATAGGGAATCGGACTATTTTTAAAACGGTAAGTCTTACACATAAGATATTTTGTTGGCCTGCCTGAGTTGATATTGCACATTGGAATTTCTTGGTTGTGGTAACTAGTCCCTAAATGAATGAGTCTTTTAATGACGTGGCAAAATTTAAGGAAAACTTCCTACTGCGATCTTGTAGTGATAATAAATTACATTTGATAAGAGATGATTGATAACCATGGTAATCAGAGCCCAGTATAATTTTAAGAGCATGTTTCTGAACTGACTCCAGTTTATCAATCTGAGCTTTAGTTAACCCTGCGTTCCAAGCTTGAGTGGCATATTCTGTAATTGGCCGAATGTAACCTATGTATATTGTCAACAAGTCAGAAAGGGATCAATTACATTCTTTCAAAAGTTTGAGCATAAATATTTTACTACTGGCCTTACTGTAAATATGGTTAACATATTTATCCCATTTAAGATCCGAGCTTATTAAAACGCCAAGGATTTTAATACAATCAACTACCTGAAGATCAGTATCCAAAATCTGGAGGGGCTGCCACTGGGTTGTTTGTTATGTGTGAAGTGTTCATCGTGCGAACTTGTACTTATTTACAAAATATATTGATCAAAAATAGTGGTAAAATTTGACTTTCAAGTGCAGACTACACATATACCAACAGATGAAATAATCCTTATAGATACCGCAAAATGATTGGTCGGACAAACTGATGTGAGTGTGCATATGGGTTTTAAGCAGAGCATGCTCCGGACCAATAGTTAGCGTTCATGAACGAGTTGATCGCGATCCTTGCTCTGACACTCCTGCCCTTTATAAGCAAGACACTTTACTATTATTGCTTCCCATCACCCAGGAGTAAATGGGTACCTGTGAGGGTAAAGATTGTTGATGTGAATGATTAGCAACCTGTGCGCTTATTTGGCTACCAGTGCTGCATACTCCTAAGGAGTGTTTCAGGAATGCTTAGGGCCTGATGAACAAGGGTAATATTATTGAATATTGTTTTGAGGGGCCTTCTTAATCTATTTGAAAAAGTGCATAATACACATCATTACTGTTGTTATTATAAATTATTGTTAATAAGCTTTTTAAAATGTTTTTTTCTGTGTCTGTTTCACTGATAATAAACAATAATAATGTCTTATTTTTACATTTTGTAGGGGGAAAAGTCTTCAGGATCTCTATAACTATTCTTACATTGGATGAACAGTTTGCTCAATTCACAAATGATCTTTTGGATTCAACATCCACTCGATTTGTTCAGCTCCGAAGACGAGTTCAGGTTGCGGTAAGTTCCTAATCAAGAAAAATAACATTTTCTTGTGCACTCATAAATTGAGTGGTATTTAGCAGGGGCATCACTTTCCCACAAAATAATATCTAGCTCCCACTAGATAATATCCAGTTCACACAAGATAGTATCTAGTCCCCTTAAAATAATATCTATCTCCCACTAGATAATATCTTTTGTTCCGGCCGATTTCCTACCTTCCATCCAGGTAGTAGTTAACAAGCAGGACGAGTCTTTTCAAAACTAACTAGTCTCCCGAATTTCTAAAATCTACTGCGCGGCAGCCCTAGTTCACAAAGAACAAATCTACACAGCAAAGTAGATAATATACACATGGTGTTACCACAAACAGAATATACACACAGTACATCTTTATTAGTTCCAACAAGAC
Source organism: Pisaster brevispinus (assembly GCA_023634235.1). Classification (NCBI taxonomy): domain Eukaryota; kingdom Metazoa; phylum Echinodermata; class Asteroidea; order Forcipulatida; family Asteriidae; genus Pisaster; species Pisaster brevispinus. Next base: position 1,313,341 of record JAMKCF010000029.1, on the reverse strand, counting down.
GTTTTCTAGGTCCCACTATAGACCAAAATGTGTGGCCGATTATCGTGCAGTTTCGTGACGCATATCAAGCATGAGCATTTTTATTATCTTGAATTGAAAAGAAAAATATGGTTAACAACGTACCATAAATCCACAATCGATCTTTTGGCCAGTTTTCTTGTAATGGGCACATTTAACTGCCATATTTTCAAAGCATAGTGCGAGGCTGGGGGAAAGCATGACCTCATCAATGACCAATCAACGTTGGCTTTACGAGACCGCGCGGCAGCAGTTGCGGTGAGTAAACCAATAGCTGTAGAGCTGTTATGTTCACGAGGTCATGACCTCTGCACACCTAACGATAGAGACGCACAACAATTACATTACTGCATTATGGCTGCCCTTCCTTGTCTGCAGAAAAGATGTCGCAAAGAAAATGTATTTTGCATTTGTCTAGCGTTGGAACGAAAGTTTTACAATTTTCGGAAAAAAGTTGGAGAAAGTTCCTTTCATGTGCAAGAAGATGGAAAGAAATAGATGGTACTGTCGAGCGTGAAATTGTCACCAAAGCAGAGGCATGTCTTGGGCTCTTCGAGCTCGAGCTCAGCGATCGCCATGTCGACACTGACAAAGAACACATCGTCGATGATGAACAACTGTCACAAGATCTCTCTCAGGTAACGTCCAACGATACCTTCTTTCTTCTTAATTTAAAAAAATATCGGAACCCAGTGATGTTTTTAGTCTTGATTTATTTTATTGGCTTTGTTTTTTCTATGGCGATTTGTTTCCAAGCGCTCCACGTTTACTTTTTGTCCAGAGAAAATAATAAATGGTACTGACTTGCATACCCTTACCTTAGAGATGCTTAGAGTTAAACTAGAGGCCTTACTATTAGTTACTACAGATCCTCGTGATGTTTTTCAGAAGTGACTTTTCCAGGAATTTATTTATTAATCCTTTAAAGATTATATCGTGGTGATTATTCACAACGTTTGTCCTTATTTTAAGTTAGACCAACAACATAAACTATAAATATAATTATAAAGGCAGGGTGTTTGTCATTTTTTACTACACTTGCAATGTTGCAGTACTCTACTGCTACTACTCTACTCTAGTGTTAGTATTTAACTAACCATTTAAACAAATCTTTTTAATATATTCTTCCATTCAAACTTGTGAAAAATTTTGTCTTTATTTATTCTGGCCTTTCATCTGACAAAAATAAACATGGAAATGATTTTTATTCAGTTGAGCTTTTTAATTTAATTTTATTGTTTTATTCTTTGATTTGTTTTACTTGAAGATGGGGATGACCTCGGGAAAAAATGTATGTTTGTATCTGAAACCTTACTTGTTATGAATATGAGGATGGCAATGGTAGGCATCCTGTGAAATTATTTCATCTGAAATACCCCAGTTGTTGGAAACCAATAAAAACATTTGAATCTGATTAACAATTCAGGGATGAATTGTTTATTAGATTTCTGAGGGTTGGTGTCCGTTCACGAATGATGCAGCCAGAGATGTGGTTGGCATGTTTGGTAAACCTGGTTGGTTTCAACATTTTTGTGACAGTACCGTGACAGTTTTTAGCTGTTTTAGAATGTATCCAGCTGAAACGTTCAGCTGAAAAGGTATTGGACTGAAGACTGGTGGTAGTGGGATTGGTTGAAAGATAAACATGATCGACCAATAGTGTAGATCGACTGAACATGCCCAACATATACACTCGATGGATGCTGGTTTTTATAAACTTTTGGACTGCATACGCAAAACCATATGTATGTATGGATGATTAGCCAAAAGAAATTATATAGTTTTTATAATTGCTATTACTTTTTTTATTTGATTTACAGATTTATGGGTACCACTCTGAGTGCTACAAGCGTTTTTGTGACATTAACCAGATTTCAAGGGCTGAGAAAAGGAACGAGAAGAAACGGAAACATCAAGGTAGGCAGACATTGAATAATTCAATCAAGATTTAAATGTGCAGTAATATTAAGTTTCTTATTGCTTTTCAAATCTTCTTGCATGTGTAGTTTTGTTTTTTCACCTCTATTTCTGATCACGATGCCCATCCCTAAGTCACTTCATTCCTCTGTTTCTATAATATATTTTGTTTTTTCCTATTCTCATTGTTTTTTTCTCTTCATACATATTCAGACCAAGTTGAAGTTGAGCAGGGAAAAGGCAGCACTGAACCCCAGCGAAGAAAACTGAGTTCATCATCAAACTTCCTCCCTGGCAACCCAGAAAAACCTCATGTTCTTGCACAGGTGTGCATTATCTGCAATAAGAAAGACAGATGGAGTAGAGAGAAAATATCGAGGAAAACTGTGCGTGACAAATACTCACAGTGCCAAACCGTGACTGCAGGCCAACTGTTAGAAGCAGCACGACAAAAGAAGGATGAGAGGCTACTAATGCAAATTGAGAATAAAGATCTCATAGCTTTAGAAGTATGCTATCATCGTCTTTGCTATAATGAGTATACCCGATTCTTGACACGGTCTGGTCCATCGGATGAAGCACCCAGGTTCAAGGATGCTTACACAAAGTTCTGCGAAGAAGTCATCCAGAAAAGAATAATAGAAAAAAATGAAGTTCTGTTCCTAACGTCACTGCGTCGCAAGTTTATCAAGTGTGTACAAGAAGTTGAGGAAGTCGACTGCACTAATTACCGGACCCACAATCTGAAGAAACGCCTGAAAAAAACATTCCCCACACTCATAATTCAAAGGTCATATGCTAAAAATACAAGCGACTTGGTGTACAGCCAATCTCTTGCTGCATAAGAACTGGTGGAGACAGTAGTTGGCTCAGATACATCATGTACTGATACTGATAGTAGATACAGACAGCAGTGAAGCAGCTGTAGAAGCAGAGAGATTTCCACATGAAACTGCAAATTTTCACACACTCTTCACTGCATCAGCTGTACTACGTAATATAATGAAGAATTCACCTGTCAGTCACTTTACTACCATGGCCATCAATTTCAGATGATTTATCCTTGCAGACTGAACAGTGACTTTATCATGTAGGACAGGGAGTATTTGTTATTACGAATGTATATATCAAAATAGGATGGAAAAGCCCGAAAAGGGGTCACCATGACCATGACAGAATAAAACAAAATAATGTCATACAGTAATAATTTTGTTTTGCGATTCCTTTATTTAAGTAACTTATTAATCATAAGGATATTAATAAAGATTAAGGGGCCGTCCCAAAATTTTCACTGTCATAATAAAGAGTATATTAAGACACTTAAATAATGTGCAACATTGGGGGGGGGGTCTCAAAAGTAGTACTCTATGACCTGAAAAATGTTGACATCAGCTGTAGACGGTCTCTAAATGTGTTAACACTAACAGTTAAATTTGAGCAAGAAACAAACAGTTGATAGGTATAATCTTTTTAAAGATAAAATAATTGGCCTTTGGAGTAGACAGTGGTAGATCCACCCCCCAATGGGCCAATTCTTCAGCTCAGAGAAGGGGGGAAAACATAAAAAGATAGCTTATTCATGATAAACATTTCTTACAAAAATTACCCCATTGAAATGTACACAGTTTTCTAAAAATGGCCAACAGAGGGCGCTATTTTCATGATGCTTAATTAAAATGCAAATAACTGCCTAACTGGCAAGTTTCATGATTGTGGATTTATATGTTAGCAATCCACATGTAATTATCTATTAATTAAAACTGTTTCCACGCTCATGCATGAGGTGCGCCACGAAACTTGATTTCTAAGCACCTTTTCACTGCACGCCCCATGGTCTACTAGATGATATCTAGTTCCCACAAGATAGTATCTAGTTCCCACTAGATAATATGCAATTCCCACAAGATAGTATCTAGTTCCCACAAGATAATGTAATTCCCACAAGATAGTATCTAGTTCTCACAAGATAATATGTAATTCCCACAAGATAGTATCTAGTTCCCACAAGATAGTATGTAATTCCCACAAGATTATATGTAATTCCCACAAGATAATATCTATAGTTCCCATAATATAATATCTATAGTTCCCACTAGATAATATCTAGTCCCCGTAAGATAATACCTAGTTCCCAAGAGACGTTTTCTAGTTCCCCCGAGATAATATCTAGTTCCCACAGGATAGTATCTAGTTTCCATCAGATAATATCTAGTTTTTCACAACTTAAGTCATATAATTTCATTTTTAACCTAGATATGTAGTGTTTGTATAATTAAAAACACTAGGTGTTCGGGTTCAGTGAATAGCAGGTAAGTATTGAAAGTTAAATAATAAAGAGATTTACAAATATGGACATAAAGCCTATTTAAAATAAAGCTTTATATTATCTGATCTTATTTAAACTTCCGGTTTGGACTGGAAGTCAAGTCAAACCATGTCGCTAACCAATAAAAAGAACTCTCACACATCAAACTTTCACAGGCGAAGCAATGATTCAAATCATAACAGCTGTGGTTCTCAAGATATCCATTTAAAAAGATTTTGTAAAACTGCACCTTTAAGGTGATGTCATGTTACAAAAGATGCAGCCATTTTTCAAGGAAAATAAACATTTTAACATCTCAGCTTGAGTACATCCAAAAGTTCAGCTCAATTGAGAATGTTATTATGTAGATGAAGCCTTGAAAAATTGACATTGAAGGTGACGTCATGTAAAACCTGATGAGGTCACCAAGACCTGACCTAAAATTTTGGAATATCTAGTAAAAACAAATTTTGAACTGTTTTTAACCTGCTGCTAGAGGGCGCTCTTGGATTTTAATGACGGCATTGGTCTTGTTTTTTAAACCAGACCTTCGTCAGACTACAACTTTGTTTAAAACAACTCAAAAAAAGTTGTCACTTTTAAACTACAAAGGCACTTCCGATTTCGACCGGAAGAAGAGGTCACATAATGTCACGCAAAAAAAAAAGAAGTGAAACCTATATTAATTTTGTATAATCCCGCAAAAAGCAACCTAAGGTGTCTCATCCTTGATTTTATACGGATTTTCAACGATTTAAATATTTAATGATGTAGATTTCCGAGCCGGTTACTGTCACTGAGCGAGCCAATAATTTATGTTACAGAGTGCGATAACAGCATGACCATTAATTTGATATAGCACCACCATACATCATGTAAAATGCTGTTACAAAAGACAAATGCTTTAGCCGCTTGTAGGTGGTGCATTCTTGCTATATCAATTTAATGTACTTGTGCAATGACTTAGTAGCATTAATAATAACAGTATCGCAATCAATGGGGTGACCGATCTTTGAGATTTGCTGAACTCACCATATAGAACTCATTCCCATCTGATGTGCGGCTTTCTCCATCTTTGCCAAGTTTCAAGAAGAACTTAAATCCCATTCCTGTTCATGGATGCTTTTGAACTGTATTTATGAAACTATATTGTTATCTTGCTCTGCTTTTGCTTGTTTCCAATTTGGTGGTTAATTGCAAAGTGCCTTGAGTGTTATTAAGTTGACGGATACGGGCGCTATATAAAGTTATCAACGTTGTGCACTTTTTCTTTCACTCCCGACAGGTATTCAATATTTTGATTGTACTCCCAGGATATGGGTTTGTTCAAGTGAGAGTCCTCAGTTTTTCATCTGGAAGTATCATCCCAAGTCTCATCGTAACTGTGGATCCAAGTTCTCCAGTAACTCAACAAAGTGTTCAGGATACTCTGAACCAAGCCGTTGCAAACAATAACAACAATTTGGGTCCTGGCATGGGTGCTGCTCCACAAAGTACAAATGTTGCTGAAGGTATATTTATTTGATCTATAATAATGCCTTTGATTAACTAGGGAAACAAATAATTTCCAAAATTTTTCGAGTGGGCAAGAAGGAACTGGGATTGAAAAGTTTGTGTACCCGCGGAAGTGTAGGCCTATATATTTTTATGTGAACTGAAGAATTGATCTGGAATTTATCTGGTTTGCAAATCATTTGATGTGGAGAGACCTGTGTGGACTGGAAATGGACAAGGGTACATTTATGATTTTCCTAAAGTACAATAATTGTATATTGTACGTTTACACAAGTCAAGGATTGTGAAGAAAAGGAGAAAGGAGCTTGATAGGAAAACTGGGGGAATTTGCTGTCTCTGAAAAAGCTATGAAAATCTTTATGTTCCCTGACTACCTCCAAAGTCTGTGTCAAGCATTCCAACTTCTAGGTATTCTTTTCAAAGGCAAAACATTTTCATTTCAGTTTCAATATTCTTAAAGATAATATAAAAAGTCCCATGTGCCACTAAAAAAATCATTTTGCCTCTTCACCCTACGGTCGGAAATCCATGTGTCCGTCATGGAATGCACTGAACGCGTACTGCACAGTCCTTCAACATAAAAAATTATCCATAGCAGTACACATAATTTTTACGGCTATACAATATGCAATACTGATACATGGAATTATGTGCATTGGGAATACAATCAAGTGAGATTTGCTGTTACACCATGTACATGAACTCTCTCTATGAGCTGTGGCTGTTCTGAGAAGAACCGGTGATTTAACAACTCAAACTTTTGATCAGTGTGTTCTGATCGTCTTCAGGGGAATGCTGGACAGGTTTAGTTGCTAGGTAGGATTAGCTCAATGGTGCCCAAAGGCAGGAACTAGAACTGGATAAACAGAACACTGATCCAAATATTGAGCTATTAAACCACTGGTTTTTCAGAGAACCATCACATCTCATAGAGAGAATAGGGAAATGGTGTCTCTGTAAACTTCACTTTATGATTATTTTATTACTGTAACCCTAAAGAGTTAGTCAGATCCCTTCCAAATGTCAGGGCTGTGTTGGAATTGGTGGCTACAGGTACGGCTATGGCTTGCTTTGCCTATCAACATGCATTGAAGTATAGGAGGCCCTTAGCAACAGACGTAGCCGCCAAATCGGATATGGTCTAATAACCTTCCTTAGTCCTTGCCTACATTACTCTGTGCTCCACTGATCTTTTCAGCTTTCTCACAGGCCTCACACACATTCCAAAACTTTACATCTTTTTAATTTTCAGAGGTATGCTTGACAGATTACTGTATGAATGGAGGAACGTGTTCACCCCACTCTACCACATTTGCAAGTACTTGCAGGTAATTGTTGTATGCCAGGCAGAAAGACATACTTCTCTTTCCCTTTTTGCCAGGCACACATTTTCAAAAGCTACTGGAGAAGGTTGTAAGCAACTTTTGTGTGACATTTTTAAGAACAATGAACATTGAGACGCTAACATTCTTTTACCATTTCTATGCTGAAGTTATATTTTACATGGACTACTAAATATCTAAGAACAACAAAGCTTGCTAATAAAACTCTTCTGCAGACACAGTTTTTTTACATGTATTGCTTACATTGACCTTTTTCCAACCACAACAAAACCCACCAGAATTATTCTCAAAAGAATTATATGCTTTACATTTGACTGGTACCCATGTAAGAACATTTGAAAGTTTCTTTTTGAGTTTAAAGGCAGGGTATACTTTTGGTAATTGTCAAAGACCAGTATCTTCACTTGGTTTATCCCAACATATGCATAAAAAAACCAATCTGTGAAAAGTTGGGCTCAATTAGTCAAGAAGTTGCAAGAAAATAATGACAAAAAAACAACCTTGTTGCACAGAATTATGTATTTTCAGATGCCTGAGAAAGGCTTCATGCCTGAAGCCTTTCTCAGATTCAAATTATTTCTAGGTGAAAAATGAACTCTTTCTCTAAAACTGCATTATTTCAAAGGGTGTCGTTTCTAACAATGTTTTATAATATCAACAATTGTCCAGTGCTCTTAACCAAGTATGTTTTTCTGGTCATTAATTTTTGGAGAAATTACCAAAGGTATTCCCTCCATTCAATGGTGAATTTTATGTGAATATTGTTCATTGAACATAAGTAGTGTCAGAACGGCCTACAGAATATTCTTCCTAATTTGATCTTTTTCCAATTTTGTTTGCCCTCAGACAAGATTAAAAATATTAAGATTAGGGGTCATTCAGAGCAATCAATGTTAAGGGTGGGCAGGTGGGTCAAACAAATAAAAAAAAAAAAATTGAAACTTTAAACATTGAAAACTCTGAGGGGCCCATTTGTTAGTAAAAAGCCTTTACCATTAGGTTGGCCCTTGCAATCAAACAGATTTCCTCCTTTTCTGCTTAAGCAGCTCTATGAAATTGGACCCAGATTTGATCGGTAGATTGCTGAGTTTTTATATATTTTTTGGCTTTGAGCGTTTCTATTTATCACTAAGTTATTTCATACTATCAGGAATAAATTAATGAAAATATGTTATGGGTTTTTGTATTTTGTTTAAAGGTATGGCAAAACCATAGCTATGATGTGTTGTACCAAACTTTTCATTTCTTTTATTTGTTTTAGTTGTGTCAATGGCTTCACTGGTCTCAGATGCCAGACCCCTACAGGTAATTTAGCTTGAATTTTAATTTTGTCCGTCGTTCTGGTGTTCTCATAACTTGTTTGACAGGCACTCTCCCATCATATCTTTGATTTTTTAGACTAAATAAATGACTTTGCTCGAGTGTATTTGTTATTTGGTAAGCATGTTTCCCGTTTACACCTAGTGTTCATTTCATTATACATCACAGACATCTTTAACCAATGATGTTTACGCAATTTTGTGGACAGTCCACTCATAACTGGGACATCCAATCTACTGTAGCCATAATATGGTTACAGCTACAATATTATTGTCCTGGGACGACCTTGGGATCTTGACTAAAAGGAAGCTTGCGTTGTCGTTCCTCAGGAGTTAGTGATGAGTTTGAGAGTACAGTTACTATGAGTACAATACATGAGTACAAACATGGGATGGGCATGAACTATGCAAAAACCCATCATAAGAGGGGGGAAAAACATGAGAAATTCATTGTTTTGTCAAATTGTATTTGGAAGATGGAGGTGGAGATGGAGGTGGAGGTGGAGGTGGAGGTGGAGGTGGAGGTGGAGGTACCTTATCCACTGAAGCTATTATTGCCATCGCTGTGGGAGGTACCATCCTGTTGATCATCGTCGTCATGGTCATCCTTGGTGTCTGTTTCCTCATGAGTAGAGCATCCTCCTCAAGAACTGGAGCCATGTATGGCAGGGATAACTACCAGTACTACGACAACCAAAGAAGACACGAAAACAGAGACCGCAGCTACACAAGAGACGTAAGTACATTAGGGCTGCTTAGAAGAAGAATATTGCTTAGCAGGGATACTAGTCATTGATACAGGACCATGCAGAGAAAGTAGTCAAAAGACCAAGGTTTCATCTCTGAAAAGTACTACAAATTAGTATGAAAACAAATTGTTCCGGTTTTGTAGGGAATTATACTGTACAATAAAATAACTAGCCAATTTCTTGTTTGATATGGTTTTGACAATTAGTTTGCTCAGTAATTTTTTGAACAACGCATCATCCAATCAATCAGTGAAAATTTCATCAACAAAATCCTGTGTTATTGAAAGCGACTGTATGTTTTTCCATGGATTTTGTGCACATTAACCCAAATTAAGTGTTTAGTTTGACTGCAGCATTCCAAAGCATTGTGGATATTTGTGGGGTTCTACAAGTTCTATTCTCTTAACTTGACAATATTTAAGATGGAGGAGTGGTACAGCGGAGCTTCCAATTTTTGTCAACAATTTTGTTTAATCGATGGAGTACTAAGCTTTAATGGCAGTAATAGTTATGCACATATTAAAGTTATTTTTTATCTACATAAAATGTGTGTGTATCAGCTAGAGAGTAGAGTCCCCTCGCCAGAAACTTAGTTTCTTTTAGGCATCCATCAGGCTCTAGCTGGTTCAACTCTCTCCTTTTCTTGATGTTTGTTATTTTTATGTACTTGTACTTTTATAATGGCCCCAGAAATGAAATTAATATAAATGCATACATTATAAATGGTTAAGTATGAGGTAAAGTGCAAGTTCTGACAGTTTAAAAAAAAAAGGAGCTATGCTTGATTGTAAAAATGCCGGAGTGGTTCAGTGTTTTTTGTACAGACTGTTTCACCTAGAGGGTCTTCAGCAACTTAACAAACAGTATATGAATATATAAACATAAATGTAAATATATAATAAATTGATTGATACTTGTTTTCAGGAGTTGGAATACAGGATGAATTCTGGACAGTTTTCTGTTCCATATATTGCATCAGGAAATGATGTCCCGGTAAGATTTTCACCAAACACTTTCTTAATATGCAAAATATGAATTGTTGAAATGTGATAATAATAGTGACTTCTTATATAGTGCTCAAATCCGTCACTCAGTGATGCTCATGGCACTCCAACATTACTACCCCTGGGCACTGGGCCATTTATTTCATTCCTAAAACCATCTCAGCTCCCTTGGGAGTATACAGCCTGTGGTGCCAAGTATGTAACGTACCAAACTAAAACAATCACAAGAACCACCTCTGCCCTCACAGGTACCCATTTACCCCTGGGTGAAGAGAAGCAATTATAGTAAAGTGTCTTGCTCAAGGACACAAGTGTCATGACCAGGATTCAAACCCCTACCCTGATAACTTAACCACCAGATGGGCAAAGTATTAATTTGTGTGTTGGTCCTTTAATACAGCAGTTATCTTGTTTTGCTTTCCGCTCCAAATGCATACAATGCTTAGGCTGGAAGGGCATAAATAGTCAGGATGTTTTCTTGTTAACGCCAATTAGTATCATGTAGTTATGATGTATCAGGGAATCTGACAGTACGGTGGCTTTATGAGTAAAGGTCAATAGATAGTTCCCCATAGACGCCATCTTTACGGGCAACTTGGGTTTTGGCTTTGAGCTGCGCGTCTGGCGTTTTGATTTTCCTATGGAGCCGAGTGGTCCACAGACTAGTCATGCAAGGAATTTGATGAAACTCCTGCGTGCCGCTCTACTTATTTACACAAACAAGTAGTTGTATGTTTAAAAATCCAGTAAAGGGGATGTGTCTGTTTCAAGGCAGCACCTCAGGCTTCATAACTACAGTAACTAGGCACACCTTTGGGGTATCTTTGTTCTCACCACAGGAACATAATATAATTCTAAATAAATATAAACATCACAGCAACAGATTCAAGCTCACCTTCGTGAGGTCGTGGATTGTTTGTAAGGTTGTTATGCTTATAAAGTGATTGTGGTTTGTTTCAGATGAATCGACTGGCAAAGATGCCTCGTAGAGGAGATGCAGATTACTTCTGAAACACCTCAAATGACTGACGTTAATGCTCTTTTCTCTCATGTTCCTGTTCAATCAAAATATTGAACTTTCAACCCCTTACATATGATGTCACGGGCTCAAACAGCACCCTCACTGAACTCAAAGTCAGTTTCTCATTGGTTGATTAGTTGTGCGGGGAATGTGGGTTCCAATTGTTTTTCCTCCGGGATGGCGGTGTATCGGGATGGTGGTTTATCGGGATGGTGGTGTATGTAAGGGTCTTATGGATTGCTCATTAGGAGTTCACTGATTGTTCTGGGTTGCAATCTCAGATGACTGACACATGTACAAATACTACAGAATTGGAAAAGTTCTACTACTGAAATACTTAAATACTACAGAATTTCAAAATTTACTTTAAACATATCTATAACATTCAAAAGTACAGACACTACAGAATTGGATAAAATCCATTACTAAATACTTAAATACTACAGAATTGGAAAAATTCCACTACTTAAAAAATATCTACACAATTCAAAAGTTGTTTGTGTGCAAAACTTTCAGAATTAAAAAAAAACAACGTAAAAAGTGTTCACATGAAAGTGAGTGTTTTTGTTCATAAAAATCAACAATTGGATGATGAGAAGTTAACAGGTACTAACTGATGAGGTGTGTAACCAGTTTTAGGTTAGTCACATGAGGGCAGTGTTTATGGGTACTTTACTGGGAAAGGTTTTAATTACCATGTAGAAAAGAGCAAAGACAAAATATACTTTATATACTTCATATTTTATTTTAGGCATAAATGTATTTGTATTCTTCAGTATAAATGTTATGTAATTATTTTGCTTTGTATACATTGTTGAAGGCAGCTTTTTGTAGATCTTTATCAGTCGTACAAATGTTACACATAACTAAACATTTGAAAGGAAACTCGAATTTCCATGTACTTTGCTTTAACATGCTAAACAATTTAATATTTCCTTGTTAGGCTGAGTCACACAGGGCAATTTACAGTAAACCAATTCCTGGCATTCTCCAAGAAGCAAAATCATTAACTTGTTAATTTCCACATAATAATGTTGGACAGTAAGATAGTGTCTGAAAGTATGTTGTACTACCGAGAAGGTCTTCTTTTGTTTGCCGTGCAAATGGCTGCCTCCAAAGTTGTCTGTAAAAAATGCCCTGTGAGACAACACCTTAACATGGCTCGAATTCACAAATCACTATAAGATTCATTGTGTTTTGTATTGTGACATCAACACTTTGCTTAGCAATTCAGATTGATATGTATCTTAAGAAGGATCTTAGATCTTTTGTGAGTTCAAGCTTCGTTCTTCTGACTTATGGTTATGCATAAGACTTGCGTAGTCTTCTGAGATCAACCTGAGATAAAACACGTGAAGTTGAGATACGGCTATCTTAGAATTGTATGCTATTAACTTTTTACAGTAGTTGTAAACAAATTGACAAATACATTTGGTCATTTTACTACACAAGAAATTAACAATGGATAATTTGAATTTGAACACATTAATGTGGATTTGTATGAAGTGTATCACAAATATATCTTACTTTATTCTTGTTTAATTTGTTTGTAAACCCTACAACAACTTGTAACACTACTCTTAAAATGGTTTAATTGTTGTAGAAAATTCTGGTTTTGGTGTAAATTTAATTTAGGTGTATGGTTAACAGTGGCACTCAGTGGCATAATTAGAGAACTTCTTTAAACAATTATTACTTTCAAAAAATATATTGGTTTTTTTGGGTTTTTTTCTTTGGGGGGGGGGCAGGCAGGGGCAAGAAATTAGCGAGGGGGTCACTTGACCAAGAGAAACCAATTGCAAGAAGTGCAAGTAGGCCTACATATACTGTTCCTGTACTGAATCAAACTTTGCTGCACCTTCAAACAGTCTTAATTAGTTCAGGTTATGCACCAAAGATATTTAAATTGCAAAAACTATTACAAATCGTACTGTATTTTTTTCATCATTCTCGTTTTACTCTCATTATTTTTGGTTATATTTATTTTTTAAATATTTTTATTGATTCCGTTTTTTTAAGGGGCGGGAAGGGGCTTTATTCACCCCTCTCTGTTTCCTCCCACTGTATAGAATACAAATATCTGTTTTGTGTGTAAAAAGGCATGCATAAAAAACATTCAGCATAAAATCATCGAAACTGGGTGATGTGGGTTAATTTAAATCAGTCTTTATTCAGCACTTTAACTTGGGTGGTTTAAATGTCATGGTATATTTTCTCTTTTGCCTGGCTGCATTCATATACTTGAGGCACATTTTTTTCTCATGATTAGATGTTGTTATTAGTTCACAAAAGTATTCATGTATTTATAAATAGTTTATAAAATGTTATAGTGTTAAAAGAGGGATCTTTGTGATCTTCTTTACTGCAAATCATTACTTTAGATGTCAAATTATTAAATAAGAAGACATTGTACTATAAAATATGTACTATTTCAGAACATTTTCCTTGTTTTGTCAGTTACTTGGATCGTGTTCGGTTGGAGGAGTGTAGTCCAGTCGTAATTCCTTGCTTGTAGAACATATAGTTTAGATTGTTAATTTTAAAAACCACAAATTAATGTTAACTCCATCAGGACAGGTTTTTTTTTTACTTGGGGGGGGGGGTGGGTGTGCCCATGCCGGTTCATTAACACAGTTTTCTATTGCCAAGGTTACACCAATATTAAGTTATTTTGCGACTGGCAGATACAAAATTCGAGGATAAAAAAGAATTATGGTTAAAGAAAAAAAAGAAAAAAGAATCGATAGGCCTAATAATGATAAATAAAAAATGAAAATATAAACAAATACATAATGTAAACAAGAATACAGACATCGTTATGAAATGAAATAACTAAATTTTGGATGGAGGTGGTGGGCTGATAGTTCGCTGATGTGTATCTGGAAGGGGAAGCCCCTTTCCGATCGTCCATTATTTTTGGAGAGCGCCCTCTCTTTTTCAATTTGCGAGCAATGGAGGGAGATTTGACGCCACGCCAACGAGTCACTATGTTTATAAAAAATAAGTAGTTTCATCCGTCTATAATTCTTCAAGGTACACCTAACTATTCTCCAAAGACTTATCCGTGTTTTACAGGTATGTTTCGTTTGAACTAATCTTAGACATGTGTATTTTTCTTGTCAACCTCACCCCACCATTCTGACGCAAGTCAAGTAGTTAGTTAAACCAGTAACTGGGGTGCTGTACTCCTTTTTTCGAAATGTGGAAATCTTCGGTCGTACCACTAGCGCTCTCCAGCGAATCATTCTTTCCCCGTTTGGGAAACCCAATTTGCTTTGATTCTCACCACACCAAGCCACAAAAAATGCCCCAAAAGACAAAAAGACCAAACGAAGTAGCTTGTAAACCGCCTACTGGCTTCTCGATATGTATAAGATGCACCATCGGGTATGGAATTGTACTCACGATCATATTGTTGTGCTCCAATTTGATGATGTTTAAGTCACACTCGGTGAGTCCGTCCATTTACGACAGCTTTCTATACCATGCCCGATATGGGGCAGAGGACCCCCCCCCCAATGTTCCCATACTTTAACACACTATTTTCCTCTTGTACAAAGGTACCCCCCTAAAATCCTCTGAAGAATTCCTGAGATTCCAAGCACACGGGGGGGGGGGGGGGGTGGTGCCACCATGCCCCATATCGAGTACCAAATCAGCTTTCTTAGACATCGGATTTGTACGGGTGCCCTGCCTACCGCGTCGTCGCGGTGCAGCGGTAGATCATGTACCAGGTTTGCCGCTGATGCATTTTGGGTAGTGGATCTTTCAGGTGTTTGTGCACGATGTGCGCTAACACCTCTTGTTATTGTTCTTGTTTTTTCTTCTTTTCCAACTTCTTCTTCTTCTTTTCATTTGAATTGTTATTATCAAAATCGTATGACCTTTACTTCCTTTGTGTTTTTCGTAAAATGTTTTGGTCATAACTCATGATTGAAATTGAGTTGAATATTGAAACTCATTGACAATTGAACCTTATTATCAAGACCACACGAACTTGATGATGTCATGATGACGTCATCAGGTATCGGCTTACAATAAATCAAAATTTAATATTTGTAAGAAATTATAACTCACGAACCACATGTTGGATTTTGACAATCTACTTACCATCAGACACGTCGATAAAAGTCCAACAAACGCTACACAGAACGTGACCCCATTTGACCTTGACTTCCGGTTCGAACCGGAAGTTGAAAATAGCAAAAATTAATATCTAAAAAATACGTAATATTTCAACATAAACTTTGCATCACGTTATATATGAGTGATCCTGCTCAAACTTTACACAGAAAAGGTAACATTTTAACCTTTGTATCGGGTCTAAACTGTACGTCAAAGCGCACGTGTCTGTTGACCCTCACTGTATGACCCCGTTTGGCCTTAACTTCCAGTTCAAACTGGAAGTTTAATTTAGTGTTTCAAAAAATCATAACTTCTGAACAACACTTTGGATTTTTACAAACTATACATCATTGGGAAAGTATGTATCAACTTAAGAAACGATACACTGAATGTGAAGGTATTTGACCTTGACTTCCGGTTCAAACCAGAAGATGAATGTTATAATTTGAAAACAAATAATAAATCCTTTACCACAGTTAGGATTTATATTATCATTACGTCATCAGAAAGGGCTCCATAGACTCATTTGACCTTGACTTACAGTTCAAACCAGAAGTTGATGTTTTGAATTGGAAATAAACTTACTCCTGAACCACACATTGGGTTGATAAGGTGAAATGTCGTCACCATTTTCATTGTATCATAATTTGATGGCAAATCTCACGAACATCTTGTTTTTGTGATGTCACAAAAACCCAATGTCTAGTTGTTTTTATAACATTGGTTATTATAACTGTTAAACAAAATAAGTTGAAAAAAAAAATAATAAGGGCCCCATTTCACAAAGAGCTAAACAATAATGTTTACATCGACATCTATTCTGCTACTTGTCGAAGCCTTTTCAGCATGTAGACAAAAGTACTTGCCTTGTTCAATCTTACTACAGTGTGATGTTACATTGATTACAAACCATTATGGGTATGGGATGGCAATATTAACAGCCATTTATTCATACCATAAATTATGGCATAAATAATTTGTATCATAAACGTTTGTTTTTTTCATAAACTACCTCTAGCATCTCAAGTATCATATACGGTTATTTTGGGGGTAAACTTCCTACTAGTACTGTCCCGATATTTCCGCATAGTCATCAACCAAATCATTATTTGTTTTTCGATCGAATTAAAACGAGGAAATGAAAACACTGATTCCAAAACTGTTCGACATTTGCACAAGATGGTTTCAATGAGTCTTTAACATGTTCTACACACTAAGATTGTTCTCTTCTTGTTTAGTTGTTTGATTGGTTTGGTACAAATCCTGTATAAACCCAAACATCAAAAGCGTGCCGCACAAAATGATATTGTGATGGTGCACAGTTCAGAGTCCAGAGAGCTATACATTTTAACTTAAACATTTTTTAAAATGAGAAATCGCCTAACATCACAAGGCCGGACAGCCACTTTAAGTTAAGGGGTACACTAAACTTATTTGGGCTGCCTAACCAAATCAACTAGTGTCACCAGGTGCACGTTGCCACCTACTCCTGGGGTTGAAACAGGGTTACCCCCTTCACAGTCCATGAGGATGTAGGCAAGGGTATCACTAGGAGCCTGGTTGGTAGAGCAGAGTGCACTACATTTGTACATTCCCTTTATTTGAAGCAATTATGGTTAAGTGCCTTGCTCAAGGGCACAAGTGTCACTACCGGGTTCGAACCCACACTCTGCTGCTGACAACACCAGAGCTTGGGTCTGGTGAACTAGACCGATCGACCTCTGATCTTCGTGGCGTCCCTCTTCCATCTTGGACGATAATTTTATTGATATCTGGATTACACTATAGTCCACTTGTCTAAGTGAAATTATTTCTCAGTAACTCAGCAAACTAATGGAGTATTAAAAACCATCATTGTTAAATTTTAGTCTGAAAGCTCACTGATTATGCAGTTTATACTTGGACCACTTTTTCTTCAACCTAAAGTAAGGACCTTTACGTGTGCTGAAAATCGTGCATGTTTTTTCCCCTTCACTTTTTTCTCCTGACTAACACAACGGAAACCAGAATATTCACAGGTTTGTTATTTCATGTATACGGTTGATCACACAAAACATGAGCACTGTCTGGGACTATTTTGTCAGCTTTACCAATCCTGTATAATAGCTTTAACAAAAAGCACACTGTGGTATTTGGCTCTACTGTAAGAGGAAATTCCACCCGAATGAATGTGATTTACGCTTTCTAAAGAGCGTTTCCTATCACTCTTAAACAATAATTTTCTTCCCGCTCTTCCCTTTTGTCACTTTTGTCACTCATTTTTGTTTTCACTTGAACATGACCAAGATGGTGGCACAGCATAATAAAGGTCTCTCATCAGTTTTGCACATGATCGAAACTATGGTCGTTCTAGATTGTATAGACAAATAAAACAGGCCACTTTCAGTTTAGCTTTCGGATGAAACTCCTGTCCTAATAAACAAGTATCGTCTCTTTTAATATACATGTACTCTTTCATTTCATTTCATTTCATTTCAATTACAAGGAGTTGACTCTTCATTTAATACAAATGCAAGATTTAATCCCACCAGAATTGACGAATTGATGAATTTCATTGGCTGCCTAACATCTTTCTAACCTTTACTGAAGAAACTGCTGAGATTTACAGGTCAACATTGTTCGAATGATGCTTGAAAACGAAAAGTCCAACACGTGCCTGGACTTACACAGAGACCATGGAGTTCATGTCCTCTGTTGCCCTGGTCTTGACCTTAAGGTGCCCCTTCAAAAGTGTCCCATGCACTGGAAATACACTTTCCAAAATGAACACGATCTTGCCCTCTCAATAGATAAAAGTCCAGGCCATTTGATCAGGGGCGTCAATCCGTCTTGAAATGTGGGGGGGGGGGGACCAGCAGCATCATTTACGGCGTGGGGTCCAGGGGCCCGCTCAAGCTGTTGGGTTTAAGCATGTTTGAACGACCTAGAAAAGCTCTCCTTGCTATAAATGTTTACATATAAAACTTGGACTTGGTTCAGAGAGAGATAGAACAAGCGACACTAATAAAAGCCCAACATACATGATATTTTATTCTTATGGGCAATTCCACTGTAACGCGTGCTACACTTAAAGGTGTCCTTTTACATACATGTACTTTATGCTCCAGATATTAAACATATTTGGTTGGAATCTTTATTTTTTGAATTTTAACAACCAACATTCAAGGCTAGATCCTCATAATATTTTGACCAAAAAAAATTGTTAACTTTTGTATGCATGGGACAGCTGCGAACATCGGTAACTCGTGCTACACGCAGAGGACATGCAAAAACATTACTCATTTTACATTTTGTTGGTGTCCTAAAACAAAAACAAATAAACTCTAATGGATTCTATGATAAGTAAAAAATTTACCATATGCATTGATCAGTATGCTGAAAAGACAACCAACGCGCATTACGCGTAATTCATATAAATTTTGGGGCTATGGAAGTCTTTAGAACACACTCTTTTGACGGCTGTTTGGTGCAACCCGCTAGCATGTCCCAAGTTCGGGCGGTCCACCAGTGACTAAAATGGTCGATCGATTTCGGGCTGTACGTAGATAACGCGTCACCGGAAGTAAACTTACAGTACCATCAAATTCTTCAGATCACGCTCTTTCGGCGGCTGTTTAGTGCGACACGCTATAGCGTTTGTAAAACCAAGGATACGAAGTGTTTCCAATTGCGGGCGGTTTCGGGTGGTCCAGTGAGTAAATTGCCGAGTGCAGTTTCGGGCGGTGCATCGACTAAAGCGTTAGCTTTACTACAGACAGCGCGTTACCGTAAGTCATACAGTAGATGACACATTCAATTGCCCCTATAATATGAGATAAATGAATTAAAACAAAACTGGGGGGGGGGGACATTTGATATGGTGTCCCCCACCCTTCAAAAAGTGGGGGGGGGACGTGTCCCCCGTCCCCCCCCCCCCCAGGATTGACGCCCATGCATTTGATTGTACACTGTATACAGGGAGCCATTCAGTGTTCGTTGATGTGCTCGCAATCGCTTATAAGCATGTTCACATCATTGTGTTTGGAAAATTAACGCCCCGCCACCACCACCAATAAAAATATCTCTCCGAGGTTCAGTTTATAACTTGACACGTTTTTGTGAAAGGAAACAGGTGGACGTTTCTTTAGGGTTTTTTGTGCACATTCATAACATCAACTGCGGGATTTTCAGTATGGACAAGGTGTTTCCGCTTTACTCTGGATGATTGTTTGTGGTGACCTTTAATATAGTTGCTTTTATCAGTTGCTCTCTTTACGATGGAAACCGGAGACAAGTGTTGTTCTTTCACTGTTTCTGTTTTGAAACTGGTTTCCTTGTTCTCTAGAAAATTCATAAAAACAAAGCCTCAAATGGTCGCTATCGTATTACATTCCATCAAAACACACTTTGCTTGTTATTATTTAAAGACGAGGAAATATCATTGAATACCATTCATAAACAGGCTTATTTCGATTGCAGCAATTGAAATAGACCTTAGCTACATGACATCATTTAAATAGGACGCCCTCGTGTAGCGGTCAAAAGGAGGTTGTTCATTGGCCAATCCTCTGCGCCGCTCTTGCAGATCTCTGCCTTCCCATGGTTTCGTCATCGGTTTACCTCCAAGATGGCAGCTTGGTGACGTCAATGAATAAGGTCTATACTATTTGACCCGAGGTGAACGTGACCCCTTTCAACTTAATGACGTAAACTGTTTTTAAATCGTTGATTTACCGCCGAATTCGATAATTTTCCCAAATTGGGTACAAACTAGGTGATGGAGGAATTTACCGTTTTAGAAAGTCAACGATGTATGCCTATTGAAGAATCCTTTTCTGGTCGGTCAGTACTAACCCCCCATGCATGCACACTTCCAGTAAGAATTTTACTAAACTGTTTTGGAGATCAACAAATCCGTGTTCCTATTTCTTACCCCGAGACGAGGTGGATCTGAGGTGATGAATGCCATAAAAGAAGTACTTGCTAAAGCCTTTTAAGTATTACAGGTCCCTAGAAACTTGCTAACTGTAAACGTTACCAGAAATTAGTGTCGCCCCCTCTTATTGTTATATTTTCATCTCCCATTAATTTTTTGACATCCTAGTGACTTCTTTACAAGCCCAGTTGTTGTCGATGATTACTTAAGCTTGATTTTGTTTGTTTTTAATTAATTTTTAATTAATTTGGTTTTAATTAGATAGAGACAAATAATAAAGAATTTTGGGTTGAAAACAAAAATAATAAAAAACAAAGAGTTTCAAATTGCATGTTTGTGTTACATTTTTCTCACTCTCAAACAGTATTTTATCAATACAATTTACAATCGAATTGTATTAGCCTGACTGTGTAATCCTACCTCCGTGGTCAAATCCAGTCATCCCTGTAATAAACACTCGAATTGTATTAGCCTGACTTTCTCCACGATCCCTCCCACAGAACGGTGCCAGTTTGTCTGGGGGGGGGGGGGTGAGTTGAGTGGCCTTGCTCAAGCAGCGGGCAAGACATGACATGACAAGCCAAGCCTGTAACATAGAACCCAGCTGAACAGATTGTTCCACTTATCAGTGGGTTAGATCTGGGTCATCTGTGTTTGTGTGCATTGGTATAGCACATTTTGTGTACAGTTGTATGCCAGGAACAAGTTTCACAGCCCATACAAAAAATAATAATAACTCTGGGAACTGACCCCCCCCCCATCTTAGATATGTGGAATGGTCCTGTCTCGGATATCGTGGATGGTCAAGTCGCTCAGGGCTTTGCAAGTGAATAAAAAACAAAAATACTTTAAATTTACCACTAAAATCTGACAAGGTCACTAGTTAATGGGTTAAAAGGCCGTGTCCGAATGCGGCTACGGCTACGGCTGCGGCTAGATTTCCACGTCATCAAACGTTTAAGTACATCCTTAGCAATAGTCGTAGCCGTAGCCGCCAATGGGAATGCCTTTAGTTTCAACGTTTGAGTAATGATGACGCAACTAACCAACAACTTACTCGTCACATACTGTGACTGATGACGTCACACCCTGCACATGGAGGGTGCGTCATTGTCCATCCAATTTTAATATATGAAATAAAAAATTGTACATGTGTTTACCAAAACTGTAATCAAAGAGCGTTTGACAACGTTCACAACATAAATTTGTTCTTTATTGTATAGTTTAATACGTTTGTAGACACAGTCAAGCTCATTATGTATTAGTTACGGTCCCAAACTCAAACAATGCGGTTTCAGAACTGTAAATATAAAACTACATAGTGCAAAGTGGTAACAAAACTCTGATCACAAAAATAAAATAAAATAACAACACAAAACATGCAAAATGTCGGTGGTTTTAATTTCAAATCGGTCACTGTACTCCTGGAACCTTGGAGTGGTGATGCGGTTCATTATATCAATTTTAAAACAATTTATCGATATCAAATTCAAGAACCTATGCACTGGATGGCCGGTAACATTGTCCTTGTGGATATAATAGTCGTTGGTTTTTGAAAGAGTAAACTACTTCCTTATTTAAACACACCATCCATTCGTTTTAGTAGAACAATGACAACAGTTTATATTTTGCTAGTTCGTGCATATAGTCATGGCCGAGCGGTTAAGAGTACCAGGCTCTGGTGTTTGTAATCAGCAGAGTGTGGATGCGAGTCCTTGTGCTCCTTGAGCAAGATAATTTTGCTTCGTCCTTGGGATGGGACATAAAGCCGTGGGACCTGGGTACTCTATGATTGGTAATGGCCGTAAAAGAACCCAGAACACTTTTCGCGGAAGAAGGGGGGGGGGGGGTATTTCCCCTGTGTTTCTGGTTCAGAAATATAACCCCGGTGTTTCTGGTTCACACCTGCAAGCATCCTTGTTTACATGCTTCCCCAGGCTTGTGAGCTACAGTGAGTGGTTCACTTATGAGGGATCCTTGGTTTTATTACCATCGATATTAATAACTTACGTGCTTATGTGGATGGCTACAAATTTTAACGTTATTGTAAATTACTGTTTGTAAAACACTTCCAATTTGGCCTGTGGGCCAAACGTTATTGTAAATTACTGTTTGTAAATCACATCCAATTTGGCCTGTGGGCCACGAAATGTGTGGATCAAATGAAATGAAATAAAATATTTAAAACATTAAATAAAAAATCGATATTTTTCAAGGGTCTTAAAAAGCCTTTTTCTCGACTTCTTGAATTTCTCATTATTGGTTTCATAATCAATGAACTTTCACATTGAAATTGACTATTGTCGACTGAATTTTACCCTATTCTGTAATAGAATCACTGGGTTTGGTCTAGTCACGTGCCTTGCATGAACTTTTGAATATGATGAAATCAGATAAAAGCAATGGTGACCTTTTATACAAACAAGCTTTGCGTGAACTGTGAGAACATTTCCTCAGCGTGTTTCCGCTTTGTCAGTTCCATTATTGGTAACAGCCAATGGTTCCATGTGTTGTGTGCAGATCAAGGTTTCCATCAGGTGTTTCACACACAATTGAAATTATGAACAAGGACCAGCAGGAACCCGAAGGCCATTAGCCTACCTGACAAGGAAGTGAATGTCAAGACCAGAACTTCAACGTGAGAGCATTTTGTTTAAATCCAGCATTGCATTGTCGTATTCTGATGACGGTGGACGCTTTTGTGAGGGAAGGTAAGCCAAGTTCATCTTATATTTTTAGGATTATCGTTTTTCAAAAGTGAGCATAATGATTGGACATGGCCTAGAACAAATTCCACACAATTGCTAGAATTATTTTCATGGTCAATGAAGGGTATCACAAGTCACTTGGCTCACTTTTTTGTGATATTGGTAAACCATTTTGTCATTCATCGTGACTTGTAAATGTATTTTGCGTCAGATTAAATTAATAAAGATGGGCTTATTGTGCAAACTTTTTCGCCCACGATCCCATTTATCTCGGAGTAAAATAGTATTATGAACCAGTGAGATTTCCATATGGGGTGACAAAACAAACAAACATACAAACGCCCTTTTATGCAACAATTCTGACAGCTGATATAAAACATGGCAAAATATTGGGTTTGCCTTTCCGTGTTATACAAACGTATAGGAACGTTATGCAAAAGGAAGAGTTCAGTCATTCTGCAATGCACTTGGATAATTCCAATAATTTATCCTATAAGCAATTACAATGTAACGAGCTGACCTCGAATAATCGGTCATTGATTACGTACTAAGAAGTATTTTAAGTAATTCGTTAATGCCACACCCGTAAATTAAATAATGAGTTGCGATGAAGGGGGGATGGAATGTGTTAGATGATAAATCCACTAGGAGAATATTCATCTATTAGGTTAAGTAAATTCCTGAGCATGGGACCCAACAGACACACAAATTTGAATATGACTGGAAGTCATAGCTGAAATACCTTAAGTCAATTAGCAATGCATGAACCCTCTTTTCTGGAAGTTGGGAGTCATTCCTGCAATTGCCGTCAAGACGAGAGGTCGACTGTAGGGAGCAGTTATGTTTCGGTTTCCTTAGCTTGTTAAGTTCAGCCAAATTAGTTTTATATAAGTTGCGACTTCGGGGGATTAAACTATTAAATTAATGCTTCTACCGGCAACAGTATGGCGCTCAAGCAATGAATTGTTAAATACCGACCACTGTGTGACGGGAACCTCGTACAATCAAGTCACCAACGATACTGTTATTCATTGAAGACTGCCCCGATTATCTGGTAGCCTTATAGATTGGGTTTAAACGTAAATTAGTCAAACTAGTACAAAGATGGTAAATTATTTTTCAGAGGAAATAAAACACTTTTGATCAGACCTGCATTTTATGTTCCGTGGCTTTCCTTAATCTCTCCCTGGTTACACATGGCGTAGTCAGCAGGATCTGATCTATTTTTTTTTAATCAACCAATTACAAATTAACCCAAATAAATAAAGGCTATGAGAATCCCCCTCCCCACCGTCGATGAATGCAACTTTTTAAAGTTTTGACGCATGGTAATTTATTACGTTCACAGAGAGTATTGCAGTTTTCCACTAGACAAATGTTGGCACCAAATAAATTGAAAGTGTCACCACAAACTACGATGAATCGACGCGGGATGAAAGACTCTCCGGCCGCGTCAAGATGTGCTTTACTTGGCCTGCTGGTCCTTCTAGTTCTACCACACACTTCACAAGGTAAGACGATTTTTATGACACGGATGACACCGTCTTTGTCTCTCTCATGTGTGTTTGTTTTATTGCTTGAGAATGTGTATAGCGTGTCACCCAATGAACCCATCATCAAAAATAGTTTATTTATTGGAGAAACTATTACAATTTTGTATTTAATTGTCATTTTAATTTATTTTTGACCAAGGAATGTACCTGCAATAACAAATAGTATGCTAAAATATCAAACCATTACCAATAGGCCTACCACAAGAAAGGCCTTGGACTTTTACTTTCAGAAGAGCTGCGGTGGTTCGTGGGGTTTTTCGAGTTTCTGGTCATACAATCAGAATCGGCAATTAAACACAAAATTGCCATCGCTATTATTTAGCCGTCACCTTTTAACAGAACTCTTTCAAACAAAATTTAAGAACGTCTGAAAGGAATAACAAATCAAAGGCCCTCCCCCCCCCCCGATAACATTTTATTGCTCTCTAATCAACATACATTACAATTAAAGTTCTATCGAATACATTTCACAAATAGTTTTAGCTTGAACAAAGGCAAATTGACTGGAGCGGGATTTGAATCTGCGACCTCCGGATGAACGTGCGTCATAGAGGGTTTAGTCCCCCAGTGTGTGTGACCCCTGTACGGTAAATCAACATGGGCTGAAGGAAGTTGAGTCAAAATAGTGCTCTATTAGACAAAATATCTTGGCACTCTACCAACTGAGCCATCTAGTCCTAATGTTGGCGGTCTCCCTATTTTTAGCTGTTCCGACTTACTGTCGGAACAGGTTTTGTTTTCGTCGAGATTTTTATTATTTTTATTATTAGCTGTTCCGACGTAGTGGTCGGAACAGCTATTGTTTTTGTTAAGATTTTTATTTGTTTTTATTATTATTATTATTATTATTAGCTGTTCCGACGTAGTGGTCGGAACAGCTATTGTTTTTGTTAAGATTTTTATTTGTTTTTATTAGCTGTTCCGACGAAGTGGTCGGAACAGCTATTGTTTTTGTTAAGATTTTTATTTGTTTTTATTATTATTATTATTCTTTGTATCTCAAAAGCTCATAGGTTTAACCAGGGCATTTTGTTAAAGCCAAAAGTCATACTTGGCTTAGTATAAAAGAGTCAAATCCTATATCATATTAAAGCTTAGGTTTTGAAGTTATAGAAAAGTGTAATTAGCTTAAATTAATTAATTAATTTACTTAGTTATAATGGCATGAATATTTAATTAGCCAATCTTTAGACCGCCATATCTCAAAAAGTATACGTCCGATCGTCAAACTTTTTTCGATTTTAGACTTCTGGGATACTGTAGATGTGCATCGCGGCATAAAATTACGGACGACGTCACAATGACGTCATTTATTGCACGTTTTGTATCTGTGTACAAACACACAGGATAAAGTGAAAACAAATCCGACTTCTAGACAAATAATTTTTCAATTAAGCTCAAATTTAACGTCCTAGATTACACACACGTTTCTTAAAACAAATAAGATTTTATTGTCTTTCAGTTTAAAAGCTTCAAAACTTATTGAAACATTGTCAGTAGAAAAAAACCCAAATTCTCAGGCAAATTTAACGCCATGGGTACTTTGCCTATGATCTGTGAGTTTATAAATAAAAACGGACTCAAGCTTTAAACATTTTAAACGATTGAGGGCGCTATACGAGTTTAACGGTGCTCTTGCTTGCTTTTTTTCAACTCGATCAAGTTTTATACCCATAATGATCTGTGTTTTTGCGATTTTTGTATGTAGAGTATATTATAAAGAGTCATTCCTGCGCCGACTGACACAAGTCTACGTTCATTCACAAGAATCGAGAAGAATTTTCTTGCTCTCAGCGCAGAGCGACGTGTCTGCTCAGATCTTGTTGTTTTTCAGCGTGAACGTTGAAAATCGAACGCCGTGTGTTGGGACGATGTTGCCCGCGTGTCAGACTTGTCTGCGCTTGGGTCCCGTTCACCGGAAAACGATTTTTTAGGTTTCTTATGCAAAGGCATTACTTGAAGCTGAATCATGAAGGAAACAAGGCTACCCATTCGCCTGGAACCACGTTTTTAAGGTTCTTGTGCGAATGCATTACTTCGGGAAATCACTATGTAGCAAACAACAAACCTGTTGGGGGTTGCAATGAGGCTCGAATTGTAGCTGAATGGGGAAAGGTGTAGAAAAGAAAGCATACATTTTTCATGGGTGTGCATGAAGAGCCAAAATGAACAATAAAATCATATCCAATATTTACTATTTTAGCCCAACAAAAACATTCGGTATTAAAAAGACACAACATATGTTAATACAAAATTTAAATCGTCTACCCAAAATTATTATGTGCTACTAAAGCGCAATTGTGGCATGCACTGAGAGTGAGATGTTATCAGCGGAAAGCAGGCGTAGTAACAGAATAATGATTCGTTTTGAATTAATAATTCGTTTCGAATTCATAATTCTTTGATAAGAGTGGCAGTTCATGCTACGTACCAACTTATTAACTTATACCGCATTTAATATTTTATCTCAACAAAAATAACATACACGATATTAAAAAGGGTTTTTTTTGTTTACAATTATGATTTTAATACAACAGCATAGACCAATCTTTATTTACTAACTTGTGAGACCTGTGGTGTGATTGCTTTATGTACTAAATTGTGAAACCTATTCCATGATATACAGTCTTGTGTGGTTTGCGTACTAACTTGTGAGACCTGGACCCAATTTCATGACTCTGCTTACCATAAGCAAAAAAACGACGCTTACGGAAGCAGATAATTCCGTGCTTACGTCAAGCGTATTTCAGGGGTTAGCAGAGAATTACGTCTTTTTCTTGTGTGTACTTCACGTAACTAGGTATTCTTCGCTTACACAGCTAGCGCAGAAATTCAACGCTTGCAAATTAAGCGGAGAATGTTGACCGTAAGCATGGAATTCAGCAGTAACCAGAGCCATGTAATTGGGCTCATTTGTTTAAATGAGGGATAGTTCACTATATACGCTAAGTTGTGAGATCCAGGCCCAAATACATGGCTCTGCTTACCAAAAGCAAATAATCAACGCTTACGGCAGAGAATTTCGTGCTTACGTCAAGCGTATTTCAGGGGTTAGCAGAGAATTTTGGCTTGTGCGCGTGTGTACTTCACGTAACTAGGCATTCTTCGCTTACACAAATAGTGCAAAAATTTGACGCTTCCAAAATAGGCGGAAAATGGGTGACTGTAAGCATGGATTTCTGCAGTAACCAGAGCCAAGAAATTGGGCTCATTCGTTTAAATGAGGGATAGTTCACTTTATACGCTAAGTTGTGAGACCCAGGCCCAAATACATGGCTCTGCTTACCAAAAGCAAATAATCAATGCTTACGGCAGCAGACTTCCGTGCTTACGTCAAGCGTATTTCAGGGGTTAGCAGAGAATTTTGGCTTGTGCGCATGTGTATTTCATTTAACTAGGCAATTATAATAGTCAATGTTTCGCGGCACTTTTTGATTGAATTGTTTTACGTTTATCCGAACTGTAAAAATGTAAACGTTTAACTGGTTGATCGGTTGGTTAACCGTGTAACCGCCACAGGCTTAGTATACATGCTAACTTGTGAGACATGTTCCTCGATAACAAAATTTCGAGTAAAAAAAACGTTAACACATCTGCGGTTGTGATCTAAAACATTGCCTCTTCAGTGCATCATTATTATTTTGGCTCTGCACAATCGAATTGTTGTGGAACGCCCTCTAGCGTTCAATGTTTCTTGCATTTATTACCTCAAGCACAGTTTTCATATAACAAAGACTACGAGCCTGATTGGAAACGATAATGCATTTCAAGTTCTTTTCAGATATAGACTCATTGAGCATTGAAGATTGAACTTGGGTTTACCGTGATCCCATGTTAACCTTTACTTCCGGGTCAACCGGAAGTGGGACCATAACTCAAGAACTACACAACCCATGTTCCATTTCTTTTCAGTTATTAGATCCTTTGAACATTGAAGATTGAACTTGGGAAATCGTGACCCCATGTTGACCTTTACTTCGGGGTCAATCGGAAGTGGGACCATATCTCAAGAACTACACAACTGATTTTCAATTTTTTTCAGTTATAGACTCCTTGGGCATTGGAGATTGTCCTTTGGTAACCGTGACCCCATGCTGACCTTTTTTCCGGGTCAACCGGAAGTGGGACCATATCTCCAGAACTACACAACCGATTTTCAATTTCTTTTCAATTATAGATCCTTTGAGCATTAAAGATTGAACTAAGGGTTACCCTGACCCCATGTTGACCTTTACCTCTGGGTCAATCGGAAGTGGGACATTATCTCAAGATCTACAAAGCCAATTTTCAATTTGTTTCAGTTATAGACTCATTGGGCATTAAATATTAACCTTGGGTTATCTTGACCCTAAGTTGACCTAAACTTCCGGTTTAACCGGAAGTTGGACCATATCTCAAGAAGTACCAGCCGATATTCAAACTGTTTTCAATTATATTCTTCCTGGCATTGAATGTTAGCCTTGTGTTACCATGACCCCATATTGACCTGAACTTCTGGGTCAACCGGAAGTGGGACCAACTCTCAAGTACTACGCACCCGATTTTCAATTTTATTTCAGAATTATAAACCTTTTGTGCATTGAAGATTAGCCTAGGGTTACCGTGACCCGTGTTGACCTTTACTTCCGGGTCAACCGGAAGTGGGATCATATCTCAAGAACTACAAAACCGATTGTTAATTTTTTTTCAGTTATACACTCCTTGGGCATTACAAATTTGCCATGGTTAACCATAACCCCATGTTGACCTTTACTTCCGGGTAAACTGGAAGTGACACCTATCTCAAGAACTACATCTGGAGCGTTTAATCAATGTAATTAGAAACGGAACAGCTTTGTGTTTGTCATGGACAAACACCTAATGTCTAGTTATTATTATTATTATTAGCTGTTCCGACGTAGTGGTCGGAACAGCTATTGTTTTTGTTAAGATTTTTATTTGTTTTTATTATTATTATTATTATTATTAGCTGTTCCGACGTAGTGGTCGGAACAGCTATGTTTTTGTTAAGATTTTTATTTGTTTTTATTATTATTATTATTATTATTATTATTATTATTATTATTATTATTATTATTATTATTATTATTATTATTATTATTATTTGTATCTCAAAAGCCCATAGGTTTAACCAGGGCATTTTGTTAAAGCCAAAAGTCATACTTTTCTTAGTATAAAAGAGTTAAATCCTATATCATATTAAAGCTTAGGTTTTGAAGTTATAGAAAAGTGTAGTTAGCTTAAATTAATTCATTAATTTACTTAGTTATAATGGCATGAATATTTAATTAGCCAATCTTTAGACCGCCATATCCCAAAAAGTATACGTCCGATCGTCAAACTTTTTTCGATTTTAGACTTCTGGAATACTGTTGATGTGCATCGCGGCATACAATTACGGACGACGTCACAATGACGTCATTTATTGCGCGTTTTGTATCTGTGTACAAACACACAGGATAAAGTGAAAACAAATCCGACTTCTAGAAAAATAATTTGTCAATTAAGCTCAAATGTAACGTCCTAGATTACACAAACTTTCTTAAAACAAATAAGATTTTATTGTCTTTCAGTTTAAAAGCTTCAAAACTTATTAAAACATTGTCAGTAGAAAAAAAAAAATTCTCAGGCAAATTTAACGCCATGGGTACTTTGCCTATAATCTGTAAGTTTATAAATAAAAACAGACTCAAGCTTTAAACATTTTAAACGATTGAGGGCGCTATACGAGTTTAACGGTGCTCTTGCTTGCTTTTTTTCAACTCGATCAAGTCTTAAACCCATATGATCTGTGTTTTTGCGATTTTTGTATGAAGAGTATATTATAAAGAGTCATTCCTGCGCCGACTGACACAAGTCTACGTTCATTCACAAGAATCGAGAAGAATTTTCTTGCTCTCAGCGCAGAGCGACGTGTCCGCTCAGATCTTGTTGTTATTCAGCGTGAACGTTGAAAATCGAACGCCGTGTGTTGGAACGATGTTGCCCGCGTGTCAGACTTGTCTGCGCTTGGGTCCCGTTCACCGGAAAACGATTTTTTAGGTTTCTTATGCAAAGGCATTACTTGAAACTGAATCATGAAGGAAACAAGGCTACCCATTCGCCTGAAACCACGTTTTAAGGTTCTTGTGCGAATGCATTACTTCGGGAAATCACTATGTAGCAAACAACAAACCTGTTGGGGGTTGCAATGAGGCTCGAATTGTAGCTGAATGGGGAAAGGTGTAGAAAAGAAAAAATACATTTTTCATGGGTGTGCATGAAGAGCCAAAACGAACAATAAAATCATATCCAATATTTACTATTTTAGCCCAACAAAAACATTCAGTATTAAAAAGACACAACAAATGGTAGTACAAAATTTAAATCGTCTACCCAAAATTATTATGTGCTAAAAGCGCAATTGTGGCATGCACTGAGAGTGAGATGTTATCAGCGGAAAGCAGGCGTAGTAACAGGATAATGATTCGTTTTGAATTAATAATTCGTTTCAAATTCATAATTCTTTGATAAGAGTGGCACCTCGTGCTACGTACTAACTTATTAACTTATACCGCATTTAATATTTTATCGCAACAAAAATAACATACACGATATTAAAAAGTTAGTTTTTTTTACAATTATGATTTTAATACAACAGCATAGACCAATCTTTATTTACTAACTTGTGAGATCTGTGGTGTGATTGCTTTACGTACTAAATTGTGAAACCTATTCAATGATATACAGTCTTGTGTGGTTTGCGTACTAACTTGTGAGACCTGGACCCAATTTCATGACTCTGCTTACCGTAAGCAAAAAAACGACGATTACGGAAGCAGAGAATTCCGTGCTTACGTCAAGCGTATTTCAGGGGTTAGCAGAGAATTACATCTTTTTCTCGTGTGTACTTCACATAACTAGGCATTCTTCGCTTACACATCTAGCGCAGAAATTCGACGCTTGCAAATTAAGCGGAGAATGTTGACCGTAAGCATGGAATTCAGCAGTAACCAGAGCCATGTAATTGGGCTCATTTGTTTAAATGAGGGATAGTTCACTTTATACGCTAAGTTGTGAGATCCAGGCCCAAATACATGGCTCTGCTTACCAAAAGCAAATAATCAACGCTTACGGCAGAGAATTTCGTGCTTACGTCAAGCGTATTTCAGGGGTTAGCAGAGAATTTTGGCTTGTGCGCGTGTGTACTTCACGTAACTAGGCATTCTTCGCTTACACAAATAGTGCAAAAATTTGACGCTTCCAAAATAGGCGGAGAATGGGTGACTGTAAGCATGGATTTCTGCAGTAACCAGAGCCAAGAAATTGGGCTCATTCGTTTAAATGAGGGATAGTTCACTTTAAACGCTAAGTTGTGAGACCCAGGTCCAAATACATGGCTCTGCTTACCAAAAGCAAATAATCAATGCTTACGGCAGCAGACTTCCGTGCTTACGTCAAGCGTATTTCAGGGGTTAGCAGAGAATTTTGGCTTGTGCGCATGTGTATTTCATTTAACTAGGCAATTATAATAGTCAATGTTTCGCGGCACTTTTTGATTGAATTGTTTTACGTTTATCCGAACTGTAAAAATGTAAACGTTTAACTGGTTGATCGGTTGGTTAACCGTGTAACCGCCACAGGCTTAGTATACATGCTAACTTGTGAGACATGTTCCTCGATAACAAAATTTCGAGTAAAAAAAACGTTAACACATCTGCGGTTGTGATCTAAAACATTGCCTCTTCAGTGCATCATTATTATTTTGGCTCTGCACAATCGAATCGTTGTGGAACGCCCTCTAGCGTTCAATGTTTCTTGCATTTATTACCTCAAGCACAGTTTTCATATAACAAAGACTACGAGCCTGATTGGAAACGATAATGCATTTCAAGTTCTTTTCAGATATAGACTCATTGAGCATTGAAGATTGAACTTGGGTTTACCGTGATCCCATGTTAACCTTTACTTCCAGGTCAACCGGAAGTGGGACCATAACTCAAGAACTACACAACCCATGTTCCATTTCTTTTCAGTTATTAGATCCTTTGAACATTGAAGATTGAACTTGGGAAATCGTGACCCCATGTTGACCTTTACTTCGGGGTCAATCGGAAGTGGGACCATATCTCAAGAACTACACAACGGATTTTCAATTTTTTTCAGTTATAGACTCCTTGGGCATTGGAGATTGTCCTTTGGTAACCGTGACCCCATGCTGACCTTTTTTCCGGGTCAACCGGAAGTGGGACCATATCTCCAGAACTACACAACCGATTTTCAATTTCTTTTCAATTATAGATCCTTTGAGCATTAAGATTGAACTAAGGGTTACCCTGACCCCATGTTGACCTTTACCTCTGGGTCAATCGGAAGTGGGACATTATCTCAAGATCTACAAAGCCAATTTTCAATTTGTTTCAGTTATAGACTCATTGGGCATTAAATATTAACCTTGGGTTATCTTGACCCTAAGTTGACCTAAACTTCCGGTTTAACCGGAAGTTGGACCATATCTCAATAAGTACCAGCCGATATTCAAACTGTTTTCAATTATATACTTCCTGGCATTGAATGTTAGCCTTGTGTTACCATGACCCCATATTGACCCGAACTTCCGGGTCCACCGGAAGTGGGACCAACTCTCAAGTACTACGCACCTGATTTTCAATTTTATTTCAGATATAAACCTTTTGTGCATTGAAGATTAGCCTAGGGTTACCATGACCCATGTTGACCTTTACTCCGGGTCAACCGGAAGTGGGACCATATCTCAAGAACTACCAAACCGATTGTTAATTTTTTTCAGTTATACACTCCTTGGGCATTACAAATTTGCCATGGTTAACCGTAACCCCATGTTGACCTTTACTTCTGGGTAAACTGGAAATGACACCATATCTCAAGAACTACATCTGGAGCGTTTAATCAATGTAATTAGAAACGGAACAGCTTTGTGTTTGTCATGGACAAACACCTAATGTCTAGTTATTATTATTATTATTATTATTATTATTATTATTATTTGTATCTCAAAAGCCCATAGGTTTAACCAGGGCATTTTGTTAAAGCCAAAAGTCATACTTGGCTTAGTATAAAAGAGTTAAATCCTATATCATATTAAAGCTTAGGTTTTGAAGTTATAGAAAAGTGTAATTAGCTTAAATTAATTAATTAATTTACTTAGTTATAATGGCATGAATATTTAATTAGCCAATCTTTAGACCGCCATATCCCAAAAAGTATACGTCCGATCGTCAAACTTTTTTCGATTTTAGACTTCTGGAATACTGTTGATGTGCATTGCGGCATACAATTACGGACGACGTCACAATGACGTCATTTATTGCGCGTTTTGTATCTGTGTACAAACACACAGGATAAAGTGAAAACAAATCCGACTTCTAGAAAAATAATTTGTCAATTAAGCTCAAATTTAAGGTCCTAGATAACACAAACTTTCTTAAAACAAATAAAATTTTATTGTCTTTCAGTTTAAAAGCTTCAAAACTTATTAAAACATTGTCAGTAGAAAAAAAACAAATTCTCAGGCAAATTTAACGCCATGGGTACTTTGCCTATAATCTGTGAGTTTATAAATAAAAACAGACTCAAGCTTTTAACATTTTAAACGATTGAAGGCGCTATACGAGTTTAACGGTGCTCTTGCTTGCTTTTTTTCAACTCGATCAAGTCTTAAACCCATATGATCTGTGTTTTTGCGATTTTTGTATGAAGAGTATATTATAAAGAGTAATTCCTGCGCCGACTGACACAAGTCTACGTTCATTCACAAGAATCGAGAAGAATTTTCTTGCTCTCAGCGCAGAGCGACGTGTCCGCTCAGATCTTGTTGTTATTCAGCGTGAACGTTGAAAATCGAACGCCGTGTGTTGGAACGATGTTGCCCGCGTGTCAGACTTGTCTGCGCTTGGGTCCCGTTCACCGGAAAACGATTTTTTAGGTTTCTTATGCAAAGGCATTACTTGAAGCTGAATCATGAAGGAAACAAGGCTACCCATTCGCCTGAAACCACGTTTTAAGGTTCTTGTGCGAATGCATTACTTCGGGAAATCACTATGTAGCAAACAACAAACCTGTTGGGGGTTGCAATGAGGCTCGAATTGTAGCTGAATGGGGAAAGGTGTAGAAAAGAAAAAATACATTTTTCATGGGTGTGCATGAAGAGCCAAAACGAACAATAAAATCATATCCAATATTTACTATTTTAGCCCAACAAAAACATTCAGTATTAAAAAGACACAACAAATGGTAGTACAAAATTTAAATCGTCTACCCAAAATTATTATGTGCTAAAAGCGCAATTGTGGCATGCACTGGGATGAGAGTGAGATGTTATCAGCGGAAAGCAGGCGTAGTAACAGGATAATGATTCGTTTTGAATTAATAATTCGTTTCAAATTCATAATTCTTTGATAAGAGTGGCACTTCGTGCTACGTACTAACTTATTAACTTATACCGCATTTAATATTTTATCGCAACAAAAATAACATACACGATATTAAAAAGTTAGTTTTTTTTACGATTATGATTTTAATACAACAGCATAGACCAATCTTTATTTACTAACTTATGAGATCTGTGGTGTGATTGCTTTACGTACTAAATTGTGAAACCTATTCAATGATATACAGTCTTGTGTGGTTTGCGTACTAACTTGTGAGACCTGGACCCAATTTCATGACTCTGCTTACCGTAAGCAAAAAAACGACGATTACGGAAGCAGAGAATTCCGTGCTTACGTCAAGCGTATTTCAGGGGTTAGCAGAGAATTACGTCTTTTTCTCGTGTGTACTTCACATAACTAGGCATTCTTCGCTTACACATCTAGCGCAGAAATTCGACGCTTGCAAATTAAGCGGAGAATGTTGACCGTAAGCATGGAATTCAGCAGTAACCAGAGCCATGTAATTGGGCTCATTTGTTTAAATGAGGGATAGTTCACTATATACGCTAAGTTGTGAGATCCAGGCCCAAATACATGGCTCTGCTTACCAAAAGCAAATAATCAACGCTTACGGCAGAGAATTTCGTGCTTACGTCAAGCGTATTTCAGGGGTTAGCAGAGAATTTTGGCTTGTGCGCGTGTGTACTTCACGTAACTAGGCATTCTTCGCTTACACAAATAGTGCAAAAATTTGACGCTTCCAAAATAGGCGGAAAATGGGTGACTGTAAGCATGGATTTCTGCAGTAACCAGAGCCAAGAAATTGGGCTCATTCGTTTAAATGAGGGATAGTTCACTTTATACGCTAAGTTGTGAGACCCAGGCCCAAATACATGGCTCTGCTTACCAAAAGCAAATAATCAATGCTTACGGCAGCAGACTTCCGTGCTTACGTCAAGCGTATTTCAGGGGTTAGCAGAGAATTTTGGCTTGTGCGCATGTGTATTTCATTTAACTAGGCAATTATAATAGTCAATGTTTCGCGGCACTTTTTGATTGAATTGTTTTACGTTTATCCGAACTGTAAAAATGTAAACGTTTAACTGGTTGATCGGTTGGTTAACCGTGTAACCGCCACAGGCTTAGTATACATGCTAACTTGTGAGACATGTTCCTCGATAACAAAATTTCGAGTAAAAAAAACGTTAACACATCTGCGGTTGTGATCTAAAACATTGCCTCTTCAGTGCATCATTATTATTTTGGCTCTGCACAATCGAATTGTTGTGGAACGCCCTCTAGCGTTCAATGTTTCTTGCATTTATTACCTCAAGCACAGTTTTCATATAACAAAGACTACGAGCCTGATTGGAAACGATAATGCATTTCAAGTTCTTTTCAGATATAGACTCATTGAGCATTGAAGATTGAACTTGGGTTTACCGTGATCCCATGTTAACCTTTACTTCCGGGTCAACCGGAAGTGGGACCATAACTCAAGAACTACACAACCCATGTTCCATTTCTTTTCAGTTATTAGATCCTTTGAACATTGAAGATTGAACTTGGGAAATCGTGACCCCATGTTGACCTTTACTTCGGGGTCAATCGGAAGTGGGACCATATCTCAAGAACTACACAACTGATTTTCAATTTTTTTCAGTTATAGACTCCTTGGGCATTGGAGATTGTCCTTTGGTAACCGTGACCCCATGCTGACCTTTTTTCCGGGTCAACCGGAAGTGGGACCATATCTCCAGAACTACACAACCGATTTTCAATTTCTTTTCAATTATAGATCCTTTGAGCATTAAAGATTGAACTAAGGGTTACCCTGACCCCATGTTGACCTTTACCTCTGGGTCAATCGGAAGTGGGACATTATCTCAAGATCTACAAAGCCAATTTTCAATTTGTTTCAGTTATAGACTCATTGGGCATTAAATATTAACCTTGGGTTATCTTGACCCTAAGTTGACCTAAACTTCCGGTTTAACCGGAAGTTGGACCATATCTCAAGAAGTACCAGCCGATATTCAAACTGTTTTCAATTATATACTTCCTGGCATTGCATGTTAGCCTTGTGTTACCATGACCCCATATTGACCCGAACTTCCGGGTCCACCGGAAGTGGGACCAACTCTCAAGTACTACGCACCTGATTTTCAATTTTATTTCAGTTATAAACCTTTTGTGCATTGAAGATTAGCCTAGGGTTACCATGACCCATGTTGACCTTTACTCCGGGTCAACCGGAAGTGGGACCATATCTCAAGAACTACCAAACCGATTGTTAATTTTTTTCAGTTATACACTCCTTGGGCATTACAAATTTGCCATGGTTAACCGTAACCCCATGTTGACCTTTACTTCTGGGTAAACTGGAAGTGACACCATATCTCAAGAACTACATCTGGAGCGTTTAATCAATGTAATTAGAAACGGAACAGCTTTGTGTTTGTCATGGACAAACACCTAATGTCTAGTTATTATTAGCTGTTCCGACTTACTGTCGGAACAGGTTTTGTTTTTGTCGAGATTTTTATTATTTTTATTATTATTATTATTATTCTTTGTTTCCACCTAAAATCCCATAGCATTTGTACACGTTTTATGTATACACCCAATCTCCTAATGTTTAAATATGAAGGAGTTAGGTCCTATACCAAATTGAAGCTTAGTACATAAACTTAACATTTATTGTAATAATTGTTAAAATTCTTAATTAATTAGCCACTTACAGCGAGGTGAATATTTAATTAGCCAGCCTTGTAAGCACCATATCTCAAAAAGTATACCGCCGATCGTCAAACTTTTTTTAGTTTTAGACTTATGAGATACTGTAGATGTGCTTTCCGGCCTAAAACAACGAACGACGTCATAATGACGTCATTTATTGCGCATTTTCGCCCGTGCACAAAACACATGGAGATAGTGGAATCAAATCCGACTTCTAGAAACATATTTTTTCAATTAAGCTCAAATTTAACGTCCTAGATTACACAAATGTTTCTTAAAACAAGAAAGATTTGATTGAACTTCAGTTTAAAAGCATCAAAACTAACCAAAACATTGTCAGTAAAAAAACCCACCAAAATTCTCAGGCAAATTTAACGCCACGGGTACTTTGCCTATAATCTGTGAGTTTATAAATAAAAAAGGAGTCAAGCTCTAATTTTTTTTAACAAATGAGGGCGCTATACCAGTTAAACGGCGCTCTTGCTTGCTTTTTTAAAAACTTGATCAAGTCCTACCCATTTGTGACCCGTCTTTTTGCGTTGTTTGTATGTAGAGTGTATTATAAAGAGTCATTCCTGCGCCGACTAACGCAAGTCTACTTTCATTCACAAGAATCGAGTTGTCTTGCTCTCAGCGCAGAGCGTCGTGTGTCCGCTCAGATCTTATCGTTACTCAGGTATCAGCAGCGTGAACGTAGACAAATAGAACGCCGTGTGTGGGACGATGTTGCCCGCGTAGCAGACTTGTCCGCGCTTGGGTCCCGTTCACCGGAAAACGATCTTTTAGGTTTCTTATGCAAACGCATTACTTGAAGCTCAATCGTGAAGGAAACAAGGCTACCCATTCGCCTGAAACCACGTTTTTAAGGTTCTTGTGCGAACGCATTACTTTGGGAAATCACCGTCTAGCAGACAAAACACTTGGTTGGGATGCAATAGGGCAAGAATTAGAGCTGAGTGGGGAAATAATGTATAAAAACGTGAAATTACCTTTTCCATGGCTATAGGGTCAGTGTTGGATTTGGGGTCAAAAGCCAAAATTAACAATAACTCATGTCCCATAATTTTTTTACTATTCATGCCATACGAAAATAACATACTCGATCGGTAATAAAGGGCACACAAAGTTTTACAATTACGATTTTAATACAACAGCATTTAGCTTTAAATAAAGCCTGTGCATAAAATTTACAAAAAACGACCGTGCACGGATGAATACACCTGCCTGAGATTTGGAAGTTTACACGGCATAAACGTTTTATGAATGAACATCGAAATGGTACTATCATTCATAAGTACCGAAATGGTACTATCATTCATTCGATTTTGAATAAGCGAATTGATTCCAAATAAGCGAATTGATACCGAATAAGCCATTAGATTTTAAATAAGCAAACTGATTTCAAATGAGCGAATTTATTCCGAGTAAGCAAATTGATTCTGAATAAGCATTTTAATTCTGAATATGCGAATTGATTCTGAATAAGCAAATTGATTTAGAATGAGCGAAATTAATCCGAGTAAGCGAATTGATTCTGAATAAGCGTTTTAATTTGAATAAGCGAATTGATTTCGAATAAGCGAATTGATACCAATAAGCGAATTGATTTTGAATAAGCGAATTGATTCCGAATAAGCCATTCCGTAAAAGCAACAGTGCACGGATGAATACACCTGCCTGAGATTTGGAAGTTTACACGGCATAAACGTTTTATGAATGAACATCGAAATGGTACTATCATTCATAAGTACCGAAATGGTACTATCATTCATTCGATTTTGAATAAGCGAATTGATTCCAAATAAGCGAATTGATACCGAATAAGCCATTAGATTTTAAATAAGCAAACTGATTTCAAATGAGCGAATTTATTCCGAGTAAGCAAATTGATTCTGAATAAGCGTTTTAATTCTGAATATGCGAATTGATTCTGAATAAGCAAATTGATTTAGAATGAGCGAAATTAATCCGAGTAAGAGAATTGATTCTGAATAAGTGTTTTAATTCTGAATAAGCGAATTGATTTCGAATAAGCGAATTGATACCAATAAGCGAATTGATTTTGAATAAGCGAATTGATTCTGAATAAGCGTTTTAATTCTGAATATGCGAATTGATTCTGAATAAGCAAATTGATTTAGAATGAGCGAAATTAATCCGAGTAAGCGAATTGATTCTGAATAAGCGTTTTAATTCTGAATAAGCGAATTGATTTCGAATAAGCGAATTGATACCAATAAGCGAATTGATTTTGAATAAGCGAATTGATTCCGAATAAGCCATTCCGTAAAAGCAACAGTGCATGGATGAATACACCTGCCTGAGATTTGGAAGTTTACACGGCATACACATTTTATGAATGAACATCGAAATGGTACTATCATTCATGCGTCTTGTGATGAATCATTGAATGATGTAGTGTTAAGTGTATTTAAAGAAACTTCACAATCTTTATCAACAAGCATAATGCTTACGACTTGGTGAAATGGTTATGAATAGGCAAAATGGTTATGAATCAGCAATGATTCTGAATAAGCAAATTGATTTTGAATGAGCGAAATTATTCCGAGTAAGCAAATTGATTGTGAAAAAGCGTTTTGATTCTAAATAAGCGAATTTATTCAGAATAAGCGAATTGATTCATAATAAGTGATTTGAGTTTGAATAAGCGAATTGATTCCGAATAAGCGATTTGATTTTGAATAAGCAAATTCATAGTCAATGTTTAGCAATTTTCGATTGAACTGTTTCATGCTTATCCGAACCGTAAAAATGTAAACGTTTAACCGGTTAATCGGCTGGTTAACCGTGTAACCGTCACAGGATTGGTATACATGCTAGCTTGTGAGACCTGTTCCTCGATAACAAAATTTAGAGTAAAAAAAAACGTTAACACAACTGCGCTTGTGATAAAAAACATTGCCTCTGCAGTGCAACATCTCAAGAACTACACAACCCATGTACATGTTCTTTTCAGTTATAGACCCTTCAAGCATTGAAGACTGAACTTAGGATACCGTGACCCCATGTTAACCTTTACTTCCGAGTCAACCGAAAGTGGGACCATATCTCAAGAACTACACAACCCATGTTCAATTTCTTTTCAGTTATAAACCTTTTGAGCATTGAAGATAAGCCTTGGGTTACCGTGACCCCATGTTGACCTTTACTTCTGAGTCAACCGGAAGTGGGACCATATCGTTCAATCTTGAACTTAGGCTCATTTTAAATGTCTGGATCGTTTAATCAAAGCAAAACAAAACGGAACAGCTTTGTGTTTGTTCACAAACACCTAATGTCTAGTTATTATTATTAATCTTTGTTTCCACCTAAATCCCATAACATTTGTACACGTTTTTTGTATACACCAAATATCCTAATGTTTAAATATGAAGGGGTTTGGTCATATATCAAATTGAAGCTTAGTACATAAACTTAACATTTATTGTGATAGTTGTTAAAATTGTTAATTAATTAGCCACTTTAGAGCGAGGTGAATATTTAATTAGCCAGCCTTGTAAGCACCATATCTCAAAAAGTATACCGCCGATCGTCAAACTTTTTTTAGTTTTAGACTTATGAGATACTGTAGATGTGCTTTCCGGCCTAAAACAACGAACGACGTCATAATGACGTCATTTATTGCGCATTTTCGCCCGTGCACAAAACACATGGAGATAGTGGAATCAAATCCGACTTCTAGAAACATATTTTTTCAATTAAGCTCAAATTTAACGTCCTAGATTACACAAATGTTTCTTAAAACAAGAAAGATTTCATTGAACTTCAGTTTAAAAGCATCAAAACTTACCAAAACATTGTTAGTAAAAAAAAACCCCAAATTCTCAGGCAAATTTAACGCCACGGGTACTTTGCCTATAATCTGTGAGTTTATAAATAAAAAAGGAGTCAAGCTCTAATTTTTTTTAACAAATGAGGGCGCTATACCAGTTAAACGGCGCTCTTGCTTGCTTTTTTAAAAACTTGATCAAGTCCTACCCATTTGTGACCCGTGTTTTTGCGTTGTTTGTATGTAGAGTGTATTATAAAGAGTCATTCCTGCGCCGACTAACGCAAGTCTACTTTCATTCACAAGAATCGAGTTGTCTTGCTCTCAGCGCAGAGCGTCGTGTGTCCGCTCAGATCTTATCGTTACTCAGGTATTAGCAGCGTGAACGTAGAAAAATAGAACGCCGTGTGTGGGACGATGTTGCCCGCGTAGCAGACTTGTCCGCGCTTGGGTCCCGTTCACCGGAAAACGATCTTTTAGGTTTCTTATGCAAACGCATTACTTGAAGCTCAATCGTGAAGGAAACAAGGCTACCCATTCGCCTGAAACCACGTTTTTAAGGTTCTTGTGCGAACGCATTACTTTGGGAAATCACCGTCTAGCAGACAAAACACTTGGTGGGGATGCAATAGGGCAAGAATTAGAGCTGAGTGGGGAAATAATGTATAAAAACGTGAAATTACCTTTTCCATGGGTATAGGGTCAGTGTTGGATTTGGGGTCAAAAGCCAAAATTAACAATAACTCATGTCCCATAAATTTTTTACTATTCATGCCATACGAAAATAACATACTCGATCGGTAATAAAGGGCACACAAAGTTTTACAATTACGATTTTAATACAACAGCATTTAGCTTTAAATTAAGCCTGTGCATAAAATTTACAAAAAACGACCGTGCACGGATGAATACACCTGCCTGAGATTTGGAAATTTACACGGCATAAACGTTTTATGAATGAACATCGAAATGGTACTATCATTCATAAGTACCGAAATGGTACTATCATTCATTCGATTTTGAATAAGCGAATTGATTCCAAATAAGCGAATTGATACCGAATAAGCCATTAGATTTTAAATAAGCAAACTGATTTCAAATGAGCGAATTTATTCCGAGTAAGCAAATTGATTCTGAATAAGCGTTTTAATTCTGAATATGCGAATTGATTCTGAATAAGCAAATTGATTTAGAATGAGCGAAATTAATCCGAGTAAGCGAATTGATTCTGAATAAGCGTTTTAATTCTGAATAAGCGAATTGATTCCAAATAAGCGAATTGATACCGAATAAGCCATTAGATTTTAAATAAGCAAACTGATTTCAAATGAGCGAATTTATTCCGAGTAAGCAAATTGATTCTGAATAAGCGTTTTAATTCTGAATATGCGAATTGATTCTGAATAAGCAAATTGATTTAGAATGAGCGAAATTAATCCGAGTAAGAGAATTGATTCTGAATAAGTGTTTTAATTCTGAATAAGCGAATTGATTTCGAATAAGCGAATTGATACCAATAAGCGAATTGATTTTGAATAAGCGAATTGATTCTGAATAAGCGTTTTAATTCTGAATATGCGAATTGATTCTGAATAAGCAAATTGATTTAGAATGAGCGAAATTAATCCGAGTAAGCGAATTGATTCTGAATAAGCGTTTTAATTCTGAATAAGCGAATTGATTTCGAATAAGCGAATTGATACCAATAAGCGAATTGATTTTGAATAAGCGAATTGATTCCGAATAAGCCATTCCGTAAAAGCAACAGTGCATGGATGAATACACCTGCCTGAGATTTGGAAGTTTACACGGCATACACATTTTATGAATGAACATCGAAATGGTACTATCATTCATGCGTCTTGTGATGAATCATTGAATGATGTAGTGTTAAGTGTATTTAAAGAAACTTCACAATCTTTATCAACAAGCATAATGCTTACGACTTGGCGAAATGGTTATGAATAGGCAAAATGGTTATGAATCAGCAATGATTCTGAATAAGCAAATTGATTTTGAATGAGCGAAATTATTCCGAGTAAGCAAATTGATTGTGAAAAAGCGTTTTGATTCTGAATAAGTGAATTTATTCAGAATAAGCGAATTGATTCCAAATAAGTGATTTGATTCTGAATAAGCGAATTGATTCCGAATAAGCGATTTGATTTTGAATAAGCAA
The DNA here is from genome assembly GCA_023634235.1 of Pisaster brevispinus. Classification (NCBI taxonomy): domain Eukaryota; kingdom Metazoa; phylum Echinodermata; class Asteroidea; order Forcipulatida; family Asteriidae; genus Pisaster; species Pisaster brevispinus. The sequence continues at coordinate 1,269,753 of JAMKCF010000029.1, read as the reverse complement.
ATTCATAGTCAATGTTTAGCAATTTTCGATTGAATTGTTTTATGCTTATCCGAACCGTAAAAATGTAAACGTTTAACCGGTTAATCGGCTGGTTAACCGTGTAACCGTCACAGGATTGGTATACATGCTAGCTTGTGAGACCTGTTCCTCGATAACAAAATTTAGAGTAAAAAAAGCCGTTAACACAACTGCGCTTGTGATAAAAAACATTGCCTCTGCAGTGCAACATCTCAAGAACTACACAACCCATGTACATGTTCTTTTCAGTTATAGACCCTTCAAGCATTGAAGACTGAACTTAGGATACCGTGACCCCATGTTAACCTTTACTTCCGGGTCAACCGAAAGTGGGACCATATCTCAAGAACTACACAACCCATGTTCAATTTCTTTTCAGTTATAAACCTTTTGAGCATTGAAGATAAGCCTTGGGTTACCGTGACCCCATGTTGACCTTTACTTCTGAGTCAACCGGAAGTGGGACCATATCGTTCAATCTTGAACTTAGGCTCATTTTAAATGTCTGGATCGTTTAATCAAAGCAAAACAAAACGGAACAGCTTTGTGTTTGTTCACAAACACCTAATGTCTAGTCTTTGTTTGGAGTGCCAGTCAGAAGCCATTTAACCTGTAACTGCCGCATAACCAGGGATCACATCCAATTTTACAATACAACCTGGGAACAGCAGCACAGGGATCACCTTATTAAGGGGATTCGACTTTTTATTTCAATTATAAAGTAACAAACCACAAGGGAAATTGGCTAGAGCAGGACTTGAACGCAATTGTTCAAACTTCATGAAGAGTAATGTAGGCCTAGATGTGCTTTTTTGTAAAGTTTATAATAGAGGGCGTGTCTATTAGACCCTATTTATTAATTAATTGGTTTATTGATAAAATCACATTGCAGCCAAAGGCTGAATTACATGAAATTTACAATATATACAAAATTACAATAAAAAATCTCAGAACAAGATACAAAGAGATACAACAAAAACACACTAAAAAAGACAACCAGTCCGTAAAACATACCCTCATTCAGGATTATATAGAAAGCATCTGCTTTGGACTGAACATCAACTTCATTCAATACTTCAGACCATGATTGGTCCTGTATCCACCTACCAAATGCACAAATATTTGAATCAGCCATGGGTTGAATTGTTCTCTTCACTTTAGTGTTTAGTGATTTTAACTGTTTAGGCGACCAATTGACACTGTTGTGATCACTCATTCCAAGAGGTGACGTAACCGTTGGGCGGTTGTAATGCCCATTCATATTAGTTAGGATCAAATCTAGAATGGCGTCATTCCTTGTTGGGGATTTAACAACCTGTGTCAGAAGATGCCAGCGCATACAGGATGAACAACAGTCCGATTAAAATCACCAAGGATGCTGATCCCAGCTTGGGATTTGTGAGTTCTAATATAGTCCACTGTTGAGATCAGATTGGAAACAAGCAGCTGTTGGTGAGGAGAGTCAGGCGCAATATAGACAGCACACACTACTAAATAGGGGAATTCCATCGGGAACTTGGGATGTGAAAGTAGCAGCCAAGTTACTTCAAGTTCAGGTGGAATATCCACATCAGTCATCTCCTCAGCTTTGATGATGTCACGCACATAAAGAAGGATGCCACCACCTCGTCTGTTTTCACGGCAGATACTGAAAGTGTTGTAACCCTCAATGTGATACAGTTCCGGTATAACTGAAGGGGATAACCATGATTCTGTAATAACTGTAACATATGTTGGATTCTTGTTCACTGCTTGAGCTATTTCATCCATTTTGTTTAAGGCTGAGCGAGCATTGGTCAGAAGAAATGTTGGCATGAAATATGATGGTTTATCCTCTCCACTAGATCTGGGGATACTGACTAGTGTTCTTGGTCGAATATTCAGCTTTTGGTAGCACATAACAGGTCTTCTCGATCTCACTGTTTGTATCCGTCTCGGTTTATGTTTGCCACCACGACATCCACGTCTAGTTGGTCTAGCAATGCCAAGGGATTTTAGTTTGGCACACAGGTCTGGTGACAATGAATTGTACTTGTAATATTTTCCATCACGAGGACGGTTATTTATAGATGTCAACTGGTTTGTAGAATACTGGATGCAAACCATTGTATAGGTAGGCTATAAAATGAGCACAGTTCAGCAGTGAGGTTCCACACACACAGTGTTACATACCGTGTAACTTTTTGCTCTCGGAATTCCACCATTCAGCAAGAAAAATCACCAGCAAAAAACAGACTAGGCACATACCATATATTAACATATTATTGTAAAACGAATGAATTAAAACATTAAAACATTAGTAAATAGGGCCGGGGACGCTTATTATTTTTTTATAAAAACACTCTTTATGAAGTAATTACATGTACTACACGAAGAAGAAAAAAGACAAAGTAAATACTTTTTCTACTTCGAGAAAACCCCGCGAAGAAAGGGACAATGGCTTAATAACAACAAACTCAGTTCGTCTTTCGTTTTTGAAGTTGTTGAACTCCCTCCCTGTTTAATAAATACGTATAAAACAAACAAACACATCCAAAGTGCTCTTTGCCGGGGTGTTTGGATGTCTGTTTGCCGTTAAGACCTCAAGTTATTGATTATTGTTTGGCTAGGTCTATGTTGGTTGAAAACCTAAGGACAAACGCATTTGATAGAAAATGTACATCTGTTATGATAAAAAATTTGACCAAGTTGTTAGAACGGCATTTGAAAGCATTTTATTGCCACAATTGACTATTCTCCAAAAACTAAATAATAATAATAATATTTTCCAACTCAATATCACGTTCCAAAACGGTACAATAATTATTGTGTTGTATTTTTTTTTCAAATAGGCCTACTTCCTCAATGGTTGCAGTTCAAGTTTGTTCACTGCCACCAGAGTTAAGTGGGTCATTTAACTCTGGGTAAACATTTTATTTATTCGCTTCCTCCCTATTTTGGTAACCAAAACCTTATAAAAGTGCGTCCTCTGTATTCGAGTGTATGATCCAGTTTCATAAAAATAGCCCGCAAGAAAAGGTGTTTACGCATAAAATAGTTCATGTTTAGGGGGATATTAATCATACACCTAGTTAACTATTTTGTTACTATACCAACAAATTATAGTTGTTAATTTGTACCTGGGACGGTTTGTAAATTCACACGGCGTAGTAATTTGTAAAAGTTGTGATAGTGATGTGGTCAAAATGACCCGCTTCTAAACTGCGGCGACTGCCGAAGTCTGCGATGTGATCACCATTCTGCACTTTGGGCAATCACCAAATGTCTGTGCTCGCTGTGTAAGCGAAGAATGCTTAGTGACGCGAACAAGCAAAACTTCCCTGCTAACCCGTGAAATACGCTTGTCCTCCCTGCTTCCGTAAGCCCTGAATCTTTGCTTAAGGTAAGCAGATCCATGATATTGGACCATCTCAGTGTGTCATCTTCGTTCTCACAAGGGTCGATCTTGCCGCGCAATTTTTTTATTTATTGCGGCCACCGATTGATGGGATTGAGGTCGTCTCTCGACATTTTGTGAATGTAATAACAGTCAATAGCCAACAGTGTAGCTCCATACAGAGGGCCAATCCACTTCAGTTGAAAACAAACCGATCTTTCCACGCTCTGATGAACAAATTTGAAAATCTCCCTGATTTTGGAAACATTTTCCCGATTAAGTTGAATTTGATTCTAAATATCTCTCTGAATGTTGTTCAAAATCTCCCTGATTGCAAGATGCAAATGTTGGCAGCTTTGCAGAATGCCATGTGTCATGATGTCACTGTCAGTGTCACCGTAGTGTTACTCAGGAAGGCTAGGCTAGTCAGTGTCACTAATGATGTCATTGTTGGTATACAAATTAAAATGCACTTCTTGTATGCCCTAACAAATAACATTGTTGCAGGCAATGGCGTTTTGTTTAGTTGAGTCCTTGAGTCTACCCTCTATCTGCCTTTCTTTGAATAAATGGGAAAACTCCTGGATCTGTCTCACTTTGTTTATTGTTTAGGCTCATCTTCTAAATACAGCGATGAATTAATTGTTTTAAATTAACTTTTGATGAGTAGGGCCTAAACCACACACACACAAAATTCTTTTTTTTTTTTCGTAAAGATAAAAAAGTTGATTTTTTTTGTTTGGTTATATCGATAACAAGTGAGTAATATACATTTTAAAGTGTTATTCAAAATCATCAATCTTCCTGAATATTGTAATCCATTACGGGAGATATTATATTATTATTATTAATGAAACTATATTATCAAGTAGTAAACCATAAGGAAAACTGAGTGGGAAATTTTAAGCAATTTTGGGTTGAACAAAGACAAATTTACCGGAGTGGGATTTGAACCCTCGTCCCCTGGAGTTACCTGATGGTGCTCTACCAACTGAGCTATCTAGCCCTAGTGTTGGCAATCTCCCTATTTTATCAAAATCTTTGTTCGGGGGTGCCAGCCAGAAACCATACAACCTGTAACTGCTTTATAGCCAGGGATCACTCCTAAGTTTACAATACAGTCAGGGCCTAATTTAATGGCTCTGCTTAGCACGTAATTATGTGCTTACGGGACAACGTTTATGTGCTTTAGGGTGCTATAGCATAGAATTCTGTGATAAGCAGTGTCATGAAATTGGGCCCTGTGGAGCGGCAGCAGAGGGATCACCTTAAGGGGATGTGACTTTTTATTTCAAATAGCCACAAGGGTAACTAATTGGATACATGTTATTAAAACATTATAAACTTGTAATTGAATGTGGCTTGTATATTTTAAATAGAGGATTCCTTCTATACCACAAACCTGTATTTTACAGCATGGGGTGTACTCACTTTTTATTGTTCTAAAAAGGGACAAGAAAATGTTTCCTCCTTGGTTTAACTACTTTCTCTATTTTGTTTTCAAACTTCTACATTTTTTTAATCCTGTTTCTTTTAGTGTATGTTTCATGTTTGGTTTTGGTTTTGGTTATTAAGATTTCTTTATCACGGGGCAGGGGTTAAATTTGGTGAAGGATGGGGCATGTACCCACTTTGTTTTACATTTATCTCTAAAATGTGTCCATATAACAGAACCTTGAAAATTGGGCCATAATAATACTGTGCCTATCTGTAATTAAATGCACGCTGTCATATCGTTAGCTGTAGTTCAAATTTCACATTTCCCATTGGCTGATCTGGTGAAAATGCCTTTGACCCTAACTGACATGTCACACAGTTGACACACATTCTGATCTCTGACAATGCAGCTCAGCATTCTCGGTGTTCTATTTCTAAGATATTGTACAAGCTTTAAATATTGTAAGGACCTGACTTTGACAAATATATTGGAGGTGTCTGGAGATTGTCTCCGAAGGCGGAATTGGGGACTTATTTCCCCATGTTAGTGTGAGAGAATGTATCAGCAAAGAGACTGAGTAGCGGCCCTTATTCATTGGCACAAATGCAATGTTGCACCAATGCAGTTTATCTTATAACGTCTGAAAATTTCTGAGAAGTCTGACAATTTCTGCTAAAAATTATGGATATGATTATTCAGCTTTCGAATGTGTCCAAAGCATCTAAAAAAAATTGAACATAATAAAAAGTGGTTGAAGAAAAGCGAAAGCACTTAACATTCAGGGATAACCATATCATGATTCTCATCACCCATCACTCATCACTTTTTCGTGTTTTTTTTTCTTTGGTTCTCATAAATGTATGCTGCCTAGTTTTGATGAAGGTGATTTCCTGGCTGCCGCTTCCCAGGTTGTATCGTAAACTTGGGTGTGATCTAGCCCTGGCGGCCTTTCGCTATCACTTATACTACAGTGTACAGCACAGAGGAAGAGTCCTATATAGGGCCAGGTGTGATCCCTGGCCACACAGCAGCTAACTTTTAAATGGCTTCTGACTGGCACCACCGAACAAAGATATTGACTAATAGGGAGACCGCCAACAAAGGGGTGGTTAGCCTCAGTTGGTAGAGCGCCGGTACGGTAATCTGGAGGTCGTTGGTTCAAGTCTCGCTCAATTTTTCTATTAATTTTTCTTTGATCAAACCCAAGCTAGTTTTTATTAAATGAGGGCTCCATGGTCAAAGTTTGAAAGTTACTAATGGCGTAAAATGTCATTTTATTTGGGAGCTCTTCAGAGAAAAATGTGAAACATGACTTCATTAGATACCAACACAAAATGGGTCTCTACTAGTATAGCGCTGTGGTCTAAATACAGTGACACTATACAAAAAACCTAGTGTATTATATATGAATGTTTGTATTAGTCAAAAGGTCAAACTCAACGCTCATTTGATTGAATAAGATCAAACTTTAGAAAGTTTTTTGTACAAAGGTGTACAGATCCATTATACTTGAATGTGATGTCATTGGATGTTTTGTTTATGTTGACATAAATCACCCTGGAAAGGTATCAAGTCAAATGACATTTTACACTGCTTTAACCTGAGGTTAGAGACTTGTAGTTTTGTCCCCGGTTTTCATAAGAACTTTATATACGGGAAAATATGTCCATTACAAAACTGAATTTGATTTTGGAGCCCGTCTTTAAACAAAGCAAACCAACTGGTGCCGAAAAAAAAAAGAAATGAAACAAAATCCTGTTCAATATCAACTTTTGAAAATAAATAGATTCATATCGGCTTTCCCCAGCACAGGGCTGAACTTACGTTTTTTCTTGATAATCGTGAGACTTTGATTACAATGCATGGATTCACCCATTGTGTCTTACAATTTGGACATAATCAACATTATATTAATTATAATAACAGACAAATGTTTTAAACTCCTTTATAAAATGTTTCTTATGTATTTTACTGGCTTTTTTCTTCCTGACTAGGAGTAGTTCCTGATTTCACGTGCTTCAATTTAGGACTTTATGCAAAAGATGTAAACCTTTATAATCGACATTTCATTGGTGGTTATAAAAGTGGTAGTGACACTGGCGCAGCCGTCTCCTTTGAGCGTGTCTTAGATACTGGCAGTAGCAGTAATCTACCAACTGGAGGATACGAGAGATATCATTCAGACCCTTCAGTCAGTGCCAGACTTTATTACATGCCTGACTCCATTAGGACAAACAGATTCGGTGTTTACAACTGTACCTTCGGCTCACAAGACTCTGTGAAGATAACAACAATTGTTTTGCGTGAAAACGGTAAGGGCTACACATGTGTCATGCAATGCTGTCATGTTACTTTAAAATAAATGAATTGTGTTTTTCATCATCAAAATGTAAAGAGTGGCATGAGTTTGAAATTACTGTTGAACCAATAAACTGAGTCAAGAATTGGGTAATAAGAAGGTAAATGGTGTTAATTTCTGAAGATGACACCTATGACACATATTACCCACTTCTTAAACAAAACATGTGCTTTTGTAAAGAGTCACATACTATGACTGTACATTTTTATGATACATATGTAATTCCAGCCTCACCCACATGTGCTGGAGAGGATGTAACATTGACAATGGCACAGTTATATAACGGTCAATCAACTGAGCTTATTATTGATTGTAGGTGACGTATCTCCAGCCTCATCCACCTTGACTACGAGTGCTGGAGAGGATGTAACATTGACAATGACACAGCGTTACGGATCACTAACTGAGCTTCGATGGAGACACAATGGTGTTGACTTCACTGAATGGAATGGCCAATCAAGCATCAGTATCCATAATGTCCAGCTCAATCGTACTGGTATCTACGAATGCTTCATTGATGGTAGACATGATCTACAGAACCATGCACTCATGAAACTCCTTGTAAGAAGTAAGTTTCCAGATGATTTCTTTTTCTCATTCTTTAATGAAAGAGCTTCTTGTTCTGTTATGGGTCACAGATGTATCCATATAAATCCTTGACAAAAAATCAACCTTCTCAAAATTGGTCTTAATCAAATATTTGTTTCATTGAATTAACTTGACAATTTGGTTGTTGGTGTTTTCATTTTAAAATGTTGACAATGGTTTTAAAACAAGTATTGTTGGGATCAAAAACTCTACTGGCCATCTATTTCCTCATTAGTTAGTGATGAGGACTTGGCCACTAAAGATTTAGATCTCAAACCTTTCAACCGTGGAAGGTTTTCAAACTTGTCAGACCAGTTTTTTCCACTGCCACAAAATGTATGTCTAGTCACACACCCAACCTTCTCATCAAATCCAAGCTTCCAACTACACGTTACTTGATAGCATGACCGTGGCATCCATTGCCCATTAAAAAAAAAGTTGTTTTAGTGTTGGTTTGAGTTTAATTGAATTGATAGTAATAAAGACCTGTTTGCTACATTTCTATTTCAGAGTGCTCTCCCAACAAATGGGGTCCATCGTGCACTGATAACTGTCCATTCTGTTATAATGGCGGTCAGTGTGACGACAAGACTGGTGACTGTATCTGTGCACCAGGATTTAGCGGTGACCGATGTCGAGCAGGTAAGTTAAGAACCTTAACTGGCTACAGGGTTACAGGTTAAATGGCTCCTGCCTATAGCACCCCGACAGATATTGACAAAATAGGAAGAGCGCCAACATAGTCGGGTCTCAAGCTATTAGAGTCAATAATGTCTGGCTACACAGCTAGCTCTGATGAGCTTTTTTAACCTGCACCTTCTAATGTCAATTAATTGCCAATCCTGCGAGTTAGATCACGAATAGACTGGTTCCCTGTCTTTATCCTTGCTGATAAAGACAGGCATTGGTCTTTCAAGCCCAATTTCCTTGGATACAATGGTTTCATCGATAAACGTGCTGTGACGTAAGCTTTCAATATCTGTGTTATTATTGGTCGAGGTGATGTACTTTATCAGCTTGCACTTTCGATCGTCTGCATGTAGCGTGTTCACAATATTTGTACATCATGTAATTTTTTGTATTCACTATGTAATACGTGTACATGTACGTGTGAATTGTACGGTGGCTGATTTCTGGCAACAACAAAACACTTTTGACAGCAATATCGCTTTAAATTTACGGCATAATTATACCCTAATTTACGGCGTTATAACGCCCTATACGGCGTTAGAACACCGTAATGCAGTTAGAACGCCCTAACGCCGTATAGGGCGTTATAACGCCGTAAAATAAAGAGTTTTAACGCCGTAATAGGGCGTTGTAACGCTGTAAAATTAGGGCGTTATAACGCTTTAATAGGGCGTTATAATATTAATAACAATACTAGCGTTTGTAAAGCGCCATCTATCCTAGTAAACTATTCCGAGGCGCTGGTGGTATTTCCATGGTGAAAATAGAAGACAGCTCAACACAAGTATCCACAAAAGATGAATTTCCGAGAGCACAAATAAGTCTAAAACTATGAAGAAAATAAGAAAGTCTTCAGGTTTGTTTTGAAACTGTCCAGTGACTGTATACAGCGAATCTCTGCTGGCAATTGATTCCAAAGATGAGGTGCAGCTGATGCAAAAGCCCCGTCACCGAAGGAAGATTTAGTTCTTTGAACTGTAAGAAGATTGCTTCCAGAAGAGCGAAGACTTCGTTTCGGGATGTATTCTGCAAGTAGGTTCTGTAAATTATGAAGGAGCAAGACCATGAATAGTCTTCCATGTGAGCAGTATACTTTTGTAATTGATTCGATCACGTACTGGCAGCCAATGTAAATCCCGAAGAACTGGTGAGATGTGGTCATATTTTGAGACCCTCTTTAGAATGCGAGCAGCATCATTCTGTACCCTTTGCAGCTTTGAGACTTGGTATGAAGATATGTTGTACAATAATGCATTACAGCAGTTGAGCCTTGATGTCACATACGCATGAATAATCATGGCGGTCGTCTTCTCAGATACAATTTTCCTAATACTATTGATGTTACGTATCTGGAAGTAAGCTGACTGACACGTTTTCTTTACATGATCATCCATGGACATAGGGGCATCAAACATGACTCCGAGATTCCGAACTACTGGACTAGTTGATATATCAAGATTGCCAATACGTATGGTGTGCTTTTGGATGTTTGAGTGCTGATACTTAAATGAAAGAATCATGAAATCAGTTTTCTCATCATTAAGTTTCAGCTTATTAGATGTCATCTGTAGTGTCCTGATAATACATATGCATGACATGCAATGTTTACTATGCTATGCAAATGCTATGCAAATTAGATTTGACCTCTAGAGTTTAGAAGACGCTATTATGGGATAGCAGCATGGTCGAGGACGGGAAATAAAACCGCTCAGGAGACATATCACTGTATTCAATTCGTGCTTTATTTGAGTTAAATCTGGCTTCACAATAATACTACAATTGGCGACGAGGATGCTTGACAATTCAGGATAATCGTGAAGTATCTTGAGGACACATTTGACTGTGATTTTCCGATTTAATTCGTGGGGAAAAGTCATGGAGCTAAACAGCAGTGACGTGAGTCAAGTCAAATGGTTCAACCCGCACGGCGACCCAAGCAACGTGGGAATCGCGTGGCAGCGATGGCTGCGTAGCTTCGAGCTGTATGCAGTCGGCCGAGGAGTGAAAAATGCTGAGCAGAAACGTTGTTACTACACTGTGCAGGAACAGATGTGCAGGATATCTTCTTTTCCTTGGAGGAAGGAGAGGGTTCAGACGCTTACGAGAAATCAAAGAAAACCCTGAGCAAACATTTTGAGCCGAAAATCAACGTGCCGTATGAGCGGTATTGCTTCAGGAGCATGGCGCAGGAGGACGGCGAATCCATAGAACAATTCATTGTACGGCTACGGCAACGAGCTGTTCGTTGCAATTTCCAGAATGCGGATGAGGAAATACGCGATCAAGTGATTGAAAAATGCAGATCACATAAGATCCGTGCCAAACTGTTGATCAAAGGACATGATCTAAAGCTGGATGATTTGAGGACAATCGCAGCGACAGTCGAATTAACGGATAAGCAAACCAAGCAAATGGATGCCGGAGCTCATGGGGTACACACCCACGGAGCGCCCCACGGAGCTAGCACCAACGTGAACGCTGTACAATATGGAACTCGTACAACGGGATCACGTACACCACAACATGGGAAGTGTTTTCGCTGCGGGCGATCTGGACATTTTGCTAAAGATGACAACTGCCCAGCAAAGGACAAGGAATGTAACAAGTGTGGAATCGTCGGACATTTTGGTTCTTGTTGCAAGACAAAACGAGAAACCGGCAAAAGATACGACGGAAGAAAACAAGGCAACTCAAGTTATGCAAGTGGACATCGACAATGGAAAACGGGACAAGCGAAACCAAGAAAACCAGGATATGGAAAACCAAGCGGTAAAGGAAAAGTGAACATGGTGGACAATGACACTTTAGAAAGAGAGTCAGACTCTGACTCTTATGCATTTCATGTAGGAAGTATTGATGTTAATCAGGTGAATTATTGTTCCACAGACAAGTTGCAAGTGTATTTGGGTAAGCAGAAGTTACCAGTAGATGTTATTGTTGATAGTGGTGCCTCAGTGAATCTCATTGATACAAAATTGTGGGATAGTTTGAAGAAACGAAAGATTAAATGTAAATCTGAGATAACCACAAAGAAGTTGTATGCATACGGGGCTGATAAACCACTAGATATGTTGGGTAAATTCAGTACAGTAGTTGCCGTGCAGGCAAAGGGAACTAGTGAAAGTCGAGAAGTGTACGCTGATTTTTATGTACTTAAGGGTGCAGGGCCAGCATTGTTGGGTAGAGAAACAGCAGAACAACTGAACATATTAAGCATTGGAGTAAATTATGTTGATGATGTGCGTACAGAGTACAAACAGTGTTTTGAAGGCATTGGGAAACTGAAAGAGTATCAGTTGAGTTTACACATAAACAAAGATGTGCAACCAGTAGCTCAGAGAATGTATAGAGTACCGTATAGTATGAAACACAAGGTTAGTGATAAACTTGATGAGCTAGAGTCTCTAGACATTATTGAGAAAATGCAAAACCCAACATCATGGGTCAGTCCTGTTATTGTTGTGCCAAAGCCAAATGGGGACATAAGGTTGTGTGTAGACATGAGGCAAGCCAATAATGCATTCATTAGGGAGAGTCATCCAATCCCCACTGTTGATGAAATATTATATAGCATGAATGGGGCAGAAGTGTTCAGTAAATTGGATTTGAAATATGGCTATCACCAAATTGAATTAGATGATGAGTCACGTGACATAACAACATTTGTGACACACAAAGGGTTGTACAGATACAAACGGTTAATGTTTGGGATCAGTGCTGCACCTGAAAAATATCAGCAGGTGATTGCACAAGTCTTCCATGACTGTGACGGTGTTCAGAATATTTCAGATGACATCGTAGTATATGGTAAGGATAAGCAAGAGCATGATCAGAGGCTGAGACGGGTCCTGGAGCACCTGAAGGGGGCAGGACTTACTCTAAATCCAGATAAATGTGAATTCGCAATGGAGAGGATCACATTCATGGGGCATGTTTTGTCAAGCCGTGGAATAGAACCAACAGAGGGACGCATCAAGGCCATGAAAAATGCCAGACAACCGGCGAATGCAGCAGAGGTGAAGAGTTTTCTTGGCTTGGTAAATTTCTCTGCGAGGTACATCCTAAACTTAGCTACTCTCACAGAACCGCTACGTAAGCTGGTGAGAAAGAATGTACAGTTTGTATGGGGTCCAGAACAGCAGCAGAATTTTGAAAAACTGAAACAGTGTCTAACCGATGCAGACACTCTGGGGTATTTTAGACTGGATGCTGCAAAGACACAGTTGGTGACAGATGCAAGTAATGTTGGACTAGGTACGGTTCTACTGCAGGAGTACCAGGGTCAAACACGAGTTATTAGCTATGCTAGTCGTATGCTGACTGATGTGGAGACGAGGTATTCGACAACAGAAAAGGAGGCATTAGCAGTTGTATGGGCGTGCGAGAAATTCCATGTATATTTATATGGTATAGAGTTTGAACTTATAACAGACCACAAACCACTGGAAGTATTGTATGGTCCGAAATCACGACCCAACGCTAGAATAGAAAGATGGTTGTTGAAGTTAATGTCATACACGTATAAGATTCAGTATCGACCCGGTCGAGAAAACATTGCTGACGTGTTGTCTAGGCTGGTGGACACAAGCACTGCAGACAAACCTAGCAGATTACAGATGCAGGCAGAAGAATACATTCGTTTTGTTGCCAAGGAAGCATCGCCCCGAGCAACGTCGACGAGAGAGGTTGAAGAGGAATCGAGGATTGATGAGGAACTTATTGCTGTGCGAAAGTGTCTCAAGGAGGACAAGTGGGATAAACCTAGTGTGAACTTTTGTGCAGTGAGAAATGAGCTGAGCTGTATTGGATACCTAGTTGTTAGGGGAACCAGACTTGTTATTCCGCGGAAGTTGAGAATGAAATGTGTGGAATTGGCTCATCAGGGACATCTGGGAGTAGTTGGTACAAAGCAGACACTCAGAACCAAAGTATGGTGGCCTCAGATGGAAAAAGATGTTGAGAAATATGTGAGATCATGTCATGGGTGTCAAGTTACTGGAGCGATGCCAAACCCAGAACCACTGAAGCCTACACTGATGCCAACTGCAGCATGGCAAGATGTGGCCATTGATCTGATGGGACCACTGCCGTCGAAGCATTATGTTTTTGTGGTAGTTGATTACTATAGTCGTTTCTATGAGGTAGAAATCATGAAGGATACTACCAGCGAGCGTATCATTGAGGCCTTAGAGAACATGTTCAGTCGTTATGGCCTGCCGAGATCCATCACATCAGATAACGGACCACAGTTTCGGTCTGAGATTTTTGAGAAGTACTTGGAGGGTAATGACATTAGACACAGAGCTGTAACACCCCTCCATCCAGCAGCAAATGGGGAGGTTGAGAGGCAAAACAGGTCACTCATGAAACGCATTCGAATTGCTACGGCTGAGTCTTGCGACTGGAAGACTGAAATCCGTACTTACCTGTTTGCGTATAGAACCACGCCTCATACAACCACAGGAGTTTCGCCAGCAGAACTGATGTTTGGCCGAAAGCTAAGGACAAAACTTCCACAGTTGGAGGTTGACAGTCAAGGTCTTGACGAAGAAGTACGAGACAGAGATGCCACACAGAAGTACAAAAACAAGTTGTACATAGATAGCAAAAGAGGAGCAGCAGATAGGGATCTTCAGCCAGGGGATACTGTTCTGTTGAAACAGGCACGTCAGGATAAACTTACCACACCATTTAAGACAACTCCTTATACACTGGTCCAGAAAGAAGGGAATAGTGTAACAGTGCAATCTACAGCTGGCGTGAGATATAAAAGAAACAGCACACATGTCAAGAAGTACAATACACTAGAACATGACAGCAATCCAGAACATGAAAATGTTCCAGAATACACAGGGTCATCAGGTGACTCATCCCAAAACACAAAAGGGGAAGAGGGAGAAAATCTGGGTCCTGTTGAAACTCAAATTGACTCTCAAACTGCCAGACCTGTGAGGGAAAATAAGGGACCTCCCAAATGGTTAGATGACTTCATTGTTTATAAGTGAACATGTAGTTTTCAAATGTTCCATAACATAACATCAAGTTTTGAAATGTTAAAAAATTTAAAGTTGTGTTGCAAAAGCTAAAATCCAGTTTGAAGCATAGTTTGGTTGTTTAAGGCATGTAACATAAGTGCTTAGTAAGATTTAAACTAAAGTGGTAAAAGTAAACTGCCAAAGGACATGTTTAATGCATTCTTCCATTTAGAACAAAATATGTGATTTTTTCTCTTAAAATGGTAGTAAACAGGTTGTTTAACTCAAGGCCATTCTGGTAGTCACATTCCATACTAAAATTGCAAGTGATCAGAATTTCTCTGCATACTAATTGTGTTAATCACTTAGAAAAAGTTGCGTTGTTGATGTTAAAGGATAAATTTGTCAACTGAGTGTTCTTCAAGAAATAGGTTGACTTCTGATATTGTCACACCCCGGATATCTTGAATGTTCACCTTGGTTTATTCGAATATCTTTGTTTCATAAGATTTACAGTGTTTGTTTAAATCTAAAGAAAGGGGGAGATGTAGTGTCCTGATAATACATATGCATTACATGCAATGTTTACTATGCTATGCAAATGCTATGCAAATTAGATTCTACCTCTAGAGTTTAGAAGACGCTATTATGGGATAGCAGCATGGTCGAGGACGGGAAATAAAACCGCTCAGGAGACACATCACTGTATTCAATTCGTGCTTTATTTGAGTTAAATCTGGCTTCACAATAATACTACATCATCCACGATTTAATCTCTGCTACACACATCTCCATCTTCAACCGAGCACGTGCTTCACTTTTGGGATCTGCAGGATTAAATGGCAGATAAAGTTGTGTATCGTCTGCGTAAAGGTGAATATTGACTCCATTATTGTGGGCGATACCAGCCAGAGGACCTGAATAGATGCTGAAGAATGACGTGCCCAACACAGAGCCCTGGGGCACACCATACTTGAGTGGAACATTGGATGAAAGAGACCCTTTTATGTTGACTGATTGAGACCGAATGCACAAATAGGACGCGATCCATGCTAATGCAGACCCTGTGATACTCATAGAGGAAAAACGCTGAAGCAAAATTTCATGGTCAATAGTGTCAAAGGCACATGATAGATCAAGCAACACAAGAAACACTGCTTGCTTTTTAGCATCAAAAGCCTGTAGAATGTCGTTCTGTACTTTGACAAGGGCTGTCTCTGTACCGTGGTGTTTTTTATAGGCTGATTGAAGTGGCTCGGAAAGATTGTGAGTAGACAGGTGATCATATAGGCGTCTATCAACAATCCTTTCTAAGACTTTAGAAGCAAATTTTAAGTTGGACACTGGGCGATAACTTTTCAGATTATCAGGATCAAGACTGGGTTTCTTCAAGATTGGAGTAACAAGAGCGTTTTTGAAGCACTCAGGTAAAATGCCTCCCTGAAGAGATAGGTTTACAATGTTAGTGATGGCTGGAAGTAGCAGTGATATATGCCTCTTCAACAACCATGTAGGTATTGGGTCCTGTGAACTAGAGGTGGACGGAGAACCGACTATAATCTTCAGCACCTCCTCCTCGGATGCCAAATCGAAGTTATCCAGTAGGGGGATATCAGCATCATCAAAACTGTTTGCTAATTGTGTTGAGGCAGGTGAGTCCAGGTCAATGCGGATAGAATTAAGTTTTGTTGCAGAGGTAATTGCTGAACTTTTCTGCAAGCTCAAGTCTACAATCATGGGAAGGGAGCTTGGATTTTTCCTTTTGATGCAACAAGCGGTTGATGACATTATATAGTTCTCTTTGATTCTCACAGCTGGAGATTTGAATCTCATAGTAAGCGTTATACGCCCTATTACGGCGTAAAAATGCCGTAAATTTAAAGTGTCATAACACTGTAAAAGGGCGTTGTGCCGTAACAGGGCGTTACAATGCCGTACTGAAAAAGTGTTTTGTTGGCGGAAATCACCCACCGTAGAAATCACCCACCGTAGAACTGACTGCATACTCTGTGTGAAATGAATGCAAGGTCAAAGGTACATCTGGCAGCAACCGGACAGGCAGGTATCTGGCGTTATTCACGAGCCTCGAAGTGTGACGTCAGATGTTTAGGCTAGAGCAAGTTCGGGTGGCTGACTAGAGTCGACTAGACTTAACCGTAGTATATATAGATGTCATTCGAACGCTGCATGGTTGAACTAGCTAGTCCAACTGGATCAACCTAGCTCCGGAGCACTGTTTCTCTAATCAACTAACGATATTACATCACTTTGTCAAGATGGCGGTTTGGTTTCGTGGCGGAGAACGTTTGGTAAACTTTTGCAATAACACAAAAAGTTGGTTTAACGATACATGGTAGGTTTTTGCCAAAAAGATATGTCAAATGTTAAGATAATAATTATCATTGCACTGTATTTTGCAAGTAACTGTTTTACGAGCCAATAACGAGTTGCCATATTTGGCGAATCAGTCGACTAATCTAAACAATGCGTTCGAGTGAACCACAGATTTTTTATTTTTTTTTGGGGGGAGGCACTTTCCTGGCAAGTGAGGGCGCACTACCACAGCAACGTGTTGAAATAAAGCTGCAATGATGTGGGATGGAGCGCATGCATTAATTAAATTTATCAGATGACCAAGGACTCGACGAAAGTTCAATCTACCTAACACAGGGCTAGATTGCTCAGTTGGTGGAGCATCGGCACATTAACCCGGATATCGTTGGTTCAAATCCTGCTCTAGCCAATTTTCCATTGCTCAATCCCAAATTATTTAAAACGTACCCAGTCGGTTTCCCTTGTGGTTTATTACTTCACATTTTCTAATTTGTAAAGTGTGAAGAGTTACACTGTTTCAGACAGGCCCTCCAGAGTCGTGCCGAACCAAATTATTGAATTTCAAGAAGAGGGTTTTATGTTGTCTAATGTACAAAGGGATCACAAGAACTATCATCTACCAAAAGACAACAAGTATGTCAATAAGTATGTTGAGGTACTGTTTTTGGATCTTCCAATCCCTCTTTCTTGTGTTATGACTATTTCCAGGAGTTTGTTGTGTTTTGGCAATAATGTACACAGCTATTAACAAATGACAACCGATCTATTTTAATTTTTCCACAGTGCATAACAACAACTGCTTTGGTCAAGACTGTGGTATCCGATGCACCAGTAACTATGCTATTGGTTGCAATGGCAATCTAATGTGTCTTCCAGATCCGTTTGGCTGTACGTGCGCAGCTGGCTTCACGGGCTCAAAATGCATACAAAGTATGAATACAGATCCTTTTGAACATCATAACAATCTACAAAAACCAAATAAATGAGTGAAGAACAGCTAAGTGTTGTTAACATTTTTGCTGTTTATAAAATCTTCAAAACTAAGATTATTTGTATTTAAATAGCAGAATTATTTAAGTCCTTCATGTCTATTTCCAAGACGATTGTAAAATAACAAATGGCTGACTTCTGCTTCAACCCGTGATCCTTACAAGTTATATTGTTTTTTTCTGTTGTGAGTACACATACATGTATTGCAACTTCACTTTTTTTAGCTTGCTCAGATGGTATGTATGGTGCAGGTTGCAATTTGGAATGTCGATGTGGAACTGCAGCCTGTAACAGTTCAGTTGGTACTTGCACTTCAGGCAGTAATTGCAGATCTGGCTTCACAGGAGAGAATTGTGAGGGTGAGTTTAGACTTGATGCAAATGGACATCCCTTTATCTTAAATATTGTGTTTATACACTTAGAAATTCAAAAAATGCAAAAAAATAGTTAGTGGCCTGACGTTTCGACCCACAGAGTCTTTCTCGAAGGCTAAATGACAAAACTACAAACATAAACAGGTATACATGTATACATTACTGATGTAACAAAAGCAGTCAATTGGAAATAGATGATGCAGAGGAAAATACACAGAGAAAGCAGGCGGCTGAACAGAAAGGAGGGTAACAAAAGGGAGGGGGATTGGGGGAAGGGGATGGTTGACCACAAGAGGTCGGGAACACAAAGGACAAAATCAATGATGGGGAGAGGGAGAGAAAGGTAGTTAATTGGTGAATGAGGCAGACTGGGGGGGGGGGGCTTATCTGTGGTGAAAAGGAGAAGGCAAAGACAAAACGTTATTAGTCATTTCCTTCTTGGATGTTCAGACCATGGGGTTGAATGGTCTGGAGACGTCTTATCCATAATTTCTCTCTACTCAGACGAACAATCTCTTTGTGCCTCAATGCCCTGTAAATCATGAAATTGTACAAATTATCCATAAAAGTACTTTTTCGGCAGTTAAGCTTTAAGTTGAGAAATTCTGACCAAAAAAAGTAAAATGTTTGCTAAAAAAACATTTGTCATCATGGTTTCATTATGTGTTTTTTGAAAATTGGAGAAAGGAATGATTGCAACTGTTTTTCAAACTTTATAAGAAACATAGAAACAAGTTAACCTGTCTGAAAACTGAATGGAATGTTGAGATAACAAAAGGCTAACAATTACAGACAGAATCGTGTGTAAATGTGTCTATTTTATAATGGTTATAGATGTAAATTCAATACGAGTAGTGCCAGTGATACATTTGAAGTCAATGAAACACGAACACTACAGTTATGAAATTTACAAACAAAGACAACATGGCAGAGACTGTATCCTGTAGTATGGTTTATAAACATGGATTACTTTCAAACATTTCTTGTGATCACTCACATGAGGTGTTTTAACATTTTGTATGCTGTAAATATCACTAATATTTGACAGGACTCTCGGTCTATGTGCAATGTGTCAAGCAAAAGTTCTTAACTTCCAAAATGTAGAAAAACTGTAAAAATTAAATCATATATATTTTGCTCATACTTATACTTGGATGGTACATGCTTTTATAGGCATGATTTGAAGTAACGTGTTTTCAATAATATGTTGAATTTAGGTAGGAACTTTATAACTTTATAATAAGTAAGTTTCAGATTGAAACTACAGCTTTAGTTCACTCTGAACCCATCATTTACATTGACTCTAACCAGCATGATCATTCCTTTATGCAGACTGTTCTGATGGGTGGTTTGGAGTAAATTGTGCCCAGGGGTGTCATTGTGCCGGTAGTGAAGCTTGTAACAGAGTTTCTGGTGCATGCCCGACTGGTGTACTTTGTCAAGGAGGATTTAGAGGTGAAAATTGCCAAAGTAAGTATAAATTCAACTGACTGACCACTACATTTTTCAGTCTTTCATTCTTTGTATTAATATACAAGTTTAAATCGTGCATTTTTAAACAAACTATTGAAACAAACAGCCATGTAAAACATGTCAGGGGACCTCGAGGAATGAAAAAGATCCAACACAAGTAGAAATTGACAAAGTTTATGGTGTCGTGGTTAGTGCAGTTAAAATAATGATGTGTTTATTTTAAAGTCTGACACCACTGGTTCTTTAGAAATGATATTGGTAATTTAGAGTGTGATGTTTCATTATTCCTCAAAGTTGACCTGTTCCAGCAGTCTTTCTAACCATTCTTTTTTTGCCTCAGCACATATATGCAAACTTTTGATTTTGACGCTATATATTTATTTATTTAATTATTTATCTATCTATCTATCTATCTATCTATATCTATCGATCCATCGATCGGTCGGTCGGATTTAGATACCATTTTAATTTAGGGGGATACAATTTGCTGACGTTGAAGCCTTTTACCAGGCCCAACCCCAGCTGCTCACTTCATCAAACTATTGTGTTTTTTCCTATTTGTTCCTCTATTCAGCAGTTTGCAGTTCACCAAGCCCATTTTTCTGCATTCTAATTGCAGCAAACATTGGTTATAATTTGTTAACTTTGTTCAAGGATTTGTTCTTGATAATCATTTTCCAAGGTTCTGAGCCAAACTTAAATTAAATGAAAAAAGGAACGGAAGATATATTGTTTGGTTGTTGCAGCTGATATTTCTTATTAGGTCTATTTTTCACTAATTATGATATTTTTCAACATCCTGTGTTTTGCAGACTCTTGTCCGTATGGTCAGATTGGCGTTAATTCAAACTGCAGAATGTGTTACGGTAAGAATGGCAAGCAATAATGAGTCTGAATGTTTTTAACCTTAAAAACGTTTTCCAAATGACATCAGTTATTTAAAATTTTTGAATTTGCCCCCCATTTGCCCCCCCTCCCCTCTCGCCCCCCTAATGAGAGAAAAAAAAGCATGGATCAATAAATTGATTAGCCCCCAAATGAACATTTTCGGTTATGCCACTGACTGCATTAAATTACTGACACTGATTGATAATAATAATAATAATACACAGTTTTTATATAACGCTTTCTCACACCTTAGGGCATCTAAGAGCACTCGTTATGTTTTTGCACAAATTACGCGGAGCTATGTTTTAATTACAAGACCCATTTATTAACATAGCACCATGTAACGGTTTACAAGTCCCTGAGGTGCAACCTGCAGCCAGCCATACAAGAGAACACGCAGGGGAACCCCCTTTTCTTAACGATAAGTGTATCTGGGCTATTTTGTGTGCATTACACAACACTCAGGACCATTGGCTTTACGTCCCATCTAAAGGACAAGCACTAATGGCTAGTTGTCTTGCTGAACCACGACACACCACTTGCCAAGGTTGTTACGAGACATTGGCAAAATTAAGATAGTGTTAATTTCCAAACATTTTCATAATTTCGTCAAGGACAGATCATTTGTAGTTTACATTTGTTTCCCCCTTCAGTTCCTGTATCAGTAGACTATCAAGTCAGCTCTGGGCAAGATCTCAGCAGAACCATTACATGGAAAGCTCCTCAGAACAAGTGTCCTGTTATTGATTATGCGGTACAGTATCAACTGGTTAAGAGAGTTCTTTGCCAAGAGGTGGATGGTGAATTTCAAACCTTACACAACACAACAGAGAGACAGTCTACTTTGTCACATCTTGATTTATTACCCAATTCAATCTACAAGGTACGTGTTCTTGCCAGGAATGAGGCAGGACTTGGGGAACCTCAGATTGAGAAATATATCGAACACACAACACCCGAAAAAGGTAAGTTCCTGGTAGGGGAGAATATTATCTATAGCTGGGGATGAGAACTTCCAGACTTTTATCTGAATTCAGGCTTCTTTATGTTTGCCTGGTGAAGATAAAACCCATTATTTTCCACCGATATGAAGAATTCATGCTCTTCTGATTGACTTCTCTGGCAATACTGTTCTCTGAGGATACTGCTCCCAGAAGCTCCTTGAAATATATAACTCCAGGGGTTACCAAAAGGTGAAAATGCCAGCATTTTAACATTCCTCTCAAAACATTTTATTCTCACTGCTTACAAGAGTCTGTTTTAGGCAGTGAATCGAGCTGGTTTTTCGTTGAGAATTATGTAACATAATTTTTTTTTTGGTTTGGCTTACATGTGTTCTATGAAGACTCTTTGACTTGTCGAATTTTTATTTATTTTTTTTTTTTGCTATAGGCCTAAGGAATTCCTTTTATTTGTGAAATGATTGATTTAAGGTAAAATTTCAGGCAAAGTGTACCAGTTTTGTAGTCAGGAGTAGCAACAACTTTGCACATGACCGGTGTGATGTAATTATGGTGTAGGTAACTTTCGCAGACAATTTAGAGGCAACCAACTACACTGCCTGCAAAAGAAACACGTCGGAAGTAATTAGAACCACTTTCTAAAAGATGGTAATATCTCCAAGAAAAATGAAACAAATGTTTGAGGGTGAATGGGGTTTTCATCTTGGAGACTGCCTGGAATTGGTTGCACGTAATTTACCTCTAGTAAACATGACCATAAATAACATGAGAGTAATGTGCTGTTAATTTATTCTATGTTCATTTTATTCGTAATCTTTCTGGTAATGAAACCCTATACAAAGTGACTGCTGCTGTGACACATAGGCCTGAAGTTATCTATGTAGAGAGAAGTTGTTGAAGACATGATCAGGTTTAGATAGATAGACAGACCCCTTTATTAGCTCAACACTGAGTGTGATTCGTATACTTTCTACTCATCGTGACAAATCCCAAATAATTCATTTTGAGCATAAGGATGTAAAAAGTAACTGGATGTTTTGTGTTTAAATTACTATTTTAGAGCCAACAGGATCTCCAACAGATTTCAGGAGTACTTCAACAACGAAGCATAGTGTTGCAGTTAGCTGGGGTGAAATACTCTGTGGTCAAAGAAATGGTGTTATAACTAAATATAGAGTGAGTTTTTATAGCAGATTGTTTAGATCAAAATAGTGTATTTATGTCAATCCAATTATTCAACAATTCAGTACATACTTGATAAGTAACCTTATTGAGGTTATGTTCTTGTGTGTTCATTGTGGTAGAAAACGGCATTGTGTTTTGCCCAGGACTCACGGAGCGTGGGGGGGGGGGGTGCTGAATATACAGGGCTTTTGCACATTGATGTATGGGTAAAACCATACAATTTAATAAATTTGCCAAGACGCACCAAAGGTTGGAAGGCAATCTAAAGGTGCTATCCTGGTGCACTGTCTCCGAACTTAAAGAAATCAAATTTTCTCGCATAACTGCTTATACAATATCCTATTGTGCTTAGTTGCTATACACAATTGTTAATTTGGTTCAAAACATCATAAGGGGCTTGCTGAAATAAGTCCACTCTGGTTGTGGACACCTGCAAGGCAGCTGATATTTTGCTAATGACTCAATACTTTAAATTATCACAAAAAAATGCACTCAAGATATGAAATATCAAAAATGCATGTAGTTTAAGATCCATTGTTTTTTGCCTCATTTGATAGTTGGGGTGAATTTTTGCAGTTTTGCAGTAAGCAAGCTTACATGAAACCTCACTTAAATTTACTTGAAACTTCAACTAAGTTTACTTGAAACCTCAATTTAATTTACTTGAAACCTCACTTAAATTTACATGAAACCTCACTTAAATTTATTGCAACCTTACTTAAATTGACTTGAAACCTCACTTACATTTACTTGAAACCTCACTTAAATTAACTTGAAACCTCACTTAAATTTACTTGAAACCTCATTTAAATTTACTTGAAACCTCACTTAAATTGACTTGAAACCTCACTTAAATTTACTTGAAACCTCACTTAAATTTACTTGAAACCTCACTTAAATTGACTTGAAACCTCACTTAAATTGACTTGAAACCTCACTTAAATTGACTTAAAACCTCACTTAAATTGACTTGAAACCTCACTTAAATTGACTTGAAACCTCACTTAAGTTTACTTGAAACCTCACTTAAATTGACTTGAAACCTCACTTACATTTACTTGAAACCTCACTTAAATTGACTTGAAACCTCACTTAAATTGACTTGAAACCTCACTTAAATTTACTTAAAACCTCAATTAAATTTACTTGAAACCTCACTTAAATTGACTTGACACCTCACTTAAATTTACTTGAAACCTCACTTTAATTTACTTGAAACCTCACTTAAATTGACTTGAAACCTTACTTAAATTTACATAAAACCTTAGTTTAATTTACTTGAAACCTCAGTTTAATTGACTTAAAACCTCAATTAAATTTACTTGTAGTGAAGTGTAAAAGTTTAAATGTAGTAACCATCAGTGTCTTTTTATTTCAAATTTTTTAAAACAATGTACAGCTTTCATACAGGGTGCTGGAAAAACCTTATGATATCAACTTTAGTCTAAACAGCTCATTCGAAACGGTTGATATAGAACCACCAGATGTGCATCATAACATCAGTGGTTTAGAACCATCCACAAAATATGTCTTCCGACTGAAAGGTTTCAACAATGTTGGTGCTGGAGAGAAAGCAGTACTAAAGGCATTTACTGCAGTTGAGACAGGTAATGTAGGATATAGCATTCAATTATCACAGTTTAGTATGAGTTTATGGAGTCCTACGTCTGCTGGAATACTTGAACCGATCCAATAAAAACTTTCAAACCATTCTGATTTTTAAGATGCTCTCTTATGATTCTTCGGAAAGAGAATGTTCCCAAGGTACTTTTTTCTTTGACCTTACAGATCTTCCTGCTCCGACCCAGCTATCCCCCAAAAATATTTCAGATTTGACTTCCTCCACAGTCACCATAGCTTTGAATCTTCCGTCATCGTCAAAGTACATTACGTAAGTTGAAATGATACAAATGATGTTTACCCTGTAACAGGCCTGGATAACTTTAAGAGTCAAGAAATTTGCTCTCGGCAAGCTCTTTTCAGCAAAATTGTTTTGTGTTACTTAAAATGACAAATATTTCAAATTTCATTTTCTAAAATCAATCGATCGAACACCCTGCACCAACATTCACCTTGCCTCGTTCATCTTGTGCTGTTTAGTGAAGCACAATTTTTCAGTTTTTAAATTTGCCTCTGTGTGATATTGAAAGAAACTAACTTGCTCAAGAAAATATCAACATTGTTACTGAACCAATGAGAACTGAAATTTAACAACTTCCTCAATGACTAAGTTTGTGTGTTGTGTAGAGGGCTGCAAGTTGGTGTACGGCAGGTTAAGACAGTCACTAGAAGGGACACCAGGGGATCGAGGTACCAACGATCCACTGCACCAACTCCTGATTATGTAGCAGCAGAATTACCTAAGAAGGATCTCCCTGCAACATTCACTGTGGGTGACGGAGAAACACGGGGAAGATTTGACAACAAACCCCTGGAAAGCAACACTCAGTATGACATCTACCTTGGATCAGTCAGTAGGATTTCTCAATCGGTGAGTCTTTTATCTCTTGTGGGTTTTTTTAAAATTATAAACAACCCCTTGCACTAACCCAACGTTTGTGAGTTAGATTTGAATAATGTCTGGCACAGTAACTTGCTTGATCACAAGTTATTGCTTTAATTTGAATTCCTCAGACTATCAAGACAGTTGCTACGTCACATAATTAGGGGCAAGCTTTTGCGTAGTTACGTAAGAGACGGTAAAAACCCATACACAAATTGAATGAATGTGTGTGGCCCAATGGTACCAGGGTTTGCTCATCTGGAGGTCGCTAAACAAAAGCTTGCATCTAACCATTTAACATAGCCACTGTCTCCACAGTCCGAGGAATAAGTGGTAACTCGGACCAAGTTAGTCATTCTACAACACGCTATTCAAATCTAACTTGCAAATGGTTTGTTTAGGAGTCAAATTGCTTGTGAAAATTATGGTAAGCGTGCTGACACTACACTTTACACACAGGGACATTGACTGTAAAAATAGAGCAACCGGCGATAGTATTGTGAAGATGGCGTCCGGTGACTTGGGTCAAGAGGCTTATTACTGCTATTGTACTTATTAAGGAAAGAAGTACTTGCGATATTATGAAGATTTAAAACATGGATGAATTTGACACAAGTAAGTTTGACACAAGCTAAAACATCTCTCTTCGTTTTTCTTAGACTTATGCCGTTGAGTGGAGTGAGCCGCACAGAGTTCAAGGTAAGTTACCGTTTAATAACTCACCTTGGTCAGATAGTGACAATGTTGCTTGAATTCAACCTAGGCTATTCAAACTGAGGCAGGAAGGTAAAATTAGTCTGGTTCCCTAATGTGAAATGAGAATAAAAGCTATCATCCTTAGGGGACCAGACAAAATTGCGCACATAATGCATCATATTGTATTATAGACCACAGATCCTTGTCATTTGATTGGAGGAACACGCGTCAGGTGACATTCTTTATTTTACCATGAATACTGCTGCGATGCTACAAAACTTATTATAGGAGTCCTACATTGAATTATAGGACACTTTGGACGCTTCGTATAGCGTCATTTCCAAAAACGCAATCTTTTTCCACTTGTTTGTCCAAACGAGGCAGGGTCAAAGGTAAATGTGTCACGGCTGACAAGGGCGGTGCTTGTCTACATGGAGTAGTACACGCTGTTTATAGGAGGGTGGGGTAGACGAGTTTCCTTGTCTGTTTTGTATTTTTTGTCTAAACAATTTTAAATGACAAGGATCTTTGGGTGAGTTATACAACTAATATTGAATGCTTTTTGTTCATTTAAATTATCACTGAGTCTAATCCCTCGATAAAATCTGGCTTTTTCCATTCACTCAGCTTCGCCACATTAGTAAATATTAGTAATAAGGTAAAATTATGAGTCACATTACTGTCCAAGTTTGTGAAACAATTATCATAAACATTTTTGGCCTTGAATGAAAACTTACAAATATCTGAGCAGCCAGCTTTTGATTGAAACTGAACTTGTAGTCCTGAACTAGTTATTTTTTTCAGTGTCATCAAATTTGAAATTATCAAGTATTAAAACACAGGGGAAACTGTTTGACAAAATAGGGAGCTTGTAGGCCGTGGGCCAAAATCTGTAGAAGACCCAGAAATTGAAGTTCGTCTTAACTTTTTAGGGGCAACTTGCATTTTAGTCAACTTTACTAATTCGATGGTGCTGATTCCAAATTTGACTGTTCCCACGGGCGCAGATTGCACGTTAAGCCTATGCGGACTATTTTTGCTCATTTTTGGTCAAAAACAGTATTTTGTGTTTAACTTCTACATTTTCCACTCAAATTTGCATTGGCAACTTGCATTTTAGTCAACTTTACTAATTCGATGGTGGTGATTCCAAATCTGACTGTTCCCATGGGCTCAGATTGCACGTTAAGCCTATGCAGACTATTTTTGCTCATTTTTGGTCGAAAACAGTATTTTGTGTATAACTTCTACATTTTTCCAGTCAAATGATTTCAAATTTTATAAAAATAGCTTTGAGGTCCTTGTACATGCAATAGATCAATACTCAGTCTTCAAAATTAATCCCCATGGTGCTAAACCAAGTTTTTGTAAAAACAAAACAACACTTTTTGGGGGTAAATTTTTAAAAAATTTGTATTTTTCAGTCTTTTTATCTCAAGATCTTGGCCATGTACGATTGGTTTCGATAATTTAAAAATAGTAATAAAATACATAAATATGTAATACAAGTTGCACTTGCAAAATTTCAGCTAGTCATTAATTATGCAAATATGCATGTATGCGAAAGAGTTTATGCTGAACTGACGCAAGTTAAGGGCAATAAAACCAAGTGACTACAGATAGTTATACAGTACTGTTATGTCTGGTTTATTAAAACAATGCATTTTTAGCCCAGGGGCTAACTTGCTACAAAGTTTACAATTTAAAAACAATACAATACATGTACTGCTCATAATTTAAAGCCTTAAAGGCATATTCTGTTGTTCGATTAAAGGGTGCACATGTCTTGAGTGTCTTTTAATTATAACAATGTTATGTGAGAAAAATTATAAAGGACCAGACTATTTCAGATGGACCAGATTATTACAGATGCACCATTACATTTTGAGATGCCAGAATTGTTTAATAGACTTTGAAAACTAAAATAAGTGGAACAAAACCTAGATGGCTGTGATCATCATCTGTATTGCTTGCTCCTTGCATGGAACTCAATGCAGTCCTTGTAACAACTTCAGTGGTATCTGACTTCAATTGGGACAATGTCTTCTCTCTTTGATGTCAATCAAAATCTGTTCGTCGTCGAGAATCTCTGTACATGTAGCTCTGAGCAGCAAACCTCCTGTAATAAAAGGGGTATATTTACATGTAGTTTAATCAATGGGAAAATACAGGCACACCATGTTCCTCACTTACTTAGAACCAAGGAAAACTTAAGAGGCAATGTGAAATAAGAAAATGTATACCAACCTGACTGGTGTTCATAGTTTGACAGTCTTTCCCTTGACCGCTTCCGTGACTGTTTGTTGGTTATCCTCTTGTTTCTTTTAACATATAATACATCTGGATGGCAGGACATGTGGGTTGCGCTACTGCTGTGTCTGTGAATCTGCTGATGCTAGCTGACTAGATTTTCCTGATGGTTCAAGGGTTGACTCCAGTGTCCCTTCAACTGCAGTGGAACTGCTTTGAACATCAGTAGCCCTTTTAGCCAAATGTTTTCAGCTCTTGCTAATGCGTCTTATCTCAAAACCTGTAAACATTACATTTTCAAAAAGTATGTTTGTCTTAAGTGGGGGATACTGACTAATGCACAATACTGGCAAGCAGTAGAAAAACTACTACACTGTAAACAACTCTGCAATAAAATCTAAATGAATATTGGGACAGATTGGAACAACATTGACAATGTTACTAGCATGAAGATATTGTAGAAGAGACAAAAATTACAGCACCTTATCTGGAAATATGGGTGGGTTGCTGATTGTTATACAACGTTGTTTAAATTGTTTTAACTTGTTTAACAATTACCTTTAAATATTTTATATAGGTATTTTTGTGAACTGTTTCCCTGGGTGGAAAGACATCATGCTAAAGTATTTTACCCAGAATAGAATGACATCCTTTTAAAAATATTAAGTGAGATTATGAAATAATAATAATCAACACAAGTCATGCCAAGTTTGAAAGACACCAGGGTTGTGTGTAAAACCATATCAACATTGGAGGATTCAAGTCTATTATTAGCATGGTTAGGGTTAACACACAGTCTTCAGTTTGAAAACAATTTGAAATCTAAAAACAAAACAAAAATGTTTTCCTCATTTGTGTAAAAACTGATTATTTTTTAGACTAAATGCAGGTTAAGAGATTACAAATTCACATCACAAAATTGTCCATGCTAGAACCCACCCTCTCACCATAATAAAAATGAAACAATTAATGCCAAAGCATTAAGTGGCAGGGCCTTCTGTTAAAACCTTCTGTAAAAGATTTGTCTGATTTTAGACTGTCTCACTCTTTATTTTCTTTGTGCAGGCCTACTAAACTATTATTAATTGTATTAAAAAAGCTTTTTAGAATATATAAACACATTGTCAGTAATTAACAACTTAAAAATGGTTGCTTTTGAGGCCTACACTATAAAAGTTGCCCATTTTTGTAGTCTATCAAACTTCACAGGTGTAACGTTGTACGGTTATTTTTTATATAATACGTGCCTACCCTTTTAATTTTAACAAAACACTAACACTTAACTTAAGACTTACTTTAGAAAGAATAGGTACAGTGTCACACAGAGCCGATGGGTAGCTGTCAGCCGAGTCTGGCGTTGGGCACATGTTTTTCCACCAAACTTGTATTTGTTTCAGCCAGTTCTTGGTGTTTCCCATCAAGACGTTTCCATCTGTTATTGCGGTCACGAAATTTCTGCCAACTAACTGCCGTAAATTGGGTTATTTGTCCCCTTTGACTCTCAATAAAATGACACACACACATTTCCTCGGGCGCAGCCATCTTGATTTGACACCTCTATTCCAGGTTACATTAATATTTACTGTAGTACGCAATGGTAATAATGGTTCGAGGTTGAAGAACAGCGCCATCCGCGGCATAACGTCGGCATAGCAACGGCGCTGCAAAACAGGCGATTTTTCGTGCTTAATTTCTCGTTAACGTGCAAGCAGATCAAATGGGAACAGGTAAAATAATAAATTATACGTTCCAAACTACTTATAAACGAAAAATAAAGTTGCCCCTCGAAAGTTAAGACGAAAGTGCATGTTACAGGTTTTGGCCCACGGCCTACTTGGCAACATAGGGCTAAATCCTAGGGCACAGCACGTTATTCCGGAGGTTGTTGGTATAAACAATTCCTGCTCTAGTAAATTGTTCTTTGTTCAACCCCAAATTTTACAATTAATAACACATTTAACACTTTTCTTTGATGTCAAAGATGTTAGCTGTAACATCATAAGAATTCATGTATTAGGAATAACAATAAATCGTTATGTTTCAAAACTTAAATTATTATAATTTTTTTTCGGCAGTGCTACAAAGTGAAAGCCCTTCAGTAGCTGCGATTGTGGTTCCATTGATGCTGCTTGTCTTGATTTGTATTATAGCTGCTTTAATCTTCAAAATAAGGTAATTATTATTGTAACTTACTGTAGTGTTACTCTGTGGTATTCTCTCAATGACAGGGAAAAATTGGCCCAAAATGTTGCTAAGCAATTTTCTACTAAGCAGAAATAGGCTTGATGTCAGACAATCAGTTACAGAGGGTACATGAGGGCCATTTTGACTGGTAACCTTAGTCTGCTAAGCATAATGTTGTGGTGCTTAGCAAACATTTGTACTTAAGCAGCTCTATAAAATAAGGGCCCCAATATCATAGAGCTGCTAAAGAAGGCAATTTTAAGTCTGCTGAGTAAAGCTAAGCAAGAAACTGTTTTTACTCTAACTCATGTGCAACTCGGTTTTTGGCTGCGATGCATCGTGGCAAACTATTCAGAATAAATGAATGAAGTAATTTATGCAATTTATCATTGGTGAGCGGGGGTAAAATTGTATTTATTATTATTGTTAACTGTTTCTTTGCCAGGAGGAAGAAACGGCTGAACCACAGCTCAGGGGACCGTAAACATTTCAATGCTTCAAATGGTAGGTCATAACTTATTACAACTCTTTTGTTGTTGTTATTGGCGAGCTGCGAAGCAGAGTGAGCCTATGTAATGACAATTTCCGTCCCGTCTGTCCGTCCGTCCGTTTGTCCGTCCGTCCGTCCGTCCGTCCGTCCGTCCGTCCGGCCGTCCGGCCGTCCGCGTTCAGTGGAAATGTTAAAGTTTTTGTTTAAGTATCAGTCTTTGAGTTGAGTTGTTTTATGGTATGTACAAGCCCAAGTGAGATTGTTATATAAAATTGCCAGTCATTTTTTTTTTTTTCAACTATGTTTTCCAATAATGTTGAAATTTTAAAGTTTCGAACTAAGTTAAGTTGTAACTTTGACTTACAATTGACAACAGACAGGCTGAGCGTAAAATCGGTTCCGGTTAAATGAGCTAAAACAATTAAAAACTTAAACAGTCATAACTCCTCATTGCAATGATGTACTGACTTGAAACTTGAATCAAACATTGCTTCTTACATGTAGATTCATATGAAAAGATAAAGCTCAAAGAGTTTATCACTGGTTCCAGTTGAATGAGCTAAAACAATGACAACAATTAAATGGTCATAACTCCTTGTTGCAATGATGTACTGACTTGAAACTTGAATCAAATATTGCTTCTTACATGTAGATTCATATGAAAAGATAAAACTCTCAGAGTTTATCACTGGTTCCAGTTGAATGAGCTAAAACAATGGAAACCTTAATGGTCATTACTCCTTATTGCAATTAGTCATTGGTCTTCTATCTGGCGATCGGCAGCTCGCCATGGCAGCTTCGCTGTTCTAGTTATATATTTATGATAATGAAACCAAGGAAACCTCATTAATAAGTAAATTTTATCAATGTACTTGAGGAAACATGACTTGTAGACGAAATAATGGATGAGAAATTTTAGGCTTTGATCTGAATTCTAGGCTTTATACATATACCTCGGCAAACTTTGTCCTTGTTATTTTTTTACAAATACCGCAAAGAGATCCTGCTCAATGAATTCCTATTTTTGTTCCGAGAAGCTCTTTGAAATCTGGAACTCCAGGAGTTGCTAAAAAGTTGAAATGTGGTCGTTTTAACATCTTAACATTTGATCCTAGTTATAGACACTTTTGTCAGCAATGACTGTCATCCCTGTGTGTCTATTACAGACAAAGAACAGTTCCTGCCTATTGCATGATTTTGTCAAATTGAATCTAACAAAAGTTAAATTTGTATTTTACTTTTGGCAACAAGTTTTCAAATGTTTTGTGAAAGTATATACTTGCTCATTAAAATGTTACTTCATGCAAATTCTAAGACATTTTTGTGTGAATTGTTTTAATATGATGTTAAACTGAACAAATATTTTGAAACCTTGGACAAGTCAGGTGTGTAGACGACAATGAGGATCTATATAATAACTGGGTATTTCTAGCAAGAATAATTTTAACAAGTTTAAACAGTTTTTTAATTTAAAAAAACCAATTTTGAACACCTTCTGAAACTCTGCTGCTTTTCAGTGAGATTCAGGAAAAACTCTCTCCCGTTATACCTCCAGTAATTTTCATCCGATGGTTGTTTGCTTTTGTAAAGCTGCTTTGTTGCAATACAAAGCAACACTTTACAGATGACGTCAGAGTTGTCATTTTGACACGCTGCAACGGCAGAAGTGCAGCTAGTTAAACACAATTTTCAATCTTCCTCATTTCATCATTGGCAACTACAATTTTTTTATAGATATGTTATAGCATCTAATAATCTACAAAAGATTGATCAAACAATACATACATTATTTAAGTTCTGCATATTATTTTTGTTGACAACTTCACAGTCAGACATTTTTTGAACGTTTTATTTGTTTTATCAGCAGGAGTGCGAGCAAGCAATGACAAACTTTCTTCAGAATTAGAAAATCCATACAATGTTGTTGCCAATGAAGCCAGTTTTGCAACTTCACCAGCCATAGCCACTGCACCAGCCACTCCACGAGCCACAACACCAGGCACTTCACCAGCCGCTGCACCAGCCAGACCAAAGCAGGTTAACAAGAAGAAGCAGTTTACGGCTCCTTTTCCGATTCCTTTGTCAGAGCTCAAAGATTATGTCAGCAAGAAGAAGAAGGAAACGTACAAAGAAGGCAATGGGTTTCTGTTTGACTATGAGGTGAGTCATGATAATGATGGTTCTGTAATAATAACAAGATGTGCATTTATTGTGCGCTTTTTATACCAAATAGGCCCCTCAAAGCACCTTTTAATCTTACCCAAAAATATTACATTTTAGCGTTTCTTGCAGGTTGAGCTGATCATCATGGCGAAAACACAAAAGGGCCCATGTTCTTACAGCCTGTAAGCACAACAACTTACTAAGCACATGAAAATCTTGCTTAGCAGAAACAGGTTACCAACCAACATTCCATTAAGTTCACATTGTTGCAACAGGTACCCCGTTATTTCTTACCAAGTAAAGAAATTTGCTGAGCAGAAATTTCTGCTTAACAGCTTTATGTAATTGGGCCCATATGTCCAGCTTAGCAATATTGCACAACAACCTATCAGTAAAAAGCCTGTCACCTTTGATTGCCTGGTGTAGATTATTCATCTATGGAAGCTGTTTGCATGTGCTTTGTTGAAGTCTGATGAAAAGTCAACCAAATGGGCGTGCTATTCTTCCCTTATTTTCGATTTTGTCTTGCTTTCATTTTTTAGAATTTGCCCGATTCCGACCGTCATTCATGTGAAAGAGCAAAGGACGACAAAAACAAAGAAAAGAATCGCTATGCGAACATCATTCCTTGTGAGTTCAAAATGGTTATTGTTAGTATTCAATATTTTGTCTTTACATAATAATCTGAAACGCTCTCTTCGTTTACAACTTCATCTCGGATGAGGCATTAACACGCTAATGTTGGGCCCCGCTGATGACTTCACAACAATCTTTCTCCATGCCTCTCTGTCCTCCACTGCCCTCTGTTTGTATCAATCTTCCTCCATGCCTCTCAGTCCTCCACTGCCTTCTGTTTGTAACAATCTTTCTCCATGCCTCTCTGTCCTCCACTGCCCTCTGTTTGTAACAATCTTTCTCCATGCCTCTCTGTCCCCCACTGCCCTCTGTTTGTATCAATCTTCCTCCATGCCTCTCAGTCCTCCACTGCCCTCTGTTTGTAACAATCTTTCTCCATGCCTCTCTGTCCCCCACTGCCCTCTGTTTGTAACAATCTTTCTCCATGCCTCTCTGTCCTCCACTGCCCTCTGTTTGTAACAACCTTTCTCTATGTCTCTCTGTCCTCCACTGCCCTCTGTTTGTAACAATCTTTCTCCATGCCTCTCTGTCCTCCTCTGACCTCTGTTTGTAACAACCTTTCTCTATGTCTCTCTGTCCTCCACTGCCCTCTGTTTCTAACAATCTTCCTCCATGCCTCTCAGTCCTCCACTGCCCTCTGTTTGTACCAATCTTTCTCCATGCCTCTCTGTCCTCCACTGCCCTCTGTTTGTAACAATCTTTCTCCATGCCTCTCAGTCCTCCACTGCCCTCTGTTTGTAACAATCTTTCTCCATGCCTCTCTGTCCTCCACTGCCCTCTGTTTGTATCAATCTTTCTCCATGCCTCTCTGTCCTCCACTGCCCTCTGTTTGTAACAATCTTTCTCCATGCCTCTCTGTCCTCCACTGCCCTCTGTTTGTAACAATCTTTCTTCATGCCTCTCAGTCCTCCACTGCCCTCTGTTTGTAACAATCTTTCTCCATGCCTCTCTGTCCTCCACTGCCCTCTGTTTGTAACAATCTTTCTCCATGCCTCTCAGTCCTCCACTGCCCTCTGTTTGTAACAATCTTTCTCCATGCCTCTCTGTCCTCCACTGCCCTCTGTTTGTATCAATCTTTCTCCATGCCTCTCTGTCCTCCACTGCCCTCTGTTTGTAACAATCTTTCTCCATGCCTCTCTGTCCTCCACTGCCCTCTGTTTGTATCAATCTTTCTCCATGCCTCTCTGTCCTCCACTGCCCTCTGTTTGTAACAATCTTTCTCCATGCCTCTCTGTCCTCCACTGCCCTCTGTTTGTAACAATCTTTCTCCATGCCTCTCTGTCCTCCAGTGCCCTCTGTTTGTATCAATCTTTCTCCATGCCTCTCTGTCCTCCTCTGCCCTCTGTTTGTAACAATCTTTCTCTATGTGCCTCTGTCCTCCACTGCCCTCTGTTTGTAACAATCTTCCTCCATGCCTCTCTGTCCTTTACTGCCCTCTGTTTGTAACAATCTTTCTCTATGTGCCTCTGTCCTCCACTGCCCTCTGTTTGTATCAATCTTCCTCCATGCCTCTCAGTCCTCCACTGCCCTGTTTGAGTCGGCTCTTTGATGTTTTCTTCTCGTCTCTGTCTCTGTCTACCCCTTTTTTATCTTTCTCTTAGTTTGCCTTAGGAAGTAAGATAACTAGGAAATATTTATATTTCATGGTCTTGCATTGATTTGATTCTTCTTTTTATCTACCACAGATAATTTTTCTCGCGTTGTGCTTGAGAAACTACCAGATCAACCCGAATCGGATTATGTGAATGCAAGTTACATGGATGTAAGTTAATCATAATGATCTGTTTTTGTTCTGAGTGGTCCCTGTAATTGCCTGTAAAGAATCCATGATGGACCACTTTGAGTTTGAGAAGGAACTGAAACAAATTGGGAAACTCCCCTGAGCAGGAGAGAACTGAAACCAATTATGGTGGAATAACTTTAACACAGATACAAGCTGCATGAAAATGGAGAAAAAACTCCATGAAGAGTGCAGCTTGAAACTAAAAATAAACGCACACTTTGGTTTCAGTCAAACAACCCCCCCCCCAAAAAAAAAGAAAAAAAAGAAAAAAGAATTCCCAACAATAAAACAAACAAAACAACAAAACCAAAACAAAGCCCAAGTTTTTGACAAAATAGCTGTAGAAATGCAGACATAATGTAACCTGTGTTTTTGCTTTCCTGATCGCCATTACAGGGTTTCAATGAACCGAACAAATACATCGCCAGCCAAGGTGAGTCAAATCATAAACGAACTCATGCAACTTTTCTTAGAGCTTTAAACCACAAAAATGGAATTTGGGGAAAGACATTTATTAAAATGTCCCTAGATGTTTCCATATAGTGGTGTGTCATTGCCGAGCGGTTGAGAGCACCAGACTCAAGCTCTGGTGTTTCTGATCAGCAGAGTGTGGGTTCGAGTCCCGGTCGTGGCACCTGTGTCCTTGAGCAAGATACTTTACCATAATTGCTTTGTCCTACAAATGTTCCATGTACTTGGATTGGTAGTGCTAGATTTGGTACATGGTATGAAACCAGCCAGCCCTTCACTGTCTGTACATCACATATTATTTTTAAAATGTATATTACAATTTTAGGTCCAAACAAGGCTTCCGTTTGTGACATGTGGAGGATGGTATGGCACGAGAATACCGCTAAGATTGTCATGCTCACCAACCTACAAGAAGGAGTCAAGGTAATTCAAGCTACATTACCCAATTTGTAGCCAACTTGAGGTAGAACCTTGAAAAAAAGAAGAAAGTCATTGATTGGGGATGTTTATAGTTAAGAGGCCGTCCAACAATTTAAACATTGAAAGTGGTCATAAAATTAGTTCAACGAGGGATCAGAGCTGTGTACGATTTTGAAATGTACCTTTCGTTGATTAGTCCATTTAAAAACTTTTTCAAATTTGGAGCCCGCGAACTTGACTTGACCGCGTGCGGGCGCCCTATTTTCTCGCAATGTTTACATAAATCGCGCGTTGTTTACACAAAGGCGCTAACGCGCAAGGTCAGACCGGATGTCGCGCGACGTAATTCCATGGGGGATACTGCCCTCTGAATGATACATTCAGGACCCTTAAGTATTTCAGTCCAGTTATAAACAAAAAATTGCAGTTGTTTCACCTGCAGGTCGGTACATTACCAACATAGCCATTTGTTTTTCTAGATGATTCTCTATTTCTAACTTTCAGGGAAAATGTGAGAAGTATTGGCCAGACAAAACATCATGCTATGGTGATTATGTTGTCACTTTGAAAACGGAGGAAACGCATGCAGACTACATCGTCCGAGATTTCATGATGAGTCTGAAATTGCAGGTAATGGCCGAGTGGTCAAGTGCACTGGGCTCAAGCTCTGGTGTTTCTGATTAGCAGAGTGTGGGTTCGAGTTCCGGTCGTGACACTCTGTGTGTTGTGTAATTCACATAGAATAATCCAGTTACTCTTAGGGTTGGCTGCAGCTTGCTCAAAAAGCATCTTGTAAACCATTACATGTTGCTCTGTTAATAACTGGTTCTTATAACTTGACATACCTCTGCATACAAAAAGTAATGGGCGTTTTGTGAGACACCCTCGCATGTGATAAGGTGCTATTTAAGAACTGCGTATTATTATGTTTTATTATTATTGTTGTTTTAACCTATTAATTTTCAAACAAACCCAGAAAGATTTTGCAAATTTATATTGTCTTGTTTTAAATTTTAAATTGGCATCCACCTTTCAACAGAAGCCAGCGGGAAGGCTAAAACCATCAGCTCTGTAGAAGTTTCATCATGCAGCAGCCATCTCTAGGAATTACCTAAAAGGACGGACTAGTATATTTTGAAAACGGCCTTTTTGCAACACACAAGTTTGAACTGTACCTGCTAAGATGTACACGCTTAGCCCTTTGTGCTGAGATACAAAGCTTTTTGCAGAATGAGCCTGGTATGTTAAAGATACAGCATAAGTAAGGCTCTAACACTCAAAATTCTACTTTTATAATACCATAGGATGGAGGGGTCAGAGATGTTCGTCAGTATCATTTCATAACATGGCCTGATATGGGCTTGCCCCATGATCCCATCAAAGTGGTGAACTTTGTCAAAACAGTGAAGGATTACAACCCCAAGAATGCTGGTCCGATGGTCATTCATTGCAGGTTGGTGTTTTTGTGATAGCACACGATATTAAGTAATTTAATAAGTTTGTAATAAACCTCAAGGAATACCGGTTGGAAGACCACCAACATTAGGACTAGCCAGCTCAGTTGGTAGACCACCAGCACATTAGGGAGGTCAAGTCCCACTGTAATCAATTTATCTTTGTTCAACCCGAAGTTAAATAAGTTTGTTTCACAAAAAAGTCTAATGATTTTGAGCAAACATTCGGTGATAAAAAATGAGCAACCACACATTTTTCTGTGTTGGAATTACTCAGTATTCACACAGTTGGAGAGAGCACTGAGATAAATAAACAATGGAGTGCAATTGCAACTAAGTCGGAGACTAAAGCTTATGTATCAGACTTCAAATTGTTCCACCATGGTATCAGTCAACGTTCATGGTTACTCATCTATGTTACTTTGTAGCGCTGGAATCGGCCGCACCGGGGTGTTTTTGGTTTTGGACGCCATGTTGGACCAAGCCAAGGTAGAAGGTCGGGTCGATATCTGGAACTTTGCTTGTGGCATGAGAGACAAACGGATGAAGATGATTCAAACACCGGTAAATTTAATATACCAATCTCTCTTAGGTTATGGTACAAGTCTTGTCCAATGTTTTCCAGCCGTTGTTGTGAATGCCAAGATGCAGGTGGAATTTGAACTCATGTCTTCTGCATTTTAAGACAGTATATGTCTTAACATCCAAACCATCCAACTGCAGGCCTGGAATTACATGGAGGTCATGACCTCTGTTGCTTTGATCTTGGTCATGGTGCCCTGTCAAAAGTTTCCCATAGTCCTTACGATTTTCCAACGGAAGTGCCCTTTCCAAAATGAAAATGGCATTGCCCTCTACTGTTCTTTGAGTTCTTTATTAATCCAAACAGGCCCAGTATGAGTTCATCTTTGATGTCTTGATTGAGACGTTCCTTTGTGGTGACACCAGCATTAAACCAGGAAAGCTTCTCTCCACGCTGACTGCCTTGAAGAAGGTCACAAAGGGCAGTGGGAAGACAAGACTGCAACTAGAGTTTGAGGTAACGGTTTCATTTTATAAGTTCTATTTCATTAATTCTTTTTGTATTTGGGGAGAAAGGCACCATGTTTTCATGATAAGTGTTTCATTAATGTTATTATTGCATCAGGCATAGAGAATGTTATTTCTTTGTTTTTACCCTTGCACCATTAAATTATATGAAATAAATGTTACAAAAACGTTGGGGAGGGGGAGGCATTGATCCACCTGTCCTTTACGTTTGCATACTGCTTGCATATAACACGACAGACAGTTCCCCCTAAACGTCATCTTTACGGGCAATTGGGTTTTGGCTTTGAGTTTTGTCAAGCGTTCTAATCTTTCTACACAGCCAATAGTGGTTCACCGACCAACATGCAAGGAATTTGATATAACCCCAGAATGTCGCATACAGTAGTTTTTTTCTCATAATTCATTGTTATGGGTTGAACAATTTGTAAATATGGTCAGCTTTACAATATGTGAAGATTTTAAGGGGGAGCCATATGTATAGGCCGACAAAGACTGACTTCAATGGTCCGTTATGAAAAATTCAGTAAAAAAAATGGAGGATAACATTTAAAGTACGCCAAACCAAAGCTGCAAGGAATTTAAAGTTAAGGTCAGTTTTACTCCTGTATGTTCATGTAGTCATGTGGCAACTGAAATAAGCAGTTAATATATCCCTAATCATACTATTTTTTATTCATTGCGATTGTCTTTGAATACAGAATCTGAATTTGGTGACCAATCTTCCGAACCCTGAGAAATTTAGAGGAGGTCAGCAACCAGAAAATGTTAAGAAAAACAGATTTCCAGACAAGCTACCAGGTGAGGTTCTTGTCAATTTTGTAAATGACCTCTTGGGATTGTGCTCACTGTTTAGAAATGCATATTTTCTCTAAACCAAATTGAAGCAAAAGTCATTCTGCAGTCTTTTGAAATATTAAAATGGTCATGATGTCAACTTTATTTATATTATTTTATATTAGTGTTGTAACCCTACCTTGTGGTAGTGGGATATGATCCTTTTGTGAAATGAAAAAAAAAAGGATCAGATCACATCAAACCAAAATGGTACTCACTCTGAAGAGTACATCTGGGTAATAATGACATTTCAGTAACATTTTGATTAATACTAATAATCTACAAATATTGGATGCAAATGAGTGCATTGTCGCACCATATAATCACAAGGTGAAGTCTGGACTATTATAAATGGAAATGCCTGATTTCACAGAGTCAACATATTGTGCCACAATGCATCAGCGAAATTCACTCAATATTTGTTTTTATAATAACTCACACATAGATTCTTGAAACTGTCTTTCGAATTTGAATGATTTATAAGAATTATCACTCAAATCATCAGACACTTCACTTTTTGGAGTTCTTAGGGTTAAATATTGCTATTACCATGCAGGTCCCACTCTGTAGAATATTGTCTCCCTCTTTCCTTATACCACGTTTCCGTACTCTCTGCATTTTAAAGAATCTTTTTTTTTTTTTTAAAGGTCCTTGTCTAGTTCCTTTGAGTTGTTCTTTTTTGTTAAGTCTAGTATACTCTGTTATTGTATTGTATTTCTTAATTTGTATTTTTACTGCAGTGTGGTGTTTTGATTAATATTTCCATAAGTTGGAATGTATAGTGTATTGGTTAGATTTAAAGAGACTTGTCCTACACTGTAGTTGTATGTGTTTCCTTGAAGTGACTTTTATTGGAAGTTACCTTGGAACCGCACTGTTACTGATTTAAAGCTTGGTTGAACCAGCTCTAGGCATTCTCTGTGTAGGCTCTCCTTGTAGGATCTGATGAAGCACTAAACACTGACATTAATGTCACCGATTAACATTTTGTTTGTTAAGTTGATCTGTTCCGACCTCACTTGATGTCATCAGGAGAAGATGGATCCAACAACTACATCAATGCCTGCTTCCTCAATGTAAGTCAGAATACTTGCGTGACTTCATTGAGTTGTCCTTCTTTTAAAACCAAAAAGGATTGGTAAAATGCAAAACAAATTTATTAGATTTAATCTGAAAGCTCACTGATTCTAAAGTTTCTACCAGTACCAATCCTCCAGAAAAATATTTCCAGCTGAAAGCGTACTGATTCAAAAGTTCATACCAGTACCAATCCTCCAGAGAAATATTTCCATCTGAAAGCTCACTGATTCTAAAGTTTATACCAGAACCAACCCTCCAGAGAAATATTTCCATCTGAAAGCTCACTGATTCTAAAGTTCATACCAGTACCAATCCTCCAGAGGAATATTTCCATCTGAAAGCTCACTGATTCTAAAGTTCATACCAGTACCAATCCTTCAGAGAAATATTAACATCTGAAATACGAAGTTGAGAACAAAACATTGATTGAGGAAATCAAAATAAGTCTAGTTCATGAACGTGATATATGGACATGCGCAAAGTTTCTGCAGAAACTTAAACCTCTTTAAACATATATTTACTCATCCAAAACAAAGACATAAATTCCTTGAAGCTCATTAAAATTTCCTAAATTATAAGTTAATCTTCCAACTTTGTGATTTTACAGAGTCCTAGTTCAAAGGGGAAGTACATTGCCACCCAGATGCCTTTACCCCACACCATTAGTGACATGTGGAGGATGGTCTATGACTACAAGTCTACTTGTATCGTCATGTTGAATGCAGTAGATAAAAAAGATCCTGTAAGTAGGAAATGTACTTAAGAATTCGAAATTTGTTCACTTGTATGGTTGCCTTGGAAAATCAATTTGGAAATCTACCTGAATTTATTATGAAGTTGTGCACTTTTTACTGTCATTTATTTTTCACACTTTCTGGGAGAGTTTGAGGTGTGACAGTTGTTTTTATTTTTTAGTGCATGATCTGGTTTGTCCTCACTTCCTGTCTAAACTGGAAGATTAGTTGAAACATAATTTATAAGGCTATATTTAATGGTTTTCATGTTCATATTTATATACTTGATTTAATTACCTTTTAATGTTAAGTGCTACGCACAAAACCCGAGCACTTAGTTTTTGCGATGTCACAAAAGCTCAATGTCTAATTTATTTATATTTGTTTACTTTCAATTTGTTTGAAACAAAGTTAAGCCAGGATTGTTTTGCTTAACTAAATAGTATAAATGAATCGGCACTAAGTAATGTTTCTATTAAAATGATTAGAATTACCCTTACGAATTATTCAGATTGACCAATGTTTGAGTTTGTTAACACCTTTTTTCGGATCTGCCTCAAATAAAGCATATCTTTTAAACTCCTTTTCTCCCAGCTCAGGAGTTTTCAGTGGCTTTTCCTGGCTTCCAGCAGGCAACTTTTTCAGTTGAAACAGAAGAGAAAATCCTTTCCATTACCCCATCAGGCATTACCCCATCAGCTATCGAAATGAGGTTGACTGTTAGCAATGGAAATGCACGAACAGTTCCTCTAATTTTTGAATTGGAAATTAAATTTTGATTTTTAGGTTTTTTTTTTTTTACCCACCATGGCCACCCACATTGGTTATTCTGATTGGCCCCTCATCAATATCTCTACTTGTGTGTCCTTTCCCACAGACATGTGTTGAGTACTGGCCAGAGACAGGCTCTGCAACATACGGCAGTCTGACAGTCACTACACAGTCTACTGATAAAGTGGGACCAAACATCACCATACGCTACCTATCCCTGGCTAAAGATGACGATCAGGTATAAAGCTAGAATTAATCATTGAAACCTTGCATGGTGGAGAAACAGCCTAGAAACTAAGGCTGTCTAAATTGGTGGCTACATCTACAGCTACGGCTTTCCACGTCATCATGTTGTTGGAGTCTAGGACGTCCTTAGCAACACCCTTAGCAACAGCCGTAGCCGCCAATTCAAATATGGGTTAAGGCTTATTGGGCTCGCATTTTCTTAAGTCTTGAGTTTTTCTTAGTCAGTGAAAGTGTTTTATATTTGTAACAAATGTATGCAGCTGGTCGGGTATTTATTGTCTCTAGTATATTTTAACTTTTTAAAGTGCATCGTGGGTTCTGTGATCCAAAATGCACTATATAAATGCTGTTTAATTTTTTTAAAAGTATTATTGCAATGTATATACGTCATTATCATATCAATCCAAACTGTTGTGCCTCCAAACGGATGTACATTTCACTGCTTGCTTGTTTGAAATGCAGAACTGTTTAACTCACTGGAACTATCCAAGGTTCCGTAAATCAAGGGGTGCCAAGAGGACAATGTTCTTGCTTGGAGCCTGTTTAGTGCGTGCTACAGTGTCATTACAGAATCAAGATGCAATGTTTTAGCACTGACTGACTTTCTAATTGCAGAAGTTGTAAGTTTTTGTTTCATGCTTTTCATTGGAACTCAGGAATCCCGTCTGATTTGTCACCTTCAATTACTGAACTGGCCTGTTGGTGGCGTACCATCATCACCAAGATCCATCGTGGAGTTGGTTAAAGCTGTTAAAGAATGGCATTGCGAGCATAAAGACGACCGAATTACAATTCAGTGCATGTATGGTGTTTGGTCATTTCCTTCTGCTAGTTTTCAATACAAGTACAATCCAACCAAACTCTGCAAATATCATCAATTTTTTTTTTGGCCAACATGAGTGAAAATAATGTTATGCATTTATGTTTTGCCAGAGATTTGTTGCACATTCTTATAAAAATGTAATGTCACATTCTTATAAATGTCACATTCTTATAAATGTCACATTCTTATAAATGTCA
Source organism: Pisaster brevispinus (assembly GCA_023634235.1). Classification (NCBI taxonomy): domain Eukaryota; kingdom Metazoa; phylum Echinodermata; class Asteroidea; order Forcipulatida; family Asteriidae; genus Pisaster; species Pisaster brevispinus. The sequence goes on along the minus strand of JAMKCF010000029.1, from coordinate 1,226,318 downwards.
CATTCTTATAAATGTCACATTCTTATAAATGTCACATTCTTATAAATGTAATGGCACATTCTTATAAAAATGTAATGCTCATTGCAGAAACCTAAACAAGCACTTCAGTAACTAATGTGGTCTGTAACAGTAACTTGGAACCTTTTCCTCCTGTTTTTCAAGCAATTTCACCCCTGTATTTTGTTTTAGAGCTTATAGTGAAAATGGCAAATTTTGTTGATTAACTTGTATGTAGATGACGATCTTATCAGTCTCACCCGTACAATTGATGAAGTCTTGATTAAAACAACTATTTGTAGGCCTAGTTGTTATCTTTGCATAAAATTTTAACTGACAATTATTAATTTTATTGCTCATTTAATAGTACTTTTTTATTTAGATATAAATTACAAATTGCTATTTGTATTAAAAATGTTCAATAGGCCTAGACGTTAATTTTGCGTTGAGGGTAAAGAATTGTTTAACAGAACTCAGGAAAGTATGCAGTGCTTAATACACATCGGTGTAAGAGTAAAACAAATTATACTAGTAAGAATATTATTAGAAAAACATGAGTGATAGGAAGAATGTGCTTTTTCTACATACAAACGAGAGAAAACATTTGACTATCTATATAACTCAAAGCTCAAATGATTTGATTGTTTTTGTGTTTGACAGTGACGGTGAGGGCGCCAGTGGAGCATTCTGTGCTCTCCTTAATGTCATAGAGAGACTGGGTGTTGAGAATGTGGTGGATGTGTTCCAGGCTGTCAAGAAACTCAGAGTCTCACGTCATGGATTGGTGCAGTCACAGGTAAGCTGACTTTAACCTTAGTTACCGCTGAGCATTTTTTTGGCAACACAATTGTTATCTATGCGGTTAATCTATATGACTGGTACTCTCTATTCCTCAAACCCACCTGGCAACCTACTAAGACCATGGCCCATTTTTGCTTACCAGAATAAGGTTACCTACCAAAGTGTTATTTCTCATGTACCATCTGAAACTTGTATCCTGGTAATTGCTGCTTAGCAGTAAATAACTGAGTAACTTTTTTCTACACGAGACCTTGAGTCTGGCGCTCTTACCACTCGGCCACGACTGTTATTAATATTGTTATCATGCCGCGCCAGTCACTACTCATGCTTTCTTAGAGATAGTCAGTGCATGTAAAGTCGTCACCAATAAGTGTGAACAACAAATGTAAAACCAGATTGAAATATTCTCCATTCAGAGGACTGGAGAATGAGTTACACATGAAAAGCAAAATAATGCATTGTTTTGATGCCTTCCGTTTTGATTTGTTCAGGAGCAGTACAAGTTGATCTACGAAGGCTTACAGATGTATTTGGACGTTGACGTCGTGTATGCAAACCTGTAGAAAACCCTCATCAACAGGTATCTTATGGAAGCTTACATACCAACAGAATTCATGCATTCAAAAAATGAAAAAAAGTGGTCTACTTAATAAGACCGCCGTACTTAAAAATTTTTTTTGTTAAAATGTATTATACGCAGGCGAAAAGTACTTTAAATATAGTGAAGCGATGATGTTAAATGTATTAATTTTGTTGTGACTTTAATAAAGGGATAATTGAGGAAAATCGTTTGACAGAAATAGTTCACTTTGTCACACGTCAAGTGGATGCTTAATGGCACATAGAGGTTTCGGTATTTAGACAAAGAAAAGTTTGCCACACTATTTCAGAGAAAAATTGATTCCTTTCAGTCGTAAAAGTCACAGATTAGAAAGTGCATACCCGCACCAACTCAGACAATTTAATATTGTAGTCTGCCTTTAAATATCTTTCAAATTGAGAACATATGTTTATAGGTATTATACAGAATCGGTTATGATGAAAACATTAATTTTAGTGTGAAAACTTACTGATTATGAAGTTCATACTAGAACCATTTTTTCTGTGAAATATTTCCCACAAAACAAGAACAGCGTCGTTTTGTCAGCTCTACCAGTCCTGCCTTGTAGACCCTCAAGTCACCCTTGCTAATTGTTGCTGCATCTATCAGATTAAGACAAATCCATGTCTTCTTTTTGGGGGGTCTTTTTTTTTCCATTTCAAAAAATGTCCACCGAATTTGATGAATCACGGGTTGGTTTTATGATTATATTTTTGTGATAACTGGAAGATGGGAATAAATTAATACCTATAAAGTATTGGGTTGTGAAAGACCGTTACTGCAAACTCCAAAGTTTAGATTGGACATCATAGGAATTCCAAACATAGAGGCCTGTATTTGGTTTGCTAGAAAATATTTTGCAACATGTAGACATGTCAACACCTGAAGGGTGTTGTTGTTCAGTTTCAAACTGAAACAGCTCAACTATTTACCTGTCAAGCCTTGGTTTTTAGTAGCTCCATGTTTTTAATTAACAACTTATTTGATTTAATTATCTCATTTGACAGTTGATGTGTGAATAAACAAAAGTATACATTTCTTGTACACCGCGATAAAACAATCATAATTTTTCATGTAGAATGAAACTAATCGTTGTTTATTTTTTTTAACTCACTCGTACTCAGATGAACAATTCAAAGATCAATTATTTGTAATATTCAAGATGTTTTATAAATGGCTCCTTTGAAGCACCTTACTATCTGTATCTGCATACTAATGAGGTCAAACTCAGGCACCATAAGCATGGATACAGAATACAGAACTGGACGTACAATCGTCCGATCAGAATCCAACTTTATTTGCAAACATCATAGTATTAGGAGACTGGTGTAGTTTTTTCCTTCCTATTTATTACAAGAAAATGAACATTTTTTAAACCAATAAATAAGTCACGCAAGTATCCAGCATATTCAAACATACTGGGGACTTTGGTTCCCAATTGTATTGCTTTATTTAGAAGGAAACCAAAGCACTTATTTTAAGGGGCTAAACATTTGTTTTACAAATGTAACATTTCAAAGAAAATATAATTATTACTGTTATTATATGCGCTTATCCCTCTTGGAACCCACTACATACAGTGGAAACATATTTACTATACAGTTTTTAACATAAGTGTTTCATTCAAGTCTGTAAAATTCAGAAATTTCTGACTCATTTGAATGAATGTTTTTCGATCACTATGCAGCATGTACTTTATAGTAGTCAATGCATGTTTTATTTAGTACTAAAATGAACGATGCCAAATAGCTTTGATTGCCTGTAATTTAGATTGTAACCAAAGTTCTTCTTGAAGAAGAGGTGTTTTGAATTCAACTGCAAATCAAGAGTACATTTCAAAGAAAATTGTATATACAGAACAAGAATCTGAAATAACGATGAAAGTGCCAAAGTATTATATATATTTTTTAATACTCAGAAATTCTATTTTATTCTTTTAATACTCAACATTTTGAAAAGGAGGATATTTTGTACGAGTTATTTGTGGAAATGGAACATATGCAGTCCAGATGTATATACTTTGCTAAATAATAGAATTATTTTTAGGAATGCTGTATAACGATGCATTTGCTAAAAGGTCCGAGCTTTTTGAGGGATCGGAGTCTCAAAGCCGTGTCACCACTTTGTCCCTGAAACGCATACATTTGCCCAATTTCATAAAGCTGTTTAGCAGAAAACATTTCTGAGAAAATTTCTTTGCTAAGCAAAATATGAGTGGGGCACCAGTCGCAACAAGGTAAACATTATATATTGTTAGCTGGTAACCTAAGCTAAGCAATATTTGTCTGTGCTTAGCAAGTTTTCTGCTGACAGGGTTTATGTAAGTGGGCCCTTTTTCCAACGGGATGTAATTTGTTGGTAAGTAACTATTTTAACAAGCATGCAATTCACGCAGTAGTGGTCACCACTGCTTTCCTTGGGTTCTTATACAAACAAAACATTTTGACGTCACCACTTTGCCCTCTCTATCGACTAACAAACATGCCAATATTTCAATTAACAATATTATAATATGCAGTGGACACAATCGTGAGAGATACAACACAGAGATGTTTTATCAATTTTGTGTTAAGTTTTATCATTTCTGTTGTTTAAAACAATTTTGAAGATGTACCTTTATTTTTAAATTTAAGAGCTTGAGCAATTGTCTTAATTAAAGCAAACATGTTTACATATAAATAGATGTTTATATTTATTTAAATTTTTAGATTTGTTAAAATTATACTTTATAGTATTTTTACCAGGTAAAATCAGCCCAACATGAAAGCTGTTTTCCACTGATGCCCAGCCCATCCACAAAAAACCCAAACATTACAAGAAAACATAAACAAAAACACCAGAATACGTGTAGGCCTACAACCAACACAATAAAATACAAGAGGCAAGACGTGTCCAAAGCGCGCATTTTTAAATATGAAGATACCACGTGGTATTTCAAATTAAAAAAAAAAAATTCCGTTGCATGCTATGAATGGAGTGAGCGCGTGCAGCTTGAAGGAAAGACTTCTCAGAGACGTGCGTTGATCGATCCGAACTGAAGTATCGACTCTGCTATCACGCGGATCGATTTGCACGAGAACAACAATGGTTGATTCGTGTTGGAAGACTTTGGCTCTTTCAGAAACAACGGCTTCAGCTTGGCTGAGGCTCTGTCAGTCATTCTGGAAACGTGCACTGTCGATATTGTGCTTCAAACAGAGACGGGATTTCGAAAAGGGACTTTAGACCGTGATTGCAAGTCTCGCGCGTGTGTGCGGCACCTACATGTAGCCCGAGCCCTTAATGTCGCCCGACCTAAATGTAGCCCCAAACTTGTACCTAGATGTCGCCCCGACCTAAATGTAGCCCCAAAAGTTGTACCTAGATGTTAGAGTATGGTGCCTGCAAACCCCAATAGTCACTATGTTTTCTTTGAAAATCTTAGCTTTATTTTGAGGTACTTGATGACCACAACCCACACCCAACAACCTCGGCTTAACAGGAAAAAACCTTGGCCGATTTCTCCCCGCATGGACGTCGTCACAAGCCCAAAACATTCCCCTTACTGAGGTCAACGAAGAGCTACCATTGGTTCAGAGTCGTGCATGCTCAGCGCGTAAAAAAAAAAATAAAAAAAAAAATGAAGTTTTGTTTACAAGACTGTTAATGTAGAAGAGGTTTTGTTTATAGAATGGTTTGATTAAGTTGTATGATAATACCATGTAACGTAAAATAGGGTGTAATCTGACTTAGTGTGATTCCAGGCTTTACTGCAGCATATAGGTAAAATGGCTTCTGACTGAAGAAGAAATATTATTACACCCGAACAAATATTATTGACAAAATAAGGGGACCGCCAACATTAGGGCTAGATACATGTAACTCCGTCCGCTTGTTAATCCGGAGGTTGCAGGTTCAAGTCCTGCTCTAGTAAATTTCTCTTTGTTCATCTCAAATGATAATACAGTGCATACATGTGACTCTTTCATGATGATTCATGCATCTTCACTGTGGGGTTTGTACATTGGTGGAACTGATTTGGATCTGTTTGGGTTGATTGATTGTCACATGTGCTGCATGTTGCTCAAACATCAGTCAGCAGCTACATTTTACGCACTATGCATTTTATGTGTGTAACATCTCATTTGTTTGTAGTCAAACAAGTGATTTCTTGCAGAGCTTTTTATTTGCAGTTTTGTTTGATGTGTAAAGTGTACACATTATATATTACTGTTTAAATTCTCAAACAATTTGACTACAATACCAGAGGTCTTGGTGGTAGTGTACCATGTACTTTACATTACATTTTGTACACGTTGCATGTACACTAGACTACAATAAAAGGAATAATCAAAGAGAATTGTTGCGTATTCTTTCTGCCATTCATTTTTCAAACCTGTTCTTACTACCTAGAAACATAATTTCTATGAAAAAAAATCAAATGATTGTCCTCTGTGCAAGTTATTATTATACTATGCTTCAACACTATGTTTGTTATTGATGTTATATGCTTCAACGCACATGTGATAATCTAACATGAAAGCATACACATGACCTGTTGGAATATTGTCCGTGTCATTTTGTTCATTCGTCCTAAAGTACTTGTCAGATCATTACATTGGCGACGAGGATGAAAAGCTGAAGAATTACTGACGTCTGGTAAGCAATCTCTAGGTGAGCAACCTATAGCGGTAACCATTGTCACAGAGACGACCGTAAAGACACAACCGTTCGTACACCCCGATGACCAAATAACAACCGGGAAAGCTTGGGAAGAATGGATAAAAGGGATTGAACGGGAATTCAGATACTTCAGAATAACTGAACCTGTAGATAAGAAATATGCTTTGGTAATCTATGGTGGGAAAGTTGCAGGACTAGAGACAAGTTTGCCCAAACTAAAGACAAAGCTCATTGAATACTTCACACCCAAAAAGAACAAACATCACGCCAGATGTTCCTGAAGATGAAACCTAATACTGGTGAAACAACTGCAGCTTATTCAGCTAGGCTGAGAGAAAAAGCCAATGAGTGTGAATTTTGAGTAACCTGTGATGACAGAATTCTTGAGTATCTAATCCAGACGATCAATAGCAAAACATTGATTAAAAAAGCAGCGGCATAGCCACGCGGGGGGGGGGGCATGTGCCCCCCCACAAATTTCCCGTGCCCCCCCCCCCCAGGTGCCCTCCCCCACGAAAAAATCACGATAGTGCCCACAGAAAAAAAGAAAGTAAAAAGAATGTAAACAAAACATTGCAAAGTTATATCCTGAATACGTCTGCTAGTTGTAGGCCTTCTTTTAAAATACAGTACAAAAAAATTATAATAATAGTATACTAGTTTAATTCATCTCTAATTACAGTACGTCATGTGTTTATTACGAAGGCACATGTACATGTAATTGAGTGCGTATTCATTGTAGCTAGCATGTTGTAAAGTGTGATGTTTTTTCATTAAAGCCTACACAACATATTTTCAGTTGTCACAACTTGAGAAATTTGTAAGCATTTCATGTGTTAGTCATTACATGTTTACATGCTGCACCTCAACAAAATTATTGTAAGGGTGAACTGTACTTGCTATAATGTAATAAGTGTTACTGTTGATTAAATAAAAAAGGCACTTTCAATCTTGTCTTATCCATTTCTGTTTAATTAATTTAACAATGTGTTTATTTTTCAAATTATGTAAAGGGGTTACGCCTATTAATTAAACGAAAAATTCCAACAAAAATTATTATAAACTTCACTTGCGATACTGCGACCCCGCCTATACAACAATGTAATTCAATTATTTCTCCTTGCTGAGGTGTTCACAGATGGCTTTGCGAATTTGTTCTGCTACGGTTGAGACACTAGCAACTGAGTGCATCTCCGGTAGGGGCTGGACAAAATCTTCACCATCCTCCCATTGTGGCAAAACGGTCTCTCGCCAAGTTTCACAAAAGATATGGAGGGCTATGCACGATCCAACAATATGGGGAATATTTGAGATATGACTTTAATTTTTTTCATTAAGCATCACCATCTATTTTTCAACCTGATGAAAGCATTCTCTACAACCATTCTGCTTCGGCTTTGAATATAGTTCAATTGAGCTTCTTTTCGAGTTAGTTGTCCATAGGCAAAAGGTTTCATCAGAAATCTCTTAAGGCTGTAAGCAGAGTCTCCTAAAATGACGACTGGCACTTGTACATTTGATATTTCTGCCCGGCTTATGGCAAGAAATGCAATAAATGCCAGCACTGGAACCATTTTGCAAGTGTATGCAGAGCTGATACTCCAACAAATCAAATGGGAGCCCCTCGACAATTCACTACCAGTCAAAAGTATGGTAAATCAAAATACAAAAAGAGTCAAGTGAAGAAAACCACCACAGAAGAAGAAGAAAACCAGACATCTTTAGATGATGAATTTTTTGACCAGGCTGTCAAACATCTGAAACAAGTCCGACGAATTGCACACACAGATAACATCCAAAGCATGATGACGGTGCGAAACGAAGATGCTGATGTCAGAATAGAACCAGATAGTGGAGCAGAGGTGAATATCATGGACGAACACCAGCACAAAGCACTGCAGCATAGATCAAGCAAGCCCCAGGTGCTGAAAGCAAGTCACATCAAGTTACACACCTTGCACAGTGACCTACCGGTGAAAGATGAATTTTAAACCGTAATCGGAAACAAGACTAGCGGGACAGAAACAAAGTTCATTGTTGTCCGAGGCAAAATCAGGTCACCCCCTCTCATTAGCAAGAATACCCTCATCAAGTTTGGTATGATACAACTTGATCCAAATGGCTCACTTACAGAAGCTAATGACCTGAGAATTCCAGAGAATACCCTGAACGTCATAGCAGTCGCTGAGAACACCACTGCACCAGTTCAGATCAGAGAATTAACAGAGAAATTCAACCATGTCTTCAAAGGTATCGGCATGATCAAAGACATAAAACAGGGAAAATAAATCTTTGCCAAGTTCAGCATAAAACCAGAGGCAGTTCCCATAGCACAGAAGCCGAGACCAGTAGCATACTATTTGCAGAAACCACTAAGTGAGTGGCTGGACCAATGCATCAAGGAAGGCATATTTGAAGAAGTTCCCCGAGGTGAACCAGTGACATGGTGTTCGCCACTTGTTGTCCAACCAAAACCACGATTTGGTACAACACCAAGGGACAAGCTTGAACCACACATGACCAGAGCCAGCATCGACTTGAGAGTTCCAAACAAATACATGGAGAGGAACAGAATCACACAAGGGCCAGTGGTTGAAGATTTCATGTACAAATTCAATGAATGCAAAGTATTCTCCAAGCTAGACATGAAACAGGGCTATCATCAACTCTTGTTAGACACAGAATCGAGAGCAATTGCCACTTTCAGCACCTCATGGGGCAACATGCGTCCGAGAAGGCTAGTTTTTGGTGCAAAATCATCACAAGATCTATTTGATGAGATGATCTACAGAATCTTTGGTGACATTCCCAACTAGCTGAACCATAGTGATGACATTATTACTGGGAGGACGTAACATACAAGAACACAACCAGACGCTAGAACAAGTCTTGCAAAGAGCTGCAGACTTTGGCATCACTTTCAACCCAGCCAAATGCCAGTTTGGTGTTGAAGAGCTCGAATTCTATGGCTACAAATTCACCAAAGACGGACTGAAGCCAACCCCCGATAAAGTCCGAGCCGAAAAGGAGAGTGAGCCACCAGAATCCAAAGAAGCTGTGAGAAGTTTCCTGGGTATGATTGGATACCTTGCAAAGTTCATCCCCAGATATTCATCATTAACGGCACCACTGAGAGAGCTGACCCATAAAGATACAAAGTTCAAGTGGGGACCAGCAGAACATGCAGCATTCGAGAAACTCAAAGAGAGCTTCACAAATGAAGACAATATTGCCTACTTTGACCCCAAAACGACCTATCGTAGTACGAGCTGAGGCGAGTTTCCATGAAGGATTGTCCGCTGGACTGTTCCAAGTGACTCCCAAGGGACTCCAACCAGTACACTTTATCAGCCGTACAATGACTGACGCAGAGAAGAGATATAGTCAGACCATGAAAGATGCACTCTCGATTCCTTGGGCAAAGAACAGATACCAAATCTAGGGTGCACCCCGATTCAAGATCATGTTCAATAAGATTAATGCTAAACTACCCCCTAGAATTGAGAAATGGGTAATGAGCATGAAGGATGCAGATTTCCAAGTTATCTATGAGCCAGGCAAGGATGAAGCAGATCCAGTAGATTTCCTAATATCCAGACACCCTATGCCAGAAATAGGTACAGACAGCAAAGAGTGCTCGCAATCGCTTATAAGCACGTTCACATCAATAAGTTTGGAAAAATAATGCCCCGCCACCACCACCAATACAAATATCTCTCCGAGGTTCAATTTATAACTGGACACGTTTTTGTGAAAGGAAACAGGTGGACGTTTCTTCAGGGTTTTTTGTGCACATGCATAACATCAACTGCGCGATTTTCAGTATGGACAAGATATTTCCGTTATACTCTGAATGATTGGTTGTGGTGAACTTTAATATTGTTGCTGTTATCAGTTGCCCTCTATACGATGGAAACCGGAGACAGGTGTTGTTTTTTCGCTGTTTCAGTTTTGAAACTGATTTCCTCGATCTCTAGAAAAATCATAGAATCAAAAACTCAAATGGTTGCTATTGTATTACTTTCTGTCAAAACACACTTTGCTTGTTATTATTAAATTTTTATAGTGGTCAAAGACGAGGAAGTATCAATGATTACCACGCAGAAACAGGCTTATTTCGATTGCAGCAATTGAAATATTATTTAGCTACATGACGTCATTTGAATAGGACGCCCTGCGTAGCGGTCAAAAGGAGGTTGTTCATTGGCCAATCCTCTGCGCCGCTCTTACATCTATGCCTTTCCATTGTTTCGTCATCGGTTTACCTCAAATATGGCAGCTTGATGACGTCAATGAATAAGGTCTATACTTTTTGACCCGAGGTAAACGTGACCCCTTCCAACTTAATGACGTAAACTGTTTTTAAATCGTTGATTTACCGCTGAGTTCGATGATTTTCACAAATTGGGTAAAAACTAGGAGATGGGGGAATTTACCGTTCTAGAAAGTTAACGATGTATTGAAGAATCCTCTTTTGGTCGGTCAGTACTAACCCCCATGCGTGCACACTTCCAGTAAGAATTTTACTAAACTGTTTCGGAGATCAACAACTCCGTGTTCCTTTTTCTTACCCTGTAATGAGGTGAATCTCAGGTGATGAATGCCATAAAAAAAGGACTTGTTTAAAGGCCGTGTCCGAATCGGCGGCTACGGCTGCGGCTACGGCTAGATTTCCGCGTCATCAAACGTTGAAGTAAAGTACATCCTTAGCAACGCCCTTAGCAACAGTAGTAGCCGTAGCCGCCAATGGGAAGGCCTTTAGTTTCAACGTTTGAATTATGGTTACGCAACTAACCAACAACTTAGTCGTGATGAACTATGACTGAGGCTGGTAACGTCACACCCTGCACATGGAGGGTGCGTCACTGTCCTGTGCCAATCGCAGGGTTGCTGTCCGTCATGGTTGAATGCACTTATTGGGGCGTTTTGCCTCAAAGGCATTATTTATTTTAATACAATGGAGTTCAATATAATAACAGTCAAATGATGAATACCGCATTTTAGTTCTTATTATAAGGAGTGAATTCATGCAGAAAATGCAGCTTGCTTTATGTTCGCTTATTCACTCAAATATTGTCCATCCAATTTTTAATACATGAAATAAAAAATTGTCGAGTGGTTACCAAAACTGTAATCAAAGAGTGTTTGACAACGTTCAAGGTTCAAGGTTCATTTATTTTTCCACAGTGTCAACTTGTAAAAAGACATTATCACTCACTCAAGAGCGATCGGAGTAAAGAATATAACTTAACAGTATATATATAAAGAAACAGATTAAATTAGACATGACACTGCAGAGGGATCCATCTAAGAAGCAGAGCTTGTAGGCAATGGTCCCTAAAGACATGCATTTGCACTGAGACGGATAATAACAATTAGGTGAACCAAAAGGTCTGTGGTCGAGTCGAGCCACTAAGGAAAAAAAAGAAAGTATAATATAGGTCTCAATGCACAAGCATGTACTCAAACAAATTTTTTAAGTAGATCACTTTAGAACAAACAGACGAAGGACGAAAACGAAACAGTGGACTAAAACTAACACAACGGCCTTGCAGGTCTACCAGTAAATTACCGAACGAGAGTGAGTGATCACACCCAGGGGATCCCACGGAGGGAATAACATGCATTGAAATGGGCTATGTGGGCGAGGATCCCCAGACGAGACCACCCATTCTCGGTCAGCACTAAAATACCAGTTTAGATCATATAAGTACACGTACATGTACATGTATATATCTGTACACTCATCCACAGTAAGATTCCAATGTGTCAGATTTAAAGACACGGTTAAATATAGATAAACTTTTGGAGACTCTAAGTTGTTCGTTAAGCATGTTCCAGAGCATGGGTCCCTTATGTTTAATAGTTTTATGAGCAAGGGAAGTACGAGTGTAAGGAATATGAAAATTAGAAGCTTGGCGGGTAAAATGGGAATGAACATCTGAATTTAAATAAAAAATTGATTTAATGGCAGGAGGTAAACTTTTGCATGACAGCCGATACATCAGGGACCCAAGCTGAAGACGATAAATATCCTTTACTTTTAAAGTATTATATTTGATGAAAAAGGGATCTGCATGTGCGTTAAAATCTGCAAAATTAATTATACGAAGGGCTCGTTTCTGCAAGATAAGAAGTCTACTGAGATTGGTAGCAGAACTAGCTCCCCATGCAAGTATCCCATAGTGAAGATAAGTTCCAATCAACGTAATGTAAAGGGAATGCAATACCACTTCAGGGAGTAAATGTTTGATCCTATTAATCGCACCGATGTTTCTAGAAATAACTTTACACACGGAATCTACATGAATATTCCATGTAAGGCCACGGTCAACAAAAAGTCCCAGAAACTTACAGCAATCAGTTTTAGTGATGATAAAGTCATTAATCTTCACAGAACAAGGAAGGTCACTGGCAGTGTTGCTGAACAGCATGTAATTAGTTTTTGTAATATTCAGGGATAATTTGTTAACCGTAAACCAGTTAGCAACAAGTTTAAGCTCTTCATTAACTTACCAGATAATTAAGGTTGCTATGGGAAAAAAATAAATTTGAGTCATCCGCAAATAATATAAAAGAAAGCATACTGGAAGAATTAGTAAAATCATTAATGTATAAGATAAATAACAAAGGCCCGAGGATGGACCCTTGTGGTACACCATACGTAAGGACATTAGACTCAGAATTTATGCCATTGATCGAAGCATATTGTGGCCTGTCAGTGAGATAACTCTTAAACCATTCTAGGGGAATTCCTCGGATACCATAGTTGGAATGTTTATACAATAGTATTTTATGGTCTATCGTATCAAAAGCTTTTGAAAGGTCAAGGAACAACCCAGAGTATGTTTGGAGTCATCAATTGCATTAGAGATTTTATCAATAAAATCAAGGAGTGCATGAATGGTTAAATGTTTACTACGGAAACCAAATTGCTGATTTGTCAAAATGTCAAACTTATTCAGAAACTTAATGGTACAGGCATAGACACATTTTTCAAAAACTTTAGAGAAACATGAAAGAACAGAGATGGGCCTGTAATTATTAATACAGTTACGATCACCCTTTTTAAAAACTGGGATGACTTTGGCAATTTTTATTTTGGAGGGAACAATGCCAGTCTTAAAAGAAGTGTTGACAATATGAACAAGAGGCGTACAAATGGCAGAGATAGACTTTTTAACAATGGAAATATTAATCAAGTCATGACCAGAGCTCTTTTTGTTTTGCAATTTGTTGACAATGTCAATAATCTCATATTCGTTTACAGGAGTAAAAAACAACGTATTGGGATTAGGATTGGGCAGGTAATCAGAGAAACTAAGGGGTGGGTGAGTACTAGGTAGAATGTTATTAGCAAGGTTAGGACCAATGTTGATGAAATAATCATTGAAGTGATTGGCAATTTGGTCAGGCTTATCAACTGATTCCCCATTTACAATAATGCTATTAATACAATGAATAGAAGGTTTTTTATTCAGAACAGAATTAATGACCTTCCAAGTGTTACGGATATTATTTTTTTCCTTTTCAAACTGGAGGGAATAGTAATTTTTCTTGGAAAGACGTAAAATGCTAGTCAAAGTATTTTTATACATGGTGTACTTGCACTTACGAAAATTCGTAGGATTGGACAAGTACTGACGATACAATTTTTTTTCTTAATTGATTTGAGGAGCGAACGTGTAATCCAAGGAGTAGTTGAATTACGATTAGCTTTGGTATTTTTGTTAGGTCTAACTAAAGGAGTATTTTGATCGTACAAGTTAATAAAACTATCCAGGAATGTATCATATGCAGTATCAGGATTATTACTACTGAGGACACAACCCCAGTCAAAAGAGCGTATTAAGTCGTCAATGAACTTTTCAAGGTTAACATTTGAAAGATTACGGGTAAAAGACAATTTGTATTTATTAGATGCGCTTGGATTTGGAGCCTGTATAAACATAAAAATTGGCAGGTGATCTGAAATATCGGAAATTAAGATGCCGGATTTGGAAGAGGGAAGAATATTTGATAAGAAGTTATCGATAAGTGTAGCAGAAGTATCAGTGATACGTGTGGGTTTGTGGATTTGGGGGAGGAAGGAGTGAGATGTAAACAAATCGATAAATGACAGGGAGCTCGGATTGGCTTGATTTAGTAAATTAATATTGAAATCACCTGAAATAATGCAAGATTTGTTATTACAGTCGGCACGTGAGCACAGCTGATGGTGCTTTGTACACAACGCCTGCAATAATATTTTTAGCATTTGGAATACTAATCTCCACAAATAAAGACTCCAGAGAGTCATCAGAAAAAATTCAAGTCTTGCCTCACAGTAACATTCAGTTCACTAGAGATATAGAGGGCCACTCCACCTCCAACCTTTGTGCCTTGTCTGTTATTCACGATGAGCTCATACCCAGGCAAAAAAAGTAACTGTGGGGAACAAATTTGAGCCAAGTTTCAGAGAGTGCGATAAAAGAAAATTTATAGTTTATAGAGTTTAAAAGAAATTTGAGTTTGCCTGTGTTTTTATGGAGACTTCTAATATTAACGCAAAGTAAGGAAATGGAGCTATTATCACCAGTCGGCCTGGGAAATTGATCTATCGAATAGTAATGAGTGTTATCAGATAAATTAAATGAAATATCATCATCAATATCTACATCAAAAATCATAAGAACTAGATGTTGATTCTACATAAGAATCAAGGCATGCACAAAAAGAGTAAATTTTAGAGTATAATTTACAAGAGTATAATTTACAAGTATACGTTCACAACATACTTATTTTCTTTATTGTATAGTTTAATAAGTTTTAGACACAGTCAAGCTCATTATGTATTTGTTACCGTCCCAAACTCAAACAACGCAGTTTCAGAACTGTAAATATAAAAGTACATATTGCAAAGTGGTAACAAAACTCTGATCACAAAAATACAATAAAATAACAACACAAAACATGCAAAATGTCGGTAGTTTTAATTTCAAATCGGTCACTGTACTCCTGAAACCTTGGAGTGATGACGCCTTCCATTTTATCAATTTTAAAACAACTTCTCGATAGAAAATTCAAGAACCTATACACTGGATGGCCGGAAACATTGTTATTTTTTTAATGGATATAATAGTCGTTGGTTTTTGGAAGAGTAAACTACTTTCTTATTTAAACACACCATCCATTCGTTTTAGTAAAACAATGACAACAGTTTATATTTTGCTAGTTTGGATTATAGTCACGGCCGAGCGGTTAAGAGCACCAGGCTCTGGTGTTTGTAATCAGCAGAGTGTGGGTGCGAGTCCTTGTACTCCTTGAACAAGATAATTTTGCTTTGCCCTTGGGATGGGACATAAAGCCGTGGGACCCGGGTACTCTGTGATTGGTAATGGCCGTAAAAGAACCCAGAACACTTTTCACGAAAGAAGGGGATGTTTCCCCTGTGTTTCTGGTTCATAAATATAACCCCGGTTCACACGGGCAAGCATCCATGTTTACAGGCTTCCCCAGGCTTGCGAGCTAAAGTGAGTAGTTCACTTATGATGCATCATTGGTTTCATTACCTGAGATATATATATTGATAGTATACGTGCTTATTTGAATGGCTGAAATTTTAACGTTTTTTAATCATTCTTGTATACTTCTTGCCTTTTTTACTATTTATTGTTAATTACTGTTTGAAAATCACATCCAATTTGGCCTGTGGGCCACGAAATGTGATATTAATCAAATGAAATGAAATAAAATATTTAAAAAAATAAATAAAGAATCAAGATTTTTCAAGGGTCTTAAAAAGCCCTTTTCTCGACTTTGAATTTCTCATTATTAGTTTCATAATCATTGAACTTTCACATTGAAATTGACTATTGTCGACTGAATTTTACCCTATTCTCTAATAGAATCACTGGGTTTGGTCTAGTCACGTGCCTTGCATGAACTTTTGAATATGCTGAAATCAGATAAAAGCAATGGTGACCTTTTATACTAACAAACTCCACAAGCTTTGCGTGAACTGTGAGAACATTTTCTCAGCGTGTTTCCGCTTTGTCAGTTCCATTATTGGTAACAGCTAGTGGTTCCATGTGTGGTGTGCAGATCAAGGTTTCCATCAGGTGTTTCACACACAATTGAAATTATGAACAAGGACCAGCAGGTAGCCGAAGGCCATTAGCCTACCTGACAAGGAAGTGAATGTCGAGACCAAAACTTCAACGTGAGAACATTGTGTTTAAATCCAGCATTGCATTGTCGTATTCTGATGATGGTGGACGCTTTTGTGAGAGAAGGTAAGTCAAGTTCATCTTATATTTTTAGGATTATCGTTTTTCAAAAGTGAGCATAATGATTGGACATGGCCTAGACCAAATTCCACACAATTGCTAGAACTATTTTCTTATGAATGAAGGGCATCGCAAGTCACTTGGCTCACTTCGACCTTTTTGTGATATTGGTAAACCATTTTGTCATTCATCGTGACTTGTAAATGTATTTTGCGTCAAATTGAGTTAATAAAGATGGGCTTATTTTGCAAACTTTTTCGCCCACGATCCCATTTATTTCAGAGTAAAATAGTATTATGAACCAGTGAGATTTCCATTTGGGGTGACAAAACAAACAAACAAACAAACAAACAAACAAACAAACACCCCTACAAACGCCCCTATATAGCAACAATTCTGACAGCTGATATAAAACATGGAAACATATTGGATTTGCCTTTCCGTGTTATACATACGTATAGGAACGTTATGCAAAAGGAACAGTTCAGTCATTCTGCAATGCACTTGGATAATTCCAATAATTTATCCTATAAGCGATTACAATGTAACCAGCTGACCTCGAATATTCGGTTATTGATTACGTACTAAGAAGTAATTTAAGTTATTCGTTAATGCCACACCCGTAAATTCAATACTGAGTTGCGATGAAGGGGGAATGGAATGTGTTAGATGATAAATCCGCTAGGAGAATATTCATCCAGTAGGTTAAGTAAATTCCTGAGCATGGGACCCAATAGACACAAACATTTGAATATGACTGGACGTCATAGCTGAAATACCTTAAGTCAATTAGCAATGCATGTACCCTCTTTTCTGGAAATTGGGAGTCATTCCTGCAATTGCCGTCAAGACGAGAGGTCGACTGTATGGAGCAGTTATGTTTCCGTTTCCTAGTTTGTTAAGTTCAGTCAAATAAATGTTATATAAGTTGCGACTTCGGGGGACTAAACTATTAAATTAATGATTCTACCGGCAACAGTATGGCGTTCAAGCAATGAATTGTTTAATACCGACCACTGTGTGACGGGAACCTCGTACAATCAAGTCACCAACGATACTGTTATTTATTGAAGACTGCCCCGATTATCTGGTAGCCTTATAGATTGGGTTTTAAACGCAAATTAGTCAAACAAGTACAAAGATGGTGAATTATTTTTCAGAGGAAATAAAACACTTTTGATCAGACTTGCATTTTATGTTCCAATGCTTTCTTTAATCTCTCCCTGGTTACACATGGCGCAGTCGGCAGGATCTGATCTATTTCTTTTTTTAAATCAACCAATTACAAATTAACCCAAATAAATAAAGGCTATCAGAATCCCCCTCCCCACCGTCGATGAATGCAACTTGTTAAAGTTTTAAAGCCTTGTAATTTATTACGTTCACATAGAGTATTGCAGTTTTCCACTATAGACAATAAATGTTGGCACCAAATAAATTGAAAGTGTCACCACAAACTACGATGAATCGATGCGGGATGAAAGACTCTCCGGCCGCGTCAAGATGTGCTTTACTTGGCCTGCTGGTCCTTCTAGTTCTACCACACACTTCACAAGGTAAGACGATTTTTATGACACAGATGACACCGTCTTTGTCTCTCTCGTGTGTGTTTGTTTTATTGCTTGAGAATTTGTATAGCGTGTCACCCAATGAACCCATCATCAAAAATAGTTAATTTATTGGAGAAACTATTACAATTTTGTATTTAATTGTCATTTTAATTTATTTTTGACCGAGGAATGTACCTGCAATAACAAATAGTATGCTAAAATATCAAACCATTACCAATAGGCCTACCACAAGTAAAGGCCTTGGTCTTTTACTTTCAGAAGAGCTGCGGTGGTTCGTGGGGTTTTTCGAGTTTCTGGTCATACAATCAGAATTGGCAATTAAACACAAAATTGCCATCGCTATTATTTAGCCGTCACCTTTTAACAGAACTCTTTCAAACAAAATTGAAAAACGTCTGAAAGGAATAACAAATCAAAGGTCCCCCCCCCCGCCGATAACATTTTATTGCTCTTTAATCAACATACAATAACATTAAAGTTCTATCGAATACATTTCACAAATAATTTTAGCTTGAACAAAGGCAAATTGACTGGAGCGGGATTTGAATCTGCGACCTCCGGATGAACGTGCGTCATAGAGGGTTTAGTCCCCCAGTGTGTGTGACCCCTGTACGGTAAATCAACATGGGCTGAAGGAAGTTGAGTCAAAATAGTGCTCTATTAGACAAAATATCTTGGCACTCTACCAACTGAGCCATCTAGTCCTAATGTTGGCAGTCTCCCTATTTTCTTTGTTTGGAGTGCCAGTCAGAAGCCATTCAACCTGTAACTGCCGCATAACCAGGGATCACATCCAATTTTACAATACAACCTGGGAACAGCAGCACAGGGATCACCTTATTAAGGGGATTCGACTTTTTATTTCAATTATAAAGTAACAAACCACAAGGGAAATTGGCTAGAGCAGGACTTGAACGCAATTGTTCAAACTTCATGAAGAGTAATGTAGGCCTAGATGTGCTTTTTTGTAAAGTTTATAATAGAGGGCGTGTCTATTAGACCCTATTTATTAATTAATTGGTTTATTGATAAAATCACATTGCAGCCAAAGGCTGAATTACATGAAATTTACAATATATACAAAATTACAATAAAACAAAGAGACAAAGAGATACAACAAAAACACACTAAAAAAGACAACCAGTCCGTAAAACATACCCTCATTCAGGATTATATAGAAAGCATCTGCTTTGGACTGAACATCAACTTCATTCAATACTTCAGACCATGATTGGTCCTGTATCCACCTACCAAATGCACAAATATTTGAATCAGCCATGGGTTGAATTGTTCTCTTCACTTTAGTGTTTAGTGATTTTAACTGTTTAGGCGACCAATTGACACTGTTGTGATCACTCATTCCAAGAGGTGACGTAACCGTTGGGCGGTTGTAATGCCCATTCATATTAGTTAGGATCAAATCTAGAATGGCGTCATTCCTTGTTGGGGATTTAACAACCTGTGTCAGAAGATGCCAGCGCATACAGGATGAACAACAGTCCGATTAAAATCACCAAGGATGCTGATCCCAGCTTGGGATTTGTGAGTTCTAATATAGTCCACTGTTGAGATCAGATTGGAAACAAGCAGCTGTTGGTGAGGAGAGTCAGGCGCAATATAGACAGCACACACTACTAAATAGGGGAATTCCATCGGGAACTTGGGATGTGAAAGTAGCAGCCAAGTTACTTCAAGTTCAGGTGGAATATCCACATCAGTCATCTCCTCAGCTTTGATGATGTCACGCACATAAAGAAGGATGCCACCACCTCGTCTGTTTTCACGGCAGATACTGAAAGTGTTGTAACCCTCAATGTGATACAGTTCCGGTATAACTGAAGGGGATAACCATGATTCTGTAATAACTGTAACATATGTTGGATTCTTGTTCACTGCTTCAGCTATTTCATCCATTTTGTTTAAGGCTGAGCGAGCATTGGTCAGAAGAAATGTTGGCATGAAATATGATGGTTTATCCTCTCCACTAGATCTGGGGATACTGACTAGTGTTCTTGGTCGAATATTCAGCTTTTGGTAGCACATAACAGGTCTTCTCGATCTCACTGTTTGTATCCGTCTCGGTTTATGTTTGCCACCACGACATCCACGTCTAGTTGGTCTAGCGATGCCAAGGGATTTTAGTTTGGCACACAGGTCTGGTGACAATGAATTGTACTTGTAATATCTTCCATCACGAGGACGGTTATTTATAGATGTCAACTGGTTTGTAGAATACTGGATGCAAACCATTGTATAGGTAGGCTATAAAATGTGCACAGTTCAGCAGTGAGGTTCCACACACACAGTGTTACATACCGTGTAACTTTTTGCTCTCGGAATTCCACCATTCAGCAAGAAAAATCACCAGCAAAAAAACAGACTAGGCACATACCATATATTAACATATTATTGTAAAACGAATGAATTAAAACATTAAAACATTAGTAAATAGTGCGGGGGACGCTTATTATTATTTTTTTTATAAAAACACTCTTTATGAAGTAATTACATGTACTACACGAAGAAGAAAAAAGACAAAGTAAATACTTTTTCTACTTCGAGAAAACCCCGCGAAGAAAGGGACAATGGCTTAATAACAACAAACTCAGTTCGTCTTTCGTTTTTAAAGTTGTTGAACTCCCTCCCTGTTTAATAAATACGTATAAACAAACAAACACATCCAAAGTGCTCTTTGCCGGGGTGTTTGGATGTCGGTTTGCCGTTAAGACCTCAAGTTATTGATTATTGTTTGGCTAGGCCTATGTTGGTTGAAAACCTAAGGACAAACGCATTTGATAGAAAATGTACATCTGTTATGATCAACAATTTGATTAAGTTGTTAGAACGGCATTTGAAAGCATTTTATTGCCACAATTGACTATTCTTCAAAAACTAAATAATAATAATAATATTTTCCAAATCAATATCACGTTCCAAAACGGTATAATAATTATTGTGTTGTATTTTTTTTCCAAATAGGCCTACTTCCTCAATGGTTGCAGTTCAAGTTTGTTCACTGCCACCAGAGTTAAGTGGGTCATTTAACTCTGGGTAAACATTTTATTTATTCGCTTCCTCCCTATTTTGGTAACCAAAACCTTATAAAAGTGCGTCCTCTGTATGACCCAGTTTCATAAAAATAGCCCGCAAGAAAAGGTGTTTCCGCTTAAAATAGTTCATGTATAGGGGGATATTATTCATACACCTAGTTAACTCTTTAAATTTTGTTACTATACCAAAAAATTATAGTTGTTAATTTGTACCTGGGACGGTTTGTAAATTCACACGGCGTAGTAATTTGTAAAAGTTGTGATAGTGATGTGGTCAAAATGACCCGCTTCTAAACTGCGGCGACTGCCGAAGTCTGCGCTTGCGATCACCATTCTGCACTTTGGGCAATCGCCAAATGTCTGTGCTCGCTGTGTAAGCGAAGAATGCTTAGTGACGCGAACAAGCAAAACTTCCCTGCTAACCCGTGCAATACGCTTACCCTCCCTGCTTCCGTAAGCCCTGAATCTTTGCTTAAGGTAAGCAGATCCATGATATTGGACCATCTCAGTGTGTCATCTTCGTTCTCACAAGGGTCGATCTTGCCGCGCTATTTTTATATTTATTGCGGCCACCGATTGATGGGATTGAGGTCGTCTCTCGACATTTTGTGAATGTAATAACAGTCAATAGCCAACAGTGTAGCTCCTTACAGAGGGCCAATCCACTTCAGTTGAAAACAAACCGATCTTTCCACGCTTTGATGAACAAATTTGAAAATCTCCCTGATAATTTTGAATGTGATTCTAAATATCTCCCTGAATGTTGTTCAAAATCTCCCTGATTGCAAGATGCAAATGTTGACAGCTTTGCAGAATGTCATGAGTCATGATGTCACTATCAGTGTCACCGTAGTGTTAGTCAGGAAGGCTAGTCGAGTCAGTGTCACTAATGATGTCATTGTCGGTATAAAACTTAAAATGCACTTATTGTATGCCCTAACAAATCACATTGTTGCAGGCAATGGCGTTTTGTTTAGTTGAGTCCTTGAGTCTACCCTCTCTCTGCCTTTCTTTGAATAAATGGAAAAACTCTTGGATCTGTCTCACTTTGTTTATTGTTTAGGCTCAACTTCTAAATACAGCGATGAATATTAATTGTTTTAAAATAACTTTGGATGAGTACACCACACACACACACACACACACACAAGTGTGTAAACACCTCCAATCGGGGACCTCCTATTGTCCCTCTTTTGTTTGGACTCTAACTTTTTGGCAACAGCTCCCATTGGTTTTGTACACAATTTCTAACTGGGGACCTTTACCCAACCGGGGACCCTATTGTCCTCTTTTGTTATAGGTCCCCGGTTTGAATGTGAAAACAAACTCACACACACACCCAACCTTACGGATCCGGTTTGTGGGGTACTGCTATTGTTGTTCTATTATTCCCTTTTCTAAAGAATTCCCTTGTGGGGCCCTATTGTTCCTATTGAAATCACCTTGTGGGGTCCATTGTTCCATTGTTAAAAATACCCCGTAAGTTGGCATGTGTAAGGGCACACACACACAACCTTACGGATCGGGTTTGTGGGGTACTGCTATTGTTGTTCTATTGTTCCCTTTTCTAAAGAATTCCCTTGTGGGGCCCTATTGTTCCTATTGAAATTGCCTTGTGGGGTCCATTGTTCCATTGTTAAAAGTACCCCGTAAGTAGGCATGTGTAAGGGCACACACACCCACACCCAGGTACAGCACTCCTATACGTTAGAGGACACCTATTGTACTTTCTGTTGTTCCTGTATTGAAGCAATCCCCATTGGTTTTGTACACAAATGACTAGTGAGGACACCTGAAAACAAAGAACCGACTAGTGAGGACCTATTGTCCCTATTGTAAAATGTCCTCGGAGGGTTGGCAATACAAACACATACACACACACACAATTCTATTTTTACTTCGTAAAGATACAAAAGTTGATTGCTTCTGTTTTGTTATATCGATAACAAGTGAGTAAGAGAAAGTTTAAAGTGTTCTTCAAAATCATCACTCTTCCTGAATATTTTAATCCATTACAGGAGATATTATACTATTGTTAAGCAATTTTGGGATGAAAAATAAAATTACTAGAGTGGGAATTGAACCCTCGTCCCCCGGAGTTACATGCTGGTGCTCTACTAACTAAGCTATCTAGCCCTAGTGTTGGCAATCTCCCTACTTTATCAAAATCTTTGTTCGGGGGTGCCAGCCAGAAGCCATACAACATGTAACTGCTGTATAGCCAGGGATCAGTCCTAAGTTTACAATACAGCCAGTGCCCAATTTAATGGCTCTGCTTAGCACGTAATTCTGTGCTTACGGGACAATGTTTATGTGCTTTAGGGTGCTGTAAGCATAGAATTCTGTGGTAAGCAGTGCAATGAAATTGGGCCCTGTGAAGCGGCAGCAGAGGGATCACCTAAAGGGGATGTGACTTTTTTATTTCAAATATCAAGTTATAAACCACAAGGGAAACTGTTGGCTACATGTTATTAAAACATTATAAACTTGTAATTTAATGTGTCTTGTATATTTTAAATAGAGGACTCCTTCTATACCACATACCTATATTCAGGCAAGATGATCTTCCTACTGAAGTCTGATTTCCATTTTTTTTTCCTTGGAAAAATCTGAAAAAATTTGGTTAAACAGCCTGAAAAGCTTGTTAAAGCCCACACCATGTGTGCGTACTTGAAGATCAGGCTGTGTGTTCTTACTTTTTTCAAGAACCTTGAAGTTTCTTTATCACGGGGCAGGGGTTAAATTTGGTGAAGGATGGGGCATGTACCCACTTTATTGTTACAATTTTCTCAAACAATAAGTATTGTCCATAGAAACAGAATCTGGACACTCAGACATAGGCCTAATAATACTGTGCCCATCTGTAATTAAATGCACGCTGTCATATCGGTAGCTGTACTTCAAATTTCACCTTTCCCATTGGTTGATCTGGTTGCCTTTGACCCTAACTGACATGTCACACAGTTGACACACATTCTGATCTCTGACAATGCAGCTCAGCATTCTCGGAGTTCTCTTTCTAAGATATTGTACAAGCTTTAAATATTGTAAAGACATGACGTTGACATATATATTGTGGCGGATTTCCCGCGAGTCTCATTCAAATTCGGAAGTCGGAGAGAGGTTCACCATCTGTAGCGAAAGTCTCCCAAACCCCGAATCCAAATGCTTCCTCGGACCTAGGAAATACTTCGAGCAATCTCAGGCCCAGGGATGTGAGCTCGTTTGGAGGAGATTTACCGCCGATTGATAACTGGTTGTCTGGGCACTCTTGGGCAGGGCAGGATAACTCACTGGGGAGGACACACAAATAAACTGACTCGGGCACAGTTCTGTGTCAATTCTCACTTATTGCCTCCTGGGCAATCCTCTTTATTGCCTCTGTGCAATTCTCTTTGTTGCCTCTGGGCAACAATCTCTTGCGGAAATTATATTTCCTTGCTCTACCCTTAAACAAACCTTTAACAAGCCTTTAACAAGCCTTTAACAAACCTTGGCTTCCCGAGTGCACCCCTGCGCAGACGATCCAGTACTACCAAGCAGTTTTAGCGACCAAACGCACGCACTAGCACGCCGATTGTTTACAGTGCTTCTATCTGAGTTTACCTCCAGTTGGACTACTCGACTAATAATGAACAGCCACACCAAGACAATCTCTATGATCGCCCCTGTGCCATCCAAGTTCTCTGGGAACTCAACTATTAGCCGCCACTTCGTCACAACTATCCTACAAGGTAGCTCAAATCACTGCCCACAATCGCAAAGCAACACTTTACGCACTGACGGTTTACATTGACACTGTCCACACTGGATCGCTGGACGGAACGCTACACTCAGCAAGTTACACAGTTTACAGGATTCGGAAGTAGGTCGGAGGCAGCAATGTGCGTCCGGCCGAACAGCAACGGCAAACTACACTCACCCGGTGTTTGTAGCTGCACCACCAAAGCTTTACGTCTTTCGCAAGGACCTTCTAAAAACACGTCTGTTCTCTTTGCTTGCAAAAATCACTCTGCCAGGCCGGGCGGGCACGCCCGGACAAGCCACGCTGCAGCACTTGGCCTGGACACACCCAGGCATCATCCAACCACCAATGATCGGACAACGCCTGCCTGTATCCATGCCAAGAGCACGCTCTCGGCAGCTGCTCCCGCTGGATTGGTCACCGAGACCTGCCACTTACACTGCGCTCTCCTCCACCCTACTTCCGGACTACAAGTTCAAGAACCTTACCAAATAATACAGGAAGATTAGACTTGTGTCGGTCCACCCCAATCTCGTCACATAGGCCCAAGCTTAGCTTGGACTGTCCCCAGTCCAAACCTGCTAAAAACCCGAAACGAGATGTGTGACCGGCACAAGTCTACTCTGAAACAACTTTAAGAAACTTACTTTAAGCTCAATAAATATTCACAAGTTTTACACGTATTTTTATGGTTTTATACATAAGAAAATACATCTCTTAGAAAAATACATCTCTTCTCACTTTTATACAAAACGGCACTCTAAACTTTTTCTTAGCTGAACTTAAAATCGGCAAGAAAATTTGTCTTCTTTTTCTTTACAAACTTTGCGAGGCACTTAGCCTACACACTTTTTCTATATAAATCTTTGGCTCTGTACTGGTTTCCTGATGGACTTTAAACAAACTCCACTTAAGTGTTCCTTTATACATAATCAACTTTGAAATCACTTTTTATACAAAATCAAACTGTGGAATCACTTAATCAAATATTTACAGATTGCACCTTATACATTGGAAACTGTGATTTAAGAAAATATACTTTGACTAATAACACTTCTCAGACTTTAACTTTACAAAAACCTGTAATACTTTAAGAACACGCGAACGAAACCACTTTACTCTCCATCAGCCAGCTCTGTCATCTCCTCGTCCGAGAAGTCGAGTCGTTCATCGAGTTCGGCCGTCTCCAACTTTTCCTTTACGTCCACTTCACGTCCAACGATGCGGTTTTTGTAGATGGTCTCCACAGTTGTCCGTATCCTCTTCGTCACTAGACGCCGCACCTTACCGGGGGGAGGGGAACACAGGTGCTCGCGTTCTGGAGACAGTGCTCTGGGTTCCAGCGATGGCATGGACGACCTTGAGGATGCGGGAGAGGGGGGTCGAGGCGCCATCATTGCCATCATCCCTCGGGGCTTCCCACTCGGTATGGCAACATGGGGAGACGGGCATCTCATCAATGGGGAAATCGGGCAGGGGGAGAGAGACAGAATGACGGTCTCTTCTGCTGAGGCATCTCGGCGAGGCGCTTCTACAGTGCCATCCTCGTTGGGGCAACCACCTGAGGCATCCACTTGAGCCAACAGGACATTCGGCCCCTCTGGTGCCGAGTCCTCCCTCGTTGGCTTTATCTCTTTCGCTTCCTCCCTCTCAGCGGGGTGAAACTACACGTAGTGTCTCTCCATCGTCGACCGTGCTGTGGCTCGGTACTGGCACTGCTTACAGCACAGGTACTCTACTGGGCCATGGGTCGCCTTGATGTGCCTCCACAGCACTTCATTCTGGGCGAACTCCTCGAAACACTCTCTACACTTGTATCCCCTCTTCCTCTTCTGTCTTCTCTCGGCCATCTTTATCTCTTGTATCTGTGGGTCAACAAAACAAAAACTAACGTTATTGCTGACCCTTCGCTAGAGTTTCTGCATGTACACTAGTCTCGATACCTGGAAGGTACCCGATGGCTTCTCTTGGGATACCTCCGACACTCTGGTTCGGATACGTAATCCCTATTGCTTATCTTTAGCATCTTCCCTTGAGACGCTTCCTCACCTTCCTCTTTCAGCGTCCCTCTCTCGGACACCGATTTCTCTCTAAGAGAGTTTCTCCTAACTCCCTCTCCTGGCGTCTCTGCTTCAGACACAACCTCTTCTACTGTGTCACTCTGACAGTTTTCTTCTTCACCTACTTTGCCCTCTTTAGACATTTCAGTGATCTCGTGCACCACTTCCTCAACCTGAGGGTTTCCTTCCATACTCTCCAGAGTCCAGGGAACCAACTTTTCTCCCTGGTACGGCTTCAGCCTATCGGAATGTACCACTTTGAGCTTCCCATTCCGCCGCAACTGTATGCGGAATGTCACATCCGACAACTTCTTAACGATAAGCCACGGCCCCTCCCATCTCAGCTGGAGCTTGGGGGACATTTGCTTCCTCCTTGCCGAGTTGTGCAACCAGGCGAAATCGCCCTCTTTGAGACCCTTCTCGGTTGCTCTTCGGTCATAATTCCTCTTCTGTCTCTGGGCGCTCTTCCCGAGACATTCTCTTGCCCTCTGATGGGCAGTCTGCATATTACTACGCAGCTCTTCTGCGAAGTCTGTGTTAGTTTCAACCTCGGTCTCAGGACAACCTGTTGTCAAGTCCACCGGTATACTAACTTCTCTTCCCAACATCATCATGTTGGGCGACTCCCCTGTGGAGTCCTGTGGGGTGCATCTGTATGCAAAGGTTGCATAAGGGAGGAACTTGTCCCAATCCTTCTGCTTCCCATGCGGACTAATGAGAGCTGCCACCATGTTCACTAGTGTCTTGTTGAACCGCTCTACCATTCCGTCACTCTTCGGATTATAGGCGGTTGTTCTCGTCTTTGTTACACCTAGTATCTGGCACATCTCTTTGAACACCTCTGACTCAAAATTGGTGCCTTGGTCAGAGTGCAGCTCTTGTGGCACTCCGTACCGACACACAAACTCTTGCACCAACTTGCGTGCTACTGTACTGGCCGTCGCATCTGGCAACGGAAACGCTTCCATCCATTTTGTACAGTAATCTCCTATCACTAGGATCCACCGGTTCCCACTCTCTGTCTTGGGCAGTGGCCCAAGCAAATCTATTGCCACTCTTTCCATGGGAACTCCTACCCGGTACTGTTGCAAGGGAGCTATCCCTTTCTTTGCAGGGGACTTTCTTCTGGCACACAGGTCACAACTCCTTATGAAGGAGCGTACGTCTGCGGACATACCCGGCCAGAAATATCTGTATTTCATCTTCGCCAAGGTTTTAGTCATGCCCAAGTGACCGCTAAGCTGTCCACCATGCACTTCTCTGAGTATCTCTTTCCTCATACTCTGAGGCACAACTAGTAGCCATCTTACTACCTTGCCATTGTCTGACTCCCATCTCTTATGAACCAACTCATCTCTGACACATAACTGGTCCCAATAAGACCAATATGTCTTATGAGCAGCCGTCAAGTGGGAAATCTCTTTCCACTCTGGACGGTCCTTGCCCTCCTCTTTGGCCTTTAAGACCCAACTCATGGACTCATCCTCTACCTGGGCTTTTCTGAAAGCCTCCACGGGAATACTTGGTTGGGCTGCTACGCCCCTAACCAACAACTTTTCCTCCCGTGCATCTTTTCTTTCTAACGTCTCCTCAGACGTTCCGTTTGTCTCCCCCTTTTCTACCAGTTCTTCCCGGCCACACTGCTTGCAGGGTCGTCTTGACAACCCATCAGCGTTGCCGTGCTTCTTTCCAGCTCTGTGCTGGATCTCTATATCATACTCGGAAATTACCTCGAGCCAACGTGCCATCTGCCCTTCCGGGTTCTTAAAATTAAGAATCCATCTTAAGGCGCTGTGGTCAGTTCTGACTGTGACCTTCCTGCCATAGATGTACTGTTTGAAATACTTCAAGTACACTACAACGGCCAACAACTCCCTGCGGGTTACGCAGTAGTTTCTCTCTGGCCTGCTTAGCTTGCGGCTAGCATAAGCCAGAACTCTCTCTTCACCCTCCTGAACTTGACTCAACACCGCCCCAATGCCATCTCCACTAGCATCCGTGTCGAGGATGAAGTCTCCTTCCGGCATGGGGTACGACAAGATCGGAGATGTTTGGAGTCTACTCTTGAGTTCTTCAAATGCACTCTGGCATAACTCACTCCACTCAAACTCTCTTGACTTCTCTGTCAGAGCATGCAAAGGGCTAGCTATCTCTGCAAAACCCTGTATGAACTTTCTGTAATAGGATGCAAGGCCAAGAAAGCTTCTTACATCCTTCACACCCTTAGGGACAGGCCAATCTCTGATGGTCTGTATCTTCTTCGGATCGGTGGCTACGCCTTCTGTCGTCACTATGTGTCCCAAGTAGGTCACTGACTCCTTAAACAAGTGGCACTTGCTTGGCTTTAACTTAAGCCCTGCTTGCCTGAGTCTACTGAACACCACTCTTAGCCTCTCTATCATCTCTGGAACTGTCTTACCAAAGACAATTATGTCATCTAGATAAATCAGCAGGATTTCCCACTGTAATCCTGACATGACCTTCTCCATAAGTCTCTCGAAGGTAGCTGGGGCGTTACAGAGCCCAAATGGCATACATTTCCATCTGTATAGTCCATTTCTCACAACAAATGTTGACTTCTGACTGGCATCATCATCTAAGTCAACCTGCCAGTATCCCGACGCCAAATCAAGCGTTGAGAACCACTTCGCACCACTTAACGCATCGAAAGTCTCATCAATGCGAGGCACTGGGTACGCATCTTTTATGGTGACCGCGTTTAACTTTCTGTAGTCTACACAGAAACGCTTGGTCCCATCTTTCTTGCCTACCAGTACAACATTGGCTGCCCACGGACTATCCGAAGGTTCTATCACTCCTCTTTTCTCTAGGTCAATGAACTGTCTCTGAATCTCTCTTTGGACACAGTCAGGGTGCCTCCTTGGTCTCTCTTTGACTGGTCTCGCATCTCCAGTGGTTATGTGATGTTTCACAATATCCGTCCTACCCATATCTTGATCACCACTGGAGAAAACGTCTTGGAACTCTACCAAGCATTCTCTGACTGGACCACGGTACTCGCCTTCTACATTACTTGTACTTCTTCTGTACAAGTCTAGTAAATGCTTAGGCAAACCCTGTGTCGCCTCACTAGACCCACTCGCCTTCTCTCTGATCGCCTCAGGTTCCACCGTGGAAATTGATCCCACAGTGATCCCCTTACGAGCTACTCTTTCCTCTTTGCCTGGGTTGAACACCCGCAACGGAACAATCTTGTTCCCGGACTCTACCAGTGACCTGGCCAAGACTAAGCCTTTCTGGGCTAAGTCTCCACCTCCTTCCATAGGCTCAACTATGGCCGGCCCAGCAAACTCTTCGTCTCTTCTAGCAATAATGCCTGGCACTACTGCCTCATGCCCGGAAGGAATTATGGTTGTCTCTGCAACCACGATTCTCCCAATAAATGGCTCTCCCGCACTACTTGTGCATTTGATCCTCCCGCCATTTATTCTCCACTCTTTGGTCTTGAAATCCAAATTACCCCCTGTGGGCAAAATGAAATCCATCCCTAGAATTCCGGAGTACTTCATCTCAGTGAAGATCGCTCTCACTGGGTGTGTTGCTCGCCCAACCTGAACATCGACCCATGCGACTCCCAGTACTGACAGGGTACTCCCATCCACCTGCCTAACTCTTACACTGTCTGTCTCTAAGACAGGTCTCTGTTCTCTAGGGATCTCGTAATACACTTTGCTACTGATAAGCGTATCGGTCGCACCAGTGTCAATCAAAAAACGACACTTCGTTTTTCTTATCATGCCATCTACGAACAAGCCATAGCGGGGACTAAGGTTTGGATTGGGTAGTGTTACTACCTTTTCCACCTCACACTTCTGCCGCTTCTCTACCATGACTTCTCCGTAACCTCTATGGCGTCTCTTTGGCCCCCTCACATCTCCAGCCTGCCCGCGGGCCCTTCGAGCGGCTGGCTCTCGTTTCCCTGCTGTCCATTTTCTCTTTTAGGTTCCCCACACTCTTTAGCGAAATGGCCGTGCTTTCCACACTTAAAGCACTTCCAGCCCTCACGCTTTGGGTTAACCCTCTTTGGTTTCTTACACTCTCTCGCAAAGTGTCCTTGCTCATCACAATTAAAGCATCTCTTAACACTTTGCTTACATTGTGATGGCATCCGTCTGTTCTCAGTAGTTCTTTCTACTGAGGCACTCTTGTCTTGCACTTGTTTTGTTAGTTCTGTTAACAATCCAAGAACATTCTTCATTTCTTTCTCGATGTCATGAAACCTCTGTTCCATTCCTGTATCTAACACTCTAGCCAATTTTACTGGCTTTCCGTCAAGATTTCTCTGTTGTTCTACTTTTTCAAAGTTCTCAGTCTCCAATGCAGCTCGAATGGCCTCATCTAAATGTTTCGGTCGGGCTCTGTTTATGCCCTCCCGAACAGACCGACTTTCGACCGCATCTAGGAAATGATTCTTTGCCAAACGGTCGCGTGACTCTTCCTGTATGTCAGGGTACGCATTGACCGTTAACTCTTGTATGGCTTGACCCAACTCTTGCAACGTCTCTTTTGGTCCTTGCCGGCGGTGCCTCAGCTCGACCAAATAGTTTTCACTCTGGCGACCAGAACCAAATCGCCTCTCTAGTAACTTTACTAGTCCACTATATGTCTGTGTCTGACCAGTAGGAACATCCCCTAACAACCTGAGGGCATTTCCTTGCAAACTTGCCGATAAATAACTCACGGCTTGCTCTTCGTTCCACTGGTTTACTATCCGACACGACTCAAAGTGCCGGAAATACTCTTTCCACAGCACTTTTCCACTGTATCTATCGGGAGTAATATTTGGGCGTCGATTAGACGGCACCAAATCCTTCCCCTCCTTCTCTTTCTCTACAATTACTCTCGGTTCTCTTTTCAGCGGCCAGGGCCCTGCTGAACTCGTTTTACTCTCTGTTGAACTGTCGGCGTGAGTGTCCACTCCACTGGTGGCAAAGCTCAACAGTTCACTGTGCACTCTTTTAGGAGAGACTGTCTCCGTCCCAACTCTATCACTAATCTCTCCGGTGCAACTCTTGCTCGACAGAAAAGACTGGAGCTCTTCTATTGCACTGTACTCTCTCAAATCCTCTGAATGGGAAATCCCAGCACTACCCCTCTTAATGGGAGTGCTTTCCCCAAACTTCACTCTTTTCTCAACCTTAGGGTCAAGCTCGGGTGACCGTGCGGACACCAAGGAACTTGGTTCCCCTTGGGAGAAATAACCTGAACTCTCGAAAGGCAAACGGAACTCGATTTCTGAATCGGCCCGTACTGGCTCTTTCGCTCTCACACTGTCTCCACCATCTCTTTGGGGAGATTTCTCATAACTCTCTTTCATGGCTGCCTCTAATTTCTTAGCCATGAGTTCTCTGTCCCACTGCAGAAATTGGGCCTCTAATTTCAGCCTCTGCAGTTCACTCTCAACACTCTTTGTGTTTTCCTTACTCATTTCTGATCTCTTTGGTTACTCTCTCAACCACAGAAATTTCTATCTCTTTAGTTGCACTTTCAACTACAGAAATTTCTAACTCTTTTTATCCTACTCTGAACTCTTCAGTACCACTGACCTAACCAGTACCAATCATCCCACTTCTGACACCATTTGTGGCGGATTTCCCGCGAGTCTCATTCAAATTCGGAAGTCGGAGAGAGGTTCACCATCTGTAGCGAAAGTCTCCCAAACCCCGAATCCAAATGCTTCCTCGGACCTAGGAAATACTTCGAGCAATCTCAGGCCCAGGGATGTGAGCTCGTTTGGAGGAGATTTACCGCCGATTGATAACTGGTTGTCTGGGCACTCTTGGGCAGGGCAGGATAACTCACTGGGGAGGACACACAAATAAACTGACTCGGGCACAGTTCTGTGTCAATTCTCACTTATTGCCTCCTGGGCAATCCTCTTTATTGCCTCTGTGCAATTCTCTTTGTTGCCTCTGGGCAACAATCTCTTGCGGAAATTATATTTCCTTGCTCTACCCTTAAACAAACCTTTAACAAGCCTTTAACAAGCCTTTAACAAACCTTGGCTTCCCGAGTGCACCCCTGCGCAGACGATCCAGTACTACCAAGCAGTTTTAGCGACCAAACGCACGCACTAGCACGCCGATTGTTTACAGTGCTTCTATCTGAGTTTACCTCCAGTTGGACTACTCGACTAATAATGAACAGCCACACCAAGACAATCTCTATGATCGCCCCTGTGCCATCCAAGTTCTCTGGGAACTCAACTATTAGCCGCCACTTCGTCACAACTATCCTACAAGGTAGCTCAAATCACTGCCCACAATCGCAAAGCAACACTTTACGCACTGACGGTTTACATTGACACTGTCCACACTGGATCGCTGGACGGAACGCTACACTCAGCAAGTTACACAGTTTACAGGATTCGGAAGTAGGTCGGAGGCAGCAATGTGCGTCCGGCCGAACAGCAACGGCAAACTACACTCACCCGGTGTTTGTAGCTGCACCACCAAAGCTTTACGTCTTTCGCAAGGACCTTCTAAAAACACGTCTGTTCTCTTTGCTTGCAAAAATCACTCTGCCAGGCCGGGCGGGCACGCCCGGACAAGCCACGCTGCAGCACTTGGCCTGGACACACCCAGGCATCATCCAACCACCAATGATCGGACAACGCCTGCCTGTATCCATGCCAAGAGCACGCTCTCGGCAGCTGCTCCCGCTGGATTGGTCACCGAGACCTGCCACTTACACTGCGCTCTCCTCCACCCTACTTCCGGACTACAAGTTCAAGAACCTTACCAAATAATACAGGAAGATTAGACTTGTGTCGGTCCACCCCAATCTCGTCACAATGTTAAAGATGGCTAGAAATTGTCTCCAAGGAGGGATTGGGAACTTGTTTCCCCATGTTAGTGGGAGAGGTATGCATCAGCATAGAGACTCAGTAGTGTCCCTTATTCAATGACATACATGCAATATTGCACCGATGCTGTGCACAACGTTAGCATATCAAAGTTTATCTTATCATGTTGTCAGCTTGTATGCGAACGAATGCAAACCATATCAAAGAATTTGAAAAGTATAAAAAGTGAAAGCACTAATTCATGGAGAACCACACAATAATTATCTTCAATCACTTTTTCGTTTTTTAAGTTTCAAGTTTTTTTATAAATTTTAGCTGCCTGGTTTTGATACAAATGTCAAATTTGTTTTGTGATGCACTCATTTTCAAAAGGATAGTCCTCATGAAAGTGGAAACAAGTTACTAATGTTCTAATCTTAAATGAAATTATGTAAAATGTCATTTTATTTGATTGTCTTTCAAAGCGAAATTTGAAACATGACTTCATTGGATATCAACAACAAAGGGGTCTCTACATTCGAAACAGGAAAGTGTGCGTCAGTCAAAAGGTCAAATTCAATGCTCATTTGATTTAATATCATCAGAATTACAGACACATATATTTGAGTGTGACGTCATTGGATGTTTTTTCTGTTACAAAATTCACACTAGGAGGGTATCAAATAAAATGACATAGAACTGCTTTAACCTGACGTTAGAGGCTTGTAGTTTTCCCCTGTTTTCATAAGGACTCTATATTGGAAACAAGTCCATCAAAAACTGAATTAGACCTTAGAGCCCCTCGTTAAACAAAGCATACCAACAGGTGCACAAAATGAAATGAAATATAAAATCCTGTTCAATATACATTGTACACTTTTGAAAAGATTTAGATTCATATTTAGTTTTCTTTTGTGGATGAATTTCCAACTAGGGGTTTCCCAGATCAGGGCTGACTTCGCTTGTTTTCTGCAGCATCTTAAGACATGGGTTACAATTAGCCCAGCATACAGGACTCTTCCTCTGTGCTGTTATACAGAGTCCTAGATATGAGGGTCCGTTTCTGGGGCGAAACAATTTTTAAATTGAAGCGTTTATGAAGCGTTTAAAAACGCTTCATAACTCGAATCTTACCTGTAAGAAGCCACTAATTTCACCGAAGTCACATTCCATGGCAGCATACATTTTTCTGCGGTGGGTTTTGGACGTCATGTAATCCTCGTAAATTCCTAATTTTCGAAGAAATAATGTGTTGGGGGTCTAACAAGTTTTAGAAAATAAACATAATAGTAATTGTAATAATAAACAATTGCTTTATTTTCTCATTTATTGTAATGTTTGTTTGTTGCTGACATAGGAGCAGTTCCTGATTTCACCTGCTTCAATTCAAGACTGTATGCAAAACCTGATAAGCAACATTTCATTGGTGGTTATAAAAGTGGTAGTGACACTGGCGCAGCCGTCTCCTTTGAGCGTGTCCTAGATACTGGCAGTGGAAGTAATCTACCAACTCGAGGATATGAGGAAGATCATCCATCAACCAGTGCCAGACGTTATAGAATGCCTAAAACCATTGGGGCAGACAGATTCGGTGCTTACAACTGTATCTTCGGCTCACACGACCCTGTAAAGATAACAACAATCGTTTTGCGTGAAAACGGTGAGGGACACAGTAGTAACTGCTGTCATGTAATTTTTTTAGATAAGTACATTGGTTTTTCACCATCAAAACGTAGTCAGTGGCAAAAGTTTGGAAATACTGTTGAACCAATAAACTGAACCAAGAATTGCCACTAAAAGGGCATCGTGTGTTTATTTCTCAAGAACCCACCTTCACTATTTTCTAGCCATGATAATGGTTTAAGATAATAACTATTCATGTTTTATGGAATACTTTCAAGGCCATTTAATCACCCCCCTTATAAGACAAAATCTTATTATTTTCACTTTAAAAAAAAAATGTAAATAGTCACATACCAGTGAAAAACATTTATGATGCATTCAACGAAAATGTTTTCCAGATGTTTCTCCAGCCTCATCTACCTTGACTACAAGTGCTGGAGAGGATGTAACATTGACAATACATTTATACATATACAACGGTTCATTAACTGAGCTTATTATTGATTGTAGGTGACGTATCTCCAGCCTCAGCCACCTTGACTACGAGTGCTGGAGAGGATGTAACCTTGACAATGACACAGCATTACGGGTCACTGACTGAGCTTCGATGGAGACACAATGGTGTTAACATCACTGAATGGAATGGCCAATCAAACATCAGTATCCCTAATGTTCAGCTCAATCATTCTGGTATCTATGAATGCTACAGAGATAGTAGACATCATCTGCAGAACCATGCACTCATGAAACTCCTTGTAAGACGTAAGATTCCAGATGATTTCTTGTTCCGTATTCTTCTAATAAAAGAGTTTCTTTATTCTGTTATGGGTCACAGATTATGTATCCATTAGAAACTTGACAAAAATGAACCTTCTTAAATTGGTTCTAACAGATTTTTGCCTATTTTTGCCTTTCATTTGTTTCATTGAATTGACTGCACATTATCTGTTGTTGGTGTTTTCAATTCAAAACATTGAATATTTCAAACGGGTATTGTTGGAATCAAAATTGTTATTGGCTATCTATGTCCTCATCGATAATTATTGATGCGGACTAAAGATTTAGATCCCATTAATGCATTTGTTTGAATACCATTTTAATCCTGAATGCTTTAAAGCTTGTCAGACCAGTCTCTTTCCATGCCGCAGAATGTTTGTCTAGTCACATACTCGCCCTACACACCAAATACATGATGTTCACTGCCCATTTTAAAACTGTCAATTTTAAAAACTTAGTGTAGGATTTAGTTTAATTGAACTGATAGTAACAAAGACCTGTTTGATACAGAGTGCTCTCCCAACAAATGGGGTCCATCGTGCGATAATAACTGTCCATTCTGTTATAACGGCGGTCAGTGTGACGACAAGACTGGTGAGTGTATCTGCGCACCAGGATTTAGCGGTGTCCGATGTCAAGCAGGTAAGTTAAGAACCTTAACGTCTATTCTTTTTCGTCATTTTCCCTCTGAACTGCCCTAAAGAATTACACAATTTGCTACATCAATATAGGGTATGGCTTGCCTGAAGGCTCGTCGACCAGATGGGGCTGCCTCTTAAAATGTATTCACTTTGATTGTCATTTACGTATTTACACGTATTCAATCACTTTTATCTCGTTACTTTTTCAGCAACTTAAATGTCCCACAGGATTAAAAACCAGAGATAAAAACTCAGTGAACAAAAACTCTGGAAAACCCTGGGCTATCAGCAAATTGTACATCTTTAAGGTTTGCTTTTTGAAACAAAAAATATGTTTTATCGTTTTCAAATACATTCCACTGTGTTCTAAATAGAGAATCAAAGTCGCAAGCTACCGCCTCCCCCACATTCTTCCAAAAGCGAAATTCCTAATACCTACTTTTGTTCCTCGCATACCAACCTTTCGGAATGCTTTTGATAACCGATCAGACAAATTTTGCCTGTTATACAATCGTAACGTAGGCAAATAAACTGGCTACAGGTTACAGGTTGAATGGCTTCTGCCTAGCACCCCCGGAAGATATTGACACATTTACAGGGAGAGCACTAACAGACTTGGTTCAAGTCGGGTCTCAAGCTAATGAAGTCAATAATGACTGGCTACACCGCTAGCTCTGATGAGCTTTTTAAACGTGTACCTGTCAATTAATTGACAGTCCTGTGAGTATCACGAATAGACTGATTCCCTGTCTTTTATCCTTGCTGATAAAGACAGGCATTGGTCTTTCAAGCCCAATTTCCTTGGATACAATGATTTCATCGATAAACGTGCTGTGACGTAAGCTGTCCATGTATCTGTGTTATGATTGGTCCGAGGTGATGTACATGTAGTTTGCCAGCATGCACTTTCGATCGTCTGCATGTAGCGTGTTCGTAATGTTTGTACATCGTGTAATGTTTTTGTATTCACTATGTAGTCGTGTCCTTGTACGTGTAAATTGACTGCAATCTCTGTGTGAAATGGAGCAAGTTCGGGTGGCTGGCTAGAGTCGACGAGACTTAACCATAGTCGATCTAGATGCCACTCGAACGCTGCATAGTTGAACTAGCTAGTCCAACTGGATCAACCTAACCTTTTGTCAATACCTTTTTGGCTTTGACAGCTTCTTAGAGCCGCCATCACAAGCGACCGGAAGGGGAGACCACGCACGCGAGTGGCAAGCCGCGAGGGCCTTTTCCAATTTGTTTGCGGTTTCTAATGTTTTTCTTTATAATCAATCAGAACCGTCGGGGGTCAGCGGGTCGGCAAACATTAACAAATTATGCAAATTGACAAATATAGAAAATGGCGAACGTCTCATCGTGTGTATGCACGTTTCATACTTTATGATTAATTCATATATAAAAACCACAAACAAGTTGGAAAAGGCCCTCGTAGCTTTGCCACTCGGCTCACGTGCGTGGTCTCCCGTCCCAGCCGCTCCACTGTTTACAAAGCTGTCCGAGCCACGAGCACTGTTTCTCTAGTCAACTAACGAAGTTACGTCATTTTGTCAAGATGGCGGTTTGGTTTCATGGCGGAGAACGTTTGGTTAACTTTTGCAATAACACAAAAAGTTGGTTTAACGATATATGGTAGTTTTTTTCCAAAAAGATATGTCAAAGATTAAGATTACGGAGCCCGGGAAGGGACAGTGGAAGAAAAAAGGGGGGGGGGGGCTTATCCGTTCGAACGAATTGATAATCCGTTCGCACGGTTTAGTATTCCGTTTGAACGATTTAGCAATCCATTCGCACGGTTTAGTAATCCGTTCGAACGAATAAGCAATCCGTTCGAACGGTTTAGTATTCCGTTTGAACGAATTAGCAATCCATTCGCACGGTTTAGTAAGTCGTTCGGACGAATTAGCCCCTGCATGTTTTTTTTCTTCCACTTCCTTCAATTCATGCCTTGACTAAACCGTGCGAACGGATTATTAAACCGTGCGAACGAGTTAATAATACGTTCGAACAGGTTACTAAACCGTGCGAACGAATTAGCCTCTGCAGAATTTGTTTCTTCCACTAATCTAAATAATGCGTAAGTGAACTACAGACCACGCATGCGTGGTTTTGACTAAAAGGTTGCACCCGAATTTGGTCATAGATCGTTAACCGAACCTCAATCCCAAGTGTGTACGATCTCACCGCGCCATTTTCTTTTAATTCCCAGAATGCCTCGCTCGATTGTAACCCCTGGGCTCGATTTCACAAAGAGCTAAGATTGATCTTAACTCCAAATCACTCCTAATTGCAAAGGAAAGTGTGATGTCACAATACAAATCACTTTTATGATACTGACAATTCATCCTAAGATGAATCTAATAAGTGCTTTGTGAAATCAACCCCTGAAAGTGTGACTTTAAAATATCCAAATATATTGGATATTTTAAATAGTCCTCTGGTTGATCCATTCTGTGTTAGAGACTTCGCAGAGGGCGCTGTCAAAGGTGGAGCAACTGGCCCCCTCTCATTCTTTTTCGATCTTGTGATATGTCAGTACATCTCTAGCCTTCTATCACCAGAAGAGTGTCTTACGCAGCTCCTGGAAGCGCGATACTTTTTTTCCATACCACACGCTAGCTATGGGGCCACAAAAAAACGTTCTGATTGGTCCGTTTCTGCAGAGGTCGTGCATTTTAAATAAGGTAAACTAAGGAAAGCGTTATTACACGCACTGGTGGTACTGGGCCCTGGCCTTGGAGCACAGTATGCGGTGCGTGTGGTGTTAATACAGCGGCACTTGGTACAGTGTGTTGCGCTAGTGTCGCTAATGTTAATCGGTGATAACAAAAATAGAGACAGGAGGCAGGCCTACAAGAAAACTAAACAAACTTAAATGTTTTCTCCTGCCCATTTTTCTCACTCCACTGATCTACTTTCTTTTAATGTATCGACCATTTCTTTGAACCCTTTGTTTACACAATTCAGCAAGAACACCACGATCGCTTACATCTTTCCATAGGGTCTACTGTCTAGCTAATCCTTGCATCATCATCCTGCTCAAATATCCAAATAAACAACCAGGGCAAAGACAAGAGTCTGGAGAAAAGCGTTCTGAAAAGTGTACGCATTGAACACTGTGACTCAAAAGTTTACAAATCCCAACTTAAAAATAGGAACATTTAGGGCATATTTATAGAAGAATGACAATAAAGAAAAAATACAAGAACAAATAAATTCACATTAAAAAATATATATATAAGAAATAGGCCTACTGCACAAACGGTAAGGTAAGGTAAGCAGAGAGAAAATATGTATAATTATATAAATAATAAACAATAGAAGGGATATAAATGCACAAACATAGTTAGTGGCCTGATGTTTCGACCCTAGCAGAGTCTTTCTCGAAAGCAGAGTCTTTCTTCGCATTTAGCCTTCGAGAAAGACTCTGCTAGGGTCGAAAAGTCAGGCCACTAACTATTTTTTTTGCAAAACAAACAATAGCTCTACTACCATGTATAGTAGAAAGGGTCCAGAATAGCAAGGGGGACTTTTAATATTTCGATCGTACCCATTCCCAGCCAAAGATAAGCCCGAGTGAGTTGTACGCGGCACACTCTGCCATCGATCCACACACAGATACTTCTCGTGCGAACTAGTTAAAACATTACTATTAACATTTAAGTTTGTTTAGTTTTCTTGTAGGCCATACCTCTTGTCTCTATTTTTACTATCACCGATTAACATTAGCGACACCGATAGCGCACACAATGTACCAAGAGCCGCTGTATTAACACCACACGCACTGCATACTGTGATCCAAGGCCAGGGCCCTGTACCACCAGGGGTCGATTTCACAAAGATAGTCCTAACTTAGGACTAGTCCTAGGAGTTATTACAAACTTCAGGCTAGTCCTAAGTTAGGACGAGTAACTCGTCCTAACTCGAGATAAGACTAGTCTTAACTCTTTGTGAAATCCACCCCAGTACGTGTATAGTCTTGAAATCAAGTCGGCAATTGTTGTACGGTCTAGTTGCGGGGACAGTACACACACCCTCGATCCCAATATGTGTGTGAGTCAGTCGCAATTACCGTCTTGAATAACCTGTACCCAGCTTTGTACACATGCAGTTGGACTTGCTACCAAAATTGGACGGAGCAGTTTGATTGGTGAAGAATCATGAAGACATGAAAATTCATCATACATCGTGCAGCGTATGTCATTTTGCAGCTACCAGGCGCACACTTCATTCTTCGATAGGGGGTTTATTATCGATAGTAACATTTTATGATAATGCATTGGTCAAATTTATCTTAAAAGAAAGTTAAGAAATTGTTATAATGATTAAAATATTATGATTTTTACATTGATGTTGGCAAATAAACTGTCATTAAAAAAAAAGCCAACAGGAAAGATACATTCCCATGTTTATAATGAATTCTTCCAATTTTGTCAGACGAGCTATACCATTGGCCCTCTCTATGGCAATTCTGCATATGCAATGTATAATGTACCATATATGAATATTCGGCTGGGAACAAGCTACTCAAGTAGTTAGAGCTGACGGACCTTGCCACGCGCCCTACGACCGTTGCCTGAATGTATAATCGCACTGTGACTGTTGCATGAACGGCAGGATGTGTGTTTGTAACAGGCAGCGCTGGCAGACAAATAGACACTGACTAACGACTTGTCATCAAGTCTAGTACGTGTAATAACGCTTTCCTTAGTTTACCTTATTTAGAATGCAAGAACAGGGCCCTGTACCACAACTACGTGTAATAACAATTTCCTTAGTTTACCTTATTTAGAATGCACGACCTCTCCAGAAACGGACCAATCAGAATGCTTTTTTGTGGCCCCATAGCTAGCGTGTGGTAAAAAAATATATCGCTACCCGCTCAAAGCGAGATCTGATTCCTCATATTGCAAAGGAAAGATGTGTTAATATTATCTGCCTCCAAGAAACACACTGTGAGACAGAAGAACAGCTTCACATCGAAGGTTTTGATCTGAACTGCTTCATACCACACAAGAAGCATGGGATTGCATCCTACGTCAAACAAGGTACGAAAGCATCCAACATTAGGCGATCTCCTGTGAACTCAGCCCTACAATGGACCACAGCTCAAAAGACCCAAGCCAGAGTGTCTCTCCGAAAGAAGCTCGCTGGGACTGGATGGGGAGCTGATTTCACCACCCTTCACACCTCCACCCTAGCTCTTGCCTTCTCCACCGCCGAGTATGCCGCACCTGTGTGGAGCCACAACACCCATGTACACAAGGTTGATGTTGTCCTCAATGATGCTATGAGACTAATCAGCGGAACACTCACTGCAACACCTGTCAGCAACCTGCCAGTACTGTCTGGTGAACCACCAGCTCAGCTCAGACGGGATGTGCAGTACACCAAGCTTGCCCCAAAGCGTGACGGAGATAACTGCCTTGTTCCTGCCCCCTCTGCCTTTGAAGGACAGCGTCTCCCTAGAAGACATTTTGCAACACAGGCCGCTGAGCTGCCGCTCGAGAAGCCCCCCTCCATCTTACCCAGCTGGATAGCAAAACTCTGGTCAGACCAATGGAGTTCGTCCACTACCAACCTGAAGGAGTTCATCCCAGAGCCCTGTGCAAAACCAAGTGGCAGTGACCTCTCAAGAAAAGCCTGGGTCAACCTTAACCGTATCAGAACTGGAGTTGGTCGTACACAACATTTCCTGCAAAAATTGGAGCTGATCTATCGCCAAACTGTGCCTGTGGAATGATCCAAACTATAGATCCCATCATCGATGCTTGTCCTATCTACAAATCCCCTCACGGGTCTTCTGAACTTCGATAGCTCGATGATGAGACCATCATTTGGCTAAATAAGGATCTTCCTATTTAGGTGATGTACACCTTGATATTCTTCGTACGAACGAACGACGAACTAAGCACCCGACAAGCGCCCTACAAGCTCTCGAATGTTTTTAACAAGAGTGCACGCATAGCCTTAACTTTTTGTTAGCCAATCAGCGTTGATTTTCAGTGTTTCCCTACCCAGGGGTTAGCGACGAAAGATATCGATACGGCGCGCTGCCCATGGCAGCGAGGCTGCGTTTAGACTGCTCCCCTGTCTTTATTCACGAGCCTCGAAGTGTGACGTCAGATGTTCGGGCTAGGCTGCGTTAAACCGTTTTTTTTTTTTTTGGGGGGGGTCGGGCAAGTGAGGGCGCACAACCACAACAAAGTGGTGAAATAAAGCTGCAATGATGTGGGATGGAGCGCATGCGTTGAATTTGTCAGATGACCAAGGAATCGACGAAAGTTCAGTCTAGCTAACACAGGGCTAGATTGCTCAGTTGGTGGAGCATCGGCACATTAAACCGGAGATCGTTGGTTCAAATCCTGCTCTAGTAAGTTTGTCTTTGTTCAATCCCGAATTATTTAAAACGTACCCAATCGGTTTCCCATGTTGTTTATTACTGGACACTTTGTAAAATGTGCAGAGATTATGTGAAGAGTTACACCGTTTCAGACAGGCCCTCCAGAGTCGTGCCGAACCAAATTATTGAATTATCAAGAAGAAAGTTTTATGTTTTGTCTTATGTACAAAGGGATCTTAAGAGCCAACATCTACCAAAAGACAACATTGTGTAGAGGTATTGTTTTGGATCTTTTCATCTATCTTTCTACCGATGTTATGACTATTTCCAGGAGTTTGTTGGGTGTTGGCTTTAGTGTACACAGCTATTAACAAAATAATGACGACTGATTTATTTTAATATTTCCACAGTGCATAACAACAACTGCTTCGGTCAAGACTGTGGTACCCGATGCACCAGTAACTATGCTAAAGGTTGCGTTGGCAATCTAATGTGTCTTCCAGATCCGTTTGGCTGTACGTGCGCAGCTGGCTTTATGGGCTCAAATTGTGAACAAAGTATGAATACAGATCCTTTTGAACATCATAACAATCTACAAACATTTTTGCTGTTTATAACATCATCAAATTTAAGATTATTTTGTATTTAAATGGCAGAATTATTTAAGTCTTTTATTTCTTTGTCCCAAAATCATAGTAAAATAAAAAATTGTTGGCTTCTGCTTCAACCTGTGATATGTTCAGTTATATTGGTTTTGTTGTTTGTTCTGTTGTGAGTACGCAAAAATGTATTGCAATTTCTCTTGTTTAGGATGCCCAGATGGTATGTATGGTGCAGGTTGCAATTTGGAATGTCGGTGTGGAAATGCAGCTTGTAACAGTTCAGTTGGTACTTGCACTCCAGACAGTAATTGCAGATCTGGCTTCACAGGGGAGAACTGTGAAGGTGAGTTTAGACTTGATATAAATGGACATCCCTTTATCTGAAATATTTTGTTTATACACTCAGAAATTGTACAAATTATCCATAAACATACTTTTTCAGCAGTTAAGCTTTAAGCTAAGAAATTATGACCCCCAAAAATGAATGTTTGCTAGAAAAACAACTAAGAAAAACAATTGTCATGATGATTTCATTGTGTGTTTATTGAAAATTGGAGAAAGGAATGACTGCACCAACTGTTTTTCAAACTTTACCTGTCTGAAAACTGAATGGAATGTTGAAATAACAAAAGGACTAACCACTACAGAC
Organism: Pisaster brevispinus; assembly: GCA_023634235.1. Classification (NCBI taxonomy): domain Eukaryota; kingdom Metazoa; phylum Echinodermata; class Asteroidea; order Forcipulatida; family Asteriidae; genus Pisaster; species Pisaster brevispinus. The sequence goes on along the minus strand of JAMKCF010000029.1, from coordinate 1,182,120 downwards.
GGTGGTTATACATGTAAATCCAATACGAGTAGTGTTAATGATACATTTGAAGTCAATGAAACACAAACTCTACAGTTATGAAATTTACAAACAAAGACAACATGGCAGAGACTTTATCCTGTAGTATGGATTACTTTCAAATATTTCTTGTGAACACTCACATGAGGTGTTTCTAGTCTCTGCAAAAAAAAAATGTATGTTGTAAATATCACTAATATTTGACAGGATTCTCGGTCTATGTGCAATGTGTCAAGCAAAAGCTCTTAACTTCCAAAATATAGAAAAACTGAAAAAATGTAATCATATATATTTTACTGTCACGCTTATACTAGAAGGGTACATGCTTTTATAGCCATGATTTGAAGTATCGTGTTTTCAATAGTATGTTGAAGTTGTTTCGTAAAAATTGGTACGCGTATGAACTTTATAACTTTATAATTGTAAGATGTGCCTCCTATTATCTTATGTACATTGCCACTTTCATTGTTTAAATAGTGCCATCAAGGGTTTAGAGATGTAATACCTAACAGATGAGCCTTTTAGTTTTACAGTTTGACATCAATAAACCCATGCAAAATCTCACAATAATAAGTAAGCTTCAGATTGAAACTTATCAGCTTTAAGTCTCTCTGAATAAATACCCATGGTCATTCCTTTATGCAGACTGTTCTGATGGGTGGTTTGGAGTAAATTGTGCCCAGGGGTGTCATTGTGCCGGTGGTGAAGCTTGTGACAGAGTTTCTGGTGCATGCCCGACCGGTGTACTTTGTCAAGGAGGATTCAGAGGTGAAAATTGCCAAAGTAAGTATACATTCAACTGACTGACCACTCAATTTTTCAGTCTGTCATTCTTTGTATGGATACACAAGTTTGAATTGTGCATTTTCAAACAAACTATTGAAACAAACAGCCATGTAAAACATGTCAGGGGACCTCGAAGAATGGAAAAGGTTCAATACAAGTAGAAATTGACATAGTGTATGGTGTCTTGGTTAGTGCGGTAAAAATAATGTGTTTATTATCACATATAGTCTGATATCACTGGTTCTTAAAAAATGATACTGGTTATTTAAAGTGTGATTTTTCATTTTTACTCAAAGCTCCCTGTTCCAGCAGTCTTACTAACCATTCATGTTGTGCCTCAGCATATACGAGCAAACTTTTGATTTTGGCGCTATATACATGACTTTCGATTGATTGATGAATTGATTGATTGATTGATTAATTGATTGATAGAGTTGTGGTTATATATCTTCTGCATAAAGTTGCTTTTAGCCTATGTGTACTAATATGTCTGTCTGTCTGTCTGTCCGTTGTTGTCTTTCTGTTTGTCTGTCCACATTCAGACTAAATGTTAAAGTTGACTATAAAGCTGTAAAATTGTTTTTCTAGATATGATGTAATCTGAAAGCCCCAATAGCAACGTGTGATTCCCCTCGGCTGATTTTGATAAAATTTAAAGTTTGGGGGATACAAATTGCTGACCTTGAAGCCTTTTACCAGGCTCAACCCCAGCTGCTCACTTCATCAAATTAGTGGGTTTTTTCCTATTTGTTCCTCTATCCAGCAGTTTGCAGGTCACCAAGCTGATTTTCCACATTCTAATTGCAACAAACATTGGTTCTAATTTGTTTACTTTGTTAAAATGTTGTTCTTGATAATCATTTCCCAAGGCTGTGAGCCAAATTAAAACTAACTGAAAAAAGAAGGGAATAAATATTGTTATAGTTGTTGCAGCTGATATTTCTTATTAGTTTTGTTTTTACTAAATATGACATTTTTCAACATTCTGTGTTTTGCAGACTCTTGTCCGTATGGTCAGATTGGCATTAATCAAAATTGCAGAATTTGTTACGGTAAGGTTTGCGAACAATAATGAGTCTAAATGTTCCTTCAACCTTCTTAAAAACGTTTTCCAAATGACATCAGTTATTTACAATTTTGTTAATTTCTATGAACACTTGCCCTCCTCCCCTCTTGCCCCCCCTTAATGAGATCGAAAAAAAATGCTTGGTTCGATAAATTGATTAGCCCCCAAATGAAAATGGTTGATTAAGCCACTGACTGCATTAAATTACTGACACTGAATGCTAATAATACACAGTTTTTATATAACGCTTTACCACACCTGAGGGCATGTAAGAGCACTCGTTATGTTTTTGCACAATTTACGCGAAGCTATGTTTGAATTACAAGACATACTTATTTCTATAGCACATGTAACGGTTTACAAGTAGCCGTGGCGCAACCTGCTGCCAGCCATCCCAGAACTTCACCCAGGGGAACCCCTTCTCTTAACGATAAGCACCCTATTCTCGTAGCCACCGTCACTTATAAGTAAGGCTTTCAAGCAAAGGCGCACCGTATATGAACGGCTCATGATGGTATCATGGTATAACGTGATACATCCCCAAACTTACAAGCGAGGCGGATTTGGTCGTATTATGTGTGCAGAATATAGTTCGTCTGAAGCTCCATTTGCTTGGCTAGGAGTCAGTTTCCGCTGCCACCAGTGGTTCGGTGGTGTGGTATGTGGTCGCAATGGATGCCAGTGTTGCCACTCTGAAAAAAAAAAATTGTCCCAAGATGACCACTTGAAAATTCCCAAGATTTCCCAAGCTATGCACAAATCAATACAAAACCCTTCTGATCTCAGTCATTTTGCATATTGTTCATCGAAGATGAATAGACAGATGCCGGTCAATTCAAGAGTATGCTACAACGCTAAAAGGGAAGGGAAACGACACATTGTCTAGCTCCCATGCGTGTGAACAATGCACTGTATAAGCAGGCATACACCAATCACCGACTACCCATCCTCGTTCCCAGGGGTGATCGATCTCGCCGCGCCATTTTTTCCCAGCATGCCTTGCTCGATCATAACCCCTGGAATTGGTTCATTAAAATGTGCTAGAATCTAGCACATTTTAATTAGGCCTGGGCCGATCCGTTCTACGCGCGCGCTCAAGTACGGTAACCCGTAAAAGAGGCATCAAGTCAAAAAGCAACTGGTCCTCTGTCATTCTTCTTTGATTTTGTGATAGTCTAACTGTATGCAGTTAAGGGTGACCGTGTAAAAACATGACTCATTTGAAATGGAATCTCGTCAAAATACTTGCATTTTCACACGCGCGTAGTAAGCGTCCTACAAGCGCCGTACATGCGCTCGAAAGTTTTTAACAAGCGTGCACGCAAAGTAGTGACCATTGGGAGCCAATCAGCATTGTTTTTCAGTGCATCCCTACCAGGGGTTAGTGACGAGAGGTATCGATACGGCGCGCTGCCCATGGTAGCGAGGCTGCCGACTACCCGCACCACCACCAGTGACCAGGTTACTTTGTGGTAGGATGGAGCGCCCCATTTGAAAATAATTTTTTAGTATTTAAATAATAATTAAATAAAACATTATAAAAAAATTAATATGCTTAAACAATTTATTGTGGCACTTAAACGAAAATTCCCAAAATTTTGCCTCTTTTTCTTTTTTTTTCCCCCAAGATCCCAAGCTGGGTATGAAATTCCCAAGATCTTGGGAAAATTCCCAAGCAGTGGCAACGTTGATGGATGCCCCTCAGTTCTGCGCCACCAACCGGCTGAAAAGGTCCAATGGAGCTGCTATATATTCTGCACACACCATAATACGACCAAATCCGCCTCATGAGCCGTTCAGATACGGTGCGCCTTTACTTGAAAGCCTTACTTATAAGTGACGGTGGCTACGAGAATAGGGTGCGATAAGTGTAACTGGACTCTCTTTGTGCATTACACAGCACTCAGGACCATTGGCTTTACGTCCCATCTAAAGGACAAGCACTAATGGCTAGTTGTCTTGCTGAACCACGACACACCACTTGCCAAGGTTGTTACGAGACATTGGCAAAATAATGATAGTGTTAATTTTCTAACATTTTCATAATTTCGTACCAGGACAGATCATTTGTATTTTACTTTTGTTTTCTTCAGTTCCTGTATCAGTAGACTATCAAGTCAGCTCTGGGCAAGAATCCAGTAAAACCATTACATGGAAAGCTCCTCAAAACAAGTGTCCTGTTATTGATTATGCGGTACAGTATCAGCTGGTTAAGAGAGTTCTTTGCCAAGAGGTGGTTGGCGAATTTGAAACTCTACACAACATAACAACGAGACAGTCTAGTCTATCACATCCTGGTTTATTACCCAATTCAATCTACATGGTTCGTGTTCTTGCCAGGAATGAGGCAGGTCTTGGGGAACCTCAGATTGAGAAATATATCGAACACACAACACCTGAAAAAGGTCAGTTCCTGGTAGGAGAGTATATTATCTATAGCTGGGGATGAAAACTTTCAGACTTTTATCTGAAATCAGACTTCTTTATGTCTGCCTGGTGAACTTAAAGAATTCATGGTCTTCTGATTTACTTATCTGGCACTACTGTTCTCTGAGGATACTGCTCCCAGAAGCTCTTTGAAATCTTAAACTCCAGGGGTTACCAAAAGGTGAAAATGCCAGCATTTTAACATTCCTTTCAAAACATTGTATTCTCACTGCTAACAATAGTCCTAAATGGTGTTTGAAGCTTTGCATGGTGTGGAGGATAAGAGTAACTATAAATATAAATATAAATAGTAAACTTGCGGGTACAACCATGTGTAAAACACTTTGAGGGAGTGTTGGCTCTGAAAAGAGCCGGTTTGGTCTCGACGTTTCGAACAGTATACTCTGCTCGTCTTCAGGAGACGAGCAGAGTATACTGTTCGAAACGTCGAGACCAAACCGGCTCTTTTCAGAGCCAACACTCCCTCAAAGAGTTTTACACATGGTTGTACCCGCAAGTTTACTATTTATATTTATATTTATAGTTACTCTTAACAATAGTCCTGTTTTAGGCAGTTAATTGAGCTTGTTTTTTTCGTTGAGATGTATGTAACATAAAATGAAATTGTTTGGTTTGGCTTACATGTCGACTTGTCGAATTTTATATTTTTGTTTTTTTTATATAGGGAATTCCTTTTAATTGTGAAATGATTGATTTAAGGTAAAATTGCAGGCAAAGTGTACCAGTTTTGTAGTCGGGAGTAGCAACAACTTTGCACATGACCTGTGTGATGTAATTAAGGTGTATACTGTAGGTAACTTTCGCAGACAATTTAGAGGCAACCAACTACACTGCCTGCAAAAGAAACACGTCGGAAGCAATTAGAACCATTTTTTAAAAGATGGTAATATCTCCAAGAAAAATTAAATAAACGTTTGAGGGTGAATGGGGTTTTCATTTGAGACTGCCTGAGATTGGTTGCACGTCATTTACCCCTAGAACATGACAAGGGCGTCGATCGCTACTGAAAAGTAGGGGGGACGGCGAGCAAGTCTTGAAAAAATACATCTACCATGATAGGCCCAAAATACCATTCTGCGCGTGGTCCATCAGAAAAAAGATAAAAATGAAAAAAACATTTCACCATTTGTTTGCTATTATTTTATTTGAACAAAAATTGTAATGAAATATTAAATCAAGAAAATGCTGTAAATTTTTATATTTTGCTGCATATTTCTAATGAACAGTCGATCAAAAAGTGTGGGGGGGGGGAGGACATCTGATATGCTGTCCCCTCCAGTCTAAAAAGTGAGGGGGGCATGTCCTCCCCCCCCGTCACCCACCCATCGACGCCCTTGGAACATGACCATAAATAACATGAGAGAGTAACGTGCTGTTAATTTATTCCATGTTCATTTATTCGTAACCTTTCTGGTAATTAAACCAAGGCACCATACAAAGTGACTGCTGCCGTGACCTAGGTCTGAAGATATCTATGTAGAGAGAAGTTGTTGAAGAAATGTTTAGGTTTAGATAGATAGACAGACCCCTTTATTAGCTCAACCCAGAGTGTGATTCTAACACTTTCTAATCATCATCGTGACAAATCCCAAATATTACATATTGAGCATAGGGATGTAAAACGTAACTGGATGTTTTGTGTTTAAATTACTATTTTAGAGCCAACAGGATCTCCAACAGATTTCAGGAGTACTTCAAGAATGAAGCATAGTGTGGCATTTAGCTGGGGTGAAATACCCTGTGGGCAAAGAAATGGTGTTATAAGTAAATATAGAGTGAGTTTTTATAGCAGATTGTTTAGATCAAAATAATGTATTTATGTCAATCCAATTATTCAACATTTCAGTACATACTTGATAAGTAATCTTATTGATGTTATGTTCTTGTGTGTTCTTTGTGATAGAAAACAGCATTGTGTTTTTGCCCAGGACTCAGGGAGCGTGGGGGGGGGTGCTGAGTATACATGGCTTTTGCACATTGATGTATGGGTAAAACCATACAATTTAATACATTTACCAAGACTCACCAAAGGTTGAAAGGCAATCAAAAGGTGCTATCCTTTTGCACTGTCTCTGAACCTAAAGGAATCCAATGTTCTCGCATAACTGCTTATACAATATCCTATTGTGCTTAGTTGATATACACAATTGTTAATTTGGTTCAAAACATCATAAGGGGCTTGCTTAAATAAGTCCACTCTGGTTGTGGTCACCTGCAAGGCAGCTGAAATTTTGCTAATGACTCAATACTTTAAATTATCACCAAAATGCACTCAATATGTGAAATAACCAAATGCATGTAGTTTAAGATCCATTGTTTATTGCCTTATTTGATAGTTTTGCAGTGTTTAAATTTACTTGAAACCTCACTTAAATTTACTTGAAACCTCAATTAAATTTACCTGTAGTGAAGTGTAAAAGTTTAAATGTAGTAAACATCAGTGTCTTTTTATTTCATATTTTAAAAACAATGTACAGCTTTCATACAGGGTGCTGGAAAAACCTTATGATATCAACTTTAGTCCAAACAGCTCATTCGAAACGGTCGATCTAGAACCATCAGATTTGCATCATAACATCAGTGGTTTAGAACCATCCACAAAATATGATTTCCGACTGAAAGGTTTCAACAGTGTTGGTGCTGGAGAGAAAGCAATACTAGAGGCATTTACAGCAGTTGAGACAGGTAATGTGGGACAAAGCATTCAATTGTCATAATTTAGTATGAGTTTATGGAGTCTTACGCCTGCTGGAATACTTGAACCGATCCAATTAGAACGTTCCAACCATTTAGTCTGACTTTTAAGATGCTCTCTTATGATTCTTCGGAAAGAGAATGTTCCCAAGGTACTTTTTTCTTTGACCTTACAGATCTTCCTGCTCCGACCCAGCTATCCCCCCAAAATATTTCAGATTTGACTTCCTCCACAGTCACCATAGCTTTGAATCTTCCGTCATCGTCAAAGTACATTACGTAAGTAATACAAATGATGTTTACCCTGTAACAGGCCTGGATAACTTTAAGAGTCAAGAAATTTGCTCTCGGCAAGCTTTTTTCAGCAAAATTGTTTTGTGTTACTTAAAATGACAAATATTTCAAATTTCATTTTCTAAAATCAATCGATCGAACACCCTGCACCAACATCACCTTGCCTCGTTCATCTTGTGCTGTTTAGTGAAGCACAATTTTTTTTAGTTTTTAAATTTGCCTCTGTGTGATATTGAAAGAAACTAACTTGCTCAAGAAAATATCAACATTGTTACTGAACCAATGAGAACTGAAATTTAACAACTTCCTCAATGACTAAGTTTGTGTGTTGTGTAGAGGGCTGCAAGTTGGTGTACGGCAGGTTAAGACAGTCACTAGAAGGGACACCAGGGGATCGAGGTACCAACGATCCACTGCACCAACTCCTGATTATGTAGCAGCAGAATTACCTAAGAAGGATCTCCCTGCAACATTTACTGTGGGTGACGGAGAAACACTGGGAAGATTTGACAACAAACCCCTGGAAAGCAACACTCAGTATGACATCTACCTTGGATCAGTCAGTAGGATTTCTCAATCGGTGAGCCTTTTATCTCTTGTAGTTTTTATTTGTTTATAAACAACCCATTGCGCTAACCCAACGTTTGTGAGTTAGATTTCAATAATGTCTGGCACAGTAACTTGCTTGATCATAAGTTTCCGTTTCAATTTGAATTCCTTGGACTATTAAGACAGTTGCTACGTTACATAATTAGAGGCAAGCTTTTGCGTAGTTACGTAAGAGACAGTGAAAACCCATATACAATTTGAATGAATGTGTGTGGCACAATGGTACCAGGGTTTGCTCATCTGGAGGTTGCTGTACAAAAGCTTGCATCGAGCCATTTGACATAGCCACTGTCTCCACAGTCCGAGGAGTTCAAATTAAGTGGTAACTCGGACCAAGCAAGTCATTCTACAACACATTATTCAAATCTAACTTGCAAATGGCCTGTTTGGGAGTCAAATTGCTTGTGAAAATTATGGTCAGCGTGTTGACACTACAGTTTACACACAGGGACATTGACTATAAAGCAGAGCAACCGGTGATAGTATTGTGATGATGGCGTCTGGTGACTTGGGTCAAGAGGCTTATTGCTGCTATTGTACTTTTTAAGAAAAGAAGTATTTGAGATATTATGAAGATTTAAAACAAGGATGAATTTGACACAAGTAAGTTTGACACAAGCTAAAAAATCTCTCTTCATTTTTCTTAGACTTATGCCGTTGAGTGGAGTGAGCCGCTCAGAGTTCAAGGTAAGTTACCGTTCAATAACTCACCTTGATCAGATTGTGACAATTTTGCTTTAATTCAACCCAGGCTATTCAAACTGAGGCAGGAAGGTAAAATTAGTCTGGTTCCTTTATGTGAAATAAGAATAAAAGCTATCATCCTTAGGGTACCAGACAAAATTGTGCACATAACGCATCATGTTGTATTATAAAGGACTCACAGATCCTTGTCATTTGATTGGAGGAACACGCGTCAGGTGACATTCTTTATTTTACCATGAATACTGCTGCGACGCTACAACTTATTATGGGAGTCCTACATTGAATTGTAGGACACTTTTGACGCTCCGTATAGCGTCATTTCCAAAAACGCAATCATTCTCCACTTGTTTGTCCAAACGAGGCAAGGTCAAAGGTAAATGTGTCAGACTGACAAGGGCGGTGCTTGTCTACATGGAGTAGTCCACTCTGTTTACTAGGAGTTTTTTTTCGAATTTTCAGAGAGTGGGGTAGACGAGTTTCCATGTCTGTTCTGTATTTATTGTGAAAACAATTTTAGATGACAAGAATCTTTAGGTGAGTTATACATCAAATGTTGAATGCTTTTTGTTCATTCAAATTATCACTGAGTCTAATCCCTCGGAAAAATCCGGCTTTTCCATTCACTCAGCTTTGCCACATCAGTAAATATCATATAGTAACAAGGTAGAATTATGAGTCACATTATTGTCCCAAGTTTGTAAAACATTTATCATAAACATTTTTGGCCTTGAATGAAAACTTACAAATATCTGAGCAGCAAGCTTTTGATTGAAACTGAACTTGGAGTCTTGAACTAGCTATTTTGTCAGTGTCATCAATTTTGAAATTATCAAGTAGTAAAACACAGGGGAAACTTATTGACAAAATAGGAAGCTTGCCAACATAGGGCTAAATCCTAGGGCACCAGCACGTTGATCCGGAGGTTGTTGGTACTGCCATTCCTGCTCTTGTAAATTGTTCTTTGTTCAACCCCAAATTTTACAATTAACAACACATTTAACACTTTTTTTTATGTCGACGATGTAAGCTTTAATATCATTAGAATATTAGGAATAACAATAAATCGTTATGTTTCAAATCTAATCTTTTTTCGGCAGTGCTACAAAGTGAGAGCCCTTCAGTAGCTGCGATTGTGGTTCCATTGATGCTGCTTGTCTTGATTTGTATTATAGCTGCTTTAATCTTCAATATAAGGTAATTATTATTGTAACTTACTGTAGTGTTACTTTGTGGTATTCTCTCAATGACATGAAAAATGGGCCCAAAATGTTGCTAAGCAATTTTCTTACAAAGCAGAAATAGGCAGGATGTCAGACAGTCAGTTACAGAGGGTACATGAGGGCCTTTTTGACTGGTAACCTTAGTCTGCTAAGCATAATGTTGTGTTGCTTAGCAGACACTTGTGCTTAAGCAGCTCTATAAAATAGGGGCCCAAAATCATAGAGCTGCTAAAGAAGGCAATTTTAAGTCTGCTGAGTAAAGCTAAGCAAGAAACTGTTTTTATTCTAACTTATGTGCAACTCGGCTTTTGGCTGCGACGCATGGTGACAAACTATTCAGAATAAATGAATGAAGTAATTCATGCAATTAATCATTGTTAAGTGGGGTTAGTTTTGTATTTATTAATTTTGTTAACTGTTTCTTTGCCAGGAGGAAGAAAAGGCTGAACCACAGCTCAGGAGACCGTAGACATTTCAACGCTTCAAATGGTATCTTATTACATCTCTTTCGTTATTACTATTATATTATTAATATTTCTGATAATGAAACCAAGGATGCCTCATTTATGAGTAAACTTAATCAATGTACTTGAGGAAACATCGACTTGTAGACGAAATAATGGATGAGAAGCTTTAGGCTTTGATCTGAATTCTAGGCTTTATATATACATATACCTCGGCAAACTTTGCCCTTATTATTTTTTACAAATACTGCAAAGAGATCCAGCTCATTGAATTCCTTCTTTTGTTCCGAGAAGCTCTTTGAAATCTGGAACTCCAGGAGTTGCTAAAGAGTTGAAATGTGGTCATTATAACATCTTAACATTTGGATCCTAGTTTCAGACATTTTTGTCAGCGACAACTGGCATCCCTGTGTGTCAATCACGAACAAAGAACAGTTCCTGGCTACTGCATGATTTTGTAAAATTAAATCTAAAAAAGGTTTAATTTTTATTTTACTTTTGGCAACAAGTTTTCAAATGTTTTGTCAAAGTATACACTTGCTCATAACAGTTTTACTTCATGCAAATTTTGAGAAATTTTTGTGTAAATTTTTTTAATATGATGTTGATATATTACTGACGAATATTTTGAAACCTTGGACAAGTCAGGTGTGTAGACGACAATGAGGATCTATATAATAACGAGTTTTTCAACAAGAATCATTTAACAAGTTTTAAATCAAATGAGATTAAATAGTTTTCTAATTTTAAAAATAACTGTTTTGAACACCTTTTAAAACTCTGCTGCTTTTCAATGAGATTCAGGAAAAACTCTCTCCCGTTATACCTCCAGTAATTTTCATCCAATGGTTGTTTGCTTTTGTAAAGCTGCTTTGTTGCAATACAAAGCAACACTTTACAGATGACGTCATAGTTTGTCATTTTTGACACGCTGCAACGGCAGAAGTGCAGCTAGTTAAACAAAATGTTCAACCTTCCTCATTTCATTGTTTGCAACTACAACGTTTTGTTTAGATAAAAAAAGATTGATCAAACACTTCATACATTATTTAAGTTCTGCATATTATTTTTGTTGACAACTTCACAGTCAAACATTTCTTGAAGGTTTTATTTGTTTTATCAGCAGGAGTGCGAGCAAGCAATGACAAACTTTCTTCAGAATTAGAAAATCCATACAATGTTGTTGCCAATGAAGCCGGTTTTGCAACTTCATCATCCACTACACCAGCCACAGCCACTGCACCAGCCACTCCACGAGCCACTACACCAGCCACTGCACCAGCCAGACCAAAGCAGGTTAACAAGAAGAAGCAATTTACGGCTCCTTTTCCGATTCCCTTGTCAGAGCTCAAAGGTTATGTCGGCAAAAAGAAGGAGAAAACGTACAAAGAAGGCAATGGGTTTCTGTTTGACTATGAGGTGAGTCATGATAATGATGGTTCTGTAATAATAACAAGATGTGAATCTATTGTGCGCCTAAAAGCACCTTTCATTATTACCCAAATAATATTTACTTTTAGCGTTTCTTGCAGGTTGAGCTGATCATCGGGGCGAAAACACAAACGGGCCCAAGTTCTTAAAGCATGTAGGCCTCAGCACAACTTACTAAGCACATAAAAATATTGCTTAGCAGAAACAGGTTACCAACCAACATTCCATAAAGTTCACATTGTACCCCGCTCATTTCTTACCAAGTAAAGAAATTCGCTGAGCAGAAATTTCTGCTTAACAGATTTATGTAATTGGGCCTATATGTCCAGCTTAGCAATATTGCATAACAACCTATCAGTAAAAAGCCTATCACCTTTGAGTGCCTAGTGTAGATTATTCATCTATGGAAGCTGTTTGCATGTGCTTTGTTGAAATCTGATGAAAAGTCAACCAAATGGATGCGCTATTCTTCCCTGATTTTCGATTGTCTTTTGCTTTAAATTTTTAGAATTTGCCCGATTCCGATCGTCATTCATGCGAAAGAGCAAAGGACGACAAAAACAAAGAAAAGAATCGCTATGCGAACATTATTCCTTGTGAGTTAAAAATGGATATTGTTTGTTTTCAACCTTTTTCTTTACATAATAATTTGAAATGCTCTCTTCGTTTACAACTTCATGACAGATGAGGTGTTAACACGCTAAATAACGTTGGGCGCCACTGATGACTTCATATAAATCTTTCTCCATGCCTCTCTGTCCTCCACTGCCCTCTGTTTGTAACAATCTTTCTCCATGCCTCTCTGTCCTCCACTGCCCTCTGTTTGTAACAATCTTTCTCCATGTCTCTCTGTCCTCCACTGCCCTCTGTTTGTAACAACCTTTCTCCATGCCTCTCTGTCCTCCTCTGCCCTCTGTTTGTAACAATCTTTCTCCATGCCTCTCTGTCCTCCACTGCCCTCTGTTTGTAACAATCTTTCTCCATGTCTCTCTGTCCTCCACTGCCCTCTGTTTGTAACAATCTTTCTCCATGCCTCTCTGTCCTCCTCTGCCCTCTGTTTGTACCAATCTTTCTACATGCCTCTCTGTCCTCCACTGCCCTCTGTGAAATGGCAAACTCTAGTTCTATCTTTTTCATCTTCCTCTCACTTTGCCTTGGGATAAGGTTAGTACCAGGTCAGATAACCACACAATATTTCGATTTCATGTTCTTGCATTGATTTGTTATCTACCACAGATGATTTTTCTCGCGTTGTGCTTGAGAAACTACCAGATCAACCCGACTCGGATTATGTGAATGCAAGTTACATGGATGTAAGTTAATCATAATGATCTGTTTCTGTTCTAAGTGGTCCCTGTAATTGCCTGTAAAGAATCCATGATGGACCACTCTGAGTTTTATAAAGAACTGAAACAAGTTGAGAAATTCTCCTGAGCAGGAGAGAACTAAAACCAATTATGTTGGAATAACTTTAACACAGATACAAGCTGCATAAAATATGGAGAGAAAAACTCCCTGAAGAGTGCAACTTGCAAAAGAATTAACACACACTTTGGTTTCATTCCAACAACCCCCCCCCTCAAAAACCTAACAAACAAACTAACAAATACACAAACAAACAAACAAAACCAACAAAACCCAAGTTTTTGACAAAACATCTGTCGAAATGCAGACATAATGTAACCTGTGTTTTTGCTTTTCTGCTCACCATTACAGGGTTTCAATGAACCGAACAAATACATCGCCAGCCAAGGTGAGTCAAATCATAAACAAACTCAAGCACTTTTTCATAGAGCTTTAAATCTCAAAACGTTAATAGAATTTTGGAGGAAAAATTTGAAAAAGAGTTCATAGATGTTTTCACATTTGTGGTGTGTCATTGCCGAGTAGTCAAGCGCACTGAACTCAAGCTCTGGTGTTTCTGACCAGCAGAGTGTGGGTTCGAGTCCCAGTCGTGGCAGTTGTGTCCATAAGCAAGATACTTTACTATAATTGCTTTGTCTTTTGGATTGGACAATAAGCATTATAGGTCCTGTGTACTAGGATTGGTAGTGCTAGAGTTGGAAGAGTAGGGGTTAACCTCGGTGTTTCTGGTTCACACAGCAAGCACTCTTGTTGACAGGTTTCCTCATGCTTGCGAGCTAAGTGATTAAGTTCCCTTATGAGGCATCCTTTGTTTTATTACCAGAAACGTACAATAATAGTTTGATGTGAACATTTTGGTCAGCTTTTTGTGTTTCAAAATTTTATTTTGAAAATTTGAAAAATTGAACCTCATGAAATTACATAGCTTTTGTCATTTTGCTTAAAAAGTTGGAAGAAAGTTTTCTGAGATAAAAATATTCATTTTGAGAACGCGTATACTAGGACTCTTTAATAGATGAATTTATTCAAGATGAATTTATTCAAAGCAAGCCAGCCCTTCACTGTCTGTACATCCCATATTATTTTTATAATATATATCACAATTTTAGGTCCAAACAAGGCTTCCGTTTGTGACATGTGGAGGATGGTATGGCAGGAGAATACCGCTAAGATTGTCATGCTTACCAACCTACAAGAAGGAGTCAAGGTAATTCAAGCTACATTACCCAATTTGTAACCAACTTGAGGTAGAACATTTAAAAAAAAAAGTCATTCATTAGGGATGTCTAGTTTAGAGGCCGTCCAAAAATTTAAACATAAAATTAGTTCATTGAAAACCTTGAAAGATGCAAATGTTTTTGTTTTGTTTTTTTCTTTCAGGACCCTTAGTATTTCAGTCCAGTTAAAAAAAAATACAATTTTTTCACCTGCATGTCGGTACAAATCTCACTTGATGCCAGTGATTTAGTTTTACAATAGACTCCTTGTATTGGCCGCCATTGAACAATGGAAATGGAAACATGCAAGCGCATACACGCCTTGCACAACCTTCAGCTAATGATAGGTCATCATTTGACCTCAGTGAGGGCGCTGTGTGAGCTTGCGACTTCATTATAGGGTCTATTGTCTGACCTATAGAGAGACACTAGTCAATGAGGATGAACACGCAAAAAGCAGAAGTAGGAAATGTTTACCTCTGTTCAATAGCCACTTGTTTTTCTAGACGATTCTCTTTTTCTCACTTGCAGGGAAAATGTGAGAAGTATTGGCCAGACAAAATAGCATGCTATGGTGATTATGTTGTCACTTTGAAAAAGGAAGAAACGCATGCAGACTACATCATTCGAGATTTCATAATGAATCTGAAAATGCAGGTAATGGTCAAGTGCACTAGACTCAAGCTCTGGCGTTTCTGATCAGTAAAGTGTGGGTTTGACACTTGTGTTGTTAAGCAAGACACTTATCCATTATTGGTTCGTCTTTTGGATGGGACGTAAAGCTGTTACCCTTTGTGTTTTGTGTAATGCACGTACAGAACCCAGTTACACTTATAGTTAAGAGAAGGTGTTTGCCCAGCTTCACTCTGGTATGGTTGGCTGCAGCTTGCTCAAAAGCATCTTGTAAACCATTACAGGTTGCTATGTTAATAACTGGTTCTTATAATTTGACATACCTCTGCATACAAAAAGTAATGAGCGTTTTGTGAGACACCCTCGGATGTGATAAAGTGCTTTATTATTAGTTTTATTATTATTGTTCTAACCTGTTAATTTTCAAACAAACTCAGAAAGATTTTGCAAATTTATATTGTATTGTTTCAAATTTTAAATTGGCATCCACTCTTCAACAGAAGCCAGCCGGAAGGCTGAAACCGTCAGCTCTGTAGAAGTTTCATCATGCAGTAGCCATCTCTAGGCATACCCTAAGAGGACGGCCTAGTACTAGATTTAAAATGGCCTTTTTGCAACACACAAGTTTGAACTATACCCGCTAAGATGTACACGCTAAGCCCTTTGTGCTGAGATACAAAGCTTTTTGCCGAATGAGCCTATGGTATGTTAAAGATACAGCATAAGTAAGGCTCTAACACTAAAAATTCTATTTTTATAATATCATAGGATGAAGGGGTCAGATACGTTCGTCAGTATCATTTCATAACATGGCCTGATATGGGCTTGCCCCATGATCCCATCAAAGTGGTGAACTTTGTCAAAACAGTGAAGGAGTACAACCCCAAGAATGCTGGTCCGATGGTCATTCATTGCAGGTTGGTATTTTTGTGATAGCACACGATATTAAGTAATTTAATACGTTTGTAATAAACCACAAGGGAAACCGATTGGGAGACCGCCAACATTAGGACTAGATAGCTCAGTTGGTAGACCACCAGCACATAAGGGAGGTCATAGGTTCAAGTCCCACTGTAGTCAATTTTTCTTTGTTTAACCCAAAGTAAAATAAGTTTGTTTCACAAAAAGTCAAATGATTTTGAGCATACATGAGGTGATGAAAAAAAGAGCAACCTCAGATTTCTGTCTATTGGGATTATTCAGTATTCACGCAGTTGGAGAGAGCACCGAGATAAATAAAACATGAAAACTGTTGGGGTGCAATTGCAACTAAGTCAGAGACTAAAACTGATGTATAAGACTTCAAATTATTCCACCATGGTATCGGTCAATGTTCATGGTTATTCATCTATATTACTTTGTAGTGCTGGAATCGGCCGCACCGGCGTGTTTTTGGTTTTGGACGCCATGTTGGACCAGGCCAAGGTAGAAGGTCGAGTTGATATCTGGAACTTTGCTTGTGGCATGAGAGACAAACGGATGAAGATGATTCAAACACCGGTAAATTTGATATATCAATCTCTCTTAGGTTATGGTACAAGTCTTGTCCAATGTTTTCCAGCCGTTGTTGCGAATGCCAAGATGCAGGTGGAATTTGAACCCAAGTCTCCTGCATTTTAAGACAGTAGATGTCTTAACATCCAAACCATCCAACTGCAGGCCTGGAATTACATGGAGGTCATGACCTCTGTTGCTTTGATCTTGGTCATGGTGCCCTGTCAAAAGTTTCCCATAGTCTTTATAATTTTCCAACAGAAGTGCCCTTTCCAAAATGAAAATGGCCTTGCCCTCTACTGTTCTTTGAGTTCTTTATCAATCCAAACAGGCCCAGTATGAGTTCATCTTTGATGTCTTGATTGAGACGTTCCTTTGTGGTGACACCAGCATTAAACCAGGAAAGTTTCTCTCCACGCTGACCGCCTTGAAGAAGGTCACAAAGGGCAGTGGGAAGACAAGACTGCAGCTAGAGTTTGAGGTGAAGGTTTCGTTTTATAAGTTCTATTTTGTCAATTAGTTTTGTATTTCGGGAGAGGCACCGTTTTCATGATAAGTGTTTCATTAATGTTATTATTGCAACAGGCATAGATAATTTTATGTCTTTGTTTTTACCCTTGCACTATTAAATTATATAAAATAAATGTTACACAAAGTTTGGGAAGGGGGGGGGGCATCTGATTCACCTGAACCTGCCCCTTAGGTTTGCATACTGCTTGCATATAACACGACAGACAGTTCCCCATAGACGCCATCTTTACGGGCAACTTGGGTTTTGGTTTTGAGTTTTGTCAAGTTTCTAATCTTTCTACACATCCAAGTGGTCCACCGACCAACATGCAAAGAATTTGATATAACCCCAGAATGCCGCATACAGTAGGTTTTTTTCCTTCATAATGCATGGTTACTGGTTGATACAATGTAAATGTAGTCAGCTTTACAATATGTGAAGATGTTAAGGGGGAACTATGTATAGACTGACAAGAACTGACTTTGGTCCGTTATGAAAAATTCAGTAAAAAAAAATAGACGTTAACAATTACAGTACGCCGAACCAAAGCTACAAGGAATTTAAAGTTAATGTCGGCTTTATTCCTGTATGTTCATGTAGTCATGTGGCAATTGAAATAAGCAGTTAATATATCGCTAATCGTACTATTGTTGAATCATTGTGATTGTTTTTGAATACAGAATCTGAATTTGGTGACCAATCTTCCGAACCCTGAGAAATTTAGAGGAGGTCAGCAACCAGAAAATGTTAAGAAAAACAGATTTCCAGACAAGCTACCAGGTGAGGTTCTCGTCAATTTTGTAAATGAACTCTTGGGATTGTGCACACTGTTTAGCAAAGCATATTTTCTTTCAACCAAATTGAAGCAAAAGTCATTCTGCTGTCTTTTGAAATAAATGGTCATGATGTAAACTTTATTTATAATCTTTAATACTAGTGTTGTAACCCTACCTCGTGGTGTTGGGAGATGTTCCTTTTGTGAAATGGAAAAAAAGGATCAGATCACATCAAACCAAAATGGTACTCACTCTGAAGAGTAATTCTGGGTAATAGTGACACTTCAGTAACATGTTGATTAATGCTAATAATCTACAAATATTGGATGCATATGAGTGCATAGTCGCAGACTATAATCACAAGGTGAAGTTTGGACTATTATAAATGGAAATGCCTGATCTCACAGAGTCAACATATTGTGCCACAATGCACGAGCGAAACTCACTCAATATTTGTTTTTATAATAACTCACACATCAATTCTTGAAATTGTCTTTTGAATTTGATTGATGTATTACAATTATCACTCAGATCATCAGACACGTCACGTTGCTTTTACCATGCAGGTCCAACTCTGTAGAATTGTCTCCCTCTTTCCTTATGTCAGGTTCCCATACTCTCTGCATTTTAAAGAATCATTGATGATCTTCTTTTTTGTAAGAGGTCCTTGTCTAGTTCCTTTGATTTGTTCTTTTTTGTTATTTAGTCTAGTATACTCTATTACTGTATTGTATTTCTTTATTTGTATTTTTACTGCAGTATGGTGTTTTTACTAAAATTTCCAGATGTTGGAATGTATAGTGTCTTGGTTAAATGCATAGAGACTTGTCCTACACTGTAGTTGTATGTGTTTCCTTGAATTGACTTTTATTGGAATTTACTTTGGAACCGCACTGTTACTGATTTAAAGCTTGGTTGAACCAGCTCTAGGCATTCTCTGTGTAAGCTTTCCTTGTAGGATCTGATGAAGCACTAAACAGTGAAAATAATGTCACCGATTAACATTTTATTTGTCAAGTTGATCTGTTCCGACCTCATTTGATGACATCAGGAGAAGATGGATCAAACAACTACATCAATGCCTGCTTCCTAAATGTAAGTCAGAATACTTGGGTGACTTCTTTAAGTTGTTCTTCTTTAAAAACCCAAAAGGATTGGTAAAATGCAAAACAAATTTGTTAGATTTAATCTGAAAGCTCACTGATTCTACAGTTCATACCAGTACCAATACTCAAGAGAAATATTTCCATCTGAAAGCTCACTGATTCTAAAGTTCATACCAGTACCAATCCTCAAGAGAAATATGTCCATCTGAAAGCTCACTGATTCTAAAGTTCATACCAGTACCAATCCTTTAGAGAAATACTAACATCTGAATTACGAAGTTGAGAAAAAAACATTGATTGAGGAAATCAAAATAAGTTTAGCTCATGAAAGTGATAAATGGACATCCTCAAAATTTCTGCAAAAACTTAAACCCCTTTAAACATATAATTACTTATCCAAAACAATGACATAAATTCCTTGAAGCTCATTAAAATTTCCTAAACTATAAGTTAATCTTCCAACTTTGTGATGTTACAGAGTCCTAGTTCCAAGGGGAAGTACATTGCCACCCAGATGCCTTTACCCCACACCATTAGTGACATGTGGAGGATGGTCTATGACTACAAGTCTACTTGTATCGTCATGTTGAATACAGTAGATAAAAAAGATCATGTAAGTATAAAATGTACTTAAATAATTCGAAATGTGTTCACTTGTATGGTTGCCTTGGAAAATCAATTTGGAAATCTACCTGAATTTATTATTAAGTTGTGCACTTTTTAATGTCATTTATTTGTCACACTTTCTGCGAGAGTTTGAGGTGTGACAATTTTTATTTTTGAGTGCATGATCTAGTTTGACGTCACTTCCTGTCCAAACTGGAAGTCCAAATGAAACATAATTTATAAGGCTATATTTAATGGTTTTCATGTTCTTATGTATATACTTTATTTAACTACCTTTTATTAAGCGCTACGCTCAAAACCCGAGCACTTAGTTTTTGCGATGTCACAAAAACTCAATGTCTAGTTTATTTATATTTGTTTACTTTCAATTTGTTTGAAATAAAGTTAAGCCAGGATTTTTTTATATTTTTTTTTGCTGAACTTAAACAGTACAAAGGAATCGGTGCTAAGTAATGTTTATATTAAAATGATTAGAATTACCCTTACGAATCATTCAGAATGACTAATGTTTGAGTTTTTTAACACTTTTTTCGGATCTGCCACAAATGAAGCAGATCTTTTAAAACACCTTTTCTCTCAGCTCAGGAGTTTTCAGTGGCTTTTACTAGCTTCCAGCAGGCAACTTTTTTAGTTGAAACAGAAGAGTAAAATCTCTCCATCGCCCCATCAGGCACAGCGGTCAACTATCAAAACAAGGTTGACTGTTAGCAATGGAAATGCGCAGACAGTTCTTCTATTTTTGAACTGGAAAATAAATGTTGAATTTTAGGTTTTTGTTTTTTTACCCACCATGGCCATCCACCTACAATGTCGATGTTTTGTTTATATCTCTACTTATTTTCCTTTTCCCACAGACATGTGTCGAGTACTGGCCAGAGACAGGCTCTGCAACATACGGCAGTCTGACAGTCACTACACAGTCTACTGATAAAGTGGGACCAAACATCACCATACGCTACCTATCCCTGGCTAAAGATGACGATCAGGTATAAAGCTAGAATTAATCATTGAAACCTTGCATGGTGGAGAAACAGCCTAGAAACTAAGGCTGTCTGAACTAGTGGCTACATCTACGGCTACGGCTAGGTTTCCACGTCATCATGTTGTTGAAGTCTAGGACGTCCTTAGCAACACCCTTAGCAACAGCCGTAGCCGCCAATTCAAATATGGCTGAAGGCTTATTGGGCTCGCATTTTCTTAAGTCTTGATTTTTTCCTAGTCAGTGAAAGTGTTTTATAATTGTAAACCATTGTTTGCAGCTGGTCGGGTATTTATTGTCTTTAGTATATTTTAACTTGTTAAAGTGCATCGAGGGTTCTGCGATCCAAAATACACTATATAGATGCTGTTTAATCTTTTAAAAGTATTATTGCAATGTATATATGTCATTATCATATCAATTCAAAATGTTGTGTCTCCAAACGGATCAAAATTTCACTGCATGCTTGTTTGAAATGCAGAACTGTTTAACTCACTGGAACTATCCCGGGTTCCATAAATCAATGGGTGCCAAGAGGACAATGTTCTTGCTTGGAGCCTGTTTAGTGTGTGCTACAATGTTATTACAGAATCAAGATGCAATGTATTAGCACTGACTGACTTTCTAATTGCAGAATTTGAAATTTTATGTTTCATGCTTGTCATTGGTACTCAGGAATCCCGTCTGATTTGTCACCTTCAATTACTGAACTGGCCTGTTGGTGGCGTACCATCATCACCAAGATCCATCGTGGAGTTGATTGAAGCCGTTAAAGAATGGCACTGCGAGCATAAAGACGACCGAATTACAATTCAGTGCATGTATGGTGTTTGGTCATTTCCTTCTGCTAGTTTAGAATACAAGTACAATCCAACCAAACTCTGAAAATATCATCAAATTTTGGTTGGCCAATATGAGTGAAAATAATGTTACGCATTTATGCTTTGCCAGAGATTTTTTGCACATTCTTATAAAAATGTAATGCAACATTCTTATAAATGTCACATTCTTATAAAAATGTAATGCTTATTGCAGAAACCTAAACAAGCACTTCGGTAACTAATGTGGTCTGTAACAGTAACTTGGAAAATTTTTCCTACTGTTTTTCAAACAATTTCACCCCTGTATATTTTGTTTTAGAGCTTATCGTGAACATGGCACCTTTAATTGAATAACTTGTATGTAGATGACGATCATATCAGTCTCACCCCTACAATTAATGAAGTATTGATCAAAACAACTATTTGTAGGCCTAGTTGTTATCTTTGCATGAAACTTTAATTGACAATAATTAGTATTTCTATTGCTCATTTAATTGTACTTTTTTATTTAGATATAAATACAATTTTAAGATTTGCAATTTGTATTAAGAATGTTCAATAGACGTCATTTTTGCATCGTGGGTAAAGATTTTTTCTTTCACATCAGTGTAAGGGCAAAACAAATTTTTACTAGTAAGAATATTATTAGAAAAACATGAGTGATAGGAAGAATGTGCTTTTTATACAGACATAAGAGAGAAAACATTTGACTATGTAACTCAAAGCTCAAATGATTTGATTGTTTTTGTGTTTGACAGTGACGGTGAGGGCGCCAGTGGAGCATTCTGCGCTCTCCTTAATGTTATAGAGAGACTGGCTGTTGAGAATGAGTTGGATGTCTTCCAGGCTGTCAAGAAACTCAGAGTCTCACGTCATGGATTGGTGCAGTCACAGGTAAGCTGACTTTACTGTTAGGGCATCATGCTGAGCATGGTATACTTTGGCAACACAATTGTTATCTATGCGGTTAATCTATATGACTGGTACTCTATGTATAAGGTTACCTACCAATGTGTAATATCTCATGTACCATCTGCAAATGGTATCCTGGTAATTGCTGCTTAGCAGTAAATACTTGAGTAACATTTTCTACACCAGACCTTGAGCCTGGCGTTCTTACCACTCGGCCACGACTGTTGTTAATATTGTTATCATGCCGCGCCAGTCACTGCTCATGCTTTCTTAGAGATAGTCAGTGCATGTAAAGTCGTCACCAATAAGTGTGAACAACAAATGTACAACCAGATTGAAATATTCTCCATTCAGAGGACTAGAAAATGAGGTACAAAGGAAAAACAAAATAATGCATTGTTTTGATGCCTTCCGTTTTGATTTGTTCAGGAGCAGTACAAGTTGATCTACGAAGCCTTACAGATGTATTTGGATGTTGACGTCGTGTATGCAAACCTGTAGAAAACCCTCATCCAGGTATCTTATAGAAGCTTACGTACCGCCGTACTTAAAAATTGTTTTTGTTAAAATGTATTATGCGCAGGCGGAAAGTACTTTAAATATAGTGGAGCGATGATGTTAGCCTAATTGTATTAATTTTGTTGTGACTTTAATAAAGGGATAATTGGGGAAAATCGTTTGACAGAAATTTTTCACTCTGTCACACGTCAAGTGGATGCTTGATGGCACATAGAGGTTTCGATATTTAGACAAAGAAAAGTTTGCCACATTTTTTCAGAGAAAAATTGATTCCTTTCAGTTGTAAAACTCACAGATTGGAAAGTGCATACCCGCACCAACTCAGACAATTTAATATAGTAGTCTACCTTTAAATATCTTTCAAATTGAAAAAATATATTTTATTGGTATTATACAGGATTGGTTATGATGAAAACATTAATTTTAGTGTAAAAACCTACTGATTATAAAGTTCATACTAGAACCGTTTTTTCTGTGAAAAACTTCCCTCTGAAATTAAGTCATATTTGAGAAAACTGTCTGAAACCCTAAAAAACCCAAATTGCAACAGCTAATTTTTGTTGTAAGAACAGAAAATGTGCACTGTTGTTTACTATCTCTACTGACTCACTCAATGGATTAAGCCCAATTTTTCACAGGTTTTTAATTTTATGTATATAGGGCTATGGTTGATCACACAAAACAAGAACACTGTGATTATTTTGTCAGCTCTACCAGTCCTACCTTGTAGACCCTCAAGTCACCCTTGCTTAATTGTGGCTGCATCTATCAGATTAAGACAAATATATGTCTTTTTCTTTTTTTTTTCAAAAAATTTCCACCGAACTTGATGAATCACTGGGTGGTTTTATAACTATATTTGTGTGATAACTGGAAGATGGGAATGAATTAATACGTATAAAGTATTAGGTTGTGAAAGACCGTCACTGCAAACTCCAATGTTTAGATTGGACATCATAGGAATTCCAAACATAGAGGTCTGTATTTGGTTTGCTAGAAAATAGTTTGCAACATGTAGACAAGTCCACACTTGAAGGGTGTTGTTCAGTTTCACACTGAAACAGCTCAACTATGTTCCTGTGAAGCCTTGATTTTTAGTAGCTCCATGTTTTTAATTAACACATTATCTCATTTGATAGTTGATGTTTTTTCAACAAAAGTATACATTTCTTGTACACCACGATAAAACATACATTATTTTTCATATATAATGAAACTATCGTTGTTATTTTTTCTGTACTCACTCGTACTCAGATAAACAATTCAAAGATCAATTATTTGTAATATTCAAGATGTTTTATAAATGGCTCCTTTGGAGCACCTTACTTTCTGTATCTGCATACTAATGAGGTCAAACTCAGGCGACATTAACATGAATCAGAATAAAGCAACAACTGGACATACACTTGTCCGATCAGAATCCACCTTTATTTGCAAACATCACAGTTTAGAAGACTGGTGTGGTTTTTTCCCTTCCTATTTATTACAAGAAAATGTACATTTTTAAAACCAATAAATAAGTCATGCAAGTATCCAGCATATTCAAACATTCTGGGGTCTTTGGTTCTCAATTCTATTGCTGTATTTAGAAGGAAACCAAAGCACTTATTTTAAGGGGCTAAACATTTTAGTTTTACAAATGTAACATTTCAAAGAATATATAACATTATTAATATTATTTTTTTATGCGCTTATCCCTCTTGGAACTCACTACATACAGTGGAAACAGATTTACTTTACAGTTTTTAACATAAGTGTTTATTTCAATTCTGTAAAATCAGAAATTTCTGACTCATTTGAATGAATGTTTTTCGATCACTATGCAGCATGTATACGTAGTCAATGCAAGTTTTATTTAGTACTAAAATGAACGATGCCAAATAGCCTGTAATTCAGATTGTAACCAAAGTTCTTCTTGAAGAAGAGGTGTTTGAATTCAAATGCAAATCAAGAGTGCATTTCAAAGAAAATTGTATATACAGAACAAGAATCTGAAATGACGATGAAAGTGCCAAAGTTTTATATATTTTTGTATTACTTAGAAATTCTATTTTATTCTTTTAATACTCAGACATCTTGAAAAGGAGGATATTTTGTACGAGTTATTTGTGGAAATGGAACATATACAGTCCAGATGTATATACTTTGCTAAATAATATAATTATTTTTAGGAATGCTATATAACGATGCATTTGCTAAAAGGTCCGAGCTTTTGGAGGGATCGGCGTCTCCAAAATGTGTCACTACTTTTTCCCTTAAACGCATACATTGGGCCAATTTCATAAAGCTGTTTAGCAGAAAACATTGCTGAGAAAATTTCTTTGCTAAGCAAAATATGAGTGGGGCACCAGTCGCAACAATGTAAACATTATATATTGTTAGCTGGTAACCTAAGCTAAGCAATATTTGTCTGTGCTTAGCAAGTTTTTCTGCTGACAGGGTTTATGTAATTGGGCCCTTTTTGCAACAGGGGATGTAATTTGTTTGTAAGTAACTATTTTAACAAGCATGCAATTCACGTAGTAGTGGTCACTAAGTGCTTTCCTTGGGTTCTTTTCCAAACCAAACATTTTGACGTCACCCCTTTGCCCTCCCTACGTAACAAACATGCTAATATTTCAATTAACACAATTATAATATGCAGTGGATACAATCGTCAGAGATGTGTTAAGTTTTAACCTTTCCATTGTTATAAACAATTTTGAAGATGTACCTTTTAATTTAAGAGCTTGAGCAATTGTCGTAATTAAAGCAACTTATAAATAGATGTTCATGTTTATTTTAATTTTCAGATTTGTACTATTATACTATTATAGTATTTATACCAGGTAAAATCAGCTCAACATGAAAGCTGCTTTCCACTGATGCCCAGCCCATCCACAAAAAACCCACACATTGCAAGAAAACATTTAAAAAAAAAACCACCAGAATACATGTAGGCCTACATCCAAGACAATAAAATACAAGAGGTAAGATGTGTCGAAAGCGCTCTTTTTTAATACGAAGATACCACGTGGTATTTGTAATTTTAAAACAAATTTCCATTGCATGCTTTATGAATGGAGTGAGCGCGTGCAGCGTGAAGGAAAGACTTCTCAGAGACGTGCGTTGATCGATCCGAACCGAAGTATCGATTCTGCTATCACGCGGATCGGTTCGCACGAGTATAAAAATGGTTGAACCGTTTTGGAAGACTTTGGCTCTTATAGAAACAACGGCTTCAGCTTGGCTGAGGCTCCGTCAGTCATTCTGGAAACGTGCACTGTCGATATTGTGCTTCAAACAGAGACGGGATTTCGAAAAGGGACTTTAGACCGTAAGTGCAAATCTCGTGCGTGTCCTAGAGAAATATTGAATACACGTGTCGCGTGCTTCCACAATCTATCGGCAACGTGGTTTCAGAGGCAGTTCTTGACTATAATTTGGTTCTACCCTTTCACCGATGTCGGTGTAAGGGTAAAAACCAATAAGGGTAAAACCGAATAGTATTCTTTATCCCTAACGAAAAAATTCACATCTATAGTAAATCGGTTCTTGACTGTTATCAACTTTTTATTTAGTAACGTTTTTAGGACGATAACGAAATGCTGAGTAGTTCAAAGGGCGGTCTGCTCGTTGCTGATGACGTACGGTTTGATCGTGTGAGTGTTCGGCCGAGATGTAATGACAGCTAACGCCTTGTTCCATAATCTCTCCCAGGTGATCAACCTGTAAAAAATGAACAACGAAACCGTGACATGAGGGAAAGATGTATGGACAACGTACATGTCTCAAACACTCCATTTATTTGGTTATTTGAACAATTTGGCTTCAAGTCTGTGGATCTATGGAGTTAATAACCTAGTTGTTGGACTCGTCTGAACTGCTCGATCTCTCAAATGAGCGCATCATTTCGCCCGTTTCGTGCAGTCTGTGGGGAAATAACATGATTTTAGATAACTTGGACTGATCTGAACGAAGTGGCTATCAAACAATGTCCACATAATGTAACTGATCAGCCAGGATATGTAGCTAGGACTCTTGGCGACCGAGGGCAGTGTTAGAGTATGGTGCCTGCAAACCCCAATATTCACTATGTTTTCTTTGAAAATCTTAGCATTATTTGTAGGTGTGATGACCACAACCCACACCCAACAACCTCGGCTTACAACAGGAAAAAAACCTTGGCCGATTTCTCCCCGCATGGACGTCGCCACAAGCCTAAAACAGTCCCCTTGCTGAGGTCAATTAAAAGCTACCATTGGTTCAGAGTCGTGCATGCTCAGTTTTTCCTTGTACATTCCAAATGATAATACAATGCATACATGTGACTATTTCAAGATGATTCATGCATCTTCACTGTGGGGTTTGTACATTGATGGAGCTGTTTTGGATCTATTTGGGTTGATTGATTGTAACATGTGCTGCATGTTGCTCAAACATCAGTCAGCAGCTACATTTTACGCACTATGCATTTTATGTGTGTAACATCTCATTTATCATGTTTGTAGTCAAACAAGTGATTTCTTGCAGAGCTTTTTATTTGCAGTTTTGTTTGAATTATTTGCAGTTTTGTTTTGTTTGAATTACAGGTCAACATTGTTCGAATGATGCTTGAAAAAAAACCCGAAAAATCCAACGCGTGCCTGGACTTACACAGAGACCATGGAGGTCATGACCTCTGTTGCCCTGGTTTTGACCTTGTGGTGCCCCTTCAAAAGTGTCACATGGACTGGAAATACACTTTCCAAAATGAACACGATCTTGCCCTCTCAATAGATGAAATTCCAGGACATTTGATTGTACACTGTATACGGGAAGACATTCAGTGTTCGTTGATGTGCTCGCAACCGCTTATAAGCATGTTCATATCGTGTTTGGAAAATTAATGCCCCGCCACCACCACCAATAAAAATATCTCTCCGAGGTTCAGTTTATAACTGGACACGTTTTTGTGAAAGGAAACAGGTGGACGTTTCTTCAGGGTTTTTTGTGCACATTCATAACATCAACTGCGGGATTTTCAGTATGGACAAGGTGTTTCCGCTTTACTCTGAATGATTGGTTGTGGTGAACTTTAATTTTGTTGCTTTTATCAGTTGCTTTCTACACGATGGAAACCGGAGACAAGTGTTGTTCTTTCACTTTTTTAGTTTTTAAACTGATTTCTTCGTTCTCTAGAAAATGCATAAAATCAAAAACTCAAATGGTTGCTATTGTATTACATTCTGTCAAAACACACTTTGCTTGTTATTATTTAGTGGTCAAAGACGAGGAAGTATCCTTGAATACCACGCATAAACAGGCTTATTTCGATTACAGCAATTGAAATAGACCTTAGCCAAATGACGTCATTTGAATAGGACGCCCTCGCGTAGCGGTCAAGATGTCCACGTCATCAAACGTTGAAGTAAAGTACATCTTTAGCAACGCCCTTAGCAACAGTCGTAGCCGTAGCCACAGCTGTAGCCGCCAATGGGAAGGCCTTTAGTTTCAACGTTTGAATAATGGTTACACAACTAACCAACAACTTAGTCGTGACATACTGTGACTGAGGCTGGTGACGTCACACCCTGCACATGGAGGGTGCGTCACTGTCCTGTGACAATCGCAGGGTTGCTGCCCGTCATGGTTGAATGCACTCGTTGGGCTGTTTTGCCTCAAATGCCTTATTTATTCTAATACAATGGAATTCAATATAACAACGGTCAAATGATGAATACCGCATTATAGCTCTTATATAAGGAGTGAATTCATGCAGAAAATACAGCTTGCTTTATGTTCGTTTATCCACTCAAATATTGTCCATCCAATTTTAATACATGAAATAAAAAATTGTCGAGTGGTTACCAAAACTGTAATCAAAGAGTGTTTGAAAACCTTCACAACATAATTGTTTTCTTTATTGTATAGTTTAATAAGTTTGTAGACACAGTCAAGCTCATTATGTATTTGTTACGGTCCCAAACTCAAACAATGCGGTTTCAGAACTGTAAATATAAAAGTACATAGTGCAATGTGGTAACAAAACTCTGATCACAAAAATAAAATAAAATAACAACACAAAACATGCAAAATGTCGGTGGTTTTTATTTCAAATCGGTCACTGTACTCCTGAAAACTTGGGGTGATGACGCCGTCCATTATATCAATTTTAAAACAACTTCTCGATAGCAAATTCAAGAACCTATACACTGGATGGCCGGAAACATTGTCCTTTTAAATGGATATAATAGTCGTTTGTTTTTGAAAGAGTAAACTACTTCCTTCCTTAAACACACCATCCATTCGTTTTAGTAGAACAATGACAACGGTTTATACTTTGCTAGTTTGTGCATATAGTCATGGCCGAGCGGTTAAGAGCACCAGGCTCTGGTGTTTGTAATCAGCAGAGTGTGGGTGCGAGTCCTTGAGCTCATTGAGCAAGACAATTTTGCTTTGTCCTTGGGATGGGACATAAAGCCGTGGGACCCGGGTACTCTGTGATTGGTAATGGCCGTAAAAGAACCCAGAACACTTTTCGCGGAAGAAGGGGGTATTTCCCCTGTGTTTCTTGTTCACACCGGCAAGCATCCTTGTTTACAGTGAGTTGTTCACTTAAAAGGCATCTTTGGTTTCATTACCTGAGATATATATATATTGATAATGTACGTGCTTATTTGGATGGCTGAAATGTTAACGTTTTTTAATCATTCTTGTATACTTCTTGCCCTTTTTACTATTTATTGTAAATTACTGTTTGTAAATCACATCCAATTTGGCCTGTGGGCCATGATGTTAACCAAATGAAATGAAATTAAATATAAAAACAATTAAAAAAAGAATCGAGATTTTTTCCAGGGTCTTAAAATGCCTTTTTCTCCACTTTGAATTTCTCATTATAGGTTTTTTAATCATTGAACTTTCACATTGAAATTGTCGACTGAATTTTACCCTATTTTCTAATAGAATCACTGGGTTTGGTCTAGTCACGTGCCTTGCATGAACTTTTGAATATGATGAAATCAGATAAAAGCAATGGTGACCTTTTATACAAACAAACTCCGCAAGCTTTGCGTGAACTGTGAGAACATTTTCTCAGCGTGTTTCCGCTTTGTCAGTTCCATTATTGGTAACAGCCAGTGGTTCCATGTGTTGTGTGCAGATCAAGTTTCTCCATCAGGTGTTTCACACACAATTGAAATTATTATCAAAGACCAGCAGGTAGCCGAATGCCATAAGCCTACCTGACAAAGAAGTGAATGTCGAGACCAGAACTTCAACGTGAGAACATTGTGTTTAAATCCAGCATTGAGTTGTCGTATTCTGGTGATGGTGGACGCTTTTGTGAGGGAAGGTAAGTCAAGTTCATCTTATACTTTTAGGATTATTGTTTTATCAAAAGTGAACATAATGATTGGACATGGCCTAGAACAAATTCAACACAATTGCTAGAATTATTTTCATGGTCAATGAAGGGCATCGCAAGTCACTTGGCTCACTTCTACCTTTTTGTAATATTGGTAAATCATTTTGTCATTCATCGTGACTTGTAAATGTATTTTGCGTCAGATTGACTTAATAAAGATGGGCTTATTATGCAAACTTTTTCGCCCACAATCCCATTTATCTCGGAGTAAAATAATATTATGAAACAGAGAGATTTTCATATGGGGTGACAAAACAAACAAACAAACAAACGCCCCTATATAGCAACAATTCTGACAGCTGATATAAAACATGGCAAAATATTGGGTTTGCCTTTCCGTGTTATACATACGTATAGGAACGTTATGCAAAAGAAAGAGTTCAGTCATTCTGCAATGCACTTGGATAATTCCAATAGTTTATCCTATAAGCGATTACAATGTAACCAGCTGACCTCGAATATTCGGTCATTGATTACGTACTAAAAAGTATTTTAAGTTATTCGTTAATGCCACACCCGTAAATTAAATACTGAGTTGTGATGAAGAGGGGAATGGAATGTGTTAGATGATAAATCCGCTAGGAGAATATTCATCTATTAGGTTAAGTAAATTCCTGAGCATGGGACCCAATAGACACACAAATTTGAATATGACTGAACGTCATAGCTGAAATACCTTCAAGTCAATGAGTAATGCATGTACCCTCTTTTCTGGAAGTTGGGAGTCATTCCTGCAATTGCCGTCAAGACGAGAGGTCGACTGTAGGGATCAGTTATGTTTCCGTTTCCTTAGTTTGTTAAGTTCAGCCAAATTAGTTTTATATAAGTTGCGACTTCGTGGGACTTAACTATTAAATTAATGCTTCTACCGGCAACAGTATGGCGTTCAAGCAATGAATTGTTAAATACCGACCACTGTGTGACGGGAACCTCGTACAATCAAGTCACCAACGATACTGTTATTTATTGAAGACTGTCCCGATTATCTGGTAGCCTTATAGATTGGGTTTAAACGTAAGTTAGTCAAACTAGTACAAAGATGGTGAATTATTTTTCAGAGGAAATAAAACACTTTTGATCAGACCTGCATTTTATGTTCCGAGGCTCTCCTTAATCTCTTCCTGGAACATGGCGTAGTCGGCAGGATCTGATCTATTTTTTTTTTTTTAAATCAATCAATTACAAATTAACCCAAATAAATATAGGCTAACAGAATTCCCCTCCCCCACCGTCGATGAATGCAACTTTTTACAGTTTTGAAGCCTGGTAATTTATTACGTTTACAGGGAGTATTGCAGTTTTCCACTAGACAATAAACTTTGGCACCAAATAAATTGAAAGTGTCACCACAAACTACGATGAATCGACGCAGGATGAAAGACTCTCCGGCCGCGTCAAGATGTGCTTTACTTGGCCTGCTGGTCCTTCTAGTTCTACCACACACTTCACAAGGTAAGACGATTTTTATGACACGGATGACACCGTCTTTGTCTCTCTCATGTGTGTTTGTTTTATTGCTTGAGAATTTGTATAGCGTGTCATCCAATGAACCCATGATCAAAAATAGTTTATATATTGGAGAAACTATTACAAGTGTGTGTTTAAATGTCATTTTAAGATATTTTTGACCAAGGAATGCACCTGCAATAAAAAATAGTATGCTAAAATATCAAACCATTACTAATAGGCCTACCACAAGAAAGGTCTTGGACTTTTACTTTCAGAAGAGCGGCGGTAGTTCGTGGGGATTTTTGATTTTCTGGTCATACAATCAGAATTGGCAATTAAACACCAAATTGCAATCGCTATTACATTTTAGCCGTCACCTTTTAACAGAACTCTTTCAACAAAATTTTAAAACGTCTGACAATAACAAATCAACATACAATGCGAATTAAAGTTCATTTGAAAATTTACGAATGCATTTGACAAATAATTTTAGCTTGAACAAAGGCAAATTGAATGGAGCGGGATTTGAATCTGCGACCTCCGGATGAACGTGCGTCATAGAGGGTTTAGTCCCCCAGTGTGTGTGACCCCTGTACGGTAAATCAACATGGGCTGAAGGAAGTTGAGCCAAAATAGTGCTCTATTAAAAATATATATCTTGGCGCTCTACCTACTGCGCCATCTAGTCCTAATGTTGGCGCCAGGTCTCCCTATTTTCTTTGTTCGGAGTGCCAGTCAGAAGTCATTCAACCTGTAACTGCCACGTAACCAGGGATCACATCCATAACCAGGGATCCCATCCAAGTTTGCAATACAACCTGGGAACAGCAGCACAGGGATCACCTTAAGGGGATTTGACTTTTTATTTCAATTATAAAGTAATAAAGCACACGGGAAATTGGCTAGAGCGGGACTTAAACACAATTGTTCAAACTTCATGGAGAGTAATGTAGGCCTAGATGTGTTTTTCTGTAAACTTAATAATAGACCTTATTATTAAAAACCCAATAAATTAAAACATTAAAACATTAGATAATAGGGCGGGGGACGGTTGCTATTGTTTTAATAAAAACACTCTTTATGGGTAATTACATGTACTGCACGAAGAAGGAAGAGAAAGACAAAGTAAATAATTTTTCTACCTCGAGAAAACTCCGGGAAGAAAGGGACTAGGGCTTAATAACAACAAATTCAGTTCGTCTTTCGTTTTTGAAGTTGTTGAACTTCCTGTTAAATAAATACGTATAAAACAAACAAACACATCTAATGTGCTTTTTGCCGGGGTGTTTGGATGTCGGTTTGCCGTTAAATTATCAAGTTATCAGTTATTGTTAGCTATTGTGGCTAGGCCTATGTTAGTTGAAAACCTAAGGACAATCGCATTTGATAGAAAATGTGCATCTGTTATGATCAAAAGTATGACCAAGTTGTTAGAACGGCATTTGAAAGCGTTTTATTGCCACAATGGACTGTTCTCCAAAAAACTTGCGCAGAAAAAAAACACGTTTTACAACTCAATCCAATTGCCACGTTCCAAAACGGTGTAATTAGTATTGCGTTGTATTTTTTTTTCAAATACTTCCTCAAGGTTTGGTTGCGGTTCAAGTTATTCACTGACACTAGATTTAAGTGGGTCAGTTAACTCTGGGTAAAAATGTTATGTATTTCTATTTCCATTGAATTTTAGTTTTAGTTTATCATTCACAATGGTTATTTTAACTTTACCCCATTTTAAAGACCAATCCACTGGATTTTCTGAGTTTTCCTTCCTCTATGTGCGATGGAAGGAATCCAGTGAAATTGGCCCAGTTTCAATTTGGAGTCCACATGATTAAAACATACAATTCATTTGTTCAACATCTAGCTAAGCCTATGTAAATTGTTCCTAAAAATAACTAGGGATATCAATAAGCAAACGGCCTAGTTGGAACTCATTCAAAATCCATGATTAAAGTTCTCCAGCATATTTTTGAAACTAATCTGTTTGCGTCTTCCCTACGGGAGATGTTGCCGGTGTCAGCCTACGTTTTGGAGAAAATGGGTCGTTTTGCAGTTTGGGGCTCAACGTGCTCTGATACGGGCCCAATTTGATGGCTCTGCTTACCGCCGAAATCTGCGCTTGCGATCACCATTCTGCACTTCAGGGTAATCGCCAAATGTCTGCGCTAGCTGTGTAAACGAAGAATGCCTAGTAACGTGGAGTACGCACGCGAACAAGCAAAACTTCCCTGCTAACCCGTGAAATACGCTTACCCTCCCTGTGGCCAACGATTGATGGGATTGAGGTCGTCTCTCGGCAATTTTGTGAATGTAATAAAAGTCAATAGCCAACAGTATAGCTCCATAATGAGGGCCAATCCACTTCAGTTGAAAACAAACCGATCTTTCCACGCTTTGATGAACAAATTTGAAAATCTCCCTGATTTTGGAATTATTTTCCCCATTATGTTGAATGTGATTCTAAATATCTCCCTGAATGTTGTTCAAAATCTCCCTGATTGCAAGATGCAAATGTTGCTAGCTTTGCAGAATGTCATACTAACTAGTGTCATGATGTCACTGTCAGTGTCACCGTAGTGTTACTCAGGAAGGCTAGTCTAGTCAGTGTCACTAATGATGTCATTGTCGGTATAAAACTTAAAATGCACTTCTTGTATGCCCTAACAAATAACATTGTTGCAGGCAATGGCGTTTTGTTTAGTTGCGTCCTTGAGTCTACCCTCTCTCTGCCTTTCTTTGAATAAATTGGAAAACTCTGGAATATTTCAATCCTGTAGAGGAGATATTATATTATTATTAATGAAATTATATTATCAAGTAGTAAACCATAAGGGAAACTGAGTGGGAAATTTTAAGCAATTTTGGGATGAACAAAGACAAATTTTCTAGAGTGGGATTTGAACCTTCGTCCCCCGGAGTTACATGCTGGTGCTCTACCAACTGAGCTATCTAGCCCTAGTGTTGGCAATCTCCCTATTTTTTATCAAAATCTTTGTTCGGGGGTGCCAGCCAGAAGCCATACAACCTGTGGCATGTCATGGCCTAGCGGTTAAGAGCACCGGGGGAGTTGGGGAGGAAGTGCTTTCCGCTCTACCAGCCAGGCCTCTGATGGATGATACCCAAGCCTACATCCGTATGGACTGTAAAGGGGGTAACCCTGTTTCAGCCCCAGGAGTAGGTGGCAACGGCCTTGTGTGTCTGGCGACTTGCATGGAAAAAAAAAAAAACTAGATGTAAGTGATTGTAACTTACAATCACACAGCTGTTCCGTTCTGCTGACCTAAAAAGTTCTGTTTTGTTTCCCAAGATGTGAACTGCTTATGTATTTTGTGTATGTGACGTAATTTTGTTCGAAATGAATGCTTGATTTCCAGAGTGATTATCACAGTGTAAACTAGGTTTATTAACTTCGGATCTTTTTTTAGACCGGAAGTTAAGGTCAAAGTGAGGTCATCTTTTTGTTTAAAATGTTTCAAGTGTGGTAAGCTACAAAATAACTCAAACATTACGACTCTATGACATGTGGTTCAGGAGATATGATTTTTTAAAATTTGAACTTCCTGTTTGGACCGGAAGTTAAGGTCAAAGTTAGGTCATCACTAAAAATAAATTTTTGCAAATGTTGTAAGCTACAAAACAACACAAACATTACGACTTAATGACATATGGTTCAGAAGATATGATTTGTTAAAGTTTTGAGCTTCCTGTTTGGACCGGAAGTAAAGGTCAAAGTGAGGTCATCACTGTACATGAAATGTCGCAAGTGTTGTAAGCTACAATACAACACAAACGTTACGCCTTTCTGATTTTTGGTTCAGGAGATATGATTTTATAAAGATTTGAGCTTCCTGTTTGGACCGGAAGTAAAGGTCAAAGTGAGGTCATCTTTAAAAATAATTTTTTGCATTTGTTGTGCGCTACAAAGCAACACAAACATTACGACTCTACGACATTTGTTTCAGGAGATATGATTTTTTAAAGGAATAAGCTTTGAATTAGTGTAATTCGACACCTGATTACGTCACAGCAAAAAAATGTGTTTTTCGTACTAATAAATTTTATAAGGAACACGATGGTAAAAAAAAAAATTCCGATCGAGGCATTCTAAAAAAAACCTAAACCTACATAGGAATTGCATGTGCTGCTCATGTACACAATTACACTTTTAGCGCCATGTGTTTTGTACACAAAACGAAAACGCGCCAATAAATGACGTCATGATGACGTGACGGAGAATGTTGGGGCATAATGTACATCTACAACACAAGACAAGTCCATAACTGAAAAAAGTTTAAGGATCGGATGTATACTTCTTGAGTTATGATAGACACAAGATTGACTAATTAAATATTCATACTGCTGTCACGTGAATAATTAATTAAGAATTTTTAATTATTTACATCTAAAATTTAGTTCAAGACATAAGCTTTCATATGGTAAAACATTTGACTACAGTTTTGTTTTTCTAAAAGGGACATATGGCTTTTGAAAGAGTCACAGGTTAAGTCAATACGGTTTTAGGGAAAGAAAGAATAATAATAATAATAATAACTAGATGTAAGTGATTGTAACTTACAATCACACAGCTGTTCCGTTCTGCTGACCTAAAAAGTTCTGTTTTGTAGCCCAAGATATGAACTGATTCTGTATTTTGTGTATGGGACGTAATAATGTTCGAAATGATCAATGCTTGTTTTGCAGAGTGATAATCACAGTGTAAACTAGTTTAATTAAGTTCGGATCTTGTTTTAGACCGGAAGTTAAGGTCAAAGTGAGGTCATCACTGTACATGAAATGTCGCAAGTGTTGTAAGCTCCAATACAATACAAACGTTACGCCTTTTTGACTATTGGTTCAGGAGATATGACTTTATAAAGATTTGAGCTTCCTGTTTGGACCGCAGGTAGAGGTCAAAGTGAGGTCGTCACTAAAAATAAATTTTTGCAAATGTTGTAAGCTACAATACAAACACAAACATTACGACTTAATGACATATGGTTCAGGAGATATGATTTGTTAAAGTTTTGAGCTTCCTGTTTGGACCGGAAGTAAAGGTCAATGTGAGGTCATTGCTGTACATGAAATGTCGTAAGTGTTGTAAGCTACAATACAACACAAACGTTACGCCTTTCTGACTTTTGGTTCAGGAGATATGATTTTATAAAGATTTGAGCTTCCTGTTTGGACCGGAAGTAAAGGTCAAAGTGAGGTCATCACTAAAAATAAATGTTTGCAATTGTTGTACGCTACAAAGCAACACAAACATTACGCCTCTACGACATTTGGTTCAGGAGATATGATTTTTTAAAGGAATAAGCTTTGAATTAGCGTAATTCGACACCTGATTACGTCACAGCCCAAAAAATGTGTTTTTCGTACTAATAAATTTTATAAGGAACACGATGGTAAAAAAAAAAAATTCCGATCGATGCATTCTAAAAAAAACCTAAACCTACATAGGAATTGCATGTGCTGCTCATGTACACATTACACTTTTAGCGCCATGTGTTTTGTACACAAAACGAAAACGCGCAATAAATGACGTCATGATGACGTAAAGGAGAATGTTGGGACATAATTTACATCTACAACACAAGACAAGTCCATAACTGAAAAAAGTTTAAGGATCGGATGTATACTTCTTGAGTTATGATGGACACAAGATTGACTAATTAAATATTCATACCGCTGTCACGTGAATAATTAATTAAGAATGTTTAATTATTTACATCTAAAATTTAGTTCAAGACATAAGCTTTCATATGGTAAAACATTTGACTACAGTTTTGTTTTTCTAAAAGGGACATATGGCTTTTGAAAGAGTCACAGGTTAAGTCAATACGGTTTTAGGGAAAGAAAGAATAATAATAACTAGATGTAAGTGATTGTAACTTACAATCACACAGCTGTTCCGTTCTGCTGACCTAAAAAGTTCTGTTTTGTTGCCCAAAATGTGAACTGATTCTGTATTTTTTCTATGTGACGTAATGTTGTTCGAAATGAATGCTTGATTTCCAGAGTGAAAATCACAGTGTAAACTAGGTTTATTAAGTTCGGATCTTGTTTAAAACCGGAAGTTAAGGTCAAAGTTAGGTCATCTTTTTGTTTAAAATGTTTCAAGTGTGGTAAGCTACAAAACAACTCAAACATTACGACTCTATGACATGTGGTTCAGGAGATATGATTTATTTAAGTTTGAACTTCCTGTTTGGACCGGAAGTAAAGGTCAACGTCAGGTCACGATTACACAAAATATTGCAAGAGTTGTAAGCCACTATACAACACAAACATTACGACTTTATGACATGTGGTTTAGGAGATATGATTTTGTAAAGGTTTGAGCTTCCTGTTTGGACCGGAAGTAAAGGTCAAAGTGAGGTCATCACTAAAATTAAATTTTGCAAATGTTGTAAGCTACAATACAACACAAACATTACGACTTAATGACATATGGTTCAGGAGATATGATTTGTTAAAGTTTTGAGCTTCCTGTTTGGACCGGAAGTAAAGGTCAATGTGAGGTCATTGCTGTACATGAAATGTCGTAAGTGTTGTAAGCTACAATACAACACAAACGTTACGCCTTTCTGACTTTTGGTTCAGGAGATATGATTTTATAAAGATTTGAGCTTCCTGTTTGGACCGGAAGTAAAGGTCAAAGTGAGGTCATCACTAAAAATAAATGTTTGCAATTGTTGTACGCTACAAAGCAACACAAACATTACGCCTCTACGACATTTGGTTCAGGAGATATGATTTTTTAAAGGAATAAGCTTTGAATTAGCGTAATTCGACACCTGATTACGTCACAGCCCAAAAAATGTGTTTTTCGTACTAATAAATTTTATAAGGAACACGATGGTAAAAAAAAAAAATTCCGATCGATGCATTCTAAAAAAAACCTAAACCTACATAGGAATTGCATGTGCTGCTCATGTACACATTACACTTTTAGCGCCATGTGTTTTGTACACAAAACGAAAACGCGCAATAAATGACGTCATGATGACGTAAAGGAGAATGTTGGGACATAATTTACATCTACAACACAAGACAAGTCCATAACTGAAAAAAGTTTAAGGATCGGATGTATACTTCTTGAGTTATGATGGACACAAGATTGACTAATTAAATATTCATACCGCTGTCACGTGAATAATTAATTAAGAATGTTTAATTATTTACATCTAAAATTTAGTTCAAGACATAAGCTTTCATATGGTAAAACATTTGACTACAGTTTTGTTTTTCTAAAAGGGACATATGGCTTTTGAAAGAGTCACAGGTTAAGTCAATACGGTTTTAGGGAAAGAAAGAATAATAATAACTAGATGTAAGTGATTGTAACTTACAATCACACAGCTGTTCCGTTCTGCTGACCTAAAAAGTTCTGTTTTGTTGCCCAAAATGTGAACTGATTCTGTATTTTTTCTATGTGACGTAATGTTGTTCGAAATGAATGCTTGATTTCCAGAGTGAAAATCACAGTGTAAACTAGGTTTATTAAGTTCGGATCTTGTTTAAAACCGGAAGTTAAGGTCAAAGTTAGGTCATCTTTTTGTTTAAAATGTTTCAAGTGTGGTAAGCTACAAAACAACTCAAACATTACGACTCTATGACATGTGGTTCAGGAGATATGATTTATTTAAGTTTGAACTTCCTGTTTGGACCGGAAGTAAAGGTCAACGTCAGGTCACGATTACACAAAATATTGCAAGAGTTGTAAGCCACTATACAACACAAACATTACGACTTTATGACATGTGGTTTAGGAGATATGATTTTGTAAAGGTTTGAGCTTCCTGTTTGGACCGGAAGTAAAGGTCAAAGTGAGGTCATCACTAAAATTAAATTTTGCAAATGTTGTAAGCTACAATACAACACAAACATTACGACTTAATGACATATGGTTCAGGAGATATGATTTGTTAAAGTTTTGAGCTTCCTGTTTGGACCGGAAGTAAAGGTCAAAGTGAGGTCATCACTGTACATGAAATGTCGCAAGTGTTATAAGCTATAATACAACACAAACGTTACGCCTTTCTGACTTTTGGTTCAGGAGATATGATTTTATAAAGATTTGAGCTTCCTGTTTGGACCGGAAGTAAAGGTCAAAGTGAGGTCATCATTAAAAATATTGTTTTGCAATTGTCGTACGCTACAAAGCAACACAAACTTTACGTCTCTACGACATTTGGTTCAAGAGATATGATTTTTTAAAGGAATAAGCTTTGAATTAGCGTAATTCGACACCTGATGACGTCACAGCAAAAAAAATGTGTTTTTCGTACTAATAAATTTTACAAGGAACACGATGGTAAAAAAAAAAAAAACCCGATCGATGCATTCTAAAAAAAAAACCAAACCTACATTGGGATTGTGCTGGGTGTACAAATCGATTGGGCTGCGCACAAAGCTATGTGGATGCACGGCCTTTACATGCAAAACTTGTGACTGGGTGTAGACTATGAAGGCCTACCTTTTTACCCACGGTTGCAAGTTTTACCAATTAAATATTAATTATATAGGTCCTTTGATAAGATTTTTGGGCATTAAACATCTCCTATCAAAAGAACTTAATTTTTCTAAACAAATTATGTCAATTAGGAAACTAATTAGTGCATTTAATTGAAAATAATGTGTTTTTGACTGTCAAAACTTTTACACTTTCAGCACCATGTGTTTTGTACACAGAACGAAAACGCGCCAACAATTGACGTCATGATGACGTGACAGTGAAAAATATGCGGACTTCCCCATCCACAATGTGGAACGAGTCCGTAACTGAAAACAAATTGAGAATCGGATGTATACTTCTTGAGATATGATGGGCACAAGATTGACTAATTAAATATTCATACTGCTGTCACATGAATAATTAATTAAGAATGTTTAATTATTTACATCTAAAATTTAGTTCAAGACATAAGCTTTCATATGGTAAAACATTTGCCTACAGTTTTGTTTTTTCTAAAATTGACATTTGGTGGTTAGAAAAGTCATGTGTTAAGTCAATAGGTTTTTTGGGAAAGAAAGAATAATAATAATAATAATAATAAAAAAAAATAAAAATCTGGACAGAAACAATAGCTGTTCCGACTGAAAGTTCGGAACAGCTAATAAGAAAAAAAATAAAAATCTGGACGATTACAATAGCTGTTCCGACTGAAAGTTCGGAACAGCTAATAAGAAAAAAAATAAAAATCTGGACGATTACAATAGCTGTTCCGACTGAAAGTTCGGAACAGCTAAAAAAAACTGTAACTGCTGTATAGCCAGGGATCACTCCTAAGTTTACAATACAGCCAGGGCCCAATTTAATGGCTCTGCTTAGCACGTAATTGTGTGCTTACGGGACAAAGTTTATGTGCTTTAGGGTGCTGTAAGCATAGAATTCTATGGTAAGCAGTAGGGCCTACCATGAAATTGGGCCCTGTGAAGCGCAGCAGAGGGATCACCTAAAGGGGATGTGACTTTTTATTTCAAATTTCCACAAGGGAAACTGATTGGTTACATGTTATTAAAACATTATAAACTTGTAATTGAATGTGGCTTGTATATTTTAAATATACCACATACCTATATTCAGGCAAGATTTTTTTCCTACTTAAGTCTGAGTTCCATTTTTTTTCACTTGGAAAAATCAGATTTTTTTTTTAATTAGCCTGAAAAGCTTGTTAAAGCCCACACCAGGTGTGCGTACTTGAAGATCAGGCTTTGTGTTCCTACTTTTGTCAAGAACCCATTAAGTGTCAGGCCTGCCTATATATATTTTATCAGCATGGGGTGTAATCACTTTTTATTGTTGTGAAAAGGGACAAGGAAATGTTCCCTTCATGGTTTAACTACTTTCTCTATTTTGTTTTAACACTTCTACATGTTTTCTTATCTTGTTTTATTTTAGTGTACGTTTTATGTTTGGTTTTGGCTATCGAAGTTTCTTTATCACAGGGCAGGGGTGAAATTTGGTGAAGAATGGGACATGTACACACTTCGTTTTTACATTGATCTCTAAAAATGTGTCCATAGAAACAGAACCTGGATAATTGGACCATAATAACACTGTGCCTATCTGTAATTAAGTGCACGCTGTCATATCGGTAGCTGTACTTCAAATTTCACCTTTCCCATCGGCTAATCTGGTTGATTTTGCCTTTGACCCGGACTGACATGTCACACAGTTGACACACATTGGGATCTCTGACAATGAAGCTCAGCATTCTCGGTGTTCTATTTCTAAGATATTGTACAAGCTTTAAATATTGTAAGGACGTGAATGTGACAAATATATTTGAGGTGTCTGGAGATTGTCTCCGAAGGCGGAATTGGGGACGTGTTTCCCCATGTTAGTTGGAGAGAATATATCAATAACGAGATTGAGTAGTGGCCATTATTCAATGACATAAATGCAATGTTGCACCGATGCTGTGCACAACCTGAGTATAATATACAAGCTTATCTTTTAACGTCTGAAAATTTCTGAAAAGTCTGAAAACTTCGGCCAAAATGATGGATGATTATTCAGCTTTCGGTTGTATCCAAAGCATCTCAAAGAAATTGAACGTTATAAAAAGTGGTTGAAGAAAAGCGAAAGCATTTAATATTCATGGATAACCACATCATGATTATCATCACCCATCACTCATCACTTGTTCGTGTGTTTGTTTGTTTTTTGGTGTTTATAAATGTATGCTGCCTAGTTTTGATGAAGGTGATTCCCTGGCTGCCGCTTCCCAGGTTGTAATGTAAACTTGGGTGTGATCTATAGCCCTGGCGGCCTTTCGCTATCACTTATACTACTTGAGTTATTCTTTGATGACGGACCCTGCCACCGATTTAGATGAACTTGTTATGCAGTATGATTCTGTTCTTAAGGTTATTCTTGATCATCATGCTCCTGAAGTTGTAAGATCCGTCATACTACGCCCTCATGCTCCATGGTATAGTGATACTCTACGTGCAGCCAAGCAGTAGAAACGTCGCCGTGAGCGAAAA
The DNA here is from genome assembly GCA_023634235.1 of Pisaster brevispinus. Taxonomy (NCBI): domain Eukaryota; kingdom Metazoa; phylum Echinodermata; class Asteroidea; order Forcipulatida; family Asteriidae; genus Pisaster; species Pisaster brevispinus. Next base: position 1,139,594 of record JAMKCF010000029.1, on the reverse strand, counting down.
TTGTAAAAAATCTGGCCTTGCTATGCATAATGGGTCATACAAAGAACAGTGTATCATATACAGAGACCTTGTTATCAATGCTAAATCTAACTATCATCGCTGTAAAATATCGGAGTGCAACCACCAAAATCTGTTCCGTGTTATTGACAAGCTTTCTTCTCCCAAGTGTATGAAAAATCTCCCGAGTGACTTTTTATTTCAAATATCCACAAGGGAAACTGATTGGGTACATATTGTTACAACATTATAAACTTGTAATTGAATGTGGCTTGTATATTTTAAATATACCACATACCTATATTCAGGCAAGAAGTTATTCCTAATTCAGTCTGAGTTCCATTTGTTTTCCACTTGGAAAAATATGGTTTTTTTTAATTGCCTGAACAGCTTGAGCCCACACCATGTGTGCGTACTTGAAGATCAGGCTTTGTGTTCCTACTTTTGTCAAGAACCCAATAAATGTCAGGCCTGCCTATATTTTATCAGCACGGGGTGTAATCACTTTTTATTGTTGTGAAAAGGGACAAGGAAATGTTTCCTCCATGGTTTAACTACTTTCTCTATTTTATTTTAACACGTGTTTATCCTGTTTTCTTTTAGTGTACGTTTCATGTATAGTTTTGGCTATTGAAGTTTCTTTATCACAGGGCAGGGGTTAAATTTGGTTAAGGATGGGGCATGTACCCACTTTGTTTTTACATTTATCTCTAAAAGTTGTCCATGGAAACATAACCTGGAAAATCGGACCATAATAATATTGTGCCTATCTGTAATTAAATGCACGCTGTCATATCGGTAGCTGTAGTTCAAATTTCACCTTTCCCATTGGCTGATCTGGTTGATGTTGCCTTTGACCCTGACTGACATGTCACACAGTTGACACACATTCTGATCTCTGACAATGGAGCTCAGCATTCTCTGTTTTCTATTTCTAAGATAGTGTGCAAGCTTTAAATATTGTAAGGACCTGACTTTGACAAATGTATTGGAGGTGTCTGGAGATTGTCTCCAAGGGGGAAATGGGGACGTGCTTTCCCCATGTTAGTGGGAGAGGAATGTATCAATAACGAGACTGAGTAGTGGCCATTATTCAATGACACAATTGCAATGTTGCACCGATGCTGTGTACAACCTTGGCATAATATAAAAGTTTATCTCAGGCCAAGTAAAATAAGAAACAAGTTTCTCGTCCTGACTTAAAAAAAAAAGGAGGAGGCAGGGCGCTACTATTTACTATTTTCCAAATTTTAGCTATTTTTTCCAATTGGCCACCATGCTAAACATGGCTGGCCAAAGTATATTTAGTCACAGATTTTGTGCTATTTGACTATTCTGATGCAATGCATGACAAAACAAATGATTTGAATCATTTTAGTCAAATTTCCTTTTTTTTTTTTTTTTTCTTTCCCCCTTTTAAAAAAAAATAGTAAATAGTAAAAAAAAAGGAGGCGGCGGCCAAAAAGGAGGCGGGCGGGGACGAGAAACTTGTTTCTTATTTTACTTGGCCTTATAACGTCTGAAAATTTCTGAAAAGTCTGAAAATTTCTGCCCAAAATGATGGATAGGCCTATGATTATTCAGCTTTCGGATGTATCCAAAGCATCTCAAAGAAATTGAACATTATAAAAAGTGTCAGGGAGAACCACATCAAGATTATCATCACCCAACACCCATCACTTTTTCGTCTGTTTTTTTTTCTTCGGTTTTCATTGTATGCTGCCTAGTTTTGATAAAGGTGATTCCCTGGCTGCCGCTTCCCAGGTTGTATCGTAAACTTGGGTGTGATCTATAGCCCTGGCGGCCTTTCGCTATCACTTATACTACAGTGTACAGCACAGAGGAAGAGTCCTACATAGGGCCAGGTGTGATCCCTGGCCACACGGCAGCTAACTTTTAAATGGCTTCTGACTGGCACCACCGAACAAAGATATTGACTAATAGGGAGACCGCCAACATAGGGCTGGTTAGCCTCAGTTGGTAGAGCGCCGGTACGTTAATCAGGAGGTCTTTGGTTCAAGTCCTGCTCAATTTTCCTGTAAATTTTTCTTTGATCAAACCCAAACTAGTTTTTATTAAATATGGGCTCCATGGTCAAACTTTAGTCCGTATAAACGTCTCTAATGGTGTAAAATGTCATTTTATTTAGGAGCTCTTCGAAGAAAAATGTGAAACATGACTTCATTGGATACCAATACAAAATGGGTCTCTACTAGCGCTGTGGTCCAAATGAAATGGCGCTCTATAAAAACCTAGTGTATCATAATAGGAATTTTTGCATTAGTCAAAAGATCAAATTCAATAATCATTTGATTGATTAAGATCAAACTTTAAAAATGTTCCTGTACAAAGGTGAACAGATCCGTTATACTTGAATGTGACGTCATTGGATGTTTTTTATGTTGACATAATTCACCCTGGAAGGTACACTGCTTGAACCTGAGGTTAGAGACTTGGAAAACAAATCCATCACAAAACTGAATTTGACCTTGGAGCCCCTCTAAAATCAACTGTAGTAGTTATTATAAGCCTCAATTATATATTCTTCTCACTTATCATACTGTTCATTTCTTTCTGACAAGGAGCAGTTCCTGATTTCACCTGCTTCAATTTTGGACTTTATGCAAAAGACGAAAATCCAAAAGCAAGAAAGCGACATTTCATTGGTGGCTATAAAAGTGGCAACGACACTGGCGCAGCCGTCTCCTTTGAGCGTGTCTTAGATACTGGCAATGGCAGTGGACTACCACATGGCGGAATTGAGGAAGATCATTTATCAACCCGTGCCAAACTTTATAACATGTCTGACTCCATTGGGGCAAACAGATTCGGTGCTTACAACTGTATCTTCAGGTCACAAGACTCTGTAAAGATAACAACCATAGTTTTGCGTGAACACGGTAAGGGACATATTATTGACTGCTAAGACGTTACTCTAAAGTAAGTGATTGTTTTGTTCATCATCAAAATGTAATGAGTGGCATGAGTTTGAAATTATTGTTGAACCAATAAACTGAGTCAAGAATTGGGTAATTAGAAGGTAAATGGTGTTAATTTATGAAGATGACACCTTTGACACCCTTAACCTACTTCTAAACAAAACATTCGCTTTTGTAAAGAGTTACACACTAGTTACAAATAACCATATTAAAAATGACTATACATCTTTAGGATCCATTGTCTCTGATGGAGAGGATGTAACATTGACAATGTTGTATAACGGTCCGTCAACTGAGCTTATTATTGATTGTAGGTGACGTATCGCCAGCCTCACCCACCTTGACTACGAGTGCTGGACAGGATGTAACCTTGACAATGACACAGCATTACGGGTCACTGACTGAGCTTCGATGGAGACACAATGGTGTTAACATCACTGAATGGAATGGCCAATCAAACATCAGTATCCCTAATGTTCAGCTCAATCATTCTGGTATCTATGAATGCTACAGAGATAGTAGACATCATCTGCAGAACCATGCACTCATGAAACTCATTGTAAGACGTAAGATTCCAGATGATTTATTTTTCTCATTCTTCTAATAAAAGAGCTTATTTACTCTGTTATGGGTCACAGATTTATCCTTAAACCCCTGACAAAAAAATCAACCTTCTCAAATTGGTCTTAGTAGCCTATCAAACATTTATTGTTTCATTGAATTGAATTGACAATTAGATTGTTGCTGTTTTCAATTTAAAATGCTGACAATGTTTTTAAAACAAGTATTGTTGGGATCAAAAACTCTATTGGCCGTCTATTTCCTCATAAGTTAGTGATGCGGACTTGGCCACTAAATATTTAGATCCCAATAGAATATATCTTCAAACCTTTCAACCGTGGAAGGTTTTCAAACTTGTCAGACCAGTTTTTTTCACTGCCACAAAATCTATGGCTAGTCACACACCCACCCTTAACATTAAAGCTGCCAACTACACAGTACTTGATAGCATGACCGTGGCATCCATTGCCCATTACAAAAAAGTTGTTTTAGTGTTAGTTTTAGTTTAATTGAGTTGATGGAAATAAAGACCTGTTTGATACATTTCTTTTTCAGAGTGCTCTCCCAACAAATGGGGTCCATCGTGCGATAATAACTGTCCATTCTGTTACAATGGCGGTCAGTGTGACGACAAGACTAGTGACTGTATCTGCGCACCAGGATTTAGCGGTGTCCGATGTCAAGCAGGTATTAGTTAAGAGCCTTGACTGGCTACAGGTTACAGGTTGAATGGCTTCTGCCTATGCACTCCCGAAAGATATTGGAAAAAAGGGAGAGCGCCAACATAGTCGGGTCTCAAGCTAATCATGTCAATAATGTCTGGCTACACAGCTACCTCTGATAAGCTTTTTAACCTGCACCTTCTAATGTCAATTAATTGACAATCCTGCGAGTTACATCACGAATAGACCGGTTCCCTGTCCTTATCCGCAAGGATAAAGACAGGCATTGGTCTTGCAAGCCCAATAATTTCATTGGATACAATGATTTAATTGCTGTGACGTAGCTGTGTTATGATTGATCCGAGGCGATGTAGTTTGTCAGCTTGCACTTTCGATCGTCTGCTTGTAGCGTGTTCATAATGTTTGTACATCATGAAATGTTGTTTTATTTACTATGTAGTACGTGTACATGTACGTGTGAATTTACTGCGAATCTCTGTGTGAAATGAATGCGAGGTCAAAAGTACATCTCGTAGCATCTGGTCAGGCAGGTATCCCCGCGTTTTTCACAAGCCTCGAAGTGTGACGTCAGATGTTCAGGCTAGACTGCGAAACCCTTTTTTCTCACTTTCCTGGCGAGTGAGGGCGCACAACAAATAAAGCTGCAATGATCCGGAGTGCATGCATTGGATTAGTCGGATGACCAAGGACTTGACAAAAATTCAAATTGGGTCAAGTTTAGCCAACATAGAGATAGAAAGTTCAGTTGGTAGAGCATCGGCACTTTAGTCCAGAGATTGTTTGTTCTAATCCTGCTCTAGTCATTTTTTTTAAACTCCAAATTATTCAAAACTTACCCAGTCAGTTTCCCTTGTGGTTTATAAATTGACATTAAGAACACTTTCTGAACTATACTTTTAAATTTTTATTAAAAGGAAAGAGACTGTAAAAAGTTACAGCCGTTTCAGACAGGCCCTCCAGAGTCGCGTTGAACCAAATAATTTAATTAACGCATGAAAACTTCGATGTCTGAAACAGTTAGGAAGGACTGGCATGCTGGAACATCTTGGTTTCTGGCGTCAATCTTGTCATGAGCCGAACTTATTGCAAATGTTATGTTGATATATGGTAATTAGAATAAATGGCCTCAATAGCATCCCTCAACATTCACAGGGGCGCCATTGCGGCCCACTCACGGGAAGCGTTTTTCCCCAGGAAAATTGAGGCCACTCAGCATAAATTGGTGTGTTTTCTACATGAATCAGTCTTCGCGCGTGCGCACTTTGCACTTTTCGTTGTGCCTCAGTAAAAATATTCACTGTAAGAGTAGAGCAACGCAGGCTGAGGACATTGTGGTCACTGAATGATGGTCATTTTGTGGGAACCTTGGGACTGGAATGTGTGGTCTACCAGGTAGAGAGAAGAGTTTGGCAGGAATGTGAAAAGGGATTTCTGGAAGTTGAACTGAACTGAAAGCTGGTGAACTAACTTAAAATATAATGAACTAATGTACAGGGATCGAAAAGTGTCATCCCAAACTTTCAAACATCCATGTCAAGTGTGCCAGTTTCCAAGGTACATTTCCACGGTATAGACAGTTTGGCAAAATTCAGTCATTCCTAATAATTATGTATTGTACATGTCTACAGGTGGTCCTGGTCCACTCAATTTCTGCACCAAGTTGTTGATTCTACCTTAGCGTTTTAATTCGATCAAAATGTTGCCAACACTTCGTCACTCGGGTGGTGGATGGGTTTTTCCTCTGCAGTGTGGCTAAAAGCCAATGCATGGCGTAAAAAAGTCAATGCGTGCAGTATAATAAACATGTGTATATTTACATGTACATATGTACATGGTATGTGCTACCGTAACTATGTGGGCTCTTCGTTCACTATACGACCATGTTTGGTGCACACATGCGAAAGAAGGTAACACCCGGTTCAGACAGGCACCCTCCTAGAGTCGCGCGGAACCAAATACATTAGGAGCGACTCTTGGTCGACCCAAACAAATTTTTGTTTCAAACAGACGAATTTAACATAACATTTTCATTTGGTTCGGCTCATGACAAGATCAACGTCTGAAACCAAGACGCTCCAGAGTCGCTCCGAACGACTGCAACAGTCGATCTTTTGACTTCCAGCGCGTCCAGTCGCCACTAACTGTTTCAGACGTCAAACTTTTCATGTACTTAACACCCAGTTCGAACAGGTGCTCCAGAGTCGCGCCGAACCAAATTATTGAATTAAGTACATGAAATGTTCGGCGTCTGAAACTGTTAGGGGTGAAAGTCGAAAAATCGACTGTTGTAGTCGTTCGGAGTGTCTTGGTTTCAGACGTCGATCTTGTCATGAGTAATGTAAATGTTATGTTAGGTTTTCCTGTCTGAAACCAAAATTAATTTGGGTCGACCTAGAGTCGCTCCTAATCGATTTGGTTCGGCGCGACTCTCTGAACCGGGTGTTATTCAATAATTTGGTTTGGAACGACTCTAGAGCGTCTGTCCGAACCTGGTGTAAAACACGCCCATTATGTTAAGAGGTCTCATCTTTGGGGGAGAAAATGCAAACGGGAAGGGTGAAAAGTAGAAATTCAGACACCATTTAAATATCGAGAAGATGAGTGCAAACACAATTATGCATGGCATAATGATGGATGATGTAAACTCAACATAAATATACGCAGGCCAAGTTCGATATTCTACCGACTTGTCAGTTCTTTTCACTCGTCATAACATGAGCTAGTGTATTGTGATTGGGTTATGACAGAACATCTACACTAGCTCAGGTTAGTGGCGCATTTGTTTGTGTTCTTATCTCCAGCCAATACATTAAGTTCGTATGTCTGAAACCGAAATTTATTTGGAGTGTCGCTCCTAATCTATTTGGCTCCGCGTGACTCTGGCTGCTTTGGACTGGGTGATTTCGGCCAAGAAGTATGAAAGCGTTTGTTAAGAAATGAATATGGTTGAAAAGATGTTTTAAAATAAAATATAGTTATCCACAAAAATATGCCTTGAAGGTGTGTGGTTTTCTTTTTACTTTTGAACTAACACAGAACGCCATTTTGTATAGAACATAATTATTGACTCCGCATAAATAGTAGACCGTGTTAATTTCCAAAGTTAAAGAAAACCTCACAATTTTGAGGCACATTTGTGTGGATCAACATATTCTATTTTCAAAATATCTTTCCAAGCGTATTTATTTTTTAGCAAACGCTTTTTGTGGCCCAAAGCACCAAATCCGAGGCAACGTCTTCCTTTGAGATGACTTATTGGATGTTTAATTGTCAAGAAGTTTTTATGTTTGTCTAATATACAAAGGGATCACAAGAACCAACATCTACCAAAAGACAACGTTATGTTAAGGTATTGTTTTGGATCTTTCCATCCATCTTCCTTCCGATGTTATGACTATTTCCAAGAAATGGTTGGGTGTTGCCATTAGTTTACACAGCTATTAACAAATAACAACTGATTTTAATATTTCCACAGTGCATAACAACAACTGCTTTGGTCAAGACTGTGGTATCCGATGCACCTTTAACTATACTAATGGTTGCCATGGCAATCTAATGTGTCTTCCAGATCCGTTTGGCTGTACGTGCGCAGCTGGCTTCACGGGCTCAACTTGCAAACAAAGTATGAATACAGATCCTTTTGAATATCATAATGTCATATAATCCAAACTCTGGATTTAATTAGTTTGGTGTGGTTTCACACAGGGTTCAACAACGGGTGAACTCATACGACGCTACAGATGCACAAAGAATTATTGTGAATAACCTTCATTGAGAATCAAAACAAATCATAAAACAGTTATTCTTACTTACACATGACAAATTACTAGCAAAACTTGGAAAGTTAGAGCTTTGTCCAGTCCTCAGTACCAGAACTCACACATGGATTTATACAGTCTTTACATCATGCACAATGCCAAAACTAAGACATTGTGATGCTATGGTTACAAGTTGTTGATGCAGTGTGATAAAATCAACATTAACAACATTGCAATCACAAAATGAAGTAATTTGATTCAATAAATAACAAATCTCAAAATAGAATTTAACTGTAAAACACTTTAGATTACGAGACAAGATATGAATAATCAAGTTAACACAATAAGTTAGAAGCTAACCTGAACACTTCCAGCAAATGTTACACTTTTAAAACTTCATCAGCATGACCACTCAGGCTGATATTCAAGCTATATAAGAATAAAACAGAATGACTCTCAGTATAAATGTAACATGAGACAACTTTACATTGTTTCCACTGATAAGCTAAGAACGTTTACACAATCAAAGATAAAAGATCAAAACTCACCCTGAGATATGGCAATGATGACCGGGATTTTCCATCTCGGCTCACAAGTTTAGCAAAATTCACTGTGCTCATCAATTTGGAATGACTCCTGATCCTCTGTGCAACCCTTTTATGAAGCCTTAACTTGTGTTGGTCATTGATGCTAGACCAATCTCCGATTGGTTAATTTAAAAGTTCACTGAATATCTTTATACGGTGTAAGTTTGAATTCAGGTCCACTATTGATCAGTTCATTTTTGTATTTGACATCGGTCACCTATCCTTGGGTGGTTCACCCTAAGATTTTGTTGACAAGGGAACTTCTCTTTGTACTCTGCTCAAACTTCCAACTTGACCCACAAAGTCACTGTCTAGGTCACGGCTCAGGACTAGTGGTCCTTTAGGGACACTAAACTTTTCCACTTGATCAACAGAATAATTGGCCATGAGGAAGTAGGTTGTGGGAACAATCCCTTAAAACAATGTGTTTACATAGAAATTACCATAATTAGCTTGTCATCAGATGATCTCTCTATATTAATATGATATTTATGTTATCCTTGTGGGGAACATATGGATATTCATAAACTATGGTCAGCAGTTTTGCTAGCTCTTTTAGTGGGAATAATAGTGGGAATTAATGACAACAAAAACTTACTTGGTTAGAAGTACATCAGTTTTCAGTAATATAAAACATTTTGAGGTAATGTGGTTATGAAAAAAGGTATCAGTTTTTATCCCCCGAATCTCAGATTGTGTATTCCATTTATGGATTTTTCTTCCTGCGTGAACATAACCGCTCCTGGCATTCGGCGATATCTCAAAAACGCGGCCACCTTTTGAAATGAAATTTTCACAGGTTTGTTTTATTGTATATATCTACATTTATTTCGGGTTAAAACAATTGAATGGATCCGAAAACCAAAGGTATACTTTCCCTTTAAATGGCAGAAATATTTAAGTCAGAAGTTTTGCAGATTGATTTAATTGTCAGGGTAGGCCTAAGATTACTGCACTGGAACCTTAACTTTATTTATGTTGATCTCAAACAAAAATCTCGGGAATTACTAATTTTCTAAAGTGTTCTTCATTTCTTTTTCCAAGATGATAGTAAAATAAAAAATGGATGACTTAATCTGTGATCCTTAAAAGTTATATCGGGTATCATTAGATATTCTTGAATTTCTATTGTGAGTATACAAACTTGCAACTTCTTTTGTTTAGGATGCCCAGATGGTATGTATGGTGCAGGTTGCAATTTGGAATGTCGATGTGAAAGTCCAGCTTGTAACAGTTCAGTTGGTACTTGCACTTCAGGCAGTAATTGCAGATCTGGCTTCACAGGAGAGAATTGTGAGGGTGAGTTTAGACGTGGTATTTGGAAATCCCTTTGTCTGAAATATTTCTATTATACAGTCACCTAGAAACTGTACAAATTATTCTGAGAAGTACTCGCTCTGTAGTTTAGCTTTTAATTGAGAAATTCTGACAAAAATAACTGATATTTACTTTAAAAAAAACAACTAAAAAGAAATTGTCATGATGATTAGATTATGTGTAAATCTTGAGGAAGGAATGATTGCACAAACTGTTTCTCAAATTTCATAAGAAACCTGTTTTAAGCTTACACAAGTTTACCTGTTTGAAGACTGGATGAAATGCTGAGATAACAAAAGGGGTAAAACTTATAAACGGACTATTGTGTACATGTGACTAGTTTATAATAGTTAATGCGTGTACATCCAATACGAGTAGTGTTAATGATACATTTGAAGTCAATGAAAGTGAAGAATCCAGTTATAAATTTACAAACAAAGAAAGCATGGCAGAGACTGTATCCTTTAGTATGGTTTATAAACATGGATACTTTCAAACATTTCTTGTAATCGCTTACATGAGATGTTTCTAGTCTCTGCGAAAAAATATTATGTATGTTGTAAATTTCACAAATATTTGCACATACTTATACTTGGAGGGTACATGCTTTTATAAGCATGATTTGAAGGATCGTGTTTTCAATAGTATGTTGAATTTTCTACAAAGTTATTTCTTAAAAATTGGTACGTGTACAAACTTGATAACTTTTTAATAAGTAAGGTTCAGATTGAAACTAAAGCTTTAATTCTCTCTGAATAAATACCCACCCTTTACATTGTCTCTAACCAGCATGATCATTCCTTTATGCAGACTGTTCTGATGGGTGGTTTGGAGTAAATTGTGCCCAGGGTTGTCATTGTGCCGGTGGTGGAGCTTGTGACAGAGTTTCTGGTGCATGCCCGACTGGTGTACTTTGTCAAGGAGGATTCAGAGGTGAAAACTGCCAAAGTAAGTATACATTCAACTGACTGTCCGCTACATTTTTCAGTCTTTCATTCTTTGTATTAATATACAAATTTAAATCTTGTATTTCCAAACAAACTATTGAAACAAACAGCCATGTAAAACATGTCAGGGGACCTCGACGAATGAAAAAGATCGAACACAAGTAGAAACTGACATAGTGTATGGTGTCATTGTTATTGCGGTAAAAATGATGATGTTTTTATTTTGAAGTCTGATATCACTGGTTCTTTAGAAATAATACTGGTATTTTAGAGTGTGATTTTTCTTTTTTCCTCAAAGCTCACCTGTTCCTGCAATCTTTTACTAACCATTCATTTTGTGCCTCAGCATATACGAGCAAACTTTTGATTTTGGCGCTATATACATGAATTTCGATTGATTGATGAATTGATTATTTGATTGATATAGTTGTGGTTATATAGCTTCTGCATATAGTTGCTTTTAGCCTATGTGTACTTTTATGTCTGTCTGTCTGTCAGTTGTTGTCTTAGGTGTTTGTCTGTCCACATTCAGACTAAATGTTAAAGTTTACGATAAAGCTGTTAAAAGTGCTTTTCTAGATTTGACGTAATCTGAAAGCCCCGAAAACAACGTGTGATTCCCCTCAGCTGATTTGGATAACATTTAAAGTTTGGGGGTATACAAAATGCTGATGTTGAAGCCTTTTACCAGGCTCAACCCCAGCATGCTCGCTTCATCAAATTATTTGGGTATTTTCCTATTTGTTCCTCAATCTAGCAGTTGGCAGGTCACCAAGCCGATTTTTCTGCATTCTAATTACAACTTGCATTAATTCTAAGTTGTTTACTTTGTTTAAATTTTGTTCTTGATAATCATTTCCCAATGCTGTGAGCCAATTTAAAATTAACTGAAAAAAAGAACGGACGAGATATTATTAAAGTCGTTGCTGCTGATATTTCTTATTAGTTTTGTTTTGACTAATTATGACATTTTTCAACATCCTGTTTTTGCAGACTCTTGTCCGTATGGTCAGATTGGCATTAATCCAAACTGCAGCTTGTGTTACGGTAAGATTTGCGAACAATAATGAGTCTAAATGTTCCTTCAACCTTCTTAAAAACGTTTTCCAAATGACATCAGTTATTTATAATTGTAAAAAATTCTCTGAACATTTGCCCCCCCCCCTCCACTCCCCTTTTGTTCCCCCCCCATGAGGTCGGGGGGGGATGCATGGTTCGATAAATTGATTAGCCCCCAAATGAACATTTCTGATTATGCCACTGACTGCATTAAATTACTGACACTGAATGCTAATAATAATAATACACACTTTTTATATAACGCTTTATCACACCTGAGGGCATCTAAGAGCACTCGTTATGTTTTTGCACAATTTACGCGGAGTTATGTTTGAATTACAAGACCTGATTATTAACATAGCACCATGTAACGGTTTACAAGTCCCTGTGGCGCAACCTGCAGCCAGCCATCCCAGAGAACACCCAGGGGAACCCCCCCCCCCCATCTTAACGATAAATGTAACTGGGCTCATGTTTGTGCATTACACAGCACTCGGGGCCATTGGCTTTACGTCCCGTCCAAAGGACAAGCACTAATGGCTAACTGTCTTGCTGAAAATTGTCTTGCTGCAAATTTTGTAGCATCTTCATCATTTTGTAAAGGATAGATAAATTGTAGTTAACTTTTTTTTCAGTTCCTGTATCAGTGATCTATGAAGTCAGCTCTGTGCAAGATCCAATCAGAACCATAACATGGAAAGCTCCTCAGAACAAGTGTCCTGTTATTGATTATGCGGTACAGTATCAACTGGTTAAGAGAGATTTTTGCCAAGAGGAGGTTGGTGGATTTGAAACTATACACAGCACCACAGAGAGACAGTCTAGTCTATCACATCCTGGTTTATTACCCAATTCAACCCACATGGTTCGTGTTCTTGCCAGGAATGAGGCAGGGCTTGGTGAATCTCAGGAGAACATTTATATCAAACACACAACACCTGAAAAGGGTAAGTTCCTGATAGGGGAGTTTCTGATAGGGGAGTTTCTACAGGGATGAGAACTTCCAGACTTTTATCTGACTTCAGACTTCTTTATGTCTGCCTGGTGAAGAAAAAACCAGTTATTTCTGCTCTTCTGATTTACTTCTCGAGCAATACTGGAGTCTGACGATACAGTTCCCACAAGTTCCTTGAAATCTATAACTCCAGGGCTTACCAAAAGGTTGAAATACCATAATGCTCAAATTCTTTTAAAATGTTGATTCTCACTGATCACAATAATCCTATTTTAGGCAGTGAATTCAAGGAGCTAGTTTCTCGTTGATGATGTATGTATAACAACAAAAGTATTATAACATGATTGATTTAAGGTAATATTGCAGGCAAAGTGTTGCAGCTTTGGAGTCAGCAGTGGCAACAACTTTAAACATGTGTAATGTAATTAAGGCCCATGTCAACCTAGGTCATTTTTGCAGACAATTTAGAGGCAACCAATAACACTGCGTGCAAAATGAAACACATCAGAAGCAAGAGCCTTTTTCCCCTAAAATATTTTGATATCACTTAGGAAATGAAATGAACGACTGAAGATGAATGTGGTGGTTCTCCTTGGAGTTGAGACTGGTAGCCCGTATTACCCCTAGTAACATGACCCTAATAATAAGAGAGAGTAACGTGCTGTTCATTTATTCGAATTTTATTTCATTTGAAATATTTCTGGTAATGAAACAAGAGACTATCCAAGGCAACTAGCTTGACCCGTAGGTCTGAAGATATCTGTAAAGAGAGAAGATGTTGAAGAAATGTTCAGGTTTAGATAGACAGACAAACCCCTTCATCAGCTCAACACAGAGTGTGATTCAAATTCTTTTTAGTCACCATCATGACAAATCCCAAATATTAAGCATAGGGATGTTAAAAGTCACTGGATGTTTTGTGTTTAAATTACTATTTTAGAGCCAACAGGATCTCCAACAGATTTCAAGAGTACTTCAACAACGAAGCATAGTGTTGCAGTTAGCTGGAGTGAAATACCCTGTGGTCAAAGAAATGGCGTCATAACTAAATATGAAGTGAGTTTTTATATTCCAATTGTTTAGATCAAAATAATGTATGTATGTCAATCCAACTATTCAACATTTTAGTACATACTTGATAAGTAATCTTATTGATGTTATGTTCTTGTGTGTTCATTGTGGTAGAAAACAGCATTGTGTTTTGCCCAGGACTCAGGGAGCGTGGGGGGGGGGGGGGGGGGCTGAGTATACGGGGCTTTTGCACATTGATGTATGGGTAAAACCATACAATTTAATAAATTTACCAAGACTCACCAAAGTTTGGAAGGCAATCTTAAGGTGCCATCCTGGTGCACTGTCTCTGAACTTAAAGGAATCCAATGTTCTCGCACACTGCTTATACAATGTCATATTGCGCTTAGTAGCTATACACAATTGTTAATTTGGTTCAAAACATCATAAGGGGCTTGCTTAAACAAGTCCACCAGTCCTGGTTGTGGTCATCTACAAGGCAGCTGATATTTTGTTTATGACTCAATACTTTAAATTATCACCAGAAATGCACTCGAGATATGAAATAACCAAACGCATGGAGTTTAAGATCCATTGTTTATTGCCTTATTTGATAGTTTGGGTGAATCTATAACCTCATTGGGTTCAGTTTTGCAGTAAGCAAGATTACATGAACCCTCACTCAAATTTACTTGAAACTTCAACAAAGTTTACTTAAAACCTCAATTTAATTTACTTGAAACCTCACTTAAATTTATTTGAAGCCTCAATTAAATTTTCTTGGAACCTTATTTAAATATACCTGTAGTGAAGTGTAAAAGTTTAAATGGAACTAATTATCATTGTCTTTTTATTTCCCATTTTAAAAACAATGTACAGCTTTCATATGGGGTGCTGGAAAAACCTTATGATACCAACTTTAGTCGAAACAGCTCATTCGAAACGGTCGATCTAGAACCATCAGATATGCATCATAACATTAGTGGTTTAGAACCATCCACAAAATATGATTTCCGACTGAAAGGTTTCAACAGTGAAGGTGCTGGAGAGACAGCAAAACTAGAGGCATTTACTGCAGTTGAGACAGGTACTGTGGGACATAGCATTCAATTATCATAATTTGGTTGAAATTAATTTATGGAGTCCTACGCCTGCTGGAATACTTGAACCGATCCAATTAGAACTTTCCAACCATTCTGAGTTTTGAGATGCTCTGATGAGTCTTTGGATAGACAATATTCCCAATGTACTTCTTTCGTTGACCTTACAGATCTTCCTGCTCCGACCAAACTATCCCAAAAAGATGTCTCAAATTTGACTTCTTCCACAGTCAACATAGCTTTGAATCTTCCGTCCTCGTCAAAGTACATCACGTAAGTTGAAATGATGCAAATGATGTTTAATCTGTAACATTCAAGGTCTGGGTAACTGTAAGAGTAAAGAAGATAGCTCTTGGTTAGCATTTTCAGCAAAATTGTTTTTTGTTACTTAGACTGACAAATATTTCAAATTTCATTTCTTAAAATCAATCGATAGAACACGCTGCGCCAACATTCACCTTGCCTCGTTCATCTTCATTGATGTGCTGTTTAGTGAAGCAACATTTTTCAGTTTTTAAACTTGTCTCTGTGTGGTATTGAAAGAAATAACTTGCTCAAGAAAATTTCGATGATGATACCAAATAATGAAAACAGAAATTGAACTACTTCCTCCTCAATGACCATTTGTGCGTATTGTGTAGAGGATTGCAAGTTGGTGTACGTCAGGTTAAGACAGTCACTAGAAGGGACACCAGGGGATCGAGGTACCAACGATCCACTTCACCGACTCTTGATTATATAGCAGCAGAATTACCTAAGACGGATCTCCCTGCAACATTCACTGTGGGTGACGGAGAAACTCAGGGAAGATTTGACAACAAACCCCTGGAAAGCAACACTCAGTATGACATCTACCTTGGATCAGTCAGTAGGATTTCTCAATCGGTGAGCCTTTTATATCTTGTGGTTTTTATTTATTTATAAACAACCCCTTGCACTAACCCAACGGTTGTGAGTTAGATTTCAATCATGTCTGGCACAGTAACTTGCTTGAACAAAAGTTACCGCCTCAATTTGAATTCCTCATACTATTAAGTGACAGTTGCTACGTTACATAATTAGGGGGTAAGCTTTTGCGTAGTTACGTAAGAGACGGTGAAAACTCATACACAATTTGAATGAATGTGTGTGGCACAATGGTACCAGGGTTTGCTCATCTGGAGGTCGCAATACAAAAGCTTGCCTCGAATCATTTGACATAGCGTCTGTCTCCACAGTGCGAGGAATTCAAATTAAGTGGTAACTCGGACCAAGCAAGTCGTTCTACAACACATTATTCAAATCTAACTTGCACATGGCTTGTTTAGGAGTCAAATTGCTCGTGAAGATTATGGTAAGCGTGTTGACACTATACAGTTTACACACAGGGGCATTGACGATAAAGCAGAGCAACCGGCGATAGTATTGTGAAGATTGCGTCCGGTGACTTGGGTCAAAAGGCTTATTGCTGCTATTGTTCTTATTAAGAAAAGAAGTACTTGAGATAGTATGAAGATTTAAAACAAGGATGAATTGGACACAAGTAAGTTTGACACAAGCTAAAAAATATCTCTTCATTTTTCTTAGATTTATGCCGTTGAGTGGAGTGAGCCGTTCAGAGTTCAAGGTAATTTACCGTTCAGTAACTCACCTTGATCAGATTGTGACAATTTTGCTTTAATTCAACCCAGGCTACTCAAACTGAGGCAGGAAGATAAAATTAGTCTGGTTCCTTTATGTGAAACGAGAATAAAAGCTATCATCCTTAGGGTACCAGAAAAAATTGTGCACATAACGCATCATATTGTTTTATAAAGGACTCACAGATCCTTGTCATTTGATTGGTGGAACATGCGTCACGGACATCCTTTATTTTACCATGAATACTGCTGCGACGCTACGAAACTTATTATAGGAGTCCTACATTGAATTAAAGGACACTTTGGACGCTTCGTATAGCGTCATTTCCAAAAACGCAATCATTTTCCACTTGTTTGTCCAAACGGTGCAAGGTCAAAGGTAATTGTGTCACGGCTGACAAGGGCGGTGCTTGTCTACATGGAGTCGTCAACGTTGTTTACTAGGAGGTTTTTTTTCGAATTTTCAGAGGGTGGGGAAGACGAGTTTCCATGTCTGTTATGTATTTATTGTGAAAACATTTTTTTGATGACAAGGATCTTTGGATGAGTTATAAAACAAATATTGAATGCTTTTTGTTCATTCAAATTATCACTGAGTCTAATCCTTCGATAAAATCTGGCTTTTTCCATTCACTCAGCTTCGCCACATTAGTAAATATCATATAGTCATAAGGTAGAATTATGAGTCACATTATTGTCCAAGTTTGTAAAACAATTATCATAAACATTTTTGGCCTTGAATGAAAACTTACAAATATCTGAGCAGCCAGCTTTTTATTGAAACTGAACTTGGAGTCCTGAACTAGCTATTTATTCAGTGTCATAAATTTTGAAATTATCAAGTAGTAAAACAGAGGTGAAACTGTTTGACAAAGTAGGAAGCTTGCCAACATACATAGGGCTAAATCGTAGGGCGCCAGCACGTTTATCCGGAGGTTGTTGGTACTGCCATTCCTGCTCTAGTAAATTGTTTTTTGTTCAACCCCAAATTTTACAATTAATAACACATTTAACACTTTGTTTTATGTTAAAAGATGTTAGCTTTACCATCATCAGAATATTAGGAATAACAATAAATCGTTTTGTTTCAACTTTAAATAATAACATCTTTTTTCGACAGTGCCACAAAGTGTAAGCCCACAAAGTGCAAGCCCACAAAGTGTAAGCCCACAAAGTGTAAGCCCACAAAGTGTAAGCCCACAGAGTGTAAGCCCACAGAGTGTAAGCCCACAAAGTGTAAGCCCACAAAGTGTAAGCCCACCGGTAGCTGCGATTGTGGTTCCATTGATGCTGCTTGTCTTGATTTGTATTATAGCTGCTTTGATCTCCAAAATAAGGTAATTATTTTTGTAACTTACTATAGTGATACTTTGTGGTATTCTCTCAATGACAGGGAAAAATTGGCCCAAAATGTTGCTAAGCAATTTTCTACTAAGCAGAAATAGGCAGGATGTCAGACAGTCAGTTACAGGGGGTACGTGAGGGCCAGTTTGACTGGTAACCTAAGTCTGCTAAGCATAATGTTGTGGTGCTTAGCAGACACTTGTGCTTAAGCAGCTCTATAAAATAGGTGCCCAATATCATAGAGCTGCTAAAGAAGGCAATTTTAAGTCTGCTGAGTAAAGCTGAGCAGGGTACTGTTTTTACTCTAACTCATGTGCAACTCTGCTTTTGGCTGCGACGCATGGTGACAAACTATTCAGATTAAATGAATGAACTAATTTTTGCAATTAGTCATTGTTAAGTGGGGTTAGTTTTGTATTTATTATTTTTGTTAACTGTTTCTTTGCCAGGAGGAAGAAAAGGCTGAACCACAGCTCAGGGGACCGTAGACATTTCAACGCTTCAAATGGTAGGTCATAACTTATTACAACTATTTTGTTATTATTATTATATATTTTTGATAATGAAACCAAGGATGCCCCATTAATAAGTAAACTTTATCGATTGAGGAAACATCGACTTGTAGACGAAATAATGGTTGAGAAATGTTAGGCTTAGATCTGAATTCTAGGCTTTATACATATATATATTGTTATTTTCTACAAATACTGCAAAGAGATCCACCTCATTGAATTCCTTCTTTTGTTCCAAGAAGCTCTTTGAAATCTATAACTCCAGCGGTTGCTAAAAATTTGAAACGTGGTCATTTTAACATCTTAATATTTGGCTCCTAGTTTCAGACATTTTTGTAAGCAATATAAACTGTCATCCCTGTGTGTCTAGCACGAAAAAAAACAGTTCCTGTCTACTGCTTGATTTTGTCAAATTCTTAAAGAAAATATTCTACTTTTTGGCAAAAAGTTGTCAAATGTTTTGTCAAAGTATATACTTGCTCATAACAGTTTTAATTCATGCAAATTTTTTGACATTTTTGTGTGAATTATTTTAATATGACGTTAAACTGAACAAATATTTTGAAACCTTGGACAAGTCAGGTGTTTAGACGACAATGATGATTTATATAATAACTGGTTTTTCAACAAGAATCATTTTAACAAGTTTTAAGTCAAATGAGATTAAACAGTTGAATTTTTCAGTGAGATTCAGGAAAAACTCTTCCCGTTATACCTCAAGTAGTTTACATCCGATGGTTGTTTGCTTTTGTAAAGCTGCTTTGTTGCAATACAAAGCAACACTTCACAGATGACGTCATAGTTTGTTATTTTGACACGCAGCAACGGCAGAAGTACAGTTAAACAAAATGTTCAATCTTCCTCATTTCATCATTGGCAACTACCAACACAATTGAGATATGTTATAGCATCTAATCTACAAAGATTGATCAAACATTATAAACAAGTTCTGCATATTATTTTTGTTGACAACTTCACAGTCAAACATTTCTTGAACGTCATATTTGTTTTATCAGCAGGAGTGCGAGCAAGCAATGACAAGCTGTCTTCAGAATTAGACAATCCATACAATGTTGTTGCCAGTGAAACCAGTTTTGCAACTTCATCATCCACTACACCAGCCACAGCCACTCCACGAGCCACTGCACGGCCAGCTGCTGCACCAGCCACTGTACCAGCCAGACCAAAGCAGGTTAACAAGAAGAAGCAGTTTACGGCTCCTTTCCCGATTCCTTTGTCAGAGCTCAAAGACTATGTCAGCAAGAAGAAAAAGGAAACGTACAAAGAAGGCAATGGGTTTCTGTTTGACTATGAGGTGAGTCATGATAATGATGGTTCTGTAATAATAACAAGTTGTAAATTTATTGTGCGCCTAAAAGCACCCAATTACCCAAATAATATTTACTTTTAGCGTTTCTAGCAGGATGAGCTGATCATCATGGCGAAAACACAAAAGGGCCCAATTTCATTAAGCCTGTTGGCCTAAGCACAACTTACTAAGCACATGAAAATCTTGCTTAGCAGAAACAGGTTACCAACCAACATTCCATTAAGTTTACATTGTTGCCACAGGTACCCCGCTCATTTCTTGCCAAGTAAAGAAATTCGCTGAGCAGAATTTTCTGCTTAACAGTTTTTTGTAATTGGCCCCATATGTCCGGCTTTGCAATAGGCCTATTGCATAACAATTATTTATCAGTAAAAAGCCTGTCACCTTTGAGTGCCTAGTGTAGATTATTCATCCATGGAAGCTGTTTGCATGTGCTTTGTTGAAATCTGATGAAAAGTCAACCAAATGGACGTGCTATTCTTCCCTGATTTTTGATTGTTTTTGCATTCAATTTTTAGAATTTGCCAGAGTCCGATCGTCATTCATGTGAAAGAGCAAAGGACGACACAAACAAAGAAAAGAATCGCTATGCGAACATCATTCCTTGTGAGTTCAAAATGGTTATTGTTAGTATTCAACAATTTTTGTTACATAATAATCTGAAACGCTCTCTTCATTTACAACTTCATGTCAGATGAAGGGTTAACACAACAAATAACGTTGGGCGCCACTGATGACTTCATAGAAATCTTTGTTCATGCCTCCCTGTCCTCTACTGCCCTCTGTTGGTAACAATCTTTATCCATGCCTCTCTGTCCTCTGTTTGTAACAATCTTTCTCTATGCCTCTCTGTCCTCCACTGCCCTCTGTTTGTAACAATCTTTCTCTATGTGCCTCTGTCCTCTACTGCCATCTGTTTATAACAATCTTTCTCTATGCCTCTCTGTCCTCCACTGCCCTCTGTATGTAACTGTCTTTCTCTATGTCTCTCTGTCCTCCACTGCCCTCTGTTTGTAACAATCTTTCTCCATGCCTCTCAGTCCTCCACTGCCCTCTGTTTGTAACAATCTTTTTCCTAGCTTCTCTGTCCTCCACTGCCCTCTGTTTGTAACAATCTTTCTCCATGCCTCTCTGCCCTCTTTTGTAACAATCTTTCTCCATGCCTCTCTGCCCTCTTTTGTAACAATCTTTCTCCATGCCTCTCTGTCCTCCACTGCCCTCTGTTTGTAACAATCTTTCTCAATGCATCTCTGTCCTCCACTACCCTCTGTTTGTAACAATCTTTTTCCTAGCTTCTCTGTCCTCCACTGCCCTCTGTTTGTAACAATCTTTCTCCATGCCTCTCTGCCCTCTTTTGTAACAATCTTTCTCCATGCCTCTCTGCCCTCTTTTGTAACAATCTTTCTCCATGCCTCTCTGTCCTCCACTGCCCGATGTTTGTAACAATCTTTCTACATGCCTCTCAGTCCTCCACTGCCCTCTGTAACAATCTTTCTACATGCCTCTCAGTCCTCCACTGCCCTCTGTTTGTAACAATCTTTCTCCATGCCTCTCAGTCCTCCACTGCCCTCTGTTTGTAACAATCTTTCTCTATGTGCCTCTGTCCTCTACTGCCCTCTGTTTATAACAATCTTTCTCCATGCCTCTCAGTCCTCCACTGCCCTGTTTGTAAAAATATTTCTCAATGCCTCCCTGTCCTCCACTGCCTCTGTTTGTAACAATCTTTCTCTATGTCTCTCTGTTCTCCACTGCCCTCTGTTTGTAACAATCTTTCTCCATGCCTCTCAGTCCTCCACTGCCCTCTGTTTGTAACAATCTTTCTCTATGTCTCTATGTTCTCCACTGCCCTCTGTCTGTAACAATCTTACTCTATGTGCCTCTGTCCTCTACTGCCCTCTGTTTATAACAATCTTTCTCCATGCCTCTCAGTCCTCCACTGCCCTCTGTTTGTAACAATCTTTCTCTATGTCTCTCTGTTCTCCACTGCCCTCTGTTTGTAACAATCTTTCTCCATGCCTCTCTGTCCTCCACTGCCCTCTGTTTGTAACAATCTTTCTCCATGCCTCTCAGTCCTCCACTGCCCTCTGTTTGTAACAATCTTTCTCTATGTCTCTATGTTCTCCACTGCCCTCTGTCTGTAACAATCTTACTCTATGTGCCTCTGTCCTCTACTGCCCTCTGTTTATAACAATCTTTCTCCATGCCTCTCAGTCCTCCACTGCCCTCTGTTTGTAACAATCTTTTTCCATGCCTCTCAGTCCTCAACTAACTTCTGTTTTCGTAAAAAAAAACTTTCTCCATGTTACTCTGTCCTCTACTGCCCTCCTTGAGTCGGCAAACTCTAGTCCTGTCCACTCTTTGATGTTTTCTTTACATCTCTTCCTCTGTCTACCCCTTTTTCATCTTCCTCTCACTTTGCCTTGGAATAAGGTTAGTCCCAGGTCAGATAACTAGAAAATATATCAATTTCATGGTCTTCCGTTGATTTTTTTCCTTACATTTTATCATTACAGATGAATTTTCTCGCGTTGTGCTTGAGAAACTACCCGATCAACCAGACTCGGATTATGTGAATGCAAGTTACATGGATGTAAGTTAATCATTATGATCTGATTCTGTTCTGAGTGGTCTCTGTAATTGCCTGTAAAGAATCCACGATGGACCACTTTGAGTTTGAGAAAGAACAGGAAAGAAAAAATCCCCGAAGTGCAGCTTGAAAAAAATAAACGCACACTTTGGTTTCAGTCCAACAACCCCCTTAAAAAACAAAAAAACAAACAAACAAACAAACACCCCAACAAACAAACAAACAAAACCTTAGTTTTTGACAAAATATCTGTAGAAATGCACACATGATGTAACCTGTGTTTTTGCTTTTCTGCTCACCATTACAGGGTTTCAATGAACCGAACAAATACATAGCCAGCCAAGGTGAGTTAAATCATAAACAAACTTATGCGACTTTTCTTAGAGCTTTAAACCACAAAAATGGAATTTGGGGAAAGACATTTATTAAAATGTCCATTGATGTTTCCATATTTGTAGTGTGTCATTGCCGAGCAGTTGAGAGTACCAGACTCAAGCTCTGGTGTTTCTGATCAGCAGAGTGTTGGTTTGCGTCCCGGTCGTGGCACTTGTGTCCTTGAGCAAGAAACTTTACCATAATTGCTTTGTCCTTTGGATGTGACATTAAGCAAAAGGTTCCATGTACTTGTATTGGTAGTGCTAGAGTTGGTACATGGTATGAAACCAGCCAGCCCTTCACTGTCTGTACATCCCATATTATTTTAATAATGTATATGACAATTTTAGGTCCAACCAAGGCTTCCGTTTGTGACATGTGGAGGATGGTATGGCAGGAGAATACCGCTAAGATTGTCATGCTCACCAACCTAAAAGAAGGAGTCAAGGTAATTCAAGCTACATTACCCAATTTGTAGCCAACTTGAGGTAGAACATTGAAAACAAGAAGAAAGTCATTGATTGGGGATGTCTAGTTTAGAGGCAGTCCAACAATTTAAACATTGAAAGTGGTCATAAAATTAGTTCAACGAGGGATCAGAGCTGTGTTCGATTTTGACTTGTACCTTAAAAACATTGAAAACCTTGGGCGCCCCTCTGAAAGGTGCAAATTTTCTTTTTTTTTCATTTATTTTTCAGGACCCTTAGTATTTCAGTCCAGTTTAAAAAAAAAATTACAGTTGTTTCACCTGCAGGTCGGTACATTACCAACATAGCCATTTGTTTTTCTAGATGATTCTCTTTTTCTAACTTGCAGGGAAAATGTGAGAAGTACTGGCCAGACAAAACAGCATGCTATGGTGATTATGTTGTCACTTTGAAAAAAGAGGAAATGCATGCAGACTACATCGTCCGAGATTTCATGATGAGTCTGAAATTGCAGGTAATGGCCGAGTGGTCAAGTGCACTGGGCTCAAGCTCTGGTGTTTCTGATTAGCAGAGTGTGGGTTCGAGTTCCGGTCGTGACACTTGTGTCACTCTGTGTGTTGTGTAATTCACATAGAAGAATCCAGTTACTCTTAGGGTTGGCTGCAGCTTGCTCAAAAGCATCTTGTAAACTATTACAGGTTGCTATGTTAATAACTGGTTCTTATAATTTGACATACCTCTGCATACAAAAAGTAATGAGCATTTTGTGAGACACCCTCGCATGTGATAAAGTGCTATTTAAGAACTGCGTATTATTATTTTTTATTATTATTGTTGTTTAACCTATTAATTTTCAAACAAACCCAGAAAGATTTTGCAAATTTATATTGTCTTGTTTTAAATTTTAAATTGGCATCCACCTTTCAACAGAAGCCAGCGGGAAGGCTAAAACCATCAGCTCTGGAGAAGTTTCATCATGCAGTAGCCATCTCTAGGCATAACCTAAGAGGACGGCCTAGTACTAGATTTAAAATGGCCTTTTTGCAACACACAAGTTTGAATTGTACCCGCTAAGATGTACACGCTAAGCCCTTTGTGCTGAGATACAAAGCTTTTTGCAGAATGAGCCTGGTATGTTAAAGATACAGCATAAGTTAGGCTCTAACACTCAAAATTCTACTTTTATAATACCATAGGATGGAGGGGTCAGAGACATTCGTCAGTATCATTTCATAACATGGCCTGATATGGGCTTGCCCCATGATCCCATCAAAGTGGTGAACTTTGTCAAAACAGTGAAGGATTACAACCCCAAGAATGCTGGTCCGATGGTCATTCATTGCAGGTTGGTATTTTTGTGATAGCACACGATATTAAGTAATTTAATAAGTTTGTAATAAACCTCAAGGAATACCGGTTGGAAGACCACCAACATTAGGACTAGCCAGCTCAGTTGGTAGACTACCAGCACATTAGGGAGGTCAAGTCCCACTGTAGTCAATTTATCTTTGTTCAACCCGAAGTTAAATAAGTTTGTTTCACAAAAAAGTATAATGATTTTGAGCAAACATTCGGTGATAAAAAATGAGCAACCACACATTTTTCTGTGTTGGAATTACTCAGTATTCACACAGTTGGAGAGAGCACTGAGATAAATAAACAGTGGAGTGCAATTGCAACTAAGTCAGAGACTAAAGCTTATGTATCAGACTTCAAATTATTCCACCATGGTATCAGTCAACGTTCATGGTTACTCATCTATGTTACTTTGTAGCGCTGGAATCGGCCGCACCGGAGTGTTTTTGGTTTTGGACGCCATGTTGGACCAAGCCAAGGTAGAAGGTCGGGTCGATATCTGGAACTTTGCTTGTGGCATGAGAGACAAACGAATGAAGATGATTCAAACACCGGTAAATTTAATATACCAATCTCTCTTAGGTTATGGTACAAGTCTTGTCCAATGTTTTCCAGCCGTTGTTGTGAATGCCAAGATGCAGGTGGAATTTGAACTCATGTCTCCTGCATTTTAAGACAGTAAATGTCTTAACATCCAAACCATCCAACTTCAGGCCTGGAATTACATGGAGGTCATGACCTCTGTTGCTTTGATCTTGGTCATGGTGCCCTGTCAAAAGTTTCCCATAATCCTTACGATTTTCCAACGGAAGTGCCCTTTCCAAAATGAAAATGGCCTTGCCCTCTACTGTTCTTTGAGTTCTTTATCAATCCAAACAGGCCCAGTATGAGTTCATATTTGATGTCTTGATTGAGACGTTCCTTTGTGGTGACACCAGCATTAAACCACGAAAGCTTCTCTCCACGCTGACTGCCTTGAAGAAGGTTGCAAAAGGCAGTAAGAAGACAAGACTGCAACTAGAGTTTGAGGTAACGGTTTCATTTTATAAGTTCTATTTCGTTAATTAGTTTTGTATTTAGGGAGATAGGCACCATTTTTTCATGATAAGTGTTTCATTAATGCAATTATTGCATCAGGCATAGAGAATGTTATTTCTTTCTACCCTTGCACCATTAAATTATATAAAATAAATGCTACAAAAACGTTGGGGAGGGGGAGGCATTGATCCACCTGTCCTTTACGTTTTCATACTGCTTGCATATAACACGACAGACAGTTCCCCCTAAACGCCATCTTTACGGGCAATTGGGTTTTGGCTTTGAGTTTTGTCAAGCGTTCTAATCTTTCTACACAGCCAATAGTGGTTCACCGACCAACATGCAAGGAATTTGATATAACCCCAGAATGTCGCATACAGTATATCAGCTTTACAATATGTGAAGATTTTAAGGGGGAGCCATATGTATAGGCCGACAAAGACTGACTTCAATGGTCCGTTATGAAAAATTCAGTAGAAAAATGGAGGATAACATTTACAGTACGCCAAACCAAAGCTACAAGGAATTTAAAGTTAAGCTTGGTTTTACTTCTGTATGTTCATGTAGTCATGTGGCAACTGAAGTAAGCAGTTAATATATCCCTAATCATACTATTTTTTATTCATGGCGATTGTCTTTGAATACAGAATCTGAATTTGGTGACCAATCTTCCGAACCCTGAGAAATTTAGAGGAGGTCAGCAACCAGAAAATGTTAAGAAAAACAGATTTCCAGACAAGCTACCAGGTGAGGTTGTTGTCAATTTTGTAAATGACCTCTTGGGATTGTGCACACTGTTTAGAAAGGCATATTTTCTCTTAACCAAATTGAAGCAAAAGTCATTCTGCAGTCTTTTGAAATAAATGGTCATGATGTCAACTTTATTTATATTATTTTATATTAGTGTTGTAACCCTACCTTGTGGTGGTGGGGTATGTTCCTTTTGTGAAATGAAAAAAAAAGGATCACATCACATCAAACCAAAATGGTACTCACTCTGAAGAGTACATCTGGGTAATAATGACACTTCAGTAACATTTTGATTAATACTAATAATCTACAAATATTGGATGCATATGAGTGCATTGTCGCACCCTATAATCACAAGGTGAAGTCTGGACTATTATAAATGGAAAAGCCTGATTTCACAGAGTCAACATATTGTGCCACAATGCACAAGCGAAACTCCCTCAATATTTGTTTTTATAATAACTCACACATAGATTCTTGAAACTGTCTTTCGAATTTGAATGATTTATAAGAATTATCACTCAGATCATCAGACACTTTACTTTTTGGAGTTCTTAGGGTTAAATATTGCTATTACCATGCAGGTCCCACTCTGTAGAATATTGTCTCCCTCGTTCCTTATACCACGTTTCCGTACTCTCTGCATTTTAAAGAATTTTTTTTCTTTTTTTAAAAGGTCCTTGTCTAGTTCCTTTGAGTTGTTCTTTTTTGTTAAGTCTAGTATACTCTATTATTGTATTGTATTTCTTTATTTGTACTTGTACTGCAGTATGGTGTTTTGATTAATATTTCCATAAGTTGGAATGTATAGTGTCTTGGTTAGATTTAAAGAGACTTCTCCTACACTGTAGTTGTATGTGTTTCCTTGAATTGACTTTTATTGGAAGTTACCTTGGAACCGCACTGATACTGATTTAAAGCTTGGTTGAACCAGCTCTAGGCATTCTCTGTGTAGGCTCTCCTTGTAGGATCTGATGAAGCACCAAACAGTGAAAATAATGTCACCGATTAACATTTTATTGTTCAAGTTGATCTGTTCCGACCTCACTTGATGTCATCAGGAGAAGATGGATCCAACAACTACATCAATGCCTGCTTCCTCAATGTAAGTCAGAATACTTGGGTGACTTCTTTGAGTTGTTCTTCTTTTAAAACCAAAAAGGATTGGTAAAATGCAAAACAAATTTATTAGATTTAATCTGAAAGCTCACTGATTCTAAAGTTTCTACCAGTACCAATCCTCCAGAAAAAAATTCCATCTGGAAGCTTACTGATTCAAAAGTTCACACCAGTACCAATCCTCCAAAAAAATATTTCCAGCTGAAAGCTCACTGATTCTAAAGTTCATACCAGTACCAATCCTCCAGAGAAATATTTCCAGCTGAAAGCTCACTGATTCTAAAGTTCATACCAGTACCAATCCTCCAGAGAAATATTAACATCTGAAATACGAAGTTGAGAAAAACATTGATTGAGGAAATCAAAATAAGTCTAGTTCATGAACGTGATATATGGACATGCGCAAAGTTTCTGCAAAAACTTAAACCTCTTTAAACATATAATTACTCATCCGAAACAATGACATAAATTCCTTGAAGCTCATTAAAATTTCCTAAATTATAAGTTAATCTTCCAACTTTGTGATTTTACAGAGTCCAAGTTCAAAGGGGAAGTACATTGCCACCCAGATGCCTTTACCCCACACCATTAGTGACATGTGGAGGATGGTCTATGACTACAAGTCTACTTGTATCGTCATGTTGAATGCAGTAGATAAAAAAGATCATGTAAGTATAAAATGTACTTAAAGAGTTCGAAATTTGTTCACTTGAATGGTTGCCTTGGAAAATCAATTTGGAAATCTACCTGAATTTATTATGAAGTTGTGCACTTTTTACTGTCATTTATTTTTCACACTTTCTGGGAGAGTTTGAGGTGTGACAGTTGTTTTTATTTTTTAGTGCATGATCTGGTTTGTCCTCACTTCCTGTCTAAACTGGAAGATTAGTTGAAACATAATTTATAAGGCTATATTTAATGGTTTTTATGTTCATATACCATAAATCATGTTGTATACTTGATTTAATTACCTTTTAATATTAAGTGCTACGCACAAAACCCGAGCACTTAGTTTTTGCGATGTCACAAAAACTCAATGTCTAGTTTATTTATATTTGTTTACTTTCAATTTGTTTGAAACAAAGTTAAGCCAGGATTGTTTTGCTTAACTAAACAGTACAAATGAATCGGCACTAAGTAACGTTTCTATTAAAATGATTAGAATTACGTTACGAATTATTCAGAATGACCAATGTTTGAGTTTGTTAACACCTTTTTTCGGATCTGCCTCAAATAAAGCAGATCTTTTAAACTCCTTTTCTCCCAGCTCAGGAGTTTTCAGTGGCTTTTCCTGGCTTCCAGCAGGCAACTTTTTCAGTTGAAACAGAAGAGAAAATCCTTTCCATTACCCCATCAGGCACGGCGGTCAGCTATCGAAATGAGGTTGACTGTTAGCAATGGAAATGCACGAACAGTTCCTCTAATTTTTGAATTGGAAATTAAATTTTGATTTTTAGTGGGTTTTTTTTTACCCACCACGGCCACCCACATTGGTTATTCTGATTGGCCCCTCATCAATATCTCTACTTGTGTGTCCTTTCCCACAGACATGTGTTGAGTACTGGCCAGAGACAGGCTCTGCAACATACGGCAGTCTGACAGTCACTACACAGCCTACTGATAAAGTGGGACCAAACATCACCATACGCTACCTATCCCTGGCTAAAGATGACGATCAGGTATAATGCTAGAATTAATCGTTGAAACATTTCATGGTGGAGAAACAGCCTAGAAACTAAGGCTGTCTAAATTGGTGGCTACATCTACAGCTACAGCTTTCCACGTCATCATGTTGTTGGAGTCTAGGACGTCCTTAGCAACACCCTTAGCAACAGCCGTAGCCGCCAATTCAAATATGGCTGAAGGCTTATTGGGCTCGCATTTTCTTAAGTTTTGAGTTTTTCTTAGTCAGTGAAAGTGTTTTATATTTGTAACTATTGTATGCAGCTGGTCGGGTATTTATTGTCTCTAGTATATTGTAACTTTTTAAAGTGCATCGTGGGCTCTGTGATCCATAATGCACTATATAAATGCTGTTGAATTTTTTTAAAAGTATTATTGCAATGTATATACGTCATTATCATATCAATCCAAACTGTTGTGCCTCCAAACGGATCTACATTTCACTGCATGCTGTTTGAAATGCAGAACTGTTTAACTCACTGGAACTATCCCAGGTTCCATAAATCAATGGGTGCCAAGAGGACAATGTTCTTGCTTGGAGCCTGTTTAGTGCGTGCTACAATGTCATTACAGAATCAAGATGCAATGTTTTAGCACTGACTGACTTTCTAATTGCAGAAGTTGTAAGTTTTTGTTTCATGCTTTTCATTGGAACTCAGGAATCCCGTTTGATTTGTCACCTTCAATTACTGAACTGGCCTGTTGGTGGCGTACCATCATCACCAAGATCCATCGTGGAGTTGATTAAAGCTGTTAAAGAATGGCATTGCGAGCATAAAGACGACCGAATTACAATTCAGTGCATGTATGGTGTTTGGTCATTTCCTTCTGCTAGTTTTCAATACAAGTACAATCCAACCAATCTCTGAAAATATCATCAAACTTTGGTTGGCAAACATGAGTGAAAATAATGTTATGCATTTATGTTTTGCCAGAGATTTTTTGCACATTCTTATAAAAATGTAATGGCACATTCTTATAAAAAAGTAATGCTTATTGCAGAAACCTAAACAAGCACTTCAGTAACTAATGTGGTCTGTAACAGTAACTTGGAACCTTTTCCTCCTGTTTTTCAAGCAATTTCACCCCTGTATTTTGTTTTAGAGCTTATTGTGAAAATGGCAAATTTAGTTGATTAACTTGTGTGTAGATGACGATCTTATCAGTCTCTCCGGTACAATTGATGAAGTCTTGATCAAAACAACTATTTGTAGGCCTAGTTGTTATCTTTGCATAAAATTTTAACTGACAATATTTATTAATTTTATTGCTCATTTAATAGTACTTTATTTTTTAGATATAAATTACAAATTGCTATTTGTATTAAAAATGTTCAATAGGCCTAGACGTTAATTTTGCGTTGAGGGTAAAAAATTGTTTAACAGAACTCAGGAAAGTATGCAGTGCTTAATACACATCGGTGTAAGGGTAAAACAAATTATACTAGTAAGAATATTATTAGAAAAACATGAGTGATAGGAAGAATGTGCTTTTTCTACATTCAAAAGAGAGAAAACATTTGACTATGTAACTCAAAGCTCAAATGATTTGATTGTTTTTGTGTTTGACAGTGACGGTGAGGGCGCCAGTGGAGCATTCTGTGCTCTCCTTAATGTTATAGAGAGACTGGGTGTTGAGAATGTGGTGGATGTCTTCCAGGCTGTCAAGAAACTCAGAGTCTCACGTCATGGATTGGTGCAGTCACAGGTAAGCTGACTTTAACCTTAGTTACCGCTGAGCATTTTTTTGGCAACACAATTGTTTTCTATGCGGTTAATCTATATGACTGGTACTCTCTATTCCTCAAACCCACCTGGCAACCTACTAAGACCATGGCCCATTTTTGCTTACCAGAATAAGGTTACCTACCAAAGTGTTATTTCTCATGTACCATCTGAAACTGGTATCCTGGTAATTGCTGCTTAGCAGTAAATAACTGAGTAACCTTTTTCTACACGAGACCTTGAGTCTGGCGCTCTTACCACTCGGCCATGACTGTTATTAATATTGTTATCATGCCGCGCCAGTCACTACTCATACTTTCTAGAGATAGTCAGTGCATGTAAAGTCATCACCAATAAGTGTGAAAAACAAATGTAAAACCAGATTGAAATATTCTCCATTCAGAGGACTGGAGAATGAGTTACAAATGAAAAACAAAATAATGCATTGTCTTGGTGCCTTGCGTTTTGATTTGTTCAGGAACAGTACAAGCTGATCTACGAAGCCTTACAGATGTATTTGGACGTTGACGTCGTGTATGCAAACCTGTAGAAAACCCTCATCAACAGGTATCTTATGGAAGCTTACGTACCAACAGAATTCATGCATTCAAAACAATGAAAAAAGTGGTGTACTTAATTAGACCGCCGTACTTAAAAATTGTTTTTGTTAAAATGTATTATGCGCAGGCGGAAAGTACTTTAAATATAGTGAAGCGATGATGTTAAATGTATAAATTTTGTTGTGACTTTAATAAAGGGATAATTTGGGGAAAATCGTTTGACAGAAATGGTTCACTCTGTCACACGTCAAGTGGATGCTTAATGGCACATAGAGGTTTCGGTATTTAGACAAAGAAAAGTTTGCCACACTATTTCAGAGAAAAATTGATTCCTTTCAGTCGTAAAAGTCACAGATTAGAAAGTGCATACCCCCACCAACTCAGACAATTTAATATTGTAGTCTGCATTTAAATATCTTTCAAATTGAGAACATATGTTTATAGGTATTATACAGAATCGGTTATGATGAAAACATTAATTTTAGTGTGAAAACTTACTGATTATGAAGTTCATACTAGAACCATTTTTTTCTGTGAAATATTTCCCACAAAACAAGAACACTGTCGTTTTGTCAGCTCTACCAGTCCTGCCTTGTAGACCCTCAAGTCACCCTTGCTAATTGTTGCTGCATCTATCAGATTAAGACAAATCCATGTCTTCTTTTTTTGGGGGTCTTCTTTTTCCATTTCAAAAAATGTCCACCGAATTTGATGAATCACGGGTTGGTTTTATGATTATATTTTTGTGATAACTGGAAGATGGGAATGAATTAATACCTATAAAGTATTGGGTTGTGAAAGACCGTTACTGCAAACTCCAAAGTTTAGATTGGACATCATAGGAATTCCAAACATAGAGGTCTGTATTTGGTTTGCTTGAAAATATTGTGCAACATGTAGACATGTCCACACTTGAAGGGTGTTGTTCAGTTTCAAACTGAAACAGCTCAACTATTTTCTTGTGAAGCCTTGATTTTTAGTAGCTCCATGTTTTAATTAACAAATTATCTCATTTAATTTTCTCATTTGACAGTTGATGTTTAAATCAACAAAAGTATACATTTCTAGTACACCGCGATAGAACAAACATAATTGTTCATATAGAATGAAACTATCGTTGTTATTTTTTCTGTACTCACTCGTACTCAGATGAACAATTTAAAGATCAATTATTTGTAATATTCAAGATGTTTTATAAATGGTTCCTTTGGAGCACCTTACTTTCTGTATCTGCATACTAATGAGGTCAAACTCAGGCACCATTAGCATGAATCAGAATAAAGCAACAACTGGACGTACAATCGTCCGATCAGAATCCAACTTTATTTGCAAACATCACAGTATTAGAAGACTGGTGTGGTTTTTTCCCTTCCTATTTATTACAAGAAAATGTACATTTATTTAAACCAATAAATAAGTCATGCAAGTATCCAGCATATTCAAACATTCTGGGGACTTTGGTTCCCAATTGTATTGCTTTATTTAGAAGGAAACCAAAGCACTTATTTTAAGGGGCTAAACATTTTAGTTTTACAAATGTAACATTTCAAAGAATATAAACTTATTACTATTATTTATGCACTTATCCCTCGTAGGACCCACTACATACAGTGGAAACTTGTTTATTTCAAGTCTGTAAAATTCAGAAATGTCTGACTCATTTGATTGAATGTTTTTCGATTACTATGCAGCATGTACTCTATAGTAGTCAATGCATGTTTTATTTAGTACATAAAATGAACGATGCCAAATAGCATTGATTGCCCGTAGTTCAGATTGTAACCAAAGTTCTTCTTGAAGAAGACGTGTTTTGAATTCAACTGCAAATCAAGAGTACATTTCAAAGAAAATTGTATATACAGAACAAGAATCTGAAATAACGATGAAAGTGTCAAAGTATTATTTTTTTTTTTAGTACTCAGAAATTCTATTTTATTCTTTTAATACTCAACATTTTGAAATGGAGGATTTTTTGTACTGATTATTTGTGGAAATGGAACATATGCAGTCCAGATGAATATACTTTGCTAAATAATTGCATTATTTTTGCGAATGCTGTGTAACGATGCATTTGCTAAAAGGTCCAAGCTTTTTGAGGGATCGGCGTCTCCAAACTGTGTCACTACTTTGTCCCTTAAACGCATACATTGGCCCAATTTCATGAAGCTGTTTAGCAGAAAACATTGCTGAGCAAAATAAGAGTGGGGCACCAGTCGCAACAATGTTAACATTATAATTGTTAGCTGGTAACCTAAGCTGAGCAATATTTGTTTGTGCTTAGCAAGTTTTTCTGCTGACAGGGTTAATGTAATTGGGCCCTTTTTGCAACAGGAGATGTAGTTTGTTTGTAAGTAACTATTTTAACGAGCATGCAATTCACGTAGTAGTGGTCACCAAGTGCTTCCCTTGGGTTCTTTTACAAACCAAACATTTTGACGTCACCCCTTTCCCCTACGTAACAAACATGCTAATATTTCAATTAACCAAATTATAATATGCAGTGGATACAATCGTCAGAGATGTTTTATCAGCGCTGTGTTAAGTGTTAACCTTTCTATTGTTTATTTTTTTTTTGAAGATATACCTTGATTTTTTAATTTAAGAGCTTGAGCAATTGTCTTAATTAAAGCAAACATGTTTACTTAAATTGATGTTCATGTTTATTTTAATTTTCAGATGTGTTGAATTTATGCTATTATAGTATTTATACCAGGTAAAATCAGCTCAACATGAAAGCTGTTTTCCACTGATGCCCAGCTCATCCACAAAAAACCCAAACATTACAAGAAAACATAAACAAAAACACCAGAATACATGTAGGCCTACAACCAAGACAATACAATACAAGAGGTAAGACGTGTCCAAAGCGCGCTTTTTTAAATACGAAGATACCACGTGGTATTTCTAATTTTAAAACAAATGTCCGTTGCATGCTTTTTGAATGGAGTGAGCGCGTGCAGCTTGAAGGAAAGACTTCTCAGAAACGTGCGTTGATCGATCCGAACCGAAGTATCGATTCTACTGTCTTTCATGGTCTTTTTCCAAACTACTTACAGGATCTTGTTTCCATCCGGAAAGTATCTTCATATAAACTTAGGTCAGGGAATAATGTTATTTTCTTGGAGTATCCTTCTGGTAAAATGTTGACTACATTTGGTGAAAGGGCTTTTTCTGTGGCAGCCCCAAAGCTTTGGAATGCGCTACCGTTTCACATACGTAGCGAACAGAAACTCATCTCTTTAAAATGTAATATAAAAACCCACATTTTTAAAACCGCTTTTTAGTGTGTCTTCTTCTATGGTCACCTTGCCAGTTAGTTTGAATTTTAGCATAGATAGGGTTAGAGCCGTCTGTCTCCTGAAAAGGTCAAAACATTACCGATGCCAGCAGGGATAGGCCTATATAATAAGTAACTATTAGTTCTCTGTTGACGTATCCCCATACTTTTGTTTGGGCACTGGCCTGGTGACCAGTCTTTTTTATTTGTCTTTTTCTTCCACTCTGTGCTTTTTTAACATGTGTTCTGCGTAAAACCGAATAGTATTCTTTATCCCTGATGCAAAAATTCACATCTATAGTAAATCGATCAGCCAGGATGTGTAGCTAGGACTCTTGGCGACCGAGGGCAGTGTTAGAGCATGGTGCCTGCAAACCCTAATAGTCACTATGTTTTCTTTGAAAATCTTAGCATTATTTGTAGGTGTGATGACCACAACCCACACCCAACAACCTCGGCTTACAACAGGAAAAAAACTTGGCCGATTTCTCCCCGCATGGACGTGGTCACAAGCCCAAGACAGTCCCCTTGCTGAGGTCAATGAAGAGCTACCATTGGTTCAGAGTCGTGCATGCTCAGCACGTTAAATAAAAGAAACCCATGAAGTTTTGTATACAAGACTGTTAATGTAGAAGAGGTTTTTTATAGAATAGTTTCATAAAGTTTTATGATATTACCATGTATCGTAAACTAGGGTGTGATCTGACTTAATGTGATTCCAGGCTTTACTGCAGCCTATAGGTTAAATGGCCTCTGACTGAAGAAGAAATATTATTACACCCAAATAAATTTTATTGACGAAATAGGGAGACCGCCAACATTAAGGAGAGCTACATGTAACTCCGGCCGTTGGTAGAGCAAACGAAAAGTCAAACGCGTGCCTGTACTTACACAGAGACCATGGAGGTCATGACCTCTGTTGCCCTGGTTTTGACCTTGTGGTGCCCCTTCAAAAGTGTCCCATGGACTGGAAATACACTTTCCAAAATGAACACGATCTTGCCCTCTCAATAGATGAAATTCCAGGCCATTTGATTGTACACTGTATACGGGAAGACATTCAGTGTTCGTTGATGTGCTCGCAACCGCTTATAAGCTTGTTCACATCATTGTGTTTGAACAATTAATGCCCCGCCACCACCACCAATAAAAATATCTCTCCGAGGTTCAGTTTATAACTGGACACGTTTTTGTGAAAGGTCACAGGTGGACATTTCTTCAGGTTTTTTTTTTGCACATTCATAACATCAACTGCGGGATTTTCAGTATGGACAAGGTGTTTCCGTTTTATTCTGAATGATTGGTTGTGGTGAACTTTAATATTGTTGCTTTTATCAGTTGCTTTCTATACGATGGAAACCGGAGACAAGTGTTGTTTTTTCGGTGTTCAGTTTTGAAACTGATTTCCTCGTTCTCTAGAAAATGCATAAAATCAAAAACTCAAATGGTTGCTATTGTATTACATTCTGTCAAAACACACTTTGCTTTTTATTATTTAGTGGTCAAAGACGAGGAAGTATCATTGAATACCACGCATAAACAGGCTTATTTCGATTGCAGCAATTGAAATAGACCTTAGCCAAATGACGTCATTTGAATAGGACGCCCTCGCGTAGCAATCAAGATTTCCACGTCATCAAACGTTGAAGTAAAGTACATCCTTAGCAACGCCCTTAGCAACAGTCATAGCCGTAGCCACAGCTGTAGCCGCCAATGGGAAGGCCTTTAGTTTCAACGTTTGAATAATGGTTACGCAACTATCCAACAACTTAGTCATGATATAGACCTTTCCATTGTTGATAAACAAACCGCGCTGGTTGGCATGGACCGCCGAATGTTAGTAAAACATTCTATCGTGATTCAGATGTTTTAACCAAATTCAACATTTTCGGCAAGCTTCTAATTAAATAAAATACCTCCCATGATCGGTTGCTTTGTTTCCAATAAATTCAATACTATTTTTGAATATTTGTGTAACGTTGTTACAAACTGTAGCTATCTGTTTTTGTTTTGCATTTGATGGCTTTCCATAGTTTTCCAACCTGGGTTGGCAAAAACTTGGGCTGTGACGTTGCACAAGAAAGGTCTATACTGTGACTGAGGCTGGTGACGTCACACCCCGCACATGGAGGGTACGTCACTGTCCTGTGACAATCGCAGGGTTGCTGTCCGTCATGATTGAATGCACTTGTTGGGCTGTTTTGCCTCAAAGGCGTTATTTATTCTAATACAATGG
Source organism: Pisaster brevispinus (assembly GCA_023634235.1). NCBI lineage: Eukaryota > Metazoa > Echinodermata > Asteroidea > Forcipulatida > Asteriidae > Pisaster > Pisaster brevispinus. Next base: position 1,102,742 of record JAMKCF010000029.1, on the reverse strand, counting down.
AATTCAATAAAATAACAGTCAAATGATGAATACCGCATTATAATTTTTATTATAAGGAGTGAATTCATGCAGAAAATGCAGCTTGCTTTATGTTCGCTTATCCACTCAAATATTGTCCATCCAATTTTAATACATGAAATAAAAAGAAATTGTCGAGTGGTTACCAAAACTGTATTTAAAGAGTGTTTGACAACATTTACAACATAACTATGTTCTTTATTGTATAGCTTAATTCGTTTGTAAACACAGTCAAGCTCTTTATGTATTTGTTACGTTCCCAAACTCAACCAATGCGGTTCCAGAACTGTAATATATAAAAGTACATAGTGCAAAGTGGTAACAAAACTCTGATCACAAAAATAAAATAAAACATGCAAAATGTCGGTGGTTTTAATTTCAAATCTGTCACTGTACTCCTAAAACCTTGGAGTGATGACGCCGTCCATTATATCAATTTTAAAACAACTTCTCGATATCAAATTCAAGAACCTATGCACTGGATGGCCGGAAACATTGTCCTTTTAAATGGATATAAAAGTGGTTGGTTTTTGAAAGAATAAACTACTTCCTTATTTAAACACACCATCCATTCGTTTTAGTAGAACAATGACAACAGTTTACATTTTGCTAGTTTGTGCATATAGTCATGGCCGAGCGGTTAAGAGCACCAGGCTCTGGTGTTTGTAATCAGCCGAGTGTGGGTGCGAGTCCTTGAGCTCATTGAACAAGATAATTTTGCTTTGTCCTTGGGATGGGACATAAAGCCGTGGGACCCGGGTACTCTGTGATTGGTAATGACCGTAAAAGAACCCAGAACACTTTTCGCGAAAGAAGGGGATGTTTCCCCTGTGTTTCTGGTTCATAAATATAACCCCGGTGTGTCCGGTTCACACGGGCAAGCATCCTTGTTTACAGGCTTCCCCAGGCTTGCGAGCTAAAGTGAGTAGTTCACTTATGAGGCATCCTTGGTTTCATTACCTAAGATACATATATTGATAATATACGTGCTTATTTGGATGGCTGAAATTTTAACGTTTTTTAATCATTCTTGTAATGCCGTTTTTACTGTTTATTGTAAATTACTGTTTGTAAATCACATCCAGTTTGGCCTGTGGGCCATGATGTTAACCAAATGAAATAAAATTAAATATAAAAACAATTAAATAAAGAATCGAGATTTTTTCCAGGGTCTTAAAATGCCTTTTTCTCGACTTTGAATTTCTCATTATTGGTTTTTTAATCATTGAACTTTCACATTGAAATTGACTTTTGTCGACTGAATTTTACCCTATTCTCTAATAGAATCACTGGGTTTGGTCTAGTCACGTGCCTTGCATGAATTTTTGAATATGATGAAATCAGATAAAAGCAATGGTGACCTGTTATACAAACAAACTCCGCAAGCTTTGCGTGAACTGTGAGAACATTTTCTCAGCGTGTTTCCGCATTGTCAGCTCCATTATTGGTAACAGCCAGTGGTTCCATGTGTTGTGTGCAGATCAAGTTTTTCCATCAGGTGTTTCACACACAATTGAAATTATGAACAAGGACCAGCAGGTAGCCGAATGCCATTAGCCTACCTGACAAAGAAGTGAATGTCGAGACCAGAACTTCAACGTGAGAACATTGTGTTTAAATCCAGCATTGAGTTGTCGTATTCTGGTGATGGTGGACGCTTTTGTGAGGGAAGGTAAGTCAAGTTCATCTTATATTTTTAGGATTATCGTTTTATCAAAAGTGAGCATAATGATTGGACATGGCCTAGAACAAATTCCACACAATTGCTAGAATTATTTTCATGACAATGAAGGGCATCGCAAGTCACTTGGCTCACTTCTACCTTTTATAATATTGGTAAATCATTTGATCATTCATCGTGACTTGTAAATGTATTTTGCGTCAGATTGAGTAAATAAAGATGGGCTTATTTTGCAAACTTTTTCGCCCACGATCCCATTATCTCGGAGTAAAATAGTATTATGAACCGGAGAGATGGGGTGACAAACAAACAAACAAACAAACATACATACAAACGCCCCTATATAGCAACAATTCTGACAGCTGATATAAAACATAGCAAAATATTGGGGTTGCCTTTCCGTGTTATATATGCGTATAGGAACGTTATGCAGACGGAAGAGTTCAGTCATTCTGCAATGCACTTGGATAATTTCAATAATTTATCCTATAAGCGATTACAATGTGACCAGCTGACATCGAATATTCGGTCATTGATTACGTACTAAAAAGTAATTTAAGTTATTCGTTAATGCCACACCCGTAAATTCAATAATGAGTTGCGATGAAGGGGGGAATGGAATGTGTTAGATGATAAATCCACTAGGAGAATATTCATCCAGTAGGTTAAGTAAATTCCTGAGCATGGGACCCAATAGACACAAAAATGTGAATGTGACTGGACGTCATAGCTGAAATACCTGAAGTCAATTAGCAATGCATGTACCCTCTTTTCTGGAAATTGGGAGTGATTCCTGCAATTGCCGTCAAGACGAGAGGTCGACTGTAGGGATCAGTTATGTTTCCGTTTCCTTAGTTTGTTAAGTTCAGCCAAATTAGTTTTATATAAGTTGCGACTTCGTGGGACTAAACTATTAAATTAATGCTTCTACCGGCAACAGTATGGCGTTTAAGCAATGAATTGTTAAATACCGACCACTGTGTGACGGGAACCTCGTACAATCAAGTCACCAACGATACTGTTATTTATTGAAGACTACCCGATTATCTGGTAGCCTTAAAGATTGGGTTTTAAACGCATATTAGTCAAACTAGTACAAAGATGGTGAGTTATTTTTCAGAGGAAGTAAAACACTTTTGATCAGACCTGCATTTTATGTTCCAAGGCTTTCCTTAATCTCTCCCTGGTTACACATGACGTAGTCGGCAGGTTCTGATCTATTTATTTTTTTAAATCAACCAATTACAAATTAACCCAAATAAATATAGGCTATTAGAATCCCCCTCCCCACCGTCGATGAATGCAACTTTTTAAAGTTTTGACGCCTGGTAATTTATTACGTTCACAGAGTATTACAGTTTTCTACTAGACAATAAATGTTGGCACCAAATAAATTGAAAGTGTCACCACAAACTACGATGAACTGACTCGGGATGAAATACTCTCCGGCCGCGTCAAGATGTGCTTTACTTGGCCTGCTGGTCCTTCTAGTTCTACCACACACTTCACAAGGTAAGACTATTTTTATGACATGGATGACACCGTCTTTGTCTCTCTCATGTGTGTTTGTTTTATTGCTTGAGAATATGTATAACGTGTCACCCAATGAACCCATCATCAAAAATAGTTCATTTTATTGGAGAAACTATTACAAATTTGTATTTAGATGTCATTTTAATGTTTTACCAAGGAATGCACCTGCAATAACAAATAGTATGCTAAAATATCAAACCATTATTAATAGGCCTACCACAAAAAAAGGTCTTAGACTTTTACTTTCAGAAGAGCGGCGATATTTCGTGGGGATTTTCGATTTTCTGGTCATACAATCAGAATTGGCAATTAAACACCAAATTGCAATCGCTATTATATTTTAGCCGTCACCTTTTAACAGAACTCTTTGAACAAAATTTAAAAACGTGTGACAATAACAAATCAACATACAATACAAATTAAAGTTCTATCGAATACATTTCACAATTAATTTTAGCTTGAACAAAGGCAAATTGAATGGAGCGGGATTTGAATCTGCGACCTCCGGATGAACGTGCGTCATAGAGGGTTTAATCCCCCAGTGTGTGTGACCCCTGTACGGTAAATCAACATGGGCTGAAGGAAGTTGATCAAAATAGTGCTCTGTTAGACAAAATATCTTGGCTCTCTACCAACTGAGCCATCTCGTCCTAATGTTGGCGGTCTCCCTATTTTCTTTGTTCGGAGTGCCAGTCAGAAGTCATTCAACCTGTAACTGCCGCATAACCAGGGATCACATCCAATTTTACAATACAACCTGGGAACAGCAGCACAGGGATCACCTTAAGGGGATTCGACTTTTTATTTCAATTATAAAGTAATAAACCACAAGGGAAATTGGCTAGAGCGGGACTTAAACACCATGTTTAAACTTCATGGAGAGTAATGTAGGCCTAGATGTGTTTTTCTGTAAACTTAATAATAGAGGGCGTGTCTATTAGACCTTATTATTGAAAACCAAATGAATTAAAACATTAAAACATTAGTTAATAGGGCGGGGGACGCTTGCTATTTTTTTTAATAAAAACACTCTTTATGGGTAATTACATGTACTACATGAAGAAGGAAGAAAAAGACAAAGTAAATACTTTCTCTACCTCGAGAAAACTCCGGGAAGAAAGGGACTAGGGCTTAATAACAACAAACTCAGTTCGTCTTTCGTTTTTGAAGTTGTTGAACTTCCTGTTAAAAAAATACGTATAAAACAAACAAACACATCTTAAGTGCTTTTTGCCGGGGTGTTTGGATGTCGGTTTGCCGTTAAGACATCAAGTTATCAGTTACTGTTAGCTATTGTGACTAGGCCTATGTTGGTTGAAAACCTAACGACAATCGCATTTGATAGAAAATGTACATATGTTATGATCAAAAGTATGACCAAGTTGTTAGAACGGCATTTGAAAGCGTTTTATTGCAACAATGGACTGTTCTCCAAAAAACTTGCGCAGAAAAAAAAAATGTTTTACAACTCAATCCAATTGCCACGTTCCAAAACGGTGTAATTAGTATTGTGTTGTATTTTTTTCAAATACTTCCTCAAGGTTTGGTTGCGGTTCAAGTTTGTTCACTGACACTAGATTTAAGTGGGTCAGTTAACTCTGGGTAAAAATGTTATTTATTCGCTTTCCGTTGAATTTTAGTTTTAGTTTATCATTCACAATGGTTATTTTAACTTTACCCCATTTTAAAGACCAATCCACTGGATTTTCTGAGTTTTCCTTCCTCCATGTGCGATGGAAGGAATCCAGTGAAATTGGCCCAGTTCCAATTTGGAGTCCACATGATTAAAACATACAAATAATTTGTTCAACATCTAGCTAAGCCTATGTAAATTGTTCCTAAAATAACTAGGGATAACGATAAACAAACGGCCTAGTTCAAACTCATTCTAAATCCATGGTTAAAGTTCTCCAGCATATTTTTGAAACTAATCTGTTTGCGTCTTCCGTACGGGAGATGTTGCCGGTGTCAGCTTACGTTTTGGAGAAAATGGGTCATTTGGCAGTTTGGGGCTCAATGTGCTCTGATATGGGCCCAATGTAATGGCTCAGTCTGCTTACCGCCGAAATCTGCGCTTGCGATCACCATTCTGCACTTCAGGGCAATCGCCAAATGTCTGCGCTAGCTGTGTAAACGAAGAATGCTTAGTAACGTGGAGTACGCACGCGAACAAGCAAAACTTCCCTGCTAACCCGTGAAATACACTTACCCTCCCTGCTTCCGTAAGCGCCGATTCTTTGCTAATACGGTAAGCAGATTCATGATATTGGACCATCTCAGTGTGTCATCTTTGTTCTCACAAGGGTCGATCTTGCCGCGCTATTTTTATAATTGTGGCCACCGATTGATGGGATTGAGGTCGTCTCTCGGCAATTTTGTGAATGTAATAAAAGTCAATAGCCAACAGTATAGCTCCATAATGAGGGCCAATCCACTTCAGTTGAAAACAAACCGATCTTTCCACGCTCTGATGAACAAATTTGAAAATCTCCCTGACTTTGGAAACATTTTCCCGATTATGTTGAATGTGATTCTAAATATCTCCCTGAATGTTGTTCAAAATCTCCCTGATTGCAAGATGCAAATGTTGGTAGCTTTGCAGAATGTCATGTGTCATGATGTCACTGTCAGTGTCACCGTAGTGTTACTCAGGAAGGCTAGGCTAGTCAGTGTCACTAATGATGTCATTGTCGGTATAAAACTTAAAATGCACTTCTTGTATGCCCTAACAAATAACATTGTTGCAGGCAATGGCGTTTTGTTTAGTTGAGTCCCTGAGTCTACCCTCTCTCTGCCTTTCTTTGAATAAATGGGAAAACTCTTGGATCTGTCTCACTTTGTTTATTGTTTAGGCTCATCTTCTAAATACAGCGATGAATTAATTGTTTTAAACTAACTTTTGATGAGTAGGGCCTAAACCACACACACACACACAATTCTTCTTCTTTTTTCCGTAAAGATAAAAAAGTTGATTGTTTTTGTTTGGCTATATCGATAACAAGTGAGTAATAGACAATGTAATTCAAAATCATCAATCTTCCTGAATATTGTAATCCATTACGGGAGATATTATATTATTATTATTAATGAAACTATATTATCAAGTAGTAAACCATGAGGAAAACTGAGTGGGAAATTTTAAGCAATTTTGGGTTGAACAAAGACAAATTTACTGGAGTGGGATTTGAACCCTCGTCCCCTGGAGTTACCTGATGGTGCTCTACCAACTGAGCTATCTAGCCCTAGTGTTGGCAATCTCCCTATTTTATCAAAATCTTTGTTCGGGGGTGCCAGCCAGAAGCCATACAACCTGTAACTGCTGTATAGCCAGGGATCACTCCTAAGTTTACAATACAGCCAGGGCCTAATTTAATGGCTCTGCTTAGCACGTAATTATGTGCTTACGGGACAATGTTTATGTGCTTTAGGGTCCTGTAAGCATAGAATTCTTTGGTAAGCAGTGACCTGAAATTGGGCCCTGTGGAGCGGCAGCAGAGGGATCACCTTAAGGGGATGTAGCTTTTTATTTCAAATATCCACAAGGGAAACTGCTTGGGTAAAATATTATAAACTTGTAATTGAATGTGGCTTGTATATTTTAAATAGAGGACTCCTCCTTTACCACATACCTATATTCAGGCAAGATGTTCTTCCTATTGAAGTTTGATTTCCATTTGTTTTTCCCCTTGGAAAAATCTGAATGTGTTAATGTTAAAAAGCCTGAAAAGCTTGTTAAAGCCCACATGTGTGCGTTCTTGAAGATCAGGCATTGTGTTCCTACTTTTTTCAAGAACCCAATAAATGTCACGCCTGCCTATATATGTTTTATCAGCATGGGGTGTACTCACTTTTTATTGTTGTGAAAAGGGACAAGGAAATGTTTCCTCCATGCTTTAACTACTTTCTCTATTTTGTTTTAACACGTGTTTATCCTGTTTTCTTTTAGTGTACGTTTCATGTTTGGTTTTGGCTATTGAAGTTTCTTTATCACAGGGCAGGGGTCAAATATGGTAAAGGATGGGGGCATGTACCCACTTTGTTTTTACATTTATCTCTAAAATTTGTCCATAGAAACAGAACCTGGATAATTGGACCATAATAATACTGTGCCTATCTGTAATTAAATGCATGCTGTCATATCGGTAGCTGTAGTTCAAATTTCACCTTTCCCATTGGCTGATCTGGTTGATGTTGCCTTTGACCCTGACTGACATGTCATGTCACACAGTTGACACACATTCTGATCTCTGACAATGGAGCTCAGCATTCTCTGTGTTCTATTTCTAAAATATTAAGTACAAGCTTTTAAATATTGTAAGGACCTGACTTTGACAAATATATTGGAGGTGTCTGGAGAATGTCTCCAAGGGGGAATTGGGGACGGTTTTCCGCGTTAGTGGGAGAGAATGTATCAATAACGAGACTGATTAGTGGCCAATATTCAATGACATAAATGCAATATTGCACCGATGTTGCGTACAACCTTAGCATAATATATAAGTTTATCTTATAACGTCTGGAAATTTCTGAAAAGTCTAAAGAAATTTCTGAAAAGATTTCTGCCAAAAATGATGGATATGATTAATTAGCTTTTATATGTATGCAAAGCATCTCAAAGAAATTGAACATTATAAAAAGTGTTTGAAGAAAAGCGAAAGCACTTAATATTCAGGGAGAACCACATCATGATTATCATAACCCATCACTCATCACCCATCACCCATCACCCATCACCCATCACTTTTTCGTCTGTTTTTTTTTCTTCAGTTCTCATGTATTCTGCCTAGTTTTGATTAAGGTGATTCCCTGTCTGCCGCTTCCCAGGTTGTATCGTAAACTTGGGTGTGATCTAGCCCTGGCGGCTTTTCGCTATCACTTATACTACAGTGTACAGCACAGAGGAAGAGTCCTATATAGGACCAGGTGTGATCCCTGGCCACACGGCAGCTAACTTTTAAATGGCTTCTGACTGGCACCACCGAACAAAGATATTGACTTATAGGGAGACCGCCAACATAGGGCTGGTTAGCCTCAGTTGGTAGAGCGCCGGTACGGTAATCCGGAGGTTATTGGTTCAAGTTCAGCTCAATTTTTCTGTTAACTTTTCTTTGTTCAAACCCAAATTAGTTTTGATTAAATATGGGCCCTTTGGAGAAAAATTAGAAACATGACTTCATTGGATACCAACACAAAATGGGTCTCTACTATTATAGCGCTGTGGTCTAGATAAAATGGCACTGTATAAAGTGTATCATATTTAAAGCTTTGTATTAGTTAAAAGGTCAAACTCAATGCTCATTTGATTGAATAAGATCAAACTTTAGAAAGTTTTCTGTACAAAGGTGTACAGATCCATTATACTTGAATGTGACGTCATTGGAAGTTTTTTTATGTTGACATAATTCACCCTGGAAGTGTATTAAGTAAAATGATATTTTACACTGCTTTAACTTGAGGTTAGAGACTGGGAAAATATGTCCAATACAAAACTTAGTTTGACCTTGGAGCCCCTCTTTAAACAAAGCATACCAACTGGTGCCCAAAAAGGAAATAAAATATTAAATTCTGTTCAATATAAACTTTTGAAAAGAATTAGATTCATATTGTTTGCTTTTGTGGATGGTTTCCCATTAGGAGTTTCCCAGCTCGGGGATGAATTTGCATTTTTTCTTAATCATCTTCAGACTTGGGTTACAATGCATGGACTGATCCATGGGGTCTTACTAGTTTGACATAATCAACATTATATTGTAATTATAATAACAGACAAATGTTTTAAACTGCTATAAGAAAGTTTTCTTATTTATTTTACTGGGTTTTTGTGTGTGTGTGACTAGGAGCAGTTCCTGATTTCACCTGCTTCAATATAGGACTTTATGCAAAAGACGTATCTCCTAATGAAAAAAATCGACATTTCATTGGTGGTTATAAAAGTGGTAGTGACACTGGCGCAAACGTCTCCTTTGAGCGTGTCTTAGATACTGGCAGTGGCAGTGAACTACCAGAGGGCGGAACTGAGGGAGATCATAGCAAAGTCAGTGCCAAACTTTATTTCATGCCTGACTCCATTGGGGCAGACAGATTCGGTGCTTACAACTGTATCTTCAGAACACAAGACTACTCTGTAAAGATAACAACAATCGTTTTGCGTGAAAACGGTAAGGGACATAGTATTAACTGCTAACATGTTACTCTAAAGTAAGTTTTTTGAGTTGTGTTTTTCCTCATCAAAATGTAGTGAGTGGCATGAATTTGAAATTACTGTTGAACCAATAAACTGAGTCAAGAATTGGGTAATAAGAAGGTAAATGGTGTTAATTTCTGAAGATGACACCTTTGACACCCTTAACAATTTTAAAAATGACTATACATTTTTATGATACATTGTCTCTAGATAATGATGTAATTCCAGCCTCATCCACACGGAGTGATGGAGAGGATGTAACATTGACAATGTTGTATAACGGTCCGTTAACTGAGCTTATTATTGATTGTAGGTGACGTATCGCCAGCCTCATCCACCTTGACTACGAGTGCTGGAGAGGATGTAACATTGACAATGACACAGCATAATGGATCAGTGACTGAGCTTCGATGGAGACACAATGGTGTTAACATCACTGAATGGAATGGCCAATCAAACATCAGTATCCCTAATGTTCAGCTCAATCATTCTGGTATCTATGAATGCTACAGAGATAGTAGACATCATCTGCAGAACCATGCACTCATGAAACTCCTTGTAAGACGTAAGATTCCAGATGATTTCTTTTTCTCATTCTTCTAATAAAAGAGCTTCTTTATTCTGTTATGGGTCACAGATTTATCCATAAACCCCTGACAAAAAAAAATCAACCTTCTCAAATTGGTCTTAGTAGCCTATCAAACATTTGTTTCATTGAATTGAATTGACAATTAGATTGTTGCTGTTTTCAACTTAAAATGCTGACAATGTTTTTAAAACAAGTATTATTGGGATCAAAAACTCTATTGCCATCTATTTCCTCCTAAGTTAGTGATGCGGACTTGGCCACTAAATATTTAGATCCCAATAGAATATATCTTCAAACCTTTCAACCGTGGAAGGTTTTCAAACTTGTCAGACCAGTTTTTTCCACTGCCACAAAATGTATGGCTAGTCACACACCCACCCTTAACATAAAAGCTGCCAAATACACAGTACTTGATAGCATGACCGTGACATCCATTGCCCATTCAAAAAAAAGTTGTTTTAGTTTAATTGAGTTGATGGAAATAAAGACCTGTTTGCTACATTTCTTTTTCAGAGTGCTCTCCCAACAAGTGGGGTCCATCGTGCGATAATAACTGTCCATTCTGTTACAATGGCGGTCAGTGTGACGACAAGACTGGTGACTGTATCTGCGCACCAGGATTTAGCGGTGTCCGATGTCAAGCAGGTATTAGTTAAGAGCCTTGACTGGCTACAGGTTACAGGTTGAATGGCTTCTGCCGAAAGATATTGGAAAAAAGGGAGAGGGCCAACATAGTCGGGTCTCAAGCTAATCATGTCAATAATGTCTGGCTACACAGCTACCTCTGATGAGTTTTTGAACCTGCACCTTCTAATGTCAATTAATTGCCAATCCTGCGAGTTACATCGCGAATGGACTGGTTCCCTGTCCTTATCCACAAGGATAAAGACAGGCATTGGTCTTGCAAGCCCAATAATTTCATTGGATACAATGATTTAATTGCTGTGACGTAGCTGTGTTATGATTGGTCCGAGGCGATGTAGTTTGTCAGCTTGCACTTTCGATCGTCTGCTTGTAGCGTGTTCATAATGTTTGTACATCATGAAATGTTGTTTTATTTACTATGTAGTACGTGTACATGTACGTGTGAATTTACTGCGAATCTCTGTGTGAAATGAATGCGAGGTCAAAAGTACATCTCGTAGCATCTGGTCAGGTAGGTATCCCCGCGTTTTTCACAAGCCTCGAAGTGTGACGTCAGATGTTCAGGCTAGACTGCGAAACCCTTTTTTCTCACTTTCCTGGCGAGTGAGGGCGCACAACAAATAAAGCTGCAATGATCCGGAGAGCATGCATTGGATTAATCGGATGACCAAGGACTTGACAAAAATTCAAATTGAATGGGTCAAGTTTAGCAACAAAGAGGTAGAACGTTCAGTTGGTAGAGCATCGGCACATTAGTCCAGAGATTGTTTGTTCTAATCCTGCTCTAGTCATTTTTTTTAAACTCCAAATTATTCAAAACTTACCCAGTCAGTTTCCCTTGTGGTTTATAAATTGACATTAAGAACACTTTCTGAACTATACTTTAAAATTTGTATCAAAAAGGAAGAGACTGTAAAGAATTACACCCGTTTCAGACAGGCTCTCCAGAGTCGCGCTGAACCAAATAATTTAATTATCGCATGAAAACTTCAATGTCTGAAACAGTTAGGAAGGACTGGCATTCTGGAACATCTTGGTTTCTGGCGTCGATCTTGTCATGAGCCGAACTTAATGCAAACGTTTTGTTGATATATGATAATTAGAAGAAATGGCCTCAATAGCATCCGTCAACATTCACAGGATTGCCATTGCGGCCCACTCACGGGAAGCGTTTTTCCCCAGGAAAATTGGGGCCACTCGGCATAAATGGGTGTGTTTTCTATTTGAATCAGTCTTCCCGCGTGCGCACTTTGCACTTTTCGCTGTGCCTCAGTAAAAATATTCACTGTAAAGAGTAGAGAAACACAGGCTGAGGACATTGTGGTCACTGAATGATGGTCATTTTGTGGGAACCTTGGGACAGGAATGTGTGGTCTACCAGGTAGAGAGAAGAATTTGGCAGGAATGTGAAAAGGGGTTTCTGGAAGTTGAACTGAACTGAAAGCTGGTGAACTAACTTAAAATATAATGAACTAATGTATAGGGATCGAAAAGTGTCATTCCAAACTATCAAACATACCCGTCAAGTGTGACAGTTTCCAAGGTACATTTTCACGGTATAGACAGTTTGGCAAAATTCAGTCATTCCTAATAATTATGTATTGTACATGTCTACAGGTGGTTCGGTCCACTCAATTTTTGTACTAGGTTGTGGATTCTACCTTAATGTTTTAATTCGATCAAAATGCTGCCAACACTTCGTCACTCGGGTGGCGGATGGGTTTCCCTCTGCAGTGTGGCTAAAAGCCAATGCATGGGCACCCTCCTAGACGAGTCGCACCAAACTAAATACATTGGACATGACTCTAGGTCGACCCAAACAAAATTTAGTTTCAAACAGACGAATTTAACATAACATTTACATTAGGTTCGGCTCATGACAAGATCAACGTCTGAAACCAAGACGCTCTAGAGTCGTTCCGAACGACTTCAACAGTCGATCTTTCGACTTCCAGTGCGTCCAGTCGCCCTAGTTGTTTCAGACGTCAAACTTGTCATGTACTTAACACCCGGTTCAGATAGGTGTTCCAGAGTCGCGCCGAACCAAATTATTGAATTAAGTACATAAAAAGTTCAGCGTCTAACACGGTTAGGGGTGAAAGTCGAAAATGGACTGTTATAGTCGTTCGGAACGACTCGGGGGTGTCTTGGTTTCAGACGTCGATCTTGTCATGAGAAATGTAAATGTTATGATAAGTTAGCCTGTCTGAAATCAAAATCTATTTGGGTCGACCTAGAGTCGCTCCTAATCTATTTGGTTAGGCGCGACTCTCTGAATCTGGTGTTGTTCAATAATTTGGTTCGGAACGACTCTAGAGCGCCCGTCTGAACCTGGTGTAAAACACGCCCATTTATGTTAAGAGGCCTCATCTTTCCTGGGGAAAAAAAAACGCAAACGGGAAGGGCGAAAAGTAGAAATTCAGACACCATTTAAATATCGAGAAGATGTGTGCAAACACAATTGTACATAGCATAATGATGGATAATGTAAACATAAAATATACAGGCTAATTTCCATATTCTACCGACTTGTCAGTTCTTTTCACTCTTCATAACATGAGCTAGTGTATTGTGAATGGGTTATGACCAAAGATCGTATAGCGCCGTACGGTGCTTTACGATCTTTGGTTATGACAGAAAATCTACACTAGCTCAGGTTAGTGGTGCATTTGTTTGTGTTCTTATCTCCAGCCAGTACATTAAGTTCGCCTGTCTGAAACCGAAATTTGTTTGGAGTGTCGCTTCTAATCTATTTGGCTTCGCCTGACTCTGGCTGCCCTGGACTGGGTGATTTCGGCCAAGAAGTATGAAAGCGTTTGTTAAGAAATGAATATGGTTGGAAAGATGTTTTAAAATTAAATATAATTAGCCCCACAAATATGCCTTGAAACTTTGTGATTTTTCTTTTACTTTTGAACTAACACAGTCCGCCATTTTGTATAGAACATAAACATTGACTCCACAAAAATAGTAGACCGTGTTAGTTCCCAAAGTTAAAGAAAACCTCACAATTTTGAGACACTTTTGTGTGGATCAATATATTCTATTTTCAAAATGTCTTTCCAACCATATTTATTTTATAGCAAACGCTTTTTGTGGCCCAAAGCACCAAATCCGAGGCAACGTCTTCCTTTGAGATGATTTATTGGATGCTTAATTGTCAAGAAGTTTTTATGTTTGTCTAATGTACAAAGGGATCACAAGAACCAACACCTACCAAAAGACAACAAACACAAACAAATACGTTGAGATACTGTTTTGGATCTTTCCATCCATCTTTCTTGTGTTACGACTATTTCCAAGAAATGGTTGGGTGTTGCCATTACTTTACACAGCTATTAACAAATAACAACTGATTTATTTTAATATTTCCACAGTGCATAACAACAACTGCTTTGGTCAAGACTGTGGTATCACATGCACCACGCAAAGTGCTAATGGTTGCCTTGGCAATCTAATGTGTCTTCCAGATCCGTTTGGCTGTACGTGCGCAGCTGGCTTCACGGGCTCGAATTGTGAACAAAGTATGAATACAGATCCTTTTGAATATCATAATGTTATATAATCAAAACTCTGGATTTAATTAGTTTGGTGTGGTTTCACACAGGGTTCGAAAACGGGTGAACTCATACGACGCTACAGATGCACACAGAATTATTGGCTGTTCTGATTTCCTATTTTACGAAGACTTTATTCAAATAGTTGATTGTTAGAAAACTGACTTAAAACAGGTATAAAAACAGACCACAAAAACAGAGACTAAAACAGACCCCCAAAACAGATCACCCCTGTAAATAAAGGGTAGATGTAAAACAAGGGTTTAAACGACATATCATTAAAGTATCATACAAAAGAGCTGAACTCAATACACTGTAGGTCAAAGGTCACTTTGCGAATAACCTTCATTGAGAATCAAAACAAATCATAAAACAGTCATTCTTACTTACACATGACAAATTACTAGCAAAACTTGGAAAGTTAGAGCTTTGTCCAGTCCTCAGTACCAGAACTCACACATGCATTTATACAGTCTTTACATCATGCACAATGCCAAATTTAAGACATTGTGATGCTATGGTTACAAGTTTTTGAACTATAATGCAGTGTGATAAAATCAACATTAACAACATTGCAATCACAAAATGGAGTAATTTGATTCAATAAATAAAAAATCTCAAAATAGAGTTTAACTGTAAAACACTTTAGATTACTAGACAAGATATGAATAATCAAGTTAACAAAAGAAGTTAGAAGCTAACCTAAACACTTCCAGCAAATGTTACTCTTCTAATACTTCATCAGCTTGACCACTCGGGCTGATATTCAAGCTATATACAAATAAAACAGAATGACTCTCAGTATAAATGTTACATGAGGCAACTAATACAATCAATTCCACATCAATGAAACCTAACATTTTGAGAAAAGACATTACTAGATTATACTCCCATAATCACAAGAAATACTATCAGGAGATCATTTACTTCAATAAAATTTCAATTCAAAATAACTAACTGTTACAACTACAACCTCAAACATCACATATCAAAACTCACCCTGAGATATTACAATGATGACCAGGATCTTCCATCTCGGCTCACAGGTTTAGCAAAATTCACTGTGCTCATCAATCTGGAATGACTCCTGATCCTCTGTGCAACCCCTTATAAAGCCTTAACTTTTGTTGGTCATTGATGCTAGACCAATCTCCGATTGGTTAATTAAAAAAATCACTGAATATTTTTAAACAGTGTAAGTTTGAATTCAGGTCCACTTTTGATCAGTTCATTATTGTATTTGACATCGGTCACCTATCTTTGGGTGGTTTACCCTAAGATTTTGTTGACAAGGGAACTTCTCCTTGTACTCTGCTCAAACTTCCAACTCGACCCACAAAGTCACTGTAAAGGTCACGGCTCAGGACTAGTGGTCCTTAGGGGACACTTAACTTTTCCACTTGACCAAAGGAATGATTGGCTATATAGAAGTAAATTGTGGGGAAAATCCCTTAAAACAATGGGTTTACATAGAAACTACCGTAATTAGCTTGTCATCAGATGATCACTCTATATTAATATGATATTTATGTTATCCTTGTGGGGAACATTATGGACATATTCATCAACTTTGGTCAGCAGTTTTGCTAGCTCTTTAGGTGGGAACCTTCTGTGAGGAATTTGGGTGAGGTTCTTCAATGGACTATCTAGAAAACAAAGATTTAATAATTCTATAAAGTATATTTTGGAGGGTAATTTCCATTTCCCGACAATAGCAGTATATAAAAACCAAATAAATGAGTGAACAACAACGAAAGCTAAGTGTTGTTAAAACTTAAACTGTTATAAAATCATCAAAATTAAGAAAATAAATTGTATTTAAAGGGTATATATACGTTTGGTAATCACTCTTAAAATTAAGGACAATAAAACAATACTTGGTTAGAAGTACAGCAGTTTTCAGTAATATAAAGCATTTTGAGAATCATTTCACTTTGAAGTAATGTGGTTATGAAAAAAGGTATCAGTTTTTTATCCCCCCGAATTAGAATTTGAAATTTGAATCTCAGATTGTGTATTCCAATTATGGATTTTTCTTCCTGCGTGAACATAACCGCCCCTGGCATTCGGCGATATCTCAAAAATGCTACCACCTTTTGATTAAATGAAATGTTCACAGGTTTGTTTTATTGTATATATCTACATTTATTTTGGGTTAAAACAATCGAATGGATCCGAAAACCAAAGGTATACTTTCCCTTTAAATGGCAGAATTATTTAAGTCAGTAAGTTTTCCAGATTGATTTAAATTGTCAGCGGTACTACGCCTATGATAACTGCACTGGAACCTTACCTTTATTTACAAAAAATCTAGGGAATTACTAATTTTCCAAAGTGTCCTTCATTTCTTTTTCCAAGAGGATAGTTAAAAATCAAAACTGGATGACTTCTGCTTTAACCTGTGATCCTTAAAAGTTATATCTGGTATCATTTGATGTTCTTGAATTTCTATTGTGAGACATACTTGCAACTTCTTTTGTTTAGGATGCCCAGATGGTATGTTTGGTGCAGGTTGCAATTTGGAATGTCGATGTGAAAGTCCAGCTTGTGACAGTTCAGTTGGTACTTGCACTTCAGGCAGTAATTGCAGATCTGGCTTCAGAGGAGAGAATTGTGAGGGTGAGTTTAGACTTGATATTTGGACATCCCTTTGTCTGAAATATTTCTATTATACAGTCACCTAGAAACTGTACAAATTATTCTGAGAAGTACTCGCTCTGTAGTTTAGCTTTTGAGAAAATTCTGACAAAAAAATATCTGATATTTACTATAAAAAAACAACTGAAAAGAAATTGTCATGATGATTAGATATGTGTAAAACTTGAGGAAGGAATGATTGCACAAACTGTTTCTCAAACTTTACAAGAAACCTGTTTTAAGCTTACACACTTTGTATCAAATTTACCTGTTTGAAGACTGGATGAAATGCTGAGATAACAAAAGGGGTAACAATTATAGACTGAATATTTTGTAAATGTGTCTATTGTGTCTATGTGTCTAATAGTTAATGTATGTAAATCCAATACGAGTATAGTGTTAATGATACATTTGAAGTCAATGAAAGTATGAATCCAGATATAAAATTTACAAACAAAGAAAGCATGGCAGAGACTGTATCCTTTAGTATGGTTTATAAACATGGTTTACTTTCAAACATTTCTTGTATTCGCTTACATGAGGTGTTTCTAGTCTCTGCGAAAAAATATTATGTATGTTGTAAATTTCACTAATATTTGACAGGATTCTCGGTCAATGTGCAATGTGTCAAGCAAAAGTTATTAACTTCCAAAGTATAGAAAAACTGAAAAAAATTAAATCACATATATTTTGCACATACTTATACTCGGAGGGTACATGCTTTTATAGGCATGATTTGAAGGATCGTGTTTTCAATAGTATGTTGAACTTCCTACAAAGTTGTTTCTTGAAAATTGGTACGCGTAGGAACTTTATAACTTTGTTAATAAGTAAGCTTCAGATTGAAACTAAAGCTTTAATTATTTCTGAACCAATCCTTTGCATTGACTCTTACCAGCATGATCATTCCTTTTTGCAGACTGTTCTGTTGGTTGGTTTGGAGTAAATTGTGCCCAGGGTTGTCATTGTGCCGGTAGTGGAGCTTGTGACAGAGTTTCTGGTGCATGCCTGACCGGCTTATGTGAAGGAGGATTTAGAGGTGAAAACTGCCAAAGTAAGTATACATTCAACTGACTGACCACTACATTTTTCAGTCATTCATTCTTTGTATTAGCCTAATATACAAGTTTCAATCGTGCATTTTCAACCCAACTATTGAAACGAACAGCCATGTAAAACATTTCAGGGGACCTCGGAGAATGAAAATGATCCAACACAAGTAGAAATTGACATAGTGTATGGTGTCTTGGTTGGTGCGGTAAAAATAATTATGTGTTTATTTAGAAGTCTAATATCACTGGTTCTTTAGAAATGATACTGGTAATTTAGAGTGTGATGTTTCACTTTTTCCTCAAATCTCACTGAACCAGCAGTCTTACTAACCATTCATTTTAAGCCCAAGCTCCTAAGAGCAAACAGTTGATTTCGGCACTATATAAATAACTTTTGATTGATTGATTAATTGATTAAATGATTGATTGATTGATTGATAGATTGAGTTGTGGTTCTAGCTCCTGCATATAGTTGCTTTTAGCCTATTCGTAACTTTTTTTATGTCTGTCTTTCTGTCGTTGTCTTTCTGTTTGTCTGTCCACATTCAGACTAAATGTTCAAGTTAACCATGAAGCTGTTCAAAATATTTTTCTAGATATGATGTAATCTGTACAGAACACCTAAAGGGACAGGTAAAAATAATATTGACAAGGTAAAAAGAAATACTGAAATTATTTCATTCCCTCGAAATATAAATTCGAGGCAACGAAATAAGTTATTTCTTGGGAATTAAATATTATTGCGAGGGAACGAAATATAATTATTTCGTTCAAACGAAACAATATTTCGAGGGAAAAATATTTTAGCTGGTACAGAGTCTCTGATATGCCAAACAGAATTATGGGATATTAAAGACATTAATTTTAGTGTATCTTTTCCGAATTTACTTACAACTACATCAGGTTGTATTTCACTGACTTTCCTAATTGAGCGAAACAAATAATACAACGGTCAGCAGAATAATTGACAGCCCTTTTGTTGCCAAGAATGCATCTTATCTTTTTTCCATATTAAATTGTTAAAGAGTGTTTTCTTTGTACGTCCGAAACGTTAATCTTATAAAGAACTCCGTTATCAACCCTTCTCTTCTCACTCTACTTGAGACTATAATGGAACTTCAATTTAATTATAAAAAAAACGACCTGAATACCCCCTCGAAAAACAGCAAACAAACAACAACAACAACAGCAACAACAACAACAACAACAACAACAACAACAACAACAGCAGCAGCAGCAGCAGCAGCAGCAGCAGCGGCAGCAGCAGCAGCAGCAGCAGCAGCAGCATCAGCAGCAACAGCAACAGCAACAGCAAAAAAAAACACACAGAAACGCATTAACAGGCTGTTAGTTGTACGGCGATTGTGTAATGATACTTGAATATTAAATGGCATATCAAGGCCTTCGTAGCCGCTCAATTATTTTGAGGGAACGAAATAATGTTTTGTTTTCACGAAATAATATATATATATTTTTTTACCTGTCCCTTTAGGACAATCTGAAAGCCCCAATAAAAACATGTGACTCCCCTCAGCTGATTTGGATAAAGTTTTATTTATTTATTTTTTTTTTTTGGGGGGGGGATACAAAATGCTGACGTTGAAGCCTTTTACAAAGCTCAACCCCAGCTGCTCACTTCATCAAATTATTGTGTTTTTTCCTATTTGTTCCTCTATCTAGCAGTTGGCAGGTCACCAAACTGATGTTTCCACATTCTAATTGCAACATGCATGGGTTCTAATGTGTTTACTTTGTTAAACTTTTGTTCTTGATAATCATTTCCCAAGGCTGTGAGCCAAATTAAAATTAACTGAAAAAAGAAGGGAAGATATATTATTATAGTTGTTGCAGCTGATATTTCTCATTAGTTTTGTTTTTACTAATTGTGATATTTTCAACATCCTGTGTTTTGCAGACTCTTGTCCGTATGGTCAGATTGGCGTTAATCCAAAGTGCAGAGAATGTTACGGTAAGATTTGCGAACAATAATGAGCCTAAATGTTCCTTCAACCTTCTTAAAAACGTTTTCCAAATGACATCAGTTATTTACAATTTTTTTCAATTCCTCTGAACACTTGCCCCCCTCCCCTCTTGCCCCCTTAATGAGATCGAACAAATGCATGGTTCGATAAATTGATTAGCCCCCAATTGAACATGTTTGATTATGCCACTGGCTGCATTAAATTACTGACACTGAATGCTAATAATAATAATACACAGTTTGTATATAACGCTTCATCACACCTGAGGGCATCTAAGAGCACTCGTTATGTTTTTGCACAATTTACGCGGAGCTATGTTTGAATTACAAGACCTATTTATTAACATAGCACCATGTAACGGTTTACAAGTAGCCGTGGCACAACCTGCAGCCAGCCATACAAGAGACCAACCAGGGGAACCCCTTCTCTTAACGATAAGTGTAACTGGGCTCTTTTGTGTGCATTACACAGCACTCAGGACCATTGGCTTTACGTCCCATCTAAAGGACAAGCACTAATGGCTAGTTGTCTTGCTGAACCACGACACACCACTTGCCAAGGTTGTTACGAGACATTGGCAAAATTATGATAGTGTTAACTTTGAAACATTTTTTATAGTTTCGTCAAGGAAAGATCTTTGTATTTTACTCTTCTTTTTTCAGTTCCTGTATCAGTGATTTATGAAGTCAGTTCTGTGCAAGAATCCAGTAAGACCATTACATGGAAAGCTCCTCAGAACAAGTGTCCTGTTATTGATTATGCGGTACAGTATCAACTGGTTAAGAGAGATCTTTGCCAAGAGGTGGATGATGAATTTGAAACTCTACACAATACGACAGAGAGACAGTTTAGTCTATCACATCCTAATTCATCTTTAGAGGCTAATTCAATCTACAAGGTTCGTGTTCTTGCCAGGAATGAGGCAGGGCTTGGTGAATTTCAGGAGAACATTTATGTCGAACACACAACACCTGAAAAAAGTAAGTTCCTAGTAGGGGAGTATCTACAGGGATGAGAACTTCCAGACTTTTATCTGACTTCAGACTTCTTTATGAAAAAAAACAAGTTATTTTCTGCTCTTCTGATTTACTTCTTTAGCAAAACTGGTGTCTGACGATACAGTTCCCAAAGTTCCTTGAAATCTATAACTACAAGGTGTCTGACGATACAGTTCCCAAAAGTTCCTTGAAATCTATAACTCCGAGGGGGAAATGCCATAATTTTCACACCTTTTTAAAATGTTGATTCTCACTGATCACAAAAATCCTATTTTAGGCAATAAATTCAGGAGCTAGTTTCTCGTTGATGATGTTTGTATAACCAAACAAAATATTATTATGACATGATTGATTTAAGGTATTATTTCAGGCAGAGTGTTGCAGCTTTGGAGTCAGCAGTGGCAACAACTTTGAACATGTGTAATGTAATTAAGGCCCATGGCAACCAACTACACTTCATGTAAAATGAAACACATCAGAAGCAAGAGCCTTTTTTCCTAAAATATGTTGATATCACTTAGAAAATGAAATGAACAATTGAAGATGAATGTGATGGTTCTCCTTAGAGTTGAGACTGATAGCCTGTATTACCCCTAGTAACATGACCCTAATAATAAGAGAGAGTAACATGCTGTTCATTTATTTGAATTTTATTTCATTTGAAATCTTTCTAGTAATGAAACAAGACACTTTCCAAGGTAACTAGCTTGACCCGTAGGTCTGAAGATATATGTGTAAAGAGAAGATGTTGAAGAAATGTGCAGGTTTAGATAGATAGACACACCCCTTCATCAGCTCGACACAGAGTGTGATTCAAATTCTTTTTAGTCACCATCATGACAAATCCCAAAAAATCAGTTTTGAGCATAGGGATGTTAAAAGTAACTGGATGTTTTGTGTTTAAATTACTATTTTAGAGCCAACAGGATTTCCAAAAGATTTCAGGAGTACTTCAACAACGAAGCATAGTGTGGCAGTTAGCTGGAGTGAAATACCCTGTGGTCAAAGAAATGGTGTTATAACTAAAAATAGAGTGAGTTTTTATAGCAGATTGTTTAGATCAAACTAATGTATTTATGTCAGTCCAACTATTCAACATTTAGGTACATACTTGATAAGAAACCTTATTGATGTTATGTTCTTGTGTGTTCTTTGTGATAGAAAACAGCATAGTGTTTTGCCCCGGACTCAGGGAGCGTGGGGGGGATGCTGAATATACGGGGCTTTTGCACATCGATGTATGGGTAAAACCATAACATTTAATAAATTTACCAAGACGCACCAAAGGTTGAAAGGCAATCTAAAGGTGCTATCCTGGTGCACTGTCTCTGAACCTAAAGGAATCCAATGTTCTCGCACCACTGATTAAACAATGTCATATTGCGCTTAGTAGCTATACACAATTGTTAATTTGGTTCAAAACATCATAAGGGGCTTGCTTAAATAAGTCCACTCTGGTTGTGGTCACCTACAAGGCAGCTGATATTTTTCTGATGACTCAATACTTTAAATTATCACCAGAAATGCACTCAAGATGTGAAATAACAAAATCGAAACCTCACTTAAATTTACTTGAAACCTCACTTAAATTTACTTGAAACCTCACTTAAATTTACTTGAAACCTCAATTAAATTTACTTGAAACCTCACTTAAATTTACTTGAAACCTCACTTAAATTTACTTCAAACCTCACTTAAATTTACTTCAAACCTCACTTAAATTTACTTGAAACCTCACTTAAATTTACTTGAAACCTCACTTAAATTTACTTGAAACCTCACTTAAATTTACTTCAAACCTCACTTAAATTTACTTGAAACCTCACTTAAATTTACTTGAAACCTCAAATTAAATTTACCAGTAGTGAAGTGTAAAAGTTTGAATGTAGTAATTATAA
Source organism: Pisaster brevispinus (assembly GCA_023634235.1). Lineage (NCBI taxonomy): Eukaryota > Metazoa > Echinodermata > Asteroidea > Forcipulatida > Asteriidae > Pisaster > Pisaster brevispinus. The sequence goes on along the minus strand of JAMKCF010000029.1, from coordinate 1,079,968 downwards.
GTGTCTTTTTATTTTCCATTTAAAAAACTACTTTTATACAGCTTTCATACAGGGCGCTGGAGAAACCTTATGATACCAACTTTACTCCAAACAGCTCATTCGAAACGGTCGATATAATAAAACCATCAGATATGCATCATAACATTAGTGGTTTAGAACCATCCACAAAATATGATTTCCGACTGAAAGGTTTCAACAGAGTTGGTGCTGGAGAGAAAACAAGAGTAGAGACATTTACTGCAGTTGAGACAGGTATTGTGGGACATAGCATTCAATTATCATAATTTAGTTGAAATTAATTCATGAATTTAATCCACGCCTGCTGGAATACTTAACCGATCCAATTAGATCTTTCCAACCATTCTGACTTTTAAGATGCTCTCTAATGATTCTTTGGATATAGAATGTGCCTTAGATATTTTTTCGTTGACCTTACAGATCTTCCTGCTCCGACCCAGCTATCCCCAAAAAATATCTCAGATTTGACCTCTTCCACAGTCACCATAGCTTTGAATCTTCCATCCTCGTCAAAGTACATTACGTAAGTTGAAATGATGCAAATGATGTTTACCCTGTAACATTTAAGGCCTGGATAACTTTAAGAATCAGGAAATTAGCTCATGGTTAGCTTTTTTCAGCAAAATTGTTTTGTTTTGTACTTAGACTTACAAATATTTCAAATTTCATTTCTCGATAGAACACCCTGCACCAACATTCACCTTATCTCGTTCATCTTCATTGAAGCATACTTTTAAAGTTTTTAAATTTGCCTCTGTGTGGTATTGAAAGAAATTAACTTGCTCAAGAAAATATCAACATTGTTACTGAACCAATGAGAACTGAAATTTAACAACTTCCTCAATGACTAAGTTTGTGTGTTGTGTAGAGGGCTGCAAGTTGGTGTACGGCAGGTTAAGACAGTCACTAGAAGGGACACCAGGGGATCGAGGTACCAACGATCCACTGCACCAACTCTTGATTATGTAGCAGCAGAATTACCTAAGAAGGATCTCCCTGCAACATTCACTGTGGGTGACGGAGAAATACAGGGAAGATTTGACAACAAACCCCTGGAAAGCAGCACTCAGTATGACATCTACCTTGGATCAGTCAGTAGGATTTCTCAATTGGTGAGTCTTTTATATGTTGTGGTTTTTTACAATTTATAAACAACCCCTTGCATCAACCTAACATTTGTGAGTTAGATTTCAATAATGTCTGGTACAGTAACTTGCTTGGTCACAAGTTACCGCTTCAATTCTCAGACTATCAAGACAGTTGCTTTTGCGTAGTTACGTAAGAGACGGTGAAAACTCATACACAATTTGAATGAATGTGTGTGACACAATGGTACCAGGGTTTGCTCTACTGGAGGTCGCTATACAAAAGCTTGCCTGATTCATTTGACATAGCGACTGTCTCCACAGTCTGAGGACTTCAAATTAAGTGGTAACTCGGACCGAGCAAGTCATTCTACAACACATTATTCAAATCTAACTTGCAAATGCCTTATTTAGTCAAATTGTATGTGAAAATGATGGTAAGCGTATTGACACTACACTTTACACACAGCGGGGACATTGACTGTAAAAATAGAGCAACCGATAGTATTGATGATGGCGTCTGGTGAATTTGGTCAAGAGGTTTATTGCTGCTATTGTACTTATTAAGAAAAGAAGTACTCGAGATATTATGAAGATTTAAAAAATGGATGAATTTGACACAAGTAGGTTTGACACAAGCTAAAAAATCTCTCTTCATTTTTTTTTTAAGATTTCGGCCGTTGAGTGGAGTGAGCCATTTAGAGTTCAAGGTAATTTACTGCTCAATAACTCACCTTGGTCAGATTGTGACAATTTTGCTTTAATTCAATCCACGCTATTCAAACTGAGGCAGGAAGGTAAAATTAGTCTGGTTCCTTTAAAATGTGAAATGAGAATAAAAGCTATCATACCTGACAAAATTGTGCACATAACGCATCATATTGTATTATATAGGACTCACAGATCCTTGTCATTTGATTGGTGGATTAGGCGTCACGTGACATCCTTTATTTTACCATGAATACTGCTGCGACACAACAAAACTTATTATAGGAGTCCTACAATTAATTATAGGACACTTATAGGACGCTTCGTATAGCGTCATTTTCAAAAACGCAATCATTTTCCACTTGTTTGTCCAAACGAGGCATGGTCAAAAGCAAATGTGTCACGGTTGACGGCGGTGCTTGTCTATAGTCCACGCTGGGCGGTGCTTTTCTACATGGAGTCGTCAACGTTGTTTACTAGGTGTTTTTAGAGTTTTCGGAGTGTGGGTTGGACGAGTTTCCATGTCTGCTTTGTATTTATTGTGTAAACAATTTTAGATGACAAGGATCTTTGGGTGAGTTATACAACAAATGTTGAATGCTGTTTGTTCATTCAAATTATCACCGAGTCTAATCCCTCGGTAAAATCCGGCTTTTTCCATTCACTCAGCTTCGCCACATTAGTAAATATCATATAGTAATAAGGTAGAATTATAAGTCACATTATTGTCCAAGTTGTCAAACAATTATCATACACATTATTGGCCTTGAATGAAAACTTACAAATATTTTAGCAGCCAGCTTTTGATTGAAACTGAACTTGGAGTCCTGAACTAGCTATTTTGTCAGTGTCATCAATTTTGAAATTATCAAGTAGTAAAACACAGGGGAAACTCATTGACAAAATAAGAAGCTTGCCAACATAGGGCTAAATCCTAGGGCGCCAGCACGTTGATCCGGAGGTTGTTGGTACTGCCATTCCTGCTCTAGTAAATTGTTCTTTGTCCAACCCCAAATTTTACAATTAATACAACATTTAACACTTGTTTTATGTTAAAAGATGTTAGCTTTACCATCATCAGAATATTAGGAATAACAATAAATCGTTTTGTTTCAACTTTGAATAATAAAATCTTTTTTTGGCAGTGCCACAAAGTGCAAGCCCACAAAGTGTAAGCCCACAAAGTGTAAGCCCACAAAGTGTAAGCCCACAAAGTGTAAGCCCACAGAGTGTAAGCCCACAAAGTGTAAACCCACAAAGTGTAAGCCCACCGGTAGCTGCGATTGTGGTTCCATTGGTGCTGCTTGTCTTGCTTTGTATTATAGCTGCTTTAATCTTCAAAATAAGGTAAATATTATTGTAACTTACTGTAGTGTTACTTTGTGGTATTCTCTCAATGACAGGGAAAAATTGGCCCAAAATGTTGCTAAGCAATTTTCTACTAAGCAGAAATAGGCAGGATGTCAGACAGTCAGCTACAGAGGGTACATGAGGGCCATTTTGACTGGTAACCTTAGTCTGCTAAGCATAATGTTGTGGTGCTTAGCAAAGATTTGTACCTAAGCAGCTCTATAAAATAAGGGCCCAATATCATAGAGCTGCTAAGAAGGCAATTTTAAGTCTGCTGAGTAAAGCTAAGCAAGAAACTGTTTTTACTCATGTGCAACTCGGCTTTTGGCTGCGACGCATGATGACAATCTATTCAGAGTAAATGAATGAACTAATTTATGCAATTAGTCATTGTTAAGTGGGTTTTTTTTGTATTTATTATTTTTGTTAACTGTTTCTTTGCCAGGAGGAAGAAAAGGCTGAACCACAGCTCAGGGGACCGTAGACATTTCAACGCTTCAAATGGTAGGTCATAACTTATTACAACTCTTTAGTTATTATTATTATATATTTTTGATAATGAAACCAAGGATGCCCCATTAATAAGTAAACTTTATCGATCGAGGAAACATCGACTTGTAGACGAAATAATGGTTGAGAAATGTTAGGCTTTGATCTGAATTCTACGCTTTATACATATATATATTGTTATTTTCTACAAATACTGCAAAGAGATCCAGCTCATTGAATTCCTTATTTTGTTCCAAGAAGCTCATTGAAATCTATAACTCCAGCGGTTGCTAAAAAGTTGAAACGTGGTCATTTTAACATCTTAACATTTGGCTCCTAGTTTCAGACATTTTTGTAAGCAATATAAACTGTCATCCCTGTGTGTCTAGCACGAAAAAAAAAACAGTTCCTGTCTACTAGATGATTTTGTCAAATTCTTAAAGAAAGTATTCTACTTTTTGGCAAAAAGTTGTCAAATGTTTTGTCAAAGTATATACTTGCTCATAACAGTTTTACTTCATGCAGATTTTTTGACATTTGTGTGTGAATTATTTTAATATGATGATAAACTGAACAAATATTTTGAAACCTTGGACAAGTCAGGTGTTTAGACGACAATGATGATTTATATTATAACTGGTTTTTCAACAAGAATCATTTTAACAAGTTTTAAATCAAATGAGAGTAAACAGTTTTGTTATTTTAAAAATAATAATTTTGAACACCTGCTGCTTTTCAGTGAGATTCAGGAAAAACTCTCTCCCATTATACTTCAAGTAATTTTCATCCGATGGTTGTTTACTTTTGTAAAGCTGCTTTGTTGCAATACAAAGCAACACTTCACAGATGACGTCATAGTTTGTTATTTTGACACGCAGCAACGGCAGAAGTGCAGCTAGTTAAACAAATTGTTCAATCTTCCTCATTTCATCATTGGCAACTACCAACAAAATTGAGATATGTTATAGCATCTAATCTACAAAGATTGATCAAACATTTGAACAAGTTCTGCATATTATTTTTGTTGACAACTTCACAGTCAAAATTTCTTTAACGTTATATTTGTTTTATCAGCAGGAGTGCGAGCAAGCAATGACAAGCTGTCTTCAGAACTTGACAATCCATACAATGTTGTTGCCAGTGAAACCAGTTTTGCAACTTCATCATCCACTACACCAGCCACAGCCACTCCACGAGCCACTCCACGAGCCACTGCACGGCCAGCTGCTGCACCAGCCACTGTACCAGCCAGACCAAAGCAGGTTAACAAGAAGAAGCAGTTTACGGCTCCTTTCCCGATTCCTTTGTCAGAGCTCAAAGACTATGTCAGCAAGAAGAAGAAGGAAACGTACAAAGAAGGCAATGGGTTTCTGTTTGACTATGAGGTGAGTCATGATAATGATGGTTCTGTAATAATAACAAGTTGTAAATTTATTGTGCGCCTAAAAGCACCTTTCATTATTACCCAAAATAATAATATTTACTTTTAGCGTTTCTAGCAGGTTGAGCTGATCATCATGGCGAAAACACAAAAGAGCCCAATTTCATTAAGCCTGTTGGCCTAAGCACAACTTACTAAGCACATGAAATCTTGCTTAGCAGAAACAGGTTACCAACCAACATTCCATTAAGTTGACATTGTTGCCACAGGTACCCACTCATTTCTTGCCAAGTAAAGAAATTCGCTGAGCAGAATTTTCTGCTTCACAGTTTTATGTAATTGGCCACATATGTCCAGCTTTGCAATAGGCCTATTGCATAACAATTTATCAGTAAAAAGCCTATCACCTTTGAGTGCCTAGTGTAGATTATTCATCTATGGAAGCTATTTGCATGTGCTTTGTTGAAATCTGATGAAAAGTCAACCAATAGGGCGTGCTATTCTTCCCTAATTTTTGATTGTTTTTGCATTCAACTTTTAGAATTTGCCAGAGTCCGATCGTCATTCATGTGAAAGAGCAAAGGACGACAAAAACAAAGAAAAGAATCGCTATGCAAACATCATTCCTTGTGAGTTAAAAATGGTTATTGTTGGTATTCAACATTTTTCGTTACATAATAATCTGAAACGCTCTCTTCGTTTACAACTTCATGCCAGATGAGGGGTTAACACAACAAATAACGTTGGGCGCCACTGATGACTTCATATAAATCTTTGTCCATGCCTCTCTATCCTCTGCTGCCCTCTGTTTGTAACAATGTTTCTCTATGTGTCTCTGTCCTCCACTGCCCTCTGTTTGTAACAATCTTTCTCCATGCCTCTCTGTCATCCACTGCCCTCTGTTTGTAACAATCTTTCTCCATGCCTCTCTGTACTCTACTGCCCTCTGTTTGTAACAATCTTTCTCCATGCCTCTCTGTCCTCCTCTGCCCTCTGTTTGTAACAATCTTTCTCTATGTCTCTCTGTCCTCCACTGCCCTCTGTTTGTAACAATCTTTCTCCATGCCTCTCTGTCCTCCACTGCCCTCGGTTTGTAACAATATTTCTTCATGCCTCTCTGTCCTCCACTGCCCTCTGTTTGTAACAATCTTTCTCCATGCCTATCTGTCCTCAACTAACTTCTGTTTTCGTAAAAAAAAACTGTTCCATGTTACTCTGTCCTCTACTGCCCCCTTGAGTCGGCAAACTCTAGTCTTGTCCACTCTTTGATGTTTTCTTCTCATCTCTGTCTCTGTCTACCCCTTTTCATCTTTCTCTCACTTTGCCTTGGGATAAGGTAAGTACCAGGTTAGATAACTAGGAAATATTTCTTTTTCGTGGTCTTGCATTGATTTGATTCTACTTTTTATCTACCACAGATGAGTTTTCTCGCGTTGTGCTTGAGAAACTACCCGATCAACCAGACTCGGATTATGTGAATGCAAGTTACATGGATGTAAGTTAATCCTAATGATCTGTTTCTGTTCTGAGTGGTCTCTGTAATTGCCTGTAAAGAATCCACGATGGACCACTTTGAGTTTGAGAAAGAACTGGAAAATAAATCCCCGAAGTGCAGCCTGAAAAAAATAAACGCACACTTTGGTTTCAGTCCAACAACCCCCCCTAAAACAAAAAAAACAAACAAACAAACAAATAAACAAACAAACAAACAAACAAACAAACAAAACCTTAGTTTTTGACAAAATATCTGTAGAAATGCACGCATAATGTAACCTGTGTTTTTTGCTTTTCTGCTCACCACTACAGGGTTTCAATGAACCGAACAAATACATCGCCAGCCAAGGTGAGTTAAATCATAAACAAACTTATGCGACTTTTCTTAGAGCTTTAAACCACAAAAATGGAATTTGGGGAAAGACATTTATTAAAATGTCCATAGATGTTTCCATATTTGTGTTGTGTCATTGCCGAGCGGTTGAGAGTACCAGACTCAAGCTCTGGTATTTCTGACCAGCAGAGTGTGGGTTCGAGTCCCGGTCGTGGCACCTGTGTCCTTGAGCAAGAAACTTTACCATAATTGCTTTGTCCTTTGGATGTGACATTAAGCCAAAGGTTCCATGTACTTGGATTGGTAGTGCTAGAGTTGGTACATGGTATGAAACCAGCCAGCCCTTCACTGTCTGTACATCCCATATTATTTTAATAACGTATATGACAATTTAAGGTCCAACCAAGGCTTCCGTTTGTGACATGTGGAGGATGGTATGGCAGGAGAATACCGCTAAGATTGTCATGCTCACCAACCTACAAGAAGGAGTCAAGGTAATTCAAGCTGCATTATCCAATTTGTAACCAACTTGAGGTAGAACATTGAAAACAAGAAGAAAGTCATTGAATGGGGATTTCTAGTTTAGAGGCCGTCCAACAATTTAAACATTGAAAGTGGTCATACAATTAGTTCAACGAGGGATCAGAGCTGTGTTCGATTTTGACTTGTACCTTAAAAACATTGAAAACCTTGGGCGCCCCTCTGAAAGGTGCAATTTTTTTTTTCTTTTTCAGGACCCTAAGTATTTCAGTCCAGTTGTAAAAAAAAAATTGCAGTTGTTTCACCTGCAGGTCGGTACATTACCAACATAGCCATTTGTTTTTTCTAGATGATTCTCTTTTTCTAACTTGCAGGGAAAATGTGAGAAGTATTGGCCAGACAAAATAGCATGCTATGGTGATTATGTTGTCACTTTGAAAAAAGAGGAAATGCATGCCAACTACATCGTCCGAGATTTCATGATGAGTCTGAAATTGCAGGTAATGGCCGAGTGGGCAAGCCCACTGGACTCAAGCTCTGGTGTTTCTGATCAGCAGGGTTGGCTGCAGCTTGCTCAGAAGCATCTTGTAAACCATTACAGGTTGCTATGTTAATAACTGGTTCTTATAATTTGATATACCTCTGCATACAAAAAGTAATGAGCGTTTTGTGAGACACCCTCGGATGTGATAAAGTGCTATGTAAGAACTGCATATTATTATTTTGTATAATTATTGTGGTTTTAACCTGTTAATTTTCAAACAAACCCAGAAAGATTTATATTGTCTTGTTTAAAATGTTAAATTGGCATCCACCTTTCAACAGAAGCCAGTAGGAAGGCTAAAACCATCAGCTCTGTAGAAGTTTCATCATGCAGCAGCCATCTCTAGGTATAACCTAAGAGGACGGCCTAGTATATTTTTTAAATGGCCTTTTTGCAACACACAAGTTTGAATTGTACCCGCTAAGATGTACACGCTAAGCCCTTTGTGCTGAGATACAAAGCTTTTTGCAGAATGAGCCTGGTATGTTAAAGATACAGCATAAGTAAGGCTCTAACACTCAAAATTATATTTTTAAAATACCCTAGGATGATAGGAACAGACACGTTCGTCAGTATCATTTCATAACATGGCCTGATATGGGCTTGCCCCATGATCCTATCAAAGTGGTGAACTTTGTCAAAACAGTGAAGGACTACAACCCCAAGAATGCTGGTCCGATGGTCATTCATTGCAGGTTGGTTTTCTTGTGATAGCACACGATATTAAGTAATTTAATAAGTTTGTAATAAAAGGGAAACCGTTTGGGAGACCGCCAACATTAGGACTAGATAGCTCAGTTGGTAGAGCACCAGCACGTTAATCCAGATGTCACAGGTTCAAGTTCCACTGTAGTCAATTTTTCTTTGTTCAACCCGAAGTAAAATAAGTTTGTTTCACAAAAAGTCAAATGATTTTGAGCAAACATTAGGTGATGAAAAAAAGAGCAACCTCAGATTTCTGTCTATTAGGATTATTCAGTATTCACGCAAATGGAGAGAGCACCGAGATAAATAAAACATGAAAACTGTTGGGGTGCAATTGCAACTAAGTCAGAGACTAAAACTGATGTATCAGACTTCAAATTATTCCACCATGGTATCGGTTAATGTTCATGGTTTTTCATCTATATTACTTTGTAGTGCTGGAATCGGCCGCACCGGGGTGTTTTTGGTTTTGGACGCCATGTTGGACCAGGCCAAGGTAGAAGGTCGAGTTGATATCTGGAACTTTGCTTGTGGCATGAGAGAAAAACGAATGAAGATGATTCAAACACCGGTAAATTTAATATACCAATCTCTCTTACGTTATGGTACAAGTCTTGTCCAATGTTTTCCAGCCGTTGTTGCGAATGCCAAGATGCAGGTGGAATTTGAACTCATGTCTCCTGCATTTTAAGACAGTAGATGTCTTAACATCCAAACCATCCAACTGCAGGCCTGGAATTACATGGAGGTCATGACCTCTGTTGCTTTGGTCTTGGCTATGGTGCCCTGTCAAAAGTTTCCCATAGTCTTTACAATTTTCCAACGGAAGTGCCCTTTGCAAAATGAAAATGGCCTTGCCCTCTACTGTTCTTTGAGTTCTTTATTAATCCAAACAGGCCCAGTATGAGTTCATCTTTGATGTCTTGATTGAGACGTTCCTTTGTGGTGACACCAGCATTAAACCAGGAAAGTTTCTCTCCACGCTGACTGCCTTGAAGAAGGTCACAAAGGGCAGTGGGAAGACAAGACTGCAACTAGAGTTTGAGGTGAAGGTTTCATTTTATAACTTCTATTTTGTTAATTAGTTTTGTATTTAGGGAGAGGCACCATTTTTCATGATAAGTATTTCATTAATGTAATTATTGCATCAGGCAAAGAGTATGTTATTTCTTTGTTTTTACCCTTGCACCATTAAATTATATAAAATAAATGTTCCAAAAATGTTGGGAAGGGGGTGGCATCTGATCCACCTGAACCTGCCCCTTAGGTTTGCATACTGCTTGCATATAACACGACAGACAGTTCCCCATAGACGCCATATTTACGGGCAACTTGGTTTTTAGCTTTGAGTTTTGTCAAGCGTTCTAATCTTTCTACACAGCCAAGTGGTCCACCGACCAACATGCAAAGAATTTGATATAACCCCAGAATGCCGCATACAGTAGGTTTTTTTCCTTCATAATGCATGGCTACTGGTTGATACAATGTAAATGTAGTCAGCGTTACAATATGTGAAGATGTTAAGGGGGAACTATGTATAAACTGACAAGAACTGACTTTGGTCCGTTATGAAAAATTCAGTAAGAAAAATAGACGTTAACAATTACAGTACGCCGAACCAAAGCTACAAGGAATTTAAAGTTAATGTCGGCTTTATTCCTGTATGTTCTAGTAGTCATGTGGCAATTGAAATAAGCAGATAATATATCGCTAATCGTACTATTGTTGAATCATTGTGATTGTTTTTGAATACAGAATCTGAATTTCGTGACCAATCTTCCGAACCCTGAGAAATTTAGAGGAGGTCAGCAACCAGAAAATGTTAAGAAAAACAGATTTCCAGACAAGCTACCAGGTGAGGTTCTCGTCAATTTTGTAAATGACCTCTTGGGATTGTGCACACTGTTTAGCAGAGCATATTTTCTCTCAACCAAATTGAAACAAAAGTCATCTTGCTGCCTTTTGAAATAAATGGTCATGATGTAAACTTTATTTATATTCTTAAATACTAGTGTTGTAACCCTACCTCGTGGTGGTGGGGTATATTCCTTTTGTGAAATGATAAACAAAAAAGGATCAGATCACATCAAACCAAAATGGTACTCACTCTGAAGAGTACATCTGGGTAATAATGACACTTCAGTAACATTTTGATTAATACTAATAATCTACAAATATTGGATGCATATGAGTGCGTTGTCGCAGACTATAATCACAAGGTGAAGTCTGGAAGGCCAGAGGATTAAAGAGTGGAGTCGCACCCGGTTTTAATGTATGAAGATTTTAATAATAAATCAGCATTCAATTCTGCAATAAACCAAACAAAATCCAAGTACATGAATGAGTGCACATTCCATACCTCAGAATACCGCTAAACAGTCTTAACACGTGTATTACAGTCCAAACATGAAAGTAATTTAGAAACATAATGATTTTTAAACGGAAACATTAACTTAATACTGTGACCGGATACAACTAGCAGATCAGTAACAGTTCAGCAACAATAGTTCAGTCCAGTTAAACAGCATACAGTTCAGTTAATCAAAACGGTAATCCCCTAAACAAACAAGGAAAATATTCTAAATAAGGAACCTGTGTCCTGTCATGCACACTGATTTACAGTAAACAAACTGCTGGCCTCGATGATACTTGCTCTAGAATATTCATAAATTCTTGCATAATGCAGAAATTGTAACTTGAAACCTTAAAAAACGGATTTATAAACATCCAACAATAAACCTTTGAACTTTGACGTGCATCAAGTGCATGCATCTCTAAACACAAGAACAACTTCTCAAGTGAGCAGAAAAAAACGTTGGAATTATCTTTAATACTACGAAAACTACTGTAAGTCTTATTCAACAATACACTATAACACTCACCCTAAACGCCGATCAGTAAATCTAAGCAGTATCAGTACAAAATCTTGTAGTTTAGATAACCTTAGTTACACCAGTAAAGCACAGTTTCTGAAGCGTTTATCGGAAAACGGTCGCCAAGTAAAGCGCCCTCAAGCGACAGATCATAATAAACAAAACTCGACGAAAAAATTTCACAGAGTCAACATATATTGTAACACAATGCACGAGCAAAATTCATTCAATATTTGTTTTTATAATAACTCACACATAAATTCTTGAAATTGTCTTTTGAATTTGATTGATGTATTAGATTTATCACTCAGATCATCAGACACGGTTAAACGGTTAGAGTTAAACATTGATTTTACCTAGCAGGTCCCACACTGTATTACTGTCTCCCTTTTTTTTCCTTATGTCAGGTTTCTGTACTCTCTGCATTTTAAAGAATCATTGATGATAATTTTATTTGTAAGAGGTCCTTGTCTAGTTCCTTTGATTTGTTCTTTTTTTTAATTAAGTCTTGTATACTCTATTATTGTATTGTATTTCTTTTGTGTTTTTCCTGCAGTATGGGGTTTTTACGCCCATAAAGTATCAGTTTTTATTAATGTTTCCAGATGTTGGAATGTATAGTGTCTTGGTTAAATGCATAGAGACTTGTCCTACACTGTAGTTGTATGTGTTTCCTTGAATTGACTTTTATTGGAAGTTACCTTGGAACTGCACTGTTACTGATTTAAAGCTTGGTTGAACCAGCTCTAGGCATACTCTGTGTAAGCTTTTCTTGTAGGATCTGATGAAGCACCAAACAGTGAACATAATGTCACCGATTAACATTTTATTTGTCAAGTTGATCTGTTCCGACCTCACTTGATGTCATCAGGAGAAGATGGATCCAACAACTACATCAATGCCTGCTTCCTCAATGTAAGTCAGAATACTTGACTGACTTCTTTGAGTTGTTCTTCTTTAAAAACCAAAAAGGATTGGTAAAATGCAAAACAAATTTATTAGAGTTAGTCTGAAAGCTCACTGATTCTAAAGTTCATAACTCTACCAATCCTCAAGAAAAATATTTTTTCCTGAAAGCTTGCTAATTCTAAAGTTCATACCAATGCCAATCCTCCAGAGAAATATTTCCATCTGAAAGCTCGCTGATTCTAAATTTCATACCAGTACCAATCCTCCAGAGAAATATTTCCATCTGAAAGCTCGCTGATTCTAAAGTTCATACCAGTACCAATCCTCCAGAGAAATATTTCGATCTGGAAGCTCACCGATTTTAAAGTTCATACCAGTACAAATTCTTTAGAGAAATATTAACATCTGAAAGCTCACTGATTCTAAAGTTCATACCAGTACCAATCCTCCAGAGAAATATTTCCATCTGAAAGCTCACTAATTCTAAAGTTCATACCAGTACCAATCCTTTAGAGAAATGTTAACATCTGAAATACGAAGCTGAGAAAAAAACATGGATTGAGGAAGTCAAAATAAGTCTAGTTCATGAACGTGATATATGGACATGCTCAAAATTTATGCAAAAACTTAAACCCCTTTAAACATATATTTACTTATCCAAAACAATGACATAAATTCCTTGAAGCTCATTAAAATTTCCTAAATTATAAGTTTGTCTTCCAACTTTATGATTTTACAGAGTCCTAGTTCCAAGGGGAAGTACATTGCCACCCAGATGCCTTTACCCCACACCATTAGTGACCTGTGGAGGATGGTCTATGACTACAAGTCTAATTGTATTGTCATGTTGAATACAGTAGATACAAAAGATCCTGTAAGTAGGAAATGTACTTAAATAATTCGAAATGTGTTCACTTGTATGGTTGCCTTGGTGCACTTTTTTAAAGTCATTTAATGTTCACACTTTCTGCGAGAGTTTGAGGTGTGGCAGTTGTTTTTATTTGTTAGTGCATGACCCGGTTTGACCTCACTTCCTGTTCAAACTGGAAGTTCAAATGAAACATATATTTCATGTAGGCCTACATGTTTATATATTTAGGTGTTCGGCTAACAGCCGAACAACTATTGTTACTGTTATGTTTTTTTTTTTTTAGGTGTTCGGCTAACAGCCGAACAACTATTGTTACTATTATGTTTTTAGGTGTTCGGCTACCAGCCGAACAACTATTGTTATTGTTCTGGTTTTTTTAGGTGTTCGGCTAACAGCCGAACAACTATTGTTATTGTTATGTTTTTTTTTTTTTTTTTTTTTTTTTTTTTTTTTTCCTCGTGTTCTTCTTTCCCTCCGAACCTTCTCCAGCAATTTTAAACAAAAGTAAAGCTTGTACAAACTTAAAACTTACTGTGTAAGTAGGCAATAGTGAGTAGATGAAACCGCCACTTTGTTGGAATGATGACGATATTGATGACGTCATGACAAGGTTTTTAAAGTTAAAAATGACATTTTTCTAATTGCTGTATCTTCGTGAATTTGACAGCTATGCAACTCATAGTTGGGCATCTGATACATCAAGATTGGGGCAACATTTGAAAAGTTAACGCAAAAATCGCATGACCTTCACTTCCGGTCTTAACGGAAGGTCAAAGTCTGCCTTTGTGTTTTTTCGTCAAAAAAATCAAGTTTTTGTCATAACTCAAAATTGAAATTGATTTGAACATTGAAACTCATAAGGCAATTGGACATTAACATCAAGAGGCCACAAACATGATGATGTCATAATGACGTCATCGGGTATTGAATTACATTCAATCAATGTTTAATATTTGTAAAAAATCATAAGTCATGAACCACATGTCGGATTTTTACAATCTACACATCATCGGATTGGTCGTTAAAAGGTTAACAAATGCTACACACAACGTGACCCCATTTGACCTTGACTTCCGGTTCAAACCGGAAGTTGAAAATTTCACAAAATTCATATCTCAAAAACTACGTCATATTTTAACATGAATTTTGCATCAGGTTATAGATGAGTTATTCTGCCGAAACTTTTGCACAGAGATTATAGCATTTTAATCTTTGCATCTGGTCAAAACTGGGCGTCAAAGCGCAAGTGTCTGTTGAACGACCTTGTACGACAACGCACGGTAGTGTAGGCCTACACGTAAATACAATGTATGTCAAACCTGTACCAGCCACGCACGTGTACAGCACGTGTAGTCAAGGTCTCGCTACACGTCCATACAGCCACATGTACATTGCGCGCGTAGTTTAAGTTAACATGTCTGTATTGAAACCAAAGATCGTTACCGCCTACGGCGCTATACGATCTTTGATTGAAACTGTAAAGCCACCTATAGGAATACTTTTGGCGTCGCTCGCTATTTCATTGTATTCATTGTATATTGGACATCCAAATAATGATAGTCCGTGTAATATTTGAAAAATTCATAACTCCTTAACCACACAATGGATTGTTACAATCCATACGTCGTCTGAACGGTATTGATAAATTAAACACGCGGTACACAAGAAAAATAATTTCTCAACAACACATTTGAATTTGTATTTATTGATATTAATAACTTAAGAAACTTAAGAAACGACATACACAATATTCAACTTAACCATTTAACCTTGACTTCCGGTTAAACAGGAATATACAAATAATTAATTGAAATAATATAATACAACTGGCATTGCAAAATCTGTATGTACAATATCCCGTGCCAGATGGGCGAAATTTTTAAAGGGCTTTGAGGTGCAAAATAAAACCAAAAAACCTGATGCCAATGTAACACAAACATAAACATTTGTCAAGAAACGGGAGTTGTTACAAAGTGTGGTACAAGTTTAACTATAAAAAACAACACATTGTATACAAATTCATCTTTTTATGTTCAATGTTTTTTGAACTACGTCATCATGTAACGTACCACCGAACACCGTATTTTTGTAATAAACAAAAATTCTAAGTCTAGTTTTCCTCGTGTTCTTCTTTCCCTCCGAACCTTCTCCAGCAATTTTAAACAAAAGTAAAGCTCGTACAAACTTAAAACTTACTGTGTACATAGGCAATAGTGAGTAGATGAAACCGCCACTTTTTTGGAATGATGACGACATTGATGACGTCATGACAACGTTTTTAATGTTGAAAACAGACCATTTGCTTTGTGCTGTATCTTCGTGAATTTGAAAGCTATGAAACTCAAAATTTGGCATATGATAGATCAAGATTGGGGCAACATTTGAAAAGTTAACGCCAAAATCGTATGACCTTCACTTCCGGTCTTAACGGAAGGTCAAAGTCTGCCTTTGTGTTTTTTCGTAAAAAATTCAAATTTTTGTCATAACTCAAAATTGAAATTGATTTGAACATTGAAACTCATAAGGCAATTGGACATTATAATCAAGAGGCCACAAACATGATGATGTCATGATGACGTCATCAGGTATTGAATTACATTAAATCAAAGTTTAATATTTGTAAAAAATCATAACTCATGAACCACATGTTGGATTTTTACAATCTATACATCATCGGATTGGTCGTTAAAAGGTCAACAAATGCTACACACAACATGACCCCATTTGACCTTGACTTCCGGTTGAAATCGGAAGTTAAAGGTACAAATTATGTTATTTGGGGCTCTGGAGCCTAAGTGAAGCAAAATATGAAAAAACTTGCAATAAATAATAATTTGTTTAGCTCACGAGCATTCTAGAAATATAATACGTGACGTCATAGCTACGTCACAACGAAAATCGTAGACGAGGTCGAAAAAAAAAATATTTTGCTATCTCCAAAACTAAAGCTTGTACCGACTTGAAACTTACCAATTACCTAGAACACAGTGTGTACATGACAAAAAACAATTTTTGGAATGATGACGTCATCGATGACGTCATTACGTTAAATTGAATTTTTATGTTAAAATAATCATATCTCAAAAACCATATATGCTACATACATGATAATTGTGCCATATAAAAGCTCTTGAGGTATTAAACACTTCTTACACACAGTGTGACTCCATTTGACCTTTACTTCCGGTCGAAACCGGAAGTTGAAATTTTGTAAATAAAAAATCGTATCTCATTTACTTAAATGTTTTTGTTAATATAATTACGTGATTTTAAAACCCTTAGACGATTCTACAAATGTTTACAATGTGTGACCCCATTTGACCTTCACTTCCGGTCCAAACCGGAAGTATAAGTTTGCACATACAAAAATGTGTATCTTATTAATTAAACGTGGTACATTAATAATCATTAGGCCATGAGAATGAAAGTTATAGATTTGCGTCCGGGCATTTTTGAAATGACATGAGGCTTTTTTTCATTTTTCATTACTCATTATTTTCTCGTAGTAAGCTTCTTCAACGATGTAATTGCAATAATAATAACAAGTGTGTATGTAGTTATTAATGTAGTGATCTTGCTATATTGGGTACACAAACTCCTGAGATTTCCCTACATCTGTCTCACATACCATGCGTACTAAAAAAAAAACGTCCGTTCAAAATTCTCAAAATACCAAATGCGCCCGTTCAAAAAATGTAGCGACAGGACAAAATCGTCGAGAGCCCGGGCAACAGAATCCCGACGTACATGTACACATGCACAATCCACCGTTAATAGTGTGCAGCGACGGGTACCCAGAGGTCGGCTATTTCGTAACGGCAGTTCGCGTGCATTTTTCTCTGTGTCGCAGGGCATCCTGACTACATTTTTAGTCGATGAACGGAACCTTGTCTCAAAGACTCAATAATTAAGTCGACCCCGCGCTATCATGAGAGATGTT
Source organism: Pisaster brevispinus (assembly GCA_023634235.1). Lineage (NCBI taxonomy): Eukaryota > Metazoa > Echinodermata > Asteroidea > Forcipulatida > Asteriidae > Pisaster > Pisaster brevispinus. The sequence goes on along the minus strand of JAMKCF010000029.1, from coordinate 1,062,787 downwards.
ATTATTGTACATTGTCCACCCTGTATAAAAAACAACACATTGTATAAAAATTCATCTTTTTATGTTCAATGTCTTTGAACTACGTCATCATGTAACGTTCCACCGAACACCGTATTTTTGTAATAAACAAAAATTCTAAGTCTAGTTTTTTTTTTTTTTTTTTCCTCGTGTTCTTCTTTCCCTCCGAACCTTCTCCAGCAATTTTAAACAAAAGTAAAGCTTGTACAAACTTAAAACTTACTGTGTACATAGGCAATATTGAGTAGATGAAACCACCACTTTGTTGGAATGATGACGACATTGATGACGTCATGACAAGGTTTTTAAAGTTAAAAATGAGAATTTTCTAAATGCTGTATCTTCGTGAATTTGACAGCTATGCAACTCATAATTGGGCATCTGATACATCAAGATTGGGGCAACATTTGAAAAGTTAACGCAAAAATCGCATGACCTTCACTTCCGGTCTTAACGGAAGGTCAAAGTCTGCCTTTGTGTTTTTTCGTAAAAGAAATCAAGTTTTTGTCATAACTCAAAATTGTAATTGATTTGAACATTGAAACTCATAAAGCAATTAAACATTAACATCAACACGCCACAAACATGATGATGTCATGATGACGTCATCGGGTATTGAATTACATTAAATCAATGTTTAATATTTGTAAAAAATCATAACTCATGAACCACACGTCGGATTTTTACAATCTACACATCATCGGATTGGTCGTTAAAAGGTTAACAAATGCTACACACAACATGACCCCATTTGACCTTGACTTCCGGTTCAAACCGGAAGTTGAAAATTTCACAAAATTCATATCTCAAAAACTACGTCATATTTTAACATGAATTTTGCATCAGGTTATAGATGAGTTATTCTGCCGAAACTTTTGCACAGAGATTATAGCATTTTAATCTTTGCATCTGGTCAAAACTGGGCGTCAAAGCGCAAGTGTCTGTTGAACGACCTTGTACGACAATGCACGGTAGTGTAGGCCTACACGTAAATACAATGTATGTCAAACCTGTACCAGCCACGCACGTGTACGAGCACGTGTAGTCAAGGTCTCGCTACACGTCCATACAGCCACATGTACATTGCGCGCGTAGTTTAAGTTAACATGTCTGTATTGAAACCAAAGATCGTTACCGCCTACGGCGCTATACGATCTTTGATTGAAACTGTAAAGCCACCTATAGGAATACTTTTGGCGTCGCTCGCTATTTCATTGTATTCATTGTATATTGCACATCCAAATAATGGTAGTCCGTGTAATATTTGAAAAATTCATAACTCCTTAACCACACAATGGATTGTTACAATCCATACGTCGTCTGAACGGTATTAATAAACTAAACACGCGGTACACAAGATAAATAATTTCTCAACAACACATTTGAATTTGTATTTATTGATAGTAATAACTTAAGAAACTTAAGAAACGACATACACAATATTCAACTTAACCATTTAACCTTGACTTCCGGTTAAACAGGAATATACAAATAATTAATTGAAATAATATAATACAACTGGCATTGCAAAATCTGTATGTACAATATCCCGCGCCAGATGGGCGAAATTTTTAAAGGGCTTTGAGGTGCAAAATAAAACCAAAAAACCTGATGCCAATGTAACACAAACATAAACATTTGTCAAGAAACGGGAGTTGTTACAAAGTGTGGTACAAGTTTAACTATAAAAAACAACACATTGTATAAAAATTCATCTTTTTATGTTCAATGTTTTTTGAACTACGTCATCATGTAACGTACCACCGAACACCGTATTTTTGTAATAAACAAAAATTCTAGGACTAGTTTTTTTTTCCTCGTGTTCTTCTTTCCCTCCGAACCTTCTCCAGCAATTTTAAACAAAAGTAAAGCTTGTACAAACTTAAAACTTACTGTGTACATAGGCAATAGTGAGTAGATGAAACCACCACTTTGTTGGAATGATGACGACATTGATGACGTCATGACAAGGTTTTTAAAGTTAAAAATGACAATTTTCTAAATGCTGTATCTTCGTGAATTTGACAGCTATGCAACTCATAATTGGGCATCTGATACATCAAGATTGGGGCAACATTTGAAAAGTTAACGCAAAAATCGCATGACCTTCACTTCCGGTCTTAACGGAAGGTCAAAGTCTGCCTTTGTGTTTTTTCGTCAAAAAAATCAACTTTTTGTCATAACTCAAAATTGAAATTGATTTGAACATTGAAACTTATAAGGCAATTAAACATTAACATCAACACGCCACAAACATGATGATGTCATGATGACGTCATCGGGTATTGAATTACATTAAATCAATGTTTAATATTTGTAAAAAATCATAACTCATGAACCACATGTCGGATTTTTACAATCTACACATCATCGGATTGGTCGTTAAAAGGTTAACAAATGCTACACACAACATGACCCCATTTGACCTTGACTTCCGGTTCAAACCGGAAGTTGAAAATTTCACAAAATTCATATCTCAAAAACTACATCATATTTTAACATGAATTTTGCATCAGGTTATAGATGAGTTATTCTGCCGAAACTTTTGCACAGAGATTATAGCATTTTAATCTTTGCATCTGGTCAAAACTGGGCGTCAAAGCGCAAGTGTCTGTTGAACGACCTTGTACGACAATGCACGGTAGTGTAGGCCTACACGTAAATACAATGTATGTCAAACCTGTACCAGCCACGCACGTGTACGAGCACGTGTAGTCAAGGTCTCGCTACACGTCCATACAGCCACATGTACATTGCGCGCGTAGTTTAAGTTAACATGTCTGTATTGAAACCAAAGATCGTTACCGCCTACGGCGCTATACGATCTTTGATTGAAACTGTAAAGCCACCTATAGGAATACTTTTGGCGTCGCTCGCTATTTCATTGTATTCATTGTATATTGCACATCCAAATAATGGTAGTCCGTGTAATATTTGAAAAATTCATAACTCCTTAACCACACAATGGATTGTTACAATCCATACGTCGTCTGAACGGTATTAATAAACTAAACACGCGGTACACAAGATAAATAATTTCTCAACAACACATTTGAATTTGTATTTATTGATAGTAATAACTTAAGAAACTTAAGAAACGACATACACAATATTCAACTTAACCATTTAACCTTGACTTCCGGTTAAACAGGAATATACAAATAATTAATTGAAATAATATAATACAACTGGCATTGCAAAATCTGTATGTACAATATCCCGTGCCAGATGGGCGAAATTTTTAAAGGGCTTTGAGGTGCAAAATAAAACCAAAAAACCTGATGCCAATGTAACACAAACATAAACATTTGTCAAGAAACGGGAGTTGTTACAAAGTGTGGTACAAGTTTAACTATAAAAAACAACACATTGTATAAAAATTCATCTTTTTATGTTCAATGTTTTTTGAACTACGTCATCATGTAACGTACCACCGAACACCGTATTTTTGTAATAAACAAAAATTCTAAGTCTAGTTTATTTGATTGCCTTTTAATATTAAGTGCTACGCACAAAACCCGAGCACTTAGTGTTTGCGATGTCACAAAAACTCAATGTCTAGTTTATTTATTTTTGTTTACTTTTAATTTGTTTGAAACAAAGTTAAGCCAGGATTTTGTGCTAATTAAGCAGTACAAATGAATCGGCACTAAGTAATGTTTCTATTAAAATGATTAGAATTACTCTTACGAATCATTCAGAATGACCAATATTTGAGTTTTTTAACACCTTTTTTCGGATCTACTTCAAATGAATCAGATCTTTTAAACACCTTTTCCCCCAGCTCAGGAGTTTTCAGTGGCTTTTCCTCGCTTCCAGTAGGCAACTTTTTAAGTTGAAACAGAAGAGAAAATTCTCTCCATCACCCCCATCAGGCACAGCGGTCAGCTATCGAAATGAGGTTGACTGTTAGCAATGGAAATGCACAGACAGTTCTTCTAATTTTTGAATTGGATAATAAATTTAGATTTTTAGTGGTTTTTTGTTTTTACCCACCATGGCCACCCACCTACAATTTCGTTTTTTTTTTTTTTTTTTTACATTGGTCATTCTGATTGGCCCCTCATCAATATCTCTACTTGTGTGTCCTTTCCCACAGACATGTGTCGAGTACTGGCCAGAGACAGGCTCTGCAACATACGGCAGTCTGACAGTCACTACACAGTCTACTGATAAAGTGGGACCAAACATCACCATACGCTACCTATCCCTGGCTAAAGATGACGATCAGGTATAAAGCTTGAATTAATCGTTGAAACATTTCATGGTGGAGAAACAGCCTGAGAAACTAAGGCTGTCTGAACTGGCGGCTACATCTACGGCTATGGCTAGGTTTCCATGTCATCATGTTGTTGAAGTCTATGATTTCCTTAGCAACACCCTTAGCAACAGCCGTAGCCGCCAATTCAAATATGGCTTAGGGCTTATTGGGCTCGCATTTTCTTAAGTCTTGAGTTTTTCCTAGTCAGTGAAAGTGTTTTATATTTGTAACCATTGTATGCAGCTGGTCGGGTATTTATTGTCTCTAGTATATTGTAACTTTTTAAAGTGCATCGTGGGTTCTGTGATCCATAATGCACATTATAAATGCTTTAATAGATGTTAATTTTGCATCGGGGATAAAGAATATTAATTTTGGTATTACCCTTACCCCGTCGTGTGTTAGCACTGTATACTCAGTACTTTCCCGAGTTCTGTGAAAAAAAAATCACAGGCATATTACTCGGGTGTGATTCGAACCCACGACCTTTGCAATTCTAGTGCAGTGTCTTACCAACTAGACTGAGATTGCCCGGTAGCTAGAGGCAGTTCGAATCTTATTTAATAGAACGATTTAATAGAACTGATTAAAGATGTTAAATAGTGGAACTGCCTCTAGCTACCGGGCAATCTCGGTGGTCTAGTTGGTAAGACACGAGTAATATGCCTGTGATTTTTTTCACAGAACTCGGGAAAGTACTGAGTAAACAGTGCTGACACACATCGATGTAAGGCTAAAACCAAAATTAATATATAAAGGCTATTTAATTTCTTAAAAAGTATCATTGCAATGTATATACGTCATTTTCATATCAATCCAAAATGGTGTGCCTCCAAAAGGATCAACATTTCACTGCATGCTGTTTGAAATGCAGAACTGTTTAAGTCACTGGAACTATCCCGGGTTCCATAAATCAACGGGTGCCAAGAGGACAATGTTCTTGCTTGGAGCCTGTTTAGTGTGTGCTACAATGTCATTACAGAATCAAGATGCAATGTTTTAGCACTGACTGACTTTCTTATTGCAGAAGTTGTAAATTTTTGTTTCATTCTTTTTATTGGAACTCAGGAATCCCGTCTGATTTGTCACCTTCAATTACTGAACTGGCCTGTTGGGGGCGTACCATCATCACCAAGATCCATCGTGGAGTTGATTAAAGCTGTTAAAGAATGGCACTGCGAGCATAAAGACGACCGAATTACGATTCAGTGCATGTATGGTGTTTGGTCATTTCCTTCTGCTAGTTTTCAATACAAGTACAATCCAACCAAACTCTGAAAATATCATCAAACTTTGGTTGGCCATTATGAGTGAAAATAATGTTATGCATTTATGTTTTGCCAGAGATTTGTTGCATGTTCTCATAAAAATGTAATGCCACATTCTTACAAATGTCACATTCTTATAAATGTAATGGCACATTCTTATAAAAATTTTATATTGCAGAAACCTAAACAAGCACTTCAGTAACTAATGTGGTCTGTAACAGTAACTTGGAAATTTTTCCTCCTGTTTTTCAAGCAATTTCACCCCTGTATTTTGTTTTAGAGCTTATAGTGAAAATGGCAAATTTAATTTGACTAACTTGTATGTAGATGAAGATCTTATCAGTCTCACCCGTACAATTGATGAAGTATTGATTAAAACAACTATTGGTAGGCCTAGTTGTTATCTTTGCATGAAATTTTACCTGACAATAATTATTAATTATATTGCTCATTTTATGGTACTTTTTTTATTTAGATATAAATTACAAACAGTTTCAAGATTTGCAACTTGTATTAAAAATGTTCAATTGACGTTAATTTTGCGTCGAGGGTAAAAAATTGTTTTACAGAACTTGGGAAAGTATACAGTGCTTAATACACATCGGTGTAAGGGTAAAACAAATTATACTAAGAATATTATTAGAAAAACATGAGTGATAGGCAGAATGTGCTTTTTCTACATACAAAAGAGAGAAAACATTTGACTATGTAACTCAAAGCTCAAATGATTTGATGGTTTTTGTGCTTGACAGTGACGGTGAGGGCGCCAGTGGAGCATTTTGCGCTCTCCTTAATGTCATAGAGAGACTGGGTGTTGAGAATGTGGTAGATGTCTTTCAGGCTGTCAAGAAACTCAGAGTCTCGCGTCATGGATTGGTGCAGTCATTGGTAAGCTGACTTTACCGTTAGTTACCGCTGAGCATTTTTTGGGCAACACAATTGTTTTCTATGCGGTTAATCTATATGACTGGTACTCTCTATTCCTCAAACCCACCTGGCAACCAACGAAGACCATGGCCCATTTTTGCTTACCAGAATAAGGTTACCTACCAAAGTTTTATTTCTCATGTACCATCTGCAACTGGTATCCTGGTAATTGCTGCTTAGCAGTAAATAATTGAGTAACATTTTCTACACCAAACCTTGAGCCTGGCGCTCTTACCACTCGGCCACGACTGTTATGAATATTGTTAGCATGCCGCGCTAGTCACTACTCTGAGAAGTCTTTCTAGAGATAGTCAGTGCATGTAAAGTCGTCACCAATGAGTGTGAACAACAAATGTAAAACCAGATTGAAATATTCTCCATTCAGAGGACTGGAGAATGAGTTACAAATGAAAAACAAAATGATGCATTGTTTTGATGCCTTCCGTTTTGATTTGTTCAGGAGCAGTACAAGTTGATCTACGAAGACTTACAGATGTATTTGGACGTTGACGTCGTGTATGCAAACCTGTAGAAAACCCTCATCAACAGGTATCTTATGGAAGCTTACGTACCAACAGAATTCATGCATTCAAAAATATGAAAAAAAGTGGTCTACTTGTTTAGACCGCCGTACTTAAAAAAATATTTTGTTAAAATGTATTATACGCAGGCGGAAAGTACTTTAAATTTAGTGAAGCGATGGTGTTAAATGTTTTAATTTTTATGTGACTTTAATAAAGGGGTAATTGGGAAAAATCGTTTGACAGAAATGTTTCACTCTTTCACACGTCAAGTGGATGCTTAATGGCACATAGAGGTTTCGGTATTTAGACAATGAAAAGTTTGCCACAATATTTCAGAGAAAAATTGATTCCTTTTAGTCGTAAAACTCACAGATTAGAAAATGCATACCTGCACCAACTCAGACAATTTAATATTGTAGTTTGCCTTTAAATATCTTTCAAATTGAGAACATATATTTATAGGTATTATACAGGATTGGTTATGATGAAAACATTAATTTTACTGTGAAAACTTACTGATTATGAGGTTCATACTAGAACCATTTTTTCTGTGAAATATTTCCAACAAAACAAGAACACTGTCGTTTTGTCAGCTCTACCAGTCCTGCCTTGTAGATTCTCAAGTCACCCTTGCTAATTGTTGCTGCATCTATCAGATTAAGACAAATCCATGTCATTAGGTTGTGAAAGACCGTCACTGCAAACTCCAGTGTTTAGATTGGACATCATATTAAGATTTCAAACATAGAGGTTTGTGTTTGGTTGGCTAGAAAATCGTTTGCAACATGTAGACATGTCCACACCTGAAGGGTGTTGTTGTTCAGTTTCACACTGAAACAGCTCAACTATTTTCCTGTAAAGCCTTGATTTTTAGTAGCTCCAGGTTTTTAATTAACACATTATCTCATTTAATTATCTCGTTTGATAGTTGATGTTTGAATCAACAAAAGTATACATTTCTAGTACACCGCGATAGAACAAACATAATTGTTCATATAGAATGAAACTATCGTTGTTATTTTGTTCTGTACTCACTCGTACTCAGATGAACAATTCAAAGATCAATTATTTGTAATATTCAAGATGTTTTATAAATGGCTCCTTTGGAGCACCTTACTTTCTGTATCTGCATACCAATGAGGTCAACTCATACACCATAAGCGTGAATACAGAATAAAGCAACAACTGGACGTACAATCGTCCGATCAGATTCCAACTTTATTTGCAAACATCACAGTATTAGAAGACTGGTGTGATTTTTCCTACCTATTTATTACAAGAAAATGTACATTTTTTAAACCAATAAATAAGTCATGCAAGTATCCAGCATATTCAAACATTCTGGGGACTTTTGTTCCCAATTGTATTGCTGTATTTATGAAGGAAACTATTTTAGATTTAAAATGTAACATTTCAAAAAATTAACATTATTACTATTTTTTATGCGTTTATCCCTATTAAAGACCTACTAAATACAGTCGAAACGGATTAACTATAAAGTTTTTAACATTAGTTAAAATGTCAAGTCTGTAAAATTCAGAAATTTCTGACTCATTTGAATGAATGTTTTTCGATCACTATGCAGCATGTACTTTATAGTAGTCAATGCATGTTTTATTTAGTACTAAAATGAACGATGCCAAATAGCAATGATAGCTTATAACTCAGATTGTAACCAAAGTTCTTCTTGAAGAAGACGTGTTTTGAATTCAACTGCAAATCAAGAGTACATTTCAATGAAAGTGCCAAAGTATTATATATTTTTGTAATACTCAGAAATTCTATTTTATTCTTTTAATACTCAACATTTTGAAAAGGAGGATATTTTGTACGAGTTATTTGTGGAAATGGAACATATGCAGTCCAGATGTATATACTTTGCTAAATAATAGAATTATTTTTAGGAATGTCGTGTAACGATGCATTTGCTAAAAGGTCCGAGCTTTTTGAGGGATCGAGTCTCCAAGCTGTGTCACTACTTTGTCCCTTAAACGCATACATTGGTCCAATTTCATAAAGCTGTTTAGCAGAAAACATTGCTGAGAAAATGTCTTTGCTAAGCAAAATATGAGTGGGGCACCAGTCGCAACAAGGTAAACATTATATATTGTTATCTGGTAACCTAAGCTAAGCAATATTTGTCTGTGCTTAGCAAGTTTTTCTGCTGACAGGGTTTATGTAAATGGGCCCTTTTTGCAACAGGGTATGTAATTTGTTGGTAAGTAACTATTTTAACAAGCATGCAATTCACGCAGTAGTGGTCACCACTGCTTTCCTTGGGTTCTTATACAAACTATCGACTAACAAACATGCTAATATTTCAATTAACAATGTTATAATATGCAGTGGACACAATCGTGAGAGATGTTTTATCAATGTTGTGTTAAGTTTTATCGTTTCTGTTGTTTAAAACAATTTTGAAGATGAACCTCTATTTTTAATTTTAAGAGCTTGAGCAATTGTCTTAATTAAAGCAAACATGTTTACATAAATAGATGTTCATATTTATTTAAATGTTTAGATTTGTTAAATTTATACTTTATAGTATTTTTACCAGGTAAAATCAGCTCAACATGAAAGCTGTTTTCCACTGATGCCCAGCCCATCCACAAAAAACCCAAACATTACAAGAAAACATAAACAAAAACACCAGAATACGTGTAGGCCTACAACCAAGACAATAAAATACAAGAGGTAAGACGTGTCCAAAGCGAGCATTTTTAAATATGAAGATACCACGTGGTATTTCTAGCAAAAAAAAAAAAATGTCTGTTGCATGCTTTATGAATGGAGTGAGCGCGTGCAACTTGAAGGAAAGACTTCTCAGAGACGTGCGCTGATCGATCCGAACCGAAGTATTGACTCTGCTATCACGCGGATCGATTTGCACGAGAACAACAATGGTTGAACCGTATAGGAAGACTTTGGCTCTTTCAGAAACAACGGCTTCAGCTTGGCTGAGGCTCTGTCAGTCATTCTGGAAACGTGCACTGTCGATATTGTGCTTCAAACAGAGACGGGATTTCGAAAAGGGACTTTAGACCGTGAGTGCAAGTCTCGCGCGTGTCCTAGAGAAATATACGTGGGTGCTCGTCTGAACTGCTCGATCTCTCAAATGAGCGCATCATTTCGCCCGTTTCGTGCAGTCTGTGGGGAAATACAATTATTTTAGATATTAAACCTGGACTGATCTGAACGAAGTGGCTATCAAACAATGTCCACATAATGTAGCTGATCAATGTAGGATATGTGACTAGGATTCTTGGCGACTGAGGGCAGTGTTAGAGTATGGTGCCTGCAAACCCCAATAGTCACTATGTTTTCTTTGAAAATCTTAGCAGTATTTTGAGGTACTTGATGACCACAACCCCAACCCAACAACCTCGGCTTAACAGGAAAAAAATGGCCGATTTCTCCCCGCATGGACGTCGTCACAAGCCCAAAACAGTCCCCTAACTGAAGTCAACGAAGAGCTACCATTGGTTCAGAGTCGTGCATGCTCAGCATGTTAAAAAAAAAGGAAACCCATGAAGTTTTGTATACAAGACTGTTAATGTAGACGAGGTTTTTTTATAGAATGGTTTGATAAAGTTGTATGATATTACCATGTATCGTAAACTAGGGAGTGATCTGACTTAGTGTGATCCCAGGCTTTACTGCAGCTTATAGGTTAAATGGCTTCTGACTGGAGAAGAAATATTATTACACCCGAACAAATATTATTGACAAAATAGGGAGACCGCAAACATTAGGGCTAGATACATGTAACTCCGTTGGTAGAGCGTCCGCTTGTTAATCCGGAGGTCGCAAGCCCTGCTCTAGTAAATTTTTCCTTGTTCATCCCAAATGATAATACAGTGCATACATGTGACTATTTCAAGATGATTCATGCATCTTCACTGTGGGGTTTGTACATTGATGCACCTGTTTTGGATCTATTTGGGTTGATTGATTGTCACATGTGCTGCATGTTGCTCAAACATCAGTCAGCAGCTACATTTTACGCACTATGCATTTTATGTTTGTAACATCTCATTTGTCATGTTTGTAGTCAAACAAGTGATTTCTTGCAGAGCTTTTTATTTGCAGTTTTGTTTGATGTGTAAAGTGTACACATAATATATTACTGTTTAAATTCTCAAATAATTTGACTACAATACCAGAGGTCTTGGTGATAGTGTACCATGTACTTTACATTACATTTTGTACACGTTGCATGTACACTAGACTACAATAAAAGGTATAATCAAAGAGAATTATTGCGTATTCTTTCCGCCATTTATTTTTCAAACCTGTTCTTACTACCTAGAAACATAATTTCTATGAAAAAAAAAAATCAAATGATTGTCCTCTATGCAAGTTATTATTATACTATGCTTCAACACTACGTTTGTTATTAATGTTATATGCTTCAACGCACATGTGATAATCTAACATGAAAGCATACACATGACCAGTTGGAATATTGTCCGTGTCATTTTGTTCATTCGTCCTAAAGTACTTGTCAGATCATTACATTGGCGTCGAGGATGAAAAGCTGAAGAATTACTGACGTCTGGTAAGCAATATCTTTGTCACATTATAGCTGTATTTCCAGAGCAAAATGGGTATAATCAGCTCGGAAAGACGGAGCTAGAAATACCAGTGATTGTTAGTCAGTACACATTGTTAATGTAACGTTCCATACACACTGTAGAAGCATAGGTGAGCAACCTATAGCGGTAACCATTGTCACAGAGACGAGAAATCTAAAGACACAACCGTTCGTACACCCCGATGACCAAATAACAACCGGGAAAGCTTGGGAAGAATGGATAAAAGGGATTGAACGGGAATTCAGATACTTCAGAATAAGTGAACCTGTAGACGAGAAAGATGCTTTGATAATCTATGGTGGGAAAGAAGTTGCAGGACTAGAGAAAAGTTTGCCCAATACCACAGCAGAATTGAACGAGTATGACAAGCTAAAGACAAAGCTCAATCATGAATACTTCACACCCAAAAAGAACAAACATCACGCCAGACATTTGTTTCTGAAGATGAAACCTAATACTGGTGAAACAACTGCAGCTTATTCAGCTAGGCTGAGAGAAAAAGCCAATGAGTGTGAATTTTGAGCAACCTGTGATGACAGAATTCTTGAGCGTCTAATCCAGACGATCAATAGCAAAACATTGATTCAAAAAGCAGCAGCATAGCCACGGGGGGGGGGGGGGGCATGTGCCCCCCACAAATTTCCCGTGCCCCCCCCCCCCCAGGTAATCCCCCACGAAAAAATCACGATAGTGCCCACAGAAAAAAAGAAGTAAAAAGAATGAAAACAAAACATTGCAAAGTTATATCCTGAATACGTCTGCTAGTTAGTAGTTGCAGGCCTTCTTTTAAAATACAGTACCCCAAAAAATAAATAATAGTATACTAGTTTAATTCATCTCTAATTACAGTACGTCATGTGTTTATTACGAAGGCACATGTACATGTAATTGAGTGCGCCTCTGCACCTCAACAAAAGTATTGTAAGGGTGAACTGTACTTGCTATAATGTAATAAGTGTTACTGTTGATTAAAGAAAAAGGCACTTTCAATCTTGACTTATCCATTTCTGTTTAATTAATTTAACAATGTGTTTATTTTTCAAATTGTGTAAAGGGGTTACGCCTATTAATTAACCGAAAAATTCCAACACAAATTATTAAAACTTCACTTGCGATACTGCGACCCCTCCTGAGTCCTATACAACAATGTAATTCAATTATTTCTCCTTGCTGAGGTGTTCACAGATGGCTTTGCGAATTTTTTTCTGCTACGGTTGAGACACTAGCAACTGGGTGCATCTCCGGTAGGGGCTGGACAAAATCTTCACCATCCTCCCATTGTGGCAAAACGGTCTCTCGCCAAGTTTCACAAAAGATATGGAGGGCTATGCATGATCCAACAATATGGGGAATATTTGAGATATGACTTTAATTTTTTTTCATTAAGCATCACCATCTATTTTTCAACCTGCCGAAAGCATTCTCTACAACCATTCTGCTTCGGCTTTGAATATAGTTCAATTGAGCTTCTTTTCGAGTTAGTTGTCCATAGGCAAAAGGTTTCATCAGAAATCTCTTAAGGCTGTAAGCAGAGTCTCCTAAAATGACGACTGGCACTTGTACATTTGATATTTCTGCCCGGCTTATGGCAAGAAATGCAATAAATGCCAGCACTGGAACCATTTTGCAAGTGTATGCAGAGCTGATACTCCAACAAATCAAATGGGAGCCCCTCGACAATTCACTACCAGTCAAAAGTATGGTAAATCAAAATACAAAAAGAGTCAAGTGAAGAAAACCACCACAGAAGAAGAAGAAAACCAGACATCTTTAGATGATGAATTTTTTGACCAGGCTGTCAAACATCTGAAACAAGTCCGACGAATTGCACACACAGATAACATCCAAAGCATGATGACGGTGCGAAACGAAGATGCTGATGTCAGAATAGAACCAGATAGTGGAGCAGAGGTGAATATCATGGACGAACACCAGCACAAAGCACTGCAGCATAGATCAAGCAAGCCCCAGGTGCTGAAAGCAAGTCACATCAAGTTACACACCTTGCACAGTGACCTACCGGTGAAAGGTGAATTTAAAACCGCAATCGGAAACAAGACTAGCGGGACAGAAACAAAGTTCATTGTTGTCCGAGGCAAAATCAGGTCACCCCCTCTCATTAGCAAGAATACCCTCATCAAGTTTGGTATGATACAACTTGATCCAAATGGCTCACTTACAGAAGCTAATGACCTGAGAATTCCAGAGAATAGCCTGAACGTCAAAGCAGGCGCTGGGAACACCACTGCACCAGTTCAGATCAGAGAATTAACAGAGAAATTCAACCATGTCTTCAAAGGTATCGGCATGATCAAAGACATAAAACAGGGAAAAGAAATCTTTGCCAAGTTCAGCATAAAACCAGAGGCAGATCCCATAGCACAGAAGCCGAGACCAGTAACATACTATTTGCAGAAACCACTAAGTGAGTGGCTGGACCAATGCATCAAGGAAGGCATATTTGAAGAAGTTCCCCGAGGTGAACCAGTGACATGGTGTTCACCACTTGTTGTCCAACCAAAACCACGATTTGGTACAACACCAAGGGACCAGCTTGAACCACACATGACCAGAGCCAGCATCGACTTGAGAGTCAAGTTCAATGAATGCAAAGTATTCTCCAAGCTAGACATGAAACAGGGCTATCATCAACTCTTGTTAGACACAGAATCGAGAGCAATTGCCACTTTCAGCACCCCATGGGCCAACATGCGTCCGAGAAGGCTAGTTTTTGGTGCAAAATTATCACAAGATCTATTTGATGAGATGATCTACAGAATCTTTGGTGACATTCCTAACTGCCTGAACCATGGTGATGAAATATTACTGGGAGGACGTAACATAGAAGAACACAACCAGACGCTAGAACAAGTCTTGCAAAGAGCTTCAGACTTTGGCATCACTTTCAACCCAGCCAAATGCCAGTTTGGTGTTGAAGAGCTCGAATTCTATGGCTACAAATTCACCAAAGACGGACTGAAGCCAACCCCCGATAAAGTCCGAGCCGAAAAGGAGAGTGAGCCACCAGAATCCAAAGAAGCTGTGAGAAGTTTCCACTGAGTTTCCACGGCACCACTGAGAGAGCTGACCCATAAAGATACAAAGTTCAAGTATGGGGACCAGCAGAACATGCAGCATTCGAGAAACTCAAAGAGAGCTTCACAAATGAAGACACTATGGCCTACTTTGACCCCAAACGACCTATCGTAGTGGGAAGGATTATCCGCTGGACTGTTTCAAGCGAATCCCAAGGGACTCCAACCGGTACACTTTATCAGCCGTACAATGACTGACGCAGAGAAGAGATATAGTCAGACCGAGAAAGATGCACTATCGATTCCTTGGGCAAAGAACAGATTCCAAATCTATTTTCAGGGTGCACCCCGATTCAAGATCATGTTCAATAAGACTAATGCTCAACTACCACTATAATTGAGAAATGGGTAATGAGCATGAAGGATGCAGATTTCCAAGTTATCTATGAGCCAGGCAAGGATGAAGCAGATCCACTAGGTTTCCTATCTAGACACCCTATGCCAGAAACAGGTACAGACAGCAAAGATGAGATGATCAAGCAAGTTGTAGAGGCTGATCATGCAGTCGTTATCAACCGAATTCGAGATGAGACTCAACAAGACCCCAGCTTCAGAAACTGAGCCAAAGAATCTACAAGGGTGACTGGGAACACTACCGAAAGGACCCAGACATCACACCTTTCTACACGAGCTGTGTACAGAGTGGAAGATCTCCTATTTAAGCTGAACCGAATAATAATCCTAAACAGCTTGCATAAAAAGGTCATCAATTGTTATTTTTTTTTACACAATGAACAGTTGAGAAAAAACATTCAACTGAGCGAAAGTCAGAAAATAAACACTTTCAATTATTTTGTTTTACTGATAATTTGGAAAGTTTTAAAGTTTAACCTTTTTCTACATACACACACACCCAACCTTACGGATCCGGTTTGTGGGGTACTGCTATTGTTGTTCTATTGTTCCCTTTTCTAAAGAATTCCCTTGTGGGGCCCTATTGTTCCTATTGAAATTGCCTTGCGGGGTCCATTGTTCCATTGTTAAAAGTACCCCGTAAGTTGGCATGTGTAAGGGCACACACACCCACACACACACACAATTGTGTTGTTTATTTACTACAATATCCGAAATGTGGAAGAAATGGAAAATGCAGGATTAAGAAGAAACAACACAGATGGACTGTTTAAATGAAATTAAATATCCGAAAAAGGGAGAAATGTAATATCCTCTATGCAAGTTATTATGTAAACTATGCTTCAACACCCTGTTTGGTATTGATGTTATATGCTTCAACGCACGTGAGAATCTAACATGAAAGCATGCACATGACCAGTTAGGATATTGTCCGTGTCGTTTTATTCATTTGTCAGATCATTACAGATTTTTCCACCTTGTTGCACCGCCTTTGTTTGCAGTGGAACAGGTGTGAAAAAGTAATGTCTGGGTCGTTTCCATAGCAACAGTATTGTGAAAATTGATAATGCTTGTTTTCATGTATATTGTTGTACAATTTAATTAGTATGAAAATTGAAGTTTTAAGTAAACGTACTTTCTTTGAAAATGTTCTTGACAGTGTTCTTTGAATCTAAATTTTTTGTAACAATGGCTTTATATAATTATTTCATTTTATTTGTTTATGCTAAATGTGTTGCACATAGAGGCTCCAGCATTAAAAGCAATTTAAATGTCTCGTATTGTTAGTTGTAGTATATTGTAATGTATACATTGCACACCGATGGTTCTAAAGTAAGCAATAAATAGTAAAAACGGTTAAAACATTACAAGTAGTATGAAGAAACCTTTTTTTAGAACACCTGAAAACAGGAATGTATCGTAATTTACGATCAATAAAATTAGCCATAATTAACCCCAATGGAATACAGCATGAAACATAAAAAGAGTAAAAAACATCGAAACTACATTAGGGTTAAGCAAATTAATAAAATAAGAAACTAGGTCATTTTTTAAACGAGTGGTTCTGACAAACTGAAAAACTTTGGTTGAACTCCGAAAACATATGCAATGACTCGACAACCTTGATGGAGGGGTAAGATTGATGGCACGATCATGGAGCTTATGACAAGCTCTCCGCAAACCCACGGCAGTGATCCACCCTTCAGCCATATAGAGAGTCAAGTTCACACATAAGATATCAGTTGATAACAAGTATGAAAGACCCAAAATGGTTCTGCAAGCTCTTGTTCGAATTCGTTCAAAATCATCGCTTTGTTTTTATAAACCACATCAGCATATTCTAGTGTAGATCAAACATATCATTCATAGACAAGTTTTAACTCTTTACAATCAAATCCCAAACGTTTCAATGTTCTTAACACAAAAGACGCCTTTACGTAACATGTCATTAACTTGAGCATCCCATTTAAGGTTGCTTTGCAGCATGTATAGGAAATGGATTCATTACCAATTTTAAGATCAGTTTGAGTGAAAGGGGCTTTGCTGAAACTGACTTGAAGGGCCAGACACTTGCTTCGATTAAGCCCGAGTACGTTTAAAAGCTATCCGGGTCATTCTTAAAAGATAACAAGGCTCAGAAATATCACAATTCTCAGCAAATGTCTGGTCATGAACGTATGTGATTTTAGAACCCTGAACAGCATTGTTAGGTACAACTTGGAACCCAATTGGGCCCAACGCTGTACCCTGAGGCACACCACCCTATAAAACACATAATAGTCAGAATGAGTATGTATTGTTAAACTTGAACACAATGTTGTCTAAGATGGAGAACATCCATCCACTTTTGTCATGTTGCCTGGTCTGTATAGGCCTAACACGTGTGTCAGATCATGCACGTGTCATTGTACATTACATTGCAATTATTGGAAAATCAAAGTCATGCGATGCATGCCACTGCTCACTAGTTTGGGATTTGTTTTAAAACCAGTTACAACAAACCATAGTTTCCTGATTATTGTTCTCCTAATGGTAAGAAACCCACGATAGTTTAACATTCGCCATTACAATAATTAAAAGCACAAGGCTAGCAAGGAGTTGATTCTTTATATTATATGAATGAAAGATCTAATCCCACCAGAATTGACAAATTGATGATATTCATTAGCTGCCTAACATCTTTCTTACCTTTACTGAACAAACTGCTGAGAATTACAGGTCAACATTGTTCGAATGATGCTTGAAAACGAAAAGTCCAACGCGTGCCTGGACCTACACAGAGACCATAGAGGTCATGACCTCTGTTGCACTGATCTTAACCTTGTGGTGCCCCTTCAAAAGTGTCCCATGCACTGGAAATACACTTTCCAAAATGAAAATTAATTTGCCCTCTCAAACGATGAAATTCCAGGCCAATTGATTGTACACTATATACAGGGAGTCATTCAGTGTTCGTTGATGTGCTCGCAATCGCTTATAAGCATGTTCACATCATTGTGTTTGGAAAATTAATGCCCCGCCACCACCACCAATAAAAATATCTCTCCGAGGTTCAGTTTATAACTTGACACGTTTTTGTGAAAGGAAACAGGTGGACGTTTCTTAAGGGTTTTTTGTGCACATTCATAATATCAACTGCGGGATTTTCAGTATGGACAAGATTCTTCCGTTATGAATGATTGGTTGCGGTGAACTTTAACATTGTTGCTTTTATCAGTTGCTTTCTATACGATGGAAACCGGAGACAAGTGTTGTTCTTTCACTGTTTCAGTTTTGAAACTGATTTCCTCGTTCTCTAGAAAACTCATAAAATCAAAAACTCAGATGGTTGCTATTGTATTACATTCTGTCAAAACACACTTTGCTTGTTATTATTTAGTGGTCAAAGACGAGGAAGTATCCTTGAATACCACGCATAAACAGGCTTATTTCGATTGCAGCAATTGAAATAGTCCTTAGCTACATGACGTCATTTAAATATGAGGTTGTTCATTGGCCAATCCTCTGCGCCGCTCATATAGATCTGTGCCTTTCCATTGTTTCGTCATCGGTTTACCTCCAAGATGGCGGCTTGATGACGTCAATGAATAAGGTGTATACTATTTGACCCGAGGTAAACGTGACCCCTTCCAACTTAATGACGTTAACTGTTTTTAAATCGTTGATTTACCGCTGAGTTCGATATTTTTTTACAAATTGGGTAAAAACTAGGAGATGGAGGAATTTAATTTAAGCCTTCGCTTGATTTTGTCGAATAATTTCTCTGACTTCTTCTATGACAAAATAGCAACGATCCGCAACAATCTTGATAATCAGATTGACCAAGATGATCACAATCATTTTCCCATTCCTGTGATTGAATTTTCGGCCCCAGCTCTGGACTTTGAAGAATCATCTGAGGATGAGATTCGTCAAATCATCTGCTCTTCAGCTAACAAATCCTGCAGTCTTGACCTTATTCCAACATGGCTTTTAAAGGCCACCGTAGACTCATTTCTCCCAGTCATCACCCATTTAGTCAACACTTCGATTTGTACTGGTACGTTTCCTGACTCACTTAAACACGCTATCATCACACCGGTTCTTAAAAAGCCTTCGCTTGACAACAATGTACTAGCCAACTATCGTCCAGTATCCAATCTACCTTTTCTTTCCAAAGTTATTGAGAAGGTAGTTGTATCTCGCATCACATCACACTTGGATGATCATAATCTATGGGAATCACACCAATCTGCATATAGATCTGGTCACAGCACAGAGACTGCCCTACTTGCAATAAAAAATGATATAATGCTGGCACTTAGTGAAAACAAAGGAGTGTTTCTTGTTCTCCTGGATCTTAGTGCCGCTTTTGATACTTTGGACCATCACATTCTTTTACAGAGGCTAAGCCAATCAATCGGCCTATCTACAAATGCCATTTCCTGGTTCAGCAGCTACTTCACCAACAGATCATGCAGAGTTTCAATTGACGGCGAGCTATCTCGCATACAATCACTTGACTATGGGGTACCCCAAGGATCTGTCATTGGTCCTCTATTATTCACCATATACATCAAGCCTATTGGTGATATCATTCGCAAACATGGTCTTCATTTTCATATATACGCTGATGACACTCAAATCTACTGCCCCTTTAACCCCAAGAGCACAGATTCAATACAAGCTACACTCAACAAGTTATCTGCCTGCATTATAGATTTGAAACGCTGGATGACTCAAAATAAGCTCAAGCTGAACAACACCAAGACTGAATTTCTTATAGCAGCCTCCACTCACACACTTCGCACATTACCTCCTATTGCCCTTGATCTTGGTGAGGCCGAGATAACACCTTCACAGTCCGTTCGGAATCTTGGAGTTTTCTTCGACGCGAGCATGTCTATGTCTAGCCACATTATTAACCTCAGTCGTAGTGTTCACTTTCAACTTCGCAATATCTCACGTATCCGCAGATTTCTCGACTTCGAATCCTGTCATCAAGTCATACGTGCGCTAGTCTTGTCGCGTCTTGATTACGGTAACTCTCTTCTGTACGGTGTCACTGAACAAAATCTAGATAAACTCCAACGACTGCAAAACCGTGCCGCTCGCCTTCTGTTTTCCGTCGATAGGCGTGTATCGGCTTCGCCACTTCTTTCCCAACTACACTGGCTTCCTGTCCGGCAAAGAATTATCTTTAAGATTGCTCTTCACATCTTCAAATGTCTTCACAACACAGCTCCCCAATACCTCAATCATTTCATCTGTCCATATGTACCTGGTCGTTCTGGTTTACGTTCCTGTCATGACAAAACATGGCTGTCAGTGTCTAGGTCCAGAAACTCCTTTTCCGACAAAGCCTTCTCAATCTCTGGTCCTAAGCTCTGGAACAATTTACCCCAGCACCTCCGAACACTTGACACGGTTTCGACTTTTAAAAAATATATCAAAACTCACCTGTTTCCAGTATGACCATTATTTATCTTTATCTGCTTTGCTTGCTTGCGCCATGATCTAGATGGAATGGCGCTATATAAATCCCGCTATTATTATTATTATTATTATTTACCGTTCTAGAAAGTCAACGATGTATTGAAGAATCCCCTTTTGGTCGGTCAGTACTAACCCCCATGCATGCACACTTCCAGTAAGAATTTTACTCAACTGTTTTGGAGATCAACAACTCCGTGTTCCTTTTTCTTACCCCGTAGTGAGGTGAATCTGAGGTGATGAATGTCATAAAAAAAAATTAAAAAACATTTACTTGTTTAAAGGCCGTGTCCGAATTGGCGGCTACGGCTACGGCTGCGGCTACGGCAAGATTTCCACGTCATCAGACGTTGAAGTAAAGTACATCCTTAGCAACGCCCTTAGCAACAGTCGTAGCCGCAGCTGTAGCCGCCAATGGGAAGGCCTTTAGTTTCAACGTTTGAATTATGGTTACGCAACTAACCAACGACTTAGTCGTGACATACTGTGACTGAGGCTGATGACGTCACACTATGCACATGGAGGGTGCGTCACTGTCCTGTGACAATCGCAGGGTTGCTGTCCGTCATGGTTGAATGCACTTGTTGGGCTGTTTTGCCTCAAAGGCGTTATTTATTCTAATACAATGGAATTCAATATAATAACAGTCAAATTAAGAATACCACATTATAATTTTTATTATAAGAAGTGAATTCATGCAGAAAATGCAGCTTATATCAATTTTAAAACAACTTATCGATATCAAATTCGAGAACCTATGCACTGGATGGCCGGAAACATTGTCCTTTTAAATGGATATAACAGTCGTTGGTTTTTGGAAGAGTAAACTACTTCCTTATTTAAAGACACCATCCATTCGTTTTAGTAGAACAATGACAACAGTTTACAACTTGCTAGTTTGTGCATATAGTCATGGCCGAGCGGTTAAGAGCACCAGGCTCTGGTGTTTGTAATCAGCAGAGTGTGGGTGCGAGTCCTTGTACTCCTTGAACAAGATAATTTTGCTTTGTCCTTGGGATGGGACATAAAGCCGTGGGACCCGGGTACTCTGTGATTGGTAATGGCCGTAAAAGAACCCATAACACTTTTCGCGGAAGAAGGGGGTGTTTCCTCTGTGTTTCTGGTTCAGAAATATAACCCCGGTGTTTCTGGTTCACACGGGCAAGCATCCTTGTTTACAGGCTTCCCCAGGCTTGCGAGCTACAGTGAGTAGTTAAACTATGAGTCATCCTTGTTTTGATTACCTGAGATATGTATGTTGATAATATACGTGCTTATTTGGATGGCTGAAATTTTAACGTTTTTTAATCATTATTGTATACTTCTTGCCTTTTTTACTATTTATTGTAAATTACTGTTTGTAAATCACATCCAATTTGGCCTGTGGGCCACGAAATGTGATGTTAACCAAATGAAATGAAATAAAATATAATAACAATTAAATAAAGAATCGAGATTTTTCCAGGGTCTTAAAAAGCCTTTTACTCGACTTTGAATTTCTCATTATTGGTTTCAAAATCAATGAACTTTCACATTGAAATTGACTATTGTCGACAGAATTTTACCCTGTTCTCTAACAGAATCACTGGGTTTGGTCTAGTCACGTGCCTTGCATGAACTTTTGAATATGATGAAATCAAATATACAAGCAATGGTGACCTTTTATACACACAAACTCCGCAAGCTTTGCGTGAACTGTGAGAACATTTTCTCAGCGTGTTTCCGCTTTGTCAGTTCCATTATTGGTAACAGCCAGTGGTTCCATGTGTTGTGTGCAGATCAAGTTTTTCCATCAGGTGTTTCACACACAATTGAAATTATTATCAAAGACCAGCAGGTAGCCGAATGCCATAAGCCTACCTGACAAAGAAGTGAATGTCGAGACCAGAACTTCAACGTGAGAACATTGTGTTTAAATTCAGCATTGAATTGTCGTATTCTGATGACGGTGGACGCTTTTGTGAGGGAAGGTAAGTCAAGTTCATCTTATATTTTTAGGATTATCGTTTTATCAAAAGTGAGCACAGTGATTGGACATGGCCTAGAACAATACCAAACAATTGCTAGAATTATTTTCACGAACAATGAAGGGCATCGCAAGTCACTTGGCTCACTTCTACCTTTTTGTAATATTGGTAAACCATTTTGTCATTCATCGTGACTTGATAATGTATTTTGCGTCAGATTGAGTTAATAAAGATGGGCTTATTTTGCAAACTTTTTCGCCCACGATCCCATTTACCTCGGAGTAAAATAGTATTATGAACCAGAGAGATTTCCACATAGGGTGACAAAACAAACAAACAAACAAACAAACAAACACCCCAAACGCCCCTATATAGCAACAATTCTGACAGCTGATATAAAACATGGCAAAATATTGGGTTTGCCTTTCCGTGTTATACATACGTATAGGAACGTTGTGCAAAATGAAGAGTTCAGTCATTCTGCAATGCACTTGGATAATTCCAATAACTTATCCTATAAGCGATTGCAATGTAACCAGCTGACCTCGAATATTCGGTCATTGATTACGTACTAAAAAGTTTTTTAAGTTATTCGTTAATGCCACACCCGTAAAATTCAATACTGAGTTGTGATGAAGAGGGGAATGGAATGTGTTAGATGATAAATCCTCTAGGAGAATATTCATCTATTAGGTTAAGTAAATTCCTGAGCATGGGACCCAATAGACACACACATTTGAATATGACTGGACGTCATAGCTGAAATACCTGAAGTCAATAAGCAATGCATGTACCCACTTTTCTGAAAATTGGGAGTCACTCCTGCAATTGCCGTCAAGACGAGAGGTCGACTGTATGGAGCAGTTATGTTTCCGTTTCCTTGTTTGTTAAGTTCAGCCAAATTAGTTTTATATAAGTTGCGACTTCGTGGGACTAAACTATTAAATTAATGCTTCTACCAGCAACAGTACGGCGTTCAAGCAATGAATTGTTAAATACCGACCACTGTGTGACGGGAACCTCGTACAATCAAGTCACCAACGATACTGTTATTTATTGAAGACTGCCCCGATTATCTGGTAGCCTTAAAGATTGGGTTTTAAACGCAAATTAGTCAAACTAGTACAAAGATGGTGAATTATTTTTCAGAGGAAATAAAACACTTTTGATCAGACCTGCATTTTATGTATCAAGGCTTTCCTTTATCTCTCCCTGGTTACACATGGCGCAGTCGGCAGGATCTGATCAATTTTTTTTTAAATCAACCAATTACAAATTAACCCAAATAAATAAAGGCTACCAGAATCCCCCTCCCCACCGTCGATGAATGCAACTTTTTACAGTTTTGACGCCTGGTAATTTATTACGTTTACAGGGAGTATTGCAGTTTTCCACTAGACAATAAATGTTGGCACCAAATAAATTGAAAGTGTCACCACAAACTACGATGAATCGACGCGGGATGAAAGACTCTCCGGCCGCGTCAAGATGCGCTTTACTTGGCCTGCTGGTCCTTCTAGTTCTACCACACACTTCACAAGGTAAGACGATTTTTATGACAAAGAATGTTTCCCCCTTCTCCCTCTGTTGAAATAAAATATAGAAAACTAATTGTAAAATAAACATAACAAATAACAAATAAAATTAAATAAATTAAACTAAGTAAAATAAAATAAAATCAATAAACAAAAGGGACTAAGGTTTAATCAAACAAGCTTTCTTTCGAGTTATTTCAAGATAGCTTCACTGAACTGTTGTACAAATAAACATGTACACGCTGCTCTTTCCTGGATAGTTGGGGCGTTTGTTTGCCGTTAAGAATTCAAGTGTATTGATTGGTATGGCATCGAACACTGAACGAAGGTTCAGATGCATCCAAAAGACAATGATTAAAATTTTGACTAAATTATTTAAATGGCATTTGAAAGCGTTTTATCGCCTTCATTGGATTTTCACCAAAAGTCTCGTGAAGAAAGAAATAGCTTTACAAATTCAAGCCAAATATCCGGTTCCAAAGCTGTAATGTGTTGTATTTGTCTTCATCATACTTCCTCAAAGTTTGTTTTCCGTAGATGATTGATACCAGGGTTGAATGGGCCATTTGAAACCAGAGCCAACTTTAAGGGAAAAAGCTATTTATTTGCTTGACCCCTAATTCTGTTGCTAGTAGGGAACCACAGTACGCCCTCTGTTTCCTGATTTCCAGTGTGCAAGGAATTGTATTTCCATACAAAAGGGACAATGCTGTCCTCACATTGGAATCCTTTGTATGTTTGTGTCCTCACATTGGAATCCTTTGTATGTTTGTGTCCTCACATTTTTTCGTGCGCTTAGTCTATGGAGAGTGTTAGGTTAGAGGGACAAAGGAAAGTCCTCACATAGATAGCAATAAATTGATTGATTTTTCAAGACTTTTTAGAAATTTGTTTAAACATGGAGCCTAAATAAAACACTTTCACGATTACGAAAATGAAACAGTTTGTAAAAAGATTAGTTCAAACCATTAAGAAAGTGAAATTGTATAGGGCCTACTTTTGTGTCATAATGTGTGTTGAGCTATGGAGGTCAAACTGTAACCTTTCCGACTGTGTGTCAAGGGTTGGGGTGGTCGGAGTGTCGATATGTTTTTAAATATTAGGCCTAACCATATTAATATTATTGCTTGTCATGTAATATAGTCTTATAAAGCGCACGTAACTATCAAAAATGTGCTACAAGACGCTTGAACAAAGGTAAATATTAAAGACAGGTTTTGAATGTCTTTGAAATATGAGACCTTCATATCGTCGCCGTTTTCACGAAGTGGCGGATCCGTCCAAAATGATGCGTTGAGGCATTTTTGGTTTTTTTTTACATTTTCTTAATGTATTTAGTGTCCTTAACATTCCTGCAAAATTTTAAGGTTTGAAAATGTATAGTTTACTAATAACTCTAATTACCAAAGCGGCGAATCGTCTGCAAGCACTGTTTTGCGTTTTCACGAACCGGCAAATAACCTTTTCCCCAGGGTTAAATTGTATTACAACGCGCTTGTTGAGTTGTCACCTCGATCCACATTGGAACGTGTATTAAAGCCACACACTGTGTGTGGTAGTCTTTAGTCAAGGCGCGCGCGCCACCCCATTACTGTACAAACAAGACCAACGCGCGCTGGTCTTTAATTGTGTGGCGCGCGCGCGCCCCGACTGAAGGCTAGCTGTGTGTGGCGAATCCGGGGTGAGTGGCATTTTGCATTTTCACGAAGTGGCGAATCCGCGTGCTCTGTGTGGCGAATTCGCGCGCTGTGTGTGGCGAATCCGGGGTGAGTGGCATTTTGCGTTTTCACGAACTGGCGAATAAGTTTGGAACCATACAGCTTTCTAAAAGAGCACCCAAATAAAGAAATAAGCGTTTAGTCATGGTAAGCAACTTATACATTACCGTATAACTAAAAAATGTTTTACATTTTCAATTAAAAGACCGGCGAAAACACTTTTTCAAAATGTGAATTACTTCAAACGCGTTTTTCTCGAAACGCTGTGTTTCAGCTGCGTGGGCGGATTCGCAACTTCGTGAAAACGGCGACGATATAACACCTTATAAGGGTTTACGAAAATACAAGAAACTGTCAGTATCTTGGGGGCCATCTGAAAAGTCAGCATTAGAATATGATAATTGATAGCCTGAATTTGAAAAGTCTGGGCCCCACAATGTTTCATTTGACTGTGGACATGTCTGGCGTATGTGGGTCGTGTGACCGCGTGTTTGTTGATAACCTGTGTGCAAATGCCCTAATTGACCCTTTGCGCAACGCGCAGCGCACTTGCACCGCACGCCTTTTTCCAATCTACGTACATAGGGGACTTAATACCTATCAGGCTCGATAAATATTGTGCTTGGTATGTACTGCTTTGATTTATGCATGGCGGGAAGATTGTTCCATGTCCGTTGTAATTTGTGTGCGCATATCGCATGCACTTTTGCTTTCGCCCGCTGTAGAAAGTCCTAGTCTGGGCTAGTTATCGTAGTTGTTGTATGCATAAAAAGAGAAGGATTAATTTCTTTTCTTTGTTCCTCAATAATTTAGAGAAAACAATTTCACTGTTTTTTGGTCTGTCTGATGAATAAAACCATTGGTTGACGTAACTCACGGATGTGAAGTTGCTAAAGAAAGGTGTATAGGCCTAGAGTAAGTACATGACCGAGGCTGGATAAAGCGGCCACGTTTTTAATTGGACAGACATGCAGTTGAAAACAAAAAACGTTCATGCCTGTGATATGATTGGTACACAACAAACCGGTGTAGCAGAAGATTCTGGTCGGTTCCCCCGGAGTTTCTGTTCAACACGGGGAACTGTATACAAATTTCTTCTGAGAGCACCCCTTTGTTTGTTTCAATCTAATCCATCCCATGTGATAATTTAATAGGGACCCATTCGGCGATCATCAGCAGATTGAGCCCCTGCTGCAGAGGAATGTCATGAAAACAGGATAATCTTAACCATAAATTATTTATTGAAGGAGTTTTTAAAATCATATATTGATGGGTAATTTCATTGAATTGATACTAAACATTGATTATTAGCTAGTTTTTAATCTCTCTTCTTGCGGTCGGGTACCCTTTGATAAATACATTCTCACTGATATCTGCCATTGAGCAGCGCATGGATAAGTTTAGTCTGATTTCTGTTTGTTTTAGGGGTTTTTATCCTTGGGGAAAAGTCAGAAAGTTGTGACTAAATAGCTTGAAAAGTCTACAAAAGCTTTATGTGTTGGTTAGCTCTTGTCTCAATATTAAAAATGTTCTTACTTTTATCCGAGGACCAAATATTATGCCTGGTTTGTTTTATATCCATGCAAATTTGTTAAGTTTGTTTGCTGGTGTTGCTGACGGATCGGTCAAAACTAATGCATTACAATTTTTAGCACTCCTGACAAAGTTTGGTGACCCATCTTAATTTTGTTTGCAACCCAATATTGTTTGCGATGTGTTGGCCTACATAACATATGACTGACTACAGCGCTGCTCGTAAGGACAAACAGCATACAACAGACATCATATCTCATCTGGTGTGGTCACGTACGAAGGATGTATTTGTATGAAAACTGTTCTGATTTATACATAATTTGATGTTTTCTTCTTTATAGGGGAAATTCCTGACTTTACCTGTTACAATGTAAGACCGCTTATTGATACAGTTGAGCCCCATTTTATTGGTGGCTATAAGAGCAGTGGAAGTACGTACAAAAGTGCAACAGTCACATTTAGTCGAGTATTGGACACGGGTAGTAGCAGTATTGACCTACCAGCTGGCAGCTACTATCAAGCAAACCCCAAACCTCTTGCTACTCGTTATAAATTCCCTGATATCTCTGGAATAAGTAGATTTGGTGTTTACAACTGTGAATTCAGTTCACCCGAATTGAAGATCACTACAATCCTTCTACCTCGGAACGGTGAGTGACTACTTGCTTGAATTTAAGGTTGGAGACTGCCAGTGTAGTGTGGCCAATTTTAAGTGTTTCTTGTTTTTATTTACTTGCAAAGCCCCGAGGGACTTGATCATCCAGGCTATCCCAGACAGGACCATTCCACATAATTATTTTGTATTTAGGGGGGGGGGGGGCAGTTCCCAAAGTTGTGTTTTGTTTTTTTATGGGCTGTGAAATTTGTTCCTGGCATGCAAATGTACACAAAATCTGCTATACCACTGCACCTCAACGTACAGCTACCCAGATATACCTCCTCTGATAAGTGGAACAATCTGTTCAGCTGTCTGTTCTCTGTAACCGGCTTGTAATCTAGTCAATCTATGCACACACAACAATGGCTGGACCTAGAAAAAATTGCAACAGAAATTATTTTGTTCTTCAAATGTCTCTTGAAACCTCCCAAACTACGCGTGTGCGTGCATATATTAGTGAAAATAGAGGCAAAAATTGCAATTTTTAATTTATGCAAATTATGCATATTTCCCCTACTTCCTTTTTTCTACTTTGTTGATATGTTGTTTGGGAGGGTTTCAAGAGACTTTTGCGAAAAAATCGTTTCTGTCTAGGTCAAACCACAGATTGACTGGACTATTGGCTTATGTGGACTGGTTGTGCAAGGCCACACCCCCACCCACCCCCACACCCGCCCCCAGACAAACTGTCTCCGCTCAGTGGGAGATAAACACTCCTGTCACTCACCGCACATTGCCTTCGGATTGGGTGCTTTGCGCTATAAAATGCGTTAGTTATGAAACGGATATCGTTGGGGGACAAAATGTTTGAAAAGTAGAATTGAATGATTCACAGGATCTCTCGAAACTGTGGTTTTCTTTTTCTCCGTTAATTAACACGGTTCGTCATTTTGTAAAACCAATTTTTTGATTCTACAAAAATATACTTCACCTTGAAAACCTCTTTCCCACCATAGACATTTGATAATAGCAAATGCTTTTGTAGCCCAAAACACCAAATCCGAAGGCAATGTGCCTCTTTAACATCGACAGCATCATGGCTAGAATGGAAGCTAAGACTTGGAAACTTGTGAATTGAGAACAACCTGTTAATTATGTTATCACATTATTGGGTTATTTATTGTACGCACTTCAAAATTAATATTTATTTCAGATACAAATTAGGCAGTTACCAGAAACACAGTAGAAATTCTGTCACTGGCATATTGAATTAAGTAATACAGATATGTCATCGTTATAATTGATGTTTCTAGTGCTGTGATATGTCATCATTAAAATCCACAATTTATAGGTAGTTTAAATTTGTAATACAGTGCATGATTCTGTGTTTCCATGGTAATTAAAACGCAATGCAGTAACAGGATGGCCTGGTTATTGAATCTACTGTAATTTGTTATTTCCAAATTTATCCAAGCCTATAGGCCCTATGTCAAGTTTTGGCAACCGTGCTTCATGTACCAGAGGAGAGAACCATGCCTCTCTGAACGTTTTATTTCTTGTGTAAAGTGTATTTGTGCCCCACTGGTCAAACATAATGTTTTTTAAATTTTGAAACTAAGGCTAAAAAAAAGTCAACCACATGCTTGAATCTACCACCCATTATAAGTATTGCCTGATGGGACTATTAATAAGTTATAAAACACTCATATTTGTCAAATGTTTAGCCCAAAATCATAACTAATTTGCATGTGATAGTTTTAAGCAAACTGACAATATATTTTAGGCTTTCAATATAAAGACTTTATTACTGTGTAATATAAAGCTGTTAATTTTAAGTTGCACACACACCTCAAGTACAAGTGATGGGGGTTAGCATATTCAAAGTAAAAGTTGACTACGAGTGCTGGAGAGGATGTAACATTGACAACAACACAGTTTAATAGTGGTCTTTATCAACTTAGCTTATTATTGATTGTAGGTGACGTATCTCCAGCCTCGTCCATCTTGACTACAAGTGCTGGAGAGGATGTAACATTGACAATGACACAGCATAATGGATCACTGACTGAGCTTCGATGGAGATACAATGGTGTTGACTTCACTGAATGGAATGGCCAATCAAGCATCAGTATCCATAATGTCCAACTCAATCATGCTGGTATCTATGAATGCTTCATTGCTGGTAGACATCGTCTACAGAACCATGCACTCATGAAACTCCTTGTAAGACGTAAGATTCCAGATGATTTCTTGTTCTTTATTCTTCTAATAAGAGGACATATTTATCCTGTTAATTTATTCTGTTCATTTTGACAAAAATGAACCTTCTCAAATTAGTTGCCTGTTTTTGCCTATCATTTGTTTTAATGAATTGACTGGACAATTATTGGTTGTTGGTGTTTTCAATTCAAAACATTGAATTTTTCAAACGGGCATTGTTGGAATCAAAATTTGT
This sequence comes from Pisaster brevispinus, assembly GCA_023634235.1. Lineage (NCBI taxonomy): Eukaryota > Metazoa > Echinodermata > Asteroidea > Forcipulatida > Asteriidae > Pisaster > Pisaster brevispinus. Next base: position 1,032,467 of record JAMKCF010000029.1, on the reverse strand, counting down.
ATTGGCTATCTATGTCCTCATCGATAATTAATGATGCGGACTAAAGATTTAGATCCCAATAATGCATTTTTTTTCAATACCATTTTAATCCTGAATGTTTTAAAGCTTGTCAGACCAGTCTCTCCCCATGCCGCAGAATGTTTGTCTAGTCACATACCCGACCTACACACCAAATACATGATGTTCACTGCCCATTTTAAAACGTATTCTAGTGTTGGATTGAGTTTAATTGAATTTATAGTAACAAAGACCTGTTTGATACGTTTCTTTTCCAGAGTGCTCTCCCAACAAATGGGGTCCGTCGTGCGATTATAACTGTCCATTTTGTTATAACGGCGGTCAGTGTGACGACAAGACTGGTGACTGTATCTGCGCACCAGGATTTAGCGGTGTCCGATGTCAAACAGGTAAGTTAAGAACCTTAACGTCTGTTCTTTTTCGTCATTTACCCTCTGAACTGCACTTAGGAATTACACAAGTTGGTACATCAATATAGGGTATGGCTTGCCTGGAGGCTCGTCCACCAGATGGAGCTGGCACTTAATATTTATTCACTTTGATTGTCATTTACGTATTTACACGCATTCAAATTTCAATCACTTTTATCTTGTTACTTTTTCAGCAACCTAAATGTCCCACAGGATTAAAAACCAGAGATAAAAACTCAATGAACAAAAACTCTGGAAAACCTTGTGGCTATCAGCAAATTGTACCTCTATAAGGTTTGCTTTTTGGTACTAACAACATTTTTCTGATCGTTTTCAAATACATTCCACTGTGTTCTAAACTGAATCGAAGTTGCAAGCTAGAATGACCAGCTAACGCTTCCTCCACATTCTTCCATAAAGCGAAATTCCTAATACCTACTTTCGTTCCTCGCATACCAACCTTTCAGAATGCTTTTAATAACCGATCGGACACATTTTGCGTGCTATACAATCGTAATTCAGGCAAATAAACTGGCTACAGGTTACAGGTTGAATGGCTTCTGCCTAGCACCCCCGAAAGATATTGACACATTGATAGGGAGAGCACTAACAAAGACTTGGCTCAAGTCGGGTCTCAAGCTGATAGAGTCAATAATGTCTGGCTACACAGCTAGCTCTGATGAGTTTTTTTAACCTGCACCTTTCAATGTCAATAAATTGCCAATCCTGCGAGTTAGATCACGAATAGACCGATTCCCTGTCTTTATCCTTGCTGATAAAGACAGGCATTGGTCTTTCAAGCCCAATAACTTCCTTGGATACAATGATTTCATCAATAAACGTGCTGTGACGTAAACTGTCCATATCTGTGTTATGATTGGTCCGAGATGATGTACTTTGTCAGCTTGCCCTTTCGATCGTCTGCATGTAGCGTGTTCATAATGTTTGTACATCATGTAATGTTGTTGTATTCACTAGGTAACACGTGTCCATGTACGTGTGAATTGACTGCAATCTCTGTGTGAAATGGAGTAAGTTCGGGTGGCTGACTAGAGTCGACTAGACTTAACCATAGTCGATCTAGATGCCACTCGAACGCTGCATGGTTGAACTAGCTAGTCCAACTGGATCAACCTAACCTTTTGTCAAGGCCTTCTTGGCTTGGACAGCTTCGTAGAGCCGCCATCCCAAGCGACTGAAAGGGGAGACCACGTACGGGAGTGTCGAAGCCACGAGGGCCTTTTCCATTTTGTTTGCGGTTTCTAATGTTTTTCTTTATAATCTCGATTTTTGCTAACCAAACGGTAGCAAAAGTCCAAACCAATCAGAAGCGTCAGGGGTCAGAGTGTCAAATTAACAAATATAGAAAATGGCGAACGTCTCGTCGTGTGTTATCATCAGATACTTATTTGCGGACAAGTTATTAATAATGCACGTTTCATACTTTCATAATAATTCGTATACAAAAACCGCAAACAAGTTGGAAAAGCCCCTCGTGGCTTTGCCACTCGGCTCGCGCGCGTGGTCTTCCGTTCCAATCGCTCTGCTGTTTACAAAGCTGTCCAAGCCACGAAGGCCTTGACTAAAGGCTAGGATCAACCTAGCTCCGGAGCACTGTTTCTCTAGTCAACTCATGAAGTTACGTCACTTTGTCAAGATGGCGGTTTGGTTTCGTGGCGGAGAACGTTTGATAAACTTTTGCAATAACACAAAAAGTTGATTTAACGATAAATGGTAGGTTTTTGCCAAAAGATATGTCAAATATCAAGACAATAATTATCATTGCACTGTATTTTGCAAGTAATTGTTTTACGAGCCAATAATGAGTTGCCATTGACGAGTCAGTCGACTAATCTAAATAATGCGTTTGAGTGAACCACGCATGCGTGATTTTGACTAAAAGGTTAGCACCTAAACTTGCTTATATATCGTTAAACCCTTTGGGGGTGGGCAAGTGAGGGCGCACAACCAACAAAGTGGTGAAATAAAGCTGCAATGATGTTGAGCGCATGCATTGAATTAATCAGATGACCAAGGACTCAACGAAAATTCGACTTGGGCCAAGTCTAGCAAACACAGGGCTAGATTGCTCAGTTGGTAGAGCATCGGCACATTAACCTGGAGATCGTTGGTTCAAATCCTGCTCTAGTCAGTTTTTCTTTGTTCAATCCTAAATTATTTAAAACTTATCGAGTCAGTGTCCCTTGTGGTTTATTACTTGACATTTTTTTAACCATACTTTTTTTGTAAAATGTGCAGAGATTATGTGCAGAGTTACACCGTTTCAGACAGGCCCTCTAGAGTCGTGCTGAACCAAATTATTGAATTTTCAAGAAGAAAGTTGTTTGTTTGTCTAATGTACAAAGGGATCACAAGAACCAACATCTACCAAAAGACAACATTAAGTTTAGGTTTTGTTTTGGATCTTTCCATCCATCTTTCTACCGATGTTATGACTATTTCCAAGAGTTTGTTGGGTGTTGCCATTAGTTTACACAGCTATTAACAAATGACAGCTGATTTATTTTAATATTTCCACAGTGCATAATCACAACTGCTTTGGTCAAGACTGTGGTATCCCATGCACCAAGAAAAGTGATGATGGTTGCGTTGGCAATCTAATGTGTCTTCCAGATCCGTTTGGTTGTACGTGCACAGCTGGCTTCACGGGCTCAAACTGTGAACAAGGTATGAATACAGATCCTTTTGAACATCATAACAATCTACAAAAACCAAATAAATGATTGAAAAACAACTAAGTGTGGTTATAGTATTTACTGTTTATAAAATTTAAATCATCAAAATTAAGAAAATTAGTTTGTATTTAAATGGCATAATTATTTAAGTTCTTCATTTCTTTTTCCAAGATGATAGTAACATAAAAAAATGGCTGTCTTCTGCTTCAATCTGTGATCTTACAAGTTATTGGTTTTGTTTGTTTGTTTTTTCTGTTGTGAGTGCACATAAATGTATTGCAACTTCTCTTGTTTAGGATGCCCAGATGGTATGTATGGTGCAGGTTGCAGTTTGGAATGTCGATGTGAAAGTCCAGCTTGTAACAGTTCAGTTGGTACTTGCATTCCAGACAGTATTTGCAGATCTGGCTTCACAGGAGAGAATTGTGAGGGTGAGTTTAGATGTCATCTAGGCTTGCTTGAATGGACATCCCTTATCTTAAATATTTTGTTTATACACTTAGAAATTGTGCAAATTATCCATAAAAGTACTTTTTCAGCAGTTAAGCTTTAATAAGTTGAGAAATTCTGACCCAAAAATTATGAATGTTTGCTAGAAAAACAACTGAGAAAAAAATTTGTCATGATGATTTCATTATGTGTTTTTTTGAAAATTGGAGAAAGGAATTATTGCACCAACTGTTTTTCGAACTTTACCTGTCTGAAAACTGAATGGAATGTTGAGATAACAAAAGGGCTAACAATTACAGACAGAATAGTGTGTAAATGTGTGTAAATTTTATAATGGTTATCAATGTAAATCCAATACGAGTAGTGTTAATTATACATTTGAAATCAATGAAACACGAACACTACAGTTATATGAATTTATAAATACAGCATGGCAGAGACTGTATCCTGTAGTATGGTTTATAAACATGGATTACTTTCAAACATTTCTTCTGATCACTCACAGGAAGTGTTTTTACTAGTCTCTGCGAAAAGATGTTTTGTATGTTGTAAATATCACTAATATTTGACAGGATTCTCGGTCTATTTTTATGTGCAATGTGTCAAGCAAAAGTTCTTAACTTCCAAAATGTAAACAAACTGAAAAAAATTAAATCATAATCTCTTTGCTCATACTTATACTTGGAGGGTAAATGCTTTTATAGGCATGATTTGAAGTAACGTGTTTTCAATAGTATGTTGAATTTAGGTAGGAACTTTATAACTTTGTAATAAGTAAGTTTCAGATTGTGACTAAAGCTTTAAATCGCTCTGAACCCATCCTTTACATTGTCTCTAACCAGCAAAATCATTCCTTTATGCAGATTGTTCTGTTGGTTGGTTTGGAGTAAATTGTGCCCAGGGTTGTCATTGTGCCGGTAGTGGAGCTTGTGACAGAGTGTCTGGTGCATGCCCGACTGGTGTATGTGAAGGAGAATTTAGAGGTGAAAACTGCCAAAGTAAGTATACATACAACTGACTGACCACTCAATTTTTCAGTATTTCATTCTTTGTATTAATATACAAGTTTAAATCGTTCACCTTCAAACAAACTATTGAAACGAACAGCCATGTAAAACATGTCAGGGGACCTCGAAGAATGAAAAAGATCCAACACAAGTAGAAATTGACATAGTGTATGGTGTCTTGGTTAGTGCGGTAAACATAATGATGTGTTTATTTTGAAGTCTGATATCACTGGTTCTTTAGAAATGATACTGGTAATTTAGAGTGTGATGTTTCATTTTTACTCAAAGCTCACCTGTTCCAGCAGTCTTACTAACCATTTTGTGCCTCAGCACATACGAGCAAACATTTGATTTTGACGCTATATAATGACTTTTGATTGATTGATTCAAAACAATACTTTATTCAAACACAGAATATACAAAATTTACAAACAACAAAGAAATATAAAAAAGGGATACATTTACAAGACAAGTATGTTACAAAGAACAGCTGGGGACGAAATTACATCCAAATTACTACATTATTAAGCAATTACATTAGAAGAACTGCATGGTAGAAAGAAAAATCCGCAAGATTACAGAATCCATTCAATTTCATTATCAGTGATTTGGAATATGATGCAGAGATCCCATTTCTTGAGGAAAAGGGGAACATTGTTCTGTAGCTGGTAGTAGCGGTGTTCTACTAAGATTTTAATCTTAATGCGATATTTCCCGGTCTCTAAACAGTATTTAAAGTTCGAGTGCGCATATAACCAATACACGCTTGCTTTAAAACTGACAATTAAATAGTTAGCTAGATCTACTTTTTCTCTCTGTCGGCCCCTGCTATGGTGGATCAGGCACCAGTATGTTTCAAAAGTTAGTGTCAGTTCAGGAAGTAATTGTCTGAGGCACCGATGCAGAAAGTTCAGCGCTGGTTGAATCGATGGGCATTCGAAGAAGAGGTGTAGCAGGGTTCCCCTTTCTGACGGTCCACACCAGCCGAAAGTTTTTGGTAGAGTACATTCGATGTAGTGGAGAACTTCCTGCAAAGGTAAGATCTTATGCAATAACCGGTATTGTACGTCACCCTCTTTCTTGGAAGTGGGTGGTTTGTAAACATTTTTCCACGGTATTGTAGTGTTCATTTGAAGGGTGTCCCTGTGCCAGAGAATTCGAGGATTGTCCGGTAAAGTGTTGAGTTCTTTGTTGAAGACGGTGTACATGTGTTTGGATGAGAAGTTGGCATCGCTGCTGTTGCCGTTGATTTTGATATCTGGCGTTAGGCAACCTCGTCCCCATGGTTTACTTTATTTCCAACCATGTTTGTAAATAGTAAACCCTGGGATGGAAACTCCTCACTTGGACCCTGATTGGACAACAACATTACATTAGCACATGTACATGTTTCCAATACATACAAGCTACTAAATCTGGTACCGGACCACGATACTACGGCGAAGATGTGATTTCGATATGCAGCCAGACTATTCTAATTTGCATACGTATCAAAAAATTTTGGATATGCAAATGTTCCAATACCAGGGTGAGAGAGCAGTCAACCTCGTACTGCTCGACACACCCTGGGGAAGAGGTTGGGCGTTGGGTGGTTCGACTGGAGAAAGAACTCAATTCTTTGGTCTGGTGCTTTAGTCGTACCCCTTTTGTTGAAGAGTTTTGGGAAGGTTTCACTCAGGGTATGTCTTAAGTGAGACAGTTCTGCTTCGAGTGTTCTGGAAGATAGTGGGCGCAGTCCCATCCGGTGCTGTGTTTGGATTTCGTCAGCTGAGATCCAGGTTCCATCCTTGCTGAGTAGTTGTCGGACTAGTGTAACACCACATGACAGGAGCCGACCAGAGAGAAGAACTTTGTTACCATGACAACATAAGAACGAACTATTAATAGGTAGGTTCACTACATAATTAACAGACTCATGTGGTACGCTCGTGATGGCTTTTGATGTGATCCAAGCTTTGAGCATTTCTGCCTGGAAAACTGGGAGGCTGGTAAGGTATTTCGTTTCAAGATTGGTATAAAATAGCTGAAAATCGTGCCCTAGATTACGATACATATGACAGTAGTGAATAACAAAATAAAAAGCAGGGTGTTTAGTTTTACATAGCAAACGCTGAAGTAAAGAAAATCTATATGTGAGAACACGGGATTTAAGACAGACAAGACCTAGTCCCCCTTTTTCTGGGGACTGGAACAGCACTTTTCTGTTGAGCAGGTGGCGTTTTTGAGACCACACAAAATTGATGAGAGTTTCCTGGAGTTCGTCTAAAACTTGTTCTGGTAGAGGGAGAACAGCGAGGAAATGCAGCAATTTAGATGCAGCTATCTGGTTGGCTATGATAATTTTGCCTTTGAAAGACATGGTCCTTGCTAAACCACTCCACCTCGAAAGTGCGTTATTTAGTTTTTCTTTGCACAATTTCCAGTTTTTTTGTCTGGATGTTTCTGTGTTTCCAAGATGGACTCCAAGAATTCTAACATCTTTGCTGTTCCAGAGAAAATTGAGTGGTTGGTCATGTCTGTCTATCCACGCTCCGACCCACAACCCTTTACATTTGTTCAGATTAAGACATGATGATGACGCCCTGCTGTAAAGGGTGTAAATATCATTTAATACTTGAAATCCTTTGTTGGATGAAATAAATACAGTGACGTCATCTGCATATGCAGAAACAGTCAGGACCCTATCGGAACCTGGTAGTGTCAGACCATGTTTATTTAAATTACTTCTGATGGTATGTAGAAGGGGTTCGATAGCAATGGAATATAACAGCCCTGAGAGGGGGCATCCTTGACGAATACCTCTCTCAAAGGGGAGGGGGCTGTTAACGTAGATTGAACTTTGACTGTGCTTTGAGCATCTGTGTATAGAAGACGGATGAGGGAGACAAAATGTTCACCGAAACCCATCGTTTGCATCGTTTTGAATAAATAGTCATGGTCAATGCTATCGAACGCCTTCTTTTGGTCTAGGTTGCACAAGGCGAGAGGCAGGTCGGAATGGTTGGCATACATTATGCTGTCTCTTATGACATTGATGTTGTCATAAATGGAACGCTCTGGAACTACATAACATTGATCGAGGTGAACGACGTCGCTGATAACATTTTTCAGCCTGTTGGCTAAAGCTTTGGCAAGTATTTTGTAATCGGTGTTCAGCTCTCCTGCAGGATGTAGGAAGGGATTGGGAGTGAATGCTTTTCTGCAGGACTTTAAAAAGGTCGCTTTTCATAATTGGCCAGAAACATTGGTAAAATTCACAGGTAAGACCATCAAGGCCAGGGGTTTTGTTTTTGTTAAGTTGTTTGTTTTTGACGGCTTGATCTAATTCTTCAATAGAAATTGGTTGATCACAGGTTTCAGAATCAGCAGGATCAAGGGTAGGCATGTTCTTGAGAAGGTAATTTTGAGCAGTTGGGGATGTAGGAACATGGGAATAGAGGTCTTTATAAAAGGAATGGACGTGCTGGCGTATTTCACTTGGATCTCCTGTGACAATGCCGTCGTTTAAGCGCATTACGTGGTGAGTTTTGGCTGAAGAATTTTGTTTTTCCAGATTGAAAAAGAAAGTGGAGCACGAGTCACCCTCGCTTTCAAATTGAAAACGAGAACGAACCAGGGCTCCTTGGGCTTCCTGTTTGTAGATTTTGTTCAGTGCACATCTCTGATTGAGAAGAAATTGTTTCATATCTGGGGTGAGATTGGGGGAGGATTGAAGGTTGTCTATATCATTCTGAAGTTTTTGGATCAGAGCACGTTTATCATTCGCACATTTTTTCCATAGGTCTGGGTGATGTTTTTGATATGGGCTTTGCCCATGTCCCACCATGTGCAAATATCAGGATAGGAGGGAAGGTTGTTTTGCCATTTAGTCCAAAACTGGGAAATGATTTGTTTAAAATTTTCGTCTTGAAGGAGTGAGTTGTTAAAGTGCCAATAGGCACTTCCCTTGGGGCGCTGAGAGCTAGATTTACAAACAACACTGACAGCACTGTGATCTGACAGGCTGCATGGGATTATGTTGCATTTGGAAACTGTGGGAGCAATATGGGAAGGTAGGTATATGTGATCAAGCCTCGCTTTCGACATTTGTGCCGTTTTTCGTGGGTGATTGCAAGGCGGTCAAGAGAGGGATTGTGGGTACAGTTAAAATCACCTCCTATAATTATTTCACCTCGATCATGCTGTGCGCAGTGATGTTCCAGAGCTTCCAGCATTCTCCCTGCCTCTGCGTCTCCCTGTGGAACAAGTAAATTATACAGGTGATATATATTAGAATCATGTTCAATTTCAGTATATAGAGCGTAACTTTGAAAAAGAACATCATGACTTAGTACAGAGATATTGTTTTTGACAAGAGTAGCCACGCCTGATCCCCTCGTTTTGCCCAGCGTACTATTGATTTGACGTTGCCAATGTTTCCACACAGATGAGGATGTAGGTAAATCATTGACTTCTTGAAGGAAGACTATGTCAGGGTTGAAACAAGTCTGTTTAACAAACTCATGGAAAGAGGCATTACGAGTCGGATTGGAGCATCCTCCCGTGTTTATTGTTACGAGAGAGAGTGCCATACTGAGCAGAATATAATTTGTCAGATTCATTTTGGTATCAGACGTGACACATCTTCTGTGTCTAGGCTTTTGACAAGTTTACGAACCCTCATTTGCATATTTCTGTTTAGGAGGGGGGAGCTACGCAGGGGTTTTTGTTGTTGTTTAACAAGCCCGGGAGTGTCGCCAGTGAATTTTTTGGCGATTTCACCAGGTCTTCTGCGGGCTTTTACACACTTCAGAAAATCTGTCATTTGTTTTTGCGAGAGGGGGCCTGTGGGGATGGACAAGTCTCCTTCTTCGTAATCCAACTCACTAGGTTGCGAGTTAGTTTCGGATATGGTGGATGCCGTGTCGTCTGTCTCAATGTCACTTATCTCAACGCTCTCCTGTGTTGTGTCTGAGAGTGGCGGTTGAGGTTGATGGGACGCGTCGCTGGCGTTGTCGTCATCACCATCAAGAGCTTGAGTGAGAGTGGGCGTGTTTGTGTGGTTATCAGTTGGAGGTTTCAGTATCTTGTTCGGAGGAGGGTTTGAGGTGAGTTTGGTTAGTCCTTGACGTGGTGGAGATGGGGTCTTCTTTTTCCGCTTTGTTAGGACTTCTGAGAAGGTTGCCCTTGATGGTCCAGGGGGGAACCCCATATGGAGACAAGGGCTGATTGGTCTGTAGCTTTTGGGTCTTTAGTAGTGGGTGGATCCGGTGGGTGTGGATTGGGGGAGGGGCTTGGGGAGTTTCGGGGGTGGGGTTGGGGGGACGAGGTGTGGATGGGGTTGAGGGGGCTTGGAGTTGGGTTTGGGTGAGGAGGGGGGTCGTACCCCTACTTCGTCTTGAGCTCTTGGTTCTTCATTGCCATTTGTTTGGTTGTGTTGGTTTCTAGCTGATTTCGGTGGGTGTTTTGGGTCAGATTTGTTTCGGTGCATGAAGATGGGTTTGGGGTTGATGGGGTTTTCGTCCTGAGATCCGTCATCTTCGGTATCATCTGATGCTGGGGTTTTCTGTTTCTTGCAGTTTTTCCGTGTGTGTCCATGTTCCCGTCAGGCAAAACATTTGACAAAATCTGTGGATAGGAAGACCCTGTAGTTCCTCCCTCCGTAAGCAATGTTAATGTGGCCTGGGATATTGATATTTGGCTCTATGAATACATGCACTTGGCGGCGAAAGGACAGAACATGGGCTAAGTTTTCCTTCATGCCGATGGGTATGGATCTAATGGGTGAAACTATATTACAAAAATCTCTGATGTTTTCTTCAGGGATATGGTCGGGAATTTCAGGGTACACATTGGAAAAAAACTAATCGGGTTGTCTGACGTACAAGAGGTGAAATATAAATCAAAGAGTTGTTGACAACCATACCTTGTGTAACCGCTTCTTCAGCGTGTTTTCTGTCGTTGAAATACATGGCTACACGGTTTCCTGCTATACGGGAAGCATAGAGGATCGTCTCGGGTGGTAAGGTTTTAGCCATTTCATTGACATACGTTGAGATCGGAACATTCTCTCTCACATCGAAAACTATGCCATTGTTGCGGCTCATTTTGGAATGCATTTGGCTATTGTTATACAAGGTTCCATTGTTGGTTCTGGGCTGGTATGCCCTGGCTCTCCCACCCTGGCTCCCGGTGCCGTTGGGGTAGTGAGGGCGAGATCACACACTTGCCACAACCAAAAATGCAAGGAAAACTACACTAAAAATTAATAAAAAAATCCCCCAGGATAGTCCTGTGGGTTCTACATCATGATTACAATACAATAGTAATAATTACAATACATACAGTAAGTCCGAAGACATTCAAAAATACACAATCTTAGCAGCCACGTCTGATTGATTGATTGATTGATTGATTGATTGATTGATTGATTGAGTTGCGGTTAATAGCTTCTGCATACAGTTGTTTTTAGCCTATGTCTGTCTCCTTGTCGCTGTCTGTCTGTCCACATTCAGACTAAATGTTAAAGTTTACCATGAAGCTGTTAAAAATGATTTGATGTTATCTGTATGGAGCCCCTAATGGGACAGGTAAAAAACATTGACAAGGAAAATAAGAAGAAATTATTTCGTTCCCTAGAAATGATTTTGTTCCCTCGAAATGCTATATTGTTCCCTCGAAATCATTCCATTACCTCAAAATACTATTTCGTTCCTTCGAAATATTATTTCATTCCTCAAAATATTATTTCGTTCCCTCGAAATACTATTTAATTCGGCCCTCGAAATATTATTTCGTTCCCTCGAAATATTATTTCATTCCCTCCAAATATTAATTCGAGGGAACAAAATAAGTTATTTCAGGGAATGAAATATTATTGCGAGGGAACAAAAATATTTATTTCGTTCGAACGAAATAATATTTCAAAGGGAACAAAATAATTTAGCTGGTACGGAGTCTTTGATATGCCAAGAGCATTTCTGGGATATTAAAGCCATTATTTTAGTGTATCTTTTCCGAGTTCACTTACAATTACTTCAGGTTGTATTTCACCGACTTTCCTAATTGAGCGAAGCAAATAATACAATGTTCAGCAGAATGATTAACAGCCCTTTTGTTGCCAAGAATGCATCTTACCTTTATCCCTGTTAAATTGGTATACAGTTTTTTTCTTTGTATGCCGAAAACTTAAATCTTATAAAGAATTCCGTTATCAACCCTTCTCTTCTCACTCTACTTGAGACTATAATGGAACTTCAATTTAATTATTAAGAAAACAATCTGAACACCCCCCTCGAAAAACAGCAAACAAACTACAGCAACTACTACAACAACAACAAAAACAAACAACAACAACAACAACAACAACGACGACGACGACGACGACGACGACAGCGGCGGCGGCGGCGGCGGTGGCGGCGGCAACGGCAACGGCAACGGCAACGGCAACGGCAACGTCAACGGCAACGTCAACGTCAACGGCAACGGCAACGGCAACGTCAACGTCAACGTCAACGTCAACGGCAACGGCAACGGCAACGGCGACAGCAACAGCAACAACAACAACAAAACAGAGAAGATACTTGGATGTTAAATGGCTTATCAAGGCCTTCGTAGCCGCTCAATTATTTTGAGGGAACAAAACAATATTATTTTGTTCCCCCAAAAATATATATATTAATTCGTTCCCTCGAAGTGCTATTTTGTTCCCTCAAAATAATATTTCGTTCTATCGTAATAACTTAATTCGTTCCCTCGAAAAATATTAAGTGGGAACGAAATAACATTTTGAGGGAATTATTATTTTGTGGGAACGAAATGATTTTGAGGTAACGAAGTATTTCAAGGGAAAGAAATAACTTTAAAATTTTTCTTACCTTTCATTTTTTTTACCTGTCCCTTTAGGGGCTCTGTAAATCTGAAAGCCCCAATAACAGCATGTGATTCCCCTCAGCTGATTTGGATAAAATTTAAATTTTTGGGGATACAAAATGCTGACGTTGAACCCTTTTACCAGGCTCAACCCCAGCTGCTCACTTCATCAAATTAGTGGTTTTTTCCCCCATTTGTTCCTCTATCCAGCAGTTTGCAGGTCACCAAGCTGATTTCTAATTGCAACAAACATTGGTTCTAATTTGTTTACTTTGTTAAAATGTTGTTCTTGATAAACATTTCCCAATGCTGTGAGCCAAATTAAAATTAACTGAAAAAAGAACGGAAGAGATATTATTATAGTTGTTGCAGCTGATATTTCGTATTAGTTCTGTTTTTCACTAATTATGATATTTTTCAACACCCTGTGTTTTGCAGACTCTTGTCCCTATGGTAAGATTGGCATTACTCCAAACTGCAGAATATGTTACGGTAAGATCTGCGAACAATAATGAGTCTAAATGTTTTTCAACCCTAAAAACGTTTTCCAAATTACATCAATAATGTAGTATGATGGCCCAGACGGAGTACAAAGGAAGACACGGCATGTTGGCCAAAGCGATTCACTGGGATCTGTGTAAAAAGAATGGTGTCCAAGTGACTGCAAAATGGTACGATCATGTTCCGGATAAAGTTGTAGAGACCGACCAGGTCAAGATCCTCTGGGACTTTAACATTCAGACTGATCATGTTATAGAACACAGGCGTCCGGATGTTGTAGTCTTAGATAAGATGAAGAAGATGTGTCATCTTATTGACATAGCTGTGCCGGGTGATATAAGGGTCGCTAAGAAGGAGACGGAAAAGTTCCAAAAGTACCAAGACCTGGCCAGGGAACTTCGTGAAATTTGACAGGTGAAGGTGAAAGTAGTCCCTGTGGTGGTTGGAGCACTTGGCACCATTCCGAAAGCACTGGGGAAACATCTTGAGGAAATAGGGACACATGTGAGGGTATTACAGAAGGCGGCGCTTTTGGGAACAGCGAGGATTCTAAGAAAGACCCTTGAGATCTAAAGGCTACGGGACGTATCCCGACTCGAGGAGTTACCGGCACAAAGGAAAATGTGATCTTTCTTTTCCATGCTGTGATAGAATGAAAAAAAATATTTAAAAAATAATAGTAATAAGAATAACTTGTTTCTTGTATAGCGCAATTTTACAGTAACGTATCAATGCGCTTTACATTAATGCCCTGGACATCGGGCATTCCTTTAATATTTCTTAGCTCCCTGGGCAGTATACAGCCCGGGCTGCCGTGGCGCTTAAGGCTTTTTCAAACACAATATTAAACTCTACCCTCGCAAGTACCCATAAGAGAGGCAATTATAGTTAAGTATCTTGCGAACCTACAATTAAAAAAAATTCTCAGAACATTTGCCCCCCCTTAATGAGATTTCATAAAAGCAAAAATATTTAAATGGTTCAATACATTGATTAGCCCCCAAATGAAAATGTTTGATTATGCCACTAACTGCAATAAATTACTGACACTGAATGCTAATAATAATAATACATAGTTTTTATATAACGCTTTATCACACCTGAGGGCATCTAAGAGCACTCATTATGTTTTTGCACAAATTACGCGGAGCTATGTTTGAATTACAAGACCTATTTATTTACATAGCACCATGTAACAGTTTACAAGTCGCTGTGGTGCAAGCTGCAGCCAACCATACCAGAAAACACACAGGGGAACCCCCTCTCTTAACGATAAGTGTAACTGGGCTCTTTTTTGTGCATTACACAGCACTCAGGACCATTGGCTTTACGTCCCATCTAAATGACAAGCACTAATGGCCAATTGTCTTGCTGAACCACGACACACCACTTGCCAAGGTTGTTACGAGACTTTGGCAAAATTATGATAGTGTTAATTTTGAAACATTTTTATAATTTCGTCAAGGACAGATCATTTGTATTTTTACTTTTTTTCAGTTCCTGTATCGGTAGACTATCAAGTCAGCTCTGGGCAAGAATCCAGTAAAACCATTACATGGAAAGCTCCTCAAAACAAGTGTCCTGTTATTGATTATGCGGTACAGTATCAACTGGTTAAGAGAGATATTTGCCGAGTGGAGGTTGGTGAATTTGAAACTCAACACAACATAACAACGAGACAGTCTAGTCTTTCACATCCTGGGTTATTGCCCAATTCAATCTACATGGTTCGTGTTCTTGCCAGGAATGAGGCAGGGCATGGTGAATCTCAGGAGAACATGTATATCAAACACACAACACCTGAAAAGGGTAAGTTCCTGGTAGGGGAGTATCTACAGTGATGAGAACTTCCAGACTTTTATCTGACTTCAGACTTCTTTATGTCTGCCTCGTGAAGATAAAACCCGTTATTTTCCACCAATATGAAGAATTCATGCTCTTCTGATTTACTTCCCTGACAACACTGTTCTCTGAAGATATTGCTTCTACAAGCTCCTTGAAATCTGTAACTCCAGGGATTACCAAAAGGTGGAAGAGCCAACATGTTATTATTCCTCTCAAAAATGTTGATTCGCACTGCTTACAAGAGTCCTGTTTCAGGCAGTGAATTGAGCTGGTTTTACGTTGAGATGTATGTAACATAAAATGTAATCTTTTGGCTTGGCTTACATGTGTTCTATAAAGACTCTTTGACTTGTCAGAATCGTAATTTTGTTATACAAGGAATATATTTATTTGTGAAACGACTGATTTGAGGTAAAATTGCAGGCAAAGTGCGCCAGCTTTGTAGTCGGGAGTAGCAACAACTTTGCACATGACCTGTGTGTGCACACTGTGGGTAACTTTCGCAGACAATTTAGAGGCAACCAACTGCACTGCATACAAAAGGAACACTTCGGAAGCAAGAGCCATTTTTTCTACAAGATGGTAATATCTCCAAAAAAATGAAATGAACGTTTGAGGGTTAATGAGGTTTTTATTGGAGATTGCTTGGGCTTGGTCGCATGTAATTTACCCCTATAGTAACATAACCCTAATAACATGAGAGAGTAACATGCTGTTCATTTATTCTATCTTCATTTTATTCGTAATCTTTCTGATAGTTAAATTAAGGCACCCTACAAAGTGACTGCTGCTGTGACACATAGGCCAAGTTATCTATGTAGAGAGAAGATGTTGAAGACATGTTCAGGTTTAGATAGATAGACAGACCCCTTTATCAGCTTAACACTGAGTGTGATTCTAACACTTTCTAATCATCATCGTGACAAATCCCAAGTATTCAATTTTGAGCATAGGGATGTAAAAAGTAACTGGATGTTTTGTGTTTAAATTACTCTTTTAGAGCCAACAGGATCTCCAACAGATTTCAGGAGTACTTCAAGAACGAAGCATAGTGTTGCAGTTAGCTGGGGTGAAATACCCTGTGGTCAAAGAAATGGTGTTATAACTAAATATAGAGTGAGTTTTTATACTCCGATTGTTTAGATCAAAATAATGTATTTATGTCAATCCAATTAATCAACATTTAGGTACATACTTGATAAGTAACCTTATTGATGTTATGTTCTTGTGTGTTCTTTGTAGTTGAAACAGCATTGTGTTTTGCCCAGGACTCACGGAGCGTGGGGGGGGGGGGTGCTGAGTATACAGGGCTTTTGCACATTGATGTATGGGTAAAACCATACAATTTAATAAATTTACCAAGACTCACCAAAGTTTGGAAGGCAATCTAAAGGTGCTATCCTGCTGGACTGTCTCTGAACTTAAAGGAATCCAATGTTCTCGCACACTGCTTATACAATGTCATATTGCGCTCAGTAGCTATACACAATTGTTAATTTGGTTCGAAACATCATAAGGGGCTTGGTTAAATAAGTCTGGTTGTGGTCACTTGCAAGACAGCTGAGATTTTGCTGATGACTCAATACTTTAAGTTATCACCAAAAATGCACTCAAGATATGAAATAACCAAAATGCATCCAGTTTAAGATCCATTGTTTATTGCCTTATTTGATAGTTGGGGTGAATCTATAACTTCATTAGGTTCAGTTTTGCAGCATTTAAATTTTCTTCAAATCCCAATTAAGTTTACTTGAAACCTCACTTAAATTCACTTGAAACCTCAATTAAATTTACTTAAAACCTCAACTAAGTTTACTTGAAACATCATTTAAATTGACTTGAAGCCTCATTTAAATTTACTTGAAACCTCAATTAAATTTACCTGTAGTGAAGTGTAAAAGTTTAAATGTAGTAATTATCAGTGTCTTTTTATTTCCATTTTGAAAACAATGTACAGCTTTCATACAGGGTGCTGGAAAAACCTTATGATACCAACTTTAGTCGAAACAGCTCATTCGAAACGGTCGATATAGAACCATCAGATATGCATCATAACATTAGTGGTTTAGAACCATCCACAAAATATGATTTCCGACTGAAAGGTTTCAACAGTGTTGGTGCTGGAGAGAAAGCAACACTAGAGGAATTTACTGCAGTTGAGACAGGTATTGTGGGACATAGCATTCAATTATCATAATTTAGTTGAAATTAATTTATGGAGTCCTACACCTGTTGAAATACTTAACCGATCCAATTAGAACTTTCCAACCATTCTGACTTTTGAGATGCTCCGATGATTCTTTGGATAGACAATGTTTCCTAGGTACTTTTTTTCTTTTACCTTACAGATCTTCCTGCTCCGACCCAGCCATCCCAACAAGATTTGACTTCTTCCACAGTCACTATAGCTTTGAATCTTCCGTCCCCGTCAAAGTACATTACGTAAGTTGAAATGATGCAAATGATGTATAACCTTTGAGATTGCTTTGTACACCAAGCAATGGGACATTGCTTTGTACACAAAGCAGTGGGACAGCCCTGGCCGCCACGTGTGGAATATATCACTACATGACCACCGGGTTAGCATGGCCATTCAACTTTGGCAGTTTGTTTCTCGAAGGTATGAAGTTGGATTACACGGAAGCCTGATTTTTTTAATTTTTTACTAGTAAAGTTATGCAACAAAAATGCAAATAAGGGCAGTGAAACACGGTGGCCTGTCTCGGGGGAGGGTTAATCTGTAACATTCAAGGCCTGGGTATTTTTAAGAGTCAAGAAATTAGCTCTTGGTTAGCTTTTTTTAGCAAAATTGTTTTGTGTTACTTAGACTGACAAATATTTCAAATTTCACTTCTTAAAATCAATTGATAGAACACCCTGCACCACATTCACCTTACCTCGTACATCTTCATTGATGTAAAGCATAATTTTTCAGTTTTTAAATTTGTCTTTATGTGGTATTGAAAGAAATTAACTTGCTCAAGAAAATATCAACATTGTTATTGAACCAATGAAATCAGAAATGTAACTACTTCCTCAATGACCATTTTTGTGTGTTGTGTAGAGGGCTGCAAGTTGGCGTACGGCAGGTAAAGACAGTCACTAGAAGGGACACCAGGGGATCGAGGTACCAACGATCCACTGCACCAACTCTTGATTATGTAGCAGCAGAATTACCTAAGAAGGATCTCCCTGCAACATTCACTGTGGGTGACGGAGAAACACGGGGAAGATTTGACAACAAACCCCTGGAAAGCAACACTCAGTATGACATCTACCTTGGATCAGTCAGTAGGATTTCTCAATCGGTGAGCCTTTTATCTCTTGTTGTTTTTTGTATTTATAAACAACCCATTGCGCTAACCCAACGTTTGTGAGTTAGATTTCAATCATGTCTGGCACAGTAACTTGCTTGATCATAAGTTATTGCTTTAATTTGAATTCCTCAGACTATTAAGACAGTTGCTACGTTACATAATTAGGGGGTAAGCTTTTGCGTAGTTACGTAAGAGACGGTGAAAACCCATATACAATTTGAATGAATGTGTGTGGCACAATGGTACCAGGGTTTGCTCATCTGGAGGTCGCAATACAAAAGCTTGCCTCGAATCATTTGACATAGCGTCTGTCTCCACAGTGCGAGGAATTCAAATTAAGTGGTAACTCGGACCAAGCAAGTCATTCCACAACACATTATTCAAATCTAACTTGCAAATGGCTTGTTTAGGAGTCAAATTGCTTGTGAAAATTATGGTAAGGGTGTTGACACTACACTTTACACACAGGGACATTGACTGTAAAAATAGAGCAACCGATAGTATTGTGATGATGGCGTCTGGTGACTCGGGTCAAGAGGCTTATTGCTGCTATTGTACTTATTAAGAAAAGAACTACTTGAGATATTATGAAGATTTAAAACATGAATAAATTTGACACAAGTAAGTTTGACACAAGCTAAAAGATCTCTCTTCATTTTTTTTTTTTAAGATTTGGGCCGTTGAGTGGAGTGAGCCATTTAGAGTTCAAGGTAATTTACTGCTCAATAACTCACCTTGGTCAGATTGTGAAAATTTTGCTTTAATTCAATCCACGCTATTCAAACTGAGGCAGGAAGGTAAAATTAGTCTGGTTCCTTTCAAATGTGAAACGAGAATAGAAGCTATCATACCAGACAAAATTGTGCACATAATTCATCATATTGTATTATATAGGACTCACAGATCCTTGTCATTTGATTTATGGATTAGGCGTCACGTGACATCCTTTATTTTACCATGAATACTGCTGCGACACAACAAAGTTATTACAGGAGTCCTACAATGAGTTATAGGACACTTTGGACGCTTCGTATAGCGTCATTTCCAAAAACGCAATCATTCTCCACTTGTTTGTCCAAACGAGGCAAGGTCAAAGGTAAATGTGTCACGGCTGAAAAGGGCGGTGCTTGTCTACATGGAGTAGTCCACGCTGTTTACTAGGAGTTTTTAGAGTTTTCAGAGTGTGGGGTAGACGAGTTTCCATGTCTGTTTTGAATTTATTGTGAAAACAATTTTAAATGACAAGGATCTTTGGGTGACTTATAAAACAAATACTGAATGCTTTTTGTTCGTTCAAATTATCAGTGAGTCTAATCCCTCGATAAAATCTGGCTTTTTCTATTCACTCTGCTTCGCCACATTAGTAAATATCATATAGTATTAAGGTAGAATTATGAGTCACATTATTGTAAAAGTTGTAAAACAACTATCAGAAATATACAAATATCTGAGCAGCCAGCTTTTGATTGAAACTGAACTTGGAGTCCTGAACTAGCTATTTTGTCAGTGTCATCAATTTTGAAATTATCAAGTAGTAAAACACAGGGGAAAGTCATTGACAAAATAAGAAGCTTGCCAACATAGGGCTAAATCCTAGGGCGCCAGTACGTTGACCCGGAGGTTGTTGGTACTGCCATCCCTGCTCTGGTAAATTGTTCTTTGTTCAACCCCAAATTTTAAAACTAATAGCACATTTAACACTTCTTTTGTGTTAAAAGATGTTAGCTTTACCATCACCAGAATATTAGGAATAACAATAAATCGTTTTGTTTCAACTTTAAATAATACAATCTTTTTTCGGCAGTGCCACAAAGTGTAAGCCCACAAAGTGTAAGCCCACAAAGTGTAAGCCCACAGAGTGTAAGCCCACAGAGTGTAAGCCCACAAAGTGTAAACTCACAAAGTGTAAGCCCACCGGTAGCTGCGATTGTGGTTCCATTGATGCTGCTTGTCTTGATTTGTGTTATAGCTGCTTTAATCTTCAAAATAAGGTAATTATTATTGTAACTTACTGTAGTGTTACTTTGTGGTATTCTCTCAGTGACAGGAAAAAATTGGCCCAAAATGTTGCTAAGCAATTTTCTACTAAGCAGAAATAGGCTTGATGTCAGACAATCAGTTACAGGGGGTACATGAGGGCCATTTTGACTGGTAACCTTAGTCTGCTAAGCATAATGTTGTGGTGCTTAGCAAACATTTGTGCTTAAGCAGCTCTATAAAATAAGGGCCCAATATCATAGAGCTGCTAAAGAAGGCAATTTTAAGTCTGCTGAGTAAAGCTAAGCAGGATACTGTTTTTACTCTAACTCATGTGCAACTCGGCTTTTGGCTTAATCATTGTTAAGTGGGGTTAGTATTGTATTTATTATTTTTGTTAACTGTTTCTTTGCCAGGAGGAAGAAAAGGCTGAACCACAGCTCAGGGAACCGTAGACATTCCAACGCTTCAAATGGTAGGTCATAACTTATTACATTTCTTTTGTTATGACTATTATATATGTCTTATAATGAAACCAAGGATGCCTCATTAATAAGTAAACTAAATCAATGTACTTGTAGACGAAATAATGGATGATAATTTTTAGGCTTTGATCTGAATTCAAGGCTTTATACATATACCTCCGAAAACTTTGTCCTTGTTATTTTCTACAAATACTGCAAAGAGATCCTGCTCATTGAATTCCTTCTTTTGTTCCTAGAAGCTCTTTGAAATCTATAACTCCAGGGGTTGCTAAAAAGTTGAAATGTGGTCATTTTAACATCTGAACAATTGTATCCTAGTTTCAGACCTTTTTGCCAACAATGACTGTCATCAGATGTGTGTCTAACACGAAAAAAGAACAGTTTCTGCCTACTGCTTGATTTTGTCAAATTCTTTTTAAACGTTTTTCACTTTTTGGCAAAACATTTTTTTAAATGTTTTGTCAAACTTTATACTTGCTCATAACAGTTTTACTTCATGCAGACTTTTAGACCTTTTTTTGTAAATTATTTTAACATGATGTTAAACTGACGAATATTTTGAAACCTTTGACAAGTCAGGTGAGAAGACGACAATGATGATGTTTATAATAACTGGGGGTTTTCAACAAGAATTATTTTAACAAGTTTTAGATCAAATTAGATTAAACAGTTTTTTAATTAAAATATTAACAATTTTGAAAACTTTTTGGAAATCTGCTGCTTTTCAGTGAGATTCAGGAAAAACTCTTTCCCGTTAAACCTCAAGTAATTTTCATCCGATGGTTGTTTGCTTTTGTAAAGCTAATATGTGCAATACAAAGCAACACTTTACAGATGACGTCATAGTTTGTAATTTTGACACGCTGTCAACTGCAGAAGTGCAGCTAGTTAAACAAAATTTTAATTTCATCATTGGCAACTACAAAAATTGTTTAGATATGTTAAAGCATCTAATCTACAAAAGATTGATCAAACAATACATACATTATTTAAGTTCTGCATCTTATTTTTGTTGACAACTTCACAGTCAAACGTTTATTGAACGTTTTATTTGATTTATCAGCAGGAGTGCGAGCAAGCAATGACAAACTGTCTTCAGAATTAGAAAATCCATACAATGTTGTTGCCAATGAAACCAGTTTTGCAACTTCACCAGGCACAGCCACTGCACCAGCCACTCCACGAGCCACTCCACGAGCCACAACACCAGGCACTTCACCAGCCACTGTACCAGCCAGACCAAAGCAGGTTAACAAGAAGAAGCAGTTTACGGCTCCTTTTCCGATTCCTTTGTCAGAGCTCAAAGATTATGTCAGCAAGAAGAAGAAGGAAACGTACAAAGAAGGCAATGGGTTTCTGTTTGACTATGAGGTGAGTCATGATAATGATGGCTCTGTAATAATAACAAGATGTGAATTTATTGTGCGCTTTCTACACCAAATAGGCCCAATTAAAGCCAATAAGCACAACAACTTACTTAGCAAAGGGAAATCTTGCTAAGCAGAAACAGGTTACCAACCAACATTCCATTAAGTTTACATTGTTGCCACAGGTACCCCGCTCATTTCTTGCTAAGTAAAGAAATTTGCTGAGCAGAATTTTCTGCTTAACAGTTTGATGTAATAGGGCCCATATGTCCAACTTAGCAATATTGCATAACAATTTATCAGTAAAAAGCCTGTCACCTTTGAGTGCCTAGTGTAGATTATTCATCTATGGAAGCTGTTTGCATGTGCTTTGTTGAAATCTGATAAAAAGTCAACCAAAAGGGCGTGCTATTCTTCCCTGATTTTCGAGTGTTTTTTGCTTTCAATTTTTAGAATTTGCCCGATTCCGATCGTCATTCATGTGAAAGAGCAAAGGACGACAAAAACAAAGAAAAGAATCGCTATGCGAACATCATTCCTTGTGAGTTCAAAATGGATATTGTTAGTATTCAATATTTGTCTTTACATAATAATCTGAAATGTTCTCTTCGTTTACAACTTCATGTCGGATGAGGCGATAACACAACAAATAACGTTGGGCGCCACTGATGACTTCATATAAATCTTTCTCCATGCCTCCCTGTCCTCTACTGCCCTCTTTCGGTAACAATCTTTCTCCATGCCTCTCTGTCCTCTACTGCCCTCTGTTTGTAACAATCTTTCTCCATGCCTCTCAGTCCTCCACTGCCCTCTGTTTGTAACAATCGTTCTCTATGTGTTTCTGTCCTCCTCTGTCTCTGTTTGTAACAATCTTTCTTCATGCCTCTCTGTCTTCCACTGCCCTCTGTTTATTACAATCTTTCTCCATTTCTCTCTGTCCTCCTCTGTCTCTGTTTGTAACAATCTTTCTTCATGCCGCTCAGTCCTCCACTGCCCTGTGTTTATTACAATCTTTCTCCATTTCTCTCTGTCCTCCTCTGTCTCTGTTTGTAACAATCTTTCTCTATGCCTCTCATTCCTCCACTGCCCTCTGTTTGTTACAATCTGTCTCTATGTCTCTCTGTCCCCCACTGCCCTGTTTGAGTCGGCAAACTCTAGTCCTGTCCACTCGTTGATGTCTTCTTCTCATCTCTGTCTCCGTCTACCCCTTTTTCATCTTTTTCTCACTTTGCCTTGAGGTAAGGTTAGTACCAGGTTAGATAACTAGGAAATATTTCTATTTCATGGTCTTGCATTGATTTGATTCTACTTTTTATCTACCACAGATAATTTTTCTCGCGTTGTGCTTGAAAAACTACCAGATCAACCTGACTCGGATTATGTGAATGCAAGTTACATTGATGTAAGTTAATCTTAATGATCTGTTTCTGTTCTGAGTGGTCCCTGTAATTGCTTGTAAAGAATCCATGATGGACCACTTTGAGTTTGAGAAGGAACTGAAACAAATTGGGAAACTCCCCTGAGCAGGAGAGAACTAAAACCAATTATGGTGGAATAACTTAAACACAGATACAAGCTGCATAAAAAATGGAGAGAAAAACTCCCTCAAGAGTGCAACTTGCAAAAGAATTAACACACACTTTGGTTTCAAACCTACCCCCCCCCAAACCCCCCCCCCAAAAAAAAAAACAACAACAACAACAACAACAACAACAACAATAAAACCCCAGTTTTTGACAAAATATTTGTCGAAATGCAGACATAACGTAACCTGTATTTTTGCTTTTCTGCTCACCATTACAGGGTTTCAATGAACCGAACAAATACATCGCCAGCCAAGGTGAGTCGACTCATAAACAAACTCATGCACTTTTTCTTAGAGCTTTAAATCTCAAAACGTTAATAGAATTTTTGGGGGAATATTTTAAAAAGAGTTCATAGATGTTTTCACATTTGTGGTGTGTCATTGCTGAGTAGTCAAGCGCACTGGACTCAAGCTCTGGTGTTTCTGATCAGCAGAGTGTGGGTTCGAGTCCCAGTCATGGCATTTGTGACATAAACAAGATACTTTACCATAATTGCTTTGTCCTTTGGATGGGACAAAAAGCAGTAGGTCCTGTGTACTAGGATTGGTAGTGCTAGAGTTGGAAGAGTAGGGGTTAACCTCGGTGTTTCTGGTTCACACAGCAAGCACCCTTGTTGACAGGTTTCCTTAGTCTTGTGAGCTACAGTTATTAAGTTCCCTTATGAGGCATCCTTTGTTTTATTACCAGAATGTACAATATAAGTTTGATGTGAACATTTGGGTCAGCTTTTTGTGTTTCAAAAATATATTTAGAAAAGTTGAAAAATTGAACCTCATGAAATTAAATACTTTACTTAAAAAGTTACTAGAACTCTTTCATAGATGAATTTATTCAATGTAATAAAGCAAGCCAGCCCTTCACTGTCTGTACATCCCATATTATTTTTATAATATATATTACAATTTTAGGTCCAAATAAGGCTTCCGTTTGTGACATGTGGAGGATGGTATGGCAGGAGAATACCGCTAAGATTGTCATGCTCACCAACCTACAAGAAGGAGTCAAGGTAATTCAAGCTACATTACCCAATTTGTAACCAACTTGAGGTAAAACATTGAAAAAAAGAAGAAAGTCATTCATTGGGGATGTCTAGTTTAGAGGCCGTCCAACAATTTAAACATAAAATAAGTTCAACGAGGGATCATAACTGTGTACGATTTTGACATGTACCTTAAAAACATTGAAAACCTTGAAAGATGCAAATGTTTTTTTGTTTTCTTTCAGGACCCTTAGTATTTCAGTCCAGTTTAAAAAAAATGCAATTGAACAATGGAAATGGAAACATGTAAGAGCATATGCGCCACACACAACCTTCAGCTAATGATAGGTCATCATTTGACCTCAGTGGGGGCGCTGTGTGATCTTCTGACTTCATATACAAGGGGTCTGTTGTATAGAGAGACACTAGTCGATGAGGATGAACACGCGAAAGCAGAAGTAGGAAATGTTTACCTCTGTGCATCTGTAGCCACTTGTTTTTCTAGATGATTCTCTTTTTCTCACTTGCAGGGAAAATGTGAGAAGTATTGGCCAGACAAAACAGCATGCTATGGTGATTATGTTGTCACTTTGAAAAAGGAAGAAACGCATGCAGACTACATCATCCGAGATTTCATAATGAATCTGAAATTGCAGGTAATGGTCAAGTGCACTAGACTCAAGCTCTGGCGTTTCTGATCAGTAAAGTGTGGGTTTGACACTTGTGTTGTTAAGCAAGACACTTATCAGAGTAACTATAAATATAAATATAAATAGTAAACTTGCGGGTACAACCATGTGTAAAAACTCTTTGAGGGAGTGTTGGCTCTGAAAAGAGCCGGTTTGGTCTCGACGTTTCGAACAGTATACTCTGCTCGTCTTCTGCTCGTTCTCCTGAAGACGAGCAGAGTATACTGTTCGAAACGTCGAGACCAAACCGGCTCTTTTCAGAGCCAACACTCCCTCAAAGAGTTTTTACATATGGTTGTACCCGCAAGTTTACTATTTATATTTATATTTATAGTTACTCTTATCCTCCACACCATGCAAAGCTTCAAACACCATTTAAGACACTTATCCATTATTGGTTCGTCTTTTGGATGGGATGTGAAGCTGTTACCCTTTGTGTTTTGTGTAATGCACGTAAAGAACCCAGTTACACTTATAGTTAAGAGAAGGCGTTTGCTCAGGTGCTTCACTCTGGTATGGTTGGCTGCAGCTTGCTCAAAAGCATCTTGTAAACCATTACAGGTTGCTATGTTAATAACTGGTTCTTATAATTTGACATACCTCTGCATACAAAAAGTAATGAGCGTTTTGTGAGACACCATCAGATGGGATAAAGTGCTTTATAAGAACTGCGTATTATTTGTACTAATATTGTTGTTCTAACCTGTTAATTTTCAAACAAACTCAGAAAGATTTTGCAAATTATATTGTCTTGTTTCAAATTTTAAATGGGCATCCACTCTTCAACAGAAGCCAGCCAGAAGGCAGAAACCGTCAGCTCTGGAGAAGTTTCATCATGCAGCAGCCATCTCTAGGCATAACCTAAGAGGACGGCCTAGTACTAGATTTAAAATGGCCTTTTTGCAACACACAAGTTTGAACTATACCCGCTAAGATGTACACGCTAAGCCCTTTGTGCTGAGATACAAAGCTTTTTGCAGAATGAGCCTGGTATGCTAAAGATACAGCATAAGTAAGGCTCTAACATTCAAAATTCTATTTTTTAAAACACCCTAGGATGAATGGACCAGACAGGTTCGTCACTATCATTTCATAACATGGCCTGATATGGGCTTACCCCATGATCCTATCAAAGTGGTGAACTTTGTCAAAACAGTGAAGGAGTACAACCCCAAGAATGCTGGTCCGATGGTCATTCATTGCAGGTTGGTATTTGTTGTGATAGCAAACGTCTTAAGTATTTTAATTCAGTTTGCAATAAACCACAAGGGTAACTGATTGGGAGACCGCCAACATTAGGACTAGATAGCTCAGTTGGTAGACCAGCAGCACATTAGGGAGGTCACAGGTTCAAGTCCCACTGTAGTCAATTTGTCTTTGTTCAACCCGAAGTTAAATAACTTTGTTTCACAAAAAAGTCAAAGGATTTTGAGCAAACATTGGGTGATGAAAAAATGGGCAACCACACAGAGATAAATAAAACAATGGGTGCAATTGCAACTAAGTCAGAGACTAAAACTGATGTATCAGACTTCAAATTATTCAACCATGGTATCAGTCAACGTTCATGGTTACTCATCTATGTTACTTTGTAGCGCTGGAATCGGCCGCACCGGGGTGTTTTTGGTTTTGGACGCCATGTTGGACCAGGCCAGGGTAGAAGGTCGAGTTGATATCTGGAACTTTGCTTGTGGCATGAGAGACAAACGGATGAAGATGATTCAAACACCGGTAAATTTAATATACCAATCTCTCTTAGGTTATGGTACAAGTCTTGTTCAATGTTTTCCAGCCGTTGTTGCGAATGCCAAGATGCAGGTGGAATTTGAACCCAGGTCTCCTGCATTTTAAGACAGTAGATGTCTTAACCTCCAAACCATCCAACTGCAGGCCTGGAATAACATGGAGGTCATGACCTCTGTTGCTTTGGTCTTGGCCATGGTGCCCTGTCAAAGGTTTCCCATAGTCTTTACAAGTTTCCAACAGAAGTGCCCTTTCCAAAATGAAAATGGCCTTGCCCTCTACTGTTTTTTGAGTTCTTTATTAATCCAAACAGGCCCAGTATGAGTTCATCTTTGATGTCTTGATTGAGACGTTCCTTTGTGGTGACACCAGCATTAAACCAGGAAAGCTTCTCTCCACGCTGACTGCCTTGAAGAAGGTCACAAAGGGCAGAGGGAAGACAAGACTGCAGCTAGAGTTTGAGGTAAGGGTTTCATTTTATCAGTTCTATTTCATTAATTAGTTCTGTATTTGGGGAGAAAGGCACCATGTTTTCATGATAAGTGTTTCAATGTAATTATTGTATCAGTCATAGAGAATGTTATTTCTTTGTTTTTACCCTTATACCGTTAAATCATTTTTGTTAAATGTTACAAAAAAGTCACCTGATTTTTGCTTTGAGCTGCGCGTCTAGCCATCTGATTTTCCTATGGAGCCGAGTGGTTCACAGACAATAATAATAATAATATCGAAGTCTTATATAGCGCACGTATCTACCAAACAAGGTACTCAAGGCGCTGAGTATATACAAACTTTCAGAAAGATAGGTTATTGCAGTGGTGGATTCTGAGACCCATTTATTTAAGGGTTTACAAGGTGCTACGGCGCATTAAGCAGCCACAACCAGGAACACCGGGGCGAACCCCTTCTCTTTTCGATAAGTGCACTGGGTTCTTTTACATGCGTTACACAACACATGGGACCAACGGCTTTACGTCCCATCCGAAGGACGAAGCAATGGTAAAGTGTCTTGCTCAAGGACACAAGTGTCACGGCTGGGGATTCGAACCAACACTCTGCTGATCAGAAACACCAGAGTTTGAATTCGGTGCAGACCAGTCATGAAAGGAATTTGATTACACCCAAGAATACTGCATGTAGTAGTTTTGTTTTCATAATGTATGATTGTGGGTTGAAAAATGTAAATATGGTCAGCTCTACAGTACATGTAAGTGAAGATGTTAAGGGGGAACTATGTATAGGCCGACAAGAACTGCTTCAAATAGTCTGTTTTTAAAAATTCAGTAAGAAAAATGGACTTTTACATTTACAGTACACCAAACCAAAGCTACAAGGATCTTGAAGTTAAGGTCGGCTTTACTCCTGTTTGTTCATGTAGTCATGTGGCAATTGAAATAAGCATTTAATATATTCCTAATCATACTATTTTTGATTCATTGGGATTGTCTTTGAATACAGAATCTGAATTTGGTGACCAATCTTCCGAACCCTGAGAAATTTAGAGGAGGTCAGCAACCAGAAAATGTTAAGAAAAACAGATTTCCAGACAAGCTACCAGGTGAGGTTCTTGTCAATTTTGTAAATGACATCTTGGGATTGTGCACACTGTTTAGCAAAGCATATTTTCTCTCAACCAAATTGAAGCAAAAGTCATTCTGCTGTCTTTTGAAATAAATGGTCATGATGTCAACTTTATTTATATTCTTTAATACTAGTGTTGTAACCCTACCTCGTGGTGGTGGGGTATGTTCCTTTTGTTAAATGATAAAAAAAGGATCAGATCACATCAAACCAAAATGGTACAGAAGAGAACATCTGGTAATAGTGACACTTCAGTAACATTTTGATTAATGCTAATAATCTACAAATATTGGATGCATATGAGTGCATTGTCGTACCCTATAATCACAAGATGATATCACAGAGTCAACATATTGTGCCACAATGCACGAGCAAAATTCACTCAATATTTGTTTTTATAATAACTCACAAATAAATTCTTGAAATTGTCTTTTGAATTTGATTGATGTATTAAAATTATCACTCAGATCATCAGACGCGGTTAAACGGTTAGGGTTTTACCTAGCAGGTCCCACTCTGTAGAATTGTCTCCCTCTTTCCTTATGTCAGGTTTCCGTACTCTCTGCATTTTAAAGAATCATTGATGATAATTAAATTTGTAAGAGGTCCTTGTCAAGTTCCTTTACTATGTTCTTTTTTTATTAAGTCTAGTATAATATATTATTGTATTGTATTTATTTTGTGTTTTTACTGCAGTATGGGGTTTTTACGCCCATAAAGTATCAATTTTTATTAATGTTTCCACTTGTTGGAATGTTTAGTGTCTTGGTTAAATTTAAAGAGACTTGTCCTACACTGTAGTTGTATGTGTTTCCTTGAATTGACTTTTACTGGAAGTTACCTTGGAACCGCACTGTTACTGATTTAAAGCTTGGTTGAACCAGCTCTAGGCATACTCTGTGTAAGCTTTCCTTGTAGGATCTGATGAAGTACCAAACAGTGAAAATAATTTCACCGATGAACATTTTATTGTTCAAGTTGATCTGTTCCGACCTCACTTGATGACATCAGGAGAAGATGGATCCAACAACTACATCAATGCCTGCTTCCTCAATGTAAGTCAGAATACTTGGGTGACTTCTTTGAGTTGTTCTTCTTTAAAAACCAAAAAGGATTGGTAAAATGCAAAACAAATTTATTAGATTTAATCTAAAAGCTCACAGACTCTGAAGTTCATACCAGTACCAATCCTTTAGAGAAATATTTCCATCTGAAAGCTCACTGATTCTAAAGTTCATACCAATACCAATCCTTTAGAGAAATATTTCCATCTGAAAGCTCACTGATTCTAAAGTTCATACCAGTACCAATCCTCTAGAGAAATATTTCCATCTGAAAGCTCACTGATTCTAAAGTTCACACCAGTACCAATCCTTTAGAGAAATATTAACATCTGAAATACGAAGTTGAGAAAAAACATTGATTGAGGAAATCAAAATAAGTCTAGTTCACGAACGTGATATATGGACATGCTCAAAATTTCTGCAAAAACTTAAACCTCTTTAAACATAAATTTACTTATCTAAAACAATGACATACATTCCTTGAAGCTCATTAAAATTTCCTAAATTATTAGTAAATCTTCCAACTTTGTGATTTTACAGAGTCCTAGTTCCAAGGGGAAGTACCTAGCCACCCAGATGCCTTTACCCCACACCATCAGTGACATGTGGAGGATGGTCTTTGACTACAAGTCTACTTGTATCGTCATGTTGAATGCAGTAGATAAAAAAGATCCTGTAAGTATAAAATGTACTTAAAGAATTCGAAATTTGGAAATCTAACTGAATTTATTTATGAAGTTGTGCACTTGTTAATGTCATTTATTTTTCACACTTTCTGTGAGAGTTTGAGGTGTGACAGTTGTTTTTATTTGTTAGTGCATGATGTGGTTTGACCTCACTTCCTGTTCAAACTGGAAGTTTAAATGAAACATAATTTATAAGGCTATATTTAATGGTTTTCATGTTCATATTTATATACTTTATTTAATTATCTTTTAATATCAAGTGCTACGCACAAAACCCGAGCACTTAGTTTTTACGATGTCACAAAAACTCAATGTCTAGTTTATTTATATTTGTTTATTTTCAATTTGTTTGAAACAAAGTTAAGCCAGGATTTTTTGCTTAACTACACAGTACACAGGAATCGGTGCTAAGTAATGTTTCTATTAAAATGATTAGACTTACTCTTACGAATTATTCAGAATAACCAATGTTTGAGTTTTTTAACACCTTTTTCGCATCTGCCACATATGAATCAGATCTTTAAACACCTTTTCTCCCAGCTCAGGAGTTTTCAGTGGCTTTTCCTAGCTTCCAGCAGGCAACTTTTTAAGTTGAAACAGAAGAGAAAATTCTCTCCATCACCCCATCAGGCGCAGCGGTCAGCTATCGAAACAAGGTTGACTGTTGGCAATGGAAATGCACAGACAGTTCTTCTATTTTTGAACTGGAAAATAAATTGCACATTTTAGTGGGGTCTTACCATCCATGGCCACCCAGCTACAAGTTCGATTTTTTTTTTAACATTGGTTATTCTGATTGGCCCCTCATCAATATCTCTACAAGTTCGATGTTTTTTTTAACATTGGTTATTCTGATTGGCCCCTCATCAATATCTCTACTTGTGTGTCCTTTCACACAGTCATGTGTCGAGTACTGGCCAGAGACAGGCTCTACAACATACGGCAGTCTGACAGTCACTACACAGTCTACTGATAGAGTGGGTCCAAACATCACCATACGCTACCTATCCCTGGCTAAAGATGACGATCAGGTATAAAGCTTGAATTAATCATCGAAACCTTGCATGGTGGAGAAACAGCCTAGAAACTAAGGCTGTCTGAATTGGTGGCTACATCTACGGCTACGGCTAGGTTTCCACGTTATCATGTTGTTGAAGTCTAGGACGTCCTTAGCAACACCATTAGCAACAGCCGTAGCCGCCATTTCAAATATGGCTGAAGGCTTATTGGGCTCGCATTTTCTTAAGTCTTGATTTTGACCTAGTCAGTGAAAGTGTTTTATTATTGTAACAATTGTTTGCAGCTGGTCGGGTATTTATTGTCTCTAGTATATTGTAACTTTTTAAAGTGCATCGAGGGTTCTGCGATCCAAAATGCACTATATAAATGCTGTTTAATCTTTTAAAAGTATTATTGCAATGTATATATGTCATTATCACATCAATCCAAAATGTTGTGCCTCCAAAAGGATCAACATTTCACTGCATGCTGTTTGAAATGCAGAACTGTTTAACTCACTGGAACTATCCCAGGTTCCATAAATCAATGGGTGCCAAGAGGACAATGTTCTTGCTTGGAGCCTATTTAGTGTGTGCTACAATGTCATTACAGAATCAAGATGCAATGTTTTAGCACTAACTGACTTTCTAATTGCAGAAGTTGTAAGTTTTTGTTTCATGCTTTTCATTGGTACTCAGGAATCCCGTCTGATTTGTCACCTTCAATTACTGAACTGGCCTGTTGCTGGCGTACCATCATCACCAAGATCCATCGTGGAGTTGATTAAAGCTGTTAAAGAATGGCACTGCGAGCATAAAGACGACCGAATTACAATTCAGTGCATGTATGGTGTTTGGTCATTTCCTTGTGCTAGTTTAGAATACAAGTACAATCCAACCAAACTCTGAAAATATCATCAAATTTTGGTTGGCCAATATGAGTGAAAATAATGTTACGCATTAATGCTTTGCCAGAGATTTTTTGCACATTCTTATAAAAATGTAATGCAACATTCTTATAAATGTCACATTCTTATAAAATGTAATGCTTATTGCGAAAACCTAAACAAGCACTTTAGTAACTAATGTGGTCTGTAACAGTAACTTGGAAACTTTTTCCTACTGTTTTTCAAACAATTTCACCCCTGTATTTTGTTTTAGAGCTTGTAGTGAACATGGCACCTTTAATTGAATAACTTGTATGTAGATGACAATCATATCAGTCTCATCCCTACAATTAATGAAGTATTGATCAAAACAACTATTTGTAGGCCTAGTTGTTATCTTTGCATGAAACTTTAATTGACAATAATTAGTATTTCTATTGCTCATTTAATTGTACTTTTTTATTTAGATTTGCAATTTGTATTAAGAATATTCATTAAACGTCAATGTTGCATCATGGGTAAAGATTTTTCTTTCACAGAACTCAGGAAAGTATGCAGTGCTTAATACACATCGGTGTAAGGGTAAAACAAATTATACTAGTAAGAACATTATTAGAAAAACATGAGTGATAGGAAGATGTGCTTTTACTACAGACAAAAGAGAGAAAACATTTGACTATTCAACTCAAAGCTCAAATGATTTGATTGTTTTTGTGTTTGACAGTGACGGTGAGGGCGCCAGTGGAGCATTCTGCGCTCTCCTTAATGTCATAGAGAGACTGAGTGTTGAGAATGTGGTGGATGTGTTCCAGGCTGTCAAGAAACTCAGAGTCTCACGTCATGGATTGGTGCAGTCACATGTAAGCTGACTTTACTGTTAGG
Source organism: Pisaster brevispinus (assembly GCA_023634235.1). NCBI lineage: Eukaryota > Metazoa > Echinodermata > Asteroidea > Forcipulatida > Asteriidae > Pisaster > Pisaster brevispinus. The sequence continues at coordinate 999,448 of JAMKCF010000029.1, read as the reverse complement.
GCATCATGCTGAGCATAGTATACTTTGGCAACACAATTGTTATCTATGCGGTTAATCTATATGACTGGTACTCTCTATTCCTCAAACCCACCTGGCAACCTACGAAGACCATGGCCCATTTTTGCTTACCAGAATAAGGTTACCTACCAATGTGTAATTTTTCATGTTCCATCTGCAACTGGTATCCTGGTAATTGCTGCTTAGCAGTAAATAATTGAGTAACCTTTTCTACACCAAACCTTGAGCCTGGCGTTCTTACCACTTGGCTACGACTGTTATTAATATTGTTTTCAGGCCGAGCCAGTCACTACTCACCCATGCTTTCTAGAGATAGTCAGTGCATGTAAAGTCATCGCCAATAAGTGTGAACAACAAATGTACAACCAGATTGAAATATTCTCCATTCAGAGGACTAGAAAATGAGGTACAAATGAAAAACAAAATAATGCATTGTTTTGATGCCTTCCTTTTTGATTTGTTCAGGAGCAGTACAAGTTGATCTACGAAGCCTTACAGATGTATTTGGACGTTGACGTCGTGTATGCAAACCTGTAGAAAACCCTCATCAACAGGTATCTTATGGAAGCTTACGTACCAACAGAATTCATGCATTCACAAAATGAAAAAGTGGTCTACTTAATTAGACAACCGTACTTAAAAAATTTTTTGTTAAAATGTATTATACGCAGGCGGAAAGTACTTTAAATATAGTGAAGCGATGATGTTAAATGTATTAATTTTGTTGTGACTTTCATAAAAGGATAATTGGGGAAAATCGTTTGACAGAATTGTTTCACTCTGTCACACGTCAAGTGGATGCTTGATGGCACATGGAGTTTTCGATATTTAGACAAAGAAAAGTTTGCCACAATATTTCAGAGAAAAATTGATTCCTTTCAGTCGTAAAACTCATAGATTGGAAAGTGCATACCTGCACCAACTCAGACAATTTAATATTGTAGTCTGCCTTTAAATATCTTTCAAATTGAGAACATATATTTATAGGTATTATACAGGATTCGTTATGATGAAAACATTAATTTTAGTGTGAAAACTTACTGATTATGAAGTTCATACTAGAACCATTTTTTCTGTGAAATATTTCCCACAAAACAAGAACACTGTCGTTTTGTCAGCTCTACCAGTCCTGCCTTGTAGATTCTCAAGTCACCCTTGCTAATTGTTGCTGCATCTATCAGATTAAGACAAATCCATGTCATTAGGTTGTGAAAGACAGTCATTGCAAACTCCAGTGTTTAGATTGGACATCATAGTAAGATTTCAAACATAGAGGTTTGTGTTTGGTTGGCTAGAAAATCGTTTGCAACATGTAGACATGTCCACACCTGAAGGGTGTTGTTGTTCAGTTTCACACTTAAACAGCTCAACTATTTTCCTGTAAAGCCTTGATTTTTAGTAGCTCCAGGTTTTTAATTAACACATTATCTCATTTAATTATCTCGTTTGATAGTTGATGTTTGAATCAACAAAAGTATACATTTCTTGTACACCGCGATAAAACAAACATAATTGTTCATATAGAATGAAACTATCGTTGTTATTTTGTTCTGTACTCACTCGTACTCAGATGAACAATTCAAAGATCAATTATTTGTAATATTCAAGATGTTTTAGAAATGGCTCGTTTGGTGCACCTTACTTTCTGTATCTGCATACTAATGAGGTCAACTCATGCACCATAAGCGTGAATACAGAATAAAGCAACAACTGGACGTACAATCGTCCGATCAGATTCCAACTTTATTTGCAAACATCACAGTATTAGAAGACTGGTGTGATTTTTCCTACCTATTTTTTACAAGAAAATGTACATTTTTTAAACCAATAAATAAGTCATGCAAGTATCCAGCATATTCAAACATTCTGGGGACTTTGGTTCCCAATTGTATTGCTGTATTTAGAAGGAAACCATTTTAGATTTAAAATGTAACATTTCAACAAATTTAACATTGTTACTGTTATTTATGCGTTTATCCCTATTAAAGACCTACTAAATACAGTGGAAACGGATTAACTATAAAGTTTTTAACATTAGTTAAAAATTCAAGTCTGTAAAATTCAGAAATTCCTGACTCATTTGAATGAATGTTTTTCGATCACTATGCAGCATGTACTTTATAGTAGTCAATGCATGTTTTATTTAGTACTAAAATGAACGATGCCAAATAGCAATGATAGCTTATAACTCAGATTGTAACCAAAGTTCTTCTTGCAAGAAGACGTGTTTTGAATTCAACTGCAAATCAAGAGTACATTTCAAAGAAAATTGTATATACAGAACAAGAATCTGAAATAACGATGAAAGTGCCAAAGTATTATATATTTTTTTAATACTCAGAAATTCTATTTTATTCTTTTAATACTCAACACTTTGAAAAGGAGGATATTTTGTACGAGTTATTTGTGGAAATGGAACATATGCAGTCCAGATGTATATACTTTGCTAAATAATAGAATTATTTTTAGGAATGCAGCTGTATAACGATGCATTTGCTAAAAGGTCCGAGCTTTTTGAGGGATTGAGTCTCCAAGCTGTTTCACTACTTTGTCCCTTAACGCATACATTGGTCCAATTTCATAAAGCTGTTTAGCAGAAAACATTGCTGAGAAAATGTCTTTGCTAAGCAAAATATGAGTGGGGCTCCAGTCGCAACAAGGTAAACATTATATATTGTTAGCTGGTAACCTAAGCTAAGCAATACTTGTCTGTGCTTAGCAAGTTTTTCTGCTGACAGGGTTTATGTAATTGGGCCCTTTTTCCAACAGGGGATGTAATTTGTTTGTAAGTAACTATTTTAACAAGCATGCAATTCACGCAGTAGTGGTCACCACTGCTTTCCTTGGGTTCTTACACAAACCAAACATTTTGACGTCACCACTTTGCCCTCTCTATCGACTAATAAACATGCTAATATTTCAATTAACAATGTTATAATATGCAGTGGACACAATCGTGAGAGATGTTGTGTTAAGTTTTATCATTTCTGTTGTTTAAAACAATTTTGAAGATGTACCTCTATTTTTAAATTTAAGAGCTTGAGCAATTGTCTTAATTAAAGCAAACATGTTTACATAAATAGATGTTCATATTTATTTAAATTTTTAGATTTGTTAAATTTATACTTTATAGTATTTTTACCAGGTAAAATCAGCTGTTTTCCACTGATGCCCAGCCCATCCACAAAAAAAAAAAACTTTACGAGAAAACATAAATAAAAACACCAGAATATGTGTAGGCCTACAACCAAGACAATAAAATACAAGAGGTAAGATGTGTCCGAAGCGAGCATTTTTAAATATGAAGATACCACGTGGTATTTCTAATTTAAAAAAAAAATGTCCGTTGCGTGCTTTATGAATGGAGTGAGCGCGTGCAGCTTGAAAGACTTCTCAGAGACGTGCGCTGATTGATCCGAACCGAAGTATTGACTCTGCTATCACGCGGATCGCATTGCACGAGAACAACAATAGTTGAACCGTATAGGAAGACTTTGGTTCTTTCAGAAACAACGGCTTCAGCTTGGCTGAGGCTCTGTCAGTCATTCTGGAAACGTGCACTGTCGATATTGTGCTTCAAACAGAGACGGGATTTCGAAAAGAGACTTTAGACCGTGAGTGCAAGTCTCGCGCGTGTCCTAGAATAATATACGTGGGCGCTCGTCTGAACTGCTCGATCTCTCAAATGAGCGCATCATTTCGCCCGTTTCGTGCAGTCTGTGGGGAAATAAAAAGATTTAAGATAACTTGGACTGATCTGAATGAAGTGGCTATCAAACAATGTCCACATAATGTAACTGAACAGCCAGGATGTGTAGCTAGGATTCTTGGCGACCGAGGGCAGTGTTAGAGTATGGTGCCTGCAAACCCCAAATATCACTATGTTTTCTTTGAAAATCGTAGCATAATTTTGAGGTATGATGACCACAACCCACGCCCATCAACCTCGGATTAACAGGGAAAAACCTTGGCCGATTTCTCCCCGCATGGACGTCGTCACAAGCCCAAGACAGTCCCCTTGCTGAGGTCAACGAAGAGCTACCATTGGTTCAGAGTCGTGCATGCTCAGCACGTTAAAAAAAAAGAAACCCATGAAATTTTGTATGCAAGACTATTAATGTAGCAGAGGTTTGATAAAGTTTTATGATAATACCATGTATCGTAAACTAGGGTGTGATCTGACTTAGTGTGATCCCAGGCTTTACTGCAGCCTATAGGTTAAATGGCTTCTGACTGAAAAAGAAATATTTAAATTACACCCGATCATATATTATTGACAAAATAGGGAGACCGCCAACATTAGGGCTAGATACATGTAACTCCGTTGGTAGAGCGTCCGCTTGTTAATCCGGAGGTTGCAGGTTCAAGTCCTGCTCTAGTCAATTTCTATTTGTTCATTCCAAATGATAGTACAATGAATACATGTGACTCTTTCAAGATGATTCATGCATCTTCACTGTGGGGTTTGTACATTGATGGAGCTGTTTTGGATCTGTTTGGGTTGATTGATTGTCACATGTGCTGCATGTTGCTCAAACATCAGTCAGCAGATACATTTTACGCACTATGCATTTTATGTGTGTAACATCTCATTAGTCATGTTTGTAGTCAAACAAGTGATTTCTTGCAGAGCTTTTTATTTGCAGTTTTGTTTGATGTTTGAATTACAGGTCAACATTGTTCGAATGATGCTTGAAAACGAAAAGTCCAACGCGTGCCTGGACCTACACAGAGACCATGGAGGTCATGACCTCTGTTGCCCTGGTCTTGACCTTTTGGTGCCCCTTCAAAAGTGTCACATGGACTGGAAATACACTTTCCAAAATGAACATGATTTTGCCATCTTAACAGATGAAATTCCAGGCCATTTGATTGTTTATACACTGCATACGGGAAGACAAACAGTGTTCGTTGATGTGCTCACAACCGCTTATAAGCATGTTCACATCATTGTGTTTGGAAAATTAATGCCCCGCCACCACCACCAGTAAAAATATCTATCCGAGGTTCAGTTTATAACTGGACACGTTTTTGTGAAAGGAAACAGGTGGACGTTTCTTCAGGGTTTTTTGTGCACATTCATAACATCAACTGCGGGATTTTCAGTATGGACAAGGTGTTTCCGTTATACTCTGAATAATTGGTTGTGGTGAACTTTAACATTGTTGCTTTTATCAGTTGCTTTCTATACGATGGAAACCGGAGACAAGTGTTGTTTTTTCGCTGTTTCAGTTTTGAAGCTGATTTCCTCGTTCTCTAGAAAAATCATAGAATCAAAAACTCAAATGGTTGCTATTGTATTACTTTCTGTCAAAACACACTTTGCTTGTTATTATTTAGTGGTCAAAGACGAGGAAGTATCATTGATTACCACGCAGAAACAGGCTTATTTCGATTGCAGCAATTGAAACAGTCCTTAGCTACATGACGACATTTGAATAGGACGCCCTTGCGTCGCGGTCAAAAGGAGGTTGTTCATTGGCCAATCCTCTGCGCCGCTCGTACAGATCTATGCCTTTCCATTGTTTCGTCATCGGTTTACCTCCAAGATGGCGGCTTGATGACGTCAATAAACAATGTGTATACTATTTGACCCGAGGTGAACGTGACCCCTTTCCAACTTTATGACGTAAACTTTTTATAAATCGTTGATTTACCGCTGAGTTCGATGATTTTCACAAATTGGGTAAAAACTAGGAGATGGAGGAATTTACCGTTCTAGAAAGTCAACGATGTATTGAAGATTCCCCTTTTGGTCGGTCAGTACTAACCCCCATGCATGCACACTTCCAGTAAGAATTTTACTAAACTGTTTTGGAGATCAACAACTCCGTGTTCCTTTTTCTTACCCAAAGATGAGGTGAATTTGAGGTGATGAATGTCATTTAAAAAAAACACATTTACTTCTTTAGGCCGTGTCCGAATGCGGCTACGGCTATGGCTGCGGCTACGGCAAGATTTCAACGTCATCAAACGTTGAAGTAGTTTTCATCCTTAGCAACGCCCTTAGCAACAGTCGTAGCCGTAGCCGCCAATGGGAAGGCCTTCAGTTTCAACGTTTGAATAATGGTTACGCAACTAACCAACAACTTAGTCTTGACATACTGTGACTGAGGCTGATGACGTCACTCCCTGCACATGGAGGGTGCGTCACTGTCCTAGGACAATCGCAGGGTTGCTGTTCGTCATGATTGAATGCATTTTGGGGGGCTGTTTTGCCTCAAAGACGTTATTTATTTTAATACAATGACATTCAATATAATAACAGTCAAGTGATGAATACCGCATTATAATTCTTATTATAAGGAGTAAATTCATGCAGGAAATGCAGCTTGCTTTATGTTCGCTTATCCACTCAAATATTGTCATTCCATCTTTAATACGTGAAATTAAAAATTGTCGAGTGGCTACCAAAACTGTAATCAAAGAAGTGACAACGTTCACAACATAATTTTTTTCTTTGTTGTTCAGTTTGACCCAAACTCAAACCAATGCGGTTTCAGATCTGTAAATATAAAAGTACATAGTGCAAAGTGGTAACAAAATAAATAACAACACAAAACATGCAAAATGTCGGTGGTTTTAATTTCAAATCTGTCACTGTACTCCTGAAACCTTGGAGTGATGACGCCGTCCATTATATCAAATTTAAAACAACTTATCGATATCAAATTCAAGAACCTATGCACTGGATGGTCTGAAACATTGTCCTTTTAAATGGATAGAACAGTCGTTGGTTTTTGAAAGAGTAAAACTACTTCCTTATTTAAACTTACCATCCATTCGTTTTAGTAGAACAATGACAACAGTTTATATTTTGCTAGTTTGTGCATATAGTCACGGCCGAGTGGTTAAGAGCACCAGGCTCTGGCGTTTGTAATCAGCCGAGTGTGGGTGCGAGTCCTTGAGCTCCTTCAACAAGATAATTTTGCTTTGTCCTTGGGATGGGACATAAAGCCATGGGACCCGGGTACTCGATGGTTGGTAATGGCCGTAAAAGAATCCAGAACACTTTTCGCGAAAGAAGGGGGTGTTTCCCCTGTGTTTCTGGTTCATAAATATAACCCCAGTGTGTCCGGTTCACACTGGCAAGGATCCATGTTTACAGGCTTCCCCAGGCTTGCGAGCTAAAGTGAGTAGTTCACTTATGAGGCATCCTTGGTTTCATTACCTGAGATATATATATTGATAATATACGTGCTTATTTGGATGGCTGAAATTTTAACGTTTTTTAATCATTCTTGTATACTTCTTGCCTTTTTTACTATTTATTGTTAATTACTGTTTGTAAATCACATCCAATTTGGCCTGTGGGCCACGAAATGTGATATTAATCAAATAAAATGAAATAAAATATTTTAAAAATTAAATAAAGAATCAAGATTTGTCAAGGGTCTTAAAAAGCTTTTTTCTCAACTTCTTGAATTTCTCATGATTGGTTTCATAATCATTAAACTTTGACATTGAAATTGACTATTGTCGACAGAATTTTACCCTATTTTCTAATAGAATCACTTGGTTTGGTCTAGTCACGTGCCTTGCATGAACTTTTGAATATGCTGAAATCAGATAAAAGCAATGGTGACCTTTTATACTAACAAACTCCGCAAGCTTTGCGTGAACTGTGAGAAAATTTCCTCAGCGTGTTTCCGCTTTGTCAGTTCCATTATTGGTAACAGCCAGTGGTTCCATGTGTTGTGTGCAGATCAAGTTTTTCCATCAGGTGTTTCACACACAATTGAAATTATGAACAAGGACCAGCAGGTACCCGAATGCCATTAGCCTACCTGACAAAGAAGTGAATGTCAAGACCAGAACTTCAACGTGAGAACATTGTGTTTAAATCCAGCATTGAGTTGTCGTATTCTGATGACGGTGGACGCTTTTGTGAGGTAAGGTAAGTCAAGTTCATCTTATACTTTTAGGATTATCGTTTTATCAAAAGTGAACATAATGATTGGACATGTCCTAGAACAAATTCAACACAATTGCTAGAATTATTTTCATGGTCAATGAAGGGCATCGCAAGTCACTTGGCTCACTTCTACCTTTTTGTAATATTGGTAAATCATTTTGTCATTCATCGTGACTTGTAAATGTATTTTGCGTCAGATTAAGTTAATAAAGATGGGCTTATTGTGCAAACTTTTTCGCCCACGATCCCATTTATCTCGGAGTAAAATAGTATTATGAAACAGAGAGATTTTCATATGGGGTGACAAAACAAACAAACAAACAAACAATCAAACAAACACCCCTATTTAGCAACAATTCTGACAGCTGATATAAAACATGGCAAAATATTGGGGTTGCCTTTCCGTGTTATACATACGTATAGGAACGTTATGCAAAAGGAACAGTTCAGTCATTCTGCAATGCACTTGGATAATTCCAATAGTTTATCCTATAAGCGATTACAATGTGACCAGCTGACCTCGAATATTCGGTCATTGATTACGTACTAAAAAGTATTTTAAGTTATTCGTTAATGCCACACCCGTAAATTCAATACTGAGTTGCGATGAAGGGGGGAATGGAATGTGTTAGATGATAAATCCGCTAGGAGAATATTCATCCAGTAGGTTAAGTAAATTCCTGAGCATGGGACCCAATAGACACACAAATTTGAATATGACTGGACGTCATAGCTGAAATACCTCAAGTCAATGAGCAATGCATGAACCCTCTTTTCTGGAAGTTAGGAGTCATTCCTGCAATTGCCGTCAAGACGAGAGGTCGACTGTAGGGATCAGTTATGTTTCCGTCTCCTTTGTTTGTTAAGTTCAGACACATTAGTTTTATATAAGTTGCGACTTCGTGGGACTAAACTATTAAATTAATGCTTCTACCGGCAACAGTATGGCGCTCAAGCAATGAATTGTTAAATACCGACCACTGTGTGACGGGAACCTCGTACAATCAAGTCACAAACGATACTGTTAGTTATTGAAGACTGCCCCGATTATCTGGTAGCCTTAAAGATTGGGTTTTAAACGCAAATTAGTCAAACTAGTACAAAGATGGTGAGTTATTTTTCAGAGGAAATAAAACACTTTTGATCAGACTTGCATTTTATGTTCCAAGGCTTGCCTTAATCTCTCCCTGGTTACACATGGCATAGTCAACCGATTACAAATTAACCCAAATAAATAAAGGCTACCAAGTTTTGACGCCTGGTAGTTACTAACGTTTACAGAGAGTATTGCAGTTTTCAACTAGACAATAAATTGAAGGTGTCACCACAAACTACAATGAACCGACGCGGGGTGAAAGACTCGCCGGCCTTGTCTGGATGTGCTTTACTTAGCCTGCTGGTTCTTCTAGTTCTACCACACACTTCACAAGGTGAGATGATTTTTATGACATGGATGACACCGTCTTTGTCTCTCTCATGTGTGTTTGTTTTATTGCTTGAGAATTTGTATAGCGTGTCACCCAATGAACCCATCATCAAAAATGGTATATTTATTGGAGAAACTATAACAAATTTGTACTTAAATGTAATTTTAATTTATTTTTGAACAAGGAATGCACCTGCAATAAAAAGATAGAATGCCAAAATATCAAACCATTACCAATAGGCCTTCCACGAGAAAGGTCTTGGACTTTTACTTTCAGAAGAGCGGCGGTAGTTCGTGGGGATTTTCGATTTTCTGGTCATACAATCAGAATTGGCAATTAAACACAAAATTGCAATCGCTATTATTTAGCCGTAACCTTTTAACAGAACTCTTTCAAACAAAAGAGCGGGATTTGAATCTGCGCCTTTCGGATGAACGTGCGTCATAGAGGGTTTAGTCCCCCAGTGTGTGTGACCCCTGTACGGTAAATCAACATGGGCCAACATGGGAAGTTGGGCCAAAATGGTGCTCTATTAGACAAAATATCTTGGCGCTCTACCAACGGAGCCATCTAGTCCTAATGTTGGCCCCAGGTCTCCCTTTGTTCGGAGTGCCAGTCAGAAGCCATTCAACCTGTAACTGCCGCATAACCAGGGATCAAATCCAATTTTACAATACAACCTGGGAAAAACAGCAGCAGAGGGATCACCTTAAGTGGATTCGACTTTTTATTTCAATTATAAAGTAATAAACCACAAGGGAAATTGGCTAGAGCGGGACTTGAACACAATTGTTCAAACTTCACGGAGAGTAATGTAGGCCTAGATGTGCTTTTTGTAAAATTAATAATAGAGGGCGTGTCTATTAGACCTTGTTATTGAAAACCAAATGAGTTAAAACATTACAATATTAGTAAATAGGGCGGGGAATGAACGCTTATTATTTTTTATAAAAACACTCCTTATGAAGTAATTACATGTACTACACGAAGAAGGAAAAAGACAATAAAGAGTAAATACTTTTCCTACTTCGAGAAAACCCCGCGAAGAAAGGGACTAGGGCTTAATAACAACAAACTCAGTTCGTCTTTTGTTTTTTGAAGTTGTTGAACTCCCTGTTAAATAAATATGTATAAAACAAACAAACACATCCAAAGTGCTCTTCGCCGGGGTGTTTGGATGTCTGTTTGTCGTTAAGACCTCAAGTTATTAATTATTGTTTGGCAAGGCCTATGTTAGTTGGAAACCTAAGAACAAACGCATTTGATAGAAAATGTACATCTGTTATGATCAAAAGTAAGTTAGAACGGCATTTGAAAGCATTTTATTGCCACAATGGACTGCGTAGACATTTTTTTTTCATGTTTTACGACTCGATCCAATTGCCACGTTCCAAAACAGTATAATTAGTATTGTGTTGTATTTTTGTCAAACACTTCCTCAATATGTTTGGTTGCGGTCCAAGTTTGTTCACTGACACCAGAGTTAAGTGGGTCAGTTAACGCTGGGTAAAAATGTTGTTTATTCGCTTACTCCTTATTTCGGTAACCAAAACCTCATAAAAGTGCGTCCTCTGTATTCAAGTGTATGATCGAGTTTCATAAAAATAGCCCGCAAGAAAATGTGTTTACGCATAAAATAGTTCATGTAGGAGGGTGATATTATTCATACACTTAACTCTTTAAATTTTGTTACTATACCAACAAATTATAGTTGTTAATTTGTACCTGGGATGATTCCGGGCGGTTTGTAAATTCACGCGGCATATTTGTAAAAGTTGCGATATTGATGTCGTCAAAATGACGCTCTTCGCAACCACGGCGACTGCCGCGGCGGGTCGGCCGGCTCTGTGCGTCTACGGCTAGCTAGCTAGCTGCTCTTCGTCAGTTCGGCCGGTTCTGTGCGTCTACGGCTAGCTAGCTAGCGGCTCAACGTCAGTTATTTTGAAAATATGTGCTGTTTGAAACGGAGCGTCACTTAAAACCACAATTAGCCTAAGCCGGAGCCCAAGTCCAAGCCATATAAAGAGAAGAGAGTTGTGATGTATAGAGGAACGAAATACTTTTTATTACTGTCTCAATTAGTGTTGTGACAGCTGTCAATGACATGAAGATGTCCAACATTAAGCTTCCATACTGTTCCTGTGAATAAACATTAGGACCCTGTATTATTAAAGCTAAGTAGTAAGTTTGTTTCACTATCATCATTCGGCATTCGGAGAGTGTGCTTGCCAAAGAAATGAATTTTAGTTTTAGTTTATCATTCACAATTGGTTATTTTAACTTTACGTCGCCCAATAAAGACCAATCCACTGGATTTGCCGAGTTTTGCTTCCTCCATGTGCGACGGAAGGAGTCCAGTGGAATTGGCCCAGTTCCAATTTGGAGTCCACATGATTAAAACATACAATTAATTTGTTCAACATCTAGCTAAGCAATGTAAATTGTTCTTTAAAATAACTAGGGATCTTGATAAACAAACGGCCTAGTTGGAACTCATTCTAAATCCATGATTAAAGTTCTTCAGCATATTTTTGAAACTAACCTGTTTGCGTCTTCCATACGGGAGAATGTAGCCAGTGTCAGCCTGCGTTTTGGAGAAAATGGGTCACTTGGCAGTTTGGGGCAAAACGTGCTCTGATATGGGCCCAATGTTATGCCTCAGTCTACTTACCGCCGAAATCTGCGCTTGCGATCACCATTCTGCACTTCAGGGTAATCGCCAAATGTCTGCGCTAGCTGTGTAAACGAAGAATGCCTAACATGGAGTACACACGCGAACAAGCACAAATTCCCCGCTGACCCGTGCAATACGCTTACCCTCCTTGCTCCCGTAAGCGCTGATTCTTTGCTTACGGTAAGCAGATCCATGATATTGGACCATCTCAGTGTGTCATCTTCGTTCTCACAAGGGTCGATCTTGCCGCGCTATTTTGTATAATTGCGGCCACCGATTGATGGGATTGTCTCTCGACAATTTTGTGAATGTAATAAAAGTCAAAAGCCAACAGTGTAGCTCCATAATGAGGGCCAATTCACTTCAGTTGAAAACAAACCGATCTTTCCACGCTCTGATGAACAAATTTCAAAATCTCCCTGATTGCAAGATGCAAATGTTGGTAGCTTTGCAGAACGTCATGTGTCATGATGTCACTGTCAGTGTCACCTTAGTGTTACTCAGGAAGGCTAGTCTAGTCAGTGTCACTAATGATGTCATTGTCGGTATAAAACTTAAAATGCACTTCTTGTATGCCCTAACAAATAACATTGTTGCAGGCAATGGCGTTTTGTTTAGTTGAGTCCTTGAGTCTATACAGCGTTAAATGACATTTTGATGAGTAAACCACACACACATAAAATTCAATGTTTTTCTTCGTAAAGAAAAAAATGTTGATTGTTTTTGTTTAGTTATATCGATAACAAGTAAGTAATACACATTTTAAAGTGTTATTTAAAATCATCAATCTTCCTGAATATTTTAATCCATTACAGGAGATATTATATTATTATTAATGAAATTATTTTATCAAGTAGTAAACCATAAGGGAAACTGAGTGGGAAATTTTAAGCAATTTTGGGTTAAACAAAGTCAAATTTACTAGAGTAGGATTTGAACCCTCGTCCCCGGAGTTACATGCTGGTGCTCTACCAACTGAGCTATCTAGCCCTAGTGTTGGCAATCTCCCTATTTTATCAAAATCTTTGTTCGGGGGTGCCAGCCAGAAGCCATGCAACCTGTAACTGCTGTATAGCCAGGGATCACTCTTAAGTTTACAATACAGCCAGGGCCCAATTTAATGGCTCTGCTTAGCACGTATTTCTGTGCTTACGGGACAATGTTTATGTGCTTTAGGGTGCTGTAAGCATAGAAGTCTATGGTAAGCAGTGTCATGAAATTGGGCCCTGTGAAGCGGCAGCAGAGGGATCACCTAAAGGGGATGTGACTTTTTATTTCAAATATCCACAAGGGAAATTGATTGGGTACATGTTAATAAAACATTATAAACTTGTAATTGAATGTGGCTTGTATATTTTAAATAGAGGATTCCTCCTATACCACATACTTATATTCAGGCAAGATGATCTTCCTACTTAAGTCTGATTTCAATTTTTTTTTCCTTGGAAAAATCTGGAAAATTGTGGTTAAATAGCCTGAAAAGCTTGTTAAAGCCCACACCATGTGTGCGTACTTGAAGATCAGGCTGTGTGTTCCTACTTTTTTCAATAACCTATTAAATGTCAGGCCTGCCTATATATATTTTGTCGGCATAGGGTGTAATCACTTTTTTATTGTTGTGAAAAGGGACAAGGAAATGTTTCCTCCATGGTTTAACTACTTTCTCTATTTTGTTTTAACACTTTTTTTATCCTGTTTTCTTTTTGCGTACGTTTTATGTTTGGTTTTGGCTATTGAAGTTTCTTTATCACTGGGCAGGGGTTAAATTTTGTGAAGGATGGGGCATGTACCCACTTTGTTTTTACATTTATCTCTAAAATTTGTCCATAGAACATAACCTGGATAATCGGACCATAATAATACTGTGCCTATCTGTAATTAAATGCACGCTGTCATATCGGTAGCTGTAGCTCAAATTTCACCTTTCCCATTGGCTGATCTGGTCGAATATGCCTTTGACCCGGACTGACATGTCACACAGTTGACACACATTGGGATCTCTGCCAATGCAGCTCAGCATTCTCTGTGATCTATTTCGAAGATATTGTACAAGCTATAAATATTGTAAGGACCTGACTTTGACAAATATATTGGAGGTGTCTGGAGATTGTCTCCAAGGGGGGATTGGGGACTTGTTTCCCCATGTTAGTGGGAGAGGAATGTATCAATAACGAGACTGAGTAGTGGCCATTATTCAATGACATAAATGCAATGTTGCATCAATGCTGTGCACAACCTTAGCATAATATACGAGTTTTTCTTATAACGTCTGAAAATTTCTGAAAAGTCTGAAGATTTTTGTCAAAAATGATGGATATGATTATTCAGCTTTCGAATGTATCCAAAGCATCTCAAAAAAATTGAACATTATAAAAAGTGCTTGAAGAAAAGCGAAAGCACTTAATATTTATGGATAACCACATCATGATTCTCATCACCCATCACTCATCACCCATCACTCATCACCCATCACTCATCACCCATCACCCATCACCCATCACTCTTCAGTCATCACCCATCACTTGCTCGTGTGGGTTTTTTCGGTTTTTATAAATGTATTCTGCCTAGTTTTGATGAAGGCGATTCACTGGCTGCCGCTTCCCAGGTTGTATCGTAAACTTGGGTGTGATCTAGCCCTGGCGGTCTTTCACTTTTGCATTATACTACAGTGTACAGCACAGAGTTAGAGTCCTACATAGGGCCAGGTGTGATCCCTGGCTACACGGCAGCTTACTTTTAAATTGCTTCTGACTGGCACCACCGAACAAAGATATTGACTAATAGGGAGACCGCCAACATAGGGCTGGTTAGCTCAGATGGTAAAGCGCCGGTACGTTAATCTGGAGGTCTTTGGTTCAAGTCCCGCTCAATTTCTTTCGGTTAATTTGTCTTTGTTCAAACCCAAATAATTTTAGTTTGTATTAAATATGGGCTCCATGGTCAAACTTTAGTCCGTATAAAAGGGTCTAATGGTGTAAAATGTCATTTTATTTGGGAGTACTTCAGAGAAAAGTATGAAACATGACTTCAATGGATACCAACACAAAATGGTTATCTACAAGTATAGCACTGTGGTCTAAATGAAATGGCGCTATATAAAAGCCTAGTGTATCATATATGAATGTTTGCATTAGTCAAAAGGTCAAACTCAATGCTCGCATTAATTGAACAAGATCAAACTTTACAAAGGTGTAGAGATCCGTTATACTTGAATGTGATGTCATTGGATGTTTTGTTTATGTTGACATAATTCACCCTGGAAGTGTATTAAGTAAAATGACATTTTAAACTGCTTTAACCTGAGGTTAGAGACTTGTAGTTTTGTCCCCGGTTTTCATAAGGACGGGGGAAATGAGTGCATCACAAAACTTAGTTTGACCTTGGAGCCCCTTTTTCAAAGAAAATCATACCAACTGGTGCCCCAAAGAAGTGAGATATAAAATCCTGTTCAAAATCAACTTTTGAAAAGAACAATATTCATATTGTTTGCTTTTGTGGATGGTTTCCCAGATGGGTTTCCCAGCTCAGGGCTGAGTTGCATGTTTTCTTAATCATCTTAAGACATGGAATACAATGTGTTGAACGATCCATGCGGTCTTACATTTTAGCTAATCAATATTACATTAATTATATAAAAAATAAACTAATGCTTTAAAATTGTTAACGATATTTTTTCTCATCAATTGTTTATTGACCGACTAGGAGCAGTTCCTGATTTCACCTGCTTCAATTTAGGACTTTATGCAAAAGAGGAAAATCTACATTTCATTGGTGGCTATAAAAGTGGTAGTAACACTGGAGCAGCCGTCTCCTTTGAGCGTGTCCTAGATACTGGCAGTGGCAGTAATCTACCAACTGGAGGATATGAGAAAGATCGTGAAACTGTCACTGCCAGACTTTATGACATGCCCGTCTCCATTGGGGCAGACAGATTCGGCGCTTACAACTGTATCTTCAGAACACAAGACCCTGTAAAGATAACAACAATCGTTTTGCGTGAAAACGGTAAGGGACATAGTTTTAACTGCTGTCATGTTACTTTAAAGTAAGTGAATTATTTTTTTCATCATGAAAATGTTGTGAGTGGCATAAGTTTGAAATTACTGTTGAACCAATAAACTGAGTCAAGAATTGGGTAATAAGAAGGTAAATGGTGTTAATTTCTGAAGATGACACCTTTGACACATATTACCCACTTCTTAAACAAAACATGTGCTTTTGTAAAGAGTCACATACTATGACTGTACATTTTTATGATATTTATGATGTAATTCCAGCCTCATCCACATGTGCTGAAGAAGATGTAACATTGACAATACATTTATATAACGGTCAATCAACTGAGCTTATTATTGATTGTAGGTGACGTATCTCCAGCCTCATCCACCTTGACTACGAGTGCTGGAGAGGATGTAACATTGACAATGACACTGCATAATGGATCACCGACTAAGCTTCGATGGAGACACAATGGTGTTGACGTCATTGCATGGAATGGCCAATCAAACATCACTATCCATAATGTCCAACTTAATCGTACTGGTATCTATGAATGCTTCATTACTGGTAGACATCATCTACAGAACCATGCACTCATGAAACTCCTTGTAAGAAGTAAGTTTCCAGATGATTTTATTTTCTCATTCTTCTAATAAAAGAGCTTCTTTATTCTGTTTTGGGTCACAGATGTATCAATATAAACATTTGAAAAAAAAATATTCTCAAATCGGTTTTAAACAGATTTTTGCCTATCAATTTGTTTCATTGAATGTAGATTGCCGGTGTTTTCAATTAAACAAATTGAAAGTTTGAAATGTTTTTAAATAATAATAATAATAATAAACATTTCTATGGCGCTCTACAATTAACACAGCGCCTCACAAGAAAAACAAAACAAAACAAGTAGAAAACATAGCAAAAGAAAACTATTAGTTGCACTCTGTAGGAAACAAGAACGTTTTGAGAGACCGCTTGAAGACCGAAGTAGACACTGCTTCTCTGACGTCACAGGGCAGTTGGTTCCAAAGCTTAGGAGCTGCATTGAAGAATGAATTGTCTCCAGCCTTTTTGTAGGAGCGAGGAACAACCAAGCGTGTGACGTCAGACGCAGAGCGGAGCCTTTTGGAATTTGTATTTGATTCTTTCTCGTACTGGCAGCCAGTGAAGAGATCTCAGCAGGTCAGGGGAATAGTGTTCTCTGCCACAGGCAAACACAAGACGAGCAGCTTTAAACGGGTACTGTTCGGGTCAAACACTGTTCGGGTCAAACACTTGTTTGGCTATCTATGTTGTCATCAGTTATTAGTGATGCGGACTTGTCCAATAAAGATTTATATCACAATAACACCTGTCTTCAAAACCATTCAACGTCGGAAAGTTTTCAACTTTTCAGACAAGTTTCGTACACTGCCACAAAATGTATACTCACAAACCTGTTCTACACCAAATAGAAGCTTTCAACTACACGTTTGTACTTGGTAGCATGACCGTGGCATCCAATTGCTCATTTTTACGAACTATTTTAGTGTTGGTTTGAGTTTAATTGAATTGATAGTAATGAAGACCTGGTTGATACATTTCTTTTTCAGAGTGCTCTCCCAACAAATGGGGTCCGTCGTGCAATAATAACTGTCCATTCTGTTTTAATGGCGGTCAGTGTGATGATAAGACTGGAGAATGTATCTGCGCACCGGGATTCAGTGGTTCACACTGTGACAACACATGTAAGTTGATCAACTCATGTTGAATTACAAGTTGGGTTATTGATTTTATGTTAATATAGACAATCAATTATCACTTGTTACCAAATTAATGTTAAAGTTTTAGACAGCACTATAGTCGGATTCATTGTTTAACCTCAAGATAAGTTTAAAGTTCTCTTGTCATATGAACCTGCCTCTGAGATTAAGACATTCATGTAAGACTCAACCCATGACAGTGTGCTTCAAACCAATCTGCACTGAAGTAATGTTGCTAACAGCTTTCTATTGACCTTCCTATTGCAATGTCAAAGCCCAAGTTTCTGCCAAAGAAGGTTGGAAATCTATGGGAAGCCATTAATGCAGCGCAAAAGCAAATTTTGTCACAACATCTGTTTACACAATGGTTTGCTCACACATTTAGCCATCCATGCTAACCAGCGCAGATTGTTTAGCGACAATAGAAAGGTCTAGAAGGTGTTACATATGTGCCACCCTGGTTTGGCCTCTGTTTTTGTTTTGGGATCGCGTTTTTGGTTTCGCGTCACAATTAAATAATAACTTTTTTTTCTCATTTCTTCTTTCACATGGCTCACATGTGAAAAGCAAGTTAAGGTTTGGACTGTTACTAGGCCTACAAGTTCAGACACTAGGTAATATAATAGTACCTAGTGGTAGTACTATACTATAGATCTTAACACATCCTCGGTTGGGATTCGAATACACGACCTTTGCATTACCTAGAGCAGATGTCTTGCCACTGGACCATCGAGCTTGCACGGCGGCTAGAGGTAGTTTGGATCCTATGTTTTTCTCAGAACTCGAGAAAGTACTGAGTACACAGTACTTAATGCACATAGGTGTTAGGGTAAAAACTAACTATATTCTTTATCCTCGATGCAAAATTAACATATTAACCCATCCTGTTAAGAAAAATTAACGTATACTTCGTCTGTAGTTCATGCTAGATGATGCTGAGGATCATTTTCTTTAAGTACTACTGATGCAGGATACGATGTATAGTGTTAACTGCTTGACCAAACTACTGGGGTGATATCTGTTCATTTATTTGTACAAATTTTTTAAAAATGACGGTTTAGAATGTCTTCATTTCCGCTAGCGCTATATCCGTAACAAGTCCCATGAAGAGATCATTACTTGAAGCAGACTACAGCTATGCCAATGTGGTGCGAAACTGAAAAGTGCAAGGCGAAGTAAAGAGGTAGCGCCAAACAGGTTGGCACATGGAACACCATCAGTTAGCATTATTTGACTGAACCCCATAGAAGATATTCTCACTCTTCAAACCACAACTTCATTGTTCATTATTAAAGGTGCCGTTCAAAATTGTCAACATTGTCATTGTCTTACAAAGAGTATGATGGGGGGGGGGGGGGCAGACACCAGGAAAACTTTACTATGTGTGTAAAATTTTGATGCGCTTAAATAATGTGCATTAATTTCGAAATAAAATTGTTTAAAAGTATTCACAGAACTCGGGGGAAAGTACTGAGTACACAGTTCTCAATAAACATTGATGTAATTGCAAAAAAAACATAATATGACCTGAAAACTGTGACAACATTGGACTGTCTCGAAATAGAAAATTTTGCCATTTCTTTGGTTTACTAAAAATGTCTTTCTCTCAAGGAACATTATCTTTTGAGGAATAATTTTGATATAAGTTTGTTTTTTCATTGTTACATATGTCTGCAGTGAAGGGTAAAAACTGGTTTGGTCAGGACAGTCGGCTGAGATGCAGCATTAATGTAAATGTAGCTTGCCGTGGCAATTTGATGTGTCCTCCAGATCCTTTTGGATGTACATGTGCAGCTAGCTTCACAGGCAGGAATTGCCAAAATGGTAGGTTTTAATCAAACTCATATAATACTGTGAGACTGATTCAAGAGGTTACCCTTTGTAAAATGTCAGTTGAATTCTCGATTAGCTATGTTTGAGTGATATAAACAATAAATGCAAATAATAACACACAAAAGAGCTCAACTCAAAAGACAGTTTTTCCCAAACAATGGTTATTTCAGCAGGAATTTAAGTCTTTGAAGAGAAAAGGCACAAGCATCTATATACTAATTTGAGTATTGTGTCTGTGTGAGAACAAATCTGAAGTGCCTGCATACATTTGAGGGCAAGGCCATTTTTCATTTTCTTGCAAAGGGCACTTCCATGAGAACATCTTAAAGTTTATGGGAACCTTTTGAAGGGCCACCGAGGCCAAGACCAGGGCAAAAGAGACCATGGCCTCTATGGCCTTCTTCTATTTCAATTCAATTCAAGTGTATTTATTTCCAATAACTTCCATAATGAACACGGTAATGTAACTAATAAATTCCAGGCATGGGCAGTGCAGCAATATGGTAATATTAAAGAGGACATTTCAAATTCAATTTTTCTCAGAATGATGTCATCAGATGTTTTGGGTATTGACAAATTTTGCACTTGAAGTGTATCGAATACAATGGCAATTTACACCATTTAAAGTGAGGTTAGAGACTTGAAACTTTCCCCACTTACATGAAAACTCTATCTATTGTAAAACGATTAGCCTACATCACAAGAATGAATTGGTCAATTCCCTTCCTCTTTTAATTTATTTGTTCCCTTTAAATAAGTAAGGAACAAACTCTCTTGTGTCTTATTATTCCTTTTATGAAAAATAATCCCTCGTGACTAATATAGCATACTGGTATACCAAATTTCAATTGGTTTGCTAAGCCTTTTTAGAAGTAAAAGCGATAATCATCGGGAAAGTGGTTCCATGTTTAAGTAGAAGGAAGTACACGGATTAATGAGAGCTACCTTTGCTTGCATATGAAACCCCAAAAGACAACGACACACAGCAAAAATGGATTAATTTACCGGTCAATTGCTTCAACGTCTCTTGCAGATTGTACAGAAGGTTACTTTGGTGCTGGTTGTAAGCTAAAATGTCATTGTACGGGTAATGCAGTGTGCGACAAGGGAAATGGTAAATGTCTAAATGGTGCAGAATGTGCAACTGGCTTCACAGGAGATAATTGTCAGGGTAAGGATATATACAACTTATTGTAATACGTGTGAGCTTTTTTCCAGATTCGTCATTTCAATTTCCAAGACAGGCAACTGAAGGCAAAACAGGTAGTCAGTTGATGATTTGTGGCTTGTGATGTTGTTAACCACTTCACAAATGTATCCTAAAAATAGGTTTTTTTTCCATGCTCTGTAGTATTTTCACAACTTTTGGAGCTTGTGGAGTTATCATTTACCTTTGAAAATATCAATGAACCCTGACTTGACAAAGATAATACAACATATGTCCTTATAAGCACTGGGGATCGTTGTTGCGTGAGTATGCACTTGCTGTTAATCGTAAACCTCGGCTAAGCAATGGCCGATAATGTGCCATGGTATGCTGGTATTTCGGAATACTTGAACTTAACCTCCCACTGAGTTGAATACAATAATACACAATGATAGCAGCCTGTCCATTCTTGTATGCCGCATTTGTTTATTGATGGAGATAGAAAAGACTACCTCCATGGTTTAACAAAAGGACAAAGGTCTGGAACCTGGAACTACACAAAAAAGGGACAATACAAGCTTGATTTCCAGTACCTGCTGACCCTCTGTGTACGGGTAAAACAAAGTGTAGCACAGTAGATGCATGCCTGTACACGCACACATTGGAATGTTCGGGTGCATACAGGTCAGCTGTCTGACTGACCGCAAACAAATTAAAGGCACTAAGTAAGTAACTGTTTTGGGTGTTCGAAAATGTCCGCTGTAAGCCAGTCCAGAAGAATTTGATGTGACGTGGTTTAAAAGATGTATTTATTTAACCCCCTTTTGAATATTGCGGATAATAAATTGCAAATAAAGACCAGTTATTGCACTGACCCAATGAATCATCCCTTGCTTATCTAAAATTCGTTGATCTATATAGTTTTTTTTTATTTATATAAAAATTCTTAAACTGTTTAGGAGTGTCTTCATTCTAGATGTGGCAAAACAATGTCATGTCAGTGGTATCACACAGCCCAGAGCTATTGTATTCAACAAATGTAACATTTATATTTTATGTCAGGAAAACAACAGAAAAAAGTCAGAAAAAAGTGTTTAATGTAAAAATTTTAAAAAATGACAACTAATCGATCCTTAATATATACAGTAGCAGTGCAAAGCTGTGGCACATAATTTGTTTTATTTTAATTTTACACTTGCTGCTGAAAATGACCAAGATGTAGAAATTTAACCAACAGTTCACATTACCTAAGTTAATATACATTAAAAGCTGTCATTCTACTCTATTTTTAAATACAGTTTGTCCTGATGGTTGGTTTGGAGTTAATTGTTTGCAAAAATGTCAGTGTAATAATGATGCAGTTTGTGACAAAGGCTACGGAACATGCCCAAATAATGGAATGTGTAGAGACGGCTTTCGAGGTGAAAACTGCCAAAGTAAGTATGACAAATAATAAGCTTACTTCATTCCCAGCTGACCATCAGTCATGATTCCTTTCCTTACATGAACATCATGGAAGTTACCTGTTTTGGGGTCAATTTTGAGAGAAACTAGTCATACAGACAGCCATATTAATGACTAATTGATGTAATAAAGTGGGTTTTTTGTGTCATACTCCGTCTCCCTCCCTTTTTGTAGTCATTGTGTTCTCATCCACAGCCATGATCACCAGAGAACTTGTGCATGACAGCTCTGTCACTTTGTACATTTTGATCGACATTGTGGTATCAATTAAGTGGCAAAAAAGAAAAATAATTTTGGGTAGAACAAAGCAAATTTACTAGAGCGAGATTTTAACTCGCAACCTCCTGCTGAATGTGCCGGCACTCTACCAACTGAGCTATCTAACCTTAATGTTAGCAGTTTCTCTATTTTGCCAATATCTTTGTTCGGGGGTGCCAGTCAGAAGCCATTTAACCTGTCACTGCCGTTTACCAGGCATCACACCAAGTTTACAATACAAGCTGGGAAACGGCAAATTAACATGTATGCAAGTTGACCACTGGGGCATTCATCTGGCTTGACTACACATGCACTTTCAAAATGGTATTCCAGCCCTAAAGTAATGAAAGCACAGTTGATTGTTATTTTTAGTCACAAGATTAAAACAACGTTTTTTTTTCTTGCAGACTCTTGCCCGTATGGTCACAATGGTCTTCATCCAAACTGTACAGTGTGTTATGGTAAGGTTAGCAAATCACTTAAATCTTAAAATAATCTTTAATCACTGTTTTCAGTGAGCCACAGGGCTTGCAGTATCCGCTAGTATTTTTCCAGTAACCCCAAAACTAGACTTGCAATCTAGTGTTTTTAAAACACATACATCCTAATATTAAGAAGCTTTCTAATATACAGATATAGCTTTTCAGTCCCAAACTTTTCCTGAACTTGAAGCAAATATGAAACATAAAGAAATGATTTGGTTCTTGTAAAAGATTTCTGGCCCAGAGTATAATTCTCACATCGCAAGATATAAGATTTATGTGAAGCTAATTTTTCTTTTCAGTGCCTGTATCAGTGATCTATCAAGTCAGCTCTGTGCCAGATCCCAGCAGAACCATTACATGGAAAGCTCCTCAAAACAAGTGTCCTGTTATTGATTATGCGGTACAGTATCAACTGGTTAAGAGAGATCTTTGCCAAGAGGTGGATGGTGAATTTGAAACTTTACACAACACCACAGAGAGACAGTCTAGTCTATCACATCCTGGTTCATCTTTAGAGCCCAATTCAATCTACAAGGTACGTGTTCTTGCTAGGAATGAGGCAGGACTTGGTGAATTTCAGGAGAACAATTATATCGAACACACAACACCTGAAAAGGGTAAGTTTCTGGTAGGGGGTTTCTACAGCTAGGGATGAGAACTTTCAGACCTTTATCTGAATTCAGGGTTCTTTATGTCTGCCTGGTGAAGATAAAACCCACTATTCTCAACCAATGTAAAACATTCATGTTCTTCTGATTTACTTCTCTAGCGATACTCTCCTTTTAGGTTACCAAAAGGTGGAAATACCAACATTTTAACATCCTTTCAAAAATGATGATTCTCACAAGTTTTGTGTTGAGAATTTATGTAAAAAAAATATTATCCTTTGACTTGGCTTTAACATGTGTTTTGTAAAGACTCTTGGACTTGTCAGAATTAAAAGAAATTCCTTTTAATTATGAGATGTGTGATTGAAGGTACAAGTACAGGCAAAGTGTGTCAGCTTTGTAGTCGGGAGTAGCAACAACTTTGCACATGACCTGTGTGATGTAAATTAAGGTGCACACTGTAGGTAACTTTCGCAGACAATTTAGAGGCAACCAACTGCACTGCATACAAAAGGAACACTTCGGAAGCAAGAGCATTTAAAGGAGAATGTGGTTCTCCTTGGAGAATGACTGGGGCTGGTTGCCTGTTAATTAACCTTAGCAACATGACCCTTATAACAGAGTAACATGCTGCTTATTTATTCGTAATATTTCTTGTTATTAACCCAAGGCACCCTACAAAGTGGTTCTCCTTGGAGCAGGGACTGGTTGCCTGTAAATAACTCCTAGAAACATTACCCTAATAATGGGATAGAGTAATGTGCTGTTCATTTATTAAAATTCTATTTCATTTGAAATCTTTCTGGTAATGAAACAAGACTAGTTTGACCCGTAGGTCTGAAGATATCTATGTAGAGAGAAGATGTTGAAGAAATGTTCAGGTTTAGATAGCTAGGCAATTCCCTTTATCAGCTCAACATAGAGTGTAATTCTAATACTTTCTAGTCATCTTCGTGACAAATCCCAAATATTCAATTTTGAGCGTAGGGATGTTAAAAGTAACTGGATGTTTTGTGTTAAAATTACTATTTTAGAGCCACCAGGATCTCCAACAGATTTCAAGAGTACTTCAACAACGAAGCATAGTGTTGCAGTTAGCTGGAGTGAAATACCCTGTGGGCAAAGAAATGGTGTTATAACTAAATATAGAGTGAGTTTTTATAACAGATTGTTTAGATCAAAATAATGTATTTATGCCAATCCATTTATTCAACGTTTCAGTACATACTTGATAAGTTACCAAATTACCAAATGCATGTAGTTTTAAAATCCATTGTTTATTGCCTTATTTGATAGTTGGCGTGAATCTATAACCTCATTAGGTTCAGTTTTGCAGTATTTAAGTTTACATGAAACCTCACTTAAATTTACTTGAAACCTCACTTAAATTTACTTGAAACCTTACTTAAATTTACTTGAAACCTCAATTAAATTTACTTGAAACCTCACTTAAATTTACTTGAAACCTCACTTAAATTTACTTGAAACCTCAATTAAATTTACTTGAAACCTCACTTAAATTTACTTGAAACCTCAACTAAATTTACTTGAAACCTCAACTAAATTTACTTGAAACCTCAATTAAATTTACCTGTAGTGAAGTGTACAAGTTTTTTAAATGGGAAACAAAAAGACACTGATAATTATATCAGTGTCTTTTTGTTTCCCATTTAAAAAACAATATACAGCTTTCATACAGGGCGCTGGAGAAACCTTATGATACCAACTTTAGTCCAAACAGCTCATTCGAACCGGTCGATATAGAACCATCAGATATGCATCATAACATCAGTGGTTTAGAACCATCCACAAAATATGATTTCCGACTGAAAGGTTTCAACAGTGTTGGTGTTGGAGAGAAAGCAATACTAGAGGCATTTACTGCAGTTGAGACAGGTAATGTGGGACATAGCATTCAATTATCATAATTTAGTATGAGTTTATGGAGTCTTACGCCTGCTGGAATACTTGAACCGATCCAATTAGAACCTTCCAACCATTCTGACTTTTAAGATGCTTTCTTATGATACTTTGGATGTAGAATGTGCCTTAGATATTTTTTCTTTGACTTTACAGATCTTCCTGCTCCGACCCAGCTATCACCCCAAAACATCTCAGATTTGACTTCTTCCACAGTCACCATAGCTTTGAATCTTCCATCCTCGTCAAAGTACATTACGTAAGTTGAAATGATGCAAATGATGTTTACCCTGTAACATTCGAGGCCTGGATAACTTTAAGAGTCAAGACATTTGCTCTCGGAAAGCTTTTTTCAGCAAAATGTTTTTGTGTTACTTAGAATGACAAATATTTCAAAATTCATTTTCTAAAATCAATCGATCGAACACCCTGCACCAACATTCACCTTGCCTCGTTCATCTTGTGCTGTTTAGTGAAGCATCATTTTTCAGTTTTTAAATTTGCCTCTGTGTGGTATTAAAAGAAATTAACTTGAAGAAAATATCAACATTGTTACTGAACCAATGAGAACTGAAATGTAACTACTTCCTCAATGACTAAGTTTGTGTGTTGTGTAGAGGGCTGCAAGTTGGTGTACGGCAGGTTAAGACAGTCACTAGAAGGGACACCAGGGAATCGAGGTACCAACGATCCACTGCACCAACTCCTGATTATGTAGCAGCAGAATTACCTAAGAAGGATCTCCCTGCAACATTCACTGTGGGTGATGGAGGAACACAGGGAAGTTTTGACAACAAACCACTGGAAAGCAACAATCAGTATGACATCTACCTTGGATCAGTCAGTAGGATTTCTCAATCGGTGAGCCTTTTATATCTTCTGGGTTTTCAAATTTATAAACAACCCCTTGCTCCAACGCAACATTTGTGAGTAAGATTTGAATAATGTCTGATACAGTAACTTGCTTGATCACAAATTACCGCTTCAATTTGAATTCCTCAGACTATCAAGACAGTTGATACGTCACGTAATAAGGGACAAGCTTTTGCGTAGCTACGTAAGAGAGGGTAAAAACCCATACACAATTTGAATGAATTTTTGTGGTACAATGGTACCAGGGTTTGCTCATCTGGAGGTCGTTTTACAAAAGCTTGCCTCGACTCATTTGACATAGCAACTGTCTCCACAGTCTGAGGAATTCAAATTAAGTGGTAACTCGGACCAAGCAAGTCATTCTACAACAAATTATTTAAATCTAACTTGCAAATGGCTTGTTTAGGAGTCAAATTGCTTGTGAAAATTATGGTCAGCGTGTTGACACTACACTTTACACACAGGGACATTGACTACAAAGCAGAGCAACCGGCGATAGTATTGTGAAGATGGCGTCCGGTGACTTGGGTCAAGAGGCTTATTGCTGCTATTGTACTTATTGAGTAACAGTTTTTAATTAAAAAGTCATTAGTCCGCCATTTTTTTCAAAAAATCTTTAAAATTCCAAGTTCTACAACTGCACCTAGCCAAATAGCATGTCAAATGTCTTATCACTATCCGAGGTTTGTTTTTCACTAACACAATCCAACAATGACCCGCTCTCCAGGAATTCCCATAGGAATTGTAAAGCAATTACTCAGCCGTGCTAAGTTTTGTAAACAAAGGGCGTTATTCATAGAAATGGTTGATTGAGCAGAAAGAGACTTGTGGGCTCATCTCAAAATACAATTTTGCTCGAATTGATTTTATTTAGTCAAAAGGGTCTATATTTAATAATTTGGCTGATTTAAAAGTGATTTGGTTCTTCATGGAAATGTGTTACACGCTAAAATCAAACTGTTACTCAACAAGTAAGGCATGGTGAAATGGTGTGATTATTTTTTGATGGTGTCACGCAGAGTTAAGAAAAGAAGTACTTGAGATATTATGAAGATTTAAAACATGGATGAATTTGACACAAACTAAAAAATCTCTCTTCATTTTTCTTAGACTTATGCCGTTGAGTGGAGTGAGCCGCTCAGAGTTCATGGTAAGTTACCGTTCAATAACTCACCTTGATCAGATTGTGACAATTTTGCTTCAATTCAACCCTAGCTATTCAAACTGAGGCAGGAAGGTAAAATTAGTATGGTTCCATTATGTGAAATGAGAATAAAAGCTATCATCCTTAGGGTACCAGACAAAATTGTGCACATAACGCATCATGTTGTATTATAAAAGACTCACAAATCCTTGTCATTTGATTGGAGGAACACGCGTCACGTGACATTCTTTATTTTACCATGAATACTGCTGCGACGCTACAAAACTTATTATAGGAGTCCTACATTGAATTATAGGACACTTTGGACGCTTCGTATAGCGTCATTTCCAAAAACGCAATTATTCTCCACTTGTTTGTCCAAACGAGGCAAGGTCAAAGGTAAATGTGTCGCGGCTGAAAAGGGCGGTGCTTGTCTACATGGAGTTGTCAACGTTGTCTACTAGGAGTTTTTTCGAATTTTCAGAGGGTGGTGTAGACGAGTTTCCATGTCTGTTTTGTATTTATTGTGAAAACAATTTTAGATAACAAGAATATTTGGGTGAGTTATAAAACAAATGTTGAATGCTTTTTGTTCATTCAAATTATCACTGAGTCTAATCCCTCGGGAAAAATCCGGCTTTTTCCATTCACTCAGCTTCGCCACATCAATAAATATAATATAGTAACAAGGTAGAATTATGAGTCACATTATTGTCCAAGTTTGTAAAACATTTATCATAAACATTTTGGCCTTGAATGAAAACTTGCAAATATCTGAGCAGCCAGCTTTTGATTGAAACTGAACTTGGAGTCTTGAACTAGCTATTTTGTCAGTGTCATCAATTTTGAAATTATCAAGTAGTAAAACACAGGGGAAACTCATTGACAAAATAGGAAGCTTGCCAACATAGGGCTAAATCCTAGGGCACCAGCACGTTGATCCGGAGGTTGTTGGTACTGCCATTCCTGCTCTAGTAAATTGTTCTTTGTTCAACCCCAAATTTTACAATTAATAACACATTTGACACTTTTTTTTATGTCGAAGATGTTAGCTTTACCATCATCAGAATATTAGGAATAACAAAAAACCGTGTTGTTTCAAAACTTAAAACTTACTGTAGTGTTACTTTGTGGTATTCTCTCAATGACAGGGAAAATGGGCCCAAAATGTTGCTTAGCAATTTTCTTACTAAGCAGAAATAGGCAGGATGTCAGACAGTCAGTTACAGAGGGTACATGAGGGCCATTTTGACTGGTAACCTTAGTCTGCTAAGCATAATGTTGTAGTGCTTAGCAAACATTTGTGTATAAGCAGCTCTATAAAATAGGGGCCCAATATCATAGAGCTGCTAAGAAGGCAATTTTAAGTCTGCTGAGTAAAGCTAAGCAGGTTACTGTTTTTACTCTAACTCATGTGCAACTCGGCTTTTGGCTGCGACGCATGATGACAAACTATTCAGAATAAATGAATGAACTAATTTATGCAATTAATTATTGTTAAGTGGGGTTAGTTTTGTATTTATTATTTTTGTTAACTGTTTCTTTGCCAGGAGGAAGAAAAGGCTGAACCACAGCTCAGGGGACCGTAGACATTTCAACGCTTCAAATGGTAGGTCATAACTTATTACAACTCTTTCGTTATTATTATTATATATTTCTGATAATGAAACCAAGGATGCCTAATTAATAAGTAAACTTAATCAATGTAGGCCCTACTTGAGGAAACATGACTTGTAGACGAAATAATGGATGAGAAATTTTAGGCTTTGATCTGAATTCTAGGCTTTATACATATACCTCAGCAAACTTTGTCCTTGTTATTTTCTACAAATACTGCAAAGAGATCCAGCTCATTGAATTCCTTCTTTTGTTCCAAGAAGCTCTTTGAAATCTATAACTCCAGCGGTTGCTAAAAAGTTGAAATGTGGTCATTTTAACATCTTAAAATTTGGCTCCTATTTTCAGACATTTTTGTCAGCAATATAAACTGTCATCCCTGTGTGTCTAACACGAACAAAAAACAGTGCCTGCCTACTGCTTGATTTTGTCAAATTCTAAAAAAAATAATAATACTTTTTGGCAAAAAGTTTTCAAATGTTTTGTCGAAGTATATATTTGCTCATGACAGTTTTACTTCATGCAAATTTTAAGAAATTTTTGTGTGAATTATTTTAATATGACGTTAAACTGAACAAACATTTTGAAACCTTGGACAAGTCAGGTGTTTAGACGACAATGATGATTTATATAATAACTGGGGGTTTTCAACAAGAATCATTTTAACAAGTTTTAAATCAAATGAGATTAAACAGTTTTTTTATTATAAAAATAACAATTTTGAACACTTTTTGAAACTCTGCGGCTTTTCAATGAGATTCAGGAAAAACTCTCTCCCGTTATACCTCCAGTAATTTTCATCCGATGGTTGTTTGCTTTTGTGAAGCTGCTTTGTTGCAATACAAAGCAAAACTTTACAGATGGCGTCATAGTTTGTTATTTTGACACGCTGCAACGGCAGAAGTGCAGCTAGTTAAACAAAATGTTCAACCTTCCTCATTTCATCATTGGCAGCTACCAACAAAATTGAGATATGTTATAGCATCAAATCTACAAAAGATTGATCAAACATTATAAACAAGTTCTGCATATTATTTTTGTTGACAACTTCACAGTCAAACATTTCTTGAACGTTTTATTTGTTTTATCAGCAGGAGTGCGATCAAGCAATGACAAACTGTCTTCAGAATTAGAAAATCCATACAATGTTGTTGCCAATGAAACCAGTTTTGCAACTTCACCAGCCACAGCCACTGCACCAGCCACTACACCAGCCACTCCACGAGCCACTCCACGAGCCACTCCACGAGCCACTACACCAGCCACTGCACCAGCCAGACCAAAGCAGGTTAACAACAAGAAGCAGTTTACGGCTCCTTTTCCGATCCCTTTGTCAGAGTTAAAAGATTATGTCAGCAAGAAGAAGAAGGAAACGTACAAAGAAGGCAATGGGTTTCTGTTTGACTATGAGGTGAGTCAGGATAATGATGGTTCTTTAATAATAACAAGATGTGAATTTATTGTGCGCTTTTTTACACCAAATAGGCCCCTCAAAGCACCTTTTATTATTACCCAAATAGTATTACATTTTAGCGTTTCTTGCAGGTTGAGCTGATCATCATGGCGAAAACACAAAGGGGCCCAATTTCATAAAGCCTGTTGGCCTAAGCACAACTTACTTACACATGAAAATCTTGCTTAGCAGAAACAGGTTACCAACCAACATTCCATTAAGTTTACATTGTTGCCACAGGTACCCCTCTCATTTCTTGCCAAGTAAAGAAATTCGCTGAGCAGAAGTTTCTGCTTAACAGCTTTATGTAATTGGGCCCATATATCCAGCTGAGCAATATTGCATAACAATTTATCAGTAAAAAGCCTGTCACCTTTGAGTGCCTAGTGTAGATTATTCATCTATGGAAATCTGATGAAAAGTCAACCAAAAGGGCGTGCTATTCTTCCCTGATTTTCGATTCTTTTTTGCTTTGAATTTTCAGAATTTGCCCGATTCCGATCGTCATTCATGTGAAAGAGCAAAGGACGACAAAAACAAAGAAAAGAATCGCTATGCGAACATCATTCCTTGTGAGTTCAAAATGGATATTGTTAGTATTCAATATTTGTCTTTACATAATAGTCTGAAATGCTCTCTTGTTTACAACTTCATGTTGGATGAGGCATTAACACGCTAATGTTGGGCCCCACTGATGACTTCACAACAATCTTTCTCTATGTCTCTCTGTCCCCCACTGCCCTCTGTTTGTAACAATCTTTCTCCATGCCTCTCGGTCCTCCACTGCCCTCTGTTTGTAACAATCTTTCTCCATGCATCTCTGTCCTCCACTGCTCTCTGTTTGTTACAATCTTTCTCCATGCCTCTCTGTCCTCCATTGCCCTCTGTTTGTAACAATCTTTCTCCATGCCTCTCTGTCCTCCACTGCCCTCTGATTGTAACAATCTTTCTCCATGCCTCTCTGTCCTCCACTGCCCTCTGTTTGTAACAATCTTTATCCATGCCTCTCTGTCCTCCACTGCCCTCTGTTTGTAACAATCTTTCTCCATGCCTCTCTGTCCTCCACTGCCCTCTGTTTGTAACAATCTTTCTCCATGCCTCTCTGTCCTCCACTGCCCTCTGTTTGTAACAATCTTTCTCCATGTCCCTCTGTCCTCCACTGCCCTCTGTTTGTAACAATCTTTCTCCATGCCTCTCTGTCCTCCACTGCCCTCTGTTTGTATCAATCTTCATCCAGGCCTCTCTGTCCTCCACTGCCCTCTGTTTGTAACAATCTTTCTCCATGCCTCTCTGCCCTCCACTGCCCTCTGTTTGTAACAATCTTTCTCTATGTCTCTCTGTCCCCCACTGCCCTCTGTTTGTATCAATCTTTCTCCATGCTTCTCTGTCCTCCACTGCCCTCTGTTTGTAACAATCTTTCTCCATGCCTCTCTGTCCTCCACTGCCCTCTGTTTGTAACAATCTTTCTCCATGCCTCTCTGTCCCCCACTGCCCTCTGTTTGTAACAATCTTTCTCCATGCCTCTCTGTCCTCAAGTGCCCTCTGTTTGTAACAATCTTTCTCCATGCCTCTCTGTCCTCCACTGCCCTCTGTTTGTATCAATCTTTCTCCATGCCTCTCTGTCCCCCACTGCCCTCTGTTTGTAACAATCTTTCTCCATGTCTCTCTGTCCTCCACTGCCCTCTGTTTGTAACAATCTTTCTCCATGCCTCTCTGTCCTCCACTGCCTTCTGTTTGTAACAATCTTTCTCCATGCCTCTCTGTCCTCCACTGCCCTCTGTTTGTAACAATCTTTCTCCATGCCTCTCTGTCCTCCACTGCCTTCTGTTTGTAACAATCTTTCTCCATGCCTCTCTGTCCTCCACTGCCCTCTGTTTGTAACAATCTTTCTCCATGCCTCTCTGTCCTCCACTGCCTTCTGTTTGTAACAATCTTTCTCCATGCCTCTCTGTCCTCCACTGCCCTCTGTTTGTAACAATCTTTCTCCATGCCTCTCTGTCCTCCACTGCCTTCTGTTTGTAACAATCTTTCTCCATGTCTCTCTGTCCCTCACTGCCCTCTGTTTGTATCAATCTTCCTCCATGCCTCTCAGTCCTACACTGCCCTGTTTGAGTCGACTCTTTGATGTTTTCTTCTCATCTGTCTCTGTCTACCCCTTTTTTATTTTTCTCTCACTTTGCCTTGGGATAAGGTTAGTACCAGGTTAGATAACTAGGAAATATTTCTATTTCATCACCTTGCATTGATTTGATTCTACTTTTTATCTACCACAGATGATTTTTCTCGCGTTGTGCTTGAGAAACTACCAGATCAACCCGACTCGGATTATGTGAATGCAAGTTACATGGATGTAAGTTAATCAAAATGATCTGTTTCTGTTCTGAGTGGTCTCTGTAATTGCCTGTAAAAAATCCACGATGGACCACTTTTAGTTTGAGAAAGAACTGAAACAAGTTGGGAAAATCCCCTTAGCAGGAAAGAACTAAAACCAATTATGAAAATGGAAAGAAAAACTCCCTGAAGAGTGCAGCTTGGAAAAAATGCACACTTTGGTTTCAGTCCAACAACCCTCCACCCTCAAAACAATCCCAACAAATAATGCAAACATAATGTAATCTGTGTTTTGCTTTCCTGATCGCCATTACAGGGTTTCAATGAACCAAACAAAAACATAGCCAGCCAAGGTGAGTCAAATCGTAAACGAACTCATGCAACTTTTTTATAAAGCTTTAAACCACAAAACTTTAATAGAATTTGGGGGGGGGGAAATAGATGTTTCCATATTTGTGTATCTGTGGTGTGTCATTGCCGAGCGGTTAATCGCACAGACTCAAGCTCTGGTGTTTCTGACCAGCATTGTGTGGGCTCGAGTCCCGGTCATGGCTCTTGTGTCCTCAAGCACGATACTTTACCATAATTGCTTTGTCCTTTGGATTGGACAAGAAGCCATAGGTCCTGTGTACTAGGATTGGTAGTGCTAGAGTTGGAAGAGTAGGGGTTAACCCTGGTGTTTCTGGTTCACATAGCAAGCACCCTTGTTGACAGGTTTCCTCAGGCTTGCGAGCTACAGTGATTAAGTTCCCTTATGAGGCATCCTTTGTTTTATTACCAGAAATGTATAGGGGGCCTAATATTAGTTTGATGTGAACATTTTGGTCAACTTTTTGTGTTTCAAAAATATATTTAGACAAGTTGAAAAATTGCACCTCATGAAATTAAACAGCTTTTGTCATTTTACTTATTAAAAAGTTGGAAGAAAGTTTTCTGAGATAAAAAATTCATTTTGAGAAGGCGTATACTAGGACTCTTTCATGGATGAATTTATTCAATGTAATAAAGCAAGCCAGCCCTTCACTGTATGTACATCCCATATTATTTTAATAATGTATATTACAATTTTAGGTCCAAACAAGGCTTCCGTTTGTGACATATGGAGGATGGTATGGCAGGAGAATACCGCTAAGATTGTGATGCTCACCAACCTACAAGAAGGAGTCAAGGTAATTCAAGCTTCTTTACCTAATTACCTTCTTTAACCAACTTGAGGTAGAAAATTAATGTAAATGTTTAGACAGATTTATTTTTAAAGAGATAAGGAACTTTCATTTCAGACAAGGTAATTCAAGTAACATTACCCAATTTGTAACCAACTTGAGGTAGAACATTGAAAAAAAAGTCATTGATTGGGGATGTTTATAGTTTAGAGGCCGTCCAACAATTTCAACATTTAAAATGGTCATAAAATTAGTTCATCGAGGGATCAGAGCTGTGTACATTGAAAATCTAGGGCGCCCTTCTGAAGTATACGAATTTTCCTTTTTTTATCAGGACCCTTAATGTTTCAGTCCAGTTATGAAAAAAAAGAAGTTGCAATTGTTTCACCTGCATGTCGGTACATATCTCACTTATAATTATTATTTCTGGTATATTTATTTATTATTATTATAAATTGTGATTGGTTAATGACAAATCCAAGTTCATTTGTTAATGTGCAACGATGTGCAACATTTTGGGTACATTCATCTCTCGTGTCCCCGATCAGTAATGAGCCGTCAATATAGTTAGCAGATATATGGCCAGCATTTCGTAGAGTTGAAATGAGTGGTTTCATAACCTTTGTAAAAATACGAGGTGCACTCGCAAGTCCAAAACACAAGCATTTAAATTGCCATAGTCTGTCTCGCCATTCAAACCGTAAAAAACTTCTGGTGTTCCTGGGCAATTGGTAGAGTGAAATATGCATCCTTCAAATCTATGGATGCTAAATAGCAATTTGGGCGAATTAGTGCCAACATCAAGAGTTTCCATTTTAAAATGGTGATAGGTAACGAATTTGTTTAGACCTTTAAGATTAATAATAGGTCCCATCGAACCATCTTTCTTTGGTCGAAGAAAAATATTGGACAAGATTTGTCCACGACAAGGAGTGACTTGAACAATTGCTCCTTTTTCTTGTAATTTTGTAATTTCCTCGTCATTCAGTTGCGCCTCCGATTCAGACCATTGAATAGGCTTAGGAATAGTATGTGTCTGGAATGGAGGGTGATCAAATTCGATATGGCAATGTGCAACTGTATCTAGCACCCATTTATCAGAAGTTATTTTTTCCCAAACAGGGATAAATTGTTGCAATCTTCCAGCAATAGGAGGCATGTACTTACTTACCAACTCCCCTGTTCCTGGTGCTCTTAGGTCACCGGTTTTTTGGCTGTCGAGGCCACGGTAGATGTGCTTGGGGTTTGCTGGTAATTGGTATGGTAACTTTGACTCTGTGGTCGATGTTGTTGCTGCTGGTGGTACTTTTGTTGGTGGTAGCCACCTCGCCCTTTCGGGTAATATGGCGCCCTGTGGTGGCCGCCAAAATGCTGTTTCGGGAAACCCCGTGAGCGAAAGTCCCCCGGTCGTTGGGACGATCCACGGCCTCCAAACTGTCGATTATTACGACGTTTAGGATCATATCCAAACATCTGTGAGCTAATTTTGTTAGTCGCAACAATAGTCTTACATGACTGAGCCAAGTCCGAAAAGGAGATTAGTACAATGGACTTGGGATGAGCATAAGGTTGCGTGCTTTTGATTAAGATCTGGTCGGATACAGTCTCTTCTACGCAGATTTAACTGGGCGTTGCCAGAGCAAAGTATGGCGATTGCGTCCACCAGCATTCTGATAACTTGAGCAGTGTCAATGGCGTTTTCATTGTTGTTTCTGGCTTTCAGCAACTGATCAGTGACCATTGCAATGGCTATTGATGCCCGCACAAAAGAGCTTTGTACCAAAGGCCAAAATCGCTACAATATACAAAGTTAAAAGAGCAAAAGGTTTAATTAAAATATTTAAAAGTATTACAGCAATTACAAATACCCATAAACATAAGAGCCAAGTGGCTTAAAAAAGTGATTATTGCCAATGATTTAGTTTTACAATAGAACCCTTGCATTGGCCACCATTGAACAATGGAAATGGAAACATGCAAGCGCATGCGCGCCTTCCACAACCTTCAGCTAATGATAGGTCATCATTTGACCTCAGTGAGGGCGCTGTGTGAGCTTGCGATTTCATTATAAAATGGTCTATTGTCTGACCTATAGAGAGACACTAGTCAATGAGGATGAACACGCAAAAAGCAAAAGTAAGAAATGTTTACCTCTGTGCAAATGTAGCTATTTGTTTTCCTAGATGATTCTCTTTTTCTCACTTGCAGGGAAAATGTGAGAAGTATTGGCCAGACAAAACAGCATGCTATGGTGATTATGTTGTCACTTTGAAAAAGGAGGAAATACATGCAGACTACATCATCCGAGATTTCATGATGAGTCTGAAATTGCAGGTAAGGGTCAAGTGGGCAAGCGCACTGGACTCAAGCTCTGGTGTTTCTGATCAGCAGAGTGTGGGTTCGAGTCCCGGTATTGATACCTGTGTCCTTAAAGGCAAACTATACCTTTTTGTTTTTAATTCTATATAAATGAAGATGCATACAATAAAACTAACCTGTGAAAATTTCATTGCAAAAAGAGGTAGTGTTTTTAAGATATCGCTGAGTATCTAGAGCGGTTCCATGCAGGAAGAATAATCTTTGATTGGAATACACAATCTGAGAAATGTTCATGCACATACATTTCTCAGCTTGAAATATTTTGAAATCCCTCTCTGTAAAACCTCATTCCTTTGAAGAGAATCATTTATCAAAATGTTATACATTGTCAACAGCTACAAGTACGTTTTTTAGGTCATTAACTTTTGGAGTAATTACCAAAGGTATACCCTCCCATTAAGCACGACCCTTAATCATTATAGGTTCGACCTTCAGATGGGCTGTAAAGCCATAGGACCTGTGTGTTGTGTAATACATGTAAAGAACTCAGTTACATTTATCTTTGAGAAGGGGTTCGCCCTGGTCCTTAATTCTGGTATGGCTGGCTGAAGATTGCGCCTCTGCATCATTACATGGTGCTATGTAAATAAATAGGTCCTATAATTTGACAAAGCTCTGCATACAAAAAATTAATGAGCGCTTTGTGAGACACCCTCGGGTGTGATAGAGTGCTCTATAAGAAACTGCGCATTATTATTATTTTATTGTAACTTGTTTAAGTTAAAACCAGCCCAGAAAGTTTTTGCATATATATATATATTGTCTTGTTTTAGATTTAAAATTGGCATCCCCTCTTTATGAAAAGACAGCATGAAGGCTGAAACCGTCAGCTCTGGAGAAGTTTCATCATGCAGCAGCCATCTCTAGGTTCAACCGAAGAGGACGGCCTTATACTAGATTTAAAATGGCCTTTCTGCAACACACACAAGAGAAGATGTTATTTTTGCATCAGGGATAAAGAATATAATTTGGTTTTTACCCTTACACAGATACCCAGTACTTTCCGAGTTTTGTGAAAAATTTCACTGGCAAATCACTCAGGTGGGAGTCGAACCAACAACCTTTCCGTTGCTAGAGCAAATGTCTTACCACTAGACCACCAAGCTAGCCCAATGGCTACAGGCAGTTCGAATCCTATGTTTTAGTAGCGGGTACCGCAACGATATAATAGATGTTAATTTTGCATCGTGGATACAGAATGTAATTTATTTTTACCCTTACACTCATGCGTATTAAGCACTGTATACTCAGTACTGCCTCTAGCCGCCGGGCTAGCTCGGTGGTCTAATGGTAAGACATCTGCTCTAGCATTACAAAGGTTGTGGGTTTGAACCCTACCCGAGCGATTTGCCTGTGGATTTTTTTCACAGAGCTCGGGGGGGGGGAAGTACTGAGTATACAGTGCTTAATACACATCGGTGTAAGGGTAAAAACAACTTAAACACAAGTTTGTGTGATAAGCCTTACATGTCAAAGATACGGCATAAGTAATGCTCTAAAACTCAAATTATTTTTTTCCCTAGGATGATAGGAACAGATACGTTCGTCAGTATCATTTTATAACATGGCCTGATATGGGCTTGCCCCATGACCCTATCAAAGTGGTGAACTTTGTCAAAACAGTGAAGGACTACAACCCCAAGAATTCTGGTCCGATGGTCATTCATTGCAGGTTGGTGTTTGTTGTGATAGCAAACGTCTTAAGTATTTTAATTCAGTTTGCAATCAACCACAAGGGTAACTGATTGGGAGACCGCCAACATTAGGACTAGATAGCTCAGTTGGTAGACCAGCAGCACATTAGCAGCACAAGTCCCACTGTAGTAAATTTTTCTTTGTTCAACCCGAAGTTAAATACGTTTTTTTTTTACAAAAAAGTCAAAGGATTTTGAGCAAACATTGGGTGATGAAAAAATGGGCAACCACACAGAGATTAATAAAACAATGGGTGCAATTGCAACTAACTCAGAGACTAAAACTGATGTATCAGACTTCAAATTATTCAACCATGGTATCAGTCAACGTTTATGGTTACTCATCTATGTTACTTTGTAGCGCTGGAATCGGCCGCACCGGGGTGTTTTTGGTTTTGGACGCCATGTTGGACCAGGCCAAGGTAGAAGGTCGAGTTGATATCTGGAACTTTGCTTGTGGCATGAGAGACAAACGGATGAAGATGATTCAAACACCGGTAAATTTAATATACCAATCTCTCTTAGGTTATGGTACAAGTCTTGTCCAATGTTTTCCAGCCGTTGTTGCGAATGCCAAGATGCAGGTGGAATTTGAACCCAGGTCTCCTGCATTTTAAGACAGTAGATGTCTTAACCTCCAAACCATCCAACTGCAGGCCTGGAATTACATGGAGGTCATGACCTCTGTTGCTTTGGTCTTGGCCATGGTGCCCTGTCAAAGGTTTTCCATAGTCTTTACAAGTTTCCAACAGAAGTGCCCTTTCCAAAATGAAAATGGCCTTGCCCTCTACTGTTTTTTGAGTTCTTTATTAATCCAAACAGGCCCAGTATGAGTTCATCTTTGATGTCTTGATTGAGACGTTCCTTTGTGGTGACACCAGCATTAAACCAGGAAAGCTTCTCTCCACGCTGACTGCCTTGAAGAAGGTCACAAAGGGCAGAGGGAAGACAAGACTGCAGCTAGAGTTTGAGGTAAGGGTTTCATTTTATCAGTTCTATTTCATTAATTAGTTTTGTATTTGGGGAACATGTTTTCATGATAAGTGTTTCAATGTAATTATTGTATCAGTCATAGAGAATGTTATTTCTTTGTTTTTACCCTCATACCGTTAAATCATTTTTTTTTAATGTTACAAAAAAGTCACCTGATTTTTGCTTTGAGCTGCGCGTCTAGCCTTCTGATTTGCCTATGGAGCCGAGTGGTTCACAGACCAGTCATGAAAGGAATTTGATTACACCCAAGAATACTTTATGTAGTAGTTTTGTTTTCATAATGTATGGTCGTGGGTTGAAAAAATGTAAATATGGTCAGCTTTACAGTACATGTAAGTGAAGATGTTAAGGGGGAACTATGTATAGGCCGACAAGAACTGCTTCAAATAGTCTGTGTTTTTTTAACTCAGTAAGAAAAATGGACTTTTACATTTACAGTACGCCAAACCAAAGCTACAAGGATCTTGAAGTTAAGGTCGGCTTTATTCCTGTTTGTTCATGTAGTCATGTGGCAATTGAAATAAGCATTTAATGTATTCCTAATCATAATATTTTTGATTCATTGGGATTGTCTTTGAATACAGAATCTGAATTTGGTGACCAATCTTCCGAACCCTGAGAAATTTAGAGGAGGTCAGCAACCAGAAAATGTTAAGAAAAACAGATTTCCAGACAAGCTACCAGGTAAAGTTCTTGTCAACTTTGTATATGACCTCTTGGGATTGTGCACACTGTTTAGCAAAGCATATTTTCTCTCAACCAAATTGAAGCAAAAGTCATTCTGCTGTCTTTTGAAATAAATGGTCATGATGTCAACTTTATTTATATTCTGTAATACTAGTGTTGTAACCCTACCTCATGGTGGTGGGGTATGTTCCTTTTGTTAAATGATAAAAAAAAGGATCAGATCACATCAAACCAAAATGGTACAGAAGAGAACATCTGGTAATAGTGACACTTCAGTAACATTTTGATTAATACTAATAGTCTACAAATATTGGATGCATATGAGTGCATTGTCGCAGACTATAATCACAGGATGATTTCACTGAGTCAACATATTGTGCCACAATGCACGAGCAAAATTCACTCAATATTTGTTTTTATAATAACTCACAAATAAATTCTTGAAATTGTCTTTTGAATTTGATTGATGTATTAAAATTATCACTCAGATCATCAGACGCGGTTAAACGGTTAGGGTTTTACCTAGCAGGTCCCACTCTGTAGAATTGTCTCCCTCTTTCCTTATGTCAGGTTTCCGTACTCTCTGCATTTTAAAGAATCATTGATGATAATTAAATTTGTAAGAGGTCCTTGTCAAGTTCCTTTACTATGTTCTTTTTTTATTAAGTCTAGTATAATATATTATTGTATTGTATTTCTTTTGTGTTTTTACTGCAGTATGGGGTTTTTACGCCCATAAAGTATCAATTTTTATTAATGTTTCCACTTGTTGGAATGTTTAGTGTCTTGGTTAAATTTAATGAGACTTGTCCCACACTGTAGTTGTATGTGTTTCCTTGAATTGACTTTTATTGGAAATTACCTTGGAACCGCACTGATACTGATTTAAAGCTTGGTTGAACCAGCTCTAGGCATACTCTGTGTAAGCTTTCCTTGTAGGATCTGATGAAGCACCAAACAGTGAAAATAATGTCACCGATTAACATTTTATTGTTCAAGTTGATCTGTTCCGACCTCACTTGATGACATCAGGAGAAGATGGATCCAACAACTACATCAATGCCTGCTTCCTCAATGTAAGTCAGAATACTTGGGTGACTTCTTTCAGTTGTTCTTCTTTAAAAACCAAAAAGGATTGGTAAAATGCAAAACAAATTTATTAGATTTAATCTGAAAGCTCACAGACTCTGAAGTTCATACCAGTACCCATCCTCCAGAGAAATATTTCCATCTGAAAGCTCACTGATTCTAAAGTTCATACCAGTACCAATCCTTTAGAGAAATATTTCCATCTGAAAGCCCACTGATTCTAAAGTTCATACCAGTACCAATCCTTTAGAGAAATATTTCCATCTGAAAGCCCACTGATTCTAAAGTTCATACCAGTACCAATCCTTTAGAGAAATATGTCCATCTGAAAGCCCACTGATTCTAAAGTTCATACCAGTACCAATCCTTTAGAGAAATATGTCCATCTGAAAGCTCACTGATTCTAAAGTTCATACCAGTACCAATCCTTTAGAGTAATATTAACATCTGAAATACGAAGTTGAGAAAAAACATTGATTGAGGAAATCAAAATAAGTCTAGTTCACGAACGTGATATATGGACATGCTCAAAATTTCTGCAAAAACTTAAACCTCTTTAAACATAAATTTACTTATCTAAAACAATGACATACATTCCTTGAAGCTCATTAAAATTTCCTAAATTATTAGTAAATCTTCCAACTTTGTGATTTTACAGAGTCCTAGTTCCAAGGGGAAGTACCTAGCCACCCAGATGCCTTTACCCCACACCATCAGTGACATGTGGAGGATGGTCTTTGACTACAAGTCTACTTGTATCGTCATGTTGAATTCAGTAGATAAAAAAGATCCTGTAAGTATAAAATGTACTTAAAGAATTCGAAATTTGGAAATCTAACTGAATTTATTTATGAAGTTGTGCACTTGTTAATGTCATTTATTTTTCACACTTTCTGTGAGAGTTTGAGGTGTGACAGTTGTTTTTATTTGTTAGTGCATGATGTGGTTTGACCTCACTTCCTGTTCAAACTGGAAGTTTAAATGAAACATAATTTATAAGGCTATACTTAATGGTTTTCATGTTCATATTTATATACTTTATTTAATTATCTTTTAATATCAAGTGCTACGCACAAAACCCGAGCACTTAGTTTTTACGATGTCACAAAAACTCAATGTCTAGTTTATTTATATTTGTTTATTTTCAATTTGTTTGAAACAAAGTTAAGCCAGGATTTTTTTGCTTAACTACACAGTACACAGGAATCGGCACTAAGTAATGTTTCTATTAAAATGATTAGATTTACTCTTACGAATCATTCAGAATGACCAATGTTTGAGTTTTTTAACACCTTTTTTCGGATCTGCCACAAATGAATCAGATCTTTAAACACCTTTTCTCCCAGCTCAGGAGTTTTCAGTGGCTTTTCCTCGCTTCCAGCAGACAACTTTTTAAGTTGAAACAGAAGAGAAAATTCTCTCCATCACCCCATCAGGCACAGCGATCAACTATCGAAACAAGGTTGACTGTTGGCAATGGAAATGCACAGACAGTTCTTCTACTTTTAAACTGGAAAATAAATTGCACATTTTAGTGGCCACCCAGCTACAAGTTCGATTTTTTTTGTTAACATTGGTTATTCTGATTGGCCCCTCATCAATATCTCTACTTGTGTGTCCTTTCCCACAGTCATGTGTCGAGTACTGGCCAGAGACAGGCTCTACAACATACGGCAGTCTGACAGTCACTACACAGTCTACTGATAGAGTGGGTCCAAACATCGCCATACGCTACCTATCCCTGGCTAAAGATGACGATCAGGTATAAAGCTGGAATTAATCATTGAAACCTTGCATGGTGGAGAAACAGCCTATAAA
Source organism: Pisaster brevispinus (assembly GCA_023634235.1). Taxonomy (NCBI): domain Eukaryota; kingdom Metazoa; phylum Echinodermata; class Asteroidea; order Forcipulatida; family Asteriidae; genus Pisaster; species Pisaster brevispinus. Next base: position 956,720 of record JAMKCF010000029.1, on the reverse strand, counting down.
CTAAGGCTGTCTGAATTGGTGGCTACATCTACGGCTACGGCTAGGTTTCCACGTTATCATGTTGTTGAAGTCTAGGACGTCCTTAGCAACACCATTAGCAACAGCCGTAGCCGCCAATTCAAATATGGCTGAAGGCTTATTGGGCTCGCATTTTCTTAAGTCTTGATTTTGTCCTAGTCAGTGAAAGTGTTTTATTATTGTAACCATTGTTTGCAGCTGGTCGCGTATTTATTGTCTCTAGTATATTGTAACTTGTTGAAGTGCATCGAGGGTTCTGCGATCCAAAATGCACTATATAAATGCTGTTTAATCTTTTAAAAGTATTATTGCAATGTATATAATGTCATTATCACATCAATCCAAACTGTTGTGCCTCCAAACGGATGTACATTTCACTGCATGTTGTTTGAAATGCAGAACTGTTTAACTCACTGGAACTGTCCCGGGTTCCATAAATCAATGGGTGGCAAGAGGACAATGTTCTTGCTTGGAGCCTGTTTAGTGTGTGCTACAATGTTATTACAGAATCAAGATGCAATGTTTTAGCACTGACTGACTTTCTAATTGCAGAAGTTGTAAGTTTTTGTTTCATGCTTTTCATTGGTACTCAGGAATCCCGTCTGATTTGTCACCTTCAATTACTGAACTGGCCTGTTGGTGGCGTACCATCATCACCAAGATCCATCGTGGAGTTGATTAAAGCTGTTAAAGAATGGCACTGCGAGCATAAAGACGACCGAATTACAATTCAGTGCATGTATGGTGTTTGGTCATTTCCTTCTGCTAGTTTAGAATACAAGTACAATCCAACCAAACTCTGAAAATATCATCAAATTTTGGTTGGCCAATATGAGTGAAAAAAATGTTACGCATTAATGCTTTGCCAGAGATTTTTTGCACATTCTATAAAAATGTAATGCAACATTCTTATAAATGTCACATTCTTATAAAAATGTAATGCTTATTGCAGAAACCTAAACAAGCACTTCAGTAACTAATGTGGTCTGTAACAGTAACTTGGAAACTTTTTCCTACTGTTTTTCAAACAATTTCACCCCTGTATATTTTGTTTTAGAGCTTGTAGTGAAAAAGGCACCTTTAATTGAATAACTTGTATGTAGATGACGATCATATCAGTCTCACCCCTACAATTAATGAAGTCTTGATCAAAACAACTATTTGTAGGCCTAGTTGTTATCTTTGCATGAAACTTTAATTGACAATAATTAGTATTTATATTGCTCATTTAATTGTACTTTTTTATTTAGATATAAATACAATTTTAAGATTTGCAATTTGTATTAAGAATATTCATTAAACGTCAATTTTGCATCGTGGGTAAAGATTTTTCTTTCACAGAACTCAGGAAAGTATGCAGTGCTTAATACACATCGGTGTAAGGGTAAAACAAATTATACTAGTAAGAATATTATTAGAAAAACATGAGTGATAGGAAGAATGTGCTTTTTCTACATTCAAAAGAGAGAAAACATTTGACTATGTAACTCAAAGCTCAAATGATTTGATTGTTTTTGTGTTTGACAGTGACGGTGAGGGCGCCAGTGGAGCATTCTGCGCTCTCCTTAATGTCATAGAGAGACTGGCTGTTGAGAATGTGGTGGATGTCTTCCAGACTGTCAAGAAACTCAGAGTCTCACGTCATGGATTGGTGCAGTCACAGGTAAGCTGACTTTAACCTTAGTTACCGCTGAGCATTTTTTTGGCAACACAATTGTTTTCTATGCGGTTAATCTATATGACTGGTACTCTCTATTCCTCAAACCCACCTGGCAACCTACTAAGACCATGGCCCATTTTTGCTTACCAGAATAAGGTTACCTACCAAAGTGTTATTTCTCATGTACCATCTGAAACTGGTATCCTGGTAATTGCTGCTTAGCAGTAAATAACTGAGTAACTTTTTTCTACACGAGACCTTGAGTCTGGCGCTCTTACCACTCGGCCATGACTGTTATTAATATTGTTATCATGCCGCGCCAGTCACTACTCATACTTTCTAGAGATAGTCAGTGCATGTAAAGTCATCACCAATAAGTGTGAAAAACAAATGTAAAACCAGATTGAAATATTCTCCATTCAGAGGACTGGAGAATGAGTTACAAATGAAAAACAAAATAATGCATTGTTTTGATGCCTTCCTTTTTGATTTGTTCAGGAGCAGTACAAGTTGATCTACGAAGCCTTACAGATGTATTTGGACGTTGACGTCGTGTATGCAAACCTGTAGAAAACCCTCATCAACAGGTATCTTATGGAAGCTTACGTACCAACAGAATTCATGCATTCAAAACAATGAAAAAAGTGGTGTACTTAATTAGACCGCCGTACTTAAAAATTGTTTTTGTTAAAATGTATTATGCGCAGGCGGAAAGTACTTTAAATATAGTGAAGCGATCATGTTAAATGTATAAATTTTGTTGTGACTTTAATAAAGGGATAATTTGGGGAAAATCGTTTGACAGAAATGGTTCACTCTGTCACACGTCAAGTGGATGCTTAATGGCACATAGAGGTTTCGGTATTTAGACAAAGAAAAGTTTGCCACACTATTTCAGAGAAAAATTTATTCCTTTCAGTCGTAAAAGTCACAGATTAGAAAGTGCATACCCCCACCGACTCAGACAATTTAATATTGTAGTCTGCATTTAAATATCTTTCAAATTGAGAACATATGTTTATAGGTATTATACAGAATCGGTTATGATGAAAACATTAATTTTAGTGTGAAAACTTACTGATTATGAAGTTCATACTAGAACCATTTTTTTCTGTGAAATATTTCCCACAAAACAAGAACACTGTCGTTTTGTCAGCTCTACCAGTCCTGCCTTGTAGACCCTCAAGTCACCCTTGCTAATTGTTGCTGCATCTATCAGATTAAGACAAATCCATGTCTTCTTTTTTGGGGGGTCTTCTTTTTCCATTTCAAAAAATGTCCACCGAATTTGATGAATCACGGGTTGGTTTTATGATTATATTTTTGTGATAACTGGAAGATGGGAATGAATTAATACCTATAAAGTATTGGGTTGTGAAAGACCGTTACTGCAAACTCCAAAGTTTAGATTGGACATCATAGGAATTCCAAACATAGAGGTCTGTATTTGGTTTGCTTGAAAATATTGTGCAACATGTAGACATGTCCACACTTGAAGGGTGTTGTTCAGTTTCAAACTGAAACAGCTCAACTATTTTCTTGTGAAGCCTTGATTTTTAGTAGCTCCATGTTTTAATTAACAAATTATCTCATTTAATTTTCTCATTTGACAGTTGATGTTTAAATCAACAAAAGTATACATTTCTAGTACACCGCGATAGAACAAACATAATTGTTCATATAGAATGAAACTATCGTTGTTATTTTTTCTGTACTCACTCGTACTCAGATGAACAATTTAAAGATCAATTATTTGTAATATTCAGGATGTTTTATAAATGGTTCCTTTGGAGCACCTTACTTTCTGTATCTGCATACTAATGAGGTCAAACTCAGGCACCATTAGCATGAATCAGAATAAAGCAACAACTGGACGTACAATCGTCCGATCAGAATCCAACTTTATTTGCAAACATCACAGTATTAGAAGACTGGTGTGGTTTTTTCCCTTCCTATTTATTACAAGAAAATGTACATTTATTTAAACCAATAAATAAGTCATGCAAGTATCCAGCATATTCAAACATTCTGGGGACTTTGGTTCCCAATTGTATTGCTTTATTTAGAAGGAAACCAAAGCACTTATTTTAAGGGGCTAAACATTTTAGTTTTACAAATGTAACATTTCAAAGAATATAAACTTATTACTATTATTTATGCACTTATCCCTCGTAGGACCCACTACATACAGTGGAAACTTGTTTATTTCAAGTCTGTAAAATTCAGAAATGTCTGACTCATTTGATTGAATGTTTTTCGATTACTATGCAGCATGTACTCTATAGTAGTCAATGCATGTTTTATTTAGTACATAAAATGAACGATGCCAAATAGCATTGATTGCCCGTAGTTCAGATTGTAACCAAAGTTCTTCTTGAAGAAGACGTGTTTTGAATTCAACTGCAAATCAAGAGTACATTTCAAAGAAAATTGTATATACAGAACAAGAATCTGAAATAACGATGAAAGTGTCAAAGTATTATATATTTTTTTAGTACTCAGAAATTCTATTTTATTCTTTTAATACTCAACATTTTGAAATGGAGGATTTTTTGTACGAGTTATTTGTGGAAATGGAACATATGCAGTCCAGATGTATATACTTTGCTAAATAATTGCATTATTTTTGCGAATGCTGTGTAACGATGCATTTGCTAAAAGGTCCGAGCTTTTTGAGGGATCGGCGTCTCCAAACTGTGTCACTACTTTGTCCCTTAAACGCATACATTGGCCCAATTTCATGAAGCTGTTTAGCAGAAAACATTGCTGAGCAAAATAAGAGTGGGGCACCAGTCGCAACAATGTTAACATTATAATTGTTAGCTGGTAACCTAAGCTGAGCAATATTTGTTTGTGCTTAGCAAGTTTTTCTGCTGACAGGGTTAATGTAATTGGGCCCTTTTTGCAACAGGAGATGTAGTTTGTTTGTAAGTAACTATTTTAACGAGCATGCAATTCACGTAGTAGTGGTCACCAAGTGCTTTCCTTGGGTTCTTTTACAAACCAAACATTTTGACGTCACCCCTTTCCCCTACGTAACAAACATGCTAATATTTCAATTAACAAAATTATAATATGCAGTGGATACAATCGTCAGAGATGTTTTATCAGCGCTGTGTTAAGTGTTAACCTTTCTATTGTTTATTTTTTTTTTGAAGATATACCTTAATTTTTAAATTTAAGAGCTTGAGCAATTGTCTTAATTAAAGCAAACATGTTTACATAAAAAGATGTTCATGTTTATTTTAATTTTCAGATGTGTTGAATTTATGCTATTATAGTATTTATACCAGGTAAAATCTGCTCAACATGAAAGCTGTTTTCCACTGATGCCCAGCTCATCCACAAAAAAACCAAACATTACAAGAAAACATAAACAAAAACACCAGAATACATGTAAGCCTACAACCAAGACAATACAATACAAGAGGTAAGACGTGTCCAAAGCGCGCTTTTTTAAATACGAAGATACCACGTGGTATTTCTAATTTTAAAACAAATGTCCGTTGCATGCTTTTTGAATGGAGTGAGCGCGTGCAGCTTGAAGGAAAGACTTCTCAGAAACGTGCGTTGATCGATCCGAACCGAAGTATCGATTCTACTGTCTTTCATGGTCTTTTTCCAAACTACTTACAGGATCTTGTTTCCATCCGGAAAGTATCTTCATATAAACTTAGGTCAGGGAATAATGTTATTTTCTTGGAGTATCCTTCTGGTAAAATGTTGACTACATTTGGTGAAAGGGCTTTTTCTGTGGCAGCCCCAAAGCTTTGGATTGCGCTACCGTTTCACATACGTAGCGAACAGAAACTCATCTCTTTAAAATGTAATATAAAAACCCACATTTTTAAAACCGCTTTTTAGTGTGTCTTCTTCTATGGTCACCTTGCCAGTTAGTTTGAATTTTAGCATAGATAGGGTTAGAGCCGTCTGTCTCCTGAAAAGGTCAAAACATTACCGATGCCAGCAGGGATAGGCCTATATAATAAGTAACTATTAGTTCTCTGTTGGCGGGACAGACGTATCCCCATACTTTTGTTTGGGCACTGGCCTGGTGACCAGTCTTTTTTATTTGTCTTTTTCTTCCACTCTGTGCTTTTTAACATGTGTTCTGCGTAAAACCGAATAGTATTCTTTATCCCTGATGCAAAAATTCACATCTATAGTAAATCGATCAGCCAGGATGTGTAGCTAGGACTCTTGGCGACCGAGGGCAGTGTTAGAGCATGGTGCCTGCAAACCCTAATAGTCACTATGTTTTCTTTGAAAATCTTAGCATTATTTGTAGGTGTGATGACCACAACCCACACCCAACAACCTCGGCTTACAACAGGAAAAAAACTTGGCCGATTTCTCCCCGCATGGACGTGGTCACAGGCCCAAGACAGTCCCCTTGCTGAGGTCAATGAAGAGCTACCATTGGTTCAGAGTCGTGCATGCTCAGCACGTTAAAAAAAAGAAACCCATGAAGTTTTGTATACAAGACTGTTAATGTAGAAGAGGTTTTTTATAGAATAGTTTCATAAAGTTTTATGATATTACCATGTATCGTAAACTAGGGTGTGATCTGACTTAATGTGATTCCAGGCTTTACTGCAGCCTATAGGTTAAATGGCCTCTGACTGAAGAAGAAATATTATTACACCCAAATAAATTTTATTGACGAAATAGGGAGACCGCCAACATTAAGGAGAGCTACATGTAACTCCGGCCGTTGGTAGAGCAAACGAAAAGTCAAAGGCGTGCCTGTACTTACACAGAGACCATGGAGGTCATGACCTCTGTTGCCCTGGTTTTGACCTTGTGGTGCCCCTTCAAAAGTGTCCCATGGACTGGAAATACACTTTCCAAAATGAACACGATCTTGCCCTCTCAATAGATGAAATTCCAGGCCATTTGATTGTACACTGTATACGGGAAGACATTAAGTGTTCGTTGATGTGCTCGCAACCGCTTATAAGCTTGTTCACGTCATTGTGTTTGAACAATTAATGCCCCGCCACCACCACCAATAAAAATATCTCTCCGAGGTTCAGTTTATAACTGGACACGTTTTTGTGAAAGGTCACAGGTGGACATTTCTCCAGGTTTTTTTTTTGCACATTCATAACATCAACTGCGGGATTTTCAGTATGGACAAGGTGTTTCCGTTTTATTCTGAATGATTGGTTGTGGTGAACTTTAATATTGTTGCTTTTATCAGTTGCTTTCTATACGATGGAAACCGGAGACAAGTGTTGTTTTTTCGGTGTTCAGTTTTGAAACTGATTTCCTCGTTCTCTAGAAAATGCATAAAATCAAAAACTCAAATGGTTGCTATTGTATTACATTCTGTCAAAACACACTTTGCTTGTTATTATTTAGTGGTCAAAGACGAGGAAGTATCATTGAATACCACGCATAAACAGGCTTATTTCGATTGCAGCAATTGAAATAGACCTTAGCCAAATGACGTCATTTGAATAGGACGCCCTCGCGTAGCAATCAAGATTTCCACGTCATCAAACGTTGAAGTAAAGTACATCCTTAGCAACGCCCTTAGCAACAGTCATAGCCGTAGCCACAGCTGTAGCCGCCAATGGGAAGGCCTTTAGTTTCAACGTTTGAATAATGGTTACGCAACTATCCAACAACTTAGTCATGATATAGACCTTTCCATTGTTGATAAACAAACCGCGCTGGTTGGCATGGACCGCCGAATGTTAGTAAAACATTCTATCGTGATTCAGATGTTTTAACCAAATTCAACATTTTCGGCAAGCTTCTAATTAAATAAAATACCTCCCATGATCGGTTGCTTTGTTTCCAATAAATTCAATACTATTTTTGAATATTTGTGTAACGTTGTTACAAACTGTAGCTATCTGTTTTTGTTTTGCATTTGATGGCTTTCCATAGTTTTCCAACCTGGGTTGGCAAAAACTTGGGCTGTGACGTTGCACAAGAAAGGTCTATACTGTGACTGAGGCTGGTGACGTCACACCCACACATGGAGGGTACGTCACTGTCCTGTGACAATCGCAGGGTTGCTGTCCGTCATGATTGAATGCACTTGTTGGGCTGCTTTGCCTCAAAGGCGTTATTTATTCTAATACAATGGAATTCAATAAAATAACAGTCAAATGATGAATACCGCATTATAATTCTTATTATAAGGAGTGAATTCATGCAGAAAATGCAGCTTGCTTTATGTTCGCTTATCCACTCAAATATTGTCCATCCAATTTTAATACATGAAATAAAAAGAAATTGTCGAGTGGTTACCAAAACTGTATTTAAAGAGTGTTTGACAACATTTACAACATAACTATTTTCTTTATTGTATAGCTTAATTCGTTTGTAAACACAGTCAAGCTCTTTATGTATTTGTTACGTTCCCAAACTCAACCAATGCGGTTCCAGAACTGTAATATATAAAAGTACATAGTGCAAAGTGGTAACAAAACTCTGATCACAAAAATAAAATAAAACATGCAAAATGTCGGTGGTTTTAATTTCAAATCTGTCACTGTACTCCTAAAACCTTGGAGTGATGACGCCGTCCATTATATCAATTTTAAAACAACTTCTCGATATCAAATTCAAGAACCTATGCACTGGATGGCCGGAAACATTGTCCTTTTAAATGGATATAACAGTCGTTGGTTTTTGAAAGAATAAACTACTTCCTTATTTAAACACACCATCCATTCGTTTTAGTAGAACAATGACAACAGTTTACATTTTGCTAGTTTGTGCATATAGTCACGGCCGAGCGGTTAAGAGCACCAGGCTCTGGTGTTTGTAATCAGCAGAGTGTGGGTGCGAGTCCTTGTACTCCTTGAACAAGATAATTTTGCTTTGTCCTTGGGATGGGACTTAAAGCCGTGGGACCCGGGTACTCTGTGATTGGTAATGACCGTAAAAGAACCCAGAACACTTTTCGCGAAAGAAGGGGATGTTTCCCCTGTGTTTCTGGTTCATAAATATAACCCCGGTGTGTCCGGTTCACACGGGCAAGCATCCTTGTTTACAGGCTTCCCCAGGCTTGTGAGCCACAGTGAATAGTTCACTTATGAGGCATCCTTGGTTTCATTACCTAAGATACATATATTGATAATATACGTGCTTATTTGGATGGCTGAAATTTTAACGTTTTTTAATCATTCTTGTAATGCCGTTTTTACTGTTTATTGTAAATTACTGTTTGTAAATCACATCCAGTTTGGCCTGTGGGCCATGATGTTAACCAAATGAAATAAAATTAAATATAAAAACAATTAAATAAAGAATCGAGATTTTTTCCAGGGTCTTAAAATGCCTTTTTCTCGACTTTGAATTTCTCATTATTGGTTTTTTAATCATTGAACTTTCACATTGAAATTGACTTTTGTCGACTGAATTTTACCCTATTCTCTAATAGAATCACTGGGTTTGGTCTAGTCACGTGCCTTGCATGAATTTTTGAATATGATGAAATCAGATAAAAGCAATGGTGACCTGTTATACAAACAAACTCCGCAAGCTTTGCGTGAACTGTGAGAACATTTTCTCAGCGTGTTTCCGCTTTGTCAGCTCCATTATTGGTAACAGCCAGTGGTTCCATGTGTTGTGTGCAGATCAAGGTTTCCATGAGGTTTTTTCACACACAATTGAAATTATGAACAAGGACCAGCAGGTAGCCGAATGCCATTAGCCTACCTGACAAAGAAGTGAATGTCGAGACCAGAACTTCAACGTGAGAACATTGTGTTTAAATCCAGCATTGCATTGTCGTATACTGGTGATGGTGGACGCTTTTGTGAGGGAAGGTAAGTCAAGTTCATCTTATACTTTTAGGATTATCGTTTTATCAAAAGTGAACATAATGATTGGACATGGCCTAGAACAAATTCAACACAATTGCTAGAATTATTTTCATGGTCAATGAAGGGCATCGCAAGTCACTTGGCTCACTTCTACCTTTTTGTAATATTGGTAAATCATTTTGTCATTCATCGTGACTTGTAAATGTATTTTGCGTCAGATTGAGTTAATAAAGATGGGCTTATTTTGCAAACTTGTTCGCCCACGATCCCATTTATCTCGGAGTAAAATAGTATTATGAAACAGAGAGATTTTCAAATGGGGTGACAAAACAAACAAACAAACAAACAAACACACCAACAAACGCCCCTATATAGCAACAATTCTGACAGCTGATATAAAACATGGCAAAATATTGGGTTTGCCTTTCCGTGTAATACATACGTATAGGAACGTTATGCAAAAGAAAGAGTTCAGTCATTCTGCAATGCACTTGGATAATTCCAATAGTTTATCCTATAAGCGATTACAATGTAACCAGCTGACCTCGAATATTCGGTCATTGATTACGTACTAAAAAGTATTTTAAGTTATTCGTTAATGCCACACCCGTAAATTAAATACTGAGTTGTGATGAAGGGGGGATGGAATGTGTTAGATGATAAATCCTCTAGGAGAATATTCATCTATTAGGTTAAGTAAATTCCTGAGCATGGGACCCAATAGACACACAAATTTGAATATGACTGGACGTCATAGCTGAAATACCTCAAGTCAATGAGTAATGCATGTACCCTCTTTTCTGGAAGTTGGGAGTCATTCCTGCAATTGCCGTCAAGACGAGAGGTCGACTGTAGGGATCAGTTATGTTTCCGTTTCCTTAGTTTGTTAAGTTCAGCCAAATTAGTTTTATATAAGTTGCGACTTCGTGGGACTTAACTAATAAATTAATGCTTCTACCGGCAACAGTATGGCGTTCAAGCAATGAATTGTTAAATACCGACCACTGTGTGACGGGAACCTCGTACAATCAAGTCACCAACGATACTGTTATTTATTGAAGACTGTCCCGATTATCTGGTAGCCTTATAGATTGGGTTTAAACGTAAGTTAGTCAAACTAGTACAAAGATGGTGAATTATTTTTCAGAGGAAATAAAACACTTTTGATCAGACCTGCATTTTATGTTCCGAGGCTCTCCTTAATCTCTTCCTGAAACATGGCGTAGTCGGCAGGATCTGATCTATTTTTTTTTTAAATCAATCAATTACAAATTAACCCAAATAAATATAGGCTAACAGAATTCCCCTCCCCCACCGTCGATGAATGCAACTTTTTACAGTTTTGAAGCCTGGTAATTTATTACGTTTACAGGGAGTATTGCAGTTTTCCACTAGCCAATAAACTTTGGCACCAAATAAATTGAAAGTGTCACCACAAACTACGATGAATCGACGCGGGATGAAAGACTCTCCGGCCGCGTCAAGATGTGCTTTACTTGGCCTGCTGGTCCTTCTAGTTCTACCACACACTTCACAAGGTAAGACGATTTTTATGACACGGATGACACCGTCTTTGTCTCTCTCATGTGTGTTTGTTTTATTGCTTGAGAATTTGTATAGCGTGTCATCCAATGAACCCATGATCAAAAATAGTTTATATATTGGAGAAACTATTACAAGTGTGTGTTTAAATGTCATTTTAAGATATTTTTGACCAAGGAATGCACCTGCAATAAAAAATAGTATGCTAAAATATCAAACCATTACTAATAGGCCTACCACAAGAAAGGTCTTGGACTTTTACTTTCAGAAGAGCGGCGGTAGTTCGTGGGGATTTTTGATTTTCTGGTCATACAATCAGAATTGGCAATTAAACACCAAATTGCAATCGCTATTACATTTTAGCCGTCACCTTTTAACAGAACTCTTTCAACAAAATTTTAAAACGTCTGACAATAACAAATCAACATACAATACGAATTAAAGTTCATTTGAAAATTTACGAATGCATTTCACAAATAATTTTAGCTTGAACAAAGGCAAATTGAATGGAGCGGGATTTGAATCTGCGACCTCCGGATGAACGTGCGTCATAGAGGGTTTAGTCCCCCAGTGTGTGTGACCCCTGTACGGTAAATCAACATGGGCTGAAGGAAGTTGAGCCAAAATAGTGCTCTATTAAATATATATATCTTGGCGCTCTACCTACTGCGCCATCTAGTCCTAATGTTGGCACCAGTTCTCCCTATTTTCTTTGTTCGGAGTGCCAGTCAGAAGTCATTCAACCTGTAACTGCCACGTAACCAGGGATCACATCCATAACCAGGGATCCCATCCAAGTTTGCAATACAACCTGGGAACAGCAGCACAGGGATCACCTTAAGGGGATTTGACTTTTTATTTCAATTATAAAGTAATAAAGCACACGGGAAATTGGCTAGAGCGGGACTTAAACACAATTGTTCAAACTTCATGGAGAGTAATGTAGGCCTAGATGTGTTTTTCTGTAAACTTAATAATAGACCTTATTATTAAAAACCCAATAAATTAAAACATTAAAACATTAGATAATAGGGCGGGGGACGGTTGCTATTGTTTTAATAAAAACACTCTTTATGGGTAATTACATGTACTGCACGAAGAAGGAAGAGAAAGACAAAGTAATTAATTTTTCTACCTCGAGAAAACTCCGGGAAGAAAGGGACTAGGGCTTAATAACAACAAACTCAGTTCGTCTTTCGTTTTTGAAGTTGTTGAACTTCCTGTTAAATAAATACGTATAAAACAAACAAACACATCTAAAGTGCTTTTTGCCGGGGTGTTTGGATGTCGGTTTGCTGTTAAATTATCAAGTTATCAGTTATTGTTAGCTATTGTGGCTAGGCCTATGTTAGTTGAAAACCTAAGGACAATCGCATTTGATAGAAAATGTACATCTGTTATGATCAAAAGTATGACCAAGTTGTTAGAACGGCATTTGCAAGCGTTTTATTGCCACAATGGACTGTTCTCCAAAAAACTTGCGCAGAAAAAAACACGTTTTACAACTCAATCCAATTGCCACGTTCCAAAACGGTGTAATTAGTATTGCGTTGTATTTTTTTCAAATACTTCCTCAAGGTTTGGTTGCGGTTCAAGTTATTCACTGACACTAGATTTAAGTGGGTCAGTTAACTCTGGGTAAAAATGTTATTTGTTTATATTTCCATTGAATTTTAGTTTTAGTTTATCATTCACAATGGTTATTTTAACTTTACCCAATTTTAAAGACCAATCCACTGGATTTTCTGAGTTTTCCTTCCTCTATGTGCGATGGAAGGAATCCAGTGAAATTGGCCCAGTTTCAATTTGGAGTCCATTTGTTCAACATCTAGCTAAGCCTATGTAAATCGTTCCTAAAAATAACTAGGGATATCAATAAGCAAACGGCCTAGTTGGAACTCATTCAAAATCCATGATTAAAGTTCTCCAGCATATTTTTGAAACTAATCTGTTTGCGTCTTCCCTACGGGAGATGTTGCCGGTGTCAGCCTACGTTTTGGAGAAAATGGGTCGTTTTGCAGTTTGGGGCTCAACGTGCTCTGATACGGGCCCAATTTGATGGCTCTGCTTACCGCCGAAATCTGTGCTTGCGATCACCATTCTGCACTTCAGGGTAATCGCCAAATGTCTGCGCTAGCTGTGTAAACGAAGAATGCCTAGTAACGTGGAGTACGCACGCGAACAAGCAAAACTTCCCTGCTAACCCGTGAAATACGCTTACCCTCCCTGTGGCCAACGATTGATGGGATTGAGGTCGTCTCTCGGCAATTTTGTGAATGTAATAAAAGTCAATAGCCAACAGTATAGCTCCATAATGAGGGCCAATCCACTTCAGTTGAAAACAAACCGATCTTTCCACGCTCTGATGAACAAATTTGAAAATCTCCCTGATTGTGGAATTATTTTCCCCATTATGTTGAATGTGATTCTAAATATCTCCCTGAACGTTGTTCAAAATCTCCCTGATTGCAAGATGCAAATGTTGGCAGCTTTGCAGAATGTCATGTGTCATGATGTCACTGTCAGTGTCACCGTAGTGTTACCCATGAAGGCTAGGCTAGTCAGTGTCACTAATGATGTCATTGTCGGTATAAATCTTAAAATGCACTTCTTGTATGCCCTAACAAATAACATTGTTGCAGGCAATGGCGTTTTGTTTAGTTGCGTCCTTGAGTCTACCCTCTCTCTGCCTTTCTTTGAATAAATTGGAAAACTCTGGAATATTTCAATCCTGTAGAGGAGATATTATATTATTATTAATGAAATTATATTATCAAGTAGTAAACCATAAGGGAAACTGAGTGGGAAATTTTAAGCAATTTTGGGATGAACAAAGACAAATTTGCTAGAGTGGGATTTGAACCTTCGTCCCCCGGAGTTACATGCTGGTGCTCTACCAACTGAGCTATCTAGCCCTAGTGTTGGCAAACTCCCTATTTTTTATCAAAACCTTTGTTCGGGGGTGCCAGCCAGAAGCCATACAACCTGTGGCATGTCATGGCCTAGCGGTTAAGAGCACCGGGGGAGTTGGGGAGGAAGTGCTTTCCGCTCTACCAGCCAGGCCTCTGATGGATGATACCCAAGCCTACATCCGTATGGACTGTAAAGGGGGTAACCCTGTTTCAGCCCCAGGAGTAGGTGGCAACGGCCTTGTGTGTCTGGCGACTTGCATGAAAAAAAAAAAAAAAAAAAAAAAAACTGTAACTGCTGTATAGCCAGGGATCACTCCTAAGTTTACAATACAGCCAGGGCCCAATTTAATGGCTCTGCTTAGCACGTAATTGTGTGCTTACGGGACAAAGTTTATGTGCTTTAGGGTGCTGTAAGCATAGAATTATATGGTAAGCAGTAGGGCCTACCATGAAATTGGGCCCTGTGAAGCGGCAGCAGAGGGATCACCTAAAGGGGATGTGACTTTTTATTTCAAATATCCACAAGGGAAACTGATTGGTTACATGTTATTAAAACATTATAAACTTGTAATTGAATGTGGCTTGTATATTTTAAATATACCACATACCTATATTCAGGCAAGATTTTTTTCCTACTGAAGTCTGAGTTCCATTTTTTTTTCACTTGGAAAAATCAGATTTTTTGTCTTAATTAGCCTGAAAAGCTTGTTAAAGCCCACACCAGGTGTGCGTACTTGAAGATCAGGCTTTGTGTTCCTACTTTTGTCAAGAACCCATTAAGTGTCAGGCCTGCCTATATATATTTTATCAGCATGGGGTGTAATCACTTTTTATTGTTGTAAAAAGGGACAAGGAAATGTTCCCTTCATGGTTTAACTACTTTCTCTATTTTGTTTTAACACTTCTACATGTTTTCTTATCTTGTTTTATTTTAGTGTACGTTTTATGTTTGGTTTTGGCTATCGAAGTTTCTTTATCACAGGGCAGGGGTGAAATTTGGTGAAGGATGGGACATGTACACACTTCGTTTTTACATTGATCTCTAAAAATGTGTCCATAGAAACAGAACCTGGATAATTGGACCATAATAATACTGTGCCTATCTGTAATTAAGTGCACGCTGTCATATCGGTAGCTGTACTTCAAATTTCACCTTTCCCATTGGCTAATCTGGTTGATTTTGCCTTTGACCCGGACTGACATGTCACACAGTTGACACACATTGGGATCTCTGACAATGAAGCTCAGCATTCTCGGTGTTCTATTTCTAAGATATTGTACAAGCTTTAAATATTGTAAGGACGTGAATGTGACAAATATATTTGAGGTGTCTGGAGATTGTCTCCGAAGGCGGAATTGGGGACGTGTTTCCCCAGGTTAGTGGGAGAGAATATATCAATAACGAGATGAGTAGTGGCCATTATTCAATGACATAAATGCAATGTTGCACCGATGCTGTGCACAACCTGAGTATAATATACAAGCTTATCTTTTAACGTCTGAAAATTTCTGAAAAGTCTGAAAACTTCGGCCAAAATGATGGATGATTATTCAGCTTTCGGTTGTATCCAAAGCATCTCAAAGAAATTGAACATTATAAAAAGTGGTTGAAGAAAAGCGAAAGCATTTAATATTCATGGATAACCACATCATGATTATCATCACCCATCACTCATCACTTGTTCGTGTGTTTGTTTGTTTTTTTGTGTTTATAAATGTATGCTGCCTAGTTTTGATGAAGGTGATTCCCTGGCTGCCGCTTCCCAGGTTGTAATGTAAACTTGGGTGTGATCTATAGCCCTGGCGGCCTTTCGCTATCACTTATATTACTTGAGTTATTCTTTGATGACGGACCCTGCCACCGATTTAGATGAACTTGTTATGCAGTATGATTCTGTTCTTAAGGTTATTCTTGATCATCATGCTCCTGAAGTTGTAAGATCCGTCATACTACGCCCTCCATGGTATAGTGATACTCTACGTGCAGCCAAGCAGTAGAAACGTCGCCGTGAGCGAAAATTGTAAAAAATCTGGCCTTGCTATGCATAATGAGTCATACAAAGAACAGTGTATCATATACAGAGACCTTGTTATCAATGCTAAATCTAACTATCATCGTTGTAAAATATCGGAGTGCAACCACCAAAATCTGTTCCGTGTTATTGACAAGCTTTCTTCTCCCAAGTGTATGAAAAATCTCCCGAGTGACTTTTTATTTCAAATATCCACAAGGGAAACTGATTGGGTACATATTGTTACAACATTATAAACTTGTAATTGAATGTGGCTTGTATATTTTAAATATACCACATACCTATAATTCAGGCAAGAAGTTATTCCTAATTCAGTCTGAGTTCCATTTGTTTTCCACTTGGAAAAATATGGGTTTTTTTAATTGCCTGAAAAGCTTGAGCCCACACCATGTGTGCGTACTTGAAGATCAGGCTTTGTGTTCCTACTTTTGTCAGGCCTGCCTATATTTTATCAGCACGGGGTGTAATCACTTTTTATTGTTGTGAAAAGGGACAAGGAAGTGTTTCCTCCATGGTTTAACTACTTTCTCTATTTTATTTTAACACGTGTTTATCCTGTTTTCTTTTAGTGTACGTTTCATGTATGGTTTTGGCTATTGAAGTTTCTTTATCACAGGGCAGGGGTTAAATTTGGTTAAGGATGGGACATGTACCCACTTTGTTTTTACATTTATCTCTAAAAGTTGGCCATAGAAACAGAACCTGGATAATCGGACCATAATAATATTGTGCCTATCTGTAATTAAATGCACGCTGTCATATCGGTAGCTGTAGTTCAAATTTCACCTTTCCCATTGGCTGATCTGGTTGATGTTGCCTTTGACCCTGACTGACATGTCACACAGTTGACACACATTCTGATCTCTGACAATGGAGCTCAGCATTCTCTGTTTTCTATTTCTAAGATAGTGTGCAAGCTTTAAATATTGTAAGGACCTGACTTTGACAAATGTATTGGAGGTGTCTGGAGATTGTCTCCAAGGGGGAAATGGGGACGTGCTTTCCCCATGTTAGTGGGAGAGGAATGTTTCAATAACGAGACTGAGTAGTGGCCATTATTCAATGACACAATTGCAATGTTGCACCGATGCTGTGTACAACCTTAGCATAATATAAAAGTTTATCTCAGGCCAAGTAAAATAAGAAACAAGTTTCTCGTCCTGACTTTAAAAAAAAAAGGAGGAGGCATGGCGCTACTATTTACTATTTTCCAAATTTTAGCTATTTTTTCCAATTGGCCACCATGCTAAACATGGCTGGCCAAAGTATATTTAGTCACAGATTTTGTGCTATTTGACTATTCTGATGCAATGCATGACAAAACAAATGATTTGAATCATTTTAGTCAAATTTCCTTTTTTTTTTTTTTTTTTTTTCCCCTTTTTTTTAAAAATAGTAAATAGTAAAAAAAAAAGGAGGCGGCGGCCAAAAAGGAGGCGGGCGGGGACGAGAAACTTGTTTCTTATTTTACTTGGCCTTTTAACGTCTGAAAATTTCTGAAAAGTCTTAAAATTTCTGCCCAAAATGATGGATAGGCCTATGATTATTCAGCTTTCGAATGTATCCAAAGCATCTCAAAGAAATTGAACATTATAAAAAGTGTCAGGGAGAACCACATCATGATTATCATCACCCGTCACCCATCACTTTTTCGTCTGTTTTTTTTTTCTTCGGTTTTCATTGTATGCTGCCTAGTTTTGATAAAGGTGATTCCCTGGCTGCCGCTTCCCAGGTTGTAATGTAAACTTGGGTGTGATCTATAGCCCTGGCGGCCTTTCGCTATCACTTATACTACAGTGTACAGCACAGAGGAAGAGTCCTACATAGGGCCAGGTGTGATCTATCACCGGTGCCATTTTATAAACTGATGTAAAATATAAATATTTTGATGGCAGTGTTTCTATATCATATACACCTCATAAGCAGTTCTTTGTTCTGAGTCATTACAATGGAGTGAGTGTGAGGCCAGTCCGGAAGGGCCAACTCTGCCACCTTGCACATTCCTAAGCAATGACAAAAGTAGTGGTCAGTGCACAGACAAGTCCAAATATGGGGCAATCGCCCACACTCTCATTTGTTTAATACGGCCCCCTTCTTAATCCAGCCAAACATATTCCTGTATGTATAATTATTCAAATGTCCCTTTAATGAAGTAGGAAACAATCCCTTATATGGTTACAATTTGTGTAAGAAAGCATCTTGCTGTTTCCTTTATAAACCCTTGTAATTTCAAGTTGAGGACAGTGAGAGCCTCCACCATCAGTCGTGCATTAAAAAGTATCTTCAATCATCAATCCTGTGTCAACGTGTATCTTCTTATAGTCTGAGAGCATATAGCCTAACTGGTTATAGATCCCTGGCCACACGGCAGCTAACTTTTAAATGGCTTCTGACTGGCACCACCGAACAAAGATATTGACTAATAGGGAGACCGCCAACATAGGGCTGGTTAGCCTCAGTTGGTAGAGCGCCGGTACGTTAATCAGGAGGTCTTTGGTTCAAGTCCTGCTCAATTTTCCTGTAAATTTTTCTTTGATCAAACCCAAACTAGTTTTTATTAAATATGGGCTCCATGGTCAAACTTTAGTCCGTATAAACGTCTCTAATGGTGTAAAATGTCATTTTATTTAGGAGCTCTTCGAAGAAAAATGTGAAACATGACTTCATTGGATACCAATACAAAATGGGTCTCTACTAGCGCTGTGGTCCAAATGAAATGGCGCTCTATAAAAACCTAGTGTATCATAATAGGAATTTTTGCATTAGTCAAAAGATCAAATTCAATAATCATTTGATTGATTAAGATCAAACTTTAAAAAGGTTCCTGTACAAAGGTGAACAGATCCGTTATACTTGAATGTGACGTCATTGGATGTTTTTTATGTTGACATAATTCACCCTGGAAGGTACACTGCTTGAACCTGAGGTTAGAGACTTGGAAAACAAATCCATCACAAAACTGAATTTGACCTTGGAGCCCCTCTAAAATCAACTCTAGTAGTTATTATAGGCCTCAATTATATATTCTTCTCACTTATCATACTGTTCATTTCTTTCTGACAAGGAGCAGTTCCTGATTTCACCTGCTTCAATTTAGGACTTTATGCAAAAGACGAAAATCCAAAAGCAAGAAAGCGACATTTCATTGGTGGCTATAAAAGTGGCAACGACACTGGCGCAGCCGTCTCCTTTGAGCGTGTCTTAGATACTGGCAATGGCAGTGGACTACCACATGGCGGAATTGAGGAAGATCATTTATCAACCCGTGCCAGACTTTATAACATGCCTGACTCCATTGGGGCAAACAGATTCGGTGCTTACAACTGTATCTTCAGGTCACAAGACTCTGTAAAGATAACAACGATTGTTTTGCGTGAACACGGTAAGGGACATATTATTGACTGCTAACACGTTACTCTAAAGTAAGTGATTGTGTTTTTCATCATCAAAATGTAATGAGTGGCATGAGTTTGAAATTATTGTTGAACCAATAAACTGAGTCAAGAATTGGGTAATTAGAAGGTAAATGGTGTTAATTTCTGAAGATGACACCTTTGACACCCTTAACCTACTTCTAAACAAAACATTCGCTTTTGTAAAGAGTTACACACTAGTTTCAAATAACAATATTAAAAATGACTATACATCTTTAGGATCCATTGTCTCTGATAATGATGTAATTCCAGCCTCATCCACACGGAGTGATGGAGAGGATGTAACATTGACAATGTTGTATAACGGTCCGTCAACTGAGCTTATTATTGATTGTAGGTGACGTATCGCCAGCCTCACCCACCTTGACTACGAGTGCTGGACAGGATGTAACCTTGACAATGACACAGCATTACGGGTCACTGACTGAGCTTCGATGGAGACACAATGGTGTTAACATCACTGAATGGAATGGCCAATCAAACATCAGTATCCCTAATGTTCAGCTCAATCATTCTGGTATCTATGAATGCTACATAGATAGTAGACATCATCTGCAGAACCATGCACTCATGAAACTCCTTGTAAGACGTAAGATTCCAGATGATTTCTTTTTCTCATTCTTCTAATAAAAGAGCTTATTTACTCTGTTATGGGTCACAGATTTATCCATAAACCCCTGACAAAAAAATCAACCTTCTCAAATTGGTCTTATTAGCTTATCAAACATTTATTGTTTCATTGAATTGAATTGACAATTAGATTGTTGCTGTTTTCAATTTAAAATGCTGACAATGTTTTTAAAACAAGTATTGTTGGGATCAAAAACTCTATGGCCATCTATTTCCTCATAAGTTAGCGATGCGGACTTGGCCACTAAATATTTAGATCCCAATAGAATATATCTTCAAACCTTTCAACCGTGGAAGGTTTTCAAACTTGTCAGACCAGTTTTTTTCACTGCCACAAAATCTATGGCTAGTCACACACCCACCCTTAACATAAAAGCTGCCAACTACACAGTACCTGATAGCAAGACCGTGGCATCCATTGCCCATTACAAAAAAAATGTTTTAGTGTTAGTTTTAGTTTAATTGAGTTGATGGAAATAAAGACCTGTTTGCTACATTTCTTTTTCAGAGTGCTCTCCCAACAAATGGGGACCATCGTGCGATAATAACTGTCCATTCTGTTACAATGGCGGTCAGTGTGACGACAAGACTGGTGACTGTATCTGCGCACCAGGATTTAGCGGTGTCCGATGTCAAGCAGGTATTAGTTAAGAGCCTTGACTGGCTACAGGTTACAGGTTGAATGGCTTCTGCCTATGCACTCCCGAAAGATATTGGAAAAAAGGGAGAGCGCCAACATAGTCGGGTCTCAAGCTAATCATGTCAATAATGTCTGGCTACACAGCTACCTCTGATAAGCTTTTTAACCTGCACCTTCTAATGTCAATTAATTGACAATCCTGCGAGTTACATCACGAATAGACCGGTTCCCTGTCCTTATCCGCAAGGATAAAGACATGCATTGGTCTTGCAAGCCCAATACTTTCATTGGATACAATTATTTAATTGCTGTGACGTAGCTGTGTTATGATTGGTCCGAGGCGATGTAGTTTGTCAGCTTGCACTTTCGATCGTCTGCTTGTAGCGTGTTCATAATGTTTGTACATCATGAAATGTTGTTTTATTTACTATGTACTACGTGTACATGTACGTGTGAATTTACTGCGAATCTCTGTGTGAAATAAATGCGAGGTCAAAAGTACATCTCGTAGCATCTGGTCAGGCAGGTATCCCCGCGTTTTTCACAAGCCTCGAAGTGTGACGTCAGATGTTCAGGCGAGACTGCGAAACCCTTTTTTCTCACTTTCCTGGCGAGTGAGGGCGCACAACAAATAAAGCTGCAATGATCCGGAGAGCATGCATTGGATTAATCGGATGACCAAGGACTTGACAAAAATTCAAATTGAATGGGTCAAGTTTAGCAACAAAGAGGTAGAACGTTCAGTTGGTAGAACATCGGCACATTAGTCCAGAGATTGTTTGTTCTAATCCTGCTCTAGTCATTTTTTTTTAACTCCAAATTATTCAAAACTTACCCAGTCAGTTTCCCTTGTGGTTTATAAATTGACATTAAGAACACTTTCTGAACTATACTTTTAAATTTGTATTAAAAGGGGAGAGACTGTAAAAAGTTACACCCGTTTCAGACAGGCCCTCCAGAGTCGCGCTGAACCAAATAATTTAATTAACGCATGAAAACTTCGATGTCTGAAACAGTTAGGAAGGACTGGCATGCTGGAACATCTTGGTTTCTGGCGTCGATCTTGTCATGAGCCGAACTTAATGCAAATGTTATGTTGATATATGGTAATTAGAATAAATGGCCTCAATAGCATCCCTCAACATTCACAGGGGCGCCATTGCGGCCCACTCACGGGAAGCGTTTTTCCCCAGGAAAATTGAGGCCACTCAGCATAAATTGGTGTGTTTTCTACATGAATCAGTCTTCGCGCGTGCACACTTTGCACTTTTTGTTGTGCCTCAGTAAAAATATTCACTGTAAGAGTAGAGCAACGCAGGCTGAGGACATTGTGGTCACTGAATGATGGTCATTTTGTGGGAACCTTGGGACTGGAATGTGTGGTCTACCAGGTAGAGAGAAGAATTTGTCAGGAATGTGAAAAGGGATTTCTGGAAGTTGAACTGAACTGAAAGCTGGTGAACTAACTTAAAATATAATGAACTAATGTACAGGGATCGAAAAGTGTCATCCCAAACTTTCAAACATCCATGTCAAGTGTGACAAGGTACATTTCCACGGTATAGACAGTTTGGCAAAATTCAGTCATTCCTAATAATTATGTATTGTACATGTCTATAGGTGGCTCTGCTCCACTCAATTTCTGCACCAAGTTGTGGATTCTACCTTAGCGTTTTAATTCGATCAAAATGTTGCCAACACTTCGTCACTCGGGTGGTGGATGGTTTTTTCCTCTGCAGTGTGGCTAAAAGCCAATGCATGGCGTAAAAAAGTCAATGCGTGCAGTATAATAAACATGTGTATATTTACATATGTACACGGTATGTGCTACCGTAACTATGTGGGCTCTTTGTTCACTTTACGACCATGTTTGGTGCACGAATGCGAAAGTAGGTAACACCCGGTTCAGACAGGCACCCTCCTAGAGTCGCGCCGAACCAAATACATTAGGAGCGACTCTTGGTCGACCCAAACAATTTTTTGTTTCAAACAGGCGAACTTAACATAACATTTTCATTTGGTTCGGCTCATGAAAAGATCAACGTCTGAAACCAAGACACTCCAGAGTCGCTCCGAACGACTGCAACAGTCGATCTTTCGAAATTTATTTGGAGTGTCGCTCCTAATCTATTTGGCTCCGCGTGACTCTGGCTGCCTTGGACTGGGTGATTTCGGCCAAGAAGTATGAAAGCGTTTGTTAAGAAATGAATATGGTTGAAAAGATGTTTTAAAACTTTTGAACTAACACAGTCCGCCATTTTGTATAGAACATAATTATTGACTCCACAAAAATAGTAGACCATGTTAGTTCCCAAAGTTAAAGAAAACCTCACAATTTTGAGGCACATTTGTGTGGATCAATATATTCTATTTTCAAAATATCTGTCCAAGCGTATTTATTTTTTAGCAAACGCTTTTTGTGGCCCAAAGCACCAAATCTGAGGTAACGTCTTCCTTTGAGATGACTTATTGGATGTTTAATTGTCAAGAAGTTTTTATGTTTGTCTAATATACAAAGGTATCACAAGAACCAACATCTACCAAAAGACAACAAACACAAAAACTATGTTAAGTTACTGTTTTGGATTTTCCCATCCATCTTTCTTCCGATGTTATGACTATTTCCAAGAGTTGGTTGGATGTTGACAATAGTGTACAAAGCCATTAACAAAATGACAATCATATTATTTCAATATGTCCACAGTGCACAACCACAACTGCTTTGGTCAAGACTGTGGTATCACATGCACCAAGAGAAGTGATAATGGTTGCCTTGGCAATCTAATGTGTCTTCCAGATCCGTTTGGCTGTACGTGCGCAGCTGGCTTCACGGGCTCTATTTGCAAACAGGGTATGAATACGGATCCTTTTGAACATCACAATGTCATATAATCCAAACTCTTGATTTAATTAGTTTGGTGTGGTTGTTTACACAGGGTTCAACAACGGGTGAACTCATACGACGCTGCAGATGCACACAGGATTATTGTCTGTTCTGATTTCCTATTTTACGAAGACTTTATTCAAATAGTTGATTGTTAGGAAACTGACTTAAAACAGGTATAAAAACAGACCACAAAAACAGAGACTAAAACAGACCCCCAAAACAGATCACCCCTGTAAATAAAGAGATGTAAAACCAGGGCATATCATTAAAGACATATCATTAAATTATCATAAAAAAGAGCTGAACTCAATACACTGTAGTTCAAAGGTCACTTTGCGAATAACCTTCATTGAGAATCAAAACAAATCATAAAACAGTCATTCTTACTTATCCATGACAAATTACTAGCGAAACTTGGAAAGTTAGAGCTTTGTCCAGTCCTCAGTACCAGAACTCACACATGGATTTATACAGTCTTTACATCATGCACAATGACAAAATTAAGACATGTGATGTTATGGTAACAAGTTTTTGAACTATGATGCAGTGTGATAAAATCAACATTAACAACATTGCAATCACAAAATGAAGTAATTTGATTCAATAAATAACAAATCTCAAAATAGAGTTTAACTGTAAAACACTTTAGATTACGAGACAAGATATGAATAATCAAGTTAACACAAAAAGTTAGATGCTAACCTAAACACTTCCAGCAAATGTTACACTTTTAAAACTTCATCAGCATGACCACTCGGGCTGATATTCAAGCTATATACAAATAAAACAGAATGACTCTCAGTATAAATGTTACATGAGGCAACTAATACAATCAATTCCACATCAATGAAACCTAATATTGTTTCTGCTGATTAGCTAAGAAAGTTTGCACAATCATAGTCACAATCTCTTGAGAAAAGACTATATACTAAATTACACTCCCATAATCACAAGAAATAATATCAGATAATTTACTTCAATAAAATATAAATTCAAAATAACTAACTGTTACAACTACAACTTAAAACATCACCCTGAGATAATAATTATGGCAATGATGACCGGGATTTTCCATCTCGGCTCACATGTCACAGGTTTAGCAAAATTCACTGTGCTCATCAATCTGGAATGACTCCTGATCCTCTGTGCAACCCCTTATAAAGCCTTAACTTTTGTTGGTCATTGATGCTAGACCAATCTCCGATTGGTTAATTAAAAAAATCACTGAATATTTTTAAACAGTGTCAGTTTGAATTCAGGTCCACTTTTGATCAGTTCATTATTGTATTTGACATCGGTCACCTATCTTGGGTGGTTTACCCTAAGATTTTGTTGACAAGGGAACTTCTCCTTGTACTCTGCTCAAACTTCCAACTCGACCCACAAAGTCACTGTAAAGGTCACGGCTCAGGACTAGTGGTCCTTAAGGGACACTTAACTTTTCCACTTGACCAAAGGAATGATTGGCTATATAGAAGTAAATTGTGGGGAAAATCCCTTAAAACAATGGGTTTACATAGAAACTACCGTAATTAGCTTGTCATCAGATGATCACTCTATATTAATATGATATTTATGTTATCCTTGTGGGGAACATTATGGACATATTCATCAACTTTGGTCAGCAGTTTTGCTAGCTCTTTTGGTGGGAACCTTTTGTGAGGAATTCAGGTGAGGTTCTTCAATGGACTATCTAGAATACAAAGATTAAATAATTCTATAAAATATATTTTGGAGGGTAATTTCCATTTCCCGACAATAACAGTATATAAAAACCAAATAAATGAGTGAACAACAACGAAAGCTAAGTGTTGTTAAAACTTAAACTGTTATAAAATCATCAAAATTAAGGGGAAAAATGTATTTAAAGGGTATATATACGTTTGGTAATCACTCTTAAAATTAAGGACAATAAAACAATACTTGGTTAGAAGTACAGCAGTTTTCAGCAATATAAAGCATTTTGAGAATCATTTCACTTTGAAGTAATGTGGTTACGAAAAAAAGGTATCAGTTTTTTATCCCCCCGAATTAGAATTTGAAATTTGAATCTCAGATTGTGTATTCCAATTATGGATTTTTCTTCCTGCGTGAACATAACCGCCCCTGGCATTCGGCGATATCTCAAAAATGCTACCACCTTTTGATTAAATGAAATGTTCACAGGTTTGTTTTATTGTATATATCTACATTTATTTTGGGTTAAAACAATCGAATGGATCCGAAAACCAAAGGTATACTTTCCCTTTAAATGGCAGAAATATTTAAGTCAGTAATTTTTCCACATAGATTTAAATTGTCAGTGGTAGGCCTAAGATAACTGCACTGGAACCTTACCTTTATTTACAAAAAATCTTGGGAATTACTAATTTTCCAAAGTGTCCTTCATTTCTTTTTCCAAGAGGATAGTTAAAAATCAAAACTGGATGACTTCTGCTTTAACCTGTGATCCTTAAATGTTATATCTGGTATCATTTGATGTTCTTGAATTTCTATTGTGAGACATACTTGCAACTTCTTTTGTTTAGGATGCCCAGATGGTATGTATGGTGCAGGTTGCAATTTGGAATGTCGATGTGAAAGTCCAGCTTGTGACAGTTCAGTTGGTACTTGCACTTCAGGCAGTAATTGCAGATCTGGCTTCACAGGAGAGAATTGTGAGGGTGAGTTTAGACGTGGTATTTGGAAATCCCTTTGTCTGAAATATTTCTATTATACAGTCACCTAGAAACTGTACAAATTATTCTGAGAAGTACTCGCTCTGTAGTTTAGCTTTTGAGAAAATTCTGACAAAAAAATATCTGATATTTACTATAAAAAAACAACTGAAAAGAAATTGTCATGATGATTAGATATGTGTAAAACTTGAGGAAGGAATGATTGCACAAACTGTTTCTCAAACTTTACAAGAAACCTGTTTTAAGCTTACACACTTTGTATCAAATTTACCTGTTTGAAGACTGGATGAAATGCTGAGATAACAAAAGGGGTAACAATTATAGACTGAATATTTTGTAAATGTGTCTATTGTGTCTATGTGTCTAATAGTTAATGTATGTAAATCCAATACGAGTATAGTGTTAATGATACATTTGAAGTCAATGAAAGTATGAATCCAGATATAAAATTTACAAACAAAGAAAGCATGGCAGAGACTGTATCCTTTAGTATGGTTTATAAACATGGTTTACTTTCAAACATTTCTTGTATTCGCTTACATGAGGTGTTTCTAGTCTCTGCGAAAAAATATTATGTATGTTGTAAATTTCACTAATATTTGACGGGATTCTCGGTCAATGTGCAATGTGTCAAGCAAAAGTTATTAACTTCCAAAGTATAGAAAAACTGAAAAAAATTAAATCACATATATTTTGCACATACTTATACTCGGAGGGTACATGCTTTTATAGGCATGATTTGAAGGATCGTGTTTTCAATAGTATGTTGAACTTCCTACAAAGTTGTTTCTTGAAAATTGGTACGCGTAGGAACTTTATAACTTTGTTAATAAGTAAGCTTCAGATTGAAACTAAAGCTTTAATTATTTCTGAACCAATCCTTTGCATTGACTCTTACCAGCATGATCATTCCTTTTTGCAGACTGTTCTGTTGGTTGGTTTGGAGTAAATTGTGCCCAGGGTTGTCATTGTGCCGGTAGTGGAGCTTGTGACAGAGTTTCTGGTGCATGCCTGACCGGCTTATGTGAAGGAGGATTTAGAGGTGAAAACTGCCAAAGTAAGTATACATTCAACTGACTGACCACTACATTTTTCAGTCATTCATTCTTTGTATTAGCCTAATATACAAGTTTCAATCGTGCATTTTCAACCCAACTATTGAAACGAACAGCCATGTAAAACATTTCAGGGGACCTCGGAGAATGAAAATGATCCAACACAAGTAGAAATTGACATAGTGTATGGTGTCTTGGTTGGTGCGGTAAAAATAATTATGTGTTTATTTAGAAGTCTAATATCACTGGTTCTTTAGAAATGATACTGGTAATTTAGAGTGTGATGTTTCACTTTTTCCTCAAATCTCACTGAACCAGCAGTCTTACTAACCATTCATTTTAAGCCCAAGCTCCTAAGAGCAAAAAGTTGATTTCGGCACTATATAAATAACTTTTGATTGATTGATTAATTGATTAAATGATTGATTGATTGATTGATAGATTGAGTTGTGGTTCTAGCTCCTGCATATAGTTGCTTTTAGCCTATTCGTAACTTTTTTATGTCTGTCTTTCTGTCGTTGTCTTTCTGTTTGTCTGTCCACATTCAGACTAAATGTTCAAGTTAACCATGAAGCTGTTCAAAATATTTTTCTAGATATGATGTAATCTGTACAGAACACCTAAAGGGACAGGTAAAAATAATATTGACAAGGTAAAAAGAAATACTGAAATTATTTCATTCCCTCGAAATATAAATTCGAGGCAACGAAATAAGTTATTTCTTGGGAATTAAATATTATTGCGAGGGAACGAAATATAATTATTTCGTTCAAACGAAACAATATTTCGAGGGAAAAATATTTTAGCTGGTACAGAGTCTCTGATATGCCAAACAGAATTATGGGATATTAAAGACATTAATTTTAGTGTATCTTTTCCGAATTTACTTACAACTACATCAGGTTGTATTTCACTGACTTTCCTAATTGAGCGAAACAAATAATACAACGGTCAGCAGAATAATTGACAGCCCTTTTGTTGCCAAGAATGCATCTTATCTTTTTTCCATATTAAATTGTTAAAGAGTGTTTTCTTTGTACGTCCGAAACGTTAATCTTATAAAGAACTCCGTTATCAACCCTTCTCTTCTCACTCTACTTGAGACTATAATGGAACTTCAATTTAATTATTAAAAAAAACGACCTGAATACCCCCTCGAAAAACAGCAAACAAACAACAACAACAACAGCAACAACAACAACAACAACAACAACAACAACAACAACAACAACAGCAGCAGCAGCAGCAGCAGCGGCAGCAGCAGCAGCAGCAGCAGCAGCAGCAGCATCAGCAGCAACAGCAACAGCAACAGCAACAGCAAAAAAAACCACACAGAAACGCATTAACAGGCTGTTAGTTGTACGGCGATTGTGTAATGATACTTGAATATTAAATGGCATATCAAGGCCTTCGTAGCCGCTCAATTATTTTGAGGGAACGAAATAATGTTTTGTTTTCACGAAATAATATATATATATTTTTTTACCTGTCCCTTTAGGACAATCTGAAAGCCCCAATAAAAACATGTGACTCCCCTCAGCTGATTTGGATAAAGTTTTATTTATTTATTTATTTTTTTTTTGGGGGGGATACAAAATGCTGACGTTGAAGCCTTTTACAAAGCTCAACCCCAGCTGCTCACTTCATCAAATTATTGTGTTTTTTCCTATTTGTTCCTCTATCTAGCAGTTGGCAGGTCACCAAGCTGATGTTTCCACATTCTAATTGCAACATGCATGGGTTCTAATGTGTTTACTTTGTTAAACTTTTGTTCTTGATAATCATTTCCCAAGGCTGTGAGCCAAATTAAAATTAACTGAAAAAAGAAGGGAAGATATATTATTATAGTTGTTGCAGCTGATATTTCTCATTAGTTTTGTTTTTACTAATTGTGATATTTTCAACATCCTGTGTTTTGCAGACTCTTGTCCGTATGGTCAGATTGGCGTTAATCCAAAGTGCAGAGAATGTTACGGTAAGATTTGCGAACAATAATGAGCCTAAATGTTCCTTCAACCTTCTTAAAAACGTTTTCCAAATGACATCAGTTATTTACAATTTTTTTCAATTCCTCTGAACACTTGCCCCCCTCCCCTCTTGCCCCCTTAATGAGATCGAACAAATGCATGGTTCGATAAATTGATTAGCCCCCAATTGAACATGTTTGATTATGCCACTGGCTGCATTAAATTACTGACACTGAATGCTAATAATAATAATACACAGTTTGTATATAACGCTTCATCACACCTGAGGGCATCTAAGAGCACTCGTTATGTTTTTGCACAATTTACGCGGAGCTATGTTTGAATTACAAGACCTATTTATTTACATAGCACCATGTAACGGTTTACAAGTAGCCGTGGCACAACCTGCAGCCAGCCATACAAGAGACCAACCAGGGGAACCCCTTCTCTTAACGATAAGTGTAACTGGGCTCTTTTGTGTGCATTACACAACACTCAGGACCATTGGCTTTACGTCCCATCTAAAGGACAAGCACTAATGGCTAGTTGTCTTGCTGAACCACGACACACCACTTGCCAAGGTTGTTACGAGACTTTGGCAAAATTATGATAGTGTTAACTTTGAATTTTTTTTTATAGTTTCGTCAAGGACAGATCTTTGTATTTTACTCTCTTTTTTTCTTCAGTTCCTGTATCAGTAGACTATCAAGTCAGCTCCGGGCAAGAATCCAGTGAGAACATTACATGGAAAGCTCCTCAGAACAAGTGTCCTGTTATTGATTATGCGGTACAGTATCAACTGGTTAAGAGAGATCTTTGCCAAGAGGTGGATGATGAATTTGAAACTCTACACAATACGACAGAGAGACAGTTTAGTCTATCACATCCTAATTCATCTTTAGAGGCTAATTCAATCTACAAGGTTCGTGTTCTTGCCAGGAATGAGGCAGGGCTTGGTGAATTTCAGGAGAACATTTATGTCGAACACACAACACCTGAAAAAAGTAAGTTCCTAGTAGGGGAGTATCTACAGGGATGAGAACTTCCAGACTTTTATCTGACTTCAGACTTCTTTATGTCTGCCTGGTGAAAAAAAACAAGTTATTTTCTGCTCTTCTGATTTACTTCTTTAGCAAAACTGGTGTCTGACGATACAGTTCCCAAAGTTCCTTGAAATCTATAACTACAAGGTGTCTGACGATACAGTTCCCAAAAGTTCCTTGAAATCTATAACTCCGAGGGGGAAATGCCATAATTTTCACACCTTTTTAAAATGTTGATTCTCACTGATCACAAAAATCCTATTTTAGGCAATAAATTCAGGAGCTAGTTTCTCGTTGATGATGTTTGTATAACCAAACAAAATATTATTATGACATGATTGATTTAAGGTATTATTTCAGGCAGAGTGTTGCAGCTTTGGAGTCAGCAGTGGCAACAACTTTGAACATGTGTAATGTAATTAAGGCCCATGGCAACCAACTACACTTCATGTAAAATGAAACACATCAGAAGCAAGAGCCTTTTTTCCTAAAATATGTTGATATCACTTAG
Organism: Pisaster brevispinus; assembly: GCA_023634235.1. Taxonomy (NCBI): domain Eukaryota; kingdom Metazoa; phylum Echinodermata; class Asteroidea; order Forcipulatida; family Asteriidae; genus Pisaster; species Pisaster brevispinus. Next base: position 925,923 of record JAMKCF010000029.1, on the reverse strand, counting down.
AAAATGAAATGAACAATTGAAGATGAATGTGATGGTTCTCCTTAGAGTTGAGACTGATAGCCTGTATTACCCCTAGTAACATGACCCTAATAATAAGAGAGAGTAACATGCTGTTCATTTATTTGAATTTTATTTCATTTGAAATCTTTCTAGTAATGAAACAAGACACTTTCCAAGGTAACTAGCTTGACCCGTAGGTCTGAAGATATATGTGTAAAGAGAAGATGTTGAAGAAATGTGCAGGTTTAGATAGATAGACACACCCCTTCATCAGCTCGACACAGAGTGTGATTCAAATTCTTTTTAGTCACCATCATGACAAATCCCAAAAAATCAGTTTTGAGCATAGGGATGTTAAAAGTAACTGGATGTTTTGTGTTTAAATTACTATTTTAGAGCCAACAGGATTTCCAAAAGATTTCAGGAGTACTTCAACAACGAAGCATAGTGTGGCAGTTAGCTGGAGTGAAATACCCTGTGGTCAAAGAAATGGTGTTATAACTAAAAATAGAGTGAGTTTTTATAGCAGATTGTTTAGATCAAACTAATGTATTTATGTCAGTCCAACTATTCAACATTTAGGTACATACTTGATAAGAAACCTTATTGATGTTATGTTCTTGTGTGTTCTTTGTGATAGAAAACAGCATAGTGTTTTGCCCCGGACTCAGGGAGCGTGGGGGGGGGGATGCTGAATATACGGGGCTTTTGCACATCGATGTATGGGTAAAACCATAACATTTAATAAATTTACCAAGACGCACCAAAGGTTGAAAGGCAATCTAAAGGTGCTATCCTGGTGCACTGTCTCTGAACCTAAAGGAATCCAATGTTCTCGCACCACTGATTATACAATGTCATATTGCGCTTAGTAGCTATACACAATTGTTAATTTGGTTCAAAACATCATAAGGGGCTTGCTTAAATAAGTCCACTCTGGTTGTGGTCACCTACAAGGCAGCTGATATTTTTCTGATGACTCAATACTTTAAATTATCACCAGAAATGCACTCAAGATGTGAAATAACAAAATCGAAACCTCACTTAAATTGACTTGAAACCTCACTTAAATTTACTTGAAACCTCACTTAAATTTACTTGAAACCTCAATTAAATTTACTTGAAACCTCACTTAAATTTACTTGAAACCTCACTTAAATTTACTTCAAACCTCACTTAAATTTACTTCAAACCTCACTTAAATTTACTTCAAACCTCACTTAAATTTACTTGAAACCTCACTTAAATTTACTTGAAACCTCACTTAAATTTACTTCAAACCTCACTTAAATTTACTTGAAACCTCACTTAAATTTACTTGAAACCTCAAATTAAATTTACCAGTAGTGAAGTGTAAAAGTTTGAATGTAGTCATTATAAGTGTCTTTTTATTTTCCATTTAAAAAACTACTTTTATACAGCTTTCATACAGGGCGCTGGAGAAACCTTATGATACCAACTTTACTCCAAACAGCTCATTCGAAACGGTCGATATAATAAAACCATCAGATATGCATCATAACATTAGTGGTTTAGAACCATCCACAAAATATGATTTCCGACTGAAAGGTTTCAACAGAGTTGGTGCTGGAGAGAAAACAAGAGTAGAGACATTTACTGCAGTTGAGACAGGTATTGTGGGACATAGCATTCAATTATCATAATTTAGTTGAAATTAATTCATGAATTTAATCCACGCCTGCTGGAATACTTAACCGATCCAATTAGATCTTTCCAACCATTCTGACTTTTAAGATGCTCTCTAATGATTCTTTGGATATAGAATGTGCCTTAGATATTTTTTCGTTGACCTTACAGATCTTCCTGCTCCGACCCAGCTATCCCCAAAAAATATCTCAGATTTGACCTCTTCCACAGTTACCATAGCTTTGAATCTTCCATCCTCGTCAAAGTACATTACGTAAGTTGAAATGATGCAAATGATGTTTACCCTGTAACATTTAAGGCCTGGATAACTTTAAGAATCAGGAAATTAGCTCATGGTTAGCTTTTTTCAGCAAAATTGTTTTGTTTTGTACTTAGACTTACAAATATTTCAAATTTCATTTCTTAAAATCAGTCGATAGAACACCCTGCACCAACATTCACCTTATCTCGTTCATCTTCATTGAAGCATACTTTTAAAGTTTTTAAATTTGCCTCTGTGTGGTATTGAAAGAAATTAACTTGCTCAAGAAAATATCAACATTGTTACTGAACCAATGAGAACTGAAATTTAACAACTTCCTCAATGACTAAGTTTGTGTGTTGTGTAGAGGGCTGCAAGTTGGTGTACGGCAGGTTAAGACAGTCACTAGAAGGGACACCAGGGGATCGAGGTACCAACGATCCACTGCACCAACTCTTGATTATGTAGCAGCAGAATTACCTAAGAAGGATCTCCCTGCAACATTCACTGTGGGTGACGGAGAAATACAGGGAAGATTTGACAACAAACCCCTGGAAAGCAGCACTCAGTATGACATCTACCTTGGATCAGTCAGTAGGATTTCTCAATTGGTGAGTCTTTTATATGTTGTGGTTTTTTACAATTTATAAACAACCCCTTGCATCAACCTAACATTTGTGAGTTAGATTTCAATAATGTCTGGTACAGTAACTTGCTTGGTCACAAGTTACCGCTTCAATTCTCAGACTATCAAGACAGTTGCTTTTGCGTAGTTACGTAAGAGACGGTGAAAACTCATACACAATTTGAATGAATGTGTGTGACACAATGGTACCAGGGTTTGCTCTACTGGAGGTCGCTATACAAAAGCTTGCCTGATTCATTTGACATAGCGACTGTCTCCACAGTCTGAGGACTTCAAATTAAGTGGTAACTCGGACCGAGCAAGTCATTCTACAACACATTATTCAAATCTAACTTGCAAATGCCTTATTTAGTCAAATTGTATGTGAAAATGATGGTAAGCGTATTGACACTACACTTTACACACAGCGGGGACATTGACTGTAAAAATAGAGCAACCGATAGTATTGATGATGGCGTCTGGTGAATTTGGTCAAGAGGTTTATTGCTGCTATTGTACTTATTAAGAAAAGAAGTACTCGAGATATTATGAAAATTTAAAAAATGGATGAATTTGACACAAGTAGGTTTGACACAAGCTAAAAAATCTCTCTTCATTTTTCTTAGACTTATGCCGTTGAGTGGAGTGAGCCATTTAGAGTTCAAGGTAATTTACTGCTCAATAACTTACCTTGGTCAGATTGTGACAATTTTGCTTTAATTCAATCCACGCTATTCAAACTGAGGCAGGAAGGTAAAATTAGTCTGGTTCCTTTAAAATGTGAAATGAGAATAAAAGCTATCATACCTGACAAAATTGTGCACATAACGCATCATATTGTATTATATAGGACTCACAGATCCTTGTCATTTGATTGGTGGATTAGGCGTCACGTGACATCCTTTATTTTACCATGAATACTGCTGCGACACAACAAAACTTATTATAGGAGTCCTACAATTAATTATAGGACACTTATAGGACGCTTCGTATAGCGTCATTTTCAAAAACGCAATCATTTTCCACTTGTTTGTCCAAACGAGGCATGGTCAAAAGCAAATGTGTCACGGTTGACGGCGGTGCTTGTCTATAGTCCACGCTGGGCGGTGCTTTTCTACATGGAGTCGTCAACGTTGTTTACTAGGTGTTTTTAGAGTTTTCGGAGTGTGGGTTGGACGAGTTTCCATGTCTGCTTTGTATTTATTGTGTAAACAATTTTAGATGACAAGGATCTTTGGGTGAGTTATACAACAAATGTTGAATGCTGTTTGTTCATTCAAATTATCACCGAGTCTAATCCCTCGGTAAAATCCGGCTTTTTCCATTCACTCAGCTTCGCCACATTAGTAAATATCATATAGTAATAAGGTAGAATTATGAGTCACATTATTGTCCAAGTTGTCAAACAATTATCATACACATTATTGGCCTTGAATGAAAACTTACAAATATTTTAGCAGCCAGCTTTTGATTGAAACTGAACTTGGAGTCCTGAACTAGCTATTTTGTCAGTGTCATCAATTTTGATTATTATCAAGTAGTAAAACACAGGGGAAACTCATTGACAAAATAAGAAGCTTGCCAACATAGGGCTAAATCCTAGGGCGCCAGCACGTTGATCCGGAGGTTGTTGGTACTGCCATTCCTGCTCTAGTAAATTGTTCTTTGTCCAACCCCAAATTTTACAATTAATACAACATTTAACACTTGTTTTATGTTAAAAGATGTTAGCTTTACCATCATCAGAATATTAGGAATAACAATAAATCGTTTTGTTTCAACTTTGAATAATAAAATCTTTTTTTGGCAGTGCCACAAAGTGCAAGCCCACAAAGTGTAAGCCCACAAAGTGTAAGCCCACAAAGTGTAAGCCCACAAAGTGTAAGCCCACAGAGTGTAAGCCCACAAAGTGTAAACCCACAAAGTGTAAGCCCACCGGTAGCTGCGATTGTGGTTCCATTGGTGCTGCTTGTCTTGCTTTGTATTATAGCTGCTTTAATCTTCAAAATAAGGTAATTATTATTGTAACTTACTGTAGTGTTACTTTGTGGTATTCTCTCAATGACAGGGAAAAATTGGCCCAAAATGTTGCTAAGCAATTTTCTACTAAGCAGAAATAGGCAGGATGTCAGACAGTCAGCTACAGAGGGTACATGAGGGCCATTTTGACTGGTAACCTTAGTCTGCTAAGCATAATGTTGTGGTGCTTAGCAAAGATTTGTACCTAAGCAGCTCTATAAAATAAGGGCCCAATATCATAGAGCTGCTAAGAAGGCAATTTTAAGTCTGCTGAGTAAAGCTAAGCAAGAAACTGTTTTTACTCATGTGCAACTCGGCTTTTGGCTGCGACGCATGATGACAATCTATTCAGAGTAAATGAATGAACTAATTTATGCAATTAGTCATTGTTAAGTGGGTTTTTTTTGTATTTATTATTTTTGTTAACTGTTTCTTTGCCAGGAGGAAGAAAAGGCTGAACCACAGCTCAGGAGACCGTAGACACTTCAACGCTTCAAATGGTAGGTCATAACTTATTACAACTCTTTAGTTATTATTATTATATATTTTTGATAATGAAACCAAGGATGCCCCATTAATAAGTAAACTTTATCGATCGAGGAAACATCGACTTGTAGACGAAATAATGGTTGAGAAATGTTAGGCTTAGATCTGAATTCTAGGCTTTATACATATATATATTGTTATTTTCTACAAATACTGCAAAGAGATCCACCTCATTGAATTCCTTCTTTTGTTCCAAGAAGCTCTTTGAAATCTATAACTCCAGCGGTTGCTAAAAATTTGAAACGTGGTCATTTTAACATCTTAATATTTGGCTCCTAGTTTCAGACATTTTTGTAAGCAATATAAACTGTCATCCCTGTGTGTCTAGCACGAAAAAAAACAGTCTACTGCTTGATTTTGTCAAATTCTTAAAGAAAATATTCTACTTTTTGGCAAAAAGTTGTCAAATGTTTTGTCAAAGTATATACTTGCTCATAACAGTTTTAATTCATGCAAATTTTTTGACATTTTTGTGTGAATTATTTTAATATGACGTTAAACTGAACAAATATTTTGAAACCTTGGACAAGTCAGGTGTTTAGACGACAATGATGATTTATATAATAACTGGTTTTTCAACAAGAATCATTTTAACAAGTTTTAAGTCAAATGAGATTAAACAGTTGAATTTTTCAGTGAGATTCAGGAAAAACTCTTCCCGTTATACCTCAAGTAATTTACATCCGATGGTTGTTTGCTTTTGTAAAGCTGCTTTGTTGCAATACAAAGCAACACTTCACAGATGACGTCATAGTTTGTTATTTTAACACGCAGCAACGGCAGAAGTACAGTTAAACAAAATGTTCAATCTTCCTCATTTCATCATTGGCAACTACCAACACATTTGAGATATGTTATAGCATCTAATCTACAAAGATTGATCAAACATTATAAACAAGTTCTGCATATTATTTTTGTTGACAACTTCACAGTCAAACATTTCTTGAACGTCATATTTGTTTTATCAGCAGGAGTGCGAGCAAGCAATGACAAGCTGTCTTCAGAATTAGACAATCCATACAATGTTGTTGCCAGTGAAACCAGTTTTGCAACTTCATCATCCACTACACCAGCCACAGCCACTCCACGAGCCACTGCACGGCCAGCTGCTGCACCAGCCACTGTACCAGCCAGACCAAAGCAGGTTAACAAGAAGAAGCAGTTTACGGCTCCTTTCCCGATTCCTTTGTCAGAGCTCAAAGACTATGTCAGCAAGAAGAAAAAGGAAACGTACAAAGAAGGCAATGGGTTTCTGTTTGACTATGAGGTGAGTCATGATAATGATGGTTCTGTAATAATAACAAGTTGTAAATTTATTGTGCGCCTAAAAGCACCCAATTACCCAAATAATATTTACTTTTAGCGTTTCTAGCAGTATGAGCTGATCATCATGGCGAAAACACAAAAGGGCCCAATTTCATTAAGCCTGTTGGCCTAAGCACAACTTACTAAGCACATGAAAATCTTGCTTAGCAGAAACAGGTTACCAACCAACATTCCATTAAGTTTACATTGTTGCCACAGGTACCCCGCTCATTTCTTGCCAAGTAAAGAAATTCGCTGAGCAGAATTTTCTGCTTAACAGTTTTTTGTAATTGGCCCCATATGTCCGGCTTTGCAATAGGCCTATTGCATAACAATTATTTATCAGTAAAAAGCCTGTCACCTTTGAGTGCCTAGTGTAGATTATTCATCCATGGAAGTTGTTTGCATGTGCTTTGTTGAAATCTGATGAAAAGTCAACCAAATGGGCGTGCTATTCTTCCCTGATTTTTGATTGTTTTTGCATTCAATTTTTAGAATTTGCCAGAGTCCGATCGTCATTCATGTGAAAGAGCAAAGGACGACACAAACAAAGAAAAGAATCGCTATGCGAACATCATTCCTTGTGAGTTCAAAATGGTTATTGTTAGTATTCAACAATTTTTGTTACATAATAATCTGAAACGCTCTCTTCATTTACAACTTCATGTCAGATGAAGGGTTAACACAACAAATAACGTTGGGCGCCACTGATGACTTCATAGAAATCTTTGTTCATGCCTCCCTGTCCTCTACTGCCCTCTGTTGGTAACAATCTTTATCCATGCCTCTCTGTCCTCTGTTTGTAACAATCTTTCTCTATGCCTCTCTGTCCTCCACTGCCCTCTGTTTGTAACAATCTTTCTCTATGTGCCTCTGTCCTCTACTGCCATCTGTTTATAACAATCTTTCTCTATGCCTCTCTGTCCTCCACTGCCCTCTGTATGTAACAATCTTTCTCTATGTCTCTCTGTCCTCCACTGCCCTCTGTTTGTAACAATCTTTCTCCATGCCTCTCAGTCCTCCACTGCCCTCTGTTTGTAACAATCTTTTTCCTAGCTTCTCTGTCCTCCACTGCCCTCTGTTTGTAACAATCTTTCTCCATGCCTCTCTGCCCTCTTTTGTAACAATCTTTCTCCATGCCTCTCTGCCCTCTTTTGTAACAATCTTTCTCCATGCCTCTCTGTCCTCCACTGCCCTCTGTTTGTAACAATCTTTCTCAATGCATCTCTGTCCTCCACTACCCTCTGTTTGTAACAATCTTTTTCCTAGCTTCTCTGTCCTCCACTGCCCTCTGTTTGTAACAATCTTTCTCCATGCCTCTCTGCCCTCTTTTGTAACAATCTTTCTCCATGCCTCTCTGCCATCTTTTGTAACAATCTTTCTCCATGCCTCTCTGTCCTCCACTGCCCGATGTTTGTAACAATCTTTCTACATGCCTCTCAGTCCTCCACTGCCCTCTGTAACAATCTTTCTACATGCCTCTCAGTCCTCCACTGCCCTCTGTTTGTAACAATCTTTCTCCATGCCTCTCAGTCCTCCACTGCCCTCTGTTTGTAACAATCTTTCTCTATGTGCCTCTGTCCTCTACTGCCCTCTGTTTATAACAATCTTTCTCCATGCCTCTCAGTCCTCCACTGCCCTGTTTGTAAAAATATTTCTCAATGCCTCCCTGTCCTCCACTGCCTCTGTTTGTAACAATCTTTCTCTATGTCTCTCTGTTCTCCACTGCCCTCTGTTTGTAACAATCTTTCTCCATGCCTCTCAGTCCTCCACTGCCCTCTGTTTGTAACAATCTTTCTCTATGTCTCTATGTTCTCCACTGCCCTCTGTCTGTAACAATCTTACTCTATGTGCCTCTGTCCTCTACTGCCCTCTGTTTATAACAATCTTTCTCCATGCCTCTCAGTCCTCCACTGCCCTCTGTTTGTAACAATCTTTCTCTATGTCTCTCTGTTCTCCACTGCCCTCTGTTTGTAACAATCTTTCTCCATGCCTCTCTGTCCTCCACTGCCCTCTGTTTGTAACAATCTTTCTCCATGCCTCTCAGTCCTCCACTGCCCTCTGTTTGTAACAATCTTTCTCTATGTCTCTATGTTCTCCACTGCCCTCTGTCTGTAACAATCTTACTCTATGTGCCTCTGTCCTCTACTGCCCTCTGTTTATAACAATCTTTCTCCATGCCTCTCAGTCCTCCACTGCCCTCTGTCTGTAACAATCTTACTCTATGTGCCTCTGTCCTCTACTGCCCTCTGTTTATAACGATCTTTCTCCATGCCTCTCAGTCCTCAACTAACTTCTGTTTTCGTAAAAAAAAAACTTTCTCCATGTTACTCTGTCCTCTACTGCCCTCCTTGAGTCGGCAAACTCTAGTCCTGTCCACTCTTTGATGTTTTCTTTACATCTCTTCCTCTGTCTACCCCTTTTTCATCTTCCTCTCACTTTGCCTTGGAATAAGGTTAGTCCCAGGTCAGATAACTAGAAAATATATCAATTTCATGGTCTTCCGTTGATTTTTTTCCTTACATTTTATCATTACAGATGAATTTTCTCGCGTTGTGCTTGAGAAACTACCCGATCAACCAGACTCGGATTATGTGAATGCAAGTTACATGGATGTAAGTTAATCATTATGATCTGATTCTGTTCTGAGTGGTCTCTGTAATTGCCTGTAAAGAATCCACGATGGACCACTTTGAGTTTGAGAAAGAACAGGAAAGAAAAAATCCCAGAAGTGCAGCTTGAAAAAAATAAACGCACACTTTGGTTTCAGTCCAACAACCCCCCTAAAAAACAAAAAAACAAACAAACAAACAAACAAACAAACAAACAAACAAAACCTTAGTTTTTGACAAAATATCTGTAGAAATGCACACATGATGTAACCTGTGTTTTTGCTTTTCTGCTCACCATTACAGGGTTTCAATGAACCGAACAAATACATCGCCAGCCAAGGTGGGTCAAATTAAAAACAAACTTATGCAACTTTTCTTAGAGCTTTAAACCACAAAAAATGGAATTTGGGGAAAGACATTTATTAAAATGTCCCTAGATGTTTCCATATTTGTGTTGTGTCATTGCCGAGCAGTTGAGAGCACCAGACTCAAGCTCTGGTGTTTCTGACCAGCAGAGTGTCGGTTCGAGTCCCGGTCGTGGCACCTGTGTCCTTGAGCAAGAAACTTTACCATAATTGCTTTGTCCTTTGGATGTGACATTAAGCCAAAGGTTCCATGTACTTGGATTGGTAGTGCTAGAGTTGGTACATGGTATGAAACCAGCCAGCCCTTCACTGTCTGTACATCCCATATTATTTTAATAACGTATATGACAATTTAAGGTCCAACCAAGGCTTCCGTTTGTGACATGTGGAGGATGGTATGGCAGGAGAATACCGCTAAGATTGTCATGCTCACCAACCTACAAGAAGGAGTCAAGGTAATTCAAGCTGCATTATCCAATTTGTAACCAACTTGAGGTAGAACATTGAAAACAAGAAGAAAGTCATTGAATGGGGATGTCTAGTTTAGAGGCCGTCCAACAATTTAAACATTGAAAGTGGTCATACAATTAGTTCAACGAGGGATCAGAGCTGTGTTCGATTTTGACTTGTACCTTAAAAACATTGAAAACTTTGGGCGCCCCTCTGAAAGGTGCATTTTTTTTTTTTTTTCAGGACCCTTGGTATTTCAGTCCAGTTGTAAAAAAAAATTGCAGTTGTTTCACCTGCTGGTCGGTACATTACCAACATAGCCATTTGTTTTTCTAGATGATTCTCTTTTTCTAACTTGCAGGGAAAATGTGAGAAGTATTGGCCAGACAAAATAGCATGCTATGGTGATTATGTTGTCACTTTAAAAAAAGAGGAAATGCATGCCAACTACATCGTCCGAGATTTCATGATGAGTCTGAAATTGCAGGTAATGGCCGAGTGGGCAAGCCCACTTGGACTCAAGCTCTGGTGTTTCTGATCAGCAGAGTGTGGGTTCGAGTACCGGTCGTGACACTTGTGTCACTCTGTGTGTTGTGTAATGCACATAGAAGAATCCAGTTACTCTTAGGGTTCGCTGTAGCTTGCTCAAAAGCATCTTGTAAACAATTACAGGTTGCTATGTTAATAACTGGTTCTTATAATTTGATATACCTCTGCATACAAAAAGTAAAGAGCGTTTTGTGAGACACCCTCGGATGTGATAAAGTGCTATGTAAGAACTGCGTATTATTATTTTGTATAATTATTGTGGTTTTAACCTGTTAATTTTCAAACAAACCCAGAAAGATTTCTATTGTCTTGTTTAAAATGTTAAATTGGCATCCACCTTTCAACAGAAGCCAGTAGGAAGGCTAAAACCATCAGCTCTGTAGAAGTTTCATCATGCAGCAGCCATCTCTAGGTATAACCTAAGAGGACGGCCTAGTATATTTTTTAAATGGCCTTTTTGCAACACACAAGTTTGAATTGTACCCGCTAAGATGTACACGATAAGCCCTTTGTGCTGAGATACAAAGCTTTTTGCAGAATGAGCCTGGTATGTTAAAGATACAGCATAAGTTAGGCTCTAACACTCGAAATTATATTTTTAAAATACCCTAGGACGACTCGACCAGACACGTTCGTCAGTATCATTTCATAACATGGCCTGATATGGGCTTGCCCCATGATCCTATCAAAGTGGTGAACTTTGTCAAAACAGTGAAGGACTACAACCCCAAGAATGCTGGTCCAATGGTCATTCATTGCAGGTTGGTTTTCTTGTGATAGCACACGATATTAAGTAATTTATTAAGTTTGTAATAAACCACAAGGGAAACCGTTTGGGAGACCGCCAACATTAGGACTAGATAGCTCAGTTGGTAGACCACCAGCACGTTAATCCAGATGTCACAGGTTCAAGTCCCACTGAAGTCAATTTTTCTTTGTTCAACCCGAAGTAAAATTAGTTTGTTTCACAAAAAGTCAAAGGATTTTGAGCAAACATTAGGTGATGAAAAAAGAGCAACCTTAGATTTCTGTCTATTGGGATTATTCAGTATTCACGCAAATGGAGAGAGCACCGAGATAAATAAAACATGAAAACTGTTGGGGTGCAATTGCAACTAAGTCAGAGACTAAAACTGATGTGTCAGACTTCAAATTATTCCACCATGGTATCGGTTAATGTTCATGGTTTTTCATCTATATTACTTTGTAGTGCTGGAATCGGCCGCACCGGGGTGTTTTTGGTTTTGGACGCCATGTTGGACCAGGCCAAGGTAGAAGGTCGAGTTGATATCTGGAACTTTGCTTGTGGCATGAGAGAAAAACGGATGAAGATGATTCAAACACCGGTAAATTTAATATACCAATCTCTCTTAGGGCCATGTCACACGGGGCAATTTACAGGCAACCAGTTTCAGGCAATCTCCATGAAGAAAAGACATTCACAATTCAATGTTCGCATATATTCTTGGGGATCATAAGACATTGTTTGAAAAAATACTCCTGTGCAACCAAAGTGGTCCTGTACCATGCACTACAGTTGGTTGCCTCCAAGTTGCCTGTAAAAGTTGCTTCGTGTGACAAGGCCCTTAGGTTATGGTACAAGTCTTGTTCATTGTTTTCCAGCCGTTGTTGCGAATGCCAAGATGCAGGTGGAATTTGAACTCATGTCTCCTGCATTTTAAGACAGTAGATGTCTTAACATCCAAACCATCCAACTGCAGGCCTGGAATTACATGGAGGTCATGACCTCTGTTGCTTTGGTCTTGGCTATGGTGCCCTGTCAAAAGTTTCTCATAGTCTTTACAATTTTCCAACGGAAGTGCCCTTTGCAAAATGAAAATGGCCTTGCCCTCTACTGTTCTTTGAGTTCTTTATTAATCCAAACAGGCCCAGTATGAGTTCATCTTTGATGTCTTGATTGAGACGTTCCTTTGTGGTGACACCAGCATTAAACCAGGAAAGTTTCTCTCCACGCTGACTGCCTTGAAGAAGGTCACAAAGGGCAGTGGGAAGACAAGACTGCAACTAGAGTTTGAGGTGAAGGTTTCATTTTATAACTTCTATTTTGTTAATTAGTTTTGTATTTAGGGAGAGGCACCATTTTTCATGATAAGTATTTCATTAATGTAATTATTGCATCAGGCAAAGAGTATGTTATTTCTTTGTTTTTACCCTTGCACCATTAAATTATATAAAATAAATGTTCCAAAAATGTTGGGAAGGGGGTGGCATCTGATCCACCTGAACCTGCCCCTTAGGTTTGCATACTGCTTGCATATAACACAACAGACAGTTCCCCATAGACGCCATCTTTACGGGCAACTTGGGTTTTGGCTTTGAGTTTTGTCAAGCGTTCTAATCTTTCTACACAGCCAAGTGGTCCACCGACCAACATGCAAAGAATTTGATATAACCCCAGAATGCCGCATACAGTAGGTTGTTTTCCTTCATAATGCATGGTTACTGGTTGATACAATGTAAATGTAGTCAGCGTTACAATATGTGAAGATGTTAAGGGGGAACTATGTATAGACTGACAAGAACTGACTTTGGTCCGTTATGAAAAATTCAGTAAGAAAAATAGACGTTAACATTTACAGTACGCCGAACCAAAGCTACAAGGAATTTAAAGTTAATGTCGGCTTTATTCCTGTATGTTCATGTAGTCATGTGGCAATTGAAATAAGCAGTTAATATATCCCTAATCGTACTATTTTTGAATCATTGTGATTGTTTTTGAATACAGAATCTGAATTTGGTGACCAATCTTCCGAACCCTGAGAAATTTAGAGGAGGTCAGCAACCAGAAAATGTTAAGAAAAACAGATTTCCAGACAAGCTACCAGGTGAGGTTCTTGTCAATTTTGTAAATGACCTCTTGGGATTGTGCACACTGTTTAGCAGAGCATATTTTCTCTCAACCAAATTGAAACAAAAGTCATTTTGCTGCCTTTTGAAATAAATGGTCATGATGTAAACTGTATTTATATTCTTTAATACTAGTGTTGTAACCCTACCTCGTGGTGGTGGGGTATATTCCTTTTGTGAAATGATAAACAAAAAGGGATCAGATCACATCAAACCAAAATGGTACTCACTCTGAAGAGTACATCTGGGTAATAATGACACTTCAGTAACATTTTGAATAATACCAATAATCTACAAATATTGGATGCATATGAGTGCATTGTCGCAGACTATAATCACAAGGTGAAGTCTGGAAGGCCAGAGGATTTAAGAATGGAGTCGCACCCGGTTTTAATGTATGAAGATTTTAATAATAAATCAGCATTCAATTCTGCAATAAACCAAACAAAATCCAAGTACATGAATGAGTGCACATTCCATTTCTTAGAATACTGCTAAACAGTCTTAACACGTGTATTACAGTCCAAACATCCGAAGCAAGGGAAAGTAATTTAGAAACATAATGGGCAATTCCACCGTGACTGACATTACGTTTTTTACTAATTGTGAATATCAAATCAGCTGTAGTGTCTAAACAATTACATCCATTTGAACCATGTTTGGCATGGGGGATACTAGGACCTGAATACACAATCCAGTATTGAAACTTTGAAATTTTAAGTTCAGCTTTTCCGACTAGGGGGGTTGTTAACTGCCGTGACTGACATTACAAAAAGCGACGCAACCAAAAAATGTAGTACATGTTTTTAAAATTTCTCTTCAAGTTAAAAGTGCTACAGATCTAAATCCATATGGAAATTATATCTAATAGGGTAACTAACACATGTAGTAAGATGGAAAAAACTCTTCATTATTTTTTAAACATATATGCAAATTAACCTCCGTGACTGACATTACCGTGACTGACATTACGCATTCATAACATCTGCTGTAATAACAGTAACAAAAATTTAACACTGAAACAATAAATTTTCTATCATCAAGAAACACATCAGTTAACTGTTTATGCTATATTTAAAGGAATAACTACAACTTTAAGATGTTTAATGGTTGAAAAATGCATTAAATGTTATAAAAGGTGTAAAATATATAAGAAGCTAAACATAAGCTAACTTTTTCATTGTTTGCAAGTCGGGAGAAAGTTTTTATTGAAGAAAATTCATACAAAGAGATGGGTGCTCCCCTTTTTAGTAAAATAATCTTTGTCAGTAGAATAACAATTGTGTTGCTTTTCACATGCATAAAATAATTGAGAGAAGAAGAGACATTTTATAAAACTGCTTTTTCAAAATTGTCAAGCATTGTTGTACATGTACACATGTACATGACTTGTATTGGGATATTTCACATGGTTGCTAAAAACACATGCCTACAGATTGTGATCAAAACATGTACTCTCCCATCCTAGCCGAAGAGCAACACTCAACATGGTCAGGTAAAAGATTCTTTTCCTTTTTGTCTCTCTTTTTTTCTAATTTGCAATACACCATGTGGTACAGGTACAAATGTACTATCGCTATTAAGAAAATGGTGTAGTTCAGGAACTGATCTACAAAATGTACTTAGCAACAGTCAAAATAGATACCACAAAAAGCACATAAAAAACAGCAAATTGAACACCTCCTTGCTCTATGTGAACACTAACATTGTAAGATTGTTGTCAGGATCCAAGAAGTTTGTTATTACATTGTTATTAAATCTAATCTAGATATAATTTAAGGTTGAACCACCCCCACCCCCCCACCCCCGAAAACCACGAACACCACTTTGTAAATCTACAGCTTGGTGGAGTAGCAGTTCAGTATACATTACTTTACATTACAATCACAATACTCCACAAAACAGTCTTGTTCTATTAAATGTCCTTCCCATCAAAACAGCACTATCCCCAATTTTGAAGGAGATGGATCAGATGATTGTGCTGCTCTCTGCTTCTTCAGAGTGCAACACCTTGAAACCCTCTCTCTTTTTGATGACATCTCTCTGTTCAGAGTTTCTTCTGATCAGTTTTAGATACATTTAGAATACTCCTCTTTTTGTCTTTTTGTTGACCTTCTTCTCTTCTGTTCCTCTGTATTTCTTTCCTTGTATGCCTCATACAATTCCGTTTTTGTTATTTTTTTCCCTGCGCTCAGCCGGTCTCTCTGCTGTTGTTTTTGGCATCCTCATTATTACTCTCTTGTAAAACTTGTGTAGTGTGAGAGAGACTCTTGTAATAGTTATGCCTCTATTTAGGAAGAAATAATTGTTTAGAATTACTTTTACTTCAATAAATGAAAATACTCATAATGAATAATGTGCCTATTAACTGGGGTACATTTTACACACAAATCCGTATGTTATTCACTTACCTGTAAATGATGGACGATGGTGGATTAATACAAATTAATGGATCAAAGAGCATTGTTTCAAGATAAGATGAGCTTCATAAGGTTGCATTGTGAGTAATAGACAAGTTATCAGTCCATCCACTGTTCAAAAAATCTTCCATTGACTCATGTAATAACGTGACTGACATTACAATATCGTGACTGACATTACATGTGACTGACATTACACTTTTGTTTAATTAACCAAATCTCTAAATAACAATTATTTGCCAACTTGATAACATTATTGCTCTACCCAGACCCCAAACTAAGAAAATAATGAAGGGCAAATTTTAATTGCTATCATGTATGCTTTTATGAGAAAAATCAGTGTTTTTTGTGACTGACATTACATTAAGCCTAAGCATTATTTTGACGGCACATCCTGGGTAGCCAACTTTAATTCATATAAATAAAAGTTACTTTCCTAAAAATAGCCACTGAGAGCTGTTATTTTAACACAAAAAATAAATAAAATACCATTAGATTAATGAAAAATACAAAAAGAAATCAGTTTTGTGTTCTTACCTACGATTGGTGGCATAAACGAAGTGTCAACTTCAGAGTGCTGTAACTTACAAAATAATAGGTCTGGAACAATTTTTTTTTCATTTCTAGAAACTTCAAAATATACCCTATCAATTTTGCAAAAGATATTTGAGAAAAAAGCATTTTAAAATTTTGACCCTCGTGTCGCACTTGCGTGGAATTGCCCTAATGATTTTTAAACGGAAACATTAACTTAATACTGTGACCGGATACAAATAGCAGATCAGTAACAGTTCAGCAACAATAGTTCAGTCCAGTTAAACAGCATACAGTTCAGTTAATCAAAACGGTAATCCCCTAAACAAACAAGGAAAATATTCTAAATAAGGAACCTGTGTCCTGTCATGCACACTGATTTACAGCAAACAAACTGCTGGCCTCGATGATACTTGCTCTAGAATATTCATAAATTCTTACATAGAGCAGAAATTGTAACTTGAAACCTTAAAAAACGGATTTATAAACATCCAACAATAAACCTTTGAACTTTGTGTGCATCAAGTGCATGTATCTCTAAACACAAGAACAACTTCTCAAGTGAGCAGAAAAAACGTTGGAATTATCTTTAATACTACGAAAACTACTGTAAGTCTTATTCAACAATACACTATAACACTCACCCTAAACGCCGATCAGTAAATCTAAGCAGTATCAGTACAAAATCTTGTAGTTTAGATAACCTTAGTTACACCAGTAAAGCACAGTTTCTGAAGCGTTTATCGGAAAACGGTCGCCAAGTAAAGCGCCCTCAAGCGACAGATCATAATAAACAAAACTCGAAAAAACAATTTCACAGAGTCAACATATATTGTGCCACAATGCACGAGCAAAATTCATTCAGTATTTGTTTTTATAATAACTCACATATAAATTCTTGAAATTGTCTTTTGAATTTGATTGATGTATTAGATTTATCACTCAGATCATCAGACGCGGTTAAACGGTTAGAGTTAAACATTGATTTTACTTTGCAGGTCCCACACTGTAGAACTGTCTCCCTTTTTTTCCCTTATGTCAGGTTTCTGTACTCTCTGCATTTTTAAAAAAGAATCATTGATGATAATTTTATTTGTAAGAGGTCCTTGTCTAGTTCCTTTGATTTGTTCTTTTTTTTATTAAGTCTTGTATACTCTATTATTGTATTGTATTTCTTTTGTGTTTTTACTGCAGTATGGGGTTTTTACGCCCATAAAGTATCAGTTTTTATTAATGTTTCCACGTGTTGGAAAATGTATAGTGTCTTGGTTAAATGCATAGAGACTTGTCCTACATTGTAATTGTATGTGTTTCCTCGAATTGACTTTTATTGGAAGTTCCTTTGGAACCGCACTGTTACTGATTTAAAGCTTGGTTGAACCAGCTCTAGGCATACTCTGTGTAAGCTTTCCTTGTAGGATCTGATGAAGCACCAAACAGTAAACATAATGTCACCGATTAACATTTTATTTGTCAAGTTGATCTGTTCCGACCTCACTTGATGTCATCAGGAGAAGATGGATCCAACAACTACATCAATGCCTGCTTCCTCAATGTAAGTGAGAATACTTGGGTGACTTCTTTGAGTTGTTCTTCTTTAAAAAACCCAAAGGATTGGTAAAATGCAAAACAAATTTATTAGAGTTAGTCTGAAAGCTCACTGATTCTAAAGTTCATAACTCTACCAATCCTCAAGAAAAATATTTTTTTCCTGAAAGCTTGCTAATTCTAAAGTTCATACCAATGCCAATCCTCCAGAGAAATATTTTCATCTGAAAGCTCGCTGATTCTAAAGTTCATACCAATACCAATCCTCCAGAGAAATATTTCGATCTGGAAGCTCACCGATTTTAAAGTTCATACCAGTACAAATCCTTTAGAGAAATATTAACATCTGAAAGCTCACTGATTCTAAAGTTCATACCAGTACCAATCCTCTAGAGAAATATTTCCATCTGAAAGCTCACTAATTCTAAAGTTCATACCAGTACCAATCCTTTAGAGAAATGTTAACATCTGAAATACGAAGCTGAGAAAAAAACATGGATTGAGGAAGTCAAAATAAGTCTTGTTCATGAACGTGATATATGGACATGCTCAAAATTTATGCAAAAACTTAAACCCCTTTAAACATATATTTACTTATCCAAAACAATGACAATGTTCAATTCCTTGAAGCTCATTAAAATTTCCTAAATTATAAGTTTGTCTTCCAACTTTGTGATTTTACAGAGTCCTAGTTCCAAGGGGAAGTACATTGCCACCCAGATGCCTTTACCCCACACCATTAGTGACCTGTGGAGGATGGTCTATGACTACAAGTCTACTTGTATCGTCATGTTGAATACAGTAGATACAAAAGATCCTGTAAGTAGGAAATGTACTTAAATAATTCGAAATGTGTTCACTTGTATGGTTGCCTTGGTGCACTTTTTTAAAGTCATTTAATGTTCACACTTTCTGCGAGAGTTTGAGGTGTGGCAGTTGTTTTTATTTGTTAGTGCATGACCCGGTTTGACCTCACTTCCTGTTCAAACTGGAAGTTCAAATGAAACATATATTTCATGTAGGCCTACATGTTTATATATTTTATTTGATTGCCTTTTAATATTAAGTGCTACGCACAAAACCCGAGCACTTAGTGTTTGCGATGTCACAAAAACTCAATATCTAGTTTATTTATTTTTGTTTACTTTTAATTCGTTTGAAACAAAGTTAAGCCAGGATTTTGTGCTAACTAAGCAGTACAAATGAATCGGCACTAAGTAATGTTTCTATTAAAATGAATAAAATTACCCTTGCGAATCATTCAGAATGACCAATATTTGAGTTTTTTAACACCTTTTTCGGATCTACTTCAAATGAATCAGATCTTTTAAACACCTTTTCCCCCAGCTCAGGAGTTTTCAGTGGCTTTTCCTAGCTTCCAGTAGGCAACTTTTTAAGTTGAAACAGAAGAGAAAATTCTCTCCATCACCCCCATCAGGCACAGCGGTCAGCTATCGAAATGAGGTTGACTGTTGGAAATGCACAGACAGTTCTTCTAATTTTTGAATTGGATAATAAATTATTTTTATTTTTTTACATTGGTCATTCTGATTGGCCCCTCATCAATATCTCTACTTGTGTGTCCTTTCCCACAGACATGTGTCGAGTACTGGCCAGAGACAGGCTCTGCAACATACGGCAGTCTGACAGTCACTACACAGTCTACTGATAAAGTGGGACCAAACATCACCATACGCTACCTATCCCTGGCTAAAGATGACGATCAGGTATAAAGCTTGAATTAATCGTTGAAACATTTCATGGTGGAGAAACAGCCTGAGAAACTAAGGCTGTCTGAACTGGCGGCTACATCTACGGCTAAGGCTAGGTTTCCATGTCATCATGTTGTTGAAGTCTATGATTTCCTTAGCAACACCCTTAGCAACAGCCGTAGCCGCCAATTCAAATATGGCTTAAGGCTTATTGGGCTCGCATCTTCTTAAGTCTTGAGTTTTTCTTAGTCAGTGAAAGTATATGTGTAACCATTGTACGCAGCTGGTCGGGTATTTTATTGTCTCTAGTATATTTTAACTTTTTAAAGTGCATCGTGGGTTCTGTGATCCGAAATGCACTATATAAATGCTTTAATAGATGTTAATTTTGCATCGGGGATAAAGAATATTAATTTTGGTTTTACCCTTACCCCGATGTGTGTTAGCACTGTATACTCAGTACTTTCCCGAGTTCTGTGGAAAAACAAATCACAAGCATATTACTCGGGTGGGATTCGAACCCACGACCTTTGCAATTCTAGAGCAGTGTCTTACCAACTAGACTGAGATTGCCCGGTAGCTAGAGGCAGTTCGAATCTTATTTAATAGAACGATTTAAAAGAACTGATTAAAGCTGTTAAAGAGTGGAACTGCCTCTTGCTACCAGGCAATCTCGGTGGTCTAGTTGGTAAGACACGAGTAATATGCCTTTGATTTTTTTCACAGAACTCGGGAAAGTACTGAGTAAACAGTGCTGACACACATCGATGTAAGGCTAAAACCAAAATTAATATATAAAGGCTTTTTAATTTCTTAAAAAGTATCATTGCAATGTATATAACGTCATTATCATATCAATCCAAAATGTTGTGCCTCCAAAAGGATCAACATTTCACTGCATGTTGTTTGAAATGCAGAACTGTTTAAGTCACTGGAACTATCCCGGGTTCCATAAATCAAGGGGTGCCAAGAGGACAATGTTCTTGCTTGGAGCCTGTTCAGTGTGTGCTACAATTACAGAATCAAGATGCAATGTTTTAGCACTGACTGACTTTTTAATTGCAGAAGTTGTAAATTTTTGTTTCATTCTTTTCATTGGAACTCAGGAATCCCGTCTGATTTGTCACCTTCAATTACTGAACTGGCCTGTTGGGGGCGTACCATCATCACCAAGATCCATCGTGGAGTTGATTAAAGCTGTTAAAGAATGGCACTGCGAGCATAAAGACGACCGAATTACAATTCAGTGCATGTATGGTGTTTGGTCATTTCCTTCTGCTAGTTTTCAATACAAGTACAATCCAACCAAACTCTGAAAATATCATCAAACTTTGGTTGGCCATTATGAGTGAAAATAATGTTGTGCATTTATGTTTTGCCAGAGATTTGTTGCATGTTCTCATAAAAATGTAATGCCACATTCTTACAAATGTCACATTCTTATAAATGTAATGGCACATTCTTATAAAAAATTTATATTGCAGAAACCTAAACAAGCACTTCAGTAACTAATGTGGTCTGTAACAGTAACTTGGAAATTTTTCCTCCTGTTTTTCAAGCAATTTCACCCCTGTATTTTGTTTTAGAGCTTATAGTGAAAATGGCAAATTTAATTTGACTAACTTGTATGTAGATGAAGATCTTATCAGTCTCACCCGTACAATTGATGAAGTATTGATTAAAACAACTATTGGTAGGCCTAGTTGTTATCTTTGCATGAAATTTTACCTGACAATAATTATTAATTATATTGCTCATTTAATGGTACTTTTTTTATTTAGATATAAATTACAAACAGTTTCAATATTTGCAACTTGTATTAAAAATGTTCAATTGACGTTAATTTTGCGTCGAGGGTAAAGAATTGTTTTACAGAACTTGGGAAAGTATACAGTGCTTAATACACATCGGTGTAAGGGTAAAACAAATTATACTAAGAATATTATTAGAAAAACATGAGTGATAGGCAGAATGTGCTTTTTCTACATACAAAAGAGAGAAAACATTTGACTATGTAACTCAAAGCTCAAATGATTTGATGGTTTTTGTGCTTGACAGTGACGGTGAGGGCGCCAGTGGAGCATTTTGCGCTCTCCTTAATGTCATAGAGAGACTGGGTGTTGAAAATGTGGTAGATGTCTTTCAGGCTGTCAAGAAACTCAGAGTCTCGCGTCATGGATTGGTGCAGTCATTGGTAAGCTGACTTTACCGTTAGTTACCGCTGAGCATTTTTTGGGCAACACAATTGTTTTCTATGCGGTTAATCTATATGACTGGTACTCTCTATTCCTCAAACCCACCTGGCAACCTACGAAGACCATGGCCCATTTTTGCTTACCAGAATAAGGTTACCTACCAAAGTTTTATTTCTCATGTACCATCTGCAACTGGTGTCCTGGTAATTGCTGCTTAGCAGTAAATAATTGAGTAACATTTTCTACACCAAACCTTGAGCCTGGCGCTCTTACCACTCGGCTACGACTGTTATGAATATTGTTAGCATGCCGCGGTAGTCACTACTCATACTTTCTAGAGATAGTCAGTGCATGTAAAGTCGTCACCAATGAGTATGAACAAATGTAACAAATGTAAAACCAGATTGAAATATTCTCCATTCAGAGGACTGGAGAATGAGTTACAAATGAAAAACAAAATGATGCATTGTTTTGATGCCTTCCGTTTTGATTTGTTCAGGAGCAGTACAAGTTGATCTACGAAGCCTTACAGATGTATTTGGACGTTGACGTCGTGTATGCAAACCTGTAGAAAACCCTCATCAACAGGTATCTTATGGAAGCTTACGTACCAACAGAATTCATGCATTCAAAAAAATGAAAAAAAGTGGTCTACTTGTTTAGACCGCCGTACTTAAAAAAAAAAATTGTTAAAATGTATTATACGCAGGCGGAAAGTACTTTAAATTTAGTGAAGCGATGGTGTTAAATGTTTTAATTTTTATGTGACTTTAATAAAGGGTAATTGGGAAAAATCGTTTGACAGAAATGTTTCACTCTTTCACACGTCAAGTGGATGCTTAATAGCACATAGAGGTTTCGGTATTTAGACAATGAAAAGTTTGCCACAATATTTCAGAGAAAAATGTATTCCTTTCAGTCGTAAAACTCACAGATTAGAAAATGCATACCTGCACCAACTCAGACAATTGTATATTGTAGTCTGCCTTTAAATATCTTTCAAATTGAGAACATATATTTATAGGTATTATACAGGATTGGTTATGATGAAAACATTAATTTTACTGTGAAAACTTACTGATTATGAAGTTCATACTAGAACCATTTTTTCTGTAAAATATTTCCCACAAAACAAGAACACTGTCGTTTTGTCAGCTCTACCAGTCCTGCCTTGTAGATTCTCAAGTCACCCTTGCTAATTGTTGCTGCATCTATCAGATTAAGACAAATCCATGTCATTAGGTTGTGAAAGACCGTCACTGCAAACTCCAGTGTTTAGATTGGACATCATATTAAGATTTCAAACATAGAGGTTTGTGTTTGGTTGGCTAGAAAATCGTTTGCAACATGTAGACATGTCCACACAAACACTGAAACAGCTCAACTATTTTCCTGTAAAGCCTTGATTTTTAGTAGATCCAGGTTTTTAATTAACACATTATCTCATTTAATTATCTCGTTTGATAGTTGATGTTTGAATCAACAAAAGTATACATTTCTTGTACACCGCGATAAAACAAACATAATTGTTCATATAGAATGAAACTATCGTTGTTATTTTGTTCTGTACTCACTCGTACTCAGATGAACATATCAAAGATCAATTATTTGTAATATTCAAGATGTTTTATAAATGGCTCCTTTGGGGCACCTTACTTTCTGTATCTGCATACTAATAGGTCAACTCATGCACCATAAGCGTGAATACAGAATAAAGCAACAACTGGACGTACAATCGTCAGATCAGATTCCAACTTTATTTGCAAACTTCACAGTATTAGAAGACTGGTGTGATTTTTCCTACCTATTTATTACAAGAAAATGTACATTTTTTAAACCAATAAATAAGTCATGCAAGTATCCAGCATATTCAAACATTCTGGGGACTTTGGTTCCCAATTGTGTTGCTGTATTTGGAAGAAAACCGTTTTAGATTTAAAATGTAACATTTCAACAAATTTAACATTATTACTGTTATTTATGCGTTTATCCCTATTAAAGACCTACTAAATACAGTGGAAACGGATTAACTATAAAGTTTTTAACATTAGTTAAAAATTCAAGTCTGTAAAATTCAGAAATTCCTGACTCATTTGAATGAATGTTTTTCGATCACTATGCAGCATGTACTTTATAGTAGTCAATGCATGTTTTATTTAGTACTAAAATGAACGATGCCAAATAGCAATGATAGCTTATAATTCAGATTGTAACCAAAGTTCTTCTTGAAGAAGACGTGTTTTGAATTCAACTGCAAATCAAGAGTACATTTCAATGAAAGTGCCAAAGTATTATATATTTTTATAATACTCAGAAATTCTATTTTATTCTTTTAATACTCAACATTTTGAAAAGGAGGATATTTTGTACGAGTTATTTGTGGAAATGGAACATATGCAGTCCAGATGTATATACTTTGCTAAATAATATAATTATTTTTAGGAATGTTGTGTAACGATGCATTTGCTAAAAGGTCCGAGCTTTTTGAGGAATTGAGTCTCCAAGCTGTGTCACTACTTTGTCCCTTAAACGCATAAATTGGCCCAATTTCATAAAGCTGTTTAGCAGAAAACATTGCTGAGAAAATGTCTTTGCTAAGCAAAATATGAGTGGGGCACCAGTCGCAACAAGGTAAACATTATATATTGTTAGCTGGTAACCTAAGCTAAGCAATATTTGTCTGTGCTTAGCAAGTTTTTCTGCTGACAGGGTTTATGTAATTGGGCCCTTTTTCCAACAGGGTATGTAATTTGTTGGTAAGTAACTATTTTAACAAGCATGCAGTAGTGGTCACCAATGCTTTCCTTGGGTTCGTATACAAACCAAATATTTTGACGTCACCACTTTGCCCTCTCTATCGACTAACAAACATGCTAATATTTCAATTAACAATGTTATAATATGCAGTGGACACAATCGTGAGAGATGTTTTATCAATGTTGTGTTAAGTTTTATCGTTTCTGTTGTTTAAAACAATTTTGAAGATGAACCTTTATTTTAATTTTAAGAGCTTGAGAAATTGTCTTAATTAAAGCAAACATGTTTACATAAAAAGATGTTCATATTTATTTTAATTTTTAGATTTGTTAAATTTAAACTTTATAGTATTTTTACCAGGTAAAATCAGCTCAACATGAAAGCTGTTTTCCACTGATGCCCAGCCCATCCACAAAAAACCCAAACATTACAAGAAAACATAAACAAAAACACCAGAATATGTGTAGGCCTACAACCAAGACAATAAAATACAAGAGGTAAGACGTGTCCAAAGCGAGCATTTTTAAATATGAAGATACCACGTGGTATTTCTAAAAAAAAAAAAAAAAAAAATGTCTGTTGCATGCTTTATGAATGGAGTGCAGCTTGAAGGAAAGACTTCTCAGAGACGTGCGTTGATCGATCCGAACCGAAGTATTGACTCTGCTATCACGCGGATCGATTTGCACGAGAACAACAATGGTTGAACCGTATAGGAAGACTTAGGCTCTTTCAGAAACAACGACTTCAGCTTGGCTGAGGCTCTGTCAGTCATTCTGGAAACGTGCACTGTCGATATTGTGCTTCAAACAGAGACGGGATTTCGAAAAGGGACTTTAGACCGTGAGTGCAAGTCTCGCGCGTGTCCTAGAGAAATATACGTGGGCGCTCGTCTGAACTGCTCGATCTCTTAAATGAGCGCATCATTTCGCCCGTTTCGTGCAGTCTGTGGGGAAATAAAATGATTTTAGATAACTTGGACTGATCTGAATGAAGTGGCTATCAAACAATGTCCACATAATGTAACTGAACAGCCAGGATGTGTAGCTAGGATTCTTGGCGACCGAGGACAGTGTTAGAGTATGGTGCCTGCAAACCCCAAATATCACTATGTTTTCTTTGAAAATCGTAGCATAATTTTGAGGTATGATGACCACAACCCACGCCCATCAACCTCGGATTAACAAGAAAAAACCTTGGCCGATTTCTACCCGCATGGACGTCGTCACAAGCCCAAGACAGTCCCCTCATTGAGATTAATGAAGAGCTACCATTGGTTCAGAATCGTGCATGCTCAGCACGTAAAAAAAAAAGAAACCCATGAAGTTTTGTATACAAGACTATTAATGTAGAAGAGGTTTTTTATAGAATGGTTTGATAAAGTTTTATGATAATACCATGTATCGTAAACTAGGGTGTGATCTGATCCCAGGCTTTACTGCAGCCTATAGGTTAAATGGCTTCTGACTGAAGAAGAAATATTATTACACCCGAATATATACTATTGACAAAATAGGGAGACCGCCAACATTAGGGCTAGATACATGTAACTCCGTTGGTAGTGCGTCCGCTTGTTAATCCGGAGGTTGCAGGTTCAAGTCCTGCTCTAGTCAATTTCTCTTTGTTCATTCCAAATAGTACAATGAATACATGTGACTCTTTCAAGATGATTCATGCATCTTCACTGTGGGGTTTGTACATTGGTGGAGCTGTTTTGGATCTATTTGGGTTGATTGATTGTCACATGTGCTGCATGTTGCTCAAACATCAGTCAGCAGATACATTTTACGCACTATGCATTTTATGTGTGTAACATCTCATTTGTCATGTTTGTAGTCAAACAAGTGATTTCTTGCAGAGCTTTTTATTTGCAGTTTTGTTTGATGTTTGAATTACAGGTCAACATTGTTCGAATGATGCTTGAAAACGAAAAGTCCAACGCGTGCCTGGACCTACACAGAGACCATGGAGGTCATGACCTCTGTTGCCCTGGTCTTGACCTTGTGGTGCCCCTTCAAAAGTGTCACATGGACTGGAAACACACTTTCCAAAATGAACACGATCTTGCTCTCTCAATAGATGAAATTCCAGGCCATTTGATTGTACACTGCATACGGGAAGACAAACAGTGTTCGTTGATGTGCTCACAACCGCTTATAAGCATGTTGATATCGTTGTGTTTGGAAAATTAATGCCCCGCCACCACCACCAATAAAACTATCTATCCGAGGTTCAGTTTATAACTGGATACGTTTTTGTGAAAGGAAACAGGTGGACGTTTCTTCAGGTTTTTTTGTGCACATTCATAACATCAACTGCGGGATTTTTAGTATGGACAAGATGTTTCCGTTATACTCTGAATGATTGGTTTTGGTGAACTTTAATATTGTTGCTTTTATCAGTTGCTTTCTATACGATGGAAACCGGAGACAAGTGTTGTTTTTTCGCTGTTTCAGTTTTGAAACTGATTTCCTCGTTCTCTAGAAAAATCATAGAATCAAAAACTCAAATGGTTGCTATTGTATTACTTTCTGTCAAAACACACTTTGCTTGTTATTAGTTAGTGGTCAAAGACGAGGAAGTATCATTGATTACCACGCAGAAACAGGCTTATTTCGATTGCAGCAATTGAAACAGTCCTTAGCTACATGACGTCATTTGAATAGGACGCCCTTGCGTCGCGGTCAAAAGGAGGTTGTTCATTGGCCAATCCTCTGCGCCGCTCGTACAGATCTATGCCTTTCCATTGTTTCGTCATCGGTTTACCTCCAAGATGGCGGCTTGATGACGTCAATAAACAATGTGTATACTATTTGACCCGAGGTGAACGTGACCCCTTCCAACTTTATGACGTAAACTTTTTTTAAATCGTTGATTTACCGCTGAGTTCGATGATTTTCACAAATTGGGTAAAAACTAGGAGATGGAGGAATTTACCGTTCTAGACAGTTAACGATGTATTGAGGAATCCTCTTTTGGTCGGTCAGTACTAACCCCCGTGCGTGCACACTTCCAGTAAGAATTTTACTAAACTGTTTCGGAGATCAACAACTCCGTGTTCCTTTTTCTTACCCCGTAATGAGGTGAATCTGAGGTGATGAATGCCATCAAAAAAAAATTAAACCCATTTACTTCTTTAAAGGCTGTGTCCGAATGCGGTACGGCTATGGCTGCGGCTACGGCAAGATTTCAACGTCATCAAACGTTGAAGTAATTTACATCCTTAGCAACGCCCTTAGCAACAGTCGTAGCCGTAGCCACCAATTGGGAGGCCTTTAGTTTCAACGTTTGAATAATGGTTACGCAACTAACCAACAACTTAGTCTTGACATACTGTGACTGAGGCTGATGACGTCACTCCCTGCACATGGAGGGTGCGTCACTGTCCTAGGACAATCGCAGGGTTGCTGTTCGTCATGATTGAATGCATTTTTTTTTTTTTTTTTTTTTTTTTGCTGTTTTGCCTCAAAGACGTTATTTATTTTAATACAATGACATTCAATATAATAACAGTCAAGTGATGAATACCGCATTATAATTCTTATTATAAGGAGTAAATTCATGCAGGAAATGCAGCTTGCTTTATGTTCGCTTATCCACTCAAATATTGTCATTCCATCTTTAATACGTGAAATTAAAAATTGTCGAGTGGTTACCAAAACTGTAATTAAAGAAGTGACAACGTTCACAACATAATTTTTTTCTTTGTTGTATAGTTTGATACGTTTGTAGACACAGTCATCTACATTATGTATTTGTTACGGACCCAAACTCAAACCAATGCGGTTTCAGAACTGTAGATATAAAAGTACATAGTGCAATGTGGTAACAAAACTCTGATCACAAAAATAAAATAAAATAACAACACAAAACATGCAAAATGTCGGTGGTTTTTATTTCAAATCGGTCACTGTACTCCTGAAACCTTGGAATGATGACGCCGTCCATTATATCAAATTTAAAACAACTTCTCGATATCAAACTCCAGAACTTATACACTGGATGGCCGGAAACATTGTCCTTTTAAATGGATATAACAGTTGTTGTTTTTTGGAAGAGTAAAACTACTTCCTTATTTAAACACACAATCCATTCGTTTTAGTAGAACAATGACAACAGTTTATATTTTGCTAGTTCATGCATTTAGTCACGGCTGAGCGGTTAAGAGCACCAGGCTCTGGTGTTTGTAATCAGCAGAGTGTGGATGCGAGTCTCTGGGCTCCTTGAGCAAGATCATTTTGCTTTGTCCTTGGGATGGGACATAAAGCCGTGGGACCCGGGTACTCTATGATTGGTAATGGCCGTAAAAGAACCCAGAACACTTTTCGCGAAAGAAGGGGGTGTTTCCCCTGTGTTTCTGGTTCAGAAATATAACCCCGATGTGTCCGGTTCACACGGGCAAGCATCCTTGTTTACAGGCTTCCCCAGGCTTGCGAGCTACTGTGAGTTGTTCACTTATGAGGCATCCTTGGTTTCATTACCTGAGATATATATATACATATATTGATAACATACGTGCTTATTTGGATGGCTGATATGTTAACGTTTTTAATAAATATTGCATACTTCTTGCCTTTTTTACTATTTATTGTAAATTACTGTAGGTAAATCACATCCAATTTGGCCTGTGGGCAACGAAATGTGATGTTAACCAAATGAAATGAAATAAAATATAATAACAATTAAATAAAGAATCGAGATTTTTCCAGGGTCTTAAAAAGCCTTTTTCTCGACATTGAATTTCTCATTATTGGTTTCAAAATCAATGAACTTTTACATTGAAATTGACTATTGTCGACCGAATTTTACCCTATTCTCTAACAGATTCACTGGGTTTGGTCTAGTCACGTGCCTTGCATGAACACTTGAATATGATGAAATCAGATAAAAGCAATGGTGACCTTTTATACAAACAAACTCCGCAAGCTTTGCGTGAACTGTGAGAACATTTTCTCAGCGTGTTTCCACTTTGTCAGCTCCATTATTGGTAAAAGCCAGTAGTTCCATGTGCTGTGTGCAGATCAAGGTTTCCATGAGGTTTTTTTCACACACATTTGAAATTAAGAACAAGGACCAGCAGGTACCCGAAGGCCATTAGCCTACCCGACAAGGAAGTGAATGTCGAGACCACAACTTCAACGTGAGAACATTGTGTTTAAATTCAGCATTGCATTGTCGTATTCTGATGATAGTGGACGGTTTTGTGAGGGAAGGTAAGTCAAGTTCATCTTATATTTTTAGGATTATCGTTTTATCAAAAGTGAGCATAATGATTGGACATGGCCTAGAACAAATACCAAACAATTGCTATAATTATTTTCATGAACAATGAAGGGCATCGCAAGTCACTTGGCTCGTTTGTACCTTTTTGTAATATTGGTAAACAATTTTGTCATTCATCGTGACTTGTTAAAGTATTTTGCGTCAGATTGACTTAATAAAGATGTGCTTATTTTGCAAACTTTTTCGCCCACGATCCCATTTACCTCGGATTAAAATAGTATTATGAACCAGAGAGATTTCCACATGGGGTGACAAAACAAACAAACATACAAACACCCCAAACGCCCCGGTATAGCAACAATTCTGACAGCTGATATAAAACATGGCAAAATATTGGGTTTGCCTTTCCGTGTTATACATACGTATAGGAACGTTGTGCAAAATGAAGAGTTCAGTCATTCTGCAATGCACTTGGATAATTCCAATAAATTTTCCTATAAGCGATTACAATGTAACCAGCTGACCTCGAATATTCGGTCATTGATTACGTACTAAGAAGTATTTTAAGTTATTCGTTAATGCCACACCCGTAAATTCAATACTGAGTTGCGATGAAGGGGGGAATGGAATGTGTTAGGTGATAAATCCGCTAGGAGATTAGTCATCTAATAGATTAAGTAAATTCCTGAGCATGGGACCCAAAAGACACACAAACATTTGAATATGACTGGACTTCATAGCTGAAATACCTCAAGTTAATGAGCAATGCATGTACCCTTTTTTGTGGAAATTGGGAGTCATTCCTGCAATTGCCGTCAAGACGAGAGGTCGACTGTAGGGAGCAGTTATGTTTCCGTTTCCTTAGTTTGTTAAGTTCAGCCAAATTAGTTTTATATAAGTTGCGACTTCGTGGGACTAAACTATTAAATTAATGCTTCTACCAGCAACAGTACGGCGTTCAAGCATAGAATTGTAAAATGCCGACCACTGTGTGACATGAACCTCGTACAATCAAGTCACCAACGATGCTGTTATTTATTGAAGACTGCCCCGATTATCTGGTAGCCTTATAGATTGGGTTTAAACGTAAATTGGTCAAACTAGTACAAAGATGGTGAATTATTTTTAAGAGGAAATAAAACACGTTTGATCAGACCTGCATTTTATGTTCCAGGGCTTTCCTTAGGCCTAATCTCTCCCTGGTTACACATGGCGTAGTCGGCAGGATCTGATCTTTTTTTTTTAATCAAACCAATTACAAATTAATCCAAATAAATAAAGTCTACCAGAATCCCCTCCCGCACCATCGATGAATGCAACTTTTTAAAGTCTTGACGCCTGGTAATTTATTACGTTCACAGAGAGTATTGCAGTTTTCTACTAGACAATAAATTTTGGCACCAAATAAATTGAAGGTGTCACCACAAACTACGATGAATCGACGCGGGATGAAAGACTCTCCGGCCTTGTCTGGATGTGCTTTACTTGGCCTGCTGGTCCTTCTAGTTCTACCACACACTTCACAAGGTAAGACGATTTTTTTGACATGGATGACACCGTCTTTGTCTCTCTCATGTGTGTTTGTTTTATTGCTTGAGAATTTGTATAGCGTGTCACCCAATGAGCCCATCATCAAAAATAGTATATTTATTGGAGAAACTATTACAAATTTGTATTTAAATGTAATTTTAATTTATTTTTGAACAAGGAATGCACCTGCAATAAAAAGATAGAATGCCAAAATATCAAACCATTATCAATAGGCCTTCCACAAGAAAGGTCTTGGACTTTTACTTTCAGAAGAGCGGCGGTAGTTCGTTGGGATTTTCGATTTTCTGGTCATACAATCAGAATTGGCAATTAAACACAAAATTGCAATCGCTATTATTTAGCCGTAACCTTTTAACAGAACTATTTCAAACAAAAGAGCGGGATTTGAATCTGCGACCTCCGGATGAACGTGCGTCATAGAGGGTTAAGTCCCCCAGTGTGTGTGACACCTGTACGGTAAATCAACATGGGCCAACATGGGAAGTTGGGCCAAAATGGTGCTCTATTAGACAAAATATCTTG
Source organism: Pisaster brevispinus (assembly GCA_023634235.1). Classification (NCBI taxonomy): domain Eukaryota; kingdom Metazoa; phylum Echinodermata; class Asteroidea; order Forcipulatida; family Asteriidae; genus Pisaster; species Pisaster brevispinus. The sequence continues at coordinate 894,213 of JAMKCF010000029.1, read as the reverse complement.
GCGCTCCACCAACTGAGCCATCTAGTCCTAATGTTGGCGGTCTCCCTATTTTCTTTGTTCGGAGTGCCAGTCAGAAGTCATTCAACCTGTAACTGCCGCATAACCAGGGATCACATCCAATTTTACAATACAACCAGGGAAAAACAGCCGCAGAGGGAAGACCTTAAGTGGATTCGACTTTTTATGTCAATTATCTAAAGTAACGAACCACAAGGGAAATTGGCTAGAACGGGAACACAATTTAGGCCACAATGTAGGCCTAGATGTGCTTTTTGTAAACTTAATAATAGAGGGCGTGTTATTAGACCTTATTATTGAAAACCAAATGAATTAAAACATTACAATATACGTAAATAGGGCGGGGAATGGACGCTTATTATTTTTAATAAAAACACTCGTTATGAAGTAATTACATGTACTACACGAAGAAGGAAAACGACAAAGTAAATACTTTTTCTACTTCGAGAAAACCCCGCGAAGAAAGGGATGTAGTAGCCCTTAGTTTCTTTGATATTTAAATCAGCGAGTTATTTCTTTGGAGCACCACCAAGTGTGTGACCAACCGTGACCGTAGGGCCTTCACTATATAGGCTTGCTGAACCTTTTATCTTTCTCTCAGTTTTACATCTAACAGCCAGCAGCACCACATAGCCGCGCAGTAAAGGATTGGATGAGTATTCGAGCACATTAATTTAGCTTTAGATTTGTCACTGTGGTGTTTCCATTTGGCAGTAGTATACAGCTAATAGGTGCACCACAGTGGCCTAGTTTTATTACTTTAAGGACACGTACTCTAAAACTGGTGACCCCGACGTTTCACGTTTGTAACGAATTTATTCATCATATTCAGAACATTTGTAACTGCTCTTTAAATACTTATTACTTATGACTACTAAAGTTCGTCAATTATTTGTTGCCGATTCGAGAGCCTTTTCTTTCGATCATTATACACTCCCAAAGTCTTGTAATTTGAATTTAGATTTCATTATCATTCGTGGAGCCAAAATTTACGATCTCATTTTACCAACTTTGGCAAAATTACGAACTTACAGTGAATCTGAGTTTATCATTGTCAAATTAGCTGCTGGTATTAACGACCTCACGGTTTTTACCAATTCACCACATTCCCGTGTCAAGGTCTTACAAAAATCTGAGCTCTGTTTGGATGGACTGTTTGCCAAATTTAAACATTTTAAACAGCAGATACTAGGGTGTAGAGCCACTGTCATTTTTTCACTGGTCACCATTCCACCAGCGTCATTTGCAAAATTCCAAGCTAGTAAGCGTTTGTCTACACCTATTTTGTCAGAAGCCCAGGTCGAAGCACAATTTCAAACACGCAATATCACTCAGCAACAAACTAAATATGCATATGTTGTTTCCTCATTGCAGCCAGAAATTGCTTTAGAAGTGAGAGATTTGCTTTTGCAATGTCCCGGTGATAATCTGTATACTACATTGAAAGAAGAGCTAGTGAAACGCACCTCCGCCTCTGAGCAAAAACGCTTACACCAACTTCTTATAGCTGAAGAACTAGGGGATCGCAAACCTTCGCAACTTTTGCGCCGTATGCGTCAATTATTGGGTGATCATTCGCTAGAGGAAAGTATTCTCAAGCAGTTGTTTCTACAGCGACTGCCCACTAGCGTACAGCTTATACTAGCACCTACTAGCGATAGTATTGCCATTGACCAGTTAGCAATTGTTGCAGATAAGGTTTTAGAAGTTACGCCTGCAGCAACGGTAGAGCAAATCGCGACCGCATCAACTTATACACCAGTCAATGCAGCTATTTCTTCTGAAACCTCAGATTTGCGTAAAATGGTTGAAGATTTGACCAAAAAGGTTGAAGCCCTGTCTAGCAGCTTGCGTAACAGATCTAGGACTAGATCTGGAAATAGATCCAGAAGTCGCGACAGCGGTAAAAGTGCACGTCGTACGCGTTCCCCAATGCCTACCCCTCACCAAGGCGAAGAATGTTGGTATCATTGGCGATATGGCGATAGAGCACAAAAATGCGACAAACCTTGTTCCTACATAAGCAAACAGGGAAACGAAAATGCCAGCAATTAACAGCGGCGCAATTGCGTGGCGCACACCGAGCAAGTCGTCGTGTTAGTGTCACTGATAAGTCAACTGGCATACATTTTCTAATAGACACTGGCGCAGACGTCAGCGTTTTTCCAGTTTCGGCCAGAGAAAAACATTTTCCCTTTCAGTGCACTTTGCAAGCTGCCAATAAAACCACGATTATGACATATGGTGAGAAATCACTTACACTGAATTTGGGATTAAGGCGTACATTTCGATGGATTTTCACACTAGCAGACGTCACTCAACCAATTATTGGTGCAGATTTTTTGGATCATTTTGCACTGTTAGTGGACATTAGAAACTGCAGACTTGTAGACTCAACAACGTCACTTTCCATTCAAGGTTTCTATGCGTCAACATTAACACCAGGTCCATCTTTTAGTATCGATACTAATGAATCCGAATATCATGTCTTGCTTGGTCAATACCCTAATATTGTTAAGCCGAAGTACCATAATGCCACCGTCAAACATGACGTAACACACCATATATGTACAAATGGTCCACCTGCCCATGCACGTCCGCGACGATTAGCACCAGAGCGTTTGAACATTGCGAAACAGGAATTTGATCATATGCTACAATTAGGAATTATACAATCTTCTCAAAGCAGTTGGGCTGCGCCATTACACATGGTCCCAAAGAAGTATGGGGACTGGCGCCCCTGTGGCGATTATCGCGCACTTAATAAGGTAACAACCCCTGACCGTTACCCAATTCCTCACATTCACGATTTCACTGCATCCTTAAATGGGAAATCTGTATTTTCTAAAATTGACCTCGCTAGAGCCTATCATCAAATTCCTGTAGAGCCTAGCGACGTTCACAAAACAGCTATAACAACGCCATTTGGTCTTTTTGAATTTGTTAGAATGCCCTTCGGTCTCCGAAATGCGGCACAAACATTTCAGCGGTTTATTGACCAAGTGTTACGTGGTTTACCGTTTGTATATGCATATATTATTGATGACTTACTTGTAGCCAGCAATTCTGCTGAAGAACATTATGCACATCTGAAACAACTTTTTGATCGATTAGATGAATACGGTGTTGTAATAAATGTCAGTAAGTGTGTTTTGGGGGTCGACCATGTCGAATTTCTTGGTCACTTAGTCACTGCCGATGGCATTACTCCTCTTCCAGAGAAAATACAAGCCATTGTAAACTTTCCTCCCCCAAACTCACTTCGCCAAGGGACTAGGCCTAAATAACAACAAACTCAGTACGTCTTTCGGTTTTTTTTTAAGTTGTTGAACTCCCTTCCTGTTTAATAAATACGTATAAAACAAACAAACAAACACATCAAAGTGCTCTTCGCCGGTGTGTTTGGATGTCTGTTTGCCGTTAAGACCTCAAGTTATTAATTATTGTTTGGCTAGGCCTATGTTAGTTGAAAACCTAAGGACAAACTCATTTGATAGAAAATGTACATCTGTTATGATCAAAAGTAAATTAGAACGGCATTTGAAAGCATTTTATTGCCACAATGGACTGCACAGACATTTTTTGTTTTTAATGTTTTACGACTCGATCCAATTGCCACGTTCCAAAACGGTATAAAAAGTACTGTGTTGTATTTTTTCAAATACTTCCTCAATGTTTGGTTGCGGTTCAAGTTTGTTCGCTGACACTAGATTTAAGTGGGTCAGGTAACTCTGGGTAAAAATGTTATTTATCGCTTCCTCCTTATTTCGGTAACCAAAACCTCATAAAAGTGCGTCCTCTGTATTCGAGTGTATGATCCAGTTTCATAAAAATAGCTCGCAAGAAAAGGTGTTTACGCATAATCAAGTTCATGTAGGAGGGTGATATTATTCATACACTTAACTCTTTAAATTTTGTTACTATACCAACAAATCATAGTTGTTAATTTGTACCTGGGACGCGTCCGGGCGGTTTGTAAATTCACGCGGCATAGTAATTTGTAAAAGTTGCGATATGGATGTCGTCAAAATGACGCTCTTCGCAACCACGGCGACTGCCGCGGCGGGTCGGCCGGCTCTGAGCGTCTACGGCTAGCTAGCTAGCTGCTCTTCGTCAGTTCGGCCGGTTCTGTGCGTCTACGGCTAGCTAGCGTGCGGCTCAACGTCAGTTATTTTGAAAATATGTTCTGTTTGAAACGGAGCGTCACTTAAAACCACAATTAGCCTAAGCCGGAGCCCAAGTCCAAGCCGTAGGCCTATAGAGAGAAGACAGTTGTGATGTATAGAGGAACGAAATACTTTTTATTACTGTCTCAATTAGTGTTGTGACAGCTGTCAATGACATGAAGGATGTCCAACATTAGGCTCTCATACTGTTCCTGTGAGTAAACATTAAGACCCTGTATTATTTAAGCTAAATAGTAAGTTTGTTTCACTATCATCATTCGGCATTTGGAGAGTGTGCTTGCCAAGGAAATGAATTTTAGTTTTAGTTTATCATTCACAATGGTTATTTTAACTTTACCCCATTTTAAAGACCAATCCACTGGATTTGCCGAGTTTTGCTTCCTCCATGTGCGACGGAAGGAGTCCAGTGGAATTGGCCCAGTTCCAATTTTTTTTGGAGTCCACATGATTAAACTATACAGTTAATTTGTTCAACATCTGGCTAAGCAATGTAAATTGTTCCTAAAAATAACTAGGGATCTTGATAAACAAACGGCCTAGTTGGAACTCATTCAAAATCCATGATTAAAGTTCTCCAGCATATTTTTGAAACTTACCTGTTTGCTTCTTCCATACGGGAGATCTTGCCAGTGTCAGCCTGCGTTTTGGAGAAAATGGGTCATTTGGCAGTTTGGGGCCAAACGTGCTCTGATATGGGCCCAATGTAATGCCTCAGTCTGCTTACCGCCGAAATCTGCGCTTGCGATCACCATTCTGCACTTCAGGGCAATCGCCGAATGTCTGCGCTAGCTGTGTAAACGAAGAATGCCTAGTAACGTGGAGTACGCACGCGAACAAGCAAAACTTCCCTGCTAACCCGTGAACTACGCTTACCCTCCCTGCTCCCGTAAGCGCCAATTCTTTGCTTACGGTAAGCATATCCATGAAATTGGACCATCTCAGTGTGTCATCTTCGTTCTCACAAGGGTCGATCTTGCCGCACTATTTTTTATAATTGGGGCCACCGATTGATGGGATTGAGGTCGTCTCTCGACAATTTTGTGAATGTAATAAAAGTCAACAGCCAACAGTGTAGCTCGATAAAGAGGGCCAATCCACTTCATTTGAAAACAAACCGATCTTTCCACGCTCTGATGAACACATTTGAAAATCTACCTGATTTTGGAAACATTTTCCCGATTATGTTGAATGTGATTCTAAATATCTCCCTGAATGTTGTTCAAACTCTCCCTGAATGCAAGATGCAAATGTTGACAGCTTTGCAGAATGTCATGTGTCATGATGTCACTGTCAGTGTCACCGTAGTGTTACTCAGGAAGGCTAGTCTAGTCAGTGTCACTAATTATGTCATTGTTGGTATAAAACTTAAAATGCACATCTTGTATGCCCTAACAAATAACATTGTTGCGGGCAATGGCGTTTTGTTTAGTTGAGTCCTTGAGTCTACCCTCTCTCTGCCTTTCTTTGAATAAATGGGAGAACTGTTGTATATGTCTCACTTTGTTTATTGTTTAGGCTCATCTTCTAAATACAGCGATGAATTAATTGTTTTAAATTAACTTTTGATGAGTAAACCACACACACACAAAATAAAATAAAATTCTTCGAAAAGGAAAAAAAGTTGATTGTTTTTGTTTAGTTATATCGATAACAAGTGAGTAATAAAGTTTACAATACAACCAGGGCCCAATTTAATGGCTCTCCTTAGCACGTAATTTTGTGCTTACGGGACAATGTTTATGTGCTTTAGGGTGCTGTAAGCATAAAATTCTCTGGTAAGTAATGTCATGAAATTGGGCCCTGTGGTGCAGCAGCAGAGGGGTCACCTTAAGGGGATGTGACTTTTTATTTCAAATATCAATTTACAAACCACAAGGGAAACTGAATGAGTACATGTATTCGAGCATTATAAACTTGTAATTGCATGTTGCTTGTATATTTTAAATACACCATATACCTATACTCAGGCAAAATGTTCTTCCTACTTAAGTCTGAGTTCCATTTTTTTTTCCACAAGGAGAGTTTTTTTTTTTAACAGCCTGAAAAGCTTGAGCCCACACCATGTGTGCGTACTTGAAGATCAGGCTTTGTGTTCCTACTTTTGTCAAGAACCCATTAAATGTCAGGCCTGCCTATATATATTTTATCAGCATGGGGTTTAATCACTTGTTATTGTTGTGAAAAGGGACAAGGAAATGTTTCCTCCTTGGTTTAACTTCTTTCTCTATTTTGTTTTAGCCCTTTTTATCCTGTTTTCTTTTAGTGTACGTTTCATGTTTGGTTTTGGCTAGTGAAGTTTCTTTATCACAGGGCAGGGGGTCAAATATGGTGAAGGATGTACCCACTATGTTTTTACATCTATCTCTAAAATGTGTCTAGAGATTGTTACCTTATTTAGTGATGTGGAATGACAGAAAATAATTTTAAGATGGATGTTGTAAATTAATAATCATCAAAATATCACATCATTAACAAAAAATGTGAAAAAACAACACGTGGTCAAAGGTCAGCTTATACGCCTTTCCAGCCGTTGCAACTGTCAAGTTTACGTGACAATTTTGTGCAATGTTGTAAGTAGACTAGTGCTCTGTTTATGTATTAATTATAACTATGACGAGGCATGAAGATCCAGACTTCATATCCATCAAGCACAAATTCACGTGTAAATAAAAAACAGACATAAACGGACGTCAGTCCAAGTCGAAGTCCGATCGCGGTCGAAACCAATAACTGTTTCGGTTGAACCTGCCAATGAAACAGTTATTGGTTACGACCGCGAAAACGCACCCCAACCTGTATTCTGTGTACGACGAACTGGACGAACTTACTTGCAATGGAGAACGTTTCTTCGACATCCAAGGATCGGTACAAAAACCACCGCAAGAAAAAACACCCAGAAGGTGGTCCAACGAAAAATAAAAAGTAAAACTAGGGATTGAGAGTTTGTGCACAAATTTACGGTGTTCGGAATTAAGTGACTGCGTAATTGAAAAAAAGGTCAACATTGTGTGCAGGAACCTTTTGTTGATCTTTATGCAGTATCATAGCATGAAGGTTTGTCATATAAAACTTCAACTTCCGGTTTTGACAGGAACTTAAGGTCAACTGGGGTCACACTTTGTACAAGATGTCTAGAATTGCTCAAAAGCTTTAAATTGGTGTAATGATTTTAATGTACCACGTTTTATTAATAAAATACACATTTTTGTATGTGCAAACTTATACTTCCGGTTTGTACCGGAAATGAAGGTCAAATGGGGTTACACAATGTGAAATTTTTTAGAGTCGTGCAAGGGTTTTAAAATCATGTAATTATATTGATAAACAATGTTAAGTAAATGAGATATGAATTGTTATTTACACAATTTCAACTTCCGAATTTCAACCGGAAGTAAAAGTCTTATGGGGTCACCTTTTGAATGTGATTTGTAGCTTTTTTACGGTGCAAGTACCTTACATGTAGCATTTATGGTTCTCCGGTTATGATTTTTTTCAACCGGAAGCAAAGGTCATATGGTGTCACGTTGTGTATATGACTTGCATAATTTGGCAAGAGCTTTTTTATTGTGCAAGTATCTTACATATAGCACTTGTGACTCTTAAATTATGAGTTTTTCAAATATTAAACGTTGTTTTAATGTTATGACGTCATCGATGACATCATCAAACCAAAATTCACATATTTATATTTAAACACAAAGATCTAAATACCTAGTAAGTTTTAAGTTTTAAACATTTATAGTTCATGAGATATGACGAGTTTTCTTTATGTATGAAAATTCAACTTCCGGTTTTGACCGGAAGTAAAGGTCACATGGGGTCACACCTAATGAAAGATTTGTAGAACTGTTCAAGGGACTTCAGATGATATAATGATTAAAGGTGTAGCATCTTTTTTATAAGATATAACGTTTCCCCCAAACAACCTTCCACGTCCAGTTTCGACCGGAAGTAAAGGTCACATGGGGTCACATTTTGTGTAAGAATAGTAAAAAGAATATTGAACTTTCATATGAAGCAAAGTTCTTGTGGTTCTCTAGATATGACTTTTTGGAAGTCGCGCCGTGAGGTTGCACTCCACATCGGCTCTGAAATTGTTTCGTGCTTATCGCTATCAAAGAGTGAGTTGACCCCAGTTGAAGTTTGCAAGTAGTACATCGATGATCATGGGTTCAGCTCGACTGAACTGAAGAGATTTTGAACCCGCGTTCTGGGTGACTTTTTCAATTACTTGATTGATAGTATCTAACATATCCCCCCGGGGCCATCGCCATTTTACCTTGTGTACAAAAACGCACCTCATTGTGACTATAGTGCATTGACATTGCGTCTTCATCACAGATGGCTGGTTTTAGACTAAGCACTTCGCTATTGTGGCTATTGTTAACGGTCCTGCTTAGTCTGGTCACCTTCACCAACAACAATCTACACAGTTTACGTAAGGACAAATCCAGTGTACCTCCAAAGGTTTACCATAGACTAAGAGAACTCGGTATATGCGCCGTAAAACCAACAAGAAGAGGCCACAGATCATGGGCTAAGCAACGTAAAAAGCCTACACCCACCCTGAATTCCTTCGTCACAAACAGAAGCTCTAACCTGAATAATACTTATCGTAATACAGTAAATCTTGTCAGCATAACTTCACAATCTCAATGCTCTACTCCGAGTCGATTTGTACTTTGGAATGCACGTTCATTAAAGCGTAAGACAACAACTGTCTCTGATTTGATTATATCTCTCGATATTGACATTTGTGCGATTACTGAAACTTGGTTGTGTGGTGATGATCGTGACCAATATCCACTAGCTGATCTAAGTAACACTCTTCCCAACTTTCAGATTCATCACATCCCTCGCCTGAATAGGGCTGGTGGGGGAGTACTGGTATGCCTCAAAAAGAGTTTTCGTGTCCGTCAAAACGAAACTCAAACTTTCGGCTCGTTTGAGTATATGGACTTGTCCATTACGGCCCGTTCGAACATACCTCTCCGCTTACTGGTTGTATACAGACCTCAACGATTGCTTGACAAGACCCCTACCGCTCCTCTCTTCATGCAAGAATTTTCTACTCTACTGGAACACGTCACTATCCATGCTGGTCACATCTTGATCGCAGGTGATTTTAATTTCCATGTTGACGTTGAGTCTGATAGAGATGCATAAATTTTTCGGGATATTTTTTATTCTGCTGGACTGAAGCAACTCGTAGTTGACCCCACCCATCAGAATGGTCATACACTTGATCTTCTCCTAACACGGATACTCGATGATTCCATCTCGCAAGTATCATTGTCACACCACCTCCCCTCCGACCATGCTGCAGTTACCTGCCAGATAAACATCGGGCGCCCTAGTCCGGTGAAAGTCGACGTGCAGGTTCGGAAACTAAGGGACATTGACATTGAGGCCTTACGAGGTGATATTTTAAGTTCACCATTGTACACTTCTCCGTCGTCTGATTTAGACCTCTTCACTGATCAGTATGAACGCATCCTCTCCGACCTCCTAGATTTACACGCACCTCTGATCAAACGAACCATCAGAGCCCGTCCTCATGCGCCCTGGTTTAGCAGCGAAGTCCGTGCAGCCAAACAGATATTACGTCGCCACGAACGTCGCTGGAAACAGTCCAAGTTAGAGGTACACAGACAAATTTTTAGAGAACAGTGTGCCGCCTACAACAAGCTCATAGAGGACTGCAAATCTGAATTTCAAAGAAAACAGCTGGAGAATTGTGACTCAAAGCGCCTTTTCCAAGTGGTTGACAAGATCAGCATGTCAACATCGTCTAAAACTCTCCCGGCTGCAACGAATTCACAACAACTTGCCATTCACTTCCACGATTACTTCGACACTAAAGTTCAGACTCTGAAGAACGATCTCGACACATCGAATCTCTCCGTTTCGTATACGTCGGTTATTGACTCTGAACCATCATGCAACTCGACTTTTGATCATCTGCAAGTACTCTCTGTTGATGCTGTTAAGAAACTGATCATGGGATCACACTCTAAGTCTTGTCGACTTGACCCTATCCCAACATGGTTATTGAAGAGCTGTCTGGATCAACTCGCACCCGTTATCGCCAAAATAATGAACTTGTCGTTCATCCATGGTCGTTTTCCGGACGCATTGAAAACCGCGGACATTTCCCCATTGATCAAGAAACACAACCTCGCACCAGAGAGCCTAAAAAACTACAGACCGATAGCTAACCTCAAATTCCTTGCTAAAACCATCGAGCGGGCTGTAGCTTCGCAGACTCAAGACTATCTTGCCAGAAACAACCTGTACGGCGAAATGCAGTCTGCTTATCGGAAAAACCACAGTGTCGAAACTGCTTTACTCCGTGTTTTTGACGACCTTCTCCTCGCTGCAGACAAGGGAGAAGAATCAGTTTTAGTTCTCCTTGATTATTCTGCAGCGTTCGACACAGTTGATCACCTCGTGTTACTACAGCGTTTACGTCATAGATACGGTATTCGCGGCTCCGCTCTAGACTGGTTCACTTCATACTGCCATAATCGTCAACAATCTGTCGTCATCAACAAAGCTATCTCTCCTCTTCGTCATGTCAACACTGGAGTTCCTCAGGGGTCTGTTCTGGGTCCCCTGTGCTTCACACTTTACACCGCCCCTCTTGAAGACATCATCTCGTCTCATGGCATCAAATACATGCTGTATGCTGATGATGTCCAGCTTTATGTCACCATGGCTGAACAACAACGCCCGACTGTCATTCCAATCATTGAATCCTGCATCAGTCACATAAAATCATGGTCTTCTTTAAACATGCTCAAGCTAAACGACAGCAAAACGGAAGCTCTTCACATCACGTCCAAACATCGTCACTGTAACGAAATCCAGAGCTTACATATTGGCGGGTCCCAGATCTCCACTGGCAACAGAGCTCGTGACCTCGGGACAATAATCACTACTGACCTATGCATGAAAAATCAAATCAACAACATTTGCCGTTCCTCGTCACTTGCCCTTCATAAAATCGGAAGGATACGGAAATATCTTGACGAACAGACCACTGAAAGGCTGGTCCACGCTTTCATCTCATGCCGTCTGGACTTCTGCAACAGCCTCTTCCATTGTCTTCCAATCGCACAAATCTCAAAACTCCAGCGTATTCAAAATTCTGCTGCTAGACTGGTTACCTACTCATCAACTCGACAACACATCACCCCAGTACTTCGTTCACTTCATTGGTTACCCGTCTCCAAACGCATTGAATTCAAACTTCTCCTACTGACATACAAATCTCTCCACCAATCCGCACCCCATTATCTTCAAGAACTCCTTCATCCACATGTACCTCATCGTACCCTCCGTTCCAGCTCTACCTCTCAACTAGTCCCATACATCACTCGCACTAAGTCATATGGCCATCGCTCGTTCTCACATTCTTCACCGTCACTCTGGAACAACTTGCCGCACAACATCAGAACTGCTCCAAACGACAACATTTTCAAACATCTGCTGAAAACTTACCTGTTTACTCATTAATTTTGTAAAGCGCTTCGGGACTGTTGTGTGAAGCGCTATATAAGTGCCGTTCATTATTATTATTATTATTATGACGATTTACAATATTTCTCGTTATTTTTTATTTTTGATGTTATGACGTCATCGATGACGTCATCATCCCGAAAATTTTCCTGTTTCGTCTATACACTAAGGTCTAAGTACACGGCAAGTTTCAAGTCTCTACGAGTTATACTTTTTTCGAAATCCTGCCGAGAAAGTACGGTGGGAAGAAGAAGACACGGAAAAAAAGTAGACATTCGGCTTTTGTTTACCACAAAAACAAGGTATTCGTGGTCGATGTTATCAAATTATGATTGAACAATATTTCATTTTATCAACCCGATTTGTGGTTCAGTAGTAAGATTTTGTTTCAATATAAATCTTCAATTTCCGGTTTTGTACCAAAACCTAGGTCAAATGAGATCATACTTTGTAGCGCTAGGTAAGTCCTAGGTAAGTCCCTTTGTAATGCCGTGTAGTTGATAAAAATCCATCGTGTGGTTCGGGAGTTATGACTGTTTCAAGTATTGAATTTGAGATCACCCGGTTTGAACCGGAAGTCAAGGTCAAATAGGGTCACATTCAGTGTGTCAATTCTTAAGTTGATAAATACTTTGCCAATGATGTAAAAAAAAAGAAAACAGCGTGTGCTTTGGAATATATAATTTTTTGAAACATAAATATTCTAACTTCCGGTTTGAAACGGAAGTCACAGTTAAAAGAGGTCACACTGTATACCGTTTATTAAGTCCAACAAGCTTTTTCTAATGACGTTTACTTGATAAAAATACAATGAGTGGTTTAGGAGTTGTAATTTTTTTAATTATTAAATTCATCTTCCGGTTTGAACCGGAAGTCAAGGTCAAATGGCATAACATTTTGTGTATCGTTTCTTCACTTGTTACCTACCTCCCAAATGATGCATACATTGTAAAAAACCAAATTGTGGTTTAGAAGTGGTTTGAACCGGAAGTTAGAGTCAAACAAGTCACATTTTGTAGAGTGCGTGTTTAATTTATCAAGACCGTTCAGACGACGTATGAATTGTGGAAATCCAACATGTGGTGCAAGAGATATGAATTTTTCAAATATTACACGGACTATCATTAATTGGGTTTGCAATGTACATGTACAATGAAATAGCGAGTTACGCTACATGTAATGGCACATGTAGTACGTGGCTGTGCAGAGTGACGAAAAGGCAGACTTTGACCTTCCGTTAAGACCGGGAGTAAAGGTCGTACGATTTTTGCGTTAACTTTTCAAATGTTGCCCTAATATTGATGTACCAGATGCTCAATTATGAGTTTCATAGCTTTCAAATTCACGAAGATGAGGCAACTTGAAAATGGTCATTTTCAATTTTAAAAACGTTGTAATTCGACACCCGATGACGTCATGATGAAGTCATGACAACTGTGCCGTCTTCATATTATGGTTAACTATTCTGATGAGTTTCAAGGTTCAATTTAGTTTCAATCTTGAGTTATGATCCAGAGAAGAGTTCCCCGGAAGAAGATGGAGAAGAAACTAGACATTCAGTTTTTGTTTACTACAAAAACAAGGTGTTCGTGATCGATGTCATCAAATTATGATTGAACAAGATTTCATTTTATCAATGTAATTCAATACCCGGTGACGTCATCGTGACATAATCAAGTTTGTGTCGTCTTGATACTAAGATTTAAGTGTCTGATGAGTTTCAATGTTCAGGTAACTTCTAATCTTGAGTTATGCTGTAAAAAAGCCCAAAACATGAATTTTTTAAGGAAAAAAATATAAGGCAAACTTCGACCCAGGGTCATTTTCCGAAGTAAAGGTCATACGATTTTGGCGTTAACTTTTCAAATGTTGCTCTAGTCTTGATCTATCACATGCCAAACTTTTAACATCATAGCTTCCAACTTCAATGAAATACAACAACTGTAAAAGGGTCATTTAAAAAAATTGAAAACCTTGTCATTCGACACCCGATGACGTCATCATAACGTCATCAAGTCTGTGCCGTCCTCATATTAAGGTTCAATTGTCTGATGAGTTTCAAGGTTAAAATCAATTTCAATTTTGAGTTATTACCAAAATTTAAAAATACCACAAAGGCAGACTTTGACCTTCCGTTAAGACTGGAAGTGAAGGTCATACGATTTTTGCGTTAACTTTTCAAATGTTGCCCCAATCTTGATGTATCAGATGCCCAATTATGAGTTTCATAGCTTTTAAATTCACGAAGATACAGCAATAAGCAAATGGTCAGTTTTCAATTTTAAAAACCTTCAAATTCGACACCAGATGACGTCATCATGACGTCATTACAACTGTGCCGTCTTCATATCAGGGTTCAATTGTCTGATGAGTTTCAAGGTTCAATTTAGTTTCAATCTTGAGTTATGTTGTAGATAAGAGTTAAGTAAAAGAAGATGGAGAAGAAACTAGACATTGAATTTTTGTTTGCTACAAAAATACGGTGTTCGTAATCGATGATGTCATCAAATTATGACTAAACAATATTTCATTTTATCAACCTGATTTGTGCCCTTTGTAATGCCGTGTAGTTAATAAAAATCCAATGTGTGTTTCAGGAGTTATGATTATTTCAAATATTGAATTTTATCATCCGGTTTATGATTTTTGGAAACATTATTTTTTAACTTCCGGATTGAACCGGAAGTCAGTGTTAAATGAGGTCACACTGTGTATCGTTTGTTAAGTCTAAAGAGCTCTTTCTGATGACGTTTACTTGATATAAATACAATGAGTGGTTGAGGAGTTATAATTCTTTTAATTATTAAATTCATCTTCCGGTATGAACCGGAAGTCAAGGTCAAATGGCATAACATTTTGTGTATCGTTTCATACCTTCCAAATGATGCATAGATTGTACAAATCCAATGTGTGGTTCAGAAGTTATGAATTTTTGAAACATGAAATTTCAACTTCCGGCTTGAACCGGAAGTTAAGGTCAAATGGGTCATATTTTGTGTAGCGCGTGTTTAATTTATCAAGACCGTTCAGACGACGTTTGGATTGTGAAAATCCAACGTGTGGTTAAGGAGTTATGAATTTTTCAATTATTACACGGACTAACATTAATTGAGCTCTGTAAATAATGACCATTCATGTAATATAGCGCCCTCATGTGACATGTACATGTACTGGCAAGGCTGCGTGGACTTTGAATCTTATAAACAATAGAGCGGAACAGCCAGCTACAGTGAATCGGCAAAATACGCAGTTTAAATGCGGTGGCTGTCGGCGTATGTTTGCCTACACTATCGTGCGTTGTCACACGATGAAAGTCAACAGACACATGCGATTTGACGCCAAGTTTTGACCAGATGCAAATTAAAATGCTATAATCTCTGTGCACAAGTTTCGGCAGAATAACTCATCTATAACCTGATGCAAAATTTATGTTAAATTATGACGTAGTTTTTGAGATATGAATTTTTGAAATTTTCAACTTCCGGTTTGAACCGGAAGTCAAGGTCAAATGGGGTCATATTGTGTGTAGCGTTTGTTGACCATTTAACGACCAATCCGATGATGTGTAGATTGTAAAAATCCGACATGTGGTTCATGAGTTATGATTTTTTACAAATATTAAACTTTGATTTAATGTAATTCAAAACCAGGTGACGTCATCATGACATAATCAAGTTTGTGTCGTCTTGATACTAAGATTTAAGTGTCCGATGAGTTTCAATGTTCAGGTAACTTTTAATCTTGAGTTATGCCGTAAAAAAGCCCAAAACATGATTTTTTAAAGGAAAATCAACGAAGGCAAACTTCGACCCAGGGTAACGACCCGGAAGTTAAGGTCATACGCTTTTGACGTTAACTTTTCAAATGATGCCCCAGTCTTGATCTATCATATGCCCAATTATGAACATCATACCTTCTGAAATTTACGAAGATATAGCAAATAGAAAAAGGTCAATTTTTTACTTTAAAAACCTTGTAATTCGACACCCGATGACGTCATCATAACGTCGTCAAGTCTGTGCCGTCCTCATATCAAGGTTCAATTGTCTGATGAGTTTCAAGGTTAAAATCAATTTTAATTTTAAGTTATGACCAAAATTAAAAAAGACCCTAAAACGCAGACTTTGACCTTCCGTTAAGACCGGAAGTAGAGGTCGTACGATTTTGGCGTTAACTTTTCAAATGTTAGCCCAGTCTTGATTTATAAGTAGCCCAATTATGAGCATCCTAGCTTTCCAATTTACGAAGATACAGCGAATAGAAAATGGTCATTTTTCAACTTTAAAAACCTTGTAATTCGACACCTGATGACGTCATCATGACGTCATGACAACTGTGCCGTCTTCATATTGAGGTTCAATTGTCTGATGAGTTTCAAGGTTTCGCTATATTCAGTTTCAATGTTGAGCTATGCTGTAGAGAAGAGTTCTAGGGAAGAAGAAGATGGAGAAGAAACTAGACGTACAGTGTTTGTAAACAACAAACACACAGGTGTTCGTGAGTGATGTCAGATTGTGATTGAAAGAACTGGTGACGACATTTTACCATATCAACCCAATGTCTGGTTCAAAAGTTAGATTGTTTTCCAATTAATTCAACTGCCGGTTTAAACTGGAAGTCGAGGTCAAATTGGATCACACTTTGTTTAGCGTTTGTGAAGACAATTACGATGATTTATATATTGTAAAAATCGTATGTTTGGTTAAGAAGTTATTATTTTTTCGAATAATAAATATTAACTTTCGGTTTGAATCGGAAGTCAAGGTCAAATGGGGTATAATTCTGTGTATCGTTTCTTCACTTGTTACACACCTTCCCAATGATGCATGGATTGTCAAAACCCAATGTGTGGTTCTGTAACAATCCGATATGTCTGTCAATGATGACGTCATCAAATTACACGCCGTCCTCTTGTGAAAAATAAAATCGTACATGTTATTTGAAAGGGCAGTGAGTCAAATGTTTTTATGTTAAATGTAGCGACATTTTCCGACTTCCCTTTCATCTTGGCTACAGATCTCGATACGAAGCTTGAACATACTCACAAGTACATATATCAAATATGCAATTCACTGAATCAAACTTATTTTAACAAAAATTGATTCTTTATTGATAAATAATTCACAATTAGTTTACACAAGCTATGTTATTCATATTGACATTATTAAGCTAATAATTCTTATAATTTTTCAACAGGAATTCAATTAAAGTTGGATTCTCATTACATGTACACTTGATGATGATGTCCTTAAAATAGGTCGAGCAGAGTGTAAGCTGTCGGTTGTATTTTATAAATGGCTGGCTTGATTTTGGGACATTGTTTTCCGTACAGAACGGTTTGTTTATTTAAGACCTTTGATAGAATGAACTGTAAAAGACACCTGTTTTGTATAAATATGCAAAAGAAAAGCGCGGCGTGATGATACAAGTCTAAGCCTCTCGTAAATTTGGACTATTACAAAAACTAGTCAAGTACTATTTCTACCTCTGTGGTGCATCATACACTCGGCAAGAAAATAAGGAGAGAAACACAACATGTGTGTAATCTTTCACTGGAAACCATTCCGATACTGGATGTGCTGTATTCTGAAAAAGAAAAACAGTATTAACGACAACTTAACTAATATCAGGTCTAAAACTATTATCTTATTGACACTAATACTATATAAATCATAGCACATTATTTTCAACGCACAACCCAAATACAATAACTTGTGATTAGAATGTTTCAAAAAAATGTTTGTATTTCAACAGAAAGTCTCACAATAGGCCCTACATGTATTACACACAGTCATGTTATCAATGTTTAACATAATGCAATAATTTATATGGAAAATGGGCTCAGCCAGCAGTTTCATTTCAATTCCTTTGGAAACGTTTGACCTTGCAAAATAACTTTGTGAAATTTTGAACTTTGAATAAATTACTGTAAATTTACCTCTTGGAAAAGTTACAGATCAAGGAACCACACAAGTGGATGATTTCGGACTCTCCATTAGCATGGTTTTATTGAGGAAGAATCTTAGAAGACAACTAACAGAAGCATGAAGGCTGAAGATGGCTCATATTAAAAGCTGCATGTCCAGTTTCTGTGTTCCACTCCTTCCCAGGCATCAGACTCTTATCCTGCCATCAGACTCTGCTCAATATGTTTCATCATCACTGTAGGGCCTACTACAAGTTGATAGCAAATCAAGATGAAACTGGTAAAATAAACAAAATCCAAGACATAAAACATTTCAAGATTGGATGGTAACAAGTAGAAGGTGCGCATACTGTTTTAGAAGTGAACAACTTATGAATGAAAACCTTTCATCGAAGGGTTGTGAAATATTTATGCTACAATACGTAGTTGGTGGAACACTTTGTGTCAAATCTAACCATAACAGAGTCAGCAATCATACAAAAATGCCCAATTCTACCCTCTCCATGATCATACTAAACATTCCTTAGTTTTAATAACCCTCACTACTTGATAATTTAAGAATAATCTTTATTAACATAACTGTGCATTACATACGGAACACACGATCATTCTGACTTAAAAGCGACGATGTTGAAACGAAGCTTACCGTTTCTTCACCGTGTCGCACCGAAATACACTGCCGTGAGTGCCGGTCTGCTACCCCCTTGACCAGCTGATGTCACGTCCGGACGTGTCCGGGCATCTCGGTGTGTGATCAAAACATTATCAATGTTGGTCCTTTTCTGCTTGCATTTTCTCATATAATAAATGTCATACAAATCACTGAAGCAGGTGAACATCTCAGTGAAACTTCGTCTTCTATTCCATATTCACCGTTAAGCCATCAGAATGGCGAAAAGGGAAACAATTTAACGCCGAACATAGCATAGGTTGAGAGGAATTCATTTCAGCAGCGTTGCGCCATTGATAAGCTTTCGTTAAAAGTACGATGAACTGTGACATGTCCAAACGTGCACAGAAATCATGCCATACTTCTAGCCTTTAGTGAAGGCCACGTGGTACTGCAGTAAACACAACACAGCTTGTGGCAGCTGTTGTTACGTTGGCCTGTTTTTTGCTGCTTTATATTTCAGGCAACAAGCCTCTTGACATAAGGCTAGCACTCCGTTGCACTGGAATCAGTCGCGAGTAATATGTCACACGCCGCGTTAGGTATTGGATCGAGATTTTAATATTTAAAAGGCCAATTTCACTTAGATATCTATCTCAGGTCTTATGGGGTCACCCTTTGAATGTGATTTGTATAATTCGATCTATATACATAGTAAGTTTCAAGACAAAAGCTTTCTTGGTTTATGAGAAAAAAACGTTTGAAATCTGAATTTTGAACTTCCAATTTCGACCGGAAGTAAAGGTCAAATGGGGTCACACTCCGTGTAAGATTTGTTTATAACTTCAAAAACTTTTAAATGGTGCGAAGATCATGTATGTAGCAAATATGGTTATTGAGATATGATTATTTTAATATAAAGCTTTAATTTAATGTAATTACGTCATCGATGATGTCATCATTCCAAATTTTTTATTTTGTTATGTACACACTCTAATCTAGGTATATAGTAAGTTTCAAGTCCGTACAAGCTTTAATTTTGGAGATAGCAAAATAATAAAAAATTCGACCTCGTCTACGATTTTCGTTGTGACGTAGCTATGACGTCATATATCATATTTCTAGGATGCTCATGAGCTAAACAAAATATTATGCATTGAAAGTTTGGTCATATTTTATTTCACCTAGGCTCCAGAGCCCAAAATAACATAATTTTTACTTTAACTTCCGGTTTCGACCGGAAGTGAAGGTCAAATGAGGTCACAATGTGCATTCCAAATGTAAAACATTTCAAGACCTTTTATGTGCAACAAAGATCTTGTATGTGGCAACTTGAGTTCTCAAGATATGAATTTTTCAATTTATTAGACGTTTTTTAAACGTAATGACGTAATCGATGACGTCATCAACCCAAAAAAGATTTTGTTCCGTCTAGACACCAAAGTCTAAGTGCATGCCAAGTTTCAAGTCTTTACGACCCTTACTTTTTGCGAAAGTTGCGAGAGAAGGTTCAGTGGGAAAGAAGAAGACGAGGAAAAATAAACAGTACAATAACAATAGGTTTTCGGGCGGAATGCCCGAACACCTAAAACAAACAAAAAACAGAACAAAAACAATAGGTGTTCGTGCACATGTTGCACGAACACCTAAAAAGACAAAAACTAGACATATAATTTTTGTTTATTACAAAAATACGGTGTTCGGTTGAACGTTACATGATGACGTAGTTCAAAAACATTGAACATAAAAAGATGAAATTTTGTACAATGTGTCGTTTTTATAGTTAAACTTGTACCACACTTTGTAACAACTCTCGTTTCTTGACAAATGTTTATGTTTGTATTACATTGGCATCAGGTTTTTTGGTTTTATTTTGCACCTCAAAGCCCTTTAAAAATTTCGCCCATCTGGCACGGGATATTGTACATACAGATTTTGCAATGCCAGTTGTATTATATTATTTCAATTAATTATTTGTATTTTCCTGTTTAACCTAAAGTCAAGGTTAAATGGTTTAGTTGAATGTTGTGTATGTCGTTTCTTAAGTTTCTTAAGTTATTACTATCAATAAATAAAAATTCAAATGTGTTGTTGAGAAATATTTTTTTTCTTGTGTACCGCGTGTTTAATTTATCAATACCGTTCAGACGACGTATGGATTGTAACAATCCATTGTGTGGTTAAGGAGTTATGAATTTTTTAAATATTACACGGACTACCATTATTTGGATGTGCAATATACAATGAAATAGCGAGCAACGCCAAAAGTATTCCTATAGGTGGCTTTACAGTTTCAATCAAAGATCGTATAGCGCAGTTGGCAGTAACGATCTTTGTTTTCAATACAGACATGTTAACTTTATAACTGTATGGACGTGTAGTAGCGAGACCTTGACTACACGTGCTCGTACACGTGCGTGACTGGTACAGGTTTGACATACATTGTATTTACGTGTAGGCCTACACTACCGTGCGTTGTCGTACAAGGTCGTTCAACAGACACTAGCGCTTTGACGTCAAGTTTGAACCAAATGCAAAGATTAAAATATTATTATTTCTGTGCAAAATTTACGGCAGGATAACTCATCTATATCCTGATGCAAAATTCAGGTTAAAATGTTGAATAATTTTTGTGATATGAATTTTTCAAACTTTCAACTTCCGATTTTAACCGGAAGTCAATGTTAAATGGGGTCATGTTGTGTGTAGCATTTGTTGACCTTTTAACGACCAATCCGATTATGTGTAGATTGTAAAAATCCAACATGTGGTTCATGAGTTATAATTTTTTACAAATATTAAACTTTGATTTAATGTATGACGTCATCATGACATCATTAAGCTTGTGTCGTCTTGATACTAAGGTTCAACTGTCTGGTGAGTTTCAACCTTCAGTTCAATTTGAATCATGAGTTATGCTGTAGAAAAGCCAAAAACATGACTTTTTAAAGGAAAATCAACGAAGGCAAACTTCGACCCAGGGTAACGACCCGGAAGTTAAGGTCGTACGATTTTAGCGTTAACTTTTCAAATGTTGTCCAAGTCTTTATCTATTTGATGCCTAAGTATGAACATCATAGCTTATATATTCGTTGAGATACAGCAACAAGCAAATGGTCATTTTTCAACATTAAAAACCTTGTCATGACGTCATCAATGTCGTCATCATTCCAAAAAAATGGCGGTTTCATCTACTCACTATTGCCTATGTACACAGTAAGTTTTAAGTTTGTACAAGCTTTACTTTTGTTTAAAATTGCTGGAGAAGGTTCAGAGGGAAAGAAGAACACGAGGGAAAAAAATATAACAATAACAATAGTTGTTTGGCTGTTAGCCGAACACCTAAAAAACATAACAATAACAATAGTTGTTCGGCTGTTAGCCGAACACCTAAAAAAACATAACAAGAACAAAAGTTGTTCGGCTGTTAGCCGAACACTTAAAAACAACATAACAATAACAATAGTTGTTCGGCTGTTAGCCGAACACCTAAAAAAAACCATAACAATAACAAAAGTTATTCGGCTGTTAGCCGAATACCTACAAAAAAAAGACAGAAATTCAGTTTTTGTGACATAAAAAAAACAGGGTGTTCGGTATACATGTCGAAATAAGCATAGCTGGTGACAAGTAAAAAGAAAATTTGGCAAACATTTCTTTGTATGAAATATAGTTATACGAGTTATTTGTGATTTTAAATATTTGCATTTTTGAAACAGAAACCTTGATCAAACCTAAATTGAAAACTGATGACGTCATGATGACCTTATTGCATATTTCTTATCCATACATTGAGATTTATAAGTTTGTGGTAAGTGTTTAATATTTTTGAACTTGCAACAGGTTTTTAGCAAAACTGACTTTTTTTTAATAACTTGTCACGAGAGGGTGTTGTTGAAGATAATTACGTCAATACTCTATTAACTGGAAGGCCAAGCGTCAAACTTTATCTCATACAGACAGAGCATGTCAAAATCCCAGATCATATTGTTTGCAGACCTTTAAACGAGGCCCGGGAAAATTTATTTTCCTTTGAACTTCCGGTTTCAACCGGAAGTAAAGGTGTTATGGGGTCACCCTTTGTATGTGATTTGTATAACTCGGCCGGAACTTTTTTATGGTGCAAGTACCTTACATGTAGCATTTATGGTTCTCCGATTATGATTTTTTAAAATATTAAACGTTTATTTATTGTTATGACGTCATCGATGACGTCATCGGACGGGAACCAATTCGGGTATCATACACATACTACGATCTATATACCTAGTAAGTTTCAAGACAAAACCCTTCTTGGTTTATGAGAAATGAACGTTTGAAATCTGAATTTTGAACTTCCGGTTTCAACCGGAAGTAAAGGTGTTATGGGGTCACCCTTTGAATGTGATTTGTATAACTCGGCCGGAGCTTTTTTATGGTGCAATACTTTATATGTAGCATTTATGGTTCTCCGATTATGATTTTTTAAAATATTAAACGATTATTTATTGTTATGACGTCATCGATGACGTCATCGGACCGAAACATGTTGGGTGTCATATACATACTTCGATCTTTATACATAGTAAGTTTCAAGACAAAACCCTTCTTGGTTTATGAGATATGAAAATTTGAAATCTGAATTTTGAACTTCCGGTTTCAACCGGAAGCAAAGGTTATATGGTGTCACAATGTGTTTGTGACTTGCATAATTTGGCAAGAGCTTTTTTATTGTGCAAGTATCTTACATGTGGCATTTGTGATTCTCAAATTAGGATCTTTTTTAATATTAAACGTTGATTTATTGTTATGACGTCATCGATGACATCATCAAACCAAAATTCACATATTTATATTTAAACACAAAGATCTAAATACTTAGTAAGTTTTAAGTCTCAAACATTTTTAGTTCATGAGATATGACGAGTTTTCTTTTTGTAAGAAAATTCAACTTCCGGTTTTGACCGGAAGTAAAAATCACATGGGGTCACACCTAATGAAAGATTTGTAGAACTGTTCAAGGGACTTCAGATGATATAATGATTAAAGGTGTAGCATCTTTTGTTTATAAGATATAACGTTTCCCCCCAAAAAACCTTCAACGTCCGGTTTCGACCGGAAGTAAATATCACATGGAATGATGGTTCTCTAGATATGACGATTTACAATATTTCTCGTTATTTTTAATTTTTGATGTTATGACGTCATCGATGACGTCATCATCCCGAAAATGTTCCTGTTTCGTCTATACACTAAAAATACCTAAAAACAGAACAAAAACAAGAAGTGTTCGTGCACATATTGCACGAACACCTAAAAAAACAGAACAAAATCAAGAGGTGTTCGTGCACATATTGCACGAACACATAAAAACAGAACTAAAACAAGAGGTGTTCGTGCACATATTGCACGAACACCAAAACAAACAGTACAATAACAATAGGTTTTCGGCTGTTAGCCGAACACCTAGAAAAACACGACAAATCCAAAGGGAAAGCCAGCAAAAGCAGCAATGTGACCACAAGACGTCGTCCCGCGTGTGTAGCGCAGTCAACACGTTACAATAGTTAGGGGATAATAGATAGGGGTACAGACTAAAACCCTCGTAAAAAAAACACGTAATTGTTAGTTTGGCTCCATACCCCTCCGACAAGCTCCCAAGCTCACGGCTAGACCGGCAAGCTGGGGAGTTCATGCCCCGGGGTTTGTCTCTCCACGAGACACGGCACCGGCTGTAAGGGATATGCCCAAGGTTTACGTTCCGCTAGCTCCCATGCTGGTGCGCCGTAAAACACGCTTTGGTTGCACGGACTCTCTGAATGCAATTCTTACGTTCGATTTTTCATCATTATTTACAAATATTATCAATAATCTGAATACATAGTCTTTTTGTCAAATACTCATAAACAATTGTAAAAAAAACATATCTAAATTAGGTTTAGCAATTTACTTTTATACGGCTGAAAAACTAACTCCGAAGATTACGTGATTTATCCGAACCACTTTTTGGGTTCGGATAAATCACGTGACCTTCGTTTTTTTTAACACTTTAAGGTGACATGTCAAGACACCTTGTCCGATTTTATTTGTAAGTTTAAAGTATTTCAGTTTTTTAATCACTTGCAAAGGCCTGAGCGACTTGATCATCCATGATATCTGAGACAGGACCATTCCAAATATCTTAGATGGGGGGGTCAGTTCCCAGAGTTTTTTTTTTTTTTTTTTTTATGGGCTGTGAAACTTGTTCCTGGCATACAACTGTACACAAAATGTGCTATACCAATGCACACAAACACAGATGACCAAGATCTAACCCACTGATAAGTGGAACAATCTGTTCGGCTGTCTGTTCTATGTTACAGGCTTGGCCTGTCATGTCATGTCTTGCCCTCTGCTTGAGCAAGGCCACTCAACTCACTCCCCACCCCCCCCCCCAGACAAACTGGCACCGTTCTGTGGGAGGGACAGTGGAGAAAGTCAGGCTAATACAATTCGATTGTTTATTACAGGGATGACTGGATTTGACCACGGAGGTAGGATTACACAGTCAGGCCAATACAATTCGATTGTAAATTGTATTGATAAAATACTGTTTGAGAGTGAGAAAAATGTAACACAAACATGCAATTTGAAACTCTTTGTTTTTTATTATTTTTTTTTAACCCAAAATTTTTTATTATTTGTCTTTATCTAATTAAAACCAAATTAATAAAAAATTAATTAAAAATTTATTAAAAACAAACAAAATCAAGCTTAAGTAATCATCGACAACAACTGGGCTTGTAAAGAAGTCACTAGGATGTCAAAAAATTAATGGGAGATGAAAATATAACAATAAGAGGGGGCGACAGTGTTTTTTGTCAGTGTCTTACAGTTAGCAAGTCTCTAGGGACCCGTCATACTTAAAGGTTAAATACTCTAGAACGGCAAAATTTGATGGTTTCGTTTAGGAACCGTTCTTCTCCATTCCTGGAAGGCCTTTGGAGTCATATTTTAGCCTATTTTGTAGCTCAAAATAGCCCAACGAAGCCAGTGGGCCCCTTTAACCTGAGGTTAGAGACTTGTAGTTCCCCCCCCCAGTTTTCATAAGAACTTTATAAAATGGGAAATATGTCCATTACAAAAACTTAGTTTGACCTTGGAGCCCCTCTTTAAACAAAGCATACCAACTGATGCCCAAAAAGGAAATGAAGTATACAATCCTGTTCAATATAAACTTTTCAAAAGAAATAGATTCATATTGTTTGCTTTTGTGGATGGTTTCCCATTAGGAGTTTCCAAGCTCGGGGATGAACTTGCATTAAAAAGAAAAATCATCTTGAGACTTGGGTTACAATGCACGGAATGATCCATGGGGTCTTACAAGTTTGACAGAATCAACATGTAGTAATTATAATAACAAATACATGTTTTAAACTCCTTTAAGAAGTTTTCCTATTTATTTTACTGATTTTGTTTCTTTCTGACTAGGAGTGGTTCCTGATTTCACCTGCTTCAATTTAGGACTTTATGCAAAAGACGTAAATCTTAAAAATCGACATGTCATTGGTGGCTATAAAAGTGGCAACGACACTGGCGCAGTCGTCTCCTTTGAGCGTGTCTTAGATACTGGCAGTGGCAGTGGACTACCAGAGGGCGGAACTGAGGTAGATCATAACACTGCCAGTGCCATAATTTATAGAATGCCTGACACCATTGGGGAAAACAGATTCGGTGCATACAACTGCATCTTCAGAACACAAGACCCTGTAAAGATAACAACAATTGTTTTGTGTGAAAACGGTAAGGGACATTAAATTAACTGCTAATATGTTGCTCTAAAGTAAGTTATTTGTGTTTTTCATCATCAAAAGGTAGTGAGTGGCATGAGTTTAAAACTACTGTTGAACCAATAAACTGAGTCAAGAATTGGGTATTTAGAAGCTAAATGGTTTTAATTTCTGAAGATCACACCTTTGACACCTATAACCCACTTCTTCAACAAAACATGTGCTTTTGTAAAGAGTCTCAAACTGGTTTAAAAGAAATGACTACATTTTGTATGATACATTGTCTCTAATGATGTAACTCAAGCCTCATCTACACTGAGCTTATTATTGATTGTAGGTGACATATCTCCAGCCTCAGCCACCTTGACTACGAGTGCTGGGGAGGATGTAACATTGACAATGACACTGTCTAGAAACGTTCATTCAACTAAGCTTCGATGGAGCCACAATGGTGTTTACGCCACTGCATGGAATGGCCAATCAAGTATCACTATCCGTAATGTTCAACTCAATCATGCTGGTATCTATGAATGCTTCATTGCTGGTAGACATGATCTACAGAACCAAGCACTCATGAAACTCCTTGTAAGACGTAAGTTACCAGATGATCTATTTTTCCTTATTCTAATAAAAAAGCTTCTTTATTCTGTTGGGTCATAGATTGTATCCATTAAGACTTTGACAAAAATGAACCGACTCAAATTGGTTATAACAGATTTTGCCTGTCAACTTATTTCATTGAATTGACTGGGCAATTATTGGTTGTTGGTGTTTTCAATTCAAAACATTGAATTTTTTCGAACGGGTATTGTTGGGATCAAAATTGTTATTGGCCATCTATGTCCTCATCGATAATTAGTGATGCGGACTAAAGATTTAGACCCCAATAATGCATTTGTTTTAATACCATTTCATTCGTGCATGATTTAAAGTTTTTCAGACCAGTCTCTTCCCATGCCGCAGAATGTTTGTCTAGTCACATACTCGGCATACAAACCAAATACATGATGTTCATTACCCATTTTGTAATTTATTCTAGTGTAGGATTTTGTTTAATTGAATTGATAGTAATAAAGACCTGTTTGATACGTTTCTCTTTCAGAGTGCTCTCCCAACAAATGGGGTCCATCGTGCGATAATAACTGTCCATTTTGTTATAACGGCGGTCAGTGTGACGACAAGACTGGTGACTGTATCTGCGCACCAGGATTTAGCGGTGTCCGATGTCAATCAGTTAAGTTAAGAACCTTACGTGTCTATTCTTTTTTGTCATTTTCCCTCTGAACTGCCCTAAAGAAGTACACAATTTGTTACATCAATATAGGGTATGTCTTTCCCGGAGGCTCGTCGACCAGATGGAGCTGGCTCTTAATATTTATTCACTTTGATTGTCTTTTACGCACTATTTACCCGTATTCAATCACTTTTATCTCGTTACTTTTTCATCAACTTAAATGTCCCACAGGATTAAAAACCAGAGATAAAAACTCAATGAGTAAAATCTTTGGGAAAACCCTGGGCTATCAGCAAATTTTACCTCTTTAAGGTTTGCTTTTTGATTCTAACAACATTTTTTCTGATCACTTTCAAATACATTCCACCGTGTTCTAAACTGAACCGAAGTCGCAAGCTAGAATGACCAGCTACCGCTTCCTCCACATTCTTCCAATAAGCGAAATTCCTAATACCTACTTTTGTTCCTCCCATACCAACCTTTTGGAACGCTTTTGATAACAGATCAGACAAATTTTGCCTGCTATACAACCGTAACGCAGGCAAATAAACTGGCTACGGGTTACAGGTTGAATGGCTTCCGCCTAGCAGCCCCGAAAGATATTGACACATTTATAGGGAGAGCACTAACATAGACTTGGCTTAAGTTGGGTCTCAAGCTAATGGAGTCAATAATGTCTGGCTACACCGCTAGCTCTGATGAGTTTTTTTAACGTGTACCTTCTAATGTCAATTAATTGCCAGTCCTGTGAGTATCACGAATAGACTGATTCCCTGTCTTTTGTCCTTGCTGATAAAGACAGGCTTTGGTCTTTCAAGCCCAATTTCCTTGGCTACAATGATTTCATCGACAAACGTGCTGTGACGTAAGCTGTCCATATATCTGTGTTATGAATGGTCCGAGGTGTAGTTTGTCAGCTTGCCCTTTTGATCGTCTGCATGTAGAGTGTTCATACTGTTTGTACATCGTGTAATGTTGTTGTATTTACTATGCAATACGTGTCCATGTACTTGTGAATTGACTGCAATCTCTTTGTGAAATGGGGCAAGTTCGGGTGGCTGGCTAGAGTCGACTAGACTTAACCATAGTCGATCTAGGTGCCACTCGAACGCTGCATGGTTGAACTAGCTAGTCCAACTGGATCAACCTAGCCTTTTATCAATGCCTTTGTGGTTTAGGCAGCTTCGTAGAGCTGCAATCCCTAGCGACTGGAAGGGGAGACCACGCACGCGCTTGGTGAAGCCACGAGGGCCTTTTCCAATTTGTTTGCGGTTTTCTACTGTTTTTCGATTTCAATTTTTGCTACCCAAACGGTAGCAAAAGTCCAAACCAATCAGAACCGTCGGGGGTCAGCGGGTCGGCATACATTAACAAATTATGCAAATTAACAAATATAGAAAATGGCAAATGTCTCGTCGTGTGTAGTCATCAG
The DNA here is from genome assembly GCA_023634235.1 of Pisaster brevispinus. Lineage (NCBI taxonomy): Eukaryota > Metazoa > Echinodermata > Asteroidea > Forcipulatida > Asteriidae > Pisaster > Pisaster brevispinus. Next base: position 865,537 of record JAMKCF010000029.1, on the reverse strand, counting down.
ATACTTATTTGCATACAAGTTATGAATAATGCACGTTTCATACTTAATGAATAATTCGTATACAAAAACCGCAAACAAGTTGGAAAGGCCCTCGTAGCTTCGCCACTCGGCTCACGTGCGTGGTCTCCCGTTCCAGTTGCTTCGCTTTTGACAAAGCTGTCCAAGACACGAAGGCCTTGACAAAAGGGTAGGATCAACCTAGCTCTGGAGCACTGTTTCTCTAGTCAACTAACGAAGTTACGTCACTTTGTCAAGATGGCGGATTGGTTTCGTGGCGGAGAACGTTTGGTAAACTTTTGCAATAACACAACAAGTTGGTTTAACGATAAATGGTAGGTTTTTGTCAAAAAAAATATGTCAAATATTTAGACAATAATTATTATTGCACTGTATTTTGTAAGTATTTGTTTTACGAGCCAATAATGAGTTGCCATAAGTGTCGAATCAGTCGACTAATCTAAATAATGCGTCGAGTGAACCACAGACCACGCATGCGTGGTTTTGACTAAAAGTTAAGCTTCCTCGTGTGTTTGGGGGGTTTACACTCGTGGTAGCCACGAAACGAGGCTAATCGAACACAGGTGTTTTTGCTTGTCCCTCTGGGAAAATTAAGATCAAAGATTGTTGCGTAGTGGCGTTGTACATAGAAAGCTCCGTCGTCTGCTGATTTTGAGTTTACGTGTTCGTGACGACACAATGTTATTATTTTGGACAAAGTCACCAACTGTTTGTTTTTTGAGGAAATATATTTACTTTCCATTTGCCATAATTGTTTCACAAACAATAAATAAATGTATTAATTTGTAGTTTTTGTAGACGTCGAACTGAACTTGTCCCCCGCTATCTTGTTATGATAGGCCTGCAGCCGGGCATCCACCAGAGACCCGCTCGTTTTACTTACACCCGTGTAAGCTAATCGAACGTACCCTACATAGAGATCAGTGGTTAGCACCCGAACTTGCTCACATCCATAGAGTCATATAGGAACTAGAGGGCGCACTGGTAATGCTACGTGCACAAACGCGATGGGACCCGCAAAATACGTGGTGTGCTTGCTAACTACACATTATGCGGTCTTAAAAAAAAACGAGCGGCCATTTTAAAGTTGTTTCGTGGGGTTTATATTATTCGTTTCAATAGAGGATGAACACACATGCCATGATTTATTGTCTAAAGTGAAGGAATATAATTCTAAAAAATCTATATTTATCCAGGGATTATTTAGCATATAAACGGTCTTCACTGGCATTCATAAATTTCAAAGTAAACCTTTTCATTGTTAACCATTGCTCTGTTGCAACACGCACAAAATTTAGACATTGTTTTGACTACTTACGAAAGGGCTGCCGCTGCCCTTGTTGGGCCGCGTAACTAGGCTAGTGCGGGGGGGGGGCAAGTGAGGGCACACAACCACAACAAAGTGGTGAAATAAAGCTGCAGTGATGTGAAGCGCATGCATTGAACACAGGGGGCTAGATTGCTCAGTTGGTGGAGCATCGGCACATTAACCCGGAGATCGTTGGTTCAAATCTTGCTCTTAACAGTTTTTCTTTGTTCAGTCCCAAATTATTTAAAACGTACCCAGTCGGTTTACCTTGTGGTTTATTACTTGACATTTTTAAAAATGTGCAGAGATTATGTGAAGAGTAACATCGTTTCAGACAGGCCCTCCAGAGTCGTGCCGAACCAAATTATTGAAATATCAAGAAGAAAGTTTTGTGTTTGTCTAATATACAAAGGGATCACAAGAACCAACATCTACCAAAAGACAACGTTATATTGAGGTATTGTTTTGGATCTTTCCATCCATCTTTCTTCTGATGTTATGACTATTTTCAAGAGTTTGTTGGGTGTTGGCATTAGTGTACACAGCCATTAACAAATGACAACTGATTAATTTAATATTTCCACAGTGCACAACCACAACTGCTTCGGTCAAGACTGTGGTATCACATGCACCAAGAAAAGTGCTAAAGGTTGCGTTGGCAATCTAATGTGTCTTCCAGATCCGTTTGGCTGTACGTGCGCAGCTGGCTTCACAGGCTCGAATTGCAAACAAAGTATGAATACAGATCCTTTTGAACATCATAACAATCTATAAAAAGCAAATAAATGAGTGAAGAACAGCTAGGTGTTGTTAAAATTGTTGCTGTTTATGAAATCATCAAAATTAAGATTATTTAATGGCAGAATTATTTAAGTGTTTCATTTCTTTGTCCAAAATGTTAGTTTAAAAAAAATGTTGACTTCTTCTTCAAGATGTGATCATTACAAGTTATATTGGTTTTGGGTTTTGGGGTTTTGGGGTTTTGTGAATACACATACATTTATTCTCAGACGACACCCCAAAATAATACAATAACAAAAACATTACTTGACTTTTGGCGCAGCTTCAACTGCTTTTATTACAAACAAGATCTGGTCAATTACCAGTTTGGTAAACATGTACGAGAATACAATACAATGCAATACTTATTAAACTCATGACATAATCATGACTTAATGAAGGGCAAATGCCCAAGGGCAGCTTGCCCATCAAAATGTACCGGGCCCGGATTACTTGGCAGCTTGCCATAGAAAAAATGAGGGGGCAGCTTGCCCAGCCTCTATATATAACACTAACTAAACAGCAGTGTACTTGGCAGCTTGCCATAGATACAATGAGGGGGCAGCTTGCCCAGCCTCTATATATAACACTAATTAAACAACAGTGTTTTAAAATAATGAGATAAAAGCCTACCCGACTTATTGTCGATAACAGAGGTGGCAGCTTGCCCGCCCCTCTAAAACACTAACAGCAGTGTTTCTAAAATCAATGCTATAAAAACATATTCATACAATGTTTAAAGTGATTCCACCGCTGGCACATGCGGTTGGATTACATGAACTAGCCCCACCTGAACAAGAGGGTGCTAGTGTTACCAAATAAACATTGCAACGTTAACATTTCAGACAAACCCCCATTAATTTGTTTGAAAATATTGCCTTCGAAAATTGAATATAAAAATAACCACCCCCTTTCACCCCAAGTATTTGTCCCCACACTAGGCAGAGGACCCCCCCCCCCTGAAATGGGAGGCCGAAATGGGGATGGTGGCGGGTGTCGAAGTAAATGTTACTCTCAGTGAAAGCTGAGCCGAAGTGATTAGCTTTCCCGCTACTCAGAAGTACCATGCTTTTGTTACGCAATCTAAAATAAAGGTCCATTTGACCACACACACTTTGCATAAAGGTCAGCCTTGCTACCCCGGAAAGTTAGGTTACCTTTATGGCTTACGTCCAAACCACTACAAGGAACGTCACCAAGGCAAGCCTAACAAAATTATTGCCCAACAACCATGCAGCAGAGGACGCCAATATCCAAACTGTCAGCACCGTGTATTGCAGCACGGCCTGGTACACTGCGGGGGTCTTCTGCGGCGAATAATGTATTTTATCGTTTATGCGATAAAATGAAGTATTGCAACTTCTCTTGTTTAGGATGCCCAGATGGTATGTATGGTGCAGGTTGCAATTTGGAATGTCGCTGTGGAAATGCAGCCTGTAACATCTCAGTTGGTACTTGCACTCCAGACAGTAATTGCAGGTTTGGCTTCTCAGGGGAGAATTGTGAGGGTGAGTTTAGACTTGATATAAATGAACAACACTTTATTTTAAATATTTTGTTTATACACTTAGAAATTGTACAAATTATTCATAAAAGTACTTTTGGGGCAGTTAAGCTTTAAGTTGAGAAATTCTGACCAAAAGAATGTAAAATGTCTGCTAAAAAAAGCAACTGAGACAAAAAAATGTCATGATTATTTCATTATGTGTTTTTTGAAAATTGGAAAAAAGGAATGATTGCACCAACTTTTTAATTTTTTTTTATATGAAACATAGAAACAAGATAACCTGTCCGAAAACTGAATGGAATGTTGATGAGATAACAAAAGGGCTAACAACTACAGACAGAATATTGTGTAAATGTGTCTATTTTATATCGGTTATACATGTAAATCCAACACGAGTAGTGTTAATGATACATTTGAAGTCAATGAAACACGAACACTACAGTTATGAAATTTACAAACAAAGACAACATGGCAGAGACTTTATCCTGTAGTACGGTTTATAAACATGGATTACTTTCAAACATTTCTTGTGAACACTCACATGTGGTGTTTCTAGTCTCTGCCAAAAAAATGTTTCTGTGTTGTAAATATCACTAATATTTGACAGGATTTTCGGTCTATGTGCAATGTGTCAAGCAAAAGTTCTTAACTACCAAAATATAGAAAAACTGAAAAAATTTAATCATATATATTTTGCTCATACCTGGAAGTTCATGCTTTTATAGACATGATTTGAAGTATCGTGTTTTCAATAGTATGTTGAATTTGCATATAAACTTTAAAACTCTGTAGTAAGTTAGCTTTAGATTGAAACTTTTCAGCTTTAATTTTCTCCTGAAAAAATATCCATCCTTTACATTGTCTCTAACCAGCAAGATCATTCCTTTATGCAGACTGTTCTGATGGGTGGTTTGGAGTAAATTGTGCCCAGGGGTGTCATTGTGCCGGTAGTGGAGCTTGTGACAGAGGTTCTGGTGCATGCCTGACTGGTGTACTTTGTCAAGGAGGATTTAGAGGTGGAAACTGCCAAAGTAAGTATACATTCAACTGTCTGACCTGATTTTGATATTTTTCTTACCTTTTCAAAACAAAAATTAAATCTGAAAGCCCCAATAACAGCATGTGATTCCCCTCAGCTGATTTGGATACACATTAATTTTGGGGGATACAAAATGCTGACGTTGAAGCCTTTTACCAGGCTCAACCCCAGCTGCTCACTTCATCAAATTATTTTGTTTTTTCCTATATGTTCCTCAATCCAGCAGTTGTTAGGTCACCAAGCTGATATTTCCACATTCTAATTGCAACAAACATTGGTTCTAATTTGTTTACTTTGTTAAAATGTTGTTCTTGATAATCATTTCCCGAGGCTGTGTGTAAAATTAAAATTAACTGAAAAAGAACGGAAGAGATATAATTATAGTCGTTGCAGCTGATATTTCTTATTAGTTTTTTTTTACTAATTATGATATTTTTCAACATCCTGTGTTTTGCAGACTCTTGTCCGTATGGTCAGATTGGCGTTAATCCAAACTGCAGAATGTGTTACGGTAAGATTTGCGAACAATAATGAATCTAAATGTTTGTTCAACCTCCTTAAAAACGTTATCACTTATTTACAGTTTTAAACATTTCTCTGAACAATTGCTCCCCCTCCCCTCTTGCCCCCCTTAATGAGATCGAAAAAAAAATACATTGTTCGATAAATTGATTAGCCCCCAAATGAACAATTTTGGTTATGCCACTGACTGCATTAAATTACTGACACTGAATGCTAATAATAATAATACACAGTTTTTATATAACGCCTTAATCACATGCACCTGAGGGCATCTTAGAGCACTCGTTATGTTTTTGCACAATTTACGCAGAGCTATGTTTTAATTACAAGACCCATTGACAAAGTTATGAAAGTGTTAATTTTGAAACATTTTCATAATTTCGTCAAGAACAGATCGTTTGTATTTTTTTTTCCAGTTCCTGTATCAGTGATCTATCAAGTCAGCTCTGGGCAAGATCCCAGCAGAACCATTACATGGAAAGCTCCTCAGAACAAGTGTCCTGTGATTGATTATGCGGTACAGTATCAACTGGTTAAGAGAGATCTTTGCCAAGAGGAGGTTGGTGAATTTCAAACTCTACACAATACAACAGAGATGCAGTCTCATTTTCCACATCCTGATTCATTACCCAATTCAATCTACAAGGTTCGTGTTCTTGCCAGGAATGAGGCAGGACTTGGTGAATTTCAGGAGAACATTTACATCGAACACACAACACCTGAAAAGGGTAAGTTCCTGATAGGAGTATCTACAGCTAGGGATGAGAACTTTCATTTTTTTAACTGAATTAAGACTTCTTTATGTCTGCCTGGTGAAGACAAAACCCGTTATTTTCCGCCGATATGAAAAACTCATGCTCTTCTGATTGACTTCTTCTGGCAATACTGTTCTCTGAGGATACTGATCCCAGAACATTCCTCTCAAAACGTTTTATTCTCACTGCTTACAAGAGTCCGTTTCAGGCAGTGATTTAAGCTGGTGTTTCGTTAAGATGTATTTAACATAAAATGTAATCTTTTGGTTTGGCATACATATGTTCTATGAGGACTCTTTGACTTGTCGATTTTTATTTTTATTTTTTCGCTATAAGGAATTCCTTGTATTTGTGAAATGATTTATTTAAGGTAAAATTGCAGGCACAGTGTACCAGCTTTGTAGTCGGGAGTAGCAACAACTTTGCACATGAACCGTGTGATGTAAATAAGGTGCACACTGTAGGTAACTTTCGCAGACAATTTAGAAGTACCCATTTACACTGCATGCAAAAGAAACCCGTCAGAAGGAATTATAACAACTTTCTAAAAGATGGTAATATCTCCAAGAAAAATGAAATAAACGTTTGAGGGTGAATGGGGTTTTCATTGGAGACTGCCTGGGACTGGTTGCCTGTAATTTACCTTTAGTAACATGACCATAAATAACATGAGAAAGTAACGTGCTGTTAATTTATTCTATCTTCATTTTATTCATAACCTTTCTGAAACCAAGGCACCCTACAAAGTGACTGCTGCTGTGCCACAAAGGCCTGAAGTTATCTATGTAGAGAGAAGATGTTGAAGAAATGTTCAGGTTTAGATAGATAGACAAACCGCTTTGTCAACTCAACAAAGAGTGGGATTCTAATTCTTTCTAGTCATCATCGTGACAAATCCCGAACATTAAATTTTGAGCAAAACGATGTAAAAATTTAACTGGATGTTTTGTGTTTAAATTACTATTTTAGAGCCAACAGGATCTCCAACAGACTTCAGGAGTACTTCAACAGCAAAGCATAGTGTGGCATTTAGCTGGGGTGAAATACCCTGTGGGCAAAGAAATGGTGTTATAACTAAATATAGAGTGAGTTTTTATACTGTACTCCGATTGTTTAGATCAAAATAATGTGTTTATGTCAATCCAATTATTCAACATTTCAGTACATATACTTGGGAAGTAACCTTATTGATGTTATGTTCTTGTGTGCTCATTGTGGTAGAAAACAGCAATGGTTTTGCCCAGGACTCACGGAACGTGGGGGGGGGGGGTTGCTGAGTAACAGCGCTTTTGCAATCAATGTATGGGTAAAACCATACAATTTAATTAATTTACCAAGACGCACCAAAGGTTGGAAGGCAATCTAAAGGTGCCATCTTGTTGCACTGTCTCTGAACTTAAAGGAATCCAATGTTCTCGCACCACTGCTTATACAATGTCATATTGTGCTTAGTAGCTATACACAATTGTTAATTTGGTTCAAAACATCATAAAGGGGCTTGCTTTATTTAAGTCTGGTTGTGGTCACCTGCAAGGCAGCTGATATTTTGTTAATGACTCAATACTTTAAATTATCACCAGAAATGCACTCAAGATGTGAAATAACGAAATGCATGTAGTTTAAGATCCATTGTTTTTTGCCTTATTTGATAGTTAGGTTGAATCTATAACCTCATTAGGTTTAGCTTTGCAGTAATTGGGTTTACTTGAAACCTCACTTAAGTTTACTTGAAACCTTAGTTTAGTTTACTTGAAACCTCACTTAAATTTACTTGAAACCTTAGTTTTATTTAATTAAAACCTCAATTAAATTTACTTAAAACCTCACTTAAATTTACTTGAAACCTTAGTTTGGTTTACTTAAAACCCCGAGTGAATTTACTTGAAACCTCAATTCAATTTACTTGAAACCTCAATAAAATTTACTTGAAACCTCAATTTAATTTACTTGTAGTGAAGTGTAAAAGTTTAAATGTAGTAAACATCAGTGTCTTTATATTTCCAATTTTTAAAAACATCGTACAGCTTTTGTACAGCGTGCTGGAAAAACCTTATGATTCCAACTTTAGTCCAAGCGGCTCATTCGAAAAGGTCGATATAGAACCATCAGATATGCATCATAACATTAGTGGTTTAGAACCATCCACAAAATATGATTTCCGACTGAAAGGTTTCAACAGAGTTGGTGCTGGAGAGAAAGCAGTACTAGAGGCATTTACTGCAGTTGAGACAGGTACTGTGGGACATAGCATTCAATTATCATAATTTAGTTGAAATTTATTTATGGAGTCCTACATCTGCTGGAATACTTAACCGATCCAATTAGAGCTTTGCATCGGATCATTCTGGCAGTCAAACAGACTGGTCAATGTACACCTGCTGGAATACGTAACCGATCCAATTAAAACTTCCCAACGGATCATTCTGGCAATCAGACGGACTGGTCAATGTACACCTGCTGGAATACTTAACAGATCCAATTAGAACTTTCGAACCATTCTGAGTTTTGAGATGCTCTGATGATTCTTTGGATAGACAATGTTCCCAAGGTACTTTTGTCTTTGACTTTACAGATCTTCCTGCTCCGACCCAGCTATCCCAAAAAGATGTCTCAGGTTTGACTTCTTCCACAGTCACTATAGCTTTGAATCTTCCGTCCTCGTCGAAGTACATCACGTAAGTTGAAATGATGCAAATGATGTTTAATCTGTAACATTCAAGGCCTGGGTAACTGTAAGAGTCAAGAAATTAGCTCTTGGTAAGCTTTTTCAGCAAAACTGTTTTTTGTTACTTAGATTGACAAATATTTAAAATTTCATTTCTTAAAATCAATCGATAGAGCACCCCGCACCAACATTCACCTTGCCTTGTTCATCTTCATTGTTGTGCTGTTTAGTGAAGCATAATTTTTCAGTTTTTAAATTTGTCTCTGTGTGGTATTGAAAGAAATAACTTGCTCAAAAAAATATCAACATTGTTACTAAACCAATGAAAATAGAAATTGAACTACTTCCTCAATGACCATTTTTGTGTGTTGTGTAGAGGGCTGCAAGTTGGTGTACGGCAGGTTAAGACAGTCACTAGAAGGGACACCAGGGGATCGAGGTACCAACGATCCACTGCACCGACTCTTGATTATGTAGCAGCAGAATTACCTAAGAAGGATCTCCCTGCAACATTCACTGTGGGTGACGGAGAAACACGGGGAAGATTTGACAACAAACCCCTGGAAAACAACACTCAGTATGACATTTTTCTTGGATCAGTCAGTAGGATTTCTCAATCGGTGAGCCTTTTATATCTTGTGGTTTTTATTTATTTATAAACAACCCCTTGCACTAACCCAACGGTTGTGAGTTAGATTTCAATGATGTCTGATACAAAAACTTGCTTGATCACAAGTTACCGCCTTAATTTGAATTCCTCAGACTATTAAGACAGTTGCTACGTCATATAATTAGGGGCACCCTTTTGCTTAGTTACGTAAGAGACAGTGAAACTCATAAACAATTTGAGTGAATGTGTGTTGCACAAGGGTACCAGGGTTTGATCATCTGGAGGTCGCTTTACAAAAGCTTGCATCGAGCCATTTGACAAAGCGTCTGTCTCCACAGTGCGAGGAATTCAAGTTAAGTGGGAACTCGAACCAAGCAAGTCATTCCACAACACATAATTCAAATCTAACTTGCAAATGGCTTGTTTAGGTGTCAACATTGCTTGTGAAAATCATGGTCAGCGTGTTGACACTACACTTTACACACAGGGACATCGACTGTAAAAATAGAGTAACCGATAGTATTGGTGATGGCGTCTGGTGCAAGAGGCTTATTGATGCTATTGTACTTATTAAGAAGTACTTGAGATATTATGAAGATTTAAAACATGGATGAATTTGACACAAGTAAGTTTCACACAAGCTAAAAAATATTTCTTCATTTTCCTTAGATTTATGCCGTTGAGTGGAGTGAGCCATTTAGAGTTCAAGGTAATTTACTGCTCAATATCTTGGTCACATTGTGACAGTTTTGCTTTAATTCAACCCAGGCTATTTAAACTGAGGCAGGAAGGTAAAATTAGTCTGGTTCCTTTATGTGAAATGAGAATAAAAGGTACATCCTTAGGGTACAAGACAAAATTTTCGCATAATGCATCATTTTGTATTATATAGGACTCACAGATCTTTGTCATTTAATTTTTGAAACTGCGTCACGTGACATCCTTTATTTTTACCATGAATACTGCTGCAACGCTACAAAACGTATTGTAGGAGTCCTACATTGAATTATAGGACACTTTGGACGCTTCGTATAGCGTCAATTCCAAAAACGCAATCATTTTCCACTTGTTTGTCCAAACAAGGCAAGTTCAAAAGCAAACTGTGTCATGGCTGATAAGGGCGGTGCTTGTCTACTTGGAGTCGTCAACGTTGTTTACTAGGAGGTTTTTTTTTTTTGTTTTTTTTCAGAGTGTGGGGTAGACGAGTTTCCATGTCTGTTTTGTATTTATTGTGAAAACAATTTTAAATGACATGGATCTTTGGGAGACTTATAAAACAAATATTGAATGCTTTTTGTTCATTCAATTTATCACTGAGTCAAATCCCTTGATAAAATCTGGCTTTTTCCATTCACTCTGCTTCGCCACATTAGTAAATATCATAAAGTAATAAGGTAGAATTATGGGTCACATTATTGTCAAAGTTGTAAAACAATTATTATAAACATTTTTGGCCTTGAATGAAAACTTACAAATATCTGAGCAGCCAGCTTTTGATTGAAACTGAACTTGGAGTCCTGAACTAGCTATTTTGTGGGTGTCATCAATTTAAAATTATCAAGTAGTAAAACACAGGGAAAAATAAGAAGCTTGCCAACATAGGGCTAAACCCTAGAGCGCCAGTACGTTAATCCGGAGGTTGTTGGTACTGCAATTCCTGCTCCAGTAAATTTGTCTTTGTTCAACCCCAAATTCTACAATTAACAACACATTTAACCTTTTTTTGATGTCGAAGATGTTAGCAACGTCATCAGAATATTAGGAATAACAATAAATATTTTTGTTTCAAAACTTAAAATAATATAATCTTTTTTGGGCAGTGCCACAAAGTGAGAGCCCTTCAGTAGCTGCGATTGTGGTTCCATTGATGCTGCTTGTCTTGATTTGTATTATAGCTGCTTTAATCTTCAAAATAAGGTAATTATTATTGGAACTTACTGTAGTGTTACTTTGCGGTATTCTCTCAATGACAGGGAAAAATTGGCCCAAAATGTTGCTTAGCAAATGTCTACTTAGCAGAGGCAGGATATCAGACAGTCAGTTACAGAGCGTACATGGGGCCATTGTGACTGGTAACCTTAGTCTGCTAAGCATAATTTCGTGGTGCTTAGCAAACATTTGTGCTTAAGCAGATCTATAAAATAGGGGCCCAATATCATAGAGCTGCAGCTAAAGAAGGCAATTTTAAGTCTGCTGAGTAAAGCTAAGTAGGATATTGTTTTTACTCTAACTCATGTACAACTCGGCTTTTGGCTGCGACGCATGGTGGCAAACTATTCAGAATAAATGAATGAAGTAATTCATGTAATTAATCATTGTTAAGTGGGGTTAGTTTTGTATTTTTTTTTATTTTTTAACTGTGTTTTGCCAGGAGGAAGAAAAGGCTGAACCACAACTCAGGGGACCGTAGACATTTCAACGCTTCAAATGGTAGGTCATAACTTATTACATCTCTTTTGTTATTATTATTGTATACTTCTGATAATGAAACCAAGGATGCCTTATTAATAAGTAAACTTAACCAATGTACTTAAGGAAACATGACTTGTAGACGAAATAATGGATGAGAATGTTCTGAATTCTAGGCTTTATACATATACCTCAGCAAACTTTGTCCTTGTTATTTTCTACAAATACTGCAAAGAGATCCAGCTCGTTGAATTCCTTCTTTTGTTCCAAGAAGCTCTTTGAAATCTGGAATTCCAGGAGTTGCTGAAAAGTTGAAATGTGGTCATTTTAACATCTTAACACTTTTTTGGCTCCTAGTTTCAGACATTTTTGTCAGCAATAACTGTCATCCCTGTGTGTCTAACACGAACAAAGAACAATTCCTGCCTACTGCTTGATTTTGTCAAATTCTTTAAAAAAAATATTTTACTTTATGGCAAAAAATTTTCAAATGTTTTGTCAAAGTATTATTGTCAAAGTTTTACTTCATGCAATTTTTTTGACATTTTTTGTAAATTATTTTAATATGATGATGATATAAACTGACGAATATTTTGAAACCTTGACAAGTCAGGTTTGTAGACGACAATGAGGATTTATATAATAACTGTAGGTTTTCAACAAGAATCATTTTAACAAATTTTAAATCAAATGAGATTAAACAGTTTTTTAATTTTAAAAATTACAATTTTGAACACCTTTTTAAACTATGCTGCTCCTTTCAGTGAGATTCAGGAAAAACTCTCTCCCGTTATACCTCCAGTAATTTTCATCCGATGGTTGTTTGCTTTTGTAAAGCTGCTTTGTTGCAATACAAAGCAACACTTTACAGATGACGTCAGAGTTTGTCATTTTGACACGCCGTCAACGGCAGAAGTGCAGCTAGTTAAACAACATTTTCAACCTTCCTCTTTTCATCATTTGCAACTACAAAATAAATTGAGATATGTGATAGCATCTAATCTGCAAAAGACTGATCAAATAATACAAACATTATTTAATTTCTGCATTATATTTTTGTTGACAACTTCACAGACAAACATTTCATGAACACTTTATTTGTTTTATCAGCAGGAGTGCGAGCAAGCAATGATAAACTTTCTTCAGAATTAGAAAATCCATACAATGTTGTTGCCAATGAAGCCAGTTTTGAAACTTCATCATCCACTACACCAGCCACAGCCACTCCACGAGCAACGCCACGAGCCACTGCACGGCCAGCTGCTGCACCAGCCACTGCACGGCCAGCTGCTGCACCAGCCACTGCACCAGCCAGACCAAAGCAGATTATCAAGAAGCAGTTTACGGCTCCTTTTCCGATTCTTTTGTCAGAGCTCAAAGATTATGTCAGCAAGAAGAAGAAAGAAACGTACAAAGAAGGCAATGGGTTTCTGTTTGACTATGAGGTGAGTGTCATGATAATAATGGTTCTGTAATAATAACAAGATGTGAATTTATTGTGCGTCTAAAAGCACCTTTTATTATAACCCAAATAAAACTTACTTTTAGCGTTTCTTGCAGGTGAGCTGATCATCATGGTGAAAACACAAAAAGCCCCAATTTCTTAAAGCCTATAAGCACAACAACTTACTTAGCACAGGGTAATCTTGCTATAAGCAGAAACAGGTTACCAACCAACGTTCCATACAGTTCACATTATACCCCGCTCATTTCTTACTAAGTAAAGTAATTCGCTGAGCAGAATTTTCTGCTGAACAGGTTTATGTAATTGGCCCCATATGTCCAGCTTAGCAATATTGCATAACGATTTCATCAGTAAAAAGCCTATCACCTTTGAGTGCCTAGTGTCGATTATTCATCTATGGAAGCTATTTGCACTGTGCTTTGTTGAAATCTGAAAAAATGTCAACCAAATGGGCGTGCTATTCTTCCCTGATTTTCGATTGTTTTTTGCTTTAAATTTTTAGAATTTGCCCGATTCCGATCGTCATTCATATGAAAGAGCAAAGGACGACAAAAATAAAGAAAAGAATCGCTATGCCAACATCATTCCTTGTGAGTTAAAAATGGTTATTGTTAGTATTCAATATTTGTCTTTACATAATAATCTGGAACACTCTCTTCGTTTACAACTTCATTCCATATGAGGGGTTAACACAACAAATAACGATGGGCGCCACTGATGACTTCATATAAATCTTTGTCCATGCCTCCCTGTCCTCGACTGCCCTCTGTTTGTAACAATCTTTCTCTATGTGTCTCTGTCCTCTACTGCCCTCTGTTTGTAACAATCTTTCTCCATGCCTCTCTGTCCTCTACTGCCCTCTGTTTGTAACAATCTTTCTCCATGCCTCTCAGTCCTCCACTGCCCTCTGTTTGTAACAATCTTTCTCCATGTCTCTCTGTCCCCCACTGCCCTCTGTTTGTACCAATCTTTCTCTATGTGTCTCTGTCCCCCACTGCCCTCTGTTTGTAACAATCTTTCTCCGTGCCTCTCAGTCCTCCACTGCCCTCGGTTTGTACCAATCTTTCTCCATGCCTCTCTGTCCTCCACTGCCCTCTGTTTGTAACAATCTTTCTCCATGCCTCTCTGTCCCCACTGCCCTCTGTTTGTATCAGTCTTCCTCCATGCCTCTCAGTCCTCCATTGCCCTGTTTGAGTCGGCAAACTCTAGTCCTGTCCACTCTTTGATGTTTTCTTCTCATCTCTGTCTCCGTCTACCCCTTTTTCATGTTTCTCTCACTTTGCCTTGGGATAAGGTTAGTACTAGGTTAGATAACTAGAAAATATTTCTATTTCATGGTCTGGCATTGATTTGATTCTACTTTTAATCTACCACAGATGATTTTTCTCGCGTTGTGCTTGAGAAACTACCAGGTCAACCAGACTCGGATTATGTGAATGCAAGTTACATGGATGTAAGTTAATCCTAATGATCTGTTTCTGTTCTGAGTGGTCCCTGTAATTGCCTGTAAATAATCCAAGATGGACCACTTTGAGTTTTGGAAGGAACTGAAACAAGCTGGGAAACTCCCCTGAGCAGGAGAGAACTAAAACGAATTATGTTGGAATAACTCAACACAGATACAAGCTGCATAAAATTGGAAAGATAAACTCCCTGAAGAGTGCAGCTTGAAACAAAAAATAAACGCACACTTTGGTCTCAGTCCAACAACCCCCCCCCCCATAAAAAATTCCCAACAATAAAACAAGCAAACAAACAAACAAAAACAAAACAAAGCCCAAGTTTTTGACAAAAATAGCCGTAGAAATGCAGACATAATGTTACCTGTGTTTTTGCTTTCCTGATCACCATTACAGGGTTTCAATGAACCGAACAAATACATCGCCAGCCAAGGTGAGTCAAATAAAAACAAACTTATGCGACTTTTCTTAGAGGTTTAAACCATCAAAATGAAATTTGGGGGACAATTTTTTTTTTGTGTCCATTGATGTTTCCATATTTGTGGTGTGTCATTGCCGAGCGGTTAAGAGCACCTGACTCAAGTTCTGGTGTTTCTGATCAGCAGAGTGTGGGTTCGAGTCCCGGTCGTGGCACTTGTGTCCTCGAGCAAAAAACTAAATAAACCATAATTGCTTTGTCCTTTGGATGGAACATTAAGCCAAAGGTTCCATGTACTTGGATTGGTAGTGCTAGAGTTGGTACAAGGCATAAAACCAGCCAGCCCTTCACTGTCTGTACATCCCATATTATTTTGATAATGTATC
This sequence comes from Pisaster brevispinus, assembly GCA_023634235.1. Lineage (NCBI taxonomy): Eukaryota > Metazoa > Echinodermata > Asteroidea > Forcipulatida > Asteriidae > Pisaster > Pisaster brevispinus. The sequence goes on along the minus strand of JAMKCF010000029.1, from coordinate 850,194 downwards.
TTACAATTTTAGGTCCAAACAAGGCTTCCGTTTGTGACATGTGGAGGATGGTATGGCAGGAGAATACCGCTAAGATTGTTATGCTCACCAACCTCCAAGAAGGAGTCAAGGTAATTCAAGCTACATTACCCAATTTGTAACCAACTTGAGATAGAACATTGAAAACAAGAAGAAAGTCACTGATTGGGGATGTCTAGTTTAGAGGCCATCCAACAGTTTCAACATTTAACTCTTCGTGACACCATAAAAAAAAATCACACCATTTCACCCTGCCTTAGTTGTTGAGTAACAGTTTGATTTTAGCGTGTACATTTCTGTGAAGAACCAATTCACTTTTAAATCACCCAATCACTTAAATCATTAGATATAGACCCTTTTGACTGAATAAAATCAATTCAAGCAAAATTGTTTTTTGAGATGAGCCTACATGTCTCTTTCTGCTCAATTAACCATTTATTTGAATAACACCCTTTGTTCACACAACTTAGCAAGGCTGAGTAATTGCTGTTCATTTCCTATGGGAATTCCTGGAGAGCGAGTCATTGTTGGACTGTGTTATTGAAAAACAAACTCCGGATAGTGATAAGACATTTGGCATGCTATTTTGGTAGGTGCAGTTGTACAACTTGGAATTTGTTTGATTTTTTGAAGGAAAAAAAAATGGCGGAGTACCGATTTTTTAATTAAAAAACTGTTACTCAATAAGTGAGCGATAGTGTCGCGGAGGGTTTAAGTTGTCATACAATTCTATCAACGAGGGAGCAGAGCTGTGTACGATTTTGACTTGTACCTTAAAAACATTGAAAACTTTGGGTGTCCCTCTGAAAGATACATATTGTTTTCTTTTATTTATCAGCACCCTTAGTATTTCTGTCCAGTTATAAACAAAAAATTGCAGTTGTTGGTACATTACCAACATAGCCATTTGTTTTTCTAGATGATTCTCTTTTTCTTACTTGCAGGGAAAATGTGAGAAGTATTGGCCAGACAAAACAGCATGCTTTGGTGATTATGTTGTCACTTTGAAACAGGAAGAAACGCATGCAGACTACATCGTCCGAGATTTCATGGTGTGTCTAAAATTGCAGGTAATGGCCGAGTGGGCAAGCCCACTGGACTCATGCTCTGGTGTTTCTGATCAGCAGAGTGTGGGTTCGAGTTGCAATCGTGAAACTTGTGTTACTCTGAGTGTTGTGTGATGCACATAAAAGAATCTAGTTACTCTTATTATTAAGAGAAGGTGTTTGCCCTGGTGCTTAATTCTGGTATGGTTGGCTGCAGCTTGCTCAAAAGCATCTTGTTAACCATTACAGGTTGCTATAAGTGGTTCTTATAAATTGACATACCTCTGCATACAAAAAGTAATGAGCGTTTTGTGAGACACCTTTGGATGTGATAAAGTACTATATAAGATCTGCGAACTATTATTTTTATTATTATTGTTGTTCTGACCAACTCAGAAAGCTTTTGCAAATATATATTGTCTTGTTTAAAATGTTTAATTGGCATTCACTCTTCAACATTCAAGAAACCTTCAACTCTGGAGACGTTTCATCATGCAGCAGCCATCTCTAGCCATAACCTAAGAGGACGGCCAAGTACTAGATTTAAAATGGCCTTTTTTGCAACACTGCCCTTTGTGCTGAGATACAAACCTTTTTGCCGAATGAGCCTGGTATGTTCAATATGCAGCATAAGTAACACTCTAACATTCAAAATTATATTTTTATAATACCATAGGATGAAGGGGTCAGATACGTTCGTCAGTATCATTTCATAACATGGCCTGATATGGGCTTACCCCATGATCCCATCAAAGTGGTGAACTTTGTCAAAACAGTGAAGGAGTACAACCCTAAGAATTCTGGTCCGATGGTCATTCATTGCAGGTTGGTATTTGTTGTGATAGCATACGTCTTAAGTAGTTTAATTAAGTTTGTAATAAACCACAAGGGTAACTGATGGGGAGACTGCCGGCACGTTAATCCGGAGGTCACAGGTTCAAGTCCCACTGTAGTCAAATTTTCTTTGTTCAACCCGAAGTTAAATAAGTTTGTTTCACAAAAAAGTCAAATGATTTTGAGCAAACATTAGGTGATGAAAAAATGAGCAACCACAGATTTCTGTCTAGTGGGATTATTCAGTAATCACACAGTTGGAGAGAGCACTGCGATAAATAAAACAATGGGGTGCAATTGCAACTAAGTCAGAGACTAAAACTGATGTATCAGACTGCAAATTATTCCACTGTGGTATCAGTCAACGTTCAAGGTTATTTATCTATGTTACTTTGTAGCGCTGGAATCGGCCGCACTGGAGTGTTTTTGGTTTTAGACGCCATGTTGGACCAGGCCGAGGTAGAAGGTCGAGTTGATATCTGGAACTTTGCTTGTGGCATGAGAGACAAACGGATGAAGATGATTCAAACACCGGTAAATTTAGTATACCAATCTCTCTTAGGTTATGGTACAAGTCTTGTCAAATGTTTCCAGCCGTTGTTGCGAATGCCAAGATGCAGGTGGCATTTGAACCCAGGTCTTCTGCATTTTAAGACAGTAGATGTCTTAACCTCCAAACCATCCAACTGCAGGCCTGGAACTACATGGAGGTCATGGCCTCTGTTGCCCCTGGTCTTGGGCGTGGTGCCCTGTCAAAAGTTTCCCATAGTCTTTGCGATTTTCCAATTGATGTGCCCTTTGCAAAATGAAAATGGCCTTGTCCTCTCAAAGATGAAATTCCAGGCCTGCAACTGAAGCTCTTTATCAATCCAAACAGGCCCAGTATGAGTTCATCTTTGATGTCTTGATTGAGACGTTCATATGTGGTGACACAAGCATTAAACCAGGAAAGCTTCTTTCCAAGCTGTCTGCCTTGAAGAAGGTCACAAAGGGCAGTGGGGAGACAGGACTGCAGCTAGAGTTTGAGGTGAAGGCTTCATTTTACAAGTTCTATTTCATTAATTAGTTTTGTATTTGGGGAGAAAGGCAAATTTTTTTAATGGTAAGTGTTTCATTAATGTAATTATTGAATCAGGCATAGAGAATGTTATTTCTTTGTTTTTACCCTTGCACTATTAAATTATATAAAATAAATGTTACAAAAACGTTGGGGAGGGGTGGGGGAGGCATCTGATCCACCTGAACCTGTCCTTTAGGTTTGTATACTGCTTGCATATAACACGACAACAGTTCCCCATAGACGCCATCTTTACGGGCAACTTGGATTTTGGCTTTGAGTTTTGTCAAGCATTCTAATCTTTCTACACAGCCAAGTGGTCCACCGACCAACATGCAAGGAATTTGATAAAACCTCAGAATGTCGCATACAGTAGTTTTTTCTCATAATTCATTGTTATAGGTTGAAAATTTTGTAAATATGGTCAGCTTTACAATATGTGAAGATGTTAAGGGGGGCCATATGTAGCGGCCGACAAGGACCGACTTCAATGGTCCGTTATGAAAATTTCAGTAAGAACAATGGAGGATGACATTTACAGTACGCTGAACCAAAGCTGCAAGGAATTTAAAGTTAAGGTCGGTTGTACTCCTGTGTGTTCATTGTATAAGTCATATACCAACTGAAATAAGCAGTTAATATAATCCTAATCATACTGTTTTTGATTCATTGCGATTGTCTTTGAATACAGAATCTGAATTTGGTGACCAATCTTCCGAACCCTGAGAAATTTAGAGGAGGTCAGCAACCAGAAAATGTTAAGAAAAACAGATTTCCAGACAAGCTCCCAGGTGAGGTTCTTGTCAATTTTGTAAATGACCTCTTGGGATTGTGCACACTGTTTAGAAAGGCATATTTTCTCTCTCAAATTGAAACAAAAGTCATTTTGCTGCCTTTTAAAATAAATGGTCATGATGTCAACTTTATTTACATTACTTTATATTAGTGTTGTAACCCTTCTTCGTGGTGGTGGGATATATTCCTTTTGTGAAATGAAAAAAAAAGGATCAGATCACATCAAACCAAAATGGTACTCACTCTGAAGAGTACATCTGGGTAATAGTGACACTTCAGTAACATTTTGATTCATACTAATAATCTACAAATATTGGATGCATATGAGTGCATTGTCGCACCCTATAATCACAAGATGATTTCTGGACTATTATAACTGGAAATGCCTGATTTCACAGAGTCAACATATTGTGCCGCAATGCACAAGCAAAATTCACTGAATATTTGTTTTTATAATAACTCGCACATAAATTCTTGAAATTGTCTTTTGAATTTGATTGACGTATTAAAATTATCACTCAGATCACCAGACACGGTTAAACGGTTAGGGTTAAACATTGATTTTACTTTGCAGGTCCCACACTGTAGAATTGTCTCCCTCTTTCCTTATGTCAGGTCTCCGTACTCTCTGCATTTTAAAGAATCGTTGATAATTTTATTTGTAAGAGGTCCTTGTCTAGTTCCTTTAATTTGTTCCTTTTTTATTAAGTCTAGTATACTCTATTATTGTATTGTATTTATTTTGTGTTTTTACTGCAGTATGGGGTTTTTACGCCCATAAAGTATCAGTTTTTATTAATGTTTCCACGTGTTGGAAAATGTATAGTGTCTTGGTTAAATGCATAGAGACTTGTCCTACACTGTAGTTGTATGTGTTTCCTTGAATTGACTTTAATTGGAAGTTCCTTTGGAACCACACTGTTACTGATTTAAAGCTTGGTTGAACCAGCTCTAGGCATTCTCTGTGTAAGCTTTCCTTGTAGGATCTGATGAAGCACCAAACAGTAAACATAATGTCACCGATTAACATTTTATTTGTCAAGTTGATCTGTTCCGACCTCACTTGATGACATCAGGAGAAGATGGATCCAACAACTACATCAATGCCTGCTTCCTCAATGTAAGTCAGAATACTTGGGTGACTTCTTTGAGTTGTTCTTCTTTAAAAACCAAAAAGGATTGGTAAAATGCAAAACAAAGTTATTAGAGTTAATCTGAAAGCTCACTGATTCTAAAGTTCATACCTCTACCAATCCTCAAGAAAAATATTTTTTCCTGAAAGCTCGCTGATTCTAAAGTTCATACCTCTACCAATCCTCAAGAAAAATATTTTTTCCTGAAAGCTCGCTGATTCTAAAGTTCATACCAGTGCCAATCCTCCAGAGAAATATTTCCATCTGAAAGCTCACTGATTCTAAAGTTTATACCAGTACCCATCCTTCAGAGAAATATTTCCATCTGAAAGCTCACTGATTCTAAAGTTCATACCAGTACCAATCCTCCAGAGAAATATTTCCATCTGAAAGCTCACTGATTCTAAAGTTCATATCAGTACCAATCCTCCAGAGAAATATTTCCATCTGAAAGCTCACTGATTCTAAAGTTCATATCAGTACCAATCCTCCAGAGAAATATTTCTGAAAACTCACTGATTCTAAAGTTCATACCAGTACCCATCCTTCAGAGAAATATTTCCATCTATGAAAGCTCACTGATTCTAAAGTTCATACCAGTACCCATCCTTCAGAGAAATATTTTCATCTGAAAGCTCACTGATTCTTAAGTTCATACCAACACCAATCCTTCAGAGAAATATTAACATCTGAAATACGAAGTTGAGAAAAAACATTGATTGAGGAAGTCAAAATAAGTCTAGTTCATGAACGTGGTATATGGACATGCTCAAAATTTCTGCAAATACATATATTTACTTATCCAAAACAATGACATAAATCCGAAGCTCATTACAATTTCCTAAATTATAAGTTTGTCTTCCAACTTTGTGATTTTGCAGAGTCCTAGTTCCAGGGGGAAGTACATTGCCACCCAGATGCCTTTACCCCACACCATTAGTGACATGTGGAGGATGGTCTATGACTACAAGTCTACTTGTATCGTCATGTTGAATGCAGTAGATAAAAAAGATCCTGTAAGTATAAAATGTACTTAAAGAATTCGAAATTTGTTCACTTGTATGGTTGCCATGGAAAATCAATTTGGAAATCTACCTGAGTTTATTATTAAGTTGTGCACTTTTTGATGTCATTTATTTGTCACACTTTCTGCGAGAGTTTGAGGTGTGACAATTTTTATTTTTGAGTGCATGATCTGTTTTGACCTCACTTCCTGTCCAAACTGGAAGTTCAAATGAAACATAATTTATAAGGCTATATTTAATGGTTTCCATGTTCATATTTATATACTTTATTTAATTACCTTTTAATATTAAGCGCTACGCTCAAAACCCGAGCACTTAGTTTTTGCGATGTCACAAAAACTCAATGTCTAGTTTATTTATATTTTTTTACTTTCAATTTGTTTGAAATAAAGGTAAGCCAGGATTTGGTTTGTTTTTTTTGCTGAACTAAACAGTACAAAGGAATCGGTGCTAAGTAATGTTTCAATTAAAATGATTAGAATTACCCTTACGAATCATTCAGAATGACTAATGTTCGATTTTGTTAACACCTTTTTTTGGATCTGCCTGAAATAAAGCAGATCTTTTAAGCACCTTTTCTCCCAGCTCAGGAGTTTTCAGTGGCTTTTCCTGGCTTCCAGCAGGCAACTTTTTTAGTTGAAACAGAAGAGAAAATCCTTTCCATCACCCCCATCAGGCACAGCGGTCAGCTATCGAAATGAGGTTGACTGTTAGCAATGGAAATGCACAGGAACTGGAAAATAAATTGCAAATTTTAGTGGGGTCTTACCATCCATGGCCACCCACATACAAGTTTGATTTTTTTTAAACATTGGTTATTCTGATTGGCCCCTAATCAATATCTCTACTTGTGTGTCCTTTCCCACAGTCATGTGTTGAGTACTGGCCAGAGACAGGCTCTGCAACATACGGCAGTCTGACAGTCACTTCACAGTCTACTGATAAAGTGGGACCAAACATCACCATACGCTACCTATCCCTGGCTAAAGATGACGATCAGGTATAAAGCTAGAATTAATCGTTGAAACCTTGCATGGTGGAGAAACAGCCTAGAAACTAAGGCTGTCTGAACTAGTGGCTACATCTACGGCTACGGCTAGGTTTCCATGTCATCATGTTGTTGAAGTCTATGATTTCCTTAGCAACACCCTTAGCAACAGCCGTAGCCGCCAATTCAAATATGGCTTAAGGCTTGTTGGGCTCGCATTTTCTTAAGTCTTGAGTTTTTCTTAGTCAGTAAAAGTGTTGTATATTTGTAACCATGGTAACCAGCTGGTCGGGGATTTATTGTCTCTAGTATTTTAACTTTTTAAAGTGCATCGTGGGTTCTGTGATCCATAATGCACTATATAAATGCTGTTTAATCTTTAAAAAGTATTACTGCAATGTATATATGTCATTATCATATCAATTCAAAATGTTGTGTCTCCAAACGGATCAAAATTTCACTGCATGCTATTTGAAATGCAGAGCTGTTTAACTCACTGGAACTATCCCAGGTTCCATAAATCAATGGGTGCCAAGAGGACAATGTTCTTGCTTGGAGCCTCTTAAGTGCGTGCTACAATGTTATTACAGAATCAAGATGCAATGTTTTAGCATTGACTGACTTTCTTATTGCAGAATTTGAAATTTTATGTTTCATGCTTGTCATTGGTACTCAGGAATCCCGTCTGATTTGTCACCTTCAATTACTGAACTGGCCTGTTGGTGGCGTACCATCATCAATAAGATCCATCGTGGAGTTGATTAAAGCCGTTAAAGAATGGCACTGCGAGCATAAAGACGACCGAATTACAATTCAGTGCATGTATGGTGTTTGGTCATTTCCTTCTGCTAGTTTTCATTACAAGTACAATCCAGCCAAACTCTGAAAATATCATCAAATTTTGGTTGGCCAATATGAGTGAAAATAATGTTACGCATTTATGTTTTGCCAGAGATTTTTTGCACATTCTTATAAAAATGTAATGCAACATTCTTATAAATGTCACATTCTTATAAAAATGTAATGCTTATTGCAGAAACCTAAACAAGCACTTCAGTAACTAATGTGGTCTGTAACAGTAACTTGGAAACTTTTTCCTACTGTTTTTCAAACAATTTCACCCCTGTATATTTTGTTTTAGAGCTTATCGTGAACATGGCACCTTTAATTGAATAACTTGTATGTAGATGACGATCATATCAGTCTCATCCCTACAATTAATGAAGTCTTGATCAAAACAACTATTTGTAGGCCTAGTTGTTATCTTTGCATGAAATTTTAAATGACATTAATTATTATATCTATTGCCCATTTAATGGTACTTTTTGTTTAGATATAAATTACAAACAATTTCAAGATTTGCAATTTGTATTAAAAATGTTCAATAGACGTCAATTTTGCGTCGAGGTTAAAGAATTGTTTCACAGAACTTGGGAAAGTATACAGTGCTTAATATACATCGGTGTAAGGGTAAAACAAATTATACTAGTAAGAATATTATTTGAAAAACATGAGTGATAGGAAGAATGTGCTTTTACTACAGACAAAAGAGAGAAAACATTTGACTATGTAACTCAAAGCTCAAATGATTTGATGGTTTTTGTGTTTGACAGTGACGGTGAGGGCGCCAGTGGAGCATTCTGCGCTCTCCTTAATGTCATAGAGAGACTGGGTGTTGAGAATGTGGTGGATGTCTTCCAGGCTGTCAAGAAACTCAGAGTCTCACGTCATGGATTGGTGCAGTCACTGGTAAGCTGACTTTACGGTTAGGGCATCATGCTGAGCATAGTATACTTTGGCAACACAATTGTTATCTATGCGGTTAAAGGGACACACCGGCTTACTGTTTACCTAATAATATTAGTCATGTGGAATGACAGACAACAATTTTTTAAATGGTTGTTGTACAAAAAAAATCATCAAAATATCACGTAATTAACGAAAAATGTGAAAAAACCAAAACGCGGTCAAAGGTCAGCTTATACGCTTTTCCAGCCGTTGCAACTGTCAAGTTTACGAGACAATGCTGCGCAATGTTGTAAGTAGACGGTGCTCTGTTTATGTATCAATTATAACAATGGCGAGGCATGAGGATCCAGACTTCACATCCATCAAGCACAAATTCACGTGTAAATAAAAAAACAGACATGAACGGACGTCGGTCCATAGAACAAGGTTCCTTGCTTTATGGTCAGTCTTAGTCGAAGTCCGATCGCGGTCATAACCAACAACTGTTTCGGTTGAACTTGCCATTGAAACAGTTATTGGTTACGACCGCGAAAACGCACCCCAACCTGTATTCTGTGTTCGACGACGTACTATAAATAATTCTGTGCACTTGCAATAATGGAGAACGTTTCTTCGACATCCAAGGATCGGTACAAAAAACATCGCAAGGAAAAACACCCAGAAGATGGTCCAACGAAAAGTAAAAAGTAAAAAAAAACACCACGATAAATCCAAAGGGAAAGCCAGCAAAAGCAGCAATTGGGGGGGGGGGGGTGGACCTGTGCAGCTATCATAGAAGTAGACCAGCTGTATGGGATAAATATTCCCCGTCGTTGTCCCGCGTGTGTAGCGCAGGCAACACGTTGCAGTAGTTAGGGGATAATAGCTAGGGGTATCAGACTAAAACCCTCCTAAAAAACCGTAATTGTTAGTCTGGCTCCCTACCCCTCCGACAAGCTCCCAAGCTCACGGCTAGACCGGCAAGCTGGGGAGTTCATGCCCCGGGGCTTGTCTCTCTGTCCCCACGAGACACGGCACTAGCTGTACGGGATATGCCCCAAGGTTTACGTTCCGCTAGCTCCCACGCATGGTGCGTTGTAAAACACGCTTCGGTTGCACGGACTCTCTGAATGCGAATCTTACGTTCGATTTTCATCATTATTTACAAATTGTATCAATAATCTGAATACATAGTCTTTTTTGTCAAATACTCATGAATAATTATTTAAAAAACAGATTTAAATTTGGTTCAGTAATTTACTTTTATCGGCTGGAAGTAAAACTAACTCCGAAGATCACGTGATTGATCCGAACCACTTTTTTGGTTCGGATAAATCATGTGACCTTCGTTTATTGAAAAATGCTCAAAAACGGCAAAATTTGATGGTTTCTTTTAGGAACCGTTCTTCACCATTCCTGGAAGACCTTTGAAGTCATATGGTAGCCTATTTTGTAGCCCAAATAGCCCAACGAAGCCGGTGTGTCCCTTTAATCTATATGACTGGTACTCTGTTCCTCAACTCCACCTGGCAACCTACGAAGACCATGGCCCATTTTTGCTTACCAGAATAAGGTTACCTACCAAAGTGTAATTTCTCATGTATCATCTGCAACTGGTATCCTGGTAATTGCTGCTTAGCAGTAAACAATTGAGTAACATTTTCTTCACCAGACCTTGAGCCTGGCGTTCTTACCACTCGGCTACGACTGTTATTAATATTGTTCTCATGCCGCGCCAGTCACTACTCATACTTTCTAGAGATAGTCAGTGCATGTAAAGTCACCACCAATAAGTGTGAACAACAAATGTACAACCAGATTGAAATATTCTCCATTCAGAGGACTAGAAAATGAGGTACAAATGAAAAACAAAATAATGCATTGATTTTATGCATTCCGTTTTGATTTGTTCAGGAGCAGTACAAGTTGATCTACGAAGCCTTACAGATGTATTTGGACGTTGACGTTGTGTATGCAAACCTGTAGAAAACCCTCATCAACATGTATCTTATGGAAGCTTAGGGCCTACGTACCAACAGAATTCATGCATTCAAAAAATGAAAAAGTGGTCTACTTAATTAGACCGCCGTACTTAAAAATTGTTTTTGTTAAAATATATTATACGCAGGCAGAAAGTACTTTAAATATAGTGAAGCGATGATGTTAAATGTATTAATTTTGTTGTGACTTTAATAAAGAGATAATTGGGGAAAATCGTTTGACATTATTTTTCATTCTGTCACACATCAAGTGGATGCTTGATGGCACATGGAGGTTTCGATATTTAGACAAAGAAAAGTTTGCCACAATTTTTCAGAGAAAAATTGATTCTTTTCAGTTGTAAAACTCAAAGATTGGAAAGTGCATACCTGCACCAACTCAGACAATTTAATGTAGTAGTCTGCCTTTAAATATCTTTCAAATTTAGAACATATATTTTAAAGGTATTATACAGGATTGGTTATGATGAAAACATTAATTTTAGTGGGAAAACTTACTGATTATGAAGTTCATACTAGAACCATTTTTTCTGTGAAATATTTACCACAAAACAAGAACACTGTCGTTTTGTCAGCTCTACCAGTCCTGCCTTGTAGACCCTCAAGTCACTCTTGCTAGTTGTTGCTGCATCTATCAGATTAGGACAAATCCATGTCATTTTTTGAATTTTTTTTTTTTTAAGAATGTCCATTGAAATTGATGAATCACGGGTTGGTTTATAATTATATTTTTGTGATAACTGGAAGATGGGAATGAATTAATACCTATAAAGTATAAGGTTGTAAAAGACCGTTACTGCAAACTCCAAAGTTTAGATTGGACATCATAGTAAGATTTCAAGCATAGAGGTCTGTGTTTGGTTTGCTAGAAAATAGTTTGCAACATGTAGACATGTCCACACCTCAAGGGTGTTGTTGTTCAGTTTCAAACTGAAACAGCTCAACTATTTACCTGTCAAGCCTTGGTTTTTAGTAGCTCCATGTTTTTAATTAACAACTTATTTCATTTAATTATCTCATTTGATAGTTGATGTTTAAATCAACAAAAGTATACATTTCTTGTACACCGCGATAAAACAAACATAATTTTTCATATAGAATGAAACTGTCGTTGTTATTTTTTTCTGTACTCACTCGTACTCAGATGAACAATTTAAAGATCAATTATTTGTAATATTCAAGATGTTTTATAAATGGCTCCTTTGGAGCACCTTACTTTCTGCATTTGCATACTAATGAGGTCAAACTCGGCGCCATTAGCATGAATCAGAATAAAGCAACAACTGGACGTACAATCGTCCGATCAGAATCCAACTTTATTTGCAAACATCACAGTATTAGGAGACTGGTTTGGTTTTTTCCCTTCCTATTTATTACAAGAACATTTACATTTTTTAAACCAATAAATAAGTCATGCAAGTATCCAGCATATTCAAACATTCTGGGGACTTTGGTTCTCAATTCTATTGCTTTATTAGAAGGAAAACAAAGCACTTATTTTAAGGGGCTAAACATTTTAGTTTTACAATGTAACATTTCAATGAATATAACATTATTAATATTATTTATGCTTTATCCCTATTGAGACCCACTAAAAACAGTGGAAACAGATTTACTAAAAAGTTTTTAACATTAGTTAAAAATCTCAAGTCTGTAAAATTCAGAAATTTCTGATTTATTTGAATGAATGTTTTTCGATCACTATGCAGCATGTATACGTAGTCAATGCATGTTTTATTTAGTACTAAAATGAACGATGCCAAATAGCCTGTAATTCAGATTGTAACCAAAGTTCTTCTTGAAGAAGACGTGTTTTGAATTCAACTGCAAATCAAGAGTACATTTCAAAGAAAATTGTATATACAGAACAAAAATCTGAAATAACGATGAAAGTGCCAAAGTAATATAATTATATATATTTGTAATACTCAGAAATTCTATTTTATTCTTTTAATACTCAACATTTTGAAAAGGAGGTGTTTTGTACGAGTTATTTGTGGAAATGGAACATATACTTTGCTAAATAAAATAATTATTTTTAGGAATGCTGTGTAACGATGCATTTGCTAAAAGGTCCGAGCTTTTTGAGGGATCGGAGTCTCCAAAATGTGTCACTACTTTGTCCCTTAAACACATACATTTGCCCAATTTCATAAAGCTGTTTAGCAGAAAACATTGCTGAGCAAAATATGAGTGGGGCACTGGTCGCAACAATGTAAACATTATATATTGTTAGCTGGTAACCTAAGCTAAGCAATATTTGTCTGTGCTTAGCAAGTTTTTCTGCTGACAGGGTTTATGAAATTGGGCTCTGTTTGTAAGTAACTATTTTAACAAGCATGCAATTCACGCAGTAGTGGTCATCATGTGCTTTCCTTGGGTTCTTATACAAACCAAACATTTTGACGTCACCATTTTGCCCTCCCTATAATGACTAACATGCTAATATTTCCATTAACAAAATTATAATATGCAATGGATACAATCGTGAGAGATGTTTTATCAATGTTGTGTTAAGTTTTAACATTTCTATTGTTTAAAACAATTTTGAAGATGCACCTTTATTTTTGAATTTAAGAACTTGAGCAATTGTCTTAATTAAAGCGAAACATGTTTACTTAAATAATGATGTTCATGTTTCTTTTAATTTTTAGATTTGTTAAACTTATACTATTATAGAATTTATACCAGGTAAAATCAGCTCAACATGAAAGCTGTTTTCCACTGATGCCCAGCCCATCAACAAAAAACCCAAACATTACAAGAAAACCTCTTCTTCTTTTTTTAACACCAGAATACATGTAGGCCTACAACCAAGACAATAAAATACAGAAGGCAAGACGTGTCCAAAGCGCGCGTTTTGAAATACGAAGATACCACGTGGTATTTGTAATTTTAAAACAAATGTCCGTTGCATGCTTTATGAATGGAGTGAGCGCGTGCAGCTTGAAGGAAAGACTTCTCAGAGACGTGCGTTGATCGATCCGAACCGAAGTATCGACCCTGCTATCACGCGGATCGATTCGCACGAGAACAAAAATGGTTGAACCGTTTTGGAAGACTTTGGCTCTTTCAGAAACAACGGCTTCAGCTTGGCTGAGGCTCCGTCAGTCATTCTGGAAACGTGCACTGTCGATATTGTGCTTCAAACAGAGACGGGATTTCGAAAAGGGACTTTAGACCGTGAGTGCAAATCTCGCGCGTGTCCTAGAGAAATAATTATTGAATACATGTGTCGCGCGCTTCCACAATCTATCGGCAACGTGGTTTCAGAGCCAGTTCTTGACTATAATTTGGTTCTACCTTTACACCGATGTCGGTGTAAGGGTAAAAACCATTAAGGGTTAAAACCGAATAATATTCTTTATCCCTGATGCAAAATTTCACATCTGTTAAATCGGTTCTTGACTGTTATAAACTTTTTATTTAGTAAAGTTTTTAAGACGATGACGAAATGCTGAGTAGTTCAGAGAGCGGTCTGCTCGTTGCCGATGACGTACGGTTTGATCGTGTGAGTGTTCGGCCGAGATGTAATGACAGCTAACGCCTTGTTCCATATAAACCTCTCCCAGGTGATCATCCTTTAAAAAATGAACAACGAAACCGTGACATGAGGGAAAGATGTATGGACAACGTACATGTCTCAAACACTCCATTTATTTGGTTATTTGAACAATTTGGCTTCAAGTCTGTGGATCTATGGTGTTAATAACCTACTTGTTGGACTCGTCTGAACTGCTCGATCTCTCAAATGAGCGCATCATTTCGCCCGTGTCTTGCAGTCTGTGGGGAAAAAAAATGATTTTAGATAACTTGGACTGATCTGAACGAAGCAGCTATAAAACAATGTCCACATAATGTAACTGATCAGCCAGGATGTGTAGCTAGGACTCTTGGCGACCGAGGGCAGTGTTAGAGTATGGTGCCTGCAAACCCCAATAGTCACTATGTTTCTTTGAAAGTCTTAGCATTATTTTGAGGTACTTAATGACCACAACCCACACCCAACAACCTCGGCTTACAACAGGAAACAAAAACCTTGGCCGATTTCTCCCCGCATGGACGTCGTCACAAGCCCAAGACAGTTCCCTCACTAAGGTCAATGAAGAGCTACCATTGGTCGTGCATGCTAAGCACGTTACCATTGTTTGACATCAAAGATGGCTGCCAATGCGTCACTGTAATCAGCTTGTTTCAGTTCATTGGGTGCTGGGAAAGAGTATGTCCCCTTTTGCAATGAGATGATAGTTTTAGTCATTGTTGCTGCAGACGGGGAACATGATGTATCGTGCAGCAAGATGATTTCTTGAGATCTCGAGAAGGCCTCGGCCTACCTACCCCTGAGCCCTAAGCCATCCCCGGTAAGCCTGTTCCGATTCACCCACGGTCACCAGCCCGATGTTGTGCTTGTCAGACATCTTGAAGAACCTCCGGAGCCGGTCAACCTCCTTCGATTTCAGATACTTTACGATTTGGCTCTTCAAGTGGAGAAAAATTAGAGAGACAAAAGTTACTTGGGAAGATTGCTGACCTACTTGTCATGTTCGTGCTATGCGTATATAGTAAAGCCCAAAACTTTTCCCATATTAGTTTCGGAAAAGAGCGGGAAGATGTCGGGTGATTGTAATGACTTTTATTCTTGTTATCAATGTGAGCCAAGTTGACTATTTAGGTAATGAAAAATTGAAAAAAAAAATAATTATCCAGATGTTTTCCTTTGGACCAAAACAAAGATCTTTGCGAAAAGCAGGTTTCCAGGCTCAGAAAACAACTTAAGCTTGGTAATTCCAGTTCGCCGTTTCGAAAATACAGAACTTTTTCATAATGCGTGCGTGCACAACGTTGAAGCATATCCTATTAGGTTCTCGTGAAACTCACGCTCTCAGAATTTGAAATCGTTCCCAGATCTGGATGCGCAACGATTTTGCGTCCACGTGGTAATCGTCATTAGTAATGAACATTTTGAAAAAATCCGTTTAGTGCATTATGTGTCAATAAAGACGGCAAATTAAAACATAATTATTTCTTTAGAGGGCGCTATTATGGTAAAGCAAGTGTGCTAACCTGTGGTTCGCGCTGTAGTAATTTGATGGTCTCCACCATAAGGAAATCCCACCAAGACACCACACCGTCATCATCGCGGTCGTATATTTCAAACTAGATAAAAAATATACACATTATCATGTGAAACTATTTCAGCTACCTTGCCTAACTTGTCGTTACGTAACCTTTAATAAATATTTAACCATGTTTTATACATTGCAGTGATTGTAAAAGGTGCAGCTCTGTACCGAAGATCTCGCAGACTACAACTTGGTTAGATCCATTACAGTGGTTCTCTTGTGTTTATTGTTTTAGTAAAAAGGAAATTTGAAAACAGTGGGATTTTGTTAATTTATTTTGTAGTCAGAAAACCCAGTGCTCTGAATATCCTACCTTAGTTTGGCACTCTCTGACCTCTGACCCCGGCATGCAAGCATTATGTTCGAAGTCATAATTTTTAACTTCGTATTCCATGTAATCCGTTAAGCTTATCATACCATCTAAAATTATTCAAAAGAAGAGATGGTTAAAAAACACAATAGCACCGCACACTTTGCAAACCCATGCAAAACAAGAAAGTAAATAGCAATATGGGCAGAGTCAAACCTTATTAGAGCTGCTGACGCAGAAATTATTGCTTTATAACAATTTTTGGTGAGCACAAATAAGCAGGATACCAGTCACAATGGTCATGTGACACGGTACTACTTTGGCTGTTAACCTTTTTCTGGTAAACATAATATTAATGTGCTTAGGTTCTTCAGCTCTATAAATATGAGCTCCTATATGTAATCACACTTTGCAGGGCGCCGTAGGCACAGACCTCTGTGGTAAGCAATGTCGTGAAATTGGGCCCAAAGTATTTCCTATGATAGAGAGATTTTAAGAAAATCTTTCGAAAACCGTTTACTCAAAATTTCGTTTAATTTGCTTGACAGAAACTGACCTCCGTCCTTGTCATAATTGTCAAACGCCATCATGAGGTCACTCATCGCATCCATCGGTACCAAGTCACTAAGAGACTCCTTAAAAAAAGAGAAATATACAAAAGAAACGTTGTTACTGAAACCCCAGTTTCGAAATGTATTTCTTTCTTTCTTTTTTTAGAGAAGTATTGTTTAGGAATTGATTGTCAACGAATATTTATTATTGAAAACCCCATTTTCAATTTTTTTATTTTTTTTATTTAATAACAGAAGTATTGTTTAGGGAAACGATTTGCCAAAAGGTTTTCAAATTGTGTTCATTTCGTTTATTATAAGATAAAGTATTGTTTAGAAAATGATTCGCTGGGCGCAATAAGCAGGGCACCAGCCTGTCACAGGCAACTACATCACATGGTAGTTTGTCTGGTAACCTTTTGATACTGCGAAATGTTATTAAGCCGAAAATGTACCACGGACAATACAGTTACTGGTCATGAAATCGCACCGGTATACAACGGATTCTTCAGGCTCAATCAATTATTTTGTTGAGCGACATTTTTCATTGTCATTTTTTAGCTCTGTTTGTAAAGCCAGGGACTCTCAGAAAAGCGAACTTAATCACTATACTAGCCAAGAACCCAATGGAGAGAAGACAGTGAAGGAAGTTACAGTTTTAGGTGTGGGAGGAAAACCCCAGAGAATTATTCCAGAGAAAACCCACGCAGTCAGGCAGAGGGACTGATAGCCCAATCTACGTAGTGCCCCCGGTGGGATCTGAACCGGGGTCCAAGAGATGGAAGGCAAGGCAAGATACTACTACACCAACCTGACTGCCCTATTTAATTCATTCAACTTGTTCATTGTTATCATTCTATACATTTTATTTAATGGTTTTAAATTGTACTGACAATATGGCAGTCATGTTGGGGGTAGGTTTATATAAACAGTCTTAGCCTCGTCATAAAGTCTCCTTCTTTGGAAACAGTCACCTTTATTATGCCACAGGAAGTACAATAAACAGTAATAGGAACTTATCAATCAGTTTAAGTATTGGAGTTAATGCTCTGTTCTTAAAGGTTTTGAAAGGTTTGCAATGAATCAGCTTTTTGCACCTACAGACAGTATTACATTATTTTTCTCAAGCTCAGTGGGGGGGGGGGGCACTTCTTTCCAGTTTGTGTGGGGGGGCAGAGGCAATGTTTTTCCTTTTTTGAGGGCAATCTGGACATTTACGTGTGGGGAGGGGGCTCATGTGGGTCCGCCCCCCGTGGTTATTTCGCTTCTCAAGCTCTAAATTTAAGGGGGGAGCCCGTTGTGCTTTTAATGACAAACTTTGGGAGTTGGATCGACCGGAGCCAATTTCATAAAGCTACTTTAGCTGACAGATTAGCCAAGCACAGAACATGTCTGCTTACCAGAATAAGATTACCAACCCAAATACCATGTACTGTCTGTCACTGTGACTGGTATCCTGCTCAGCAGAAATCTGCTAAGCAATATTCTCTGCTTAAGCAGCTCTATGAAATTGGGCTCATACGTATTGGCTTACACAGTCAGGGCAGGTCCAACCGATCTCCGTTTCGGCGCTCTCCAATGCCTTGGACGAGTTGGTGTCCAGTCCAATCCCCCGGCCGATCAGACAGCTGTGGTGATACGGCCGGCCGCACACCCGGCAGTCTAAGATACCGTTGCTTTTATACATTGTACAGATGACGCAGGGGTCGGCCAGCTCAGTCTGACTCTGCCAGTCAGACAAAGACATTGAACATAAAGAAAAATCATAACATTTTACTCAGTCGTCCAAGACTCTCTGAATATACCGGCCCCACCCAGGGCCCAATTTCATAGAGCTGCTTTTGCAGAACATATTGCTTACAAATTTTGTATTTTAGCAAAAGTATGCAGGGTGCCAGTCACAGACTGTACATAAGACATGAACTTTTGCTGGTAACCCTATTCTGGTAAACATAATTTGGTTGTGCTTAGCTACTTTTTGTGCTTAAGGAGCTCTTTGAAATTGGGTTCAGGTGATCGTCTACACAGAGATACATTTGAAACAGTAACCCTGCAATCCAGTGATTTTTTAGGCTCTAAATCTAGCCAAGAGGTTCTAGTATGCAATTTAAGAAACACCAACAATCTTTCCGAAATTAAGTGCAAAACAAACAGATACAAAAATAGTCCAATACCCTACTTTGTCAGTATTTTGAACCAAGGATAAATTTCTCTTTTTAAAGTGTGTGCTTTGTTTTTGTTTTCTGGATGTATTTTAGTGTAAACCCGTTGCTTTTTTTAAATAAGTAATTTGATATACATTGCAATGTTTTTTTAATTTGTAACTGTAAACTTTGTAGCAATTTAGCCCCTGGGCTACAAATGCATTGTTTTAATAAACCAGAAATAATAATAATAATAATAATAAAACAATAAAATGTGTTAGCGTGGCCGATTTAACAATGGGAGCTAAAATTGAGTTTAAGATGTGTGTCAATCTTAACTGCTAAGCAAAGTGTGATGTCACGAAATCACTATGGTGATATTGACAACTCTTATTGACTGACATCTTAAGATGAATCTATGTGGTCTATGGAATCCTTCCCTGGTCCCGCCCATACCTCGAGCTTAGCATCGTATTTCAGTTTGCCGTCGGTATCAAGGAAACCCGCCTCTTCACGTGCAAGACGGCCCAGTTCTTCCTCACGGGTGAGAATTGCGTTGTCCCTCTCCGAAAGGCCCGTCAGTTTATTGGGAAGCGAGA
Organism: Pisaster brevispinus; assembly: GCA_023634235.1. Classification (NCBI taxonomy): domain Eukaryota; kingdom Metazoa; phylum Echinodermata; class Asteroidea; order Forcipulatida; family Asteriidae; genus Pisaster; species Pisaster brevispinus. The sequence goes on along the minus strand of JAMKCF010000029.1, from coordinate 830,843 downwards.
GTCCCTCTTTATCTGCTCTATTAATAATTCAAAATTATTGTGGATTATTGGGATGTGAAATGTATTACTAATTGTTCATTGTGTGTGTGATCTGACAACGGCGACCGATGCAAACATGTACTCTTCCAAGACTCCTTTCCCCCATCAACAGAGCTACAGGGCAACCATTTTGACTCGAAAACAAAGACTAATACCTTATAGTTTTTCAAGACAGATCTATAATGTTATTCATAATGCCACTGAATCTCTGGTGTTACCAGCTATCAAAACGACAGACAAAGACACTCATCATCATTCATCCCGAAACAGGTGCAATATTATTTTTAGAAAATTTGGAAGGGGAGAGGATATCTTTCACTTATTGGAGCTGTGGCTAACTGAGGCGGGGAGGGGGGTGGCGATTAACCTATCAATAGTTAGAGATCACACATTAATTTGCGCTTTGATTTCGGCTTTAAAAAAAACGGCTTAGAAAATTGTGCCGAGCGCCCTCAGTGGTCATCACCAAATTAAAATGTTTGGTGTTGAAGGAGTGACATTTTTGTACTGAGATGTTAACTTACTTGTCGAGAGTGGACGACGAGGCCACTCCTGTGGATCCACCACCCGTCGTTGCAGTAGCGCGATTTGCCGCTCGCATCGACCTCACGATCAGACTCAACCTGCCAACTTTATGAGTTTGGTTCTTACGGGCCTCCCAGTCGATATACTCCTCTTCTATTTCTTTCGCAGTGCGCTTCCTGGCCTTTGCTCCCACAGTTCCCATTTTGAGTTGTAATTTTGTTGAACAAACCTTCAAATTTTTGTTTTAAAACCAAAAGAGGGTTTGTTTTTAAATGATACTTTTGGATTGCGTTAAATACCACTCATCGCGCAAGCGAAGTTCTTTTTCCCCTCGCGATTCATGCGCGCGCGTATTAGCGTTCAGCAGCATGCTGGCCTGCTAGACGTTTTCCCCGTATGCTAAAAGTGCGATAGTTTCTATAATAAATTTAAAAGCTCATCGCTTAGAAGTTCTGTACCTCAAGATCTCGTTTGCCCTTTTTCACGACTTGAAACTTGCAAGATGACAAATATTGATTGGGTAAAATGTGGGTCGTCATAAACCAGTCAAATTTTACCGGGGAGGTTTAGAAAACACGCATGCGCTCTGACGGCAAAAGTATTTCGCCTGCTTATAATATCAAACGTGTATTTGGAGTTGTTCATTTTTCAACGACTGTCACCATTAGACAAGACTAATTTGGACATATAAGACAACTGTTGATAACAATGCACATGTTGACCTTTTAAAAACAATTAAAATGATTTGAGGAGCATGTTCTTTTATACTGTGTAGTTTCTTGACTGACGACATCAACTACGAGATTACACGCGTATAATTTACCGGATGTAAAACGCATACATCATGTTTACGTACGTCCACCGTACGGTTGTATTTCCGTAGATATTGTGGTGGTGAAATGATGGGAGAAAATGACGTTTAGGATATGACATCGATATGAGCCAACGTTATTGTTGAAAGGTCAGTTTTAAGTGACACTTTTTCGATATTAGAGCATTTTTGGCTACTATTCAAGGCATAGCCAGTAACGTTGTCGAGACCTCAGACGGAGTGCCGTGCCCGTGTGTTCGTGTTACAACCAACCGGCCATCATTACCTGACCACACGCAAGTCGAGTGTAGGCAGCAATGAGTGGTTACAATGTGCTGTGGTGATTGAAAACTTAGCTTCACAATGTGGGTAGGTCTGTTTCTAGCCACAGTACATGGTTTGTGGTCACATTGTTAATGTATGGCATTCATTCAGACAAGATTGTGTTGCCTGAGTAGTGAGTGGTTTGTACATGTATAGGAATTGAATGATGGTTTGACTTGTGCATATTGATTGTTATTAAAACTAAACTAAAAAGAACATTTCAGGTATCATACTTTGCTGGCATCAGCTAAGGTTCATTGAATGCTAATTAGTATTAATATTAAGCTGGAAAATCTTGTAGCGCCCTCTTTGAGTCTTTGATGATGCGTACTTAAGTAGCCGACATTCTACATTGTGTGTGTAAACATTAGATTTCAGGGATTTTCGATCGCTGTCGGTCAGTGCGTAGGTTTTTAGTGGACTGCCTCCTGTCCTGCTTACCAACCATGAATACGCTCCAGGTTTGAATCCCCGTTGCCGCCATTTTTATTTTCATTCCGTAAAACAATAAGATTAATAAGAGTTTTCTTTTTTATTATTAAAACGATTAGATTTTTTAAGGGAAATAAGTGAAGAATTCATTTTAAAAGGGTCAAAGTCCCCCAATACTGTCAAATTTGCATGTTCAGTGCTGGCACAATATAGGCCCTTTATACTGACTTTAAAAAAAAGTTTCATGGAAAAACTGCAATTAAAGTGTTTTGTTTTAACAATTATCCCTCAATTTGGTGCAAAAATTGTTCAAGGTTGCAATATTTTTGTATGCGAGCATGGATAGTTACATTCTGACATTCTGTACTATTGACTGTTCATGTTCATGACATGCATGGATGTATGCACACACTGACGCAGCGAGGAAAAAAGGATCTCCATGATTAAAACAATATTTTCAAAAATTAAATCATAATACACAATGTACCAATAGGCCTTTTTATTCGATTCTTTCTTGACAAAAAGATAAGAATAAGGGAATGCTGGGCATAGGGTACTGTAGAAAAGTTTCCATTATTGGCTTTAATGCCCATTTGAACTGCATGGTAAAATCAATCAATCAAGTTTATTTCAACTCAAAAGTAGCACAAAAACACCATCAATGTTGTCAATTTACAGTTTAAGGTGATCACGTGGTGGAGAAACTAGAGATCTCCAAAATGCAAACTTGTCGAGCTGCATTCCTCATGACGAGATCCTCATGACGTGTGTTGGAAAAACATAACACAGGAAAGATTGAAATACTATACAACACACTATTATTGGACAAAAACACCAAACAAACAAACAAACCCACTTGAGCTTTACACTGTTGCGATACAAAAGCCTACCAGCAGAATTGGAGTTACTGTACATGTACTGTACACTTTGCTAAATTTTATTACAAGATGACGAATGAATAGCATTTAATGCGTAATTTAGAGTTTGCATTCCAGTGCCGGTAAAATGAAAGGGATGCCATGCCTTTTGGTAGAGGCAATGTACATATTTTGTGGTACTGTACTTTTACTGGGCACAGTTTTTATGTGTGGTATGATTCAAAGAAGCGACCAAGAACTACATGTACATGTACATGTAGGGCCCAGTTTCATTGAGCTGCTTACATGTAAGCACAAAAAGTAGCCAAGCACAACAAAATTATGCTTATCAGAATAAGGTTACCAGCCGAAATACCATGTCACATGTACATACTGTATGTACAATCTGTGACTGGTATTCTTCATATTTTTGCTTTAAATAGAGAAATATTGTAAGCAACATTCCCTCTTAAATGCCGCTCTATGAAGTTGGGCCAGTGCTCAGCTGAACCCAAGCATTTTATGGCCAGTATGATATCATCATCTATAGAGCAAGGACAGAAATATCCACCTCTTGACTGCAGGCAACAGTTGCATTAGGCAAGTTTGGAATGCTACATTTACCTGTAGGTGGCAGTATTGTATCGGGTAGATTTCCGTTGTTTAAGTTGTTCTGATCATGTGCTCATTTCCAAGAACATTGCAAGAGTTTGTCTGGTAAGTCTGCTGCCACCTATCAGCACAAAAAGTCTTTCCATTGCCTCCATGACACTAGTCATTGCCTTGAGCCCATTGATGCCCCTTAAAATGTTGCAGTACGAATTTTTGTGAAATATAGAGGTGCCCTTTCCTTTACCAGTTTTTTTGTTATAAAACCAAGGAATAAATGCCTTGCCTTACACCTGTATACAAGAACTGAAGAGTGAAGTACAGTATCATCATGTGTACAATGCGCTTGTTTACAAATTTACCCTTTTTTAACACATGAAAAATTCACTGGTCTCTCTCTATTTGTTAAGAATATGTGCACAATTAGGGCCTACTATAGTTTCCATGGAGTATTGTACAATTCTTCAAAATCTGGTCTCTCGGAATTTAGATAGATAGATAGATAGATATATACGTTTATCAGTGTTGCAAATAGTGTATAATACATAGTAAAATGGTCAAAATAACTGCAAATATAAAAGAGATTAAAAGGTGAGACTTAAAACAAAATGCAACATCTAGGTCCGAGGAGAAGCATAGCTTTTGTTCCCCAGGCTATGAACGGACAGACAAAAAAAACCCAAAAACAAAACAAACAGACAGACAGACCTAAAAATACAGGACCATGCATCAGATCTCAATCGCTCATTTTGTATGCAATTGAAAAGCTTTCATCTATTCACTGAAGCGCGGATAACACGCAATGTGCGAGTTTGGTAGTGTCAACAGTCATCACAATGGACGATTACGTGCCATTTCATTTGTATGTAAGACGGGCATAATTCATACAATGCTTAATTATGTCAGTGAACTTGCCACTGGGGTGGACTGCATTGTGTACTCACCTAACGGCCTCTTTGTTTGTGGAAGGTGAGAAATATTTTTGTTGGTGGGATGATTTGTACAGATTGAATTTTTTTTTATTGCATCAGTTTCTTTTTTTGCTTTTTTATTGGAGCTTTATAAAGCAAAGTGTTAGTCAGGACTCAGGAGGGTCAAGAAAGAGCTTTTCTGAGTTTGCTATTCGAAAAACCATTGTGAGGTGTAGGAATACTGTGAAATGTAGTTTTTCAAGAACCCATGAAGTTTTGTATATAAGACTTTTAATTTAGAAGAGTTTTTTTATAGAATAGTTTCATAATGTTTTATGATAATACCATGTATCGTAAACTAGGGTGTGATCTGATCCCAGGCTTTACTGCAGCCTATAGGTTAAATGGCTTCTGACTGAAGAAGAAATATTATTACACCCGAACAAATATTATTGACAAAATACATGTAGGGAGACCGCCAACATTTGTAGGGGTACATGTACATTGTAACTCCGTTGGTAGAGCGTCCGTTTGTTAATCCGGAGGTCGCAGGTTCAAGTCCTGCTCTGGTCAATTTTTCCTTGTTCATCCCAAATGATAATACAGTGCATAATGTACATGTGACTCTTTCAAGATGATTCATGCATCTTCACTGTGGGGTTTGTACATTGATGGAGCTGTTTTGGATCTGTTTGGGTTGATTGATTGTCACATGTGCTGCATGTTGCTCAAACATCAGTCAGCAGCTACATTCTACCCACTATGCATTTTACATGTATGTGTGTAACATCTCATTTGTCATGTTTGTAGTCAAACAAGTGATTTCTTGCAGAGCTTTTTATTTGCGGTTTTGTTTGATGTGTGAAGTGTACACATTACATATTACTGTTTAAATTCTCAAATAATTTGACTACAATGCGAGAGGTCTTGGTGATAGTGTACCATGTACTTTACATTACATTTTGTACACGTTGCATACGTACACTAGACTACAATACAAAAATAAATCAAAGAGCATTGTTGTGTATTCTTTCCGCCTTTTTTTTTCAAACCTGTTCCTACTACCTAGGAACATAATTCTTATGAAAAAAATCAATGGATTGTTCCACCTTGTTGCACTGCATTTGTTTGCTGTGGAACAGGTGTGAAAAATTAATGTCTAGGTCGTTTCCATAGCAACAGTATTATGAAGATCGATAATGCTTGTTTTCATTTACATGTACTGTTGTACAATGTAATTAGTTTGAAAATTTAAACTTTCAGTAAAGTGAACGTACTTTTTTTTGAAAATGTTCTTGACAGTGTTCTTTGAATCTCTATTTTTGTAACAATTGCTTTATATATTTCATTTCATTGTTTTACACAAATGTATGTTGGTGTTGCGCATAGAGGCTTCTGCATTAAAAGCCGTGTTTAGTTTTATTATTATTTGCAGTACATTGTAATGTACATATATGTAGGCTATACATTACACACTGACGGTTCTAATTTTCCAGTGTAAGTCATTAATTGAGTCAGCTTGCAATCAGCTAATTTGCAGTAGTGTTTAATTCAATTTGAATGATAGCATGGAACAATTTGTTTGCACTGTTTTATAGCACGACTACCAACATTGTTTACGGGATAATGCAGTAATCATCTTTCACACCTGTCTTACATACATGTACAGACACAATACAAATGCTACCCTGAATGTATTGATTTTTTATTTAATTATAGAAACCTACTCAAACATGACAAAGTGGGAATAGCGAAACTATGCATACATTTTAAAGGTTATTTGTATGGGGTATGTGCATTGGAAATTTGGGGATGGAAATTAAATTTAATTTACCCTTCAAAAACTTGATGTGTTTTGCCTTTTAAAACAACCTACATTAACTACATGTATGTTAACTGCATGATGTCTTTGTTTATTTGAGCTTGGACCCAACCAGGTGGGGCATTTACATGTAGTTTAGTAGGGTTATCTGGCAGGATCATAAATTGTCTGATTTTGTTGGTGTCAAATGGTCCTGTGGGCCAGCAAGGCACTGTCCCCCGTTGATTGATCCCCAGAAAATATTGGAGCCAAAATTTGCAAGCTGGGTGGATTTACGGCTGAGATTTATGGCATGGAAAATATCAGGGACTGCAGGGGGGGTTTTAAAAAATGTACAATAAGTCTGTGGCCTTCTTCAGTTGTACTTTGTTTTTAAGGGCAATGCAAGTTTTCCTTTGTAATGGTGTAGGGCACCTGTAAATGGGAGAAGTAAAACATTTTAGTAGGACATTTGGAAAGGACACCTGGGGCATTTTCCAAACTTTGGCTTAGGCTCTGTGTTCAGCGCTAGGCTTCTTTTGATGTTGGAAACTTTGTACAAAATACATTGCTCCAAAATTGGGGGAGCCAAGGATTGGGAAAAGGGCCGAGGCAATAACAAGCCTCCATTGCCAGAAATAGATACCAAGCCTGCCTCTTTTTTATTATTGTGTTGGATGATGCTTCATCTATTTGTATGTCAGTCCATTACATACAGTACATGTAACATGTAGACGTGACAGTTCTCTTGTTTCATTATATCCCTATTGTTGAAAACAGTTAGCTATTTAACAGATGGTCACTTTATGCTAAAGTTTAGAATTGAACAAAGCGACGTGAATGTATTAATAATCCACTTTCCACTTGGATGCTTATGATTTCTAAAATCAGTTATTCCCCAGTGGAGAGAACAAGCTATCTGTTACAGTCATCAAATGTCACATAATTATTGCACCTGGTCCTGTAGATTACGATATTAAATACGTACTGTGTATAGTTTCAAGTGATTCATACACTTTATTCCACATGCTGTGTACAGTAATAGTCGCATCTCTTAAAAAAGGGATCAAGATTTGTAAATGGCTTCAGTCCATGAATTTATTATTTGGTTTTACCCATACACCGATGTGTGTAAAGCACTGTAAACTCAGTATTTTCTTGAGTCGTGTGATCAAAATCCACTGGCATGAACTTCGGTGGGATTCAAACCCATGACCTTTGCCATTCTAGAACAGATGTCTCACCACTAGACCACCGAGATTACCCGGTAGCTAGAGGCAGTTTGAATCCAATATTTTGGCAGCAGGTACCGCAACAATAAAGTACATTTTTAAACATTAATTAATTTAACATTGATCATAAAACACCTACATGTAGGTGCATAAAACAACAATGTTGTATAATTCTTAGCAGATTTTGCATGAAAACAAACTCCTGATTGTTGGTTTGTGGACAATGGACATTGAGTAAAGAGGTCATTGCTGAGGAAACATTGGTTCTACACAAATGTAGGAGTGCTAAGATTGCCAAGTCATCACAGTCACGACACAATGCTCACTCACCTCCCCTTTAATTTGGTTGTTCTTTCATGTGGAAGTCACAAATAGGGCAATGTCCGCTCAGGTACAATTGGTGCAGTTTAGACTTTTCAACTGTGGAGGAGGTTGTGTCAAATTTAATTACTGGCTGTACCTGGTGTAGGTGTTCTCTGTAGTAAATCATGCTGCAGAGGTCGGACTATTAATGTGCAGTGCACACATGTTCAGGGGTGAACTATGTAAGACATTTACTCATGTACGCTATCCAGGCACTCCTAGCACGACATGAGCAGCCACTACATAGTTGTGGTTTGTGCCAAGGTACATGTACAGCGCCTAATTTCATAACGCTATTAAACAGAAAATATTGCTTGTCACAATTTGAGTTACTCCGCAAACATTAGCAGGTAACCAGTGTACAGTACACAATACATTTGCTAGTAACCAATTTTTACTCAGCAAAATTGTTATGGGCTTAGCGTATTTCTATGCTTAGAAGCTTCTTGGGCCTTGATACACTTTTGTCCAAGTATCCAGGTACATGTACCTGATACTTAGGCTGTAGTGTTTGCCCCCTTTTTTGTCGGGGCATATTCGCTTAATCTTTCAAGAGGCCCGTAGAATCATACGCTTTACAGGGCCCCGAAAACGCAGAAATCCGTGGTAGTGAGTACCATGAAATTGGACCCAGGGTAACAAAAGGCAGTGGCCTGTGTAGATAAAGTCTGGGCCTGCTCCGTTTTTGTTCTCAAAATAAAGAATCAGGCAAGGAGGGTGTGGATGTTGAATGAAGGCGTCTTTCGTGACTCCATGGTACTGTGACCTGCATCCTGTATGTTGTTTATATTTATCCCGTTTTGATTTTGTCCGATATCATGTACATGTAGGCCTACCACACCGGAATGAGTCATTCTGTGGTTTATGCAGAGTGTGTGCACTCATGGGCACTTGTGTTCAGTGTACGTACGCATCAACCTACATGTAGAACGAGCTTGTCTGTCTGATGGCATTTGGATTTTATGAATTGTTGGTACATCTTGTGATGTGGGTTGTGGATGTGTTTACACTGTTTACCCATGTGTAGAGGTATTCAAATGTTTACGAGCATGCAGACGTGTGTTATGATAATTATGCCTTTAAAATCAATGTGGATTGTGGATGTACTTGTCTACACCCGTACTTTATGTTGCCATTTTGATTGATACTGTGCTATATGTGTGTATCCATGTGCAGTGTAAAGACTATCTTAATTATGCTAGGATATTGTTTTTTAAGTAGACTGTATATTATGCGCACAAGGTGCATACGTGTACACATGTCGTGTATATTTGCAGTTGAAGCCCAGTATTTCCGGTTGTGTTATGATTTCAAATGAACCTAAAAATTACATGACCTACAGTACAAGTGTAAGTAGGATTTGAAACTTTGCGTGGTGGGAATACAATCAAGTGAGGTTTGCGGAGACTGTCTCTTATGAGCTGCAGTGGTTCTGAGAAGAACTGGTGGTGACTGTTTTCTTGTACAACATTTTGTGAAATTTTAGCTAAGTCAGATAATAACCGTGTGATTTTCTTCTGTCTGTCCTCCAGCAGATTGACTAGATGCTCTCCGTGCAGAGCCACACAACCACCATGGCAGGTTGGGACATCCAGAACTCCACTTTCCTCCACCGTAGTCTACCCAATCATACTCCCAACCCAATAAGCCACACCTCGGCCAGTAGCAGCACCACCCACGACGACTTTGTCTCCAAATACCTCCAGAGTCACTCCATCACGTCATCCGCACCCGACGATAACTACTTCCAAGTGACGCACAATCGGCGGTCAGGGATTCTCTTCACATCTCCTCCGTCGTCGGGACGGAAGATTTCACAAACGTTTGGACCATCGTTTTGCAATAAGGACAATCTGGACCAGTGTGTGTCTTATCTGGATCAGGTTTGTATTCCATTCTTCTGAGGTGGTTAGATGTACCATAAGAGGACATGTTTTATCATTCATGAATTCATATAAAATAAATAGACATTAAAATGAGAAATAACTTTTGCATATAGAACAAAAACAGTATGAATAACGAAATATGAAGTTACCATTGTAAAGAATGAAAACACAGGCTTGATACATCATTCTTGTAAGAGCCAGGCAGATTTCTGCTCAGTAAGCATGGTAAGTGGCACCTTCATGAAGGGAATATTAACTTGTACTGGAACATTTCAGTTTCACAGGGACCAAGGCAATGACTAGGGGCCATGGAAGCAATTGCCTCCACGCCTCATTAAGGTGTCAGGTGACGTTTGAAGCTTTGTATCGTGTGGAAAATAAGAAGTAACTATAACTAGTAAACTTGCGGGCACAATCGTTAGGAAATATCTCTTTTGGGAGGAGTGTTGGCTCTGAAAGGAGCCAGTGGTCATGGCATTTCGAACCTACGTACTCTCCTGAAGACAAGCAGGGTATATAATGTTCGAAATGTCAAGACCACACTTTTAGCTGTTTTCAGAGCCAACACTCCTCCAAAAGAGATTTAAACATGGCTGTACCCGTAAGTTTACTTGTTATAGTTATTTGCTGTATGAAACAAGCTACAGCGAAGAGCAGAAATAATTTCAAGCAAACAAGAATCTCGTACCTAGAGAGTTTGAAAAAGCAGTATACAAACCTCTGTCTATAGTAAAAGAGGATTTGGTAATGGCATACAAACTTTGCTCATCAAAAGATAACATTTTATGTTGTTTGGTTTTTGCTCATACATGTACATGTACATGTACAATTGTTTTAGTTTTTTGACAAATCCATAAAATGTAGTATTATTTTGAAAGACAAACTTTTCAGGGCTGCTGAACTTAACTTGTAAATGTTTGAGAGAGCACAAACTTTTTCTTCTGAAAGTTTCTATCTTGAACCTGGCAGACTAGATAGTACATAATTTACAATAACTCAAACTAAATGAAACTGACAAAAGATTAAGGGGAAATTGTGTGTAAACAGTCATTCTAGGCACGGTTGCTTAATTGATGGAGTGGAAGTGGTCCAGATTGCAAATAAATCTCCACATTTTCCTGTTTCTAATTCGCAAACCACTCTTATCTGTACAATTCAGAAACGGATTGCTGGGAACAGATAAACTGTGCTGTGCCCTTGACAATTTTCACTGGGTCAAACTTATGAACTGGTAGCCACTACCTAGCTGGTCATAAAGGCAAGCTTGATCCTTTTCACACACACATGATCTGAGATCACAGAAAGGTTCTGAATTCACTTGCAAACTCTGACTTCTCACTGGATGGCAGTTATAGTGTGTGTGATTCCATCGTCTAACGCAGGGTTTGCCCTTAACTTTTTCAGTGTCTGGCCAGCAGGACCAGTTAGCTTGTCATTTCACCAGTCCGTCAGCTTTTTCACTGGGCTATATTTCAAATGAAATAATGATTCTTTTCAACACTGAATGACTGACCTGGCCAGCTGGACCACTTAGATTGAGTTTTGAGTGGTCCTTGGTGTTTCAACTAGCATTTGGCTAGTGGACCACTACATTGTATTAAGGGTGAATGCTCTAATGCAATGACATTTTAGCATCAATATGTAAAGGGATGTCTTTATCATACATGTACACAGACATGCGCAAGATCTGGGGTGTCATGTGGCCGAGTGGTTTAGAGCATCGAATTCAAGTTTCGATGATTAAGTCATCGGGGTGTGGGTTCGAACCCCGGTCATGACACTTGTGTCCTTGAGCAAGATACTTTACTATAATTGCTTCTCTTTACCCAGGGGTATAAATGGGTACCTGCGAGGGTAGAGGTTGATATTGTGTTTGAAAAAGCCTTCGGAGCGCCACGGCAGCCCGGGCTGTATACTCCCCAGGGAGCTGAGAAAGATTACAGGAATGTTATTGACCCAATGACCAGGGCACTAATGTAAAGCGCATTGAGACGTTATTGTGAAATGCGCTATATAAGAACTAGTTATTTTTATTATTATTATTATCTACGTAGTTCTAATGGTTAATTAACGCATTTAACTGTACAAGGAAAGCGTGTCAATAGAACAGTCAATAGAGGACATTTGAGATTGAATGTTGTCAAATCTCTCCAGTATCAGGGCTGTTGTTCACAAAGCGCTTAGATCTGTAGATTCATCGATGTCAATATTGCCACAGTGATTTGTATTGTGACATCACATGTTGCTTAGCAAGTAAGAGTGATTCACAATGCAATGATTCATAGCTCTTTGTGAAATCAAATCAGGGCTTGTAACTCATGTAGGCTCCCTACCTAATCAGTGCTCTCCCTTAACAGTGATGCGTTGGCCAGATGCCAGTTAGAACACCTGAGGACCAGTCAGAATTCTCTCCAAGTGGCCCAACTGGCAATTTGGAGGCAACCAATCGCAGTGCTTGACACAGGATCACTTTCGTAGCACTTTGTAATTTTTTCAAACAATGTCTTACGATCCTTAAGAAAAATATGTGAACATAGGCTTTTCTTCTTGGAGATTGACTGGAACTGGTAAATTGCATCTGTTTCATTTGAAATATGGACTAGTGAAAAAGCTGATGGACCAGTGAAATGACAAGTTACCTGGTCCTGCTAGCCAGTCACTAAAAGGTTAAGGGAAAATCCTGCTAATGGACCACTGGCCAGACTCCTGTAGTTATGGAACTCAATCTAACAAGTTCTACAGTCAAATATTTTTCATAGCATATTATGAAGATTGATTATATATGAACATGTATACTAAATCTTTGCAATTCCAGAATGTTCTCCTAAAAGTTCAGTAAATATAAAAAAGAAAGAAAGAAATTTTTTCATATTTTTTAAAACATGCTATTTCTCAACAATTTTGGGTTAAACAAATAAAAATTGATGAGGGACTTGAACCTGCGACCTCCAGATTGATGTGCCGGCGCTCTACCTACCAACTGGGCAATGAGCATCTGGCCCTAATGTTGGCGGTCTCCTTATTCTGTCAATATCTTTTGGGGGGTGGGGAGGGGGGTGCCAGTCAGAAGCCATACAACCTGTAACTGCCGTATAGCCAGGGATCAAACATCAAGTAACAAACCACAAGTGAAATTGACTGAGTAAATTAAAAATAAATAAATAACATTTATGGCCTAGTGACAATTCTGAGCGACAGGACCTTTGGTCTTGTGAAGATTTTCTTGAAATACAAGCTCTGTGTTTGTGAGCTGAAAGAAAGAATTTAGGCCTACATTAAAATATCTTGGTTGTACAGATACTGTAAAGTACAATTGCTAAAAACCATGCTGTGGACATGTTAGAGTGTATTTGCAACATTGATGCACTTGAAGTGATTCTGGGTCTCCTTTTACAAACAAAATCAAACATCAATAATCCGTCAGTGATCTGCTTGAGGAGTCAAAATGTTTATACCCTTAACCTGTCAAATCAATACTCAAACACACCTATTGTATCAATATCAGTACAGGCCAGGAACTCCAGTGCCAGCCTTTGTTGTTGTTTATCTGTTCAACTATTATTGATTTAAAGAGTAAAGTCTGCCTGGTAAAGATAAAGTCACCTTGAGCATGGGTCCTTGGAAACCTTCAATCGATTGATCACTTTGTCACAACTTTGTTCAAAGTACATGTTTTTTTTTATTTTTAAGGGTTTAATGTAGGCTTAGAAGTTAAAGTTTTTGATCATGTCGACACCCAGTGACACAATGTCCAGAGTCCTGCTATTTTTTAGGGTCTTGTGTGTAGCCAATTTCAACTGCTTGCCATGTAAAGATTTAAACTTGCTTAAATTCATTTAACAACCCTGTTCAGCTGACAGGAAAATCCAGTCACGCAGTTGTAGAGTACAGATGCCTTGAAAAGAATGTACAGACTGTAATGTCATAAACTCAACATTACATTACAGTTCATTTTGTTCAGTATGTACATGTACTTAGTATGTTTCACAACCTTTTCGTAGCTTCATACATTAATGTACTCGTGCATGATCATACAGTAGTCTACCGGGCTAGTTAAATACGTTTTACTTGCCACCAGGAAGTTGTAGTAGTAGCCCAAGTTTTAAACATGTATTGTCATAAACGTATCTGTCTGTATGGTAGCGATCAAACCCAGTATAAAGGTCAAATGATGCATGAATTCCCACACCCAAAAACAAATTAACACATTTTTGACATTCATTATTCACATCTGAAAAGGGAGAAATTTTGAGCATCCTAAACAAATAGGTTGCACAGTTGTTAGTAGCCCACAGGGCAAGTTGAGAAGTGGTGTTTACTAGCAAGCAGTTTTTATACGATAATGTATGCCAGGCTAATGCCTATTGCACATGTAATGCTAATGCCTTTGCTATTAAATGCATCAGAAAGTGCTGGCTGAAATACCTAATAATGACACAGGCTCATGTCACATCCTCTGTTTAATCTATTTCTGCCTACATATTTTAATCATGGAGGGTTTAATCATCATTTCCTACAAGGAGGCATTTCCCCTGGTATGGCGCCCAACCTTCCATACTTTACCAACATTACTGAGTGGGAGTAGTCTGTTTCCAGGGTTGTTATTGTCCCATTAGATGCTGAAGTTCATTAAATAGCAAGCCTGATTCAAAGTGTGTCATAAATACCAATAAAGAGTTCAAACGTTTAAATATTAAAGGGCTTTGGTTTTGAGAGAAGTTTGTTCTCGATTCCGTGAGAAATAACCCTGTAAACTTTTTTCTTAGATGTTAGATGTATCAAGATTTCATTTTTCCAACCAGCTTCAATGTAAATGTAAAAGTTTACTTCATTGCATATCTGTACATGAATGTATGCTTCATGTACAAGAATTTTTTCCAATTTCTAGTTTACAAGAGAATGTGCCAGCCTCGCTACTACGGGCAGCGCACCGTATTGGAACCTCTCGACACTAACCCCTGGAAGGAAAGTGCTGTAAAACAATGCTGATTGGCTGACAAAAAGTGACTGCTCTGTATGCATGCTTGTAAAAAACTTGTGATCGCTGGTAGGATGCTTGTAGGGTGCTTATAGCAAGCATTTTGGCACAACCCACTTTAAACATGTTAAATGAATCATGTTTTTACATGGTCACCCTAAACTGCATACACTTTTAGACATATAACAAGGTCAAAGAAGAATGTGAGGACCAGTTGCTGTATGACTTGATGCATCTTTGACAGCATGCTCTGCGTATGTCTCTAACACAGAATGGATCAACCACGGGACGATAATAAAAATACGATCGAGCAAGGTTTCTGGGAAAGAAAAACAAATGGCAGCGAGATCGTTCTCCATTTGGAACGAGGTTGGGGTCTGCAGTAAACACCATGTACATGAAATCTCTCTGTATGAGTTGCGGTGGTTCTGAAGGGAACTGTTGGTGGAACAGCTCAATACTTTGATCAAAATGCTTTCCTTTCAAAATAATCAGAGCATCATCTGTGAATTGTCAGAATTTTTCCTGATTTCAGGATTTTTAACAAATGACTCGTTGTTTTCAAACTGTCTGGAAAGTGTGTTAGCTACATGTATCCATAAAGGGAAGGATGGCAGCCCTTTTTTTGTCTCCACCTCAAGTTCTCACTTGGGGGTGGGGGTTGTGTACAGAGTCTGTAAATCCTCCTTCTGGAGTTTAGTGATCTTCATCCCAAAGGAGACCACTTCCCGGTTTCAGGATTTTAAAGTTTTGTCTAATCACACCCCTGATACTGATCAAAACATCAAGTTGTTACACCGGTAGTTCTTTTTGCACATTTTTAAGTGCAAAAAATGTAAAAAATTAAACCTGTTTTCTTGAAGTGTACCTTTTTGCTTTTTGGAAAAGCATTGCGGGAAAAATGCTATCACGTCCTTGGTCATGTTAAGTGATGGTGGGGTGCCAGCATTGATGCAGGAGTCCCTTGTAGACTAACTGAACCTCTTAGCCATTTCCAGCATTTCGGTCGAATGACACGAACCATGTCTCAACACATCATTAATTGGTGCATGTCAAAGGTCAGAGGAGGGTTACTGTTCAACAATTTGATAAACTGCATTAAAGTGAGGCTGTGACTGAATTGAAAATGTCAGTTATCTTGACTTTGAAAATGTTTAAATTGGTTTTTGAGCTCTCCCCTAATCTTAACAGTCATTTTACAGAAGAAGCTTGCTGGATGCAAACACCATGCTACAGCAGAATAACTTTCCATTCAGAAATATCCACCTGCTAGATATAAGGTTTTTTGTTTTGGTAGTTATACATATGTACATGTACTTTCACCTTTATTGTTACAATGTTATGGGTACATGAGTAAAGGATGAATATCTTGAAGGTGTTTTTTTTTGTGTTAACTTTTGCCTCGTGGAATTTGGCAAACAAAAAATCGCTGCAAAACTTCAATTAGAAAAAGGTGTTTTCTCAACTACTGCAGTCTCATATGGACACGTTTTACAAACTGCTGTGATGTTACCTTTACATGTTCAGTGTATTTCTACCTCCACTAAATTGGAATTTCATTCTTGTGCATGTAATTTCATTCTTGTTCTCCATCAGTAAATGTATGTGATTTTCTTTCTTGGGAAATCACTCTTTTAGAAAGAACTAATTTAAGAAAAGATCTATCCAGAAATACCAAATTCCTTCAGTCCCATCTCAACCATGTCAACAGTAAGTTGTATTAACTTCTGTGAAGCTAAGACAAGTTGAAGGGTCGGGCCATGTTGCCTCCTTTCAAGTTCATCTTTTCTTATCATACAGTCTCTTTACCATGTTGATTGAGGTGTCTATTTTGACTTGTGTTTGTACTGTGTGGGACATTCCAATGAGTTCCCCCCTATGGGCAATTCCATGGTGACATTTTGCGTTACGTTGAAAACAGGTATCAGAATGCTGGTCTTTATTTCACAAAGCACTAAGTTTCATCTTAAGATGAGTTGCCAATATCACCACGGTGATTTGTATTGTGACATCACACTTTGTCCAGCAATTATGATTGATACAGATCAATATTCATGATATTAGCTCTTCTTGAAATTTGCCCCTGGGTTTTTCATATGATTTCCTTGATTTGATGTTTCAATCTGTTATTGACAGTAATGGATTCCAAGAAATCACTAAACTTCGTTCATAAGACCAGACTTCTAGAACCTGAGGTCAATGAACTTGAGTCACCATGGATTTGCCCCCCATAGCCAAACCCTTTGACGCACAATCCAACAATTCTCAACAGAGATCGTTTTTAACTTCTGTCCTTTCATTGATCATTTACTTCAGGAGATGACCATTCTAGGATTTCCGACCCTCTTTACGTCGCAGGATCGAGGCCATTCCAGCGTATTTGACATTGTGCAATTAGTGAACTGTTGCTATGAACTCATACAGAGACATCAGCAGAACCTACGCAAGCTGGACGAGCAAGAAACTAAGTAAGTCTGGGCTCAAATTTGGGGGAAAAATCCACAGAACCACAGGGCTTGTGGCTCAAAATGTTTACTGGACCAGGCCCCAATTTCACAAAGCCTGTAAGCACAAAAAATTGCTTAGCACAGAAAAATCTTACTTAGCAGAAACAGGTTACCAACCAATATTCCATGAAGTTTACATTGTTGCCACTGGTACCCCTGCTCATTTCTTGCTAAATAGAATTTTGCCAAGCAGAATTTTATTTTTAACTACCAGAATGGAGGGCAGGATAGGCACATGTAAATGCGCTGTGTGTTGTGCAAGGGGGGTCTCCTGTACAAGTGTATGTTGATTCGCGTGTGTTGGGGTTTTCCCTAATGAATTTTGCTGGATCTCAAGTGCCACAGCTAAGTTGCCATTTGTTTTTAACTTGTGGTGTTTGCGACAAGTGGGTTGATTCTTACTACAATTCATCTTCAAATTTTTAACATATAGATTTGATAAATGTTAATTTTTGAACTGGTCTTAATATTCCAAACCGATTAGCAATCATAAATAACAAATTTTCTCCTTAAGGCAAAGATGATACCCTGTAACTTTCAATGGTACTTTATTCTCATTACAGACAAATGCGGGGTGACTCGGACTTGGAGCATCTACAATCCAACCATTCCCGTCTCAAGTTACAACTAGAGCAGCTGGAGAGAGACAATGTGTCCCTGACGGAGAAAGAGAGACAACAGCTGAACCAGAACAAGACGCTGGCCGTCAAACTCAAAACCACAAGGGAAGAGGTGAGTTGGTTGAATGTGGTATCCTGATGGTCTCCCCCTTTGGACCTGGTTGATCTGGTCTAGGTCTTGGCAGGACGCTTCCAGATTGGTCATTTAATTTACTCTTGGGACCAACTTTTTTAGATTATCGGACCATCTCGGTCTCCTCATTGGACCAGCGTGTCTTGGTCTAAGTCTTGGGAGGACATAGTCTAGATTGGTCATTTGAGTTACCCTAGTGGTCAAGATTCTCATTGTGCTCAGCTTTTTTGATGATCTGACTGTCTCCCCGAATGTGTGTAGGTCTTTGTAGGACATGTTCCAGATTGGTCATTTGAGTTACCCCAGTGACCAACATTCTTTTTGTACTCGTCGTTTTTAGATGAAGAAGCTGGAGAGCATTGTGAAACATCGAGACACTCAGTTCAAGCATGACCTGAAGAAGAAAGAACGAGAGATCAATAAGATGAAAGAAAGAATACATCAACTGCTGACAGATAAAAACCAAGAGAGGAGAATAGGTAAGTAGAGATAAGAAGACACCTCACTCCACTGCTTCTGAATGAATCCGTGTTTTAACGTTTATGTACCGAAATGAACGATCGCAATTCCAATGCTGCAGTTTGGAAGTCGGGCATGGCTCGTTGGCTACTCGTTTGATCGTATTAAGTGCAGGCGAAAAATAGTCTGTGTGTAAAGGAAGCTTATACCAGTGTTTGGCATTGCCGTCAAAGTTGCTTTCATTCCGTGATTTGTCATTTTTGTTGGCAGGGCGGCTAATTATTTTAGCAGGGCAACTAGTTCTTTGGCAGGGCGGCCTTAGACTCTGGGAGGGCGGCCCGCCCTCCCAAAACCCATGTGTGGAGAACACCGCCTGGAACCCAGCCTCTTTAGCCCATTCACCCATGCCCATAACCTTCCTTTCTTAAATCCTATTCCCAGGAAACCAAGCCTTCTTAGCCCCTATAGCAACACCCAGGGCCCTAGCTTCCCTCTTCTAACCCCCACGACTTACACTGTGTAGCTTCCATCCCTTAATAAACCCCAGAAGTTATCCACTTGACAGCTCATGAATTTATTCATCTGCAAAAGAGGAAGCAAAATTAATAAGTTCTGAATGAGTTTGACTTCCTTGTTACATGTATGTACTGGATAACATCTTGTATAAAGAACTTCAAGAAGCTACTGATGATGATAAATGATGCTTAAACTTAATAATCAGTGAGCTTTCATGTTGCAACTTATCAATATTTTTTTCCATATTTACCAAATCTATACTTGCCTTTAACTTTGTGTGTCATTTGCAGTCAATGTAAAACTAAATAATGCATTAAAAAATTGTTTTTGTTTTCTTGATAACAATCTCTGTACATGTATGCTCAGTTCCGTCCGATTTCTGTATGAACATGTACAGACCTTTATCTAGGAATGATCCCAAAGCACACATGTTCACAGGAGGTGCTTAGAGAAGCCAATAAAGAACTTCCGAGAGTACTTTGTGTAATCCCATGAAAATAGCATCCAGTTAAATTTAGAATGATATCATAGACAGTTGTCATTTTCCTGCTAATTTATTTAATGCTTTAAGTTCATCCTGTGAAAACTTGAATCATGGGCCTTTTCGAAATCACGGTTTTACCTCTGTCACAGGCTCCGTCTTATTTTTATTGAAGCCCCCAAAAGCACATACCGGTACAGTTTCTGAAGGAGACTAATCCAGAGCTGGCACCACAGTCATTAGTTTCGAAAAGATCCTATGAGTCAGATGGAACACTGGTGTAGTGTAGTATAGAGCTGTATCACACTTCTGGCATGTTTGTCTTATTCCCTATGTGTGACAGCAATAATGAACACTGATTCTTATTGTATTGGAAGGGTTTAGACTATTGCCTTACCACCACCTGCAACATGGTTCAGTAAATTTATTTTCCAATGGAATGTTTTCCCTTCTTTTTAGTTCTATTAAGAATTATTCATATGAATAAATAGAGCAAGTTGATGCATTAACTAACGTCATTATTATTTTTTAGTTTATGTTTTGTTTTGTTTTTGTAAGTAAAATTAGCTGTTGCAAACTGCTTACCAACCAAAAGGACCTATGGTGTAAATGCAAACAAATAGTTAATGGCCTGTCTCTCTCGAAGGCTTAATGACAACACAGCACACATAAGTATGTAAACAGGTGTAACAGAATCAGTCAAGCGGAAAGAAAGGAAATAGAAAGGGATGAACAATGAAGTAGGAGACATATTTGTTATACTCATGTCAAATTCATTTTGTGTTGGTTTTGTGGAGTAATAGTTCCCAATTGACTTTTGACTTGTAGGTATGGACATATTGAACTCATTGCAACGAACAGACGGCAAAAGAGCTACATGGAAAACGGGCAAAACGGGTACAAAGTAAGTTCAGTGTGTATGGATGGAACCAAACCTACTCTGGGATGACTGGTAAACTTTGAAATGAAGAACAATTTCCTTGTATGATTGTTTACGATCAGTGGGTTTAGGGGCCATTCAGAATTATCATGATTTTTTGCTTTCAATTTAACACTTTGACTGCTGCAGTTTTTTACACCGTCCCTCTCCAGGCCCATTGGCTGAAACCATTCAAATTAACTCCTTTGTGTCCCCTAATGCACGTCAGATACGTTGTATACAGGAAAAGTATTTCAATTCTTGACCTACAGAGGGCAGCGCAATGTTGTACTACATGTACCAGCCCGAGAAATCTCAGGCAAAGCATTTACTTTGGGGTTACTCTATCCCAAGAAATCTCGGGATTAGCAGTCAAAGTGTTAAAGAAAGCAGAGCAAAAGGAAATCACACACAACACATTTTTTAAATCGAAAAATGGGGTGAGTGGGTCAAAAACGTTTCGAAAACAAAATAAAAAATTCAGTGGGCTTAATAACGACATCAAGAGGAAAGTGTGATCCAATTTTGAGGATTTTAAATTTTTATTACAATCTCATCCCTGGTAATTATTTGAAAACGTCTTTGTGTTTTTTCCTGTAGGCACGAAGAGGAAATGTATCGACTGATCATCACCAACTACGAGGAGAGACAGAAGGAGATGATGCTGGAGAACCAAGTGTTAAGAGAGTCACTGAGTAATATGCAGAAGGAGCTGGTGGACCTTCTGAACCGTGAGGGAGATAAAGGCCTGGTTAGTACCTCCTCCTCTTAATCCCCTACCCTCTTAATCCACCACCCCTTAATCACTCACCCCCATCTTCACACAAGAGTATTGTATACAGATCAATCTTGGCCAGAGCTCAATTTCATGAAGCTGTTAAGCAGAAAATTCTACTTAGTGAGTGTCTTTGCTGAGCAAAAAATTAGCAGGGCACCAGTTAAAACAATGTACACTTTATGGATTTTTTGCTGGTTACCTGTTTTCTGTAAGCAAGAATTTTCTGTGCTTAGCAAGTTTGTGTGCTTACAGGCTTTATGAAACTGGGCCGTGGTTGTTGAGGAGTGAGTAATCTGGTGGGCCAAATTATGTAGAAATAGTTCAGTTAAAAAATATGTATATACCTTTGTGGTGATGAAGCCATGGGACCCTCATAAGTGCCCAGCACTGTGACTCGTAGGCCTGAAGATACCTGTGTAGAGTAGATGATGAAGAAATGTCAGTTTTAGATGTGGGAGGAAAACCCCAAATAAGAAAAGCCCACACAGTCAGGTAGGGACTGAAAACCCAATCCACATGTCAGGTGGTTTTCAAACCGGGGTCAACAGAGTTGAAAGGTTCGGAGGTAACCACTTTTTTTAAATTTTTTTTATGCAAGTCGCCAGACACACAAGGCCTGAAGGCCACTTCAAGGTGTGGGCTACAATCAACTATTTTTCCAGGGGCCATTGCCACCTACTCCTGGGGCTGAAACAGGGTTACCCCCTTTACAGTGCATATGGATGTAGGCTTGGGTATCATCCATCAGAAGCCTGGCTGGTAGAGCAGAAAGCACTTCCTCCCCAACTTTACGAAGCAATCATGGTTAAGTGTCTTGCTTAAGCGTGTCGTGGCCGAGCGGTTAGAGCATCGGACTCAAGTTCTGGTGGCTGAGTCAACAGGGTGTGGGTCCGAATCCCGGTCATGACACTTGTGTCCTTGAGCAAGACACTTAACTATAATTGCTTCTCATCACCCAGGGGTAAATGGGTACCTGTGAGGGCAGAGATGGTTCTTGTGATTGATTTAGCTTAGTGCGCTACGTATTTGGCAGCACAGGCTGTATACTCCCAAGGGAGCTGAGATGGTTTAAGGAATGAAATAAATGGCCCAGTGACCAGGGGAAATAATGTTGAAGCGCCATGAGCGTCACTGAGTGACGGATTTGAGCGCTATATAAGAAGCCACTATTATTATTATTATTAAGGACACAAGTGTCACGACTGGGACTCGAACCCACACTCTGCTGATCAAACACCAGAGCTTGAATCCGGTGCTCTTAACCGTTTGGCCATGACACGCCACTATTAGCCAACTCGAATGCCTCAACCTGTTGATATAGGAAACCAATTATGTTCTGTATCCTAAGGAAACTAGTAGAGCAAAATACAGCTGGGCACCAGTCACAAGTAGTTCATACCGCTTGACCTTTTGGCCGGTGACCTGTTTTTCTGCTAAGCAGTGATGTTTTAAAATTAGGTCTTTTAATATTAAGCTTGTTGAAGATTTAGACATGACCTGGTGCAGACCAGTATTCGGCGACCAGGCTAGTTTCTGAACTGGTTACGCACTGGATAGTGTCGTTGTAGGGTACTTATGGAGAAGTCTGGATATCTACCTGATGACTGACTGTGACTGTAGGGAACCACAAACAATGAAGCACTTGTTGTGCTGCTCAGATCAGCACTCACAAGACCTGTGCACAGCAAGAGACTTGGCTAACTTTACGGAGATTGGCAGCAACCTATTGGTCAAAACTGTTATGCTGGTATCGTGAGAGTGCATGTCTTTATTGAAGAGACAAGATAAATGTGACCTTTAGGGCTTTGAAGTGCAATCCTGCATTCACTCATACCCTCCGTATTAACAGCCAAATGTTTGATTCTCTTGGCAGCTTTCTCAGAACAACAACGACAGTGACGACGACACAACATCCATCGACGACTCCTCCGTGGATGAACTCTCCCACGGCCACTTCCAGATGCCCTACCAGATGGTCCGGGAAGGCATCGAGAACAGCCTGAGACAGAAGTGGCAGCGGCTACGGGAACACATCCAGCGTATGGAGAAGGAGAAGCTTGCCAGCCAGGAGAACAAGGAGAACTCTGGTGACCCTAACGGGACGGTGATCATGGCAGGGAGTGATGCCCCGACCATTGAGACTATGGAGGATGAGATCTCTAGGCTGAAGGATAAGGTGCAGGTGTATCATAGCATCATTGAGCAGCAGGAACAGGTCTTACATGTAAGTCACTCTCATTTTCATGCACTCTTTCTATTTAAAAAAAGCAAATAAAAGTCCCACTCGAATCCAACTAAATAGAGAGACTGATTTACAGATACCATTATTCCATGTAAATGCCTGTCTCATATTCACATGGCATATTTGAGTGACAAACCAAAATGTGCTACCATACAGAAATGATGACTCTATAGTTCTACCGCTTTTTCTGTGCTTAGCATGTTTTTATGCTTACAGGCTTTGTGAAATTTGGCCCCAGGTCATGTCTAAATCTGAATCCTTGAACAACCCACCCCCACCCTGCTCAAAGAGAACAGACAAAAACACTCTGCATTTATAAAATAAGCTCTTTTGGTACGTCCCTGACCTTAAACACAACTTGGACCATAGACTGCTGTGATTACACATTAAATTGGTTCCTTTTCTCATCACATTTTTGCAGTCTGTACAGGATACCAGTATGGACGACGGTCTCATGGCTCTCTTGAAAGACTCCCAGTTCCTAGAGGAGAAAGAGACCTTAGCAGATGAGAAGAGGATGTTCTATCAGCAGAAGGCTTCCTTTGAGAAGGAAAGAAGGAACTTCACTGATGCCGCTATCCGGCTCGGTAGAGAGGTAATAAGAGATGGGGTCTTCACCGATGGCTTCGGCTATGGCTGGATCACTGAAAAGACCAGGGCCCAATTTCAAAAACTTGCTAAGCACAGAAAAAACTTGCCAGTCAACATTCCATACAGATTACATTGCTGCCACTGGTACCCCCACTCAAGTAAAGAAATTTGCCAAGCAGAATTTTTTGCTTAACAGCTTTGTGAAATTGGGCCCTGTTCTTTAACAATGTCATTGCAGCCAGTTGCCGTAGCCGTAGCCACAGTCCCTTGATTTGGATATGGTCAAATTCTTACTTAGGTCCATACACACTTATCCTTCTAGTGGCTAGAAATGGCTTGTAAACACACACAGTGGACAAAGACTGCCATAAGCTTTGATCAACTGAAAAAAAATGTAGAAAAGGCCATGTCCTGAACTGACAATTTCCAATACTTCTCATGCTTACTTACTATCCAAACTTCTACAACAACAACATTATTTTTTCCCCCAGCCATTTCAGACATTTTTGCTTGAAAAGAGTAAAATGATTAGCAAAAATCTGACTTGTCTGAGCGTATGGTGATGATGATACAGAAATGTATTTGATGTGAGGATAAAAGTGGCTGTTGGTTCTTGTAAGAGTGTTTTTTAATTTCTTGACCTATATTTTCTTGACCTTTGTATTTGTTGGCATCCCACTTGACGTCTTGAGAATCTTATTGGAAACAAAACCCACCAGGGATGGTTGACATCCACACCTTGGTTCAAGAAACCAAATCCTTCCATCTGCAAATCTTCTAAGGAGGACCAAGTTTGTTGAGTGGTTTTGTTTTCATCTTTGTTTTGACAGCGTAAGAAGTTTGAGGAAGAACGAGGCACTTTCCTCCAGCAGCAACTCATGTTGAGCCCAACCAAATCAGGGACATCCCCTCCTCTTAGACCAGCCAAGTACATCAACAAATCAAGCAGTAAGTCATATCAAGTCATTAACCTCTTGGAAAAATGCATGTCCAAGCCATTGTTCCTTCAATATATGGTTTTTGTTTTAGTGTTTTACCTTTGTTGTTTATTCTGAATGGGAGACTTTGAAACGCTAGATGGCAGCAGACTTACCAGGTAAATTTCCTTTGTTTTTTGTAGTTCTGAGCATGCGCACATTACCGAGGACAATGGATTTGTCTGCTGCCACCGAGCTTCCCAAAAGTCCCTCATTGGCTTTTGCATTGTTGTGAAGCCCCTACAGCACTTTGTCAGGTGATTGTCGGTACTAAACACATTGTTTTCATTGCTATTTGAATGAAGAAGCAATTCTCTATCTCCTTCCGTTTACCCAAGGTCCAAGCGGCCATCTATCTGAACATACACCCTCCGCCCCGCCCACCAATGACAAAACACCGAAGGGACAACGATTCCAGCAGATCATCAGCACACCAACGACAGTGGAGCTTTACCGCGCCTTGAAACTCATCCCTGACAGAGGGGAGTGTCTAAACTCGTAAGTCTACCCCAGGAATTTCTGTCTCTCTTCTTTTAGTTACTAATCAGAAGTCATCAAGCTCAGTATTTGATTGCCTCCCAAAGTCTACCAAAACTGTTTAGTAATATGTAACAGACAGTTGAAGTAAGCAATATGTAACAGACAGTTGAAGTAAGCAATATGTAACAGATAGTTGAAGTCAATGAATGATGACATCATGTAATTGTCATGAAATGCGCGTTAATTAATTGATCCACATAACAAATATCCAAATGTAAACACGAAGTTTCTGCAACATAGTTGGCTAAAAAAGCAAACAACTTTGAGAATATAACTCCACAGGTTATTGATTGCAGAGATAGGACCCCAAGTCCTGACTGAAAGTAGTTCATACTAGTTGAATCTAGTCAGTTAAGCTTTAAAATGTGTAACTTTTCTACCCCTTAACATTTTTATTTTGATGTACATGTATTTCCTGTTATGAACCAGCTGGAAAGGAGAGCCACCAGAAATAAAGTTTTGTTTCCTTGGGACAGCTGTCACCTCTTAATTGTTTAATAAGTAATTGTTCACTTTTATTTTATTGTTTGTATTCTGTTCAATACTGTTTGGATTTTTAAAAAATGTTTATCATTGCTATTAAAATATAGGAAATGCGTTTTAACTGGGTAAGCTTAACATGTAACAGAAGGTAGTGTTTATGGGAGTTTATTTCATGCTAGGTGTATTTTATAAAAAAAACAACAACAGCATTGTACTGAGCCAAGAGTAGAAATTCCCTCAGACTTGAAAGGCACAGTGTAATCATGCCATACTGCCCTCTATTGTTCAAATCCCACCAGGTCAAGAGAGAGCCTACTCGCACCCAGTTACTATTCAGACACGGACCAATCGGGTGGCAGCACTCCGCGATCAGGAATGACGACCCCGCGTTCCGTCTGCAGTCAGAGCAGCGGCACCAGCAGTCGACGAATCACCAATCAGATAAACAGCGCCAAGAGAGTGAACGAGTCATCCGGCAAAGCGTCTGGCGTTAGAACAGAGGATCACAAACAGCAGAATCTACGCACGGTACACGGGCATCGGACCAAGAAAGGGGAGGGAACTGGGAAGAGAAAATAGCGATTAAATATCAAGAAAGGTTAGTGTTTAATAACGGTTAAATATCAAGAATGGTTAGTGTAGTTTATCAAGGGCTGAATTCCGGTATTTGTATGGCATCCATAAAGCAGCAAAGCATGCAAAGTTGTTGAACACAGACAACAATGCTAAGCAGAAGCAGGATGCTATTTAAAAAGGGAAAGGTTGAATAATAGTAATGTAAGACAGCCTCGAGGGTTGTGCTCGGCAAATTTGTAAGAAAAAAATGCATTGCACCTATTTTAAAAGTCTGCTCAGGTAACAGAATGGCTTTGTCGGATTGCATAAAGCTTGTCGTCTGAAATTTTGCTTCTCAGATACCTGTCTGCCAAGCTAAGGACGCAAGAGAACATTTCTGCTGAGTTAAAAGTAAAATATGTTAATACTTTATGCCCAGAACTTGCAAGTTTCAGAGTTGGGATTGACTCTTGTTTTACTGTCGTACTGCATGTAAAATATTGCAGATGTATGTATGCATATTTATTGAACAATTATTTTAAGAAATATTGTGGAAAATATTCACCACGTTTTATGGGGTGGCATTAAATGGGCTCTCTATCTGCCAAGAGCAGGAACCTAAGAGGGCGCTGTTTATGCAGATTAGGTTCTGTGTGGAGGCTGTAACCATGGTAATGCTGTCACTGGTTGACGTATATTGCCTTCTGCATTTATTAGTACAGTTTACCAGGGAAGTGTTTTGTCATGGGATGAGCCATGATGTTTGGTTTGTGGTTTTATTGCTAGTGTAAAGGATCAACAGCTGACACAACTATTGATCAAGTCTCCCAAAAACACACACTTTGAGTCACAAATATATAGTATGAAAAACACACTGCAATAATAGAATTGTTGAAGCCAAGTATGTGCTGAAACAAAACCTGCATTTCATTCAATGTGCATGACCCTTGTGCCTACATACCATCAGTTCTGTGCAACAACAAAATAAATCTTATGCATTTGTGTTCATTTAGAATCGTCAAACTATACCACTTTTTTCTTGAACAAGGCCACCAAGCTGTTTTAAGTGGAAAATGGTGCTTACCAAATATTTCTGCTTGGCAACAGAGAGCAGGGAACCAGTCACAAACAGTGTACATTACATGGTGTTTTGGCTGATACCCTGACTCTGCTAAGCAAGATTTTTCTTGCTAAGCAATTTTTGTGCTTGATAGCTTCATGAAATTGGTCGTTGATGTTTAAGTGTAAAATGGTTGTTTTTGATGTGGGCGGTTCCTTCCTCCATGATTTGTTATTTCATTACTGAATGTTCTTGCTCTGATGTGACACTTGATAGAATCTTAAAGTTGAAAGCAGCACCAGTGAAAGCGTCAATGAATTCCAACTCTAGTTTGTATTTCTATGTAGAGCAAGTTTGACTGCCAATGGTAAACAAGTTCCCGGCATTCTCTCTTAACAGTAGTCTACTGGCCAAATGCTAGTTAAAACACCTGAGGACCAGTTCAAATTCTCTCCAAGTGGTCCGACTGGCTGGTTCAGTTTTGAAAAGCATTTCTATTTCTTGAATTACAGACAAGTGAAAAAGCTGACGGACTAGTGAATGACAGCTACTTGGTCCTGCGGGCCAGTCACTACAAAAATTAGGGGCAAACCCTGACAAGTAGTTCGTTTTTAACTCAAAACAAATTGTACAAATTTTTAAAATATACAATATGGATATTGAGAATTGAAGAGCTGTAACTGTAGATCATGTGTACAAAAATGTACATGGGATTATATTGAAACTGACTGACGTGAACTACACATCTAGCTTTATTGTTTTTACTGCAGTCAAACTTGCTCTGCGTATTTGCAGTGTGCTGACACACCTGTCATGGCACTTGTGATAACAAAGTTTGAAGAGTATGAACAAGCGTGTAGATGACACCCTGTTTCAGTCTCGAAGTAGAAGTGCCTTATCTAGTATCACAGTCAAAGTGATGTGTAAATATTTGTTTGTAATTTTAGCATTATGTGGTTTGTTGAGGCCATGCTTAGGAATGATGTACACTAAAAGTGTGCATGAGTGATCCCCAGAGTAACACTGGTACCCTGTCACTAACCAGTCAATGCATGAGTGATCACCAGAGTAACACTGGTACCCTGTCACTAACCAGTCAATGCATGAGTGATCACCAGAGTAACACTGGTACCCTGTCACTAATCAGTCAATGCAACACCCCAACAAATTGACGACTTGGTGCTATAACATTCTTATTGGCAATTTCATATCCATAATAATCAAAAATGGCCTTAAATTCAAAGTGGCTTTTAATCAGAGAGAAAAAAATGACCATTATGCAAATAAATGTATTCCTTACAAATTTGTGTTGCATATTTCCTGGAATGGAAGACTTTGGAACGCTAGGTAGCAGGAGACGTACGGGGTAAATTGTTATTGTTTACATGTTTCTGAGCACATGTACATTTCTGGCAAGACTGAATTTTCCAGGTAAGTCTGCTCCCACCAAGCGTGCCTGAAGTCTCCTAACCCTGTGAAATCAATTCAGTGAAGAAGGAATTTCAGGAAATTCTGAAGAAAAAACAATTGTGGCAGTTTTATCGTTACCCACGTTACATTGGAAGTTGATTTGATTTCCTGACTCCCGTTACTGGCATCTGAGTCCAATTTCATAGAGCTGCTTCAGCACAAAAGTAGCTAAGCATAACTAAAAACATGCTTACCAGAATGATGTTACCAGCCAAAAAAGAAACATGTCACATGAACGATCTGTGACTAATAATCCTGCTTATTTTTACTAAGCAAAAAATTGTTAAGCATTATTTTCTGCTTAAGCAGCTCAATTAGCCTATTTTGAGATGTGTGGACTTTGTAGGAATGCACTGTTTATTTTGGGTGTATACAGACACATTTTACCCACACCTAATTGCATCATAGTATTGTTGTGTCCACCATATCTCAAAATGGCTCATGAAATCGGGCCTTCAAGTTACAAAATCATTCAGTAAACCAAATTTGTAAAACCTAGAGTCAGTGCATCATGAGGAGCCAGGGTGAGACTATTATCATGCTGCCACCATCTTGGTCATGTTCCTTAACTTTCCTGTATCCAGTAATAGTAATAATTGCTAATATTTAATGTACAAAAGGGAACCAGACTATTTCACCTTCCAGCCTCGGTTTGGTTACATTGATTTGAATGGGAGAAACTCAAGATGGCCACACCATGATAAAAGTCTAGTGCCCGATGACCTTAACTGAGCCAAAGACTTGTATCCCATAGCATAGTTTGCCTGATTTGGATTGTTAACCTACTGTACGTGTAAGTCTTTTCAATTCACATTGTTTGGAGATGTCTATACTGTTATTTAAATTGATGTAATTAGTTGTAAAATATTTCCATATGTTTGTTTTTTCTTTGCCTGATGATTTTAACATCAGTTAATTCCTTGCAAACGGTGTGTGGTATAAATATGAATTATTTTTGTATTCTAATTTAAAATTTGACACTGCGTCTTCCGAGAAAAAAGTATCATGCAATTAGCTAAAAAGCCAAACTATATGACGCCTTCAAAAGATAAAGCAAAAAACTGTTGTTGTTTGTCTTCATCGAAAAAAAAAAGTGCAACATTTGATATATCCAAGCCTTCTGGAGACAAAACTTCAAATACAGGTTTGAAGATAAAGTATAAGTATAGACAGTTATCAAAAGAAACATTTCTGGCGTCTTTAAAACATAAATAAAAGTTGAAGCATTGTAGCCTTCTCAAACTGTTTTCACTGTGCATGCCTGGAATTTCATCTTTTAGAGGGCAAAGCTATTTTCATTTTGCAAAGGGCACTTCCATTGGAAAATCTTAAAGTCTATGGGAAACTTTTAAAGGGGCACCAAGGCCAAGACCAGGGCAACATAGACCATTGCCTCTCTGGCCTCCATATAATTCCAGGTCTGACTGTGAATAGGGGCATTTTCATGTCTGAATTTCCAGAAAGAATAAATAGATGTATTATCTGGAGTGCCACGGTTGTAATTTCACTTCAAAATGGGCATTAAAATAGATCATACATGAGCTTTATCATAACTATATAATCTTGTTACTGATGAAACAAAATCTTTGAGACTTTGCGTATCGTACACTTGCATTTTATACAATGTTTTTGAAGAGACAGTTGAGTTAAACTCAAAAGTAGTTTAGACTGTGAAACTGGACCCTGGCAAATTGAACAGCCAGCATAGCGTGGGTTCCGGTCTTTCTGCAACAGAGACATTGCATGTCACCAAAGTATTGTCTCCTTATTATTCTGCCTCAAATGTTAAAATTTAATTTCCTGTCAGAAATATTGCTTTGTATATATTTGCAAGTTATTATTTCATATCAGAGCTGGGAATCCAGCTGTATTATATTAGGTGCTAAAATGAACGCCTTGAACTGACTGTTATTTTTATTGTTGTTATTGATATTTTGTTTTTATGAAAGGCATTTTGGTTGCTAAACGTCTGTCAAGTCTGTATTTAAATAGGCTGCCTATTGTTGCCTTGGACCCCAGCTCCTTAAAGCTGAAAAGCATTTATAATCATGCATAGCATTAACAGGTTACCAGCCAAAATTGTAATGGAACAAACTGTAGTGAAAAAATCCTCCAAACTGCACTGCCTGGAAATTTCATTGACAAATTACAGGTGCCCCCCCCCCCCCCCACAGCAAAGGAAGGTAACAAAGTATTCTACACATGAATATATTTTGTGTATTTTTTGTGGTGTTATAAATTAAATGTTAACTTAAATGCAATATCTATTTGTGTTAAAGCACTGAGAGGTAAAGGGGATTTTTATATTTTTTTCTTGTCGCTGAATATCAACACTTTTCATGCCTGTGCATTTCGTCAGTGACACCACGAAGTAGCAAGCTACCTGCTTAAGGAATTTTTTTCACATTTTAATTTTTTTACATTTCTGTTGATAATGCATGAAGACCTACAATTCCATGAAGTTTCAAAGCTCAGACAGCTTTGCTTTTTTAATTAAGCTAATGAGTGTTTTCAACTTTTGCACAATTGTGGCATTTTTTGTTTTCACGAAGTAGCACCCAACTTCTGTTTACCATTGTAATGCACGGCACGCACTCAAGTCAAAGTGAGGTAAATACGTTTCCACGAAGTAGCACGCAACTTGTGTGAGCGCGCGCGCGCTGTCTTAGTTTTCACAAAGTAACACAAAATGCTGTGATGTAGTATAGGCGCGTGCTTCTTCGTGAAAACGAAAAAAGACATATTTTGGTTTCACGAAGTAGCACGGAACTTCTCTCGTGTCTAGTTTCTTAATTAATTATGCAAATGAGTCAAAATAAGATTAATTTTTAAGTTCAAGTCATCAAGTATCTTCATTGAGAAATTTAAATGGAAATACTTTGAAGTTTTGAAGGAAAGTGGGTTTTTAAAAAATGTTCAACTTCAGAGGCTGTTTTCTCTGATTGTTATTTTTTTGCTGGTATAGCAGTGCGTGCTACTTCGTGAAAACGCTGACGATTTGTACCATCAGATGAAAACAGTAAAAGGTGCCGGGTTAAAAATTAGAAAGGGTTTGAGGATTTTTGTTCAGCTTTTCAAGGAGACAAGGTGGGGTATTTTTTTTTTTGGGGGGGGGTGGTTGGGGGAGGGTTAGAGGGAAAGTTGGGCGCTACTTTTATTGCTTTTAAAAAGTCTGCTTAGTTATTGTGAAGATGTGTGACACCAGTGCAATTATAAAAACAAAAAAATAATGAGAAATTGTATTATAGGTTACGATTATTAGCTGAAAGTAGAAGCTGATGTGTTGGACATAGTTAATAAATTATAAGGTCTTAGCTTGACGGCAGATTATCATAAGTAGAGTGTGCCCTTTTGTGTACATACTATTATAAATAAAGCATAGTAAAGTTAAATGACTTTGAAATATTTACTGACAATGACAAGATGTACAGAAGAATAAAGACTAAGATTTGTTGGTCAATAGATTTTTGTCACGTTAGCCATTTTGTATTTCTTTCATCGGAGTCGGTGTAACCAAAGTGAGGCTGATAAAATAGACTGGTCCTTTTTATAAAACTACAATCACTGAGTACTATACGTGTAAATAGCCAGGTGCCATTCACTAGACAAATCTATTAATTTGTGGATAAACCGGTATCAGTGTGCCCCCCCCAATTGATATCAATGCACCTCCCCCCCTGTGCCCCCTTCCCCGTCTGAAATAATGTAGACTTTTGAAATTAAAAGTTTCCAGAGTAAAATGTTACATTTTATAAGCTTTAATGTGATAATATTGATGTTTTTAAACTACTTTCCCATTTACACGCAGACAATGCATTTGTTTTTACACTCATGTCAGGTTATCTTAGTAAATGGCACAAGAATACTGAAAGGGGCTTGTTCAAGAAAATTTCAAACCCCAGTCAATTGGCCGTTAACTTGATGGGAAATACTCTAGTCTTGCCAAATGCTGTCCATTCCTACAGCCAAATACGTCTGTTAACTTTTGTTGCTGACCATTTTTGTCAAATACAGTCAAGTTAGTTATAGGCAATAACTGTCCATTCCTGCCAAATACCATTCAGTTATCTTCTTGCCAATTACTGTCCATTTCACCCAGAGACTATTTGGCACCGGACACTACTTGGCCCGAATACGTGCCAAATAGTGTCTGGCGTCCACTTGGCATGCTCAGTGGACACTATTTGCCATGACACCGACGCCCACTTTGTTATTGTTTTACTTATTATTTTATTGCTCCATTGTAAAAACCTTCAGTTACCCCCCCCCACGTAATCATTTAAATTCCCGCCCCTATTTGTGACCATTATTGTTGAAGGGCGCCACCTCTTGGTCAATAGAGTTTATTACGTAGAACCCATGCCTTTCCAGAAGAATGTTGATGACACCTTTCTATAAATCCATCTCGAGTTTGTAGGATACAAATTACAGCAAGTTGATACTGAAATATTCAAATAAATAGTGTAAAACTGATTGTAAAAGCTGTGAAATATTGAGATGACGTAATTGATGACAAGCAGCGATTTTAATATTTTATTCTATAGTTTTATTAAATATACAAAGAATTGTGTTATATTCCAACGACTTGAAAAAGAGTCTACGCAAACGTTGGCCATAAAATAAACTTTCGCTGCATCTGTTCTGCATTACACAACAAACATCTTTTAAAAATGGCGTCTCCATATCAATGTGCGGGAGGAACTCTGAAACTGAAGGGAATTGGCGACCTTGGGAGCAAAAAGTAAGGCATAATTTGACTGTTTTTTGTTTAAAGACATATTTGTTTATTTGTCCTCTGACCGACCTTTTAAACACATTGCGCCCTGGTCCCCCTCCCCTGCCCGACTGAGTCGTAAAAAAATGCTGCGGGTCCCGCGCCGCGGTCGATGCTGTGGCGAAAAAAAAGCCGACACTGATTTCTGAACTGACCGGTCCTATGTATAACAAATTACCGTCAACACACCCCAAAAAACACGTTCTTATTCAATATAAGTGGTATACTAGAACTATTCTGTTGTGATATTTGAGTTTTTCTCTCTCGGCCTTGGGAGGAACCACACTGGCCGTGACTGGCATTATTTGGCAAGCCAAATCAACAAATTAATAAAAAATACTCATCTAAATTTCTAAGATTTGCATTCGAAGCATGGCTTGCAATCCCTCGTAATCGGTCCTACTAAAAGCCAACAACGCCGACAACAAGTCCAGAGTGCCGACAACACGCCGACAACAAGTTTCAAATATCTCAAAAACAGCAAATAAACCAAGGATTTATTTATTATAAATATGTGTATAAAAAATACTATGTAAATGTAATATTAACAAAAATGCAATGGCACAACTTCACGAAAAGTCTGAATTTTTAACCAGAAAAAAAAGAACTTACATGGAGGGGTAGGGGGACAAACGCAAAGATGGCGGGCGTGTATGGGTCATTCGCATGCTGGGCCTTGGGGCGGGGCGGAACTCTATGAGCGGGCAGCTTATTAATAATAATATAATATATAGGCCTACATAGTATACAAAAGGGAAAATAATGACAAAATGAATTGTGCAAACGGAAACTAAAGTTTTAATTGGCCAGAAGTGCACCTTACAAAATGGTGCATCCCCGTGGCCCCCCTCTAAAATTTTACCTATAGTTTCGGCGCCGTGACTGAGGGCTACTGGTGGCCGGAGGCAGGATATTATGTCTACCGGAGATTGGGCAAAGCATGACTCGAACAATATGTTTTGAGCAAGTCCAATCGATTGGCAGACTCATTTAATTTAATATTGTCTATTTCGAATTTAAATATATTTGGCTCTTTAAATATTACCCAGTAGTTTTCTTTTTGTAGGGTTGTGCCAGTGAAGAAGTGTATCGCAACTGCTTGAGATGGAGTTGAGTCCCAAATGGTTCCCAATTTGAGCCTTTCTCTGGATCCCTCCACATGATATTTTGCTTCCCCTTTTCACAACAAATATTCTGTACATTATATCCGTTTAATATTTACAACTGAAAAGTGTGTTGGCATGTAGTTATAAAAAAAGTAACTTCATCTTTATTGTGAATTCAATGAAAATTGTAGAACTCTTTGGCAACTTTTTATCAGAGAGTGTCAAAGTGTCGGCAGCTGTAGGCGGTGGTAAATAAATGTTGGCGCTGTCCAATTCAATGACATTATGACTGCCGACTTGAAAAACATAACATTGCAAAATAATTGCTAAAAGTTTTATGGGTGGGGTCCAGGTAAGTTTATTACATTCGCAATGTTTGTCGTTGTGACGGAGATATGTGTTTGGTGAATAGATTTTGATGAGTGCGTAAGAGACATGTTTTTTATTTTGTCCGTTTTAGTTCAAGTTGGTGGTTGTGAAATTGTATTATGAGTGAAATTGTGAATTGTTCCTCTAGTAAGGAAATTAAATAAATAAACTGTCATAAATAAACCATCATCATTGTATTAAAGACCAGTGTTTTTTAATGACCAATGGCAAGTTGAACCGAAACAGTTTTGACCAGTTATGGTTGCGAAAACGCAACCCCATTTACCCATCGACTTCACCGTCGACTTGTCTTGTCACTCTGTCGAGTTGTCTCACTGGCGGGTTGTAAAACTGTCGAGTTGTCCGACCGGACGAGTTGTCTTACCCGTCGAGTTGTCAAACTGTCGAGTTGTCAAACGGGCGAGTTGTCAAATGGGCGAGTTGTCTGAGCTAGCTAAACAGCACACAGGGATGACAAATTGTGTGTGTGTTACCCCTGTAGCATAATGGAATGGTCAAAACCATTTTTTTTGCATCCGACCGCACTCCCTATAAGTTCGTTTTTTTTCTGGTTACAAATTCAGACTTTTCGTGAAGTAATGCCATTGTATTTCTGTTAATATGACAAAGCACATATTGTTTTAATAAATCCTTGGTTTATTTGCTGGTTTTAAGGTATCTGAAACTTGTTGTCGGCGTGTTGTCGACACTCTGGACTTGTTGTCGGCGTTGTCGGCTTTTAGTAGGACCCCTCGTAATTATTGGAGGTTCGAGCATCCTTCCTCAGGACCTGTTGAGTAGTCTGAACTGTTGACTGTTGACTGTTCAGCTGTCAACAGGTCAAGTTGTATTCCGGTTTAACAGATCCAACTGCAGAGTTGTCTCAAATTGAGTCGGTCAACCATCGAGTAGTCCGACATGTCCGACAAGGCGATATTCACTTACTTGCTTGCAAGAATTAATGATATTGCATACCCAACAAACTCGTCTCACTCTTAACCAACTCGTCCACTCGTACCAATGCTATTTCATACCTTAAGTCCTTAGCTTTCTCATTCTTCTAATCTCCTACCAAAGAAAGAATGAGAAAGTGTTGGTTGGCGAGACTACAAAAGTGCAATCTTTCCATATTCAGGTTCACATTTAAAATTATGTATGAGGTACAGCCTAGGGTGAGGTGGCCTTTTTGAATTTTAAAAAATAATTTGGGGAAAAAACATACAGTTTCCTTACCATGTAATTTTCATTGACTATTACGTTTGTCAAAATGTATGTTTTGATTCATAGAAAGAAGAAGAAGAAGAAGATTTCCAAACAGATTATTGAACAGATCTCAACGCCGGCAGATGATGACAACAGGGAGGAGATCAAAGAGCAGGAAAGAGACAGACGAACACCAGCTGAGAAAGCCTTTGCCAAGATTCAGGAGAGCAGGGTAAGTCACAATTCATCCAACTTTAATGATTTAATACTGAGTATATTTTTGAGGGAACAATTCATCGGTTAGACAACTAAAACACGAACTGACATATGATGCACTACAGCCAAAGCTATATGCATGGAGAAAATTGGGGTTGAAGTTGAACTTTTTTTCAAACTGCTGTTTTGGAGACTGCTTACTTCTTAAAAAAACATTAATACCAAAGTAGTCCAGAACTGTTATTGTTTTCAATCTTGTAACTGTTTTGTCAATGAGTTTCCTAAATTAATTCCTTATCACATGAATTATGGTTGAACGACAAAGATCGCGCAGTGTTCAAAGTTTGCGCCCCGAGCTATCCTACACAAATTTAAAAATCATGCGAGGAAACAAAGACTGCGCCGTCACAAAATGGCACACTGGGCAATTTAAAAAAAGGACAACTATAAAGATTGCGCCCAACACATTGTCGCTTTGTGAAAATGCAGAAGTCATATCAGGTGTGTTTGGTAGCATGCCAGTTACTTCATGGAAATGCCAAGTGACAAATCTAGTGATATGTCAGTCACGCTAATTAGTGTAATTACAAAAATATTAGGTTCTGAAACTTGCTGAAAATGTAAACTGTAATTAGTATATCATAATTTTTACAAAGAACGATGTTTTTAACCCATACGTCCCTGCATGAAAACAGTGACAAATTTATTGACTGTTCTCAGTTGTTTTTTAAACTACAGCTATAAAGGCTGGAGTTACATTAGTAAGGCCAATGAAAATTGATTACTAGTTTCTTGTCAACTCATCTGGAATGATTTTGTATTCATCATTTTTTCACCCATGTTAAAATGCATGCGCTATGCTTGTACCATACATGTACATGCCTTATGGTGATATTTATGGTCTGGTTATAGACTTATATTATCCCCTTCTATTTACAGCAAACACAACGGATATTAGAGAAGGCCCAAAAGAAACACAAAGACAGAGTTAATGTAAGTATAAGGCTGATTAAGTAGTGTATGTTGAATTTGTGTGTTCTTTTTATGGTATACTGTTTTGAATCTGTTGTAAAATCTGTTTTATATCCATAATTGGTGAACCTAGTTTTAATACATAAACATGATAAAACTGCAGCTTCTACTTTCAAGGGGTTTGCTGTTAGATTGTTGCTTTTACCATTGTTAAGTTTACTGTTGTATAGCTTTGTACTATTTGGATTGTAATATTGTTGAACTGACACTAAAGACCTTTATCATGGTGGAGCCATCTTGTATTCCATCTGTTTGAATCAATGTGATCAAACCGAGGCTGGAAGGAAAAAAACAGTCTGAATGAGAATCAGTATTCATTATTGCTTATTGCATGCAGGGAACAAGACAATGATGGTCGAGGCATGATAAAGGTGTACTGCTCATAATCTGAGACCCCCTCTGGCAAAAACTGAAACTTCTCAGCATTTACCATGAAAATTATCAAAAAATTTACCACAGGGAGTCAGGGACTATAGAGATTTCATGTTTACTTTAGATTTTCATGTTTACTTTAGATTTTGATGGAGAAATTCTGAATCGCTGTCTTGTTGGAAAGTTATTATTTTCACGACAACTACCAAAATCAAACACTTTGACATTTGGGTCAAAGTTTAGGCTTTTGCCAGAGCCAGTCACATATGGCAGCCATGCTATCATCATAAATTAAAATGCAATTGTTGAAGATGTGCATTGGTTGGTTGAACCAGTAGTTAACCAGTAGTTTGTGGTTGAATTTACTTGGCAATGAACATCGCTGTAATGAAACTTTGGTTTTCCTGATCATGAGACTGTTCTTTCCTTCATGTCATGAAATACTATATAACGATGTTTCAGTATGTAGTATGGCCTAGTTGCAATTAATAAATGGACACTCCAGTGTGCTAGTCTATACAAAGTGTCCAGAATCTAATCATATATTTCTTTCCTTCACTTTGCTACAGGAATTCAACAGTAAGTTAGACACCTTAACTGAACACTTTGACATCCCCAAAGTAAGTTGGACCAAGTGAAAAAAACATCTATGCGAATCTCTACAAATGCTGTTGCAGTGGTTTCAGAGAGACTGGATAATGGTAAATCAAATGAGAAACATTGCTCCGAATAAGGAAATCCTGACGTGGTTTGCCACTTTCTCTTTCGTTTGTTTCCATGGACCACGGTAACTTGGATTTTTGTACCTTTCATGTGGAGAACTTGAATCTACATAAAGAATCTGTGATACCATGTGTTGAATTTGATTGATGGATACACATAGGGTGGAGGGAGCAAGTACTCTGGGAACAATAAAAGAATATTTTTACAGGAAACCAACTGGTCTGTTTTTCAGGCGTGGGATTTCCTAGGGTTTTTTCCTGATTTCAGGACTTCCTTGAACAAAGTAAAGCATTCACCAAAGGGAGAAAGAGATCGTTTACATCGAGTTCAAACCTGTATGTTGATCTCTCTGGTGATGCAGAGTCTGTAAACCTCCTGAATTGTCGCATTTGGGAGGTTCCAGTTCTAGAATAAAGGGGAACCAAGGCCATTTTTCAGGAATTTCCACATTTGTCAAAGCTCATCCTTAGTATTTAAAAGGAACACTCACTACGACAGAATAAGAGACATTTTTTTTTCTAAAAGCATCTTACTACCTCCACAAAATTATTTGAATATGTACATTTCAAGCTTTTTTCTTTGTGGAGACTGCATGAACCTGGTTGTGTGACATACATGTAGCCTGTAACCACCAGGAATTGAAATGTTTTGTCAACAACTTTGCTTTAATCTGAAATCCCGGTAGTTCTTCTTCCGTTGACCCAAGGTCTAGACCTCTAGATTTGCAGGAGCCATTGCAGAAAGGTTGAGGCTGTCGCCACCAGCCATAATTTTTTTTAATGAACTATTGAGAAGGTGGTTTGGTGAAGCCGAGAAAACTGATGGTACAACATGAACAAAGTAGACCCTTCTCATTGATGTGACATTTCTATAGCAATACAGGATGTCTGCCATGCTAGTACAATGTGCATAGGGCCACTGGAGTGTTGTTTTCTTGCAAATACATGTATTTGGCAGTTCTAGTAATATGTGTGCCTGACATGCGCGTATAAGTATTCCAGTACCAGGCCTGTGAATGGACCCTTAAAAAAAGAGCTGAAACACTATACATGATGTAAGAATGATCGTGGAACGTCAAGTGAGCGCGCGTCACGCATTTACGCTGGTCGAATTTGGGCACCTCATTGATCCAGTCACTAGGCTTATTTCACATTATTAAAGTTGTACATTGTTGTTGCCAAGCATATTTTAGGCTTTAAAAAAAATTCGTAAAAAAAAATATATATATATTTTTTTATTTATTTTTTTTTTTTCGAAAAAAAAAGCGGAAATAAAAAATCGTCACGGTCAAGGAAAAAGCAGAAATCCGCTTTAAAGCGGAGATTTCACAGGCCTGCAGTATGAGGACATTGCTTTCCCTTAACTTGTTCAGTGACAGGCTGGCAGGACCAGGTAACTTGTCGTTTCACTGGTCCATCAGCTTTTTCACTAGTCCATAACTCATATTAAATAGGGATGCTTTTCGATGCTGAAATTTCCAATCGGACCATTTGGAGTGAATTTGGGATGGTCCTCACCTGGCATTTGGCCAGCGGAGCACTGCTCAGGGAGAACACTGGGCGAGCAATAAATTAGAGAAGGCCGGGTCCATGCGTGATGTGTAGATTGTGTGGGCCATGGTCTCATAGGCAACTTGTAGACAACCAACCGTACTACGTACACTTTTGTAACATCAGGTTGTTTTTTTCTACAGTCAGTGACAGTGTCATAATATCCTAAAGAAATTATGTGAAGATTTTAATGTATTATAAAGGATTAGTAGAGCTGACAAAATAGTTGCAGACAGTGTTCATGTTTTTTGTGATCAACCATGTACATGAGAAAAATAACAAACCTGTGAAAATGTTGGCTTAATCCGTTGTGAGAAAATAGTGAAAACCAGGCACAATTTTCAGCATTTAAACATACATGTATTGTTCTCAATTTGGGTTATAACAAAATCAGCCTTTACATTTTTTTGTTTTTCAGATTGTTTTCTTGAATATGTGTGACTCCATTTTAGAGGGAAATATTTCACATAAAAAATGGTTCTAACATCTACATTAGTTTGAACTTCATAATCAGTAAGCTTTCAGACTAAAATTAAACAATGTTTTTAGCCTTACCAATCCTGTATAATGCCTTTAAAGTGTGAATGAGTTTCTTCTTGGAGATTCCCTAGAGCTGGTTGCATATAAATGACTAAACCTTGACCCAGTTTCATGGCTTGCTTTACTGATGGAAAAATCAGCACTTCTGAGAACAGAAAGTTCTGCAGGACTTCAGGTGTCTTTAAAATGGTTCTGATTCTGTGAAACTGTTCTTTTCTGATTGGCAGTAGTGAAAATGGAAACCTTGAAATTTTACAACAAATGAACTCATTCAAAGCTTGAGTTGTTTTTACAAAAATGGCATTTGGTTTTATTTCAGATTCTGACCTGAAAACAAAAATTTAAAAGATTTTATAACATCATCTTATTACAGTTACCTTCTGAGTAGATATCTTCTACAAAATAGACATACAGCTATGATCAAGTTTGAGGTACATTGACAAATTATGAATGGTGACCCTATTGTAATTACCATACCGTTGGATAATCTACATGTAAGTTGTAAATGGAATTTAATTTCTTGGCAGCAAGGTACTTTTCCCTTCGTACAAGCCAAACCCATGGCAAGGAAGCTCATGTCTCCTTAGGTCTGAATTTAAGTCTTTATTTATCTTTTCTTAACCCCAACCCCCTTTAGGGTCTCTCTAACACAGTTGAAATGAGAACCATGCCAAATGCAACAAAATGCAACAAGGGATATTGTTGCATTGTGCAGGCATGCTGTTTGGGAAAGGACTGAGCAAGGGTGTTTGCCCTGCTAAATGCAACAGTATGCACATAAGTGTAATGTTTAACTGTTATTGTACAGTCTTTTGAATATGATTTGAATTATGATTCTTACCTAATATTACATCATAGTATCATACTTCTCAATACTTTTCCCATACAAAATATTGTGAAATACCCATTATAAGTTGTTCAGATACAATAGAAACACCTAAACCTATATGAAGTCACTTCACTGCTGAATGCAACAAATTCAGTCAAAGAATGACATCTGAGTTGACTGCCAAATGACAACAACTATTACCATTTGGTGCATATTGTTGCATTTAGTATGGTTAGGGTTAAGGGGAGGGTATACCTTTCGTAATTACTCAACAAATTAATGACCATAAAACCTCACTTGGTAAAGAGCACTGCAGAACTGTTGGTATTATAAAAACATTGTTAGAAACAACACCCTTTGAAGTATTGTAGTTACAGAGAAAGAGGTAATTTTTCACCCACCAATTTGAATCTGAGAAAGGCTTCTCAGGTATCTGAAAGCACACACTTTTATGTGTGTTTTTCTTTCCTTACTTTCTTGCAATTTCAACGACCAAATTGAGCCAAAATTGTGCAGGTTTATTTTATGCATACATGTATGTTGGGATACACCAAGTGAGGATACTGGCCTTTGACAATTAACAAAAGTATACCCTGCCTTAACTAATAGGACTTAACCAACAAGTCTTCAAGGTAACTTTTGACGGCAGAAAAGTGTATCAATGAGGATTAAAACTAAATTCAACTGTTCACTTTTTACACATGGCATTTGTTTTATTATTATTATTTTTTTTTAAAGAGCCCCCCCCCCCTGTGATACAATTAAGTTATACAAACCTATTTAATAGCACACTGACTATCTGAGATGTATAGATTATTATTAGTTTTTGATTATTGACATTTTTGTGGCAGTGGCTTCTGCTAGAATGTACACTAAGGGCAACCTATACTTCATGACAATATGGTGCTCCAGCCACAGCCGGTAATAGGGAGACAGCCTAAGGTACAACATTGGATGCACATAGAGTTGTTATTTGATGTTTACTTGTTTACATACTCCAGCATTTGCAAAAATTGGTTTTAAATAAACGATTTCAATTTCTCAATTGGGGCTACATGCATGTACAACCGTATTTGCCCAATTTCTGCACATTCACATTTCATAAAAGGGTACCAGACTGTACTTGAACTCCCAGCCTCACTATGGTTATACATTAGTGATTTGAACAAGATGGCTGAAGGTGGTAAGCCAGCTGTGTTGTCATGCGCCCTCCCTCTGTATCATGCATTGAGGGCCCGCACTCGCATACATTAACTGGGTGAAAGTCCATAACTCCATGTAAAGCCACAAGCATGCTTTGATCATGGCAACACGGTACCTTCAATCACTGCTTTATTTGTTAAATGAGTACTTTTGCAAAATCCTTGAAATTTGATCATAACATTATTGTAAATGGAAGCAGCACCAGTTTTGCCGAAACACCAATGTTGTACCATGTCTTTTAAAACAACAGTTACAGTATAATATCTGTGTTAAGTCTACTTAAAACCCTCCTATACACTGGTATCACAGAGTGCCACAAAGTACCAAACCTTCCAGGCTAGCATTGGGTGCATGGGTTTCTTCTGTGTGTACAGCTGGTAGGCCCAATATCAGGAAACCACATGGCTTGTGTACTGTGGAGTTTTGTGGCACAGGTCAGTTGGGCAGGAGTTAGAGAATACATGTATACCAATAGTTACAGGGATTTAATAAGCACTATCTTAATTTGTTATTAAGAAATGAGATTAAAGCCTTACAAGAAACTTAATATACAGCGTAATTATTTGTCTACACGTATATTTACATTACACCAATGATCATTAATACGGGATCATTAATACGGGTCCATTAGGATTTCATCGCTCTTATTTATTAACAAAAAAATATAATCAATCCTGGTTGTTGTAGTTCAACAGTGTTCAAATTAACATATATTTGTATAAATTTAAATGCACCATGGCTTCCAGTTTGCAATAACAGTGATGCACTTGCATGAATGGCAAGAGGCTTTACCACAAGTTTTGGGCATCCAGGTTGGTTCAGTGGTTTCTTTCCCTGCCTTTCACC
Source organism: Pisaster brevispinus (assembly GCA_023634235.1). NCBI lineage: Eukaryota > Metazoa > Echinodermata > Asteroidea > Forcipulatida > Asteriidae > Pisaster > Pisaster brevispinus. Next base: position 786,981 of record JAMKCF010000029.1, on the reverse strand, counting down.
TCTGTGGACCCTTGGTCCGAATCCCACCTCAGATCAGAGCCTTGCATGTGAACTGGGTTGTCAGTCCCTACCTGGAGTGTGGGTTTCCCAAGTTGGGGTTTTAACCCCACATCTGAAGTGTAACATTCCTCCGATACCTTTTATACACATTCTACAGCCATATTTGTATGATACCTTGTGTCCGTGTACTCACTACAAAGTGACCACACTATTTTCTTTCAAGCCTCAATTTAGTTTCATTCAAGTTGAATAGAGGAAAAAGCAAATGACTGCACTGTTATGAAGTACATTTTTTAACGATGGGAGAACACAGAACCGTAGCTTCAAGTGTATGTGTGGTCCAGTGGGTATTTAAAGACAACATTTCTGTTTTAAAATCATATTCATTTTGCATATTTGCATTCATGAAACTATGTGAATGCAAACATGCAAAATTAATATTACTTTACGAATACAGTTTTACAATTATATACAGCAGAATTAACATCTAATTTACATAGAAACTTTGCATAGAATATGTTCAGCAGGATTAAGCAATATACTCTATGAAGTAATCAATATTTATGACTATGTATGCATTATTCATGAGCTTCTAACGGTAGAAAATCTATGATCACATGACATGACAAAGGTAGATAGCTGGGTTTATAATTTTATTTTTCCCCCAGAGAGAGTTTATACTTCAAAAAAATATCTACTTGACTAGTCGTCTCAGAGCTCAGAACTCTCCCTAGAACAGAATCTTTTTACAAGACCGAAAGTACGTACTTGTTTCTCTTTTTATATTTGGAGAACTTTTTGGAGGAGAACTGGACTTCAGTACATTAGTCAATCTTAATCAGTGTTTTGAAAAACTCTAGACTGTGGTGTTTTTTTTTACTGGCCAAGTGCTTAAATTACTGGCCTCTGGCCAGTGTTCAAGTGGGTATTTAAAGACAACATTTCTGTTTTGAAGAAGTGAAACTATAGTTCTTAAAAAGCATAACTGTCAGTACTTTCATTAAAACACCCTTCATCTAAAAAAATAGTGCATTATATAGTTCAAGACTAAAAAATGTATGTTTATTTTTTAGTTCTATACTGTACATGTACCTCTTTTAGTATTTCACTTTCATTGCAACCATGAGAAAGAAAGTCGGATTCAATTAAAAAAAAACCTCCTACATGTACTGGAAATATTAAACACATGTGTATACATGTCATGTAAGTACCATCTCTAGTTAGTACTGTAGTAAGTAAGATTTTATATCACATTCAGCAATTAATTTTGTAGAATTTCAGGCATCACCGAAGCCAATAGGCCTATAGTTTATGTTTAAATTCTTTTTTTTAAAACTATGATACAATTAAGGAAAAACGGTTATCTGGAAAAACTATGATCAATCAATCCATGGCCCCCATTCTGACATCCATTCATTTAGGCTATCATGTGTGCCTGTTCACATTGTTTGCAGTATGCTTTGTAGTTCGGTAAATTTCATAAGATCAGTGAAGAGGAGCGATCTGGAGATGAAGAGTCTCTGTTGGTTTGTATCAAAACGCCACATGTTGATCACATGACCTGAAAACGGAGCATATGATGTATACAGTGGATAACACAGACTACAAGGTGAGTTGTGGGACTTTACCTCAGGCCAACCATGGCCCAATTGCATAGTGTTGCTTACCATAGAAATCTGCACTTATTGCAACTTGCAAAGTGTGTATTCCTGCATTACTGTAGTGCAGAGTTTTGCACTAAGCACAGCCATGAAAATGTATGTGATCTGGCCACGGCAAACAAAAGTCCATAGTTCTGCATTTAAGTGAGTTGAGTGACTCTCGTAGCTTTGTCTAGATACCAGTCTGGCTTTAGTAACAAGCCTTTGACAAGGCTACTCAGTTACCGGTACATGTACATGTATTGAGTATAATATTGACCTTTACCTGACCTGACCCGACCCGACCAATGATCATAAGATAGGAAACCAAACAGGAAGGAAGAAATGGGCAGAATCTGATAAAATGGGCTCCTTGAATTTGCAAATTTTAGAAAGTAATTTAAAGGTTATTACAGTGACATACATGTACAAAAAAATCTTACCACGATCTGACCGGACATAATTCCCTCGCAGGTCACCGATGAAGTACACGCCCATACCAAAGCTGACTTGTTCAATGTGTCGCATATTAATGAGAAGGTCCTCTGTCATGGGACGGTACATCGTCTCCCCTTTCGGCTTGACGACCTCAGACTGGAAAACGCTGTCTGACCCCTTGACCGGCAGGAAGTTGCGACCTGGTGGTTGGGAAAAATGGATGTAGTCTTCATTCATCCCTTCCATAATATTGTCCGATTCATGCATGTACATGATTGCTGCTGACGGCTGGTTATGAGGTCAATCTGGTGATTTAGTGCAAGGTAGTCACTGATCCGCGCTGTACTAAACAGTCCATGAAGTGTGTCTAATAAGCAGTGAGTGTAATTACTTCACCTATATAAGTATTGTTTGCAGTGAACAAGTAGTAGACTGTACTTCAATCATTTCTATTCTATGTAGTGTGGATGCAATATTATGCTACATGTAATTCACTCCCCACTGGAAGTGCACGTTTCCTGACATGCACCTTCACCAGCAGTACTGCCAAACAAAACTAAAAGAGGTCATTCAAATACCATTTGAAGCATCCTATATACATGTAACTTGTCCAACACGCCAACTTCTATCACTACCAGTACTATCAGCATTCAGTTGGTTTCCACACACTGTTCATGAACTACCTGTGATGAGGTCAGCTGTTCTGTTAATGTTTACAAACTTTGCACACAAGCAGCCGGATGGGCTGGGAATTTGGCAGACAGAAATTTGTTTACAAAGTGAACTTGGCCACATAAGAAAAAAAATGTGGTTCTTACATTTTTTGTGGAACCAGTTTTGTGTGTGTGCAATACACAATAGTGTTTTGTGCAAACACTTTAGCAAGTAATAACTTATAATCAAGTCATACCCTATGCAGTTTAAATAAGATGATAAGAAATACTCATCAACGAGTTAAAAGAAACATTGACTCGGAAAAACAAGAGCATTTCTACATATACTTGTGTCATGAGTCACCTGGCAAATGACACAAACATATTTTTTAGGTTTATGGCCCTTATCACTCCAATGAACCCTTGTTCAACAATCAGCCATACATGAAGTATTTTTTTAGTTGTATGGTTATGATGAGCATGGCCATGGGTACGAACTTGTCTGTAGTATTCTAAATAAATTGTTGGGATTTTGCTGTGTAATGCATTCATCTACTACATACTGTGTACATACTGATCATATGAAATATGGAACCTTTTAATTTGCTTTTTTAAAAATCTGGTGCTGGGGAGATTACAGGCTTTTTACAGATGTTTTCAAAACAGAAGGTTTTTCAAGAAAATACTCAATAGAATAATTAGTTTTCTTGAGGACCAGCAATTTTTAAAGATGGCAGAGGGTAATAATCAGCAATATATATATATTTTTTTTAATAAAATAAAAATAATAATAATTAGTAATTAGTAATTACTTAAAACATTTAAAATAAGATTGAAGTTGATATGTTTACACAAGTCTCAATGGGGTATTTACCATGCCATGGTTTGACATACAGGTGTATTGCAGATATATTAAGATCGCGAACCGTTTGACATTCACATTGTACACAACTCTTCTTCTTTGATTTTGGAGGACCAAGGCAGGGATCTGACATAAACTCTTATTGGTTGATTTTGGAGGATTGAGGCAGTAGGGATCCTACATAAACTCATACTGGTTGATTTTGGAGGATTGAGGCAGTAGGGATCCAACATAAACTCATATTGGTTGATTTTGGTGGATTGAGGCAGTAGGGATCCTACATAAACTCATATTGGTTGATTTTGGAGGATTGAGGCAGTAGAGATCCTACATAAACTCATATTGTTTGATTTTGGAGGATTGAGGCAGTAGGGATCCTACATAAACTCATATTGGTTGATTTTGGAGGATTGAGGCAGTAGGGATCCTACATAAACTCATACTGGTTGATTTTGGTGGATTGAGGCAGTAGGGATCCAACATAAACTCATATTGGTTGATTTTGGAGGATTGAGGCAGTAGGGATCCTACATAAACTCATACTGGTTGATTTTGGAGGATTGAGGCAGTAGGGATCCAACATAAACTCATATTGGTTGATTTTGGTGGATTGAGGCAGTAGGGATCCTACATAAACTCGTATTGGTTGATTTTGGTGGATTGAGGCAGTAGAAATCCTACATAAACTCATATTGTTTGATTTTGGAGGATTGAGGCAGTAGGGATCCTACATGTACATAAACTCACATTGGTTGATTTTGGAGGATTGAGGCAGTAGGGATCCTACATAAACTCATACTGGTTGATTTTGGAGGATTGAGTCAGTAGGGATCCTACATAAACTCATATTGGTTGATTTTGGTGGATTGAGGCAGTAGGGATCCAACATAAACTCATATTGGTTGATTTTGGTGGATTGAGGCAGTAGGGATCCTACATAAACTCATATTGGTTGATTTTGGAGGATTGAGGCAGTAGGGATCCTACATACATGTAAACTCATTCATATTATTAGTTGATTTCGAAGGATTGAGGCTGCTTTCTACAGACAGGCAGTACATGTATCAGGGGTTAACAGTTCATTAGTTATTGCTCCTCTCCGCCTAAGAGTACAGTGTTTAAAAGAGTTATCAAGTCAAGAAAGGACCTAAATGTTTAATTCTTGATATTCTTTGAAAATCTTAACCCTGGAAATTACTGAGTACATGAAGGTTAGGTTGTACTTTCAAGTTCTCAGGGGAGTGACGACACAATATGGAAGAGCTTCTTACCCCTGAACTCATTTGTCTCCAGTAAGATGCATCTTTTGTGTCTTGGCTCATCCATCATCTCTCCCCCCACCCTCTTCCTCTTCTGACCGAATCCATAGCTGCCGTTGAGGGCGCCATTTGCTCCATCGTGGTGATGGCCATTCATGCAGCCACCTGCTGGTGCAGCGATGTTCATTTCAAACGACTGAGCTGTCTGGAACGGATTCCCTGGTACTTGCATTGTTGTTAATCGTTATGAGTTGTGAATATGATGATGAGTGGGACCGTTGAAATAAAATTGCAGCGACAGATTGTTCTTTTATACAGACTCAAATGGTTGTCATTTTGGTCAGTCCATTTTCTGTTAATCTGAAGAGAAAAAAAGACACAAAAATAAAAACTTATATCTTCATTATAATAATAATGGAGTCTTTAGTTGCGATCGTAGCCCTCCAAGGGTCGCAGACCAGAGGGAGGATTGAGTTGAGGGGTTTATGATTATAATTTATAATCGCAACTATGGAGTCTTGTTAAGGACACAAATTACCACTTGCCTGAGGAGCTCAAAACAGTCGCTAAAACAGTCAGTAATCAAAGAAAACAGTCGGTATTATCTGTAAAATTGTTTGCACCAGGCATTTTTTATTTAAAAAAAAAAATTACAGTTCTAAATCTATCTTGATCCAGGCTTCGAAATAACCCGGCGCCTCGGCGCTATTAGCGCTTGGTCCCCAATAAAAAGCCCCTTGACCCTCTATTTCTACAACGCTTCCGGCGCTTAAAAAAACCCTTGGTCCCATTCTTACATGAACCATTTCCCCCCGTATTTCACTCAGTCATAGAGTGGAAATTCATTGATGGTTTTATTCAAATAACGTTCCTATCATCCCGAACGGACTATTACTTCGTTGTTTCGTGATCTCAAAAAATGGGCTAAAAAAAAATCGCGCTCTGGCCGCCGATTTTGATTGACCATTTTCATTGAGGCCAGACAATCATGGTTATTTAACAGCAGGTTAGCGCTGAGCTTGTCTTTATCTTTTATTAGGACAAATAGATTGATTTGTTTTCAACATAAAACTTATCAAAATAAGCTTACTGTTCGTGCAGCAGCGGTAGGAAATTCTCATGGTTGATAACTTGATGAAAATACCGCGATCTATTTTCGTTTGCATGCTGCACGCGCTGTCGGTATCTTGTTGGTATCCGCACAGCCACCTGTGCATTGCTAATGCATGTACTTGTTAACCAGCGCGCCACGATCCCGATCCGAACGTGTAACCAGGAAGTCGCGGAATGTCGGTGTTTATCAGAAAATTGCCGCTTTTGACGCTCTTTGTCGCAACTTATACAAGCTGTCGGTAGAGGGCGCACTAAAAATGTAGCGCCCTCTTGAGGTGTTCGCTCACCCAAATGGCATTGCAAAACGTCGAACGTGCGTTTGCTTGTGTTGCGATCTCCCGCTTAATTACTTACAGAGATACGGCCGGGTGCCGCCGGGGGCAGGAAACTGCTAAAAACCGCAAACAATAAACAGTCTGCTCGGGATGGACAATTGGGCTTTGTATTCTCCTCATTTATGGCCTAACAGATAAGTTTTTTTTTGTTTTTTTTTCGGTATTGAAATTGAAAACCGTACGGGACGGTATTTCGGTATTTCTAAAACAGCTCACGGTATTTTCGGTATTGAACAAATACCGTGACTACTCTGTAATACCGTATAACCATGGAGGTAGAACCGCCCAAGCTTACTGTGGTCTGGATATTTTGAAACTAGTTTGTATTAAATTGTTGTTTTTCTGGACGAAAGTGGGAAGATTGTGAGAACTTTGGTCTCATTTTTAATCAATTGAAGGCAATCGGATCGCTACGAATACTTTTAGTAAAACCTACCTCCATGGTAAAACTAGGCTATGTTTATGCCTGATAAAATTACTATCATGACTGTAGCGATCGTACGTAACCCTCCCTCTTCGGTACCGTAGATTAATGACGATTATCAATAACAAGTTCATGGTTAATTTGTGTTGTCTTTAAAGACAATACTGTATTGCATAATTCGAGAAAAGCCCCTAGTCCCAGGAGGACAGCCCCAGGGCCGATCCTTTTTTTGCTCACCCAGGGGCTAAATTTAGCCCCGGTATGTCGGATGTCTATTTCTACCCCTGTTGATCTATGCTCTTTCCAGAAATTTTCAAACTTATTTTGCAATGGAACTTCGACCGAAACATTTTCTTTCTTTTTTCGTAAAATTTATTTGCTCAATTTGGACTACAATGTAAGTAAATAACATTTCGCTATTTATCAGTCACTATCAGTATCACTCACTACGTCACCAGTCACGAGTCACTGAATTCTAAAGTCAATCCTCCATCCATCCATGATCCAGAATGAACAGAACTCGGATTTTAGAATTTTTCAAATTTTTGTTTTATGATATTTCAGCATGTAGCCATACTCACACATCAGGGACAATAAATAACAGTTCTCGGAAACGCCAAAATCCTCTTCACATAAATCCAAAATTTCAAATCTCACAACATCTGATGATCTGATCCGCCAGCTGATTTCGTCGATCGAGTGTTTTGATTTTTGCACACAGCTGAAAATTGAACTCAAGAGGTCAAATGAGGTCAACCCCAGTGCATGTTGGGATAGGCCACATCGTCTCTCTCCGCGACCGAGAATCTGTGTGGCAAGGCAACATTTTTCAGTCGTAGAATTGTCGATTATTGTTCGGGATTTACTACAAATGAACAAAGGATACAGATAGAGGGGCCACAATTTATACTGCAATCATGTCTTTGTCGGCAGTGTTCTTCTTGGACCTGAAGGGAAAGGTACGTTAAAATTGGGAGGGAGGAGTGTCCATTTGCTGTAGAGTTTTCCCATTCAGTTTGTGTACGCGCGTGCCCATTATCCGGACAGTTGATTTTGTTTCTATCCTCCCACACACGGAAACACCCATAACATTAACAGCCACAAACATGACACTGACAGACCACATGTTTTGTTTTCAAAGAATGTTGTAATGTTCCCCTTGACATAGTTGCTGCAGGATTAAAAATCGTTCTGCCTCTTCCAAATCAAAAAATGCAAACTTATTTTCAGTCATGTCAGAGTCAAGAGTCAGACGATCGAAAAGCAAAAAATTTTTCTAGCCAGCTTTATTAATAAAAAAAAATTATGTGGGCATGTTTCTGAAGCACAATCAATTGTACCACTCTGGAAAGCTAATGTGCTGGCCAATCATCATCTCACAGACACTACAAAATACATGGGGGGTGGGGAAATACTTTTAAAAAAAGCTTTGCCCGATTCTCAGATGGGGTTGAGTGTTACTGTTGGAAACAATTAAACCTCCTTCAAACACGTCAAAAGATGGCTCACTTTACTGTGAGAGAGTTTATTGGAGGATACTCCATGTAACCTATACAAGTAATGTACATGCCATGCCATGCCCCCTTTTGATCTTTCTCATGCTGTGTTTGAAACTTGTACATACATGCATACATGTACTTTGGTGCAGATCTAACATAAGTTTGTGTGTTTATTATTTAAATACTCACTGCAAATTAGTGCAAATTCACAAATGTTGATTGTTTTTATTCTCCTGTAGGTTCTAATTTCCCGTAACTACCGTGGGGATGTGGACATGTCATCGGTAGACAAGTTTATGGCGCTGTTACTGGATAGAGAAGAAGAAGGCCAAGTCTCACCCATCCTCACTCATGGATCTGTCACCTTCATGTTTATCAAATGCAACAACCTCTACTGTATCCTTTGATTAAATCAGTTTACTTTGACTGAGGCAATACAAGAAATATCACACATACCAGGGCTCGAAATTAACACTGGACCACAGGCCCGAGGCCAGTGTTTTTTAGCATCGGTTCAGTAAACTCACAACTAGACAAGCCTGGTGGTCTTGTGTTTTTCAACTGATTAATAACATGCTACATCATTGTGTAATATTTTGGTGAAAAATTTTTGACTAGGACTAGGAGTCTGATAAATATCTGTCAATTCTCTTCAGTATCGAAGTACACTACACATTAGACAAATGAGATAGATTTTCTCTTAGTGCTGGTTCAGCTTATTTTGATTCTGGTCTTGTAAAATAAATTCTGGTCCAGTAAAAATTTTGAGTTACAAGCCCTTCGTTCTTGTGGATATTTCCACCAAATTCGAGCCCTGCAAACATACATCAAAACATGGGTGGGTAGTGGGTAAAGCCACCATCACACCACTGTGGCACTGGTTGGATTTCTGGCTAGGGTCATATGTGAGTAGAGTTGTGCATTAATTTGCTTCTATGCCACAAGGTTGTTCCTCCAGGCCCTCCGGTTTTCCTCCCTCTGGAGAAATCGAGCACTTTTAATCTCTTGCTGTTTCCCCACCCATAGCCATACATTGAGGATGATGCGGCTGGCTGCCAAAAGGCGCCTTTACATCTTCTCTGAGAATAAAAGTGAAAAACTGGCTCACTCTATTACTTCGTATGCAAAGGACACATTTAAAATTTTAAATTTTCAAAAGAGTGTTTAAAATACATGTAAGAATAGGGTGGCTGGTAACCCTCTTGCTGAAACAATATAAAGTTTGTTTCTTTTAAGCTACTTTTCTGTATTCTCCTGCTACAGTAAGTTCTGATTGTTATCGTTGTAAGTAACTTATTTAATCATGTAAAATTTGCAGTTATTTGTTTTAAGTGTAGTGCTGCTCTCTGTCTGTCAGTCTAAACGTCCATCCATCTTGTCATGTGTGGCATCCCCAACTCCCGCAAACACTCTATACCGGACATGCCAGGGATTGTTTCCATTTCACTAATTTGTCTTCCTGTTATATCTCCATAGCATACTCTGATTTTATGAACATCATCATTATGGATGTGACATGAGATCTTGTGAAATGGGAATTAATGTTGTTGAAATTGAATAGTGAAGAGATAATGCATCAATCAATTGTTCCAAACTTCAGTCTTGATGTACAACTCCTTAACTCTGACTGACAGTGGTCGCTTGTTCAAAGAAGAATGCCAATGTTGCTCTAGTCTTCACAATTCTTCATAAAATTGTTGAGGTATGTACATGTGTGTGTTTTCTCCTCACTGAAACAAAATCCAACACCATTCAGTAACTCAACACCATAACTGTTGGATTCTGATTATGCCTGATCCCATGTACATGTAAAGCATGATCAGTTTACTAGTGCAGTCCTTAGAACAACAAAATCAAACTAAAGATGCCGTTGGGTTTTAAAGATTTGTGGATGGTTAGTGATCTAATGCAAGTATTCTCAAAGATAGATCTGTATTTTGCGTGCTGGATATTTAAATAATTGCAATTACTGAGGAAGTTTTTGATTTCTTAAATGTGTCCAGGTTTTTGTGGAGTACTTCAAAGAGCTTGAAGAGGAAAGTATCCGAGACAACTTTGTCTTGATCTATGAACTTCTAGATGAGCTGGTTGACTTTGGCTATCCACAGACGACTGACAGCAAAATATTACAAGAGTAAGTGCTACATTGAGCTTTTCCATAAAAAAATCTGCTAGTCGTTTGACAAACAGTAGTCCAAAGTGTTATTCGTTTATGTTTACCTTTAAGAGATTTTTGATTGTTTGATTGTTGCACAGAATTGATTGCACTATGTAAATTTTATAATTTTGATGTGAATGTGTAGTTTACTTATTTGTTATGTATTACACAGAACCACAGTGCATTCCCCACATGATATCATACATGTATTACAGGACGGCATCATTTTGTTGCATCAGAGCGAAACCTGTTTATCCCGATTTGGCAAAAAATGTATCTCTCACGAAAATGTTCCTTGCCAAAATGTTGTATCTCGGCACTTAATTGTTTTGTGTGTACATCCGGGCTATCTTAAGTGAGATACACTGTTTTCACAATTTAAAACTCATGTGTAACGTAAGTGCCCTGCTATTTTGGGTGAATATTGTAAGCAACAGCATGTGAACCAGTGAGTATTGTAAGCAACAGCATGTGAACCAGTGAATATTGTAAGCAACAGCATGTGAACCAGTGAATATTGTAAGCAACAGCATGTGAACCAGTGAGTATTGTAAGCAACAGCATGTAAACCAGTGAGTATTGTAAGCAACAGCATGTGAACCAGTGAGTATTGTAAGCAACAGCATGTGAACCAGTGAGTATTGTAAGCAACAGCATGTGAACCAGTGAGTATTGTAAGCAACAGCATGTGAACCAGTGAGTATTGTAAGCAACAGCATGTGAACCAGTATCATATTTTCCTCCTTAGATACATCACCCAGGTAGGACAGAAGCTGGAGCTGGCCCCCAAGCCGCCCCCAGCCATCACCAATGCCGTCTCCTGGAGAAGTGAAGGTGTTCGTTATCGTAAGAACGAAGTGTTCCTCGACGTCATTGAGTCTGTGAATCTTCTGGTGAGTAACATGAATTCAAAGTGTAATTACTTCAAAAGTTGAGACGATTAGTGGAAATGTGTTTCTATATTTAGAATGTGACATACATTGTAAATGTTTTATTATAGTTGTTGAAGTATGAGGTTGTGTTTGTGTATTTCTGGTTCTTGTATTTATTGCCCGTGTGTTCATATTGTTAATTTCTCTATTTGAAAATTTGTTAGTGTATTAGTTACTTTATAACTTTTAGAATAATTCTTTTTATATTTTGAAGAAGTTGTCTCGTAGGGGACACTTGTCACTGTTGTAACCCTTGTAGTTATCATTAACAGTGCATTGAACCCATATCTGCCTGACTGAGCACAGTACATAACACTGTTTCTGTCTGAGCCTATTTAGGGCTGCATTTTAATCAACATGTTTGAATATTTACTTTCTTGCAAATGAACATATCCCAACAAACTGTATACTGTTGGAAAGAGAAAATAATTTCCTTTGATTTGTCATTTGTGTGGAAAAGGATTTTTTTCCTTTACTATTTAATGCTTTATCTTTTTATTTGTATTTTTACTGTTCCTAACTAGCATTTTAATGTTGTTACTTTTCCGTGTTTTTAATATTATTGTATTCAGTGTTCTGTGTACTTTAAACATTTCATATTGTCAAAAGGCCACATGAATTTCCCCTGGTGGGACAATGAAGTTTTATCTATCTATGAATCTATCTATCTTTCTATCTTACCATGTCATTTTCTTGTAGGTAAACTCAAACGGTAACGTTCTACGTACATTACCGTCTCATTTCTTTGTATTTAAACCCTAACAAGATTGTTTTATGTATCTTACCATGTCATTCCTTGTAGGTAAACTCTAACGATAAAGTTTTATATATATCTTACCGTGTCATTTCTTCTAGGTAGACTCTAACGATAATGTTTAATATATCTTACCATGTCATTTTCTTTGTAGTTAAACTCTAACGGTAACTTTTTACGTATATTTTACCATGTCATTCCTTGTAGGTAAACTCTAACGATAATGTTTTACGTATCTTACCTTGTCCTTGTTCCTTCGTTGCAGGTAAACTCAAATGGTAACGTCCTACGTAGTGAGATTGTCGGAGCTGTAAAGATGCGAGTATTCCTTAGTGGCATGCCTGAGCTGAGACTCGGACTCAACGATAAAGTGCTATTTGAGAACACAGGAAGTGAGTGTAGATTTAGGAATTATCTGCAGAGTATTTCTCAACTTCTTTTGATGTTGATGTATACACCTTTTACAAAATGATCATTGATTTGTTTCCTTTTTTTTTAATAAATAAAAAGTGTATACAAATAGACCGTGTAACCTGTGACATGTTTACAAAAAAGCCACAAAGCCTGGACTTTCTGTAGGCATGATTTGTAAACAGTCCAAAGGAAGAACACATACAAAAAATCCCATATTTTTATGGCGATTGCTCTGTCTGATTTTTATCAACCTTTGATATGAAGATAGGAGGCACATCTCAAAACCTGTTCAGTTGTTATTTTTATAACTCTTGAATTTATGTGGAAAATATGACACAGAAAGTAAATTTAGGGTTGAAAGAAAACCTGAAAGTAATAGCCTAAATTAGCCAAACCTTAAAAGCTTGTTGGAAAAAAAAAAACCACTAGACTGCTGGACTTGATTGGTTGATTGGTTGAGAGGTCACTGGCTTAATGTTAAAGGTACTGGACTCAGGTCACTGGTCCAGTGGGTGTTTCTAGTCCTGAAAATTGCTCTCGATTTTATCAGTGTAATAAATGGCCCCTTAATGTAATAAACAAAACCCTCATTGTTATGTTTCATCCATGACACTCAGGGGGAGGCAAGAGTAAATCTGTGGAGCTTGAAGACGTTAAATTCCATCAGTGCGTCCGGCTGTCTCGCTTTGAGAACGATCGCACCATCTCCTTCATTCCTCCAGATGGCGAGTTTGAACTCATGTCCTACCGGCTCAACACACATGTGAGTAGTCAAGAAACTTAACAATCTTAAATAGTAATGCTTAACCTTCCTACTGTTTGACCTTTCAATATCACCCACTATGGTTTTGAATGATAGATTAAACTGTGTCAGCCTGTGATATTATTTATGCAGTAAATTCATTAACAGCATAGCACAAAGTCAACCCTCCTACTGTCCGACCATTTAGTGTCATCCACTGTGGTTTCGAATGATGGATAAACTGTGCCAGCCTGTGATATTATATCATGTGGAGGATGTATCTCAAAGTACACAGTCAACCCTCCTACTGTCTGACCATTCATTATCCACTGTGGTGCTTAAGGATAGACAAACTATGCTAGCCCACAGTAGAAATTTGTGTATTGAATGCTTCAACACAGTACACACATTTACTGAGTTTAATACTTCCTTCTTCTTCTTTTTTTTCTTTTTTTCTTTTTTTTCTTTTTTCTTTCTTCTTTTTTTACTTTTATTGTTTGTGTGATGCGCCTTGGGTGGCTTTTTAGTCAGATTCTGCACTATATAAGATATTTTATTATTATTATTTATTGCACAGTTGTTCCACCATACTCGACCCATACATTTGAATGGGTTCAAATAATTGGTCATTTCGCAGAAAATTTACTAAGAGTAAAAGTGTTAATAGATATTGTTCATGTTCGTGACATTGTTGCAACATTTTGTTTCACCTCAACAAAGTTTTATCTTTAAAATGTCTTGAATGTGTAGATTGTATACACACAAGTACAGTGGCCTAAGATGCCACCTTGTACTGAATTAATTGCATGTTTTAAGATGTCTTTATCCCAAACTGTTAAGGACCTTATTAACTTAAATCTTATACATGTATGTTTTTATCTTAAGTGAAGTAATCTATTTGATATTTTCAAATCATTTCATCTATTGTCTATTTTCAAAGCACATTGTAACCTTTGATTGTTGCACCATTTTGAATGTTTGTGTTTATTAGTTTGTCTACATTAATACAAAATATCATAGGGAAGTTTTTGTGAGTTGATTATTTATGATATGAATGATAGTAAACAGAACTTATTAAGTTGACAGTGTCTAGCAATAACCAGAGAGAGAGAGAGAGAGAGTGTGTGTTTGAAATGCCTAAAAAGATTACTGTTACAATTTCATTAAAAGATTAACAGAGTATTTTCCTAGGCAATGATGTAACTCTCCCTTGTACCTCTCATAGGTTAAACCCTTAATTTGGATTGAGTCGGTGATTGAGCGCCACACCCACTCCCGTGTGGAGTACATGATCAAAGCTAAGAGTCAATTCAAACGCCGCTCCACGGCAAACAACGTAGATATTATCATCCCCGTTCCAAACGATGCAGACTCGCCCAAATTCAAGACGACCGTCGGCTATGCTAAGTACCTACCAGAAAAGAGTGCTGTGGTATGGCACATCAAGTCATTCCCAGTAAGTATGACTCCTGTACTTTTGATTGAATTTTTGTTTTTTATCAACAACTCAAGTTCACATTATCAGATTTTTCTTTTGTTGTGATGTTTTAAATAACTCATGATTATATTCTAATGAAAATAAATCTTTTAATTTGTTAAATGTTTACATATGTATTCTACCCTATTGATTATTAATTCAAAATAAAGTACTAGAGGTGCCCACTAAAATTATTTTTCGTCCTTTTCAAAGTTGATGATTGTGACCATGTTTTCTTTGACCTTAGGGTGGCAAGGAGTATCTCATGAGGGCGCACTTCAACCTGCCCAGTGTAGAGGCTGAAGAAGCAGAAGGCAGACCTCCTATTAGTGTGAAATTTGAAATTCCCTACTTCACCACTTCAGGCATCCAGGTAGGATTTATTCCCGTTTAGGTATTTGAAGGGACGGCGATTTGTCATGTTTTTGATGAATTTAGACTTATTTTGGCTCCATTAGGCTTATTTTGAATTTGATTTGTCGACGGAGGGCTACATGCACAGTTATTGTGTCACAAGTGTTAGGGGATATATCAAGTAATAAACCACAAAGGAAACTGACTGGGTAAATTGTATGTTACCTTATGTACATGTACTGTCATTTTGGCAGTTAAAAATAAGCCTATTTTACTCGCATAGTTCAGTTTTCAAAGAGTTTCTTTGTTATGAATTTGACATTATTTTGTCTGTTTTCTGTCCTTTTTTCATTTGTTTTTCCTCTTTTTTCATGGGGCAGGGTATTAATTGACTATTTTTGTAGTAGGACAGCCTTGTAGAAGTGCTGGTCACTGTTCCTTCTTGCCACTCACTGGCTTGGTATTTCATACAGTTTTACTTATTTGTTTCTACCTTTTATTTTCTCAGTCATAGATATATTTTGTGGAATGTACCTTTTAATGACTTGTAGTTGTTTTGCCAGTGTACAGTGTAATAAAATAAAATAAATGAATAATAAGTAAAATAATTGTTACCAAGGTTTTATCAAGTACCCCAGCCTAGAGTCCTAGAATGGAGTAGGTGAAACCCTAATTATGTCAATATTTGTGATATGAGCTGAGAAATTGTTTCTGTTGTTGATCTCCACAGGTGCGATACTTAAAGATCATTGAAAAGAGTGGATACCAGGCATTGCCATGGGTACGATACATCACACAGAATGGGGACTACCAGGTCAGGGTATAGGGGAACCAGGGAACTTTGTAACTAGAAACTTATCTGATAACCATTGAAATTCTGCCATTACTGTGATGATACCTCGCTACAGTGGAGGCACAAATAAAACTTAAACATTGCAAAAATGACTACACCATAATTACATGTTTTAATCGGTCAGACAACCAAATTGAATTTTTCTTATTACTAACTGAGTTAAGAATTAGAAATGTTGGATGAGATTGTTATTCCATGTACTGAAAGTTTTAAGTACTTGCTGTGGTTCACTGTCTGGAAAGTACAGGATAAGGCTGGAATTTCTATTAATGATTGAGCATCATTGGTCAAAGAATCATTTGGGTCTACTCGCGGAAAGGCCACCTTTGGCGGCCTTTCGCGAGGCTGTTAGTTTCCTGTGGTGATTGGTTGAGGTAATTGTTTGATCGATTCAAAAAATAACAATAATAATGGAAATGTTGTATTTTCTATAATACACAGAGAGATACTCACACAGCCTGTTGGCAGGAAATAATGAAATTGGGCCCAGATGTTGTACCATTTAATATCGGCGCAATAATTTATGCATAATGATTGGTCCGTGTGCGAACTTGAACCAAATGGGAGAGCGGGTGGGTTGCGGGCCAGGTTTTGGTGCCGAACGTCAACGTTGTTTTCGTTGCGCATGTTAGTAAATCATCAGCCGCGCTTTCATACCTTGCGTTCGTTCATCCTCTTTAAAATAAAACATGTGAAATAAATCAAATTTTGAGATTTGAAGAAAATAAAAAATCGTACCCCCTTAGTATGATCACCGGACCGAAAAAAGGCCATATGAAAATTTGCAGCCTGATCTATACAGGCACCTGGGAGTTTTTCTTACACAAACAGACACGTTACTTGCAGTAGTATATGGATGGATGCACAAAATATTTACAAACAAGTCTGTTGAATCTATTGCTGTTTTTGTATATAAAAAAGGCCATTGCTCATGCAAATCATTGAAAGTGACCAATTAATATGACTTTCTAGTTCTTGGTGGCAAATTAAAGTGTAGGGTGGTACCTCCGCAGTATTGGCAGATTTCAATGGTTTACAGATTTACTCTAGCTTGTACTAGTCACAGATTGTAAAGATATTTGTATGTGTCATAATCAATATTTTCATGTATATAGAAAAACTCAGTAGGCGATTACATCAAGTAATAAGTATATTGAAACTTTGGTTCCTTTCATCTCGGTTTAAATCTGTCATGGCTTTGAAGGAGAGATTTGCTGATCAGGTTCGGATAATTGTGTTTTCAGCTTAAAAATCCGTATTCCAAAGATTTATATTCATCGAGCTCTTCAGAAATTGTGAAATATTTCTTTCGAATGGAAATTTCCCAAATCTTCAAAATGATATTCTGATTATGTTTGTTAAAGCTCTGATCGTCTGGGATCAACTCCTTGTATTTTTTCATTGAATGCGAAGCGATAGGCGTTTCCTTAAGCAAGTCTGAGCTCTCAAATGAGAGGTTGTGACAACTCAGCCCCTATAGATGCAAACTATAGATGCAAACGCTACTTGTACAATATTGTTATGAAAATCTGACTCCATTGTTGATTTGTCATGGACAACCCATAATCAACTCAACAATGGGTAAATTTAATGACTTGCTTTCATACCAACATATACAGGATAATGAAAAACTTTGCAACATGGTTATTTTCACACATCTCTTTATTCTTAAAATCCAAGGACGTATTCCATCTACAGAAATAAATCCATTTATACATCACCCTTGAACAGAAAACCGTCATGGAAACCTCACGGTCTTGATCTATACATTTCATTCGCAACTGGAGCTGGTGTCCCAACGGAAGCTCATAATTTATTTGCAATCCTAAATGAGAATACAGATTGATTGAACAGCTACCTGTGACTTGGGAAGGGGAAGTCGTTAATTCATTTCATTTCCGTCAGTAATTTGATTTTGGGCGATGCAGTTCGTTTTCCATTGTAAACTTGGTCTTCAAAAAGTTATTTTGAATTGAGCTTCCTTGGGAATCATCGTTCAAGTGACATCATTTGATCCAACGTATAAAAACTGTCTGCACTAAGTCAGCTAAATCTTGGACCAACAATGTCTTTGGTTTGGTAGGTAGAATAAAACTTTGCACCAAGACAAAATAAACTCTAAATTCCAATTACAGCAAACAAGTTTGTAAACATCACTGTTTAAAAGGTGTTACTTGTTATCAAACTTAATACAAGAAAGTTTAACAATACAACTTGACGCTTTATCTTGTCGAGTCTCAATTCTTGCACATCAATAAAACAAAATACTGTTCTTGAGTTTTTACAAGGTACAATCTTTCAGCCATAACATATACCAAGTATAAGCAAAATCAAAACCAAAGGAATGAATTAATTAAACCCATGTTGCGTTTCCGTAAAAGTAATTATGAAATTTGTGTATTTTATTCACAGATTCTTTATGACGTAGTCCCCGTCAAAAGAACTGTACTTTAAATATTATTAATTTGTATCTATATTTATGCTTAAAATTAGCAAATATACATGCGAAATAAAAGTTTTAATAACGTTTAAAACCCTCGTTTATGAGCGTTGTATGTTTTTTCTTTTGTGGGATATTCATGTGGGTTTTTTTTTCTTCTCCAGAAATCTTGTCATTCTTCTTGTAAAAATCACTTCTGAAGTTTTTCTAATTTCTCCAATTATTAATCTCGGCCCAGTTTTAAACCAGTCAAAAGTAATCACATAATCTGTTTGTGTTAATGTTTTGATATAAACAGCTTCATTAATTTGGCCACAGGTTAACGACCAGTAATCTTCAAGTTTCAGCAGATTTGTTCATACAATCAGATTATCCAGTTGGGGGGGGGGGGGGTGGACTACCCAATAGGGAAATCTATACAATGTCGTTGCTGATAAAAAAGGTTAAAACCTAGAATCCCCAAATCATGAGTGTGGAGATGCTAACCTTTTGCTAACCTTTGGAGTTATAGATTTCAATGAGTTTATGGGAACAGTATTCTCAGTGACGGAGAAGTTAGTAGATCAAAAAGAATTATTTTATTTCTTCTGGAGAAAGTTAAAGCTATGAATGAAAATTTCTCATCCCTGTAATTTGTAACCCATAAAATGTAAAATAAGTACCACTTTTTGTGAAATACAAAAAATTAAATTTAAAGAACAGTTTAAAGACCAACTCATAATCTGGGTTGTTCAATTAATCCTAGTCTATTATTTACACAGTAATTCCGACAGTAGAAAATCATAGAATTCACGTATTTTTGACTTCTTGCTATTCCAAAACTACAGAAATGAATGAAATTCCAAAAATGCAGCTATGATTGGAATAAACAGGTCTGCTTCATTGAGCTGCAATCGTAACAAAAATTCTATAATTGCAAAAAAAAAAAACACCTACTTTCAGAGTAATATAATTAGGAGTGAAACAGTCGGACACAATTCTAACGCACATAAACCAGTTTGATTAACAAGATAGACTGTGTACTCACAGCTACCTTTCAACAAAATGGAGCAAGGGCTGTTCCTTTTTGGTTTTTCTAAACCACATAAAACAAGAAAGAAATAACCGATCAAAACCAATTATTTCATATAGTTTTGAATGTAAACCCCAAATTTTGTGATAGCTTCCTGTTTTTAAGGCAATTTTAAATGTAGATTTCTACACATTCAGTTTTGTGCTCGTAGTACAATACATAAAACGGGAAAGCAACCATAGAACTGTCATGGCGCTGCTAATCTCCCATTCAAACCAATGTAACCAAACTGAGGCAGAAAGGAAAACATAGTCTGGTCCCTTTGTAATTTTGATGTATTTCCACAATTCGGATACACACAGGGAACTAGACAAACGTTTCAGACTTGCCAAATAAGTATTTGAAAGCATTCTTCAGGAACCATTTTCTTGTAACTTCCCTCTGAAAGGTAAATGAGGAATGAATCAGAATGTCCGCTGCTCTTTTGCACCGGCTTCAGTGACTTAAAAAACAAATTCTTTCTTAGGCCACTTTAGAAATAAACAAATTTCAGTTTAACTCTTCCTCAAAGGCCCATGCTAAACTAAAACTGTACAGACCCCAAAACAAATTGGATTGTTACAAAGGTCAACCCCTTTTTGTCTTCCCCATACTGATGTTGATGTGCTACCCATTTGCTGATTCACATGCATCAATCCAGTCACTGTACACATCTACTGGTTCTGTTAGATCTGGTCAAATTAGAGTTAAAGAAACTGTCACTGTTAAAAAAGGAGAAATGGAAACTGGGGGAGTGCTTTACATGTAAAGTTTACATTACAATTTGTAGCAGGAAACATGTAGGTGTGTGATTCTTAAATCAAAATCCCATCCACTCTCAGTATGCCATTACTGATCTTAAAAGGGCCATGTCGTCATGATCAAAGCAGGCCTGTAGCAGATGGAATTATGAACTTTCACCCAGTTACTGCATGCGCATGCCCTCCTGTACCCACGTGCAGTAACTGGGTGAGATTTCATTATTCGATATACAGCCACAGGCCTGCTTTGATCATGACAACACAGCCCTTTAATGTCACTGATTCTGCTTTTTTGTTAACCTAAATCCCATGGCACTCATGCAAGTCTTTTTCTTACGCAAACAACTGACAAAATACTGAGAACATAAAAACAGTTGCTTAAGTTTTGTATGGCACTATTATATCACAAAAACAGGAAATCAGCTGAAAAGTTGCCTGCCTTGTTATATCAGTTAGAATACTTTATTTTAGGGATACTTGACGACTAAATCTCAGGCCTGGAATTTCATCATTGAGCAGGCAATGCCATTTCCATTTTGCAAAGGACACTTCCATTGGAAAATCTTAAAGTCTAAAAGGAAAACCTTTGAAGGGGCACCAAGGCCAAGATCAGGGATAAGAGAGGCCATGGCTTCTGTGTAATTCCAGGCCTGAAATCTTAAGAGTCATAAGATTGGCATGGGTGTATGACTGTAGCCGTAAGCATGGTCGTTTGGCTATGGAGTACTATCACAAAGCAAGGGTACATGTATTAACCCTAACCCCCATTAGGGTCTCTCTACAAAGCCTGCCAAATACAACAGAATGCCACACAGTTGAAATGAGAACCATGCCAAATGCAACAAAATGCAACAAGGGATATTGTTGCACTGTGCAGGCATGCTGTTTGGGAAAGGACTGAGCAAGGGTGTTTGCCCTGCTAAATGCAACAGTATGCACATAAGTGTAATGTTTAACTGTTATTATACAGTCTTTTGAATATGATTCTTACCTAATATTACATCATACTTCTCAAAAATAAAAAATATTTTGAAATACCCATTATAAGTTGTTCAGATACAATAGAATCACCCAAACCTATATGAAGTCACTTCACTGCTGAATGCAACAAATTCAGTCCAAAAATGACATCTGAGTTGACTGCCAAATGCAACAGATCACAACAACTATTGCCATTTGGTGCATATTGTTGCATTTAGCATGGTTAGGGTTATGTAAGTAATGTATCAATCGAAATCAGGAAATATTAGGAGAGAATAAGTAGTTGCTTTAAAGAAAGGATACAGTTTATGTTGGTTTGGAAATCCTCTAAGCAGACTCTACAGGAAATGACCCCGATCTGTCTCGTACGATCCCTAAATTGAAGAGAAAAAAAGACATTCAGTATTAAGTAGGTCAAAGGGTACAATTCAATTAATAATCATGTTATAAAAAATGCAATGTGAGAGCACTTTTAACTAAGGAATATATATTAAATTTCAAACAACCCATAAACCATGGTAATTGTTTTCTTCTTCTTAAAAGTCACCAACCATTTGCAACATCTGCATGTGTTCTGTATGGTTGACGTAACTGTGCACTAAAACCGAACCTTCATGCTAGAACTAACTGTGATGTAAACATTCACCACTTCATAATCATATAGTTATTGCAAGATGGCATACTTCAAAGTTCAACAGTTGATATAATAAATTATTCAAAACCACAGTGGATTATTGAATGGTCCAAAGGTAGGAAGGTTGAATTAAGATAACAAAACAAACTTAACAACATTTTTGTTTAAATTTGTCTTTGCTAGCCAGTCCGTCAGTTTAACATGTTTAATGCTCAAATGAATGATCAAGTAAGCATCTAAATTCTATGTCCTTCCCATGGGCGACATAGTATATTTATTATTAGTAGGAGATTATGATGTTCTAGGTCAGTCAAAGTTTTCTTAATCCTCTAAAACCAAACCGAGCTTACATTTTCACATCGCAGGCTTTTTCGTGGTTACAGAATGGACATGTAAACTGTGTGTCCAATGTTCCGACCAATTTCTTCTTTGGTGGGGGCTTTCTCTTTGATCGGCGACGTCCCATGTTGGAATTAAAACTCTTTTTTAATACGTTTCAAAATCAAATCTGAAAGAAGAAGCCAAGTTTACACGT
Source organism: Pisaster brevispinus (assembly GCA_023634235.1). Classification (NCBI taxonomy): domain Eukaryota; kingdom Metazoa; phylum Echinodermata; class Asteroidea; order Forcipulatida; family Asteriidae; genus Pisaster; species Pisaster brevispinus. Next base: position 764,672 of record JAMKCF010000029.1, on the reverse strand, counting down.
TTAAATGTTTGTTGAATTGTTTTTTATTTGATTTAACCTTGAACTTTATTTAAAATACATTTTAAATTGGATTATGTGTTTAATTTACATAATGTTATCAGACAACATAATCATCAGATATGAACATGATATAAATCCATTTATGCACCGTAGACTATGCACATATGATTCAGCTTCAAATTGTTTGGTTTGTAAAAAAAGATCGAATTAAAAATAAATTTGTGGAAACCAAACAAACTAAATTAATGTACGGATTGATTCCAGATTTGGCATATTAATATTCGATCTCATTTTACGCTCATTTGCTGGAGCAATTCCATGAATGGAAACCGACCACACGATCACGAGACAACACGACACATCACCGCGTCACTCGTGAAAACCATGCATCCAACCACGGCAGTTGTAACCCCGACGACCCGCCATCTGCCCCGGACATTTTGTTGGAACATGGACTGGATGTATAGCTGGAGTTTCTTCTCGACGGAAATCATTTCGAATCATTGCAAATTCCACCAAAATGGTCCGCAAATTAAGATCTATAGAAATTCATTTTAGGTAGACAAACAAATCTCTTATGTAGAATTTATCAAACATGATTGCATCTTACCTTTCCTCGCAAAGCTATTTTTTCACAAAACGTATGGACACGTTCTGCGGGCGTTTGTTTCACTGCTCTGCTGTACACACACTCCATCCGAGCATGTGTTACAAGCTTGTTCCCAGATTATCATGTAACTACCTCTGTTTATGCATTTAATATACGTGTGCATTCGAACGTAGATATATTTCGTGCATTTGCTGGTACCGAGGTTGCCACTCGCAGCGAGGAGGTGGGCGGAGCGTTGGGGTCGTTAATAGGAGGAGGTTAACTTGTACTGTAAACAAGTAGTACTGTTGGTACTAAGGAACTACGCTGGCAGGAAAGACATGAAATGTCAATTATTGGAAAATCAATCAATCCAAACGAAACAGTTCCAATGCTAACAACACTACACGTGTTGACCGAAGTTTTAATCAATTTTGATTGAGTTGGGAACTTGTTTTATTGTGTATTGTGTGTAATGTTCAACTTTCAGAAGAGGTCATAAAGTGTTTAAAGCAGACATTGATAATTTGAAGAACCTTCATTTGTCCTGAGTAGAAGTTCTCAATTAAAAAAGATCTGTAACCGCTAGTTAATATTGAAAGGAGACGAAAACAAGCAACACATCACTCGGTCTCAATCACAGAAACTTTCGGAAAGCCAACTTTTTTTGGGGGGGGGGGAGGTAAGGCCACTGCAACACAATAATTGTTCAAGAAAAAGATCTGTCACATTAAAGTGCAACCATCAATTGTCTCAGAACACTTTTAATGCATAGATTTACCATTTTAATAATAACTAGCATGTTTTCAACAAAAATACAAGATTAATTTTATTGTGATCTCGATTGACCATTTTCAAACAATTAACATCTTGATCACCAAATATTCATTCAGTTCCAGTTCCTCATCTATTAGTGGAACACCAAAGTGCAGGTCTTTGCCCAACAGAGGGCACACACCTAAACAAATAATCAGTGACCAATCCTAGCCCTTGATTAACTGTCTTAAGCTGATAAAACTATTTTGTATTAATAAATCTGATAAACGACTACAAATAACAACGATCAAAGAAGGCATTGTTCTTTTGAGTGTTGACCTACATCCATTTAAAAGGTAGTGTATTTAAAAGCTAATCTTTATGTGATTCAGCACAACATGTGAAAATTGCGTACTATTTTGCATGGACTAACGGCTGTTTCCAGATTGAACTAATTATCATACCTTTTTTTTAACGCCCCAAAAAGGTTTGTTTTCTGTGGGTTACTGTTACGAGAATTGTTATCAAAATGAGATTTACTGAAAAGTAGGAGGTTCAACTTGTCCAAGAAAAACAGTTGTACAAATACCAAATTGATGAAACAAAGTGTAAAAAATAAAACATGGCAAAACAGCACCCAGACACTCCCTGGCTGGTTAGCCATTACCTTACATTTAACATTTTCAAAATATTAATATTTTGATACTCAAATAACTGACAAATTTGTATGTTCCCAAAACAAAAATTACTTGTTTTGATTTACCAAAGTTTTAAAAGACAATTGCCAACAACTATTTCTTGTCATTACATTATATTAATTATCAGCTGAATACATGTAAAAGCACATCATTCTGGTACCCTGAACTTTTCCTTAACCTACAGAGCTACGTATTTACCAAGTAGAGCTGCAAACATTTGCATCTTGCAATCGGGGAGATTTTGTACAACAATCAGGGAGATATTTAAAATAACATTCAACGTAATAGGGAAAACAATTCCATAATCAGTGAGATTTGCAAATTTGTTCATCAGAACATGGAAAGATTGGCTTATTTTCAGGGAACTTTCTGCAGAATCAGGGAAAGTTGGCAGCTCTGACCAAGCTCCAAATTCACAACAGAGCAGCCATCTTGTATTTCTCCGATTCAAATAATGGTACCCACATTGAGGCTGAAAGGGAAAAGTAGTCAGAACCCTTTTTGGGTAAATGAAACTCAGTAGTCATGACTGTTACTGTATACAGGGAATAAGGAAAAGGTGGTGGAGGGATAACAAAATCTACCTCCTTAGTATAAATTGATTTCACCACAGCTGTATATGACCCCCTTGAAGCCCAGGCCTGGAGTTTCATCTTTGAGAGCGCAAAGATTTTTCAAAGGGCACTTCCATTGGAAAATCTTAAAGTTTGTGGGAAACTTTTGAAGGGGCACCAAGGCCAAGAAAAGGGAAATGAAGGCAATGGCCTCCATGGCTTCCATGTAATTCCAGGTCTGTATGTAAGCCAGTACCAACATACATATTATAACACCAAGACAACACCACTTACTGACCTAAAAAAACATTTGAAATGCTTTTTACTCACAACATGCCAATTAGTGAGTGCTGATTGCAGAATCTATGTTTCTATAATCCATATACATTTATGCATTTAGGTAGATTCTGCTGTGAACAAAAAAAGAGAAGTACATACTGGGTCTGATTCAATAGATGCATTGTGAAAAGGATGTAATAATGTCGTCATTCACTAAAACTTGTCTCATTGTAACATCTGAGATACTCTTTGCGCACACTCTTTGAGTTTCACTGGATCCTCAACGCCACAGTGCTTTCTGACAACTTGAAGTATATTTAATGATTGTCCTATTGCTAGTGCATTTTCGTCCACGCTCATGAGTGTTCCTAAGGCAACGAGAAGTCGGAAGACTGCCTCTGGTTCGACCTCCCACTCAAGGATTGTAGCCGCAGCTGACAGGCATTGTAATTGTGCTTCACTGTCAGCTCCACGTTGTAAAACCACAGCATAGTTTAGAAGCACAGTCGACATGGCAATATGGAGTTGCTTGTTGGTAACATTTTGGCACTCTAGCGTTGACCTTATGATATCCTCACGATTGGAGGTGAGCAGTAAGGCACCGTCAGGGTGACTGAAAGCATTTGAAAATGTCCTCATGGTGAGCAGACGATTTGCTGGTGTTGATGAAGCAGAAACGAGATGTTGGGCATGGGATAAGAACTGGGCACCATCCTTCTGGTTACAGAAGTACTGGTTGCCTGCTGGGTGGCGGATTACCAGCCGAAGGATATCGATGGCTGGAAAAACTTTATCTGTGGAATAAACAAACAAACAAAGTATGTTTTTTAGGAGATAAATAACAGCGTTGTGGTTTATAACTAGATAGATGAAATAAACATAAATACAGCAAAGCTTGGCTGAGGTAAGGTAGAGTAGACCACTTCAACAGATGTCACGATGTACACACTGCTACTGTCAGCCCATGATCTTCCACTTTGCATGTAAAGATAGAGTGCATGTGTGGCACCAAAACTGCTCACTGCACAGTAGCACACAGAGAATCGGACTCCCAAGATGGTGCAACCAAGATTTGTCTTTGGTGAAGTCGTCAGGCAAATTGGATCAACAGACAGTATCTTCTTCAAGTCTATACTTAGTTATTTCCCTGACTATTGCTTGCAACAAGACCCAACTCTTACCTATGGGCCATTGCAATGTCTTCCATAAAACTGCCATTTGCTGTGTGTTTGGTGTCCCTGAGTTTCCTACACTTAGGAGAAGCTGCTCAAGGAGTTCAAAGGATTGGGCATCAAGCTGGTCAGTATCAGGAACAGCTGGGTTGAAGTCTTTCAGTTTACCTAGTGAAAACAATGTTTATTCCATTGAAAAGGACACCATCAGAATTTTCTGAACTAACTAAACTAGGGATAAAATTTACTTAGCAAACATGATTTTGACTAAGCAGAAACAAGCTACCTGTACATTGTTTTGTACACTGGTATCATTGTGAATCTAATGAAAAGAAAATTAACTTGTCAACTCTAAACTTCCTGACCCTCAAAATCCTCTCCAGGAAGTTGTCTGAATGCGGAGAAATGAGGACTGTAGGCCCAAATAACAATTGCTTATCACTGGGGCAGGCATACCAATCATCCTAGTCCAAACATTCTGGTGCCGAGTGACCCTAGAGTGGAGGATAGTGGAGGAGTGAGGTGTGCAAGTGGGCCTAGGAAGTAAGGTTTAAGCAATACTTCTACTTGGCAACTCTATGTGGCCATGTCTTGGCTTTTTCAAAGAGAAAAAAACACACCTGTACCAATATTTTCTCCTCCTCATACTAGTTCTGGAGTTTACCACTTCTTGTAACAGTGGTCCGCTGGCCAAATGCCAGTTAAAAAACTTGAGGACCAGTCAAAGTTCTCTCCAAGAGGTTCTGCTAGCTAGTTCAGTGTTGGAAAGCATTTCTACCTAACATGCCTAATGTGAAATATGGACCAGTGAACAAGCTGGCAGACTAGTGAAATGACCAGCTAACCTGTCCCGCCGAGTAGTCACTGAAACAGTTAAGGGCAAACCCTGTACATGTACAATGTAAAATAAAAAACTCCTCACCTATAATTGCTTGTACATTGGCCGAGTCGAAAGTGACAGTTGTCAACATAGGGAAGTAAGGGTTTGGTTGCCTTGTCTGAGGCACTGATGCTGGTGGAGGGGTGTAGATATTCTCAGCGCCATAAGTGGGAATGTAACGTCCAGCACCTTGTGATGAAGAGAGGGAAATATTAGTGAGTTTGAATCTTTGTTAGACATAACATCATGTAAGCCTCTTGTAATAAGCCAAATTGCACCATCCCCATGAAGTAAGAACAGCAAGCTTACCTGTCAACGGGTCTGTGCCTGTTCTGGGAGCATTGGGGTCGCCTCCTGCTCTTGGAACACCAGGGGGAGGTTCAGATCCGGGAATATACCGAGCACCACCTTATGAAAAAAAAAATCAACAACAGACTGATAAAGAGACAAAAATAGCCCTCCAAACTTTGACTATAAAATTATTTTTCTGTGTGCTTTTGTTTTTGAACGCATCTTGGCTGTCCTCATAACCTACCTGTAAATGGGTCGCCAGCAGCAGGAGCTCCACCTGTGCCCAGAGTCACCCCCTTGGTGTTGTTGATAATGAAGTTAGCAATCTCTTCCAGAAATTGCTGGCTAAGGTCATGGGAGTGAATGAAGCGTTGGGCGGTAAGCCAGGGATCATCAGAGAGGTTGTATGGGAGCTTTAAGGCTGGCTTCCCCTCCTCTAGGTCTACATTGAAGACATGGTCATATTCCTAGAGTGAATTTTAAGAACCCAACTAATTAGTAAATCTGTTAATAGTATTGTATGGACAAAAAAAAAGCAACATATTGATTTCCACTTTCCAGCCTGACTATAAAGGACCAAATCAGAAAAAGCAAGTGATAAGATTTCACTGTATCCTTAATTTTCTTGGAGGTCCCAGGTAGAGGAATTTACATCAAGTCTAAGTGTGTCAATGAATCGAATGAAATGCTCTTTGTTTTGTCCTACCTTGCCCTCATACATGACCTTGCTACTGCTGGGTTGAGTGTCGTCCCCTTCCGTCCCAACGACATCACCAATCTTATTCCATTTGCTGTCGGCAACACTCCAGGAGTATGCCTCCACGGTATTTCCAACCCTCACAAGCTTAGTCTGTCCATCCTTTTTACCTGTTTTCCAGTGAAGATGATGGTTAATTCTTTGTATGCAGAGTACATTATAATAATTTGGGAGGCTAGTAATCATCCTTACTCTCAGCTGAGAAGCTGAATTGCGAAGGATGCGGCTACAACATGGTCGAGCCGCAGACATGTTAGGGCACCTTAGGCAGCCAGCCACATCCACCCGTATACGACCACAGAGCACAGCCACAGATCGAAAGTGTTCAATTTTTCCGGAGGGAGGAAAACCAGAGGGCCCAGACAAAAACCTCCGTGGCACAGGAGAGAAACAATGCACAACTCTACTCACATATGGCCCTAACCAGGAACTAAACAAGGGCCACATTGGTGAGAGACGAGTGCTTTATGCACCAGCAACCCATACATGAATATTAAAGTCAAGTTGTTAAAGTTGGGCACGACAGACTCTCCTTTGATGTACCTTTGTAATAGTTATTTTAAAGGCAAATTAAAGCGCCCACTTAATAGAGGTAGCCACTTATTAAAGTACATAGAACCACAACTATATTTTGGGGTTAATCTGGAGGAAAACTAAGTTAAAATCTTACCAGGTTTGGCCAGGTCTTCTTTGCCAGGCAAGTCCTCCATCTTAATTCCTCCAAAGGCTTGTGTCTTGGCTGGCATTGAAACGGCTGCCACCTGTTTTTCATACAAGTCCTGGACCTCGGCACTGGCAATCCTATTTGGGTTTGTACTGAACACTCTGGCCACACCATCGCTGAAAAGAAAATTAATCATATAGCACTGGTAATGATATCATTTCAAAATTACTAAATAAGTTACAGATGGCTCGATCAAGATCAGTATTTATTTATTTTTTTCTTCCGATAATTTTCATATTCCTGTAGCTTGTAAAATATAAATGTTATAAACCTGGAACCAGCAGCAATGTCACCGTTGGAAAGAACCGTCACACACCAGATAGACTGAGCAGGAAGAGTCAGGGTCTGATGGCATTTTCCGTCACGCCACACCCTGATGGTTCTATCTTCCCCAGAAGACACAAAGTCCATCCCGTTGGGCAGCAGCGCAATGCTGTAAACAAAGCTGGTGTGGGCCTGGAACTGCTGCTCACATTCCCCTGTAGTCAACCAGCGTCGGATCGTGTTGTCATTTCCAGCTGAGAGGAATGCCACGTCGGACAGAATGACAAGGGCTCGAACACAATCGGTATGCCCTAAGGAAAAGCAAAACATCAGTAAAATATTTTTTACAAATTTTCTTTTCTCAATTACTTTGTCTGTCTTTCTGCCCTTAGATACGTCACTCACATAAATACTAAATGGTTTGTTTTCATCCATCTCCCTTTTTTTTATTAACATTATATATTTCTGGTAATCAATTTCATTTGGTTTCAGAACCCCACACACAACGCACCAACAAAGGTTCGTTCACACTTCCCGGCTCGCCACATCTTGATCGTCTTATCAGCAGAGCCAGTCAACATCAGGCCCTGGGTGGGCATGAGTGCTACAGCCCAAACAGCTGCATCATGACCCTTGAGTGTCATCACATTGCGTTGGTTGAGCCACACCTTGGCTGTTGTGTCCCAGGATCCACTGAGTAGTGTACCAAACTTCCCTGCTGCCAGGGAGCACACTGTGGGTAGAAACAATGCAAAAGATTAGACATAAATAAATAAATAAATAAATGTTAAAATGCAGTATCACTATATTTAATTTTTGAAGAAAAGCTACATTTGGAAGATGCTGTTGATAAGCTTCACCAAAAAAGGAAGTAAATTGTACAATCATGGCTTTTCATGAAAAAGTAGTAATGAGAATTTTCTCAGCACAAACTAAACTCAAGTTGTTTAACCCTTTAGAGACCGTTTATTTCTGCATAATCATCACCATACGCCCAGACATGGTTTTGTTGTTGATTTTTTAAAACAATTTTTCCTTGTAAAAGTGTCTGAAAATTTAAAAAAAATTAACATCAGAAATTTGGTTGTTTTTAGGAACATAGATACTATGTTAACATGAGAAACATTGAAAGTGTCAGTTCAGGTCATTGAAATTTTTTTGGTTGGTGGGAGTAGATCTTGCAGCCAATTGTGGCCGCTATGGGCATTTTGATACAAGCCATTTGCGGCTACTGAGGTCCTTAAAGGGTCTAAATGGAAAGAAAACCAGTCCGCCCACCTGTGTTAGAATGACCAGTCAAAGTAAACTCCGGTACGGGACTATCTAGTCTGTAGACATTTATCTTGTGATCATTTCCTCCTGTGGCAATCAATCCCTGCTGATACTTGTCACTAGGGGGCATCACACAAACCGCAGCAATAAAATTTTCATGACCACCCATGCAATGTTTTTCTTCGTAGCTACCATTACTGCAAACCAAACAAAGTCAAAAGAAAATTATTAAGATTGGTGAAAACAGAACTACTGATTAGCCCGGCCTAATGAGGAGGCCAGACTTATTGGAATATTGACATAATTTCTTAACTTAGATTGTGGACTTCAAAAATCATCAGTTTGGAGAACAACAAAAAAAGGTTGCGAGTACAATTAAATGCCTGGTTGGTTGCATCTTCTTTGATATATATTGAGAATCCAGCCAGGCAGTAGAGGATTCAAATGAGAAGGCGAAGCTAACTTTGTGAGACGCAACAATTGTTTTTCCAATTGTGACACAAGAAAATTCGCTTTGCACGAAGCATTCGCAGGAACCAGGCTTAACTAGTCAAAGGTCGACTTGACTCATGAATACAACAATCGTACGCACGATATTGGAAACTGCGAACTATACAAATAAATAAGTGAAAACTACCTATTTGGAACCCATATACGGGCAGTTCTATCTCTCGATCCTGTTATAATAGATCCCTCGGGGTAGAAAGCAGCAGTAATGGCCCTTACGTCCATTTCATGGCCCTCTAAAATAGATGACAACTTGAAATTTTCGCTGTTCATGGTGGCTGCCATCTTCTTTTTTTGACCACCTCTTTCAAGTATGCAACATCCTCGTTCCCAGGGGTGATCGATCTCGCCGCGCCATTTTTTCCCAGCATGCCTTGCTCGATCATATGCAAGTATTTGCGCTGAGATGGGCAAACGTATCAAGCACGCTCATTGGTTAATGCTCAGTCCCATCATGCATCACACTCACACTGCAAGCACTGCACGCATGACGTACTTCCTAAACAAGAATCTGTGCAAGCTGATTAGCCCATCCCAGCGGTCCTGGATAGGCCGCTGGGGCCGAGCGAAATCAAATAGATCAACAGCAGCCTCGCTACCATGGGCAGCGCGCCGTATCGATACCTCTCGTCACTAACCCCTGGTAGGGATGTAGAAATAGACAACGCTGATTGGCTCCCAAGTGTGACTGCTTTGCGTGCACGCTTGTTAGCAGCTTTCGAGCGCTTGTATAGCGCTTGTAGGACGCTTAGTACGCGCGTGTGAAAATGCAAGTATTTTGACGCGGTTCCACTTTAAATGAATCATGTTTTTACACGGTCACCCTGAAACTGCATACAGTTAAACATATTACAAATTCTACGAAGAATGACAGGGGACCAGTTGCTGTTTGACTTGATGCCTCTTTTGCGCGTTACTATACTTGAGCGGGCGCGTGGGGTGGATCGATCACGTGCATAATTAAAATGTGCTAGATTCTAGCACATTTTAATGAACCAATTCCAGGGGTTATGATCGAGCAAGGCATGCTGGGAAAAAATGGCGCGGCGAGATCGATCATCCCTGGGAACGAGGATGGATCAACAGGAATTCCCTTGTTCGGTGATTTTGCGCCACTTCCAGTTCCGATTCAAAACGCCGCGAAAGTTTAGCCCTCCCAAAACGCCTCACGTATCCATTTAAAACAAGCTTAAGTGCCAATAAAATTATGGCGAAGGTGCTCATAGAGAATGTCAAAGTATTGGACAACCCAACATCTTACCTTAACCCTTTTCAGTTTGAGATAACGTTCCTTTGCCTGGAAGACTTATCGGAAGGTAAGTATTTATTTATGATTGCCAATGTAACGTCATACGATTTCTATAACAACACTCAACACAGGATATTCGCCCCAAATGTGGTTTTAGGGCATTTGTTGAGTGAAGCAGCCATTCTTAAATCTTATTTTCCCCGTGGATGTCACTTTGTATTTTGCTTAATTTGCTGCTTCTTTGACAATGTTTGACCATCAGTAACATCCCAAAATGATCCATGTCATTTCTTGATTTCCACCTACCTGCCTACCTACATTTTTTTTTACAACCAATCCAATCCACAAAGTGAAGTGACAGTGCACAGAAATTGATATTTTTTTATTGTTTAATAATGACTGACATTAACAATTGGAATGAGACAGACCCTTGCTCCCATGGATAGACCAGGCAGGGTGGGCTCGATGTCAAGAAAAGGTCTAGCTCATTTTAGCTGCTGTGAGCTGTGCTAGCTTTCTTAGAAAAGTGAATCCCTAGCCCTCCCTAGGCTGGGTTAGAATGATCTAAATTAATTAATAAATAATATTACTCATTAAATAATTACTCATTACTGCAAATCAATCCTTACAAAGTACCATAGTTAGTACAATGACCCAAACAACGGTGACAATTTAGTGACACTGAGTGACTGACAACTCACGTCATGCATGATGTGCCTTGATTATATTACTCTCAGTCTCAGTGCTTTGTGAAATCAAGCCCAGGTTATGACAAGATGTTTGTCGTTGATATTACTTGGATTGACTGATCAGTGATATATTCAGTAAATAGTGTGAATCCTTAATAATATAGGCTTCAATAAAAGTTTAACATTGTTACACATCATTAATAATGTAAATGTTTTTATATCAAAATATAAAAATTGTATTTGAAATTTTATTGTATCCTAGTTTTGCTAGTTTTTTAAATAAATAATATTTAAATGGTATTATAATATACAACTTTTTATAATTTATACAGCTTAAAGTTTTGACTCCACAGTTGTTTTTATAAAGTCTATTTTATAAAGCCAAGCATTTGACTCGAGGCACGCCTACTTCAAATCTTTTCTGCACAGGCTTTCAGTTCCATGAATACTACTAGTACTAGACATGCTAGACTACTATATATCTTAGAACGTCCAGCATAATTTGTCATCATAATGTAAAAAAACTACTTCAGCTAACTTAAAAATTTTGAAATTTTTGAATTTGCACAGGTTTTTACTTTGCGCTACTGCGCTCCTCAACACTTCTGCTAAGTTGGACTACTACCGTGCTACTATTTCAGCACTCAAAATAGAAATTTTTAAATTAAGGTGGGGACTCGGAGTGGGAGGAGTGGGAAAATATTTGTACATGTGTAACCCTGTAAAATACAGTATCCCTAATTATGGCAAATAGCTCACTTGTGATAAATGGCAGGAAAATGACCAGCATGTCAAGATTTAAATTTAGAATAGGGTGACAACCTTTTTGTATCGGAAACAGGCAACCTGTCTGGCCAAACCAGGGGATGATAGAATTGTTTTATTATTGAAAATATGCCAGTTCCGTATGGAGTCGCCCCTCGAAGTGTAGTGTAAATTTACATAGTGAAGAAAAAGTCTAGCGTGATTTTACCAGACTAATTTTAACACAAAATTCAATTAACCATGATCAGGCTGATAGGACTAAATCTTACATTGCTTGAATCAAGGAGCTTATGTGTTTGTTATCATATTCTAATCACACTGGCATTGACAACTTTTTGTTTCAAGTCAATCAACATAGAGATTTTCCTACATTCAAAACTTGTCAAGATGTGATAGTTTGAATTATTTATTTAGAAATTGTTGGCAGACTAAATATTTTGGTTTCCTCATTCTAGCCTCATCTATTTTTTGGTTTTTCTTTGCACTTACAGATTATTTTTGATTTGCTTTTTCCCTGTAATATTCTGTAATTTGTTGAACTTTGTGGAGAGAAATTAAATTAATAAAATAATAATAATTGTACCCAATTAATTTTCAGACTTGGAATGGAAGATCATCTATGTAGGATCAGCAGAATCAGAAGACCATGATCAGACGTTAGACTCGGTCCTGGTTGGACCTGTACCCGCTGGGCACCACATGTTTGTATTTCAGGTCAGTCAGCATTTTTCTGCCTATCACTTCAGATTCCCTGCGCAATATCAATATTATTCACTGTGGTTTTCACAGAGGAAATAAAAAAGTAAGCGATGAGGTCTTAAATGGCCGTTTAAAACCGTCAGGGTTGTGGCTATACGATAAAAATCCGACCCTGCAATGTTTTAAAAGACTGAGATGGGATGGGAGTCGCCACTCTGTTATATTCCCATTCGAAAATACCTTTCTGTTAAAAGCATCCCACAAACTTTTAAAAGATGAGAACAAATCTGACAGTTTATCCTCAGCTTGCCTTGACTCTTCATTGAATTTCTATTCATGTTGAGGGCTAAGTAGCTCCTCGGGCAAGTTTAGAACTTGTGCACTTAAGCTTCAAACTATCACACACAAGCCACATGCAACCTACCAAATTAAATAGGGCCATGAAATTTGCATGTTCCCCGTGCTCATCTGATAGCGCCCTCTTTTGACAGAATTTCCTCAGGCTAACTGGCCCTGCTGGCTAGTCACTGAAAAAGTTAAGGGCAAACTCTGCTATAGTTGTTGGCCATGTTCCATTTATAGGTTGGTACTTGTCCAAACTATAGTTAAAGCTGTTCCAACTATTGTTAGGACAGTAATTCATGACGGGAGAAACATCATTAGCCCATGAACAAACAGATACCTCCCAGACTACAACAAGACGCAAACTGTACAATTATTATTTTTTTGTTTACTACAGATTAGAGAATAATGCTATATTTATTAATTGTGGAATGGTATTTTTTGTTTTTTTAGGCAAATTCACCAAAAACATCTCTCATCCCTGAGGAAGATGCTCTGGGTGTGACGGTGGTGCTGATTACATGCTCCTTTCGTAGTCAGGAGTTTGTTAGAGTTGGTTACTACGTCAACAATGAATATTCAGATCCAGAAATGAAGGAGAATCCACCAGCTAAACCACAGTTTAATAAGGTCAGTGCATACAATCCTACATCTTGCTGCCACGATATTAATGTACATTATGTACTGTTCTGCACTCCCAGTCTTGATTCCAGGGCTGATACTTCACAGAGGCAACGAAGACAATTGCCTTTGTTGCCCCTGGTCCAATAGAAATTTACATTTTCCTCATAGAGAGGTGCCCTTTACCAAGGAGAAAAATACCTTGGTGCCCTGGCCTTCACCCCCGTGGTTCTGTTACAATAACCCAGAATCGCATGAGTAGTTTACTTGGATCTTCCCTACTCTTAACAAAATTCAACACCATGTGGTAACTCAACACCCAAACTGTTAGACACTGCCGGATCCCATGGACGGCATAACCAGTTTACTAGGGCAGTCTTTGTTCAAACAGAATCAAACAAAACATGCAGTTTGATTTTGATGGGTTGGGGGGAATAGAATGACTTGAAATCTTCGGTCTACAGGACATCGAGATGTATTGCTTGGGATGCTGTCTAACAACTCAAGTGGTAATGTGCTGATCCATTAGAGAATAGAGACACACTTTTTTTAGCAGTACCAGTACCCTTCAATTAATTATCCCATCAGCTGCAGGTCTCCCAAAATAGGCTATCCCCACTGGGCATGCCGGGCATGCTGGGCGAGCGTACAATAGGGTGCTAAGGGCAAATTGACAGGTTAAACACTTTGGCTTGTTTTTCTTTTGAAAACCCCAAAGCCTTTAGGTTTTCCCATAGACCGCAATAGGTCACATTTTTTTACGAGTGTGTCTGTAATGTCCTTATATTTGTGGAGTTTGGGACTCTAGTCTGAGACATGGACTCGAGTCGAATCCATTTTAGTAAAGTCTCAAGCTTGAGACTTTACTAAAAATAACTTTTATTTGATTACACTTCCAACAGCACAATTAGTGCCAATAACATGATGAATAGGAATTGAGAACAAATGTTAAGTTTTAGGTGTGGAATGCAAACCCCAATTGGGAAAACCCACGCAACACACTTGCAAGGCTCCGGTCTAAGGTGGGATTTGAACCTGTGTCCACAGAGGTGAAAGGAGGGGAAAGAAACCACTGAGACTTGACCTCAAAGGCTTGATGGCAAACTGCTTTTATGCCAGGCGTAAGACTAGAACAGACTTGCCAGTACCCAATCCATTTAAATTAAGGAAAGTATGTTTAAAGAGTCAATTCTACTTGAATAGAACCTTCTCGTAGATTATTGCTGATATCTACAACCTTTGCAGTGTGGTTTAATTTGCTTCGTTAGCATCATGTTTAATATCAGTCTGACTGAACTTAAACATTACCCTCCCGATCATCAAGAAACAGATATGGGTTCCATGGCGTGACTTTCATAAACTTAATTTGACCAACCTATTTGTTGGTGTCTTATTTAATCCTGCACTTATTTAAAGACTTTTCTTATTTACAACCTTACAGGTCGTTAGGAACATCTTAGACTCCAATCCCAGGATCACCCGGTTCACGATAGACTGGGAAGACACGATGAACAGTGAGAACATTCCACCTACTCAACAAAACATCTCCCAGCACTCGACAAGTAGTGCCTCCTGCCCCTCCCCCCTCGACAAGCTCACAGCTTCAAACGACCTAGCAGTTCCCCTCAGCACCGACAGTAATAGTAGCTTACCAGAATATGTATCGGCAATGGACCACTGAATATTTATTTTTACCGTAGTGTGTGTTTGTTTTTTCAATGTGCTGTACATAGTATAATAGAAATTTTCTAAAGGTCCAGTTAAAACAACTACCTGACTTGCATTGTGATTTTCAAATTTTGTGAAAGATTGAAATACTCAAACTGTCTCAAAAAGTTCCCATACATGTACACTTTTAGTGTGTTTTGTCAAGACTGGAATCTAATCTTTGAGATGGCAAGGCCATTTTCATTTTGCAAATTTTGAAGGGGTATCAAGGCAAAAACAGAGGCAACAGAGGCCATGGCCTCCATGGCCTCTGTAATTTCCAGGCCTGGCAATAAAGTTGCCCTTTTTTAGGGTGAATTTCAAATAAACCTGCACTGTGCCACAAGTTTCATAGCTCAGAAATTTTACTTGGCTTGAGATATTTTACAGGACCAAATAAATTCTTTCTCTTTCAATGTTTGCCAAATGTTTAGATAGAGGTTTGGACTTAATAATATAAAATGGTCCAGTGGGTATTTTTGAGCCTTGAAATTTAATGTGATTGTCATGAAACATTTGACTCCACCTAGATGTAGAATTTTTGGTGTTCTGATATGCCTGAATACAAATCAAAACAGCATCGAATGATGATGATGGTGAACACCTAAAAAGCGCCTGATTCTGCCACAAGTGGGCAGTCATGGTGCTGACAATCGCTCATGGTTTTTACAGAGTATGAATATGAAACCCGTTTTGGAAGGTTTTACAAGGTGCTGTGACACAATCTGCGGCCAACCATGCCAGAAAACACCAGGGCAAACCTGTCTGTGCAAATAATAAAGTAAAGTCAAATTTTCACAAAAATGTTTACACCTTTTATTAAAGTAAGTGTGGAAATATTTACAGAATTTTTGCTAAAGATGATACTTTTTACTGTATTGTGTGCCTTTAGACCAAGACACATTTTGTAAATTCTGGATTTTTGTATGTGAAAATAAGTCACAATCCTAGAAATGCATGCAGTTTTAGAACTTGGTCACAGTAGTTTTGTTCTGATGTAATGTGTTGTACAACTATATTGAGAGTATATGAAAAGTTTATCTTTCATGTTTTTAGGCATGATGCATTTCCCATTGTGATCCGATTCCAATTTATTTACCTCAGAAAATTGGTGCGTTTTTTTTTTTATTGGCAGAGCCTCTACCAATATTTAGGTCAGCCTTTGTATTCAATATAAAAAAAAACCAAGGGTCATAGCATGCCTGAATTTGTTTATATTTTATTTTACGTTTTCATATTTTCTTTGGTGATTGAATTTGGCCGCAGTCAGTAACATTTATTCTAGAAGTCTTAACTTGTCGGTATGTCAGTTTTCCATCAAAATCTTTATTTATATTATTGAACAAACTGGTTTAGATGTTTGATTAATAGTTCATTTTGTAAAAAAATTACACTAATAATTGTGAATTGACAAATCCATAATAGTAGGTGATGCTTGGCACAGTTTTGTGATATATAAAAAACACCCAGTATTTAAATACACACAAATATTGTTTGTTTACACTAATGTCGCAATGGTATGTACTTTGGCCAGCTCCCATTTTTCATAGAGTCCCAAAGCAAAGAAAAACATTTGCTTATCAGAATCAGTTTAGCAGCCAAATTTTCGTAAACTGTTTCGTAACTGCAGGGATGACAAATTTCAGACTTTAATCTGAATTCAGACTTGTTAATGTCTGCCAGATGGAAAAAGTTGCTATTTTATTTAGATATTTATCTAGCTCCAAGAAAACTTGTCCCAAAAGCTCTTGAAAATAGATAACTCCAGGGGGTTACCAAAAGGTGGAACTGCTTTAACTTAAATTTTGGGTCTTGGGCCTTGCCCAAATAGCACTCTGCACTAATGCTAAAAATAGAAGCTAAGTACCTGGCTCTCAGACAAACAAGCAAAAAGCAGCTTTAAATAACCCACTTTTCTTTGACACTTTTTGTCTCAACACTTTCACTGAGAATTTGTATTCTGGTGACTTTCTTGAGCTTGTAAAAGTAAGTTGATTAATGGAAAATGTGAAAAGAAATAAAATAAACAATGTCAAAAAGATAACACAATTTGGTGGTGGATTATTTTCTGGTAATGTATTTTTTTTATTGATGTGGAAATTTGTGCTAATCTTTATTACACGAGTTGGATAATATGGAAAAGAAGAGACAGAATTATGCTCGAAAATAATTAAACTAAATCGCAAGCGAGTCATTATGCTGATTGAATGGAAAATATTAAGAAAACGAATTATACCAGGGGGCACCCGGATTTGAACCGGGGACCTCTCGATCTGCAGTCGAATGCTCTACCACTGAGCTATACCCCCTCATGTCTTACAGTGCGATTTTAGGAAATATAACCCTGCATAACAAACGCAATGGCGCGTGGATCGTTTGTACGGGAAGATTTTTATTTTTAAGTATTCAGACAATATGTTTAAATTAGTATTAATTCATTTTTTTACATACAAATATATAATAATAATGGAACTTTATTTTTCATTTTATTTAAATTCCTTACAACTATTTTAATTTTGAAATGTCTCGGTATTTGATTACTTAACAAAGTTGACCTTTATAGAGGTCATTCTTCTGGCAACGGCAACCGATGTCAACGATATGACAAGTAGTGTGTGTTGCTCATGCCGAAAATAGTGTAAAGTAAGATGATCCATTTTCCGTTTTTACAATAATGGAACGATGACATTTCTGTTGTCTTTTGAAAACTTGGTAAATGTGACGAAAGCTTAAGAACTATTGTCGAATATGGGTTGTTTAACCATGGTTTGACAGAGCTGCTGAGCTAGCGCCTAGCGACGTAACGGGTTTGCCGCCCGTTCCCTTCTGCCCTTTCAGTTTACCTAGTGTTGAGACAACTCGACCGTGATCGACGACTCTCGAATTTGAACTGTTTAGTGTTTGTTAATGGAATTTTTTAAGCATTACTCAGACGCCGTATTTAATTATAATTGGTTTGGTAATTATTTCTATCCCAATACATTATTTAATCAATTTTTGGAACTTTTGGAATTTTTGAAAGTTTTCCTGATAGTGATATACAGTCATTTGACCAGTTCGGGATCACTTTTTGAATTCACATTGTTTTTGGTTGCAATCTCTTTGACATTTTAAGCCAAAACGTTTATCAGTTTACCTAAACATGTTATAAAACTCACCAAGTATCCACTGACAAAAAAAGATTAGTACTTTTGAAGAGGCTTTGAGAAAAGTATTGTCACCTGTTTGACCAGTTCAGGATCAGTTGATTTTATTCTGAATCAGTAGCTTGCCCTCTATTGCAAACCAATACTCCCATTCATAAAACTGTCTCTCAAGGACACAAACTTCACAAGTGTGTTGGCATGGACATGGACTTCCTTTCTCCAGAGAATTTCATGCAAGTGTATTCAACAGCAGCGCAAAAATCCAGCAACAAAAACACAAAACAACAGCAAAGGCAAATGAAAAGGTGAAGCACGCCTAAAAGCAACATTGACCCAAATATCTTAGACTATTCTTACAGTCGCAATTTCCTCCGCCAAGTTTCATTTTCTCACAAAAAAACAATATTCCTACAAGAATTTGTTGAAGAAATGTATCTTAAAAGCAACAAATAAACTTTCGACTGCAGCAGTAAGATTTTACCTCACTGAGTGCAGCACCATTTGACGCAATGAGAGATGCTGAGTAGTGAGTGATCCCGAACTGGTCAAGGGTACGATGCCCCCCAAAAGACGATTTCGGTAATTTCGTCTCCTCAAAAAAACAAGATGACTGCTCAGTATTTACCTGAAATATTTTTTACACATTCTAAGCATTTAACATAAATTTTATTCGCCCTGGCGTTCACATTTTAAAGGTGAGAAGTTTTAACAGCGTTTTTCAACCAACATTTTTAAAAAAAATAATGATCAAAATCGCAGACAAACTTCAAGAAAATGGCCATAATTTATTTGTTGATGAAGTTTGGAACCTTATTTTGGGTTTGTTGGTTTATTGCATGTTATTCTTCACATGTATCAACAGAAATTGGTAATGTGAGAAGTAACTTAATTATGGGGTTGTTGCAAAGTTGAAGTGATCCCGAACTGGTCAATGATCCCGAACTGGTCAAATGACTGTAGTAAGTAATCTTATTCCTAGTTTTTTTTAACTTCAAGTTCAATCATTAATTTGAATCAAAAGTCAATTCAATCAAATATTTCAAATCAAAGTTTCGTCATGATTACTGACTTAAAACTAACTATTGAGTAGTTGCAATAATATAATAAAATGTGTGTCAGGATTTTTGAAAGTGTAAAAATTTGGCAAATCTGGTGACAAGACTGGTAAAATGGTCCAAATTACACATACATACGGATACGGATTTCTTACCATACCATAGGATAGTTGTCTCATAACCTTCTGGTCTGGGAGGATGGAGGGTTACAATAATCACAACTAAATTTTAAGTATGATATTTACCTAGTCAGTTTTCATCGTTTATTACATGTATTTGGTATTAAGATATTGGTATTCTATTAGATAGAAGAACTCACATCAAACCTTTAAAACTTTGTTTTGTTTGCTGTTATTTGCATAGTATTTTCAGGCTCCAAACAAAATACCAGAAATCCACAGCATCAAATATGGAGGATGAAAATGCCGTCTCTCAGAAGGAGTCAGAAACTGCCAAGGAGGAAGAGAAAGAAACAGACACTAAGGAGAAAGGCTTAAAGCCTGGAAGTGCTGGCTCCTCCAAAGCTAGAACCCCATCAGCTTCTAGTAAGAGGAGTGCTTCTCCAGCCAAGACCCCGTCCACAAAGCCTGCTGCCAAGCCGGCCGATAAAGGGGCTGCTAAGGGCAAGAAACCAGTCAAAGGTAGCTTGTCAGTTGAATTGATTTGTTAAAAGCAAAGAGATGTTTAATATGGCTGAGCGATTAAGAGCATCGAGTGCAAGCTCTGGTGTATCTGATAAGCAGAGTGTGGGTTCGAATCCCAGTTGTGACACTTGTGTCTTTGACTTGAGCAAAATACTTTACCATAATTGCTTTGTCGTTTGGATGGGACATTAAGCCGTAAGTACTAGGATTGGTAGTGGACGTAAAACTTAAAGAACCCAGAACACTTACCTTGGAAGAGTAGGGTTTAACCCTGGTGTTTCTGGTTCACATAGCAAGTGCCCTCGTTTACAGGTTTCCTCAGGCTTGCAAGCTACAGTGATAAGTTCACTTAATAGGCATCCTTGGTTTCATTACTGGACCAGAACAATGATGTTTGAACCAGTGAATGTTTCATCATAGTAGATGCTCATACTTTTAAGAAAAAATACACACAAGTTCAATAAGGTTTTTAATTGTTAAATTTGTTGTATCTTGTAATGATGTTAAATTGATTCTTACCAGAATGTTTTTTTGTACCATTGTGGTCTTTACTTACAAAAAAATACCAACACCTAGTAATCAATATAAGTCAGTAATAAAGGAAATTTACAAAATCATACTTAAAAAGTAGTTGAAACTCTGAAAATATTTGATGTTAGGGTCTCTGAAGAGAATCATATCTTAATCTTACTGCAATTAAAAACTTTGAGTAGCTAGGTTGCAGAAATTGTCAGTAATTTCCCATTGTTTGCTCAACCATTTTGAGCTTGCAAACATTGTCAAGAATAACAGGGCCCAATTTCATGGCTGTGCTTACCGTGGAATTCTGCGCCTACAGCCCTTAGAATCAAGTGCTTCACAGGAGGCCAAAGTGCAGAATTCCGGTAAGCAGAGCCATGAAACTAGGCCCAGATTTCTACTGTCTTTTTGAAGTGTTATAACCTCTCATTATTCAATGGGTTTGTATTGGCAGGAAGCAAAGCAAAGAAGGATGAATCTGAGGTAAAACCTGCAGGGGATGACAAAGGTAAGCAAAGAGGTGGCAGCCAGCTTGCAAACAAAGTAGCCATTCTGGCAGTAGTCAAATTGTATCACTCCCATGCACAGATTCTGCCTTGTGATTGGTTTAGAGCATATCACATGACATGTCTTATTTTTTACTAGCAACCAACTGTATTATACAGCTATTAACCAGTGTACTATACCCATAGCAACCAATGTACTATGCGCATAGCAAACAGTGTACTATATTCGTTGCAATGACAGCTGGTGTCTAGACGTGTATGGCAGTGTTTGGGATGTTGTAAAACAAATATTGAGTGCTTTTTACTTGCGATATGGTTATGACTGCCTCGATGCTCCCTTGAACTTTTTATTTTTACTTCGGCTTCGCCTCAAGGAAAATAGAATACTCCGGGAGATCACCTTGGGAGTCCTAGTTTTACCCAAAGCACTTTAAAAGATCGCAGCAAATTGTTAAGGAAGCAGTCAATATTTGTATGCTATAGTTTTTGTTGCTTCCAAGCTTGAAGAAGGCCAATGTAAAGCACTATCATGTCTGTAGAGAATAAGTTCTGCCAGTTGTTCTCATTCAAACCACGGAGGATAAGCCAGTGTGAAAAAAATTGAACATTGCATTAGACTGACACTTTTTCACTTGCTATGATTAAAATAATAGTCTAATCTAAATCACTCGATGCTTCTTGCGGCTTGGCACTAGAACTTAACCCATGTTTCTTTAAGGTGCATGAAGGTTTAAGCGCAGAGTTGCAGGTGGTAACACATGTTCAAACTAAAAAAATCTGCCTTTGAACAGCTGGCGAAGGGGCTTATTGGGAATGAGTGAAAAATTGGTGGTCGGGTACTCATTTTTTCCCAAAACGGAAAACAAAGTTGAAGACCAGGATCTTTTTTGGAGTGCTGTTTAAACAGACAATTGTGGGTAACAAACTTCTGCTAAGCAAGAATAAGCAGAAAACCAGTCACAATTGGTACGGTATGACACGGTACCCTACTAATGGTAAGCATAAATGTTTTGTGCTTTGCTAGTTTTGGTGCTTAAGCAGTTCTATGAATTGGGCTCTGTTTGCTCAAAATGAAAGCTGAATTCCGCATAAAAGTTTTTCTCTTGTTCCTGTCTTTACAGGAGGGGGCGGAGGAGAGGGTATAACGCCGCTCTTTCTGGCCTCGAAGACTCAGGAGCTCTTTGCCTGTGTTGCTGACGTGGACATGACTGAGGAGAATCCTTGTAAACTCATCCCTAAGGAAGGGATCCTACAAGATATGAAGACGAGGGCTGCTGTGTCGGATTTCCATCCGGTCAAACAGATTATGCTGGTATGTCAAAGTTAATCCCCGAACCCTCCCAATTGCTGAATCCATCAGAATCCAACAGCTTGTTTTTTAATGGACACATTTTAATGGACTACATTTGAAAATGCAGTATTCATTGTTCTGAAAATTGGCAAAGAAATAATAATAATCAGAATAATAACTAGGTTATATAATAGCACATTTTACAATAATGTATCAATGTGCTTTACGTTAGTGCCCTGGTCATTAGGCCAATATCATTCCTTTAATCATTCTCAGCTCCCTGGGGAGTATAAAGCCCGAACTGCCATGGCACTCTGAAAGCTTTTTCATACACAACATCAACCTCTACCCTCGCAGGTACCAATTTATACCCCTGGGTGAAGAGAAGCAATTATAGTAAAGCATCTTGCTCAAGGACACAAGTGTCATGACCGGGATTCAAACCCACACTCCAATGACTTAACCACAAGAACTTGAATCCGATGCTATGAACTGCTCGGCCATGACACCCTACAATTGTTGTTCAAATATTTTGGCTTGTCATCAATGCCTAATATCCCTTAGGGATGAATTGAACTTTTTTTTTCCAATAAAATGTTTCTTTTGAGTATTCCCAAGAAAGGCTTTGACCAGAGGAAAATGTACCTGTGCCAATTTATGTTCTCCTTTTTAAAAACTTGAATCTTTAACGAAAGAGAAACACATTTTTATTTTGAACACTGGGTTGCATTTAGATAATTCCACTAAATTTCAACTTGCTAGGGAGTCCTCATGGTTTCTGATTTATTTCTCTTTACATTTAGGACTACCCAGGTGAGGAAGTATTGGTTGTATTCGACCCAGACTTCAAGCTAGGGCAGAACTTCTACATTGCTTTGACCGAGGAAGCCAAGCAGCGTATTCTGAACGTAAGTAAAATCTATAAAACCCAAGATCTTGACTTCATGGAAGCAATTGTAGGGTCTTTTCCTCCACAGCATTCTTTCCTAGAATGTAGAAATACCAACACCAGCAAAATTACACCAAGGCCATGACTTCTGTTGCCCCTAGTCTTGGCCTTGGTGCCCCTTCAATGTGTTTTACTAGACTTGACAGTTCCACTTGAAGTGCCGTTCACAAAACGGAAACAATCTTGGCCTTCAACGAAATGAAGTTGCAGGCTTGTTCACATGACATGGTGTGTAAAGCTGTTGTAAATTAAAGACCGTGGTGTCCAGATTGCTCCTTTACATTTGAAAGATCAGTTTATTTTAACCCTCCTACTATTGGTCACATTTTTCAGCGAGTTGACCAACCATTTGGAGTTTTGACTTCATCTGTAGTGTATGGTTGCACAATTATTGTGAACATAATAACTGCACACGTGTGTACTGCCATCTATGCATTCTCCACTTGATAATATTTGAATTCATCATTCAAAATCACAGTGAGCAAATAGCACTAACGAGTTTGAAACAGCACTTACAAGTGCGAGTTTGAAATTGTCAAAACAAGGTATCTCGCTTTACACAAACAAGTATGTGCCGAGATACAACATTTTTGCACGGAGCATTTTCGTAAGAGATAAAATGTTTTGACGAAATTGAGTTACAACGTATTTGCAAAGATATTGAATAATGAATGGTCAGATAGTACAAGGGTTACAAAACACAGCAAAACACCCATCTGCAGCCGATTTCATGAAACTTTATGCAACTGCATAAGTCCAATTCAAATCAGGTAGGAGTCCCTACTGGAACTCTTAATCAATTCAGTATATTCATAAAAATAATAACCATATGAACGTTCTTATTAAAATGCTGCAGCCTCCATCTGAGGAAGGGGAGGAAGGGGCGGAGCAAACGGATGGTGGAGGGGTGCCAGGTGAGGAAGAGGAAGTCATAGTGTATCGATACATTCCTCCAGAGCCCAAGAAGTGGGTGTCTCTCGGCAGCGAAGTTGAGATTGAGGAGGAGAGTGTGGTTGAAAGCAGACCGAAGGTGAGCAAGGAAATTACAAAGAAAAAATGTAGGAAAAGTTTTAGCTATTTAATTTGCATGGTATTTTCTGGTTCTGTGGTTTGAGAAGTTGTTCTGAAATTGTATCTATTGCCATGGAGTAGATTAGTGGAGCAGGGGACTCCTTGTATTTATCTTCACTAGCCCTGAGTGAGATAAGTGAGATAAGTCAGTTCTGAAAGAACTTCTCCTGCTAATTATTATCTACTGTTGCGAAGTATATTTGTGGATCAGGGTGGATCAGTTATTTTATTTCTGTGACTTATATTTTTAGTATTACAAAACCCTTTTTTTTTCCTTCTTTTTTTTTTGGGGGGGGGGCGTAGTTTAATGTACCTGTCAGCTTTTTAATGCTGTCATGTTTTAGGGTGACAATCTTTCTAGAGTAAATCTTTGTGGATTAAATATTGTCATGCATGTAGTGTTGATTCTTGAGTTGTGTTTAGTTGGCATGTTCCTTCTGAAAGATAGGGTCATCGTTTGGTTTTTGTCAACGTCATGCTGATTTATAGACAAAGATACCTAGAAAAATACATAAAAGTCACCTGTACAGTTTCAGTTTAATACAGTGTCTACTTTCTGAGAAAACAGCTAAAAACTGTTATAGTATTTTCATCAAGAACGTTGAATCCATCCACAGTTAGCAAGGTGGCAGCGGGTACCGGCAGCATCTCAGGCTGCATCATCCATATACGGACACCACAGAAAATTGAATCTCTGAAAATTGCCCTTGGGCGATCTTTGGAGATTCAAATATATTTTGACATACTTTTATTGATTTCTAATGAAGGGGGGAGGGCATTTCAGATTAAATAATTTTGCAGGATGCTTGCTACCTTTACCATCCTCATAACAAGTAGGCTTTTGGATAAAAATTACGCTTTTTGTTCAGGATCATTACCAAAGTATGACCCTACGGGATTGGGGTTGTTAGAAGAGCAAACTGTCGCCCTTTTTTCCGCTGAGTAGAAATGAAAATTATTTTCTTGTGTTGATTTGTGTGCTAGATTCAAATGACTATCCAGCGAGTGCGACGTGAGTTTGGCGCGCCGGTAAAGTTCACTGACCGCAACGCAGATGATGTAAAGGATGGGTTCATTGAATGCTCATCCTTTGAAGACAAAAGTTACAATGTGAAGAAGATGGAGATGGATTTTGGCACACAGGCTGTGCCTACGTATACAGAAAGTGGCACTCAGACTGAATGGTAAGGTGGTCTTAGTCATTATGTTTGTTTCACTTTTCATTTTCATTTTCATTTATTAATTCTGGTTGTAAAGCCAGGGACTCTCAGAAAAGCGAACTTAATCACTGTACTAGCCAAGAACCCCATGGAGAGAAGACATCGAAGGAAGTTTCAGTTTTAGATGTGGGAGGAAAACCCCAGAGAACTATTCCAGGGAAAACCCACACAGTCAGGTAGGGACTGAAAACCGAATCCACATAGTGCCCCCAGCAGGATTCTAACCGCGGTCATAGAGGTTGAAGGCAAGGAAAGATTAGACTACGTCAACCCTACTGCCTACTATTGTCTCATCAGATTACTCTACCTAATTTATAATATCAATCTTATTTTGTTGCTCAGGAAACATCCACGCAACCAAGCCACTCAGTATTTCCCACGGGAATTCAACATTGATGAGAAGAAGACATTGATGGAGACAGAGGAGGTGCTCAACACCATCAATAAAGTCACACCAAGGTATTCTGGGAGGATGAGGGGTGGATAGGGAAGTGGGGGGGGGAAGTGCTTGTGGGAAAGGTACTTAAAACCGTTGATCCGTTATGTACTGATTTATTTTCACTTCAGCTTCACTGGAAGGGGGCCTTCTGTTCCTCCTTTAACATTGTCACATCAACTGGATTTGGAAGCGCCCCTCTGCCTCTTTTGTAACATTGGGCCAATTTTATAGAGCTGCTTGAGCACACAACATTGCTAAGGGAGGCCCTCTTTAACTAACCTCGAAATCCCGCCGCAACCCCCGGGATCCCGGCGGCTTCATACTCTATGAACTCTTTCAAAAGGATTGAATAAACTCATGAATATGCCAGTACACAAGAGGTCACGCTCTGGCCGAAGGGCTCATTAAAACCTAGTCCCTTGCCAGATGGATTAACGTCTGAATAGGCAACGCGACAACAAAAGAAGTCTGGTAGGCGTTGGGCTATTAGGTCTGTCAATTGTTAAGGGATTACCCTAGTCTGAAAGTCAGGCACTTGATTAGTATAGTATTTTATCGGAATTTTTGGTGGTTGAAAATGCAACTTATATAAACGTTTTATGAAATGCAAACGTTTGAGAAAACGGAGACAAAATTCAAGTCGTTTGAAACATTATTTTTTCCCTCAGTTAGTAATGTCTTTTAGTTCCCAAAACGTAGTCATTACTAAAACCTTTTGAAAGACTAGTTACAATGTATCAACAACGGATTAGCGCTTGTCCGGCGGAGCGATCAGCCATAACAAAGCGGAAAAATCAGTTTCTGAAGTCTGAATTGTTTACATTTTGTAGTATAGTCCTTAGAGGAGGCATCTTGATAACACAAATTAAACAACTTGGCTTTTACTAACTCATTTTTGGTGGTTGAAAATGCAACTTATATAAACGTTTTATGAAATGCCAATGTTTGAGAAAACGGAGACAAAATTCAAGTCATTTGAAACATTATTTTTTCCCTCAGTTAGTAATGTCTTTCAGTTCCCAAAACGTAGTCATTACTAATTCCTTTTGAAAGACTAGTTACAATGTATCAACAACGGATTAGCGCTTGTCCGGCGGAGCGAGCAGCCATAACAAAGCGGAACAATCAAAGTGTTGCATCCGATAATTGGTCCCTTTGTGAAGTCACTTTTCCAGCCTGCTTGAGTAGAACTCATGCATATTCGTCTGACGTATATACAGCTATGTGAATTGACCCGAAGATAATGAGCTCATTAAAGTGGTGTTAGACTACCAGTCGGGATCCTGCGGGTTTCGGCGGATATTGAGGGTTAGTTAAAGAGGGCTTCCCTAAGTAGAAAATATTCTTGCTAAGCAGATCATTATAATAGTTAGAATGTTGTATTTTTGTTTCCTCCTCTCCAGGTTTGAGTTGGCTCTACAGCAGAATGAGATCATGAATGTATTCTTTGATGACTGGGTGGCCCTCGCTGATGAAGACAGCACCTTTGGCAGCAAGTCTGACAGCCATCTAAAGGTTAGACAGCCTACTGGGGACTCACAATGCTCCTATAAGAATCAAGTTTAAACTCCATGATGGTTTTCCAATGTAACCTTTGTGATTGAAATATTTGATAAAAGTATTCGTTTTTTTAAACCAAAGACTTTTACAACACTCTTTTATCAAATACCTTATTTTCAAACAGGAGTACCAGTCATTCACTGATCTCCAGTTTAGTAAAGACAAAGCCATCACCTGCATTGAGTGGCATCCAACAATCAAAGGCATCGTAGCTGTGGCGTGCTCGGAGCGTATGACGTTTGACGACCGTGTCGACAACGCCTCCAAGATTATCATGAGCCCCTCATTGATTCTACTCTGGAGCTTCACAGATCCCATCCACCCACAGGTATGGGACGGAACTTTTCAGGATTCTCTTAGCAATTGTTTTAAGATCATCATCATCAGGCTGTATTCATGCCTTCCAACCAAATTATGAAAATTGCATCAAATTTGTTGGTCTCGTTTTAGTGAAACCAATTACAAAAAGTTTCTGTTTTGTCATGGATTTTGTATGCATTCAATTTCGTGCTTGTTTCCATTGCGAGTATTGGTACTTCTACATGTAAGAACCTTGTATTCAGCGAGCTCTCAAATGGATAATTTTCTTTTCATTTAGTTGTCAATTGGCCCGCCAAAACATTTTGCTAGACTACATCATTGTGCTGAAGTAAGGGAGTAATCCTACAAGAGTTAATACACACATTAGAATTTTGAGTGCTCCAATGAAATGGTCCATGTGCATGGGCTGGAACACTTATCTGATCCAATCAGATTGTTCCAAACGACATTTCCTTTCCAATACTTTTGTACAATTATCAATAAGTTCCTGAACTTCAAAAACTATTTTATTAATATCTATCAATCTCATTAAGTTGATTGTTTCTTTATCCTAGTTGGGGGGGGGGGGGGAGTACGTTGTATGGTCAGAATTTAAGGATTTTTTTTTTTTTTTTATTCAGATTTTGTTGGAAGCTCCAGATGACATCATCAGTTTCAAGTTTTGTCCGACAGACCCTAACATTATTGCAGGGGGTTGTATCAATGGCCAAGTCGTCATGTGGGATATCAGCAAACATGCCGACCGTCTCCGTAGCAACCAGCGCGGTAAACAAACAAAGAAGAACTCCATGATGAAACTGGTAGGTCGCTAGATGGTAATCAGTAAGACGATAAGTGATACTCATAGTCAAGCAAAATTAAGTGTGAAGATTCATGTGGTGAAGAACAGAATAATTTTAGTCTTTATTTATCTGTCACTGCAATAATAATTTTTCAGGCACAGTCAAACCTGCTGCTATGGTTAACTGGATTAAATGGCCAACTCCCCAATCTGGCCAGTTTGTGTTGGTCTTGGACATTTTTTCTAAGTAAATACACCTGAACATTCCGGCCAATTGCTCAAGCTGGCCAGTGGCCACACTTTCATTTACTGACTGCATATTTTTCATTGTAAAGCCTTCATATACCAATCGTAAAAACTAAAGAGCACCAAGAAGAGTCTGGTAATAGTTCTAGAAAACTAACTTTGAAACTTGGTGTCGGTGAAATCAAGAGAGTGGGTGACCCTGTGACCTTTGTCAGGGCTTTACAGGGCTCCGTAAGCGTAGAATTCTGTGGTAAGCAGTACCCTGAAATTGGGCTCTGTTTTGCTTCAATCAAAGAGATGGATTTGTGTCATTGATCTTTCCATTTGAAAAATACGCCTTAACTCCTTAACCAGATTTTTGCAAAATAAGATGCACAAGTCTTCAACAAAACTTGATTTCTGAATTTGGTAAAAAAAAGGTCACATCATCTGTAGTAACGGTTATGGGAACTTAAACCATTTGCACCTTTCTCAGACAACTTTTTAAAGAACTTTTTGAAGTAATTTATTGAAGAAGTAAATCAGTTGTTTCAAACCAATTGATAATCACACCTTTTTAAAACCAGGGCCCGATTTCATAGAGCTGTTTAAGCAGAAAACATTGCTTAACAATTTTCTGCTTAGCAAAAATGTGAAGGGTACCAGTCATAAATGGTGCATGTGACGTGGCATTTTGGCTGGCGACTGTATTCTGGTAGGCTAAATTGTTTCTGGCTTAAGCAGCTCTATGAAATTGGGCCTTGATCATAACATGCCTGAGATTTGTTGGATTTTTCGTTTATCTCCTGTCACCTTCGGATTTTCTTGAAAGAGATAAAGAGGGATTAGAAGAGACAAGAGGTGCAGACCTCTTGCTATGACTAATCCTCAAGATTTATGTTTGCGGGGATGTAGAGAGTCTGTCTACCTCTCCAAAAAGCTCAGTCTCCACACCTAGAGGATACCCCTAGGCATTTTACATGATATTTCACTTTTGTACACTCACACCCCTGGCATGATAAGTGCACTTTTTAAAAGTTTTTTCTTTCACCCATCCTCGTTTTTGTTTTTATTGCATGTGCTGCATGTGCATGTGGCATTCCCTTTCCTTCCCTAAGCATGCTTCATTAAAAAAAGTCTTTAAAAAGGCAGACATTCTTGATGCTTACTTTTTGCATCACACTTGTTGAAAAACCAAATTGTTGAAACAAGTTGGTGAAGATCCCAAACGACTTCTAGAAGGTAACAATAAAAAGGTCCAAGCACCAAAAGGCCAAAACTGCGTAGTTCATCATAAAAGTTCAACTCTTGGTTCCCTAATGCCTTTATAACTGTAGGTGGCAGCAGACTGAGTACATTTCCATTGGTTTGAGTCATTTTTAGCATGCACACATGTCTGAGGAAAATGAATTTACTCAGTAATTTTGTTGCCACAAAGTGTCTCCAAAACCTTGATCTTATAAAGCTTTAGTTTCTCTTTGGCCCCCTCCCCCACCTCCTTCTATACTCTGACAAATCAGACATCTGAATCTAATTTTGAATGCTGACAAACTGACATCCCATTTCTTTCTTGCTGGATTTTGATTTTGCTTTTATCCTTTGCCACGCTCTCCTTGCTTTCTCAATCAAGCACTATGGTAGAGGCAGAGACCAGGTAAAATTGTTCAACCTCCGTCCATCATTCATAATTCCATTCATTTATTTCCATGGAAACCATTTTAACAGCTGACTTGTATAATTTGTTACTCCCATATAAAAGTTCAATTTAAAGTGAGTCAGATTCTGTAATGGATTGTAGTCACAGAGACTCAAACTCGGGCTATCACCATGGTACTCAATCTCTTCACCCCAGCCTCGTATGATAAAAGGAACAAGACTAAGGCCTTTGAACTATGACTCAATCCTTTTGAATGAGTCTAAAATTTCCCTCACCAGATACATTGACTCAAACTCATTTAACTCACTTAGCCCATCATAATTCTATTTAGACTCAGATTCTAAAACGTTACTCACAATCTACATAGATTCTGACTCAGTCTCTTTTGATTATGTCGTTGTTTTGCCAAAATACATTTGCAGTGAGTTTTTAGTCCAACCACTTAACTCAATCTTCTTGAAATATTACATATGATTGGATGTAATCCGAGTGTTTTAGGTCTTTCACCATGTACACACAGATCTGGAATTACACGGAGGCCATAGAGGCCATGGCCTCTGTTGCCCCTAGTCCTAGCCTTGGTGCCCCTTCAAAAGTTTCCCATAGACTGATGAAATTCCAGGCCTGAACAACAAGTCAGCTCAGTGTTGATTTCTACAAGAAGAATATTTTGATTAACAGTTGCCTCCTTAGAAATTGTCACTGTTTTGA
The DNA here is from genome assembly GCA_023634235.1 of Pisaster brevispinus. NCBI lineage: Eukaryota > Metazoa > Echinodermata > Asteroidea > Forcipulatida > Asteriidae > Pisaster > Pisaster brevispinus. The sequence continues at coordinate 733,762 of JAMKCF010000029.1, read as the reverse complement.
GTTGTTTTAGAGTTTAAAGTTGTTTGACATTTAAAAACAAATTCACCAATACTTACACCAGTTTTGCACTAACCTCAAAGCATCCCAATGATTAACACATAACCTGGGGTCGATTTCACAAAGAGATAAGACTAGTCTTATCTGAAGTTAGGACCAGTAACTGGTCTTAACTTACATGTAGAAACTATTCCTATCTCCTAGCATTGCCTAGGACTAGTCCTAAGTTAGGAAGGGTTTTGTGAAATCGACCCCTGGATTAGCTCGTATAAAACATTATATTTCACAGGAATTGAAAAATAAACATTATCGTCAGTTTTAATAATGAGGTAATCTACAGAATTGTTTAAAACCGAAGCTCCATTGACTGATTTCATTTCATTTTTTCAACCTGTACAAAGCGTTGAATTAATAAGAGTTTTTCCCTCTTCACTTTAGAAATGATTGCAGTCACTGTCAGCTGGCACTAATGCAAATTCATCCTATAAACAAATATGTTAATAGACCCGTTCCCACATTGACAGTTGACTGTGCAAGTCACAAGCGTATTAGAACGTGAGATCTGTTGAAATGCACAGTTTTGTTTCCTTGACACATTAGAGTGATGCACAGTGGAAGGTTTCCAACATTGTTTAAATACATACCAGACTTGGAGGTTCTATTGCTATTGTTCACACACTACACACCCACCATCGCTGCGGTCAAAGAGTGGAAATGGTCTGCGTGTTCAGGTTGTACACTACTCTCAGGCGATGATAGGTCCTCATTGACCTCATTGAGGGCACTGTTTAGTGACGTCATATGTAAGGGGTCTGTTATACAAGAAACAAAATTACTGCTCAGATTTTCCCAGACATTTTCAAGTGTAACAAAATTGGCCGTATCTAGGCAATGTTACACAGAAAAGCATGGACTATATTCTGCAAACAGTTCTTTATATATACTAATGCACAGTTTTTTTAACTTGAATTACTACTACACATTTCACTTGTAACTTCAGAAATTAATTTACAATTTAATGCCATTAAGACATGTAATTTATGTTCTTTATTCCGATTGGAATCATATGTCATTGTAACTCACATTTACAATTTATTCATAAGTCTTAACTAATAACCAACAATATTTATCAAATTTTGATCTGTTTATGACATTGTTCATTTTGAATAACATGTTGATTCTTATATTTGAAATGTATTGAAAGACTTTCCATTTTGGGGGTTTTTTTCCCCCTTTTTTCTTTGATTGATTGGGTTTTGTTTTTGTTTTTGGTTTAATGTTTGTGTTTGTTTGGTTATGTTTGTGGGGGCTAGTTAAAACAAAAGAAATTATACTCAGTTTAGTTCAGGTAAGCACTCTGTCAATGTTTTGGATGCATTTTTTTGTTGCCAAACTTGTTGCGTGTTGTATTGTTTCCCCTTCATTGGCCTTTGTTGTTGTTTGTGTTTACATTGTTGTTTATTTATTAGTTCTTTTCACCATTTCTGAACAGCCTGGGTTTGAAGATGAGAATGTAGACAAGACACCTATCATACGTTACTGTGCAGTCTCTGGTATTGAACACAGTCATAAGACGGCCATCGCTGACTTACAATGGGTCCCAGATCACATGGAGGTAAAACAATCAATCAGAAATGTATTATTCCAGCAATCTAGATCATTCTAACTTGGTTTGCAATGCACCATCTAGACTTCAAAATGCAATTCACCATCTAGAGTTTGCCACAGATATTAAATAACATTTCAAAGAAGGACAATGTACTGGGAAATTTGAGTTACTAATGATATTAATAAAACCATACTTATATATTGCATATACTGTTAAGTTTCTATTTGCTCTGACGAATTAAACAACTATACAAATGGAATAGACAATGTTTTGACAACTTCTAGTAAATTGTTCCATAATTGAAAAGCAGCAGATTGGAAATAGTGGAAGGCATATTTCTGATGACATATGAGTTTTGGTAACTAAGGACATGTCCAAATTGGCTGCTAGGGCTAGCGCTGCATCTAGATTGCCGTGTCGTCATGCGTTGAAGAATGGGATGTCCTTAACAACACCCTTAGCAGCAGTCATAGCTGTAGCTGTAGCCACAATTTGGATACAGCCTGATGAGGAAGGCATTGCAAAGCCTGAAATAAATATCAATGGCCACTGAGAATATTTCTGACAATTAATGATCTGTTTGATCTCTGCTTTCAAGAGTTGTTTTTGGAATTGTTTTTGGAATTTATTCGCTGAAGATTTTCAATCCATATCTCAAGCTAGGTCTTAAGCCTTTGATAGCAAATCAGGAAGCATGTCGGAAATCCAGAAGTCTCAGATTTCAGTTTAAGGCCGTATCCGTGTTGGGGGCTTCGGCTATGACTACGACTGTTGCTAAGGGTGTTGCTAAGGGCGTCCTATACTTCAACGCATGATGATGTGGCAATTCAGCCGTAGCCACCAATTTTTCAATCTGATTTGTTGATTGCAGAATTGACATGGGTTTAAGTCATGTCTTAAGCCATTTAGTGACCATTAAGATAATGCAGAGGTTCCTGCTTAGAGTGTCTTAGAGGTTTTCTATTTTACAATTTCAGATTACACGCATGGGGATCATTGTGGAGAATAAGACTCAGATATGCAGTCAGATTCTAACTGGGTCTACTGATGGGTGAGTAGTCATCGTGGTGTCATGGTTGAAAAGCCAAGTGACGAAATCATCGGAGTGTGGGTTCGAATCCAGCTCATGACACTCTTTAAATGAAGCAATGAAGTAACTTGCCCAGTGACCAGGTCATAATGTTCATGTGCCATGAAAGTTATAATTAGAGATACAGACGTACTATTCATTTTACTGTTAACATAATAACCATTAGCTTTTTGCAGCTTGGATTGATTTATATTTTGTTGTTGGTTTGTTGGGGTGTTTGTTTGTTTATTTGTTGGGGTGTTTGTTGTTTGTTGGGGTGTTGGGGTGTTTGTTTGTTTGTTTGTTTATTTTATTTCCATTCATGCACTGATTGGTGAATCCAAACTAATCAATACATGGTAATTAAAAGAAATAAGAGAAGAAAGTTAGAAACTGCATGTTAGTTTGGCATTTTTATTAAATATGTTCTGAAGGAAGATTTTAATTTTTTGTTGACTAGTTACATCGGTATCTGGGATACAAAGCCCCCCAAGGGTCACACTCCATCCGTAGAGGAGGCCAGGCAAAAGGACAACCCCCTGGCTGTATCAACCATGTTCAAGCACCTGGACCTAACATGGAAACCAACCCTTAAGGTATGTCTGCATGAGAGAAGGTTGCAGTGTTAACAGGTGGCTCACCAATGGACTGAATGTCTATGAAGATCCCCTTTAAACTCAAACTCCTCTGCCTGTTGGCCCAACTTGACCAAATGACAACTTGCCCAAAGGATAACTTGCCCAAAGGACCACTTGACAAAATGACAACTTGACCTCAGGACAAATTGACCAAATGACAACTTGACCAAAGGACAGCTTAACCAAAAGCAACCTCGGTCTTGCACTGTCCTCCACACTATGATCACTCAATACCAAAACATTTGGACTTGCATAAGATATACCTGGCCTTATGATAAGCATTGTTAATTTCACCTTTAGTCCTCAATCCTCCGCAGTCAGATAACTTTCTGAAGAGATTTTTTGAAAACATGTGAGGGTTAATAAGTACCTACAAATAGTCACGAAATCCCAACAAGACATAAATCGTTTTAAAGTGTCTTTTCAAAAACATGACCAGCTAAGTTGATGGAGTTTCCACAATTGTTTGGATATTGTGTTTTTTGATAGTTACAGGGGAGGAACATAAACCATTCCCCATGTCAATGATGTTTTATTCTGTTTCACTCTGTAGTTTCCTGTGAGTAAAATTGAAGGAACCGGGGAGTATGGTGTGATGAGAATCAGCATCCAAGAGAGACAAGGAGACAGGGGTGCCTGTAAGTATAGAGGCTTCTCATATCACATGGTTACAAAGAGCCTCAGAGCCTGGACTTCCAGCAGGCATTCTACGGCTTGTTGAGTGGTCAAGTGCACTGGACTCAAGCTCTGGTGTTTCTGACCAACAGAGTGTGGGTTCAAGTCTCGGTCTTGACACTTGTGTCCTTCAGCAAGACACTTAACGTAAAGCTGTTGTTGTATATTGTGTAATGCATGTAAAAGAACCTGGTGCATTTGATATTGTTAAGAGAAGGGGTTTGCCTCAGTGTTTTCTGGCATGGCTGGCTGCACATTACACCGCTTCACTTTGTCAACCATCATGGTGATATAAATAGGTCTTATAATTCTATAAAGAGCTCTGCATACCTGTGAAAAAAAAAACAATCAGCGCTTTGATTCGCCCTTCTAGTGTGATAAAGTCCTATTATTTTTCACTGCTCAGTGGATCCAGTAAACATTGAATAATTTATTTTTGTGAAGATGGTTATATTTTAAATGATTTATAAAAAAAATTGATATGAAGAAATGAAGCATATTTTAAGCTTTTATTTTTACATTACTCAGTGTTATTAGGAAAATTACTGGGCAAATATAAAACTTCCCAAATGAAGAACTCATACAAGTGTATCTTGCCTGCCGGGAAAGGCTCTGGAATGCTCAATGTCACCCTTTTTTTAACAAAGTGACAGGGCATATACAGAAGGGCGATTCTTAGGATGGGAAACACTTGATGAGTATGAATGCAATGAATGATTTGATAAGTACATCATGAATATTAATAAAGTATCTCTTGAATGTTAATAAGGTCTCATGAATATGCATATTTTCAGTGGAAAAGCAAAACGGTAAAGGGTCAGATACCAGTGTGGGAGGCATAGGCATGGGAGGGTCCATGAGGACAGGCTCAGCCAAAGACAAGAAGCCTCTGGAAGGAGCCACTTCAAAATTCTTCGTTGGAACTGAGGTAAGAGAAAATTCAGGTTGAAATGAGAGTACAGGGCCCACTTTCACAGAGCTGCTTAAGCAGAAAATATTGCTTAACAATTTTTTGCTTAGCAGAATTAAGCAGGGTACCAGCCATAAATTGTACATGTGATATGGTAGTTTGGCCGGTAACCTTATTCTGGTAAGCACAATTTTATTGTGCTTGGGTACTTTTTGTGCTTGAGCAGCTCTATGAAACTTGGCCCAGTTCTTGCCGTCTATCTGCTTATATATGTTGTGCCTTGAGCATCACTCAGCGATGGATATTAGCGCTATATAAGAAGCCATTATTATTATTATTATAATTGTTGTCTTCCCCTTATTTGTCATTTTGATTCTACACAGTCTGGTGAACTCGTGTATGCTGATTGGAAACTAGAGAAAGACACTGACTCTGGCAAGCTGCAACGTAAGTCACATCAACTCATTAAGAAAAAGAGAATCAAGTTTCAAGAATTGTCTTGATTATTTTGCAATACAAGGTAGATAGGACTGAAGAGTAACAGGGAGGGCGGTTGCGGGCAGTTTGAGGACTAAACGGTGAAATTAGTGAATACCTTTCTAAATTACTCATTTGTTTGATTGTAATCATTATTCAGCCCCAAAGCCCCAGTTTGCCAAGTTGTATCATGACTGGGGAATAAACACCCTCCAGCGATCTCCATTCTTCAAGGACCTCATCCTGACAGTTGGCGGATGGAACTTTACTCTCTGGAAGGAAGGAGTTGAGGTATAGATATGATTTCAAAGTTTTTGTTTGGAAAATTTTTGGTAGAATATCAATAAAACAACATTCTCTAAAGTTAAATCAAAAACTTCAGTGGTCATCTCAAAGGCAAGGTTCATTAACAGTGGCCAGCCACCTGCTAAGGTTATTACCACGCAGTGAAGAACGGCTCCCCACACTGTTATTCCCATTAATTAATACTGTAGCAAAAAGAACCCAGTAAAAACCATCAGAGTTTGTGTTTTTTTTCTCTTGCTGTTATTTTTAGTCATGTTCTACTCATGTTCAAGGGCCGTTCCTTGGGCTGTCCAACTTTGTATGGCCCCTAATCTTTTACACATAATTGACTATTTGTGTGTATTTTCAAGAACGAGACTATGAGCTTTTAAAAATTAATAGCACCATAATTAGAAATATAAGGTTGGTGTTCGGCTTTATGCTCTGCATTATGTTGGTTTTAATTTTACCTCAAGAATACTTTGTCTTGTTTTTCTTACCCAGGGTGGGCCAATAATTCACTCAGCCACAGCGCCCAAGAAATTAACTGCCGGTTACTGGTCACCGACTCGTCCAGCGGTGTTCTTCATCGGTTGTGCTGATGGCAATATAGACATCTGGGACCTGTTGGATAAAACCCACGAACCTTCCCAGACCCAGAACGTATCAGCTTCAAGTATCACTCAGATCTACCCATGGGTCGTCAACAGTAAGTCTTTTGGAATCTACTTTACAATGGCCACATCACTTTGGTCAGCCTGTGACTCGCCAGGACTATTTCCTGATTTCAGAATTTTTGTTACAGACCTCCTCTTGACACAAAATTTGTGTAAAAGTTGGGAACTTGCCACATGGGGAGAAGGAAAGCTTTGTTATCTTTCCAAACCTCTATTTTTCCACCTGGACCCAATTTCATAGAGCTGCTTAAGCAGACAATTCTGCTGAACAATTTTCTGGTACACGCAAATAAGCAGAATACCAGTCAAAGATGGTGCTGATGACATAGAAGTTTGGGTGGTAACCTAATATTTTGGTAAGCATAATTTAGTGGTGCTTAGCTACTTTTTGTGCTTAAACAGCTCTATGAAATGGGACCTAGTTGTAATGCAGAGATTTCTTCTATAGTTTCAGGGTTCTTACTTCTAGACTGCTACCTGTCAGGATTAGGCAGTTTTGTACAATCACACCACTGCTTTTTATTTAAACACCCAAGAAAATATTTCATTTGTGTAAATGGCTTTAAACTTTAAAGAAGAAGGGAAATGACCAATTCAGTTTTGTGATGTACACTTTTTCCAATAGAAAGAGTCCTCTTGTATGAGTGGAGAAAAAATTACAAGTCTCTAGCCTTACGTTAAAATGGTGTAAATTGCCATTAATAATAATAATAATACAAGACATTTGTATAACATATATTGCAGCAGCACAAAACAGAAAACAATGAGGTGAAATAAAAAGCAGTATTCGATACACTTCCAGTGCAAAATTTGTCAACATGCAAAACATTCGATGACATCTTTCTGAGAAAAATTTATTGCTACATTTTTTGTACAGTGATGTTTTGGATCATTCCTGACTTACGAAAAAAGTTAGTTATGAACCAAAACATTTCCTATATACATGTTTTCACTGTTTGTATTGGCATTGGATTGATTGATCATTCTTGATTCCTTTTCTTGTGATTGTACAGGCAAGCAGCAGCTTCTTGCAGTGTCTGATAGCGTAGGTACCTTACATATTTTAGAGGTACCCTGGACCCTACGTCATGCCACGTCAGCAGAGGTAAGATTCTTAGGTATTTTATTATGACAAAACCTATTCTATTTCACTAATTTGTTACTGCATGTAGTAGCCATTTCAATTAAAGATTGATGCTTTCAATGGGGAGGATGGAAGAAAGCCAGTCAGCAGTGTCATCATCTAATTGCATCAATTCCTGGAATATGTTTTGAAACATTCCATCACACAAAAAGCAGAGGGGAATGGTTGAGCACCTGGCATGTTATTTCTCAGGATTTTCCTGATTCAAGTATTTTCTCAAAATCTCTTTGAGATTTCAATTTTCTTGAAATAAGTTAAGGAGTCACTAAATGGAGAATGAAATGGTCCACATTGTGTCCAAACCTGTAGATTTGTATTTCTGATAATGCACACAGTCTGTAAATCTCCTGAATTGTAACATCTGAGAGGTTCTGGATCTAGAACCCAGGCCGGCAAGCCATTTTTCAGGAATGTTCACACTTTTCAAATCTTATCCCTGAAGCATATACATAATCAAAACATGAGCCAAAATTCCATATCATGTTTATTATTTGTGGGTAGTGCCCTGCTAGTTTGATTCTCAGCAAGTTAACTTACATAGCCATATTATCTCTCTGTCCTGCCCAGCTGCCAAGCATGTCCAGCTATATTGATCGTGAAGTGAAGAGGCTTGAGTACATTGATAAACGCCAAGACTTTCACATCCAGAGCAAGAGGAAGTTGGATGCTGAAGAGGCACAGAAGAAGGTATTGAAAATAAGATAATTCTCAAGACAGTTAATGCCCTTGCATAATGATGAGCCTTGCTTGATTTAGATATCAAGAACTCGATAATTTACTCTATAAACTTGAAACTAAAACTGTGCGACTAGAAACTTGACCCTAGGGACCTTGATTTTTGCCCAAGGGAACTTGAGACTTTACCTTTAGAGATTTGTGGCTGAGCCCAAGGGACATGACTCTATGTGTATGAAACTTTACACTATGTGAGACTTTACCCTCCTTGAAACTTTACCAAAGGGCCTTCAGGAATTTTCCCCTGGGACCTGAGACTTTACTCTACTTGAAACTTTACCATACGGACTTGAGGCATTATCATAGCGTAATGAGACTTTACCATAGGAACTTCAAACCTACGAGCAACTATTATTACAATTTTGTTTTTAATTGTACAGATGGTGCAACCCCCAGACCCCAGCACTGAGGAAGTTGAGAATAAGATGAGGGTTGGATACCTGGACTACAAAGAAGATGAGAAGAAGTTCCTGGAAGCTCTGGGGCTGTACATTCCACCAGAAGAGCCCCTGCCTGAGGTGTAGATTTAGCCACCCTCTCTCCAAATGGTCACCATTGTGCCTACAGTTTACTTGAACAATCTGTATGCTCAGTTGGAAGAACGTGGGATGTTGATACCAACCCCTCTCTTCTCCTGCTTCTTTTCCATGCCTGAAATCTTTAAGGTTGTATGGTAAACAGAATGAACTACTTCGTCTTGATTGCCTTGTTGTCGCTGTCCACTTCATGATCTTCCACTTCATGATCAATCCATCCAGACATTCCTACTACTTTAGCAGTGATGGGAAAATAAGATGTAGTAATGATATTCATATTACCTCAAGAGGTAATTTTATTGCATTATGGTTTTTATAACCGTGTCAGGTTACCTGTAAACACAGTGGCATTGACAGTTTTGATTTGGTGGCACCAGACTATTTTACCTTCCAGTCTCAGTTTGGGTACATTGGAGTGAATGGGCAGGAAAAAAATGGCTGCATAACAATAACGGTCTTTTATCTCTGGCCATCAGGTAAACTTAAACCATTCCTGAAACTTTCTCAACTCCCAGCAGAGGGCACAAACTTATCGGTTAATGAGTGATTTCTTTCAGTCCTCTCAGGTACAGTATAGTCCTGGGTGAAGAGAAGCTGTGGTTAAGTGTCTGTTGTCGCCGCTTCAGTGCAAAAACATTGTGTCTTGATTTTGCAAAAATCTCGCACGAAAATACTCCAAGCAAAAACGTTGTTTCACATATTTTGTGTGTACATCTGGGCTATTTTAAGCGAGATACAACGTTTTGACAATTTTGTGAAAGTTAAGTGCTATATTTTTGCACTGACACAATGGCGTTATTATTATTGGTGTATATATTTTGGTAATAAAACTAAGGATGCCTCATAAGTGAACTTAATCACTAGCTCACAAGCCTGAGGAAACCTGTAAATAAGGTTGCTTGCTATGTGAACCAGAAACACCCAGTTAACCCCTACTCTTCCACGATAAGTGTCATGGGTTCTTTAACATGCACTACCAACCCTAGTACACAGGACCTACGTCTTAATGTCCCATCCAATGGACAAAGCAATTACAGTAAAGGATCTTGCTAAGACACAAATGTCATGACCGGGACTCAAACCCACACTCTGCTGATCAGAAACACCAGAGCTATAGTCCAGCACTCTATACCTCTGAGCCATGACATAACATGACTTGACTTGACTTGAGTTCCAAACTACATGTGTATATTTTGATTGTTTTATTGCCATTTAACAAACCACTCAGCATCAACCATTGTTATCATTCCAACATGCCTGAAAGTGGAAGGGCTTTAATTATAATTATATTGAAGGCTTTGGTTCTATAAAACTACTTCAGATATCCGTCCTTTTCATAATATATGCACATTTTGGTGTAAATTTATTTTATCTACAAACTTCTTCATGAGAGTTGTGTCCTTTATATAATATTCCATGCACTTGTTATGGAAATTCATTTGAAAGATTTATATCAGTTTGTTAAAGAATTTGTATGGTTTCAATTAATAGTATAAGTATTAGTGATAGTTTGATTTTCTATACAAATTGATTATTTGTAATTTGTTACTACAGTTGAAACATTGACTTGTATAAAAAACAAAGTTAAATGAATATATTAATTCATATGATTGATTGAAAGAAATTATTGATTGAGACAATGCAAGGCTTATGATTTTATCCATTTTCAGCCCATTTTTGACAAAAATGCAAGGATTACCCCTTGTGATTTTAGTCATTTTCAGCCTATTTTGACAAAAATGCAAGGCTTACCCCTTGTGATTTTATCCATTTTCAGCCTATTTTGACAAAAATGCAAGGCTTACTTACCCCTTGTGATTTTATCCATTTTCAGCCCAATTTTAACAAAAATGCAAGGCTTACCCCTTGTGATTTTAGTCATTTTTAGCCTATTTTGACAAAAATGCAAGGCTTACCCCTTGTGATTTTATCCATTTTCAGCCCAATTTTAACAAAAATGCAAGGCTTACAACCCTTGTGATTTTATCCATTTTCAGCCCATTTTCAACAAAAACTGCAAGGCTTACCCCTTGTGAGTTTATCAATTTTCAGCCCAATTTTAACAAAAATGCAAGGCTTACCCCTTGTGATTTTATCCTATTTCAGCCCAATTTTGACAAAAATGCAAGGCTTACCCCTTGTGATTTTATCCATTTTCAGCCAAAATTTAACAAAAATGCAAGGCTTACCCCTTGTGATTTTATCCATTTTCAGCCTATTTTGACAAAAATGCAAGGCTTACCCTTTGTGATTTTATCCATTTTCAGCCCAATTTTGACAAAAATGCAAGGCTTACCCCTTGTGATTTTATCCATTTTCAGCCTATTTTTGTCAAATATGCAAGGCTTACCCCTTGTGATTTTATCCATTTTCAGCCTATTTTGACAAAAATGCAAGGCTTACCCTTTGTGATTTTATCCATTTTCAGCCCAATTTTGACAAAAATGCAAGGCTTACCCCTTGTGATTTTATCCATTTTCAGCCTATTTTTGTCAAATATGCAAGACTTACCCCTTGTGATTTTATCTGTTTTCAGCCCAGTTTTGACAAAAATGCAAGGTCTACCCCTTGTGATTTTATCTGTTTCAGCCCATTTTCGAAAAAAATGCAAGGCTTACCCCTTGTGATTTCATCCCTTGTGATTTCATTCCTTGAGATTTCATTCCTTGTGATTTTATCCGACTGATGGAAGTCATCACCAGAAGAAGTAGGCCAAGCATCATTCACCACAAAAGAGGAAGTTTGAATAATTCACCTTTCAAGCTTTTCTAAAGACATACCTTATACTAGACTCTCTGGTTATTCTAGGATCACTGTCTTTGTTGATGCCTTGATTAGCATGAATAGATCTCTTAAAAAGGTTCTTCACTCCAATTAAATAATTGTCTTTTCACGGAGTTTGTTTCATGTCACTCAGTCTCGTTGAGAGTAGCTTCATCATCTTCACAGACAAGGACAGTTTTACTATAACTGCCGTTGTTCCCAAGCTGCAATAGGTTGCTTCATCTCATCTAGGAGCTCAGTAGAAATAATCAGCTGTATCCATGGTTATGATTATCTTCTTGTTTGTATCACACATAGTCACTGCTCCTAGGCTGCAACAGATTCTTTGTCTCCTTGAGGATCGCAGAATTTAGGAGTAGGAGGCCTCTGCATCAGGGTTTGTCTTCACTCAGGGTTGGGCTGCACTCGGGATTTGCATCACATGTTGATTGTTCCAAGGCTGCAACAGATTCTTTGTCTTCTTGAGGATCAGAGAATTTAGGAGTAGGAGGCCTCTGCATCAGGGCATCAGGGGTTGTTACACAGGGTAAATATCTGTGCTTTGCAAATGTTTCTCCCAACCTGTATTGAACAGAATTGAAAAACAATCAATTTTGTGGCACCATCCTACTGAGTAACTCAGTTGACTGAAAATTATAAGAGACAACAAAACCTTGTGCTTATGTGTTTTTCAGGTGCCCACTGGCACTCGTTGGCAAAGTAGTTTGTGGTATATCCATCAGCTCACTGATTCTAAAGTTCATACCAGTACCAATCCTCTAGAGAGTGGGGGGGGGGGGGGGGGGGTAAACATGCCTTCCCCAATCGATGTCTGTGCCTCCACCCCCAGGACAAAGCAATAATGGTTAAGTGTCTTGCTTAAGGACACAAGTGTCAAGACAGGGACTCGAACCAACACTCTGCTGGTCAGAAACACTAGAGTCCAGTGCGCTTGACTGCCAGGCCACAACGCACTATGCAACCTGTATTGTATTAAGCTGTAAATTACATTGATTTTTTTAAAATTGCAATACCCAAACTTTATTACTGGTCAAAACTCAAACTTTAACCAAGGTCACGTAAGGTCACATAGTGTCTTGAAATCAATACAAATGCATAAAACATATCGTCACTGTTTTCACGAAGGGACAGGCATGCAATACATGGTAAAAGAACTTTTGAGATGTTCATTTCAAAAAAGGTGCTTAGCCCTATAATTCAAAACTGAAAACTCACTCAGTATTAAAGATTTATTGTGCAGTGTAAGTACCAAAATGTGTTTTTCTAAAAGGTAAACATCAATCATATAAAAAACCAAAGTGTAGAAAAATTAACACAATTAGTCAAACATGCCCGTCTCTTCGTGAAAACACAAAATCATGATGACCTACTTATGTGCACATCTATAGTATGCGTTTTTACTTAGTGAGCTACGGGCATGTCGCATAATCACACGCACACTGAAAAGACTGTCTCTTTGTGCAAACACAAACACGACCTGACCTACATGGCTGTACATTTTTATACAATGTGTTTTGAACATGTTTGGGGATGCCAGTTTCTTCATGAAAACATGCGATCAGTATGAATGCCCACTTAAGAAATTTAGCATACTGGTAATGTTGATTATAAGCAGCATTTCAAGATGGCTTACAATCAAGTTTAAAAGCAAGAAATGAAACAACAAAAACAAAACAAAACCTCAAAAATGTAGAAAATTATGATTTTTGAAATGCCCTTTGTGGGTGACAACATGAATGAGGCCCATTTAGTCAATACACACTCCAAAAACTAATATTCGATAGTACAAATATTCAATACGTGTGAGTGCATTGTTACTGGATATAATCATAAGGTGAAATTGAGCTGGACTATTCCATTTCTCCAGACGAAGCGGGGTGAAATGGAAAAGCTAGATTTCACTTTGTGATTATATTCTGCGACAACGCACAAACGCAATGCATTCAATGTTTTGTTGATATAACCATAGAAAAAAGGACCACAGACCTTTCTCTATGATATAACTCACCCATAGATTCTTGCCATTTGTAATTGTTTTCAGAATAAACACAAATGTGTGTCCATCCCACACCTAAACAATGTGGACGACTCCATGTAAACACCAACCTTGTCTTCCGTGACACAACGTTGCCTCGTTTGGACAAACTGGCAGAGAACAGCTAGTTTGGAGTCGACACTGTGAAGTATCCAATAATTATCCATATTGGATAGGGGCCTGTTCAATATTGAATTTTGGAGTGTATACATGTGATGTGTGTTCTACCAATCAAATGACAAGTATCTATATGTGGGTGGTATACAATTGTTACTTCATCCTGCTGTAGGAGTGATCATCTAAGGTGACGTTTACCTTAAACCAGTTCTTTCTTGTTCTCCAATTCTCATGTTGAGGGATTAATGAGGATCCCATTGTCTGTCACATCTTACTGGATCATCTGTTGTTCATACATCTCTCCTCACTACACACAAAGACAAATGATTCAAATGAGTTATTAAAAGTCCCCTTGATTAACTTATCTCCTTAGATGACAGCAACAACACTGGGGTAAATTTTAGTGGGCACCAAGTGGCTGCATTATTGTTTCCAGAGAGGCACTTTGGCCAATTAAAACTGCAGTTTCCATATGCATTTTTTTTTTTTATAACAAGCCCCCTTTCAGCACCCTCTTTATGTAATTTTCTATTTATTGTGAGATAATCTGACAGGGAGGTAAAAACAACATAGTTGGCATATATATAGAAATATTGTTTTAAAAACATTGCAATTACTACAGAAAAGTTTATACAATGTAACATTTTTATTCTGGTAATTTTTAATCGCAAAAGTCCAGATTAAAAAAAGGGGGGCACGAGCATCAAGTTGGGTCTTGATGGGTTGGGGTGGTAAATATTTATTTGTCAAGGTACAACTGGTTCTCTTGAAGGTTGACTCTATTTCAATGAGACTATCTAATTTCAACATTAATTTAATTCTGCAAATACCATAACCTGCAACACAATCTATGGGTACTTTTCTGACATTTTGACACCGGTAACCACCCCCTCCTCCCCCTCATTGTGGACACCACTGATGTGAGGACAAACAATATCTCAATGTTTATATGTAAGAGATGTGACCAAGAGCTATAGCTATGGTGCTGTCTATATGGTGTGGGATAACGGGTTAGCTTTTTATATACAAAAATATAGAGCTATAGTGTTTGTTTGCCAACAAAGAGGTGTTACCAGAGGGCGCTGTTTAATGTTGTGATGACCGCCATCATTGTTGTATTTAAAGAAGCAAAGGGTCAATTGTCATTTCATACAATGAAATGGATTGTTGTTACAGCAATAGGCTGCAATATCATTGACAGTTATAAAAACAAATCTACTTCATTATTAATGCTCGCTTTCAAGTTAACTGAAAATACCCAAAACACAACCCACACTTTATGTAATAAAATAAGATAAATGATTCCACCTTTTATATTTTGCTTTTAATATTTAATAACAACATTATGCATTATCCACAGTGTTGTTTGAAAACCTCTTCAATCTTGGTGAATGCATTCTGAGACTAAAGACATATAAAAAGAATTTTAACTGTTATGATTGAAACTGGAAGTCTCCTTTAGTTTACCATAACGATCTTTTAACCAGTTGTCAATCCCTGTGAGTTATATAAGAACTTTAAATTACATTTTACGTTCTCACATAAACGTTTGAATGGCCTTTTTATCGACTGTGTTTGCACGACTACTACTAGTACGAGTTCCATACAATCCACGTGTATTTTAAAGTTGCCGCCTGGCCGAACATAGCCCACTTTGTGTGGCCACGGTCTCAGTGGGGCTAGGCCGAACAGTGAACTGGAGCCTAACGTTTGCCTCATTTTGACCGTTTTGAAACCTCATATTCACCACAAAGATGTCCTCAATAGAAGCTATAAGTAATATTCAACTCACCTCGCTCATTTTGCGGTTGTTTTGTTGGTCGAACTGTCTGAAAACATGTGGACTACAACGGGAGAGAAAACGTGGAGTTTTCTGAAGTCAGCCATTTTGTCTTTCAATTTGAGGCCCATAATGCAACGGGTGTTCGCTGTGCACGCACACCAGAATAATTTGCATATCAAAGCAAATACAGCTGAAACTTCTATTTGGAAGAAGAAACGGGAGATAAAAATTTGCCTCTTTGTGAAAATAATTATTTCGATTAAGCATGCCAATTGGTTTAAAGACTTTTGGAAAGATGGGTGAGCAAGAAACAACTGAGATTTTCGATTCCTTGATAAATATTCCCATCATGAAGCAAAGACAGTGGAGTCATTCAGGTGGTGACTAGCGGTGAAATAGAGGGGGTTGGACGGGGCGGGGGGGGGTGAAATGGCGATTTCCCCTCCTTACTTTTCGAAATGAGGTGGAGGGCATTTAAATATTTGAATACACGTAAATAAATATAGCAAACTTTCTCTCTAAAGAGTCCAAGATTGGAACATGGGCGGAATTTTTACACCACATTGTGTAGATAAACAAATAAAATTAAAATGGTGCATCCGTTAGGAAGAAAAACACATCCAGACCAAAGGTATTATGGGTTAGACCTTGTATTATCAAGGATATTTATTACAAGACAAAAATAAACTTGCTTTCTTGACAAATACTAACTGGAACTGTTTGGTTACAAGCTCTTATTAACTGTTGTGGATTTTAAAATAAAGGTATTCTAAACCATAATATACGAGTGAGGTCCTGGGGTGGTATGGTCACGTGGTCCACCATGATAATAATATTGATCTTAAATTTGATATCTCATTTGCATAACATGTAGCAGCCTTTTATAGAGTTATACTAAATAGCAGTTTGTACGTCAACTCCACCATGAATACCTGCTAGTTGCTTTGTTCCATGGCAACGGGTCACTGGTCACCAATTGTCTTTAGTACATGGGTACCAGTGATGACATCATTTCTATTTATAGGCCACATACATATAACGCGTTTCTTAACTTTTTATTTTGAATACACGGACACGAAAGTGAAAGTTAATTTAGAAGTAAATTTGCAAGAAATAACATGGTGAACGGTTACATATCATATGGCAAGTTACTTATTGTCCACAGCTTAAATTATTTACAATTGAAAATTGATAATGCAAAAAAATAAATATATGATTGCTAAAAATGTCTAATATATCACAAAAAATCATGTATCATCCGAATTAGGTTAGTTCATTTATTGTTTTTTGTACAAAAACTATACATTTTATAGTAAGGTTTTTTTTATCTAACATTAAAAGCCCATGTCAAAACACAAAGTGAGCATACTTTTAAAAATTTACAGAAGTGATTGAGGAAAAAAAGCGGTTACAAATTTAAATTTCCCATATCTACAAGTATCTAGAGCGAAAAAGACATAATTTTTGTTCAAATCCTCGCGAGATATCTAAGCAACTGACATAATCCAAAAGTGACACAACTTCCCATTGCCAGAAAATTCAGCAAACTGTTGGGTTGACTCGGATGGATAGGCCTTGTCCGAAATGGCAGCTACGGCTACGGCTAGATCGCCGCCTCATCATGCGTTGAAGTACAGGACGTCATTAGCAACACCCTTAGCAACAGTCATAGCCGTAGCCAACAATTCGGATACGGCCATTCACCATAACTTCTTCAAAAACTATCTTCCAATCATAAATGTCTAACGCCCAGACAATTCATTCAAATACAGAAATTAACCTACAGTTAATCCCATAACATGTATAGTATATGTCTCCCCTTCCTTTATGTTCACACCATTTTAAAAAAACCATGTCAATCAATGGCTCTTTCGAAATCACGGCTTGGGCTTGGGCTTGGGCTTAGACTCAGTCAGTTAATTGAGAAATGTGCCCTTTCATTACAGGGCTTCAATCAGGCGAACGGAGCCCAAGCCAGAGCCTAAGCCAGAGCCCAATCCCAAGCCGTGTTTCGAAAAGGGTCATATAACGACACACGTGAAAAGTACTACAATCTCTGGTAACACCTTAACGTTTTGTGCATATTCTGACTTCTAAGCTGTGTACAAGATTGATTACAATACCATTGCAGATAAATAGTGTTTGTGAGGTGACAGTAAGGATGAGAATATAAAGTTCAATTTAAATACACAATATGGCAGATTTTTACCTTCTAATTATCCTCTTTTAGTTCATGGCTGCATAAACAACATCGTCAAAAAGCACAGTGCATTATTAGTGTGTTCAAAACAACAATCGATGTCACAATCAGTGAAAAGGGTGCTTTCCCATAAACGAAACCGTGACCCAAATCAGTCAAATTCATTCCCAAGATTGGGCTTTTGGTGCATTTTATTCAAATTTCGAGAACGAGTGTGTGCAGTATTTCTCACTTCTCACTGAAGATTTAATTATGCATTTATAAAGATAAAAATAATAATTTCGGAAGAACATAATTTTTCTCCGAAATCAATACCCAGTTATCTTATTAACCGGTATTAGGCTAAATTCAGTTATATTCCATGCCAGTTTTTTACACTTTATTTTAAAAAAATAACAAAGTTTGACTCAAACTTTGTTGCAGTGCCTACAAATCGAACCTTGAAGCGCACAGTAACTTTGGGATAATTTTATTTTAAAAAGCAAGTACATGTTAAGATGTAGATGTGTAGCTCAAATGTTTGATACTATTGGAAAGCTATTTCTCTATCCAAATCACAAAGATGAACTTTTAGTTCCAGGAAAAATCACAAACTCCACTCCAGTTTTGATAAAAAGTAGGGAGGCTGACAAAAACCTTGTAAGGAATTGCAGACGTCAAACCCAAAATGGCTGCTACTGAAATAAAATCCCAAATAAATCAACATCATCATAAGGGACGATCACTGCTCGCCTTGCCATAACTCCCGGCAAAATCCTGGTTCCAATTGACCATTTTCCTGTTGTTTTAGAAAGGGGATATCACGTGAACAAAAACAGACTTTTGGCCAACATCCAAAAGGAAATTTTATGCTGGTAATTTCCAGATATTTAAGCTAGATATTTTAAGACTGAAATTCTTAAAATAGAGTTCTGTTTGCGTCGTTTTAAAAATCAAAAGCCATTCAGAGTTCGCAAGTATACTTTTCAAGGGTGGTTGAATGTTTTTCCCTCTATCATTTCAATCCTCCACAACTATCGTAACAAAACCTTTCAAGATTTTAAAGATTGTGCTACAAAACAAATGTAAATCACACAAAGTTTAGCTTTCTCCACAAATTGAGCCCGTAATTTTGAACTACTATATAGTAATCATTTTGAAATTGGGCCACACTTAACCTCATCCCAAGCTTTCTCAAACGGCAGAAAAAACGGTGGCAGAGCACTTCAATCGCAATCTGTTCACCCTGGTTCGATTCCTAAATCAGTTAATACATTTTGTCCCACTTTAAACAAATAACTTTACATCAGATTCGGTTCTTTATATACACATTAGTATCTCCCAACCCTTTCACTTGGATTTCTTCTTTAATTACATTTACATAGTTTTCTTATAGACCTTATGCACATGACGTCATATCAGTAGGGCGCCCTCGCCTAGAGGTCAAAATGTGGTTGTTCATTGGCTAATCCTGTGCGCCGCGCGTACAAATCTGTGCGTTTCGATTGTTTCATCACCGTTTTACCTCTAAGATGGCGGCTGGATGACGTCAATGCATAAGGTCTATTCATAAGCAGCTTTTGCTTTGCTGTTTTCTAAACTAACCACCTCTTAAAGGGAAGATACAACAATAGGTTCGGGGGCAACACCAAATCTTTCCAACAATTGTATCAAAAACCAACTCATCTTTTTCAGGAGACAGAAAAAGAGTGATTTCGTGTTTACAACAATTCTTACAAAGCCCAAAGAAAATTTACCATTTGCTTCAAGGTAAAACTACTTCAAGATGTAACTATTTTTTTGCTCAGCTGATACTTTATGTGATTTGAAATCAGGTTTTACAAACCCTGTACCGTTCCTTTAAGTTACAGCTTCTCCTCCAGAAGCTTTCTATGAATAAAGTTATAAATACTGTTTATAAAAATGCAGATCATTGGATGCAAAAATGCTGTGTGTATTTAATACAGTGCCATGTTTACAGAATTTAATATAAACTGTACACATGAATATACACGTTATTCAAATTAAAAACTAAAATTAATCATCATAAATTAAGCAACATTGGTTTAGCTTGCCTTTAAAAGCTCTGCAAACAAGTAGACTTTGGTGGATGTTTGAAAGCTACTATAGACTGTCTCTTGTTCCCTGTGTACTACAGCCATCATGACTACTGATTCTCAATGTAATAAAGGAGAGCGAGACTACTTTCCCCTACAGCCTCAGTTCGGTTACATGTTTCTAATCAGAGGGAAAATAACCAAGACGGCCGCACCAAGATAAACTGGAGGATAAAAAAGGGAAAAAGCCTTCCAAAGAAATACAGAAACAGCACCTGTGTAATGTACACCATCAATTATTTAGCCCAAATAGTAGTATCCATGCCATGCGTGATCTTACGAGGGCGTTCTTTTCCTGTCGTTGATGCTAAGCTCACAGCCATGCAAAATGTAAATATTGTCACTGATATGCGAAGCATTGGCTAACAGGAGTATAAATGTGGGTGTTCAAGCAGGGGTGTGGCAGGGGGTGGGTGGGGGAGATATAACTTTACAATTTTCAGAGTGAAATGACTAGCATATAAAAGTCATCTCTAAAAAGAACCAAACATTTGGTACATGACCCAATTCCAAGCTCTTAATAAATGCATCAGTATACACTGAAAGAGTATCTACAACTCCTACGCTTCCAGGGCTATTAAGCGGGCCCTCACACTAAACGCCTGAGTATAAACGTTTCTGTATCAAGTTTTAAATGGTTGTTTTGAAGTTTCACCTCATCCCTATCCAAATTAACGCTTTACAACCACTAGTCCCTTGTAAAGATTTCAAACAAAACTTCTAGTGTTTCTACCAATATTGTATTATATTCAACCATACGATGGCAAAATAATCAAGAAAGGTCTTCATCCCATACAAAACAAAAACCTTAATAAACATGGACGGTAAAAATACAGTGTACATAACTGGCTTTTTTACAGAGAAAATAAAAACTATATTTTAGTGATTATCCATGTTTTCTTTCTTTATAAATAAATACAAAAATATCCACAAGCTTTCCTCTCCCTTGATCTTTTCTTTATCTGTACATCCACGACAACAAACTCTGCAGCTCTACAAACTCATCTTTAGAGGTTCTCCGAATCTTTTAAATTCTCTGACCAATGGCTCTGTTGGCGACAAGCTTGGGTTGAAGTAAAATTCCTGGGCGTTCAAAGAAACAAGTTTACTATAGAAAGTATCACTTTCATCAAAATCTTTCCTATTGGGGAGAAATTATACTCTGATTGGGTGAAGAGTTATCAATCAGGGTAAAAGTGTATCCCAATTAGGTGTTTAGGTGTTGTGTCATCAAAATGTTTCCTGACTGAGGACTAGTTATATCCTGATTGGTTCCAATCAAGGAAGAGATACATATATGGTTCCTTGTGTACCTCTGAGGTGATCTCCGCCACTCTCTATCTCACTCAGGTGGTCCTCCAAACAACTTGTAGGTGGGTTGATACAGTCCTCCATTTGGGCAACACGTGTGAGCTGAGATATTCAAGTTTTATTATTAAGTATTGGTTGAAGTATCAGTCAATTGTCTAATTGTAGATTAACTGAGGTACTTGCATTCAGCCTCTGAGGTCTGAGGTTTGTAGGATCAGCCTTATCTGGGTCAGAGGTTATCACTTGCAGCCACTTGTATCCTTGATCCTCCTCAGTCTGTTCAGCCTCTGAGGTTTGAGGTTTGTAGGATCAGCCTCATCTGGGTCAGAGGTTATTAACTGCAGCCACTAGTATCCTTGATCCTCCTCACAGTCTATTCAGCCTCTGAGGTTTGTGGTTTGTAGGATCAGCCTCATGTGGGTCAGAGGTCATCAATTGCAGCCACTAGTATCCTTGATCCTCCTCACAGTCTATTCAGCCTCTGAGGTTTAAGGTTTGTAGGATCAGCCTCATCTGGGTCAGAGGTCATCAATTGCAGCCACTAGTATCCTTGATCCTCCTCACAGTCTATTCAGCCTCTGAGGTTTGAGGTTTGTAGGATCAGCCTCATCTGGGTCAGAGGTCATCAATTGCAGCCACTAGTATCCTTGATCCTCCTCACAGTCTGATCCTTTAAGGATCAAAAACTCCTTGTGTTTGTCACACAAATTTAACAGAAAATTCTAAATCGCGGAAGTTCCACGCCATCTCATAAATACAACCAGCTCTACTTCGGGGCATGTTGACTCAGTAGCACGTTGTCATATTCAGTTTGGTCTCCTTTATCTTTGCCGCTATTTCTACCTTTTTAAGTTAACATTTATTGGTTGCTGCAGCTGTGACAACACATTTTGCGGAAATATTCATTGTTACAGAATTTGTATCTCACCACAAGAGGGCAGTATTGGACCGATGCCGCATCCTGGCAATCTGTAGAAAGAGATAAAATTTGATTATATTAAATATTGTTAAGGTCATTTACATTGTATGCAAATATCTCAATTCTTCTGTTGAAGCTATTTCGTCTTTCTTCCATTCAACTCGGTGGGTGGTAAAAATAGTCTGGTTCTTGAGATCTTGAGAATTCAAACTACCAATGTCATTGGGTAAACAGGTAACCTGACAGAATTGGAAGTATGAAAAGGTGAAAAAATTTGAAGCACTAAGCAAAAGTGACTCATATGCACTTGGGAGGTCTACAATCATAGTTTAATCTCACCAGTGCACACTGTCCTGGTTTCTATTCAGAAGAGGAGGCGGCCCTAAAAGGTGCCTGTTTATTTATTTGTGAACCCCACCCAAGTGTTTTCCTCAATGACGACAGAGGATGCGTTTCATTTCATTTCATTTATTAATTCAGGTTGTGAAGCCAAGAACTCACATAAAAACAAACTTAGTCACTTTACTAGCCAAGAATCCAATTGAGAAAAGACAATGAGAGGAAGTTTCAGTTTTAGGCGTGGGAGGAAAACCCCAGAGAATTATTCCAGGGAAAACCCACGCAATCCACGTAGTGCCCCCGGCGGGATCTGAACCGGGGTCCCAGAGGTGGAAGGCAAGCTTAAAGGGACACATTGCCTTCGGATTGGGTGCTTTGGGCTTCAAAATGTGTTCGTTATGAAATCCATCTGGTTGGAAAGATGTTTAAAATGTAGAATATAATAATTCATGACAGAACATGGTCTGCTATTTTGTAGAACCAAGTCTGTGACTCCACAAAATGGAGGACCATATGTTCAGCAGGTTGTATTTCCAGATGCAAATTTATGTTTATTTAATCACTACTCACTAATGACAGGGTTTTATTGCATGAACAACTTTAAGGAAAAATTCCAAACAGCAAATTTTTGAGAGATTTTGAAGGCAATGTTCTCCTTTAGTATAAACTCTTTGTATTTACTATCTGATGTGTCTCCAATCTTACCTTCTTGGTCCGTGGGCCGTACCACACAGGGGCTTTCACATTGTTGGTGAGAACTTGGCATGAGGGATCGATTACAGTATGAGGCACCGAGCTGAACACGGTTGTAAGATAAACATCGGATCTGGCGTTGTTGCTGGCCTCTCCCACACTTTGCACTGCACTGTAAGATACAAGATCAACCGAGAGATTTAATAGTAAAGCATTTTCTTCATTTTCTTCTTAACTATTGCAGACAAATTTGCTTAAATGTAAGCATGTTTCACAGGTTAGCAAGAACATGAGGCAGCCAGCTTGCACGTTCACCATGGACTTACATTGTTAGGTCATTCATTTTTATACAGTAAGCACCGGAAGGTTAGCATGTCTTTTCGTGTGCTTACGGTTCGCGGCGCTAACAAATGGAAACACGCACAGTAAGCACAAAATAAACTGTTAAGCAGCTCTATGAAATTGGGCCTAGGGTGCCCCCATCAATTTTGTTGGTTCATATACAAAACAAAAACACAAGCTTTGTCTTACCTCACTCCAGTCTCCAGCCACCCACGTAGGGGGTGGACACCCGGCTGTTTGACATTCCCTGATGGCAGAGGGTCTTGTTGCCCAGTTACACATGTTAGGGTAGGGTCTACCATCGCTGCTCATACACGCTACTCGTCTAGTCTGGTGCCCTTGACCACAGCTTGGCATACACTGGAAATGTAAACAATAAGAATGGATACCCTAATTTACTGATGTCCTAGTTTTTTTATCAACCAGATTTAATTTTTTAAAATTTGCTTAAAAGGTTTTTGTTTTTGTTTTTTTTCTTCTTTTTTTTTTTTTTGGGGGGGGGGACTAGGTAGCAGCAGACTTCAAGGGAGTTGTTGGGACTTTAATTAAAATATAATCAGCTGTCTGTCTTTGACCTGTGGAGCAACTGTGCACAGAACTAACTGTGTACTGTTTTGATGCATCGATCTTATGCTGCATAAAGGCAGGCTGACAGATTGCCTCTCTCTTACAGAATCCTTAAAAAATATTCAATTTTCAGTCAGAAGGAGGTTTTAAGCCCAGTGGATGTCCCTAAATATAATTTCATAGGGGAACTTACCTGAGACCATGCATCAGCAACCCACTGTGGTGGGCATTCCTGCATCCCACAGTTCATGCGATCGATGGGTTTACGTTTGGTACACTGGGCTTCGTCTACTACCTCCTCATCCAACTGGGTGACCTTCATCATGCAGAGGACTGCTCTGGTCTTCTGACCACCACCACACGTCTGGCTGCAGTCTGACCACGCTCCTTCTGACCAGCTGTACAAGAGAGACAGACATAAAACAGTTGTTTCAAGGGAAAAGTATGACATTTTGACTGAAGAGAAAACCAAACCAGTTTTTACAAGAGCATATTCTTAAACTTTGCCATGACATGGTATTGAAACAGACACTTATGTTTATGAGAAAATAATCGTAAAAATATTACCCTACCAATTCTTCACATACACTTGTGGAGCAGGAACTTCATTCAAATAAAAGAGCTAGATTATGTTTCCATGGGAACATGAGGCAGTTGTCACTTGAACTGTTTGCTGACTGAACCTGTTGTGGCCGAGCAGTTAAGAGCACCGGACTCAAGCTCTGGTGTTTCTGATCAGCAGAGTGTGGGTTGGAGTCCCAGTCTTGACACTTGCGTCCTTAAGCAAGACACTTAACTATTACTACTTTGTCTTTCATGGGACATAAAGCCGTAGGTCTGTGTGTTGTGTAACGCATGTGAAAGAAGCTAGTTACACCCCAGCTAAGAGAAGGGGTTTGCCCGGGTGTTTCTGGCAGTGGCAGCACCTTGTAAACCCTTAGAAGGTGCTACAGAAATGAGTCTCATAGTTCAATAACTTTTAAAAACCTGTCTTAACAACTAAACGCTTTGAGATGCCCGTAGATAAAAACTAGTTATTATTATTATTATTGTTGACCGTCTGGGCAAGGTAAAAAATCCTGTGGGCATTTGAGGCCACAATGAGTGTAAAACCAGAGCCTCATTCTGATTTATTATCCAACATAAGTGCCACAAAGGGGCCATTTTGTCGGGGAGGAATATAAAAAAAAAAGGAAGGGGGT
Organism: Pisaster brevispinus; assembly: GCA_023634235.1. Classification (NCBI taxonomy): domain Eukaryota; kingdom Metazoa; phylum Echinodermata; class Asteroidea; order Forcipulatida; family Asteriidae; genus Pisaster; species Pisaster brevispinus. Next base: position 708,622 of record JAMKCF010000029.1, on the reverse strand, counting down.
AATTTCATGAATCATGTCCCCTTGGGTGAAAACCCGGGGACTATAAAAAAAAACCTGTCTCTTAAAAAAGGATTTACGCCCCTGATTAAGAGAGCTAACTACTCACACAGGTGGACAGGGCTCTGTGTTGCAGGGTTCCTTCCTTCGGCTTGGCTTGGTTCCAGCGTTGCAGAATGTGTCTGACACCACCGTCTTATCGTCATAGCGAATGCACTGGACCTCGGCTACAGATTCACCTGATGAGGAGGAAATGCAAAGTTATCAAAATGTGTCCCTCAGTTTGGGTTAGGATGACCCTGTCAGATTGTCTTTGACTGTATGCCAAGGAAGATGTTTCTTGCTTAAGGAGTAGTACCTGCTAAGCAAAGTTACTAGGAGCAAAAGCAGTGGTAAGCCGTCTGTGCTAAACACAAGACAAAGAACCCCGAACACTTAAGTACCAAATTTTAGTTCACTTGCTTACTATAGGAAACAAATGTTCCTGAGCAAAATAAATAGTATTCCAACTTCCAAGCAGTTTGACAGCGCTTGTGCCCGTTCACTATGAATTTGCATTGCTGCAACACTTATCTGCTTACAAGAACCACTGGTAAGTAAATGCACTTTTCGCTTTGCAGGACAGTTCTTTTCAGAACTAAGTAGTCTCTCGAATTCTGAAATCTACTCGGCGGCAGTAGATTAAATAGCAAGACAGGTTCCACACAGCAAAGTAGAAACATACATAGTGTTAATACCGCAAACCGAATATACATTGATACCTCACCATGCAATGCCTAAAAACCCATATAGAATACAATTTCAAACAGTCTTAACCATCTCTATTCAACAATCTGGATACTTTTAGCTGTTTTTAAACGCTACACTTACCCCCAGCACAAGTTGCAGAGCACACCGACCAAGCACTCCAATGCCAGATAAAGACCACCTCATCATTACCGCTACCCTGTCTGGTTACCGGCTGATTGTATGAATATGATATACCCTGCTGGTCCTCTTGCACTAACAGCTACCAGGGATAAAAAACAAAACAATGTATACAAATTAGAAAACATTCGTAACAGTACAAAGTTTTCTTTTTCATAATTTTATAATCAGATTTTGAAAACAAATTAATTTATGATTTGCATTCTAAATGAAAGACGCGACACTTTTAAGTTATGTTAAATGCCATGTGATGGTTTTTGTCAAGCTTAAAAGAAAAAATAAACATGCAGGGCCCCAAGGAATTTTGACTAGGCACCATTTTGTGTCTTTACATCCAAGCCTTTGGACTGTGAGAAGATTGGTTTACCAAGTATGATTGATTTGGCTGTGGAGTACTGAATCCATAAAATACAGGAACAACTTTTAGACTCTGATGAGGTTATCTATCTGGCCCCCAATGCCAAGCTTGATTGGTTGGTTTGGCTACACAGCAAGATGCCATGAAACTCACTCAAACCAGGGCCCAACTTCAGTGCTTAAAAATTATCTGCTAAGCAAGAAAAGGAAAGATACCAGTCACAGGCTGTATATGTGACATAGTATTTTGGCTGGTAACCATATTCAGGTAATTTTGTTGTGCTTAGCTACTTTATGTGCTTAAGCAGCTCTATGAAATTTGACCCAGGGGATAGATTAGGGTTACAGACTATCTTACCATAACTACAAGTTCCTCATTGATCGGTCCTAAAGCAGTCAGGGACTCCGCCTCGTTATCCGGTCGCTCATACTTGAAGGTCGTTCCGCTGACTTCGTACGCTTTAGGCCAATCTATTATCCATTCTGCATTGAGGTAATAATCGTTGTTCACCGACTTCAACGCTGTAAATAAAAATTAAGAATTAGAATAAAATAACATCACCTAGGGCTTCTCAATCACATATTTATATCATTATTCAATTAATAGATTTTTTAAGCAAGACACTTAATCCTTAATGGGGATCAGGTTGGATTAGTGGTTTCTTCCCCTGCCTTTCATCTCTGGGAACCCCGGTTTGAATCCCACCTCAGACAGGAGCTTGGCATGTGGATTGGGTTATCAGTCCCTACCTGATTGCTTGGGTTTTTGCCCAGTTGGGGTTTTCCTCCCACATCTAAAACTGAACATTTCTTCTCATTTCCTATTCATCCTGTTATTGGGACTAATTGTGCTGTTCGATGTGTAATAAATTATTGCTTCATCCTTTGGATGGGGCGTGAAGCCGTTGGTCCTGTGTGTTGTGTAGTGAACGAAAAAGAACTCAGTACACTTATTGTTAAGAGAAGGGGTTCGCCCCGGTGTTTTCTGGTATGGTTGGCTGCAGAATCACCGCAGCATCTTGTAAACCGATACATGGTGCTATGTAAATGAATAGGTCTTATGTTTTGAACATTGCTCTGTGTACCTGGTAAAAAAAATGTTTAATGTGCTATTTGAGATGCCCTCTTGTGTGATAAAGCACTACATAAGAACTGCAGATTATTATTATATCAAAAAATAATTGTGAATAAAGGTCATAGTAATTATAAACCGACTTAGTTTAAACTAAGACTATGGGCCACTAAGACACAATTCCTGGTTAGCGTGGAGCGAGGCTTAGGTTCTTATTAAGACATCACACACAACTAGTACCTAAGTAGTTTCTGGAGACAGCCATTTCCTCAATCTTGACGTGGACAGACCCCCGAGGGATGGTGAAGATTTCATGGTAGTCTCCGGCCGACAGCGTCTGGGTGAAGTTTTTGGAGACCGTCTCACAAGTGCTGCCGTCACCGCCGCATATGCGACACTTATCCTCAGTGACGTCCGATCCTAAGATTTTATCGCAACCCACATGCTGTCAGGAAGATTCATAAGGAGGCCATCAAGACAAAATACTCAGTTTCAGGGGCTGGTTTTATCGTTAAGTCATTTGTGATTCCAATTTTGTTTTAAATACAGGAAGAGAGACCAAAGATGATGATGTTTTTGTGAAGGAAATAGCTGGGGTTTTTTCTGAATATGATTCTTTTACTGAAACAGGAAATGAAAATAGGTCAATACAGATTAAAAGTTTCAATTGCTTCATTCATCTGTTCGGAAACCAATGTAATCAAAATTAAAGAAGTTAAATTGAATTCTTGTGGAAATGCTTTTTTATTTTTTGCCACAATTGTTACAAGGAAGAGAATTATTTGAAGAAGAATATTCCCTCGATGTGGTGATTTGGATATTTGTTTATTGAATTGTTTTGAAATATGGAAATTCTGATGGTCACTTCTGAGATATTTCCTGGGATATTTTTTTAGGGCGGAGTTTGATTTGATATACATTCTTACATGACACTTCTTATAGATGCAGACGTCTAAGATTTCGGGAGCGATTTTCTCCGGGTAGCACCTCGTCCCGTCCACCACCTTGTCCACTTTCCTGAAGTGCTCCCCGCCAGTTGTAATACACGTCAGCTCACAGGCGTCCATATCTTGACTAATGTATGGCTCCCATACGTAGTACCGGCCGCTGTACGGCTCATTGTTGAAGTTGGAGCACTGGACAGAGCGGAAATCTCGGGAGTGGTCCGGGCAATCCTAAAGGAAAGAAACAAAATGATTGAAATGCCGTGAATTTATGGAGAGTAAACAGTCACAGGGATCAAGTAGGACCACCAGCAGACCATTATATGCTTTATTCTGTCTCCCCCTCAAAAAAAAAAAAAAAAAAAAAAAGACGGCACGAAACAGTTGGAAGGAACCGTCTTACATGTAACTGTCCAAGTCTCGGTAGTCAGTCCTATGAGAATTCCACTTTGAACTCTTAAGAGAAAAAATGTTGTATCTTGAATTTCAGATGCGTTGATCTTGCACGAAAATGCTCAAATGCAAAAACATCATATCTCCTCACATACTTGTTTTGTGTTTTCCCTACAGGCTACTCTGAGTGGGACACAATGCTTTGAGAATTTCAAACTTGCGCGCAACGTAAGCGCTATTCTAGGAGATAAAATGTTTTTTCCTGACACAACAAAATAACTAAGAGGCAGAGAAATACAAGGGAAAGAGAAAATTATATTGGACATCTACTGAAGACTTGGGGTTGTGGCAAAATGCCTTGATATATTACAATCCCAAACACAGGGCAAGAACAAAAATGGGCGGACAAGCTGAACGGACATGACAGGAACAGAAGAATGACAACAGCAAAAAAACAAAAGAGAAAACGAATGTCAGACACATATTTTATAACAATCAGGAGATTAGTACAGGAAGGAAGTTCAATGTTATCCCCTTCTGACATATGGAAAAAAGATCTAGTCGGATTTTATTTATTGTGTGTGGAAACGGATCATCAATCTGTGAGTTACATCAAACCCTTATAAACAATTGGTGTTCCGTTGGAAATGACCTGTCACAGAGAATTACTTATCAGGAGTTTTGTGAACGAAACTGTCCTTCAACGACATGAGCATCACTAGGTTTTTAGATCTGGGGCAGGTCAGAGAAACTGCTGAGTAACAATATACAAACAAAGATTATTGTTTGATGGTTGTACAATAAAATACCTTCAGTTGGTCAAACAGTATAATTCTTTCATGATTGTTTTAGCTTTCGCACAAGGCAGAGCTTCGGTTTAAATAAAAATTGCATTTTTGTGGATGAAATTGAGATAGGCTTAAAACCAAATCGAGGCTTGGAGGACAAATAGTCAGACGCCTTTCTGTTATAATAAGAATCAGTATTTATTGTTGCTTATGCACACAGAGCGCAAGACAAAGATGCAGTGATCCACAGCCACAGCCAATTCAGACATGAGGCTCCATTTCACAAAGCACTAAGATTCATCTTAAGATGAGTTGTCAGTATCGCCATAGTGATTTGTATTGTGACATCACACTTTGCTTAGCAATTAAGATTGATTCACGGTTAGGATCAATCTTAGCTCCTTGTGAAATCAAGCCAAGGCCTGACTTCTACATGATAAACCCGCTTAGGGAATAAACTAGCTACTTTAAGACTCAATGTAGGAAGTGCGTGCAGTGTGATACCAACCAACTGACTGCAAAGTAGCCTTCCGTACACATGGGGGTTACTTTTAAGAATCTAACTGCCAATTTTTTTTTCTTTTCAGGAACAAGTTGATTAGGGATCCACTATTTGGAACTATTTGATACTGGTTGTTAAAACATGATAAAGAATGTGTTACTTGGCAAAACTTCCGTAAACGCTCAACCACAGGAATCGTTGTTATTATTACTCATTATTGAATGTATGGGCAGCATCAGTCAACAGCTCAATCATTTAAATACTTATTTCTGGAGGAAGCTCCTGTTAGATGCCTCCTCAGGAAATTATCCCAACAAAATTACAGACAATCCAAGAGTATTTGGATCAGAAAGCTACACCTTAGAAACAATTCGTTTCAATATTATTTTCACATGTAGATAAAGAAAAGGAAGAGTAAGGGAAACTTACATCAATATTGCAGGACTTATATTGACTTCTCTCTCCAGTACAGTACAAGCCTCTGTGAGTAGGTCTGTTATGAGACAAAACAAAGGTGTGTATTATAATGCCCTTCAGAGCAGTCAATATATGATTGTTAATGCCCTTGGTAAGGATTACACTTGGCCCTCAGGGAAGACAACGAACTCTGGAACTTCTTGAGGTGGAGTGTGGGTTGGACATTCTTACTTGTAATTTTGCAGCAGTCAATATTTTGTGTATATACTGCACACACGGATCCTTGTCATTTGATTGGTCGAATATGCGTCACGAGCCATCCATTATTGTTGGTATTAAGTAGGTGCCCGTGCAATATGAATAAATATTGGGCGTTCGCAGTGCCGTTTCTAAACTGATTGTTCCCCGCCTGTTTGTCCAAACAAGGCAAGAAGGTGCCATGGTGGACGAGGTTGGTGTCTACATGGAGTCCTCCACATTATTAAGAAGAGTTTTGAGAACTTTCAAAGTGTGGGGTGGACAAGTTTTGGTGTCTATTCTGTGTTAATTGGGGACAATTTTCAAATAAAAAGGATCTATGTGTGACTTAAATAATACAAATATTGAATACATTTCGTTCGTGCATTGTCACAAAATATGACCACAAGGTGAAATCTGGCTTTTCCATTTCACGTGTGAAATGGAATGGTCCAGATTTCAACTTGTGATTTCATTCTGCCACAATGCACTCATATACGTCCAATATTTGTATTGACCTTCTACAATTATAACCTACTAAATTGCCTCTCTGAGTTTGAGACTCTCCCTAACAGTACACCATTATGCTGCCACCATCTTGGTCATGTTCCTTGTACCCATTAACAGTAATGAATGCTTATTTCATTGTATAAAGAGGAACCAGACTCTTTCTCCTTCCAGCCTCACTTTGGTTACATTGATTTGAATGGGAGAAAATCAAGACGGCCGCAATGGGATAAAGGTCTACACCTTGAGATATAAGGACCTGACCGCCCACACACTTCCAACCAACAGCCTCCCCATAAGGCCAGCCTCTCTGACTCCCCACCCCCATCTCAACGACCCATGCTCAAACTCTTTCTTGTGCAGGATCAAATAATACTGCCCTGCCAAAGTGATATTGCCCAGACGATATTACCTGGGGACTACCACCCAGCCTCTCAACCACAATGACCCCACCCCATCAATCCCTGCCCCCTAAATCACATTTTCTGGAGTATGATCAAGTACTACTGCCTTACAAATGTTATACTGCCCAGTCAATAAAATACCTAGGGGCAATGGTTCCACCTGTCTGCTACAAGGACTCTATTGCACACTGAAATATTCACCAGCAGAATTGACCGCTAATGCCCTACCATAAAAATAAAACCAAACTACGCATTTGTCTGTATTACCTGGGGCTATCGCACAGTCTCTCCGACACCGTGACTCCCCCTCCACACGTCCGTGAGCATGAACTCCAAGCAGACCAGGTCCCCCAGCCGCCATCAATGGCATCGGGTCGGTCCCCGTACCTCACACAGTCCCCTCGATAACACCACTAAAAATAAAAGAATTACAATCAAAATAAGGTGAAAGAAATGCTTAAATGATATGGGAACTGAGGCATATCCTGAAAAATATAGGTTGATGAAGTGGTCTATTTATATCGAGTTGAAATAGCCTCAGAGTATGCCAGCAATATCACACCAGGGAATATTGCTACAGTGTTCACTTTGTCTGCACCCTTAACCTGGGCTAATATATTTAGGTCCTACCTGCAATTTTACTTGGGGGGTTTAACACTTTTAAACCTTACATGCAAGAATGAAACTGCTGATAAAACAGGTGCTAAAATGTGTACTAAACAACCTGCATACATCCTGTGCCAAAAGAAAGGTTTTTCGGATTTGTCTCATGAAAACTGAGAAAGTGTACTGCAATCTGGCGGGACTCATACTTTCAATTGATTTTTGCCCTCAAAAGTTTCCTGCGGCTTACACACTGGGCAGATTGTACACTGACGTATTAATATTAAATAACAAGTAATAAACCACAAGGGAAACTGACTGGGAAATTTTATTTAAATAGTTTGGGTTTGAACAAAGAAAAATTGACTGGAGCGGGACGTGAACCAACGACCTCCGGATTAGCATACCTGCGCTCTACCAACTGAGCTATCCAGCCCTATGTTGGCGGTCTCCCAATTAGTCAAAATCTTTGTTCTAACAAACAACAACAACAACAACAACATGATTCTGCCGATTAGTGACCCAGGAACATTTCGTCCACGCTCGAAGAGCGACACGTACATCATGGGCTGCTGGTCTACAAATTGTGCCTGTACCATTATCAGAAACTTACAGTGAAAATTTCATGCAACATTTCCGATATAACTATAATATAAACTTTCAACGGTCAATCTTTCCCCCAAAAATTCAAGACTTTTTGTGGACTAAAATTTTCTGGAACAATCACTTAAGATTTTAATGAATGTTTCTCAGCTTAAGTCTTAACTTTACTTTCTTCAAAAAGCAAAAGGAGAACTTCATCACAAAGCAGAAGCTAAACCAGACAGTAAACAAAAAAAAGGCGGGAAAATCCCCTAAAAGTTCTTACCCCTTCAAGAACATTTGGTGTCTGACATTGCGTCCCCTCAGCCGCAGGTGTGTTTGTTCTCCAGCATGACCGTGATCCCGGCTTCAGGCAAGTCAACTCTCGACAGATACTCTGAATTGAGAAGAAGTAGGGTGAGGTGAGGGTGCTTTCAGATAAATTCCAGCACCAGGTTTTAAGGAAAAACACAAAACAAAGTGATACAAGCTTTTAAAAATGTCTGTGTAACCTGGAAAAACGGACCACTAGAATAAACTAAATAAAACTAAACGCTTGCTTGGGGAAACTCACTTAATCTACAGGATCGAAAAGGGTCAAGACGCGAGGTAATGCACAAAGTGGGACAAAGACTCAAAATGAAGGTTTCTTCAATAAAAAAATAATAAAAATAACTTTATTGATTACAAATCAATGACCAATGGAAAACCAGTGATTGAAATACAGTAATAAAAAAATAGCAACAAAACAACAAAACAATAAAAACACATTTGGACCTAAAAACTGATCTTTTTGAAACCTTAACTTAAGCAAAAGAAAACCCAGTGAACCCTAAACTCAGATCAAATTCACAAACTGAACCTAGAACTCAGTGATAAAAAAACCCAGAAACCATTAAAAACACATGTGATTAAAAAACCACAGAAACCTTATTAAAAAAAAAAACAGCAGAAACCTAAAAAAAACACAGTGCCAAAGAAAGTTACAGATTAAAATCAAAATGGCTTTAAAACCGAGTCCATAGCAGGATAAACTTGATGCAGGCAAAACTTAAATCATGAAAACACAAAAAAATGGAGTGTTTCCCTTGCGCTGCCAGGCTGCTATCTGAATTAAACTACATGGCTGACTAACCACACTACCAAGGATTATGCAAAGGGTTCATTGTTTATACAAGAGGATTCCTAAGAAATTAACTAAAGGGGTGCTAGAAGAGCTTAAAGGGAAATATAAACAGTGGAAGGGTAATTAAGTCTAACATAAACACTAGGGTTTTCTACACCTGTCACATCTGCAAAGAAAAGTAGGGCGGGTTAAGGCAGGCTAAAGATATTAAATCAATCAGTAGAGAGGCAATACCCATATGATTTCAACTTAATCTGTAAACAACATGCAGACAATCTAACAAGGAAGGCAAGGTGAAGGCCTTACATTAAGTTCTAAATTTACTAACTTTAGGGAAATACAAAAGTAGTTAATGGCCTGACGTTTCCACCCGAGCAGAGTCTTTCTTGAAGGCTAAATGAAAACACAACACACATAAACAGGTATACTGAAGTAACAGAAGTAGTCAAGTGGAAAGAGATGAAAAGAGAGAGAGACACAGAAAGCACTCGGAGAAAACAAGGTGTGAACAATGAAGAAGGAAACAAGGGGCGGGAGTAATGGGAAGGGGCTGGTTTAAGCACAAGAGGTTGGAAACAAACAAGACAAAATCAAAGGTGGGAAGAGTGAAACAAAATAACTAATTAGTGAATGAGAAAGACTATAAAGGGGATTATCTGTTGAAAGAGAAGGCAAAGACTACAAGTTGTTAGTCATTTCCTTCTTGGATGTTCAGACTACGGGGGTTGAATGGTCTGGAGGGAAATCCACTCAAAGTCAAATGATTATAAAAAAAATCTTCATCAATAAATTTGATGCTTACATTTGTATTACACGCCTTGACCTCAGGCCCGTATTGTAACCTGCACTGATGATCTCCATCCACAAGTTCACCAGGCATCGCTGTGGGGAAGCCGTAGCTGACCAGCTCAGGAGGGTTGACAAGGCACTCAGCTTTGCCAGAACTTCACCAAAGAATAACAAATAAAAACACCCAAAAGAAAAACTGTCAGTGCAATTATCAAAAAATGGGAACAACATCAGTACTTGCGTATCACCCTATCTGCTCTTGCTTCAAAATATCTGAAGTCTAATCTAAAAAAAGCAGTGACAAACATTTGAAGTGAAATTTTCACAGGTTGGTTGTTGTGTGTCAGGCCTGGAATTTCATCTTTCAAAGAGCAAGGCCATTTCTATTTTGCAAAGGGCACTTCCATTGGAAAATCTTAAAGTCTATTGGAAACTTTTGAAGGGGCACCAAGGCCAAGACCAGGGCAACAGAGTCCCTGGCCTCAGTGGCCTTTAGGTAATTCCAGACGTGTAATGTGTTTGGTGAAAACTAGAACATGGGAATGAATGTGTTCTCCGAAGAGTGGGTTGAAAAGCTCTATGTTAACAAGAGCTCTTAACCCCCAATGGGACACCAATTTGGCAGCAAAATAATCACAATTTGGAGTCTACATATTTTCCTATATTTGATGACTTACTCGATGTAGTTTGTGATGTACTCTTGACTGCAGGCTGACCATACAAAGGGATCCGTGTTCTCAGTGATCTGGTCGGCCATGATTCCCCCTCTCGATCCACAGGCATTTCCATCTCCATCGTGTTTCATACCAAAACTGGAGAAAAAAAAATTAACAAAACTAAAATATATTCTAAGACGGAAACAGCCTTTAGCCAACACGAGATTGAATCTTAATTAAGTCTCACCCTTTTGGAGGTTGGGGGGTCATCCTTTTGAGGTTGGGGGTCATCCTTTTGGAGGCTGGGGTCAGGAAGAGGACTCCTTCCCAAGCTCCTTCGGAGTGTTCATCTCATATCATTTTGACATTACTTCCAGAAATTTACCATTATATTGAAACATTGGTTTTTTAAGTTCCAATTTTAAGGACATTAAACCATCTAATTTCCTTCAATTCAAATCATTATTACCAAATGAGTTGAAAAGTGAAAATAGGCTGGCCCCTTTATTTATAATGCTAACCAGTAGCTATAATTACTATGGTGACACTAGGGACATGACAGAATGTGGTAGCATAAGGTGTCCCCCCCCCCCCCCTACACACACATCCCCTTCTCAAACCCCTAGCTTTGCCTGGTACTCACTTATGGCCAATCTCATGTGCGATGGTGAACGCAGTCGCTAGACCCGTGTCTTCGTTGATGTTGCAACTTTGGGTGGGGTTGCACATCACACCAACTGGAGCCAAACCTGTGGATGAAAACAGAAAAATAAATAAAACAATCTTTTTTTTTAAAAAACTAAGAAAAAAGACTCTGACTCTAGGGGGAAGGAAGTAAGTTTCCAATCTGTATGTAATTCTGCGCAAAAACAAAAATCGCACATTTCTGAGTACACTTGATTTACCAATTATATCTACTGCAACTCAGGTTGTCTGAGAGTTTCCAAACTGAACGGACATAAGTCTAAACTGGAATGGTTGTAAATCTTATTTTGCATATTGTTCTGGACCCAATTTCATAGAGATGCTTAACGGCCGATTGTTGCTTACTGTGCAAGTTTCCATTTTATAGTGCTGCTAACCATAGGCACACCAAAAGGCAAGATAACCTTCCAGTGCTTTCTGTATGAACATGAATAACGTGACAATGTAAATCCATGGTGAATACACAAGCTGGCCATACGCTTACGCTTAAGCCAATTTTTCTGCTATAGTACCATAAAAATGTGCTTACCGTTGAGCAGCGCTATGAAATTGGCATTATAATTTACTACTAGCTTGCATAAAAATCCCCATCCATGTCATCATGGACTTTGGCATCAGTTTTGAAAGTGGCTCTTGTAAACAACAATAACAACATTCCACGAAAAACAAAAACAAAGTCAGTGACCTCAGCAAAAGGACGGCCTTGTAGAGGTGCTGGTCACTGTTCCTCCTTGCCACTCAATGGCTTAGTATTTCATACAATTTGCAAATTTGTATGTACTTTAATTTTCTTAGCCATAATTATGTTTTGTTGATTTCCCCTTTTAATGCTTTATAGTTGTTTTGCCAGTGTAAAGTGTAATAATTTGTTTTTTTTTAATAAACAAATAAATAAATAAAGCATTATGGTTAACAATGACTCAAGTCTCTTCATTTTAGTATGGCATCATCTACTAACTCATATTGAGTGTTTCTTATGGTACACAAAACAAACAAAATATTTCTCACCTATCGTTCCACATGGCTGATTCTTCAACATACAGATATCATATCTAGCAAAGAAAGAGAAAATGTAGACAAATAAAAAAAAAACTCAATCTAAATGATGCCGTATAGATTTCAATTGAGGTACAGTATTCTTTTGGGAGCTGTACACTTCATTCCTCTAGCTAAACCTGAAACTTTGCACGGTGTGAATCGTTTTTCCTGAAGATGAACAGAGAAGCTGTTGAAACATCAAGACCACGCCGGTTCGTCTGAGAACCAACAATCCTCTCAAAAGTGTTGTATACATGGTTGTACCAGCAAGTTTTCTATAGTAGTTTTTCTTATAGTAAATGACTGGTCAAGTTTAACGACTTTGTAACAGCTTCTGTTTGTTAATAAACTATAACGATAACCTCTCTAAATTGTGTCTTATTTTATTTTTTTATTCCATGAAAGCGTCCTCAATTTGCGTCCTCAACAACAAAAAACAATAAAAATGCGAGCTTTCGGTTGTGAAAATCATGAAAGATCCAATGGAATATTCTGCACAGTAGGCACCCATTTTTTTCTTTTAAAACGAAAAATTCCTAACAAATAACATCAAAACATGACAACCCTAAATGTACAGACTCTCTACCATCACAGGGTTTGGAGCTCAACAGGGGGTATGTGGTTTCCTTTTCATTTCACATACTTCAAGAAAGTTTAAACGCAAAGGGAGATCGATCTGTACAAATCCTGAAATCAGAAGAAAATAAACATGTTGATGTTGACAAATCTCAGGCAGCTTGGAGAAAGAGAAAGCGCTACACATTACATATTCCATGCTGTACCACCAGACAATTACAGACATCCCAATAGCATGCTGACTCCTCAAGGTGAAGCCGTCAGACCCAGTTAACTCTGACTGTCTCCCACTTTCCACTATCAATGTTATTCCAGCGTCTGGTGTCTGTACTCTTTCAAATGTTTTTCCCCCCAATCCAGCATGCCATGCTTTACACTAAGGTCAGCTTCGGGAGCATCAACCAACCCCACCCCCCCCCCCAAACCTAAGACTCCTGAGAAGACAACACAAACTTTCTGTACCCATTGACTGAAGTGTGAGATTAAGGATCACCGTCTTTAAAATTGAACTCCTCGATTTCCAAAAACAAAATCGTGCAGTAGATGTTACTCACTAAGTTGCCACAAAAAAAAAAAAAACACACACACACACACACACAAACAAACCAAGTACATCTACTACAGCCACGAAGAGCTATACACAGTATGTAGCAAGGGAACATATTTCGAGGCCGTCCTAATTTGTAACACTAATCCCCAAAGCTGGCTGGTAAAACTTCATGAGAAATCCCTCATTTTGCAGACAAATAGAGAATGATTATCTTGTCTAGAGAAGCCTGGAAATCACGCTTGAAAGAGCAGCCTAACCACAAAGTCTTACAGACTGAAACTAAGCTTAACCTTAATCAAATTATGCCACCAAATTTTCATCTCCAAGCACCTTGACAGAAGCAAGAACAAGTAAAGTTAAAGGTACAACACAAGATTTCAAAACGTTAGGTTTTGGAAAGCTCAGCTAGGGTCATCCAAAGTTCAACTTGATATTAAAAAAATGTGCTGAGCATTATTGTCCATTCTTTATTATTGGTCACACTCAAAGATTGAAGGCAACTTTTCTGTGGGGGTTCCGTTCCCGTTAAGAGGGAATGAGCTGCTGCTATATCAGCAAGACTGCATGGAAAACTACTGGATGACATGTTTTAACCTAGTAAACATGAGTGTAGCACGGAGCGTGTCCACCTTTGATAAAAACTGTCTGTAAATGAAGCCATACTTTTTTTTGTAAAGGACAAGTGTTTAAAGGTGTAGCCTATTATGCCTATGGATTTTTTTTCATTAAGTAGTTTTCACTGGAAAGTACACACGACTATACAGTGCTTTACACACATTGGTGTAAGGGTAAAACCAAATAATATTCTTTCTTCCTGATGCAAATTTGGATTCTATTAAATTGTTGCGGTACCCGCTGATAAAACATAGGATTTGAGCTACTGGGCAATCTCAGTGGTCTAGTGGTGAGACACCTGCTCTAGAATTGGCAACTGGGTTCGAATCCCACCTAAGTAATACGCCCGTGGACTCAGGATGGGTTGGAATAGGAGAGGGTGACTGTGCAATGTTAAAAACAGCAAATTATGAGTCACATTTTCTCACTGAGGAGGGGGGGGTAACTTCTCATGCAATTGCTCATTTTTTTATATGATGCATTCCCGTTCATAGAGTAGTTCCTTGTTTGTTTGTGATTTACAACCCTCCCACGAGATGATATCCATGTTTCTGTCTCACAACGGATTCTCTTTCATGTGACGCAGGTTTGAGAGCACTCTGTACACAAACCAGGTCTACCAAGAAATACCAGACTCATTTTCTAGAACAAGGTCATCACGGCTTTGACAAATTGCAGGATCCAAAGATCTGGGTCTCCGATTTGGAGAAGGAGTGAAGAAGATTGAGGTGCCAGTGAGTTGGTGTATGGGGGTTTGTGGCTGAGGGAAAAAGATGTCACTGTCAACAATTTGGATAATTGGGGAGAGAGACTGTGGTGACATGGGGTTTCGAAAATTGGGATGACTAATTTGGAAAGATTGATTGAACAAAGTTTCAGTGGCCTAGTGAATGCAAAGCTGCCAGGTTTAATTTCACTCAGACAAGACAGGTTACCAGCCAACTTGAATTACATTATTTGTAACTGGCTCCAGTTACGATAAGCCATATTTGTTGCTTAACTCTTCTAAAAGGTTGAAGAGGGTTTTTTCCTTTTAAGGAACCTTTGGTAGGGGTGGGGAAATAAGGTCTCAAATATGATGTATGAGGGGGCTGGAGATCGTTTGCTCAAATATTGGAGAAGGGGTGAAGAGAAACTTTCTGTGATTATGGAAAAAGGAATTTGGAAGCTTTAAATTTGGGGACTGATACAAAATGGTAGGTTTGGACTTGTGTTAACCAACAGAGCAATGTGGGTCAATGTACTATTACAGATCCAAGTAATACAATGAATGAATTGCCTGTGAGTGTACAAATGTGACCACCACAGGAGGAAACAACCACACCGACCAACAAACAGCAAACCAGAAAAAACAACAAGATAACATCAAAATCTATTCCTGGTCAACACATAAAAATACAAATATCCATTGATCCAGAAATTCTTTTGAGTATGACTAGGCTTTCCTGTTTGCAATCGTTACTCCACGTTGACGGTAGTTTCCACTATTGTTGTGTGTGTTGACCTCGGAACCAACGAATAGAGGAGATAATTACGACAAGTGGTTTCCTCCGATGCTCTGAGGTAACTCAATTCTAATTCCTGTTGATTTAGCATGGAATTATTGCCTTGTTAGCTCTTACCAGAGTGGATCTCAAAGCTACAATGTTGATCAGTGAATAAATAAATCAATCAGAAAATTTATAAGACGGCCAATCCAACACTCATTGCTCAAAGCTAATCCAACACTCATTGCTCAAAGCCAAGCCAACGCTCATTGCTCAAAGCTAATCCAACACTCATCCAAAGCGCCAGACATTAAGCTAAAAAAAACACCAAAAAGCAGGTTTAAAGTGAAGTTTTGAAGATGGCTACTGAGGGAGATTGTTTAATGTTCTCAGGAAGGTTAATCCACGATCTCCCAACTGAGTTTGCTCCTTGGAATGCGATGGACTGGCATGGAACGCAAACTTCAAGCAGGTTCTTTGATGGACTAGAACCTGGAGAATGCTGAGCTCAACTGTCGTCTGTGCCACAGCTATTTATTGAGAGAGTTGCACAAGGAGGGACCGGTTTTCGTTGGTCACATGGTTGCTTGACACCATTTTCGGTCCAAATGTAGCACAACCTAATGTGCAGTCTTAGTTTGGCATCATGTGTAGGCACATGCATTTTTTGACCGAAAATGGCTTCTAATCGCAAGTTGTCAAAGCTATCTCAATACACAGCTCTGCAGCCGATTTCACGAAAAGCGAGGATTAATCCTATCTCGAGTTAGGACGAGTAACTAGTCCTAACTTAGGATTAATCTTAAGGTTTACATGTTACAGTGCAAGGTTGTAAGTCCTAAGATTAATCCTAAGTTAGGAAGAGTTTGGTGAAATCGACGGCTGGTCTGTGCATGCCCCTTATATCAGCTGCACAGACACTTGTAGCATGTGACATGTCTGTTTGGCAAATTTATCCTGATCAATCAATTGGAAAGCTAAAAGTCACCATACAACTAAAAATGTATGTGCGCATGAATTGCCTCAAGGCAAATAAACATAAATAAACTACACACAGTATTCTCAGAGTTCTACCTATCATTGTGTGACCATCTTTTTTTTAAATGCATTCAAGTTAATAAAACAACACCAGACTGAGAGTTGTTTGCAGAGAGAGTAATGTCTTCACATAAAAAAGAGGGGGAAAATCACCTCTGTATGCTTTCATAAGTTCCTGAGCATCAGTTAGAAAGGCTCAAACCTTGGGAAAAATTAACTGTCCCTCAATGAGGAAAAACAATCACTTCTGAAAGTTCTTTCTTAATACCTGATCTCTAGAAGAAGAAGAAAAGTGCTTGTACACGAATGACAAATCTTGACAATGTAGATGTAGTCTCTTTGTTTGAAGATGAAGCCCCCCTAAATATGCAGGACGTTATATTTTAGAGCTTGACAGACTCTGCTCATCATCTCAAATAGAAACCTAGAGATTTGCTTACAACAAGGGCTATGACTTTCTGCCCTCTCAAAGAAACTTCACCTCTTACCTTTAAAGTGAAGGGAGATTAATATCAAATCTTCAATTTAGGAAATTTCTTGACAACTCACAGGCCTGTCAAAGTCAACTTTTAAAACAAATGAAAGGCATAGTTGGTGATGGACAAAATGTACATTGGTCATTCCACGGTGCATCAAAGCACAGGGGCAAGAAAGCAACACTCTTCTATTTTCCGTTCACTCTTTGAATTTCAAAGATCTTTTTCCATAAAAAAAACCCCACATTTTTCTAGTGACCTTTTTTTGTCAAACTGAGCTTTTGGTTTTCAAGACACTAACAATAATTAATAGTGGCTTTGAACCGTGCCCCGATTTAAAAACGGACCTGAAAAAATGTGGACCTCATCAGTGGGTTTCCTGAGTTGGAAGTTTGACAGAACAGCTACTGTTGGAGATACTACTTACCTGTCTGGGGACTGCCCTAATAGATCCCAGGTGATGAGTGCTGAACTTCAAACGGGGTAAATTGGTCTGTTACCTGAAAACACTGAGCCTTTACAAGGTACGTTTGTGACAAGACTTGCTTTGTTAGGGGTAGATCAAAATGGTTCACCCCCATTTAACCCTTACCACCCCCCCCCCCCCGAAACTCATCAAAATCCAACAGCATATTTTGTTTGATTCTGTTGGACTGAGGACTGCACTAGTAAACTGATTATGCTTTACATGGATCAGTTACATCAAAATAATATTGTTTACCCCCAATGCAATTATTATATCAATTAAACAAAGTTTTCCTGTGCTTTGAAAATTATTGTGCTGCACAGTTTTCATTTGGATACAGGTATGCCCCAGCAAAGTCAAAAGTTTAGCCTATAATCTCACTGCAAGGTGTAACTTTCTTAAACCTTTGAAATATTTTAGTTATATTTGCACCCCAAGTGTTTTTTCATTGTTGGAAACCTCTATGGCAACTGATATCAGAAATGCTGCATATCAGTTTGGAAAAGGTTCCGGTTTGCCTCTTGTTTGTGGCATCATTTCAGATATCAGTGTGTATATAATACAACAATGCTTTGGTTTAATCTCTGTTGACTGATATCGTCTATTGAGGTAAAGATCCTTCCACTTTAGATAACAGTTACAAACAGACGTCACGCAATGTTGAATCGATGACATATCAAATCTTGTTTTGCACAATAAGACTATTTCCTTTCAAGAAATGCATGAGTGTACAATTACTAGTACTTCAACTTTATCAAAGATCAGTTATGCTTTATTCTTCCATTACAACCACACAGAATGAAAGTGAGGCTTGAGGTGAGAAATAGTCTGATCCCCTTCAGTCAACACTGATTACTCTAATTGTGTGAACAAAGGAACCTGACGAGGCCCTGTTGGTCAGGTTCCCTGTATAACCAAATACAAATTCTGTATGTTATACAAAAGTGGGACCCGGCTGACTTTCCTCCCAGCCTCAATGTAGTTACATACATTTTCCTCTATGTTGTACTCGGCAATGGTCCTTTTCCAAATCATGGGTTTCGGCTTGGGCTCCGGCTTGGGCTCCGGCTTGGGCTCCGGCTTAGGCTCTGTCTGCCTGTTTGAAGCCAATACCAAAAGCGCACATTTTAAAAATAACTTACAGAGCCTGAAGCCAGAGTCCAAGCCGTGGTTTTGCAAAGAACTATAGACTGTTCATCAGGATATAATACCAAGAGACAAATGTAGACAAGTGTCTTGCTCAAGGACAAAAGTGTCATGACCAGGGTTCGAACCCATACTCCAATGACTCAGTCCACCAAACTAACGTATCCATAACACCCCACTAGAGAAATTGCATGAAAATGGTCCACACATATGGCTGGGTACAGCGATATGGCACAGTCCCATAAGACGTATCCCAACTTGCATATTAACACGCAAATAAATTAATATAAGAACTTCTTCAGATGCAAAAAACCCCTAAACAAACATGCATGGATGATTGATTGAAATTATCAAATTATTAATTGGAACTTCTGATTGATGGGCTTCTTCACACATCAAGTATGGATGTTTTAATTATCTGTAAAACCACATCCATCAACTTTACTTCAAACAAAATCAAATCAAATAAGTCAATACTTTAATTCAGGATATTTGTGGATGTTTATTCAAAATCAAAGTAGGAACTATATAATTTACTCTGCTAAAATATAAAAGGTAATTTCATATATTATCCTCTAGGATTCAACCAAACCCCCCCCCAAAAAAAAAAAATAACAACAACAACAAACAAACAAACAAACAACAACAACATTAAACTGATGATCATGTTTGAGTGGGATCAATGAGAAATGGTTCATGTTTTGTCAGGGATTTTGAGCGTGTTCTTAATGGGGTTATTTCGATTGTGGTCATCAAAATAAGCAAAGTGACGTCTTACTTTGACACTTTCTTAGATGGGCATATTCATCTGGAAGATTAGTTTTGACAATTTGCATGCACTGAAATCTACTACTTGTGGAGTAGGGGTTGGGGTTGGGGTTGGGGTTGGGGTTGGGGGTTGGGGGTTGGGGGTTGGGGGTTGGGGTTGGGGGTTGGGGTTGGGGGTTGGGGTTGGGGGTTGGGGTTGGGGGTTGGGGGTTGGGGGTTGGGGTTGGGGGTTGGGGTTGGGGTTGGGGGTTGGGGGTTGGGGGTTGGGGGTTGGGGGTTGGGGGTTGGGGGTTGGGGGTTGGGGGTTGGGGGTTGGGGGTTGGGGGTTGGGGGTTGGGGTTGGGGGTTGGGGGTTGGGGTTGGGGCTTGGGGCTTGGGGCTTGGGGCTTGGGGGTTGGGGGTTGGGGGTTGGGGTTGGAGGCTTGGGGGTTCCAGGATATGGGTTACAGGTTCAGGTTTACGGGTTGGAGGCTAGGAAGCATCTTTTCCCCCTCTTTAACACTCCCTAGGGAAGTTATTAGACTGGCACACCTAGTCCCTGGAGGAAGCTCAGCGTCTTAGTGCTTCACACATGGATGACATTGATGGAAGGACACGAACATTTCCAACTGCTCAATAAATCATTTAGGAATCTGCGTCATCTGGAGGAAGGATTTGGTAAGACGATCAATCGCAGAGGAAAATCCTGTTTTTGTAAGACAGGAGGAGGGAAACGGCATGACTTCAAGATTAATGACAAATTGATGGGAAATAGGGAGGGGGCCATTTCCTCTTGTTTTATTGAAATGTACTTAAACGGTAACTTGATTTCTCGCCATAGTAACTGATCTTAGTTACAGTCCGTATGCCAAATTGTCGACTTACTGAAGGCACAGTTGATCTAAAACCTTTTTCAGGTCCACTATTCGAAACACATGGGGAATAGGGACTGGGCAGTCAGGTCAGCTCAGTGGTTTCTTCCTGCCTTCACCTCTCTGGACCCTGGTTCAAAATCCCAAACCAGAGCTTTGCATATGGATTGGGTTTTCAGTCCCTAACCTGATTAAGTGGGTTTTCCCAATTTGGAGTTTTCCTCCCACTTCTAAAAACTGACATTTCCTCATCGCCTTCTCTGCATTGATTTCTTCAGGCCTGGGGGCCACAGCGCTAGTCACTTTTGAGGTCCCTCGGTTTCATGACAAAAACACACAATAAAACTACCTAGTATGCTTGAATATCAGTCATTAGTCCTTCACAATGTCAAGTACTGCTTGGCCCACACAGCTCTAGTTGTGGCATGAGGGACGCGTACAAATAATTTTTTCTATTATTAATGTTCTTCTTACAAAGAACCATAATGGGGTAAGAAGGAGGTTGATCCCAATCAAGTTCCAAGCTCACAAAGCAGTTAGTAACCTGTTTCCTCAGGCCCTCTCTATTACTAATTAATTGAGCTCTTCTATACAATACTGAACTTTAAAGTAACAATAATAGTTGTCAACTCAACCCCCCTTGAACAATGTGTATATTATTTCCCAACAGCTGGTGTAAAAGGATGTGCCAGTCGACACATACCATCCATTCTTAATAGCAATAGCTCTAAATTATACAGACCTACAGACACCTTATTGTACATTATTTATGTCTTGTCAGTTAGTTTATTTGGTTTACAGAAGTTCCTAGAACTCCTGGCCAACAGGTTATGTTTAATAGTCGTTCAGGGCAGTCACTAACTCAGGCAAATCGAACGAATAACTGGCATCATCAGTTTTTGAGGCCTGTGAAAAACGCTGTGCACCGGCCTTCCAAACATGGTACAGAGCTCCGTGAAGATGCACCTGTGACCTTTTGGTTGGTGTCACAAATGACCATGCATGCTTAACATTAATGCGCATAGCAATTATGTAAAAATGTGTGAGTGGAGCGCATAGAGGTATATCTCGCCCAATGAAAATACAGGATTTGTACATCAAACCTTGACCTTGTGCTTGAGGACCATAAAAATAAAATAGAGTTGAGCTCAACTGCAAAGATGTGATAAAAAGCATGAACTATGAGCGTAAAGAAGCTTGCGAGCGTGAAGCAAACTTATGTCAAGCTTTCCTTTGGTTTTAAAAGCCCTACTCTATTCTGTTTGGTTTTATCTTCATGTTTATATGAATTTGATCTTAATAAAAAAAAAAAAATTTGTAACTTTTTTTGGGGGGAGGGGGTTAAAAAAACACAGATTTCTGGGAAAACACGGAGAAATCACATCCATACCATGCGACATGCCTGTATGTCAAAAAAACAACCAGATCAGACCCTGGGAAAGCTGAAATTGGCAGTGCGCACAATTTCTTGGCCTGTCAACCCAAGTCAAATGTAGCGAAAACATGTTTTTTATTTGCAGACCAACGCTTTCTTTCGTTATAATACTACATTACCAATTTAGTATTATTATTGCTACAGTTCATCATCTGTAACTCTGCTCTGTGTGGAGACGATTCAGTCTGAATAAATTATTTAGAACAAACCTTACTTATCAGGTTTATCAACATGCCACTTTCTTTCTTGACAATAAACTACACCATTGTTACAGACAGACTAATAAAAGTTTGATGGCAGCGAGACCAGGTTTGGCAACTTGGTGAGGTCAAATCTATTTTAGTATTAATCTTTTATGGCACTCCAACAATATAAGTAATAACATTGCCTGTGACGCTGTCTGCCTATAATAGAGCATAATTGAGGAAATCATATTTTTTGTTGCAAAAAGTTCCGGTACTTTGTCTTTGGGGAAAAAAACAACATCTGGAATTGTCATTCATATGATCGGCCGCCTTTGATTAAGGTATAGACATAGTGTTGTTATTATTTTATTGTTAGTATTTATTCGGCAACTGACAAGAAAGAAACATACAAGCAGTAAAAAATATCACAAAAAAGTATCTTAAGACAAAGTTGTTGCATAGGAAACTTGGTCACTGTTACAGCTAGACAGAGCTTGGAAGGGATTCAAACCCAGAATCCAAGGAGGCAAGAACTTTAAAAGAAAAGTTTAGGGAGGCTGGTGGAGAGGAGGAGTAGAAATGAGAGGCGAGAAAGGGAATCCATTCTAAGATGGCCTAGATAAACAAAACGCTATTACTGGCAGTTTAGAAAAAGCTTGGAATGGATTCAAACCTACAATCTGAAGCTGCAAACAATTTAAAAGAAAAACCGAGGGAAGCTTGGGGAGAGGGGAAAGGAGGGGAGGATTTAGAGGGAGACCATATAACAGCGGCCTGGATAAACAAAAGCATATCTTAAAATACTATCACTGATAGTTTAGCAAAAGCTTGGTAGGCATTTGAGCCCACATTCTGAGTCTGCAAGAAGTTTTGCTTGGTGTATATGCTACAGAACTTAAAACACAAGGAACACACATTGCTGACCATCCTCCAGTCCACCCTCCAAACAAACAAAAACCTTCCTTTGTACAACTGGAACAGAGAACTTAATTTCTATGAAACGTCAAACGATGTTGACATATTCTTAATTGACAAATTACTAAACCACACAGAACAAATCCAACGTACATCATAACTGCGCTGACCGACAAGGTAACCTATTGTTGAGGGAAAATTGACCTGTAACAAAGCTGTAGAAAATTAGAGCACTTACCAGGGTTGTTTTTGTGCTTAATTTAATTTAGAACTCATATCAAACAGGAAGTATTGAAGTTCAGACCAGTGGAATGAGATTTTCGTCAACGGACTCTTGGTGGTGGTCAGAGTGGTAATTCAAACTGAATTGTGAAAGATTTGATTTGAATGTGAAACTTTAACGGGATGGTGCAGCCTTGGTGTTTAGTACGCGCTGAGATACAACGTTGTGCACAGAGCGTTTTTGTACTAGATACAACAATTTTGCAAAACTGAAACACAACGTTTTGCGCTGGCACAATAAAATGCTCCATTTTGTCCTTAAAGAGAAGCCCCTTACTAAGAAACAAAACCAAAGTACAAAGCTCATACAAGAAGGAATATCAGACCAGGAGCATCCTGATCAAAACAAAAAGTTGTTGTTTCTTTTCAAAACCACCCCAACTCAACCTTAACCACAAAACCTCATTAACCTTTCAAATTTAATTTAGATTAAAAGTCATCAATAGCCCTTTTCACACTACCTACCTTTGATCTGTGTAACTGGCAACCTGTGTTAAAAGTCTTCTACACGGATTAAAGCTGATCCAGAGATTCCTTATCAATACAACATCTAACCCAGAGAAAAAATGAACCCAGTTCCATACTAACACCGAGATTGGTGGGTTAACCCTAGCCCTGGGCAGGGTAAAAGTTTTACCCCGATTAAGCCAGTTTTGGGTTCGCTAATCCGGACAATTTTTAGCCCTGAAAATTGTAGCGTGAACGCTCCACTTAATCCGGAGAATCTCTGTGTTAAATTTGTCTTTCACATGGAGATTCACCGGATTCAAGTGCAGTGTGAAAGGGGCTTATGTTTACTAGCCTTTTACCATGTTTTCACTTGTCTGAGTTAAAGGGGCACACCGGCTTCGTTGGGCTATTTGGGCTACAAAATAGGCTAACATATGCCTTCAAAGGTCTTCCAGGAATGGAGAAGAACGGTTCCTAAAAGAAACCATCAAATTTTGCCGTTTTTGAGCATTTTTCAAAAAACGAAGGTCACGTGATTTATCCGAACCAAAAAAGTGGTTCGGATAAATCACGTGATTTTCGGAGTTAGTTTTACTTCCAGCCGTATACAAGTAAATTACTGAACCAAATTTAAATCTGTTTTTAAAAAATTATTCATGAGTATTTGACAAAAAAGACTATGTATTCAGATTATTGATACAATTTGTAAATAATGATGAAAAATCGAACGTAAGATTCGCATTCAGAGAGTCCGTGCAACCGAAGCGTGTTTTACGGCGCACCAGCGTGGGAGCTAGCGGAACGTAAACCTTGGGGCATATCCCGTACAGCCGGTGCCATGTCTCGTGGGGCCAGAGAGACAAGCCCCGGGGCATGAACTCCCCAGCTTGCCGGTCTAGCCGTGAGCGTGGGAGCTTGTCGGAGGGGTAGGGAGCCAGACCAACAATTACGGTTTTTGTAGGAGGGTTTTAGTCTGATACCCCTAGCTATTATCCCCTAACTATTGCAACGTGTTGCCTGCGCTACACACGCGGGACGACGACGGGGAATATTTATCCCATACAGCTGGTCTACTTCTATGATTGCTGCACATCGTCCACCCCCCCCCCCAAATTGCTGCTTTTGCTGGCTTTCCCTTTGGATTTATCGTGTGGTTATTTTTTTACTTTTTACTTTTCGTTGGACCACCTTCTGGGTGTTTTTCCTTGCGATGTTTTTTGTACCGATCCTTGTATGTCGAAGAAACGTTCTCCATTATTGCAAGACACAGAATATAGTACGTCGTCGTACACAGAATACAGGTTGGGGTTAGTTTTCGCGGTCGTAACCAATAACTGTTTCAATGGCAAGTTCAACCGAAACAGTTATTGGTTACGACCGCGAGCGGACTTCGACTAGGACTGACCATAGAGCAAGTAGAGCAAGGAACCTTGCTCTATGGACTGACGTCCGTTTATGTCACTGATCTCTATTATACTGACAGTATATAGATCAGTGGTTCATGTCTGTTTTTTTATTTACACGTGAATTTGTGCTTGATGGATATGAAGTCTGTATCCTCATGCCTCGCCATTGTTATAATTGATACATAAACAGAGCACCAGTCTACTTACAACATCGCGCATCATTGCCTTCACGTAAATTTGACAGTTGCAACGGCTGGAAAAGCGTATAAGCTGACCTTTGACCGCGTTTTTGTTTTTTTCACATTTTTCGTTAATTACGTGATATTTTGATGATTTTTTTTTTAAAACAACCATTTAATAATTGTTGTCTGTCATTCCACATCACAATATTAGGTAAACAGTAAGCCGGTGTGTCCCTTTAAAACTCCTCCCCAAGACCACCCCTGTAAAGCCAGAAGAAAAAAGTAACTCAAACAACAGCTCCTCGGCCAAAAGCTCTCAAGCTAATGGTGTAATTTATTACGCATTACTTACGAACAAGCCCCACTACATTCCTGTATAGGCAGAGTACCACTTGACCAGCTCCAAGCACTCAAAACAAAAAAATTGAAATCATTAACAAAGATAGAGTCACACGATGAAACACTCACTCCACTTGAAATTCCATACAGACTCCATTTCCTTTATGTTGTCCTAGGTCCACAACTTCTACAGAAGTGATTTTCACCATTCAACTAAAGCATGGTGACAGTAATTGGTTACCCAGCTGCTGCTTAACGAATTCCTCCGCTTAGCAACAATTAGAAGGGAACAGGTCAAGATCAATGTTAAGTTAATGTAAATGCAGCTGGTTACCTGTTTCTGCTGAGCAAGAACTTTATGTGCTTAGTCAGTTTGTGTGTTAAATGCTTTATTGATGATTGGCCTGAATAGCAGCTCTTTCAAATTATCTGATTCTGCCTTTAAAACGACGCCCCAAAAAAGAAAGTACCGAATTCAAACGCCCAGAAAAAAGACCCCCAAGAAAAAGTTTAAATTTCCTTACCCCCTTATCCAAGCCAGGTTGCCTGGCTTTCCTACAAGAAAGGTAACTTTCTTCACCCCCTTTGGCTGAGTTTAAGGGATTAGAACTCTTCCAGGAACTTGATAGGGCTCTGTGTCTTTTGGAACCTGGCCATCTCCTCAAATCTACGCCCTGCAGGAGCAACTTCCCTCACCCAGACAAAAACGCTAAAAAAGATTCTCTGCTCATCAGTAAAAGTGTTGTAACCTTAGCCTGAAACTGAGTCTCAACCAACACCAAAAGCAGAGATATTCCGCTATAAAACTCAGACCTAAAGTCAGAAAACCGAGATACATGGAAACAACCACAAATAATATCCCACTAAAAAAAAACCTCAAACCAATTATGAGAGGCGGTAATCAAAACCTGCAGGGCCCAATTTCAATCATAGAGCTACACAAGGCACTTAAGCACAAAATAATTACGCTAACCAGAATAAGGTTACCAGCCAAAATAACCTTTCACATACATCAATTGTGACTGGTTTCCCGCTTACTTTTGCTTGGTAGAAAAATTGTTCAGCAAAATTGTCTGTTAAAGTAGCTATATGAGAGCAGGACCTAGTGTGTCCACAATTGCCTCAATCCTTTAAATTCTTCAAATTAAATAAGTCTTGCAACAAAACCTACATTCCACCAAGTCAACAATTTATGCACAGCTTGTGTAAACAAAAATTCCTATCCAAGTTTAACATAAATAAAACGCATCAAGGTTAAAACCCAGACTTAAACCACAAGTAGTCACTTGGAATAATTGGAGTAAAAAAAAAACCCGCTACAGACGGCTTCAACTTTCTCTTAGTTGAACCTCAACTCCTGACGAAAGGAAAGTTTTGTGGAAGCTCTTGAACTCAAGGTGTTTGCCCAATTGATACAATTTCTTTACGGTTCCCTGGGGTAACATTAAGTAAATCATATTTCTTTATCCATCTTAATTTAATATTCTGACCTTCAACTTGTGGTCAGAAACTACAATCCTCTGGAGGGACTTGTTAAAATACATTCCCCTCTGGTTGCCTCTCCTACAGTGTATTGTTACACTGATCTCAATTGCAGGTCATTGGACCAGCGTTCAGGATCTAACTTTAATCATCATCATCATCATCATGTCCTAAAGCCTTGTACAGTAATTACTGTCAGTATTGCTGGATTGGGGGATAGGGTGACCGTAGGAAGGGGGTTTGCAAAGCACACACCCAATTTGTGTTCAAGGGTGAGAACAAACGGAGAAGTTGTATTAAACATGAAGCTGTTAGCAATGCCTTCAACTTGCCACAGCAACCCAGAGGAGTAGCGCCACTTGCTTTTGCTATGGCTGTGGTGCCCTATACTCAAAAACAACTTTGTATATCATTGAAGGGCCCTTTACCGTGAACAAAACATTTCCTTCAAGATCAAGAAAGATGTTCAAGTGTTGCTTTTTTAATGTTGGTATGATTTGGCAAGTGGACACACCCCAACCCCCATACTGTTGTCGACAGATTTCTGTGCAATCAATTCACTTTTCATCAAGAACCTCTTGATATATCCCTTCATTAAAAGAATCCTTTCTTTCTTAGATCTCTTTCACCCACTTTGTAAGAAGTTTCAGGGCGCCTCAAATGCGGGACAACTTCTCACCCCTTAAGCAGTCCCCACGGCTGTCAAACCTCAAATTGGACGAGATGTTATTAGAGTGAGCACACGCCAGCCAAATAGTCATTTTTGTTGCAAATTGCTCGTAATTCAAGACGGCATAGTGATGTGTGGAACATTTCAATTTTTTTAAGAGACTGCGACAAACATATATTCCCGTCTCGTGGGACCAAAGATAGGATCCAGTTTCATTGGGGACCTGGTGACCAGAACAGTCTCATCAACTCTACCCTAGATTCAAACAGAAAAAACTGAACCCTGACTTTCTTTCTTTCTTATCTCCCATCACAAAAGATTGGAAAACCAATCAATTTTAAAGATTGACTCTGAAGAGAGGAACTGAAAATTAATTTGTAAATTATCTTAGATGAGTTATTTTCCTTGCATGCTCTTCCAGATTCCTGCACAAGGCATTAAACTCTTTGTATCTGTGCCCCCACTTGAGACATACAAAATTTAGCCGGGGGGCATGCCTGCCTCTCAAAATCTCGGACAACTTTGCAAATACGTTTTACGCTCGCAATAGCCATAAAATGAGGTCTAAATGCACTGCATGCTGGTCTAAATGCACTGCATGCTGGTCTAGAGAAACCAGCATGCAGTGCATTTTACAGCTAACGTGCGAGTAAAATGTATTTGCGAATGTGTCTATGCAGATAAGAACATCTCAAGAGCTCATTTTATGACAATATTAAGTTCTTACATTGCACACAAATCCTAAGACCTTGCTCGAGGTGCTGGCGGAAAGATGGAACTTAATATAGTTTGGAGCTCGATTTCACAAAGAGCTAAGATTAATCTTAAGTGTGAATCAATCTTAATTGCTAAGCAAAGCGTGATGTCACAATACAAATCACTATGGTAATACTGACAACTCATCACTGGCTTGTTCTGGAGCACATCAAGAAAAAGAGGGGGAAGAAAGAACAACTTTAACCTGCTTTTAACAAAGGGTAAAGAGATGACTTTGTTTCTGTTTTGTTCAAGGATGGTCAAACACATTTAGAACAAGACAATAGTTTGTTGAACTTCAGACAACAGAAGTTTCCTTTTTCCTAATGTAATAATTGCCGGGATTTTAATTTCATTATCCATACAGGTGATAAGCAGGTGTGATAAGCACTGTCTACTCAGTGCTTTCCAGAGTCTAGTGAGGAAAAAATCCACAGGCATTCTACTTGGAGGAGTTTCGAACCCACAACCCCACCATTCTAGAGCAGATGTCTGAACCACTAGACCACCAAGCATGACTGGTGACAAGCGGTGTAGTTTGAATCCCGTAGTTAACAGCGGGCTACCGCAACAAGTTCACTTATTCACAAGCTACTTTAAACAAACAAAGCTGTAAGAGCTTGGATTCCATGGTCAGTGCAAGGGGATACGCAAATTAAGAAAGACAAAAACATCTGAAATATAACGTCAATTGCTAATTAGTCTCCTGATTCCACACGCACACCAAATAAGTCCACAAATCAAAATGTTTCATTCCGTGCCAAGGTTAGAAAAAGGTAGTTTGTCGTCTGCTTATGACCCTTAAGTATCTGACATTCCCATCTGAAGCTTCCTGCAAGATTCTGCCAGTAAATCCCCCCCCCCACCAAAAAGTGTTTTTGGACCTCACCCAAGACTGAAGAGTTTGGCTGGGCAAGAATAAATTGCCGTTAGGCCAGAGTAAAGGGGAGCCTATCCAACCAGAGCTTTCCCCTCACTTTGTCAGGAAAACAGACTCTAAACGATCTAACAAGCCTTTCAGAGATTACAATTCAAGAGGAATGGATATAAACAAGTTGGAAGTTGAGAAATTACTGCCCAGATGTTAACCATTAGGTTTATTTTGTTCAGACGGAAGGCTTGGGTAAAACGGGGTAGGAAAGGCAAGTCGAGGTTTGTGCCCCCTCGTTGTCTCAACGAGCAGGCTTTTCCGTTCGTTGTCCCACACGCTAAGTACAACTTTCTCTTTTTAGCGATGTGTTGAAAGTATGACTTTTGAGATGTGTGATTATAAAACTCAATTACTTTGGATTTGATGGAGAAGGGTACGGGCTTTTAAAAGTGAAATGACATTTTGCAAGGAAAAGCGCAGGGATTTGTTATCTCAACAAGTAGGTTTTCCTAGTGATTTTTTTTTTATTAATGTGTTGAAATCCAAGCTTCAAATTGTGATTCTAAACTCAATCTGAAGTGTCAGAAGTGTCAAAAGTTGTTTGCATTCGGTTGACAAAGACTGCACCATGTTGAACCCACAGGTATTTTGTTAGGTTGGTTTATTTCTTTCAGTTTTTAACAGGACTCCGGAAAGCACTGAGTGCAGTGCTTAACACACATCGGTATCAGGGTAAAAACACAAGTAATGTAACTGTATTCTTTTCTTCTCTTTTAATTTTAAAGCAAATTTTTCTGGTATTTCTTTGGGAAATGGTTTTGATGTGTTAAATACTTTCCTCAATTCTGCAAGGGCTTTCCAAATATTTCAGTTGTCGATACCACATTGGGAATGGGAGGTTTGGGTGCAGTCAAACTTCAACCAATTCCATCTCAGAGTCAAATGCTTCAATCCCATACTCTTTATCTCAACAGAGACAGGTATTGGTTACATAGTTGTGACCACCTGCCGTGACTGTGAGGTGACCCTAACAATCTATTTTCAGGTTTTCAATTTGATGTAGCAGTCCCACTAGTGTTGTTAGATGATGACTGATATTTGCTCTATTTTCGTTCAGACTTGGAGCTTCTATCATCACTGTGAACCCATCTACAATGGCAACAGCCCAATAAAGGTAAGGGTGGAGCTGGGCTACATGTAAGGGGACACCGGGACTAAGGTGTTACTGATACTGGGGTGCTCAGAGGGAGGAAGGGATAGATCTAGGAGAGGGGGAGGGATCAAGGTGTAATGTGGGAAAAGGTGAGTGTTGCTCATAGAACTTCATCACACTGGTCATGTTCCCCGTTGCAATTAAGTTATGAATACAGATTCTCATCATACCAAATGGGGACCAGACTCTTTTCCCCCTCCAGCCTCAGTTTGGTTACATTACATTGAATGAGAGAGACACAAGATATCTACACCATGATGCAAGTCTCTGAGAAGGAGGCTGGAAGTGATCAGTTTGAGACGCATACAATTGGGAATTCCATCCTTCATACGGAATTCATCTGAAGCTTCCTTGTTTTTCATCAGAGTACATTCCATCAATTCTCATCCCCAGGTATTTTGACAGCCAATTTCCCGACGTCCTTGCCGTCAAAAGAAGCCAGTAGGGCCAAACGTATCAACAGGGTCACGTCCAGTACGCAATCCAGAATCTCCAAAACAAACTTGTCAGTACACTCGATGTTATTATGCGTAATTACCCAAACATTATACGCATAGTTTGACGCATTGGCTCATAACAAACAGCATGGGGGACGGTGGTACAACAACACCCCTAACCCATTGACCCAAAAACGGAGACCCCTTGATAACGGGGATGGAAAACAAAAGATGGCATGATGACGGTTCACACCTGATCGAAGTAAACCATGTACAACCCATCAAAGGTCAGTAGAAGTACTTTGGGAAAAACACAAAACACAGCGTTGGTTTTTCAAACATCGAAAACTTGTTTTGCATCAATATGCGATGTAAACTATTTTGAGTGTAAAGTTGATGACAGTATCGTGAGATAAAATCCTGGAGAGCTGGAAAACTAAGAGCGAGAACGAGACCAAGTGTTGAAAGTGAGACCTTAACATCTCAGAAGGACACTCAGACCCGCCTTAATCTGTTCTTAAATCTTTTCATTTACATGAAACGTGGTAAGATATACACCTCACCTCCCTAGAAGAATACAATCCCGAGCTGCTGAATGAGTGCTAAGGGGTTAATCCAACACTGTCTCAGCCCTCACAGGTTCCTGTTTTAATATACAATGCCTGGATTGTGAGAAGCAATTATGGTAAAGTGCCTTGTCTTGACAGGGAGTCGAACTCACACTGATGATTCAGCCATGAGTTCAGACACCTCAGCCAGGATATGTCAATGAGGGCAGTTATAGGTTCAAATCCCCCTGGGGAGCATACAACACCAAGCTATCTCAGCTTTCTCAGGATCCCATTTTATACACCTGGGCTAAGAGAAGCAATTAATGTTAAGTGCCTTGCTCAATGACGCTAGTGTCTTGACCAGGAATCAAACCCACAATCCGATGATTCAGCCATCAGAACAGTCTGGTGCACTACATTGCTCAGCCATAACATGCCCTACCTCATTGTGTAAGAGCCAAAACGTTGTATTTCCTAAAATAGCACTTCAATGTTACACAGGAGTATGAAACGACAAAACGTTGTGTCCCACTTAAAATAGCCTGGATGTACACGTACACACAAATCAAGTATGCACCGAGATGCAACGTTTCTGTACAAAGAATTTTTGTGCAAGATACCACGTTTTAGCAAAACTGAGATACAACATTTTTGCACTGAGACGACGATTTCATCAATTTTCTCGGCACAGGTATCTTCAAGCCTACAGGTTAAAATGCTTGAAGTAGTT
Organism: Pisaster brevispinus; assembly: GCA_023634235.1. Classification (NCBI taxonomy): domain Eukaryota; kingdom Metazoa; phylum Echinodermata; class Asteroidea; order Forcipulatida; family Asteriidae; genus Pisaster; species Pisaster brevispinus. Next base: position 676,701 of record JAMKCF010000029.1, on the reverse strand, counting down.
TTGCGGGTTCCTTGGTTTCATTAACAGAAAGATGGAACAAAAATAATGACATAATATATCAAATGAGCTTCTGATAATACTGTGCACAGTAATACTGTGGTAATTTTGGTCGGTAACCATCATTGTTCCTTTAAAAGCAACCGGTATTTCCCCCTTTCCGTGTTACCAACGAAAGGATTCACACTTCACTAATCCATGTTGGCACATGTATGAATGCTGGCTGTTTACGTCACACTATTGCATTGAAAGGAAGCGTTTCAGGGAACCAGCAAATACCGGTACCCCACTCTAGGGGATCATTGATGGGTCTGTGAGAAGTGAGTGATGTCATAAACCTGTAATACGATGCCTGAGACCCAAGGCTTAGAGCGCTAAGCCTGACTTTGCTTAAAAGGTACAGTTTTCCAGCTAAGATATTCACTGTTTGTGGCTTGGTTCCCCCTAGTCGTGCTTAGCATATAAATTTCATAAGCATTATGATTGCTTCTTCCTTCACCTGACTTAATAATGCTTATGACCTAAAAAGGGATTAACAATTTTCCTTGCCAAGCCAAAGAATTTGCAGTGCACCAGTTGCAATGGTGTAGGCCTATAAACGTTAGGGCATTTAGGTTGAGAGCGTATTTCTACTCAACAAGGTTTGCCTGTTTTTGCGCTTACTGGCTTTATAAAATTAGGCCCATGGCTAGCCTACAAGTTTACTTAGCAGAGAAACTTAAGCTTTGAATTAGCAGGGCCCAGTTTCATGGCTCTGCTGAGCGTGGAATTCTTTGTTTACAGTCACCATTCTCGAATGGCAAGCACTGAATTTCTGCGCTAGCCGCGTAAGCAAAGAATGTTTAGTAAAGTTAAGTACCAATTGTAAACAAGCAGAAATTCCTCCCTTACCGTTAAAATATGCCTTTGTTAAGCACAGACTTTTCTGCTTCCGTTAGCCGATGATTTTCCCCCCCTTAAACTAAGCAGAGCCATGAAATCGGGGCCTAGGTAGCCTGCCGTGTGCCACTGGTCCCTGCTAAAAAGCGAGATCTTCAAATAAATGGAATAGGGCCAAGGGATATACAAAGAGCCCTCCAATCAGAGACACTCAGTGTTTACAATGAAGTGACGAGGTGTGAATGTGACAGGATATGAAAGCATGACTACATGCACGCTTTGAGTTCAAAGTCCCTGCGGTAAAACAACATGTAGCAAGAAAATGTCACTTCTTGCGCATTAACTTCAGACTAAACATCATAAAGTAGAAGACATGCAGTGGCTGGTCTTCAAGATAATAACTGGATCCAACAGCTTCTGAAGTTCATTAAATAAAAAAAACCTTGAACTTTAATCTAGTGATCTAAGGAAGAGGCAAATTTTCTGTTCATTAAATTTGTTTGTCATCTTCTTCTTTTTCAGACTTAAAAGGGGTACTGTCGTCAGGATCAAAGCATGCCTGTGGCTGTACATGAAATTAATATTAACTCTCACCCAGTTACTGCACAGGTGTGCGCTGGCCATCGTGTCACAATATAAATAATGATGGCGCCGTTTGTGATGTGACGGCAAGCGCACATGCATGTGTAGTAACTGAATAAGAGTTTATGATTCCATGCACAGCCAACAGACCTGTTACGATCATGACAACGGTCCCCCTTTAATAATTTATTTCATTATTTTCATCTCTTTTTCATTTTAAAATGTTTGTATTTGTTCTCCCTCAACCAATTTTTTTTTCTTTTTCTTTATTTTTTTTTCTTTTTTTGGGGGGGGGGGGACACAAAAAGCATACAGAAGTAAAAGGCCTTCATCAATGAATAGAAAATGCTTAATCATCCTTCAGTTCTCACCTACATGTACATCGGAGAGGGACCACACTCAACATTAGACCCCATGTAGTGACAAACAATCCCGTCAACAATACAAAGAGCAGTTAATATTCCAGGATGTAAAACCATGACTGGTTGCACGCTACGTTTCAAAGCCCACCCCCCCCCCCCCAGCCCCAACCCCATTCCACCATGACACTCAAGAACTAAAGATTTATAAACAACATAATTTGTTTTCTATCCCCCCCCCAGTAACAAAAGTTCAGTAACCCATCTGTAACTAATTCTCACAGGATCCTCCATGAAATGAAACTCAAAACCTTCTCACACTTCAATTTCGATCAGAGTCACTCTCCAAGAATGAAAAGTAGAAAAAAACATTTCCAGATGATACAACAAAAAAATGAAGGGTCCACAAAGATGACCCCTTGTAACTTTCAGATGAATAATTGAAAGCAGAAGAAGAGAAAGTGGAAACCTATCGCTCAAAAATAAAGAGTAGACCTTTCCTCCATGAGGAGATCATCTTGACTTCAAGGAAACATTCTTCCCAGGTGAAGCTCAATGAACCGTGCACACCACAAGAAAACAAGTGCATTCCACGGAAACCTCTACATTCCCCCCCTTCCCTGGACAGATGGAATTCCATATGACCCGCCATGGTTAAAGCCTAAACCAGATGATCACTTTTCTTTTTTTTTCTTGGAAAGAACTTCACTGTCAACAGAGCAATGAAAACATTCAGGCTTTTAAATGGACATTCAAGAAGTCACTTGGAACAGATTCAAAAACAGACTGCCATGGAGTAATTCTACATTGCAGATTTGCGTGCTCTTCTGAATTAATTTGCAATGTTATGACGGCCAATCACATTCCATACAAATCACAAATGAAATTTGATTGAATGCCAAAATTCTAGCAAAGAAAGACATATGTTTATGTTGTTAATGTTTCTTTTGGCTTCTTCAGATGCATTGGGGTGGAGGGGCCTGGGGTCGCCGATAATCTCATCCTTTTAAATAAATAAAACTTAAACCACTTCAATAAAATCTGATAAACACCATTTACCCTACACTTATGTTACTCCAGCGGACCCTTTTGTGTTGGGCAACTTTCCAATGTGTTATCCAGGGCTAAACAAAATTGATTACGCCCCGGGCAAGACCCTTCTGGAATATAAACCTCCAAATAATGGAAAGAAGACTTTCCTTGGATGGTTTTCAAAAATGACTTACTGCTCAATATATAAGTGTATCTTTCTAATTAGTGTGGCAGTTTCGGCGTTAAGGGTAAATGTTGAAGATTCACCTGAAAAATTCAGAAAGATTAACCAATACTTCTTTCCTTCATTGTTTTTGTATATAAAAACAGAAGTTGGTTCCTGTTCTACAAAAGGTGGACAGATGGCAACTGTCGACTTTTTCAGAAAGTACTTGTGGCCGATGGAAATAAATTTTGAACAGCACATGTACATGTATTTGTCGGATCCTACCACTGTGATTTAAAAAAAAAAAAATCCTTTTAAATAAATTTGTGCAAGGCATAAGGTCTGGGTTGATCTACAATGAACAGAAACCTCCTGGAAGTGGAACCAAAACCTCCTAGATCTGGAACCTAAAAATCCTAGAACCAAAACCTCCTCCACGGTATATATAATACTACTAATAATAAAAAATAATAACTTGTTTTTATATAGCACTTTCTATGGGCGTCTCAAAGCACTTTTCATTATTTAGTACAGATTTTTGAGGCTATTGAATTATGAGACCCATTTATGAAACACCTTGTAATGATTTACAAGGTGCTGCAGCGCATTCAGCTGCCACTGCCAGAAACACCGGGGTGAACCCCTTCTCTTTGCGATAAGTGTCACTGGGTTCTTTTACGTGCGTTACACAACACAGGGGACCTACCGCTTTACGTCCCATCCGAAGAACGAAGCAATAATGGTTAAATGTCTTGCTTAAGGACACAAGTGTCAAGACCAGGACTCGAACCCACACTCTGCTGATCAGAAACACCGGAGCTTGAGTTCGGTGCTCTTATCCGCTCGGCCACGACACGCCACGATGACCATAGAGCTCTATGAGATGACACATCCCCTGAATCAGTGTTCTCTGTTACTAATGGACCACCAGCCAACAACATTCCTCTGAACGTCCACAATGTTACAGTCAAGATGTTCTTTATACAAAAATTACTCCGGCCCATTTCACACTACAAATCCAATGCTTTGGAACCCAAACCTAGTATCCTAATTCCTTGGGTAATCTCGCTTACCCCTACTCCCAAGCAGGGGTAGCTAGTTCCTGGGACTTTGCCAGGGCTAGCAGTTTCAGAGTAAAATAGGAAACTGTCCGAGTGTGAAAGGGGCTTTTGAAGCTCAGAGAAGTCTTAAAATCAAGAAGTCACTCAGGGAAGTTCCTTTCGAGGTTTTAAGCTCGTTCCTGGGATTTTGCCAGGGCTAGCAGCTCAAAAGTAAAAAAGGTCAACCAAATTCTACTGGAGTTTTCACAGGAAATTGTCCGAAAGTGATAGGGGCTTTTGAAGCTCAGAAACAGTCTTTAGAAATAAAAATCAAGAAGTCAGTCAGGGAAGTTCCTTTCAAAGTTTTAAGTCTGAGCTTCAAGGAAAGAGATTGGTTCTGCTTCACAGATGCAGTTATCCTTGCCGTACCTGCCTGCTGTTTCCCAGGTATAAGAAATGGAGTTTGACTGGACTTACCTGGTAATCAGAACAGCATTGTCATGTTTCTTGAAGTTTCCGTCTTCCTCGGTGAGGTTCTCTGGTGGCCCGAGGCTTCGTTGCCACTGGCAGAAACTCTGTAATGACATGTCTGCATGGTGGCCCAGGGAAAGATCTTCCTGAATGTCATAAAGGAATATGTGGATATTAGATTACCGTCAAGTGCTTCATAAAATATAAAAAAAATAGTTTTATTTAAAACTTGGACAATCTTGATTACAAATGTAATGAAAAATAATTTTAATAATTTAAAATCAGTTTAACATACTTTTATACTTTTTTTGTATTCGGTAAAAATAAAAAATACGTTGGATATAAATGTTTGAGAGAGACAAATCTATGAACAAAACATAACGAAAAAACTCTGAACAACAATGAGACGAAAATATGGCAAGAATGCAAATAACAAACAAACAAAAGTCAAATACAACTGCAAAAAGTATCACAAAATCACTACACAAATGGAAAATTCACAAAACAGTTAAACAAACAAGAATCAGAAAGACTACAAGAATGTCAAACAAAGTGGAGAAATATCAGCTTTGCCCACAGAAAACAAATTTAAAACATACCTGTACCAAAATATTTTTTGTGAAAAATGGACACTCTCTGGCAAGAGACTGTACTTAATTCACCACCAAAATAATCAGTTCTGTGGTAACACCAACAAGTTTAGGCTTGGTAAGATTGGTGTGCCTGGCCTCATGCTAAGAGTGAGTGGTTTGTGAGTATGGTGCCAAATCCATCAATTAATACTTCACTCTGTGGTAACACCATCAAGTCTGGACTCTGATAAGATTGGCCTCATGCTGACAGAGGGTGCTTTTGGGGTACAATACAAAAATCAGAATCCATCAAAATACTTCACCCTCAGGTAACTCAACACCCAAATCTGGGACTCCGATTGCACTACAGCGAGGAAGCGCATCAACTATCGCATTATCACAATCCATCAAGCTCAATCTAAACCGTGAGATGAAATCTCAGGGTTTGCAATGAACTTTTTCAATGACTAACCAGCAGGACCAGTTAGCTTGTCTTTTCATTAGTTCGTCAGCTTTTTCACTACTAGGCCATATTTCATAATAATAAGGTAAGTGTTTCAACACTGAACTATCCAGCCAGAGCACGCAGAGAATTTTGACTGTTCCTCTGATGTGTTAACTAGCAACTGGACAGCGAACTACTCACAGGGAGAACGCTGTTGATCTGGAAGGAGTTGAGGGTGGTTAGGGGGTCATGGAGGCTCTAGAAGAAACTCACCTGATCTTGTAAGACGAGGATGATCCTAGAGATGACGATGTTGATTGCATTTCCCACACTGGCATCATGGTAAAGATCAGCAACCTAGCCTCCAGAGAAAGAGCAGAATCAACCCATAAATAACCACGATCAGACCTTAGATGCGATTTGAGAAGTGGGAGTAATTCTGAAAAGGTGTGTACCCTCTCCCTCAAACCTCTTGATTAATATATGCCAAAGGATTTATAAACAAGACAAGTATGGTTTTTGGGACGAGGGTAGAGGATACAGGAGGCAGTGCATCAGTCTCCTCTTTGTCTAGAGGATGAAGCCCCCCCCCCCCTTTCCCAAAACCTCCTGGGTGTTACATTTCAGAGGATTTGCAGACTCTCTACATCACCACAGATACAAAACTACAGTCAGTGGGTCTGGGTCCCATTGGTCTAGAAGATGGAGCACCAGAACCTTCTGGTGTTACTTGTACTTTTCTGAGGGCCGAGACAGCTCAAGTTTAAAACACCACAAATTAAAGTTATGAGAAATGTTCTGGGGCTAAATAGCAAGAGGAAACTTCCTGGCACAACAAATATTTTAGAGAGAGTGCTTTTCAGTTTTCTATGGCACTAAAAAGAAAGGAAAATGAGGAAATCAGTTGATCAGCTGAGAAGTTGCATGCCTGATTTATTTATTTATTTTTTTTTTTTTTGGGGGGGAGGGAGTCAAAGACAAGATACAAGTATATCTTTACCCCCACATGACTTTGATCAAGTCTGGCATTTCTAGGTTAACAGTGAGCAATCCAATGAAGTTGCGGTTAGAGTCTGATTTCGGACCCTCAGCTGGGCGCTACCCACATACAACATGAAGGTCAAGGTGCTGATAACAAAGGCAGTCCAGGGATTCCCCATGACAGACTACTGTTACTGTAGTGCTTAGGCTAAAGACTTACTGTCATCAATACTGTTAAACTGCTTCCTTTTACATTTGTTTCCTTTCTTCTTCATTTTACCAAGGACAAATCACATTTACTGTCACAATCTTTTACCAGGCTCCCCGTGTGTAAACTCAATATAATGAAAACTGATTTTCATTTTACAGGGATGAGAGTCATTGCTGACAAAAACAGTCTGAAACTAGGATCCAAATTTTATGAGGTACGTTGAGATGGTGGCATTTTCACCTTTTGGTAACCCCTAATGGTTTAGATTTCACAGGCCTCTAAGGAACAGTGTCAACAGCACTAGAGGAGAAGATTAAAGAGCAGGGTTTCTTGATATGTGAGAAAAATAACAGCTGATTTTCTTCACCAGACTGACTTAAAAAGTCTGAATTCAGATCAAAGTTTGAAACTTCTCATCCCTGTTTTTACCAAAATTGGATCAGACTTGTTTACCTCCCAGCATCATTTAGGGATTATTAACATGGGGAAAAAGAGTGAAGCTTTTTGAAATTTCAAATTCTTTAAGATATGGCTGCACCATGACCAAAATCATAAAGCAGCTAAGCAGCTAAGCTTAGTATAGATACATCAATGGCCCCAATTCCATAAATCAGTTTAAAGCATAAACTATTGCTTAACAAAGCTTTGCAGCAAACCAATCAACTACAATATAGCACTTTGGCTGACACCCTGTTTCTGCTAAGAATGATTTCCCATGCTGCTAATTTGTGCGCTGACTAGCTCCGTGAATTCTGACACTTGATTTATAACTGAAGGGTTATCAGGAAGTTTTGTACCACTTGAATCTTTGATTACCGCTTATCTCGACACGTTTTCTCTAACAAGAAAAACACTTCCGCTGAGTTTCTCAGAATGATGGGTGTATTACCTCATCTTCAGAAGAAAACAACAGCCAGAACCTCTGCCAAGTGGAGAGTAAAAGTCTTCCACCATCAAAAGACCAACATTAATTACACAATAGCCAGCCGTGACGTCAAACCACACAGGGAGGTTATCCCCCCCACTCAACCAGCTCTTGTTAAATAACAGACCTTGCTCGTGCCACTTTCCATTAAAAATCAAACGACACTCGAGTGGAATTCTATGAACAGACGAATACTTGCGTCATCCCCTTTTACTTTCCTCAAACGCCATCCTTTCACTTCAAGCATTCTCGGCACATTTTTTAGGGTGGTGATGCCCTCGGTAACCCAAACACTTTGCCCTTGACTTGGTGAAAAGGCTAATCTACAGCTGCTAATCTACAATCACATTTTGCTGAGCTTTTGGCAGGAAACTCAGTTAAACCTTTAGATTGTTCCATAGAGAAAGGACCACGGATTGTACCAAGTTTTTTGTGTGAAGTTTGTGAAACTTTTTCAATCTGGAGGAAATTTTGATACTAAATGAAAGTCCGCTGAACTATTGAAATCTGGAGGGAACTGTAAGTTGTTTTGAACATTACAGTGAGTGGTTTGTGTTTTAGATCGTTTATGATGTTTTTCTTGTGTGTCCTTTAAAATAATGACTGGTTAATGGGGCAATGGAGGCCAAACAGGAGTACAGCAACATGGTGATCTGTCTGTCCATAGTCAATGCCAATATTGCAACCTGCATGCTTTGTTTTTCAAACTTTAGAGACCATTCATTTCTGTATATCATCACCATACACCCAGACATATTCTAATATTGTTGATTTTTGTAAACATTTTTTTTTTCTCAGTAAAAATGCTGGTAAAAATGATACAATTATACCGAATTTGGAAGTGTGAAATAACTTTGTCCCTACTCCTAAAACTTGCTACTCCTAAAACTTGAAATTCCAGGCCTGCATTCCAGGGATGGGACTTGACAAATCCTGAGAACTCCTTGGGGGCCTGGGTTCCCCCTTTATTCTAAACTCAGACCCTCCCAGATGTTACAGTTCAGGCGGTTTACAGACTTTGTGCATCAACACAAAGACAAAACTACAGGCTTGGTCATAAAGTGGACTACTTCTTTCTGTAATTGGTGGTTGCTTTATTTTCAAGAATGTTGAAAGGCTCAAAGAGTTTTCGAGAATATCTTGAAATCAGGAAAAATTCAGGAACAGTTCTGACAAACCACATGCCTGTGCATACAACAACATGTCAACACTAAAGGATCTCAACTGGTAACAAAAACTGATGACAAATCCAAACGGAAAATTCCAGCCGATGTAAAAGACTGGCGCTATCTTAGTGATTCAAAATAACTACATTCATGTAACTAGGTCAGATCTACTGAGGAATCCAGCAATCCCCCCAAGGCCGTGGAAACGTTCATTATAACCCTATCTGAGAGGGACCCGGGGAAGGAAGAAGTGAACTTATGAAACCGTACTCAATCCGGTTACCCCCCTTCTTGCTTTGAGGGTACAGGACTTCAAAATAAAGGTGAAGAGAAGGTAGATTTTAACATCTGAAGAATTCAGTCTGTACTGATGAAATGTTAAGAAGTCTCCATTGTAGTTGTCCTTTCTTTTAAAAAAAAAGTTGATAGAAACCCTCTGGTGCTATTTTAATAAAACGTAAGATTTCCGATCAACCTCAGAGCTGTGTGAAAATTGTGCCTGTAGGAAGTCCAGGCTCTGTGGCTCTTTCGTAAACCCGTGATGTCACAGGTCACATTGTCTAGTTACTTCACCTAAAACATGAAAGTGCTTACCTAAACACTTTTTATGACCAAATATTGATCCAAAATGTAAAGTGACGTTATTCAATCTGAAAGCTTATTATTTTTAAACCAAAGTGTCACATGAAATGTGTAATGGTGTTTCATTGTGTCACTGGAGGCCCGGAATTTCATCTTTGCGAGAGCAAGAAAACATTTCTTTTGCAAAGGGCACTTCTTTTCTATTGAAAATTCTTAAAGTCTATGGGAAACGTTTGAAGGGGCACAAAGGCCAGGACCAGGGCAACAGAGGACTCCACGTAATTCCAGGCCTGCTACTGGAGCTGGTAGAATTGTTGAACTATGTAAGGACATAGCCGAGGCTTTCTCTTGTAGGTTAATTTCAAGATAATTTTACTCCAAAATGTGTAGCTCTAAAAGTAACGTGAAGAAGACACTTGAAGAGAGCTGGATAGGGCCACAGTGTACAAAGATGTAGCAATTTGCTTATACCAGTCTGACTTGCAGTACATAACAGGAGGGAATAACCTTAGATGGAAACCAAGGACATTTCATACGGAGCTACACATCTATTCCAAGCCAGAATCTCGCCTGACACCAGTAGCAAATGCCTTGACACGCTAAAACCTGGTCATTTTTTTTAAAAACAAGTTTCCGCCATTTTGACAGCCTTGTTGTGTGGGTCAGAGCAAGATGCACTCCTTCACATCACTTTTGAGAGCACCCTCCATGTATAGTTACTATGGTGGGTGGGGCTTCACAGATCATCTGTAGACCCCTTGTATTGGCTGCCATTGCTAAGGTCAAACTATGGAATTATGCATTGGTTTACGTGCCGCGCACAACTCTCAGCCAATGATAAGTCTTCATTAACCTGAGTGAGGGCGCTGCTTGGGTCTTGCGAAGGGTTTATTACCTTGTTTTTAAACACTTTACAATAAGCTCAAACTTACAATATTCATGAGGGTGAGTAGGTAGGACTCAATGTAATCCTCGTGGTAACTGTTCATCAACTTGTCGGCCACAATGAGCGTCTCAACATTGAGCTCCGATGACATGCTGCTCACTTCTCGTCGCCGTCTTTTCCGCTGTCGTTTCTGGTGTTTTTTCATGATCTGCTCGGCGAAGGAAAAGTCGCTGTTGGTCATCCACCAAGATTTACGAACTTCTTCTGAATCTGGGATTAAATTAATGCAAAGAGTATCGATACATTGAACTTTACGTTTTACTAGAAAGTATGACAAGTATGGCAATTTCACATTCCTTGATTACTGGACACTGGACAGCTTATATTAACCATACTACAATCCCAAACACATCCAAATCCAACTCTATGTTTTGTTTGACTCTGTTGGACTGAGGACTGAACCCTAACAACCCCAATTCAACTCATTAAGATCCAATACGGCTTGTTTGATTCTGTTGGACTGAGGACTAAACACTAAAACACCCAAACTCATCAAAACCCAACAGCATGTTTCGTTTGACTCCGTTGGACTTGCGACTGCATCAGTAAACAAAATATGCTTTACATGGGATCAGGCATACCACCACAATCAGAGTCCAACAGTTTGAGTGTTGAGTAACCATATGGTGTAGGATTTTGTTAGAATGAGGAAAGATTCCAGTAAATCACTCAAGGTTTTTCTGGTTAATGTGCTCATCCAGAAACCAATGTTATAACATCCCCTGTAACTGGACAGTTCCTTAGTTCATGAGGTGGAATACCTTAAAAGTATCAATCTTATTTTCAAGAGACCAGAAAGGGCCACTTCCTGAAGTTGTTTCTCCTTCTTAAGACATCAAGGTCAGGGAGCAACCCATCCCTCCTTACAAATTCCTTCCCTCTGACACCAAGAACAACTTGGGGCAGACCCCGAGGACTCCTCTTTTTCAGTATGAGTCACACAGGGTACCAGACTTGGGGATTAACCAAGCAGGAAGTCCCGCTGAAGGTCGACAAGACATGAAAAGTTTTGTGAGTTTTGTAACAACACCCACTAGCCATGTTATAAAAGGTCATCAGTCTGGCTGGTGTTGGGTGCAGAATGGAAATGCTGAATCTGGTGGGCACAGAGCCTGTGTGAAGAATCCGTTGTCTATAAGGTTCTTTCAGTTTCTCTATGGTCTGATCATGCCTAGGCATCTACTCTGGAGCAAGGTCCACCTTGGGGGTAGGGGTGGGGAGGTGGGTGGTTGTACTCTATATGGACTGAGCACACCACAAAATTATCAAACACTACTCTTATTTTTATTGAAAGGAGAACAAATCTCAGTATAGAGATTGTTCAAGAGATTGTATTAGTTCCTTAAAAAAATAATTGAGTGAAATTTGTGGTAAAACTATGAATAGGAAGTCTCGTTTATTATGAGTTGTGGTGGTTCAGATAAGAACCGGCGGTGGTACAACTGGACGTTTCAATCAGTATGCTTTGATTATCTTTAGAGCATACGGATTGAAACGTCAAGTTGAGACACCAACGGTTCTTTTCTGAACCACAAGTCATATACATATTTCAAGTTGTTACCGCAAACCTCGCTAGATTGTATTTCCACAATTCAATGTTTCAAATTCTACACATGTAAAAACCTTACGCTTCAAAATCCTACTTTTTAAAAAAAGAACACAAAATAATATTGGAGATCCTGACCTACATTGACCCAATTTCTAGAGCTATTTTAGCACAAAATATTTCTAAACAATTTTCTGCTATGCAAAAATGAGCAGGAAACCAGCCACAGATGGCACAGGGGACATGGCATATTGCCTGGTGACCTTATTCTGGTACAAGCATAATTTTATTGTGCTTAGCTACTTTTGTCCTTTTTGCTCTCCATTTACCTATAATAACCCCCAAAATGCACCCTATATTGTTATGAATTGGAAATGTTGAACTAACTCAACATTAACTTCTTCCAGAATTAACAAATTTGATGTCAACAAATAGAGATCGATAAAACTGTTTAGGCCAAGTAAATAAAACCACCAGTTTGTTGCGCCAGCAAACAAAAACGCTGTATCTCAGTTTTGCAATAATGCTGTTTCTCACACAAAAATGCTGCGCAAAAAACGTTGTATCTCTGTGCCTAGGCCTACTTGTTTTGTGTGTACATCCGGGCTATTTGAAGCAAGATATGACGTTTAGACAATTTCGAATTCGTGCATAACGTAAGTGCTTTCAGGAGACAAAACGTTTTTGTACCAACAGGACGAGTTGATAGTCCCCACCCCCTCATCCTTTTCGTAGCTGCATCCTTCTTTTTAAAACTTTTCCCCCCAAAATATAAAATTTTAAAAGACAGAATTGTTCATGTTTTCACTTCATCTTGGCATCATTCTTTCAATGATTGGTGTAATTTACCCACAATTTAGTCTTCAAAGTTCTACAAAGCCGGCAAATCTTTAGTCTGGCTCTGTTCTCCTTGAAAACAAATAACAAATAATAAATAAAAAGGACATCGTTCTCTTTCTGGAAAAAACCCAGGACATTCAACCGGTGTATTTTGTATTTTATTTTTTTTTACTTGGCCTGAACATTCCAGATGCAAAACCAAATGTTTTATCGCACAACAGATTTTTGTTTAAGGGTTTGGAATTGTTAATATACAACTACACTCCGGTCATACACCCAAGCCCCAATACAAAAGTCTATTTTGGGAGACGTTTGCCTTATTACTTTTTGTTTCTTCTGACAAACAAAATCCCATTCTCACATACCGACTTTCATCTTCCAACCCACAGTAGTGAAAATCAACTCACATAGGGCTCGGATAAAAGCCCCCTGGGCGACAGACAAACTTTCCGACCAAACCCCTCTATATTTACCCCTGATTATTTACAAACTGAGAGTGAACTTCTCACGACCCCTGCCAAATTGGGTTAAACACTCATAGCATACATCATGGTACAAAAAACCCTAGGAAAGCAATGTCAAAGACCTGTAGTATTCTGAGATTATGCGGTCTCGTCAACAAAACAATTTGTCTGAATGAGTGAACCTAATAAAGACATTGTACAGTGTTGATCGATCTCTGAGAACGAGTTCATTGGCGTTGATGCTCTCAATATCTCAATAGAATTTCTCTTTTCTCCAATATGCCTTCTGTTTTGAAGAAGTAAACGGTACCTTTTTATAAATTCCCCGTTTGGAAATGTACAATTATCATAGGTCATAACTCCTGTAAATAAAATAAGCTGAGGGCTGTAAACACGATGTTGCCGACAATACCAACCCTCTGCCTTGTATTGATTCAAAGAGTTAATAACTTATACTAAAAGAGACACGTTTACCAACAGCAATGTTGCACTTCAAAATTAGCCTATGGGCTAAATTTACAGCACTGTACTTTATCTTGATTCAAACAGAGTAAACATAATGGTGTATGCAGGTTGGCCAACATCACCATTGCTCTGCCTTATCTTCGATCTACAGATCATTTAAACCAAAATTGAGATTTTGCCAACGTAACCAATGGAGCACCCAACATTAACAAGTCATCCTGCTCAATGCTGTGCATTTTATTGACTCAAAGAGAGTAAGCAAACCAGTACCATGCTCTACCTTATTTTGATTCAAAGACAGTAAGCATGCCCAGAAGCTATACTGCTTACATTTCCCGTTCAATAGAATCAAACTGGGAGTAATTTCAACATAAGTACTTGGATACTGATGGAAACAACGTCAACTTTCATCATCTATCATTGACACTTTGTCTCCTTTTTTTCCTATTACAGATTACATGACATCCATAATATGTTGCATCTCTAAATATGATAGATCATATGTGTGCAATAGTTAAATTCAAATATTTAGGTTTCGTTCACACGCAGGAATTCCAACAATTCCAACAACTGCATTTTAAAAATTCTGCCCCCCTACAAAGATTTCCCATCAAGATGTTTAATATGTTATGCTTGGTAAAAGGAACACTCACACATATTCGTAACACGTGCATTTAAATAAATAAGCGTCTGTGCCAAGCTATTACAGAATTCCTGCTGAAAGGTGAAGACACGTGTGAAGGTTTTTCTGTGTCACGCAATCAGACGACGACACTTCAAAAACAATCAACCTTCTGCATGGATTGCATGATCCTGTGAGTCCCTATCAGAGTTTCATGATGTCTGGTTTGCACTGTGTGTACTAAAACTGGATTCGGACACCCCCAACCAATGTATTACAATCCTGGATTCGAGCCTTAAACCAGTGGATTACGATCCTTCATTTGAACCTGACCCAGCGGACTACAATCCTGGATTCGAACCCCCTACCAATTGACTACATTCCTGGATTCAAACCCCCAACCAGTGGATTACGATTCTGGATTTGAACCCCAAGCAGTAGATATTAATCTGGGGTTCGAACCCCACCCATGGGATTACAATACTGAATTTGAATCCCCAACCAGTGGACTACAATCCTGGATTTGAACCCCCAACCAGTGGATTATGACCCTGGATTTAAACACCAACTAGTGGACTATGATCCGTGATTCGAACCCAAGCAGGGGGTTATGATCCTGAATTCGAACCCCCACCCAGCAGATTACAATCCTGGATTTGAACCCCAAGCAGTAGATGATAATCCTGGATTTGAACTCCGCCCATTATATTACAATACTGAATTCGAACCCCAACCTGTGGACTTTAATCTTGCATTCGAACCCCTAACCAGTGGATTACAATCCCAGCGATTCATCAACGGAACGAGCCAAATATAAACCTCTGACTTCTACCTTATGTGCTTTTTTCATGACATGAATTAGAACCTCTAACCAGTGACATTCAATCCCAGCACTAGATTCGAACCTCTAGTGACTTATATTTTGTAGTAAAGTGCTTATATAGAAAGTAAAATACTATGACAGAAGGACTTGTAGTGTTGTAATATTACTTCTCGTTATGACCACCACTTTTTCCAACAAGAAATTCACTGGGTCTTAAATGTGCATTCCTTTCCATAAATCATTTTATTCTACCACTACCACAAAATGAAAATTCACAAATAATCCATTACCGCAGCCTCAAAATCAAGCAGGGACCAAGAATTGAGTGTCATCACTTTCCAGGCACCCCTGTGATTCCTGCTCCATGACCCAGAGCCGCAAGTCATATGAAATGGAAGAACATGAGTCATGACTCAAGAGATGTGTGTATTCTGTTAAACTCAACCCACACAATGAACTATGATACCAAAATGACGAGAACATAACAGAGCTTAAAGCCAACATGTAAATAAATTGTAACAAGTGTATTTTGTTAACCCTGAAGGCAACAATATTTAACCCCCACCTCACCACAAGCAGCCACGCCCATCCCTAAACAAGTTTTCTTGAGTGACAAGATAGCTTTATAATTTGTACAGATCTTCAATACCTATAAATATGTAGCTTTTACTCTTATAGAGTAAATATAACTTTAGACCAATCACAAAGATTTCTTCAAAACACCCTAAACCAAGAGATTTCAAGAGAATTCCTCTCTCCTTCCCAGTCCCCCCCCCCCTCCCCCGTGGAATTTCTCCGTTTTGTTATTCATTTGAGACATCAACCCACCATCAACACCCCCAACCCCTCACCTCACCCAAGTGTGCCACACCCCACGACAAACCAAAACAAAACCTCACTCCCAAGTTTGTGAGGACCACACACAAGTCCAAAATGAAAGATGTTTTGTTTAGGCCACAACAAAAACCCCAAACGTGGGGAAAGACATGCATGTAATGCGCTAAAGGGTGTAGACCTCCACCAATGCACGCCCACACCTTCATACAATTCACACCTCGACACCTTTAGAGTATAAACAGTGTTCCTTTCCAACAATCAAAAACTCATCCCCGCAAAGGAACCACTCTTATCGCCATTAACCCAGTTTTTTATCATTTTTAAAACACCCTGTTAGGGCTGTCCACAAGTTGCTTAAAATTCCCTTAACCCAGTTGGCTCACTTGCCAGCCCAAATACTCCCTAGGTGAACTTTTCAACCAATTCACTACTACAGACTAAAAAAGAAGGACTGGGAGGGTTTGGTCCCTGTTTATTTTCTTGTCTGAGTTGAACATGTTTGAGGGGTCTTCAAGTTGTCATGGATATTTGAGAATCAAGGAGCGTTGTTGACTTGACAGACTGGAGTTAAGGGGTACGTTGTAGGAGAGTAACATCGTTGAAGGTCACTCGTTATCTAAGCAGTCGTGTTGGAATATGTACGGGAAGATTAGCGAGAAAATTGAGCGAGTGACGGTCTAGACAAGATATGTCACTCAATCCTCTCTCAAAGTGGCCGCTTTGGGCACGAGTGGGAAGAATCCTCACGAGTTAAAAGGGGGAGTGTGTCCCCCTCTTTTTAAATGCATCTTGCAGTCTTCATTGTATCGCTTAAAGTGTTTGTTTCTTTTGCTCTGTCATTGTCTCAATCTTCCCGAAGGGTTTCTGCATTTACCTCACAGCTAGCAATAGCAAACAACTTGTCCTAAGTTCTTCTAGTATTACAGAATTCAAATGATCATTCACTTTACAGGTGGAGCAGCTTCAAGTATTGATCTACTACGGTGGTAAAAGTGCGCAAATTGTTGTCAATTTTGCAAGGGCAACCTTGCTTTCAAAATATCGTCTAGATTGGTGAATAGAATAAAAAAGCTGCATTCTTTCTATTTTCTCTCAGGAATGTAAAGGTACTTGACTATCAGACTATCGGTGATTTGTGCTGATGCATGCAGCGTATTAGCTAAAGTGACAGGTTTATGGCAGCCTCGTAGTTTCAAACCATCCAAAGCATTCGCCCTTAACTTTTTCCCTTGACTAGCTAGTGGGACCAGTGAGCTTGTTGTCTTACCAGTCCACCAGCTTTTTCACAAGTCCATATTTCACAGTAAGTATAGAGATGCTTTTCAACACTGAACTCGCCAGCCGGACCACTTGGATTAGTTTTGACAGATCCTCGGCTGTTTTAACTAGTATTTGGCCAGCGATGCGCTGTTATGGGAGAGAACACTGATCACTCATTCTCTGACAGATTGGGCATCCATGGTCTTTGTAAAAGTCTCGTGAGTAGGATTCAGGAAATTACAGAGAGAATAAAAGTCTCCTCGTCTCACACTTGTGTTGTTCCTTTAAATTTATCAGTAAACGACAGGTGGGAGTTAAACTACTCCCCCACAGTAAATGCAGACCGGGCCCCATATTCCATCCTCCCAACTCACCAGGTGTTAATAGCCAAGGTGATGAAATAGTTGGGCTGTACACATGTCATCGCATCAGCTCTACCTACTTTAAGATACCTGTTCTTATTTCAAACCCAGATGGGCAATTAGTCTGAAATGGTTCTAATTTCATCTCTTCTGGTTCCAGGGTTTGAGTTGAGAATCAAGAAGTCGTACCAACTAATAAAACTCTTGAGAAGTATCATAAAAACAGGCCTGCCTGAAAATTCATCTCGCAGAGGGCGTGCTCTGTGGAGAGGGTAAGGCCATTTTCATTTGGCAAAAGGCGCTTCCATTGGAAAATCTGAAAGTCTATTTACATGTTGTCTATGGGCAACCTTTGAAGGGGCATTAAGGCCAAGACCAGGTCAACAGAGGCCAACATTTTAATTTATCCTGGTATTAATTGTATTTTTCCAGTAAATGAAACCAACAATCCATCAACAGCAACTCAGTGTAACCTGTTGGCCTGAAGTTACCTGTGTAGAGAAAACGTCCAAGAAATCTCAGTATTAGGAGTGGGACGAAAACCTGACCTGGGGAGTTTATGTCCAAAGTATTTTAGTTCAGCAAAGATAAACAGGAAGTTTGTTACAAAAACATTTATCTGTGACATCCGATGGTTTTTTTCCTGATTCATACATGTTTATGATGAATTGCTACTCTATCTTATATGTTGCTACTCCGTAATAGCATTCAGTGAGCACCAAACATGATCAGTCAGGCAAATTTCTAGATGAAGTCATTCCAAATTTGAAATTGCAAATAAGGGTCTGACGATTTGTAAGTTATATTTTGTTTTCAGAAGACAGCAGAAACAACTGAATTGAGGGGGAGAGGTAAATTGCAAAAACTAAAACTAAATCATTCAAATTGAAACTCGATTTGATATTCGAGTACACTCTTTTCTGCTTAGTGCACCTAAAACATAAATACCAGTTAAGAAATAAAACAGTGTGTAAAATATTCAGCAGGAAGCAATCTTGTGTTCGAGGCCAATCTAATTAAAACATCTTTCATTTATCTCTGCCACATCCCTAATTAACGCTGATTGTTTTAATCTCAAGGAAATTGGCATTCCAGTGGATGAGCCATGCCGGCCATTCCAGGCATTTCTTCCTGGCATAAAGAAGGTCCCATCAACTCATCCCAAGATCCCCCCCCCACACACAAACATATTTGTCAACCCCATAAATCGAGGACTTCTCTTAGTCCTCCCATTGTTTGGACTTTTTAAAACAATTACCCCTTTGGTTATGTACACAAAAGAGAAGTGAGGGCGTCCTCACTCTATCAAAAACATCTGGATCCCTTTTGTTAAAGTCATCGGTGTGAAATGACAGACTCAAAAGCTTCTCTTCATTCACCAACTGTTTGGACTGCGTTTAATTTGTCAAAATTAGTTTTAAAATGCATCCAACAGGGCATGAATAAAGTGGCTTAAGATTTTCAGAATTAATTATAATATTGTATGTTAAGGTCATCAAAAACCACAAAGCTCCTTTTATTCATGAGCAAAACATCTTTCAGGGTTTCTTACCAAATGAAAGGTACATTGAAATGCATTTTTAATTTAAATTATCTCCCTCAAAATGCTCCATTCAAAAGAGTTACTCTGAATTTTGTTGGTTTATTGTTACCGGTGTACACTGTAACATTCCTACATTTTCTTATTATGTGGTTGTTGATGTTTTTTTCTTTCTGTTTTACTTCCGAGCGATCAATTTTAATAGGAAGGAATTTGTTTTTATCCTGACAACAGCTGTCGTGCACAGTCACTGCCAAGACCTTAGTCAAGGCTAAGTCTGTCGGGGAAAAAACACAAGGTTTTCCTTGGCGATTTATTATTTTTTTGTTTACCCCCCCCCCCCCAAAAAAAAAAAAAAAATTTCTATAATAACCATGTCACTACATGGAGTTCTGCATTTGACATAATTGAAGACTACATGTAGGCAAACTCAAATTATAAAATATTTCCTTGGTTGTTGTTGTTTTTTTGTTTTTTTGAAGCTCGACCCCCCTCTCACTTTCCATTCCCCACCTCCAACCTCAAGCTCCCTCAACACACGCCACGATGAAGGACACCTCCCCAAATCCGGTAACGTCAAACAATATCCTTTGCCTCCCACTCTCCCTCCCTCCCCGCCCCCCCCCTTCAGCGGTCGACAACAACAACAAGTGCACACATGATAAATTCAATTTGGGACATTTCCAAAGGTCGCCAAATAATTCCCCTGATATTTGGAAAGTCGGGGACACAAGCTGTCAATATTGGATGGGAGCGCATGTGTCACGCTGCAGGGTGAGGAAGTACCCCAGTTCCTCCGGGAGTCCTTTGGGGAAATTAACATTTAATTTTATAGGATCAACAAATCTGGTATGAAAACTCAAGGTTATTCTTGGAAATTAGAATGGAAGGATGAGTTGTTGAACCGGATATGATGACCAGAAATCATCAGACTACCCCCCCCCCCCCGGAAAAAAACCCAATCTTTACGTTTCATTTGATACATGCTGTTTTATTGTCAAAGTGACTTTTATTGTATCTTTCTGGAAAATTTTTGCCGAGAAATCAGCATTATGTTGACTAAAAACAATCTATTACCCTAACTTTTAATGTCTTGCTCAAGAACACTTAAGTGTGATAACCAGGATTCGAACCTACACTCTGATAACTCAGCCACCAGAACTTGTTCAGTGCGCTAGACTGCTCAGCCACGACACAACTCCTCATCACAATAACAGTGGCCCCCTGGCCAAATGCCAGTTAAAACACTGGAGGACCAGTCAAAATTCACTCCAAGTGGCCTAGCGGGCTAGTTCAGTGTTGAAAATCTTCCCCATTTCATTTGAAAAAGGTGATGGACTAATGAAATGACAAGCTAACTGGTCCTGCTGGCCAGACACTAATAAAGTGAAGTGCGAACCCTGTTTGTGGTATACACATTACCCAAAGCAGCTAATTTGCATAATGCCTACACCTCATCATATTGTTAGTTGTTAACGGGTATGTCTACAATAATTTGACTTATTTCACAGAAAAAGTAGAGAAACCAAACAAACCTCAAGTGTTTATTGTGACAGAAGTCAAATGTGACCCCTCCAATCCCGTGCCCCTGACATAGAGTGGACTAAATTTCTTTACCTCCACAGGGCTACCAGAACTTTTACCTTGAATCTTGAGAGTACACTCCTAATTATCTTCCCCTGTATGTCAAGGTAGGGGCATTGATTGCTCTGAATGGAGATGACGGAGTTACATCCTTTGTACTTGAATCTCAAACCTTGGTCTTTTCCAAGTTTGTTTTGATAGTCTGTATCTCTTGAAACATTCGTTGTCTGGGTTGTTCCCCCCCCCCCCCTAAAAAGAAATGTGTCAGTTCTGGAAGGAAATGTAGAATATAGCTTATCTTGTATGAAAGTTCAATACCTAAAAAAGTCAAACACCTTCCTTGATGTGTAGGCTGTATAGAAACAGCCTAACTAGTAATTAAGATACAAGTTCTCAAATTGTATTCTTGTGCTAGTGGCAAGGTCATTTCAGCATTATCCCCATCCACAAGACAAATTCTGTCCAAGTGGCTGCCTAGATCAAACTTCCCCTAAGCTACATTGTAAGCCACAGCCTATACACAGATTGTTCACCCATCCTCAAATTCAGGTCCCATAGTAATTACAAAGTCAAAAGGAAACCTTAGGAACATGGACCAGTCAAAAAGCTAATAGACTTGTGAAACAGCAAGCTAACTGTAGGCCTGAATACAAGGCAGTTTTTACTTTTTAAGGAAGGGTCCTTCTATGGGAGAAATGTGAACTTCTACTAGAACATTTCAAGGGGCACCAAGGCAATGACCAGGGGCTTGGAGGCAATTGCCTCTGTTACCTCCAGGCATTATTAGGCTTGTCAAACTGTTCCTACTGGCTAGTCACTGTAATAGACCTTTATCATGCTGCCGCCATCTTGGTCATGTTCCTTGTATCC
Source organism: Pisaster brevispinus (assembly GCA_023634235.1). Lineage (NCBI taxonomy): Eukaryota > Metazoa > Echinodermata > Asteroidea > Forcipulatida > Asteriidae > Pisaster > Pisaster brevispinus. The sequence goes on along the minus strand of JAMKCF010000029.1, from coordinate 655,134 downwards.
AATAACAGTAATGGATGCTAATAGTCATTGTACAAAAAGGAACCAGACTATTTGCCCTTCCAGCCTCGGTCTGGTTACATTAATTTGCATGGGAGAAAATCAAGAAGGCTGCACCTCGATAAAGGTCAATTAAGGGTGAATCCTGAAGTAACTGCTCTTTTCTTAGAATAGAGAAAATAAAGGCAAATTCCAGAAGAAAATCAGACAACTAAATGGAAACACTTCAAAAGGTATCATGGGTAAGAACAGGGAAAAGGAGGCCATGGAGTCCACAGGTCAACTTCACAATGAGATAAGATTGGTCTTAAGTTGTGTACCAATCTTAGTTGCTAAGTAAAGTGTGATGTCACAATACAAATCACTATGGTGATACTGACAACTCATCTTAAGATGAATCTTAGTGCTCTGTGAAATCGAGCATCGAGTTAAGGCCTACACATGATTGTGCAAGCAGTTTTTTCCCCAATTTAGGCAAATAACTATAATAAATATCTACAGTTCAAATAGAGAAACAAAGTTCAACTAGAGAAGCAAGGTACTTTTCATTCAATCACAGAGATTACACAATATGTACAAGTCAACCTCTGCTATATTCACACCTCCCTTCGGCGATTCATAAGAACCCAGAAAACTTTGCACGAACACCCTCAGCATTGTTGACTCAGATCAAACTCTGCCTTGATGATTGGAAATTGATTGGTTGGCGAGATTTATAATGAAAGCAAAAGACGCGTCGCAAACTTTAGAGTCGGGGAAAAAAAAACCTCTTCAGCCTGAGGGAAACAACCCTCGCTGTTAGTGTACCAAAACAACGGTCGATCAAATCGGTGTAGCCCTGAGGGTTTAACAGAATGTCAGATAATGTATTATTCAATAGATCTCGCTGTAGAGGAACGGACCCCATCGGTGTTATTTTTGTGTCCCTCAAATTCTCTTCTTTGAAAAAAGAACAGAGTTATCTTTGCAACAACTCTGCCTACGTGGCGATCTTGCCTTTGTGAATTTCTTTTTGTTACAGTTTCACAATTAGGGTTGTTAGGTTCATGACTAAACAAAGAGACACTCCTGATGGCTGGCAGTCTTCTGATTTGACTTAACACCAAAACTTTGAAGTCACAGTGCTACCAACGGCACACTTTGAACCCTTCACCTGCATATACATTCAACATCCTGAAGATATTTGCCAAAAACATCAAAGAAAAGTGTTAGATTGGATAATTAACACCTGTGTTTACTGATCTAAGTTTTTTTTTTGGGGGGGAGGAGGTAGGAGCGGTGGGGTTGTGGTTACTGGTCAGTGGTCAGTGGTCAGTGGCACTTGGCAACAACAGATCGATGGGGTCTGTTTATTTTGTGAGTTTGGTGAGCTGTCCAAAGTTTCTGTCCACAGGTGTGGGTTGTGTAGATTGCAAAGTAATCTGGGACTATCCTGAGTAGATTAATAATCTGTTGATTTTCAAGACGGCGTACATAAAGGAAGATTAATTCACAGTGACTTCTTGTGTTACATTGAATGCAGGTTTTAGAAATCCCGATTTCTTCACACAGAAATATCTAAGGTGAAACTAAGGAGAATACGCCATGTGGTCACAGTCCTTCATTTTGAGAAAGGAAAAGCTACAAAAACTACTTCTCTTTTCTTAATGAGGGCTCTCTGTACTCCACAGTACACAGTACACTCATTTTAATGTTTACATCCCTGTGGAAACATTTTTTTTTAAATCTTTGTCCCTGCACTTAACAGTTTCCCATAGACTTTTTGGACACTAATTTCTTTGTGGAGCACCCCAGTCTTTAGCTTTCCTGTACGTAGACCTTTGTTTTCCCTTTCTTTTTTCATCGGCTTCCATAAGATATCAAACATTAAAACCTCAGAACTTAGTCTGAAAAGTGCATTTAACCATGATTCTATTAAATCTGACTGTTCATGTTTAATCAAGACACGTAAATACATCTGACAATTCCTAAACATGTACCCGATCGCAGAATTTTAGCACAAATAAAGTGAGCTGTTGCAACCTGCGTGCCAACCCAAACGACCCTTGCTCTATGACATGACCTCCATGTATGGCATAAACACAAAACAATGTTAACGGCCTCATGTTTCAACCCTGGCAGAGTCATGATCAAAGCAGTTTGTCTCCTGCCTTGAGAAAAATTGATTTCCCCAAAAAGTTTTACAAATTTGTTTTTATAATTTTAAGGAATGTTATTTATCGCACTCTTGGGACAGAGTTAAGAAGTGCAACTGCACTGAGACTCCCTCAAAAAGTCTTGGACTGGATTGACATTGTTACTTGACAGCTGCCCTGCTTCGTTCTGGCTTAACAAATAAAAGTCGCTAAGAAGCAAATACACTTTCTGCTTAATAATAACAACCAAGGTTGAATATTTGTAAGTTAGCTTACTGATTTAGCTTCAGTTTAAAGCAAGGTCCTAATCATGTGTGCTGATGTCATTGGAAGAGGAGTGAGCTACGAAAACAAGTTGACATAGTGTTCTCGTCACTAATGCCTGATAGGTTAATCTCATACTGTGGTGTGATTATCACACCTCACCTGTTGACTCACTGTGCAGGATATTTGTTTAACTTTGTCCTGGAATTCCATTCATGTTATAGAGGATTACTTTGCCGACAGAGCTTCCACTCCTGAAGGATTGAATTTGAATCAAAATGACTGAAACTAAAGGTAAACTGTTAAGATTTGGCTGATGCACCGGATCAAACATTTTCACATTTAACAAATACAAAAAAAAGGGACTGAGAAAACAACAAATCAAAGGCCTCCATGCCCCTGAGCATTGCCTCGGTGCCCTTTGAAATGTTTCAGTACAAAAGTTGCCACCAAAGGTGCCCTTTACCAAGAAGAAAGTGATTTGCCATATAAATTGAAAGGGCGATGCATTAGTTCTGCAAAGACACTATCCTTAAACTGTTGCAAACTCTTTTTTTTATCAGAACACTGCCTTGTGGCTTTCAAAAACACGACCAAAGGGTTTTGTTCATGAAAAAATCTCACTGAAAAGGAAATCACTTCAAGCACTGTGATTTCTCAAGATGCAAAAAAAAATAGTTAGTGGCCTGACATTTCAACAGCAGAGTCTTTCTAATTTTAGCCTTAGGGTCAAAACATCAGGCCACTATCTATTTCTTGGTTTATTTATACCATAGGTCCTTTTGGGTGGCAAGCAGTTTGCAACAGCTAATCATTTTTTTCTTTTCTCAAGATGCCAACTTTTTTTCTTTTGATCAAAGTTTAATTCTTTCCAAAGTTCATTTCTTGAGAACCACAGCTGTTAGGATTCGAATCTTATATCTGTGAATAATTGCATTGTCTGTAAATCTGTAAATACACTTTTAATACTTAGTGTTCCTCTGACTTAACATTGGGTCCTGTCCAACCAGAAGGTCAAAATACATTAAAATTAAAATACATATACACTGTAAATTTACTAATACATTTTTTTAGTTTGGACTTTGCTTACCTGCTATTCACAAAACCTGAATATCCAGCGTTTGAAATTCTATAACTGCTACAATTCTAATTCAAATTAGTTTCTTTTACAAGTCAGGACCCGAAGATGATTAGTTTAAGTTCCACAATCGTTGATTTTCTCAAACACCAATATTTCCCAGAGTGGTTGCACTTATTTAATGGTTTTTATGCCAACCTTCAATTTACAGGTGAACTTGTAGTTTAAGCAAGTTCATGTCATGGGGAACATATACACATTTGAAATCCGGAGCACTGAAGTAGGCCAATTCCAATGCCAATTCTCCAATTGAGCCGGCAAAGTTTGTATGAGTCACCCAAGCTGGTGTTTGACATTAGGTATGGGGCATGTGCAATTAATCATATTAAAGTATATTCCCCGAGTGCTCAAGAAGAGTTAAGTGGCATCTTATTATTCATCTTATGATCTAAGACGTTCCTCTGCCACTCCCAAATGGATCTTAAACTTAAAGGAATAGTACATGTACATCCATAGAGCAAAGGTCTCTGCAATATAACAAGGTAATATTGAAAGTTGTACTTGTAAAATGAACTGATTAGAGCCAGACCTGTATCATTATAATGCAAAATAGTGCATTGACCTCAAACTTATGTGAGCAGACTCGCTAAAGAGAGACACACAAAGGACTAGGAAAGAAGAGGAAGTCTAACTGAATCCTGACACAATGACAATCCTGACAAAATAAACTTCTTCATAAAGACTTACTGCATACAATACAATGGAAGTCTTTGTGTTCGTTATAAATGTAAATATGATTGAATATCTAACATAATTAATTAATTAGTTATTGCTTTAAAATAAGTGATTTTTTAAAAACGTATGTATGCAAGGTCCACCAGAAACCAATTTCAACTGTTTAGGGAAACCATGGGTAAGGAAAATGAATAAATAAATGAGACAAAATGCTGCAAATGAGCACCTTCTTGCATGGTTTAAGTCCAAATACATGTTGAGTTGGTCTTGCTGTCAAAAAATTTATAAATAAAATAGACATAACTTTTTGTGGAAACAAAAACAAGGTATTCGGTGTAAACATGTATGAATTAGCAGGACTGCTGAAAAACATTTGTAACATTTTGTAAACATGTCTTTGCAGGAAACATTTGATATACAAGAAGCCAATTGTGGTTTGAAAAATTAAAATTTTTGTAAAAAGAAATTTTGAGGCCTTATTTGAAAACCCTGAGGTATTGGTGCGTTGCTCATAAAATCAGCCAATAAAACTTGAAAATCCACTCAAAGAATGTAAACGTACATTCTTTTTTTCCATTTAGGCCAATTACAGACAATTTGATGCACCATTAACCACTGTAAAACGTTCAAGTTTCTAACAGTGAATTATTTGCATTTGAGAGGAGTTTCTTTAGACAGTCCTGGAAAGTGGCGACTGAGCTGAGCCGGAAATCAAGCGTCTGGCAGCGCAGACTTTCAGCGTACCCTGGTTCTACACAGCCTGGCTTCATCAGGCTTTGCTTTCCTGTCGCCTCCTCATTAATTCCTCACGGGAACTAGACTTCAAACAAGTCCTTTCATTACAAGCAAAGGGCTTCCAACCCATATACTTGACCCAATCAAATGGGGGATAGATAGCTTCGCTGCATTGAGGTGACTTGTGCCGGCAGGACGATTTTGTGGAGGACCCTTAAACAAAACTTCTAAATTTTAAGGTTTCCTTTTTTAAGTTTCAATAAACTTGACATGACATCAAACTTATAGAAGAATCTGTTATTAATGTGACATAACAAAAGGTTTCCGTTCTCGAGAAAAATCATAAACTGTTCAAGGTCTGTAACTACACAGAGGCCATGGCCTCTGGTCTTGGCCTCTGTTGCCCTGGTCTTGGCCTTGGTGCCCCTTCAGAACTTTCCTATTGACAGATTTTCAATTGAAAGTGCCCAGTGCAAAATGAAAATGGCCCTGCCCTCTTAAATACAAAATTCCTTGCCTGTCTCTACTCACAGTTAAAGCATGGAAACGAAAGTGCACAACATCTGACAAAACTGCAACTGTAAGTCAGTACAACAAAACACGACCAACTCTCCGAAGAAACTTTCATCGGTTGTTGTTTATTGATGACTAGAATATTGGTTAATCTTCTTTCACAAACCAACGATGCATCACACCTTTAATGCTGTAAAAATCTCACCCTCTGAAGTCGGAGACTGGCAAGTTGTGTTCCCTCATTAATGCGTAATCATGACAGGCAGGGAATGGCTAAGATAAAGCGGAATGTTAATGGAATTTTAGTCACGTTAAGTTGAAGGGACAGTAAGGGGCCATTCGTCTTCTTGAGTTTCACTTGTAATTTGGGTCTGTGTTTAGTATGGGAAGAGATTACAGGATGCGAGAGCACGGAAAGTGCAGGGGTGAACGCATTTTAGGGGATTGAGAGTTTGTTAATCCAAGGTTTTATTTCTGCAGATCTGAATTGTAGAATTTTACTGCATTGTATTGGGCTAGCGAAGGGTATTTTAATTTCATACACAGTGGGCATAATCTTCAGTAATCAAAAACAGATTCTTGACCAAGGTGTATACCGTCTTGCTCTTGATGTTGTTGTTGTTGATGTTGTTGTTGTTTAATTTTTTTTGTTTTTTCACTCAATGCAAAGGAACTAAACTGAGGCTGGGATGAAAGATAGACTGGTCCCTTTACGGTATAATGAGAATCAGTAGTCATCACTGCTACTGCAGTCAAGGAACATGATGAAGATGATGGCAGATTGATAGAGGTTTATAAATACCTTTTAACCAGTTCAATTCAGAATTAAATATCCTTTTCTCATAATACCCATGTGGGATTGTTTTCATTCAAAAAGTACCTTTTTTCCCCTTGTCATTAATAATTTGTTTTGTCAATAAAACTTAGTTTTGACACCCAAATAAAGACATTTTTCAATGACATTTACAGATCTGGGTGTGCTTGTATTTTGTCACAGTTGTGTTTCTCAAGCACACCCAGAGCACTAGAAATCCGTTATGTAATGACCGATAATTGACCCACACCTGGTGGAACAGTCAGCATCCCAGAGAGAGATGAGGCCTCATGAAATTGCAGTATAATCCATTTTTACAAAATCTCAGCTGGTATGTGAAAGAAACAGGTCTTCAATAAAAGCAACAGGCACAAATCCATGCAACGGGTAAATCGGTTAATTTTTTTTTGGGTGCCTTTGACCAAGGCCATTGAACCATGACCAAAGGGACTCTGTGAAAAAGTTGCCTGTGTATGCGCAATCCGCTATCAGTTTTTTCAAAGACCACCACCAACATTGAAACTTGAATGCCAGTTTATAGAAGACCGACACTGTGTTTTGTGTGTTGTTGCATCCTCAGACGCTAACTGGTTAAGGCACCATCAGCTTCCCCACAATCCTCATCCATCTCCATCCACAATCTCCAACCCCCCCCCCCCTGTCAACCCCCAAACCAGCAGAACTAAATAGCAACATTGGATCCAGAACAAAATTAACTATTTCCTGATGACAAACACAGAGTTCTGCATGCTTCGCTAGCCACCTAGTATTCTTATAAGCTGCCATGTGAGGTTTGTGGAGACACTATGTAATAATCTCTCATGAGCTGTGACAGTTCTGAGAAGTTCTGAGAAGAACCAGTGGTGTAGAAACTCGACGTTTCGATCAATATACTCTGATTGTCTTCAGGAGAATCATCTTCATAAGACGATCAGACTGAAACATCAAGTTGTCAAACCACTGGTCTTCCTCAGAACCTCACTTGATTGCATCTTCACCATGCAAAGTTTCAAATCCTGCTGGTAAGCTGTTGTTATGGGCAGCAGCAAGTGGCCAGCCATGCCCAGGTGTTTCCTGTTCCTCCGGCGATGTCTCCACACACCCACTTCAGTAACAGCACAACTGCTGCTGTACAGGTAGGGGGTGAGACAGTCTACTCAGGGGAGACACAACACACCCGCTGTGCCTTGGTCAAGTTCAGGGTGAAACCGCAGTGACGGATGTGTTTGCACAACTCTGTGGTCTGACTTCAACTCCTATTGAACTTTTTTTTTTCATCGTACGAACTACATGTAGTCATCCAGGAAATTTGTTTACTTGGGGGATGTGAATTCATCGGTGTCTTATAAAACACTGACAAAGAATCTGAAAAAGTTTTAGTAGCTCAATAGTTTCACCGATATCTTGGATTACGTGAACTAACTGACTCTCTATCCAGTCTTCTACCAGTTACCCTTCTTCAACCCTAAGGATTAAATGTTTTAGTCGAGACCATAGCGCCAACAAGCAGCATGTACCAAAATGTCCATAGTGGCCATAAACTGCCGCAGATTTGACCTACTTCCCCTCGACCAAAATAAAGGTCATGTGTCCTGGGGTCGATTTCACAAAGAGATATATAAGACTAGTCTTATCTGAAGTTAGGACCAGTAACTGGTCTTAACTTAGGACTAGTCCTATCTCCTAGCATTGCCTAGGACTAGTCCTAAGTTAGGAAGGGTTTTGTGAAATCGACCCCTTAATTGACATTTTTTTAATGATTCACATTTAAACTAGTATAAACATTGCTAAAAAAAAAAAGCTAAATTTTTGTTTGTGGTGTTAATTTACACAGACATTTTTACAGAGGTCAAAACCTACAATAGTGGGCAAAGTCTGGGCATAGGGTAATGAGTAGACAGAAAGAAATGTCTCCAAAGGGTTTAGGATAATAAAATAATGAACAACCTCCTAAACGATTAGCTTGTGAATGCAATCACAGAGGCAAACCTTGCCTGATGCAATCGGACCAGCAGTCCCAATATTTGGGGAACTTCCTCTAAGCTCAAGAAAACACACACTTTGGTTCTCTGCTTAGCACCAAATTATCAAAGTGGCTTACATCTGATGCATGTAGTTCAGGGGTTGAGGAAACTCCAGTCTATTGTATTAAGCGTGTATTGTGAGTGCCAAGAGTATCTCAACGCCTTCTCGTTTGCACATTAGCACATCCCTGCCAGGCCTGGCCAGTTGCTACCAACTCATCACATCCCAACGATCTTGCGATTCCTCAGCCAGATGTCTGGCCAAGATTCTTCTGAGAGAGAAGATGGAGCGCTAAGGTCTCTTTCTCCCAGGATGGCCCCAGTGGTGAATTCACAAGGCAGTGATGTGTTGACAGGAATTCTATGCTGAAGAGTCTGCTTCTCTTGACAAGAGTCAAATTGTCTGCCCCATGGGAAAGATTCCTCACTCTTTAAAGAGCTCTTGGTGAAGATTGGTTAGAAAATAGAGCAAGGACACTAGAAGAAGGTAATAATGTCAGCTGCATCAGGTAAAGGGATGTATTTTGTTTACCACAAAGCACGGTAATTAAAGGTAGGGTCAAACTTTGGTCAGGACCCTGATTTTTATTTTATTTTTCTATTCAAATACTTACTTATTATAATGGTGGTAAGCATCCTGCAAAATTATTTTGTTTGAAATGCCCTGCATTGATTAGAAATCAATAATAAGTATCTCATAAAATTTGAATGAGAAAATAGACTTAGCTGTTGCAAACTTTGAAATTTAGCTGCAGCAAACTTCCAGGAAGACTCTGCCAGGATTGAAACATCGGGCCATTTTCGCAAAAATATTTAATCTCCAAACTCACCTGAGGCAAGTTTGGAGATTTATCCAGGGTGAGTGTATGTCATTCTTCCATACTCACCAAAGAAGGACATTTTCTTCACAGTGTACCACAACATACCACAACATAGTGTTTTTCCAACATCCCTTTCAATTTGCATGTGGTGAATAAAACTCTAAGGCCAGTTGACTAAGGGCTAGACTGGTCCATGCAATCGCACGGCCCCAGGCACTCCGCTACAAGGTGAGGGGTATAATGGGAACCATACTGTCCCTGTGGGGGAAAGAGATTCTCAGAAATCCAACAAAGCTTGCCCTACATTCACATTCCATAGCAAGACAGGACAAGACAACCAACTGATCTCAACCCCAATAAAAATCAAACCTAATCAACAACAACAACAATAACAACAACAAAACATTAACGCCTCCATTAACGCCTCCAACTATTTTGGAAATGGTCCACTCCCTTCAAATCAGTTTGAATACACATTGATTGAGCAACCAGACCTATCTAGTTTTTCAGGTGGTGTATGTCAGGCCTGCTATTTCAGGGAGCCAAGAGAGGCATTTGCCTCCATGCCCCTGGTCACTGTCTTGGTGCCCCTCGAAATGTTCCAGTAGAAGTACAAATATTCATCATAGCATTAGCAGTGTCCTTTGCTAAAGAAAAACTTACTTGCCCTTACAACAACAAAGTTTGAGCCTGTACGGTGTACACATGTAAAAAATACCTTGAAAAGTTACTTGGCACCATGACTGGCTTCAAAAACAATCATTATAGACAAAGCACAGGATTATTAAATATTGAAACTGCCTAGTTTCAATCTGAAAAATCACCGATTCTAAAGTTCAAACCATACACAATCCCCCAGATAAATATTTCCAGCTAGAGAAATATTTTTGGCTGAAATATTGTTATAGACAAGAAGTAGCATCTAAAGACCCCCCAGTTACCACTGCTTATTTCGATAGCCTTAATCAAAATAAGCCCTACAACCGGTGACCCTTCACCGATTGTATAAAATCGGATACAATTGTTAAGCTTTTTGGTGTTTTCGGCAACATACAACTGCATAAATAGTACAGAATTTGCTGACACTTTCATAAGTTGGTTGTTTGTTCTCCTAGAGGTGCCCTTTGCTATTATTATTACTTTGCTATTATTTTAGGAAAAACTGCCCAAGTGCTGTTACAAGAACGGGCTGCAAGGATTATGGACACTTTGCTTTAATAAAATTCTGACTTTGAAATACCTGTGGAAGTAAATCTGCTGGTCATGTAGGACAATACATGTATTACTGTCTCTCTAAGGGGGCCACAGGAGAACCAAAGTTAGTGGGGGTTATTTTGGTCCCAGTCAAGATCTAGCTACATATCTGGACAACAAGGTCCGCTGTGTCACAGCCAATTAACCAGCTGGCAGTCCTGGGGAAATACTGATTGCCTACATGTACAAGCCATGGGAAATCGGAGCATTTCTGATGTACCTCTTCCACTAAACGACCTCAATACTGTACCTACAATAAAAGGCCTATTACACAAGGCTAGACATCATGAAGTAGATTTCTCATTAGATGAGTTATCAACATACAGGATGGGAATTCTAGAGGCAATAGCTTCTGTTGCATTGATCTTGGTCTAGTTGACCTGTCAAAAGTTTCCCATAGACTTATAAGATTTCCGACTGGAAAATGAAAATGGCCTTGCCGTCTCAGAGATATAATTCCAGGCCATTATAACAATATCAAATTGTGACATCACAACTGCTTAGCAATTAAGAATAATTGTGGATTTTTTATTTGACAGTTAGGATTAATACTCATCTTATGATTAATTTTAGCTCTTCATGAAATTGAAGCCAGACCTTAAAATTTATCTTCTATAGATATAGCTCAGATTGTTACAAAGTACATCTACATTTTTTATGAGGAATAAACTTGTCATTGAACAAACAATACACAACAGTTCAGAAACCCATTGACTTTCCAGAACATTTCCTTGTGTAACTAAAAAGTACAAGTACCTGTGGAGACGAGTCTCATGTGTATGGAATAATAAAATAGTGTATAATTCAAGATACCCAAGGATTGAACAGACGGAACACCATGGAGATAGAATGCAGGGACTAACAGTTGGGGTTGGTCCTCTTCAATGTCACCATCAGTATATATGCGCTGACCTACCAGCGGGGTACCAACCAAGCCATTCAGCGTTTAAATTTCATCTCTGCCAGGAGCCAAACTGACGAACAGCAAGGACTAAATTGGCCGAGCTCTGAGTCTAACGTTCAAGTAACTCGGACGACTTAATCTCATGCTGGTAGTCTGGTGAGTGCAGAGGTAGAGAGAACTGCCTTGACTTGAAAAAGCAGGGATATGATGCTGCTTAGTTGCTATCTAGACCTGAAACCCATGAGTTTATGGTTCTATTTAAGTTTGAAACTAGAAGTTTGAAAACAATAGAGCTAGGTTTCTCTCCTTGTTGGCAATTTTTGCGTCTTTCGGGAATGTTTGAAAGCAAGGAGAGCTGTAAAAAAAAAATATGAAATCTTGAAAATCATGACACAACACTGGCCTGAAAAGGAAGACACAAACTCCACATTATTTCCCCATTGGAAATTATGTATTTGAAAGAAAGTAAGCAGACTGTGAAAAAAGAAAACCAAATACTTGGCTCAAAGATATACATGTACAGCGCGTATGAGAGTTCCAGGCCTTGAATTTCTCACAACAACCCAAGGCAATTGACCTGGGTTCTTCTTGATTTTGCTCTGGGTTCCCCTTGATTTTGCCCCAAGTAACCCCTGATTTTGCCCTGGATGTTCCTTGTTTTTGCCCTCGAGTCCCTTAAATTTTACCCTTGGTGCCCCTTGATTTTGTCCTGGGTACCCACCTGATTTTTCCCTGGGTGTCCCTTGTGACCATTCCCTGGTTGTCCCTTGGTTTTCCCCCGGATGCACCTTGATTTTGCAATGGCTCACTTTGACCATTGTAAAGTTTCCAGGGCAAAATGGACATGCCCCTTCAAAAACAAGATTCAAGGCTATGGTTCTAGACGTCCACAAAACCTTAGCTTTTATTTGAAGAAACTCACATATAGAAAAGGTAATTAATTATTTTAAAACCTTTTTATCTGCTACAGTTTTTCAAGCGAGATTTCTCAGACATCTGAAAGCTCCGAGTGCTTGGTTGGAGAAGAATATTAAAGCACATACATTTTTTTCTAAGTTTAAAAATGGCTCTACAATAAAGTACAATACCCTCAGACCACCCCAGATAGCTTTTAAGAAATGGTCACCACCTGCCCCTTGCCATTATCCTCCAGTCTGAGTTCTATCTTGACCTCTTGACAACTGTTGGGAAATGAATATTTCAGATTCAGCAGAGGTCATCAAAAGTTCAGTCTAAAACCCTAACCCTCCAGCAGGAGTTCTAACCAAGAAAAAAAAACAACCTCAAGTTTACCACCACCATCCCTAGAAACCAAACCACTGAAATATCTTATAAATTGCTGATGAGCAGTTTCTTTAAAAAATACAGTTAGAAACCTGAGGGGTATAAAATGATACTTCATTCATGAGGGAGAGGAAACAAATGTTTTCCAAGGTATATCAATTTCAGGCGCACCTGCTGTGCTAATGTTACTTCCCTGGAGGAATTGCTGAATGATTTTTGATTAAAATGAGGATATGTTTTCCGGAACTGGTTAACCTTCATGTTTTGGTGTGGTCATTTTCATGTCTTTGCCATCAACGGAAAGTGACAAATATCATTCATTTTAAAGGGACTTATCCCCAAATCCTTTATAACCAAAGTGTGATAAATGGTCCATAAAAACAAAAACCCACAATACTTTTAAAGACTATTGAGTAGGCTTCCCGGTATTCTCATCTGGATTTTGGTTTTCTCCAAGACTGAGGGAAATCTTTTACAAGTTCCAGAGTTTTAGAGCCGCGGGGAGTGGCTGGGGCAAAAAACAACAAGAGCCCTAGTCCTTGTTTTGAATTGGTATTATTTTTATTTATTTCAAAGTGTTCAAACCACTTAAACTAGTACTTTTACTTTAAAGGTGATTATTATTGCCATTTCTTCTTGGATTATTAAACAATCATGCTAACTTTAAAAAAACCTGGACCAATTCTGAAAATAAAGTTTAGCTTGGTGGGCTCTGGCTTAGGCAGAGCCACCTGTTTAAAGTGCCATACATAAAGCGCACCTTTTCAAGAGTACTGACGGAGCCCATGCCAGAGCCCAGGCCAGAGCCCAGGCCAGAGCCCAGGCCAGAGCCCAGGCCAGAGCCCAGGCCAGAGCCCAGGCCAGAGCCCAGGCCAGAGCCCAGGCCGGAGCTCAGGCCAGAGCCTAAGTCAAAGCCATGGTTACAAAAAGGACCCTAGTGTATATTTGTGTAGCCATCTTGTTTCTTTCTCCCATTCAAATCAATTGTAACCAAACTGAAACTGTAAGAGCAACTTAGTCTGAAGCCATTTTTGATATAGTAAAAAATAACCAGCATTCATTCCTACTGTTGTACACAAGGAACAGTCGTGACCAAGATGGAGGACACATGAGGTGGAATACATGAGAGGCTTCCCCTGTTGGAAATCAAAAGGGGAAATCAGGTCACCGTTCTAATCCTTTCATCGCTGTTGTCCATGAGTAACAAGGTCCATGACTGGACAGCGCCAAGGGCAAGCCAAGGGTGAGGTCTGACATATTTGAAGTGTCTAAATTTAATTCTGTGATCCATGCTTGAGATTAGTAATGAAAACTGCACTTAGGTTTTAAAGATGTACGTTAAAGTGGATGGAAAATTTAAAACAGAACCATCAGAAAGGTGAATCCTAAATATGAGTTATCCTGGAGTTGAAATTCAAGTATTAGTAAATAATTTGAAAAAAGGTGTGATTTATAAAATAAAATAAAAAGATTTATAAATGAACAGTATCAAAGATCTTGACCTTTACTGCAAGAGTTTTTTATTATATTCAATTTTTTTTAAATGGTTTTGTACCTGAGGCACCTGTTGAGCAGGTAAATATGTGAAAGTGTTACCATAGCAACATCTTCAGTTATTCCATCACAACCACTCACATTCAGTTCATCACATTTCCCTCTTCTACCTCAATGATGATTCCCTTCATCGATCCAAAGCTTTTAGCCGCCAATGGTCGGAAAGTCTGCACAGAGCAGACGCCTCTGCGTCGACAATGCCACTACTCAAAAACCAACTCAACTTCACCCCTCAACCCCCCTCTCCAAAAAGGTACATTTCAGAACTAACTGTCAACAACTGTGAAGAAAGTCTCTGAACACCAGACGCCTTCTCACTGTCTTCAGGAGAGAAAAAAACCAGCTCAGCATAATCAACCCCCAACCCCCTTCCAAAACGAAAAGACTGGCTAACAGGTACAATCGATACAAAGCAAGTTGTGAGACGAGCGATCTCTTAAATGTTTTGTCATTCTCACAGGATCAGACCCTTTTGCTCTATGATCAGACTCCGATGTGATGTGTCCCCCGCTGGGAAAATGTTGCTTGCCTCTTAGCTGTCATACAAACATGTGCTCTTACACCAACAGGACCAGGGTAATATTGATTCTGGGAAAGACTCGCAACAGCTGCATTTGAAAGTATGATCAGGACATTTATTCCTGAGTGTGTGCCTTCTAGCCCTTGTATCGCAAAACGAAAAATTATACAACCGAGAATTCGTACGCACGCTCTAAGTGGGCTTCATATCCTGTGATAATGTGTTCTTTGAATGCTCTTGGACTAATGGGTAATGGGCTTGTTAAAGTGGGGAAGAAGGGACAATATTTGGCCCCGAAGGCTAGTCTTGATTGGTTCGTGACAATTTTGAGGAATGTTTTACCTTTTAAACATTATTATTTATTTTAAATATTATTTGAGAAAATTGTCACCTTCCAAAAGTTCTCGTTAAATTTTTGTGAAAAACTAATTTGGGCAGCTGTAATAAAATGTGGTAGCATGAAATGGTATGACTTGTTTGTTTATTTGTTTTTTGTTTTTCCACAGTGGAATATAATATCATTAACAGGGATAAATCTGTCCACGTGGAAATGGGTCGTTGAACCCAAATGAGTTAACCCAGAAACTGTACGTAGGTGTACTAGAAACAGAGAATGTCGGTCAAATGACATCAACTGAGGGTGTATTTTCGGCAAAATGGGGTGTGAATTATGAGACAGGACGGATCCTTTTGAGTCCAAACAATAAACCACAACACATACTGAAAATACATTTGGATTATGAATAATCTTGTGCTAGATTTAAAGGGGATTTATGCATGATG
Source organism: Pisaster brevispinus (assembly GCA_023634235.1). NCBI lineage: Eukaryota > Metazoa > Echinodermata > Asteroidea > Forcipulatida > Asteriidae > Pisaster > Pisaster brevispinus. The sequence goes on along the minus strand of JAMKCF010000029.1, from coordinate 639,719 downwards.
GATGATTGGTAAGTTTGTTTGTGGTTGGATTGGATGTTATCGGTGGTGGTAGTGATTTTGTTGTTTTGTTGTTGCTTTGGGGTTGTTGTTGTTGTTGTTGTTGTTAGTTTGTTTGTTTTGTGTGTTTTGGGGGGAGGGGTTTAGGCGGGGGGGGGGTATTTTTGTCCTTCATTTTATTTCAGGGGTATTTGACTTCATTCAAAAGCAGGCCTGATAATTCACAGAGGTAATGGAGGCAATTGCCTCCATTACCCCTGGTCATTGCCTTGGTGCCCTTTGGAATATTCCAGTACAAACTTCGTTTCGCTCATTTAGGTGCCCTCTACAATAGAAGAACTATCTTGCCCTAACAAGAACGAAGTATCAGGCTTGAAAAACATACTGTCTTCTTTTTTCTTTTCTTTTTTCTCTTTTGAGCACAGAGTGGGAGGGAAGAAGGGAGTAGTCTAAACTTATGCCTCACCAATGGGTCTCCCATGAAATTCTATCCATCTCTAGGAAACTATAACAGATTACATGCGATTGCCCATACTGGTAGAGTGGTACCAGAGGAAGTTGCAGACTGAACATTGCATGCATGAATGTAATTCCCATCCAACTGTGGAACATTACCAGATAACAACCCCTCGCTGAGTCTACGCTGATTCCGTTGGCAAACATAGTCCATCAATACCGCCCAGAATATGAAACAATTACATCTCCCCAAATGAAATTACCGCTACACCTGTGCGACTAGTAATGGGTACGATGAAATGGCGGATCATAGTTTTCGAAGAACATGAAAGTAGAAATCGAGACGGCTTTTCTGAGAAATTTTGCTTCAATGTGAAGTGTATGATGAGGTGTTACTTTGGGAAGGAATAGGGCACTGATTAATGTATGTGTATCAAGTGTAATCCGAACATAAAAACTATGAAATACAAGAAAAACAACTCAAAACTTCATGAAAAAGCTGCTCAAGAGAGTCGCTCTTGCATCTATGGTGAACTTAACCACCATCCTCAGAAATACTTCCGCTATAATCCTTTATCTACTGCTAATCAACTACAAATTGAAGCCCATACTATGGTGGTCCTTTCTCTACGGTTGCACTATGCTACCAGGGTTCTACAGTATCTCCCACAGGTCTCTATGTACCACATTTACCAGGGTAAAATAATGCCACGGCTGGCAGCGTAAACCCAGTTCACTTCACAATGCAACACAATCCTGTGTTGAATTTTGATGCATTTAGCAGGGTGCCTAGAAAACACCTGATGGTAGTGAGCGTTAGGACTTTCTATTCTAATGAATACAGTATCTCAAGTTGCTGGTGAGAAGTTTAATTGCAATGAATGTATATAACTGCGATGACTGATTCAAAAAGTGACTATTGCCTTGGACAAAATAGTTGCTGTGTGTGATTGATGAGTCACCTCTGCCAGCTTGGACCTCAGTGATCTCCCAGCTATCAAGTTTGCAAGATGGGAAAGAAATGAGGAAAATAATACTGCTGTTTTCTACTTTTAAAGCCAAAGTACAGGACTGGGAAATTGTAATTATCAGAAAAAAATTATTGATTAAAAGTAGTTTCAATCTGAAAGCTCACTGATTTTAAAGTTCATAAGAGTACCAATCCTCCAGAGAAATATTTCCCTCTGAAAGCTCACTGATTCTAAAGTTCATACCAGTACCAATCCTCCAGAGAAAAAGTTTTTGTCTGAAATACTGACAATGTCTAGAAGAAACAGCATTTGAAGAACCACAAATCATCATTGCTTATTTTGATTGCCACAATAAAAAAAACAGCTGGATATGAACATGCATAAATTCCCTAATAAAACATAAATCGTTGTGTGCTTTTTACGCCTTATTTTACGCTACAATTTTGCAAACAATGATGAACTCTACACAGACACTGTATTAGTTACCAATAGCTTACTCTCCCTGTGACATTTTGTCAATCTTGCAAAGATAAATCCAACGCAGTAGAAACCATTTCCAAGTTTCCTCTGCACTTCCCTTTAAGTCTGCAACGCCCACTTTTGTAAAGGATGCCTTCAATTTCATTACCTCAGGGGCTTGATCATTATGACGACATTCTGTCAGACACTTTAGGAAATCGCGGTCCAGTGGTTAATTAAGCAACAGGCCCCAAATTATTTGACCCACATGCAGAGATACACGGAGAGCTTCCCTTGCAGGAAATACTACCGCCGGGATTTCTTTTTTTAATGCGCTTGCACTGCAGTAAAACCGTCCTGTATGCTGTACTGTGGGTTTTATTTTGAGAGTTATTGATCACGCAATCCACTTTCGGGGGTTACTCATAACTTGAGAAGAAAAAAAACACAGGCCAGACTTTCAAAAACTGAACGTCCAACCTCTCGCAATGTTACGACAAACAAAGTAAGATTTTTAACGAGTTTGGGGAGGTCAACTGACACCCATGTGGTTTAGACCTCGGTTGCACAGCGCCAACATTGGACAAATAAGAAAAAGGGACAATCGGCAGTGAAATGTCTGCCATGAAAGTGACATAATGACTAAGTGACTAAATCATAGATACTACACATTTGATTACATACACCATGGAGCTATCACACAGTAGCTGTCTGCAAACTTATTAAGAAGGGGGGGGGGGCTATTCTAAGGTGGCCCTACAAATCATGTACAACTAATTCTGCTAACCATCTTGCACCTGCAACTGTATACATCCTCTTGTGGAGTTTGATTGCAGTACCTGCTACAGAAATTGTAGACACTCTATTGCATTTCTTTTGATTTTAATGTCACTGCCATCAGACTACTCCTTCACCTTTTCCTTTTCCTTATTTCATACTCCTCTACTTTCCATGTTTCCTACCACTCTAAGCCTGATCATCTGGACCCAGTCACCGCTCCGGTTAAATGTGTACAAAACTGAAGTTAGCATTGGGTGTTATTTCTTGAAATTAGAAAAACTATGACTTCAGTTCAAGCAATTTTTAGCACAACGTAGTTTTGGGTATGGTTTTGACAATGGCCTTGTGCTTGATAGCAGGCGGATTGAAACTGTCTGTTCCGCTGAGACACATCCCAAAATGGCTGTCGGAACCTTGCCCCATGCTTGAAGCATTCTTTTTAAGTGGGTCTCACCGTGACAGTTCTAATCCAGACAAACTCTGCAATCCATGACTTACACTTCCATGAGTCACATTATACGGTAACCCACTGGTATATCCCACAGACACTATTCAAGAACCCTGGTACCAGACTAAAGTTGAATGCATCCCTTGAAAGGATGATGAGGCTATTTCCTGACTCCTCCCCCCCCCCCCCACCAACCCCACCCCCAACAGCCTTTGTTATCCTAGTCCTTACAAGAGGGGACAAGAGGGGTGAGTCAGTGACCCCATAAGGCAGTAGGAATGAGTGATCACCACTAAGTGAGTGGCCTACATCATGGAACCTTAACAGGTGCAACCCATCCTGGTGAATATCACCATCGGTAAAATTAAAGCTTGATTATCATCAACAATACACCCTCTGTAATTTTATAAAACGAGCACATGGTGTTTTACATGTAGTGAGCATGTTTTCAAATTGAGCTGGACCCAATGTCATGACTCTGCTTACCAAAATCCATGCCTAATGTAAGCGTACTTCAAGGGTAAGCAAGGATTGCTAGCTTGTGCGCGTGAATACTTCACAGTACTATACTAAATATTCTTCGCTTACATTGTAAGTGGAGATGGGTGACTGTAAGCACAGAAATCCGCGAGAAGCAGAACCATGAGATTGGGGAGGGAGGAAGGAACACAGAGCTGAAAGTGTATCATTGGCTTTTCAGTTGAAATACAGCAGCACAAAAAAAAACATCAGCTATTCAGACAGCAAAGATGGCTACAATCAGATGAGGCTCATCATTGCAAAGGTGAAACACTCTCAAGGTATATTTTTTTGCAGTATAATATGCGTGAAGTATATATATGCACATCTTGCAAAACATCTTGCACAAAAACAGAAAGAAGTCAGAGAAAACATATCCACAGGCCTGGAATTCCATGAAGGCCACAGGCCATGACCTCTGTTGTCGTGGTCTTGGCCTTGATGCCCCTTAAAAAGTCCCCATAGATTTTTGTAATGGAAGTGCCCTTTGCGAAATGAAAATGGCCTTGCCCTCTCAAAGATGAAATTCCTGGCCTGTAGCCATGCCCCTCTACATCCTGACCATGGGCAAGGAATCTGACCTGTATTAGAGAATTATCTTTCCACCCAGACTCTATCATTTGAACAGACTGTCCACAAACCTACTACCCGTGGGTCCCTGCCTCATTAGTCATTGCAAAAATGATGAAATGGTTGAAGTCAGAATTTGTGTATGGAACAAGAGGGGTGACATTTGTAACACCACCAGATATTAAGAGTCCAGAGGAAATTCGGATTAAGAGTTGTTTTACTCATCATTTTCGTTTGGGTCAACCACAGTAAACTAGAAATCCCCAGAGTACAATGTGTATCTAGCTAACTGCACTTAATAGTGCTATATAAACAACCGAAATCCTTGTGTATGTAGGTAATGCAGGAACATGTACAAATGTTTGCACAAGTTGATTTTGTTTTTGCTTTAAACTTTGCAGCAGGGTTCTTCAGAGAGCACAGTAAACTTTGAGTTCAGCTCCAGTTCACACACTGCCCAGCTGATATTATGGATTATGTACTTGTGCAGCATTCTTCAGAATGTTAAAAGCATAATCATTGACACTTGTGTTCAGATTTCAAAACAAGGCTGCTAGTTAAATACACTGGTTTGATTGAAAGAGCAACTGTGAAGTAGTTTTTGATGATCACAATTTTGAGATGCAGGACAGTCAACCAATTTCTGGCTCAGTTTAAACTCTTCGGTTTTTTTTTTATGATGTTTGTTATTTTCCCTTTTCCCCAACCCTAATGTGTTTACTCTCACCATGAATAACCATGTATGGCCTTGTGATGTACAAACCCTACAGAATATTTTAAAGACTGCTCAACTATTTCTCTTCGGACACAGTACCTCCTTGAGATTACCACTTTACCACTTTACACAATGACCTACAAAAACTCTTTCCAGACTCCTTACCACCTCAGGCAAGGAGCATTGTTTTCAAACATTCCTCCAGCTAAAAACAATGCACTTAGAAACGGCATAGCATGTCCTCCCCGCCATGGAGTTTATCAAACGCCAAGAGTGGAATTCCAGGACTGAAATCCCTGGCATCCTTCAGCCTGATTAGTTCCCAGCCCCAGCTGAGAGGACTGGGCAAGTTGTAGGTCACCTACTTTCCCCAAATTATGCCAACCTTCCCCGGACTGTTTGGACAGTAGATGTTCACTGTTGTTTCTCCACAAAGACTAATAAGACTGCATTCTTGCACAGTACCCCTCTATCATATGATATCTCCACAAGGCCTCTGGTTCTACAACTCTTCAAAAATAGCTTCCTCATCATTTAACTGACCCGGAGAACTGGGAAAATAACTTGCACAAGTTTTTTCTTTGACTCTGGTTTTTTATTACTTTTTTAATGAAGAATTCCTTTGGCAGAGCACAGAATAAGTACTCAGAGAGGAACTTTGGCCCATGAGTCTAAATGGACCTTCGATTGTACTGTAAATGTATCAACAGTTGCAATGTGGTGCCCTGGAATGGGAGTTGAGCAATGAGAGACAAAAATACACTGTCCCAACATAATGTACTTGTACAATGGGTTTCCTTCTACACATTGTTACAATAAAACCACAGGGACCCTATCAAATTCAAGTGAAAGTTCTCACAGGCTCACAGAGAGTTGTTACTGAAACCAACAAACCCAACCTCACTGCGGTTTTCACATTATGATTGCCCGTTCACAAATTTGTTGTCGCCCAAACTACACATTCTCAAGAGTTGTTGTTGCCAAAACTAACCCATTCCCAGAGTTGTTCCTACATGTATAACATAGGATTCAAACTGCTTTTAGCCGCCGAGCTAGATCGGGGGTCTAGTGGTAAGACATCCCATCTGAGTGATTTGCCTGTGGATTTTTTTCACAGAACTCGGGAAAGTACTGAGTATACAGTGCTTAATACACAGCGGTGTAAGGGTAAAACCAAACTAAATTGACATCATCTAATTGACATCTATTAAACATCTGCTGCTCTAGCAATATAATGGTCGTGGGTTCGAATCCCATTCAAGTGATTTACATGTGGATTTTGTTCACAGAACTCAGGAAAGTACCGAGTATACAGTGCTTAATACACATCAGTGTCAGGGTAAAAACAACTAATATTATTTATAAACTAACCCAATATTATGATGGTTGTCACCCACACTAATCTACATGTAATCATATGGTACGTTGTCACCCAAACCATTCACAAGTTATTAACTCAATCTCATGGGAATTGTCACCCACACAAAAACCCAGTCTCAGGATTGTTGTTACCAAAACAAGTCCAATCTTTCGATGGTTGTCACCAACACTTACCTAATCTTATGGTATGTTGTCACCCACACCATTCCTAAACTAACTCAACCTCATGAGTTGTCCCCAAAACCACCCAATCTGATGTTAATTGTCACCCAAACTAACCCAATCTCAGAGTTGTTGTCACCCAAATGAACCCTAAACTCAATCCCATTGGTCTACATGCACATTGCACTCTGTGTAAAATGTACCTCATACCAAAGGGCACCCAACTGTGCACATCCACAAAACAGTGTGACTTTAACGTGCAAACCAAAACAACATAAAAACCAAGCCATTGTAGTCACACAATACTCACATAACAACATTTTAGGAACAAAACACTCCGAGCAAGAAAGAGAGGATCACCATCAAATTTATGAAGCCTTAAAAAGCTTACAATTGAACAACTTCTGTCATTGTCAACATCACAGTACTTGGTTTTCAAGCGCCCAAATGATCTTGCTAAATGTAGGTCAAAGCTTTCCCAGATTGTTTTCTCCATTGGAAGTATGAGCCTATCCTTGAGTAGTTGCCACTGACAAAAGATAAAAATCACAGCATTTTTAAAGTGTCTTCAAGACATCCCCAAGACATGTAGTGCAAGTCACAACCCAACCTGGATTGGTCACAGAACAGAATACAAACAGCTCAAAGATGGAGGTGAATTCTAAACAGGTAGCCTAGCCAGAGGGGAAAGAAGGGGGGGGAAAAACCTGGTGAAACTTCTCAGGGACCCTGGGGTTATTATCTTGTCTGAAAAGATGACCTCAGTGATAAAAACTAATACTCGCTCAAGGGGCGAGTTTGGGGGGGGGAAGCATTCAGTCAGGTTTCTTGAAGTTCTTTTGTAGGGGTTTGGATGAAGCGCATGAAGCGTAAGTTACACTTTGGTGTATCCAGACTGTGCTGCAGACTTGAGTTCCGTCCTGCATGGTTCAAGGGTGTCACAATACCAGAGCTTTTGTTCGCTCCTCCGAGCTTCAATCCATCCTGAAAATGATATTGTAAAGATGGGGGGGGGGGGGGGTCTGTTTCCAGGTGTCATTGTTACCGGAAGGTTATGGTGTCACTCACAACCGCAATACGATGACAGAAACTACTGTCATTGAAACGATTGGGATTACAAAACTTCTTTTGTCGGGGAAGATTTCCCCAGAGGAGCATTGGCGGAATCCGCCGGAAGTTTGGATTCGTCGGAGATTAGACGTGATACAAAATTTCAAGAGGAATTACTTCAAATCTCCCGCACTCCAGTAGTGCCTTTGAAGCCTGTAATCAATCAGAAGATATCTGAGATCTCCACATTGTTTCCTCTTTTTATATCAAACTTCTTTCACAGCACCGCCAAAAATGTCCCTCGTTAAGATTTCTCTCTCCATTCATTTTTTTAAACAGTTTTCACTTTCTGAAACTTTGTTGCTTGGAAGCTTCTTCCAAAGGCATGTACATGTACATGTATACTCAAAAATATTCACAACATTACCGAATAGTCGAGAATTTTCAAAGGTGACAATTCCTCTCAGCCCAGAACTCTTTGTTCACTTCAACGGACTCAAAGTCAACACTAAGTCCTTGATAACACTTAAGTGAATTTCTTCACTAACTTCTCAAAAGGTATTTGAAGGCCGATCAGTTAGCAGTGTGCACAACTTTATAAACATAATTCCACTGGATTGTTGTTTGCTTTCCTTTGTTGACCAAAGTGGGTCCACTTCAGTAGAGGAGGGAAAGAGTAAACATGACTTCGCAACTTGTTTTTTTCACTTGACTTCGAAAGCTAAAGAGAGACAGTACAACATTGGTGTTTGGACAATTCTAGTTGATCTGTTTTTAAAAATGAGTGTTCCTTTCAGAAGTTAAACCTTTAAAATGGCTTTGTTTGGTACTTTAAAAAATCCCGCTCTGTCTATTGGCTTGCAGAACTCATGCATCAATACAAAACAAAACTTTGGTTTTTTAATTCAGCCTAACTTTAACCTGTCAGAATCTCTGTGTAGTAATAAACCAAAAGGGAAACTAACTGGGTACAATTTAATTCAAAGACATTGACAAAATAGAGAGACCACCATCATTAGGGCTAAATAGCTCAGTTGGTAGAGCACTGGAAAGTTAATCCAGAGGTTGCATGTTCAAATCCCGTACATGTCAATTTTTCTTTGTTCAAACCAAGAATCTCAATGAGGGCAAAATCAAATCTAGAAGGTGCGCTGTGCATTGTAAAAATGTTTCTTCTTTTGTGGAGTATACAGTTCGATCATTTTTCAACAAAATAACTGACGGAAGATCATTTCTGGTTCTACCCTTGTAGAACTGTAGTCTCAGTGCTGCCCCGAGTCATGCAGACAAATCCACAGAAAAAAACCAAGCCTCCATGCCCAAGATCACTGCCTCCATAGAAATGCAAGCTTTGCTCCTACCTACCTACTAGTAGTTAGTGACAATTACCAAAGAAACAACTGGCATTTGGCATTCAACTACATTGCCTCAAAAGAAAGGGATGACATCCATGGGCGGAGCGGGGGGGGGGGGAGCAGGGGTGATCTTTGAGTTGACATTATATTGTGGCGTGTCATGCCTGAGCAGTTAGGAGCACCAGACTCTGGCTCTGGTGTATATCTGTGTCCTTGAGCAAACTATTTTATTGTAATTGCCTTGTCCTTTGCAAGGGACTAATTAAGCCATAGGTCCCATGTACTAAGATTGGTAGTGCACACTTAATATCATGGAAGAGTAGGTTAACCCCCGTGTTTCTGGTTCACATAGAAAGCACCCTTGTTAGCAGGTTTCCTATAAGGCTTGCGAGCTACAGTGATAAAGTCCACTTGTGAGCCAACCTTGGTTTCATCACCAGAAATACCTAATAATAATAAAATATTATGGGAATGTCTTTTATACTTATGCCTGCAACAATAATGTCGTATGGTTGAACAAACTTGTATGCAACATACCAGTGCATACATGTACATTGGGCGTTTATGGAGGTCAATGACCTTACATGTACAAGTACATGTTGGCTTAGCTTTAGATCATTCATGCGCCAGCAATGTGACACATTTTAATTAGGCCTATAGGCAATCTATTCTACAATCCTGTAAAAACTTGACGCTACGCCAAGAAAAACCCTGGGAGAAAACACACAGCGATATATACACAAATTATTTCACTAATTCCAAGTTGACATCCGAATTGCAAGGTTCGAATCCATTCATGGTCTGCCATTTATCATAGGTTAGAAACAAATCAGGGTGAGCCATCCACCCAACCCCTGGTTCACATCCAGCCAGGGTGGCCCAACCTATCTAAGCTGCTCTTACCTGTAACTCCACAATCCCTGTCTTTAGTCTCCCTAGTCTCTGCTTCACGTCTGTAGATGACATGAGGATGTCCTTCACTCGAGTCACTCCCCGTAAAATCCTGAACAGGTTCTAGAAAATAATCCCCTTCTGCTGTTGAAATAAGTCCATGCTGCGATAAAAAACAACAGAAATCAAGCAAGAGTGAAATATCAATTTGTTAAATTTACTTTCCCTGTCCTCCAACCAGTTCCTACAGGTAAAATGTGCAACAGGCCTAATACTTCACAGAGGCAATTGCATCCATGCCCATAACCGATGCCTTGGTGCCCCTTGAGATGACCTGGTAGTAATTTAAAATTTCTCTCCAAGAATAACTGCCTGACCCTCACCACAACGCATCAGGCCTTAAACTAATTACGTGGGTTTTCCCCATTTTGGATTTCCTTTTTATACAACAGAACATTTCTTCATGACGCTCTCTTTACAGGTTTCTTCTGGCCTACGGGTAAACAGTGCAAGGCACTTTTGAGGGTCCCTTGGTTTCGTTGGCAGAGATATGCGATTAGAATTATCTTAGCTACCTGAACAATTCAGGACTTTTTTTTTAAATGACTCCTTTGCTCATGGCTCTGTCAATCTTATTTCAAAATCCACTTTCTAGAGCTGATACTTCATGGAGGCAACATAGGCAATTGCCCCAATACCCCGATTGCCTTGGTGCACCGATTACCTTGGTACCCCAATTGCCTTGGTGCCCCTCCTTGAAATCCTCATTGAGGTGCCCTTTGCTTTGAAAAAAACTGCCTTGCCCTTCAACAATGAGGTATCAGGCCTGACTGTCTGGGAAGACTGATGAGAAGAGCCGAAAATGAGATGGCGTGATCCTTTATGCGGAGTCTTTTGAGACACATTTCAAGGGTGGTCTTTGTGTTAGCAGAGTGTGAGGGTTGAATTAACCATTTCACACGGATTGCAAATCACTCATCAGCACTGCTGAGAGGGATTTTAATTTATAAGCTTTGCTGATCATTGATGTGAAATCAACTGGTGTGCCAGGTTTTTTTTTTATTTATATGCTTTTTTTATTGGTAGGGATTGATGAAGAGATTGAGTGACAGGACTGTCTGGCAGGACTCAGGTCCCCAGGCAAGGTGCAAGAAAACCTTGCATGGCATTCTACTGCAGTGTCTGTCCTTAGTGAATACATCAGAAATGGTTGATCAACCTACATATTGCAAGACAATTTCAAGAGATTCATGTCTTTTTGATTTGTAATTAGGTTCAGTGGTGACAACTATACACCATGTATAAGGCACACTATAGTCGAAACACTGAGAATAAAGTAACTGGCTTTTTATAGTACATGTACCTGTTCCAAAGACAGAGATCATTATACATTTTGTATTGTTTGCAAGATTTAACTGAGTTTGATTATACTGTACAATGTAGTTACCTGTCTATGGCATGCTTAATTCATACAAAATCAGTCATTCTTGTCAGGGCATGACCCCAAGAACAAGCAGGGTTTGAATTGAAAATAGCCTCAATCCTCCCATCCCCTTCTCCTATCACTCCACACCAAATTGTTCGGACTTTGATAAGATTGGAATTGCCTGACCCTGTGATTAATGTGATAAGCACTTGTCATTTGGGCCTACCAGCCCCAGTCCTTCTGAATCCTTCACTTTGGCAATTGGATATAAAAGGATTCGGGACTGTAAGGGTTTCTAAATATATATACCTCAAGATTCCACACCTCAAGTAATTTTATTGGGGTATTGGAAAAGTATTACTTGAACAGGGAAAAAATAGAAATGTTCTATCATATTTTGGAGCGTGAACACTTCATTAAAACTTTGTTTTTTGTTTTTATTTCATATCGTCGGGCGCCACCAACGGCGACCCCCTCCGTCATTATTCTCTGCGTCGAAGACGAACCAACATGATTGTAATTTCTCTTCGTCTTCTTTACAGGTAAAACAACCTTCTATTATTTTATTTTACTTTACTACCACTGCTCAGATTATCAACTAGTGCTCAATAATTTTGTCTCTTTCCATACCTAAACTTAACTTGACAGAGTTTGGTCAAATGTGTTATTTCCGTTGTTTAACTAGACGTATACCGTAATACATCGTAGTGCTACTTGATTGTTGTAGTAGAAGTGACACGAAGGTTTATGCTGTATAAATACTTATTGCCTTTGAGTTATAATTTTCAGATTTAAATATCTAAGTCAATTGAGGTGCAAGACAACCTTCGATTAGTTATTTTTAAGGTTTAGAAAGGTTCTAGAAAATTAATTCGTTTGAAGGGTTCGGTCGCAAGATGGCGACCGACCAGGAGTTTAGGCGGGAAACACAGTCTTTATTTAAGAGTTAAACAGTTAAGTTATTTCCTATGGAGCACATAATGTTTATAAGTGTCGATGTTCCTTTCACTAGTACAATTTATAAGTGAACACAAGGGATTTAAAATCAATCAATCGTTCATGGTATATTCTTTTAATAGATTGGTTCATTCCGTAATAGTGTAGTTATATAATTTGTAAATAGTACTTTAATTCATTTTAGCCTCCGTGATTATTCTCTGCGTCGAAGACGAACCAACATGATTGTAATTTCTCTTCGTCTTCTTTACAGAATAAACGTAATACCAGCCGTCAGATTCTCCTCGTATCCCTCATTTATTGGCCTCAAAGTCTGAGTGTCACATTTATTTATATATTTTTTTAGCACTTTAGATTTTTTTTAGTGTTACCTTCTCTTTAAGGCAAACTGTTCTTCAGTTTGTCCAATTAATGTGAATTTCTACGTGAGAATTCCCCCAAAATGCAACCACAACACTACAAAAAACAACCTGAATCAATCAACGTTCTTTGTATAGATCGTTAGCCTCAGAGGCATCGGGCATGTCGACATGTGCGTAGACAGCCAGACGCAGAGGTCCTACAGCTATGGCTTCAACCGACGACGAGACACGACAACCAACCTCTTCCCGTGCCCAGGGGGATCCAAACCCCCCACCTATGGGGGACAGTGCTTACCCTCAACATAATTCCCTGCCATCCATTTATACATGGGGAGCTGTTAGGTAAAAATGTGTGTCAAGTTCTAAATATAAAATCAATACAGGTCTAACCACTGTGTCAGCAAGATGGGGTTTTTTTATCATCAGTGGGCTAAAATTCATAGTCACGATCTACATGTAGTCCTCAAGCACAGAATGATGATTATTAGAGATCAGAAAAAGAAGTGGGACAAGAAATCTATGTACAGTGAATTCAGCGTTTTAACACAGATTGCATTATTAGAATCTACATGTATTTCATTTCTTGCAAAGTACTTGGGGGAGTTCAATTTTAGTTCAGAATAATATTTCAACCACCGTCCCAATGAAATTAATTCTTACTTTCTTTTTTTTTCTAATTTATACCAATGTTTTAATGTAAAACATTACCGGTATATAAGTCTGTAAATAGTTTACAGGGACATCAACTATTTTAATTGAATGTTTTTTATGATTGTTGAGTTTGTTTCGCTTTCTGCTTGTTTGTTTGTTTGGTTTTTATTTGTTTGTTGGGGTGTTTGTTTGTTTGTTTGTTTGAAGATTATTTATTGGTTTTCAGTGAAGCCAGTGATTCAAAAGGATTTTGTTTTGTTTTAAGTTTCTTAAGTTCTATAAAACTTTACCTAAACAAATTTCCATACAAATTTTTTATTTCAGCTAAAAAAAAAAGATTTGCATTTTTACCAGAATGACCTTCACTCTTGATGTAACCTTTGTACATTCACCAATGTAACCAATATCTAGTAAAGGTATAATGTATGATGAGTGCAAACATGTTTTGGCATTAATTATGAAGTATCGGGATTGGACTGTCATAACATTGTGTGTTTAAACAAACTACTGCATGTGGTTTGATATGCCAATTAAAACTTACAACACATGTACAGTTCCAATTAAAACTTTTGTAATGTGTTGTATTGGAGCGCAATAGAGAAAACACCCCCAAGGTAAAGACACACAATGTGTGAGATAACAATGTTAATTTGAAGGCGGAGATTCTGCACCAAGACGGAAGCAACACAGGTGTGTAATCCATATTGTTTGCACAGCGGCCGTTATGACGTCCAGAACGTTTAACACCCCATCCTCTTCCTCCGCCCCTTGAAGAATGTCCACGTGGAGTTTCTTTTTGATTTATGAGCACACTGAACTACGTTACTGAAACATTCCAGCAGGATGTTTGTTTTGATATGTTCCCATTTTTGAGTTATCGCTAAACTGTACATGTACATGTACCACTCGAAACACCAAGCAGGTTGTATCTAAAAAGAATCAGAACTATGTTTGTACAAACTGATAACCTACGTGTCACTCCTATTTAAAGTAAGATAAAAAGGTTCACAATGTTTGGACTAGGATGAGTGTTGTAAAAGATACATAAAGATTCTTAGACAGTGTCTTGGGGGGATTTCTGATGCCCATTTCCGCTGATACTGTTTGGCCAGACAACAGAATACTCCTAGTTTAAAATGAGTATCATATGTGAATAGAAGTTAAGGTCATCTCGCATGAATGTAAACCACATGGAAATGAGATGAAAATGAACTGCCGATTTCATATTTGGCTAATCATTGTATTAAATACAAAGCACACTTTTGAGCAACTAAATGTGTTGTGATACAACTACACACATGTATAATGTGTTGACAGAATACAGTGTAGTGTCGGATTGGATTGCTCAATTAAAACTCAGTTAGTTTCACAGGAGATTAAAAAAACATGTTGAGTTACAGGTGTGAGAGCCATTGAGGACAAAAAGGTCTGAAACTAGGATCCAAATTTAAGGAGGTATGTTGTAGGGACTACACTGTACATGTAGTATGTTGAAATGGTGGCATTTCCACCCTTTAGTATCCCCATGAGTTATAGATCTAAAAGGGCTTTTAGGAACAGTCCTCGGCAGTAGAGAAGTAAATCAATGAGCATGATTTGTTTCTATCTGTGGAAATTAACAGCTGTTCGTTTTCACCAGGCAGACATAAAAATGCCTGAGTTCATGTAAAGGGTTGAAATTTTTCAGCCCTGAAATTAGCAGTAAATATTATTCAAGATTCCGTGCGAGGTTTAAAATTGACTTCATGTTCTAACAAGTTCGAAGACAAATAGTTGCCACTTAAAACATCCGAAATCCAGTACATAATTTCTCCCACATGGTGTAGCTGGCTAGTTTCTTGCTCTCTATAGCTTTGTTTATCTCAGAGGGTTTGCCCTTACTTCCAGCAGGGCTAGAGCTTTTCATTTCAATGGTCAGTCAGCTTTTTCAACGCTCCATATTTCATAAAATAGGGATTTTTTTCAACACTAAACTATCCAGAAGAACCACTTGACTTGGAGTGTTTTTTGACTGGTCCTCCGGTGTTTTAACTGGCATTTAGCAAGCGGACCGCTGTTAAGGGAGAACCCTTTCGTGATTGTCCATATACCTCAAAATTAAACTGTAACAAAATATGGCACTTGGTTGATTTTAAAATGAGACCAATGGATATGGACCAGCAATCTTAAACACCAGCCCACTTGGCACTTGTATTTGATTGGAGAGCTAGAGCGGGGAAACCCCAAAACATTTCTATAAATACTTACCAAACCTCTGCAGTTGCTAATGGCAATGCTAGAAATATCATGGCCAACAAGATATCCATGGTAATGGCAGTCATCAATGGTCCGATGGCGTTGGCTGACTCCATGCTCATCAAGGTATTCCACAAGAAAATTCCTAGTGACAAGGTTCGTGTTTAGAGATAAATTCAAGTGAAAATTGCTCCCATAGGCGGAGAGTTTGTAATGCAGTTGTCTTTCTGCTGCGGCCGTTTCTGGCCCTGACAGAGCCTCTCTACGAGTCCGTTTGCGACTGTTAATAATGTCGTACGAAACGTGGTGACCGTTCTCGTCGACCATTGAGGGGATTACTATTTGGTGCTGACCTCTTAAACTTGAAAAGCGTACATCATCTGTGTGGGAAAAAAACAGGAGTTGTAGTTACAGAAAGTTTTAAAATGCGTTAAAAAACTCTGATAACATAATCTTGGTTAAGGAGAATGGAAAGACATTTCATGGCTCAAGTTTCTATGAAATATGGGGCCCGCGTAATGACCCTATAAGGTTTGGGTTTAACTGAATATTCTCCAGTACTCAAGGAATAATAAATACAAATCTAGGATAATAAGTCTTGTATAAACTATTTGCCTATCCAGGCCTACCACTTCAAGGAGGCAATGGAGACATTCGCATCTATGCCCCTCCCTGGTCAATGCCTTGGTGCCCCTTGAAATGTTCCAGTAAAAATTCCCTCATTCCTTCCCCTTTACTAAAGAAAAACTACCTTGCCCTCACTGGAAGGAAGTATCAGGCCTGTTATACCTACATGTAGTAGCTGTTTATGGGCATTTTAAAGCACTCAAAACTTTCTTCATCGTAGTTTTGAAAGAGTCGATGGCAGGTGAGGCATACCAAACCATTCCAGGCCTCGAAATAACCCACGGCACCCACAGCAATTACCGTGGTACCCTATGCTAAGAGCTTACCCTATGCTTTTGCTGCGGTGCCCTTTGCAAAGTTCCAGTACAAATTTACATTTTCCTCATAGAGTGGCCCTTACCAGAGGAAAATTGCAGTGGCCCTTCAAGAGCGAAGTTAAAGATCTGCCGTTCCACATAAACACATTTATCTTTATGTTGATAAATTTTCCACTTGAAATTTTGTTATATTTCTTTTCCGAAATTGTCCAACACTTCCTAAAAAATTATTAAATTTCTTACCAAAAATGTCTAACACTTCCTAACAAATTATTTACTGTATACTCTTCATACACCCCCACCCCAACCCCTCTCCTCCCAGTTATTGTTGACTAGAAGTAGAACCTTCAGCTCTCGTATTCGTCATTGCCACGTGCAAGTAACTTTCTTATGAACTTTGAATCCTGCATTGAAAGCAACAGTCAGGACATCATTGTGGAGTTCATGGCCTTAACTTTTAGACAGGTATCATGTTTGTTATGTGTGCCATTGGCTCGATTGTTGACACTGCTGTCTAAAAACAAACATGGCAAAGAGCGTTTTAAACCCCCTCTAGTCATCATGAAAACCAACCTGTCCTATTTCACAGCCCTATATTTATTTGTCCATTCATCATAAATAAATACTTTGTTGACCTTTGAAAATACAAAGTGCAGGAGGGTTTAAAAAATGCAAGGTACATGTTTATGTTTGCGGTTGGTTGATATGTTAGTATTGTGATACTATTAATTTAACAGGAGAGCCAATCTGTGAAGATGGCACAAAAGGAATCAAACCATCGTACTACATTCTATAATTTAATAATATTGCTCAAAAGAAAATTGTTTATTCTTGATTTGTTCCATCCAACTAACAAAACTGCTGTCAACAGAAACTGATGGAATTACTTTACATGTGTTGTTTACATTTTTTTTATGAATTATTTCCTTTCAGACAAAATTTAAAAGGTCAAAAGTATTTCTTAATGAAATTGATACAGCTATCCGTTCTTTTGTTTTTATTTATAGCATGTGCACACCTGTCAACAAGTGTAAAATAAAAAATTTGATTAAGCATTTTTCAAAGCAATCCTTACACTTGCAGTTTGTTATGGTCCACAAACTTTTCCCCAACACTTCTTCAAATGTAGCTTTACACCCCCCCCCCCCTCCTCCCTGCAAACAAACGGGTTTGTAAATTTGTAAAATATACCCCAGTGCTGGTCTGCTAGCTTTGCTCAAAGGCCATGAGTAATGGGACGGGATTTAGCATGTGCGACGTGTAATAAATAAAGCATGTCAAAATATTTTGTCAGCAGGTCGACCGAGTCCCAGACAACTTTTTTGTGTGACATATCCTGCGAACAGAGCAAAAGTCCTTGTTGTAAGGGATGGCCATATCATGATCAATATCGTATACAAAAGTGTGTGTTTGGGATTTAGGCTAGGCCTGCTGCCCTAGTCGATCTCTTTTGGGGTATGTTTAATGGACTTTACTATGTGGAGGAATGAATGATTTTACTTACCCTTTAAACTTATAAGTGGAGCTTTGACGATCCTTCTAATGTAAACCACTGCCAAAAGGCTAAACATCCACGCAACCAGCAGCCACACAATGTACTTTCCCATCCTACAGTCCGCCCGTGGCAGTGTGTCTGTTGACACCGACCACGGCTATCGCTGCTTTTACACCCCGGCACTGTCCGAGAAATCCCCCCGTAGTCGAAGGGCAAAGGGCGGCCGGTGGTTATAAACTTTCCCAGGCGTGACGTTCAGGGGGGGCTTGGTGGTGTGGTGGCCCACCTTTCTCCCTTCTCTGCCGGTGAAATGGCAGTTCTGTAGTTTGAAGTCCAACACCGAACACACTCCTGGAGTGACTCAGACTTGCTGAGCCAGTTATGTCAACTACAAGGTTGTATCCCACAACGGGAAAAGGTCCGTGAAGTAGACATTACACCCAGTAGAACAAAATGTTCCCTCCAAAAACACACTCAGCTCCACGTTGTTACCACTCGCCGTTTCCCCAAAGTTATTCCGGTTGTAAAAATCCGTGGTTATGGTTGCACAGAAGCCGTGGTTTTTAAGATAACGAACGGCACTCCTTTTGTTGTCCTTGCCGGGGTCTATTTCCTGAGTTAGGAAGTGATAGAGCTGCTTATTATACGGCTATCCAAATGGTCGGATCCGATTGATTTTGTCAGCTGCAAGGAGTAAAAAAAAAAAGTAAGGTTAAACCAAAAAGGATGTTTCGTAAGGTTGATGGATGGATCTGTGTGGTGAGTCGATGCTTGGGTGTTCACGCATCTTTTAAGTCAGCAAACGCAAACAGCATAGCCATTGGTGTATACATTGTGTTGCTTGAAGTTATAAGAACAATACAGCGTTTTTGATTGATTTGCAGCTACTGCAGCACAAGGAATAGCTCAACAAACAGGCTGCAAATTGTTTCAACCTGTCACTATTCAGTGATTCAGCTGTTGCTAATTCAATAATCTAACTTGTGAACAAGAAGTTAAGTTCCAGAATCGAGTGCGACAAACCCACACTGAAAAAGGGCTCCATGCAACGGGGTTAGCTTCGACTAGATTCACGACTGCCCAGAAGGAAAAACTGCAAACTTCTATCAGAACACGGAGAACTGCCTGCTGTTTTGGTCAAAACTACTTTGACAAGTGGCCTGGTTTTAGTGCACGTCTGACCGTACCCCACAGTGTGTCCGTCTACCTTGGTGCTCTGATAACGAGTGGCACGGTACACATGTCGGATTTGTACTAAACATACAGCAGTCATGCACTATTATCCGCACCGTACGCGCAAGACAATCACATACACAGGCTACGTAATGTGCGCAGTCAGTGGCTGATAAAACTTTTAGCCTATTAGCAACAGCCAATCACAGCGCATGATTCCAAGTTCGATAATAATTGGACTGTGACATCTCCAGAATCACCCAACCGGGAAATTGTGACCGTGTTAATTTCAATCAAGGATGTTGGCGGATAAAATGTCTTCACGCAATATTGTTATTTTAAAACCATTTTAAAAGTGGCGCACTGCCAGGAAAAAGTTCTTTAGAAAAATGTGATGGAAATGTGTGTAGGTGTGACGGTTTGTCGGCTTTCTAGGTAGCACGTTTAACACCAATTGAATTTGAACGTTCATAATCACCATGCACATTTAATGTATACAAATAATGTGTTTTCTATCATGCAACACTAAACCATACTTTCATAAGCTTTTTCCATCAATACTTTTAGAGTAGTGAACATATTGTCAGCTATGTCAATTGAGTTTGAGAAAAGATTTTGAGATTTTACGACACCGGGAAAAGTCAATTGCAGCTGAAGAGAGATGAGCAGCAAAAAATCCTTGATCACGTTTATGAACACAATGAGTTAGTAAACTTGAACTGGACATGAAAGGCTAAATTAAACCTGCCATACGATATATGATAATAAAGTTCACAGAACAGCCGAGATTGTGGCATACGGATATGAGGGCACTACAGAGGGCGCTAGACTAAAAATCGTCGAAAGTTGTTATCGACACAACGCGTGACGAGCGAGTCACGTCGAGTGTCTCTGCTTCAGCTTGGCAACACACTGGGTTTATTGCGAATGCCCTATAAACCTTGCGTATTCATCTGTACAAATCTTCATGGAGGAAATACGGCTCACCAGAATAAACAAAACTTCAAATTTTCGCTTAAAATGTCACTTCAAAAATTTAACTTCGTTGATCTGGGACAAAATTATTGTCCGTTTACGGGAGATTGATTCATAACAAGGTGGCGAGGTTGAGGCTTCACTGACGTCAATTGAAACAGAACAAGAGATTATCTTCTCTAAGAGATTTAAGCTTCGGATCAAAGGGACTAAAGTCACCTGTCTCTATGTCAATCAAAGGGGGTGAATACATTGACCTTTGACATTAGGGGGATTTTACCCCGTGAGGAGACAGGCTCTTTCAGCTTGAGCTGTCAGTCTGATGACTACGACCCCCATCGGATTTTCCATTTAATGATTTTAAAGATCGGGATTCATATGAATGTGAAATCCATACCTTGTTCTAAGTGAATGACTGACATCAACACATGGCCATCAGAGCATGACATTAAACGGAAACATGATGGTAGAATCTCTTCTTTGAGAAATAAAAGGCGCGGGAACTAGCATGATGGTTTGTTCTCAATGTATTTTTTGTTTTCAATTAGAATCAATTACTAAAATATCTTTATTCACCAAGCAAAGTCCCAAACTCTACATCAGAACCAGTGACCAACCTCCTAGAACAGAGTAAGCAAACACATTTGCCAAGTAGGCGTATATTGTTACCATCCAAGAAAGTACCAACCTTCGGCCGTTAACTGTTTGACTAACTAATTTGAGGTACTTGCTGCCAATTGCGCGAGTCGAGCTTGTCATCACTGGCAGGGTTCCGTGGTCTAGGGCCTAGTTAAGACGCCTGTTCTTGGATGTGGTCTCTGCGGATTAGATGCCCACCATCTGAGATACTTGATCCGTAGGCAACAAACTGGTCCGATAAATGCCTTGCCACCACTCAGGCACTTTTACCAGCATATACAATCAAATTATATTAACAATTTTGTGTGTGTGGAAATAGTATAACCCCTTTTACAAATGACGGTCAATTTAATACAATGCCACTGCAGTGTCCATGGAAACTTGGAAATTACTAGAATGGTAACGTAATAGGGTGACAATAGCGATTGAACGTACCAAGAATAAGTGAGCCTCTGATAAGTTTTGTAAACAAGATGCTACTAATTTTGTTCCTGGCATTTTAATTATCATTTATCATAGGTTTTTTTAATGGAATTTGTTTGGATTGAAATGAAGTCCCATCATATCATTGTTCGTGTTGATAGAGTAGTTCATTTAGAATGATTAAGAAGGTAAGTAAGGGGACAGTTACCCCGAGTTTTTGTCAAAATAATAACCGGGTTGTGGGAGCAATTAGTGATAACCAGGTGACTCCACACTAAGTCACATTCAAATTGGCTTTTTCACAGGAGAAACGCTTACATTTCAGAGTAACTCATCTTCGAAACTGAAGTATTTTATCTTGTATGGTATACAAAAGGATCAACCGACAGTTTGCTCTTAAGGCTACTGGAGCTAGTCGTTGCCACGAATTAAGCTACGAGAGAGATAATGGCTTGCTTCACAAACAGACATCTTAAGCTTATAGTGCTCCGAACACCCCGTTCAACCTTAGCTGATCAAAGTATGACAAATCCACCAAATCTCTGGATTTGCGCTTTGTGTGGTTAGGAACAGTCTATATGGTGATGATGATAGGGAAGATGGGAAACAATCCAAAGGAGAACAACAAGGTGGTTTTCTGGATAAACAAGCTTTATTTTCGGCTGACTCTTCACGGGGTCATCTTGAAGCAATTGTGGGGCCGTTTTACTTTATAGAAACAACTGTACACTGAGCGCTGGTAGAACATCGTCTTCAGTTGTAATGAGCGTGTATGGTATACATCACTGTAGCTATCTTCGACCTAAAGACATTATCAACCATAGAGACTGCAATCATACGAAGCTTGAATTTTTGGTAAAAACACCCTTTATGACAACCGACAGTGGGGTGTGGGGTGGGTAAATTAAGATTGAGTTTTACCAATGGGTAAAATACAAAAAGTTTGAACCGAAACAACCAGCTCCATCCATGGATCACTGGCATGTCGACCAAGTTCAAAGCTTGGAGAAGCCACTGTTTATAAAACTACACCGCAGAAAAATGGGGTGTTACAATATTGACACTATGGGTGTTGTCACATATAGATACCGAAGAGAGAATCAAAAGTAACATCTAAGGGCGTTAAAATAACACAAATGTAGCTGTTATTGCAGAAGTTGAGTGGTATTTGTACACCCTATGGTGTTACTTTTGATTCTCTCTTCGGTATCTATGTGACAACACCAATGGTGTCAATTTTAACACCCTAGTTTCCGCAGTGTATCATTTGATTATTATGTTTCTAGTTAACTTGTTTTTAGTTGCCACACCGTGGAAGACTAAAAAACGTCACACGTTGCGCAATAACATTGCTCGGCTAATAACTATACCGAAGGTATAATTAGAGGTCAGATTAAATTGAGAGCAAAATGAAGTGCGATGTTTACTATTTTCATTCCATAGCAACGCGATCAAACCCTTCCAAAAGTTCACTAACCACTGTGTTCCGATGGCTCAAACACCTGACATTATAAATGCAGACTTCAGCAATTCGCATCTTCACGATCGGTTAAATTCAATATTGTGATACGAACCAAACCCAATTGATCAATTAATGTTACATTTCTCGCCATTGCTAGCACAAAAGACTGTTCTGAACACACATCCTGCACTTACCTATAAATAGTAGATAAACTTGTTCCTTTACTGACGCAGAGATGGGATTTAATATAGAATCCAGGGCTAGAATATCCGACAGTTTATATCCGAAAGAGTCCCCCTCACAGTGTGGTTAAAAATGTAGCCACGACTGTACAAAAATAAAACTTCTGATGAACACTATAATCCAACGACGTTATCCATAATACAACATGACATTATCCATCAAATATTGCTAGATTCCAGTACTGTGAAACACGGATGCAACATTTGTATAGGGAAGAGATATCCAGGCCGTGTCCAGACGTGTCCACTCCCTGAAGAAGATGTCACTGACTGCGAAGGGGTCCGTAGACCTCGAAAGAAGTCACAGAAGGTGACTCTTCCATAACCTCCCTTGAATGGGTCTCGTTTTGGTGCATAAAAGCCCCCCTTTTGTAAGACAGGTACAGAAGCCTTACGGAAGTGAATAAAGCCAGTTCAGTATTGGAGAGATCCAATCATTTCCACTGAAGCAGAAACGGTACATTCTTGTAGCCCACATCCGAGCTCATAATGATTAAGGACGTCTTCACGCTGCTCGATGTGAGACTAGGCTTCACTCCATCTCAAGTGTTTTGAAATGGTTGGGATGGATGCTGTGAGAGGCAACCAGGGAAAAAAAGAAGGAGTAAAGAAGCAATTTTGGAAGACGAATGTTTATTCCTCTTTTTTTTCTTCTTAAAAAAGAAAGAGGGCCACATAAGACACGTAGTGTAAGAAAGCGTGGGTTGGTCTATAATAAATAGTATAGTGTATGTTCCCCTGGACGATGGTCCCCTGGATTTGAATTGAACCCTCCCACGACATTCCTTATATACGACAATAAGCTTCTTGGATAATCTGCAAGCTTGATGCTGTCCCGTAACGTTGTTAAACTATTATTGACAACAAGCTAATAGGTTTACTTTATACACAGCTGATCAATCTCATTCCAGTTTTCATCATTAATCAGGAGAACTATTGACTTTTGAATCGTTTGCTGGCAGACCCACTGGTGGGGTTACCAGGCAGGCTTTACAGGTGCATTCTAACTTTGGCATTTCAAAATAGGATTGTGGCCTACAATTGGAGAAAACGTCATTCCGATCTATTTCATCAGAGAACAGACTGTTAGCTCCTCCTTCCCATCTTGGGAATTCTGGCCAGACCAAGGAAATTTCTTCATCCTTCCCAATTGGGGCCATCTCTACGTTGTCATACTACTGGCCCGGAGTTCTGGCCAGACCAAGGATTTTTTCTTCGTCCTTCCCAGTGGGGGCTATTTCTACGTTTGGTCGCTACTGGCCTGAAATTCTGGCCAGACCAAGCAAATTTCTTCAACCTTCCTAATTGGGCCATGTCAACTTTTGGTCTTACTGGCCCGGAATTCTGGCCAGACCAAGGACATTTCTTCAACCTTCCCAATTGGAGCAATATCTACGCTTGGTCATGCTGGCCTGGAGCTCTGGCCAGACCAAGGATGTTTTTCCTCCTGGTCACACCAAGGAAATTTCTTCCGGCCACAGGTCAGACTCAGAACACAAAATTCACTACGGAATTCTGGAAGTTACATGGAGAAAACCTGCTATCAAGCTCTCGAGAACAGTATAATGTCATAATGAAGATATTATATACAAATCGTGCACAGAAGCAAGTGTGTCTTCTACCGAAACATAAAGTTTCCTCGACTCACTGTAGTTTATGCCCTTCTTCCAAACCTTGCACAACAACTTCCATCTATCCATTTATATCGAAACTCTATTCATTGTATATACGCTTCCAGATGATGGAACCAACCACCCACTCATTGCGACAATCAATTCAAAACCATTTAGATCAATTTGACAAAATCACCACCGGAGTTGGAAACCCAATTTGACTCACCCCAAACGTCGCGAATGAAACCCAGCTATGCGTTTTTATCGTAGGCCTATACACCCTATCAATAAAACCCTAGCTTACAGTGTTACATTATGCTAGATAAATTGCTCAGTGATTGTCCAATAGTCTGGAATCGGAAGGGTTTTATTTCTCAAGGGGAAAACAGTCTCCTGGAGGTCTGAATATAGCTGCGTAAAATGGATTAAGAGTGAGTATAGTAAATGGGCTCTAGGGTTTGGGACAAGAATAGAAATACGACCCCAACAGAAAGACAGGTTAAAGGGACGCTAGAAAGCCGATTTGAAGGCACCCTTTTTTAGTGTGTGAGAGTTTATATACACGTTCAAACCGGGGACCTATAACAAAAGAGGGCAATAGGGTCCCCGGTTGGGTAAATAGGTCCCCAGTTGGAAATTGTGTACAAAACCAATGGGAGCTGTTGCCAAAAAGTTAGTCGGAACAAAAGAGGGACAATAGGAGGTCCCCGACTTGCAAGTTTTTACACACTAGGGTGCCTTCATATTCACTACCCTATGGAGACCGAGAACAAAATAGAAAAGGGAAAACAAAGGGTCTCCATAGGGAAATTCTAAAGACTGGGTTGCTCCACAAGGAATTTTGTGTACAAAGTCTATGGGAGGTTCTTAACTACAGGGACAAAGGAAAGAACAAAAGATGTCTCCACAGGGATGCAAAAACAGTAATGTGTGTGCGCGTGTGTGTTTTGTTTTTTATTATTCAGATATCCTAAATATAGCACCACAAGCTGACGCCTTTCTTTATGAAATATACACCTCACCACACCCAGTTAAAATGCACGAATTGTGTACATAAAACAGCCGCCGGTAACTACACAAACCTGTTGTGTACGGTACCCATGTTATGCGAGAGGACTGTGAAGCTACATGGTCAACTGACACCAGACTAACTATTATGGGCGAGTAAAACATGGCGGATCGAAAGACACAACAGAGGGGAAGTGTGGTGGATCGACCGCTTAGCAAGGGCAAATCGGAGGTAAAAAATGTATTAAAAAGGATTCAATAGTTGCCAGGATGTTAGGGGTTTTAGGAATGGGGTTATGTAAGGTTTTAAGTCACGGGGAATGTGCTAGATCAGTAAGACTGGACGACTGTCTGACTGTTTTGGTGGGATCGTTCGTCTTGTTGTTGTAAAACTACACAAACTAACTGATTGGCAAATCTAATGCAGTTTTTATGTGAAGCTCGATCTCTTCAGTGCAGTGTTGATGTGTTGTGATTAACAATAACATGTGATAAATAAAATATCTCTCTTAGGGTAATTGTCCAGCAATAATTGAGCTGGCACTATATTTATTGGGGCTAGTAACCGATTTTTGCACAATTTACCTTGATTACCGGCTGACAGTGACATGGCAGAGTGATTGTATGTTTGCAAAGCCACGCACACAAAATAAATGCTTTAATATATGTATTTTGTAAAATACAGACATGCAATTTCTCTTTTCACCCTTGCATTTTTGTTTCATAATCATAGCAAACTGAAAAACACTGCACAATTAGCATTGACATTACGGGAGTTTCCTGTTAAAAATGTTGACCAAGTTGCATGTCTGTAAACATGAACTAGTAGAAGTAGAACCGACTAGTAGAAGAAAGAGAAAAAAATGTTTTCAAATGAAAAGAAACACCACCAGGTTTATAAAAGAATATGGATAAACAATGCGAAGAAATTAAATACTTTCTCTACATTTTCTTCAGGTGAATATCAGTACATTTGCCTTACTGTTTTCGGAAATGGTGAGTTACTGTCAGAACAGAGTGGGGTCCGTTCCTGAACTCCAAAGCAAGTAAGTATTTGCTTAGACATTGTTACTCATAGCAGGTGAAATGAATTATTGATGGGATAATTTTGGGGTAGTGCCATCACTCAGGATGACAACACATTTTTTGTTACAATCACGAAAGACGTCCCATTTTTTATCCCAGTATGCAGTGCTGAAGGGCACCCTCTGTTGGTTTAGCACTTGAAGCAAAAAAGCCTATCACATCAGATGATATTTATAGTAGTAGTGTACATTTATAATGCGCCATGTCTGTCCTAAATGACACACTTGGTGCAAATTTGGTGGTGCTTGTTAAGAATGATTTTATGAGACCATAATGCAATATTCTTGTATTAAGGCATACAAGGTGAGGTGGCGCATATTGCTGCCCAACCAGCCAGAAACACCGGGCAAACTTTGTCTCTTTTACTAAAGTGTAACTGGGTTCAATACACAACACAAGGGACCAACTGCTTTACATCCCATGCGAAGGATGAAGCAATAATAATTAAGTGTCTTGCTTAAGGACACAAGTGTCAAGACCGGGACTCGAACCCACACTCTGCTCATTAGAAACACCAAAGTTGAACCTGGTGCGCTTGACCCCTTGGCCATGCATGACACGCTATGCTGGAAGAACACTGTTTCAAGCGTGATTGCTGTGTCAAGCATGGTTCATTTGAGTCATTAAATAGTTGTAGATAATGATTGCCATGAAGAATATTACAGAGTTTTGTCATACTTCAATAAGTGTGCCACAGTGATTACCATAAAATTAATGCCTCAGCGATTGCACATACTAGTCATTCCATGTATGTATGTACAAATACATTGTCACTGCTCCAAAGTTTGCTATCAAACTCCACAGTATGATCAACCAAGTACATGTACATGTATGGACAGCCATCAATAGCAAAGCAAACAATACATGTTTCCACTAAAATCTGTATTTTAGTTTTGTTGTTTACCCTTACACTGATATGTGGTAAGCACTGTATAATCATTGCTTTTGGAGTCCTGTGGAGAGAAAGCCATAGGCTACTCGGTTGGGATTTAAACCAATGACCCCCCACACTCTTAGGCAGATGTCTGAACTGCAAGATCACTCAAATAGGTTTTCGAGAAACCGTAGAATCCGTACAACTGTAGAATCCGTAGTGTAAGTGAATGGTGGTCTCCCAATGCGAGTGTTTCCAGTCCTGATTTATAGAGTTTTGATTGGTTTTTTAAAATCTGTGTAGGTTATCTGAAATGGGTCAGCACGTCGGAGTTCGGATTCTGGATCTACTTTTCATCCGAGAGAAGGGTTTCAAAAGAGAAACTAAACTGCTCAACATTCTCCTCTTCATCAAGTCGAATGTCTGGAAGGTGTGTACAGCCTGCGTGGAGTTTCACGGCTCTGCTTACTGTGGAATTCTTTGCTTACAGTCAATTGTCCGCTTACGGAGTTAGTGCCAAATTTGGGGGCTAGCTGTGTTAACGAAGAATGCTTAGTAATGTAAAGTATGCACAAGATCCAACAAAAATCTCCTTGCTAACCTGTAAAATACACTAAATGTTAAGCGAAGAATGTTTTGCTACCTACATAGCATTACAAGCCCCATTTTTATGCTTACAGTAAGCAGAGCCAGGAAGTGGGGCCCGCTTGTTCCATGTTTTGAAAGAGAAGAACTTTTTTACAAATGTAATACATATTGAATGATTTCCCTTGTATGGCATTATACAATTGTTGCACGCTATGATGGGGTCCATGGGTTTTGTACACCCGAGGGGGCAAGTGGTTCGCCTCGGGTGCCATTTGCCCCCTCGGGTGTACAAAACCCATGGACCCTATCATAGCGTGCAACAATTGTTTTGTTATACCATATGGTAATAGATTGCAGGAGGGGAAAACAAACACTACTTGCCACGAACGATGAAATTTGCACAGCATAAAACGAGCAGACGATAACACAGCAAACGTAAACAATAATGGCGGTCCCTTTATTGCAGAAATATTGCTTCACTGTTCCCAATGACACATCGCACAGGAATGTAGATCAATTTACCTACATGTAGTACCAGCGTAACTACAACCTCGTACCCTTGCTCTGCTCATACCCGGGCCTATTTCTAATATTGTACAAGGCACTGTAAATGACCAACATTGGGAACGATCAAGGTGATGGAGCCCACGGGTAACATGACTTCTCATGTTACACTTTGAGCCATGTAACATGCGTTTTTGTATCATATCACGTGATTGGTTCTCGACCAATGAAAATTCACAATCTATTACCGTGGTATAACAAAGCAAAATGCTACACAAAATGTATTAGTTGCTACTCAATATTAGCGTTCAATGTGCTCTAAACATGGGCAAAATTTCTTGATGAAATCATTCCCTGAAACATGATAGATACCAAGATATTTTAGTGTATCCAGGCTTGTTTTATGCCCTGTTTCTAAACCCTAGTCAACAACTTGGTTTCTGAGATAAGGACATTATTTCATTCAGTAGAAATTAGATTTCTTGTGAGCATAATATATGAAACAATGGCCTTTTTATGAACCAGTTTTCAAAAGTTTTTAGAGTTAAAATGATTTCTTTAGTGGAACAAGACCAATGTTAAACATTTACCTTTCTGTTACTGTCTGAGGATAGTTGTCAATAGTTAAACAAAGCCATTTCAAAAAAACAGTGGTTTGCTGGAACAATGCTAGATCCAAACTTCTCAGGACCAGTCAAAAGTCAAAGTTCAAAAGTCAAAGTTGTCCAGCCAGCTAGATTAATGTTGAATGGCATCAATTTGATAAAATGGAGTGAGTGAAAATGCTGGTAGACTAGTGAAAGATGAGCTTAACTGGTCCTCATGGCTAGACACTGAAAAAGTAGCATATTTAATAATTTTTTGTTTTGCAGGTTCTGTTTGGCAAGGAAGCTGATAAACTGGAACATGCTAATGACGATGAAAGAACTTGTATCCTTTGCTGAAAACTCGTTTTTGTGGATGTGTCTGTGACAATATGTTTTCTGTCAGATTTCATATTTTGTTGAGTTTGTTTAAAGCATGCTCATAATGTTAGTTATTGTCAAAGACCAGTATCAACACTTTGTGTGACCCAACATATACATGAAATAACAAACCTGTGAAAGCTTAAGCTCAATCAGTCATTGGATTCACGAGAAATGATACAGGTTAAAATGCATGCACTAAACACTAGCTTGGCATAAAAACTCCTGTGGGCTAGTAAAAACCACTTTGTAATTTGCTCAACAGGCTCCTTTTCAAATGTGAATTGAAAACAAGTTTTCATTGTTCTTATTATGAGAACAATATGAAAATTTGCCCAATAGTTCTGCCAATCATAAAACAAACTTTGTTCATATTTTTTATTGTTCAATGTTATAACTTGTTCAGGTTGATTTAGCAGTTTCTTCCCTGTCTTTTAGCTCTGTGACCCTGGTTTGAATCCCCAAACCAAACACATGTGGATTTGGTTTTTCCTATTTGTGGTAGAAAACTGTCATTTCATCATCTATCCTTGGCTGTTAGCCAATGGTCACAGTGCTAGTCACTTTTGAAGGTTTCTTGGTTTCTTTCTCTAACTGATATAATAATAGTATTAACCCTTTCCTTACCATAGGCGACTTTAGTCGACTGCACTCATACCCCCTCTTCCTTACCATTGGCGACTTTAGTCGACCAAGCTTGCACACAAAAAGGCACTCAAGCCTGAGCACAAAGGCCATTTGTAATAAAGTTGTAGTTTTGTCCATGTTCACCCTCCATACCCAAGCTTACCACCATTGGAAAGAGAGAGATCGGATCTTTCCAATGGTGGTAAAATAAAATAAGGTTGCTATTATGCAATCTCTTCAAATTGGAGTTGGAAGATCCGAAATGCCAAACACCTACGGAGCGCCATATGGTTGTGTACAAAAAAGTGTTTGGGATTACAGATTGCACTGAGGAAAGAAAGACCAAGAACTTTGACATTTATTGGACCAATCTCAATGAGTTTTAGATTATATGAAAGGGAATTCAATAAGGAAGAACTTTTTTATTACTTATTTTGCTGTAAAACAATATCTTCAAGGAGATAATGGAGCTTGTAAAAGTGGCCTTTGAACGAAAGCTTTCTGTTGTGCAAGAATGTGTGCTTCACGCTTGAGTGGTCAAACAATGCGGTCACCAGCGGTTGTTTATGTCCAAACAATTCGGTAACGAAAGGGTTAATAATAATACTCATAGTTTCACGTTGTCTTCAGATTCACTGAATACATCTTTTGTAGTGTTACAAATCTGGGCTCTGAAAACTTGCTGCAAGCAAGCAGAAAGCTTACTAGACCGGTAAGCTACTTTAAAAAGTAAATCAGGAATGCAAAGCCTAATATGTATTTCTTTACAGTTACTTAAAACTAATCTTAGAAACCATGTTATTTGTGACATTACATGTTTACAAAAGAGCCACAGAGCCTGGACTTCCTGCAAACACAATTTGTACACAGCTCAATGGAAAAATACACAACATTTCACACTTTATAGAGATTGCACTGTCCGTTAAAAAAAAAAATTCATATGAAGAAAGGGGTATATCTGAAAACTTGTCCAGCAGGGTTTTTTTTGTAACTCTAGAATTTCTGTGGAAATTATGACACAAAATGTAACATTTTCAGTATGGCCAGTATCTTGCCTGCCAGAAAGGCCCTGGAATATGCAAGGTCACTCTTTTTGTAAACAAAGGTTACATATTTATGCTATACTTGGAACTATTCAAGGTTTTGGGAAGCTTGTTTTCCTGATCATGAGTATTCAGATTACATTATAGAGAAGGAATCGCTCGTCAATTATTTTATTTCTGTCCCCAAAGATAAAGGTGAGTGGATTATTTGTTGTTTTTGATCAGAGGAAAGAGGAATAAAGTTTTTGGGAAAACCAATTGCAAGAAATCGGGGCTGTTTGCCAAGTGTCAAGTTTCAAGACGTTTATGCTCTAATTTAGCAAATCTGTTGTTTAAATTGAGCAAAATCTTGCAAATCACAAAGTAAATTTGTATTCATTTATTTATTTGGTTTTTTGCATTGAAAAACCCTTAAACTCTACAGAGATTTTTCAGCATTAACACCCTAGGCCCAATTTCATAAAGCTGTTTACTGGTAAGCAAGTTTTTATGCTTACTACAGCAGGCAAACACGCATTAGGCAAAACTGCATTTCCTGAACGATGAAGATTTGACAGGGGATGTGTACGTTCACGATGGATTTGCACTGTTGCATCAATCATCTGCTTACTAGAACCACTGGCAAGCTTGCGTGCATTTTGCTCTGCTTACAGTTAGCAGTGTTTATGAAATAGAAAATTGGTAAGGGGTTCTCAGTAAGCAGAAGTAAGCAGAAAACGCCTGCTTACTGGCTTTATGAAACTAGGCCCTAAAGGTTTAAAGGAATTTGTGGGTTCCTATAAATTATTTATTATTATTATTATTATTTATTCGACCAAAACAATACACAATGAACAAACACGGTATGAAAAACAAAAACTAAACCAAAATATATGAAAACTACGAAATACAAAGTAAGCAAAATAAACACAAAAGACGACACTGTATTAGTGTAAGTGAAAGTGTAGGGGCCACAAAAACAACGCATAATATGAAATGAAAACATCTGAAGACAATATATAAAAAGACGATATGTGGGTCAGGGGTCACAAAAGTAAGTTCAATTACTATTACCCACAGGTATGTAACCCCGCATAAATGATGGAACATTTCCACCCTAGGGAGGAATTCTCTAGAAAAGGGCATGATAAAAGTACCCCTACAATCCGCATCTGCAATCATTTTGGTTGCTGGCGCTGCATACTCCTGAGGAGTTCAGATTATTTCAGGAATGCTTAAGGCCAATTGATCAGATTAGTAATAGTGCCTTCATCTTCACTACCTTATGGAGACCGAGAACAAAACAGAAAAGGGAAAACAAAGGGTCTCCATAGGGAAATTCTAAAGACTGGGTTGCTCCACAAGGAATTTTGTGTACAAAGTCTATGGGAGGTTCTTAACTACAGGGGCAAAGGAAAGAACAAAAGATGTCTCCACAGGGATGCAAAAAAAAGAATGTGTGTGTGTTTGCTTGTGTTGGTACTTGGATACTCAGTCAATAAAAACAAATACTTGCACTTGTGATTCATCATTATTACACGGTGGTTACTGCAGGTAATAATAAAGTGAATATTTACCGGTACAGATGTCTTACTGAAGCAGTTAATCTCCACTTGAAGCATTGTACATACATGTACCGTTCCATAATCCTGTTGACAAAAGATGATCAAAGTAAACATTGGCGTCAGTTCACAGGAATCCCTTCCACATAAGCATACATCCCTGCTCTTCCCGCTGACCTGTGCACCAGTCATATCCTGATCAGTGTTTCTTTATTTCAAAATGAGTTTTCTTTGATGTCCTACAATATCTGCCCCGGAACTGGCTGAACCCATCTACTGGTAACCGCTTTTTGGTCGGATTATTGTATTTTTTTTAATGCAAGTTACTGCCAAGGTTTACACAGAAATGAAAGGATTTTGTGGGCTTTTTAATAACACAATGTCTTCACTGAATTATAACCCTGTTGAAAATGTAGTATAAAAGTCCATTGAATCGAAAATGAAGTTCGTTCAATATATAGATCTTGTGCAGTCAACCACGCATGAAGTTTCTATTATTATCAGCCAACTCAAAAAACTTCCAACAAAGTTTACTTTGGGTGCGTGTGGTGCTTTAGTAGTTGGGGTTAGCGAAGGGAATTTTCCCGGCATGACTTGTGGCTGCATATCTTTCCTCTAAAATAATACATAGTTGCTTTTACTCTAAGCAAGATAATTTGAAATATTTAATAGATGTAATGATTGCATTGGGGATAAAGAATACTTGTGTTTTACTCCAACACTAATGTGTGACAAGCACAGAACTCAGTACTTTCCATTGAAAACAAAAATCCACAGGCATTGTACTTTCATGGGATTTGAACCCACGACCCCTGTCAATTCTAGAGTAGATAAATAATATTCTTCATTCCCGATGCAATTGTTACATCTATCAAATTATTGAGGTACCCACTGCTAATATACAGGATTCGAATTAGCATCTTCTCATTGTGCAAGCTTGGTGGTCTAGTGGTCATGACATCTGCTCTAGAAATGGTGGGTGTTGTTGGTTCGAATCCAACCCGAGTAGCATGTGTGTGGATTTGTTTACACAGGACTTGGGAAGCACTGAGTATACAATGCTTTTCACACATCAGTGTAAGGTAAAACACAAACCATATAAGCTGAAATAGTGACACAGATTAATAACTTTATGTAATCAAAGATTTATTGAGGCCCTGGCCTTGGTCTGTGAACCCCTCATTGATTCTCTCAAAGACATTTCAAAATATTAAAAAACCCACCTTTTGATGATAAAGAATGGTTGATTAAGGTATTGTAACAATATTTGTTTCAAAGTCATATTGTGTTATGTACACAGAAACACACTTTCTTTTGATCTGTGACAGGTAGGATATTCATAAGAAAATATAATTAGCTGTTACAAACTGCTTATACCAACCAAAAGGACCTATGGTATGAATGCAAAAATAGTTAATGGCCTTACATTTCGACCCTAGCAGAGTCTTTCTCAAAGTTTTTTCTCAGAGTCTTTCTCATTTAGCCTTGGAGAAAGACTCTGCTAGGGTCAGGACATCAGGCCAATAACAATATTTTGCAGTTGCGATATTCTTTACAAGTTCTCTCCCAGCTGTAGTAGTTCAAGATCCTTCAAAACCAATCCACTGATTTTCATTTTGAATTTGATTGATACAGTATAAAGGGTTATAGTCATTGGCCAATAATTTCCGCTTATTGTTTAGACATGAGACTAATAATCAAAATCTTTCTTATTTATTAATATTCCTTTTTATAAATTTTTAAAGAGTAGCCTTCATTCCCAAAATGTCCGAAGACTTGGTTTGATTATAACTTTTCACCCAGTGCCTGTTGGCCAGCCGTTTTGCTGGAAATCCCACAAGCTTTGTTCCCACCCCAATGGCAAGGATACACCATATTCTGTGCATCTTACTGAATACTGTCCCCCCACAATACCTCGCCATTATTTGTCTAAAACGCAGGACCAATTAAGCCACCCGGCCAGTGAATACTCATTGGATTACCAACTTAATTGGCCGGTACCCTGAATAGCCACACACTTACCTGTCTCAACGTTGAATTCATCCCTTTACCTTGGGAGGGGGTAGTGGCCTAGAGATGCCCACCATGGGACCACCCACTATCCCACTCTGTCTTGTCCCGGTGAAAGGTGTTGGCTTTTGTCTTGCATAGAGCCGGGAGAGTCTTCTGTGACAAGGAGGAAAAACTGAAGAGGATATTATCCAAGACTTAAGATGGGGACCTTTACTTACTGAACAAAGTCAGCGTGTACTCTGAGATTTACTTTGATTTTGTGGTTTTTAAAAAGGGGGGTACATTGATGGTGATTATAACCACAACAGTCCTCATCTCAAATGAGAGAGTTTGTCAGGAGGTCTTGGTATGAAACCCCAGATTGGAGCCACCCCTGTTTAGGGAAACATAAACATGTAGAGTTGACAGTCGCAACAGCCCTTAATGTGTTAGGCCTAAGACACCATAAAATCCATTCCAAGTTGGTTGTGGTTTTTGTCTTCTTCTCTCGTGGTGGATTTAATTTAGGGGAGCCTAACCAACCATTCGTGTCTTATGGAAAGGCACACAAATCAAGTCAGAATCTTTTAAGATGTTCATGTAAAAGGTAGAGTCATCATTTTGTTTTTGTCAACATATTACTGATTAGTAAAATTATTAAGAAAGATAGAATAAAAAACACCTGTGAAAGTTTCAGTAGTCTTCTTGTTCAGAAAACAGCAACAAAACTGTCACACTATTTTCATCAAGAACGTTTAGAGAGATGATAAGCTGGTACCATCTCTGGCTGTATTGAGGGTCGCATTCAAATGGAAACCATAAAAATTTCAAGCAGTCGCCTGCAGGCTATATTTGTAGATTCAAATATTTTCGACATACTTTTAATGATTTCTAATAAACGGGGGCACTTCAGATGGAAGTAATAATAGGTAGGGTTTCAGATAAAACCTGTAAACCTCCAACATCAAGGGAATATCTGCTCTCAGTTTTCATGAACTTTTCTTTTTTGTATAAAATGTAGTACCTGTGTTGAGTTAAATAATCTGGTTCGGTGGAAAGTGGTGTTGGTTACACAGGAAGTTTTTTTAAAAATATGACTTGAAGTTTGCAAGGAGCTTGTCTCTTCGGGAAAATCTTACAAAAAAGCATAAGCTTACACTTAGTAATTGTTAACATCAGTCTCTGTGTGAGAATTGGGAACGGGCTTGTCCGATGATTAAATTCGAGAATGTGGTCTCAAAAATCTTTGAATATATCCGGCCTTTGTGTGCCGAGATGATGTGTGGAGGAACACAAATATACAAAATCTCCCCCTCTTTGCAAAGTAGATCTTGACTCACAAATTGAAAAGGATTACAGAGACAACCATCAGAGGGCCATCGAGTAAAAGATCCATTGTACCTGCCTGCTATTGTGTTAAAGATATCACTTGGTGGTCATCTGTATTGTGTCTGTGTGTGACTGAAGGGCTACTTAACACCCTAGCGATTGCACCAATGTTATCTTTTTCCCCAATTGCTGTTGTTGTGGGACCTTCCCCTTTCCTGTTTGCCAATCCTCTTGTGCTTGGGTATAACTTGCAAAATCGCAGACCTCAAAAGACCCATATATTGTTGTTATGTTTTTTTTTGTAAGCGTAAAATAAAAACGAATGGGAGTGCTTTTATTACGTGTATTATGTGTGAGAAGAAAAAAGGGATGGGGCTTTTCGGAAGAGGAAAGATCTAGTGCTTGGAGATATTTGGGGTTCATCTTGTCGTTGCTTGTAAGGAGGTGAGGTTTACCTGGACTTTGGGAACAGTGCAGCGATTGTTTGTCGGAGAAGCCATACGATGTCTCAGATGGTGGACAATGCCGCCACAGTTTGCAATTAGAATCAAGAAGACAAAATCCCTTTGTGTGAATTGGCGGGACGCTTTGTGAACGCACTTTCCCCGGCTTTGATCAAGGATGCTATCGGTGAAGGGAGACAAACACCCTGCTGTGTTGGCCACTCTTTGATGAGAAGCCGAACATCAAAGAGGCAAAGATAACCTCTTGTTTATCGCGGTGTACTTATTCTTTCTTCAAGGAGTCGATCTTTTCAAAAGTCAAACAATGAATTTGTAAACAGTAAACCAAGGGATGGACACCTCTGTCTTGGTGAATGGGGAAAAGAAAGTAAATAAATCACACATTCTTGTTGCCTGACAAGGATCTTGTATGTTACCAAAAGTCATGACTCGATAGCAATAACACTTTCTTTTTAATTAGAACGGGTGCCTTGGACATGGAGGTGTGACATTCTAGGCTCCTGTTTAAGACATAGTTTTTGGGTGTATTACATTCACTTATGTAACATTCCTTTCACCTTTCTCATAAAAAATATGTACCCTAATAGGAAATTATTTACTTATTAAGAACACGGTCCCATTGGGTTCAAATTTTTAGAAAAAGGATCCAACTGAGTGTTGGTTTTTTTAAAAAGTTTTTCAAAGACCAGAGTAATTTCTTTCCAATTTGTCATCTTTTGTATTAGACCTACCAATATTTTGTCATGCGTGAAGCTATATAAATCTTGCCAAGAACGTTAAATTCACAAAGGTGGCCGACAGAAACTTGCCTTATTAGTGTAAAGGACTTCTCATACTACCCTAGATGTTTTACCTGAGGCAATCTACAATTTCTACGAAGCGTTAACAAGTTACATACCAGAAATATGTATGACGTTGTTGATAATTGTCTGGCGGTATGTACAAAAGAAAAGAAAGTCAAGCCTGAGTTATGTCAAATCCGGGAAGACTGAACTTCCTTATAAAAGAACGAACTTTCTATTCTCTCAACACATTGCAATTTGTTAAAGCTTTGCCCTTTCTTTGTAAATTTTGGGGGAATGCAGGAAATATTTTACACATTTTGGATTCAAACCCTTACAATGCCAAATCCTTTCTCGAAATCCCATTGTGAAGGATTTAGAAGGACCGGGGCCAGTAGGCCCAAATAACTAGCGCTTGTCACAAGTTTCGGCATTCCAATCTTATCCAAAACTGAAACAATTTGGTGTAGAGTGACATAGGAGAAGAGGAAATGGGAGGAACAAGGCCACACGCTAGCTCTGAGAAATTAGGCCCTAGGCTCTGTGATATTGGGTCTTAGGCTCTGTGGTATTGGGTCCTGATTTTGATGGGCTTAACTTCTTTCTAATCATAAGATAAGAAATCCTGCTCTAGTCACTTTTGTCTTTGTTCAACCGAAAATTAAGAAAACAGGAGAGCTGACTTAGGGGCAGTCCAACATTTGAGTCCACACCCGTCAAGTCCTCACTGTCAAGTCTGAGTCCAAGTCCTAGTCCAAGTCTTGAGATATTTGGGTCGAGTCACAATGGTCGAGTCTGAGTGAGTCACAAATCACTCAAGAAAAATATCTTTGAAAAGATAACCAAAACCCTACAGAAACACACCAAGGTTTAATATTAAATGAAGAGAAAAAATGGACCTAAATTCTCATAAATTGTTACTAAAAATTAAAAACATTATACAACGTTTTTTTTTATTATTAAGTAGGAGGCTCTTTGCTGCAGCCATTCAAAAGGAAAATTTAACTATTCACTATTGCTACTACCTTACAAGAGATTTATGTTTAATAACTAACATTTTGCTGTGCGAGTCCCAACTCACAAACATCAAATCAGACTCCCAAGTCCGAGTCCAGATTGTTGAGTTTGAGTCTGAGTCTGACCATCATGACTCAAGTCAGAGTCGTCAGAAATGTGACTTGTCTGTGTTCGAGTCACAAGTCATACAAAACTGCTGACGAGACATCGCTTGCAAGTCATT
The DNA here is from genome assembly GCA_023634235.1 of Pisaster brevispinus. Classification (NCBI taxonomy): domain Eukaryota; kingdom Metazoa; phylum Echinodermata; class Asteroidea; order Forcipulatida; family Asteriidae; genus Pisaster; species Pisaster brevispinus. Next base: position 601,326 of record JAMKCF010000029.1, on the reverse strand, counting down.
GACAGTTACCTCAACCCTCGTCGCTATGGTATGTGATTGCACCCATTGACTGAAACGACCACCTGTAGAGCTTTTGTACTAGCCCCAGTTGCTTCTTCTCGGGTGACAATAATTGCTACTAATTACTTAACCAAATGACGTCAATGGTTTTTAATTGTATCCAATAGTAAATAAAAAATAGAGGGGAGGGGGGCAGTTTTAATTGGTTAACGTCGTGACAGATTTGAATAGAGAAGCCGGTGTGCTTTTACTCGCTCTTGGAAAGTTTTTATCCAGAGCTGAGACATTATGTAATGGATGTTACAGTCTGTTCACGGTGTCAAAAGAACCGGCTGGGCAGTTTGAAAATAGGAATAATGGGGGAAGGCGTGGGATAAAGGATGTGAAATCATCAAGGACTGGGTCAGGTCCCTCACTGTAAACCTGAATAGAGTGTAATATACAATATTCAAAGCTCTTCAAAGCTTTTCATGGCTTATCTCCAGACTATATATCTGATCTTCTGCAAAAACTTATTCCTGTTCATCCTCTTCGTTCTGCTGGCCAATCCTTACTGACGCAAACTACCTTTCCCACAAAGTTCTGTGGTGAAAGAGCCTTCTACTTCGTTGCACCTTCGTTATGAAACGACTTACCTCTTCATATTCACCAAGCAGAATCTCTTCAGATTGTCAAGGGACTTTTAAAGACTCATCTGTTTGGATCTATATTTTTGTAACAAATTGCTTTATATATTTCATTTCATTGTTTCATGTTCCGTGCAGAGGCTCCTGCATTATGCATAATATAAATGTCTTGTATGATTATTATCATCAGTATTCACAGAATGTGAATTGGCTGTACTGCATGGGTGTACATGTACCTGCTTGTTGTGATTTGTTTATGGAAAACATGAAGTGAAAGATGCTGTTTTTAGAAGTTCATAACAAAAGAGGAAAATTTAAAAGCATCAGTTTTTTTTTATTACCTGTTTGATTTGAAGCACATTTGACAACTCTGACGGTATACTTTATGGTGTTACCACAAACCCTATAGGCTTGTGTACTGCTTAAGTGACAGGCTGTTATCCAAATGGCAAACTAATGCTACAAGATTTACCCGATTCAACTAGCCACTGTCACTTACAAGTAAGGCTGCCAAGCATCACCCCCATCACTTATAGAACGCTCATGGCACCGTTCTAAACAACCTGTTCTAAATCCGTCTCGCTTATAAGAGTGGATGCTCTATCATGGTGCCATGCTCATCAGGAGCATTTTATAAGCAAGGCGGTAATGCTTGGCAGTGCTACTTATGACGTCGGCTAGGTGAACCAACTGCAAGATTACATGTACAAGAAAGAAGACCCTTTCCCCAATTCCAGATTTTGTGCATATTTTTCATCTGTTCAACTGATAAAGGCAGAGCTGTCAACTCTCCCTGGTTCTGCAGAAAGTCCCCTGAAAATGATCCAATCTTTCCATGTTCTGATGAACCAGTTTAAAAATCTCCCTGATTATGGAAACTTTTTCCCTATTATGTCGAATGTAATTCTAAAAGTCTCTCTGATTGTTGTACAAAATCTCCCTGATTACAAGATGCAAAAGATGACTACAAACTCAACACAAAAGTGAATGTGAGCTTGGGGTGGCATGTCATTGATTGTAGCCTCCAACACCAGTCTATAAATCTACATGCTTTGCACCTGGGGCAATTGTATAGTCAGAATCCTGTGATCACCTGGAAGCACAGACTATCCGACCCCAAGCCACTCATGGGAAAAGATTCATCATGGACATGTCAACAGGTGGTCAAGATATTACTTCATTGTAGATGGGGGTGGCGGAGGGCAGGTAGAACCTGAAGGGAATTATACACATTTATGCCAGCTTTTGTCGAAAGTTTTTGTGTTTGTGTGTTTAGGAGATGGCAACACAAGAGTGGTATTTCAATAATAACAGGGGGTGTTTTTTTGTAGTTTTTCCCACGACTCAGGAGGAACAATCTGCTGATTTGGTGGTCTCCTGTCAAGACGCGAGGAGCTTTTGTCTCGGCTTGTCTTCGGTGAGAAATGACTGAAAGGGATCAAAATAACTTTCTTGTGTGGTACAATCCCAGGGGAGGATCAAGACGTCATCCAGTGATTGGTCGACAACAGTTTCCTTTAAAATGGCATTCTTTTTGCCAGATTCCCTGACAGTCAATTAGTCAGCAGAGGCTAGGTTTTGAAGTAAGCAACAGATGTTTGAAGCAATTGTTCAATCTTATTTCCCTTCAGCACCCTTAGTGTTGAGAAGGATGAGGGGGCTATGGATGTTGTCTATGAGCGGTGATGCTTAATCGTCCAGATGAAGAAAGTTTTAAAAGTTGACTCCATTAGTTTAACAAAAAAATGAGTAGTGGGTTGTCACTTGTCAGAAGAATAGCACCCTTTAACCAATCCTGTCTCGGAACGAAAGTTGTAGGAGTCCAGCAGTGGCAGGCAAGAAGTGTTGTCTCCAGCTGAAAAAGAATCATCCCCGTCTTAGAGGACTGTATCCCCCCCTTCTCATTTTCAAAAGAGCTCCTCTCATCTGGCGATACCGCAATTCAAACCACTTCAAGAAGTCATCGTGACAGGTGGAGGGTCCACTCAGAGGGACGGATAATTTCCGGATCTTTGTCACCACTTTCTCCAACGTTATTATCTATCCCGCAATCTTTTTATTTGGTGCTGATCTTTGTAATCACATCTCAACCTTTGTAGTGTATTCTTGTTTGTGGTCAATACAGAAGCTGACCACTGCTTCCTCTTCATTGATGGCTGGCTCTCAATCATCCATGACAGGACCACCCAATAGTTGTTTTCTCTACCACCGTCCCCAGTTGCCACTTTGCCGACCTATCCACATCATAATGCAGCCATCTTGTTTGTTTCCCCCTCGCATAGAAATCAATGTAACCAAACTGAGGCTAGAAGGGGAAAGTAGTCTGGCCCCCTTTTGGTTAAATAGAATCATGATATACATGAATTGGAAGCAAGCCGTTGGCATTTCCTAAACAGAACTGGGTTCTATAGTGCACATATCCTAATAGCTAGATAAAGGCATATTACAACATTATTATCCCTGTTCATCAGGCATAATTACACCATTCTTCCAAACTCCCCGGGAAACATACAACCCCTGTCTGCTTATTAATGAAGACACTACTGCCTCAGCCCTCTCAGGTTTCCATTTATACACCTGGCTTAAGAGAAGCAACTATGGATAAGGGATTTGCTAAAGGACGTAAGTGTCATGTCTGGGAATCGAACCCACACTTCAATGATCCAGTTCAGAACTCGAGTCTGATGCACTAGACCGTTCGGCCATGTCACGCCACAGAAAGTGCTGTTCATATTTGACTTCCTTCCTTTTATTGATGTTTACTTTTACCCGTGCATATGTTTGCTGAGCACAGGACGTTTTTGCTGAGATCAGCAGCAAGAGGTTACAACCCCCCTCAAATACTGTGTGAAACGTGCGTGCGTTCTGCTTTGAAGTAAATGGGTTACGGAGAAAGAGTAACATTCACTAGATTTTGAAGATTTGTAAAGATAAGTAATTGTGCGGTGATATTTCCCAGTCCTGTGGTTCCATTGTCTGGTGTAGGATTAAATGTCACTAGCTGTTATGTTGCTGTTTTTGTAATCATAAATACACGCATGTAGAAAAAGTGCAGCATAGCAAAAATAAATTTAATTGGAACTCCGAGGAAGTTGAAATGCCAAGTACACTGAGTTTTCTTTTACGAGCAAATGGCATGAGTGTTATCAGGGTTTGCCCTTAGCTTTTTCAGTAACTAGCTGACAGGACCAGTTACCTTGTCATTTCACTAGTCCTCCAGCTTTCTTTACTAGTCCGTATGCCCATCTAAATATGGATGCTTTTGAAAACTGAACTAGCAAGCTGGACCACTTGAGGAGAATTTTGACTGGTGTTTTAACTAGCATTTGGCCAGTGGACCACTGCTAAGGGAGAACGCTGGTTATCACTAAGGGATAAGCAACAATCTAAAGATGAGATTACACATTTTCTGGACTATAGTGTCCAAACTGTTCACTTCCTTTTTTTGCATTATTTAAACAGGAATTCTGCGGAAGTTGAACTGCCAAGAGTACTTAACTTTCACAATCGAATGGTGTCACTAAGAATTAGCCAGGATCCAGAGATAGGTCTTTAAAATTTTCTTGAATAAAGCGTCAAAATTGTTAATTTCCAAGACTTACATGTACATGCATGTAAATGACAGCTAGAGCGGGATGCCATAATGAAAAACAGGGTATTCACAGGACACCCACACCCACACCTTTCTGGTGAAGAGTTTGGCTGTTACTGATTGTTTGTAAGAAGACGAAGAAAAAAAAAACCTTCCCTGTGTTCAACAACCCAGTAGCTTTTTTCCACTATATTTATCCAAAACATTTGATGAATTGTTGCTACAACATTCATGACTAACCCTCCAAGAAGAAAAAAAGCTTGTGTTCCCAAAGTAAAAGAAATTCTAAGCCCCTTTTTATTAAATATAAGTGGTTGTCAGTACCTTTTAACCTTTACTACCGCAAGGAGAACGGTTTGGAAATGCTCAAGCCTTTGAACATGTTGATTTTGTACATAAAGTTAAAGGAGGCATGCCAAACAAAAAGTGTAAAAAAAGTATTAAGTAAATAAATTAATCAATTAAAAAGAGTGGTCTTGAAAAGCAGTGCTTGTTATTTTCTGTAAATCTCTTGCTGACCAGAAACAGGTAATCAGCCAAAATTCCATAAGTTTACATTGTTGTTACTGGTGCTTCACTAATTTTTTGCTCAGCAAAGAAATTGGGGAAGCGGGGATTTCTGCTTAACTGCTTTATGAAATTGGTCCCAATGCTTGTTTTTTCTGTAAAAAACTATGTCAAATCTGGGGAAAGTCATGACTGAGCAAGCGGTCTACTGCACAGGACTAAAGCTCTGGTGTTGTCAAAGTGTGGGTATGGGTCCCAGTCATGGCGATTGTGTCCATGAGCAAGTCTTTGCTTTGTCCTTTTTAAGCCGTAGGTCCTATGTGTTGTCAAGAACATTTGCCTTGGTGTTTCTGGCATGGGTGGCTGCAGAGTGCGCCACAGCACCCTGTAAATCCTTACAAGCTGCTATATTTACCTAATTCACCTAACGTCATCACCACCCACCACAAATAAGGAGTGCTTTGAGACACCCTGTCAGGGGGAGGGGGGCATAGATAAAGCCCCATATAAAAACTGTGTCTTATAAATAACTTTAATCAATTTTACTTCAGGCTCATACAGTTTCCCCTTCTTTTTGCTGATGACAGATTTGAGGGGTTTTGGGTGAAATGGAAACCTGTCTTAGGACTTTGAAGGAATAACCATACGAACGTCCCTGCTACAAATCAAATTTCTTCTGTACGGCAGCATGTCACTAGGTGGACGCAACCAAATGAGATCAGACTTGATACAAACTATAGAAATAGAACCCCTTGAACACTAAGCTCAACCTGGCTTTGTGTTCTACTCTGGATGCAGGGTATCGATACCATGTGACTCGCGTGTTTCAAAATCACGTCGCTCGTGTGTATGGCAAAAAAGATATCGCATGATGCATGTGTGGCAAAAGAGTGACAACCATTGAGCATGTTTTTATTGGTTGATTAGTTGTTGTACATATATGCCATACTTACATGTACATGTCATATGATATCATTTTGTCCATGCTGAATGATCACAGGGTAAACAAAATGGCCGAGCGCATCCGTAAAATGGTCTCACAATTGAGTAGCGCAGACAATGACTCACTTTGCTCTGTATGATGAAAAAAATAAATTAAAAAATAAGATGCGACTTACAAACTCCGAGGGTGAGGTGATTAGATCAGATACTTTGGTGAAAAAACATCTTTTGCTGGAAAATTGTACACAGATTTCATTGATTGAATCTGTGAGGCAGCCTTCCTTGATTTTCTTCATCTCTTCCTCAACAGTGGAAATAAAACTGTCGAATTGAAACAACTGTCAAATACTGGTTTTCTCTAAACTTTGAGGCAAAAAACTCTACCCATACTTTGAACCTTTGGCTCATTTTTAGGACAGCTCAGCCATTTATTATTCTACTTAATATACAATCACAAATTATCAACGTCAACCATTAGGTATTTAACTTGGATCGACCGCATCCCACCAACAATGATAATTGGGTAGCCCTCACCATTTGTCATCATCAAAATTGGTTTTTCTCAGGATGGAATGATTCTTTCCAAATGACGAGCAATGCTCATTGTCTGTGTCGCTTTTATTTTATTTTCACCGGTGACAGGCCGGAATGCATCTAACATGAACGCTGAATTTTCACGATTTGAGACAACAATGCTGGTTACTTAACTGGTCCCCCTTCTTTGCACTCTCCTGGCTGCCATAGTGGCTTCAGTGGTGAAATGACAACAAAAATACGCCGTAGGCAAGGAGCTGCGATGCTTTGTGTTGGCCTTTGTCGGCAACCAGATCATGGTAGCTAGTGTTGTGGCACATTCTGACCCCGTTGTCTCCAGACAAGTGGGGAGAAAAATCCAAGCGACCTTGTTGAGGTGACTGTACCAGATGAAGGGACAATATTTGAATCCGCATTCAGCGAGGATTAGACACTTTTCAGCAAGATGACAGTCTTCCCCACTTGACCTTATCTTTGTTTCCTTTCAGTTACAAAATCTCTTGTAAGTAGGAGATGATTAGTCTAGTATTGGGTTTAAAGAATCCAAGCAGTGGATATTATTAAGGAATAATTCAATTGTGTTTGTAATCGGTGAAGTTAAAAAGTGAGGAGGGGCAGTGGGGAATACATGTACACATAAATACTAGCTGGAGAGAGTAGTTTCTTGCCATCTTTTGTTCTCATCAATATTTCATAGATCCTACATCAACTGACACAACGCTCCCATACAAATCTTCAAAAAAATAAAAAAATTCCTTTCGCGTTTGAACCCAACTGAACTGCATAAGGCAGCATATCCAGTTTTTACACCCCCAAATTCAGGACACCATATGAAAAAGTCTACGTAAAAACTCAAAACAGTCTGACACCTCTCATGTCAGTAGCTTCTGGTCGCCACTAAAAGGGTTTCACTGATAGAAAAAAAGGCTGTGCTCACTGACACTCTGGTATTGTCAACGGGAACAATCACTTCCATCATCTGACAAAGCCCCAGGTTTACCAGGGGACAATAAAAGATCCATTTGTCCATCCATTGTTTTCTCCTTTTTTCAAAAGTTTGCCTTGGTGTGCCTGCTGGGATGAGGGGCCTACTCAGAGTGGAGAGAAGAAAACAAGTTCCCCCCATTTTTCTTTACTCCTGGGGTTCTTTGTAGTTTGTTTTGTGGTGTGGATTTGTGGAAAGTGACTGAAGTCAGACATCCATCCATATTGTTTGGGTTGAGGGCTCTTTAGCCTTGCATAGATAGTTTTATTGAAAAGTGTGAAGGGAGGGGATACGACTGGGGCAAACGTATGCACAATGTCTTTATTCTACATCAGTACGTCACTGAGATTTTGATTTTTGTGATGGGTTTAAAAGAGTTATTGATGCGTAGCTGTAGATTCATTGTGAAGGAGGGGTGGAATTGGCTCAGCATAATCACAACATGTACACACAGGTCTTTGTGCACCGATTCCATAGTGCGTCATAGATTTCAGTTTCTGATAATTTTACTCTAGATTTATTATAAGTGGTTGTACGCAATGGTACTTGTATGTTGTTTCATTGTGTAAATATTTAACCGTTGTCAAGACATCAGCAAAAATGGTTTCCAAATCTTTTATACTCTCTAATCCATTCAGATGTTAGGTGATTCACCACTTCTTTATTAATTTTGCAAATTCTTCTGTATGTTTGTCAAGCTTTTCAAAATTTATCATTGAAATATGTGAAGAGATTCGAAATAATTTTTCATTTATTTAAAGTTTCATCCCAATAGTTTATTGAAAAAGAAGGCTGTGTCAGTTACTGATGTATATAAAATTTTGCAACACTTGCAGATGATGGGACACTTGGTCACTTGATCTTAACTCTAGAGGGCTCACTTCCCCATTTCAAACTGATTGGAGGTTGCTCCACACTAAATAAGTTCCTCATATCAACTAATGCTAAATTAATATTACACATTTCTGGTAATGAAACCAAGGATGCCTCATAAGTGAATTTCATCACTGTCGCTCGCAAGCCTGAGGAAACCAGTTAACAAGGGTGCTTGCAATGCGAACCAGAAACACCAGGGTTAACCCCTACTCTTCCACGACAAGTGTTCTGAGTTCTTTTACGTGCATTACCAATCCTAGTACAGAGAACCAATGGCTTAATGTCCCATGTCCCATCCGAAGGACAAAGCAATGATAAAGTATCTTACTCAAGGACCCAAGTGCGACAAGTGGGACTTGAACCCACACTCTGCTGATCAGAAACACTAGAGCCTGGGTCTGGTGCTCTTAACCGCTTGGCCATGATGCACCACAAATGCTAAACATTCAAAAACACTCCCAACAATTTCAAATTCTCTCAGCCTCATAAAATCAAATCAAAATAATTTGCTTAAAAAACTTCTCTTTTTGGTAGGTTAGCCATGGAATTTTTGAGCCATGCTCACTCAAAATGAAAACATCCAAACAAGTAAACTGGCCAGAATCCATTGTGGGAAAAGGGGCCAATGCTCTGTCAGCAGAATGCCTATTGTACCCAAAATGCACCAGGTTGAAGGTTAATAACCCAAAGGCACAATATTGGCCCATTTTTCAAAAGTCCCTGAAAGCCACGACCTTCAACAGTAAAATTTATGGGTCTATAAATGATTAATAAGGCTTACTGCATGATTTTGTCACTTTTCATAATAGTGCAATGCACACTGGAAAGGATATCAAGCATGTCAGCACAGGAATTAGTTGTCTTGGATCATGGAGGAAGAAAACTAATTTTCTTCCTCCATGCTTGGATTAACATTGGTCATCTTTTGATTGATAACCATGATATGTGCTTCAGAGTAGGCAACTAAAACAATGAAATGAACACCAGTGAAGGCTCGTAATTTCATCTATGAGAGGGGAAGGCCATTTTCATTTTTCCAAAGGCCACTTCCTTTGGAAAATCTTAAAGTGTATGGGAAGGGGCACAGAGGCCATGACCAGGGGCAACAGAGGTCATGGCCTCTGTGTGTATAGTATGTAATACCAGACCTGGTGGTGGGTCTAGTGTACAGGGCGGGCCAGTATGATGCATTAGACAAACCCTGACAGCCTAGGAAATCTGGCTGGCGTGTGGCCTAGATCCTCCAATATCCTCTTCTTGTATGTCACTCTACACCAAATTGTTTGGACATCGATCAGATTGGAATTGCCTGACCCTGTGACAAGCACTTGTCATTTGGGCCAAGTGGCCCCAGTCCTTCTGAATCCTTCACTTTGGTAATTGGATATAGAAGGATTTGGGACTGTAAGGGTTAATGATTTAAGACATTTATCTTGAAAGTTTATTTAAAGATTGGTGTTTTTCACACAGAGTTCCGATTGGGACTCACTACGCAGGATGTTTGGTGACATAAATATCTGTTATCCAAGTCAGATCAGTTGATGATAATTTGAAGTTGTTCACAACAATTTACGATAATTGCATCCATCAAGCAGGATTGTATTTGACCTTCAAATCAGAGAAACAAGTATGTGTGAATTTATCTTTAAAATAACTTTCATTCCAACTTCCTAGTATGTTCAAAACTAATGATTCAAAATGTAACATGAGAAAGGTTACCAGGGAAGTAATGAGTTACAACACTCTATTTAATGGGGACTTGGGAAAGGGTACCTGTTTATAGCGTTGGAGTTAAACAATTGCCAAGAGAAGAGACACTGTGATTGATTGATTGTCAGAAATCATTTGGAGTGATTTTTTTCAAGAATTGGCAGTAAATCTCTAAGAATTGTTTATAAGGGGTTCTCTGAAATCCTTGAGACCAGAGGGTTCTTGAGAATGTTTCAGATTTGAGTTCTTTTGCTTTTTGACTCTTACGATCTATTGTTGTGATGTCGAGGCTGTGAGATCTCACAAAGTTTTGTCTGTCAGTTCTCAAAAGTTTATATGACACTGACAGTGAATTGTCCAGGATTGTTGACAGGCGTTTTTGTGCAGAAATCTTCGGCAATGAGTTGCCAGATACTCGGAAATTGGCAAGAACTGAATCTATACAGCAATAAAAGTTAATTCATTTTTTAACAACCATTCCTAAGTGAGTAATTTATAATAGTTTTTGGCAGTGAGTTTTCAATGTTGGGGTTTGAGCTCTCATAAGATGGTAGTGAGTTTGGGTTTTAAAATCTTTCAAACTGTCAAGAATTCTTGTCAGAATCCCCTGGCAGTTTTACTAAGGTTTGTCTGAGACACCACATGCCTGGCACTTTGTTCTTGCAAGGACGAGGCATTTTCATCTCCTTTAAGGACACTGCTATATATAGTAAGGAACATTTCTACTGCACCAACAAGGCCATAGTACAAAATTACATAAATATAATAATAATAAATAGTTTTTTGGGAGCGCTGTATCTACAGGCGTCTCAAAGCGCTTATTACGATGTATTTTAAACCAGGTTTATGAAGTTTTTCGAATTTTGAGACCAATTTATGTAGCACCTTATAAGGGTTTATAAGGTGCTGCAGTGTATTCAGCAGCCACTGCCAGAAACACCGGGGCCAACTCTGCTTTTAGCAATAAGGGTAAATGGGTTATATTACATGCATTACACATTACACTGGACCAACGGCTTTAGGCTATGTCCCATCCACAGGGCTAAGCAATAACGGTTAAGTTTTTTGGTGAAGGACACAGGTGTCAAGACTGGGTTTGAACCCTCACTCTGCCGAGTCCAGTGCACTTGACCACTTGGCCACGACACGCCACGTTGGCAATGGCTAGTGGCATGGAGGCAGTTGAAGACTTTTGAAAGCTAGGTGGAAGCAGACATATCAGGTAAATTGCCATTGTTTACGTAGTTCTGATGATACGCACATTTCCGACAACAATGAATTTACCTTGTAAGTCTGCTGCCACCTAGTGTCGCCACAAGTCTTCTTTTGCCTCGGTGAATTGTCAGGCCTGATGTCAATATCGATCTTTGGCAAGCATGGAGGTGGTGAGAACGTCTTGGCACTGGTACCTCAAGAAGGTCAGTAGACCAGGAAATCTTAATTTCTCGGGACATCCGCGTCTGATTACTCTTGAACAAATATTATGGAACGACTGTGCTCTGAACAACCCGAGGAAAGCAAGTGCTGAATGATAAATACATCCGTGTCGTTAATGAATTGGAACATGTGGGTGAAGAATAGGAGCTAGAGGGAAATACTTCAAGCCGAGAATTGATTTATTTGACATTGGCCAAATTTCATTGCTCTGTTTACTGTAAGCGAAAAATTTGTGCTTACAGTAGCAGAAAAATCCAAGCCTAATTTAAACAGACTTCACAGGTTTGTGAAGATTTTTTCTTGTGCACCTGTTTCGAAAGTTTATGAAGCATTCTTCACTTAAATACAGCTAGTGCAGAAATTGGGCGCTTACCCTGTAAGTGGCCATTTTTGTGTGTGCAAAAATTCTGCAGTAAGCAGGGCCATTATTGGGCCCAGTTTCAAGCACAGATCTTACTGAACAGAAAGAGGTTACTAGCTCAACTCAATGTGTTGTGTATGATTATGACTGGTGTCCAAGTACAGTGCTTTTGCTAAGCACACCAAAGATGGGAATCAGCCAGAGCGACATTTGGTGCTTATTAAAACCATAACTCCCCAGGCCCACTTGCCCAAAGGTGACCTCAATCCTCCACCCACTATCCTCCATGCTATGGTCACTCACCACCAAAATGTTTAGACTTGGATAAGATTGCTAGGCCTGGCCCGGTGATAAGCGATTCAAATTTAAGTCCTCAATCCTCCACTCTATGGTCACTCAACACCAACATGTAGATCCGGCCTAATGAGTAGTGCAATCCTCAATCTTCCACAATCAGACAACTTCCTGAAGAGGACTCACTCTGGAGGAGTTGGGATGGTAAGGAGTTAGAAGTAACTAGTTCTTATGCTATTTTTCTGCATCTCCTCCCAAAACCGAGGACTGCACAACTAATAAACTGATCATGAGGTCGGGCATACAAGCAGTGCAGCACCTAAATCAGAGTCCAACAGTTTTGATGGTGGATTACACTAGGATGTTAAGAGTCTGGAAAGATTCTTAATCAGTAAATGACTGATTTTTAGTCTCTGTTTAACATTTACGAAGCTTTTCACTTGGTTTACATGGATCATAAAATAATAACATGAGAGTAACTTTTTACATTTTTATAACTGGGATGACACACTCTGAGTTCAGCAGCTGATAAGCTTTCCAATGATACCCAACTCTTTGGTTTTTCGAATGACACAAAAAAATTGCTTAAGTTTGAAAAAGTACACACATTCCAACATGTGATTGTTCTAAACTTTGACTTTTTGGGGGTAATATCTGCTACATGTAGTAATGTAATGTCAGTTGACAGTTATTCTTGGGGCATAGGTTAAACCATGTGCTTAGTCACACCATGGCATATTCAGACTCAAAAGAAATTTGGGGCGTTTATTTGTGGTTGAATACTTGGAATTAAGAATGTGTCTGGCTACCTGTACTCCAGCCCACACAAATTGACTTGCCACTGAAATTATAGGGTGATAAATCAAAGTGGACAATTGCTTCCAGTTGTTTTTTCATTGAGTTTGCAGTCAATGAACTTGCAGTGACTGATTTCTTCAGCAATCAACTTTAACCCTTTATTTTGCAAGATGAATTTAGATATTGGGTTTTCATCATGATTTGGGCGTATCACCTACAACAGTCCAACTGTTAGGGTGTTGAGTTACTGTAGGGGGTTGGGTTTTGTTAGAGTGAGGAAGGATACCAGTAAATTACCCGAAGGAATAAGGGTCTTAAAGTGAAAATGCATCATTGTTTGTTGGAAAAATAAATTCATTCCCAACCTCTGTTTAAAAAATATAAAGACACCATACAACCACGCTGTAAAAAATCTTAAGAAGAATGGCTGACTTTGTAGAATATGGTACTGCAAATAATAATTTCCTGTCTCTGTTCCAGGCACACTAATCTTATCCAAGTTTAAACATGCAGGATTTGAGTTACCGCAGAGTGAAGTATTTCAGAGGATATGGAAGGGGCTCTAGCCACAGACAGGGGGAAGGGTAGGGTTAATTAGTCTGCTTATTTTAATTGTGGAGTCTAAAAATGAAATTTCCATGACTATGACTGTTTTTAAAACCACGACTTGGGCGTCAGTTATTCAGAAAATGTGCGCTTTCCTTACTGGGTTTTATCCAGGTAAACAGAGCCCAAGCTCAAGTCATGGTTTCCAAAAGGGCCTTTGATAGCATTTCAAATGGAAATACTGTTCTCTAGGATTTTTACCGGTTAAAAATGAATAGTCAGTGAGGAAAACCCAAACAGGCAAACCCAACCGACAACTCATGCAAGGCTTCGGGTCTGGGATTCGGACCGGGGACTGAGATTCGAAGCGAGCTTCACAGAGGTGATGAATGCGTGTTTCTGTGAAAATGGCAAAGCCACTGGCCTGGAGAAAATGACACATTCCATGTAATCATCCGACTGTCTATCATGGAAAGCAACCCAAACCAGCTCAATCTGTTTTCTGGTTGAAATAATAATAACAACAAGCTCTATAAAACTACTACTAATAATTGTCATTTATTAGGCATTTTTGATTGCATAGTCTTCAGATGATAAAACAATAGTAATAGGCATTTTTAAACATTGTATCAAAGTACCTTATACATTACTACCCCTGTTCATTGGGCCTTAAGTATTCCTTAAACCATTCCAACTCCTTTGGAGTATGCAGCACCAACAGCAAGGTTGGTGCACAGGTTGCTAATCATTCACATCAACAATTTCTACCCATTTTACTTCTGGGTGATGAGAAGCAATTATATCATAGTGTCTTGCCCAAGAACTGAAGTGTCACGACCAGGATTGGAACCCATATTCTGATGTGTTGTTGGAAAAATGTTATCTTGCCTTTAACATGAAATATGGTGTGAACATTTTTCCTCATTTTCTGTTTTTTCTTCTTCTTTTCAATATTACTATACAGGTAGTTTGAATTGTGCGGCATTCACAGCGGGCATTGTAGAATCAATACTATCAGGTTGCAACTTTGTAAGTAAAAATTCAAAAAAAAATTTACTAAGAATTTTCAGTCAAAGGTTTTGGGAAATGTAATTATGGGTTATTTCCTATGTTTTCAATTTTGTTAAACATTAAAAGTCTTCAGATTGGCAGTGAGGGGGAGGGGGTGAATTTGTAAGGTCGATTACCCTGGAACTCCTTACAGTTTAGTGTGTGGGATGGTTAATTTAGCTGTAATTGAAACATGGAAGTCACCAAATGATTTGGTAGAGCTTTCCTGTTGGGCAAACCAACAGACAGGTGTTGTCTGAAGTAGCTCACCACAAACACGTTTACTCCCTGAATCAAGGAATTGGCTAATTTCCCAAGTGATTCTGCATTCTCAATCTGGCTGTCTGACTGTGACCATTTGTCATGTTCCCCAAGTATAATACCAGTATTGCATGCTATACAAACAAGTACCAGACTGTTTAGCACTGCCAGTCTCACTATGCTTACGATGGCCAAGATGGCCGCAAAATGATAAACCAATGATGAAGGCCACTTGTTTTACAGAAATTAGAAATTAAGATTTCAGATTTTCTTTTGGTTGATGTTACCAAATGATTTTGTTTATTTTTATTTTGTTTCAGCCGGCCAAGGTCACCGCTCATTGGCACAAGGGTACCACTTTCATGATTAAATTTGAGGACTCCGTTCTTGCAAGAGATAAGGCATTGGATCAACGGTAGCTGAATAACACACATTCATCACTCTTAGTCTAATAAAACCCCAACCCCCTTGAGAGATTCACTAAGATCTTTCCACACTCTTACATAACCCAACACAATATGGTAACTGAACACCCAAGCTTGGATTGCGGTGGTATGCTGGATCCACTAAAAAGCATTCATTTCAAAGGGCAGTTCTCAGGCATAGGTTGATACAAACATGACTTTGGATTTTGATGAGTTGGGGTGGTAAGGGTTCAGTCCTCATTCCATTAGAATCAAACAAAACATGCTGTTGGACTTTGACGAGTTAGGGTAAGGGTTTAGTCCTCAGTCCAACAGAATCAAACAAAACATGCTGTTGGATTTTGATGAGTTAGGGTTTGGGTTCAGTCCTCAGTCCAACAGAATCAAACAAAACGTGCTGTTGGATTTTGATGAGTTAGGGTTCGGGTTCAGTCCTCAGTCCAACAGAATCAAACAAAACATGCTGTTGGATTTTGATGAGTTAGGGTTCGGGTTCAGTCCTCAGTCCAACTTAATCAAACAAAACATGCTGTTGGATTTCGATGAGTTAGGGTTCGGGTTCAGTCCTCAGTCCAACAGAATCAAACAAAACATGCCATTAGATTTTGATGGATTGGGGTGGTAAAGGTTGACTTCAAGTGAGCACAGTTTTAGTATCTTCACGTTCTGTGTGGTAAACCAACAGTCTCTGGTGTACAGTGTTGGTATGGAACATCTGCAGATGTAACCAGTGAATTTTTAGGAACTTTAGGAATAACAATGCTCAGGTACCCCTGTGAAACTTGCTCATTAAGTGGTTTACTCCCCCACTAAGATACAAGTGTCCATTCCTAAGATTACAGTAAGCATGAAGTTAAGATTCAAAACTTTATTAAGTTTCAATCAGAAAGGTTATTTGTTGTATGGAAAGTTTAAAAATCATTTAGAAAGGATTTATATTGTCTTTGTGTCTTTAGTGAGAAAAGTTTGAGTTTTATTATTATTTCAGCACTAATTTTCCATAAGGAATTAGTTTGATAATCACAGGAAGCAGAGCTGTGATATGCGGCTCAGACTAGGAAAGCAGAGTAATTACTTTTAAATTTCTGGTCCTCAGCTCTGTTGTCAGTGCTTCACACAAATGCAGAACTCTTCATTGCATTCTTGTGAAACATCTTAATAGTTATGGAAGCTAAGTTGTTTTTGCAAAATAATATAGATATGGTATTAGGTATTGATAAACTGTCTACAGGATTTGTTGTTCTATTGTATGTAAAGACTGAAAAGTTTAAAGAGTTACTTTGTAAATGTTTAAGAAATATTAAATATTTGTGAGGCAAAAAAGGAAGAAAAAGTTGTGGTATTAAACGTTTTTGTAACGGTGTGCATGGATCAAAGAAAATAGAGTAAGTTATGTTGTCATGTTTTTGCACGATTGATTTATATACGCCACTTCGGGTGACAATGTTTAAGGAAACTTTAATTAGCATGGGAAATGGATTGATAAATTTTGAGACTCTCATGACGTCTGACTTGGAAAAACATTTTCCAAAAATAATCATGTTGTGTTAACTTTTTGATCCACTTGTCTGAGAGGGAAAAAATTAGCAGTTTTTAGGTATGATACTTATTTTCCTTCATGGCACACTTTTTTATAATTTCAACAGATCTGAGCAAAAAACACTTCAATCATAAAATTACGTGAGCCTTGCACTCTGAACCCTTCATATCCTACAAGGAATCTTCAGATGTCTTACTGGGAACCATTTGGTTTCTTACGAGGAACCTTTAGATATCTTACTAGGAACACTTTGGTATCTTATGAGGAACCTTCAGGTATCTCTTGAGGAACCTTTAGGTATCTATTGAGGAACCAATGTTACCAATATATGAACCCTTTAGTTGCAAAAAGTTTCTTTATATTTGGTAGAATATCACTCTTATGAGATATTTTGTAAAATTGAATTGTAGTTCAAAGAATTAATACAGTGGGAGAGAATTCATTGAAAGTAAAGAGATGTGTCAATAATAATGCAGTGTCGTTAAGTTCAGAGCAATTATTTAAATGAATGAAAAATAGAGAAAGAATGAACAATGGACATTATTGTGGATGGGTTTTATTGGGAACTTATTTACATTTTAAATAACTAACTGGTGTCAGTTCTGAACTACACCTGAACTTCTATTGTAATGTACAATGGAGAACATGGTTAGTCAGGTTGGTTGATACAGAAATTGGTGAAGTGAATGAAGGATCCAATATCTATTTTGACCGAGGAACCAATAGGCATAAATTTGAAACCTATTACTAGACAACTTTTCATTTAAATGCATTACCAATCGAACAATTGTGACTGATAAAAATTTTGAGTAACTCAAGGGCCTCAACTTTGGAGAAAAGCCACAAGACCATAGGGCTTGTAGCTCAACATTTTTACTACACCAGAAAATTTGTTACCAGTCCAGAATCAAAATGAGAAAACTTTCTACATTGTTCACATTTAAATTTGTTTTTTTAGAACAAGCACCAAGAGAAGAAGTCTTTTATTGTACTTTCAGTACTGAACAGAATTGAAAGATATTCATCAGACTCAAAGTCAACATTTGATTATAATTTGTGAAATTAATTATAACAGTGAGGTATTGTCATCTAAAGACACAAGACCACTGGAATTGAGTAAGTTTACAGGCCCGCCGTTACAATCACTGGCCTCGGCCCTGTGATCCAGTGTAAGATTTGAGAACTCATTAGTCTGTATGTTTATGGGAAATTGATGGTTTGTTATTTATCTAAGTTGTAGACAACTGCACATTTGAGTTTTTGTCAAAATAACTATTAATTGGATTCAAGATTTTTGTTGAAAATACTTGATGTGTGAAAGTTTCTGCAATCACTTAGGCTACGCTTGTAGGTTAAAAATGAGAGAATAAATACAAGATTTTAAATTATCCAAATTTCGACACACGAGGGCGCTGCATACTATTTACGGTGACGTTTTTCTTGGCTTGGTTCGTGATATTACAATTTAGTGTAAAATATGTATAAAATACCCCAATCTTATATTTTAGCAACTAGTGGAAAGTTGTTCGACAAATACTATAAGGAAATTCAAGAAATACAAGCCCTTGTGCTGTCATGGGATTATATCATTTGTAGTTTTCAATTCACTTAAAATAAGAAAAATGTATATTTTTTTCCCCGATGCAAAAGCTTGTTCGGCGTTCCTTTTCTCGATTTAACTTATGATATTTAAGCTCATACTATTTGGTGTTCCTGAGCTGGCCTTAGATGAGGAGGCAAAGTAACGTTGATACAAAAGAAAAGGCAAATTTACTTACCAATGCTCGCCTCTCGTGTGGCCGTAGTAGACCACTCCAACTCAGGCCAGTGTCCGAGTTAGACGTCTTTGGCTATGATCTAATGATGGCCGTTGACTTGATGGATTGGATAGCGATGTAATATTTGGCCACGTTTCAGACACTCTTAGCTCTCATTTTGAATGCTACTTCAAGTTTATTTAATGTGACATCCTCCTAAAGAACACTCCATGTAGATAACTCCAGTAAAATCTCTCAGGACCCCCACGATAGCTTATAATTATGAATATTCAGCATCAGTCGCGGTGCGCCAGCGTCATTCACGATCAACTGGTTTGTTGTGACCCGCATGTAATTTTACATTCATTAAAAAAAAGAAGGCACCATACCATGTGAATTCCCACACTCATTTAATCGTTGAGCTATACAGTTGGCAACTTTCCAAATTGTTGTAAACGATTTTCGAATGTTGTTGGAAACTTCAACATTCTTATGGAGGGTAGCCAACGATAATACGGAAATAGCGAATTCACAAAAGGTTTCCCAGCAGGTGTTTTCGTGAATGAAATTGAATACGACCATGTTTAAAGATTTAGGAATTGTTAAATACTTGTGTACAAAGCATGTCCGGTTGGGTTTTGGTCACATGACTATGTTTGGGATCGGAAACCATTATTTGCCCGGGCACCTCAAAACTTTAATGAATTTACGCTAAAGAACTGTTTTATATCTACCAGTCCTCAAACAGCAAGCGTCTCGCCAAGGAGATTACACCAATTGTAAAACTTAATGTACAAATGCCACCGTACTTTACATAACATTTTTGGCTGATGACTACGACCATTTTGAGTGAAATACAGATAATGTTACACAATGTACTAACAAAATGTAAGCAGACAAATGAGCTATGAATTTCTTTAACATGGTTTTTAAATGATATGAAACCACTGTTGATGGTGCTGTGCAGGTCGTATTGGGTAGTCGCAGTGATGTTATCAGCCGGGGGGGGGGGGGGGCGGAGGGTAGTAGTCTCCCCAGAAACCTTTCCCCCAACGCTTGCCACACCCCCAAAGAGATACAAAATGCATAAAATAGATTTCGATACATCAAAAGCAAAAGCTCCGCTAACCCCCCCCCCCAACCCCAACCCCCCAAAAAACAACAACAAATATATACATAGTACATGTACATACATTGAAATTTGTAACAGTTCGCAAAACAAACAAAATAAGTTAGCCTACTCACCACAAAATAATTTTATGGCAAACTATATCTACTTTAATATCCAATTGAAAAACCTCAATTTATTCCACATTGTATACAATTTAATCTGGATTAAAAAATGATTTTATGCTTTGGAACATTCTCTGAGCTTGAATTTAGTCATCTTGCATTTTTTCTTTTATGTTTCATTGCAAAAGTGTATGCATTCGAATAAACAAATACATGTGTACTCAGTCTTCGAATAAACAAATACTCAGTCTTGGTTAATGGTACAAATCCAATTAACGTAAACTCGCATAATATGAGAGTCAATCATCCCCAGTTTTGGAAGGACATATTCAAATCAAACTCTAAAAGACTGCATACACCCCTTGCAAATGACGTCACTCTCTCAGTAACCGCCCTCACTGAGGCAAAAGCAGGCAAATCATAAGACGATAACTGTTCTCTGTGCGTAAAAGCGTGCACGTGACCTCAGCGTACCTGCAGCGCTTTGCGTTATGCTAGGGGTCAATATCACGCGTATCGGAAGGAGAAAACACGTCAAACGAAGAAAAAAAAATCTGAAATCAAATCGTTGTTTTAAAATTATATCGAGTGACAAAAATACTCATTACAATTTTTTAAATGAGTTTTAGCTTTTTACAAAAATACACAAATAGTTCGTTAATTATTATTGAAACCATTAAAACTCTGGGATAATGATGCTTTAGGCCGTGTCCGAAACGGCGACTTCGGCTACAGCTACGGCTAGATCGCGCCCATCAGCCTATTCTTCAACACTGGCAGACGCGCTGATCTAGCCGTAGCTGTAGCCGAAGTCGCCGTTTCGGACACGGCCTTAGATCAGTTTTTGAAACCCTTTCACGGACAAGGGATGGTCACACGGGCGTAAAATTGACGCGTGACGCAGTTTATAGAGGACGCTGACGCCTCAACGGCCATAGACTGCACTTAAAAGGCGTTCGTCTACTACAAATGTCTGGGGATTATCATCGCGGACCAAAGCAAGCGTTTACATATAAGTTTCGTGAGCGGAGGTGGGCAAAAATTCGTATTTTTGTTGTGCAAGTAACCGGAAGCTGGGGTCAAGTTTAATTCTCGGGTTTAGTCTTGGTTACATTGTTGAGATGATTTTACGTTCATAATTTTTATCACTTAGTGTTACGATCCCAACAACATACTTTACAATAAATGTTCATAAACTACATTAAACTAAAATATTTGACGAAACAAAATCTCGCCTAAGTAAAAATCCATATGGATATCCCGGATGTCCGAATACGCGCGAGGCTTGCGGCAGTCTTTTATGAGGCAATTAAAAACTGATTTATGGTACATCTTAAAAAATACAAAATCAAACATTCATTTTTTGAAGAGTAAATGATGTGGTCGTTCCATTTCTTCGCTAGTGAAATATTGGTTTCGTTTTTGTTCCATTCATTCGACCAAAGCACTTCTAAAGATGCGTAGTCTTGTCTTCGGACGTTTCTTCGTACGCCTGGTTAATGGCACCTTCCAGTGCGGCGGTAGCCTCTGCCTCGTGCTTGTCCTCGCCAGTGGCCTCTGCCTTCGCATCTGCCGCTGGTGCAGCGCCCTCCGCGCTCGGTATAACTTCCATGTACACCGGGGGCTCTTGCGGTGGGGCATCTGGATCCGGACTCTTTGTAACGTTGCTATTTTCTTCTTCAACGGTTGCGTAGGTGATGCCCATAGTAAGTGCTATGTCTTCTTTGCTCACCTAAATATAAACAAAACATAAGACTGAGATGGGTCTGTTCAAGAAGGATAGAGGGCGCCATAACTCTAATTTGAAATAAAAATCTAGACTTCATAAGATACGATAATCAGCTCCCACAACCTCCTTTCCCATTAACAAACTAAACCCTGGATCAACGATAACGAGATTAAGTTTTCCCTCACCTGTACTCCAAACGAAGTCTGATTGTCTCGATACATTTTGGTTGGCTTGTTGCCGTTCTCTGCGGCTCCGGACTCAGGATCTATCTGCATGTCACTGTCTCCCATGACCGCCTTCCGAAGCTTCTCTTCTCTTGACTCGCTCCATTGGCTAAACGGGGGACACGAGGTTTGTACATGTAAACAGTTTTGTTTAATGTCAACTTCAAATTATAAATTTGATTTGCGAATGAGATGGGAAATCCAATGGGAATCAGCTATGGGGGGGGGGACCTTTCTATGAGAGAGCGATTGGGGCGGGGGGGGGGGGTCATCATTCTAACTAATGCTTCCACTGATTTCATCAATATAATAATACAATTTACCAGTGCGATACACACTCCTAATGGGAGACTTCAAGAAGCTAGGTGGCGGTGTCATGAGGGTTTTTGTTCCCCGGTGATTCTGGCCCCCATAGGTGAAATGTGTAGAAATGTCGCCCTCTTTTGATCCAAATTCCTTAATCTCATGTTACTATGGGGGACACACACACTGGGGTAAAAATACCCGTTGATATCGAAAAGACATAAGTCTGCTGCCACCTAGCGTCCATGAAAGTATACTATCGACCCCTAGCACAACGCCCAGCGCACTTACACGCGCCTATCCTGTCCAGCATTTTGGGAGTCAAAGCGGAAGTGGTAGACGTGCATAGTGCAAGGGGCCAGTAGGAAATTCCCTTACTTGCACATAGTGGAACAAGATTGTTCATCCGAATGGTCACATGCAACAGAACAGAGGAAAGTGTTAATTTTTCCACTTTGCTAAAGTATGGCCTTTTTTGAATAGCTGTCAAACACTCACCGTCGGATGTCAGAAGTTCCCAAATAGATGAGTGCGATGACAACTACTAAGCCAACGTAGACGATGATTGCAAGAGCCCAAGTGGGTAAGGGCAGTTTATTCTCACTGTTAGGCTCCACAGCGGTAACCTACAATCAAATTACATTTCATAATCTTCAGATAATGGTCCTCAATCTTTTCTAAACAATTTCTTGCCTATTTCCCCGTAAGTTAACAAATAAGTAACCGTCCCTCAAGTACAACGTTCGATCGTTTGTTCTTTAATTTTTGCTTTTTAAAACTCTTCTTCACCCCCTTTTTCTTTCTAGAGTTTGGAATTGTTACTTCCCTTTCGACCCGATCGTTTCTTTATGACGTCATTCATTACCTTATAATCCAGCATATCCTCGATTTTTTCCATGTTCATGGTCATCATGAGGTACAGCTCCTTAGATCTGAAGGCAGTCGGCATGACGATAGATCCGGTCGGGTTGGCAACGAAGAAGTGAAAGGTCACTTTGTTGTTACTCTTCTGGGAGACGTCCACAGTGGTGATGACAATATGCTCCGGCCTGGGTGCCAGACAGGAATATGGAAACAATTGGTAAAGATAATCCTTAACATCATCGCAATCGATGTATCCATAGCGAGGCTGTGAGGTTATACAGCCTGGCGCCTTTCCTTAATGCACCATCTCGTACAGTTTATGCATGCGTGTAACATTACATGCTAAGGGCAAGCCGACTGTGTACTTTTTGTTTTTAAATAAAAGCCCATTGATTGGGATGCATGTACTAACCACAAAATCACTGGTTATAACCTTTTATTTAATTAGTGATGAAAAACAAACACCACTACACCTCGAGCAATAAATAGTTGACTTCCCACACAAACACGAACATCCAACAAGGCAGTTTATTTTCCTGCTGAATATTATTGACTTTCAGCAAACATTGATTCTAGGTTACGCCGTGTTGATATAGGGTTTAATCAAAATGTTTCACTGCCCAATACAAAGTGCACGTCGTGAGAGTAGAGTAATCAAGTCTTAAAAATGCGTGCATAGCATCGAAGTTCAGATGTCTTTCATATGGTTTTATACACGTAAGAATTGATGGCTAACGTGCATTGGATGTAACTCTGCACCGGCTGCGATTCGGGCTAATGCTCCAGACAGTGTCTTGCCAATTGGTGGTGGCCCTCCAGCTGAAGCCGAAATCGCAGCCGAATTTCGGAGAATGGGCCAAAACCGATCATGGATTTCTGCGAAATCACCAGAGCTATGAATGCATAACATGATGTTAGTCGTAAAACTACCGTATAGCCAAAAAGGGACCAGCGAAGACTATAGAAATCATGGACCACTTTTTGTAGCTAACTTTAACCAATCCCAGAGGCATGTGCCGCCATTGTGTCAAGCTTCCTGTGTATTCGCATTGAAAAAGTGAATATTGATTCTGAATGTACAAATTGGGTCAGACTAAATTTGTCATCTTTTCTTGGTTGGTTAGGCCATGTCTGATTGAATGGTTTCGGCAGTGGCTACTGGCTATGGCCGGACCGCAGAAAAGTAGAAAAGCCATAGCCGTAGCTAAAGTCACTTGATTTTAACACATCCATACATTGATTTACACGAGAGTAAAGCAAGATGGCCGCAGATGGTCTGTTTTTGGTAAAAATTATCGACTACTCGTCACCTCCTCATGAATATGACAGAGCTTAAACATTGTAGGGTGTGCATTTTTTAACAGTGCACAAGACAAGTGGGCACACTAAATGTACTTTCAGTCTAGGTGGAGAGAAGAAATTATGGTAAAAACTATTACTTACTCAACTTTCGATAAGACGTACTGATTAGAAATGTTGGCCATCACAGTTTTCAGCTTAGTTTGCACGTCGCCAACAAACTATCGACAAAAAGAAAATCACATCTTTTGGATTGTGGAAGTCGTATTACATTGTTTTAAAAACAACTGAAGAGTTGAAAGACAAAAGCAGCTAGACCTAGGCCTATAGCGTCTTCATAAGAACAAAATGGGACCAGATTATTTTCCCAAATGACTTGCCTTGGTTGCATTGAGTTGAATGAGGGAACAATATGGCTGCCAGAGGTCTATAAACACAAGGCCGTGCCGTGAATTGGCGGCTACAGCTACGATTACGGCTTCATTTCCGCGTCACCATGCGTTGCAATATACGACGTAACACTCTTAGCAATAGTTGTAGCTGTAGCTGTAGCCGCCAAGTAGGATATAGCTTAAGCCTCTAAAACATTTTGATAATTGATTTGGAAACTCTATTCAATAATATCGTGCCTGAGTGGTAGCCCTGAGGGGACGTCGCATTATCGATATATGCGCATTTTATTTGCATTGTTGCACATTTTGCGAATAAAATGCGCATTGAATCACAGCAAAAAAACGTTAATTTTGGTTTTTACCCTACACCGATGTGTGTTAGCACTGTATACTCAGTACTTTTCCGAGTTCTGTGAAAAAAATTACAGGCAAATTACTCGGGTGGAATTCGAACCCACGACCTTTG
This sequence comes from Pisaster brevispinus, assembly GCA_023634235.1. Classification (NCBI taxonomy): domain Eukaryota; kingdom Metazoa; phylum Echinodermata; class Asteroidea; order Forcipulatida; family Asteriidae; genus Pisaster; species Pisaster brevispinus. The sequence continues at coordinate 576,575 of JAMKCF010000029.1, read as the reverse complement.
CAATTCTAGAGCAGTGTCTTACCAACTATTAAATAAATAAAAATAAATGTATAAATGTAAAAATAAATAAATAGAAATTAACATCCACTAAATCGTTGCGGTACCCGCTGCTAAAATATAGGATTCTAACTGCCTCTCTACTGGGCAATCGCAGTGGTCTTGTTGGTAAGACACTGCTCTAGAATTGCAAAGGTCTTGGTTCGAATCCCACCCGAGTAATATGCCTGTGATTTTGTTTGCGCAGATATTTAAGATTTGTTACGTCCATTCAGGGCCACCGTACTGTCTCAAGTTACTGTTACTGGGACGTACCTGGTCGGGATTCGTGAGGGACAAAATAATGATTCTCCCACCACCTGTTTTGGTGTATTCCGCACACTGAAGAGTAAACAAGATATCCTCTTTGTTAGCGTTGCATAATAACTGGGTTTTAATTACAGAAAGCCATTGAGTAGGAAACAATGCTGAACATAATAGCCCTAGCGGGGTACCAGGCTCAAACATTAAAAAAATATTACCTTATTGCTGGGAACCTGGTAACTTTTTGTGTGCTAGTACTTTTGTGCTTATGTGTGAATTCGGCCTTGGGGCCAATTTCATAAAAAATTTTAGCAGAAAATACTGCTTGGAAAATTTCTTTGAAAAGCAAAAAGGGAGTGGGGTACCAGTGGCCAGTATGTAAACTTTATGGAAAGTTACCTGTTTCTTAAAAGCACGATATTTCTGTGCTTAGCAAGTTGTTGTGCTCACAGGCTTTATAAAACTGTGCCCTGAAAAACAGGTTTACCCGTTTAAATTAGAATACATAAAATGAATACAATCTAGACCCCCAAAAGTGACACTTTGCATTGAGATATAACAATCTGTGGGTGCATCTTGCAACGGTTGAAAAACACGCCGTGCCATTAAACCTTACCTGTGCAGAAGTGAAAGTGTCCAAACAGTCCGTCTCACCTTTAGGACAGAAAACGACAGAAAATAACGATTTGAAGGTGTTCATGGAACAATCATGTTTTAAAACACATTTTTCTGCTGAAAAACACTTAAAACTATTTCCTAACAGTTAACAATCATTTTAAGATAATTACAAAAAGGACATAAAATGCCCATTGAGGGTAAACAAGTATTAATTTTGGGGTAACAACTAGTTATTTTCTCATTAATTATGATGTCCCCATCATTTTCGTCTTTATGTGTACCTCTAAATTTACCTGAGTTTTTGGTGCACGACTTTTTGCTTTTGTTATTAAAAAAAAGTGACAAGAAATGAGATATTCTTATATCATAGCCGACAGAGTCTGCACGCAGTGCTCATTTCTATAGCTGTTTCTAAATTAGGTTACGTGATACTTTTAGATAATACATACAATCGTTAAAATAGTTAGAAGATAATGAAATAAACTTAATGCAGACGCAGTTTCGGTCAAAAAAAGAAAAAGAAAAAAGAGACACACCTCTGTAAATTACTGGTTCAAAATAGAACAGGACCTCAAAACTATTTAGATTGATGTAATCAACCCCAAACCACCAGGTTCTCTACATTATTTGAAGCTTACACACAATCACTAAAAAGGCATAAGGCAAAACCTGTAAAATTGTTGGTCTAAATGTAGCGTTGGACAGTTAGGTTGAATTCTCAATTTGTGTCAGTGTTTACCAAAGTAATTGCGCTTACATTTAGGTCACCTGTGTCAACTTCAAGACTAAAACGTGTCAATTTAGCAGCTTTATTTGTAATTGCTGTTTCGTTATACCTTTAAATACAAAGTATCACCTTTCCGGCGACTTTGTTCCTGCAAACCACCAATACATTTCAGTGTTTCATTTTAAAAGTTTTTTGCAGAGAAATTCCCTAAGCTATAAGTTTCTTTACGAACACGTAACCAATGCATGCCTACATGTACACAAACCATAATACAATCTTATTGTTAAATATTTAGCGTTTGGGCTTCGGGTATAAAGTTTTGCGAACAAAGGAAACCGTCTCTTTACTCGTCGTATCTGAAGAATGTACTACCGCGGAAAGGCAATCAAGGTTTGTAAAGCCATTCGTTAAGCTATTGTTAAGTTGAACTTCAGGGCACGTCCTGGATTTGTGGAGAAGTTCATACGCTTTTTTAAAAACATCTTAACGACTGGAATTCTGAACGTAATTGAAATCTCTGAATGCCGGGATTTGTGAGAATTCAATAGCGGTCGTGTTTATGAACAACTCTAGAACTGTATATTACGTTTTTGTCATTCGTTTCATACCAACATTCTTCTATACAACAATGCAGCATAGTTGGAAGAACCTGCTGCTATTTTACTAAATGTGCACCAAAATGTTAAACATTATGTCTAGGAGGCTTTCTAGTGTTAGATCTTTAGTGGTGATGCTGCCGCCATCTTTGTCGTGAGCTCCGTGTGCAACAGTATAGCGAATGTGTGTGTAAATACAATGAACTATAATATTCTGTTCCCCTCCTAGCCTCATTATGGTTCCTGTAAGCTCAATGACTAAATCAACATGCTTTATACCAATGTTCTTCTTCAGTTAATAGAGACATCTGTTTTTGAAAATTCTGCTTACGATTTTCAAAATTCAGAATTCATGTGTAACTCATAACTAATTATACCAACACCCGCGCCCTTAAAACACATTTTTTTCTGACCAAGATACACATAATTCTGTCTCATAAACTTGAAATACAACTCATGCTCAGCACATCCTTCCCTGCCGGTTTACAATCTTTAAAGCGAGAATATCATAAAATGACCGACGAAGTCATATAAAATGGCCACCGATGTCAAATAAAACGGCTACTCATGTCATAAACGGGATTTGTCAGTCAGGTGTTATATGTTATGTGGGCTGTATATACATGTATTTATTGGTCAAAGAGTAGTCGTGTTTGCATCCGGGAAAACACACGAATAATAAAAATTTTAGGCAAATCTTTCAGAGGCGGGTCCAGAGAGTCAGCCCCCTCCCCCCCCTCAAAAGAAAGCAGCATCTCATGGACCTACGCAGGACTTGGAAAACAATTACTATGGTTTTGTGGAATGAGAACAATGCGACCGATCGCCATAATGGTCACTTATTATGACTAAAACATTATCATAAGTTTTACATGACCAGAAACAAGATTATAGAAAATATTGTTGTCACCCCATCCAACCCCAACTAACCCCCCCCCCAAAAAAAAACAAAAAAACCCTTTCGAATACAAAATGAACCAAAAGGGAGGTAACGATAGAGAAACAAAACTTTGCGGTTTCAAGGCTGTTGGGGCTGACCATTTTCCTTTAATCTGTGATACACGAATGGGCATTGCAAAATTGACAAGTGTGCATTGCTAGCTACGAAAAGAAAAAAATCATGCAGTGATGAATTTTAATAAATAACAGTCAAGTTAATGACTTACCGTAGACACCGTAAGAAACGAGTGCAAGAACACACACTATCAACTCAACAGGCCACTTCATTGCTGACACCGTTCAATTCTTCCGTCAGTAAAAATCAAGTCGCAAACGGATGTGTGTAAAGGCTTGCCTGCAAAGATCGAGGACTCCCAAATGTTTGTGAATAATGGTTTGATCTGCAATGGGTCTAGCAATGATCATAAAACCACACGGCAGCAACCGACCAACTGGACACAGTCACGCTACGAGGTGCAATGGTTACTGTGACCTGGTTTGTAGTGAGCTTCGCGTCAGGTGCACTGCGCAGCCGCAACGACTCGTCAACTGTTTACAAGGTGTTCAATAGCAAACAACACCCGTGTATGATTATTGAATATCAAGCGATCTTGAATTTAGATTAGGCCCAGTCCTACCCAAAGGCATCAGGGGTAAACACAAAAGCATATTTACTACTTGTAGTTGGCGAGAGTTCATCTAATGTGACCCCATAAAACACTAAAGGCGCAGTCGCTTGGAAATAAAGTTCGGTCTCTCCCGAGTCAACACAAAATCCTGCAATGGAAAATGAAAAGATTGACACTTAATAGACGGACTAAACCCTGTAAATAAACGAACGTTATGATCGTAAAATCCCAAACTAAATATTGTTTGTATTGCATTACAGGTAGGCGTTTACAGTCACCGGAAGCTTGCGCTCCGGCTAAGGTAAATCTGCCTTTTGGAAGCTTCGTATCAAAAGCGCGCGTTCTTAAATTAACTGACGGATTAGCCTAAGCCGGAAGCCATGCCCATACCGTGATTTCGAAAAGGCCATAGGTACTGACCGTGGTCCAATTTCATAAAGCCTGTAAGCACAAAAACTTGCTAGGCACAGAAAAATCTTGCTTTAAGCAGAAACAGGTTACCAGCCAACATTCCATAAAGTTTACATTGTTGCTCCCCGTTATACAGAAATTTGCCAAACATAAATTTCTGCTTAACAGCTTTATGAAATTGGGCCCAGGGGTTGTTTTCATAGAGAGGCTAAAACACATGCATTTGACAATAGAGAAACAATACCTAACACGATGCTTGATTTAAACAGCAGTTCCCTGGAAACAATTGTGATCGTGGTAGCAATCTTGTATTTTCTTCAATTTTAGTCATACCAAAGTTAGACCGTGTGTGAATTGGCGGCTTACAGCTAGGTTTCTGCGTCCTTAGCAACACCCTTAGCAACAGCCGTAGCCGTAGCTGTATAAATCAATTTAGAAACTGCCTTACCTAATACTTAATAGAGGTTGTGAACTAATGGTCTGACGCCTTTTGGTAGCATGTGAATCTGCACTCATTGTCGTTAATGTACACAGAGGGGACACGACATGGAACGTGGCAGCATAGACAGAGGACGATTGGTTTGTTTATAAATGTGTGTTTTCTGGGTGTTATTATCCGTTCTCTACCCTACCCATCATAGTTTCCATTTCTGGAAAGAGTTTCATATTCTCCCTTTTGATTAGACCTTAAGAACAAAAAAGATAAACCGGGAGACACGGGTAAAGGGCGTTACACTGGGTATTAAATGGAGCGGCCTTGTTAGAGGCGAAATATTCATAGAATATGCACACACTCTTCCCTCCATTTTGAATCATAACATTTAACTTTAATAAGCAATATTTTAAACAAATTACATAGAGGAGCTTTCCTTGAACAATTTTCACTCTCGAACAGGTTTTGTCACAGAGAATGTATTTTATATTCTGTCCATCCATTTCCTATGACTGTCAAAGACATCACACTTTCTGTGCCGCCATGTTGGACGGTTTAGCAAAAAGTGGTCATTAAGACAAATTAGTATGGAGTGCACAAAATACAAAGCACACACAATCAGTCAAACAAAATAAGTTCAAAAATGACATAATGTTCAAGTATTTATGAAAGAAAAAGCTGTTTTCAAAATAGTTAAACAATTATAACTCATGATAAAATTTTTACAAATAAAAACAAAAAATTAAATAAAATAGACATATAATTAAAAAATATAGAGGATAAATCAAAGTTGTAGAAATAACATAATTTTTAGGCTATTCTTCGTTAACGAAACTGTATGGCCGGAATAAGTACTCAAGTTAAAACAAATCTTGTTACTCGGTTCTTAAAAACTCGGTTGTTACTCGGTTCTTGTTTTGCATTGGAAACTTGGTATGGATAAACTTACACCAGAATATTGAACTTCAAATAGGCGATAAACTGCAGCATTATCATCATCAAAACTGATATTATAACAAACAACTTTTCTTAAGCTATTCAAGACAAACAACTTTTTTTTCTCAAGGAGACGTCAACGGACTCTTCCACGACATACATGGAGTATCCAGCATCAGATTCCGTTTGGATTTATCTAAATGCCTTCATAATGAGCCCGTGAACGTTTCCTAGAAAATCTACCCATGAATCGGAGATATCAACAGAGGGCGTTCTAAATTGTCGGCCATTTTAGGCAACACATGGTTAGGTGAGGTAAGGTCATTATGATCTCCATTAACATTGTCTTGTTTAGCAGAGTTCTTGTTTTTTTGCGCCAGGAGTGTCATCAATGTTCAACATTATTATTATTATTATTATTGATTGAGATCAATGGGTGATGCGCACAGAAGCTGTGAAAACGACGTACTTTCCTGCTCAGTTTGCAAAGGTTTGAAATAACCTTAAATGATTCATTTTGTGAGATATTGCATTCAATTAATTGTTTTTCCATGGGACTGTTATTTCACAAACAACAGTTGTCAAATTGTTTGTCTCGAATTCAACTTATGACTTCCCTCTTTATCGTACACCCTCCCCACAGAAGTCGTCCCTAGCATCAGCTACGGGTGAGCCTCTCCATCGTTGCGATGGTCTTCCTCCCGAGGAGCAGGGTCCCAGCTCAGGATCCACTGGGAACTTACGGGTATCAGATATTGGACTTTCATCGCCTGTTTACAAATCTCTCGTCGCTGTTTTAGGGATTAAAAAAAAGAAACAAAAAGAAAACCAAAACAACAATGAAACTGACAGTAAATGAAATTATGAATACAAGTAAAAACCAAAACAAAAACAACAACCCAATACCTTTATTGGAGCGGCAAAGTATTCATTATTTAGCTTCAAACTGCTGTAGGTATAAAATGCATATATGCCTTAACCTCAACAAATGCCTTTAAACTCAATATCTTGTGATTGTTCTTGAAATACTGTTATTCCCAAAAGCGATATTTGTTCAATTTTTACCGGTGGTGTTTGCCAAGATGTCTGTGTCTCTTCTTGAGTATATATTTCCACTCCTTGGGATTCTTGGCTTTGTTGGTCTCCTCTTTGACGCCTGTGCTTGGAACGTCGCGCTCTACTCCACTTGGTGAATTTGTGGCTTTGATCTGTGTACAGAAAAGACATTTAGCCGACGTGATAAAAGACCATGTAACCTTTTTTACACAAAGAGTGACTTTGTACATTTCAGGTCATTTTCTAGCAGGCAAGACACTACACTAGCCCAGTGACCTTTTTGTAAACAGGTGATGTCATGGGTCATATGAGATATAACAGGAGTAAACCTGTGCATAATTTACATAAATTAACAGCTTAAACCGGATGTTATTTTGTTAATTTATAGTTTAAAATCCTAGAAAATAATTATACCCAAATAGTAAGACATCTCAGAATTAACATAAATCAAACAAACCCCGAATGTCCACCTCGAAATTTTTGGGCTTTTCAAAATAAACAGCCGTCGTGGTTTTAATAGAATTGTAACTGCTGTTTACTGCTAACCAACATGCATGTCACATACAGGTTGGAATAGGAAGCTGACACGTGATACATAGCAGTCTTGTGTCGACTGCAGACTATGTGATAATTTTTTTCTCATTCGGAGCACAATGGAAGGTCTGGAATGTCAAAATGGCCTGAGCCCATTGTATGGGAACCACTGTTCATGTATACAAGTGTTTCTTTATATCAATGTACATTTTCGCTGTTGGTGTTACGTATAGCTACAGGGAGGCCGCAGTTGCAGGGATCGGTCCCGTTATGGGTTTTCCTGATTGCCTTGTCAACGTGTGGCCAGTCTAAAAAGCTGTATGGCATCCGTAGGTGATACGTCAGGTAACCACACCTGGGCAATTGGGTTACAAAAAAAAGAACGTTATTACTTAAAACTGGAAAAGGGGGAAAAACACACAACTTAAAATCCGAGGCTGTAATAAACTTTAGGCACTCTGTGTACAATTACTCTTCCACAATGCCCGTTTACGGATTTTCTAATTCGTCAAGGAATTTCACCACTAATGATAACTTTATAAATGCTGCTGCGGACGTTTTTGGTAAATTTAATCATTATTTTCTGGGCGCCTTTTGATACTACAAAATTAACAACGCAGTGACGCCATCTATGAAGTACTTGGCGCGTAGCCAATTGTCCAGAGCTCTGGAATTCCAGGGTACGGCACTAGAACAATGTACATGAATATGCCATAAGTTGGGAAGGTAGTACATTCTGCTCTACCAACCAGGCTTCTGGTGGATGGTACCCATCATTACAGACTGTGAACGGAGATGCGCCCCTATAGGCAGTTGATTTGGGTATACAGCTTAAACCAGTTAAGTGTAGCCCTCAACTTAAAGTGGTTAGGCGATATCTCATTAAAAATTTTAAATATAACAATTTCTTCTTCAAAAAGCACGAATAACTTTTCCCCGCCAAGCTCAAACCCAGTCCTTACCTATCATAGACCAGCATGTCATCCTTGGCACCGTTCAGTGTCTCCCATATCTTAGTATATCCCTCCTCGTAGACTGGGAAGGATACCCTACTGTGAAGGTAAGAGGACATAAACCGGGACCACCAATCTCCAGAGTTTACCACCATGAAGTTGACGTCATCCAGGCCTTCCTCTACCAGTTCAAGTCGCAGTTCTTCGAGCCTGGAAAATGAAGTACAACTTGTAGGTTAGTTCAACAGTCAAGAAAGTAAAGCATGAAATGAAATTAAACACAGTTAATACAATGTCGTATACGTATTGAAGAACGGCAATCTTGTGGCGACTTCCCTTCGCAGTTTTTGCTTAGCTGTACTGCTAAGTAATTCTGTCTACTTATAGCTTACTGTATTGTACAAGAGATATAGCTCTTCTCGGCTTATCTCCTGAAAGGTAATTATTATCATTATGCAAACAATGCCAAGATTAATTTTTTTTAAATTAGAATCGTAAATGGCCAACTTATACAGCCTATTTTTACGTCACACGTTTCACACTTTAAGAAAGTATTTTGCGCATGCATTGTGGTACAAATAAGGCGGGAAAGTAGAGTGCCAATATGGCTGCACGTCGACTTCATTAAACCTGTCAGAGGACAATAATGTAGATCAGAGTAAATACTAACTTCGATGCCTGCGACAGACAGCTGGGCCAGCTAGCTTGTAAAAGTGCCACCACCGTCACATTTCCCCTCCCTTGAAGCATGGGATTAACTCCTCCCGATGTCCAGGTTGGTGGTGTGACGCATCTTAGCTCTGAATCAAATGGGTCATTGTCACCAGCGATGGCCAGGTGGACCATGCAGAGCAAGGCCGCTAGGAGCGACCCTCTCAGGTGACCCATGGTGAGAAGCGTTTGTGCCTGCTGGGTCTGTGAAAAAAATTAATGTGGAAAAGCAATGGATCTTCATGGTCTTATATTATATAGCTCATGCTTAGCGTACGAACTGAAACATTTAAACAAAGGAAAAGTCTGAAATGAGGGAACCAATACAGAAGTAGGCCTAGAATAACAAAATCGAACAACTCCAAATATGAAATTAAACATTAACTTATTGCAAATATCCAGCAGGCTGTTCCACCACCCATTCTCTTCAGATCCATAACAACACGAATACATTATGGTTTGTAGATTTAGTTTTGCACTAAGAAGGAACCTCGCAAAACATGTGTTTCTTCGATTACCACACGCCCCCATCTATAAAATCCAAACACATCTCCACACAACGCACATTTTCAAACATGCATCCCTGTGGATATTATATAGTTATTTCCTTTGTCCCTGCATACTTAACAACTTTCAATAGACTCTCATTTTTTGTGGAGCACCCCGGTCTTTGGATTTTCCATATGGAGACCTTTTATTTTCCCTTTTCTGTTTTGTTTTGTACTCGGTCTCCATAAGGTACCGAGTATTCACGCACCCTGAACGTCCTATGGTGTTCAATATCTGCCGTCTCCCCTGTCGTTACGTTTTTCAATCTCGCATCTCGCATCTCTAGAATGAGAACGTGGGGTGGGGGAGATTCGTTAACGCGAGATTCAAGTTGCGAGATGGCAGATGGCGGATATTGAACGCCATACCACCCAGATTTGTCCTCCTCTCGAAACGTTTAAAAGAAAACACACTTACCACAGACTGGCCAAATTCAACGCCTTGGAAGAACCCAGAACCAGCAAGAAGAACTCGTAGAGTCAATTAATGACTGCTGCGAACTAACTATTTATTAAACTCAAGGCACCGGGAAACGACTACTCGATCCACCAACAGAGTGTCCTACTTGACACCCTCATAGACAATCCACCAAAACGATATACTCTCTCCCCAAGCAGCGCAACTAGTTTTAGAACATTTCTAGAGGCAGGCAAAAGTTAGACCAACATCTAATTTGCATACAATGTGTTCGAATTTGTAAGTTCCAGGGTCAGGGTGACGACCCGTTCACTCTATTCAGAGTGGTACACGAGTAATGTATGAAGTCACATTATTACAACTAATGCTTGCGCTTGTATGTGAAATGGTTGAAAATGCATTCTGTAAATGTACACGGGAAAGAATGATACCGGCGTCCTCCTTCTCTGGACAAATCAAACCATGAAGGTAGCATTAACCCACTTACACAGTAATCTCAACCCTCATAGAAATTGTACATGTCTGTTATGTTATATTTCTATCAATTTGTTCCAGAGCTGAGGTTTTCGTCATGCAAACCCCTATTAGTGCGACACCATTCCTTTCAGTAATGGCCACAAATAATGTTGTTCGTTGTTTTTTCCGAATTGCAATGCCAAGCGAGTTGGACGCCCTTGATATCCAATACTGGACCATTTTACATACCTAACGGGGAAGGGTCAGTTCCCGGAGTTGTGTTTTTTATGGGCAGGAAAAAAGTACCTGCAATAAACGTGTGCACAATCTGCTCCATGTGTTAGCGTTGGGGGTAACATCAGACCCACACTGCCCACACAGATCCAACTCTTTGGTAAAGTGGAATCATGCTTTGCCTTTGATGTATGGCCAAACATTCTGAGCCTGCTCTGCGTTACCAAGCACCCCGAACATACCACCGATTATAGGAGCCAGTCCCCAGTCCCCAGTGCTCATGTATCGCATCGTATACATGTGGGTCAACCTGTCTCACTTAAGGGTTTTAAAATGAATATTCATCCAGCATCAAATGGAGTGAATACAGCGAACATTCGTACAGGGTATCGGTTCACACAGGTCACGCCATGCCCCTGCACATGAAAAACAAACACGAGCTTCTTGAAACCTTGCCAAAAAGAAGGGGAAAAAACCCACAGAGGTAAAGTTCAAGGGGTAGTAACACGTAAGCTTACATACTTTTGGTCACAAAGTGCATTAATACAAAATGGCAAAAAGGAAGGCACGTGACGCGTGTTCCACCAATCAAATAACAAATGACAGTCGCGTGGAAAGGACGTTTGGAAAGGACGTTTGGCAATGAGCAATATTCTCCCTTTTGGTTAGACCTACAAACAAAATATTAAACCGGTAGACACGGGGACTTGGCGTAACAATGACCCTAAATGAAGCAGCTTTGTTACAGAAAAAAACCAACCATAGAATATCACAAACTCTTCCCTCAATTTTGAATCATAATATTAAATTTTATTAAAGTATTACAAAAAAATTACATAGACAAGCTTTCCTTAAATAATTTTCACTCTCGAACAGGTTTTGTCACAGTGAATGTGTTTCATATTCTGTCCACCCATTTTCTATGACTGTCAAAGATATCGCACTTTCTGTGCCGCCATGTTGGACGGTTTAGCAAAAAGTGGTCATGTAGACAAAATGTATGGAGTGCACATAATACAAAGCGCACATAATCAGTCAAACAAAATAAGTTCCAAAATGACATGGTATTCAGGAATGCAAAGTTAAAGTTATATTCAAACAACAAAATCACTATAAAAACAACAAAACACACACTAACAGATACAATACTAATATATCTAAATTGGAGAGGTGAACATAGTTTGTACACGAGACGATTCTTCGTTCAACAAAACTGTGAGGCTGGAATGAGCCCGTTCAAGTTTAAAAACAAAATGTTGTTACTTGGATCCGTCAAAGTAGAATTTTTATGGTTTAGAGTTTGTTTTGCATTGAGAAAATATACAATGACATAAATAGCTTACACTATATATTTGTATAGCAAACGGGCGATAGATTATGACGTTATCATCATCAAAACTGATATCATAATATACATTTTTCCTTAAGCTATTCAAGACAAACAATTTTTTTTCTCCAGGGGACGTCGACGGACTCTTCCATGTACTTACATGAAATATCCAGCATCAGATTCCGTTTGGATTTATCTAAATGCCTTCATTAATGAGCCCGTAAACGTTTCCTAGAAAAATCTACCCATAGGTCGGAGATATCAACAGAGGGCGTTTTAGGTTAACAGCCATTTTGAAAAATGGTTCGGATGAGGCGAGGAGCACGGAAGCTGTGAAAACATCGCACGTTCATGGTCACTTTGTGATCAATTAATTTGAAATGATGACAGGATATCGTGAATAATTTACTAATAAGAAATATTGAAGTTGGAAATGACCATATAACTCATTTGTGAGATATTGCATAAAACTTTTTTCCCATGAGACTGTTATTTCACAAACAACAGTTACTAATTGTTTGCCACGAATTCAGTTCACAACTTGTCTCTTTATCTTGCACCCTCGACACAGAACTCGGCCACAGCCGGGTCTGTGGATCAGCTCTGTCAGGCACGTTGAGTCAACACAACGCGGACCTTGGATCAGCTAGCGCACGGTTCGTCAACCGTCTCTTGCACTTCAAGCTCCCGGTCCGCGGTGTTGTTGGATCAGCATCAGCTACCGCAGACCTGGTTGTCCTCCTCCGGGCGAGCCTTTCCATCGTCAGCGATGGTCTTCGTCCCGGGGAGCCGGGTCCCGGCTCAGCATCAGCATCAGGTATCCTTGATGCCTTGTTCACGTAGCTCACGACACGTGGCGATGTCGTGTTCGTGTCATTTCACACGCGCAAAATTTTCATCGTGTTGGCTGTTTGGGATTTTAAAAAGAAAATAAACTGAAAGCAAATGAATTTAGAGATAGGCCTAACGATACAAGTTTGAAACAAAAAAATATCGCAACGACTGCGTTGATTTCATGTCCAACCTGCTCTAGGACTTTGTAACAAAATGCTTAGTATGCCTTCCAGAGACCTTTCAACGTTTTTCAAACTCAACATCTTTTGTGATTGTTTGTGAAATACTGCTGTTCCCGCCAAAATGTAATTGGGTCCCTTTTTACCTGTGGTGTTTGACAAGATGTCTGTATCTCTTTTTGCGTGTATGTCCCTTCAATTTGGTTTTATTGGCATTGTTGGTCTCCTCTTCATCGCCTGTGCTTGGAACGTCAAGCTCGACCTCACTTGATGAATTTGTGGTCGAGTTCATGGCTGGGGCTTCCACCTGTGAACAGAGAGGACAGCATAAGGCTTTAGCCACGGTGCACTTTAGGAGTAGACCGGGTGCTAACAGTAACATTAATAACAACCTGAGTGTTCGTTCATTTATAAAAACATAAATAGTAAGAAATCTCATAATAAACATAAAGAAATTGGGAATTTTCAAAGCAACATTGGGACTTTCCCAAATGATCAGTCGTCGTATTTTTATGTATTTGTTTTTTAGAAAGACGCCTCATTTTACGGACTCACTTTTTTAAACAGCTATTTACTGCCATCCAAACGGTGTGTGTCACATTCATGGTTGGACTAGGAAGCCAAACTCATGATACATAGCCCTGCTTGTGCCGACTATAAACATTTTCCCCCTCATTCAAAACAGTGTAATCAAAGCGAGGCTGGAAGGTCAAAATAGCCTTAGCCCATTGTGCAATATGATAATCACTATTCATGTATTCAAGCAATTCTTTATCAACGTACATTTTCTACCAAAGTGTAGTTTTCCACTTCGGTGTCATTTCCAACCATGGTGTTATTTCCAACCATGGTGTTATTTCCAACCATGGTGTTATTTCCAGCCAACGTGTTATTTTCGGCTGTACTGTTGGTGTTTTCTACACTGCTGTTGGTGTTTTCCTGCATGGTGTCGCTGTTAGTGTTCTGTATAGCTACAGGGAGGGTGCAGTTGCAGGGATCGGTCCCGTTATGGGTTTTCCTGATTGCCATGTCAACGTGTGGCCAGTCTAAATAGCTGTATGGCATCCGTAGGTGATACGTCAGGTAACCACACCTGAGGTAAATGAAGATGTACATCGATAAATAAAAAGAGAAAAAACAAACTGGAACTTTTTATTTTAAAGTTTCGGGTCAAATTTAACACACTAAAAATCTCCCAGGTCGGACCTGACCCGGATATCAGGTCACGGGGTTTCCTGACCCATTTCTGGGTCGGACCTGACCCGGAAAGTGGTTTGGGATTTTAACTCGGATTATGGCGTCAGTTACAACCATTTATGGGTAATTGTGAAGCCACACTATTCCGAAATGGGTCAGGTCTCACAGGACCGGGAAAACAGCCTAACTAAAAAAATGACATTTTGAGAAAAGCAAGTAAAGCTGTTTTGCCATACAAATGGGAAGAACGTGTAAAAAGAGGCCGAGATAGGTCATGTTAGGCTATATGCAGAGAGCATACAGAGTATGCCTTTAAAACTTTGAAATGGAAAAAGCACCTCTGAGGTGGTGCGCTCCAGAACATGGCTAAGCACAAAAGACTATTCCAAAGTCCAAGGGCGTCGATGGGTGGGGGACGGGGGGGGACATGTCCCCCTCACTTTTTAGACTGGAGGGGACAGCATATCATAATTTTGTCCCCCCACTTTTTGATTGACTGTTCACAGAAATATGCAACAAAATGTAAAAATATACACCATTTTCTTGATTTAATATTTCATTACAATTTTTGTTCAAATAAAAGAAAAGCGAACAAACGGTGAAATATTTTTTACATTTTCATCTTTTTTTCTGATGGACCACGCGCAGAATGGTATTTTGGGCCTATAATGTAACATGAATTTGTTCATACTTGTTCGCCCGCCCCCCTACTTTTCAGTAGCGATCGACGCCCTTGCCAAAGTCAGTTTAATTTATTGACTACCACTCAGGTTCCCTGTAATCTGGTATTCCCTTTGCGAAACCACGGAATCGGATCCAGTTCCGGATTTAGGCTCCGTCGGTTATTTAAAGAAAACGTGTGTTTTCGATACGGGCAGTTAGTTGGAGCTGAAGCCAAAACCGACGTAGTTTCGAAAGGGCCATGATTATTATATGGTACAAGCATTGAAAATTATACCAGTATCAATAACTTGACCCGTTGAAGTCTCCTGATCGAAATGACATTTTGCTAAGCCTTTCTGTCGTTCGCCTCGTTGCACACCCCAGCTGCCGACACCCCATCATGCACGACACCAGACTCTTCCACAAGGCCATTTTAAGAATTCTTAAATGGTCCACCACTAATAATATCTTTGTAAAGGCTGCTGGGGACGTGTTTTGG
Organism: Pisaster brevispinus; assembly: GCA_023634235.1. Classification (NCBI taxonomy): domain Eukaryota; kingdom Metazoa; phylum Echinodermata; class Asteroidea; order Forcipulatida; family Asteriidae; genus Pisaster; species Pisaster brevispinus. Next base: position 561,374 of record JAMKCF010000029.1, on the reverse strand, counting down.
TGAATATATTAATTCTCTTCTGGGTGCCATTTAATACCAGTACCGGATTTTGCAAAATTGTGACGTCGTGTAGCCGGTGTGGCAGGAGATTCTGTCCCCCGGAGATTCGGTCCCCCATACGGCAAACTGTGTACAAACTTCTTCTGATAGCGCCCTCTTTTGAATCATCCTCTGTCAGCCCATGTTAATTTCCCATATGGGGGACCGAATCTCCGGCGGACAGAAATCCCTGGGACACCGGCCCTAGCCCTTCATCCCAAGTAAAACCATACTGATAAATACCATAATTCGTTCATCAAACAACATGAATAACTTTTCCCCACCAAGCTCAAACCCAGTCCTTACCTATCATAGACCAGCATGTCATCCTTGGCACCGTTCAGTGTCTCCCATATCTTAGTATATCCCTCCTCGTGGACTGGGAAGGATACCCTACTGTGGAGGTAAGAGGACAACAACCGGGACCACCAATCTCCAGAGTTTACCACCATGAAGTTGACGTCATCCAGGCCTTCCTCCACCAGTACAAGTCGCAGTTCTTCGAGCCTGGAAAATTAAGTACAAGGTTAGTTCAACAGCACAGAAACGTTTCATTATATCAGATATTGCCGTACAAACTGAAAAACTGCTCAGCAGTATTGCTAAGCATTTGTCTGCTTAATACCTAACTGTAATAAGAGAATGGTTCTTCCCCAATAGTTCACCTGAAAGCTAAACATTCCCTCTCTCCAACACACCGTGCCAAGATTAAAATATTTTAAAGTAAGATGATAGAAAGTCCGACTGAGCCACCTCATTGGCTGGACAACATCACGCGTTTCACACACAAGAGACAAAGTATTCTACGCATGCTTTGCATTGCAAATAAGGCGGGTAAAGTAGAGTACCAATATGGCTGCAAGGTGGCTTCATTGTCTTCCATTGCAGACATGGAGCAAGTTCGGGTGGGCGACTAGAGTGACTAGACTTACCAGAAACCATAGGGCACAGGGAGATTGATTAGATCGACCGTGCACTGGAGCATGGTCGATCTAGTCAATTCGAGAGCTACGTCACACAGTCTAGTCACTCTAGTCGCCCACCCGAACTTGCTCTGAAGGTTGACTCTGTAGAACAAAGTATACTCACTTCGATGCCTGCGACAGACAGAAGGGTCAGCTAGCTTGCAACAGCGCCACCACCGTCACATGTCCCCTCCCTTGAAGCATGGGATTAACTCCTATCGATGTCCAGGTTGGTGGTGTGACGCATCTTAGCTCTGAATCAAATGGGTCATTGTCACCAGCGATGGCCAGGTGGACCATGCAGAGCAGAGTCGCTAGGAGCGACCCTCTCAGGTGACCCATGATGAGAAGCGTTTGTGCCTGCTGGGTCTGTGGACAGAAATTAATGTGGAAAGCAAAGGATCTTCATGGTCTTAGTTATAGCTCCTGCTTAGCATACGAACGGAAAAAAACTGAAATATTATGCTTTGGTTTTACCATAGCATGACAACGATGTGTATTAAGCACTGTATACTCCGTACTTTCCCCGAGTTCAGTTAAAAAGACCTAAAGAACTTGGGAAAGCACTGAGTATATAGTGCTTCATACACATCGGTGTAAGGGTAAGCCAAAATATATTATTGATCCCCGATGCAAAAATGAACATCTATGGAAAAATTTAACAAGAAAAGTCTGGACTGAGGTAACTAATACAGAAGTAGGCCTACAATAAAAAATATAAAAAATAAATAAAAATAAAAACAGCGGAGGAACTCCAAATTAGAAATTAAACATTAAACAATATATACAATATGTTATACTCGCTTTATAACACCGGCCACTTATCTGCTCATTTTCACCTAGATAAGCACAGGAAAAAAACCTCAAAGATTCCACGAAGACCAACAGAAAGTACTGATTGAAACGTCGAGATAATTAACAACCATTTATCGAATAAAATTAAGTTATTGCAAGTATCTCCACCAGGTCATTCCCACTACCGATCTCTTCAGATCCACACAACTCCCAGTACATACTTCTATTGTGGGTAGAAGAGCTTTATACATCAAGAGGTAAAAAACAACTACGCAACAAAAAATGTGTTTCTTCGATTACCACACGCCCCCCATAAAATTCATACTTCTCAAGTCCACACCATTTCACACGCACCCTGAACACACAGAGAGCTGTATCCTCCCTTGCAAACGTTTCAAAGAAAAACACACTTACCACAGACAGGCCAAATTCAACGTCTTAGAGGAATCCAGAACCAGCAAAAAGAACTGATTCAAATTGACCGCAGAGAGCTTACTTCTTGTTCCACCGAGAGACGACTACCGAATCCACCAACAGAGTGTTTTATAACACATTATCTGTACACCCTTCTCATCCACAAACAACGTTATCGGTTTTTACAAATTTTCAACAGCGGCCAAATGTTTGCCAATAACTAATTTGCACACAATGCGTTCCAATCAGTTCCTCAACTCTAGGGTCAGGGTGACGGCCCGTTCACTCAATTCAGTGTGGATATTAATATTCATGAAGCTAGTGACGCCCATACAACTAAATGCAAAGCTTGCACTCGCACTTCACTTACCGTTTCCTTCTTCGGTCAAATCAAACCCACTATCATTTCATACACAGAAATCCAAACCCTTCATATCAAAACTTCAATCGATATTTCCGGAGCCGAGATTTACGTCAAGTGATGAATATTCATCTCGCACACAACAGTGTGAATACAGCGAACCTCCGTGCAGGAAACCGGGTTCACGCAGATCAAGAAAAATAAACATGCTACATAAATCTGGCCAAATGATTCCAAGGTGCACTTCTATTCAAGGGGTAGTAACACATTGTAAAAGTCCATTCTATTGGTCACAAAGTACAATATTACACCATGGGCCTCACCACCCAAGGTGATTATGGCACAATAAAGAATGACAAGGGTCTGCGTCGTTGTCACAAAACCGAATTGCATTAAAGTGGTGGACATACTATTAACATTTGGAAGAAATTTGCTACAAATATAATACGTATCTATGATTGTAAGCAAAGAGTATACTATAGAGCGCCAAAGGCGCAAGATTGGGAACTGGGGCTGAAATTGTGAAATGTTCAATGGACCATTTCAAAGCAAGCAACTCATTAGATGCAACAATAGATCAGTGAAGACAATGATCATTGCTATCAAAACATTTGCTTGCTGAAATGGCGCCCATGCGTGTTTCACGTTCCAACAAAAGGTAGAGCTCCAGTTCCTCATCTTGCGCATTTGGCGCTCCATAGTCTTTGGTTTAAGTTTGGTTTATGAGTACCATAGTAATCACAATGAGGTATACTTTCGTTTCTCAGATTGCGTATTAATTAAGAAAATATCCACTCCCATATTATTAAGAATGATAAGCTCCATCTCATGTATGCAAAGCCAGAGAAGTTCAAACTGATAAACCATTAAGAATGTGCAAGGCAAAAGTGACAAAAAACACACATTGTTTTTCGTTTTGCAATGTGATGCGACGCGAGGATCCTCGTCTCAAATCAAGTTCCAACAACATCAATAACAGACTTACAAACACCAAGTTTCATTTTAGTTTAGCAAAACATTACTTTCAAAAATATATGTTCTTTATTTACCTCTGGATACCATGTCAACTAGACAGGGGAGCCCATCACCCCCCCCCCCCCACCCCAACATTTGCGTTTTCCACCCCGAAGTTAAAAATCTGGTTTTTCCTCGTTGATAATCTGTGTTTTTAATTTCAATTTAATGATAAACCAAACATAAAAAATACCTTTAAATATAAATAGAAATGGATCTTTACATTCGATATTAAGCAATTGACATTCCTTTGCTGATGTTTGTTACAAGGATAGGATGTATTAACACATTTCAGAACGCTTATAGTTTCGAAGTATTCATAAACAAGAAAAATCCAAGCATTGTTTGTTATTCTTTAAATATTAATCATAAAATATTCTTATTCTTCGATAAGCAACCCCCTCCCCCCCCAAAAAAAAAAAAAAAAAAACTCGTTTAAATTTTATACACAATCCTTACGTTTGATTTGGTCATGGCAATTGTATCCTTGGCCCAGGCACATAGTTGCTTCTCTTCAACCTGGAGTACAAATAATCTTGTATAAATACAAAAATTTGATATTGAAAAGTACACGGTATCTTCATTTTGACTAAAAGCAAGTTTGATTTGTAAAGCTACTCAACACCAGGAGTACAAAAATAAAGTGTTCATCAGTTAAGAGCAATTGTAGTTGAATCTTTGTACCAATTCGTATAAAAGTATGCTACAGCAAAAGATATACACTGTTTGCTGTTCTATGCAGCCCAATGAAGTTAACCATAACTGCTTCCCTTCAACCAGGAGTGCAAACAATACGAAATAGCTCATTCTAGATCAAAACAAGCAAAGAGAGCCCTCTTCTCTCCTCCAAAAGGAATCAAAGCATCAGGAATAATTATCTTCTATCCATTTCAGGGATTTGAGATTGCTCTGTCTCAAATAACTGTTTATAAATAAATAGTTTTACATACTTGTTGCATCATGCCCATTTAATGATAAAATAACTGCATCCAATAATGCAAAATCTTGCAAAAAAAGACTGACATTACCTTTAAAAACTCACTGAAAATATATTTCTTGTTACACAGAGTACATATTCAAATGCTTAACAACCTTGCCTTGTCTACGAACACTGAAAGGTATAGCATGGGGGAATAACAATTTTGGCGGCTTATTTTTTGACAGGTTGGTTGAAATGCTATATCTGCTATATCAGTATAATACACAGCTGCAAAGAAATAGGAAAAACCTTGCATAGTGTGAATAGTTACAATTACAAATCCACACTGGAACAAAAACAGGGATACACTTAAAACAATCTTTACCTAAATATTTAAACTAAACATCAAAACAACAATGTTTCAGCATCTCCGCAGTATACAACTGGATACAACAATATTGACCTTAAAACAATAATAATAAATAAACAAATTATTAGAAATTTCCATTGCAATGTTTATAAAGATAAATTATATACATATCATGTGCATATATTTTCATAATTTGCATATATTTCCTTTAGTATTGCTTGAGCACTTGCATACATTTGCATCTCATTTGCATAGTTTTAAATAACCAAGCGTGTACAGGCTGATCCTACAACAACAACGGCGTAGATGCGAAACAAGTGATTGAAAAGATTCACTGGTAAACACGGTGAAAAAGTTGAGAATATTCAGCATTATTGTGTAGGTTAAGTTTTGCTTTACAGCACAGAGCATTAATCTGCTCTCACATCTCACAGTATTTAAAAAAAAATTGCTCTTTGTTCTGTTTACAAACACTCACAAACAAGTTCTAATTTATACGCAAAAGATACACCATTTACATACAGTTCAAGTCAAATTAGTATAAGGCAATATCAAGAGCACGATCTACATGTTAAATATCAGTATATACAAAGGCATCCAAAGTAAACAAACAAGTTGCCAAGTTCATTTCAAACCAAACCAGGGATAGTTTTCAGCTAGGAAGATTCGAATTTGGTGCTAAAATAACCTAACAACAACACCATTCAATGCAATTACTTCCGCAATTAAATTCTTTGAGCTGTTTAGCAAAATGACACAAATAACTAACGGGCCTTAAACTAGGCAAAATTTCATAGAACTGCTTCAGCAGAGCATTTTGCTGGACAATTTTCTGCTAAGCAACAGTGGCATATAACCAGACATTTTCCTTTGCTTTTTTTTTGGGGGGGGCAGAGACATAGTTTTGGGGGAGGGGCTATCAAACCATTTATTTGTGTTTTTTATTCATCTCAATTTGGGAAGCGAGGCGGGGGGCGGCAAGGCCTCGTGGGGGGGGGCTTGGTGCTCCAGCCCCCCCTCAAGCCACTGCTAATCTACGCTAGCAGGAAATTAGTCAAAGCCAGTACACATGGAATAGTAATTCGAGTGGTAAACTTATTCTTGTTAGTACAAATCTTTTAAGCTTAGCAACTTTATGTACTTAAGCAGCTCAATGAAATTGGGACCTCATAAAGCTTAGAGAACTATGCACAGCAAATTTATTTGCTAAAATAAATTATGCGGAACCAGCCACAAACAATACACATTACAGGGGTTTCGGGCTGGTAACCCGTTTCTGCTCAGCACATTTTTTTCTGCCTCAACAGCTTTATGAAACTGTGCCTTGATCAGTGAGTGTCTTATGATTGTGTTGCAAGCTGATACCAGCCAAGGCCAACGGTCATCTATGACACAAACATCGCCCTCTATAGTCTATCTGAAGTTAGCATAAGTCTCGTTCTCCTCCAAGTACATCTTTAAGACTTCATAACAGAACAAGTATTGGTCCTGGGGAAAAGAAGAAAACAAATAGCAAGGTCCTCTGATAAGTGGAATTGAACTTTCAGTCTCCCACCGAGGAAAACGTTATAAACAAAAATTTGCCACAAAACATACACAATATTTATTAAACTTTTCCAAATAACACTGCATCTTGACACATGGAGTTTACATTATTGCACAAAATCACAGTTGCCTTTTACAATAGAAAGGTTGTTTTGACTGCAGGCCAAGCTCATGTTTGGCCCCCCTTTCTAATTATTATAAAAATTATGCCCCTCCTTGCCCCTCATGTTGCAATCACGGCTGCACTTGGTCTCCAGCAATTGTTACCAAATTATCAGTATGAATGACAGGTCAAATTACTGACTCCTCCCCCTGAAAACATGAATATTCAAATGACCGAATGATCAGTATGACTTAATAGCAGCCTGAAATTAAAGTTAAGCCCCTCCCCTTTTTATTACTCATAAACAAGGCCTCCCACACGACAGGAAAGTTAAGAATAACTGAATGATCAGTATGAATGACAGGCAAATCTGTGTTTGGCCCCCTCCCATTCACATTACTAATAAACAGGCCCCGCCCTGGTTACCATAGCAACTGAGTGATTGACTTACCTGGCTCTCAACCATCACATCTCGGTTTCGTCTCAGGTTCCTGACAGCATGGAAGATGTCGATGACTTTCTCTTCTTTCAGTTTCTTCAAAGCGACCATCGTAGCGCAGAAAATCCCACTCCGCGTTACTCCATCACTAAAAAAAGAAGAATATAATGCAACATGTCAAGACAAACTTTTATTGACTGATACTAATCACAATAATAAATAATTTATTCAAATAAATAACTGTTTATGAATAGACAACCTAAATATACAATAAATTACAGTAAGAAAACATGACATCAATATGTATGCAAGTAATAAATAATTCAAGGTATTACTCAATAAAGATTTATAGATTAAAAAATATAGATTATAAAATATAGAGTATAGATACGCAAATATAAAGTAGAGAATATAGGTACACAATTATAAAGTAGAGATTATAGGTACACAATTATAAAGTAGAGAATATAGATACACACATATAAAATATATACACACTTATAATAATAGAAAAACAGCTAATATGAAAATAGCAAAGAAAAGACAATCAAAATCAACCAACATGAGCTAATTAAAAATAACACACAAAGAGAGTTGTACCAAATTGAAACAAAATACACTTGGCAAATAATCAAAATATCCAACCAAGCAAGAAAAAAACACATGCTGAGCGTGGAATAATTAATCATGGGAAAATAAAAGGTTAAAATAGAATCTGACAAGAATTTGCTCTTAATAATTATTTTGCCAATTATTCAATATGATTATGAAACTGATAAAACAGTTCCAAGGATAAAGGGGGGGGGGGGGGTCCCTAGATTCAGGGGGAAGGGAATGCAGGTTGGAGGGGAGGAGGTTTAAGAATATCAGCAGAGGGCTTGTGTGGAAGTGGAAGGAATGTGGTAGAGGGAGGGGTGTGGAAGTGGGAGGGGCATATAAAAGAGGAAGGGTGATGTGTAACTTGGAGGATTCCGGATCGGAATGTCAAAGTGGAAGGCATATGGGGGATGTAGGGTTTGGGAGGTAGGGTAGTCTAGAGCAAGATATCCAGGTTAAGAGGGCGATTGGAATGTCATATTGGAAGGCTGATGGGGGATGTAGGGTTTGGGAGGTAGGGTAGTCTAGAGCAAGATATCAAGGCTAAGAGGGCGATTGGAATGTCATATTGGAAGGCTGATGGGGGATGTAGGGTTTGGGAGGTAGGGTAGTCTAGAGCAAGATATCAAGGTTAAGAGGGCGATTGGAATGTCATATTGGAAGGCTGATGTAGGGGAGGAAGGGTAGACTAGAGGGAGATATTTCTTAATAGCTACTTACAGACAATGCACAGCAGTACGTCCATCACCTCCACTCTGTCGTTGACCTTGCTCTACAAGCTCCAGGAAGCCCACAAATGGTACAATACTCTCTGGGAATTCCTCTTCTTCCTTCCACTTCTTGAACTCAAAGTGGTGAATAGTACGAGGTTTCTCTGACTACAAAAACCAAAAACACAGCGACAAGAATAAATAATTGTAACATCTCAATTCTTAGCCGGGAAAATCCTTTCTAATAACTCTGCTCTTCATAGATGTCGAAGGTCAAATGACACAAAAAACACTAGTCCAATCAAAGACAATTACTAACTCATTATATACCGTATGACAAATATTAACAATTTAAAACAGGACAGTGTAGTGGAGAGAAAGGCATACAGTGAAAAGTGACTCGGGCAGAAGTTTTAAATAGAAGAGATTCAAGTTGGCATTTATCATCATAGCTTTGGTCACTCGTCAACTGTCAACTTAAATAAATTTGACAAAACCAACGAAATTAGTGTGTAGAGGATTACAAAAATTCTACAAAATCAGTCAAAATTTACTATGAAATCAATTTATTATGGCAAACAATCTTGATGGAACACTTTTGAGAAGTGTTACTTCTTGGATTGTATCGGTAAAACCAATCCCAGTCGCTGACTCTACAGTGATGATTTTTAGCTGGTACTCACAATCTTGTTGGTGTTCTTGAGTTTGAAGGTCCTGGCTATGGTATGGCTAAAGTCCTTGCAGTCTCTCAGTTGGAGCTCAAAGATTCCAAGTGCTGCTGTCTCCTCCGGGTTGTCCAGCCAGTAAGGCTGCAATGACTAGAGAATGAAACAATGTCATCAATCCTAAATGATGCTCACAGTGGTGTTTCATTATTGTGTCACTCATCTGGTTTTGCTTGGTTTATGGTTAGCAGTGTTTTTTGTAATAGAAAATGTGTTAAAGGCAAAGCATACCTTTGGTTTTTGGAACCGTTGATTGTTTTAATCTTGTACAAATGTAGATATACATGTATACCATAAAACTAACCTGTGAAAGTTTCATTTGAAAAGTTTTTTTTTTTTATTTTTTTTTTTTAGATATCGCCGAACATCCGGAGCATGAAGAATAATCCCTAATAGGAATTCTGAGAAATGCTTCTCAGATTCAAATTTTGGGGATAAGAACTTTTTTGTCCAAAACCACATGAAAATATTTCTCAAAATGCTTTACACTATCGAAAGCTGAACTCTGCACTTCTAACCAAGTAAGTTTTCATTGCCATTACTTTTTAGAGTGATTACTAAGTGTACACCTTCCCTTTAAGGGTTGCTCTGTTGCCTTGTGAAATTTGGCCCAGGTTGGACAGGAAATTCTCTCTGATTAAAAAAAACCCCAACTTTTTCCTTTACCTCATCTTCAGATCCTTCGATCTCATTCAACATGACGATAACTCTAGCGTTATAATCATAGATCATCCGCCAGAAATCAACGACGGTGTTGGGAAGAGGGCTCTGGGTGGCCAGGAATCCGTCCTTCTTCTTATACGCCTGAAAAAGTTTCAAAAAGAATTGTCAAACAAAGCTCAAGTTTGTGGAAATCTTTTTGTTCCTTGTTTTGTGGACTCCTTTCATCACCGGCGGTCTAGCAGTTTCAGTGTTACTTACTAAAACACGATAAGTTAAGATACTTTACTAAAAAAGCTTTGAAAGTATTCAAGTGTTTTTAATGTGGTTCCAAATAACTGTTAGCCCAGCTCATACTTCCAGCAAATGGGAATGCCAAGCAAATTTTGGTGATGCAATAATTGGTACGAGCTGCTTTTCCAATTGTGACGCAAGACAATGAGCTTCAGACTGTATTAACCGGGCTTAACAGTGTAATGAGGTGACATGATGTGTGTTTGTCAAATTTGACAAATATTTTTAGATATATATAAACCTTTTTTAAATGATTCAGACTTGCTTGTTGGCACCGTTGTCAAGCTGCTCTAGAATGCAGTGCTAGGCTGGGTTCAAGTCCCACCCAGGTAGCTTGTGGATTTTCTTCCATGGGACTTGGAAGGCGCCGAGTGCTTCTCACATGTCCGTGTGAGGCTCAAACTAAAATGAGATTCTATATTCCTTACATCTAATACTTACATCAATAAATGATGCGTTGATGTAGTTTGTGCTGTTGTCATCTTCACCAGGTGACATGAGGTAAGGACGGCACTTATCAACTGAAACAGAAACATGAGAACTGATTGTTCACAGAACCAGCAACAAATGACTTTATGCCATATCAAGTAATAAACCACAAGGCAAACTGTCTGGGTAAATTTAAAATAAATTTGGGTTGAACAAAGAAAAATTGACTAGAGTGGACTTGAACACCTGCGACCTCCGGATTAACGTGCTGGTGCTCTACCAACTGAGCTTTCTAAATTAAAACCATGTAACCTGAGACATTACATGTTTACAAAAGAGTCACAAAGCCTGGATTTTCTGCAGGCACGATTATGCACAAAGCTTAAAGGTAGGGTCTGCCTGTTTACAGTACAGCAGTGGCAGTTTGTGGATGTACAAACTGAGACAAGAAGAAATATTTCAAGGAGTTTGCACCATCTGATTGTTTGGATATAAAGTAAGGGGGCACTATCTCAAAACTTTTCCCGATGTTAGTTTTACAACTTTTGATTTTATGTAGCAGTTATGATAAAAAAGAGACATGACTAAACACCCTGAAATGTACACGGTCAAGCGGTTAATGCATCCATCAGACTCAAATTCTAACGGCTTGAAAATCAGTAAGAGTTTGATTCCAGGTAATGACACTTGTGTCCTTAAGCAAAGCACTTAACCATAATTACTTCCCTTAGCCTAGGCATACAAATCAGTACCTGTTCGGGCTGAGACAGTTTTGTGGTGGATTAACCTCTTAGTGCTAACTTAAGCAGCTTGAGGTTGTCTGCTCCCCAGGGATTTAAGAAAGTTAGAGGAATGGTCTAAAAGTATGCCTGATAAACTAGGGATGATAATATTGTAAAGCGCCTTGATCTAGCCTGGATGTGCGCTATATAAGAACCAAGTATTATTATTATTATTACAACTCACTACTCTTTAGTGTGTCACTTTCCGTCTAACTCACTAGTCATTAGTTTTTAACGTTTCATTGTGAGTGACTTACGTGGAATGCAATCATGGAAGCGATTCTTGCTCACATTCATCACTTTTCTTCTAACTCACTAGTCATTATTTTTTTTCGTTTCATTGTGAGTGACTTACGTGGAATGCAATCATGGAAGCGATTCTTGCTCACATTCATCTCATTCCTTCCGCCATGACAGTTGTCATCGCTCGCAGCAACAGACATCGTATCTAAGACCTGGAACAAGTTTTTAAAAAGTTTCAATCCCAAAAATAAAAAGATCATCAAGAAAAGGTAGAAATGGAGTGTTTCTTTTCCAAGGGCCATGTTTCAGCAAGTCACTCAATCTAAAAAATAATGATTAACAATTTTATGCTTATAGAACAAATGGAGTCATAAACAGTATACACGACATGGTATTTATGCGAGTAACCTATTTCTGGTAAGCAGAATTATTTCAGCTTAGCAGGGAGGGTGACAAGATTGTTGGCTTGGGTGTATCAATGACCACTTTCTAAACCACTTTAATAAATATATGAATATAATATGAATATATGAAAATAATTCTTTATTGTGTTTGCATTGGCAATTGGAAACGTTAAAATAAAAATCACAAACAAATACTTAACAACAAGCACAGTAATAACAATAAACAGTAAATACCAAATAAACAGAAAATTCAGTAATAATTTCAATTTACTTACAATATTACATACAATTGAGAAAAACTTTAAAGTTACAGATCATAGCAGCTTCAACATAATATAAATATACTCCCACTCAACCAAAAAGGTTAAAAAGTCAAGGTTATATCTAGATGGAAGCCCACCAGAGTTTATCATCTCCCGCATCTACATGACCCCAACTTGCTTGGCTTAACCACATAGTCAGAATGGGGAAAAGCAGACTTCCAAAACACATCCTACTTGAAACTGTAACTGGGAAAAATGGACGAGGTAGGCCAAGGAAGATGGGAAATGACATCATTGTTAACAGCCCTAACCCTATCTGGAGCACTGAATAAAGCAAGATAGACAGGAGCAGAGGGTGAAAATTAGTCGAGCCGATTTTCATCAGGATATAGTGCAAGATTTATTGATTGATGATTATACATTGATGAATGGTATGAAACAAGGTTAATGGTCGAGTTTTCAGCATGACTGGTACTCACTCTAAAATGCTCTTCAACATACGTGTTACCAGTGAGTGGGTTACGCTCATGCAGCGCTGTGTACTGAGTTGGGAATGTTTCTGCTTCCATTACGGTTTCTCCACACAGCAATGTCTCTACTAGAACCTCAAAGATGAACATGTACTGATCCTAAAACAAAAACAAAAACAATAAGTAATTACTCAGTGAAAGTCCTATAAGAACATGTACTGATCCTAAAATAGAAAAAACAATAAGTAATTACTCAGGAAAAGTCCTATAAGAACATGTACTGATCCTAAAACAGGAAAAACAATAAGTAGTTACTCAGGAAAAGTCCTATAAGAACATGTACTGATCCTAAAACAGGAAAAACAATAAGTAATTACTCAGGAAAAGTCCTATAAGAACATGTACTGATCCTAAAACAGGAAAAACAATAAGTAATTACTCAGGAAAAGTCCTATAAGAACATGTACTGATCCTAAAACAGGGAAAACAAGAAGTCATTACTCAGGCCAGGGACAGTTTTATAAGACGCGCTGCAAGTGATGTTTGTGATCATAAGAAAAACAATAGTAGTAAACTTGCGGGTACAACTTTGTGCGATTCTCTTATGGGAGGAGTGTTGGCTCTGAAAAGAGCCGGAGTGGTATTGACATTTCGAAAAGTATCCTCTGCTCGTCTTCAGGAGAAAGACGAGCAGAGTATACTGTTTAAAATGTCAAGACCAAAGCAATTCTTGCAAACACTGCTCCCAAAAGGAAGATGAGCTGAGTATTCTGTTCTAAACATCGAGACCATACCGGTTCTTCTCGAAGCGCACACTTCTCCCAAAAGAGTTTTATACATAGTTGTTACCCGCAAATTTACTACTATCCTTTTTCTTAAGAAGTGCCATCTTTAGTCTGGTTCCCTGTGTAATCAATACATATTTAAACACAAAACATCATAATCAAATTTACATATGATACAGAAAAAATGAAAATGGAATGTATCAATCCTCCAAAAAATAACAACAAAAATACCAACAAAATTGGATGGAAATGTATAGAATAGCATCAACCATTCAGAAGTTTAGTTGCCACTGGAATAAAAGACAGCTTCCGTCTAGGTGTTTTACAAGGTGTGTAAAACGGCGTCCGGACGAAAGTCATTCAAACATTTGGTTTAGAACGTTGCAAAGATGGATTGGGCTTTGCTTAGTTTTTGTTGCTCACAGAACTGGCTAAGATCTCTCTGTGGCTCTCAAAGAATTTGAGACCCAAGGCTGACAATTCTTTTTCAAGGTGTTTGTGTTCCCCCCAAGGCTCCGTTTGATAACATTGTACAATAATGAAATAGTGGATGATTCGAAGTAGCAATTGCTCATATCAGGCATTCGTTGAACACAAAATCTTACCACTGTTTGAACCATCTTCATTCTATGTCTCCTCATCTGGTAGACAAAGTCAATAATGTTGGTCTGTTTTTCCTCGGCCACCATATTCAACATGGCGTCTACTGTGATGAAGGTGCCTGTACGCCCTACACCAGCACTGTAGGTTCATAACAAAATGGCTTATTCGATACAATGGTCTGAGCAAATATTAATTCAATGAAAAGAAATTGAAATCAAAAATCACATTTGTGGAGTGGCGTTTTGGTACTGATATGGGAAAAATAGCTCAATAAAACACTGCTGATTTGGTTGGCTCTGGGGTTAAGAACAGCAGAGTGGGGTTCTTGCTGACCAAGTTTTAAGAATGTAGCACCCCTGTCCTTAAGCAGACATTTAACCATAATTTGCTTCTCTTCACCCAGGTGTATACCTGGGAGGATTGAGATAATTGTTTTTTTTCAAAGGAGTTGGAAAACTCAAGGAATTGATTGAGCATGACCAGGGAAACATAGAGACATATGGGGATGATTCATGAACTGCACAGTACTTTTGTAGGTTTTAAAAATGCAACGCTGTTATTATACAGACATTTAACCATAATTTGCTTCTCTTCACCCAGGTGTATTTGTGGAAGGGTTGAGATAATTGCTTGTTCCTAAAGGAGTTGAGAAAGTTTGGAATGAATTGAGAATGCCTGATGACCAAGGGGCACATAGAGACCTAATGGGGATGATACATGAACTGCGTATCACTTCTATGTATGAATGTACCTGCAATGTACAACCATTGGGCTGGGCTTTTTGTCGTCCTCGTTCTGTTTGACTTCATGGATGAACTTCATGAGGGGTGCTGGGGAGTCTGGTAGACCCATGTCTGGCCAGGAGGTGTAGTGAAATTGCTTGATTTCACGAGGTATGTCCTCATCGATCTACAGAGGAGAGATGATGGTAGGGGTAAGGGTTTGAAACGATGGGAGGCACAGGTGGAAAGGGGATGGATTGGGGTTAAGTGGGTTAAGGGTAGGATGGGGCAAGGGTAGGTTAGAAAGACGAATGGGAAAGGGTGGGTTGGGTAGTTGATTTGGGCGAGATATGTTAGGAGTAGGATGGGGGAGGGGTAGGTTATGAGGAAAGATGGGAAAGAGTGGTTTGGATGGTGGATTTAGGTGAAGTGGGTTTAAGAATAGGATGAGGAAGGGTAGATTAGGATCAGGAAGGGTGAGTTGAATTTTTAGAGGGAAGGAGATGGACCAGGAAAGAAAAGAGAGTGCTTGGGGAAGGGATGGGGGTATGGGATAGATTGGGCAAGAGGGGTGGATTTGGGGAAGAATTGGGTTGGTCAAATGATTTGGAAGCAAGAGAGAGAAACCTAACAAATTCAAATGGCCACAAGTAATGACAAAAACTACAATGTGATTCATATGCATTAAGTCTGAATCATGTTTTAGGCTGGGAATCCATGTGTTCAGTAGTGTATTGTAATGTGAAAAATTACAATACACGTGAGGCAACATGTGTGTTTTATGAAATTGGTTAAATGCAATTTCGGGTCATGCACATTGCAGATGGTCTAATGGAAAGAAAAAAAGAGTAAATAAACTCACATTAACATTTGAGATCACAAATGAGCGTTCCGTGTAATCCTTCTTAACTTTCTCTGAGACAAGTTTCACCACAATGTCACCGTAGATGTGCTGTTCATCTGGCCAGTACTGTATACATTTTTTCTGAGAAAAAAACCCCAAACAAACCCAATCCAAATCAATACAAAACATTTAAAATGGTAGGATGGAACCTGGACGGCCTCGCAAACACCATGGTCAAAGACCCTGATAGAAGACAGTGGTGTCATGACTGCTGACGAACTTATGACAGTGTGGGACATGTGGCGTGCCTGACACTGTAACTAGTAATTCAAATGAAGGCTGCACTTGTTTCACAGCAATTTTCTGCTCAGCAAAAATAAGCAGTATACCATTCACAGCTGGTACATTGGACGGTGGTATTTTGGCTGGTAACATTATTTTGGTAAGCATAATTTACCTGTGCTTGGCAACTTTTTTGTGCTTAAGCAGCTCTATAAAATTGGGGCCTGATGATGATGATGTTGAAGGATGGTAGCATCTTTTGTAAAAATTGAAAAAAATAAAAGAAAAAGCTGAGGAAATCTTTTGGGCAAATGAATATGATTTCTTACCTTTGCATTTTCAACGAGATTGGTGAGCATGACGATAATTGTGACTTCTTGCTCCCAAACCATTCGCCAGAAATCAGGGCTAGAGGATTTATTGGGCCCTGAAAGACAAATATGTAAAAATAATGTGAAGTTAGACCAATAATCTTGTTTCGCATCTTGATATTCATCAAGATATTCATCATGGTGCAATCATTTTAGTCTTTGTCTCCATTCAGTACAATGTTACCAAATGGAGGCTTGAAGGATGAAATCGTAGGGTCTCTTTTAAAGAAATGGCAGTTAAACTTTAATAAACATTGCATACACAGGGAACCCAACAATAGATTCAGACTACTAAGACAATTTTGGAAACCACAATTAGGCTTGGGCTCCAGCTTCAATACTGTCCACCTGTTCAAAGTAAGGAAGCTTTTCAACACTGAACTAGCCAGCTGAACCACTTGAGTGAATTTTGACTGGTCCTCAGGTGTTTTAACAAGCATTTGGCCAGTGGGCACCTTGTTGGGGGAGAACGGTGGTGTAGGGGGAAAAAACCCACAAAAAAACAAAATCAAAAAACAAAACTATAAAATAAATAAATAAGACTTAAGTGCTTACCTTGAGTAGCAATGTAGGCTTTTTCCCGTTGGTAGCCCTAGAGGTTCATATAAAATAACAGGAAAGGTCAAGTTAACTTTTAAAAAATATTTCTCATTTTCATTTGTTGCTCAAGTTGACCTGTCACTAACTATGCAAAGGTCAAAGGTGAAAATGAAATGTACATTTAGTTGGAGCTTTGACAGGATACTTGTGTCTCTTCTTTTGTTTATTTGTCTATTGTTATGAGGTGTTTACTTACATCAATGTAGGAGGCGTTTACGAAATCAGTATCTTGGTTGTCGTTTAACACATCGAGAAGAACACGAGTGCAGTCATCTAGAAAATAAAAAAACAAAAAAATTTAAAAAATCACTTTATTAGAAATGCATCTGAATTTCAAAACAGTGTTTTAGGGGACTAGGTGGAGTGCACATGACGTCACATATCCCACAATCCTCTCTGGGACGCGGTGGTTTATTTATAGGTGTTATACAGTCAATGACTTGGACTTACATGGAATGATGTTAGCGTATCGGTTCTTGCATCGCTGTTCTTCTTTCTGAGCCACATCACAGGAGAACAACTGTTCATCAGGTAAACTCTAAAACAGACAAACAATCAAATCATTCAGGAGTCAAGATTCTTCACCTGAGGACTTCAACTGAAGTCTGCTTGGAGGAGGAGATGAGTTAAAAGAAGGTGTATGGACCTTTAACTATCATCTTTGCCATGTTCCCTGCATCCAATAGAGATGATAAATACAGATTCTCACTATACCAAAAAGAGGTCAGACTATTTTTCCATTCAAGTCTAACTTTGATTATTATATTGGTCTTTTTTTTCTGAAATTAAATCTTTCTTGTAATCAACGAAGGGATTCACAAAAGCGACTGGCACTGTGGCCCCTAGGACTGAAGATACCTGTGTAGAGAAGATGATGAAGAAATGATCAGTTTTAGATGTGGGTGGAAAACCCAATATAGGAAAACCCACAGAACAGGTAGCAAACAGACTGCAAACCCAATCCACAGGCAAGGCTCTGGTCTGAGGGGGGATTCGAACTGGGGTCCACAGAGATGAAGACAGACAAGATAATACTAGGCCAACCTGATCCCATTATGCTTAAGAAGATACTCCTAAGGACACAGTACCAAGTCCATCTTATGGAGGATTTGAAGGGATTAGGGTTGGAGATAATCCTTAACTAGAAATAAGGGGATTATGATTGGAGGTAATCCTTAACTAAAAACAAGGGGATTAGGATTGGAGATAATCCTAAATGAGGGGATTAGGATTGGAGATAATCCTAAATGAGGGGATTCAGAATGGAGATAATCCTAAACCTGTCAGTGAAAAAATCCAACTTACAGCGAAGTCATGTGAGAAGCCCTTGTTCCCCTTTGCCTTCTTCTTCTTAATGTACTCAGGGAGTTCTTGAAGGCTGACCGGCTTGTGGGGCTTCCAGGCTCTCTTGGGCGGGGCGGAGACCTTACTCGGATGTGGCACGGGAGTGGTTGCTTTCCCTTTGACCCCACCCGATCGCTTGAGCTCTGTGCGGACAAGTTCCTCAACGACGGCTGATTGGTTTGGTACACCGTTGGTTCTTGGCTTGGCTTTTTCTGTTAATATTTTTGCGGACAGGAAATTAGGAAAAGTCAAATTTGTATCTATATAATTACCAAGGGCTAAGAAGTCGTTATGAAAATCAGTTTCTGATAGTTAAAATGGACAGTTTGATAAGGCCAAAATGGTCAAATTTTCTGCGAAAGAATTATACAAAAATTGAAAGAGGGATAGATAATTGGATTGATGTATGTAAACAAATTCTTGGAAACGTGGAAGGGGATACAAACTATTTGTCATTTCACCATAATTTCTTCCCTCCACCCAGTAGTACATTTGAAGTAATACAGTGTACAAGTCTTACCAAGGTTAGATAGAGTAATGCCATTGGTGTTGTCCGTCTTATCTGCTTGCCGCCTGGAATCAAATAATTTCCAAGAAATACCACAATTAGTGAACGCAAATGAATTTGAAAATCTTTCATCTTGGCTGTGCGATTGAACGAAAGTAACATTATTGTTCTTTTGTTTGAGGAAGGTAAAGGAGTGCATAATGATTACATTTAACTGAGTAAAACTCAATGAAATTTGTTTCATAATGAACCTTCCTCCCCCCACCCCAAAACCAAACATTTTGATAAGTGTCACGCTGGGGCTCAAGAGGCCCCTAAGCAACTAGGAATCAAAACAGCATTGTGACGTCACACGACCAACTCTATCCAAGTAAGACAATGAAAAATGCACATCAACAAAGATAATGTCTTTCACATCACAGAAAGCCAAACGACTATGAAACTACACTGGAGGTCATTGCCTCTTTTGTTTCTCGATTCGGCCTTGGTACCCCTTCAATCGAAACCCTCGTAGGCTTTAGGACTTTCTGATGGATATGTCCTTTGCCAAATGAAAATGAAATGATATTTTCCCTCTATGATTACATTCCAGAGTTTAGAAAAATCAATAAACGGAATTGTGGTACCTTCTACGGACAATGACAACAAGCACAACGACAACTATTGCCATGACGACCAAAATACCGACTACTACGGCAACTATCTGCTCCATTCCTGTACTAAGTTCCCGAGCTAAATGAAAAAAAAAAAGAAAAAAAAAGAAAAAACAGAATCTCATTTTCCTCAAAATCACTCCCATTTTGGTTTATCATTTTAATGCACACTTTTTCCCCTATCGTTACAAGTTTACATTTTTCTATATTCAGATTGATAGTATAATCATCGCTACATGTTCTTCATTCCGTTTGAATGAATTTTTATAAAGAGGGCCCCTAATAATACACTTGGTGGATGGGTTATCCTCTATAAAAAATTGTTGTATTCAATGAAAAAAGAATAAAGTTTTAGATACTTTTGGCCTTAATACCACAAACAGTGAAATTTTTACAATGGCAAGGCCATGATGCTTTGAGTCCTTGAGCAAGACTCTCAACCATAATTGCTTCTCCTAACCCAGATGTATAGAGGGAGCTGAGATAATATAATCACATTGGGTTGTATGCTCCCCGGGGGATTCGACGCCCTACCCTCCCTTGGCAAATCCTGGCCATGTGGTCTAGTGCACCAGACTCAAGTTCTGATGTCAGAATCATTCAAGTGTGGGTTCGAGTCCTGGTCTTGACACTTATGTCCTTGACCAAGGCACTAAACTATAATTGCTTCTCTTATCCCAGGCATATAAATGGGAATCTGTGTTGGATTAACCCCTTAGTGCTCTAAAAGCAGCTTGGGGTTGTATGCTCCCAGGAAAGTTGAGAATGTTTGAGGATTTGTCTAAGTATGCCTGATGAACAGAGATAACGATGTTGTGAAGTGCCTTGATCTAGCTACTAGGACATGTTTACTGTATAGAAGCCAATATTAACATTAATATTCAGGACTTTGGACAGGGGAAACGTGAAAAGGGAAACCCTCTACTCACTTTTAACTGCCGATGGTTCTGAACAACTTGGATTGGTATCCTTCAAAACAAAGCAAGAACCAACAATGAAAAAGAGGATAACACAAAATGCAAATCTTAACATTTCTGCAATGGAATGTTCAATTGCAATAAAACAAATGGCAACCTAAGGAGGTTTGCCAACTCTCTCACAAGTCAACCAGTAACTAAGGAGGTTTCCCAACTCTCTCACAAGTCAACCAGTAACTGGTAAATTATGCAAGCAGTGGCAGAATGATTTCCAGAGTGTAAGTATGCAAGTTCATATCAGTTACTGAATGACAAAATCTAGGCACAGTTATACTCCATCCTTCAAAATGAGGCAGTCGTGGGGATTTGTAGGATGTTGTTTTCAACTGTAAACAACACGTAGAACTGATATGACTGGAAAAAGAGAAGGGCCCAATTTAAACAACCTTCCACCTACCTGTTTAGTTTTACCAACACCACAAAAGGTGATGCCGTAGTTAGTCCCTGGTTCCAGAGGGGCGTTGTAGTACCCATTGTACGTCTTGTTGTCACCAACCTTGAACTTGGATGGCAGTGCAGTCTTGTTAAACTCAGCGGTGATGTACTCATCCTGTGATTGCTGGTAGCTGCCAAGCGTACTGTCCCCGACTTCCCGTCTGCTGATTGTGGACTCGGATTTTAGTTTGGCGACTGTCACCTGATAAACACTGTTTTTGAAAATCAGACCGAGGATGACTAGGGTCAAAGGTGATACACTGTGTTAACCACAGAAAAACAAGCTATCCATCAAAAACTACAGGTACAACACCGGCTTCAATATTATGTGAACTATTTGGTTTGTTCAGTTCCAAGAAGATATTGGAAAAACTTGCCATGAAAAAACTTCTCTTTGAAGCAGAAGTAGACTCAAACACAAGTCACTTTTAACTGGTCTTTTGTCACGGGGTATGCTTGGTGGTCTAGTGGTAAGACATCTGCTCTAAAATGGCAAAGATTGAAGGTTTGAATCCCACCCGAGCAGTATGCCTATGGACTTGGGGGGAAAGTACTGAGTATAAAGACAAAAGAGGGACAACAGGAGGTCCCTGATTGTGGGTATTTACATGTGTACGGGGGGGGGGGGGGGCCTCTTTGAAAAACCTTACCTAATATATTGAGAATCCATCGCCGCTAGCTGCAATGTTACAATGTTGTCATCCCCCACAGATGGAGCATCCAGCATCTTGGGTTTAGCAATATCTGCCATAAAATAAAAGTCTTACTTACAAATAGACAGTCTTTAAAAAGAGGCCCCTAACCAGAAAAACAGTCCAAGCAGTTGAACAGTTTTGTCAACTTGCTGGAAAATGTTGAAAGCGGAGGGTTACGCAGGTTGGCACAAACAGTTGCATAGCACAGAAAAATCCTGCCCTCTGCAGAAACTGTCGTAGTGTGCAGAAATGCAACTTGTTTTTTCAAAAACTTCAAAAGAAACTATTGAGCACACAAAACTCTGTAGAGTGTTTTAAAAAGTTTTCTTTGGTACTAAAAACGGAAACTTTGGCACTTTGAAAAAGAAACAGGAAGCAGTAAGATTTTATTTAACAAGTCTCTGCTAGGCAAAACTTAACAGGAAACCAGTCACAGAGAGTATGTGTGATTTTGGCTGGTAACCTTAGTCCTCTAAGTAAAATTGGGTTGCCCTTAGCTACCATGCTTAAAGGTATTATTAAAACATCAGTGTTTAATTTTAGTCTGAAAGCTTACTGACTATGAAGTTCATACTAGAAACGTTTTTTTACTGTGAAATATTTCCTTCTGAAAGAATTTATATTTATACAAACTCTATCTGAAAACCTAACAAAAAAACTCACAACAGCTTATTTTGGTACTTAGAACCAAAATTACACGCTGAAAATTGTGCCTGGTTTCTCCCGACTCAGACAACAGATAAAGCCAAATTTTTGGCCATCTCTACCAGTCCTGTATAATATCATTAAATAGCTCTATGCAATTGGGCCGTGGTCTCACCTGGAATTTTGGTGTATATTGGTGTCAGTGTGGAGTACACCCCATAATACACTGTCAATGCAGCAAGCTTGATTTCGTACCCTGTTGCTGGTTTTAGGTCTCTGAGTGTGTGACTTGATACATCTGAACTGATATTGACCTCTTCCAGGTCACTTCCGCTGGATAAAACCGCGAATGGCTGATCGACAATTCTGTACTCCATCTACGAAAAAGAAAAGTAAGATCCGATAAAAAACGAATGGCCGGTGTGTAAAATCTGGACAACATTCTCATGTATGAAGGGCAGCGCCGAAGTCTTGGCCCTCGAGCTTAACAAATATTTCTTAACGAATTTCTGCTAATCAAAATATAACCAGGGAACCAGCCACAAACAGTATACATTACATGCTAATTTTGGGTGGTAACCGTTGCCTTGCCAACAATATTGTTTTGAGCGTAAATGATTTTAAGGAGGTCAATGAGACTGGGCACTTGAGGCGACTGCTTACTTTATAACCCCTTAAGACGCCGTTGATATTTTCCGGTTCGTTCCATTGGATGGCGAGGGTGGTTGTAGTCCTGTCTATGACAGCGACATTAGCAGGCTGTTCAGGAGCTATGTGAAAAATAAGCGGAGAAAAATATTGATTATTAAATCAGAAACTTACTTATGTCTCGGGGGAGTGGGTTGGTGTGAACAGAGTTTATAACAGTAAGAAATCATCAGAGGTAACAAAAATGTCAGGGACAAGGTGCCAAGGGAACAGCTTTGTGAATGACAGATGCAGATATTCAGAAGTGGAGCTACTTGACAAACATATTTACTGAGCATAGAGTTCTGCTAAAGAAGATTAAGTAGCCAACTAAAAGCCATGGGATCAGACCCTTTATGACTGGTCCCCAGTGTAAGATGTGCCAACTATTATCTTATGCACATTGCCACTTTCATTGTATAATAGCGCCCTCAAGGGTTGAGACATGTAATCCCTCACCTTCCAATATGGCGAGTTAACAGGTGAGCCTTCACTTTATATTGTTACGAATAAACCCATGCGGAATCTCACAAACTGGCGACGAGGATGATTTAAAAACTTTATCTAACTGATATATATTATATCCTTCACCTATTCAACTAGACAGTTGGCAATTTGAAGCAGTATTTATTGCTGAATTATAGTGATTTTTGGGTCCCGTTTCCCAAAACTTGACAACGTGATCTCCGTCTGTACTGTTTTGTGCATGCTATACACGCATAAAGTTAACGTGAATAGTCGGTGTACATTACGATGGCGTCTATGATGATCGGTCGTATCGATCCCTTCAACAATGCAGAAGAGGATTGGCCAACATATGTTGAACGTCTAGAACAATATTTTGAGGTGAACAGTATAGATGATACCAAGAAAGTTCCGGCTTTGATTAGTCTTATTGGAAGTAAAACATATGGGCTGTTGAAGAATTTGACAACACCTGCCAAACCCTCCTCCAAAACTTATGATGAACTTGTGAACATTTTAACTTCACATCTGTCTCCTAAGCCCCTGGTAATTGCGGAGCGGTTTCGATTTCATAAAAGAGATCAGAAAGAGGGGGAACGTGTTAGCGTCTATCAAGCTGAATTACGCAAGCTAGCTGAGCACTGCAACTTCGGAGAGTATCTCAATGAGGCTCTACGAGATAGATTTGTCTGCGGATTGCGAGCTGGTAACATTCAAAAAAGGTTATTGGCTGAAGCTAAGCTCACATTGAAAAAAGCTACAGAATTAGCAATCGCAATGGAAACCGCAGCCAGAGATGCAGTTGAACTACAACAACAACTGAGGCCAAACAATGTGGTACATGCCATAACTACAAAGAAGTCTTCTTCATTTTCTTCATCTTGCTATCGATGTGGAAAAAAGGGCCACACTCCTGACAACTGCCGTTTTAAAGATGCAACATGTCACTCGTGTGGAAAACACGGTCACATAGCCCCAGCCTGCCGATCCAAACCACCTCGCACTCCATCCAACAAACCCCAACCTTATCAGAAACGTAAGGGGAACGTTAAGGTCATGGAGGAAGTCCCAGATATGGATGATGATGATGATGTATTGATAGCCAGAGTAAGCATCCACACTCTCGGCCACACTGCTTGTGACACAAGTACTGCTGTATTTGTGACTCTACATCTCAATAACACTCCTGTCAAATTGGAAGTGGACACTGGCTCTGCAATCACAATAATTTCCATGGCAGACTACAAGAAATACTTACCTAATGAGAAGCTGCTAAAGACAAAGGTTAAATTACAAACCGACACTGGAGAGATGGTCACTCCTGCAGGAACCATTGAAGTCAATGCCTCGTACAACATGCAGCACTATTTTGGAAAACTGTACATCGTTGCACGTGGTGGACCTCCATTACTTGGCCGTGATTGGCTAGCACACATCAAGCTGGATTGGCCCAACTTGCTAGCAATTTCAACGGTACAACCTACAACAAGCACTGAAGAAAAACTAAAATCACTCTTGAGTGAGTATCCTGAGCTCTTCAGTGAAGGAATTGGTGAGCTGAAACAGATAAGAGGAAAGCTCAAACTAAAGGAAAATGCACAACCTGTCTTCATGAAAGCGAGGCAGGTGCCATACGCCACTCGGCCGAAAGTTGAAGCTGAACTAGCGAAACTTCAGCAGCAGAACATAATAGAACCTGTGGAGAACAGTGAGTGGGCAACCCCGATAGTTCCTGTTCCCAAACCAAATGGTGGTGTCCGCATTTGTGGTGACTTCAAAGTGACAGTTAATCCAAATATAATCGTTGATCACTACCCTTTGCCGAGAGTAGAAGATGTCTTTGCCACACTTTCGGGAGGACAGAAATACAGCAAACTTGATTTACGTCAAGCTTACCTACATATGGTGATGGACTCCGAGTCAAAAAAATTACTCACGATCAACACCCACAAGGGACTCTTTGCCTTCAACCGCCTAGCCTTTGGTGTAGCATCTGCACCTGCCATGTGGCAAAGAACCATGGAACAAGTGCTACAAGGCATACCTGGCGTCCAATGTATACTGGATGACATGATCATCACAGGCCGCACTGATGAAGAACATCTCGACAACTTAAGGAGAGTCTTACAAAGACTAAACGAAAGCGGACTACGCTTGAATCAAGCAAAGTGTGAATTTCTCAAGAAGAAAGTTATCTTCTGCGGCCACGAGATAACTGAAAACGGTCTCAAGAAAACTGAGGACAAAATCAATGCTGTGATGAATGCACCACCCCCAACTGATATCAGTCAATTGCGATCCTTCCTGGGGTTGGTGAACTACTACCACCGGTTCTTACCCAACTTAGCGACTGAGCTACACCCGTTAAATCAGCTGCTCGAGAAGAACCACAAGTGGGAATGGAATGCAAGCTGTGAAAAGGCATTTCAGAAAGCAAAATCACTCATCACTACAGATGAAGTCCTAACCCATTATGACCCCAGTCTTCAAGTAAAACTTGCATGTGATGCTTCACCGTATGGCCTGGGCGCGGTTATGTCACATGTCATGCCCGATGGATCAGAACGTCCCATATCATATGCATCTCGCACACTGACGACTGCCGAACGCAACTACTCACAGATAGACAAAGAGGCACTTGCTTTGGTGTGGGGAGTAAAGAAATTTAATCTCTACTTATGTGGACGGAAATTCACTTTAGTGACTGACCACCAACCGCTTACCTCCATCTTTAATCCAGTAAAGAGCACCTCTGTGACCACTGCTGCACGCCTTGTGAGATATGCAGTTTTTCTTGGCAGTCACGATTATGACATCGAGTATAAGAGCACCACACTGCACGGCAACGCCGATGGCTTATCTCGATTGCCCTTGGGTCAAACAATGTCCCCACAGAATGATCCAGTCGACCTATTCAACATGACTCAATTTGAGACGTTACCGGTCTCCAGCGCTGATGTTCGTAAGGAAACATCTAGAGATCCCCTACTTGCCAGAGTGTATGAGAACACCCTGAAAGGATGGCCCAAGAATCTCGATCCAACTCTAGCAACATTCTATAGTCGCAGAAATGAGATCACTCTATATGATGGTTGCTTAATGTGGGGAATCCGTGTTATGGTCCCCAACAAATTGCGCACAAAAGTACTACATGAGCTCCATGAAGGCCATTTGGGTGTCGTCAAGATGAAAACTCTTGCACGTAGTTTTGCTTGGTGGCCAGGAATTGACCACGACATTGAACAGTTGGCAAAAGGATGCACCGGCTGCCAACAGGTCCAGCACAACCCAGCTCAAGCCCCACTTCACACTTTGGAATGGCCTACAAAACCTTGGCAGAGAATACACATCGATTATGCCGGGCCATTCTTGGGACACATGTTCTTAGTAGTGGTAGATGCTCATTCAAAGTGGCCTGAAGTAATACCTACCAAAGCTACTACATCTACTAAAACGATTGATATCCTGAGAACAATTTTTGCACGATATGGTGTTCCAGAACAACTCGTGAGTGACAATGGCCCCCAATTTAAGTCTGATGAGTTTGAGATGTTTATGAAGCAGAATGGCATCAAACACATAACCTCAGCCCCATATCACCCATCCACGAATGGTCTTGCAGAACGCTTCGTACAAACATTCAAGAATGGACTGAAGTCTATGGTAGGAGAGGAAGGTTCAATCACTCAAAAGCTGTCCCGGTTCCTAATTGCATATCGTAATGCCCCCCATGCCACGACTGGACAGTCGCCTGCATTGATGCTCATGGGAAGGAATCTTCGATCTAGACTGGACATCATAAAACCAGACATTCGTCACCGTGTCACTCAGAAACAGATAGAACAGACGGTGTTTCACAAATCCTCAAAGACACCTCGAGAACTACATGAGAATCAACATGTGCTAGTTCGTGACTACAGAGGCCCTCAGAAGTGGATAACAGGAGTTATCAATGCACGCACTGGCCCGCTGTCTTATGAAGTAAGAGTTGGCCCACACTCCATCTGGCGTAGACACATTGATCAACTTCTTGATGCACAACCTGCAAAACCCTTCAGTCAACAGCCGGAGCTGGCCCCTGATACTCTACCTTCCGTCATTCCAGATACCAGTGACCAGACTACATCAGATTCTCCATTAACGTCCACAACACCAGAATCTTCATCACCCTGTCAGAGTGGAAATGAACAACCAATTTCTGTTTCTACAACAACAGGGTCTCCTTCAAAGACTGAGCGTCGCTATCCACTGCGAACTCGGAAACCCCCTGATAAACTTGATCTTTAGCCGGTGGCTATATAAAACACGATTCATAGAAACTGTATTTGTGTTCCAAGGCTTGGAAAGCCACATCCTGTTTATTATCATTGTTCCGTAAAAGTTAGTGTGTTTTTTTTTTAGAGAGTTGCTAAACTTAAACAAAAGATTTATTGTTTAACAAAAAGCAGGCAATACTCTTTACTTGTTTTTAACCTGCAAGTTATTTTCAACATCTAAAAGTAAAGTTAATTATGTCTTCAATCATACAGGATTTCATTATAACAAATTATGTGCATAAATAACTCTGAACTTTCGTATTTAGTGGGGAGGAAATGTAAGATGTGCCAACTATTATCTTATGCACATTGCCACTTTCATTGTATAATAGCGCCCTCAAGGGTTGAGACATGTAATCCCTCACCTTCCAATATGGCGAGTTAACAGGTGAGCCTTCACTTTATATTGTTACGAATAAACCCATGCGGAATCTCACACCCAGCTATAACCCCCCCACTTAGAGAGAAATATGGTAATGTGGTTTGATCAAATATATGCAAGCGCCCCCCATGTCTGCCTCCTTGTTTATACAATCCCTAACTCACCCCCTTCAGCTGTCCGTTTTGTTAGAGTCACAGACCAGCCACCAAAGCCTGCACCAGTCTTTCCTCGAATCTGTAAGAAAACAAAGTTTGTGAATAGTGTAATAACTGCATTGGGGATTAATTAATCGTTTTATTTTACCCAGCACCAATGTGTGATAAACACTGTAACTCAGCGCTTTCCAAGTCCTGCAGAAAAAAAATCAGGGTGGGATTCGAATCCATGACCCCTACATTGACAACAGTGACGGTAAGCCAGTTTGAATCCTTTAAAAATGGTTCATGAATATCTAAAATACTTTTCAAATTTGACAAACACGCCATGTGACCTCATTTTACACTGTAGATCAACATTAAAACACATTTATTTAAATTCTTTAACAAAATTTTGAGAGAAATTTTGTAGTTCTGGGCTCAATTTCTTGAAAAGCTGAGATTGGTTTTAAGTGTGAACCAATCTTTACTGCTAAGCAAAGTGTGATGTCACAACACAAACCACTATGGTAATACTGACAAATGAATCTTAGTGCTGTGGAAATTGAGCCCAATGTGCAAAAGCTTAAAGAATAGAGGATGAGATGGTATAAATAAATACATTTTATGAAGTGAAACTAACAAACTCACAAGGCAAACTGAATTCAAAGAAGTAGGATTTGAAACTTTGCATGGTGGAAGTATAACTAATTAAGGCTTGCAGTAACACCATGTGGAAATCTCTTTTGAGTAGTGTAGGTTCTGAAAAGAACCGGTGGTTAACGACTCGAACTGATCGAAACGTTGAGTCATTAACCACCGGTTCTTTTCAGAACCTTCACTACTCAAAAGAGATTTCCACATGGTGTTACCGCAAGCCTTACTTAGTAAATTCAAAGAAGCTCAGAGACTGTGCAAGTCTTGTGCATATTCAAACATTTTAGGGAACCACTTTGGTTTGGTACATGCAAGAGACTTGCACAGTTTATTCTGTACAGCATCAACCATGCATACATGAATATTCAGTAGTAAGTCATTAGCATGAATAATGCTCAACCCCCAAAACACACCGTGATGTTATATTCAGTGTATGGTTTCAGCCCCTCGAGGCGGTAATGATGCACCAGATTGGTTGTTTCCACCTCATAATCTACAGGAACAGCCGAGTCCTCATCCAATTCGGAATACCAATACTTAAACTGGTAGGCTGATAAAATTCCAGTGGGTGGATCCGGTGGGTCCCATGTGAATTTCAAACTAGTTGTTCCAGATTTTACCGCACGGAAGTTTCTGGGAGGTGATGGTGCTGAAGTCAAAATGGAAAACATGAATGCTAAATTCCCTGAAGACAATTTAAGACTACTGGCCCAAATGTTATAGCTAAATATACTTCTAGTTTACCAAAACTGTATGAAGGTTGTGGCTGTATAACCTTGCAACAAAAACTTCTTTCTGTTTTGTGTTACAGATGTTATCATCTTAGAGTCACATTTCAAAATCAAATTTAGCATAGAAAATCAATCAATCAATCAGTCATACAAAATTTATAAAGGGCCTAAATCAAGGTTTGCTCAAAGGCGCTGAGGCACAGAAAAAATGAATAAGTAATTGATGGTAAGCCTCCTGAAACAAGAGGGCTTTCAGGGGTGTCTTAAATGTGTTGAAGGATGTTGTGTCCCTGATGTGATTTGGAAGTTTAGTCCAGAGTTTGGGTCTATAGACATAAGTGATGTGACTCGTTCTTGGCACATCAAAGTATGGTGAGCAGGAGCTATTAGATCAAAGTTGTCTCCGTCTAGCACCAACTTGCAGCATGTCCATGATGTAATCAGGGGCTTGCTTATAAAAGGCCTTTAAACATTAGAATGATGACCGTGAAGTCGATTCTTTCTTGGTTTGGGAGCCAGTGTGGTTTGATGAGTTCCGGCGTGATAGAGTTGAACTTGCGTTTGTTTGTGATAAGTCTGGCAGCAGTTCGCTGAGCCTTATTTAGCCTCCTTTTGAGTTTTTGACTAACTGAACAAATAGAACACCTTTTGACCCCTTGCACCAACGTCAGGTGTAGTTCTTGTCTGCCAAGTCGCCATTTTAGAAGTTAAATTGCATGTAAAAAGCATATGTGGTAAGCCTGTAAGCTGCATTGCTGAAAATGCTTACTATACACTGCATGGGGACATATGTGGTAAGCCTGTAAGCTGCATTGCTGAAAATGCTTACTATACACTGCATAGGGACAGTGACTCCCAGAATGACGCAACCAAGATTATTGTAACAATGATGAAAGGTGAATTGGGTTAACAATGTCAATATGTTGGAGAAAATTCTGGAAGAATTCTTTGTCTTGAGTTTCTGTTACATTTGGGTCAAGAAAGAGTGCTCACCCTCCTTATCTTTGGCTTTGAATGATTGACAAACTATGCTAGCTGTGATATTATACCAGGCAGTGAATGACCCCCCACAGTACAGTTCTGTACACTGTTGTTCCGACCTACACAGCCCGTGCAGTTGGATGGTTTCATTTGATTGGTCAACTTGCTAAAAAATGTCACCAAAAGTAGGAGGGCTAATAATGTTAATGCACTAGTAAAATATATCCTGGATGTCACACAAGTTTTAGGCGAGACATTTAACTATAACTGCTTCTCATCACCCAGGAGAAAATGAGTACCTGTGAGGGTAGACAGTTGATGTGAGTGATTAGCAACCTGTGCGCCAATTTGGATTCTGGTGCTGCATACTCCAGAGGAGTTGAGATGGTCTCAGAAATGCTGAAGGACCAATGAACAGGGGTAAAGCACTTTGATACAATGTTTAAAAAGAGCCTAATCAATAATTACTATTATTATTACTATTATACGTACCCCCTTCTGCCGTTTTAACAACCAAATGGCCGGTTGGTCCAGAGCCTCTTTTTGTGTTAGCCACTATCGTGAAGTTATAGTCAACAAAAGGCAAGAGGTTATCTAGGAAAGCCTCCGTCATTGCCACCGTGTTGCTTTTGACTGTCTCATTCTTGATGGATTCCACAAGAGTGTAGGTGTAGCTGGTGATCAGACCATTCTGCTGGCCACAAATTGGTGGCTGCCAAGTAAAGTTGAGATATTTTGGTCCTTTGTCGACAAGGGTGATTTCCTCAGGCGGGGCTTTAGGAACTATCACAAGAAAACATAGAAACTTATATTTAAAAGCACATCAAATTGTTTAGATCTCGCCATATATCAATTGCAAATCAAGCTTGTTTAATTTGTTTTTTGCTGGATCATTGATTGACAAGGATAGACAAATTCGAAGAGACACAGTAAAAATTTTAAGCTCACAACTTTATACAGCAATACAGCCATCCTCTTTATCATGTTCCTTGTGTAAAACACTGGTAATGAATATCAAATCTAAATAGACCAAAAGAGACCCGACTATATCGTTGTTCAGCTATCTGAATGAATAAAAACCAATGGCCATATCACTGTATTGGCCTACTAAACTCGTACTGTAAATTATAACAAAACAAATCTAAAAAAAAAAAAACAGACTTACTGCTTTGGGCGGTCTGCAGCACTTCTGTACTCATTTTTCCAAGTCCGGCAGAAGTGTTCCCCCGTACAGTGATACTGTATTTTGAGTATGGCCACAGGTCACTCAGGGTTGCGTTATGGGCCTTCACTGTGATTGATGTTGAATTAAAGACCCTGTGTGGACTGCACGCCTCCGAGCTTTCCCCAGTGTACATCACCTTGTAGGTGTCGACCGTACAACTGTCATTTGCAGAGGGTTGCCAAGTCACTTCGATGATAGACGAAGGGTGGTCACCAAGTTGCAACTCAAGATTTTCTACTTTTTCAGGGGCTGCAGAAAATTACAAAAATTCTTACTTTTGTTCTTTAGGGATGTGAAAGGTCAGACTATACAAACCCTTACCATGCTGTTACAACCGCCACTATGTTCCTTAAATGCAATAGCAGTAGTGGATATGGATTCTCAGTGCACAAAATGGGCTCTGACTATTCTACCCTTCCAACCTCAGTATGGATCCATTGATCAAATCAAGAAAACGGCAAGACCCCAAAAAAGCAACATTGCTAATATGGATTGCCGCAATTTAAATAAGCACATCAATGAACAAAATCGCTGACTAAACATAATGATTGCTTTCACCAAACACAGGATCACCTAATGTGATTTTTCCAAAATTGGTGGATGGTGTGTTTATTGAAAATTAAAGGATAGCAAAAGGATAGAAATTAACTAATCTTGAAAAAAAAAAAGTGCTATAAACCTACTACTAAATTTTGTTCAGCTCCTTCTGTATAAATTCTCAATATCAAGTTATAAACTGCAATGGTAATTGACTGGGTAAATTTTGAAATAATTTGCGGTTGAGCAAAGAAAAATTTAATAGAGCAAGATTGGAACGAACGACCTCCGGATTAACGTGCCGGTGCTGTACTGCTAAACTGGAGGTCATTGGTTTGAATTCCCTTCTAGTTCGACCCAAAATAAATTCTCAATAATAAGATAACAAGAAAATTAATTCAGCCAATGTTTAAAAAGTTAAAAACTAGAACATGGGAAATAGTTGTGCACCTTGAGCTCTCTAAAAATAATGAATCCTAAACAAAAAGATCATACAGAATATTACAATAACAGAAACTTACCTAAACAAAACAAAAAATCCCATTGAAAAACATGAACTGCACGAGGATAAAAACTATCAGTAAACTGCTTACTACCATAAGAATGCTTAAGACGACGGTTAGAAGAAAGGAATTTAAAATATTCTGCTATTGGATGGAACTCGCCCTGCATTATAGATCTAGTACATTTACAAAGTCTGTTATAAAAAAGTGATTCCAATGATGCCAGGCTAGTACCAGAAATGAATAGTTCTAAAGATTTGTGTACCGTACGTTACTACAGACTGAATTTACATGGAGGCATTGACCGTTTATTCTTGGTGGTCTGATGGTCTCCATTTGTAGGTGCCCCCCGAAGTGAAAAAAAATAATGGCTTTGTTTTCCTTATCAATATGCTCTTTACCTGCAGTACTTGTAATGGCTTTTACCCGTTCACTCCATATGCCCTTTTTTTTTTCTTTTCCAACGGCTTGAACTCTGAATTTGTAATCGGTGCATGGTTTTAGGCCAGTAAACCCAGCAAACAGATCACTCGTTTCCGCTTCCCTTTCATCATCGTCACTGTCAAGGATATTGTCATCAACTTTGAATTCATAATGGTAACCTGTAATTTCATCATGCTGTAATTCGCAGTCCAGTTCACTCCAAGTGAAATTGATGGAGTCCATTGTTGTGTTGCTAACCATAACATCTGTGATTTGGCCAGGAGCTATGTGGTTTGGAAAGAAAAAGGGGTGAGGTAGGAAGAAAAAGATGTTATTCAGTTAATATTCCATTCTTCATCATATGCAATATGACTTGAACTCTTAGGTGATTTATTATAAAGTAAATTTCTGGGATATGATAGTACAAAAATGAAAACTCCTGTTACCAAGTACCAGTCTCCTCTTGGTGCAGAGATAAAAGCTCTGCATGTTTATTTAATATTCTGGTTTTGAAGCCAAGGATTCTCAGAAAAGTTAGCTTTATCACTGTACTAGCCAAGAATCCCATGGAGAGAAAACATTGAAGGAAGTTTAAATTTTAGATGTGGGAGGAAAACCCCAGAGGAATAATCCAGGCTTTCAAGTAAGGACTGGAAACCAAATCCATGGGATTTGAACCAGGGTCCTGGAGATGGAAGGCGAGGAAAGATACTACTACACCAACCCGACCACCCCTGAATTTGAAGGATTAGCGTAGGCCTACTCTTTATATGAACAGTATTATTGGAAAAACTTTAAGGCATTGGACACCAGAGGGCAGGGTTTTAGTCAGGATTTAGTAAAAGGGTGTCCAAATTTGATGAGACTTAAAAACTGGGTGTCCAAATTGTTCACTTACAATACATTTACAAGTAAATGACAGGTAAAACAGGCTGTCCAAATTTCAACAGGGTGTCCAAAAGACGCCCAGACAACCCTCTGGCTAACACTCTGCCAAAAGGCAATGACTTTCCAACTCTTTAGTGCAAGTTAACACCTCTAAGGACAATTGGAAGGCAAAGGGGAGGTCTGTGGAATCAACCCTGAACCGCCCTCCCAATGCTCACCTGAGGCCTAAAATAATACTCTTATTTTTGTTTCAAAGGATCAGCAAAACTCACCATCAGGTTGGGTAGAAACCGTTTTCTCCTCAGAAGGAGCTCCTTCTCCCGCTAGTGTTGATGCTTTCACGGTCACTGTGTACACTGACTTTGGTCTTAGGTCAACCAAGAGGATTTCTGTATCAGTTGTTACCTTGATGAATGTCTCGTTTGGGGTCTTCTTACATTGCTTGATTTCTTTTAAGTAGTACATAATGGTGTAGTTTTCGATAGAACATGGGTTTTCTGTGGAGCTGGGGGATTCCCACTGGATTCTCACAGTTGTGGCATTTTTGAACTTTTTTGTTGGTTTGGCAACTTGTCCAGGGACTGCAAGATAATTAATTTCATAGAAAGATGGTTAGCTTTCACTAATAAGTCCTTACGAATGGTTTGGCAATTTGATATTATAACACATAAGAAACATTAGACTTACAGGTAGGGTCATAGTGGATTGGTACATACTCCAAAACTTAATGACCATAAAAACTTAATTTTGCGAGAAGCACTGCACCTGTTAAAGGAACACGTTGCATTTTTTTGGAATCACAAATTTGACTCAACAAAATGGCAGACTGCGTTAGTTCACGAAGTATAAGGAAAACCACACAATTTTATGGCATACATGCATTTGTGTGGATCATTATCTTCTACTTTTAGAACATCTTTCCAACCATACTCATTTCAATTAATTTTATAACAAACGCTTTTTAGAGCCCAAATCGCCCAATCCAAGGCAACGTGTCCCTTTAATAGTATATTAAACTATTTGAGAAATACTTTTTAAGGCTTTGCATGGTGAGGTATCGATGTATATTCGGTTTGCGGTAACACTATGTGTATATCTACTAGCTATCTAGATTTGTTCTTGTAGAACTAGGTCTTGCTTTTTATTCTACTGCCGCGGAGTAGATTTGGGAAATCGGGAGACTACTTCGGGAAACTACTTAGTTCTCAAAAGAACCGTCAAGCTTATTAGCTACTACCTGGACGGAGGGTAGGAAATCGGCCAGGACTACTACTTTATCTTAATAGTGGATCGGATCGAGGGGACTTCTCGTTATTAACTTCACAGCCGTGGAGTGAGTTCTTAATTGGTCTCAACGTTTCGAATAGCTTGCTCTATTCATCGTCAGGAGACTGAAGAGTGTGAGGCATGTTTGTCAATGTATAGGGATTCAGAGGTTTCAGTGTAGAGTCAGTCACTGCTCTGATTGGTTCTTCTGAAAGGAGAACTGTGGTTTGAGGGAACAGGGCTAATGTGTGGTTTGCCCATTGTGTGTGAGTGCCTCGTGTAGTGGCACAGGTCAGTAGACTGTGGGATGCCAGTGGAGTAGGGTGGTAGGATTGTGTGCTAGAAACTGCTAATGAAGTAACCGATATCTTGTGGCACAGTATTGTGCTTGTGTATTTCGATAGTTTCCCTGATGCGCCGTGTTATGTGTACCAATGTCTCTCAGGAGCTATGATTCGAGCCTGATCCCAATCTATGGGATGGTCTAGATTGGTAGAGTGTTTGACAATGGCAGATTTGTCATATTCCCCTCTGCGGCCATGGGCTTTGTGTTCCTTCAGCCTAGTGGTAAGGTTTCTACCAGTCTCGCCAATGTACACCTTGCCACAAGAGCAAGGAATTCAGTAAACTCCTGCTCTGGCGTACTAGTACTAGTGTCCGTTCACAAATGCTATGGCTACAGGTGCCGTTGGTACCCACTGTCACCTTGATAAACATGGATGGATTTGATGTTTGTGTGAAAATACTGTACTTTCTTTTGCTGTTTTCTCATCAAGTAGACACTATTCAGCAAAACTTTCACATGTGACTTAACTTGCACCTTTCTTTATAATTTTACCAATAAATCAGCGTTACGTTGAAAAAGATCCAATCAATGACCCAACCTTTAAGTGCACATCTAACACAAAACAAAATTGTAGAGAAAATTGAACTCACCTGTCACATTTGTTGTAAAATTGATTGGCTGACTTTGGTTACCCATTCCAGCACTAGTCCATGCAGCCACAGTGAAATAATGGAATGTACAGGGTTTTAACGAACCAATAGATACAACTTTATTGGTCGTGTTCCCAGCAATTAGTCCTTCTGTATCACTGAGTGCCAGATAGTAACTGTACAATGTAATCGTTCCATGCGTGTCCTTACAAACAGGTGGGGACCAGCTAAAAGAGGCGTTGAATGGGCCAACATCAGTAAGGGTAACATTTGTCACTGATTCTGGAGCTGAAAGAAA
The DNA here is from genome assembly GCA_023634235.1 of Pisaster brevispinus. Taxonomy (NCBI): domain Eukaryota; kingdom Metazoa; phylum Echinodermata; class Asteroidea; order Forcipulatida; family Asteriidae; genus Pisaster; species Pisaster brevispinus. Next base: position 524,940 of record JAMKCF010000029.1, on the reverse strand, counting down.
TGGATATAAACTATACTGTAACTTTGAGGTGACACAAAAAATCCGTGCCCAGTCCTGAGTTCTGGTGGCTAAGTCATCAGGGTGTGGGCTCCATTCCTGGTCATGACACTTGAGTCCTTGAGAAAGACTCTGAAATAATCCTGAGTTGTTATATAGCTCTTTATAGCATCCGATGGTCTTATCAAAACGCTAAATATTGTTTTCCTGCAAGGTATGTGGAGCCCCGTTTCAAGTATGTGACCAATTCCTTTACATAGCACCATGTAATGGTTTACAAGGTGCTGTGGTGCAATATGCAGCCAATCAATACACACATTTGCATACCTGATTCTGGAGTTGAGACATTCCTGTTCACCTCATCCCCTAATCCTGAAGTCGTGTTGGCTCTCACAGATACAAGATAATCTGATGCTGCTGAAAGCTCTTGAATGGTGTAGACCCTACTCGTACTCACTACCATCACACTGTACTCTTGGCTCTTTAGGACTGCCGCTGAACATTGGCGATATCTTAAGAGTTTGTAGCTGATCACATAGCTGGTGATATCACATGATACGTTGGTCGGGGGCTCCCATGTGACCTGGATGGAATCACTTGTGGGTGAGGCTTGGAAGTTGGATACTACATCAGGGACTGTTGACAAACAATAATAGTTTGAATGAAAAACACAAGTTTTTTAGGAAAAAACTTTTCATTCATGTTATGTTCTGAGATTTGTTTTTTGTTATGAAATGTGTTCCACGGCAGGGCTTCAATTATTATTTGTAAATAAACATTAAAAAAAGAGACCCACAGCAAATCAGTTTCCAAGGAGGTTGTAAATAATTAAGAACTTAAATTGTTTATATTTTTAATAAGTAATAGTTGCAACATATTTTCATTATCTGAAAAAAAGTTTGGATGTCAAAAACAAAAAAATCACAATCAACAGAAAATACCGCTTAAGTTCTCACTAAAAATGATAGGACAAAAATAACAAGAAAATAAGAAAACTATTTGTTTTATGTACACAGCATCTGTTCAGAAGATCAGCTTAATAATTTATTTCATTACTTATTTATCGTGTACATTTCTTTTTCCAGCTTATGCCAAAACACTTTAAATTGGTTTCCATCGGTGCCCTGCACACATTGATCCAGACTATCTAAATTTTTACTACCCGGTCAATTCATTTCATACAATAATAACAGAACACCAGTGAAACCATGCATGAGTACATACCTTCTCCATCTGTAGTTACATAAGTTGCATCACTGAATGCACTGTAACTAACTGATGTATGAGCTTGAACTTTAAAATGGTACTTGGTACAAGCTGTCAGTCCATCAAAGGTGGCTGAAGTGACAGTTGGTGACACGCTCATCTCTGTCAACATGTCAGTTTTAGCTGAATTTACAAGTTTGTAAGTGTACCCTGTGATGGTGCCATTTCTATTCCTGCATGCTGGGGGCTGCCAGGTAAAGGTCACTGACCTTGAGGATGTTAAAGTGTTATTGATAGCAACTGGTATCCCTGGAACTGTAGATAGGAGATTAAAATGACAAATGTGCCATCAATTTATAAAGGAGCTATGTCATTGCACTTTAGATGCAGCTGTGCAATGGAAGACTTTCAAACAATAGGTGGCGCAGCAAACATAACACAGAATGTTTACATTGTAGATGTAGTTTAAATGGATTTCTGAGAACAAGGCATGTCAATTCTGTTGCCACCTCGTAATGCTGAAAACAAAACCTCAAAATGAGGTCATTAAATTAGCTTCTGAACATATCTGATGTCACACTTTGTGGTTTGTGAAGTGTTTCAACATTGTCACATACGGCCTTAGACAGTTAGAACCTAGCAGCTTCCAGCCAGATGTACCTTTGACCTTGCATGCCATAATAATGTGTTGTGTACACGCCATATAGCTCTATGCTACACACATGCTACACCCGTCGTCATGTTCGTTTTATCACTGGCAGTCTACATAGGCCTAAAATGCAGTGCGCGTTATGCATACTGCGCAATCCTTAAAGGTGAAAACACACTCCGAGCAATGCACATAATTTTTACAGATAATATAGTTCGCAACACGGATACAATAGATTGTGAGCGTAAGCAGGATACCAGTCACAGAGAGTACATGTGAAATGGTATTTCGACCACTAACCTTAATCTGCTCAGCATTTTTTTTGTGCTTAAGCAGCTCTATGAAAATGGGCCCCAATCTTGTGCACATGTTAAGTTGAGCGGTAAGCATACGCTGTTGTGGTCAAGCTCAATCACAGATGAGCAAGGATGGAGAGAGTATGAGTACTCGCTTAAGACTCTGATTCTTGCCTTCATCCCTTACTCGTTGGCCATCTTGGATTGCAATCAATTGACAAAAGGGATCTATTGAGGGCACAGTGCCAATTTTACTGTCCATTCACTGGCTTTGGTTTCAACAACTGAAACAACAAGATAAAACCTTTGTATGGGGATCAAGGAGCAAAAAACAAGGTGTAAATGGTGGCAGTCAATAGATGCACTCTACTAAGTCTTACCAGATTCGTTTGTTACAACTTCATCCGTTATCCTCTCCCCTAATCCACCCTCAGTCTCTGCGCTCACTGATACCACATATTTGGATGCTGGCAACAGACCGAAGATCGTGTGTTGTGTATTTAGGTGGCTAACCACAACTTCCTGAAAGTTGGCATTCTCTTCTGGAAGACATTGAAGGACCTTGATCAGTTTGTAAGTGACGTTATATCTGATGATGCTGCAGGAGGTGTCGTTGGGTTGTGTCCAATTAAGATGAATAGATGTAGCTTCGGGTTTTACTTGCAAATCACCAACAGGACCCGGAGCTGAAACAAATAAAACAACACAACTTCATACAAAAGTACATTGCTGCTATATGTAATTCACATGATGAATCATTGACAAGGCAATAATTTGTGAAAACCTTGTGTAGATATGTGCTGATAAAAGTCCACTGAACATCAACATATCCCGCATTGGTATACACACAGTTTCTTGCCAGGTTTATACTTTGTAGAAAATGCAGAGCTTCGGTCACTGGCTCACGAACAAATCTTATTTCTTCGTATAAGAAGAAAAACAAACAAGTGTACATACCTTGAAAAACATACATGAAAAACACAAGTTTTTTAGGAAAAAACTTTTCATTCATGTTATGTTCTGAGATTTGTTTTTTGTTATGAAATGTGTTCCATGGCAGGGCTTCGGTTATTATTTGTAAATAAACATAAAGAGACCCACAGCAAATCAGTTTCCAAGGAGGTTGTAAATAATTAAGAACTTAACCCTTTTGTTACCAAATTGTTTGGACATAAACAACCACTGGTGACCCCATTGTTTGACCACTCAAGCGTGAAGCACACATTCTTACACAACAGAAAGCTTTCATTCAAAAGCCATTTTTACAAACTCCATTATCTTCTTGAAGATATTGTTTTACAGCAAAATAAGTAATACAAAAGTTCTTCCTTATTGAATTCCCTTTCATATAATCTAAAACTCATTGATATTGGTCAATAAATGTCAAAGTTCTTTGTCTTTCTTCCCTCAGTGCAATCTGTAATCTCAAACACTTTTTGGTACACAACCATATGGCGCTCCGTAGGTGTTTGCCATTTCGGATCTTCCATGAAAAGAAATTGGGTGGTAAAAATAAAACCACCAAAATCACAATCAACAGAAAATATCGCTTAAGTTCTCACTAAAAATGATAGGACAAAAATAACAAGAAAATAAGAAAACTATTCGTTTTATATATGTTCAGAAGATCAGCTTAATAATTTATTTAGTTACCTACTTATTTTGTACATTTCTTTTCCCGGGTTATGCCCAAACACTTAAAACTGGTTTCCATTGGTGCCCAGCACACATTGATCCAGATTATCTCAATTTTTACTACATGGTCGATTCATTTCATAGAACAACAACAGAACACCAGTGAAACCATGCATGAGTACATACCTTCTCCATCTGTAGTTACATAAGTTGCATCACTGAATGCACTGTAACTAACTGATGTATGAGCTTGAACTTTAAAATGGTACTTGGTACAAGCTGTCAGTCCATCAAAGGTGGCTGAAGTGACAGTTGGTGACACGCTCATCTCTGTCAACATGTCAGTTTTAGCTGAATTTACAAGTTTGTAAGTGTACCCTGTGATGGTGCCATTTCTATTCCTGCATGCTGGGGGCTGCCAGGTAAAGGTCACTGACCTTGAGGATGTTAAAGTGTTGTTGATAGCAACTGGTATCCCTGGAGCTGTAGATAGGAGATTAAAATGACAAATGTGCCATCAATTTATAAAGGAGCTATGTCATTGCACTTTAGATGCAGCTGTGCAATGGAAGACTCTCAAACAATAGGTGGCAGCAAACATAACACAGAATGTTTACATTGTAGATGTAGTTTAAATGGATTTCTGAGAACAAGGCATGTCAATTCTGTTGCCACCTCGTAATGCTGAAAACAAAACCTCAAAATGAGGTCATTAAATTAGCTTCTGAACATATCTGATGTCACACTTTGTGGTTTGTGAAGTGTGAACATTGTCACATACGGCCTTAGACAGTTAGAACCTAGCAGCTTCCTGCCAGATGTACCTTTGACCTTGCATGCCATAATAATGTGTTGTGTACACGCCATATAGCTCTATGCTACACACATGCTACACCCGTCGTCATGTTCGTTTTATCACACACTCCGAGCAATGCACATAATTTTTACAGATAATATAGTTCGCAACACGGATACAATAGATTGTGAGCGTAAGCAGGATACCAGTCACAGAGAGTACATGTGAAATGGTATTTCGACCACTAACCTTAATCTGCTCAGCATTTTTTTTGTGCTTAAGCAGCTCTATGAAAATGGGCCCCAATCTTGTGCACATGTTCAGTTGAGCGGTAAGCATACGCTGTTGTGGTCAAGCTCAATCACAGATGAGCAAGGATGGAGAGAGTATGAGTACTCGCTTAAGACTCAGATTCTTGCCTTCATCCCTTACTCGTTGGCCATCTTGGATTGCAATCATTTGACAAAAGGGATCTATTGAGGGCACAGTGCCAATTTTACTGTCCATTCACTGGCTTTGGTTTCAACAACTGAAACAACAAGATAAAACCTTGGTATGGGGATCAAGGAGCAAAAAACAAGGTGTAAATGGTGGCAGTCAATAGATGCACTCTACTAAGTCTTACCAGATTCGTTTGTTACAACTTCATCCGTTATCCTCTCCCCTAATCCACCCTCAGTCTCTGCGCTCACTGATACCACATATTTGGATGCTGGCAACAGACCGAAGATCGTGTGTTGTGTACTTGGGTGGTTAACCACAACTTCCTGAAAGTTGGCATTCTCTTCTGGAAGACATTGAAGGACCTTGATCAGTTTGTAAGTGATTCTATAGCCGATGATGCTGCAGGAGGTGTCGTTGGGTTGTGTCCAATTAAGATGAATAGATGTAGCTTCGGGTTTTACTTGCAAATCACCAACAGGACCCGGAGCTGAAACAAATAAAACAACACAACTTCATACAAAAGTACATTGCTGCTATATGTAATTCACATGATGAATCATTGACAAGGCAATAATTTGTGAAAACCTTGTGTAGATATGTGCTGATAAAAGTCCACTGAACATCAACATATCCCGCATTGGTATACACACAGTTTCTTGCCAGGTTTATACTTTGTAGAAAATGCAGAGCTTCGGTCACTGGCTCACGAACAAATCTTATTTCTTCGTATAAGAAGAAAAACATACAAGTGTACATACCTTCTCCATCTGAAGTCACTGTATATGCATCACTGAATGAACTGTTGCCAACAGACGTCTGAGCAAGAACTTTAAATCGGTACTTTGTACAAGCTGTCAGTCCATCAAAGGTGGCTGAAGTGACGTCCGGTGATACACTTATCTCCTTAAATGGTTTACTTGTTTCTGTTATAACTAGTTTGCAATAATACTTTGTGATGATGCCATTTCTGTTCCTGCATGCTGGGGGCTGCCAGGTAAAGGTCACTGACCTTGAGGATGTGGTGTTGTTGATAGCAACTGGTATCCCTGGAACTGTCGATAGGAGATTAAAAACAACAACCACACCATAAATTTGTTAAAAGGCAGGAAATACCTTAGGTAATTACTCTAAAATTAATGACCTCAAAAAATTACTTGGCAAGAAGCACTGCAGCTGTTGATAATGTATAACATTTTGAGAAACAATTCTTTTGTAAGGAATGCATTACAGGAAAGCTTCATTAAGAGAATTTCCAAGTGTTGGCCACAGAAACTGTTCATCCTTTTCACCCATTAGGTGTGTTAACATTGAAATACTTGGGTCATTCAGGCCAAATAATTTTTACATCAAAAGTTTGCCAAATCCATTTATTATGCTTATATTTAGTAACATGTGTTTGTAACAAGAACTTGTAATAGTGCTCTGATGAACCACAGGGGCTATTTCGGACCGTTATATGCCAAGGTCAAACTTTACAACTTACTTGACATACTTTCAATTGTATGAATTTTGATATTAATAGTACCTAACTTTTTGCATGTTTTTAGCCCAATATTGATAGGGGTCAGGTGTGCCCCAAGTGCGTTGTTTATGTATGTTTGGGCATACTTTATAAAGATCAATATGTGTTGTGTGTGTGTGGTCGTGTGTTTCCTAATAATGATAGGGGTCAGGTGTGCCCCAAGTGCTGATGTTTGTGTGACCGGATAGCCAAACACTTTTTCCAGCATCCAGCACAAAATATTTTTTATGTGATTGTTGACAATAAAAACAGCTTTCAAGACTGTGGCGTTCTATCACAAGAATTGGTCTGCTTGTTTCCTTTTTGAATCTGAGTTTAAGTGAGGGTTAAATCCTGGCTCATACTTCCTGCAATTGTGAACATGATGCGAATTTGAGGCCACAAATTTGCAATGAACAATTTGCAATAGTTGAGCTGTGCTCAACTCTTGCAAAACAGAAAACGGCACGAAAACTGACTTGTAACGTCAAATTCGCTTTGCATTTGCATTCGCAAGAAGTATGAACATGGCGTAAAGGGGCAGTTTTCCTTCTAAACTATGTCACTTCAAACTAGTGCTTCAGTGCAATGCTGTTAGTCTATCCAAACCATGCATTCACATGCAATAACATGGTTAGTACACACATTCTACAAACAATCAATGACAGGGAGCTCACAGTTGAGTGGATTTATTTATTTGGTTATTCTTGTATGGCAATATGGCGTGGCCCAGGGGAGTGATAAGAGAATAGTGGGAGTAATTCCTTGGTCCTGACCTGATTCTGAGGTCCTATATCCCTTAAGGGTTTCAGCTGACACTCCAGCATCTGATTCAGCAACTATTATCACTCTATACAATGTGTCTGGCAGCAAGTCTCCAATCACAAGATAGTCATTCCCTGTTGTCTTCTCCTTCTTATCAAATTTCTTGTTGGGTAACCTTGGGCAGTCTCCTTGTCTCACTAGCCAGTATGTTAGCTTATAGGTGATCACAGTACAGAGTGTGTTGATTGGCCGGGACCAATTGAGCTGGAGGGATGTTGCATTCAGTGCTACACCAGTAACATTAACTGGTTTCCCTGGAACTAATACCACATAAACAATAAACAAGAAACAAATACACAAACAAGAAACAAATGCATAAACACAATATATAACAGGCAGGTTGATATTAACATGAAAGAGAAATGTACACATCAAACATTCACATGCAAAAATGAGAAATCAAATGGATGAAACATTCACAAACAATGTATGAAAAAAAAGTGTGGAAATGTGTTAATTGATGTTGATGAATATGAATGTGAAACATTCCAATTAAAAAGTGTTTACCAACAGCTCACTCCATGTTTGGGTGGGTGTGTGTGTGTGTGTGTGTTACGTTTGTATTGATCTTTACACATGAGAAAATAGAATTAACTGTTGCAAACTGCTAACCAACCAAAAGGACCTATGGTATCAATAGTAACAAATAGTTAATGGCCTGATGTTTAAACCCTAGCAGAGTCTTATTCGAAGGCTAAATGACAAAACAGGTATACTGGTGTAACAGAAGCTGTCAAGTGGAAATAAATGAAGAGAGAGAGAGAGAGAAGCAGAAAGCACATGGAATAGGGAGACAGGGAGGGGAGGGGTTGGAGGGAAGGGGCTACATGGTTTGACCACAAGAGGTTGGAAACACAAAGGACAAAATATAACTGGGGAGAGGAAGAACAAGTAATATATTAGTGAATAAGTCAGACTAAAAAGGAAGATATCTGTTGGAAAAAGGAGAAGGCAAAGACAAAAGGTTGTTAGTCATTTACTTCTTGGATGTTCAGACCATGGGGTTGAATGGTCGGAGGCGCATTATCCACAGTTTCTCTCTACTCATACGAACAATCTCTCTGTGGTTTCCTAGTGTCTCAGTGCCCTATAATATCATGTCAGAAATTGAGTGATTAGGAAGATTGAAGTGATGTCCTACGGATGTATCCAGCTTATGGGTGTTGACTGTTGAATTGTGACCATATAGGCCAGTTGAGTGTAGTTCTTGTTTCACCTACATACATGTGTATTGAACACCACAACTTTGCAAGATAGATGAGATTGGTGGTGGTGCAGGTGACATGACCCCTTGTCTTATGGATGGTACCACCAGTATGGCTGGTGAAGGAGTTCGATTCTATGATGTGTTGTCTACAAATGATGCATTTGGAGGTGCTGGAACATCTGAAAGTTCCCTGTGGCAAAGGAAGATTAACATTATCATTGATGGGGAGGACTTCTGCCTGGACGATGAGATCCCTGAGACTGGGTGGGCATCTGTAGGCAACTATGGGTTCTTCCTGTACAGCACATTGAAGTCGATCTGATGTAGCTCACTCTATGATGCAGTTGAGAGCCACCTGATGTATCTGAACCAGGTCCTAAAAATACTTGTACCTGTGCCATGCTGCCATCATCGTTGTCATGTACCCTATATACATCATCCATCATAATACAACATCTCTTAACATCAAACTGGAACCAGACTATTTTACCACCAAGCCTCATATTGAATCTCAAGAAAACTAAAATGTCTAAACTCTGATACAATTTAAGAGAGACTGCCAATAAAGGGTTAGATAGCTCAGTTGGTAGAGCGTTGGAATCTTTATCCAAAGGTCATAGGCTCAAATCCTACTCTATCAATTTTCTTTGTTCAACCAAAAAATTAAGTAAAAAGTTATCCAGACAGTTTCCGTTTTGGTTCATTATTTGATATTTGGAAGTTTCTGTGATGAGAACTGAAAACATTTGGTGTGTGCGTGCTTTTACCTGCACTTGGTGTGGTCATATTCTGAATCTGGCTGAAGGTCCCATTACCCACTGATGTCCATCCTCTAACACGAAACCCATACTCAGTGCAAGGCAACACATTCTCAATGGTGTGACGTGTAACAGATGAGTTAGTTACTCCTTCTTCAGCAATCAATTCTCCAGAAATCAGGAGCTGATAGTGGTATCCTAAGATTGTACCATTTCTATCAGTACAGTTGGGTGCCTTCCACTTGACAGGAAGGGTTGAGCTTTCTATTTTAACATCAACATTTATAGGTGGTCCGGGAACTATCCAAATAAAAGCACAACAAATATTTTTTTTTTAAATACAAATATATTTTACGGAACATTATTCATTTGAAATACCTTGTTTGTGGCTTTTTAATAATGTCTGATTACTATAATGCAAGTTGCTAGACTGACTCTTTAAAAAGTGTTTTTTTCAGTAGGTTAGTGAATGACTTCTTTTTGCAAGACACTTTGACCATATTTGACAAGTTCCCCAGATACAACAGCATAATTGTAAATGGATTTTAATAATAACAGAAAAGGGAGCCAGACCACTTTCTTTCTCACGGCCTTAGGCCATATCCTAATTGGTGGATTTGGCTACAGCTACGGCTGTTGCTAAGGGTGTTGCTAAGGACGTTCTATACTTCAAGCAGGATAATGCAGCAATCTAGCCCTAGCCATAGCTGTAGCCCCCAATTCTGACTCAGCCTCAATTTGGAATCATCTTCAATGAAAGATCTGAACAAGATGGCTGATGTAGCCTTGATTGCAAGGCTGTGTGTAATAGTTTGCTTACTATAAAGCTAAAAATGTGCATAACCACAGCCGCACGAATGCGATGCCCGAATGCAATGCAACTCCTGTTCCGGTCCCCCCCCCCCCCCCCCCCCCCCCGACTGTCTTTAAAATAGCACACCACGCTCTCACCCAAGGAAGCACACAAACGCCCGTGTCCACAGTCCCACACACACCGCTATTGTCCACACACCTCTATCGCCCACAATCCTAGCCCGTGAGCCATCAGGCTCACAGCCTTGACGATCTTGTACACTTCCGGGTCTTGCGGTTATGGTAATGAGTGCGCTCTACTTGTAATAAAAGGCTCTTGATTGGCCATTGGAAGTGGTCATGTTTAATAAGGAAATAAAAGAGTGGCGACGAGTTCTTAAACGGCTGTTTAAAACCGGCAGGGTCGTGGCTCGGGCCTTTATCGCACGACCAGGATCCTGCAAGGTTTTAAACGGCCGTTTAAGAACGAGTCACTACTCTTTTATTCCCATTCATAAATGCCCTTTTGTTAAAAAGCGAAAAAAAAATTATAGACAATCTGTGACAATCTGTACATTTTGTACATTTTCAAAAACTTTTTAAAAGTTATGTTTGGTGCGCCTTGGGTTGTGTGTACGCGCGTGTAAAAATAGATTACGCGCTGGTACTAATAGCTATATTGCGTTCCGCGTAATCAAATTGGCGTACCGTGAGCTTGCGCGCCCAACACGCGAAGCCAGCCGGTTATAAACACTCTTGGCCGTGCTTTATCATCTGTTTAAACACCCCCACGTGACATGCTCTCCACCAATAGGAATAGCGAAACTGTCTTGGGTATTTATGAATAAACATTATGAATATGTAAGATTACTCTAGCGCCCGCACACGACAGTGTGTGATTGGCTATTAGGAATGATGTATTATTCATGAAATAAATCTTTGCATATCCACTCACCCCCCCATTTTCCACGGATTTGCGAAGAAAAACAATGAAACACATAAGACACTCGGTTTACAAGATCGTCAAGGCTGTGAGTCTGACGGCTCACGGGCTAGGATTGTGGGCGATAGCGGTGTGTGGACAATAGCGGTGTGTGTGTGGGGCTGTGTACAGGCGCTGTGTGTGTGCATGGTGAGAGTGCGGTGTGCTATTTTTTTTAGAGTCAGTTGGGGGACTGGGGTTGTATCGCATTCGGGCGGCTGAGGTTTAAGTATCCTTGCTCTATGGTTTTAGCTAGAGTACTTGTCTACACAGCCTTGATATCAAGGCTATGGCTGATGAGGAATTATCACATTATACTCCTTTGTGAAATCATTGTATTTTGTGATGGGATACTCAGTTATGAGGATCATTTTTTACTGACTTGAAACTGTTTTTTTAAAAGTGGTATGGCCAAGTTAAGTGTTTAGAGAACATTTGGAGTAATTCCTTGGTCCTGACCTGATTCTGAGGTATTAAATCCCTTACGGGTTCCAGTCGACATTCCAGCATTTGATTCAGCAACTATTGACACTTTATACAATGTGCCTGGCAGCAAGTCACCAATCACAAGATAGTCATTCCCTGTTGTCTTGTGCATCTGAACAAAGTTTGCTTTTGTCTTCTTTTCGCATTCTCCTTGTTGCACTAGCCAGTATGTTAGATTATAGGTGATCACAGAACAGCTTGTTTTGATTGGCCGGGACCAATTGAGCTGGAGGGATGTTTCATTCAGTGCTACACCAGTAAAAGTAACAGGTTTCCCTGGAACTAATACCACATAAACAATAAACAAGAAACAAATACACAAACAAGAAACAAATACACAAAAAAAAACAAAAAAAAACAAAAAATGCATGATGAGTGGGCAGATGATCAACACATGAAAATGTACACAGCAAACATATTCACAAGCAAAAAATGAGAAATCAAACCGATGAAACATAACAAACAATGTATGGAAATTGAGTGTGGAATTGTGTTATTTGATATTAATGGTTAAATAGATTATAATTAAATTAAGATCAAAGTTCCCAAGATGCAAAAATTCTGATTTCAGAGTTCACGTTATGTTTGTGTCTGTGTAAACTTTGTGTCGATCTTTATGCTTATTAGATGCAGATGTGAGACACTTACCTATGCATGTTGTATTGCCTTGAGCAGGAGGGCTAGGAGGTCCAACTCCGCCCACCCCCGGCCTGACTGCAGTAACTCTGAACTCGTACTCAGTATCCTCCATTAAGCCAACAACCGTATACCAAGTGGTGTTCCCCTGTGTCGTACCAGCTGTGGTAGTATCATTCACATTGGCATCTTTGTACGTAATGATGTACTCCACGACAGGGGGGTCACCCCTATCGTCAGATTGGGTTTCCCACGGATTCCAGGTGATGTTTACTTCATTGAACTTTGAACTTATTATTGTTGGTGGATTGGAAAGATATGGTGGCTCTGTGGAATAACAACAATTTAACGTTTAACAATATTTTAGTTTCAGATTTAAGAAATGATACTATTTTTACTATTTTTACTATATTTATTTATTTATATATTACATTTCATTACACATCCACCAGCGCAAGTGCCAATAACAGAATGGTGATTAGGAAACCAGAAGCAATGCCAGCTTTAGAGCCAAAAGTAGCAAAACTTTGTGCGTGCAGCAGAAAGGTACGCATGTGACACAATGTCTTACCATCAGGATAGACTGCGTAACTCTTGCGCAAATTCAAACATTATCAGAAACATTGGGTTCCCACTTCCATTGTTTTACAGACCCATTTTTCTCAGAATGATGTCATCGGATGTTTAGGATGTTGACAATTTTTGCCTCAAAAGTTTATCCAATACAACGGCAAATTAGATCATTTTAATGTGAGGTTAGAAACTTGAAATTTTCCCCCACTGATATGAGGACTCTTTCTATTGCAACATGAGTACATCACAAAATTGAATTTGACATTTCCCTTGCTCTTAATGTGTAGAGGGAACAAACTCACACACTTTTAAAGAGATCAAAAGTTTAATGATAAGCTCAAGAGCTGCATCTTCTGGAAGTTCAAAACATTTGAGACATTGTAAAGGCACTAAGAAAGGTTCTGAAATCTTGAAAATTTTTAAATTGTATAAATGTACATACATGTGTACATACCAAAAGCTGTGAGGTTGAATTTTTTCTGAAGCGATGCATTGACGTTTGTACATGTGTACTCATTTTCCCTCCCATTAGCAATGACGACAAAAATGTACTCCACCACGACCGGTGTCTCGTATTCAATGATGTAATCTGCTTCGATGGTCGTTCCGTTGGGTAAAATGAGGACAATGTCTGATTCGTTGGGGTTATTGACATTCCCTAGGATGCAGGTGATGTTAGTTGTCTGGTTGATGTTGACTTCTTTCAGCTCTTCAGACAACGTGGGACCTTGGACTACAAGAAATGAAAGAATAGCTTTCAAAGACCAAATGGGTTTTAGTGGGAAATGGAATCCTGTAGAAAAACTAGGGTGGTGTACCCCTGTGACAAACCAGGTACCACAGTATCATTTATGACCTTCATCACACCAATCACCACCAGATTTGAATTCCACGATTCCAAGGTGGCTGTCGTTAAAGAACATAAAAAGTGCCCTTCAAGTGAGCATTTGATGACGTCACATTTCAAATAATGGTCTGTACATTTTTCTACAGAGAAGTTTCAGTTCATTCCTGAATTGTGACGGTATTCCATCAAAATGGCATTGAATTTGAGCTCATGACTTGTGCAGAAATTCCTCTTTGGAATGTAAAGATCTGTTTGTTTCTGCCGTTCGATGATGTGAAGTTTCAAACTTCGCTCTGAAAGAGTATCAGTTGAAATGAGAATTTACACATTTTTACATGAAGTTAGAGACTTGTAACCTTTTCCAAACTTTCATGAGTACTCTATCTATTGAAAAAAGAGTGCATCACAAAACTCGGTTTGACCTTGGAGCAACTCTTTTACGTGTTAATAAAACAAAGTCATGCAATGTAACAGGTCCCAAGATCCGAAAACTTGTGAGACTTGTAGTCTATTGGAATTTCACACCATTAACCCTCATACTGTATTACCATTCAGTATCATCCAATGCGGTTTAGAATGATAGAAAAACTATGTCAGCCTTTTTTATGGTATCATGTGGTAACTGCATGCATCAACACAGTTCACATAATGTACACATTGTAGACTATTAGCAGGCCTGGAAAAGTGGAATAACACAGAAGCCAGAGAGGTATCGGTCTCTGTTGCCCCTGGTCTTGGCCTTGGTCTCCTTCAAAAGTTTCCCATAGACTTTTTAAAAAAGATTTTCCAATGGAAGAACCCTTTCCAATTTGAAAATGGCCTTGCCCTCTCAAAGATGAAATTCCAGGGCTGAGTTAGCTTTGTAAACACTTGTGCCACTATACAAAACCCACGCAGTTGAATGGTTTCAAATGGTTGAACCATTCACTGGAAAATCTTGCCGAGAGCAGGAAGAAAATTTAAAGCAGGAGAGAGATCGAGAGAGATCAAGAAATCTGTAAGGAAGCGTCCTTTCATACATACCAAAGGCTGTTTGGTTGATTTTTTTTGGAAGTGTGATATTGTTGTACGCGCATGTATACTCATTATCCCTCGCATCAGCAACAATGACAAAAATGTACTCCGCCATGACCGGTGTCTCGTATTCAATGATGTAATCTGCTTCGATGGTCATTCCGTTGGGTAAAATGAGGACAATGTCAGAGTCGCTGGGTTTTTTGACATTCTTTAAGACGCAGGTGACGTTAGTTGTCTGGTTGACTTTGACTTCTATCAGCTCTTTGTACAGCATGGGAGCTGGGACTACAAGAAATGAAATACAACTTTCAAAAAGGGAGACCAAACTTATGATTGGCTTTGATGTGAAATTATCAGTCATGTAGAAAAAATAGGGTGGTGTACCCCTGTGACAAACCAGCTGTCAGTTTGTGGCCGTGTCCGAAATGGCAACTTCGGCTACAGCTACAGTTAGATCACACAGGCTGGGAATCTAAGAATCTGGAAAAGGTGGCTATCCTCAAGGAATATCAACAGCAGTGGTATCTTTTACATAACAAAAAAAATATTTAAAAAAATATAAAAAACCAACAATACCTACTTCTTTTAAGAAAAGATTTAGTCCAAATGAAACATTGCATACTTGTACCATCTCAGTAGAACATCAACAAGTTGCTCAATTCATAATAATAAATAACCCCCAAACTATTGTCTAAATCCTTAAGTTCTGTGTTTGAATGTTGTACCTTGGCAATTTGTTCCACACCAGCCTTCCTGGCACAATGATTCAACACACTCTCCGGTATCGGCAAGACAGGTGGAGTTATCCTTACAGTGGCAAACGCCCTCGCAGTTTGCTCCATACGTCCCTTCCTTGCAGCCTACAAAAACATCAACAAAGGGTAGAGTGCATTAGTTAGCCTGTGTCCACACTCAGCAATACCCAGGACAAATTCCACTTGATACACCTGAGGACCAGTAAAATTTGCCCCAAGTAGACGAGCTGGTCAGTTCATTGCTGTAAACCTCTGCCAGCTCATAGTGTTCACATGGTTCCATGCAAGTCCGATCATAATAACAATAATGAAAGAACACACTGTTATCACAGATTTGTGAAAAGCCTTGCAAACATATGATATAGCAAGCTTAGCTGTCCACCAACAGGCAGCTAGTGCTGGAGAAAGTTATGACCACACCTTGACTATAATTGGACATTACTTTGACATGTCAAAATGAGTTAAAAGTTTCCAAAGTTTTACCTACATCTCTCCTGTTTTTATTTACTTTAAAAATGACTGATAATATTACCTTCTGAACAGCTGATGCCTTTGTATCCAGCAGCACATGTGCATCCGAAGGGTTCCGGCAGGCAAAATAACTTCCCAATGCAACCAGTGTCGTGAGGATCGGACGGGGTACTGCAGCTGTACTGGCCCTCCTGACCAAAGATGTTCCGTCCATGGACTAAAGATTCAACAAAATCAAGGTCAGGTATTAGAAAATAAACTGTTGATTGTGAAGCTTCTGTTTTGATCTGTTTGGGTGGTAAGGATGTAATGGGAGACTTTGGAACGCTAGGTGGCAGCAGACTTACAAGGTAAATTTCCATTGTTTACATACTTCAGAGCATGCACACATTACCGAGAACAATCCTGGTAAGTCTGCTGCCACCTAGCATCCCAAAAGTCCTCCATTGGGGGTTGTGGCTGTATGCCAAAACCAACTTTGTTTTCATCCATATTTTGTTTGTTTTTTTTTAATTTTTCTTCTCACTTTGATTAATCTATAGAACATTTCAGTAACACTAGATAGTTAAGTAAAAAGAACACTACAGTAGCACTAGATAGTTCAGTAAAAAGAACACTTTAGTAACACTAGATAGTTCAGTAAAAAGAACACTTCAGTAACACTAGAGACATTTAGTAAAAAGAACACTTCAGTAACACTAAAGATGTTCAGTGTCTTACTAACCCCAATAAAGAGTGTATGATTGAAATCTGATTGTTGTATCTCCTTGAGGATAGTCTATTGATTGCATGTAAATTGTTTGATGTGAAAAGGCCCTAAAATAGCACTTCAAATTTACACTCCAAAAGATTTGTGGTGATTTAAAAACGCTAATTGATAAATAATTTTTCTGATCTGTATGCTGTAATTCTCTCCCAAGTTGTTTTGCATTTGTTTTTAAGGATGGGGGCCATTACTGGATAAAAGCAGGACAGGTGCAAAACAATGTTACCTTGGCAAAAGACCAAATGTCTTGCCGAACAAAACAAAAGGGTCACAAGGGTCAAAGGTCAAAACCTCAGCCTTTTGTGTCGCATTACCCATTTCCTATCCATCGATGATATTAAAATGACTTTGCCAACACCTTTTTGCCGCAAGGCATTACAGTGACACTACAATATTAACCACATGCTGGAATCCTTTAAACTCGGACTACATATATCCTGTTTACTAATATTCCTCTTTGTTTGCCGGGGTCGTATAATCTTACAATGGGATGACTCCTTGACATAAAAACAGTATGACCCATGAAATGAAAGGGCCATTCCTCAGGTTGTAGCTAAAGTTACAATTTTCAGGGGTGTGATTGTACAACAACTTCAAATCCTGAAAGTTTGGTAACAGTTGCCACTTGATGTGGAAATGAAGTCCACTACAAACAAAAGGATATTGTTACATTCTAGAGGTTGACAGACTCTCTACATCATCTCAAATAGATATCTAAATTTGTGGTCACAACTACTACCTCAGTCTTTTATCTATTGTAATGACAAGTTTTGCATCTTTTCAGAAAATCTTACACAGAGATCAATATAAATTCCTGACAAACTCTACTTAAGAAAAGTTATTTTGGATCCTCAATAAAAAAAATGTGTGCTTAGACCCTGTACTGTGATGGGTTTGTTTACTGCATTGCTTAGGGGCTGTAAACTGGGTACTGCATTGCTTAGGGACTGTAAACTGGGTACTGCATTTCTGACAGTTGTGCAGAGACACAATGGTTTCCTATTCTTCTGCAAAGTGGTAAAGAAACTGTGACGTCATCAGTACTACGGTTTGTTCTCCATCATAGATCTATTGATATATCTTTACCTATACACAAATCTGACAAATTTGCGAAAGTATACAGTAACAAGAAACATTGGTACTAAAAAATAAACAAATAAAAAAATACATGAAATAAGATTGATCTTTCCGGATTTTACACATTGAGAAAATGTGCTTTCTGATTAGAAACAAATTTTTATATAGGCCTGATATATTTTTCTCTTTTTTGGGGAGGGGGGGGGAGCAAAATCAACATATTAAATAAAACAAATTCAAAAGTAATGTCACTACAAACTGTAGGCCTAGTTTACTCAGAATTAATTTCATTAAAAAAAAAAACTTTAACTTTTAGCAGCATTTAAAAATAAAAATCCAAATATCAAAAACACAAGTCTTACTTGAATCGCAGTTTTAGCGTGAAAATAAAATCAACACTTACATGTACATGTATGTGATATTCATGCAGTTACCGATATTTAAAGGGGTATGGAATTTGAGTTATGTCTCAGTTGCACTACCGAATTAAATTACGGCAACTTGAGAGATTCCTTCCATCTCAGCCTGGGAGATTCTCCCTCGATCCAGACAGGAAGTCAAAACAGGAAATTGATGATGTGTAAAGAAGGGGGGAACCTTTGATGGAAATTACTCTGTGAGGTTGGTGAATAATGGAAACGTGAACTTGCGGTTAACGTTTCACCCCTAGTGCTACATCACCAGACAAACCTTTCATGTGAAACTCAAGTCTCAGACAGAGTTTCTCAGAGGGTGTTTTAGAGTGTCTTTGTAGTAATGTAGAGTGTAATTGTTGGAGTCACATAGTTTTAGATCCATCCTTTATAAAAATCTAAGAAAAACCTTCAGATTGGTTTTCAACATTACGAAGTACATGATTGGTAATTATTGAAACAAAAAAACAGAAAAATATTTCCATCTGAAAGCTCACTGATTCTAAAGTTCATACCAGTACCAATCCTCCGGAGAAGTATTTCCATCTGAAAGCTCACTGATTCTAAAGTTCATACCAGTACCAATCCTCCAGAGAAATATTTCCCTCTGAAAGCTCACTGATTCTAAAGTTCATACCAGTACCAATCCTCCAGAGAAATATTTCCACAGTTGCTTATTATTTTATTGCCGCGATCGAAATAAGCCCAATATGAACTTTCATAAAACTCCTGATGAAACATCAACTGTTTTTCGTCCCTTCACTAGACCGAGACTACTGAATTTAATGACATTTTGGTTGGTTAGTTGCATTGTATGTTAATTGAAAACTCGAGGAATGTAAATTTGAAGTAATAAACCACAAGGGAAACTGACTGGTAAATTTTAAATAAATTGGGTTTGAACTAAGAAAAATTGACTGAAGCGGGACTTGAACCAACGACCTCCGGATTAACATACCTGCGCTCTGCCAACTCTCCTATCTAGCCCTATGTTGGCGGTCTCCCTATTAGTCAATATCTTTGTTCGGGGTGCCAGTCAGAAGCAATTCAATCAGTAACTGCCGTGTAGCCAGGGATCACACCCAAGTATGCGATATGAATGTAAATTTGTTTACTTTTCCCAAAACAATCATGTGTTTTCTCTTTAAAGGGAAAGTATACGTTTGGTAATCCCTCTTGAAATTAATGGCAATAAAAACTTACTTGGTTAGAAGTACAACAGCTTTTGATAGTATAACGCATTTTTAGAATCATTTCACTTTAATGATATCAGTTTTTATCCCCCAAAATTTGAATCTGAAAATTTTACTGTCAGAGAAATTTCTCAGATTGTGTATTCAAGATTATTCTTCCTGCGTGGAAAATAAAGGCTAGTGATTTTCGGTGATATCTCAAAAACGCTACCATCTTTTAAAATGGTTTTCACAGGTTAATTTTATTGTATATATCCCTACGTTTATTTGGATTAAAACAATCGAACAGTTCCCTTTAAGGAAAAGAGGAAGTGGGCCTACATATAAATCAAGGCTTGTTGGAACATGTGGTATTTGATTAAGACAAGGATATCCTTCTTTTTCAGCTAATATTTTCCCCTAAAACAATTTAACTGCCAAAGTGGGCGGAAATTAATTTGACATGTTTGAAATCAAATTGTTTGTTTGTGAATGTAAAAGCTCAACGATTCTAAAGTTCATACCAGTACAAATCCTCCAATAAAAACATTTCCATCAAAAAGCTCACTGATTCTGAAATTCATACCAGTACCAATCCTTCAGAGAAACATTTCCATCTGAAAACTCACTGATTCTAAAGTTCGTACCAGTACCAATCCTCCAGAGAAATATTTCCATCTGAAAGCTCACTGATTCTAAAAGTTCGTACCAGTACCAATCCTCCAGAGAAATATTTCCATCTGAAAGCTCACTGATTCTAAAAGTTCGTACCAGTACCAATCCTCCAGAGAAATATTTCCATCTGAAAGCTCACTGATTCTAAAAGTTCGTACCAGTACCAATCCTCCAGAGAAATATTGAAGGTTTTTTGGGCAGTTTCTGTGTAGTGTTGAAGCAACTTTGTTCAACTTCTCAACTTTTAAGCACAAAAAGCATTTGAGGATTGTACCAGACAAAGGGTATCAGCCAAACTACCATGTCATTTGTACAGGTTGCAACTGGTTTCCTGTTTATTTTTGCTAAGCAGAAACTGTTAAACGTTATTATTTACTTAAGCAGCTCTATGAAATTAGGCTCAGGTCAAATTATGCTTCTAATTTGACCATTTGATTACTGCCCCATGAGACAAGCTCGTTGACATTGCTAATAACATACAGATAATGATTCTGTGAGTCATCAGTAAGCAAGTCCAAACAGTAGGACTGTTTTAATTGTATTGGATGAGTAAAGTAATCCAGAGCGTGTACATGGACCGGCCCTTTGGACCATCGGACATTCCATTGGATCTTAGTTTTGGTTTTAACCTTACATCGATGTGTGTTAGCACTGTATACTCAGTATTTTCCCGAGTTCTGTGAAAAAAATCACAGGCATATTACTCGGGTGGGATTCGAACCCACGACCTTTGCAATTCTAGAACAGTGTCTTACCAACTAGACCACCGAGATTGCCCGGTAGCTAGAGGCAGTTCGAATCCTATATATGCCTGTGATTTTTTTTCACAGAACTTGGGAAAGTACCGAGTATACAGCGCTAACACACATCGATGGGTAAAACCAAAATTAATATTCTTTATCCCCAATGCAAAATTAACATCTATTAATTCCATTGGATCGTTCAAAGTACTACCACACATATGGTCATTTCAGTGCAGAAACGTCCTATCTCCTAATATTGCACTGATTTACGCGTTTCAATTTTTCAAACAACGTATCCCGCATAAAATTGCCCGGATGTACACACAAAACAAGTAGGTGCTGAAATACAACGTTTTTGCACAGAGCATTTTTGTGCGAGACAGTGCTTTTGCAAAATTGAGTTGCAAAGTTTTTGCATCGACCTGACGATATTCACTTCTGTAGGGTTGTTCCTACAATGTTGAGATCCAGCAGAACAATTTGGCGATCTACCTGATTGTGGGCATATGCCTACGGGAACGCTCTTTTTGAAAAGCTCCCTAACTGTGTCATTTTTTGTTTTAAAACAACACAACCATCTGTTAAAAAAATTCCCACATCATTTTCAAAATATCTTTCATATCTGCACTGGACATGTAACATGAGTAACACTGTGAATGTTGGTGAATGTTGGTGACAACAACAGTTCCTTTCAAGTGCTTGGCAGCAATGCCAAGATTTAACACACTGACTAATTGTGACAAGAACAATTCCTCGCAAGTGACCGCCTAATTAATTTCATACAGCTAATCTGTGTAGCACAAGATATTTGTGTTCGGTAAGTTGGGGGTAGCCCCAGTGGCGTAACTAAGGGGGGCTCATGCCCCAAAACTGATGTCCGTGTCCCGTCCCCCCCCCCCCCCCCGACCCAAATGGAATCTGGACTTTTGAGAGAAACAAATTAACAGAGTATCTTTCAATGTTTTTGTAATACACAGGTACAGTGAATTTGTTTTTACACTCCTGTCAGATTATCTAATAAAAAAAATAGTAAATGGCATAGCGAGACCACTGAAAAGGGGCTTGTTTAAAGAAAAATGCAAATGGAAACTACAGAAAAAAATGGCGCACCCCCTTGAGCCCCCTAAAATGTTCGCCTAGTTTTGGTGTTGGGTTGTTCAAACTTTGGGGTTGATTGAACTCAAGAGGGGTGAGTGAGAGGATGCGATGGAGGTGGGGAGTGGGGAGTGGGGACTTACCAATCTCGCATTCCACTCCGCTGAATCCGGGTGGGCAGATACACCTGCCAGAGCGTGGATGGCACATCCCTCCATTCAGGCACATGGAACATTCCAACGAACAATTTTCTACTGGGTTCCAATAACCCAATGGACACTCTGTAAGTTGTTGCAAAGGAAACAAAACCAGTTGTGTTGTTTTTATGAAAATTTAAACTAAACCTTATTTACTACGGCGTGTTTGAAACTGTCAGAAGTCTTATTATGCTTGAGAAGGATTATGATGCACTATCGTTGATTATTGCTTATGTGGAAAGAGTAGTTTAGAAACAAATCTTTTCAAAAAGGAGATTCTTTTAATATGTGCTTTTGCAAAATTTGTATAAATGGCTTCTACAAATTCTTTGGAACTCTTGCCTTCTTGCCTGGTGCATGTTTCCCTCCATCCTACAATCTAGACTATTTTAAGAGGAATATCAACTCCTGCCATCAGCTCCCATGAGTTATTTTTATCTGTGATGTTTTCTTCTTATAGCCCCTTACTAAGAGTGGCTTTTAACTTTGTTTGGGGTGAACTTTCATAAAATACAAAAAGTCAAATAAAATACAACGCTTCTGAAGTTACAAAACAAAAACAAATTGCAACCAAACTGCGCACTAATTTTTTGAGTAATTTCTCTTGTGAATAAAGGCTGTTAAAGAGTCCCTTTATTATGATCCTCATAAATTTTCCGTCAATGTTTGTCAACATGTACAACGTATCTTAGAACAATGCAGCACACATTGGAACATCTGAAACACAGCCTACAGAACATGTAGATATCTTGATTTGATTTGATCTGATTTGGGGGATAAAACACAGCAAGAACGTGGCAAAAAATTCATACATGTACACAGTAACAGGAGGATAACAATGGAAAAAAATAAATGAAAGCAAAAAACAAGAAAGAAAACAATTGTACAATGATAGCAAACAAAAGCCAAAAACTAGAACCTATATCCATCGGGGTCCTTACAGAAAATAGCAAAAAACTAAAATAACTAAATAGAAATAGAAAAAAAGAAACCAAGCAGACCTAGAGAGTTTAAGAATGGATGGATACACAAAATCTATAACAACCAAACAAAAGTTAATTAATTTTAAAAATAGATTAAAAGGTGAAATGAAAAGCAAAAATCAGCTTATTCTTACCTCGTACCAAGACTTGAACGAATCCTTTCACGACATTATTAACCCCAACCAAGAAACTGCGGTATACAATACTTGTTTCATTCAAACCACTAGTACGAAGTACTTTTTCTTTGAAAATCAAGTCACCTCTGCCAGCTAATTCACGCCATCTGTAATTACAAGCGTTACCGCAGTCAACTCTTGAGAGCATCTGAAGCTCTATCTCTTTATCCGGGTCGAAGGTCACTGTAAGGCGGGGCGGATACAGGCTCGCTGGTGAGGACAAATAGTGGTATTAGAAGTAAAGAAGTTAAAAACAAAATCATTGTCTACAAGATCGGGTCATTATTGTCTAATCATGGGGTCATTATTGATCAATAAAGATTTGCTGGTCATTATTCCCTAATGCTAGGTTTATGTTGACCATGAAAGGCATGGTCAGTATTGTCTGTTCATGAGGTCATTATTGGAAAATAAAAGCCTGTTATTATTGTCTATTGCTGAGGTCATTATTGGTAAAATTTTTAAAAGCCTGGTCAATGCTAGACATCTTTTGACCATAAAAGGCTTTATCAACATTATCTGTACAAGGGGTCATTATTGGCACATCAAAGGCTGGTCATCCAGTCCCGATCATGGCACTTGTGTCCTTGAGCAAGATAATGTACTTTACCAAAATGCAAACTTTGGATTGGACATTAAGGTGGAGGTCCCATGTACTAGGATTGATAGTGCATATAAAAGAACCCAGAACATTTTATCGTGGAAGAGTAGCCCTGGATTAACCCCAGTGTTTCTGGTTCACATTGCAAGTGCCCTCGTTTACAGGTTTCCTCAGGCTTGTGAGCTGCAGTGATTAAGTTCACTTATAAGGCATCCTTAGTTTCAATACTAGAAATATATCATAATAATAATAATAACCCGTTTATTCCTACCATCTTCAGAGGAGACAATAACAGTAGTGTTTGCCTCATTGTTCTCCGTCTCCAAGCTACACACATGGGTGCCAACTTTGTTAGTTTGTGTGCTGTTGTTCACCTTTCCATTGATTTTAATTGTAGCAGTTCTCAAAGGAGCGTAGGCTTTAATTGTAATATCAGTGGCGCCTGTTGCTGTTGGAATGAGGGCCTGACTGGCTACGCAGGTGAAGTCTAAATACGGGTCTACACAAAAGATACAAGGTACAGTGTCTTGATTGAATGAATTGTATTGACCCCTTGCATATGATCATAAACTCAGAAGCGCCCTCACTGAGATCAAAGGAAGACCTGTCATTGGCTAATGCACTGTGCGTGGTGCGTACAGATTTCAACCGTTTGCCTTCACTGATGGAGGCATGTAATTTGGGTCTAATTGCCATCTAGAAAAGTTAAATGTACATTAGAGGGGGGGTATACCTTTGGTAATTACTCCAAAAATTAACGAACATAAAAACCACATGGTAAAGGAGCACTGGAGAGATATTGGTATTACAAAATATTGATATAAATGACCTCCTTTGAAGTAGTGTAGTTTTAGTAAAAGAGGTAATTTTCCACCCAAAATTTGAATCTGAGAAAGGCTTCTTGCAACTTTGATGACCAATTGAGCCCAAATTTTTAAAGGCTTGGTATTTTAAAGCATAATGTTGGGATACCCCAAGTGAGTATCCTAGCTGTTGACAATTACCAAAAATATAAACTCAATTAATTTTTTCAAACAAAGTTTTTAAATGATCTGTATTTACAGTATACCTTTTTAAAATTTCTACATGTACTGTTTTATCATATTGTAAATTAAAACATTACAATTTTCCCCTTTTTCAATGTTTGCTTGAAATTCTTACACTTTTATATTTTTTATTTCCCAAAACGCTTTTATTGTCAATGTTATTTAATGCTTTAGAGTAATTGTTGACTCTGTAAACCAAATAGTTTTTAGTCCTGGACTTTTTATTTGATGAATAAAACTGGAAAAAAAATGTATAACATGACTTTTGTTATAGTACATGGAACATTTGTAGACCTGTGTCATAAAGAAAACTCATCTTTTTACATTTTAAAGTTTGACTGTCAAACTTGACACCATTGGCTATGGTGAAATGGAGACAACGTAATTCAGTAAAAAAACACTCCTTGAACAGCAGAGCTACGCAAATTGTATCAGTTGCTACTAAAAAATTAAAAACTTGCCACTCAATATTAGCATTCAGAGTACACAGAACATGATCAGTCCAAAGTATTGTTGCCAAATGAAATCATTCTCTGTGATTGTTTTTGTCTTGGCATGATTTACATGTATGTAGCTAGTTGGACTGGAGGCATGTACACGTGCTTCATACTAGCAAGTACATAAATTAAACCGTAAAAAAAAGCCAAATAAAAGTCTTGACGAAAACAATGGCCAAAACACCTATATAGTGTCACAGTCAGTTTAAGTAACGAGGAAATGCCATGCTGCACTAGCCATAGTAACACTCCGAAGGATGTAATGACACTTCATACGGAAACAGGATGCATACTGCAACATGATATAACCTGGTAGAGGCATGGCTTGGAATAAACATGGGTGTAGAAAACCTCTGGATGATATGAATGAGGACAAAGATTATCAAATGAATATCAATTTCTGATACAAACCATGTAGGTTATTTTGTTGAAAAACAGTAGCATGTAATGCTGGATGACAAGAAAATACCATGACAGAAAAAGTAAAACAAAAAGAAATTTGAAATTGAATGGTTTTTAGCTCTGGTGCCATATCCTACAATTTGGGGTGCGTGGAGGAGGGACAAGAGAGGGGCAACGGAAGGGTTTTCGAGGCAATCAAATAATTGGATTTCGAAGTATCAAAATGATAATTGCAAAACTGATAATATTTATACATCCTGGGTAAATATGGAGAGCGTTTTGTTCAATAAAGTTTGCAGCACTCTTGACAAGTGTCTTAGGCCTGCCACTTCACTGAGGCAACATTCGCCCCAGATGCCTTGGTGAGGACTGATATGACATGGAGGCCATGGAGGCTGAGGACTCTCTTGCCCTAGTCTTGGGCTTGGTCTGTTGGTGCCCCTCTGAAAGTTCCCCATAGACTTGAATGAAAATGCACTTTGCAAGATGAAGAAGGCCCTGCCCTGCCAAAGACAAAATGTTCAGTGCCTGTTGATGCCCCTCAAAATGTTCCAGTAGAAATGTACATTGTCCTCATAGAGGTGCCCTTTACTGAGGGAAAAAACTGTCTTGCCCTTAAAATAATGAAGAACCAAGCCTGCAGACTAGTAAACAGCTTTATAATCAAAGCCTTGCTGCCATTTCCCAACAACAAAATGGACATGAAGCGCGCCTGTGCAGTAGAAAAAAAGAGCTGGCAACAATTCAGGGTGATATTTAGAATTCCATGCAACAAAATACATGTAGGAAAACATTTTACAAAATCAGGGAGTTCTAATTTGTTCATCAGAACATGCAAAGATTGGTTTATTTTTTGGGGGAACTTTCTGCAGAAACAGGGACAGTTGACAGGTCTGAGATAACACCATAGCTCAAACTGATGCTTGTGTATTTATCTGTTTGCAGCTCACATTTAATACAGTCAAGCCCGGGTCAAACCCAGATGGTTTTTGATCGTTTGAAGACGGTGACAGCCACCCTGGCATGACTTTTAGTCATACTTGAACAATCTCTCTTGGGGGGAATGTGTGGACATCATATGGGAGTACATTTGTAGATTAACATAATTCAATCAACCCTTGCCAAGGTTTACTCTTAGTCATTCTGGAAGTTTTTCATTTTCAAACACAATAAATTGTCGCAGTAACGTGAAATTTGACATATAGCTATTCCAAACTTACTGTAGCATACATGTACAGTACATGTCTCAATGATTACCGAAAGTCACTTGGTTTCCTGCTCTTGCAAGATCAGACAGAACTGGGGGGGGGGGTCCAAAAAGACTTTCCAAGTTAAAGGGGATTACTTTCTCTTTACCATGTTTACACTCCTGGCTCTTAAAAACAAAATTATTTGACATTTTCCATCAGGAAGTAATTTCAGTCTATAATTTTTAGTTTTACAATAATAGTTTTTTTACTTAAGAAACAAAAATCAACATTAACATTATTTATAAATCTATCATGGTAAACTGTATATCAGGTGTGCTGCCATACCGTGTACAGTTGTACCTCACACACCTCACAATGTTTCTCAAGAAAGTTCACAAACTCTGGTCGATCTAGAAATTCCCTTTAACGACGTCCACAACTTGATCTTGGCCCCTTTCCCCCAATCTTGATTTTTAAAGTGACTCACATTTGAGGTCATTTCCATAGAAACCACTTCTGTTGGGTGGAATAAATGGTTAATGACTACATGTAGTTTTCACTTTTCTTTTTATTATGTACCCCACTCACCCCCCCCCCCCCCTAAAATAAAAAGAAAATCAGTGGCTATAAAACAGCAGTTGATTGACAAATAAATGGCACAAAAATAAAAAGTTTTTTAAAAGGGTCTTTCCGAATTCAGCCCTACAATTTTTCTGGTTTAAATTCTTTCCTCTGTCAAACATTACCATGTACACTATATGGGTCTCATGACTCAAGTTTCTCTAAATCTCTAATAAGCAGAATACTTTATATCGTCAGCGAAGCTTATTTCTTTTGAAACTGCTGGATTCTAGGAAAACTGTTTTTAGAGTTTGGACTTCTGCCCCCCCTTTAAAGTTCTGTACATGTACATAGTAAGCACAGGAAATATTAGCCAGTTCATTTGCACTTTTGCTTTCATTGACATCAATTAAAATTACATTTTACATTATTAAGTAAGAATTTTCAAAATATGTTTTTTAAAGAGTAAATTCAATTCAAACCCAATTTTTTCAGTAAACACACAACCTAATATTTCAGTAAAACAATATTAAATTTTTCCCACAGATTTTTTTCCAAGCTCTTATCAGGCTTTACTATAGCTTGTGGCAATATTCATGAAAATGTACACGGCATACAAACGCTGTCACACTGTCTAGAAAAGCCCCCAGTAAGAACAAGAAGGTCAAGTGACTGGTAAAGTAATTGTTGGAAATGTCTTTCGGCCAGAGGTATTAAAGACAGGGAAAAAGATTCACCGCTCTGAGAGGATTTATGTGCACTTTTAACCACAGGCTACCGGCCAAAAATAGACATCTCCTTGAAGACTCGACTTCCGTGACTTTCCCCCTTCAAGTTTCTAAACATGATTCCTTTTAAAAAGGGCACAGAGTTGAAACAGTAAACATTTCCTTTTCTCTCCTTGAATTTCAGAATCGAAATATTAGCAAGAAAAACATACAAAATGCACTTTTTCTGAGTTTCCGAGCCAGGCGATAATAATATCAAAGGATGTTTGATAATTTGCTCTTTAATTGAATTTAAGTTATGACGTTGGTGATGAGAGGACACAATGTTATCTGAGCTGTAAAAAATCAGGCATTAAGATAAGCAATGGTTAAATAAACGAGACTAATTAATCAAAATAAAACCAGCTTCCTGCCAACCAGGTGTTTATAAACTCAGCCAAAAGTCTTCCTTAAGATCCTGTAAGTTTTTAAAAACATTTTTCTATTTTTTGATTTTGGGTGATGTGTGTCAGTTCGGGGTGTCGGTGACAATTTCGTTTGGATCAGTTTCACTAATTGGGTTCTGAGCAATCCAATGATAAAGTAATGCCTCATCAATTTTAATAACGTATTATACATTTCCATATGCGCAAATGACATATTTCCAAAAATCAAGGACAAAGAAAGAAATATGAACATTCAGTTAATCATTCTATAGATTTAACGTGCCAAAATACACCAAGCTCTCGAGATTAGGCTCATTGGATTTGATGAGCTTTTAACATGTACATGTAGACCAGTAGATTCAACCCATTACTGTATGTAATCGACAGAGTTCATTCAGTACACATTAAACCATATGGCAGACATAATTCATGCATAACTTTTATTGTAAAAAAATTGAAGAACAAAAACATGTTTGGAAAATGGTGTTTACAATCTTTATAGTGACTCTTGAGTCATTTTGTAAAGCGTACACAAAAATAAACAAACCTGTTTACATTATACAAAGGAAATTTTGTTAGGGGTTGCAGGTCTTCCTTCGGGAAATGGGAAACTTTTGAAGGGGCACCAAGGTCAAGAAGAGGCCATGGCGTCCGTGTAATTATTTCCAGGCCTTGGGGTTGTAAAGGATTAGAATAAGGTTAGGCTGACGTACTTTTCTGGGTATTTGTACACAATCATAGATGTGGATGCCAGCTATAGTACTTACCATGTCTCAAAGCAAAAATGTGTATAATTGTTATTGAATGTAACCTTTGGATGTTCATTCACCCTATTGAATCCAACCCACCCCAACCTTCCCACAAAGTCTACCCCTCGGTTCGCACAAGTCCTACAGTAAGAGTAACTTGTACTGAGGTCCTGTAAAATGTATTAAACAGGCCAGAGAAACAAGAGCTGAAGGATTCTGATAGGGATGGTTCCTTAACAAGAAAGGATTGATTTAGCTTGGTGCCTTAGATTTTTCAGCACAGGCTGTATACTCCCAAGGAAGCTGAGATGGTTTAAAGAATAAATGGCCCAGTGACTGGTGACTAGGGGTAATGTTGGAGTGCCATGAGTGTCACTGAGTAACAGATTTGAGTGCTATATAAGGAGCTACTATTATTACATGGATTATTATTAAAATACCGACAGCATTTGAAAAGCTTTTTAAACAGTGTCTTACCTTTTCCTGCCACCACTGATAGCAACCCCCAGAAGACCAGAGCACCAAGTGCACCAGTCAATCCATGGACAGGATCCATTCAAGTATGTTTTAGTACAGGTGGTAATTAACACTAGATTGGTAACAACTGTTTGAGACCGAGACGGTCGGCGTCAACAGGCCGACATGAGAGTGTCACCCCTAGCTGGTGTAATCGGTGGCTCGCTGAATCACGTCAGGTAGTAACGGTGACACGCTACAAAACTTTGCCGGCACATCATCAATGAATCATCAATTACATAAATCATGCGCTACTGTACTGTACTGTACTGTACATGTAGACTGCAGAACAGGGATGTTAAACAAACTCAACGAGTCGAACTACATGTACTTTGGTTTGAAATGCTTCTATGAAGTTACTCTTTCCTCGTTCTCTTTTTCCTAGTGCTTTGATCAAATTGCTGAGTTGTGTACAACTCAAATTAAACTTACAGATCTTTCTTTTTCTCTCCTGTGAGTTTGTTGTGTTTAGCACGACTGGGATATTTTGAATTAATTTTGCACATCACCTGATGAGCTGATGCCCCTTTTTAGATTTCACAAACTTTGGCGAGTATACTGCAGTTCAACCATATTGTAATTCATTCCGTTAAACTGCTCATTGATCATGCTGCTGAGGTGATCCCATTAAATAAATGCACTACATATAAAAGTAGCCGCATGTGTAGATTCAGATCACTTCCAGACTTGGGTGAAATCAGGTCAACAGCTGGTCAACTTCATGCAAGACGACTTTGACAGAATGTGAAGTTAAGAGTTATCCTTTCCTTCCAATTGGTCACACTGTCCAAATACCTTGATTACACAAATTACTACAAACTGAAGGGGCACTCTGAGACATCCTCAGCAGTTCGCAACACATCAGTGAACTCCCTAAGCCGATAGTTAAAAAGAAAGCTGGCTCTCCAAACAGTAGATCCTTGAGTCTAATCTAAACACTCAGCCTGCCGATTCAGTAACTTACACTCCACCTTCAGCTTCTACGGTTCAAAACTTTGTTTCTGTTTCGATACACAGTGTGGATGTAAATGGATTCCTCCTCAAACAAAGACAGGTCTGGCTATAACGAGCTTCAAACTACGTCCAGCGTAGACTCAACCAAAAGGGAAATATGTACATGAGGGAACTTCCTCATTCTAGATCCAATGAGCAACGACAGGAAATTCACATGGTAGGGCCTTTGGGCTGACTTGATGGGGAAACAGTATGGCGTTTCAATTAGATACAGGGATTGCTCTGCACACACTGTGCTTACAGTCACGGAAGATTGGATCTACTAGAGCTGGGGGAAAGATAACACCATATTAAGAACACAGACATATGTCCTGGTTTTATGCTTATTGATGAATGGGTCAATGAATTGGTCTGAGGCCCTGAGAGATTTTAGATGTGGTTTGAGTATTATGACTGAATGGAACTTGGTCAAGTGTTTTGGGTTAAAAAAAAAACATATAAGTAAACTAGATTTCTTATTTTAAGAAAATTCCTTTCATTTTGACAACATTATGATACTCTAGTTCAACCAGCTAAACAAATAATCAGTAAACATAAGATCAGTGAACTACAATCAGTGATGATTTTAATCGGTGAATGGACACCGGACATCTGTCCAGAGTCCAGTAATTTTGGCGATAAGCCAGTGAACTATTTGGCAAGTTCCCTACAGTCCAATATTTTTTAAAACTTCTTTCTGGTATCTCTGAATCAAATTTTTTTTTTTAAGTACCCACACACCTGGGTGCTGAGAAGCAATTATAGTTTAAAGTGTCTCACCCAAGGACACAAGTGTCACAACCAGGATTTGAACCCACACTACTAATGACTCAGCCACAACAACTTAAGTTCAATGACGTTCTAAACCAATAAACCACATCACCACCTCCATGACCATGTACTGACTTGGGAT
The DNA here is from genome assembly GCA_023634235.1 of Pisaster brevispinus. Lineage (NCBI taxonomy): Eukaryota > Metazoa > Echinodermata > Asteroidea > Forcipulatida > Asteriidae > Pisaster > Pisaster brevispinus. The sequence goes on along the minus strand of JAMKCF010000029.1, from coordinate 493,149 downwards.
TGACTGACTTTTTATAGGGAACATGGAGCAATTTATTTAAGTACTGGGTACAGCTTAGATAATTCAGTTTGTGAGTGTAATTTTAGCTCACTCTATGTGCTGACTGAACTCTGGTACAATGGCTCTCCCTGTGCCAAAAGCACTTGACAGCGGAACACAATAAATAGGAGATTTCCAGTTCAGGGTTCTGGGTGGAACAAGCTAATAAAGTAAATGCACAACTCTTTAGGACAAGAATCCAGTCCCTTATTGGAAGTGACAGCACATTTGCTTGAAAACACAAATGTGTACGATAGTATTGTTAAAGGTGTAGGTACATAAAATTGTTTTGTCCTCTGCAGGAAGATTAAATTCACTCCCACTTTAAGACCTTTATCATTCTACCGTCATCTTTGTTAGGTTCCCTGACTTCAACAACAATTTACCAAACACCTGTTCTCACTATACCGAAAAGGCACCATTTAATTTTGCACTTCCAGTCTCAGTTTGGTAACACTGACTTTAAGACCTTTATCATTCTACCGTCATCTTTGTTAGGTTCCCTGACTTCAACAACAATTTACCAAACACCTGTTCTCACTATACCGAAAAGGCACCATTTAATTTTGCACTTCCAGTCTCAGTTTGGTAACACTAATTTGGATGGGAGAGACAAATGCAACCTGTAGGCTTGATACACATGAAAACAATGGAGGTTGCCTCCATATCCCTCTGTAGTCATTGCCTCAGTGCCCCTTGAACAATCCAGGTTCCCCCCACAGAGGTGTCCTTCACCAAAGAAAAACTGCATTGCCCTAGACCTGGGTTATGCACAACAAAATCATGCACCAGAGTAAAGGTTACCGACCGAAACACCATGTCACATGTACACTTTGTGACTGGTATCCTGCTCATTTCTGCTAAGCAGAAAATTGTTAAGCAATTCTGTCAATTTCCTGTTTCAGCAGCTCTGTGAAATTGGGCCCAGGTACTAACCAGTATGAACTTAACCAGAATGCTTTCAGATTGAATCAAACTAACTTTTCTCTTTCAATAAATAACAATTGCACGCACAAATATATGTACAGCCCTGTAACAGGCCTTGAACTTCGCTCTTGAAGGGGCACGGCAATTTTCCTCTGGTAAGGGGCACTCTATGAGGAAAATGTAAATTTGTATTGGAACTTTGCAAAGGGCACCGCAGCAAAAGCACATGGCACCAGGGCAATTGCTGTGCGTGCTGAGGGTTATTTTGAGGCCTGCGCCTGTACTGAGTCTATAAACTTACTCATGTACTGTAAAACACATACACACCTGTTCTTTTTATACAACACTTATAACTTCAGAGAATATAACATGGTTCGTCATACATAATGATCCACTTCAGGAAGGAGCAGTTGATCCAAACAGGGAAACTATTTACACTAATGAGCACAACTTCTCCTTTGTCATAACAGCTCGATTTCCTACAGAAAAGGAAAGCTGTGTTTATTATCAACATTGCACGTTAGATGATAAAGTTTTTTTTGTTTTTTTTTACAGTTTCCTGAAACTAAAGCATGATTCAAACGTAGATGATTTGAGATACATGAACATGCAGATGTAAAAATGGAGATTTGTTGACAGGAAGGTTTTCACACCCCGAAATTCTCCTCCCCAAACATTGGAGTGTGACAAATCAGAATCTCTGTTTTAAGGAGGCTGTGCACCATTTTTTAATAGTTCAAAGATTTTTTTTCTGTTTCTTTTCTCCTTTAATTGTAAAGACCTGTTAATGTTGTTGTTAGTACTCCTACATTGTACATGTAGCCTGTTGTTGTTGTTGGGTTTTTTCCATAAGATTTTTGATTGCCCACCAGCGCTGTTTGTCATGTTTAACCACACATGTAGCTGATGGAAATGGGATGATGTAAAAAAACAAAAAAAACAAACAAACCCCCAAGTTTTTGCTTTATATTACAAAACAATTCTGATATTTTTGCATGTAGTGCAATAAGCTTTATTTTCTATTAGCACAGTAAGAGCACTTTCCAACAATTACAGTTTTTCCATTCGAAAATACTCTTTCGTCTTCAAGATACATGTATGCCACAAACATTAAATGCCGAAGACCTTAACAAAAAAGACATAAATAAAAGTATGTCCTCCTCAGCTGGCTCATGGAGCAAACCCTTGTTTTAAAGAATTTGGCTTTTTAGCTGTAATGGATTCACAAGTCACTTGGTTCCACACAACTTCCTCTTTGTACAGAGGATCCTGTTGCAATCAGACTGGCACTGAATTATCCCAACGTGACGTTTAGTGTAGGTTTCCGTTGTGTTGGTTATTAGTTGCCACGATCACGCAAACATGGGACCTGCGCCCAAAACAATTAAGAACAAATCATGTTTTTTTATGAGCCACACTAGAGGCATACTTATTTCAGCAGGAAAAGGCTTTCCAATATTTCAGATGAATGCATCTTGACAAATAGAAAAACTTCGCCAACTGCAAAGTTTTTCTTTGCACCAAGACAGGACTCAATAACAATAAAATAATATTAGTGGCTTCTTATACATGTAGAGCTCAAATGTGTCACTCAGCGACGCTCATGGAGCTGAACATTCCCCCTGGCACTAGTCACTGGGCCATCATTCCTTAAACCATCTCAGCTCCTCTTGGGAGATCATCACAGCCTGTGCTGCCAAGGCCTAAGTACACCAAGCTAAATCAATCCTAAAAACCATCTCTGCCTTTGCAGGTCCCCATTTACCCCTGGGTGAAGAGAATCAATTGCAGGATTCAAACCCACACCCTGATGACTTGTGGTCAAGTGCTCCCGGAAAAAATAGCTTCCAAATTAGCTAAAGGTACAGAATGCGGGCTGGAATTCACAAAGCACAAAGATTCATCTTAAGACATGTAAGATGAATTGTCAGTATTACCATAGTGATTTGTATTGTGACATCACACTTTACTTAGCAGTTAAGATCAATCTTAGGTCTTGGTGAAATCGAGCCCAGTTGTTCAAACAATAGGCCCCTACTCAAAGTAACTTTCACTTCCAATACTTAAATTCCATTCACTGTGTAGACTACAGTAGATAACAGACTAAGCAGGCTTCAAATTTAGAATGAGTTATTAACCACATTGTGAATACTTGAAGTGTAATAACCTGTCCATATAAAAGGATTGAGTACATCAGTGTGGTTTTTAAAGAGTAAATTAATTCCCTTTCCCTCTCGTTGTTTTCAAGGAAACACACCATGAAAGCAACCTGTGAAAATGTCAACAAATTCTGTCGCAAAAATGAAATTTAAGTGGTTTAAAGAGGGGGTCCAAGGTCAAATGCAGTTTTGTGATCCCCTCATTTTCCAATAGATATAGAGTCCTCACGAAAATAATGGGGGGTGGGGAGAATTACACCTCTCTAACCTCACGCTAAAACGGTGTAAAATGCCTTTGTGTTTGATACCCTTCAAGTGCAGTTTTTGTCAAAATCCCAAAACGTTCGAAACATTTAAATGGTACATTTTTGTACAGAGAATTTTCAGTTTATTCCCTGAATTCTGATGACACTCAATCCAAAAGGCATAGAAATTGACCTCTTGACTTGCACAGAAATACCTCTTTGGAATACAGACCAATTTGTTTTTGAATTCCTACAACACCATATTTTAAATTTTGCTCTAAAAGAGTACAGTGTATATCAAATTTTAACATGAGCTTGGAGACTTGTAATTGTTCCTAACTTTCATGAGGACTCATCTATTGGCATGATTGGGAAGTGAGTGCATCACAAAACTCAGTTTGACCTTGGAGCCCCCTTTGTAGGAGGTTTATCAGGCCTATGTGCATTGCGGCAATCCAAACAAGCAAAAGTGATATTTGGAACAGACGGTCGGTCTTTAAACAAGTAAATATTCATTGCAGAATTAGAACTGGCAAAAATAAATTAATAAAAAATAAATAAACACTTGTATAGCGCATATTACCGTGAGGTCCCTACGTCTCTCAGTATTTTTCTACAAGGTATAGTGTGTGTGGAGCTACGTGTTGTAGTATAGACATTTACTCTTTTACATAGCACCGTGTAAAGTTTTACAAGGTGCTGTTGCATAACATGCAGCCAATCAAACAAGGAACACCAGGTCGAACCCCTTCTCAATAAGTGCACTGGGTGCTTTTACAAGCATTACACAACACACAGGACCTACGGCTTTACCTCCCATCCGAAGAACATAATGGTTAAGTGTCTTGCTTAAGGACAAAAGTGCCACCTGATCCCACACTCTGCTGATCAGAAACACCAGAGCTTGAGTTCGGTGCTCTTATCCACTCGGCCACGACACGCCAGTGAGCTTTTAGATTTAAGAGCTGACAATTTAACTACTTAGTTTGGGATCTCCTCTTTAAAATGACTAGACTAGACACGCACAGATCTAATTTTTCTTGGAAATTTTCCAAATTGTTTTCTTTCCTGGTTCCTCCCAAATTAGCGACAGTAATTGCGACATTGCGTTTAAAAGTATTTTTTTGGAACTTTCCCCAAACTCTGTAAAAAAAAAACAGTTTCCTGCTTGATGGAATGTTGTTTTAAAAAAATGACTTTTGTTTTATTTACCTTGGAAAAATCAATCTCGGAAAGTCTCCAAGCTTTGAATTTTGAGTTTTAAGGTCTCCCACAATGTTCATGCAATACAAACAAGTTAATGGTATACACTGTACATACAGAATTGGAATGATAAAATCCATCATTGTTTAATTTTAGTCTGAAAGCTTACTGATTATGAAAGTGATACTAGAACCATTCTTTGTGCAAAATATTTCCCTCTGAAATGAAATCATATTCGAGAAAACTTCATCTGAAACCTAAAAAAAAAAACAACAGCTGGTTTCGGTTGTTAGAACCAACATTTAGGACATTGTGTTTTTGTCTGAAAATTATGCATGGTTTCTCACTGTTTCTCCTGATACACACAACAGATTTTAAAGCCAAACTTTTTATTTAGTTTGCAAATTGGTTCATCCCACAAAACATGAACACTGTCTGCGACTATTTTGTCAGCTCTACCATGGAGCTATAAACTTTATAGCTCCATGGCTCTACCAACCCTGTTCAATTAATAACTTTAACGTTACAGAATAAGAATTTACCAGGAATTCATAAAATATTGCATTGAATTGGACAAAAAGTTACTACAACATATCATTTCCTGAAGACCTTTCATTTTTTAGTACTTTACTTCTGATAAAACAATATTTTCAGAGAAAAATCTCTCTGTAAACCTAAAGCCCGGTTCATTACTCCTGGGATTGTGAATGCAAAGTGAATTTTGGTAACAAAATAATCGGTAAACGCTGTTTTCCAATTGAAACACAATAAAATTCAATCGCATTAAGCATTTGCAGGAAGTATGAACCGGGCTTTAACTCAACCCAGTTTCGTTTTAAAGAAATTGGACAGGCAGTTCAAAAAAGGACCCCTCTTTTACAAAGGGGCTAAGTATACACAAAAATGTGGTCTAACTAAAAGCAAAGAAAAACTTTCATTCAGTTTTACCAATTGAGATGTACACATTGGCCCTTCTTTGTTGAACAAAGTGCTTGAGTTTGGGGAAAAATTACAGGAATAAAGGGCTTGGCTCAAAAATGTTTCTGTTTTATAAATTGTTTTACAATTAACCAGAATCAAAATGAGGAAAAACTTTCTACACAGTTTAATTTACAACATGCTGTTTTATTAGATTATTTACACTGGGGAGCAAGTTGTCAATTAAAAAACACAAGATCGCTAGACTATAGAATTTTGCTAACCTAAAATTATTGTGGTCTTACTTTATCAGAAATTGACAAATTATGCCTTCTTTAAGCAACGTGGAAAGGCTTGTAGAATTGTTGCTTTAGGCACTCCCAGACATAATAAACCTTGTGTGCATCGCGCATGCACGCGGACCTGGATTAGTGACAACTTATAGTGAACCACACACGCATCGCGTTTTTGAGTCAGTTCTTTATTTGTTTTAAAAGCATCTCAATGTTACAGACTTGTACGGTTGTAGACTACGCTGGTGCTCGGCAAAATCCACTTCTGGATGTAAGACCGTGGCTACCTCCATGGCAAGACTAAGACTAGAGCCGAGGTGTAACCAGTAACAGTAACTTAGGCGCTGTAGGGCCTACTCCGTTTTTTTAATTTTTGACATCTGAGGTAACCCTAGTACTACAAGTCGCTTCTATACTAAAAAACTAGCACTACAGAGGTACCGTAAATTATAGATGTCAACATTTCGGAAAACGGAGGGGACAGCGCCCCGCCCCCTGTTTAGTGTTTACTTGGTCAAGTCCGGTTGGAGTTTACTGGTACGATACTAAATCACCGGCGTCAGGCCTGTCCCTGTGGTCCATTGTTGATTTTGAGCCTTAACACTGCATGGCTTTTTCCGAGTCTTGAACTGAATTTTGGTTTTCCCACGAGATAACAACATTTTACTCTTTTACTTCGGTGTTTCTGTGATGACGTTAACGTTACGTGAGTACGATTTTCGAGGATCTTGACAGCGGCCCAAAAATGGCGTGCAATTTTGCAACTGTTAATTATTGAAATACAACGTAACAAAGACAACGTGCAGACTCAACTATTGTAAAGAAATTACCACCTGACAATTATTTACAAGTTTCCTTCTTTCGACCTTTCAATTTATAAAGTGGGGGAAAACAAATCAAACTCACCGCGATTTCTCGGACTGCTTCCTGTCTCCTCCCTGCATGCATGCGCAGCATGCAACATGTCAATTGAGGGCGCTGTGCACTTTTTTTCGAAACCACCCGGGGCTTCGAACAGGCGGGCGGAGCCTACTTCTTTGATGAGCAACCTACACGCTTGCTTGATTTTAATCGTTCTATCTTTAATGTTGGAGATTACAATTATTTTTACTGACTTGATTTGAGCATGGAGGTAGAATTAGATTGAGAGAAGACAATCACCTATCTATTTGTGGCATTATTGTTACCTTTCATTACCCTGTGTTAGTCATACTGTCTGTCATTAGAGACACACTCTCCTAAAAAGTCTGGATTTAAGCTGTTTTATCGACCCGTACAATCCCTTACAGCTTGTGAGGCTTGTACTACAATAAGTTATTGTATAAGTTGAATCGTGATCTCTTTTCTACACTGAATTTAAAACATTTTTTTCTCTTCTATTTTACAACCGGTAAGTGATATTATTTTTATGTGTAAGTTTTACATTGATGGAAACACATAAAAAATGTGAATTGAAACAGAGATACCAAATCAAGTCAATTTCACCAAGTGGTTGATTTTTTATATGCGGGATTGTTATTAATGCCCGACTGGAAACTGCCACGGAAAAATCAAATCAAACGCAGGGCTATAGAGAAATGGGCGGGAAAAGTGTTCATCAATACTATTTTACTCATAAGAGAAACGTATCTTTTAAAATTTGTTCAATTTAAAGCACGTAGAAATTTTATTAAAATGTTGACTTTTATTACCTAGCATTGCTCAAACACATATATAAATGAAAAATCACAATAAAGCTTAAAAGCAGAGCATTTTCTTCTGCGCGAGTGCCTGTACATTCTGTCAAGATAAAAGTGTAGCGAGTGCGGCCGAAATTACAAACAAAGTCAAAGCGCACTTCCGGCCATGATACAAAACGCTTTATTTCAGAGTTCTGCGATTAAAACCTCGTTAATCAAAACAACAATGTCCCAGATCTCAGTCATTTCCAATTGGCTTCCACTAGCTTCCACTTCGTCAGAGGTACCCCCTTTCCAACCATTATGAATACAGCTTTGGAACATCTCTGTCCTTAACCCTCCGGAACGGTAACGGATCGTCGTTCATCCACGGAACCATTCTACACATGAAATCGCTGACGTTCAGTGGGTGGTAAACATGCTCGATACGACCCTTGTACCTCCAAGAAAAATATTCGTTGTACTTGTCATCGTTTGTGTCAAGGTATCGGATGCATTCAGCGAGTTTCTCGACTAATGCAAAGTCCGATATGTGGATGAACGAGTTCGGTGGTGCCACGCGTTCGTACGCCACCTTGCTTCCACCGTAGACAATCGGTACGGAGCCTGCACGGAGGGAGTTGTCTCAAAACTTCTGTAGAGTCTTAAGCTAGGTCAAATAACGCCTTGAAATACAACCAGTGGAACATATACCGTACGCCATTTTTGTTTCGACAATAGCAGCCCGTGTTATGTCATGAATTACACAAAAACACACAATTTCAAGGGATATTTATTTGAATCGTTGACTATTAATATTATCCCAACCATACTCATTTCAAAACATTTTATAGACCAAGCGCCCAATCCGAACGGCCCTTCTATTGCAAAACAACCCAAATCGAAAATACTTGTTTTTCTTTATGTAAGATCATTTCTGGGTAAACTGAGGGCGCATTCTCCATTTCAACGTTTCAAAGGCATACTATGTATGGTTTTGAATATGACATGCCCTTTTATTATTTTCTCAGCCTTTTTTACATTTTTGTCCCGTTTACATTGTATATGGCAAAACAGCTTATCTCTGTAATTGTTTTCAAAATATCGTTTTACGGTTTACGCTGTTTTGCCTTGGAAGGGCCGCAAAGGCAACGTACCCTTCTAAGGGCCTCTTCCCACTAAACAACGAATACAAAGCCGCTCCGAACCTACAGTAATAGGAGTGCGACCGTCACAATTTTCTTAATCTTTGTTCTCTTCAGTGCACACCGGTATACAAAAAAAGCCAAGCACTCATTTTCATACCTTTATTTATATTCCCACTTTTTGGAACTTGGATCCCTGTGGACAAAAAGTGCTGGTGGTGGGCTGGGTCCAAAGACATGAACTTTACACGGTAAAATATTGTTCCACAGGTTGATTTATTTATACAATGTTTATTTAAAAGGACAGTAAGAAAATAGGATTTTTTTCTACAAAAATGGTTTGAAAAATACAATATACAATGGAAGATTTTTGTGGAGAGGCAGCAGTCTTGTCAGGTATATCGAAATTGTTGTTTCTTTTCTGGACATGTGCGCATGCTCAGAACTGTGCAACCAATACTGTAGCCCGAGCATCTGACGTCACACTTCGAGGCTCGTGAATAACGCCAGATACCTGCCAGACCGAATGTTGGCAAACGCACCTTTGACCTCCCATCCATTCACACGTCGCGACTGATCGCTTACGTCTCTGCACGTTTATCCAATGAAATCATTGTATCCAATGAAATCGCTGGGCCAGTGTCTGTCCTTATCCTTGTGGATAAGGACAGGGAAACAGCCTACCAATACTGAAATATACCTGGTCTGCTGCCACCAAACAGCAAAAATATTTCCACTCAGCTAGATCATGAAACCTGTGACATCGCCATGTTTACAAAAATGCAACAGATCATGGACTTTCTAAAGGCCCAATTTGGACACACTCAATGGAAGACAATAAAATCTTACATTTCATGGCGACTGAACTGTACAATTTTTATAAACTTTCGAAATGAAGAAAAGGGCACAGCTCAAAACTTGTACAGCTGTTAATTTAAAAGATGTTTTATGTTGAAATTATTATACAAAGTGTACAATTTCTCAAATGACCAACGCGGTATCTTGCTTTCCTGAAAGGCCCTGGAATGTACAAGGTTACTCTTTTTGTAAACAAAGTTTACATGGTCTATTTCATTTCATTAAAAAAAAATTCTTCTAATGTTCTCATGATTGGCCGTCTGCTACAACTGTATTTACAAACTTGTACGGCTACCAAGCCCCAACTGCGATGTTCGTTCACACGATGGTTTCATATACAGTAGTAGTACTTTGTAACGCAGCTTGTGTTAACAATGGTTGGGGCTGGGAAGGCAATGTCACCACCACCACATGTGTCATATCCCATCTGCTCTATAATAATCATACATAGTAATACTCAGTTTGCGAAAACAGTACCAGACTGTATTGGTTAACATGCAAAAACAACTTAGGTGATATTAACATCTTTCATATTATTTTATCAAGTTCTGCACCATGCCAAATCTAGCCAGTTAGTGCAGTGCAAATCATAGACTTACTGCTGAACTCCTTGGCTTCCAGTTTTCTAAGAGCACACCTTTTCCAACCATTGGTTTATGAATACAGCTCCGGAACATCTCTGTATCCTTAACCCTCCTGAATGGTACCGGATCGTCGTTCATCCACGGAACCATTCTACACATGAAATCGCTGACGTTCAGTGGGTGGTAAACATGCTCGATATGACCCTTGTACCTCCAAGCAAAATATTCGTTGTATTTGTCATCGTTTTTGTCAAGGTATCGGATGTATTCGGCGAGTTTCTCAATTGATTCAAAGTCCGAGATGTGGATGAACGAGTTGGGTGGTGCCACGCGTTCGTAGGCCGCCTTGCTACCACCGTAGACGATCGGTACGGAGCCTGCACGGAGGGAGTTGTCCCAAAACTTCTCCGTAATGTACTCGTCGCACTCGGTGTTATCCAGCGCGAGATAAAACTTATACTTCCCAAAGGCCTTCATACAAGGGACGTTCATGTACGAAGGTTTTCCCGCCAGAAACTTGCCACAGTCCAAAGTGCCACATTTACCGTAGATATCAATTGGTAAAAGTGTTTGCAATTTTTTAACGTAAGCAAAACGAGGCCACGGCGTGTTACCACAGCTGCAAGACATCCACGCTACCAGCCCCGATTTACCCTCTGTCCCGTTACGTGACTCGGTATCCATCGGCCCATTCGGGATGTATCGGCTGTACGGATGCGGCACTTCGGATTCCGAGTGGTACGTCATGGAATGCTGAAACATGATATCTTTAAAGTCCCTGTTCCAATGCTGGTATCGGTCAGCAGACTCGATCGCAAAGAGGAACCATTTGGTTCTGTTGGTCAGTGCTTTCAACGCACCGGCCTGCAGTCTGGCTGCATTTGGTACCTTGTCTAGACTAACAATGATGCCATCGCAGTTCTTCAGCCAGTCATGTCTGAGTGTTGCGATAAATTCGATTTCACACTGGTGTTCCGGGCACTGTAGACGAGGTGTGATAGGCATCTGGGAAGGGTTTCGTTTTTTAGCACGGTCAAATCGGTCATCGAGATCCCCAAATTCCCGCCAACTTTTGAACCCTGGGGATGGTTTAAAGATGGCGATCCTTTTCTTGCACGGCGTGGGTTTCACTGGAACTGTTCCATTCTTTGGAACAGCTTCTTTCACTTGAACAGTTCTTTTTGTTGGAACAGTTGCTTCCAATGGAACTTTAGGAATCTCTTTTGGTTTCTCTGTTTTATGTGATGCGTTCTTCTGATTAATTACTGGACTGTCGTATTTCTTGGGAACAGTATTTGATAAGGGTTCTTGACGGCTAATTGTGTGGAAGCCATAGGTTTGGTCTATTGTTAGGGCTCTGTTAAAGAGCAACCAACCACTGCAGGCAAGTGAGACTGCTAGCAGTGATAGAACAAACCTCAACATGATTCTTCGGCGAGCACTGACAGAGATGAACTGAAAACATAAAAACAGTTCGATTTTCAAGCATTCAAACATCACAAGTGAAAATGCTATAATTTGTGTCTAGACTACCAAAATATTATTATTGTTTTATTTCTGGTAATGAAACTAAGGATGCTCAGTATTTATTTTCTGATTTTATTGGTTTTTATTGTAATCTATTGTATTTTTTTATATTAATGTTACTATTATTATTATTGAGATATCGCCTAACATCACAAAGCCGGACGGGCACTTCAAGGTAAGGGGGCTGCACATAACTGATTGCCACTTGCTCCATGGGCTGAAACATAGTTACCCCTTCAATTCCGTAAGGATCATAATAGCCATGGGTATCATCCACCAGGAGCCTGGCCGGTAGAGCAGAATACGCTACCGTCCCAACTTTTTACAAAGTAAATGTGTGGATTTTTACCCAGAGGTGAACACATTACCTTCTTAAAAAGTCCCGCCATTTTTGTTCCTTCTTGACACAGATCAGTGTCTTGTCATCAGATAATCCTTTATCCTAAAAAAAAATATAGCAGATTTTGTAACGACGTAAGTATTTACTCGTTCTTTATAACAATGGGCAATATTGTAATATGTCGTGTATGCCTGAAACATGTTTTACCGACCTGCATGGAAGTACGTTACAGTAAGGCAGGTAACTATTTTGTCATGTCCTAAAATAACTGGGGCCAATTTCACGAAGAGCTAAGATTGATCTTAATTGTGTTTAAGTTTTAATTGCTAAGCAAAGTGTGATGTCACAATACAAATCACTTAAGCGATATTGACACCTCACAAAGATGAGTTATAGTGTTTTGTGAAATTGAGTTCACAATTTGCTCATAATTATTTTTACATCTCCATGTCACTTCACACATGCCTAAGGGAGGCTGCATTTCCACCACCCATTACAACGCGCCAATGTTAAGATTATATCAACATCATTCAAATAACGCTGGTGAACATTTTGTTACCATCACCAGCAGCCCTGACTGTATTGTTCACTATTAAATCCTCCATATCACTGAGCAAAGGGGGGGGGGGTGAGATGGGGGAGGAATTGACCCACGAGCCTCCCTAAAGCCCGTTCAAATCAATCTCATTTTCCCTCTCCATGTTGAGAAAGAATGATACACATATACCAACATATAACCGAAAATTTACATTCATTAGGCCTGCTATTATTACTAAGGTAAAGACTGAGTGGTAATATATCAGCCATTGGAATTGATTCGATGGTTTATAAAATGCCTCACTACAGTGGGCGACGTTTTAGCATTAATATCATACAGCTGTAGATAGCTTGGCTTAATGTTATTGCTATGCACGCTAGTTTGATCAAACATGATGCACTACTGGCAATGTCGATGCTAGTATGTACATTACAATCATAGAGAAAGGGCCACACACTGCAGCTTACGGATAGAGAATATACGGAGATATGAACCAACAAAAAATAATCCTACCGGATGGAGAAGGGGACGTGGAGAAGATGAAACCAGACGAAGACGGCGTAACGATGATGGAATACACGGTGTGTGGTGATGTCGTAGCGAAACGGTAGCATCTATTTTCACCACTAAATATTCGGAGTCAAGTCTTGTACAGTGCACAGCCACGTAGTATAGAGTTATAAATGTACAATGTGCATCCAAGCGCAGAATGCTGCTGTTGCTGAAGGCTTTCACTATTGTGTTCTGGCTATTGTGTTTTGAAGACCGTATTTACGCCCGCTTTGCACTGAAAAAGACATGTTGGAAAGTGGCGGAGGTGACGTACATTCTATGAATTATTATTATTATTTTTCAAGGCCAGGTCCAGGACTCTCAAATAAGGAGGCGGGTACTGACAATCAATGAGAGCGCGCAAGGCAACGCCGTTGTAGGCCCGGGCTCAGGGACACTGGAGGGGAAATCAGAAAACGATGCTTGACCTCTGTTGCATTTCGAACATTTTTGAGCAAAAGTGTTTTGAAAAGTTTGTGTTAATTGAATTCCCCTACTTATGGCTGTCTTTTGTTGTTGTTGTTGTTGTTGTTGTTGTGATTGTTGTTATTATCTGTTTCTTCATTTTTTATTTAATTTTTTTTATATTTTATTATTTTTGGGGGGTGTATGGGGAAACCTTTGTGGCAAGGCAGTTGGGGTAGTCAGCGTGCATATTCACCTTTGCACAATCCAGACTTTTTTTTTTAAACACAGTAAGTTAATTAATTATAAAGCCAATTTAATTCGCTTCACGTTCTTACACGACGGACAAATATCGAAGTCCCTGTTGTACCAAAAGTATAACCTATCAGATGTGGCAATGGGGCGGTATAACTTTGGTAATTACTCCATCAATTTATGACCACAAAACTTATTTGGTAAAGAGCACTGGGGAGCTGTTGATATATTATAAAACATTGCTAGAAACGACCCCTCTGAAGTAATGTAGTAGAAAAATTGCCCCTAGATTTGTCATAATACTTCCCCTAATTTTGCCGAATTATAATTGGTACTTCATTATGCCATTAACGAGTTGAGATTTGAATGTCTGGTACAAAGACTTGCTTATATAGTCAAAAGTTCCCGCTTGAATTAGTTGCTATGTTACACTATTCGAGGCAAGCTTTTGCGTAGTAAATAAGAGACGGTGAACACCCATACACAATTGAATGAGTGTGTATGACACAATGGTACCAGGGTTCGCACATCTACCATAGCGACTGTTTCTGTAGTCTGAGGAATTCAAATCCAAGTGGTAACTTGTGGCTAAACAAGTCTTTGTACCAGACATTATTCAAATCTAACTCGCAAATGGATTATTACGCGCTGGCAAACCAATCAAAGGACCAAAAGATCATTTGAATGAAGTATACAGGGTGGTCAGTGCTTCAGCTCAGAGGTCAGTGGTTCAACATTTCAGTCTTTTTAGACTTGCAGAGTTTAAATCTCAAACTTCCTGTTCAAACAGGATAACAAATGTCAAAAAAGGATAGCAACAAACCAGGCTCTAGTTACCAGGCAATTTCAGTGGTCTAGTGGTAAGACATCTGCACTAGAAGGGCAAAGGTCGTAGGTTTGAATCCCAGCCAAGTAATATGCATGTGGATTTTTTTCACAGGACTCAGGAAAGTACCAAGTATCCAGTGCTTAAGAGTCATTTCACGTAAATACTTGACATATGTGTCCACGGTCAAAAAATCTTTTTTTTTAATACTTTGTAGGTCGAAGGGCCTTGGGGTGCAAGTAAACAAAATTGAACTTTCAAATCCATATAAAGCCCGTTGCCATGGTAACAGCTCATTTTGTGTTTTGGGCATTTTAAGCCGATTTGGAGGTCTGAAAAACTGGTTTTTAGCTCATGTTTATAACTCCACCCTACCAAAATGCAAAATTATTTCATAAAACCTTTTATACCACTACAAAGTATCATTCTTGGCCTTATTTGAGAAAAAAAATTATTGCTATAAATTTTACCCTTATGCTATTTTTGCATCAAGCATTAAAGCATGTTTTTAAAACTTGCAAAATCGACATTTTTACCCTATTTTTGGCCCTAAAAAATTCAATTTGCCAGGGGTCTCAGAAAAATTTCCTTTCGGTTGTGATTAGGGCCAACATTGATCTTTCCATATCTGGTGAGGAAAACTTGGGCAATTGTATCCTGTTGTGACAATACTGCCTTAAAAACTGATTTTTTTCCAAAAACAGGAAAAATGCATTTTGAAGTTTTTCTCTCAGTTTGAACCAGTATCATTAAAAAAGAACACTTTAATCAATCAGGCAACTTTTCCTGAGCGTTCTGTAGGCTTGTTGAATACCCCACATTGATGAAAAACTTTTGATGACTTAAATCTCAGACTTTACCCCCCCCCCCCAAGCGTATTATGTTACATTCCCTTACGAGTCATTCCGTGCCAACTCATCTGACGGGTTGGCAGGCTCCGTCTCAGATTTTGCTATTTTTGTTTGTAAACATTCCCCCTATGGGTGTCATGAACACTCACCAAATTTTAGAAACCTACTCCTTAACATTTCTGAGGTATGGCCCCATAAAAGTTTAAGCCCCGCCCCTTCAAATTTACTTTTTGTGTTTTGGGCATTTTTAGAGGCCTATATCTACAAATTGAGAAAAGATATGTAACTGCAAATTAATATACAGGGTACCTGGTACCTCATCAACTAGAATCTACTGTCAAAAGTAGCTTGGAACATTTTTATATCAAGGCATAGGTCTGTAAAAACTGAAATTTTAGGCCGCGGAATGATTTTTCGTAATTTTTGAGACCACTATAGTGTCTAAGTGAAATGTCTGATTGATTTTGTATTACATTTGGTTATAAACTAGGTGTATATGTGTAACCTGATATAAGGATAGACCAATCACACTTTTGATGGGTATTTAGCAGGGGTCTGAATGTGGGTCTGGCTGTAAAATTGCACAAAATACCGCCTTTTTCAAGTGGTTATTTGACAACATGGGACATTTCTTACAGATTTACAAATTTTCCCCAAAAATATTTTGTATCCAGTCTACTTGTGTGAGAAATCAAAAAAATTGACTCTTTACTCCTTCATTTAAAAAAAAAAAATCAAATGAATATGACTAATTTAAGGTTATTGTTGTACATCGAAGTTTTTAGTGAAATCACTTGTTTACAAAAGAGCCACAGAACCTAGACTAAGTTCCTGCAGACCATGGAAGCGTAGTGCCGCCACTTGAATGAAAAAAATCTGCACTTTTTGTGTATATGTGTACAATAACTATCATGTTCGTACATTATAGCTATTATACGTACATTACTACTATTGGATGTACAAAATAACTATCACTGACACGGTAACTCCGGACTTATCGTGTACAGAGGATACTTATCCTGTTAGTACATATCTATCATGTTCTTACATGATAATTGTCATCCCCCCCATACACAATAATTATCATGTTTAGTGTATGTACAGAATAATGACGATTCACGATCAACTTCAGACGCATCATGTATAGTACACAATATTGTGCAGCATCTCCATGCAAAAAGTACTCTCAAACAACCCCGAGATAGTGGCTTATGAATACAGAGATGAAATACTTTAAAATGGCAACCGAAACACGGCTTTGTTTGGATTTTATTAGGATGTTAACTAACAGTTTGTATCAAGCTTGTTTAAGAATATTATTTCACATGGAGATGCTTCACAAAATCTTTTTATACAGCTGGTCTTAAGGGGATGTGTTCATAAATCATAATTATTGTGTACGTACACATAACCTTTTGTGTAGTGTACAATTATGTACATGATAATTATCATGTACGACATCATAATTGTCGTCTATACGTACATGGTAAGTCCGTAGTTATTTTGTACGTTGATAAGTAATTGTGTACTATACATAATAGTTACTATGTATGTTTATTGACGTACATGATAGTTATTGTGTATGTACACATTAATACATGTAAGAGAAGGATTGCTTTTCATGTGGCGGCACTACACTTCCGTAGTGTACAAACTATGCCTGCAGGAAGTCAAGGCTCTGTCAGCTCTTTTGTAAACAAGTGATTTCACTAAACTGCATGCATACACAACAATAACCTTAAATTAGTCATATTCATTTTTGTTTTACTTGAAGGAGTATAGAGAATCATTTTTTTGTTTATTTCTCACACAAGTAGACTGGACACAAAGTATATTTATAAATACCCATCAAAGGGGGGGGGGTTGGTCTATCCTTATAGCAGGTCACACATATACAACTAGTTTATAACCAAATGTAATACAGAAGCAATCAGGCATTTCACTTAGGCACTAGGGGGTCTCAAAAATGATGAAAAATCATCCCGCGGGATAAAATGTCAGATTTATAGACCTATGCCTTGATATAAAAATGTCATGCTGCTTTGACAGTAGATTCTAGTTGATGGGGGTACCAAGTACCCTGTATATTAATTTGTAGTTACATCTTATCTCAGTTTGTAGATATAGGGCCTCTAAAAATGCCCAAAACACAAAAAGTAAATTTGAAGGGGCGGGGCTTAAACTTTTAGGGGGTCATATCTCAGAAATGTTAAGGAGTAGGTTTCTAAAATTTGGTGAGTGTTCATGACACCTAGTTTATAACCAAATGTAATACAAAAGCAATCTGACATTTCACTTTAAGCACCAGGGGTCTCAAAATTGATGAAAAATCATTCCGCGGGCTAAAATGTCAGTTTTGATAGACCTATGCCTTGATATAAGAATGTCCTATGCTACTTTTGACAGTAGATTCTAGTTGATGGGGTACCAGGTACCCTGTATATTAATTTGCAGTTACATATCTTTTCTCAATTTGTAGATATAGGCCTCTAAAAATGCCCAAAACACAAAAAGTAAATTTGAAGGGGCGGGGCTTAAACTTTTATGGGGCCATACCTCAGAAATGTTAAGGAGTAGTTTTCTAAAATTTGGTGAGTGTTCAAGACACCCATAGGGGAATGTTTACAAACAAAAATAGCAAAATCTGATACGGGGCCTGCCAACCCGTCAGATGAGTTGGCACGGAATGACTCATAAGGGAATGTAACATAATACGCTTCGGGGGGGGGGGGGGGGGTAAAGTCTGAGATTTAAGTCATCCAAAGTTTTTCATCAATGTGGGGTTATTCAATAAGCCTACAGAACACTCAGGAAAAGGTGCCTGATTGATTAAAGTGTTCTTTTTTAATGATACTGGTTCAAACTGAGAGAAAAACTTCAAAATGCAATTTTCCTGTTTTTGGAAAAAAAATCAGTTTTTGAGGCAGTATTGTCACAACAGGATACAATTGCCCAAGTTTTCCTCACCAGATATGGAAAGACCAATGTTGGCCCTAATCACAACCGAAAGGAAATTTTTCTGAGGCCCCTGGCAAATTGAAATTTTTAGGGCCAAAAATAGGGTAAAAATGTCGATTTTGCAAGTTGTAAAAACATGCTTTAATGCTTGATGCAAAAATAGCATAAGGGTAAAATTTATAGCAATAATTTTTTTTCTCAAGTAAGGCCAAGATTGATACTTTGTAGTGGTATAAAAGGTTTTATGAAATAATTTTGCATTTTGGTAGGGTGGAGTTATAAACATGAGGTAAAAAACAGTTTTTCAGACCTCCAAATCGGCCTAAAATGCCCAAAACACAAAATGAGCTGTTACCATGGCAACGGGCTATATATTGATTTGAAAGTTCGATTTTGTTTACTTGCACCCCAAGGCCCTTCGACCTACAAAGTATAAAAAAAAACGATTTTTTGACCGTGGACACATATGTCAAGTATTTACGTGAAATAACACTTAATACACATCAGTGTAAGCATACAACACACAACAAAAAGAATGACCAGGGATCGATTTCACAAAGCACTAAGATTCATCTGAAGATGAGTTGTCAGTATCACCATAGTAATTTCTATTGTGACATCACACTTTGCTTAGCAATTAAGATTGATTCACAGTTTAGATCAATCTTAACTCTTTGTGAAATTGGCCCCTGGCCTATACGTTAAAAATGTTTTATATTTGTTATTCTTGTTGAAAATTTTTTGATTTTTAAAATTGTTTAGCATTTGGTGAGAATTGTCTTCTTTATCCCCTTTTTTGCGAAATGGCATTAAAGCTGAATGAAGGGCCACATTGATATGTTTTTTTGTTTCTGGTGATGGCACAACTCGAAATTTGCTGAGGCCACAGTAGTTTTGTTTTGTGCTTAGAAGATTCAGTCAGGAGCATAACAATTTTTGGGTTACTGATGAGGAGAACTAAAGAGAAAATATTTTGTGGTGAGCCTAAAGAGAAAGTAAAACATTGGTAAAAATGTTCAAAATAGAAAAGTTTTTGTCATTTTATTGATCCAAACCCAAATACTTATATGTCCATGTACATGTTAAAACAACATATAACTAGGGTAGAATTTGGATATGACAAATAATCTTACATGCATCAAAAAACTTGATGCAGTGTGGTCAGTCTTAGAACATTAACCCTACTACTCTTGGTGACATTTCCCAGTGAGTTGACCAACCATTTGAAACCATTCAACTCCATGTAAGTTACCACTTTAATATGAATTCTTCAGACTATAGAGACAGTTGCTATGTCACATGATTCGGGGCAAGTTAGGTACGTAAGAGACGGTGAACACCCGTACGCATATCTGAATCAATGTGTATGGCACAAAGGTACCAGGGTTTGCTCATCTGGAGTTTAAGCTTGCTCCGAACCATTTGACAGAGCAACTGTCTCTATAGTCTGAGGAATTCAAATTTGAGCGGTAACTTTTGACTGAGCACTCCATTGTACGAAACTTTTTTTCAAATCTAACTCGCATATGGCTTATTGTACACATGAGAATGGGCTTTTAAATCATGCCTTGCTGTCATATGCAGTATACACAGTGCCTCTAGTTGCCATCTTCTTAAGAGGGACCAGACTACTTTTTCCTCCCAGCCTCGGTTTGGGTACTCTCATTTGAATGGAATCTAATCAAGATGGCTGTATGTGGGAGTATGATGACCTCCAATGTCTTCACAAAGTCTAACCATTTCATGGTATTGTGGCGCAAATGACTCAGAATAGAGGGCGCGCGAGCAGCTGCGGGCTCCTAAAAGAGCTGCAGGCGCGGCAGCTCAGGCAGTTCAAGTGCGGAGTTAGTTAGAAGCAGTAAGGACGGAGCAGTGCAGTCACGACTGGAGCAGGAGTCAGTAGGTAGGCACCAGCGGGGCTGACGGCGTGCTGGACGGACGGTGAAGTCGGGCTGGGGTCAAGTCGCAGGGTCCGGGGAGGCTACTGGAGGCGTAGCGACGAACAGCTATAGGCCGTTGTAGCGGAACGGAGCCGGGGAGTGCGCGCTCGCATGCCTGCCGCCTCTACGATTCGCTCGGCCCCAGCGGCCTATCCAGGACCGCTGGGATGGGCTAATCAGCTTGCACAGATTCTTGTTCAGGAAGTACGTCATGCGTGCAGTGCTTGCAGTGTGAGTGTGATGCATGATGGGACTGAGCATTAACTAATGAGCGTGCTTGATACGTTTGCCCATCCCAGCGCCTTTGGTTTGAATGCAAGGCGCTGGGGACGAGCGAACCTCTACGAGGGAGACTCAGGGAGTACTCAGGACGATAGAGGGCGGGATTCGAGGAGGAGGGATACGCGCAAGGACGCCAGAGGCGTACGGCATCACGGATACCCTGAGGCTGACCCCCATCCAGGCATTACCGCGCCGCCCAGCACTGCCTTGCAGTACATGTAGCGCCTAGTGCGAGGTTACCTATAGGCAACTGATTGCAGGGAACTAAATGGAGTAGGGAGGCTAACAATAATTAATCAGGGAGGCTACCAATAACTAATCAGGGTCCAATAAAGAATGAGTTCATCACAATAAATTAATTGCCAACTCAGATCAATCTCTTGTGTGATTTATTGTATATCCTTGTCATCCCAGAGGTTTAGTAGGCGTGGGTGAATGTGGCTACGCGTATAGGGCGGTATATCTCCATCCAAACGGACCTACATTCCCGGCCGCTGGATAGCGGGTCCGAGAGGGATTCTAGTAACCTCGGATTGGGCTAGTCCCGCCACAAATGGTGTCAGAAGTGGGATTATACGCCTAGCTGCCATTTGCCCATGTTCTAGCTTCTGGGAGGCTTGGAGAGGCCTTAATTAACAGGACGCCTCAAATTAATCAAACCTTAATAAATAAGACAAACAATGACGGACCCAACTGCTACAGAACTCCAAGAGGAGGTTGACAGCCTTTGTATGGACCTCCAAGGAAGGGAGGATGAACTTCAACGTTCAATGGAGGAGAGTCCACGACAGGAGGCTAAGATGGAGCAGTTGACAAATAGATTGTCCCGTTTAGAGGAAGCTTGGAGACGCTCAAGTCAGGAGGCGTCGCTGGATTCCGGTTTGGAGACCGGACTTGCCTCGAGTTAATACTAATGTGCATGGCACAGGACAGGAGGCCACAGGAGGCGACTGTACACCTCCAAGGAACATCATGAAAAAGAACAATTCGTGGATGCCACAGGCACAATCTACTGCCATTAAGGGAGACAAAACGCCCCTGTGGAGGCTATCAAAGAACTACCAAAACCCGTGGATCCTATTGGTAAATTACGAGAGGAAGGTGAAGAAACGGGCCGTGATATAGGAGGCACAGAAGCCTCTAAGGATACACCATGGCCTCTCAAACGAGATCAACGAATTATAGGACAAGAACAGCTGCAGGAGAGGCTTAAAAGGGGGACAGGTCGCCCCAAGATTGTCCCAGACCGTTTTGGGGACAAGCAGCCTTGGATTGACTATAAGGAACATTTTGAGTCATGTAAACTAGTCAATGGATGGGATGACGAGGAGGCAGCCGTATTTCTGGCGGCAAACCTCCAGGGTCCGGCACTGAAGGTGCTTCTTCACCACGGAGGTGGGGAAAAGAAGAGACACTCATACAGTGATCTTTTAAAACTTTTGGATGGACGTTTTGGGCCAGGGGAACGAGCAGAAAACTTCCTTCTGGAGCTGAGTAATAAAAGGCAGGGGTCGAAGGAAACTATCCAGGAGCTCGGTCAGGCAGTACGCGAGCTGTCGGCATTTTCGTACCCAGAGTTCACGGAAACCGCAAGGGACCGCCTTGCAAGAGGACACTTCTCCGATGCGATAGCCAGTCAGTCCATTCGAGAAGGTGTGTTCCGGGCAAACCCTTCAACACTTGATGAGGCAATACGGGCGGCGTTAGCCACCGAAAATTTTGAGAAAATCGAGGCTCAAAGGAGTGGGCCCAAGTCCGGCAGCGGGAAGTGTAGGATGCTGGACCACCCCACTGATGATGTTGAACCGCACGCCGTAGGACAGCAGATGGACCAAACAAGGGAAGAGGCGGGTCAAACATTTAGGAGGCGTGACACCAGAGTGTACCGTTTTCGCCCGGGTCGGCCTGCAACCCAAGGGGACAGGTGCTACAATTGTCACAGAAATGGACACTTTGCACGGGAATGCCCAGAAAATAGGAATAAACGTGAGCGTCAGGGAAACGCCAACCAGCCTGTCCTACGACCCGAGGAAGGGCTGGAATCACAGCAGGGTCAATCATAAATTTGAAACCGAATGAGACTTATCTCCTACCCGAATCAGAACGGAAGGTTCTGGTGCCGACAATTTCTCCAAAGAAAGGACTTTACATAATGGGAAAAATTCGTTCCCTTGAAATACCACTCCTTGTAGACACGGGAACAACGGACACAATTATTTCGACTGAACTTGATGCAGTGTGGTCAGTCTTAGAACATTAACGCTCCAACTCTTGGTGACATTTTCCAGTGAGTTGACCAACCATTTGAAACCATTCAACTGCATGTAAGTTACCACTTTAATATGAATTCTTCAGACTATAGAGACAGTTGCTATGTCACATGATTCGGGAGCAAGTTAGTTACGTAAGAGACAGTGAACACCCGTACACAATTCTGAATGCATGTGTATGGCACAATGGTACCAGGGTTTGCTCATCTGGAGTTTAAGCTTGCCCCGAACCATTTGAAAGAGCAACTGTCTCTATAGTCTGAGGAATTCAAATTTGAGCGATAACTCTTGACTAAGCACTCCATTGTACGAAACTTTGTTCAAATCTAACTCGCATATGGCTTATTGTACACATGAGGATGGGCTTTATTGTAGCCTCTTACCAAGAGTGCTTTAAGCCTTGTTTGGGCAAAATTGCATTAAACAAAAATATAAAAAACTTATACATTGGTGTAAAGGGAAAACCAAGAGGATTTACATAAAAAAACCCAGCTTAAACACCAGTCACTTTACCTATCAACTTTCTCGCTTTGCTGGGGAAAAAAAAGGACGTATCTACCGCCAGGAAAACACCTACTTACCGCTGTAAGTGGGCGTTTATTTTTGAGCCTTGACTCACATAGCACATTTTGAACCAGAATTGATATCAAACACAAAGTTAAATCAATATGGGGGTCAAAAAGTGGACACCCTGCTTTTTCAGCTTTCCAAATGAAAAAGCAGACTGAGCATTGTTGGCTTGTGCATTTTAACACTTTCCTGCTTTCTTAAATTTTTTGTGAATATCCATTTGCATTCTGCACTGGTTGGATGATTGAATGTCAGATGCGCACTGCACATTTCACATAAGTGCTATCGGGAGACAATTGATATAAGGGGCGGGGCTTAATGGATCAGACAGGAGGGAGAACTAATTAGACTAATTGTTTGTTTGGAACCTGTGATCATAATGACTGGTAATCATCAGGTGGCAGTATTGTACAAGATTAGACTACTGATGTAACAATTAGATAATGAGCATATAAAACATTAACATGCAAAATGAATATTCATAAATAAATTTAAATCTTCATTATTTATTTTATTCTTTGTTTTTTCTTCTACCTCTTGCACTTCTGTGCCTTCATGTAAAGTCTACACGATATTGTAAAGAATTTGTTGAATTAATTCAGCTAAGACAATAAAATTCAATATTTTCAGTTTTTGTATTAATGTTGACTTAATGACTTAATGTTGAACAAGTACAGTGATAAAATAAATTAATACCAAACATCATTTGTCTCAGTAATTTGTCTCTAAATATTCCCCTTTTCCCAATCTACAGGCTGCATTTCTTCACTGCCCCTCCATCCCTGGACATGTCCCTAGCATGTGGTGATCGAGCGGTCAAGCGCACTGGACTCAAGCTCTGGTGTTTCTGACCACCAGAGTGTGAGTTCAAGTCCGGGTCTTTACACTTGTGTTCTTAGGCAAGCCACTTAACCGGTTGCTTGGTCCTTTGTATGTCATACAAAAGCACGTAAAAGAACCCAGTACATGTTAAAAGTAGGGGTTTGCGCCGGTACTTTCTAGTACGGTCGGCTGCAGATTGTTTACCTTGGTAAGATGGTTTACATGATGTTATGTATTAAATGGGTCTTTGGAATATACCTCCACACACCATGTAGGAAAACAATGGGTGCTTTGAGAGGTGTGATAAAGCGCTGTACAAAAACTTCATGTTATTTATCATTAGAAGGGAGACCTTCAACATAGTGTTTGTCTGCTCAGAGGGTAAAACACGGGTACATTACCTCCAGGAGGTTGCAGGGTTTTAACCTAGCTATAATCAACTTCCTTCACTTCAAAAGAATTCAAACATTAAATAATCATTATTAAATACAAAAATTTCTCATGTTTTCATAAAAATGTTCTTTCTTGAAAGAATTTGAATGCTAACATTGGTACTCTCAAGTACTGTTATTAAGAAAGACTTCCAAAGTACTTGACATTTTGTAATGGGTCTAAAACACAAAAATTACTTTAACATGATTAGAATTTAAAGCAATCCAGGGGCTTGAATGTAAGGCTAGATCATAAAAAACTCCCAAATCCTGCATGATGGAAAAATGATCCCGAACGAAAATCGATGGATGGAAAAAAATGTTAATAGATGCTTCATCTTTTTGGTGGTACAACTGCCGACAAGTACTTGCGAACTTCAGGCCAAATCTTGTCAGACTCTCTCTGCTACAAAAGAACAAAAATAAACCCAAAACATTATTGACAATTGATGACATTCAGTTTAATGACTATCCATTTGGATAAACATCTAAAATCCAAACAATTAAAATCCAAATGATGTTTGTCAACCATAAAAAAATGAGTAATGATTTAACACACTAAATAAGTTTTGAGGCATTGCATTGGTGAGGTATCAATGTATATTCGGTTTGTGGTAACACCATGTGGATCGAGGGGACTTCTCGTTATTAACTTCACTGCTGCGGAGTGAGCTCTTAAATGGTCTCAACATTTTGACTAGCTTGCTGTAGTCATCGTCAGGAGACTGAAGAGAGTGAGACATGATGATCTATTTATAAGGATTCAGAGGTTTCAGTGTAGAGTCAGTCACTGATCTGATTGGTTCTTCTCAACAGCTCAAAGGAGAACTGTGATTGGAGGGCTGAGAGTCATTGTGTAGGTTGCCCATTGTATGTGAGTGCCCTGTGTAGTGGGCAATGGTGGGGCGTGTCAGAAGACTGTAGGATATCAGTGGAGTAGGGTGGTAGGATTGTGTGCCATATGCTGCTTATGAAATAGCCGATGTCATGAGGCACTGTATTGATTTGACACACTGCTCCTCAACAACAGTGGACTACATGGGGGGGGGGTCTCAGGTTTCCTTTGCCCCCTCCCCCAAATGAGGTTGAAAAAAAGCACAATTGAATAGTTTGATACATCAAAAGCCCCAACAATTTTCACTTTGCCACTGCTTGCCCCCCCCCCCCATGAAAATGTGTAGCTGGGCCACTGCTAGCAATATCCTGTATTAAATACAGGTATTGTAACCCATTAAAAGCTGTTAGTTACCTTTTTTAATATAAATTTACAACAAAACAGTTCTAGAAACAGTGACTGTAGTCAAGGCATAGACAAGTTCAAAGCCGACTTCCAACACTTTATTTTTGAAACATCTTGAATGTTCACAAAGGTCATAATGAGGCCAAATGGTGCAATTTAAAATTCCTAGAATTTAAATAAAAAACATCTAGCAAAGTAGAATGAATGTACCTGTAGAAGTCTGTAACAGGCGAAGTCAAATCTTGATAGGCTCCTAGCCGTGCCAACACAGTCTCTGGTTTGTTGTCGTCACGCTGTGTAAGAGGCTCTCCAGTCACATCATCTTTTCCCTATCAAATAAACAGATCAGAAATGCAAATGTTTCAAAATTCCTAACCAATTCCTCCCCCATACCCTTCCAGTTCAAGGGTGGTCGGTTTGGCGTAGTGGTCTGGTTGGCCGAGTGGTAATTTCCTCACCTTCCACCTCTGGGACCCTAGTTCAAATCCTGCTGGGGGCACTACCTTGATTGGGTTTTCAGTCCCTACCCGATTGCATGGGTATTCCCTGGAGTTTTCCTCCCACATCTAAAACTGAAACTATTATATTTGTTATCTCTCTTAGGTTTGCTTGTCTGAGCATCCTTGGCTTCACAACCAGAATTAATAAATGAAATGAAATAAATATTGTTAGAAACATATATGGATACAAACAAAATAGAATACAGCCTGGCCACTTAATTTTGTTTGTGGAATATCAGTTATGTTTCACTGTTTCACAATCCTACACACGAACAGTAACTTGTGTGTCACTGTGGTCAAGTGGTTAGACTGCAGGACTTGCAATCAAGGCTGTGGGTTTGAATCCTACAAAACTTACCACTGATTTTACAATGACTAAAATAAGTATTTTCACATATTTACTGAATCACATTTTATTGATATGTGCAATTTATAATCATAGACGTTAAACCAATGCTTGATGAGAGAGATTGGCTGTTGCCAGCTTGGCGTTTACATCCCCTTGTGGGAGCTTTACCGAGTTTCCTTGTCACTCACCGTCCGCTCAGTGAACAGCTTGTGCAAAACTCACCGTCCATTAAGCCTTGCGTTAAAACATTTAGGACAGTTCAGGGGCGCGCAATATGACATTTGGGATGTCCATTGTTGATGTTCCATTGCCGAGCAACAGCCGACGGGGTGCCAGAAAAAATTTAGGTCAAACTTTCAACCAATCGGTGCTCTGGGTTAAGCGTCATTAGTACAGGTACGCGGGAATTTTCACTTGGTCTCAGTCAACTAAACAATTTTATTTCACACCCACCTCCCCATTCAACTTCCAGATTGAAAGTTATCTCTATTGTTATGGGTTTGGGGTCAGAAGTTTGGAGGTTTTGGATTAAGGTTCAACAAAGATTGTTTTATGGTATTGAGTATAGTGGTCCCCCTTTGGAGAGAGAGCAGCAATTCTTTTAGGGGAATCATGAGAAGTATTGAATATGAGCTTATGGAAACTAAATATGGTAATCTGTCCACACAAGTTTCAAAAATACAGTGTTGCTACATGTGTTAAATCACATGATCAATCTTTGACAAGGCTCAGAAGGTCAGAACATCGGATTTGAATTTAATGGCAGGTGAGATGTCAAGTGCAGGACTACATGGCCTGGCGAGGCTGCTCATATTTCACTTTGACAACATTTGAAATGTTGACAATGAGACTGGACTGCTGACTCTTCCCAAGGTTTCACGAGGCACTGAGGTAAAATAATCATGGCATCACTGAAATGGGTTTTAAATTAGTAGACAGCCCTCACCTGGAGTCTCTGTGTGTCCCTCTGCTGATGAGCTAAATGAACTGTTCCCTGCTGACGTCCAAGCCCTGACCTTGAAAAGGTACTTAGTACAGGGCTGAAGTCCATCCAGTATTGCTGTGATGACAGCTGCTTCTGTAACTCCAGATTTCTCGACCACATGTTCAGTATCTTCTTCCATGAGTTGGTAGAGGAATCCCAGAATTGTGCCATGTCTGTTTTCCCATGGTGGTAGCTCCCATGAGAATGTCAGAGAGGATTTTGTTGAATTTATTTTGTTTACAGAAACTGGTCGACCAGGAGCTGCAGCGAAAACCATTTGTTCTCATAAAATAAATTTACTGATTGATTCATAACTTGTTTGCTCAGATTGTCACCTGATCAATAGGTTGACAAATTAATTGATCGCTCAGAGGTAATTAGAGACATCCACTCACTCATTCTAGACCCAATCTTATGGCACTGCTTACTGCAAAATTCTGCACTTAAACCCCGATAGAATCATGTGCTTCAAAGCAGAAATAATCACAGAAATATCTGTTGTAAGCAGCTCCATGTTCTGTACCCTGTATACAGCAGCCATCATAAATGCATAAGTTCATCACATTAACCTGGAACCAGACTGTTTTACCGCCAAGCCTCAGTTCGACAGTATGATTTGAATAGAGGAAAACTAATATGGCTACACCGTGATAAAAGTTTATTTAATGGGAATTTCAATTGCTTTTAGCTGCACTTGGTGTGGTCACATTCTGAATCTGGCTGAAGGTCCCATTATACCAGCTGATGTCCATCCTCTAACACGAAACACATACTCAGTGCAAGACAACAATATTCACAAAGGCATGTTGTGTATCATTTGACTCAGTTACTCCTTCTGCAGCGATCTTTTCTCCAGCAATCAGGAGCTGATAGTGGTCTAAGACTGCACCATTTCTATCTGGACAGGCGGGTGCCTTCCAAATGGCAATGAAGGTGGGGCTATTTAAAGTAGATCTAACATTTCTAGATGGTCCAAGAACTATTCACAGAGAAAATAAATATATTAATAATATTTTAGAAGTTTTAAAACAATAAAATATGTGATGTCCGATAAGGCCTATAACAACATTTTGGTGTCACTCGACCAACACTAGTAATTATTGACAATTTTCCTTGGTTAGAAGATCCATTAAAAACAATTGATATGTTACAATTTCCTTTTATTTCACCATATTTACACACCTACTGTCAACAGGTACAGTAGATTGATGGATAATCAGTCCATGTGAAGGTTAAAATATTTCACTCAAACTCCACACTGCAAACTACTTCTACACTTCAACTCCATTAGTCTATCAAAACAATGCATGCACATCATGCACATAACACAGAATAGGGGGACAGGGGGGGGGGGGCTGGAGGGAAAGGGTCTGTTTTAACCACAAGAGGTTTGAAACACATAGGACAAAATATAAGCTGGGAAGAGGAAGAACAAGTACATTGTAATACATTAGTGAATAAGGCAGACTAAAAAGGAGGCTGTGGGGAAAAGGAGAAGGCAAAGACAAAAGGATGTTTGACTTCTTGAATGTTCAGACCATGAGGTTGAATGGTCTGGAGGCGCCTTATCTACAGTTTCTCCCTACTCAGACGAACAATCTCTCTGTGGTTTCCTAGTGCCTCGATGCCCTATAACATCATGTCAGAAATAGAGTGATTAGGAAGATTGAAGTGATGTCCTATGGGTGTATCCAGCTTATAGGTGTTGTCTGTTGATCTGTAGAAACACCTCTTGAGTGTAGTTCTTGTCTCACCTACATCTTGAACACCACAACTTTGCAAAATAGAAAGATGAGATTGGTGGTGGTGCAGGTGACATAACCCCTTGTTTTATGAGTCTTATGAGTCAGTTTCCGTTGTGGTTTATTATTTGACATTTTGAAGTTTCTGTGATGAGAATTGAAAACATTTGGTGTGTGCCTGCTTTTACCTGCACTTGGTGTGGTCATATTCTATAACAGGCTGAAGGTCCCATTACCAGCTGATGTCCATCCTCTAACACGAAACCCATACTCAGTGCAAGGCAACAACTTCTCAAAGGTATGTTGTCTATCAGATGAGTTAGTTACTCCTTCTGCAGCGATCTGTTCTCAAGAAATCAGGAGCTGATAAAAGAAACCCAAGATTGTACAATTTCTATCCCCGCAGGCGAGTGCCTTTCACATGGCAATGAGGGTGAAGCTATTTTAAGTAAATTTACCATTTTTAGGTGCCGAGGAACTATTCACAAGGAGAAATATGTTGAATAAGATTTTAGACATTTTTCCCATAAGGCCTATAACAACATTTTGGTGTCACTCAACCAATACTACATGCAACCTGATGAGAAAGCAAATGTATTACTTTGTAAAATCATTGACAATTTTCCTTGGTTAGAAGATCCGTGAAAAAACAATTGATATGTTACAATTTCTATTTATTTCACCATATTTTCACACCATCTACTGTCAACAGGCACAGTAGATCGATGGATAATCAGTCCATGTGAAGGTTAAATTATTTTCACTCCAACTCCACACTGCAAACTAAATTCTACAATTCAAATCCATTAGTCTATCAAAACAATACATGCACACCATGCACATATCAGGTGCAACATTCTATGGATGATTAAGATGTACCTTAATTGTGATAGTGGGAAGGCCACACTGAGTGCGGTTCTGGGAATTTTTACATGTAGCTCCTTAGCTCTGACCTGATTCAAAGATCTTATTAGAAATCTCTGCTTCTTCACTCAACACTCCAGCACTGGTAATGGCTACTATATTTTCACATTATACAATGAGTTTGGCAGCAAGTGACCAATCACAAGAGAGTGATTCCTTGTTGTCCTCTGCTTCCTGGTGATTTGGTCTTCATTTACTTCTTGGCAAGCTCCTTGTCACACCAGCTAGTATGTTAGCTTATAGGTGATCACAGTACAGAGTGTGTTGATTGGCCGGGACCAATTGAGCTGGAAGGATGTTGCATTCAGTGGTACACCAGTCAAATTAACCGGTGTCCCTGGAACTATACCACAAAAACAATAAACAAGAAACAAACACACAAACAAAGAACAAATGCATAAACACAATATATAACAGGCAGGTAGATATTAACATGAAAGAGAAATGTACACATCAAATATTCACATGCAAAAATGAGAAATCAAATGGATGAAACATCCACAAACAATGTAAGGAAAACGAGTGTGGAAATGTGTTAATTGATATTGATGAATATGAATGTGAAGTATTCAAATTAAAAAGATTTTACCAACAGCTCACTCCATGTTTGTGTGTGCATGCATGTTATGTTTATAATGATCTTTACACTTTAGAAAATAGAATTAACTGTTGCAAACTGCGGACCCATGGTAGAAATGCAAAAAAAGAGTTTATGGCCTGACGATAGCAGAGTCTTTCTCGAAGGCTAAATGACAACACAACACACATAAACAGGTACACTGGAGTATTTCAAAAGCAGTCAAGTGGAAATAGATGAATAGAAAGAGAGAGACTGTATTCAGCTTATAAATGGGTGTTGACTGATGAGCTGTGACCGTAGAAACACCTACGTGTAGTTCTTGTCTCACCTACATATTGAACACCACAACTTTGCAAAATAGAAAGATGTGATTGGTGGTGGTGCAGGTGACATGACCCCCTTGTCTTATGAGTGGTACCACCAGTATGGCTGGTGAAGGAGTCCGATTCTCTGATGTGTTGTCTACAAACGATGCATTTGGAGGTGCTGGAAAATCTGAAAGTTCCCTGTGGCAAAGGAAGATTAACATTATCATTGATGGGGAGGACTTCCCCCCGAACGATGAGATCCCTGAGACTGGGTGGGCATCTGTAGGCAACTATGGGTTCTTCCTGTACATTTGATCTGATGTAGCTCACTCTATGATGCAATTGAGAGTCATCTGATGTTTCTGAACCAAGTTCTCAAAACACTTGAACCTGTGTCATGCTGCCATCATCGTTGTCAAGTACCCTATATACATCATCCATCATAATACAACATCATCAAACTGGAAACAGACTATTTTACCATCAAGCCTCAATTTGAATCTCGAGAGAACTTAAATGTCTACACTGTGATGAAAATTTAATGGAGACTGCCAATATAGAGCTAGATAGCTCAGTTGGTAAAGCGCCTGCATATTAATCCAAAAGTCATTGGTTCAAATCCTGCTCTATCAATGTTTCTTAGTTCAACCCAAAAATTAAGTAAAACGTTATCCAGTCAGTTTCCGTTGTGGTTCATTAATTGCTATTTGGAAATTTCTGTGATGAGAATTGAAAACATTTGGTGTGTGCCTGCTTTTACCTGCACTTGGTGTGGTCACATCCTGAATCTGGCTGAAGGTCCCATTACCCGCTGATGTCCATCCTCTAACACGAAACCCATACTCAGTGCGAGGCAACACATTCTTAAAGGTGTGACGTCTAACAGATGACTTAGTTACTCCTTCTGCAGCGATCTGTTCTCCAGAAATCAGGAGCTGGTAGTGGAAACCCAAGATTGCACCATTCCTATCCTCGCAGTCGAGTGCCTTCCACTTAGCATTGAGGTTGAAGCTATTTAAAGTACATCTAACATTTCTAGGTGGTCCAGGAACTATTCACAAGGAAAAATAAATATATTAAAATATTTTAGAAATTGTCCGATAAGGCCTATAACAACACTTTGGTGTCACTCAACCAACACTACAGGCAACCCGATGAGAAAGACGTTTTATTACTTTTTAAAATAATTGACAATTTTCCTTGGTTAGAAGATCCATGAAAAAACAGTTGATATGTTACAATTTCTTTTTATTTCACCATATTTTCACACCTTCTACTGTCAACAGGTACAGTAGATTGATGGATAACCAGTCCATGTGAAGGTTAAAATATTTAACTCAAACTCCAAACTTCAAACTAATTCTACAATTCAAATCCATTAGTCTATCCAAACAATACATGCACATCATGGACATCATGCACATAACAGGTGCGACATTCCATAAATGATCAAGATGTACCTTTGTTTGTGGGACGGCCACAGTCAGTGCGGTTTAGGGGAACTTTACGCGTAATTCCTTATCTCTGACCTGATTCAAAGACCTTATAAGAACTCTGTGCTTCACTCAACACTCCAGCACTGGTAATGGCTACTATTTTCACTCCATACAATGTGTCTGGCAGCAAGTCACCAATAACAAGAGAGTGATTCCCCGGGGATCACACCTATCACCACCAGATTTGAATTCAATGATTCCAAGGTGGCTGTCGTCAAAAAACATAACAGGTGTTCTCTTTCATTACAAAAAGTACAAAAAGTACAACACCAGCTTTTGCCATTGTTTTTGATACCCTTGCAACTTTTTGACCAAAAACCAAAAGTGTTCAATGATTTTCACATTTCAATTATGATCTGTACATTTTTCTATAGAAAATTTTCAGAATTCTGATGATATTCAATGAAAATGGCATTGAATTTGAGCTCATAACTGGTGCAGAAATTCCGCCCCAGAATGTACAGACCCATTTGGTTCTCCTGTCTGATGTTCCTCAGAGTAAACAAGATGGTGATGTGATCATCCAGTCCAGGGCTAGCTTTTGCACAGCGACCTCTAGGAGTCTAGATTGAGATAACATGCAATACAACAACAACAAAATCAATACACACATTTGCATACCTGATTCTGGAGTTGTGACGTTCCTGTTCACCTCGTCCCCTAATCCTGTAGTCGTGTTGGCTCTCACAGATACAAGATAATCTGATGCTGCTGAAAGCTCTTGAATGGTGTAGACCCTACTCGTACTCTCTACCATCACACTGTACTCTTGATTCGTTAGGACTGCCGCTGAACATTGGCGATATCTTACAAGTTTGTAGCTGATCACATAGCTGGTGATATCACATGATACGTTGGTCGGGGGCTCCCATGTGACCTTGATGGAATCACTTGTGTTTGAGGCTTGGAAGTTGGATACTACATCAGGGACTGTTGACAAACAATATTAGTTTGAATGAAACACCCAAGTTTTTTAAGAGAAAACTTTTCATTTTCATTCATGTTATTTTCTGAGATTTGTTTTTTTTATGAAATGTGTTCCACAGCAGGACTTTGGTTATTATATATAAATAAACATAAAGAGACCCACAGTAAATCAGTTCCCAAGGAGGTATTTGGACAATTGCAAATAATTAAGAACTTAAATTATTTATTTTATTATTAAGTTATAGTTGTACTGATTCAACATAATTTTTTATCATCTGAAAGAAAAAGAAAATGGGAGGTAAAAAAATAAATAAATAAAATCTAAATCAACCAAAAGTATCGCCTAAGTTCTCACTAAAAATTATAGGACAAAAACTATTTGTTTTATATACACAGCGTCTGTTCAGAAGATCAGCTTATTAATTTATTTAATTACTTATTTATTTTGTACATTTCTTTTCCCAGCTTATGCCCAAACACTTAAAACTGGTTTCCATTGGTGCCCAGCACACATTGCTCCAGATTATCTCAATTTTTACTCCATGGTCGATTCATTTCATAGAACAACAACAGAACACCAGTAAAACCATGCATGAGTAGTACATACCTTCTCCATCTGTAGTTACATAAGCTGCATCACTGAATGAACCGTTGCCAACAGATGTCTGAGCTTGAACTTTAAAACCGTACTCTGTACAAGCTGTCAGTCCATCAAAGGTGGCTGAAGTGACGTCCGGTGATACACTTATCTCCTTAAATAGTTTACTTGTTTCTGTTGTAACTAGTTTGCAATAATACTTTGTGATGACGCCATTTCTATTCCTGCATGCTGGGGGCTGCCAGGTAAAGGTCACTGACCTTGAGGATGTTAAAGTGTTGTTGATAGCAACTGGTATCCCTGGAGCTGTAGATAGGAGATTAAAAACAACAACCACACCATAAATTTGTTAAAAGGCAGGGTATACCTTAGGTAATTACTCTCAAATTAATGACCTCAAAAAATCACTTAAGAAGCAATTACTAATAAGAAGCACTGCAGCTGTTGATAATGTATAACATTTTGAGAAACAATTCCCTTCTAACTAATGCATTAGAGGAAAGCTCCATTAAGAGAATTTCCCAGTGTTGGCCAAAAACTTGGAAACTGTTCATCCTTTTCACCCATTAGGTGTGTTAACATTGAAATCCTTGGGTCATTCAGACCAAATAATTTTTACATCAAAAGTTTGCCAAATCCATTTATTATGCTTATATTTAGTAACATGCGTTTGTAACAAGAAGTTGTAATAGTGCTCTGATGAACCACAGGGGCTATTTCGGACTGTTATATGCCAAGGTTAAACTGAACAACTTACCTGACATACTTTCAATTGTATGAATTTTGATATTAATGGTACCTAACTTTTTGCATGTTTTTAGCCCAATATTGATAGGGGTCAGGTGTGCCCCAAGTGCGTTGTTTATGTATGTTTGGGCATACTCTATGAAGATCAATATGTATTGTGTATGTGTGGGCGTGTGTTTCCTAATAATGATAGGGGTCAGGTGTGCCCCAAGTGCTGATGTTTGGGTGACCGGATAGCCAAACCCTTTTTCCGGCATCCTGCAAAAAAGATTTTTTATGTGATTATTGACAATAAAAACAGCTTTCAAGACTGTGGCGTTCTATCACAAGATTTGGTCTGCTTGTTTCCTTTTTGAATCTGAGTTGAAGTGAGGGTTAAATCCTGGCTCATACTTCCTGCAATTGTGAACATGATGCGAATTTGAGGCCACAAATTTGCAATGAACAATTCGCAATAGTTGAGCTGTGCTCAACTCTCGCAAAACATTCAGCGGGAAAACAGACTTGTAACGTCAAATTCACTTTGCATTGGCATTCACTGGAAGTATGAACAGGGCACAAAGGTGCAGTTTTCCACCCAAACTATGTCACTTCAAACTAGTGATTCAGTGCAATTCTTTTAGTCTATCCAAACCATGCATTCACATGCAATAATTCATTTTGTCGCCTCAAAGATAAAATGCTTTATACGCAGGGGAGGCAATGTTTCATGTCACAGCGGCACGCATGCATATGTTGTTTTATTATGGACAAAAAATTGACAACTTAGGTGGGCTTGAAGGTTCACGTGTGTGCGGAGGAACTGTGTGAAAACTTACAAACCTAGGTAACAACAATTTCGCGGGCAGTAAACATATTGCTCTGTATGTATTGGTAAAGAATATAATTATGAATTTGTCACAAATTATGTTATATAAACAGTTTTGACAATGAGCCAATAATATGCAGTGCAGGGAAAAGCAACCAATGGCTTCAGTTCTGGCGTTGCAGGGGACGCTTGAGCAAGCGGGAAAGTTGGGGCACTTTCGTCATAGTCTTGTCTGTGAATGCATGGAAATAATTGGCGGTATTATTAAGTTTTTTTCAAATTAGCCTCTTAATCACACACATTCTATTTGGATTAAGTGTTAAGTATTTGAAAATTGGTGTTTAGGATTTTACATGACAGCTTAGCTGTGGAATAATTTTTAGTTGTTCTTAGGTCTACCTTGCCGGAGGAGTTATTTAATTTCCGTGCATTCTTTTCGATCAACCATAGAACTCAATTTTTTGTCGGCTGGCATACTGCTGAGTGCTGTGCTGTTTTGTTTTAGCCTATATATAAATAGGCTTATTTCATCGGACACTTCTTCCCCAGTTGTGTGACAATTTAAATTAACTGTTGTACCGGGCGTTGGCATTGTTTGGTGGTGGGCCATGCCATGACCAAAACGCCCTGTCAAGCGGCCGTCTCGGCTGCAGGATGCGGATCCGGCTCCTCCCAAGAAAGGCAGGACGACCAAGAAGAAGGGCCAGTGCAAGACGCAGCCGAGCCAGCAGGCTACAAGTACAACTCCTCTGCAGGTTGCGACCTCGTCTGCTGAGGGCAGGCATGAAGCTGGGAGCAGAGGCCAGTTGAGCTCTGGTGCTGATGCATTTAGTCATGTTGGTGCAATCTCCGGACCTGATGATCATTCTGTGCCTCCTGCTCCTAGCTACGTGCAGCCCCAGAACCCATCCACTGTGGCCACCCCAATGCCAGTTGTGTCGTCTGCTGCGGCAACGGGTAGTGAGTATAGGAGTAATAATACTACTAATAATAGTATTGTCAATCATTGGGGTTTAGGTTTGAACATGCTGCCAGAGCCGGTTCCACAAATAGGCATTAATACTCCGTTGGGGTTTCATGTGCCACAGGCCATCAAGGAGAAAATATGGGAAGGGTCATATGTAGATTTGTCCTTGTTGTACAAGGACACTGCTAATGCCGTATGTTCGAGAGCCCCGGATCAGAACCTGCAATTTGTTGTTGATGATGGTCAGCTCGTGATCTGAGGAAGCCAGGCCCATTGCGCAAAAGGTTGGACACGCTGGACATGTGGCAGTCAGCGTTTCATACTTTCATGGCCATTTATATCATGCGGCATCCTGCGCGTTGCGCAGAATTGTTGAAGTATGCCGAGATTGTTCGCATGGTGTCTATCCAGTATTCTGGGTTGGGCTGGCAAACCTATGACGAGCAGTTTCATCTCATGCAGGAGGCTGACCCGGGGCGCTCGTGGGGCAATATTGACACGGAGCTGTAGTTGACGGTGGCGGCTATCTCTGAGCCATCTTCCACAAGTTCTTCTTTTATACAGCCCACTGTCAATATTGGGCGAGCTGCGGGTGTCAAATCATCTGTTAGGTCTGGTTTGTGCTTTGCTTTTAACAGCTTGCAAGGTTGCCATCTCAGTGCATGTAGGTTTGCACATAGTTGCAACAGGTGTTTGCTTGGGGCACCAAGGTGTAGAATCGGGGGGCAATCCCGTTGGGTTAATCCTTCTGGTGGAGGGCCCGCACAAGGTGCAAAACAGATGTTGCGCACGCCCATCAATGCTGGGCAAAGTTTTGCCCCAAAACTGAATTCTCCAGCTCCCAACTTGCCACAAGGCGGCAATGCTGCCAAAGATAAAAGCTATAATTTTCGTGCCTCCAACTCCCATTAAATTGCCTGTCTTGGAGTGGTGGCTGGAGGATTATCCCATAGCACGTGATGCGGTCCTTTTACTGGATGGGTTTTCGAATGGGTTTTCTTTATGTTATGATGGGCCACATTTACCTTGGGATTCGGGTTGTTTGACGTCTGCAGCTGAGCACCCACTTGTTGTACGGGACAAGATAAATAAAGAAATAAGTTTAGGACGGATTGCTGGCCCCTTTAGCGACCGTCCACTGCCCAATTTGCAATGTTCTCCTATATCGGGTTGGTTCCTAAGCGCCAGCCTGATACATCCCGGCTCATTCATCATTTGTCTTTTCCAGCTGGGCATTCGATCATGATTTTATTAGCGATGAGCTTTGCGCTGTTCATTACACATCGTTTGATTCCGCCGTTGCATTGTTGCTATGCACAGGCCGTAATGCATGGTTGGCTAAAGCAGTTATTAAATCAGCATTTAGGCTTCTCCCTGTGTCTCCATTGGATTATGAATTGCTTGGTTTTTCCTTCAAAGGTCATTTTTATTATGATAGGTATATGCCAATGGGGTGTGCTATTTCTTGTTCCTTTTTTGAGAAATTTAGTTCATTTCTGGAATTTCATGTTAAGCAAACTACAGGTTCTTCTCTGATCACCCACTATCTCAATGATTTTCTATTTGTCGGCCCTTCTGCTTCTAGGTGCAAAGAGTTGCTGCATGCATTCACTTTAGCTTGTGGTGAACTGGGGGTACCGCTGGCCTCGGAAAAAACTGAAGGCCCTGCGCAGGTCATGACATACCTTGGGCTGGAGATTGATGCCTTGCACGCTGAAGTAAAAGTTTCAGCAGAAAAATTACGGGCCATGACCGATCAGATAACTGGCGTTTAGAGAGGCGTAAAATTACACTTGTGGCACTTCAATCACTTATTGGCTCCCTGAAATTTGTATGCAAGGCAATTTCTCCAGGGCGAGCCTTTTTGCGTCGCCTTATTTCACTAACTAAAGGCATAACCAGGCCCTACTGTAAGATTCATTTGTC
This sequence comes from Pisaster brevispinus, assembly GCA_023634235.1. Taxonomy (NCBI): domain Eukaryota; kingdom Metazoa; phylum Echinodermata; class Asteroidea; order Forcipulatida; family Asteriidae; genus Pisaster; species Pisaster brevispinus. The sequence goes on along the minus strand of JAMKCF010000029.1, from coordinate 454,456 downwards.
GGTGGGGGCAAAGCTCGACCTACTTTTATGGCTTGAGTTTTTGACCCATTTCAATGGGGTTTCTGCCTTTTTAGACCATGATTGGAAATCTAGCTCTGCTTTAGATTTGTTCACCGATGCTGCTGCTAGCGTAGGTTTCGGCGCTTACTTTCACGGTCATTGGATTCAAGGGCGTTGGTCCGAATAAATACTGTGCAACCCACCATCAATTGCGCTTTTAGAATTCTATCCTATTGTTGTTGCTCTCAAGTGTTGGAGTCCCCAGCTTGCCAATCGTAAAGTCGTTTTTCACACGGACAATAAAGCAGAAGTGCATGTCATTATTCACACAGTCATCCTGGTGTCCAAAAATGATGCACCTTGAATGATGTGCTTGAATGTCTTAGATTTAATATTCGTGTTAAGGCTGTTCATGTGCCAGAAGTGTATAATATTATTGCTGATTCTCTGTCCCGTTTCCAGGAAACACGCTTCCGCGCAGCAGCTCCTCTTGCGGATGCAGTCATGACGCCGTTACCAGATTTACCTCCTGTTCATTAGATGATGAAATTAAAAGGCTTTTCTCAGCTGCATTGGCCCCAAATACGCATAAAACATATGTGACGGGTATGAATAAATTTTGTCAGTTTTTGCAACAAGGTAGTGTTTTGGAAAGTCCTGTGTCGACTGACGTCATTCAGCGTTTGTAGCATGGTTATCCCTGCAAATGTTTGCCCCCTCCACGATCTCAACTTATGTTTCTGCTGTTGGGTCTTATCATAAGTCACACGGGTGGCCGGACCCGACTATTGAATTTTTGGTGTCAAAGTTACTTGAGGGCTGTAGGGGGTTGCGTCCTTTATCAGATACCCGTTTACCGGTTTCAAAGCCTATTTTGTTGCAGACTATCCAAGCTCTTGTGCTCCACTTACTCGGTTTTATGAATTTTGCATGCGTCAGCGCATTACAGTGGCATTGCAGATGTCTGTTTCCCAATTTCCAACTACTAAGATAGTGTGGTCTCATATTCTCCCGCGCGTGTTCTATTTTGGGGCAAAGAAATCACAACCTGCTAAGGAAAAGAAACGGCGTGCCATTAACCGCTGGGCAAAAGCACAGTGAGCTATTACACTAGGCGCTCATTATTTACCGCACCCACAATTTGTTTGGTCAGAAACGGCCTTGTACCGTTATGATGGTGTGCATTTGTCAACACTGGGCACCAAACTCTTTTGTGACAATTTGCGCGCCTGTGTTCTTTCATTGGTATTTTAGGTGTTTCTCCCTGTGGGACACGCGTTGCGCATTTGGCGTTTTTTCACGGGATTGACACCGAAAATACAGAGACTGGTTAAAATTAAATTCAATGTTTTACTTTTCAGCAAAACTTTTGCTTAACCAAGTTATCAGTAAACTTATAAATTAGTGAAATGCATTGTTACAAGAAGTTGTGATAGCGCTCTGATGTGCCACAGGGGCTATTTCCGACCGTATGTGCCAAGGTGGAAACTCACAGCTTACTTGATTGGTTAAAATCATTGTATAATTTACATGTGTGATTACTATATTGTTCTTAAATTTAATTGGGCATAGTATGACCACAGATTTGGGTCACGTGTGCCCATATTTGTTGCCCCCGTGTGCGTCAGTTGTAATACTGACATGGTTCGGGTCTGGTATACCCATATGTTTTGCCCCCATGTGCAAACATATTAGTCAGTTTTAATGCTGACATGGTTTGGGTCTGGTGTACCCCTTTATTTTGCCCCCGTGTGCAATTTATTGTTTTAAGCGCAGTGTATGCCCTAAAAGGTTGGGGAGAGGTGTGCCCCGAATAAGGTTTTATGTGCGGCAGGATAGCCAAACAGTTTTCGGCATTCAGCACAATTTTATTTACGAAAAATAGAAAACAGTTTTCAAGGCTGTAACATTCAATCAAAGAATAACATGTTCCTTTGTCTCATTCGAATCTGCGTATAATGCACTAGTAAAATATATCCTGGTTGTCACACAAGTTTTAGGCAAGACATTTAACTATAGTTGCTTCTCATCACCCAGGAGAAAATGGATACCTGTGAGGGTAGAGACAGTTGATGTGAGTGATTAGCAACCTGTGCGCCAATTTGGATTCTGGTGCTGCATACTCCAGAGGAGTTGAGATGGTCTCATAAATGCTGAAGGACCAATAATAATAATAATAACGAAGTCTTATATAGCGCCAGTATCCGCTAATGCAGGCGCTCATGGCGCTTGCTCCAAAATTCTGCACTCTAGTCAGCTGAGCTCCAAGGGCACTGCTCGTGATATCCAATACAATAATTATATAGTTTTAAAATGCTCTGTTTTCTGTAGTCAATTCACATGTCGAAATCAAAATAATGTAAAAGGCAATGATTAGTTCTTCACGTTAAACAGATGTGTTTTGAGTGCTGATTTGAAGTATCAGTTGTGACAGGGGTAAAGCGATTTGATACAATGTTTAAAAGAGCCTAATCAATACATACTATTATTATTACTATAATACGTACCGCCTTCTGCCGTTTTAACAACCAAATGGCCAGGTGGTCCAGAGCCTTTTTCTGTGTTAGCCGCTATCGTGAAGTTATAGTCAACAAAAGGCAAGAGGTTATCTAGGAAAGCCTCCGTCATTGCCACCGTGTTGCTTTTGACTGTCTCATTCTTGATGGATTCCACAAGAGAGTAGGTGTAGTTGGTGATCAGACCATTCTGTTGGCCACAAATTGGTGGCTGCCAAGTAAAGTTGAAATAATTTGGTCCTTTGGCGACAAGGGTGATTTCCTCAGGCGGGGCTTTAGGAACTATCACAAGAAAACATTGAAACTTATATTTAAAAGCACATCAAATTGTTTAGATCTCGCCATATATTAATTGCAAATCAAGCTTCTTTAAAATTGTTTTCGCTGGATCATTGATTGACAATGATAGACAAATTCGAAGAGACACAGTAAAAGTTTTAAGATCACACTAAAAGTTTACACAGTAAAAGTTTTAAGCTCACAACTTTATACAACAATACAGCCATCTTCTTTATCATGTTCCTTGTGTTAAATAGCGGTAATGAATATGAAATCTAAATAGACCAAAAGAGACCCGACTATATCGTTGTTCAGTTATCTGAATGAATCAAAACCAATATGGCCATATCACTGTACTGGCCTACTAAACTCTTACTGTAAATTATAACAAAACAAATTTAAAAAACCCAGACTTACTGCTTTGGGCGGTCTGCACCACTTCTGTATTCATTTTTCCAAGTCCTGCTGAAATTTTCCCCCGTACAGTAATATTGTATTTTGAGTATGGCCGCAGGTCACTCAGGGTTGCGTTATTGGCCTTCACTGTGATTGATGTTGATTTGAAGACCCTGTGTAGACTGCACGCCTCCAAGCTTTCCCCAGTGTACATCACCTTGTAGGTGTCAACCTTACAACTGTCATTATTAGAGCGTTGCCAAGTCACTTCGATGATAGAAGAAGGATGGTCTCCGCGTTGCAACTCAAGATTTTCTACTTTTTCAGGGGCTGCAGAAAATTACAAAAATTCTTACTTTTGTTCTTTAGGGATGTAAAAGGTCAGACTATACAAACCCTTACCATGCTGTTACAACCGCCACTATGTTCCTTAAGTGCAATAGCAGCAGTGGATCAGATTCTCAGCGCACAAAATGGGTTCTGACTATTCTACCCTTCCAACCTCAGTATGGATCCATTGATTAAATCAAGAAATCGGCAAGACCCAAAAAAGCAACATTGCTTATATGGATTGCCGCAATATAAAAAAGCACATCAATGAACAAAATCGCTGACAAAACATATTGATTGCTTTCACCAAACACAGGATCACCTAATGTGATTTTTCAAAAATTGGTGGATGGTGTGTTTATTGAAAATTAAAGGATAGCAAAAGGATAGAAATTAAACTAATCTTCAAAAAAACCAAAGTGCTATCTACTACTAAATTTTGTTCAGCTCCTTCTGTATTCTCAATATCAAGTTATAAACCACAATGGTAATTGACTGGGTAAATTTTGAAATAATTTGCGGTTGAACAAAGAAAAATTTAATAGAGCAGGATTTGAATGAACGACCTCCGGTTTAACGTGCCGGTGCTGTACTGCTAAACTGGAGGTCATTGGTTCGAATTTCCTTCTAGTTCGACCCAAAATAAATTCTCAATAATAAAACAATAAGATAACAAGAAAATTAATTCAGCCAATGTTTAAAAAGTAAAAAACCAGAACATTGGAAACAGTTGTGCACCTCAAGCTCTCTAAAAATAATTAATCCTAAACAAAAAGATCATACAGAATATTAACAATAACAGAAATTTACCTAAAAACAAACTAGATCCCATTAAAAAACATGAACTGCACAAGGATAAAAACTATCAGTAAACTGCTTACTACCATAAGAATGCTTAAGACGAAAGTGAAAAGGAAGGAATTTGAAATATTCTGCTATTGGATGGAACTCGCCCTGCATTATAGATCTAGTACATTTACAAAGTCTGTTATAAAAAAGTGATTCCAATGATGCCAGGCTAGTACCAGAAATGAATAGTTCTGAAGATTTGTGTACCGTACGTTACTACACACTGAATTTACATGGAGGCATTGACCATTTATTCTTGCCTCGGATACAAAATTAAAAAGACAAGCTGATGGTCTCCATTTGTAGGTGCCCCCCGAAGTGAAAAAAAGTATTGGCTTTGTCTTCTTTATCAATATGCTTCCTTACCTGCAGTACTTGTAATGGCTGGCGACCATTCACTCCATATGCCTTCTTTTTTTTCCCCAATGGCTTGAACTCTGAATTTGTAGTCGGTGCAGGGTTGTAGGCCAGTTAACACAGCAAACAGAGCACTTGTTTCCCCTTCCCTGTCATCATCGTCACCTTCATTGTCATCGTCAAGGATTTTGTCATGAATCTCACCAACTTTGAATTCATAATGGTAACCTGTAATTTTATCATGCTGTGATTCGCAGTCCAGTTCACTCCAAGTGAACTGGATGGAGTCCATTGTTGCGTTGCTAGCCATAACATCTGTGATTTGGCCAGGAGCTATTGTGGTTTGGAAAGAAAAAGGGGTGGGGTTGGAAGAAAAAGATGTTATTCAGATAGTATTCCATTCTTTATCATTATACAATATGACTTGAACTCTTAGGTGATTTATTATAAAGTAAATTTCTGGGATATGATAGTACAAAAATGAAAAATCCTGTTACCAAGTACCAGTCTCCTCTCATGGTGCAGAGATAAAACCTCTGCATGCCCGGATGGTACAGTTTGTTTATTTAATATTCTGGTTTTGAAGCCAAGGATTCTCAAAAAAGTTAGCTTTATCACTGTACTAGCCAAGAATCCCATGGAGAGAAAACATTGAAGGAAGTTTAAATTTTACATGTGGGAGGAAAACCCCAGAGAAATATTCCAGGCATTCAAGTAAGGACTGGAAACCAAGTCCATAGGATTTGAACCAGGGTCCTGGAGATGGAAGGCGAGGAAAGATATTACTACACCAACCCGACCACCCCTGAATTTGAAGGATTAGCGTAGGCCTACTCTTTATATGAACAGTATTATTGGAAAACTTTAAGGCATTGGACACCAGAGGGCAGGGTGTTAGCCAGGATTTGGTAAAAGGGTGTCCAAATTTGCTGAGACTTAAAAACTGGGTGTCCAAATTGTTCACTTTACATTTACAAGTAAATGACAGGTAAAACAGGCTGTCCAAATTTCAACAGGGTGTCCAAAAGACGCCCAGACAACCCTCTGGCTAACACTCTGCCAAAAGGCAATGACTTTCCAACTCTTTAGTGCAAGTTAACACCTCTAAGGACAATTGGAAGGCAAAGGGGAGGTCTGTGGAATCAACCCTGAACTGCCCTCCCAATGCTCACCTGAGGCCTAAAATAATACTCTTATTTTTGTTTCAAAGGATCAGCAAAACTCACCATCAGGTTGGGTAGAAACTGTTTTCTTCTCAGAAGGAGCTCCTTCTCCCGCTAGTGTTGATGCTTTCACGGTCACTGTGTACACTGACTTTGGTCTTAGGTCAACCAAGAGGATTTCTGTATCAGTTGTTACCTCGATGAATGTCTCGTTTGGGGTCTTCTTACATTGCTTGATTTCTTTTAAGTAGTACATAATGGTGTAGTTTTCGATAGAACAGGGGCTCTCTGTGGAGCTTGGGGATTCCCACTGAATTCTCACAGCTGTGGCATTTTTTAAACCTTTTTTTGTTGGGGTGGCAACTTTTCCAGGGACTGCAGGATAATTAATTTCATAGAAAGACGGTTAGCTTTCATTAATAAGTTCCTACGAATGGTTTGACAATTTGATATTATAACACATAAGAAACATTAATATGAAGACTTACAGGTAGGGTAATAGTGGATTGGTACATACTCCAAAAATTATGGACCATATAAACTTAATTTTGTGAGAAGCATTGCAGCTGTTAAAGGGACACGTTGCCTTGGATTGGGCCAATTGGGCTATAAAAAGCATTTATTATGAAACAAATTCAAAGGAATATGGTTGAAAAGATGTTTTAAAAGTAGAATATAATGATCCCCACAAATATGCCTTGAAATTGTGTGATTTTCTGTTTACTTTGGGAACTAATACTGTCCGCCTTTTTGGGGAGTCAAAATTTTGACTCGACAAAATGGCAGACTGCGCTAGTTCACGAAGTATAAGGAAAACCACACAATTTTATGGCATACATGCATTTGTGTGGATCATTATCTTCTACTTTTAGAACATCTTTCCAACCGTATTCATTTCAATTAATTTCATAAGAAATGCTTTTTAGAGCCCAAATCGCCCAATCCAAGACAACGTGTCCCTTTAATAGTATAAACTATTTTGAGAAAGGTTTCCCTTCGAAGTATGGTTTGGAAAAATGTTCACATCAAAGCATTTGAATCTTAGAAAAGACCCATACCGGTACATGAATAATTTTCTCTGATTACTAAGGGTTGGTGTCCATTCAAAAATCCTACGGCTACAGGTGCCGTTGGTACCCACTGTCACCTTGCTAAACATGGATGGATTTGATGTTTGTGTGAAAATACGTAAATTTTTTGGGCCGTTTTCTCATCAAGTAGACACTGTATTCAGCAAAACTTTCAAATGTGAATTTTATTGCATCTTTTTTTATAATCGTACAAATAAAATCAGCGTTACGTTGAAAAAAAAAAAAATCAATGACCCAACCTTAAAGCGCACATCTAACACAAAACAAAATTGTAGAGAAAATTGAACTTACCTGTCACATTTGTTGTGAAATTGATTGGCTGGCTTTGGTTACCCATTCCAGCACTAGTCCATGCAGCCACAGTGAAATAATGGAATGTACAGGGTTTTAACGAACCAAAAGATACAACTTCATTGGTCGTGTTCCCAGCAAGTCCTTCTGTATCACTGAACGCCAGATAATAACTGTACAATGTTATCCTACCATGCGTGTCCTCACACACAGGTGGGGACCAGCTAAAAGAGGCGTTGAACGGGCCAACATCAGTAAGGGTAACATTTGTCACTGATTCCGGAGCTGAAAGAAATGGATATAAACTATACTGTAACTTTGAGGTGACACTAACAATCTGGGTACGTTCAGACGAGGAGTTAAACTAACCCTTATTCCGAGCACCGCGGGTGTCCAAAAGACAAAAATGACTTATTCCAAATTGGGCTTGCGTTCACACGAGTAAGTTAGTCCTGTCCGCACGGGTTAAACTGACCCACACGTTGATTATCAGGTCATGCATAGCTGACCCCGACTGACCACTCTTCCGGTCCATCGTATACATGTCACTGAATCTCTATTATACTGTCAGTATAATAGAGATCAGTGATACATGTACATGTATCAGCTGGGAATTACTTGTGGTAGTCTACGCGCGTTGTTGTTATGATGACGTAACCTTCTGTGGAGAGGTCACATGGAATAAAATAGACCGGATGTAGCAGGTCAGTTGCGTTCCAACGATGGTTTATTGGGCCTCGCAGCGGGGGGTTGGTCGTAAAACCTGGGCTAAGTTACGCTAATCCAACATTTTTTGAGGTTTAGTTTAGCCCAGTTCTCTGGGTCAAATTGACCCTCGCGGACCGGATTTTTGCGTTCCAACGGAGGGTTATTTTAGCACTTTTGGATTAAGGGCTAGTTTAACTCCTCGTCGGAACGTACCCTCTGTGCCAAGTCCTGAGTTCTAGCGGCTAAGTCATCGGGGTGTGAGCTCCAATCCTGGTCATGACACTCGTGTCCTTGAGAAAGACTCTGAAATAATCCCGAGTTCTTATATAGCTATTTATAGCACCCGATGGTCATATCAAAACGCTAAATATTTTTTTCCTGCAAGGTATGTGGAGCCTCGTTTCAAGTATGTGACCAATTCCTTTATAAAGCACCATGTAATGGTTTACAAGGTGCTGTGGTGCAGTATGCTGCCAACAAACCAGGAGCACCGGGGCGAACCCCTCATTTACGATAAGTGCACTGGGTTCTTTTACGTGCATTACACAACACACAGGACCTATGGCTGTATGTCCCATCCAAAGGAGGCAGCAATAAGGGTTTAGTGTCTTGTTTAAGGACACAAGGGTAGTTGCTAGTCTTCACATAGGAAAGAGGACGTTCTTGAGAGCTGATATGGTTTAAGGTCTAAGATTACTGGCCAATTGACTGGATATGCAATACAACAAAAACAAGATCTATACACACATTTGCATACCTGATTCTGGAGTTGAGACATTCCTGTTCACCACACCCCCTAATCCTGAAGTCGTGTTGGCTCTCACAGATACAAGATAATCTGACGCTGCTGAAAGCTCTTGAATGGTGTACAACCTACTCGTACTCTCTACCACCACACTGTTCTCTTGGTTCGTTAGGACTGCTGCTGAACATTGGCGATATCTTACGAGTTTGTAGCTGATCACATAGCTGGTGATATCACATGATACGTTGGTCGGGGGCTCCCATGTGACCTGGATGGAATCACTTGTGGGTGAGGCTTGGACGTTGGATACTACACCAGGGACTGTTGACAAACAATATTAGTTTGAATGACAAACACAAGTTTTCAAGAAAAAAACTTTTCATTCATGCTATGTTCTGAGATTTGTTTTTGTTATGAAATGTCTTCCACAGCAGGACTTGGTTATTATTTGTAAATGAACATAAAGAGACCCACAGCAAATCAGTTCCCAAGGAGGTATTTGGACGATTGCAAATAATCAAAAACTTAAATTGTTTATATTTTTAATAAGTAATAGCTGCACTGATTCATCATCATTTTTATTATCTGAAAAACAAATTGGAAGGTAAAAAAAAACAAAAAAACACAATCAACAGAAAATATCGCCTAAGTTCTCACTAAAAATGATCGGACAAAAATAACAAGAAAATAAGAAAACAATTTGTTTTATATACACAGCATCTGTTCAGAAAATCAGCTTTTTAGTTTATTTAATTACTTATTTATTCAGCTTATGCCCAAACAGTTAAAACTGATTTGCATTGGTACCCAGCACACATTGTCCAGATTAACTCAATTTTTACTCCATGGTCGATTCATTTCATAGAACAACAACAGAACACCAGTGAAACCATGCATGAGTACATACCTTCTCCATCTGTAGTTACATAAGCTGCATCACTGAATGAACTGTTGCCAACAGACGTCTGAGCAAGAACTTTAAAACGGTACTCGGTACAAGCTGTCAGTCCATCAAAGGTGGCTGAAGTGACGTTCGGTGATACACTTATCTCCTTAAATAGTACATTTTTTTCTTTTCTAACTAGTTTGCAATAATACTTTGTGATGACGCCATTTCTATTCCTGCATGCTGGGGGCTGCCAGGTAAAGGTCACTGACCTTGAGGATGTTAAAGTGTTGTTGATAGCAACTGGCATCTCTGGAACTGTAGATAGGAGATTAAAATGACAAATGTGCCATCAATTTATAAAGGAGCTATGTCATTGCACTTTAGATGCAGCTGTGCAATGGCAGACTTTAAAACACTAGGTGACAGCAAACACAATAGGGAATGTTTAGAATGTTTATACACAAATTCTCCAACTGAGGACATTGAATTATCCTCTGAACATCTGTGCTCAGTCATGAGTTCTGGTGGCTAAGTCATCGAGGTGTGGGCTCCAATCCTGGTCACGACTCATGGGTCATCGAGCTGGACACTGAAATTTAGTTGCTTGGTCCTTACACAGGATTACGTGAGGGGAGAGGACGTTCTTTGGAGCCGAGATGGTAGAAGGAATAAGGTAACGTGCCGATTGACTGGAATAATAGAAAGGTTTTGCAAGGCTAAAGATTTATAAACGGATACGTCAATACTTTGTGTGTTCACATGACATGTATATAACTGTGGCTTCTGTGTTTTGCATGCACGTTCACTGTGGATACGGGAGCACATACACATACGTTGAGAAACAGAAACCGTTCTGCAGATTTTAGTTGCGATTCTGACCTGGATTAACATTTTCCCCCGTACTGCTTTTAAAGGTCTCATTCATGATATAGATAGAAATGTGTAAGTCATATGCAAGCAAAAAATTAAGAAAATGCAGTGTAAACAAGGGTCCCTCTTTTACCATGGTTGCTGGAAACTTTCTTTACACACATTTAAGAGTCCGAAAACCAACAGTTAAACAAAAATATCACATTTGATCGCTTTAACGATAACACGCTTTATGCACAGAGAAACGAGATTGTCACGTCATGCCTCCACCAATTCGGGTTAAACTATTGGTGGATAAAATGCTACCAACTCAGGTGCGTGTAAGCCACACACTCGTGCAGGCAATGAATATAGCAAATTCTTACAAATCTAGGTAATAATAATTTCGCGGGACAAAAACCATAGCTGTATGGATTTGTGAAAAATATGATCATGAATGTATAACAATTCATATCATGCAAAACATAGTTAACCTGTTAACACTACAGTGGGCCAATGAGAGTGATGTTTTGGAATAAACAACCAATGAATTCAGCTCTTGCGTTGCTTGGGACGCTTAAGCAGGCGGGAAACAGGTTGATTTAATCACTCTTGTCATAGTCTTGCAAAGGTATAGACATAAAAACAGTTTTTCAAGGCTGTGACATTCAATCAAACAATTTGTTTCTTTGTCTCATTCGATTCTGTGTATAATATTTAATCCAATTCTCAGCTGTAACAAGAACACATACAAAATGTTTTGGGATTTGTTTTGCTCGCAAACTTAAGCCAAAGTGTATCTATATTTTGTCCTAGGCCTGACACATAACTCTATGATTGTGAAACAAAATCTGACACGCATCCAATGTGAACGGGTACGGTTATCACATCTGTATCTGTATCTGTATCTGTATCCGTAGGCTTGCGAAACCTCTCTTGTAATGATCTTGCGCTATTATGAGCATTCATCTTTTGAAAAATATGAATGTCCAGTACAGATTGTCTGCTTTGCCAGACATAAACATTAAGTTTGAATTCCTTAGAGTAAACAAGATGGTGATGTGATCATCCAGTCCAGGGCTAGCTTTTGCACAGCGACCTCTAGGAGTCTAGATTGAGATAACATGCAATACAACAAAAACAAAATCAATACACACATTTGCATACCTGATTCTGGAGTTGAGACATTCCTGTTCACCTCATCCCCTAATCCTGAAGTCGTTTTGGCTCTCACAGACACAAGATAATCTGATGCTGCTGAAAGCTCATGAATGGTGTAGACCCTACTCGTACTCTCTACCATCACACTGTACTCTTGGCTCTTTAGGACTGCCGCTGAACATTGGCGATGTCTTACGAGTTTGTAGCTGACCACATAGCTGGTGATATCACATGATACTTTGGTCGGGGGCTCCCATGTGACTTGGATGGAATCACTTGTGGTTGAGGCTTGGTAGTTGGATACTACATCAGGGACTGTTGACAAACAATAATAGTTTGAATGAAAAACACAAGTTTGTTAGGAAAAAACTTTTCATTCATGTTATTTTCCACGATTTGTTTTTTGTTATGAAATGTGTTCCACGGCAGGGCTTCAATTATTATTTGTAAATAAACATAAAGAGACCAACAGCAAATCAGTTTCCAAGGAGGTTGTAAATAATTAAGAACTTAAATTGTTTATATTTTTAATAAGTAATAGTTGCAACATATTTTCATTATCTGAAAAAAAGTTTGGATGTCAAAAACAAAAAAATCACAATCAACAGAAAATATCGCTTAAGTTCTCACTAAAAATGATCGGACAAAAATAACAAGAAAATAAGAAAACTATTTGTTTTATATACACAGCATCTGTTCAGAAGATCAGCTTAATAATTTATTTAATTACTTATTTATCGTGTACATTTCTTTTTCCAGCTTATGCCCAAACACTTTAAATTGGTTTCCATCGGTGCCCAGCACACATTGATCCAGACTATCTCAATTTTTACCACACAGTCGATTCATTTCATACAATAATAACAGAACACCAGTGAAACCATGCATGAGTACTTACCTTCTCCATCTGTAGTTACATAAGTTGCATTACTGAATGCACTATAAGTAACTGATGTACGAGCTTGAACTTTAAAATGGTACTTGGTACAAGCTGTCAGTCCATCAAAGGTGGCTGAAGTGACAGTTGGTGACACGCTCATCTCTGTCAACATGTCAGTTTTAGCTGAATTTAAAAGTTTGTAAGTGTACCCTGTGATGGTGCCATTTCTATTCCTGCATGCTGGGGGCTGCCAGGTAAAGGTCACTGACCTTGAGGATGTTAAAGTGTTGTTGATAGCAACTGGTATCCCTGGAACTGTAGATAGGAGATTAAAATGACAAATGTGCCATCAATTTATAAAGGAGCTATGTCATTGCACTTTAGATGCAGCTGTGCAATGGCAGACTTTAAAACACTAGGTAACAGCAAACACAACAGGGAATGTTTACATTGTTTATACAAAAATTCTCCTTCTCCTTTAACTCTTTGATTGTGAAACAAAATCTGACACGCATCCAATGTGAACAGATACGGTTATCACATCTGTATCTGTATCTGTATCCGTAGGCTTGCGACACCTCTCTTGTAATGATCTTGTGTCATGAGCATTCATCCTCTGAAAAATATAAATTTCCAGTACAGAATGTCTGCTTTGCCAGACATAAACATTTCGTTTGAATTTCTTAGAGTAAACAAGATGGTGATGTGATCATCCAGTCCAGGGCTAGCTTTTGCACAGCAACCTCTAGGAGTCTAGATTGAGACAACATGTAATTCAACAAAAACAAGATCTATACACACATTTGCATACCTGATTCTGGAGTTGAGACACTCCTGTTCACCACACTCCCTAATCCTGAAGTCGTGTTGGCTCTCACAGACACAAGATAATCTGATGCTGCTGAAAGTTCTTGAATGGTGTAGGCCCTACTCGTGCTCTCTACCATCTCACTGTACTCTTGATTCGTTAGGACTGCCGCTGAACATTGGCGATATCTTACGAGTTTGTAGCTGATCACATAGCTGGTGATATCACATGATACGCTGGTCGGGGGCTCCCATGTGACCTGGATGGAATCACTTGTGGGTGAGGCTTGGAGGTTGGATACTACATCAGGGACTGTTGACAAACAATATTAGTTTGAAGGAAAACACAAGTTTTTTAAGAAAAAACGTTTCATTCATGTTATGTTCAGAGATTTGTTTTTGTTATGAAATTTGTTCAAAAGGACTTTGATTATTATTGGACCGAGCCTTTGGCTCGATCCATTAACAGCGGCCAGCCACCAACCAAGGTCATTACCACACAGTGAAGACCGGCTAACTCCTTTTATCCTTCAATTTTTAAGGATAAAAGGCCTCATGCGCAGCTTTGAACATAGCTTGTTGCGTCGCCGCATTGCATGGGCGCGCTCACCGGGAACGGCCATGGCCGTGACCTTGTTGGTCGCATTAATACAGGTCAGTTGCACACACGCACGTTATGCAGCGACCTGGGGAAATATTTAGGTCAAGGTCAAGCTTTGCTACAGCGTTATGTGTGGTTGGTTACGTGCATATTTAATGTGTGTTGTGCAAAAGTATTACTTTTGGCCAATTACGTCTCTCGCCGTAGTTTCGGCGGTTTTATTTGGCGGGTACTTGTCACTTTCGTAACAGTCAGCAAACGCAAAGGTTAAAAAATTTGCCCACCTCCTCCCCTGACAGGACCACCGGTGTTCTGGTTTGGGTTATTTGCCAGTGGGTCATAGCATAGGTAGAAGGATTATTAGCACAGTTTAATGACTTGAGAGGGTAGCTGATGTCGACTTCACTCGCGTTGTCAACATGGGGGGACGGAGCTAGAGGTTTAGGCCTATTTGGTTTATGATGCATCTCCAGTAATTTGAGAGTTTGAAGCTGTTTATGCCAGTCAGTGTTCGTGGGAAATGGTTTTCACGGGCTCAGAAGCATTTTTCGCCAGATTCTTCTGAAAGTACCAAATAAATAACGGGTGATAGTGTGAGGATACTTGAGGATAGTGTGATACTTACACCATACCTCGAGTCATCAAGGGACGATGACTTCTAGGCGGGGAAGGTTGTGAGGAGCCCTACTTGTGCATTCTGTTGTTTTTCAATGTTATTAATGTTTTTTACCTTCTTGATTGAATAACTGACTGTTTTTGCTGTAGCATAATGTATTGTCTCTTTATAGTGCATCATATTGATGCAGTCAATATATTCCCCCCCAATGGTCCAATCGGGGCCAACAATTTCGAAGAGAACCTCACACTGATTTCTACCACCAGCAATACGCTAGACCAGGTGCACGGTACAACATGGGGGCTCCCGATCTTCAACAGATGTCAAGCTGCAGCCAATTCACCCAGCAACATACTCGGAATTCTGATGGGCCCCAAATTTCGACTGCAGCACCAAGCAACCCTCAGAACCCATTCCAGGAGATGCCCATTAGTGAACAGAGACAGACGCCCCAGATCACAACCCCGAGCCAGGGAAACTTACCCCCTCTTATGTAGTGAGCCGTACTGCGGAGGTAAAAGTCGAAGGCTCAGCAGATGTGAGAAAAGGTGATTTTATTTCAAAGACGGTGGGTGAGTGTTTTTCTGTTGGTGTTAGATTTAGAGATGTTCCAGTCAGGTGTTTACTCGACCGGGTTCACAAGTCACTACCGTCGGGGAACAGTTTTTCTATGAGTGTTTGGAACCACAAGGGTTTCGGCTATATGACATCCCAACCTCATTTTCCCTAGTATCTGCGAGTGGTGCCCCTATCCCCTACATTGGTTGTTTTGAGACTGACATCGCCGCCCTTGGACAGAGTGTTAAGTCCCGTATAGTCTTGGTAATCAAAGAACACTGTTCAGCATTGAAAACCTGGGCAAGTTCTGCTGTAACCGGAATCCTTGGAATGAATGTTCTTGCAGAGTGTTGGAACGTGCTTATAGGCGAAGCTGGGACACCCTTTATTACCAAGATTGACTGGCCTGCACCAGAACCAGCATGGCAGAAAGCACTACATGCAGTAGGAGAAAAGCTACGTTTTGGTGGGGACCACGGAAGAGTTCGAAAGGCGCGTCTCCAGAAACAGCAACAAATTGTTTTATCAGCTCATCAAGCAGTTGTGGTGCAAGCAAATGGACATTGTGGCCCGGATACCGACCCCTACGATGCCTTGCTTGAGCCGAGCAGAGACCATGGTATTCCCTCAGGCGTTCATGTTCCCCAATGTTTTGTCACCGTCAAGGATGGCCAATTTCTGCTTGTACTTTACAACGAGACGGATGCAGAAATAGTTGTACCGGATCAAGCTGAGCTAGGCACACTATACTTGGGTGCCCTGACGAGTCCAGAAGAGCCAGATCACAACACTAATCTATGTCAATCTCCCCTTGATGCTTCCATGAATGATTTCCCTGCTGGGGTTGCTTCCATCAGTCTTGACGAGGACCCTTATCCCCTTCCTATCCCGGTTGATGTTGATCCAGCTTTGATGAATGCTGAACGTCATAACAAGCTCTGCACGCTCCTACGAACCCACAATGCTGCGTTCTCATCTGACAGCCAGGACTTCGGTTTTACGAACACAGTATCACATAGTATCGACACAGGCGGTTCACACCCTATCAGACAGCGTCACCGACCCCTTCCGCCATCTCAATATCAAGCTGTACGTGATCACATCCAAGGTCTACTGGAGAAGGGTGTTGTCCAGGAGAGCTCGAGTCCATGAGCCTCTCCAGTTGTAGTGGTGCAGAAAAAGGACAAGTCCATCCGATTGTGTGTAGATTATCGATTGTTGAACCGAACTACTCATCGTGACTCATTTCCCCTTCCCCGAATTGAGGAGTCCCTTCAGGCACTCGGAGGAGCAAAATACTTTAGTGGGCTTGACTTGACCAGCGGCTACTATCAAGTAGCAGTAGATCCGGCTGATGTTGAGAAGACAGCTTTTGTTGTTCCTTTTGGTCTTTACGAATACACACGTCTTCCATTCGGACTCTCCAATGCACCGGCCACATTTCAAAGACTGATGCAGCGATGCCTTTGAGACAAGTGTTTTGAGAGTGTTCTGATTTACTTAGATGACATTATTGTCTACTCCAGCGACTTTGACACACATTTGTCACACCTGAAGGCAGTATTCACACGACTCCAAACCCATGGGCTGAAACTCAAGCCGGCAAAATGCCATCTTCTTCAAAGTAAAGTCTGCTACTTGGGACATATGGTTTCGAATGAAGGTGTAGCAGTTAACCCGGAGAAAATTTCTGTGGTACAGAGTTGGCCAGAACCCACGACTGTTCGAGAAGTGAGGGCTTTCCTTGGCTTTACTGGGTTTTTCAGAAGATTTATCCGTGGATATGCAACCATTGCCTCCCCTCTCTTCAGACATCTACAATGTAAACCAGGTGGTAGACGAAAGGGAGGTAAACCACCAGGGACCAAGATAACACTAGATGCTGAGGATCAGACTGCCTTTTCAACTCTCATAGGCTGTCTTACGAAGGCACCAGTTCTGGCATATGCTGACTTTTCCAGACCTTTCCGAGTCGAAACAGATGCAAGTGGTACTGGCCTCGGTGCAGTATTGTTCCAGTCTGACAATGAGGGTGCCAACCATGTCATTGCGTATGCTTCCCGCACACTGAAACCTGCTGAGCGGTCAGGTCGACACAGCGCTTTCAAACTTGAGTTATTAGCAATCAAGTGGGCAGTGACAGAAGTCTTCAAAGACTACCTCATGGGACATAAGTGTACCATCGTGACTGATCAACATCCATTGAAGAACATTGATACCGCCAACCTGGGCTGCACAGAAATGAAATGGGTCCAACAGCTTAGTTCCTTTGAGTACGAGCTCCAATATAGACCTGGTAAGTCCAACCAGACATCAGATGCCTTATCGCGAAAGGACGGAGTGGAACACCCTACTGGCACAGTGGTGTCATCAAGCTCTATCAAAGCCTGTGTTTCGACCTTCACAGATGGTACGGAGCTACCCCCTGCATTCTGTCATCATATAGAAGCCTGTCGTACAGGTGGGTTTTGTCACTTACCTGGATACACCAATCAAGAGATTGCAGAGGAACAACAATCGGACCCAACATTAGGCAGAGTCATGGAGTTTGTTACAAGAAAAACAACAACCATCAAGAGAGGAACGAGCAGACTGTTCACATGAAGTGTTGCGACTCCTACGAGATTGGGAACGGCTCTCTCTTCAGGATAACTGCCTCTATCGTAGAGTTATTTCTCCATCTAATAAGCAAACACACCATCAGTTGTTACTCCCAGTTCTTCTTCGTGATCAGATCCTGACCAAATTCCATGATGAGGCTGGACATTTTGGTCCTAAGCGTACGTTCAAGTTCATCTGGCCGAGATTTTGCTGGCATGGCATGAATGATACTGTTAAGCAGTGGTGCACCAGCTGCAAACGATGTGCTGTGAGCAAGCCCCCGTCAGGCGCACCAAGCCTCCCTTTGGTTCAATAACAGCGACAGCCCCAATGGAAACACTTGCCATGGATTACACAGTCCTTGAGCCATCAAGTGATGGGATTGAGAATGTTCTGGTGGTTACCGATGTGTTTTCCAAGTATGCTTGGGCAATTCCGACCAGAGACCAAAAGGCATCCACTGTTGCAAAAGCCCTTGTCAAGCATGTTTTCATCCCATATGGCTGTCCACTGCGGTTACACTCCGATAACGGTAGGAATTTCGAATCCCAGATAGTCTCCGAGCTGTGCAAATTGTATGGGATTCAAAGGAGCCACACCACCCCATATCATCCATCTGGCAACGGTCAATGTGAACGTTTCAACAGAACTCTGCACAACATGCTTGGGGCCTTGCCAAGTAAGAAGAAGACAAGATGGACACAATATCTACCGGACCTAGTCTTTGCGTACAATAGCTCGGAGCATTCTACTACTGGGGTGGACCCATTCTTCCTCATGTATGGCAGAAATGCTCGCTTCCCACACAGTCCACTCTTAGGCGGGGAAGCCCGTCATTCCAAATCCAGAGATGTTGGCTCATACATGAAGGAACACCAGCGTACCCTCAAGACCGCACGGAAGATTGCAACTCTCCAAACTGACAAGGCTGTGGCTGCCCGGAAAGCTTTAAGGGCAGGGAAGGTGTTTGAGAAACCCCTTGGCATTGGGCAGTACATCCTCATCCGCTGCAGATCCCACAAGGGCAGAGCAAAAATTCAAGATTTCTGGGAAGAGGATCCTTACATGATCATCAAGCAACCTTTTGAGGGACAACCGGTCTATGTTGTTAAAAATCGTCATGGCAAAGAAAAGGTTCTTCATCGAAACGAGTTGAAACTCTGTCCATGGCTACCGGAAAATCTCCCTCCATCAACTGAATCATGTAGCAGCATTGACTCTTCTTCAAGCGGAGACGGTTCTTCTTCGCCCCCAAGGGGGTACTCTTTCCACCAGGTTCCTGCACCTCCTGATCTGTGTGAAGACATCCCCACCCCAACATCGCTGATGGTGCCCCCTGCAGAGGAGACGAGGAGGAACCCCAACATCGCTACCCTGTGAGACCAAACCGCAGTAAGCCACCGGAGCGGCTTACCCTCTAAGGTGCGAGATTAAAATTATGACCATGATTGCCACAGGCTCATCACTTGTTCCAAAAAAATGAATAATAGTATGATTAACCCAAATTTATCGCATTTCTCAATCTTTGAGGCAAACCCCCCAAAAACTTGCATGTACAGCTCATTCTGGGAACCAACTTATTTTCAGATTGATGGTATTTTATGAATCTGTCGTTTTTGTCCAATCAGCATTGTTCCTGAGCTTGTACTTTGGTCACCAAATATACAAAATACATGCCCTAGGCAGCTGGGTAATTTTAATCTTGCATTCCCAGTAATTGTCTTGAACATATAGGACTTTTAGTAAAGCACTCACCAAAGAGTAATTGATTTGATTTTGCCAGTGCAACAAGAAGTGATATTGTACGTGGTGTGAATTATATTTTGTTGTTTTCATTCTCTGCATTATATTTGATTTGATTGTATTAGCTTAGTAACTATGTTGTATTAACGTTTCAAGAGTGACGAAAACTTCTTTCACTTTTGAATACTTACACCATACCCCGAGTCATCAAGGGACGATGACTTCTAGGCGGGGAAGGTTGTGAGGAGCCCTACTTGTGCATTCTGTTGTTTTTCAATGTTATTAATGTTTTTTACCTTCTTGATTGAATAACTGACTGTTTTTGCTGTAGTATAATGTATTGTCTCTTTATAGTGCATCATATTGATGCAGTCACTAATCACATGTTGATGAGTGGTGGCGCTCTTTGTTTTTAACCACTCTTGTGTGACCTCCTGGCCTATTGACCTACTTGTGCCAAAGGTCACCACTCCTGCACAATCTTTAACAGGTAAGATTCACCCAATTTTTAGTAGGATTTCTATCCCTAAATATCATTAATCAACCAGAGTAGTGGGGACCCATCCTTTACTTTAATAATTCTTGAAAGGTCATAGATCATTGCCATTATAATTTGTATTTTTATGCTCTTAAGAAAAAGGGTGATTTTTAAGTAACAAAAGTTAGGAAAAGTGAAAGTTATTCTTGTATTGTTAATGAATAGGCATTGTGTAATTAACACATGGTTGTGGTCATGTATGAGCCAAGTTAGAATATGCACATGAGCCCATTGGGACTATGCATAGTAATTTAGGGAGAAGTTAAGTCAAAGTTTGCTAATGAAAGATATTAGAGATTATTAGTAATTAAGTGTTATTTCACGTAAATACTTGACATATGTGTCCACGGTCAAAAAATCGTTTTTTTTTTATACTTTGTAGGTCGAAGGGCCTTGGGGTGCAAGTAAACAAAATCGAACTTTCAAATCAATATATAGCCCGTTGCCATGGTAACAGCTCATTTTGTGTTTTGGGCATTTTAGGCCGATTTGGAGGTCTGAAAAACTGTTTTTTACCTCATGTTTATAACTCCACCCTACCAAAATGCAAAATTATTTCATAAAACCTTTTATACCACTACAAAGTATCATTCTTGGCCTTACTTGAGAAAAAAAATTATTGCTATAAATTTTACCCTTATGCTATTTTTGCATCAAGCATTAAAGCATGTTTTTAAAACTTGCAAAATCGACATTTTTACCCTATTTTTGGCCCTAAAAATTACAATTTGCCAGGGGCCTAAGAAAAATTTCCTTTCGGTTGTGATTAGGGCCAACATTGGTCTTTCCATATCTGGTGAGAAAAACTTGGGCAATTGTATCCTGTTGTGACAATACTGCCTCAAAAACTGATTTTTTTCCAAAAACAGGAAAAATGCATTTTGAAGTTTTTCTCTCAGTTTGAACCAGTATCATTAAAAAAGAACACTTTAATCAATCAGGCACCTTTTCCTGAGTGTTCTGTAGGCTTATTGAATAATGCCACATTGATGAAAAACTTTGGATGACTTAAATCTCAGACTTTACCCCCCCCCCCGAAGCGTATTATGTTACATTCCCTTATGAGTCATTCCGTGCCAACTCATCTGACGGGTTGGCAGGCCCCGTATCAGATTTTGCTATTTTTGTTTGTAAACATTCCCCTATGGGTGTCTTGAACACTCACCAAATTTTAGAAAACTACTCCTTAACATTTCTGAGGTATGGCCCCATAAAAGTTTAAGCCCCGCCCCTTCAAATTTACTTTTTGTGTTTTGGGCATTTTTAGAGGCCTATATCTACAAATTGAGAAAAGATATGTAACTGCAAATTAATATACAGGGTACCTGGTACCCCATCAACTAGAATATACTGTCAAAAGTAGCATAGGACATTCTTATATCAAGGCATAGGTCTATCAAAACTGACATTTTAGCCCGCGGAATGATTTTTCATCATTTTTGAGACCCCTGGTGCTTAAAGTGAAATGTCAGATTGCTTTTGTATTACATTTGGTTATAAACTAGGTGTCATGAACACTCACCAAATTTTAGAAACCTACTCCTTAACATTTCTGAGATATGACCCCCTAAAAGTTTAAGCCCCGCCCCTTCAAATTTACTTTTTGTGTTTTGGGCATTTTTAGAGGCCCTATATCTACAAACTGAGATAAGATGTAACTACAAATTAATATACAGGGTACTTGGTACCCCCATCAACTAGAATCTACTGTCAAAAGCAGCATGACATTTTTATATCAAGGCATAGGTCTATAAATCTGACATTTTAGCCCGCGGGATGATTTTTCATCATTTTTGAGACCCCCTAGTGCCTAAGTGAAATGCCTGATTGCTTCTGTATTACATTTGGTTATAAACTAGTTGTATATGTGTGACCTGCTATAAGGATAGACCAACCCCCCCCCCTTTGATGGGTATTTATAAATATACTTTGTGTCCAGTCTACTTGTGTGAGAAATAAACAAAAAAATGATTCTCTATACTCCTTCAAGTAAAACAAAAATGAATATGACTAATTTAAGGTTATTGTTGTGTATGCATGCAGTTTAGTGAAATCACTTGTTTACAAAAGAGCTGACAGAGCCTTGACTTCCTGCAGGCATAGTTTGTACACTACGGAAGTGTAGTGCCGCCACATGAAAAGCAATCCTTCTCTTACATGTCTTAATGTGTACATACACAATAACTATCATGTACGTCAATAAACATACATAGTAACTATCATGTATAGTACACAATTACTTATCAACGTACAAAATAACTACGGACTTACCATGTACGTATAGACGACAATTATGATGTCGTACATGATAATTATCATGTACATAATTGTACACTACACAAAAGGTTATGTGTACGTATACAATAATTATGATTTATGAACACATCCCCTTAAGACCAGCTGTATAAAAAGATTTTGTGAAGCATCTCCATGTGAAATAATATTCTTAAACAAGCTTGGTACAAACTGTTAGTTAACATCCTAATAAAATCCAAACAAAGCCGTGTTTCGGTTGCCATTTTAAAGTATTTCATCTCTGTATTCATAAGCCACTATCTCGGGGTTGTTTGAGAGTACTTTTTGCATGGAGATGCTGCACAATATTGTGTACTATACATGATGCGTCTGAAGTTGATCGTGAATCGTCATTATTCTGTACATACACTAAACATGATAATTATTGTGTATGGGGGGGATGACAATTATCATGTACGAACATGATAGATATGTACTAACAGGATAAGTATCCTCTGTACACGATAAGTCCGGAGTTACCGTGTCAGTGATAGTTATTTTGTACATCCAATAGTAGTAATGTACGTATAATAGCTATAATGTACGAACATGATAGTTATTGTACACATATACACAAAAAGTGCAGATTTTTTTCATTCAAGTGGCGGCACTACGCTTCCATGGTCTGCAGGAACTTAGTCTAGGTTCTGTGGCTCTTTTGTAAACAAGTGATTTCACTAAAAACTTCGATGTACAACAATAACCTTAAATTAGTCATATTCATTTGATTTTTTTTTTTTTAATGAAGGAGTAAAGAGTCAATTTTTTTGATTTCTCACACAAGTAGACTGGATACAAAATATTTTTGGGGAAAATTTGTAAATCTGTAAGAAATGTCCCATGTTGTCAAATAACCACTTGAAAAAGGCGGTATTTTTTGCAATTTTACAGCCAGACCCACATTCAGACCCCTGCTAAATACCCATCAAAAGTGTGATTGGTCTATCCTTATATCAGGTTACACATATACACCTAGTTTATAACCAAATGTAATACAAAATCAATCAGACATTTCACTTAGACACTATAGTGGTCTCAAAAATTACGAAAAATCATTCCGCGGCCTAAAATTTCAGTTTTTACAGACCTATGCCTTGATATAAAAATGTTCCAAGCTACTTTTGACAGTAGATTCTAGTTGATGAGGTACCAGGTACCCTGTATATTAATTTGCAGTTACATATCTTTTCTCAATTTGTAGATATAGGCCTCTAAAAATGCCCAAAACACAAAAAGTAAATTTGAAGGGGCGGGGCTTAAACTTTTATGGGGCCATACCTCAGAAATGTTAAGGAGTAGGTTTCTAAAATTTGGTGAGTGTTCATGACACCCATAGGGGAATGTTTACAAACAAAAATAGCAAAATCTGAGACGGAGCCTGCCAACCCGTCAGATGAGTTGGCACGGAATGACTCGTAAGGGAATGTAACATAATACGCTTGGGGGGGGGGGGGGGGTAAAGTCTGAGATTTAAGTCATCAAAAGTTTTTCATCAATGTGGGGTATTCAACAAGCCTACAGAACGCTCAGGAAAAGTTGCCTGATTGATTAAAGTGTTCTTTTTTAATGATACTGGTTCAAACTGAGAGAAAAACTTCAAAATGCATTTTTCCTGTTTTTGGAAAAAAATCAGTATTTGAGGCAGTATTGTCACAACAGGATACAATTGCCCAAGTTTTCCTCACCAGATATGGAAAGATCAATGTTGGCCCTAATCACAACCGAAAGGAAATTTTTCTGAGACCCCTGGCAAATTGAATTTTTTAGGGCCAAAAATAGGGTAAAAATGTCGATTTTGCAAGTTTTAAAAACATGCTTTAATGCTTGATGCAAAAATAGCATAAGGGTAAAATTTATAGCAATAATTTTTTTTCTCAAGTAAGGCCAAGAATGATACTTTGTAGTGGTATAAAAGGTTTTATGAAATAATTTTGCATTTTGGTAGGGTGGAGTTATAAACATGAGCTAAAAACCAGTTTTTCAGACCTCCAAATCGGCTTAAAATGCCCAAAACACAAAATGAGCTGTTACCATGGCAACGGGCTTTATATGGATTTGAAAGTTCAATTTTGTTTACTTGCACCCCAAGGCCCTTCGACCTACAAAGTATTAAAAAAAAAGATTTTTTGACCGTGGACACATATGTCAAGTATTTACGTGAAATGACTCTTAAGGTGGCTTTGTCATACCTTTAGTTATTACTGGCAACATTTGGGTATTGGGGTATGAGTGTGAATAATAGTTGTGTGTGTGTGTTTCCAGGACGTGTGTAAGTTAAGTTAGCGCTAACGATGTATGCTAGTGACTATCGGTGTGACATTGTCACAACAGTATTGACAGATGTGTAGATTCAAAGTTATGATTTGCTATTTTATGATTAAAAGTGCTTAGAATTGAATGAGGTAGTTTGAGTGAGGAAACAGACTACACAGAATCAAAATGTAACGATTGGATTTAGTTCACACTTTTGAGTGAAGAGACCTAGATATCTAAGGTGTTAACTTGATTGATTATTGGCAGTGGCTTTAACTAGACTTGAGTATTAATCTATATGTGATAGGGCCATGCACATCCGACTTTAACCGTTTGTATTTTCAAATGGAGTTTAGGAATTACTCCCGATCAAGGTAGTTTATTGTTTACTTCATTTTTCATGGTAACTATGTACTGTATACTAAATCATCTTTCTTTGTGTTATTTTATACCACTCCTGCACAATCTTTAACAGGCTTGTGCAGGATATAGGTCCCTCGTGCTGTATCCACAATAAAACAGTTTAAGCTAAGAGACAAATCAATGAGCCATCCGCCTTAAAATTCGAACCTGCGTCCAACTAAATATAGTAGTGCCCTCGGCCCCCTTACAATAGCAAGAGAGCAGTCTAACGAAAAAGAATTATTACCAACATATACAACAGACATAAATGAATACATTTTGATATACGGGGACCTGGCAGTTATTTATCCATCGAGTTTGTTTCTCTTTTAGTAACTAGTATAGGCTCGAGAATATTTTCTCCAGTGTGGGCCTTTACTTTATATTATTTGGGTTAGAGGTTCTTTCCTCCAATGTGAGTCCGTAGTTGGCTCGAGAATATTTTCCCCAGTGTGGGCCTTTAATTTATATTATTTGGGCTCGAGGTTCATTCCTCCAATGTGAGTCCGTAGTTGGCTCGAGAATAATTTCCTTTAATTTATATTATTTGGGCTTGAGGTTCATTCCTCCAATGTGAGTCCGTAGTTGGCTCGAGAATATTTTCCCCAGTGTGGGCCTTTAATTTATATTATTTGGGCTCGAGGTTCATTCCTCCAATGTGAGTCCGTAGTTGGCTCGAGAATATTTTCCCCAGTGTGGGCCTTTAATTTATATTATTTGGGCTTGAGGTTCATTCCTCCAATGTGAGTCCGTAGTTGGCTCGAGAATATTTTCCCCAGTGTGGGCCTTTAATTTATATTATTTGGGCTCGAGGTTCATTCCTCCAATGTGAGTCCGTAGTTGGCTCGAGAATAATTTCTCCAGTGTGGGCCTTTAATTTATATTATTTGGGCTCGAGGTTCATTCCTCCAATGTGAGTCCATATGAAGTATTTAATAAGCTTGATTACCTTCTGCAGTTTGAACAATTACATTGAAGTTATTGCTACTTGTGTCACAAGAGCTTTGGCAATTTATTTGCAGTCAGACAGTCAAAACACACATTTTGTGGCACTAATTGTGATCATTAAGACAATGGTTGTATGGAGGGCTTTATGGGGCAGGAATTATGGTATAATGCTTATTTTGTGATACAGTTGCTATTGCGCTCACGAGTATCAGGAGGCTATAATTCCTGCTGAACGTTTCATCGGTGGAAGCACAACTGTACTTTTCATGTAACAACCATGTATTCTTGTTGCTTTTTGTAGCCTACTGATAATCTTAATCAAAAGTGGGTTCATTTTATGCCTGTTGGCTAATGATAGGGTCGGTGTACCAAAGGGTATCCGGCACTTAAATAAAAACAGCGTTTGACTGTGACAAAAATACAAACACCAGCTTTGATTGTTTTTCCATTTTCATGAGTCTGAGTATAATAAATACCTTAAACAAAAAAGGGTACAAACTATCAGAGTTCGTGATTTTTCTGTCACTGTTATTTTGCGAAATGTTCTACTCATGTTCAAGGGCCACTTGTTAGGCTGTTCAACTTTTGCATGCTAGTTAACAGTCTTTATATCACATATTAATACACGCTCACGTGACCAGTCTTCCACCAATCAGGGTGCGTAAACAGGTATTTATTAAATGTAAATAAACATAAAGAGACCCACAGCAAGTCAGTTCCCAAGGAGGTATTTGGACGATTGCAAATAATTCAGAACATGAATTATTTATTTTGTTAATAAGTTATAGTTTTTATTACCTGAAGAAAAAAAAATTGGGAGAAAAAAACAAGAAATCAACCAAAAGTATTGCCAGGTTCTCACTAAAAATGATAGGACAAAAACAGCAAGAAAATAAAAAAACTATTTGTTTTATATGTATCTGTTCAGAAGATCAGCTTATCATTTATCTAATAACTTATTTTATTTACATTTTTTCCTCAAGGGTTTGCCCAAACAGTTAAAACAGGTTTCCATTGGTGCCCAGCACACATTGCTCCAGATTATCTCAATTTTTACTCCATGGTCGATTAATTTCATACAGTAATAACAAAACACCAGTGAAACCATGCATGAGTACATACCTTCTCCATCCGTAGTTACATAAAATGCATCACTGAATGAACCGTTGCCAACAGACGTCTCAGCTCGAACTTTAAAATGGTACTTGGTACAAGCAGTCAGTCCATCAAAGGTGGCTGAAGTGACGTCCGGTGATACACTAATCTCCTTAAATGGTACACGTGTTTCTGTTGTAACTAGTTTGCAATAATACTTTGTGATGGTGCCATTTCTGTTCCTGCATGCTGGGGGCTGCCAGGTAAAGGTCACTGACCTTGAGGATGTTAAAGTGTTGTCGATAGCAACTGGTATCCCTGGAACTGTAGATAGGAGATTAAAAATAACAACCACACCATCAATTCCATAAATTTGTTAAAGGCAGGGTTTACCTTAGGTAATTACTCTAAAATTAATGACCTCAAACAATTACTTGGTAAGGAGCACTGCAGCTGTTGATAATGTATAACATTTTGAGAAACAATTCCCTTGTACTGGAATGCATTACGGGAAAGTTTCATTAAGAGAATTTTCAAGTGTTGGCCACAAAATCTATTCATCCTTTTCACCCATTAGGTGTGTTTAAATTGAAATACTTGGTTCATTAAACTTAATGGATTAGCAGTTAAACTGCCTGGGGCAGTCAGCAGCCCAACTGGCTTGTGCATGATCCAATTATGTCCACTGTTACATGGAGATAACAGGTGTGTGCTGTCATGTTTCATAATTCTTTAATGGAACTTTCCGCTAATGGTGGTTTAAGAGAAAGGGATTCAAAAGTATTTCAACCTGAGAAATGTTTCATGCATGAAATGTTTCTCAGATTCTGATTCCAACTCCAAGTTACTATTCCTGTCTGGACATAACCACTCACTTTGAAATTAAATTTTCACAGGTTAGTTTTATACATATCTACATTTACATATGATTGAAACAATCAAACGGTTCCAAAAACCAAAGGTACACTTTGCCTTCAAAGGTTCTTTCTCATAAAACTACTCAGATGTTCAGCTGAATTCAATGAAAGTGCCAAAGACTGTGCTCAGGTCTGGCTGAAACACAACGTCTAGCGTGTGTGGACACAATAAGAAGGAGAAGTAGACAAAAGTGCCTAAAAAGATTCTGCTATTAAGCAACAACAAGCAAACACCACTCAGAAATGGTAGAAGTGAAATTGTGTTTTGGCTGGTAACCTTGTGCTGTGAAGGACAATTGTTTTATGCTTAGCTCTTGTGTGTGCTAAAGCAGGGATTGATTTCACAAAGCACTAAGATTCATCTTAAGATGAATTGTCCGTATCACCATAGTGATTTGTATTGTGACATCACACTTTGCTAAGCAGTTAAAGTTGATACACAGTTAGGACCAATCTTAGCTGTTATTGACATCTAGACCTGCTCTATGAAACTGGGTCTAGTACATACCATCCTGTTTGGTTGACTGACTTAACTCAACAGCTTCCCCAGCCCCTGCTGATGTTAGTGCAGTTACAGACACAATGTACTTCGAATAAGGGGATAGGTTTGTTATTCTGAGAGGAGTATCCGAGAAAGCCACTGTCATGACCGTCATGCCGGTTTCTTCACTGATTTCTCCACTGGTTTCTTCACATGCCAGATGGTTTTCAAGACGATGGCTTATGTTGTAGCCAAGAATATTGCACGGGGCGTCAGCTGGCGGTTGCCAGGAAACTTCAAGAGCTGTCTGCTCAGGGGTAAACTGGAGTTCCATCACTTTATTTGGCACTAAATTCAAGAAACATATGAAAATAATTTACATGTGTCAATACTTGACTGCTTGAGTTACCTGTTTATGTGTTTTGTGTTGTCATTTAGCCTTCGAGAAAGACTCTGCTTGGGTCAAAACGTTAGGCCATTAAATTTTTTTTACAATTTATTTTGTTTCATTTATAAATGTTGGTTGTGAAGCCAAGGACTCCCACAAAAACAAATTTAATCACTACACCAGCAAAACCCAATAGAAAGAAGACACAGAAGGAAGTTTCAGTTTTAGGTGTGGGAAGAAAACCTCAGAAAATTAATCAAGGGAAAACCCATGCAATCAGGTAGGGACTGAAAACCCAATCCACATAACGTGCCCCCAGCGGAATTCAAACCAGGGTTCTAGAGGTGGAAGGTGAGGAAAGATACCACTACACCAACCCGACTGCTCATTTTCTCAAAATTATTTATGATGAGAACTTGACAACTCATCCTTAGGAAAAGCTCTAGTAATATGACACTGCTAGAAATGTTTGTCTTGTGATGCCAGAGTGCTCCTTTTGCCAGAGCGCATGTACATGCCTGTAAGCTGTCTACAAAAATTGCCTCATGAGACAAAGAACCTATTTACAGGGCATCACACATCACAGACCTAAAAAATTCCACACCTGATAACACAGGATATGGGCTTCAAGTTAGGAGACAGCCCTCACCTTGAGTCTCTGTGATTCCCTCTATGGACGAGCTAAATGAACCGTTCCCTGCTGACGTCCAAGCCCTGACCATAAAAAAGTACTTAGTACAGGGCTGAAGTCCATCCAGTATTGCCGTGGTGATATTTGCTTCTGTAACTCCAGATTTCATGACCACTTGTTCAGTTTTATTTTCCATGAGTTGGTAGAGGAATCCCAGAATTGTGCCATGTCTGTTTTCGCATGGTAGCTCCCATGAAAATGTTAGAGAGGATGCTGTTGCAAGTTTTTGGCTTACATTAATTGGTATCCCAGCAGCTGCAATGAAAACAAAAAGAACCATTTTTCAAAGTGGAAAGAGTTGATTAACTGGCTTGTTCCATAGGTTGGGAAATAACTAATTCATTTGGGATATTATTGTCAAATTTTCTTGATAAGTAATAAGACATAAGAAATAAGACATAACAAACTTTATTAATTTCCAATTAGAAGAAATTACATTGCTCGCACAAGTTTAAAAACACTACAAAAATCAACAAATTAAAAAGTTACAAAAGGCAGATAAAAATATTGTACAAGAAACAATGCACAAGGATTTAAAAATAAAATCCATAAGCCCATCACACACGCAGTCTAGCCTTGTGGACAAAACAAGATAAAAAAGAAGCAAAATTTATGAATGAGCACTCATCTTTTATACAATACAATGAGTAACGTAATACCCATTGGGACAAAAGAGTGAAGATGACGGTTAGTGCGAGCAGCCGGCAGTCTCATTCTACCACTTCTAGGAATGATGTGACCAGAAAATTCACCATGAAGTGGGCGTCCAAAATACGACTAAACAGACCGTCACCCTCTCCCGGAAAAGAGAGTCTACTGACACCAAACACATCCCCGTCATTCTCCCTACTTGCCTCACCAAACATCAATCTTTCTTCCTTTTCAAAGCATTCCTACCCCAGTCTGTCAAACAATAACTCCATAGCCAACATATCACTGACAAATAGAATGTCACAAGAATTTCACCCTGAAAGCATTCATTTTAAGAAGACAACACATGCGTGATTTAAGCTTTTTCATTACGTAATCCAAGTGATCACACCAATCCAGTTTATCATCGAACATAACCCCAAGGTATTTCTATGTATTTGCCCTTTCAACGCAGTTGTATTTGGAAGGCTATCAT
The DNA here is from genome assembly GCA_023634235.1 of Pisaster brevispinus. NCBI lineage: Eukaryota > Metazoa > Echinodermata > Asteroidea > Forcipulatida > Asteriidae > Pisaster > Pisaster brevispinus. The sequence continues at coordinate 423,892 of JAMKCF010000029.1, read as the reverse complement.
GTACTGTGAAGGCCATCATAATAACCGTGCATAAATCATACAGGCACTTAACATTTGCTTGCAATTCGTCTATTTTGTTGGAGATAGACTGCACATTTCCCATAATAGGGGAAGGAATAAATGGTTTGGACTTACAAGAAAGGAGACTTTTCTTAACTCCTGCAGCCTTACCCCTTTTCCTTTCTGTAGTACCCTAAAGTACATCCTTAGGTAAATCCCCGACATTGAGTACATGTCTGTGTGGAGGTGGATTGATTTGGTTTCTTATGGCACGTAGTTCTCCGGGTGAGTCACAAACACATGGTTTTATTTCAGGTCCACAGCAAATAAAACCCACACAAACACCCTTACATATGGTAGTTACTGGGTACCTCCATTGTTGTTCTATTTTTCCCTTTTATGAAGATATTCTCTTTGGGGTACCACTAGAACAAAGAAAACCTTGTGGGGTAGCATTGTTCCATTATTAAAAGCATCCCGTAAGTTGGCATGTGTAAGGGCACAATGTCCCGTATGAAACACATAACAACAGCAAAGAAGTCCACAAACAGCAAACCTTTTAAAACTTTTAAAGACAATTTTAATTTTTGTTTGTTGGCTTGTTTGTTTGCTTTTTGGATGTCAGGTGTTTGTTTGCTTGTTTGCTTATGGGGTGTTGGGGTATTTGTTTGTTGGTTTGTTCTGGGGTGTTTGTGTACTTGTTTTGTGTTAAGTCTGTTTTTTGTATGCGGGTTTCGGTTTACTTGTTTTTCTATATTTATTAAGGTTGTGTCATGGATTGTGTAATTTTAATTTTAACTTCTATATCTATTTTTTAAATGATACCTGTAAATGGCAGATCCGCTGTTGGATATCGAATAAACAAACAAATAATAAAAAATTCTAAAAACTGTGCGAGCTAATGTCGCTGCAGGAGCAGCATGCCGTGAAACACGTCCAAAACACATCAACTGTCCACACAGACTATATGAAGATCCATAAAAGAAACTAAAAAAATAAAATCAAATCAAATTAAAAACTACAATCAGTTGATGATCCGCTCACTATATTTTCAGCCCCTCTTTTGTCAACATCAGTCTTCAATGAGCAATAATCTTAATTTAATAAGCCAATATGTGAGGGTTAAATCCCAGTTCATACTTCCTGCAAAATGTGAACCTGATGCAAATTTGAGGCCACAAATTTGCAATGAACAATTCGCAATAGTTGAGCTGTGCTCAACTCTCGCAAAAACGTTCAGCGCGAAAATAGACTTGTAACGTCAAATTCACTTTGTATTGGTATTCACTGGAAGTATGAACGGGGCATAAAGGGGCAGTTTTCCACCCAAACTATGTCACTTCAAACTAGTGCTTCAGTGCAATTCTATTAGTCTATCCAAACCATGCATTCACATGCAATAACATGGTTAGTACACACATTCTACAAACAATCAATGACAGGGAGCTCACAGCTGAGTGGATTTATTTATTTAATTATTCTTGTATGGCAATATGATGTGGCCTAGGGGAGTGACAGCAGAATATTTGGAGTAATTCCTTGGTCCTGACCTGATTCTGAGGTCCTATATCCCTTAAGGGTTTCAGCTGACACTCCAGCATCTGATTCAGCAACTATTATCACTCTATACAATGTGTCTGGCAGCAAGTCTCCAATCACAAGATAGTCATTCCCTGTTGTCTTCTCCTTCTTATCAAATTTCTTGTTGGGTATCCTTGGGCAGTCTCCTTGTCTCACTAGCCAGTATGTTAGCTTATAGGTGATCACAGTACAGAGTGTGTTGATTGGCCGGGACCAATTGAGCTGGAGGGATGTTGCATTCAGTGCTACACCAGTAACATTAACTGGTTTCCCTGGAACTAATACCACATAAACAATAAACAAGAAACAAATACACAAACAAGAAACAAATGCATAAACACAATATATAACAGGCAGGTTGATATTAACATGAAAGAGAAATGTACACATCAAACATTCACATGCAAAAATGAGAAATCAAATGGATGAAACATTCACAAACAATGTATGAAAAAAAAGTGTGGAAATGTGTTAATTGATGTTGATGAATATGAATGTGAAACATTCCAATTAAAAAGTGTTTACCAACAGCTCACTCCATGTTTGGGTGGGTGTGTGTGTGTGTGTGTGTTACGTTTGTATTGATCTTTACACATGAGAAAATAGAATTAACTGTTGCAAACTGCTAACCAACCAAAAGGACCTATGGTATCAATAGTAACAAATAGTTAATGGCCTGATGTTTAAACCCCAGCAGAGTCTTATTCGAAGGCTAAATGACAAAACAGGTATACTGGTGTAACAGAAGCTGTCAAGTGGAAATAAATGAAGAGAGAGAGAAGCAGAAAGCACATGGAATAGGGAGACAGGGAGGGGAGGGGTTGGAGGGAAGGGGCTACATGGTTTGACCACAAGAGGTTGGAAACACAAAGGACAAAATATAACTGGGGAGAGGAAGAACAAGTAATATATTAGTGAATAAGTCAGACTAAAAAGGAAGATATCTGTTGGAAAAAGGAGAAGGCAAAGACAAAAGGTTGTTAGTCATTTACTTCTTGGATGTTCAGACCATGGGGTTGAATGGTCGGAGGCGCATTATCCACAGTTTCTCTCTACTCATACGAACAATCTCTCTGTGGTTTCCTAGTGTCTCAGTGCCCTATAATATCATGTCAGAAATTGAGTGATTAGGAAGATTGAAGTGATGTCCTACGGATGTATCCAGCTTATGGGTGTTGACTGTTGAATTGTGACCATATAGGCCAGTTGAGTGTAGTTCTTGTTTCACCTACATACATGTGTATTGCACACCACAACTTTGCAAGATAGATGAGATTGGTGGTGGTGCAGGTGACATGACCCCTTGTCTTATGGATGGTACCACCAGTATGGCTGGTGAAGGAGTTCGATTCTATGATGTGTTGTCTACAAATGATGCATTTGGAGGTGCTGGAACATCTGAAAGTTCCCTGTGGCAAAGGAAGATTAACATTATCATTGATGGGGAGGACTTCTGCCTGGACGATGAGATCCCAGACTGGGTGGGCATCTGTAGGCAACTATGGGTTCTTCCTGTACAGCACATTGAAGTCGATCTGATGTAGCTCACTCTATGATGCAGTTGAGAGCCACCTGATGTATCTGAACCAGGTCCTAAAAATACTTGTACCTGTGCCATGCTGCCATCATCGTTGTCATGTACCCTATATACATCATCCATCATAATACAACATCTCTTAACATCAAACTGGAACCAGACTATTTTACCACCAAGCCTCATATTGAATCTCAAGAAAACTAAAATGTCTAAACTCTGATACAATTTAAGAGAGACTGCCAATAAAGGGTTAGATAGCTCAGTTGGTAGAGCGTTGGAATCTTTATCCAAAGGTCATAGGCTCAAATCCTACTCTATCAATTTTCTTTGTTCAACCAAAAAATTAAGTAAAAAGTTATCCAGACAGTTTCCGTTTTGGTTCATTATTTGATATTTGGAAGTTTCTGTGATGAGAACTGAAAACATTTGGTGTGTGCGTGCTTTTACCTGCACTTGGTGTGGTCATATTCTGAATCTGGCTGAAGGTCCCATTACCCACTGATTTCAGCAATCAATTCTCCAGAAATCAGGAGCTGATAGTGGTATCCTAAGATTGTACCATTTCTATCAGTACAGTTGGGTGCCTTCCACTTGACAGGAAGGGTTGAGCTTTCTATTTTAACATCAACATTTATAGGTGGTCCGGGAACTATCCAAATAAAAGCACAACAAATATTTTTTTTTTTAAATACAAATATATTTTACGGAACATTATTCATTTGAAATACCTTGTTTGTGGCTTTTTAATAATGTCTGATTACTATAATGCAAGTTGCTAGACTGACTCTTTAAAAAGTGTTTTTTTCAGTAGGTTAGTGAATGACTTCTTTTTGCAAGACACTTTGACCATATTTGACAAGTTCCCCAGATACAACAGCATAATTGTAAATGGATTTTAATAATAACAGAAAAGGGAGCCAGACCACTTTCTTTCTCACGGCCTTAGGCCATATCCTAATTGGTGGATTTGGCTACAGCTACGGCTGTTGCTAAGGGTGTTGCTAAGGACGTTCTATACTTCAAGCAGGATAATGCAGCAATCTAGCCCTAGCCATAGCTGTAGCCCCCAATTCTGACTCAGCCTCAATTTGGAATCATCTTCAATGAAAGATCTGAACAAGATGGCTGATGAGGAATTATCACATTATACTCCTTTGTGAAATCATTGTATTTTGTGATGGGATACTCAGTTATGAGGATCATTTTTTACTGACTTGAAACTGTTTTTTTAAAAGTGGTATGGCCAAGTTAAGTGTTTAGAGAACATTTGGAGTAATTCCTTGGTCCTGACCTGATTCTGAGGTATTAAATCCCTTACGGGTTCCAGTCGACATTCCAGCATTTGATTCAGCAACTATTGACACTTTATACAATGTGCCTGGCAGCAAGTCACCAATCACAAGATAGTCATTCCCTGTTGTCTTGTGCATCTGAACAAAGTTTGCTTTTGTCTTCTTTTCGCATTCTCCTTGTTGCACTAGCCAGTATGTTAGATTATAGGTGATCACAGAACAGCTTGTTTTGATTGGCCGGGACCAATTGAGCTGGAGGGATGTTTCATTCAGTGCTACACCAGTAAAATTAACAGGTTTCCCTGGAACTAATACCACATAAACAATAAACAAGAAACAAATACACAAACAAGAAACAAATACACAAACAAATAACAAAAAACAAACAAAATGCATGATGAGTTGGCAGATGATCAACACATGAAAATGTACACAGCAAACATATTCACAAGCAAAAAATGAGAAATCAAACCGATGAAACATAACAAACAATGTATGGAAATTGAGTGTGGAATTGTGTTATTTGATATTAATGGTTAAATAGATTATAATTAAATTAAGATCAAAGTTCCCAAGATGCAAAAATTCTGATTTCAGAGTTCACGTTATGTTGGTGTCTGCGTAAAGTATGTGTCGATCTTTATGCTTATTAGATGCAGATGTGAGACACTTACCTATGCATGTTGTATTGCCTTGAGCAGGAGGGCTAGGAGGTCCAACTCCGCCCACCCCCGGCCTGACTGCAGTAACTCTGAACTCGTACTCAGTATCCTCCATTAAGCCAACAACCGTATACCAAGTGGTGTTCCCCTGTGTCGTACCAGCTGTGGTAGTATCATTCACATTGGCATCTTTGTACGTAATGATGTACTCCACGACAGGGGGGTCACCCCTATCGTCAGATTGGGTTTCCCACGGATTCCAGGTGATGTTTACTTCATTGAACTTTGAACTTATTATTGTTGGTGGATTGGAAAGATATGGTGGCTCTGTGGAATAACAACAATTTAACGTTTAACAATATTTTAGTTTCAGATTTAAGAAATGATACTATTTTTACTATTTTTACTATATTTATTTATTTATATATTACATTTCATTACACATCCACCAGCGCAAGTGCCAATAACAGAATGGTGATTAGGAAACCAGAAGCAATGCCAGCTTTAGAGCCAAAAGTAGCAAAACTTTGTGCGTGCAGCAGAAAGGTACGCATGTGACACAATGTCTTACCATCAGGATAGACTGCGTAACTCTTGCGCAAATTCAAACATTATCAGAAACATTGGGTTCCCACTTCCATTGTTTTACAGACCCATTTTTCTCAGAATGATGTCATCGGATGTTTAGGATGTTGACAATTTTTGCCTCAAAAGTTTATCCAATACAACGGCAAATTAGATCATTTTAATGTGAGGTTAGAAACTTGAAATTTTCCCCCACTGATATGAGGACTCTTTCTATTGCAACATGAGTACATCACAAAATTGAATTTGACATTTCCCTTGCTCTTAATGTGTAGAGGGAACAAACTCACACACTTTTAAAGAGATCAAAAGTTTAATGATAAGCTCAAGAGCTGCATCTTCTGGAAGTTCAAAACATTTGAGACATTGTAAAGGCACTAAGAAAGGTTCTGAAATCTTGAAAATTTTTAAATTGTATAAATGTACATACATGTGTACATACCAAAAGCTGTGAGGTTGAATTTTTTCTGAAGCGATGCATTGACGTTTGTACATGTGTACTCATTTTCCCTCCCATTAGCAATGACGACAAAAATGTACTCCACCACGACCGGTATCTCGTATTCAATGATGTAATCTGCTTCGATGGTCGTTCCGTTGGGTAAAATGAGGACAATGTCTGATTCGTTGGGGTTATTGACATTCCCTAGGATGCAGGTGATGTTAGTTGTCTGGTTGATGTTGACTTCTTTCAGCTCTTCAGACAACGTGGGACCTTGGACTACAAGAAATGAAAGAATAGCTTTCAAAGACCAAATGGGTTTTAGTGGGAAATGGAATCCTGTAGAAAAACTAGGGTGGTGTACCCCTGTGACAAACCAGGTACCACAGTATCATTTATGACCTTCATCACACCAATCACCACCAGATTTGAATTCCACGATTCCAAGGTGGCTGTCGTTAAAGAACATAAAAAGTGCCCTTCAAGTGAGCATTTGATGACGTCACATTTCAAATAATGGTCTGTACATTTTTCTACAGAGAAGTTTCAGTTCATTCCTGAATTGTGACGGTATTCCATCAAAATGGCATTGAATTTGAGCTCATGACTTGTGCAGAAATTCCTCTTTGGAATGTAAAGATCTGTTTGTTTCTGCCGTTCGATGATGTGAAGTTTCAAACTTCGCTCTGAAAGAGTATCAGTTGAAATGAGAATTTACACATTTTTACATGAAGTTAGAGACTTGTAACCTTTTCCAAACTTTCATGAGTACTCTATCTATTGAAAAAAGAGTGCATCACAAAACTCGGTTTGACCTTGGAGCAACTCTTTTACGTGTTAATAAAACAAAGTCATGCAATGTAACAGGTCCCAAGATCCGAAAACTTGTGAGACTTGTAGTCTATTGGAATTTCACACCATTAACCCTCATACTGTATTACCATTCAGTATCATCCAATGCGGTTTAGAATGATAGAAAAACTATGTCAGCCTTTTTTATGGTATCATGTGGTAACTGCATGCATCAACACAGTTCACATAATGTACACATTGTAGACTATTAGCAGGCCTGGAAAAGTGGAATAACACAGAAGCCAGAGAGGTATCGGTCTCTGTTGCCCCTGGTCTTGGCCTTGGTCTCCTTCAAAAGTTTCCCATAGACTTTTTAAAAAAGATTTTCCAATGGAAGAACCCTTTCCAATTTGAAAATGGCCTTGCCCTCTCAAAGATGAAATTCCAGGGCTGAGTTAGCTTTGTAAACACTTGTGCCACTATACAAAACCCACGCAGTTGAATGGTTTCAAATGGTTGAACCATTCACTGGAAAATCTTGCCGAGAGCAGGAAGAAAATTTAAAGCAGGAGAGAGATCGAGAGAGATCAAGAAATCTGTAAGGAAGCGTCCTTTCATACATACCAAAGGCTGTTTGGTTGATTTTTTTTGGAAGTGTGATATTGTTGTACGCGCATGTATACTCATTATCCCTCGCATCAGCAACAATGACAAAAATGTACTCCGCCATGACCGGTGTCTCGTATTCAATGATGTAATCTGCTTCGATGGTCATTCCGTTGGGTAAAATGAGGACAATGTCAGAGTCGCTGGGTTTTTTGACATTCTTTAAGACGCAGGTGACGTTAGTTGTCTGGTTGACTTTGACTTCTATCAGCTCTTTGTACAGCATGGGAGCTGGGACTACAAGAAATGAAATACAACTTTCAAAAAGGGAGACCAATTTTATGATTGGCTTTGATGTGAAATATATCAGTCATGTAGAAAAAATAGGGTGGTGTACCCCTGTGACAAACCAGCTGTCAGTTTGTGGCCGTGTCCGAAATGGCAACTTCGGCTACAGCTACAGTTAGATCACACAGGCTGGGAATCTAAGAATCTGGAAAAGGTGGCTATCCTCAAGGAATATCAACAGCAGTGGTATCTTTTACATAACAAAAAAAATATTTAAAAAAATATAAAAACCAACAATACCTACTTCTTTTAAGAAAAGATTTAGTCCAAATGAAACATTGCATACTTGTACCATCTCAGTAGAACATCAACAAGTTGCTCAATTCATAATAATAAATAACCCCCAAACTATTGTCTAAATCCTTAAGTTCTGTGTTTGAATGTTGTACCTTGGCAATTTGTTCCACACCAGCCTTCCTGGCACAATGATTCAACACACTCTCCGGTATCGGCAAGACAGGTGGAGTTATCCTTACAGTGGCAAACGCCCTCGCAGTTTGCTCCATACGTCCCTTCCTTGCAGCCTACAACAACATCAACAAAGGGTAGAGTGCATTAGTTAGCCTGTGTCCACACTCAGCAATACCCAGGACAAATTCCACTTGATACACCTGAGGACCAGTAAAATTTGCCCCAAGTAGACGAGCTGGTCAGTTCATTGCTGTAAACCTCTGCCAGCTCATAGTGTTCACATGGTTCCATGCAAGTCCGATCATAATAACAATAATGAAAGAACACACTGTTATCACAGATTTGTGAAAAGCCTTGCAAACATATGATATAGCAAGCTTAGCTGTCCACCAACAGGCAGCTAGTGCTGGAGAAAGTTATGACCACACCTTGACTATAATTGGACATTACTTTGACATGTCAAAATGAGTTAAAAGTTTCCAAAGTTTAACACATCTCTCCTGTTTTTATTTACTTTAAAAATGACTGATAATGTTACCTCTTCTACAGTTGATGCCTTTGTATCCAGCAGCACATGTGCATCCGAAGGGTTCCGGCAGGCAAAATAACTTCCCAATGCAACCAGTGTCGTGAGGATCGGACGGGGTACTGCAGCTGTACTGGCCCTCCTGACCAAAGATGTTCCGTCCATGGACTAAAGATTCAACAAAATCAAGGTCAGGTATTAGAAAATAAACTGTTGATTGTGAAGCTTCTGTTTTGATCTGTTTGGGTGGTAAGGATGTAATGGGAGACTTTGGAACGCTAGGTGGCAGCAGACTTACAAGGTAAATTTCCATTGTTTACATACTTCAGAGCATGCACACATTACCGAGAACAATCCTGGTAAGTCTGCTGCCACCTAGCATCCCAAAAGTCCTCCATTGGGGGTTGTGGCTGTATGCCAAAACCAACTTTGTTTTCATCCATATTTTGTTTTTTTGTTTTTTATTTTTCTTCTCACTTTGATTAATCTATAGAACATTTCAGTAACACTAGATAGTTAAGTAAAAAGAACACTACAGTAGCACTAGATAGTTCAGTAAAAAGAACACTTTAGTAACACTAGATAGTTCAGTAAAAAGAACACTTCAGTAACACTAGAGACATTTAGTAAAAAGAACACTTCAGTAACACTAAAGATGTTCAGTGTCTTAACCCCAATAAAGAGTGTATGATTGAAATCTGATTGTTGTATCTCCTTGAGGATAGTCTATTGATTGCATGTAAATTGTTTGATGTGACAAGGCCCTAAAATAGCACTTCAAATTTACACTCCAAAAGATTTGTGGTGATTTAAAAACGCTAATTGATAAATAATTTTTCTGATCTGTATGCTGTAATTCTCTCCCAAGTTGTTTTGCATTTGTTTTTAAGGATGGGGGCCATTACTGGATAAAAGCAGGACAGGTGCAAAACAATGTTACCTTGGCAAAAGACCAAATGTCTTGCCGAACAAAACAAAAGGGTCACAAGGGTCAAAGGTCAAAACCTCAGCCTTTTGTGTCGCATTACCCATTTCCTATCCATCGATGATATTAAAATGACTTTGCCAACACCTTTTTGCCGCAAGGCATTACAGTGACACTACAATATTAACCACATGCTGGAATCCTTTAAACTCGGACTACATATATCCTGTTTACTAATATTCCTCTTTGTTTGCCGGGGTCGTATAATCTTACAATGGGATGACTCCTTGACATAAAAACAGTATGACCCATGAAATGAAAGGGCCATTCCTCAGGTTGTAGCTAAAGTTACAATTTTCAGGGGTGTGATTGTACAACAACTTCAAATCCTGAAAGTTTGGTAACAGTTGCCACTTGATGTGGAAATGAAGTCCACTACAAACAAAAGGATATTGTTACATTCTAGAGGTTGACAGACTCTCTACATCATCTCAAATAGATATCTAAATTTGTGGTCACAACTACTACCTCAGTCTTTTATCTATTGTAATGACAAGTTTTGCATCTTTTCAGAAAATCTTACACAGAGATCAATATAAATTCCTGACAAACTCTACTTAAGAAAAGTTATTTTGGATCCTCAATAAAAAAAATGTGTGCTTAGACCCTGTACTGTGATGGGTTTGTTTACTGCATTGCTTAGGGGCTGTAAACTGGGTACTGCATTGCTTAGGGACTGTAAACTGGGTACTGCATTTCTGACAGTTGTGCAGAGACACAATGTTTTCCCATTCTTCTGCAAAGTGGTAAAGAAACTGTGACGTCATCAGTACTACGGTTTGTTCTCCATCATAGATCTATCTTCCATTACTATACACACGTCTGACAATTTTGCAAATTATACAATAACAAGAAACATTGGTACTAAAAAATAAATGAATAAAAAAATACATGAAATAAGATTGATCTTTCCGAATTTTACACATGTTCTTGAGAAAATTTGCTCTCTGATTAGAAACACATTTTTATATAATATACATCTTTTCTCTCTTTTTTTTAAGGGGGGCAAAATCAACATATTAAATTAAAAATATTCAAAAGTAATGTCATTACAAACTGTAGTTTACTCAGAATTAATTTCATTTTGTTTTTCTTCTTTAACTTTTAGCAGCATTTACAAAAAAAAGAACTTGACATAAAAAAACACAAGTCTTACTTGAATCGCAGTTTTAGCATGAAAATAAAATCAACACTTACATCATGTACATGTATGTGATATTCATGTAGTTACCGATATTTAAAGGGGTATGGGTTTTGAGTTATGTCTCAGTTGCACTACCGAATTAAATTACGGCAACTTGAGAGATTCCTTCCATCTCAGCCTGGGAGATTCTCCCTCGATCCAGACAGGAAGTCAAAACAGGAAATTGATGATGTGTAAAGAAGGGGGGGAACCTTTGATGGAAATTACTCTGTGAGGTTGGTGAATAATGGAAACGTGAACTTGCGGTTAACGTTTCACCCCTAGTACTGCATCACCAGACAAACCTTTCATGTGAAATTCAAGTCTCAGACAGTGTTTCTCAGAGGGTGTTTCAGAGTGTCTTTGTAGTAATGTAGAGTGTAATTGTTGGAGTCACATAGTTATAGATCTAAGAAATCTAAGAAAAACCTTCAGATTGGTTTTCAACATTACGAAGTACATGATTGGCAATTATTGAAACAAAAAAACAGAAAAATATTTCCATCTGAAAGCTCACTGATTCTAAAGTTCATACCAGTACCAATCCTCCGGAGAAATATTTCCATCTGAAAGCTCACTGATTCTAAAGTTCATACCAGTACCAATCCTCCGGAGAAATATTTCCATCTGAAAGCTCACTGATTCTAAAGTTCATACCAGTACCAATCCTCCGGAGAAATATTTCCATCTGAAAGCTCACTGATTCTTAAGTTCATACCAGTACCAATCCTCCAGAGAAATATTTCCCTCTGAAAGCTCACTGATTCTAAAGTTCATACCAGTACCAATCCTCCAGAGAAATATTTCCACAGTTGCTTATTATTTTTTTGCCGCGATCGAAATAAGCCCAATATGAACTTTCATAAAACCCCTGATGAAACATCAACTGTTTTTCGTCCCTTCACTAGACCGAGACTACTGAATTTAATGACATTTTGGTTGGTTAGTTGCATTGTATGTTAATTGAAAACTAGAGGAATGTAAATTTGAAGTAATAAACCACAAGGGAAACTGACTGGTAAATTTTAAATAAATTGGGTTTGAATTAAGAAAAATTGACTGAAGCGGGACTTGAACCAACGACCTCCGGATTAACATACCTGCGCTCTGCCAACTCTCCTATCTAGCCCTATGTTGGCGGTCTCCCTATTAGTCAATATCTTTGTTCGGGGTGCCAGTCAGAAGCAATTCAATCAGTAACTGCCGTGTAGCCAGGGATCACACCCAAGTTTGCGATATGAATGTAAAATTGTTTACTTTTCCCAAAACAATCATGTGTTTTCTCTTTAAAGGGAAAGTATACGTTTGGTAATCCCTCTTGAAATTAATGGCAATAAAAACTTACTTGGTTAGAAGTACAGCAGCTTTGGATAGTATAAAGCATTTTTAGAATCACTTCACTTCAATGATATCAGTTTTTTTCCCCAAAATTTGAATCTGAAAATTTTACTGTCAGAGAAATTTCTCAGATTGTGTATTCAAGATTATTCTTCCTGCGTGGAAAATAAAGGCTAGTGATTTTCGGTGATATCTCAAAAACGCTACCATCTTTTAAAATGGTTTTCACAGGTTAATTTTATTGTATATATCCCTACGTTTATTTGGATTAAAACAATCGAACAGTTCCCTTTAAGGAAAAGAGGAAGTGGGCCTACATATAAATCAAGGCTTGTTGGAACATGTGGTATTTGATTAAGACAAGGATATCCTGCTTTTTCAGCTAATATTTTCCCCTAAAACAATTTAACTGCCAAAGTGGGCGGAAATTAATTTGACATGTTTGAAATCAAATTGTTTGTTTGTGAATGTAAAAGCTCAACGATTCTAAAGTTCATACCAGTACAAATCCTCCAATAAAAACATTTCCATCAAAAAGCTCACTGATTCTGAAATTCATACCAGTACCAATCCTTCAGAGAAACATTTCCATCTGAAAACTCACTGATTCTAAAGTTCGTACCAGTACCAATCCTCCAGAGAAATATTTCCATCTGAAAGCTCACTGATTCTAAAAGTTCGTACCAGTACCAATCCTCCAGAGAAATATTTCCATCTGAAAGCTCACTGATTCTAAAAGTTCGTACCAGTACCAATCCTCCAGAGAAATATTTCCATCTGAAAGCTCACTGATTCTAAAAGTTCGTACCAGTACCAATCCTCCAGAGAAATATTGAAGGTTTTTTGGGCAGTTTCTGTGTAGTGTTGAAGCAACTTTGTTCAACTTCTCAACTTTTAAGCACAAAAAGCATTTGAGGATTGTACCAGACAAAGGGTATCAGCCAAACTACCATGTCATTTGTACAGGTTGCAACTGGTTTCCTGTTTATTTTTGCTAAGCAGAAACTGTTAAACGTTATTATTTACTTAAGCAGCTCTATGAAATTAGGCTCAGGTCAAATTATGCTTCTAATTTGACCATTTGATTACTGCCCCATGAGACAAGCTCGTTGACATTGGTAATAACATACAGATAATGATTCTGTGAGTCATCAGTAAGCAAGTCCGAACAGTAGGACTGTTTTAATTGTATTGGATGAGTAAAGTAATCCAGAGCGTGTACATGGACCGGCCCTTTGGACCATCGGACATTCCATTGGATCTTAGTTTTGGTTTTAACCTTACATCGATGTGTGTTAGCACTGTATACTCAGTATTTTCCCGAGTTCTGTGAAAAAAATCACAGGCATATTACTCGGGTGGGATTCGAACCCACGACCTTTGCAATTCTAGAACAGTGTCTTACCAACTAGACCACCGAGATTGCCCGGTAGCTAGAGGCAGTTCGAATCCTATATATGCCTGTGATTTTTTTTCACAGAACTTGGGAAAGTACTGAGTATACAGCGCTAACACACATCGATGGGTAAAACCAAAATTAATATTCTTTATCCCCAATGCAAAATTAACATCTATTAATTCCATTGGATCGTTCAAAGTACTACCACACATATGGTCATTTCAGTGCAGAAACGTCCTATCTCCTAATATTGCACTGATTTACGCGTTTCAATTTTTCAAACAACGTATCCCGCATAAAATTGCCCGGATGTACACACAAAACAAGTAGGTGCTGAAATACAACGTTTTTGCACAGAGCATTTTTGTGCGAGACAGTGCTTTTGCAAAATTGAGCTGCAAAGTTTTTGCATCGACCTGACGATATTCACTTCTGTAGGGTTGTTCCTACAATGTTGAGATCCAGCAGAACAATTTGGCGATCTACCTGATTGTGGGCATATGCCTACGGGAACGCTCTTTTTGAAAAGCTCCCTAACTGTGTCATTTTTTGTTTTAAAACAACACAACCATCTGTTAAAAAAATTCCCACATCATTTTCAAAATATCTTTCATATCTGCACTGGACATGTAACATGAGTAACACTGTGAATGTTGGTGAATGTTGGTGACAACAACAGTGCCTTTCAAGTGCTTGGCAGCAATGCCAAGATTTAACACACTGACTTATTGTGACAAGAACAATTCCTCGCAAGTGACCGCCTAATTAATTTCATACAGCTAATCTGTGTAGCACAAGATATTTGTGTTCGGTAAGTTGGGGGTAGCCCCAGTGGCGTAACTAAGGGGGGCTCATGCCCCAAAACTGATGTCCGTGTCCCGTCCCCCCCCCCCCCCCCCCGACCCAAATGGAATCTGGACTTTTGAGAGAAACAAATTAACAGAGTATCTTTCAATGTTTTTGTAATACACAGGTACAGTGAATTTGTTTTTACACTCCTGTCAGATTATCTAATAAAAAAAATAGTAAATGGCATAGCGAGACCACTGAAAAGGGGCTTGTTTAAAGAAAAATGCAAATGGAAACTACAGAAAAAAATGGCGCACCCCCTTGAGCCCCCTAAAATGTTCGCCTAGTTTTGGTGTTGGGTTGTTCAAACTTTGGGGTTGATTGAACTCAAGAGGGGTGAGTGAGAGGATGCGATGGAGGTGGGGAGTGGGGAGTGGGGACTTACCAATCTCGCATTCCACTCCGCTGAATCCGGGTGGGCAGATACACCTGCCAGAGCGTGGATGGCACATCCCTCCATTCAGGCACATGGAACATTCCAACGAACAATTTTCTACTGGGTTCCAATAACCCGATGGACACTCTGTAAGTTGTTGCAAAGGAAACAAAACCAGTTGTGTTGTTTTTATGAAAATTTAAACTAAACCTTATTTACTACGGCGTGTTTGAAACTGTCAGAAATCTTATTATGCTTGAGAAGGATTATGATGCACTATCGTTGATTATTGCTTATGTGGAAAGAGTAGTTTAGAAACAAATCTTTTCAAAAAGGAGATTCTTTTAATATGTGCTTTTGCAAAATTTGTATAAATGGCTTCTTCAAATTCTTTGGAACTCTTGCCTTCTTGCCTGGTGCATGTTTCCCTCCATCCTACAATCTAGACTATTTTAAGAGGAATATCAACTCCTGCCATCAGCTCCCATGAGTTATTTTTATCTGTGATGTTTTCTTCTTATAGCCCCTTACTAAGAGTGGCTTTTAACTTTGTTTGGGGTGAACTTTCATAAAATACAAAAAGTCAAATAAAATACAACGCTTCTGAAGTTACAAAACAAAAACAAATTGCAACCAAACTGCGCACTAATTTTTTGAGTAATTTCTCTTGTGAATAAAGGCTGTTAAAGAGTCCCTTTATTATGATCCTCGTAAATTTTCCGTCAATGTTTGTCAACATGTACAACATATCTTAGAACAATGCAGCACACATTGGAGCATCTGAAACACAGCCTACAGAACATGTAGATATCTTGATTTGATTTGATCTGATTTGGGGGATAAAACACAGCAAGAACGTGGCAAAAAATTCATACATGTACACAGTAACAGGAGGATAACAATGGAAAAAAATAAATGAAAGCAAAAAACAAGAAAGAAAACAATTGTACAATGATAGCAAACAAAAGCCAAAAACTAGAACCTATATCCATCGGGGTCCTTACAGAAAATAGCAAAAAACTAAAATAACTAAATAGAAATAGAAAAAAAGAAACCAAGCAGACCTAGAGAGTTTAAGAATGGATGGATACACAAAATCTATAACAACCAAACAAAAGTTAATTAATTTTAAAAATAGATTAAAAGGTGAAATGAAAAGCAAAAATCAGCTTATTCTTACCTCGTACCAAGACTTGAACGAATCCTTTCACGACATTATTAACCCCAACCAAGAAACTGCGGTATACAATACTTGTTTCATTCAAACCACTAGTACGAAGTACTTTTTCTTTGAAAATCAAGTCACCTCTGCCAGCTAATTCACGCCATCTGTAATTACAAGCGTTACCGCAGTCAACTCTTGAGAGCATCTGAAGCTCTATCTCTTTATCCGGGTCGAAGGTCACTGTAAGGCGGGGCGGATACAGGCTCGCTGGTGAGGACAAATAGTGGTATTAGAAGTAAAGAAGTTAAAAACAAAATCATTGTCTACAAGATCGGGTCATTATTGTCTAATCATGGGGTCATTATTGATCAATAAAGATTTGCTGGTCATTATTCCCTAATGCTAGGTTTATGTTGACCATGAAAGGCATGGTCAGTATTGTCTGTTCATGAGGTCATTATTGGAAAATAAAAGCCTGTTATTATTGTCTATTGCTGAGGTCATTATTGGTAAAATTTTTAAAAGCCTGGTCAATGCTAGACATCTTTTGACCATAAAAGGCTTTATCAACATTATCTGTACAAGGGGTCATTATTGGCACATCAAAGGCTGGTCATCCAGTCCCGATCATGGCACTTGTGTCCTTGAGCAAGATAATGTACTTTACCAAAATGCAAACTTTGGATTGGACATTAAGGTGGAGGTCCCATGTACTAGGATTGATAGTGCATATAAAAGAACCCAGAACATTTTATCGTGGAAGAGTAGCCCTGGATTAACCCCAGTGTTTCTGGTTCACATTGCAAGTGCCCTCGTTTACAGGTTTCCTCAGGCTTGTGAGCTGCAGTGATTAAGTTCACTTATAAGGCATCCTTAGTTTCAATACTAGAAATATATCATAATAATAATAATAACCCGTTTATTCCTACCATCTTCAGAGGAGACAATAACAGTAGTGTTTGCCTCATTGTTCTCCGTCTCCAAGCTACACACATGGGTGCCAACTTTGTTAGTTTGTGTGCTGTTGTTCACCTTTCCATTGATTTTAATTGTAGCAGTTCTCAAAGGAGCGTAGGCTTTAATTGTAATATCAGTGGCGCCTGTTGCTGTTGGAATGAGGGCCTGACTGGCTACGCAGGTGAAGTCTAAATACGGGTCTACACAAAAGATACAAGGTACAGTGTCTTGATTGAATGAATTGTATTGACCCCTTGCATATGATCATAAACTCAGAAGCGCCCTCACTGAGATCAAAGGAAGACCTGTCATTGGCTAATGCACTGTGCGTGGTGCGTACAGATTTCAACCGTTTGCCTTCACTGATGGAGGCATGTAATTTGGGTCTAATTGCCATCTAGAAAAGTTAAATGTACATTAGAGGGGGGGTATACCTTTGGTAATTACTCCAAAAATTAACGAACATAAAAACCACATGGTAAAGGAGCACTGGAGAGATATTGGTATTACAAAATATTGATATAAATGACCTCCTTTGAAGTAGTGTAGTTTTAGTAAAAGAGGTAATTTTCCACCCAAAATTTGAATCTGAGAAAGGCTTCTTGCAACTTTGATGACCAATTGAGCCCAAATTTTTAAAGGCTTGGTATTTTAAAGCATAATGTTGGGATACCCCAAGTGAGTATCCTAGCTGTTGACAATTACCAAAAATATAAACTCAATTAATTTTTTCAAACAAAGTTTTTAAATGATCTGTATTTACAGTATACCTTTTTAAAATTTCTACATGTACTGTTTTATCATATTGTAAATTAAAACATTACAATTTTCCCCTTTTTCAATGTTTGCTTGAAATTCTTACACTTTTATATTTTTTATTTCCCAAAACGCTTTTATTGTCAATGTTATTTAATGCTTTAGAGTAAAAAGTATAACATGACTTTTGTTATAGTACATGGAACATTTGTAGACCTGTGTCATAAAGAAAACTCATCTTTTTACATTTTAAAGTTTGACTGTCAAACTTGACACCATTGGCTATGGTGAAATGGAGACAATGTAATTCAGTAAAAAAACATTCCTTGAACAGCAGAGCTACGCAAATTGTATCAGTTGCTACTAAAAAATTAAAAACTTGCCACTCAATATTAGCATTCAGAGTACACAGAACATGATCAGTCCAAAGTATTGTTGCCAAATTAAATCATTCTCTGTGATTGTTTTTGTCTTGGCATGATTTACATGTATGTAGCTAGTTGGACTGGAGGCATGTACACGTGCTTCATACTAGCAAGTACATAAATTAAACCATAAAAAAAAGCCAAATAAAAGTCTTGACGAAAACAATGGCCAAAACACCTATATAGTGTCACAGTCAGTTTAAGTAACGAGGAAATGCCATGCTGCACTAGCCATAGTAACACTCCGAAGGATGTAATGACACTTCATACGGAAACAGGATGCATACTGCAACATGATATAACCTGGTAGAGGCATGGCTTGGAATAAACATGGGTGTAGAAAACCTCTGGATGATATGAATGAGGACAAAGATTATCAAATGAATATCAATTTCTGATACAAACCATGTAGGTTATTTTGTTGAAAAACAGTAGCATGTAATGCTGGATGACAAGAAAATACCATGACAGAAAAAGTAAAACAAAAAGAAATTTGAAATTGAATGGTTTTTAGCTCTGGTGCCATATCCTACAATTTGGGGTGCGTGGAGGAGGGACAAGAGAGGGGCAATGGAAGGGTTTTCGAGGCAATCAAATAATTGGATTTCGAAGTATCAAAATGATAATTGCAAAACTGATAATATTTATACATCCTGGGTAAATATGGAGAGCGTTTTGTTCAATAAAGTTTGCAGCACTCTTGACAAGTGTCTTAGGCCTGCCACTTCACTGAGGCAACATTCGCCCCAGATGCCTTGGTGAGGACTGATATGACATGGAGGCCATGGAGGCTGAGGACTCTCTTGCCCTAGTCTTGGGCTTGGTCTGTTGGTGCCCCTCTGAAAGTTCCCCATAGACTTGAATGAAAATGCACTTTGCAAGATGAAGAAGGCCCTGCCCTGCCAAAGACAAAATGTTCAGTGCCTCCTTGATGCCCCTCAAAATGTTCCAGTAGAAATGTACATTGTCCTCATAGAGGTGCCCTTTACTGAGGGAAAAAACTGTCTTGCCCTTAAAATAATGAAGAACCAAGCCTGCAGACTAGTAAACAGCTTTATAATCAAAGCCTTGCTGCCATTTCCCAACAACAAAATGGACATGAAGCGCGCCTGTGCAGTAGAAAAAAAGAGCTGGCAACAATTCAGGGTGATATTTAGAATTCCATGCAACAAAATACATGTAGGAAAACATTTTACAAAATCAGGGAGTTCTAATTTGTTCATCAGAACATGCAAAGATTGGTTTATTTTTTGGGGGAACTTTCTGCAGAAACAGGGACAGTTGACAGGTCTGAGATAACACCATAGCTCAAACTGATGCTTGTGTATTTATCTGTTTGCAGCTCACATTTAATACAGTCAAGCCCGGGTCAAACCCAGATGGTTTTTGATCGTTTGAAGACGGTGACAGCCACCCTGGCATGACTTTTAGTCATACTTGAACAATCTCTCTTGGGGGGAATGTGTGGACATCATATGGGAGTACATTTGTAGATTAACATAATTCAATCAACCCTTGCCAAGGTTTACTCTTAGTCATTCTGGAAGTTTTTCATTCTCAAACACAATAAATTGTCGCAGTAACGTGAAATTTGACATAGTAAGCACAGGACATATTAGCCAGTTCATTTGCACTTTTGCTTTCATTGACATCAATTAAAATTACATTTTACATTATTAAGTAAGAATTTTCAAAATATGTTTTTTAAAGAGTAAATTCAATTCAAACCCAAATTTTTCAGTAAACACACAACCTAATATTTCAGTAAAACAATATTAACATTTTCCCACAGATTTTTGTCCAAGCTCTTATCAGGCTTTACTATAGCTTGTGGCAATATTCATGAAAATGTACAGGGCATACAAACGCTGTCACGCTGTCTAGAAAAGCCCCCAGTAAGAACAAGAAGGTCAGGTGACTGGTAAAGTAATTGTTGGAAATGTCTTTCGGCCAGAGGTATTAAAGACAGGGAAATAGATTCGCCAATCTGAGAGGATTTATGTGCACTTTTAACCACAGGCTACCAGCCAAAAATAGACATCTCCTTGAAGACTTGACTTCCGTGACTTTCCCCCTTCAAGTTTCTAAACATGATTCCTTTCAAGAAGGGCGCAGGGTTGAAACAGTAAACATTTCCTTTTCTCTTCTTGAATTTCAGAATCGAAATATTAGCAAGAAAAACATACAAAATGCACTTTTTCTGAGTTTCCGAGCCAGGCAATAATAATATCAAAGGATGTTTGATAATTTGCTCTTTAATTGAATTTAAGTTATGACGTTGGTGATGAGAGGACACAATGTTATCTGAGCTGTAAAAAATCAGGCATTAAGATAAGCAATGGTTAAATAAACGCGACTAATTAATCAAAATAAAACCAGCTTCCTGCCAACCAGCTGTTTATAAACTCAGCCAAAAGTCTTCCTTAAGATCCTGTAAGTTTTTAAAAACATTTTTCTATTTTTTGATTTTGGGTGATGTGTGTCAGTTCGGGGTGTCAGTGACAATTTCGTTTGGATCAGTTTCACTAATTGGGTTCTGAGCAATCCAATGATAAAGTAATGCCTCATCAATTTTAATAACGTATTATACATTTCCATATGCGCAAATGACATATTTCCAAAAATCAAGGACAAAGAAAGAAATATGAACATTCAGTTAATCATTCTATAGATTTAACGTGCCAAAATACACCAAGCTCTCGAGATTAGGCTCATTGGATTTGATGAGCTTTTAACATGTACATGTAGACCAGTAGATTCAACCCATTACTGTATGTAATCGACAGAGTTCATTCAGTACACATTAAACCATATGGCAGACATAATTCATGCATAACTTTTATTGTAAAAAAATTGAAGAACAAAAACATGTTTGGAAAATGGTGTTTACAATCTTTATAGTGACTCTTGAGTCATTTTGTAAAGCGTACACAAAAATAAACAAACCTGTTTACATTATACAAAGGAAATTTTGTTAGGGGTTGCAGGTCTTCCTTCGGGAAATGGGAAACTTTTGAAGGGGCACCAAGGTCAAGAAGAGGCCATGGCGTCCGTGTAATTATTTCCAGGCCTTGGGGTTGTAAAGAATTAGAATAAGGTTAGGCTGACGTACTTTTCTGGGTATTTGTACACAATCATAGATGTGGATGCCAGCTATAGTACTTACCATGTCTCAAAGCAAAAATGTGTATAATTGTTATTGAATGTAACCTTTGGATGTTCATTCACCCTATTGAATCCAACCCACCCCAACCTTCCCACAAAGTCTACCCCTCGGTTCGCACAAGTCCTACAGTAAGAGTAACTTGTACTGAGGTCCTGTAAAATGTATTAAACAGGCCAGAGAACAAGAGCTGAAGGATTCTGATAGGGATGGTTCCTTAACAAGAAAGGATTGATTTAGCTTGGTGCCTTAGATTTGTCAGCACAGGCTGTATACTCCCAAGGAAGCTGAGATGGTTTAAAGAATAAATGGCCCAGTGACTGGTGACTAGGGGTAATGTTGGAGTGCCATGAGTGTCACTGAGTAACAGATTTGAGTGCTATATAAGGAGCTACTATTATTACATGGATTATTATTAAAATACCGACAGCATTTGAAAAGCTTTTTAAACAGTGTCTTACCTTTTCCTGCCACCACTGATAGAAACCCCCAGAAGACCAGAGCACCAAGTGCACCAGTCAATCCATGGACAGGATCCATTCAAGTATGTTTTAGTACAGGTGGTAATTAACACTAGATTGGTAACAACTGTTTGAGACCGAGACGGTCGGCGTCAACAGGCCGACATGAGAGTGTCACCCCTAGCTGGTGTAATCGGTGGCTCGCTGAATCACGTCAGGTAGTAACGGTGACACGCTACAAAACTTTGCCGGCACATCATCAATGAATCATCAATTACATAAATCATGCGCTACTGTACTGTACTGTACTGTACTGTACATGTAGACTGCAGAACAGGGATGTTAAACAAACTCAACGAGTCGAACTACATGTACTTTGGTTTCAAATGTTTCTATGAAGTTACTCTTTCCTCGTTCTCTTTTTCCTAGTGCTTTGATCAAATTGCTGAGTTGTGTACAACTCAAATTAAACTTACAGATCTTTCTTTTTCTCTCCTGTGAGTTCGTTGTGTTTAGCACGACTGGGATATTTTGAATTAATTTTGCACATCACCTGATGAGCTGATGCCCCTTTTTAGATTTCACAAACTTTGGCGAGTATACTGCAGTTCAACCATATTGTAATTCATTCCGTTAAACTGCTCATTGATCATGCTGCTGAGGTGATCCCATTAAATAAATGCACTACATATAAAAGTAGCCGCATGTGTAGATTCAGATCACTTCCAGACTTGGGTGAAATCAGGTCAACAGCTGGTCAACTTCATGCAAGACGACTTTGACAGAATGTGAAGTTAAGAGTTATCCTTTCCTTCCAATTGGTCACACTGTCCAAATACCTTGATTACACAAATTACTACAAACTGAAGGGGTACTCTGAGACATCCTCAGCAGTTCGCAACACATCAGTGAACTCCCTAAGCCGATAGTTAAAAAGAAAGCTGGCTCTCCAAACAGCAGATCCTTGAGTCTAATCTAAACACTCAGCCTGCCGATTCAGTAACTTACACTCCACCTTCAGCTTCTACGGTTCAAAACTTTGTTTCTGTTTCGATACACAGTGTGGATGTAAATGGATTCCTCCTCAAACAAAGACAGGTCTGGCTATAACGAGCTTCAAACTACGTCCAGCGTAGACTCAACCAAAAGGGAAATATGTACATGAAGGAACTTCCTCATTCTAGATCCAATGAGCAACGACAGGAAATTCACATGGTAGGGCCTTTGGGCTGACTTGATGGGGAAACAGTATGGCGTTTCAATTAGATACAGGGATTGCTCTGCACACACTGTGCTTACAGTCACGGAAGATTGGATCTACTAGAGCTGGGGGAAAGATAACACCATATTAAGAACACAGACATATGTCCTGGTTTTATGCTTATTGATGAATGGGTCAATGAAATGGTCTGAGGCCCTGAGAGATTTTAGATGTGGTTTGAGTATTATGACTGAATGGAACTTGGTCAAGTGTTTTGGGTTTTAAAAAAAACATATAAGTAAACTAGATTTCTTATTTTAAGAAAAGTCCTTTCATTTTGACAACATTATGATACTCTAGTTCAACCAGCTAAACAAATAATCAGTAAACATAAGATCAGTGAACTACAATCAGTGATGATTTTAATCGGTGAATGGACACCGGACATCTGTCCAGAGTCCAGTAATTTTGGCGATAAGCCAGTAAACTATTTGGCAAGTTCCCTACAGTCCAATATTTTTTTTAACTTCTTTCTGGTATCTCTGAATCAAATTTTTTTTTTAAAGTACCCACACACCTGGGTGCTGAGAAGCAATTATAGTTTAAAGTGTCTCACCCAAGGACACAAGTGTCACAACCAGGATTTGAACCCACACTACTAATGACTCAGCCACGAAAACTTAAGTTCAATGACGTTCTAACCAATAAACCACAACACCACCTCCATGACCATGTACTGACTTGGGATTGACTGACTTTTTATAGGGAACATGGAGCAATTTATTTAAGTACTGGGTACAGCTTAGATAATTCAGTTTGTGAGTGTAATTTTAGCTCACTCTATGTGCTGACTGAACTCTGGTAATGGCTCTCCCTGTGCCAAAAGCACTTGACAGCGGAACACAATAAATAGGAGATTTCCAGTTCAGGGTTCTGGGTGGAACAAGCTAATAAAGTAAATGCACAACTCTTTAGGACAAGAATCCAGTCCCTTATTGGAAGTGACAGCACATTTGCTTGAAAACACAAATGTGTACGATAGTATTGTTAAAGGTGTAGGTACATAAAATTGTTTTGTCCTCTGCAGGAAGAATAAATTCACTCCCACTTTAAGACCTTTATCATTCTACCGTCATCTTTGTTAGGTTCCCTGACTTCAACAACAATTTACCAAACACCTGTTCTCACTATACCGAAAAGGCACCATTTAATTTTGCACTTCCAGTCTCAGTTTGGTAACACTAATTTGGATGGAAGAGACAAATGCAACCTGTAGGCTTGATACACATGAAAACAATGGAGGTTGCCTCCATATCCCTCTGTAGTCATTGCCTCAGTGCCCCTTGAACAATCCAGGTTCCCCCCACAGAGGTGTCCTTCACCAAAGAAAAACTGCATTGCCCTAGACCTGGGTTATGCACAACAAAATCATGCACCAGAGTAAAGGTTACCGACCGAAACACCATGTCACATGTACACTTTGTGACTGGTATCCTGCTCATTTCTGCTAAGCAGAAAATTGTTAAGCAATTCTGTCAATTTCCTGTTTCAGCAGCTCTGTGAAATTGGGCCCAGGTACTAACCAGTATGAACTTAACCAGAATGCTTTCAGATTGAATCAAACTAACTTTTCTCTTTCAATAAATAACAATTGCACGCACAAATATATGTACAGCCCTGTAACAGGCCTTGAACTTCGCTCTTGAAGGGGCACGGCAATTTTCCTCTGGTAAGGGGCACTCTATGAGGAAAATGTAAATTTGTATTGGAACTTTGCAAAGGGCACCGCAGCAAAAGCACATGGCACCAGGGCAATTGCTGTGCGTGCTGAGGGTTATTTTGAGGCCTGCGCCTGTACTGAGTCTATAAACTTACTCATGTACTGTAAAACACATACACACCTGTTCTTTTTATACAACACTTATAACTTCAGAGAATATAACATGGTTCGTCATACATAATGATCCACTTCAGGAAGGAGCAGTTGATCCAAACAGGGAAACTATTTACACTAATGAGCACAACTTCTCCTTTGTCATAACAGCTCGATTTCCTACAGAAAAGGAAAGCTGTGTTTATTATCAACATTGCACGTTAGATGATAAAGTTTTTTTTGTTTTTTTTTACAGTTTCCTGAAACTAAAGCATGATTCAAACGTAGATGATTTGAGATACATGAACATGCAGATGTAAAAATGGAGATTTGTTGACAGGAAGGTTTTCACACCCCGAAATTCTCCTCCCCAAACATTGGAGTGTGACAAATCAGAATCTCTGTTTTAAGGAGGCTGTGCACCATTTTTTAATAGTTCAAAGATTTTTTTTCTGTTTCTTTTCTCCTTTAATTGTAAAGACCTGTTAATGTTGTTGTTAGTACTCCTACATTGTACATGTAGCCTGTTGTTGTTGTTGGGTTTTTTCCATAAGATTTTTGATTGCCCACCAGCGCTGTTTGTCATGTTTAACCACACATGTAGCTGATGGAAATGGGATGATGTAAAAAAACAAAAAAAACAAACAAACCCCCAAGTTTTTGCTTTATATTACAAAAAAATTCTGATATTTTTGCATGTAGTGCAATAAGCTTTATTTTCTATTAGCACAGTAAGAGCACTTTCCAACAATTACAGTTTTTCCATTCGAAAATACTCTTTCGTCTTCAAGATACATGTATGCCACAAACATTAAATGCCAAAGACCTTAACAAAAAAGACATAAATAAAAGTATGTCCTCCTCAGCTGGCTCATGGAGCAAACCCTTGTTTTAAAGAATTTGGCTTTTTAGCTGTAATGGATTCACAAGTCACTTGGTTCCACACAACTTCCTCTTTGTACAGAGGATCCTGTTGCAATCAGACTGGCACTGAATTATCCCAACGTGACGTTTAGTGTAGGTTTCCGTTGTGTTGGTTATTAGTTGCCACGATCACGCAAACATGGGACCTGCGCCCAAAACAATTAAGAACAAATCATGTTTTTTTATGAGCCACACTAGAGGCATACTTATTTCAGCAGGAAAAGGCTTTCCAATATTTCAGATGAATGCATCTTGACAAATAGAAAAACTTCGCCAACTGCAAAGTTTTTCTTTGCACCAAGACAGGACTCAATAACAATAAAATAATATTAGTGGCTTCTTATACATGTAGAGCTCAAATGTGTCACTCAGCGACGCTCATGGAGCTGAACATTCCCCCTGGCACTAGTCACTGGGCCATCATTCATTAAACCATCTCAGCTCCTCTTGGGAGATCATCACAGCCTGTGCTGCCAAGGCCTAAGTACACCAAGCTAAATCAATCCTAAAAACCATCTCTGCCTTTGCAGGTCCCCATTTACCCCTGGGTGAAGAGAATCAATTGCAGGATTCAAACCCACACCCTGATGACTTGTGGTCAAGTGCTCCCGGAAAAAATAGCTTCCAAATTAGCTAAAGGTACAGAATGCGGGCTGGAATTCACAAAGCACAAAGATTCATCTTAAGACATGTAAGATGAATTGTCAGTATTACCATAGTGATTTGTATTGTGACATCACACTTTACTTAGCAGTTAAGATCAATCTTAGGTCTTGGTGAAATCGAGCCCAGTTGTTCAAACAATAGGCCCCTACTCAAAGTAACTTTCACTTCCAATACTTAAATTCCATTCACTGTGTAGACTACAGTAGATAACAGACTAAGCAGGCTTCAAATTTAGAATGAGTTATTAACCACATTGTGAATACTTGAAGTGTAATAACCTGTCCATATAAAAGGATTGAGTACATCAGTGTGGTTTTTAAAGAGTAAATTAATTCCCTTTCCCTCTCGTTGTTTTCAAGGAAACACACCATGAAAGCAACCTGTGAAAATGTCAACAAATTCTGTCGCAAAAATGAAATTTAAGTGGTTTAAAGAGGGGGTCCAAGGTCAAATGCAGTTTTGTGATCCCCTCATTTTCCAATAGATATAGAGTCCTCACGAAAATAATGGGGGGTGGGGAGAATTACACCTCTCTAACCTCACGCTAAAACGGTGTAAAATGCCTTTGTGTTTGATACCCTTCAAGTGCAGTTTTTGTCAAAATCCCAAAACGTTCGAAACATTTAAATGGTACATTTTTGTACAGAGAATTTTCAGTTTATTCCCTGAATTCTGATGACACTCAATCCAAAAGGCATAGAAATTGACCTCTTGACTTGCACAGAAATACCTCTTTGGAATACAGACCAATTTGTTTTTGAATTCCTACAACACCATATTTTAAATTTTGCTCTAAAAGAGTACAGTGTATATCAAATTTTAACATGAGCTTGGAGACTTGTAATTGTTCCTAACTTTCATGAGGACTCATCTATTGGCATGATTGGGAAGTGAGTGCATCACAAAACTCAGTTTGACCTTGGAGCCCCCTTTGTAGGAGGTTTATCAGGCCTATGTGCATTGCGGCAATCCAAACAAGCAAAAGTGATATTTGGAACAGACGGTCGGTCTTTAAACAAGTAAATATTCATTGCAGAATTAGAACTGGCAAAAATAAATTAATAAAAAATAAATAAACACTTGTATAGCGCATATTACCGTGAGGTCCCTACGTCTCTCAGTATTTTTCTACAAGGTATAGTGTGTGTGGAGCTACGTGTTGTAGTATAGACATTTACTCTTTTACATAGCACCGTGTAAAGTTTTACAAGGTGCTGTTGCATAACATGCAGCCAATCAAACAAGGAACACCAGGTCGAACCCCTTCTCAATAAGTGCACTGGGTGCTTTTACAAGCATTACACAACACACAGGACCTACGGCTTTACCTCCCATCCGAAGAACATAATGGTTAAGTGTCTTGCTTAAGGACAAAAGTGCCACCTGATCCCACACTCTGCTGATCAGAAACACCAGAGCTTGAGTTCGGTGCTCTTATCCACTCGGCCAAGACACGCCAGTGAGCTTTTAGATTTAAGAGCTGACAATTTAACTACTTAGTTTGGGATCTCCTCTTTAAAATGACTAGACTAGACACGCACAGATCTAATTTTTCTTGGAAATTTTCCAAATTGTTTTCTTTCCTGGTTCCTCCCAAATTAGCGACAGTAATTGCGACATTGCGTTTAAAAGTATTTTTTTGGAACTTTCCCCAAACTCTGTCAAAAAAAACCAGTTTCCTGCTTGATGGAATGTTGTTTTAAAAAAATGACTTTTGTTTTATTTACCTTGGAAAAATCAATCTCGGAAAGTCTCCAAGCTTTGAATTTTGAGTTTTAAGGTCTCCCACAATGTTCATGCAATACAAACAAGTTAATGGTATACACTGTACATACAGAATTGGAATGATAAAATCCATCATTGTTTAATTTTAGTCTGAAAGCTTACTGATTATGAAAGTGATACTAGAACCATTCTTTGTGCAAAATATTTCCCTCTGAAATGAAATCATATTCGAGAAAACTTCATCTGAAACCTAAAAAAAAAAACAACAGCTGGTTTCGGTTGTTAGAACCAACATTTAGGACATTGTGTTTTTGTCTGAAAATTATGCATGGTTTCTCACTGTTTCTCCTGATACACACAACAGATTTTAAAGCCAAACTTTTTATTTAGTTTGCAAATTGGTTCATCCCACAAAACATGAACACTGTCTGCGACTATTTTGTCAGCTCTACCATGGAGCTATAAACTTTATAGCTCCATGGCTCTACCAACCCTGTTCAATTAATAACTTTAACGTTACAGAATAAGAATTTACCAGGAATTCATAAAATATTGCATTGAATTGGACAAAAAGTTACTACAACATATCATTTCCTGAAGACCTTTCATTTTTTAGTACTTTACTTCTGATAAAACAATATTTTCAGAGAAAAATCTCTCTGTAAACCTAAAGCCCGGTTCATTACTCCTGGGATTGTGAATGCAAAGTGAATTTTGGTAACAAAATAATCGGTAAACGCTGTTTTCCAATTGAAACACAATAAAATTCAATCGCATTAAGCATTTGCAGGAAGTATGAACCGGGCTTTAACTCAACCCAGTTTCGTTTTAAAGAAATTGGACAGGCAGTTCAAAAAAGGACCCCTCTTTTACAAAGGGGCTAAGTATACACAAAAATGTGGTCTAACTAAAAGCAAAGAAAAACTTTCATTCAGTTTTACCAATTGAGATGTACACATTGGCCCTTCTTTGTTGAACAAAGTGCTTGAGTTTGGGGAAAAATTACAGGAATAAAGGGCTTGGCTCAAAAATGTTTCTGGTTTATAAATTGTTTTACAATTAACCAGAATCAAAATGAGGAAAAACTTTCTACACAGTTTAATTTACAACATGCTGTTTTATTAGATTATTTACACTGGGGAGCAAGTTGTCAATTAAAAAACACAAGATCGCTAGACTATAGAATTTTGCTAACCTAAAATTATTGTGGTCTTACTTTATCAGAAATTGACAAATTATGCCTTCTTTAAGCAACGTGGAAAGGCTTGTAGAATTGTTGCTTTAGGCACTCCCAGACATAATAAACCTTGTGTGCATCGCGCATGCACGCGGACCTGGATTAGTGACAACTTATAGTGAACCACACACGCATCGCGTTTTTGAGTCAGTTCTTTATTTGTTTTAAAAGCATCTCAATGTTACAGACTTGTACGGTTGTAGACTACGCTGGTGCTCGGCAAAATCCACTTCTGGATGTAAGACCGTGGCTACCTCCATGGCAAGACTAAGACTAGAGCCGAGGTGTAACCAGTAACAGTAACTTAGGCGCTGTAGGGCCTACTCCGTTTTTTTTATTTTTGACATCTGAGGTAACCCTAGTACTACAAGTCGCTTCTATACTAAAAAACTAGCACTACAGAGGTACCGTAAATTATAGATGTCAACATTTCAGAAAACGGAGGGGACAGCGCCCCGCCCCCTGTTTAGTGTTTACTTGGTCAAGTCCGGTTGGAGTTTACTGGTACGATACTAAATCACCGGCGTCAGGCCTGTCCCTGTGGTCCATTGTTGATTTTGAGCCTTAACACTGCATGGCTTTTTCCGAGTCTTGAACTGAATTTTGGTTTTCCCACGAGATAACAACATTTTACTCTTTTACTTCGGTGTTTCTGTGATGACGTTAACGTTACGTGAGTACGATTTTTTGAGGATCTTGACAGCGGCCCAAAAATGGCGTGCAATTTTGCAACTGTTAATTATTGAAATACAACGTAACAAAGACAACGTGCAGACTCAACTATTGTAAAGAAATTACCACCTGACAATTATTTACAAGTTTCCTTCTTTCGACCTTTCAATTTATAAAGTGGGGGAAAACAAATCAAACTCACCGCGATTTCTCGGACTGCTTCCTGTCTCCTCCCTGCATGCATGCGCAGCATGCAACATGTCAATTGAGGGCGCTGTGCACTTTTTTTCGAAACCACCCGGGGCTTCGAACAGGCGGGCGGAGCCTACTTCTTTGATGAGCAACCTACACGCTTGCTTGATTTTAATCGTTCCTTCTTTAATGTTGGAGATTACAATTATTTTTACTGACTTGATTTGAGAGAAGACAATCACCTATCTATTTGCGGCATTATTGTTACCTTTCATTACCCTGTGTTAGTCATACTGTCTGTCATTAGAGACAC
This sequence comes from Pisaster brevispinus, assembly GCA_023634235.1. Classification (NCBI taxonomy): domain Eukaryota; kingdom Metazoa; phylum Echinodermata; class Asteroidea; order Forcipulatida; family Asteriidae; genus Pisaster; species Pisaster brevispinus. Next base: position 393,250 of record JAMKCF010000029.1, on the reverse strand, counting down.
ACTCTCCTAAAAAGTCTGGCATTAAGCTGTTTTATCGACCCGTACAATCCCTTACAGCTTGTGAGGCTTGTACTACAATAAGTTATTGTATAAGTTGAATCGTGATCTCTTTTCTACACTGAATTTAAAACATTTTTTTCTCTTCTATTTTACAACCGGTAAGTGATATTATTTTTATGTGTAAGTTTTACATTGATGGAAACACATAAAAAATGTGAATTGAAACAGAGATACCAAATCAAGTCAATTTCACCAAGTGGTTGATTTTTTATAATTATGCGGGATTGTTATTAATGCCCGACTGGAAACTGCCACGGAAAAATCAAATCAAACGCAGGGCTATAGAGAAATGGGCGGGAAAAGTGTTCATCAATACTATTTTACTCATAAGAGAAACGTATCTTTTAAAATTTGTTCAATTTAAAGCACGTAGAAATTTCATTAAAATGTTGACTTTTATTACCTAGCATTGCTCAAACACATATATAAATGAAAAATCAAAATGAAGCTTAAAAGCAGAGCATTTTCTTCTGCGCGAGTGCCTGTACATTCTGTCAAGATAAAAGTGTAGCGAGTGCGGCCGAAATTACAAACAAAGTCAAAGCGCACTTCCGGCCATGATACAAAACGCTTTATTTCAGAGTTCTGCGATTAAAACCTCGCTAATCAAAACAACAATGTCCCAGATCTCAGTCATTTCCAATTGGCTTCCACTAGCTTCCACTTCGTCAGAGGTACCCCCTTTCCAACCATTATGAATACAGCTTTGGAACATCTCTGTCCTTAACCCTCCGGAACGGTAACGGATCGTCGTTCATCCACGGAACCATTCTACACATGAAATCGCTGACGTTCAGTGGGAGGTAAACATGCTCGATATGACCCTTGTACCTCCAAGCAAAATATTCGTTGTACTTGTCATCGTTTGTGTCAAGGTATCGGATGCATTCAGCGAGTTTCTCGACTAATGCAAAGTCCGAGATGTGGATGAACGAGTTCGGTGGTGCCACGCGTTCGTACGCCACCTTGCTTCCACCGTAGACAATCGGTACGGAGCCTGCACGGAGGGAGTTGTCTCAAAACTTCTGTAGAGTCTTAAGCTAGGTCAAATAACGCCTTGAAATACAACCAGTGGAACATATACCGTACGCCATTTTTGTTTCGACAATAGCAGCCCGTGTTATGTCATGAATTACACAAAAACACACAATTTCAAGGGATATTTATTTGAATCGTTGACTATTAATATTATCCCAACCATACTCATTTCAAAACATTTTATAGACCAAGCGCCAAATCCGAACGGCCCTTCTATTGCAAAACAGCCCAAATCGAAAATACTTGTTTTTCTTTATGTAAGATCATTTCTGGGTAAACTGAGGGCGCATTCTCCATTTCAACGTTTCAAAGGCATACTATGTATGGTTTTGAATATGACATGCCCTTTTATTATTTTTCTCAGCCTTTTTTACATTTTCGTCCCGTTTACATTGTATATGGCAAAACAGCTTATCTCTGTAATTGTTTTCAAAATATCGTTTTACGGTTTACGCTGTTTTGCCTTGGAAGGGCCGCAAAGGCAACGTACCCTTCTAAGGGCCTCTTCCCACTAAACAACGAATACAAAGCCGCTCCGAACCTACAGTAATAGGAGTGCGACCGTCACAATTTTCTTAATCTTTGTTCTCTTCAGTGCACACCGGTATACAAAAAAAGCCAAGCACTCATTTTCATACCTTTATTTATATTCCCACTTTTTGGAACTTGGATCCCTGTGGACAAAAAGTGCTGGTGGTGGGCTGGGTCCAAAGACATGAACTTTACACGGTAAAATATTGTTCCACAGGTTGATTTATTTATACAATGTTTATTTAAAAGGACAGTAAGAAAATAGGATTTTTTTCTACAAAAATGGTTTGAAAAATACAATATACAATGGAAGATTTTTGTGGAGAGGCAGCAGTCTTGTCAGGTATATCGAAATTGTTGTTTCTTTTCTGGACATGTGCGCATGCTCAGAACTGTGCAACCAATACTGTAGCCCGAGCATCTGACGTCACACTTCGAGGCTTGTGAATAACGCCAGATACCTGCCAGACCGAATGTTGGCAAACGCACCTTTGACCTCCCATCCATTCACACGTCGCGACTGATCGCTTACGTCTCTGCACGTTTATCCAATGAAATCATTGTATCCAATGAAATCGCTGGGCCAGTGTCTGTCCTTATCCTTGTGGATAAGGACAGGGAAACAGCCTACCAATACTGAAATATACCTGGTCTGCTGCCACCAAACAGCAAAAATATTTCCACTCAGCTAGATCATGAAACCTGTGACATCGCCATGTTTACAAAAATGCAACAGATCATGGACTTTCTAAAGGCCCAATTTGGACACACTCAATGGAAGACAATAAAATCTTACATTTCATGGCGACTGAACTGTACAATTTTTATAAACTTTCGAAATGAAGAAAAGGGCACAGCTCAAAACTTGTACAGCTGTTAATTTAAAAGATGTTTTATGTTGAAATTATTATACAAAGTGTACAATTTCTCAAATGACCAACGCGGTATCTTGCTTTCCTGAAAGGCCCTGGAATGTACAAGGTTACTCTTTTTGTAAACAAAGTTTACATGGTCTATTTCATTTCATTAAAAAAAAATTCTTCTAATGTTCTCATGATTGGCCGTCTGCTACAACTGTATTTACAAACTTGTACGGCTACCAAGCCCCAACTGCGATGTTCGTTCACACGATGGTTTCATATACAGTAGTAGTACTTTGTAACGCAGCTTGTGTTAACAATGGTTGGGGCTGGGAAGGCAATGTCACCACCACCACATGTGTCATATCCCATCTGCTCTATAATAATCATACATAGTAATACTCAGTTTGCGAAAACAGTACCAGACTGTATTGGTTAACATGCAAAAACAACTTAGGTGATATTAACATCTTTCATATTATTTTATCAAGTTCTGCACCATGCCAAATCTAGCCAGTTAGTGCAGTGCAAATCATAGACTTACTGCTGAACTCCTTGGCTTCCAGTTTTCTAAGAGCACACCTTTTCCAACCATTGGTTTATGAATACAGCTCCGGAACATCTCTGTATCCTTAACCCTCCTGAATGGTACCGGATCGTCGTTCATCCACGGAACCATTCTACACATGAAATCGCTGACGTTCAGTGGGTGGTAAACATGCTCGATATGACCCTTGTACCTCCAAGCAAAATATTCGTTGTATTTGTCATCGTTTTTGTCAAGGTATCGGATGTATTCGGCGAGTTTCTCAATTGATTCAAAGTCCGAGATGTGGATGAACGAGTTGGGTGGTGCCACGCGTTCGTAGGCCGCCTTGCTACCACCGTAGACGATCGGTACGGAGCCTGCACGGAGGGAGTTGTCCCAAAACTTCTCCGTAATGTACTCGTCGCACTCGGTGTTATCCAGCGCGAGATAAAACTTATACTTCCCAAGGGCCTTCATACAAGGGACGTTCATGTACGAAGGTTTTCCCGCCAGAAACTTGCCACAGTCCAAAGTGCCACATTTACCGTAGATATCAATTGGTAAAAGTGTTTGCAATTTTTTAACGTAAGCAAAACGAGGCCACGGCGTGTTACCACAGCTGCAAGACATCCACGCTACCAGCCCCGATTTACCCTCTGTCCCGTTACGTGACTCGGTATCCATCGGCCCATTCGGGATGTATCGGCTGTACGGATGCGGCACTTCGGATTCCGAGTGGTACGTCATGGAATGCTGAAACATGATATCTTTAAAGTCCCTGTTCCAATGCTGGTATCGGTCAGCAGACTCGATCGCAAAGAGGAACCATTTGGTTCTGTTGGTCAGTGCTTTCAACGCACCGGCCTGCAGTCTGGCTGCATTTGGTACCTTGTCTAGACTAACAATGATGCCATCGCAGTTCTTCAGCCAGTCATGTCTGAGTGTTGCGATAAATTCGATTTCACATTGGTGTTCCGGGCACTGTAGACGAGGTGTGATAGGCATCTGGGAAGGGTTTCGTTTTTTAGCACGGTCAAATCGGTCATCGAGATCCCCAAATTCCCGCCAACTTCTGAACCCTGGGGATGGTTTAAAGATGGCGATCCTTTTCTTGCACGGCGTGGGTTTCACTGGAACTGTTCCATTCTTTGGAACAGCTTCTTTCACTGGAACAGTTCTTTTTGTTGGAACAGTTGCTTCCAATGGAACTTTAGGAATCTCTTTTGGTTTCTCTGTTTTATGTGATGCGTTCTTCTGATTAATTACTGGACTGTCGTATTTCTTGGGAACAGTATTTGATAAGGGTTCTTGACGGCTAATTGTGTGGAAGCCATAGGTTTGGTCTATTGTTAGGGCTCTGTTAAAGAGCAACCAACCACTGCAGGCAAGTGAGACTGCTAGCAGTGATAGAACAAACCTCAACATGATTCTTCGGCGAGCACTGACAGAGATGAACTGAAAACATAAAAACAGTTCGATTTTCAAGCATTCAAACATCACAAGTGAAAATGCTATAATTTGTGTCTAGACTACCAAAATATTATTATTGTTTTATTTCTGGTAATGAAACTAAGGATGCTCAGTATTTATTTTCTGATTTTATTGGTTTTTATTGTAATCTATTGTATTTTTTTTATATTAATGTTACTATTATTAGTATTGAGATATCGCCTAACATCACAAAGCCGGACGGGCACTTCAAGGTAAGGGGGCTGCACATAACTGATTGCCACTTGCTCCATGGGCTGAAACATAGTTACCCCTTCAATTCCGTAAGGATCATAATAGCCATGGGTATCATCCACCAGGAGCCTGGCCGGTAGAGCAGAATACGCTACCGTCCCAACTTTTTACAAAGTAAATGTGTGGATTTTTACCCAGAGGTGAACACATTACCTTCTTAAAAAGTCCCGCCATTTTTGTTCCTTCTTGACACAGATCAGTGTCTTGTCATCAGATAATCCTATATCCTAAAAAAAAATATAGCAGACTTTGTAACGACGTAAGTATTTACTCGTTCTTTATAACAATGGGCAATATTGTAATATGTCGTGTATGCCTGAAACATGTTTTACCGACCTGCATGGAAGTACGTTACAGTAAGGCAGGTAACTATTTTGTCATGTCCTAAAATAACTGGGGCCAATTTCACGAAGAGCTAAGATTGATCTTAATTGTGTTTAAGTTTTAATTGCTAAGCAAAGTGTGATGTCACAATACAAATCACTTAAGCGATATTGACACCTCACAAAGATGAGTTATAGTGTTTTGTGAAATTGAGTTCACAATTTGCTCATAATTATTTTTACATCTCCATGTCACTTCACACATGCCTAAGGGAGGCTGCATTTCCACCACCCATTACAACGCGCCAATGTTAAGATTATATCAACATGATTCAAATAACGCTGGTGAACATTTTGTTACCATCACCAGCAGCCCTGACTGTATTGTTTACTATTAAATCTTCCATATCACTGAGCAAAGGGGGGGGGTGAGATGGGGGAGGAATTGACCCACGAGCCTCCCTAAAGCCCGTTCAAATCAATCTCATTTTCCCTCTCCATGTTGAGAAAGAATGATACACATATACCAACATATAACCGAAAATTTACATTCATTAGGCCTGCTATTATTACTAAGGTAAAGACTGAGTGGTAATATATCAGCCATTGGAATTGATTCGATGGTTTATAAAATGCCTCACTACAGTGGGCGACGTTTTAGCGTTAATATCATACAGCTGTAGATAGCTTGGCTTAATGTTATTGCTATGCACGCTAGTTTGATCAAACATGATGCACTACTGGCAATGTCGATGCTAGTATGTACATTACAATCATAGAGAAAGGGCCACACACTGCAGCTTACGGATAGAGAATATACGGAGATATGAACCAACAAAAAATAATCCTACCGGATGGAGAAGGGGACGTGGAGAAGATGAAACAAGACGAAGACGGCGTAACGATGATGGAATACACGGTGTGTGGTGATGTCGTAGCGAAACGGTAGCATCTATTTTCACCACTAAATATTCGGAGTCAAGTCTTGTACAGTGCACAGCCACGTAGTATAAAATTATAAATGTACAATGTGCATCCAAGCGCAGAATGCTGCTGTTGCTGAAGGCTTTCACTATTGTGTTCTGGCTATTGTGTTTTGAAGACCGTATTTACGCCCGCTTTGCACTGAAAAAGACATGTTGGAAAGTGGCGGAGGTGACGTACATTCTATGAATTATTATTATTATTTTTCAAGGCCAGGTCCAGGACTCTCAAATAAGGAGGCGGGTACTGACAATCAATGAGAGCGCGCAAGGCAACGCCGTTGTAGGCCCGGGCTCAGGGACACTGGAGGGGAAATCAGAAAACGATGCTTGACCTCTGTTGCATTTCGAACATTTTTGAGCAAAAGTGTTTTGAAAAGTTTGTGTTAATTGAATTCCCCTACTTATGCTGTCTTTTGTTGTTGTTGTTGTTGTTGTGATTGTTGTTATAATCTGTTTCTTCATTTTTTATTTAATTTTTTTTATATTTTATTATTTTTGGGGGGTGTTTGGGGAAACCTTTGTGGCAAGGCAGTTGGGGTAGTCAGCGTGCATATTCACCTTTGCACAATCCAGACTTTTTTTTTAAAAACACAGTAAGTTAATTAATTATAAAGCCAATTTAATTCGCTTCACGTTCTTACACGACGGACAAATATCGAAGTCCCTGTTGTACCAAAAGTATAACCTATCAGATGCGGCAATGGGGCGGTATAACTTTGGTAATTACTTCATCAATTTATGACCACAAAACTTATTTGGTAAAGAGCACTGGGGAGCTGTTGATATATTATAAAACATTGCTAGAAACGACCCCTCTGAAGTAATGTAGTAGAAAAATTGCCCATAGATTTGTCATAATACTTCCCCTAATTTTGCCGAATTATAACTGGTACTTCATTATGCCATTAACGAGTTGAGATTTGAATGTCTGGTACAAAGACTTGCTTATATAGTCAAAAGTTCCCGCTTGAATTAGTTGCTATGTTACACTATTCGAGGCAAGCTTTTGCGTAGTAACGTAAGAGACGGTGAACACCCATACACAATTGAATGAGTGTGTATGACACAATGGTACCAGGGTTTGCTCATCTACCATAGCGACTGTTTCTGTAGTCTGAGGAATTCAAATCCAAGTGGTAACTTGTGGCTAAGCAAGTCTTTGTACCAGACATTATTCAAATCTAACTCGCAAATGGATTACGCGCTGGCAAACCAATCAAAGGACCAACAGATCATTTGAATGAAGTATACAGGGTGGTCAGTGCTTCAGCTCAGAGGTCAGTGGTTCAACATTTCAGTCTTTTTAGACTTGCAGAGTTTAAATCTCAAACTTCCTGTTCAAACAGGATAACAATCGTCAAACAGGATAGCAACAAACCAGGCTCTAGTTACCGGGCAATTTCAGTGGTCTAGTGGTAAGACATCTGCACTAGAAGGGCAAAGGTCGTGGGTTTGAATCCCAGCCAAGTAATAATGCATGTGGATTTTTTTCACAGGACTCAGGAAAGTACCGAGTATCCAGTGCTTAATACACATCAATGTAAGCATACAACACACAACAAAAAGAATGACCAGGGATCGATTTCACAAAGCACTAAGATTCATCTGAAGATGAGTTGTCAGTATCACCATAGTAATTTCTATGGTGACATCACACTTTGCTTAGCAATTAAGATTGATTCACAGTTTAGATCAATCTTAACTCTTTGTGAAATTGGCCCCTGGCCTATACGTAAAAAATGTTTTATATTTGTTATTCTTGTTTGAAAATTGTTTGATTTTTAAAATTGTTTAGCATTTGGTGAGAATTGTCTTCTTTATCCCCTTTTTTTGCGAAATGGCATTAAAGCTGAATGAAAGGCCACATTGATATGTTTTTTTTGTTTCTGGTGATGGCACAACTCGAAATTTGCTGAGGCCACAGTAGTTTTGTTTTGTGCTTAGAAGATTCAGTCAGGAGCATAACAATTTTTGGGTTACTGATGAGGAGAACTAAAGAGAATATATTTTGTGGTGAGCCTAAAGAGAAAGTAAAACATTGGTAAAAATGTTCAAAATAGAAAAGTTTTTGTCATTTTATTGATCCAAACCCAAATACTAATATGTCCATGTACATGTTAAAACAACATATAACTAGGGTAGAATTTGGATATGACAAATAATCTTACATGCATCAAAAAACTTGATGCAGTGTGGTCAGTCTTAGAACATTAACCCTACTACTCTTGGTGACATTTTCCAGAGTGTTGACCAACCATTTGAAACCATTCAACTGCATGTAAGTTACCACTTTAATATGAATTCTTCAGACTATAGAGACAGTTGCTATGTCACATGATTCGGGGCAAGTTAGGTACGTAAGAGACGGTGAACACCCGTACGCATACCTAAATCAATGTGTATGGCACAAAGGTACCAGGGTTTGCTCATCTGGAGTTTAAGCTTGCTCCGAACCATTTGACAGAGCAACTGTCTCTATAGTCTGAGTAATTCAAATTTGAGCGGTAACTTTTGACTGAGCACTCCATTGTATGAAACTTTTTTCAAATCTAACTCGCAAATGGCTTATTGTACACATGAGAATGGGCTTTTAAATCATGCCTTGTTGTCATATGCAGTATACACAGTGCCTCTAGTTGCCATCTTCTTAAGAGGGACCAGACTACTTTTTCCTCCCAGCCTCGGTTTGGGTTCTCTCATTTGAATGGAATCTAATCAAGATGGCTGTATGTGGGAGTATGATGACCTCCAATGTCTTCACAAAGTCTAACCATTTCATGGTATTGTGGCGCAAATGACTCAACATAGAGGGCGCGCGAGCAGCTGCGGGCTCCTATAAAAAAGCTGCAGGCGCGGCAGCTCAGGCAGTTCAAGTTCGGAGTTAGTTAGAAGCAGTAACGACGGAGCAGTGCAGTCACGACTGGAGCAGGAGTCAGTAGGTAGGCACCAGCGGGGCTGACGGCTTGCTGGACGGACGGTGAAGTCGGGCTGGGGTCAAGTCGCAGGGTCCGGGGAGGCTACTGGAGGCGTAGCGACGAACAGCTATAGGCCGTTGTAGCGGAACGGAGCCGGGGAGTGCGCGCTCGCATGCCTGCCGCCTCTACGATTCGCTCGGCCCCAGCGGCCTATCCAGGACCGCTGGGATGGGCTAATCAGCTTGCACAGATTCTTGTTCAGGAAGTAAGTCATGCGTGCAGTGCTTGCAGTGTGAGTGTGATGCATGATGGGACTGAGCATTAACTAATGAGCGTTTGCCCATCCCAGCGCCTTTGGTTTGAATGCAAGGCGCTGGGGACGAGCGAACCTCTACGAGGGAGACTCAGGGAGTACTCAGGACGATAGAGGGCGGGATTCGAGGAGGAGGGATACGCTCAAGGACGCCAGAGGCGTACGGCATCACGGATACCCTGAGGCTGACCCCCATCCAGGCATTACCGCGCCGCCCAGCACTGCCTTGCAGTACATGTAGCGCCTAGTGCGAGGCTACCTATAGGCAACTGATTGCAGGGAACTAAATGGAGTAGGGAGGCTAACAATAGTTAATCAGGGAGGCTACCAATAACTAATCAGGGTCCAATAAAGAATGAGTTCATCACAATAAATTAATTGCCAACTCAGATCAATCTCTTGTGTGATTTATTGTATATCCTTGTCATCCCAGAGGTTTAGTAGGCGTGGGTGAATGTGGCTACGCGTATAGGGCGGTATATCTCCATCCAAACGGACCTACATTCCCGGCCGCTGGATAGCGGGTCCGAGAGGGATTCTAGTAACCTCGGATTGGGCTAGTCCCGCCACAAATGGTGTCAGAAGTGGGATTATACGCCTAGCTGCCATTTGCCCATGTTCTAGCTTCTGGGAGGCTTGGAGAGGCCTTAATTAACAGGACGCCTCAAATTAATCAAACCTTAATAAATAAGACAAACAATGACGGACCCAACTGCTACAGAACTCCAAGAGGAGGTTGACAGCCTTTGTATGGACCTCCAAGGAAGGGAGGATGAACTTCAACGTTCAATGGAGGAGAGTCCACGACAGGAGGCTAAGATGGAGCAGTTGACAAATAGATTGTCCCGTTTAGAGGAAGCTTGGAGACGCTCAAGTCAGGAGGCGTCGCTGGATTCCGGTTTGGAGACCGGACTTGCCTCGATTTAATACTAATGTGCATGGCACAGGACAGGAGGCCACAGGAGGCGACTGTACACCTCCAAGGAACATCATGAAAAAGAACAATTCGTGGATGCCACAGGCACAATCTACTGCCATTAAGGGAGACAAAACGCCCCTGTGGAGGCTATCAAAGAACTACCAAAACCCGTGGATCCTATTGGTAAATTACGAGAGGAAGGTGAAGAAACGGGCCGTGATATAGGAGGCACAGAAGCCTCTAAGGATACACCATGGCCTCTCAAACGAGATCAACGAATTATAGGACAAGAACAGCTGCAGGAGAGGCTTAAAAGGGGAACAGGTCGCCCCAAGATTGTCCCAGACCGTTTTGGGGACAAGCAGCCTTGGATTGACTATAAGGAACATTTTGAGTCATGTAAACTAGTCAATGGATGGGATGACGAGGAGGCAGCCGTATTTCTGGCGGCAAACCTCCAGGGTCCGGCACTGAAGGTGCTTCTTCACCACGGAGGTGGGGAAAAGAAGAGACACTCATACAGTGATCTTTTAAAACTTTTGGATGGACGTTTTGGGCCAGGGGAACGAGCAGAAAACTTCCTTCTGGAGCTGAGTAATAAAAGGCAGGGGTCGAAGGAAACTATCCAGGAGCTCGGTCAGGCAGTACGCGAGCTGTCGGCATTTTCGTACCCAGAGTTCACGGAAACCGCAAGGGACCGCCTTGCAAGAGGACACTTCTCCGATGCGATAGCCAGTCAGTCCATTCGAGAAGGTGTGTTCCGGGCAAACCCTTCAACACTTGATGAGGCAATACGGGCGGCGTTAGCCACCGAAAATTTTGAGAAAATCGAGGCTCAAAGGAGTGGGCCCAAGTCCGGCAGCGGGAAGTGTAGGATGCTGGACCACCCCACTGATGATGTTGAACCGCACGCCGTAGGACAGCAGATGGACCAAACAAGGGAAGAGGCTGGTCAAACATTTAGGAGGCGTGACACCAGAGGGGACAGGTGCTACAATTGTCACAGAAATGGACACTTTGCACGGGAATGCCCAGAAAATAGGAATAAACGTGAGCGTCAGGGAAACGCCAACCAGCCTGTCCTACGACCCGAGGAAGGGCTGGAATCACAGCAGGGTCAATCATAAATTTGAAACCGAATGAGACTTATCTCCTACCCGAATCAGAACGGAAGGTTCTGGTGCCGACAATTTCTCCAAAGAAAGGACTTTACATAATGGGAAAAATTCGTTCCCTTGAAATACCACTCCTTGTAGACACGGGAACAACGGACACAATTATTTCGACTGAACTTGATGCAGTGTGGTCAGTCTTAGAACATTAACGCTCCAACTCTTGGTGACATTTTCCAGTGAGTTGACCAACCATTTGAAACCATTCAACTGCATGTAAGTTACCACTTTAATATGAATTCTTCAGACTATAGAGACAGTTGCTATGTCACATGATTCGGGAGCAAGTTAGTTACGTAAGAGACAGTGAACACCCGTACACAATTCTGAATGCATGTGTATGGCACGAAGGTACCAGGGTTTGCTCATCTGGAGTTTAAGCTTGCCCCGAACCATTTGAAAGAGCAACTGTCTCTATAGTCTGAGGAATTCAAATTTGAGCGATAACTCTTGACTAAGCACTCCATTGTACGAAACTTTGTTCAAATCTAACTCGCAAATGGCTTATTGTACACATGAGGATGGGCTTTATTGTAGCCTCTTACCAAGAGTGCTTTAAGCCTTGTTTGGGCAAAATTGCATTAAACAAAAATATAAAAAACTTATACATTGGTGTAAAGGGAAAACCAAGAGGATTTACATAAAAAAACCCAGCTTAAACACCAGTCACTTTACCTATCAACTTTCTCGCTTTGCTGGGGGAAAAAAAGGACGTATTTACCGCCAGGAAAACACCTACTTACCGCTGTAAGTGGGCGTTTATTTTTGAGCCTTGACTCACATAGCACATTTTGAACCAGAATTGATATCAAACACAAAGTTAAATCAATATGGGGGTCAAAAAGTGGACACCCTGCTTTTTCAGCTTTCCAAATGAAAAAGCAGACTGAGCATTGTTGGCTTGTGCATTTTAACACTTTCCTGCTTTCTTAAATTTTTTGTGAATATCCATTTGCATTCTGCACTGGTTGGATGATTGAATGTCAGATGCGCACTGCACATTTCACATAAGTGCTATTGGGAGACAATTGATATAAGGGGCGGGGCTTAATTGATCAGACAGGAGGGAGAACTAATTAGACTAATTGTTTGTTTGGAACCTGTGATCATAATGACTGGTAATCATCAGGTGGCAGTATTGTACAAGATTAGACTACTGATGTAACAATTAGATAATGAGCATATAAAACATTAACATGCAAAATGAATATTCATAAATAAATTTAAATCTTCATAATTTATTTTATTCTTTGTTTTTTCTTCTACCTCTTGCACTTCTGTGCCTTCATGTAAAGTCTACACGATATTGTAAAGAATTTGTTGAATTAATTCAGCTAAGACAATAAAATTCAATATTTTCAGTTTTTGTATTAATGTTGACTTAATGACTTAATGTTGAACAAGTACAGTGATAAAATAAATTAATACCAAACATCATTTGTCTCAGTAATTTGTCTCTAAATATTCCCCTTTTCCCAATCTACAGGCTGCATTTCTTCACTGCCCCTCCATCCCTGGACATGTCCCTAGCATGTGGTGATCGAGCGGTCAAGCGCACTGGACTCAAGCTCTGGTGTTTCTGACCACCAGAGTGTGAGTTCAAGTCCGGGCTTTACACTTGTGTTCTTAGGCAAGCCACTTAACCGGTTGCTTGGTCCTTTGTATGTCATACAAAAGCACGTAAAAGAACCCAGTACATGTTAAAAGTAGGGGTTTGCGCCGGTACTTTCTAGTACGGTCGGCTGCAGATTGTTTACCTTGGTAAGATGGTTTACATGATGTTATGTATTAAATGGGTCTTTGGAATATACCTCCACACACCATGTAGGAAAACAATGGGTGCTTTGAGAGGTGTGATAAAACGCTGTACAAAAACTTCATGTTATTTATCATTAGAAGGGAGACCTTCAACATAGTGTTTGTCTGCTCAGAGGGTAAAACACGGGTACATTACCTCCAGGAGGTTGCAGGGTTTTAACCTAGCTATAATCAACTTCCTTCACTTCAAAAAAATTCAAACATTAAATAATCATTATTAAATACAAAAATTTCTCATGTTTTCATAAAAATGTTCTTTCTTGAAAGAATTTGAATGCTAACATTGGTACTCTCAAGTACTGTTATTAAGAAAGACTTCCAAAGTACTTGACATTTTGTAATGGGTCTAAAACACAAAAATTACTTTAACATGATTAGAATTTAAAGCAATCCAGGGGCTTGAATGTAAGGCTAGATCATAAAAAACTCCCAAATCCTGCATGATGGAAAAATGATCCCGAACGAAAATCGATGGATGGAAAAAAATGTTAATAGATGCTTCATCTTTTTGGTGGTACAACTGCCGACAAGTACTTGCGAACTTCAGGCCAAATCTTGTCAGACTCTCTCTGCTACAAAAGAACAAAAATAAACCCAAAACATTATTGACAATTGATGACATTCAGTTTAATGACTATCCATTTGGATAAACATCTAAAATCCAAACAATTAAAATCCAAATGATGTTTGTCAACCATAAAAAAATGAGTAATGATTTAACACACTAAATAAGTTTTGAGGCATTGCATTGGTGAGGTATCAATGTATATTCGGTTTGTGGTAACACCATGTGGATCGAGGGGACTTCTCGTTATTAACTTCACTGCTGCGGAGTGAGCTCTTAAATGGTCTCAACATTTTGACTAGCTTGCTGTAGTCATCGTCAAGAGACTGAAGAGAGTGAGACATGATGATCTATTTATAAGGATTCAGAGGTTTCAGTGTAGAGTCAGTCACTGATCTGATTGGTTCTTCTCAACAGCTCAAAGGAGAACTGTGATTGGAGGGCTGAGAGTCATTGTGTATGTTGCCCATTGTATGTGAGTGCCCTGTGTAGTGGGCAATGGTGGGGCGTGTCAGAAGACTGTAGGATATCAGTGGAGTAGGGTGGTAGGATTGTGTGCCAAATGCTGCTTATGAAATAGCCGATGTCATGAGGCACTGTATTGATTTGACACACTGCTCCTCAACAACAGTGGACTACATGGGGGGTCTCAGGTTTCCTTTGCCCCCTCCCCCAAATGAGGTTGAAAAAAAGCACAATTGAATAGTTTGATGCATCAAAAGCCCCAACAATTTTCACTTTGCCACTGCTTGCCCCCCCCCCCCCCATGAAAATGTGTAGCTGGGCCACTGCTAGCAATATCCTGTATTAAATACAGGTATTGTAACCCATTAAAAGCTGTTAGTTACCTTTTTTAATATAAATTTACAACAAAACAGTTCTAGAAACAGTGACTGTAGTCAAGGCATACACAAGTTCACAGCCGACTTCCAACACTTTATTTTTGAAACATCTTGAATGTTCACAAAGGTCATAATAAGGCCAAGTGGTGCAATTTAAAATTCCTAGGATTTAAATAAAAAACATCTAGCAAAGTAGAATGAATGTACCTGTAGAAGTCTGTAACAGGCGAAGTCAAATCTTGATAGGCTCGAAGCCGTGCCAACACAGTCTCTGGTTTGTCGTCATCACGCTGTGTAAGAGGCTCTCCAGTCACATCATCTTTCCCCTATCAAATAAACAGATCAGAAATTATAAGGTTTCAAAATTCCTAACCAATTCCTCCCCCATACCCTTCTAGTTCAAGGGTGGTCGTTTGGCATAGTGGTCTGGTTGGCTGAGTGGTAATTTCCTCACCTTCCACCTCTGGGACCCTGGTTCAAATCCTGCTGGGGGCACTACCTTGATTGGGTTTTCAGTCCCTACCCGATTGCATGGGTATTCCCTGGAGGTTTTCCTCCCACATCTAAAACTGAAACTATTATATTTGTTATCTCTCTTGGGTGCAGTGATTAGGTTTGCTTGTCTGAGCATCCTTGGCTTCACAACCAGAATTAATAAATGAAATGAAATAAATATTGTTAGAAATATATATGGATATAAACAAAATAAAATACAGCCTGGCCACTTCATTTTGTTTGTGGAATATCAGTTATGTTTCACTGTGTTTCACAATCCTACACACGAACAGTAACTTGTGTGTCACTGTGGTCAAGCAGCGGCGGATACAGGGGGGCGTGGGGGGCGCATGCCCCCCTTTTGCTTGAAAAAAAAAAAAAAAAAAAAACGAAAAAAAAAAAAAAAACGGGGAAAAAAAAATCGAGGGGGAAAAATAAGGGAGAGACAAAATTAAAGACATAGGCCTTACCTGTTTTTTTTTTAAAGCTACTAATATTCCATACCTCGTACACTTTTTTTCACCATTTTGTTGCTTGGTAAATTTTCACGCCCCCCCCCCCCGTTTGGAAAATCCTGGATCCGCCCCTGTCAAGTGGTTAGACTGCAGGACTTGCAATCAAGGCTGTGGGTTTGAATCCTACAAAACTTACCACTGATTTTACAATGACTAAAATAAGTATTTTCACATATTTACTGAATCACATTTTATTGATATGTGCAATTTATAATCATAGATGTTAAACCAATGCTTGATGAGAGAGATTGGCTGTTGCCAGCTTGGCGTTTACATCCCCTTGTGGGAGCTTTACTGAGTTTCCTTGTCACTCACCGTCTGCTCAGTGAACAGCTTGTGCAAAACTCACCGTCCGTTAAGCCTTACGTTAAAACATTTAGGTCAGTGCAGCGGTGCGCAATATGACATTTGGGATGTCCGTTGTTGATGTTCCATTGCCGAGCAACAGCCGACGGGGTGCCAGAAAAAATTTAGGTCAAACTTTCAACCAATCGGTGCTCTGGGTTAAGCGTCATTAGTACAGGTACGCGGGAATTTTCACTTGGTCTCAGTCAACTAAACAATTTTATTTCACACCCACCTCCCCATTCAACTTCCAGATTGAAAGTTATCTCTATTGTTATGGGTTTGGGGTCAGAAGTTTGGAGGTTTTGGATTAAGGTTCAACAAAGATTGTTTTATGGTATTGAGTATAGTTGTCCCCCTTTGGAGAGAGAGCAGCAATTCTTTTAGGGGA
Source organism: Pisaster brevispinus (assembly GCA_023634235.1). Taxonomy (NCBI): domain Eukaryota; kingdom Metazoa; phylum Echinodermata; class Asteroidea; order Forcipulatida; family Asteriidae; genus Pisaster; species Pisaster brevispinus. The sequence continues at coordinate 376,890 of JAMKCF010000029.1, read as the reverse complement.
ATCATGAGAAGTATTGAATATCAGCTAATGGAAACTAAATATGGTAATCTGTCCACACAAGTTTCAAAAATACAGTGTTGCTACATGTGTTAAATCACATGATCAATCTTTGACAAGGCTCAGAAGGTCAGAACATCGGATTTGAATTTAATGGCAGGTGAGATGTCAAGTGCAGGACTACATGGCCTGGCAAGGCTGCTCATATTTCACTTTGACAACATTTGAAATGTTGACAATGAGACTGGACTGCTGACTCTTCCCAAGGTTTCACGAGGCACTGAGGTAAAATAATCATGGCATCACTGAAATGGGTTTTAAATTAGTAGACAGCCCTCACCTGGAGTCTCTGTGTGTCCCTCTGCTGATGAGCTAAATGAACTGTTCCCTGCTGACGTCCAAGCCCTGACCTTGAAAAGGTACTTAGTACAGGGCTGAAGTCCATCCAGTATTGCTGTGGTGATAGCTGCTTCTGTAACTCCAGATTTCTCGACCACATGTTCAGTTTCTTCTTCCATGAGTTGGTAGAGGAATCCCAGAATTGTGCCATGTCTGTTTTCCCATGGTGGTAGCTCCCATGAGAATGTCAGAGAGGATGTCGTTGAATTTATGTTGTTTACAGAAACTGGTCGACCAGGAGCTGCAGCGAAAATCATTTGTTCTCATAAAATTAATTTACTGATTGATTCATAACTTGTTTGCCCAGATTGTCACCTGATCAATAGGTTGACAAATTAATTGATCGCTCAGAGGTAATTAGAGACATCCACTCACTCATTCTAGACCCTATCTCATGGCAATCTGCTTACTGCAAAATTCTGCACTTAAACCCCAATAGAATCATGTGCTTCAAAGCAGAAATAATCACAGAAATATCTGTTGTAAGCAGCTCCATGTTCTGTACCCTGTATACAGCAGCCATCATAAATGCATAAGTTCATCACATTAACCTGGAACCAGACTATTTTACCTCCAAGCCTCAGCTCGACAGTACGATTTGAATAGGAGAAAACTAATATGGCTACACCGTGATAAAAGTTTATTTAATAGGAATTTCAATTGCTTTTACCTGCATTTGGTGTGGTCACATTCTGAATCTGGCTGAAGGTCCCATTACCAGCTGATGTCCATCCTCTAACACGAAACCCATACTCAGTGCAAGGCAACAATATTCACAAAGGTATGTTGTGTATCATTTTGACTCAGTTACTCCTTTTGCAGTGATCTTTTCTCCAATGATCAGGAGCTGATAGTGGTACCCTAAGATTGCACCATTTCTATCCTCACAGGCGGGTGCCCTCCACTTGGCAATGAAGGTGGAGCTATTTAAAGTAGATCTAACATTTCTAGGTGGTCCAAGAACTATTCACAGAGAAAATAAATATATTAATAATATTTTAGAAGTTTTAAAACAATGAAATATGTGATGTCCCATAAGGCCTATAACAACACTTTGGTGTCACTCAACCAACACTACAGGCAACCTGATGAGAAAGACGTTCTATTACTTTGTAAAAGTATTGACAATTTTCCTTGGTTAGAAGATCCATTAAAAACAATTGATATGTTACAATTTCCTTTTATTTCACCATATTTACACACCTTCTACTGTTACCAGGTACAGTAGATTGATGGATAATCAGTCCATGTGAAGGTTAAAATATTTCACTCCAACTCCACACTGCAAACTAATTTTACAATTCAACTCCATTAGTCTATCAAAACAATGCATGCACATCATGCACATAACAGATGAGACATTCGATAAATGATCAAGAAGAACTCAGTTTCCTTTTTTTACTCATAATTTTAAACTCTTTGTGTGTGGGTGTGTGTGTGTTGTTGTTATTGTTGTTGTTGTTGTTGGTTTTTTTTGGTTTTTTTTTTGTTTTTTTTCGGGGGGGGTAAAAAGGCCACGGTGAGTGTGGTTTGGGGGAACTTTAAAATGTAATTCCTTAGCTCTGACCTGATTCAAAGTTCTTATTAGAAATCTGTGCTTCTTTACTCAACACTCCAGCACTGGTAATGGCTACTATTTTCACTCCATACAATGTGTCTGGCAGCAAGTCACCAATCTCAAGAGAGTGATTCCCTGTTGTCCTCTGCCTCCTGGTGATTTGGTCTCCAATTACTTCATCACATACTCCTTGTTGCACTAGCCAGTATGTTAGCATATAGGTGATCACAGAACAGAGTGCGTTATGATTGGCCGGGACTAGATGAGCTGGAGGGATGTTTCATTCAGTGCTACACTAATACAATTACCCAGTTTCCCTGGGACTAATACCACATAAACAATAAACAAGAAACAAATACACAAACAAGAAACAAATGCATAAACACAATATATAACAGGCAGGTAGATATTAATATGAAAGAGAAATATACAAGTCAAACATATTCACATGCAAAAATGAGAAATCAAATGAATGAAATGTTGACAAACAATGTATGGACAAAAGAGTGAAATGTGTTAATTGATAATGATGAATATGAATGTAAAATATTCCAATTAAAAAATGTTTACCAACAGCTCAATCCATGTTTGTGTATGTGTACATGCGTGTTACGTTTGTAGTGATCTTTACACACGAGAACATAGAGTTAGCTTTTGCAAACTGCTTACCAACCAAAAGGACCTATGGTATAAATGCAAAAAAATAGTTAGTGGCATGATGTTTCAACCCTAGCAGATCGTCTTTCTCGAAGGTTAAATGACAAGACTACAAACATAAACAGGTATACTGGTGTAACAGAAGCTGTCAAGTGGAAATACATGAAGAGAGAGAGAGGGGAGAGAGAGAGGGAGAGGGGAAGGGGGGAGAAGGGGGGGGGGAGAGAAGCAGAAATAACACAGAATAGGGGGACAGGGGGGTTGGAGGGAAAGGGCCTGTTTTAACCACAAGAGATTAGAAACACATAGGAGCTGGGAAGAGGAAGAGGAAGAACAAGTAATAAATTAGTGAACAAGGCACACTAAATAGGAGGATATCTGTGGGGAAAAGGAGAAGGCAAAGACAAAAGGATGTTTGACTTCTTGGATGTTCAGACCATGAGGTTGAATGGTCTGGAGGCGCCTAATCCACAGTTTCTCCCTACTCAGAGGAACAATCTCTCTGTGGTTTCCTAGTGTCTCAATGCCCTATAACATCATGTCAGAAATTGAGTGATTAGGAAGATTGAAGTGATGTCCTATAGGTGTATCCAGCTTATAGGTGTTGACTGTTGATCTGTGACCGTAGAAACACCTGAGTGTAGTTCTTGTCTCACCTACATATTGAACACCACAACTTTGCAAAATAGAAAGATGAGATTGGTGGTGGTGCAGGTGACATGACCCCTTGTCTAATGAGTCTTATGAGTCAGTTTCCGTTGTGGTTTATTATTTGACATTTGGAAGTTTCTGTGATGAGAACTGAAAACATTTGGTGTGTGCGTGCTTTTACCTGCAGTCGGTCATATTCTGAATCGGGCTGAATGTCCCATTACCTGCTGATGTCCCATTACCTGCTGATGTCCATCCTCTAACACAAAACCCATACTCAGTGCAAGGCAACAATTTCTCAAAGGTATGACGTCCAACAGATGACTTAGTTACTCCTTCTGCAGTGATCTGTTCTCAAGAAATCAGGAGCTGATAAAAGAAACCCAAGATTGTACCATTTCTATCCCCGCAGGCGAGTGCCTTTCACATGGCAATGAGGGTGAAGCTATTTTAAGTAAGTTAACCCTTTATAGGTGCCGAGGAACTATTCACAAGGAGAAATATGTTAAATAAGATTTTAGACATTTTTCCCATAAGGCCTATAACAACATTTTGGTGTCACTCGACCAACTCTACAGGCAACCTGATGAGAAAGACGTTCTATTACTTTGTAAAATTATTGAAAATTTTCCTTTGTTAAAAGATCCATTAAAAAACAATTGATATGTTACAATTTCTTTTTATTTCACCATATTTTCACACCTTCTACTGTAAACAAGTACAGTAGATTGATGGATAATCAGTCCATGTGAAGGTTAAATTATTTCACTCCAACTCCACACTGCAAACTAATTCTACAATTCAAATCCCTTAGTCTATCAAAACAATACATGCACATCATGCATATAACAGGTGCGACATTCCATGAATGATTAAGATGTACCTTAATTGTGATAGTGGGAAGGCCACACTGAGTGCGGTTCTGGGAATTTTTACATGTAGCTCCTTAGCTCTGACCTGATTCAAAGGTCTTATTAGAAATCTCTGCTTCTTCACTCAACACTCCAGCACTGGTAATGGCTACTATTTTGACTCTATTCAATGTGTTTGGCAGCAAGTCACCAATCACAAGAGAGTGATTCCTTGTTGTCCTCTGCTTCCTGGTGATTTGGTCTTTATTTACTTCTTGGCAAGCTCCTTGTTGCATAGGTGATCACAGTACAGAGTGTGTTGATTAGCCGGGACCAACTGAGCTGGAAGGATGTTGCATTCAGTGGTACACCAGTCAAATTAACCGGTGTCCCTGGAGCTAATACCTCACAAACAATAAACAAGAAACAAATACACAAACAAAGAACAAATGCATAAACACAATATAAAACAGGCAGGTAGATATTAACATGAAAGAGAAGTGTACACATTAAATATTCACATGCAAAAATGAGAAATCAAATGGATGAACCATTCACAAACAATGTAAGGAAAACGAGTGTGGAAATGTGTTAATTGATATTGATGAATATGAATGTGAAATATTCAAATTAAAAATATTTTACCAACAGCTCACTCCATGTTTGTGTGTGTATGCATGTTACGTTTGTATTGATCTTTACACTTCAGAAAATAGAATTAACTGTTGCAAACTGCGGACCCATGGTAGAAATGCAAAAAAAATAGTTAATGGCCTGACGATAGCAGAGTCTTTCTCGAAGGCTAAATGACAACACAGCACACATAAACAGGTACACTGTAGTATTACAAAAGCAGTCAAGTGGAAATAGATGAATACATGTAGATAGAGAGAGACTGTATCCAGCTTATAAATGGGCGTTGACTGATGATCTGTGACCGTAGAAACACCTCTTGAGTGCAGTTCTTGTCTCACCTAAATATTGAACACCACAACTTTGCAAAGTAAAAATATGTGATTGGTGGTGGTGCAGGTGACATGACCCATTGTCTTATGAGTGATACCACCAGTATGGCTGGTGAAGGAGTCCGATTATCTGTTGTGTTGTCTACAAACGATGCATTTCATGCTCCTTCGCTTCACTCATACGCATGAAAAGCAGTTTTACTTTATAGAATGACCGGGGAAATAAGGTTGCAAACAGAAACAAGTTTTGAATTCATGAATAAATAATTATTTAATTTTACAGCATGGGATTTGGTTCAGCACGTAGACGCTAAAACATAAGTATTTTAATTAACTTGATGAAAAAAACCCAAAAAAAACACAAACTTATTAACAATTCCTTTTATAGAGTAGTAATTAATAGTAATTAACTTATAAGTTAATAAATAAATTGAAAAAATAAATAAATACTCTTTATTTCAAAGAACGATACGTAAGACTCTCTACGTCTTTCAGGTAACTCGTTGTGGAAATAGGAAGAAAATCCATTTTATTAATACTTAACAACAGAAATTTATATTCCAACTTCAAGATACAAATGGCACCTTAGGCCCTTCCGAACTCGGTCGGGAAAAACTTCTACTTGCCCTCAAGGCACTTGGGCACTCGGCCCGAATAAACAACAACATGTTCCAATAGTTAAAGTTCTTAATATCTATAATTACAATATTAGGTTTAATTCGTGGTCATCATATTTTCTGTTTTAGGATAGGACTGATTTAGACACTAACAAACGCTCTTCAATGTCCCTCTGGATATATCTGTTCTTAGCTATGGAGGTTTTCCACCTCCCATGTTGCATGATCAGTTCTTCAGGAACATGTTTGGATGCGAGATGAGTGGCCCCTCCCGATCTCAAGCTGTGCAAGCCGTAGGCTTTGGGATTAGGTACACCTATGCGATTAAGGGCATCAGTTAAAAGCTCTCTACATCTAGTTTAGCTTAAAGGCCGGTTGTGGATACGCTTGTATGACTGTGAACTTGAGTGAAAAGAAAGGGGTGTAAAAATGAATTTTTCTTGTTCTGACATGAATCGGTGCAAAATTTTTACGGGTGAGTAACGGTCTGGGGTGTCTGCAAGAAAGGCAGTGTTACCGTCCCTGAAAATATCTGTTTTGGATTTTGGAATGAAGATGGAAAAGCCCTTGTTGTCCCTTAGCAAAGATATGTGGGATGCTTTCATTCCGGAAATTTCATCGTGTCTAAACAATAAGGCAAATTTCAAGGACAAATAGAACGCTGTCCTTAACTCTATAAGAGTGCAACCAGGGTGAGCGAATTGATCGACAATGGCCTTGATATGTACCAGTGTCAAAGGTTGCTTGTGTGAAGGAGGTTTATGTAGAGCTTTTCTTGCGCTCGTCACTTTTTGTTGCACTATTGGAGAGTCGACGGGATTGTTTTTGCTATTGATAATAGCATGTAACCACTTTATTGAAGCCGCGGTCGTAGTAATTACACTATCTGAATTGCATTTAGACTTAATGTGAACTAGAAATACGGCAACAATTTCATCACTTACTGGGAGGGAAATAGGGAATTGTAAACTTGTCAGCCAAGTAAAGAATTCCCTACATTTGTATAGGTACGCATTGATTGTTCCCTCCGATTTTGCAGCGATTGCTTCGTGCAGAATCTGGTTCTTGATATCATCAAATGTATGCGGGAAGTTAAGCCAATAGGGTTGGGCACGTATAATCTGTACAGAAGGACAAGATTTGAAATTATTTTATGAAGAAATGAATTAATAAATTGAAAAATCTAACTTAACGGCACCGATGAGTCCGTTGAATTCTTGAGACCCAAGCAAAGAATGTTGATTTCTACCATGTTTTAGGGCAGAGTGACCAGCTGTAGTGGTGAGATCTTTAACCCAAGGCTTGTAGCAGGACCATAAAAGTGGCCAGAAGGCGTTGGAAGGCCACCACGGGAACACGAGGGTCCCCTTCCCTTTGCATATGGAGATGTGACTTAACACACTCGGAATTAGGACTACTGGGGGAACTAGCAAGGCATTTTCTCCGGACCAGTTCTGTGCGAAGGCGTCAACGCCTGCGGTACCTGGATTCCAAAATCTTGAGAAAAACTTGTGCACTTTGGCATTGTGAAAACTAGCGAAACAATCGACTGAAAAGGGGCCCCATAGCCGACTGATGGAGAGAACAAATTCGTCAGTTAAACACCAATCATCAGTGTCAATAATTCTGCTAACGTAATCAGCTTGTTCGTTTAGGATTCTAGGAATCCAGTCTACCTCTAACCTGATTGTGTTTTGTAGACAAGTGCTGAATATTTCAAGAGCTAAATTTTGCAAATTTTGTTTCATGCTACCAGCTTCGATAATTCTTGCAGCACTCAGACTGTCTGTGAATACTTTAACTTGAGAACCTGAAATTATAGGGAGAAAGGATTTCAAAGCAAAAGCAATGGTGTCTAGCTCTTGTCAAGTAGAACTTTGAGCACTTTCGTGTTGTGTCCAGAGTTTGTGGGCTGTATGAGTATCATTGCACATGACTGCTCCAGAGCCAGTTGAACTGGCGTCGCAACAAATTAGCTTATTTGTCTTATGAAATTCAAAAATATGACGCACATTCAAATGAGAGACGTTATTGTCCCAAAACTGTATCTCTAGATTACAACTGTCACTGAGCTGTATGATTTTGCTTTCGTCGTTGGCCCTAGCAATTATCATTTGGCAATTCCTTGTCATCAACCTAGAGATGCTCCCGATTACAGGCGAGAGTGATATGATTTGACCCACAAAGCTATGTAATTCTCTTACGATAACTATGGGAGAGTGTTGCAGAAGTCTGATAGTTCCCTTAATTTATCTATTCTTCTATCCAGAACTTGGAGAGTGCCTTTTTTGGTATCCCATTTCATTCCAAGCCATTCAATGTAGGTGGTAGGAGTCCAGATGCTTTTTGTCGAATTAGCAACCAAACCGGCTCGAAACAGGTCGGTCTTGATGTGAAGAGAAATGTCTTTGGCTAAGTTGAGATGATGCTGGTGAGATTGTGGGGTACTTGGAATAACAATGATACCATCGTCCAAATACAATGCAACTAAGATACCACAGGAGCGCCAATGTTTAACGAGAGGTTTTAGCGTTTTGGTAAAAATATAAGGAGCTGATGTAAGACCGAAAGGCAGCACATTCAATTCAAAAAATCTTTGAGACCCATTGACGCACCATGAAAAGCCTAAAAATTGTTGAAATTCGGGTGCAATGTTAATATGGTGATAACCCGATTTAAGGTCGAAATATATCATGAAAGCATTTTGTGACAAATACTGTAGGCCAATTTTCCAATCATCTATCTTAAATTTCGACTTCTGAACGTATCTATTAAGTTGACTCAGGTCAAGAATCAATCTTTTCTTTGATGATGTCTGGCATGCGACAGACAAAGGATTACATACATAGGAAGATTGAAGTTTTTCTGTTATTCTACCAGAAGCAAGTAATTCCATGATTGATTCGGTAACAAAAGGAGTTTCTCGTAAAGCTGATTGGTTATTATGAGAGAACATTTGAGGTGGATGTGCTATGAAAGGGATTCGGTATCCGTGGGAAATAACTGATAATATCATATCTGGAGTTCCAATACATCTCCAAAATTGTAGGTTTGTCTTTAACCTCCCTTTAACTAAAAACTTATCTGATTCTGGTATGAGTGTCTGGAAGGACTGATAGGAACAATGTACCTGCAAAACATCACTGAACTTGGTTTCTAATGATTCGATAGTGCTAAGCTGAGCTGGATGCTTGGGTATGTCCAATAGCTGCTGACCCAGCTGATGGGAGGACTGTCGCGTCTCTGAAGGCGTTTGCACCAAATTTGGCGATGGGGGCGGTAGAGGTCGTTGTGAGACGGGAACCTGCCATCTGTCGTTGAAATAACCGATGGCTGGAGTGGCTCTAACTCTCGGTCTGATACGAGACGGCTGGTTGGGGCCATAACTGAATGGGCAGCTTCGTGACCAGTGGCCTTGCATTCCGCAGGAGAAACAGTTGGAGCCAGCATTTGGCAAGCCTAAAAAAAGACCAAAATAAAAAGGAAAATTTCGGCAAGTACCGAATGTCTTATTATGGCGATACACTTTCGTGATATTAATTTAGATCTTCGAGACACCATGAAGAAAGAAAACTACTACCTTTAGCTAAATTTTTGTGGCTAGTGTTCTCGTAAGCAACGTAATTTCTGAATTTAAAATTAATATTTATTTTAATGCTGGGTGGGCGGGTGGGAATAGCTAGCAGTTGTGAAAGGAAGTATACTTAGCGTGTGCTGGAACCTGAAGTGACATGCTTCGGTGGCTATACCCTTAAATACTAGGTAAGGAAACAAAGGCCCGAGGATGTCATGTGACATGGAGGGGCGGGAAACGCAAATGAACTCTATTACGTAAGAATATTAACACAGGGTTGAAGAGCAATTAGAATGTGGAAGGAATGCGAGAAGAAAGTCCCCGTCATTCAACAAACAAAACTATATGTGCATGCTCTTTCGCTTCGCTCATACGCATGAAAAGCAGTTTTACTTTATAGAATGACCGGTGAAATAAGGTGGCAAACAGAAACAACTTTTGAATTCATGAATAAATAATTATTTAATTTTACAGCATGGGATTTGGTTCAGCACGTAGACGCTGATTGAATTAAGACAACGTATATGTGAAGAGGGAATCAGAGGTAATTGAAGAATAATTTACTAACTAAATAATACCTCGAAAAAGAAGACGATCAGCAGAATTAGCCGGTGATTTGAATATGCCATCTTGTGGAGAAAGACGTCTTCTACGTTTTCGGTTCTCTATGTCTTTGAGAGCGTCTTCTTCTGCAGTTTTGACCTTCTTCTGCTGCTCGGAGGACAAATGCTCAGAAGAACTCTTCTCGAGGTGAGAGACGGTGACCCATCCAGCCTTACTGTTGTCTGCAATGCGAATTTTCTTCTTTCTCTCCGCGATGAGATCCTCTGCCTCTTGGATCCCTTCTATTGCAGAATCACTATCGTTCTTTTGTAATAATGCAACCTTGATCTTGTCCAAGATGATTTCTAAATGTCCGCAAAATTCGAACTGAGCGACGTTTCCTGGTTTGTTGAGCTCCTTCGCCTCGAGTTTGTTTTTGAGTTCTTTCAAAGAAGAATCTTCTTTGGACTTCGGAAAGGAATTTAATTTTTCGTCGAAGTAGTCCTTAAATTTGTTGAAAATGTCCGCGGGATCAAGACTGTGTCCTTCTTGTTGCGACATAGCAAAATTTTTGAAAAATAGCTAGCAGTTGCGAAAGGAAGTTTACTTAGCGTGTGCCGGAACCTGAAGTGACATGCTTCGGTGGCTATACCCTTAAATACTAGGTAAGGAAACAAAGGCCCGAGGATGTCATGTGACATGGAGGGGCGGGAAACGCAAATGAACTCTATTACGTAAGAATATTAACACAGGGTTGAAGAGCAATTAGAAGGTGGAAGGAATGCGAGAACAAAGTCCCCGTCATTCAACAAACAAAACTATATTTTGGAGGTGCTGGAAAATCTGAAAGTTCCCTGTGGTAAAGGAAGATTAACATTATCATTGATGGGGAGGACTTCCCCTGAACGATAAGATCCCTGAGACTGGGTGGGCATCTGTAGGCAACTATGGGTTCGTCCTGTACATTTGATCTGATGTAGCTCACTCTATGATGCAATTGAGAGTCATCTGATGTTTCTGAACCAAGTTCTCAAAACACTTGTACCTGTTTCATGCTGCCATCATCGTTGTCAAGTACCCTATATACATCATCCATCATAATACAACATCATCAAACTGGAAACAGACTATTTTACCATCAAGCCTCAATTTGAATCTCGAGAGAACTTAAATGTCTACACTGTGATGAAAATTTAATGGAGACTGCCAATATAGAGCTAGATAGCTCAGTTGGTAAAGCGCCTGCATAATAATCCAAAGGTCATAGGTTCAAATCCTGCTCTATCAATGTTTCTTAGTTCAACCCAAAAATTAAGTAAAACGTTATCCAGTCAGTTTCCGTTGTGGTTCATTAATTGCTATTTGGAAATTTCTGTGATGAGAATTGAAAACATTTGGTGTGTGCCTGCTTTAACCTGCACTTGGTGTGGTCATATTCTGAATCTGGCTGAAGGTCCCATTACCCACTGATGTCCATCCTCTAACACGAAACCCATACTCAGTGCGAGGCAACACATTCTTAAAGGTGTGACGTCTAACAGATGACTTAGTTACTCCTTCTGCAGCGATCTGTTCTCCAGCAATCAGGAGCTGATAATGGAAACCCAAGATTGTACCATTTCTATCCTGACAGTAGGGTGCCTTCCACTTAGCATTGAGGTTGAAGCTATTTAAAGTACATCTAACATTTCTAGGTGGTCCAGGAACTATTCACAAGGAAAAATAAATATATTAATAATATTTTAGAAATTGTCCGATAAGGCCTATAACAACACTTTGGTGTCACTCAACCAACACTACAGGCAACCCGATGAGAAAGACGTTTTATTACTTTTTAAAATAATTGACAATTTTCCTTTGTTAGAAGATCCATGAAAAAACAGTTGATATTTTCACACCTTCTACTGTCAACAGGTACAGTAGATTGATGGATAACCAGTCCATGTGAAGGTTAAAATATTTCACTCAAACTCCACACTGCAAACTAATTCTACAATTCAAATCCATTAGTCTATCAAAACAATGCATGCACATCATGCACATAACAGGTGCGACATTCCATGAATGATTAAGATGTACCTCGTGATAGGGAACTCACAGTTTTCTTTTTTAACTCTAATTTTAAACTGTTTTTGTGTGGGACGGCCACAGTGAGTGTGGTTCGGGGGAGCATTACATGTAATTCCTTAGCTCTGACCTGATTCAAGGGTCTTATAAGAACTCTCTGCTTCTTCACTAGACTCTCCAGCACTGGTAATGGCTACTATTTTCACTCCATACAATGTGTCTGGCAGCAAGTCACCAATCACAAGAGAGTGATTCCCTGTTGTCCTCTGCATCCTGGTGATTTTGGCTTCCGTTACATTTTTGCATTCTCCCTGTTTCTGTAGCCAGTATGTTAGATTATAGGTGATCATAGTACAGAGTGTGTTGATTGGCCGGAACCAACTGAGCTGGAGGGATGTTTCATTCAGTGGTACACCAATCAAATTAACCGGTTTCCCTGGAACTAATACCACATAAACAATAAACAAATACACAAACAAAAAACAAATACACAAACAAAAAACAAATACACAAACAAAGTGCATGAGGAGTGGGCAGATGATTGTCACATGGAAATGTACACATCAAACATATTCACATGCAAAAAATGAGACATCAAACCGGTGAAACATGACAAACAATGTATGGAAATTGAGTGTGGAATTGTGTTATTCGATATTAATGGTTAAATAAATTATAATTAAATTAAGTTCAAAGTTCCCAAGATGCAAAAATTCTGATGTCAGAGTTCACGTCATGTTTGTGTCTGTGTAAAGTTTGTGTTGATCTTTATGCTTATTAGATGCGTATGTGAGACACTTACTTAGGCATGTTGTATTGCCTTGAGCAGGAGGGCTAGGAGGTCCAGCTCCGCCCACCCCCGGCCTGACTGCAGTAACTCTGAACTCATACTCAGTATCCTCCATTAAACCATCAACCGTATACCAAGTGGTGTCCCCCTGTGTCGTACCAGCTGTGGTAGTACCATTGGCATCTTTGTACGTAATTATGTACTCTACGACAGGGGGGTCACCCCTATTACCAGACTGGGTTTCCCACGGATTCCAGGTGATGGTTACTTCATTGACCTTTGAACTATTTATTGTCGGTGGATTGGAAAGATATGGTGGCTCTGTGGATTAACAACAATTTAACGTTAAACAATATTTTAGTTTCAGATTAAAAAAATGATACTATTCTTATAATTTAACTATATTTATTTATTTATATATTATATTTTATTACACATCCAACAGCGCAAGTGCCCATAACAGAATGGTGATAAGGAAACCAGAAGTATGCCAGCTTTAGAGCCAAAAGTAGCAAAACTTTGTGCGTGCAGCAGACAGGTGCGCGTGTAACACAATGTCTTACCAACAGGATAGACTGCGTAAGTCTTGTGCAAATTCAAACATTATCAGAAACATTGGGTTCCCACTGCCAATGCTTTACAGACCCATTTTTCTCAGAATGGTGTCATCGGATGTTTAGGATGTTGACAAATTTTGCCATAGAAGGTTATTGAATACAATGGCAATTTAGACTATTTTAACGTGAGGGTAGAGACTTGTAACTTTTCCACACTCACATGAAGACTCTATCTACTGCAACATGAGTACGTCACAAAATTGAATTTGACTTTTCCCTTGCTCTTAATGTGTGGAGGGAACAAACTCACACACTCTTAAAGAGATCAAAAGTTTAATAACAAGCTCAAGAGCTGCACCTTCTGGAAGTTTAAACCATTTAAGACATTGTAAAGGCACTTAGCAAGGTTCCGAAATCTTGACAAATTAAAATTTTTATAAATGTAGAATATTGTATACATACCAAAAGCTGGGAGGTTGAATTTTTTCTGAAGCGTTGCATTTGCGTTTGTGCATGTGTACTCATTTTCCCTCGCATCGACAACGACGACAAAAATGTACTCGGTCTTAATTGATATCTCAGATTTAATGATTTCATCTGCTTCAATGGTCGTTCCGTTGGGTAAAATGAGGACTACATCAGTGTCAGTGGGGTTATTGACTTTCCCTAGGATGCAGGTGATGTTAGTCTTCTGGTTAATGTTGACTTCTTTCAGCTCTTCAGACAACGTGGGATCTTGTACTACAAGAAATGAAAGAACAGCTCTAAAAACACAAGACCAAACGTATGACCAGCTTTAATGAGAAATGGAGAACTTTAGAAAAACTAGGGTGGTGTCCCCGTGATGAACTTCACCACGAGTGGGGGGGGGGGGGTGTCACACCTATCACCACCAGATTTGAATTCCACGATTCCAAGGTGGCTGTCGTCAAAGAACATTGATGTTAATGAAACAAAGACATGCAATGTATTAGCAGGTCCCAAGATCCGAAAATGTGTGAGGCTTGCAGTCTTATCGAATTTCACACCATTAACCCTCCTACTTTATAACCATTCAATATCATCCAATGCAGTTTTATTCCAGCCCTTAATATGATACCATGTGGTAACTGCATGCATCAACACAGTTCACATAATGTACACATTGTGGACAAACAGTTCTGTACAGTTGTGCCACAATACAAAACCCATGCAGTTGAATAGTTTCAAATGGTTGGACAATAGACTGTGTGAGTCTTATGTGTACTCAGACATTTGGAACCGTCAAAGTGTGCGAGCTTTAATTTTCCTTCATGCAATAGAGCAATGACTGTGAGACCAAAGTGGTCCCCCATAACACATGCAAGACTTGCAAGGTCTTTTCACTGGAAAATGTTGCCTAGAGTAGTAGGTTGATGAAAATTTAAAGCCAGCGTGAAAGATCTTGAAATCTGTAAGGTGGCATCATTTCATACGTACCAAAGGCTTTGCAGTTGACTGTTTTTTGAAGCGTGATGTTGTTGTACGCGCATGTATACTCATTATCCCTCGCATCAGCAACAACGACAAAAATGTAATCCACCACGACTGGTGTCTCGTATTCAATGATGTAATCCGCTTCGATGGACATTCCGTTGGGTAAAATGAGGACAATGTCTGAGTTGGTGGGGTTTTTGACATTCTTTAAGATGCAGGTGACATTAGTTGCCTGGTTGATTTTGACTTCTTTCAGCTCTTTGTGCAACATGGGAGCTCGGACTACAAGAAATGAAAGACAACTTTCAAAAACTGAGACCAAATTTATGACCGGCTTTGATGTGAAATATATCAGTCCTGTAGAAAAATTAGGGTGGTGAACCCCTGTGACAAACCAGCTACCACAGTTTATTAGATTGATCTCTGTATGTAATGATGTACCTAACCACAAGGGGGGGGGAGTCACCCCTATCAACAGGCTGGGAATCTAAGCATCTGAAAAAGATGGCTGTCCTCAAGAAATATCAACAGCAGTGGTATCTTTTACATTAAAAAAAAAAAATAAATAAATAAATAAATAAATAACCCCAACAATACCTACTTCGTTTAAGAAAAGATATAGTCCAAATGAAACATTGCATACTTGTACCATCTTAGTACAAAATCAACAAGTTGCTCAATTCATAATAATAAATAACCCCCAAACTATTGTCTAAATCCTTCAGTTGTGTGTTTGAATGTCGTACCTTGGCATCTTGTTCCACACCAGCCTTCCTGGCACAATGATCTGACACACTCTCCGGTATCGGCAAGACAGGTGGAGTTATCCTTACAGTGGCAAACACCCTCGCAGTTTGCTCCATACGTCCCTTCCTTGCAACCTGCAACATCAACAAAGGGTAGAGTGCATTAGTAAGCCTGTGTCCACACTCAGCAATACCCCGGACAAATTCCACTTGATACACCTGAGGACCAGTAAAATTTGCACCAAGTAGGGGTAGGGTAGTTCACATTGCTTCTAATAGCTACATCTGTAAACCTCTGCAAGCTCATAGTGTTCACATGGTTTCATGCAAGTCCTATCATAATAACAATAATGAAAGAACACAAATATTATCACAGATTTGTGAAAAGCCTTGCAGACATATGATATAGCAAGCTTATCTGTCCACCAACAGGCAGCTAGTGCTGGAGAAAGTTATGACCACACCCTGACTATAATTGGACAATACTTTGGCATGTCAGAACGAGTTGAAAAGTTTTAAAAGTTTAACCTACATCTCTCCTGTTTTTTTAAACTTCAAAAATGACAATATGATAATATTACCTTCTGAACAGCTGATGCCTCTGTATCCAGCAGCACATGTGCATCCAAAGGGTTCCGGCAGGCAAAATAACTTCCCAATGCAACCAGTGTCGTGAGGATCGGACGAGGTACTGCAGCTGTACTGGCCCTTCTGACCAAAGATGTTCCGTCCATGGACTAAAGATTCAACAAAATCAAGGTCAGGTATTAGAAGATAAACTGTTGATTGGGAAGCTTTTGTTTTGATCTGTTTGGGGTGGTAAGGATGTAATGGGAGACTTTGGAACGCTAGGTGGCAGCAGACTTACAAGATAAGCTTCCATTGTTTACGTACTTCAGAGCATGCGCACATTACCGAGAACAATCCTGGTAAGTCTGCTGCCACCTAGCATGCCAAAAGTCCCGCATGGGGGGTTGTGGCTGTATGCCAAAACCAACTTTGTTTTCACCCATATTTTGTTTGTTTTTATTATTTTCTTCTCACTTTGATTAATCTACAGAACACTTCAGTAACTCTACTTAGGGACCTTGTCAAAACTAATCCCGGACAGCCATCGGACGGCACCGGTCCAGGACCAGGTTTCTCGTCCCATGTTGAATTCCCTTGTAGTGATTACTTCATCGGATGGGCCATGGGATGAGTTCACAGTGACCCCGTTTACACTAGATCCAGAAAGGTGGATCAGACCCGGGTCTGATCCGGCAATGTGGATTAACGGCTAGTGTAAACGCAAAAAAGCCGGATCAGACCCGGTTCAAGATCCGGCAATTTTAATCCACCTTTCGAGGAGGGTTGAATCCGGCAATTGGTGGATCAGATCCGGCAAAGTGGATTCCAAATACAAGTGTAAACGCAAAGGTGGATCAGACACCGCAATTCGATGTGGTCATTTCCGGTTTCGTTACGAATGGCGCGCTTTTTGCTTGTGCTTTGGTGGGACATCCGTCGCTGTTTATAATGTGTGTGTGTGCTGTGTGGACATGGACTGTGTGTGAAACGTTTTGTTGTTTTCAGCGTCCTTATACATACATCGTTATGTTCGGAGCTTGCCTTGTTGCTGTATTTTGTTAATTCCCATCTACAAAATAATTCTACCTGCATGGTCGTTGATATCCGTATCATTTGCTGTACTGTATTTTCTGCATTCTACCTTCGCATTGATAACGATTATTTCTAGAAGTGGCGCGCTGTAATCGTGACCTTTGAGCTCTTTGCGAGGAGCGGTGACGTCATGACCAATATACATCCGGTTCAAAAGTGGGATCGGAGCCGGATCAAGCGCTGGTGTAAACGCGACACAGGATCTTGATCTGCGGTCGTTAAAAAAATGCCGGATCTCAATCCACCTTTCTGGATCTAGTGTAAACGAGGTGAGTGACTGGCCTTCACCAGAGATGGTTTGTTTACAAACCACAGGGTCTTTAGATCGCTATCTACTGGAAAACCAGCAGGGGGTCTCCTAAGGGCAGGTTTTCGGTTTCACGGTTAGGCCTCAATGACCCTGAGTATTTTCTAAAGACAAATGGTCATATCATAGATGATCATTTGATGCTTACATTCCATTTGTTTAATTATTAACTGTTAACCTAAAAATTTAAGAATGGAGGAAGGGAACACAAGCAACGGTTTACAAGAACTTGGCTAGTAATTTTGTCTATTTCAAAAAACAATGGGTTAAAAACTCCACCACACTATAGTGACCTCCAAACGGTCAGACCAGACTCCTCCAAACTGCAAACCACAAGTTTGTTTATATTAGTGTTTAATCAGCCAGTGAAACCGCAGAGCACTCTGTGGGGTGCCTTGGGTACTGTGCATCGGACGGGAGGATACTGTTCAGCGTGTGAAACATCACCTCATTGGAACTCCCATCCGATGGCCCGTCCAACAAAAATTTGACATGGGATGAACCTTGTCCGATGGTCTGTCCAGGATTAATTTTGACAAGACCCCTTAGTTCAGTAAAAAGAACACTACAGTAACACCAGAGATGTTTAGTAAAAAGAACACTTCAATAACACTAGAGACATTAAGAACGAACACTTCAGTGGGTACGTTCAGACGAGGAGTTAAACTGGCCCTTAATCCAAAAGTGCTTAAATAACCCTCCGTTGGAATGCAAAAATCCGGTCCGCGAGAGTCAATGTGACCCAGAGAACTGGGCTAAACTTAACCTCAAAAAATGTTGGATTAGCGTAACTTAGCCCAGGTTTTACGACCAACCCCCCGCTGCGTGGCCCAATAAACCATCGTTGGAACGCAACTGACCTGCTACATCCGGTCTATTTTATTCCATGTGACCTTCTCACAAAAGGTTACGTCATCACGAGTAATGCCCAGCTGATACATGTACATGTATACGATGGACCGGAAGAAGGGTCGGTCGGGGTCAGCTATGCATGACCTGATAATCAACGTGTGGGTCAGTTTAACCCGTGCGGACAGGACTAACTTACTCGTGTGAACGCAAGCCCAATTTGGAATAAGTCATTTTTATCTTTTGGACACCCGCGGTGCTCGGATTAAGGGTTAGTTTAACTCCTCGTCTGAACGTACCCAGTAGTAACACTAGATAGTTCAGTAAAACGAACACTTCAGTAACACTAGATAGTTCAGTAAAAAGAACACCGTTCAGTAACACTAAAGACATTAAGTAAAAAGAACACTTCAGTAACATTACAGAAGCTCAGTGTCTAACTAACCCCAAGAAAGTGTGTGCGATTGAAATATGATTGTTGTATCTTCTTGAGGATTGTCTACAATTAATTGTCAGTAAATTGCTTGATGTGACCATAGAGCAATGTGACAAGGCCCTAAGATAACATATCAAATTAACTCTCCAAAAGATTTGTGGTAATTTAAAACCAATGATTAATAAATCAACATTCTGATCTGTATGGCTTTCAACATTATTGGCAATTATTGGAACAAAAATAAGCAACAATCCTCCAGAGAAATATTTCTATCTGAAAGCTCACTGATTTTAAAGTTCATACCAGTACCAATCAGTGGCGTAACTAGACATTTTCATTTGGGGGGGGGGGGCAAGTGGGGGCAAAGATTAAATTTGGGGGGGGGGAGGCCAAAGAAGTGCAAGATTATCATTAAATATGTTAACTGATAGTTGATACACACCAATGCAGTTCTAAAACAGTCTACATTGTTTGCAATTGCAGGTAACAAAAGATTGCGAAGCCAACCAAATCTTAGAGAACTTGTCATTTTTATAAGATAAAACTTTTCGACTGTATACAAGGATTAAATTACCAACAGTGATTACCAGAATCAGAATCGTCTGTATTTTCCCGTCTCTGCCTCTTAGGTGTAAGAGCACGAGGCAAAGACAGGCGCTTTGATATGGAGAAGAAATGGTCAAAGCTACCTTTTTCGCTGGCCATTTTGCTGTTTAAATCTCTCTGTTGTGCATCTGACTACGTTGTGTTAACGGAGCTATTGGTCGGCGTTCAGACCACCACGTATTAAACTGAACTTTGTGACTTCACTCTCTGTAACCGCAAAACCACAACATACATTTACCGCCAATACGATCGCGCGTGCGTTTCCATGCATTTGTCATAACTGCGTTATAGTCCACATACTGATATGAGTTTTCCTTTTTACGGCAGCATTTAATGCAGCCTTAAATGATTTATATATTATAAGAATATACTTTTCTGTGATTTCATATGGGGGGGGGGCAAGAGGGGGGGGGGGCAAGGGTTCTGAGCGGGGGGGGGGGGCACAGGCCCCCCCTGCCCCCCTCTGGTGACGCCACTGGTACCAGTACTCCAGAGAAATATTTCCATCTGAAAGCTCACTGATTCTAATGTTCATACCAGTACCAATCCTCCAGAGAAATATTTCCATCTGAAAGCTCACTGATTCTAAAGTTCATTCTTATCATTTCACTTCAAAGATATCAGTTTTTATCTCTCAAAATTTGAATCTGAGTAATGTTACTGTCAGAGAAATTTCTCAGATTGTGTACTCCAGATTATTCTTCCTGCGTGGAAAATAAACGCTAGTGATTTTCGGTGATATCTCAGAAACGCTACCATGTTTTGAAATTTTATTGTACATATCTACGTTTTTATACACAGATTCGAATAAAACACGCAGACAAATTATATTTTTTGATTGATTGTCACAGCCTCTGAAAACTGTTTTTATTGCCAAAACCAAAATTGTGGAGGATGCCGAAAAATATATGGCTATCCACCAACATGGCTTCTTTTCAATGTACAACCATTAAAGGGCACCACGCCCATATTAATTATTTGGCAAACCAATAGTGCCAAACCACCAATAGGTACACATTGTGTAACCCAACCATTTATGGGCACCATGCCCATATTAATTATTTGGCAAACCAATAATGCCAAACCACCATTAGGCACACCCAATGTGTAACCCAACCCTAATGGGCACCACGCCCAAATTAATTGGCAAACAAGTGCCAAAGCACAACTTGGCACACCGTGCATCTTTTCACCACGCCCAAATTTTTTAATTGGCACCTGGCCAAATATTTATCTTTGTGCACACCTGAATCCAACCACGTGGGCACACAGGCGGAATGCAATGAAACAATTATTGAAAATAGTCATACCTTAAAATTATACAATGAGTTTAACCCATAAATCAACTAAGTTGTGAAGTTCCACCTTGGCACATGCGGTCGGAATTAGCCCCTATGGTATCTCAGAGCGCTAACACAACTCATTGTTACAATATTGGATCTTAATATAAAGAAGGGGTGTGTAAGCTTCTTGAACAAAGAGGTGTTCAAAGTTGAAGAAATATTTTGGACAAAGTACATTTACTTGCAACTATAACCCCAAAACTAAAAAAACTGTGTGAATCCCGTCAAAACGCCATACCTCATTGTCAAATACACTCAGTTCACTGACAATAAAGTAGGGTGGGAGTGGTGGGTAATTAATAAAATTATGTGTCCAGAAAAACAAAATTGCCTGTTCATGTTGAAAGGCAGTGACAAAGTGATTGAACACAAACTATCCCGTGCTTATGGAAGCGTCCCCAGCACTCAAGGATAACATTCATTGGCTGAATGTTTTCATACTACACCCCTATTGGCTAACCGTAAAACCCAAACAACATTTTTGCATAAAGAGGACTGTAAAACAAAGCAATGTAAACAACTTGACCGCGAAAACATTATTACCTATGTTGCCCAACATTAATGCACGAATGCACGTCATCCCCGCACGGTAAGTACCCCTTAAGCTTGTACAGTGTGTACAATTTTATCTGCATTGGGGCAGCATACGTACCGTGCGGGTAGAAACAAACAGTTCGCCCTGTGTATAAAGCATTTTATCATTGATGGATAAAATGTGATATTGGATTAAAACAATCGAACAGGTTCCTTTAAGGAAAAGAGGAAGTGGGCCTACATATAAATCAAGGCTTGTTGGAACATGTGGTATTTGATTAAGACAAGGATATCTTGCTTTTTCAGCTAATATTTTCCCCTAAACAATTTAACTGCCAAAGTGGGCGGAAATTAATTTTACATGTTTGAAATCAAATTGTTTGTTTGTGAATGTAAAAGCTCACTGATTCTTAAGTTCATACCAGTACCAATCCTCCAGAGAAATATTTCCATCTGAAAGCTCACTGATTTTAAAGTTCATACCAGTACCAATCCTCCAGAGAAATATTTCCATCTGAAAGCTCACTGTTTCTTAAGTTCATACCAGTACCAATCCTCCAGAGAAATATTTCCATCTGAAAGCTCATTGATTCTAAAGTTCATACCAGTACCAATCCTCCAGAGAAATATTTCCATCTGAAAGCTCACTGATCCTTAGCTTCATACCAGTACCAATCTTCCAGAGAAATATTGAAGGTTTTTTGGGCAGTTTTCTGTGTAGTGTTGGAGCAACTTTGTTCAACTTCTCAACTTCATACAACTGCTTTTAAGCACAAAAAGCATTTGAGGATTGTGCTTACCAGACAAAGGGTATCAGCCAAATTACCATGTTATTTGCACAGTTTGCAACTGGTTTCCTGTTTATTTTTGCTAAGCAGAAACTGTTAAACGTTACTGTTTACTTAAGCAGCTCTATGAAATTAGGCCCAGGTCAAAGATTATGCTTCTAATGTGACCATCTGATTACTGTCCCATGAGACAAGCTCGTTGACATTGGTCACAAAGTACAGATATTGCAAGTCTTCAGTAAGCAAGTCCGAACAGTAGGACTGTTTTGATTGTATTGGATGAGTAAAGTATTCCAGAGCATGTACATGGACCGGCCCATTGGACCATCGGAACATTCCATTGGATCGTTCAAAATACTAACACACATATGGTCATTTCAGTGCAGAAACGTCCTATCTCCTATTATAACACACCTCTTGCTAGTTCTGTATTCTGGTTGGCTGAAACACGGTCGCGTGGGATGAACTATTTTAGGCTAGTGCATGAGATTTGCACAACCATGAACTAGAAATCGCACGCGTGTAGTTTGCGAGAAATAGTTCCCTAAGCGGGCAATAGTCTTTCAATTTTTGACTGGTTACAGCGCCCTCCTTTCAATTTTTTACTTGTTACAGCGCCCTCAAGAGGTTTGCCAGGCTCATCTTCACATGAAAAATGGCGGCGTCTGGATCGCCGGATCACATTACTCCTGTTAAAAAACCTTGATTTACTCTACTAAGTGAGGAAGAAATTGACAAATTAGTTCTTGAGAAAAATTCTCAAAACACTAAAGATGTAATTAATTTCGCCGTGAACATTCGGAAACCATATTGTCAGACAGCTGACAAAAGAATTGATAATCTTTCATGTTTGTCTCGGAAAGAGTTGTGTGACTTTCTCCGGAAATTGTATGCAGGAGTTCGCAAGACCATGGAGGAAGGAAACTTCCTTCCTCCATGGCAAGACAGACGGAACACACTATGCATATTTTGGACCGAGGTGTGTTATAAAACACATATGGACTGTCATGATTTGGTCACTAGAGCATGTCTATCCCCCCTTGGGCCTGTGAGTGACCAGAAGAGTGACCTATTTCCCAGGCCTTCGACCTCGGGAAATAGGTCCCTCTTCTGGTCACTCACAGTCCCTCGGGGGGAATAGACGTGCTCTAGTGACCTCGTTGCCAGTCCATATGTGTATAATATCACACTGACTTACGCGTTTCAATTTTTCAAACATTGCCCAGTTGTACACACAAAACAAGTAGGTGCTGAAATACAATGTTTTTGCACAGAGCATTTTTGTGCGAGACAGTGCTTTTGCAAAATTGAGTTACAAAGTTTTTGCACCGACCTGACGATATTCACTTCTGTAGGGTTGTTCCTACCATTGAGGTCCATTAGAACAATTTGATGATCTACCTGATTGTGGGTGTATGCCTACGGAAATGTTCTTTTTGAAAAGCTTCCTAACTGTGTCATTTTTTGTTTTAAAACAACACAACCATCTGTTAAATAAATTCCCACATCATTTTCAAAATATCTTTCATATCTGCACTGGAAATGTAACATGAGTAACACTGTGAATGTTGGTGTCACACAACAGCAGCTCCTTTCCAGTGCTTGGCAGCAATGCCAAGACTTAACACACTGACTAATTGTGTCAAGACCAATTCCTTGCAAGTGACCGCCTAATTGATTTCACACAGCTAATCTGTGTAGCACAAAATCTTTTTGTTCGGTAGGTTGGGGGTAGTCCCATTGGCGTAACTAAGGGGGCCTCATGCCCCAAAATCTATGTCCGTGCCCCCCATATGAAATCTGGACTTTTGGGATAAAAAATTACCAGAGTAACTTTCAATGTTTTTTCAAACGGTTTTTCCATTTACACACGTACATGGAATTTGTTTTTACAATCATGTCAGATTATCTGATAAAAACAGTAAGTTGCATAACGAGAGCACTGAAAAGGTTATTTTTTTTAAAGAATAATGCATATAGAAACTACAGTTTTAATTCGCCAGACGTTCCCTCATAGAAAAAATGGCGCACCCCCTTGAGCCCCCCGAAAATGTTCGCCTAGTTTTGGTGTTGGGTTGTTCAAACTTTCAAGTTGTACTAAAGAGAGGTGGGTGAGAGGATGCAATGCAGGTGGGGAGTGGGGAGAGGGGACTTACCAATCTCGCAGTGCACTCCACTGAATCCTGGTGGGCAGATACACTTGCCAGAGCGTGGATGGCACATCCCTCCATTCAGGCACATGGAACATTCCAACGAACAATTTTCTACTGGGTTCCAATAACCCGATGGACACTCTGTAAGTTGTTGCAAAGGAAACAAAACCAGTTGTGTTGTTTTTCTGAAAATAAAAACTATACCTAATTTACTACGTGTTTGAAACTGTCAGAAATCTTATTATGCTTGAGAAGGATTATGATGCACTATCGTTGATATTGCTTATGAGGAAAGAGTAATTTAAAAACAATCTTTACAACAGGGAGATCCTTTTAATATGTGCTTTTGCAAAGTTTGTATAAATGGCTTCTACAATTTCTTTGGAACTCCTTGCCTGGTGTATGTTTCATCCATCCTACAATCCAGACTGATTGAAGAGGAATATCAACTCCTGCCATCAGTTCCCATGAGTTATTTTTATCTGTGATGTTTTCTTCTTAAAGCCCCTTACTAAGAGTGGCTTTTAACCTTGTTTGGGTTTGAACTTGCATTAAAAATAAAACAAAACAAAGTACAAAGCATCTGAAGTTACGAAACTAAAGATTTGAAAAAAATTGTAACCAAACAGCACATTTTTTTTGTGGGTACTTTCTCTTGTGAATAAAGGTTGTTAAAGAGTCCCTTTATTATTATCTTCGTAAATTTTCCGACAATGTTTGTCAACATGTACAATGCATCTTAGAACAATGCAGAACACATTGGAGCATCTGAAACACAGCCTACAGAACATGTAGAAATCTTGATTTGATTTGATCTGATTTGGGGGATAAAACACAGCAAGAACGTGGCAAAAAATTCATACATGTACACAGTAACAGGAGGATAACAATGGAAAAAAAATAAATGAAAGCAAAAAACAAGAAAGAAAAAAATTGTACAAGGATAGCCCCCCAAATCCGAAAACTATGACCTATTTTCATTGGGGTCTTTACAGAAAACAGCATAAAACTAAAATAACTAAAAAGACAAAAAAAAATAGTAAGTGGCCTGACGTTTTTGATCCTAGCAGAGTCTTTCTCGAAGGCTAAATGACAAGAATACAAACCTTGGTTTGTACTGTTGTCATTTAGCCTTCGTCATTTTGCCTTCGATAAAGACTAGGGTCGAAACGTCAGGCCACTAACTATTTTTTTGCATTTATACCATAGGTCCTTTTGCTTGGTAAGCAGTTTGCAACAGCTAATACTATTTTTCATAACTAAAAAGAAATAGAAATACAGAAACCAAACAGACCTTGAGAGTTTAAGAATGGATGGATACACAAAATCTATAACAACCAAACAAAAGTTAGTTAATTTAAAAATAGATTAAAAGGTGAAATGAAAAGTACTGAAACTATGCTTCCTAACCTTACAGGATGTTTTTTTCTGCATGTAAGAAAGTCATAAAGACAGCAAAAATCACCTTATTCTTACCTCGTACCAAGACTTGAACGAGTCCTTTCCTCTCTTTATCCTGACCCAAGAAACTGCGGAATACGATACTTGTTTCATTCAAACCACTAATATGAAGTAGTTTTCCTTTGAAACTCAAGTCACCACCACCAGCTAATTCAAACCATTTGTAATTACAAGTGTTACCGCAGTCATCTCTTAAGAGCATCTGAAGCTTTATCTCTTCATCCGGGTCAAAGGTCACTGTAAGGCGGGGCGGATACAGGCTCGCTGGTGAGGAGAAATACTGTTATTAGAAGTAAAAGAACTTAAAAACAAAATCATTGTCTACAAAATTGGGTTATTATTGTCTAATCATGGGGCCATTATTGAACAATAAAGACCTGCTAGTTCCCTATTGCGAGGTTTATGTTGACCATGAAAGGCATGGTCAATAAAAGCCTGTTATTATTGTCTATTGCTGAAGTCATTATTTGTCAATTTTTTGAAAGCCTGGTCAATGCTAGATATCTATTGACCATAAAAGGCTCTATCGATGTTATCTGTTTGTGGGGTCATTTTATTGGCACATCAAAGACTGGTCAATATTACTGCTGGGTTTATTCCATGGATTGGCCAATAGCGGCCTGGTTATTGTTTAATTGTTGTCTAATTCATTGGCCAATGCAGGCATCAATAGGCAAAAATGGACAGGATATTTCTATTGCTGGTGTAGGTTTTGGCCAATAAAAGACTGGTCACTCTTGTCTAACACTGGGGTCATTATGTCATTATTGGTTAGCAAAGTCCTTTATCCTGGACAAAGGGTTAAGAGCACCGGACTCGAGCTCTGCATGTTTGTGATCAGCAGAGTGTGGGTTCCAGTCCCAGTCCTGGCACTTATGTCCTTGAGCAAGATACTTTACCAAACTGCAGTTGCTTTGTCCTTTGGATGGGACATTAAGCCGTAGGTTCCATGTACTAGGATTGGTAGTGCACATAAAAGAACCCGGAACATTTATCATGGAAGAGTAGGGGTTAACTCCAGAGTTTTTGGTTCACATAGCAAGCACCCTTGTCTACAGGTTTCCTCAGGCTTGCTAGATACAGCGATTAAGTTCACTTATAAGGCATCCTTAGTTTCAATACTAGAAATATATAGTAATAATAAAAATAACTCGTTTATTCCTACCATTTTTAGAGGAGACAATAACAGTAGTGGTTGCCTCATTGTTCTCCGTCTCCAAGCTACACACATAGGCGCCAACTTTGTTAGTTCGTTTGCTGTTGCCCACATTTCCATCGATTTTAATTGTAGCAGTTCTCAAAGGTGTGTAGGCTTCAATTAGAATCTCAGTGGAGCTTACTGCTGTTGGAATGAGGGCCTGACTGGCTACGCAGGTGAAGTCTAAATACGGGTCTGCACAAAAGATACAAGGTACAGTGTCTTGATTGAATGAATCGTATTGAACCCTTGCATATGATCATAAACTCAGAAGCGCCCTCACTGAGATCAAAGGAAGACCTATCATTGGCTAATACGTTGTACGTGGTCAGTACAGATTTCAACCGTTTGCCTTCACTGGTAGAGGCATGTAATTTGGGTCTAATTGCCATCTAGAAAAGTTATCCAACAACTTTTCATCACCAGCTTGATGGAATACATGCACATTAGAGGGAGGGTATACCTTTGGTAATTACTCCAATAATTAACGAACATAAAAAACTTACTTGATAAAGAGCACTGGAGAGATATTGGTAATATAAAATATTGTTATAAATGACCCCTTTGAAGAAGGGTAGTTTTAGAAAAAGAGGTAATTTTCCGCCCAAAGATTGGAATCTTAGACAGGCTTCAGGCACGAAGCCTTTCTCAGGCATCTGAAGGCACACAAATCTATGTAACATGGGTATTTTTTCTCTCAATTACTTTCTTGCAACTTTGATGACCAATTGAGCCCAAATTTCCACAGGCTTGCTATTTTAAAGCAATGAGATACACCAAGTGAGTATATTGGCCTTTGACAATTACCAAAAGTATAAACTCAATAAAGTTGTTCAAACAAAGTTTTTAAATGATCTGTATTTACAGTATACCTTTTTGAATATCTACAAGGACTGTTTTGTTATATTATAAATTAAAACATTGCAATTTCCCCCTTTTTCAATATTTGCTTGAAATTCTTTTAGTATTTTAAAACGCTTTCATAATTTTTTTTTCCTGAAATGCTTTTATTGTCAATATTATTTAATGCTTTAAAGTAATTGTTGACTTTGTAAACCAAATGGGTTTTAGTCCTGGACTTTTTATTTGATGAATAAAACTGAAATGAAATAAAATGTATGACGTGGCTTTTGTTATGGTACATGGAACATTTGTAGACCTGTGTCATAAAAAAACCCTCATCTTTTCACATTTTAAAGTTTGACTGTCAAACTTGACACCGTTGGCTATGGGGAAATGGAGACAATGTAATTCAGTAAAAAAAATTCCTTGAACAGCAGAGCTACGCAAATTGTATCAGTTGCTACTAAAAAATTAAAAACTTGCTACTCAATATTAGCTTTTAGAGTACACAGAACATGTTCAGTCAAAATATTTCTCTGTGATTGTTTTTGTCTTGGCATGTATGTAGCTAGTTAGACTGGAGGCATGTACACGTGTGTCATACTGGCAAGTACATATATTAAACCGTAAAAAAATAAATAAATAAAAGTCTTGACGAAAATAACGGACGAAACACCTATAGAGTCACATTTACAGTAGTTTAAGCAACGAGGAAATGCCGTGTTGCACTAGCCATAGCAACACTCTGAAGGATGGAATGACACTTCAAACGGAGACAGATGCATACTGCAACATGATATAACCTGGTAGAGGCATGGCTTTGAATAAACATGGGTGTAGAGAAAACCTCTGGATGATATGAATGAGGACAAAGATTATCAAAATAAGTATCAATTTCTGATACAAACCATGTAGGTTATTTTGTTGAAAAACAAGAAAATACCATGACAGAAACAGTAAAACAAAATACCGCGGAAATAGAATAAACATGTGTATCACAAAACAAAATATGCAGAGAGATTTGGACTTTGAAATTGAATGGGCTTTAGCTCTGGTACCATACCCTACAATTTGGGGTACGTGGAGGGGGGATAAGAGAGGGACAATGAAAGGGTTTGGGAGGCAATAAAATAATTGGATTACGAAGTATCAAAATGATAATTGCTAAACTGATAATATTTATACATCCTGGGTAAATATGGAGAGCGTTTTGTTCAATAAAGTTTGCAGCACTCTTGACAAGTGTCTTAGGCCTGCCACTTCACTGAGGCAACATTCGCCCCAGATGCCTTGGTGAGGACTGATATGACATGGAGGCCATGGAGGCTGAGGACTCTCTTGCCCTAGTCTTGGGCTTGGTCTGTTGGTGCCCCTCTGAAAGTTCCCCATAGACTTGAATGAAAATGCACTTTGCAAGATGAAGAAGGCCCTACCCTGCCAGAGACAAAATGTTCAGTGCCTGCTTGATGCCCCTCAAAATGTTCCAGTAGAAATGTACATTGTCCTCATAGAGGTGCCCTTTACTGAGGAAAAACTGCCTTGCCCTTAAAATCCTGAAGAACCAAACCTAGACTAGTGAACAGCTTTATAATCAAAGCCTTGCTACCATTTCACAACAACATGGACATGAAGCGCGCCTGTGCAGTAGATAAAAAGAGCTGACAACATTTGCATCTTGCAATCAGGAGAATTTTGTACAACAATCAGGGAGATATTTAGAAGTCCATGCAACAAAATAGGAAAACTTTTTCCAAAATCAGGGAGATTTTCAAATTTGTTCATCAGAACGTGCAAAGATTGGCTTATTTTTTATTTTTATTTATTTTTTTTTTTTTTTGGGGGGGGACTTTCTGCAGAAACAGGGACAGTTGACAGCTCTGAGATAACACCATAGCTCAATGATGTGTGTCAGTTCGGGGTGTCGGTGACAATTTCATTTGGATCAGTTTCACTAATTGGGTTCTGAGCAATCCAATGATAAAGTAATGCCTCATCAATTTTAATAACATATTATACATTTCCACATGCGCAAATGACAATTCCAAAAATCAAGGACAAAGAAAGAAATATGAACATTCAGTTAATCATTCTATAGATTTAACGTGCCAAAATACACCAAGCTCTCGAGATTAGGCTAATTGTTTTTGATGAGCTTTTAACATGTACATGTAGACCAGTAGATTCAACCTATTACTGTATGTAATCGAAAGAGTTCATTCAGTACACATTAAACCATATGGCAGACATAATTCATGCATAACTTTTATTGTAAAAAATTGACAAACAAAAACATGTTTGGAAAATGGTGTTTACAAATCTTTATAGTGACTCTCGAGTCATTTTGTAAAGCGTACACAAAAATAAACAAACCTGTTTACATTATACAAAGGAAATTTTGTTAGGGGTTGCAGGGGCCGATTTCACTAACGTCTATGTTTGCGATCATCGCTATCACACTTGCGATGAGATCGCAAACTGCAAATCCATCGCGCTTGCGACGTCGCTGATTTTGCGATTCACTAAAGTCATCGCAATTGCGATGACATAAAAAGGAAAATAAAGGTTTTGTACGAGGCTAAAAGTATTGACCTTTGACATGACCGGGGCAGACTGAAAAAGCGGCCCGGTTAAAAATGGCTTGGCATTCTACGTGTACTTCGGCCGACGTCGCTGGCAAGTCAACGGATTCGTGTAAGCAAACGGTAGGTTAAAATGTAAAAAAGCTATGAAACACATAGTTAATATTTTTGTCAAGTGCGTGTAAAAAGGCTGTAGTTCTACGTTCAGAATGTTGTGATTATCAAAAATGTTACACGGGCTTAAGTAAATACTCGGTACGACCATGGTTACGGTACGATGTACATGTACACACAATGTACCTGCGAGCTGTGAGTGTCAGTGTCACTGTCTAATAATAATAATAATAATAATAATAATAAAGACATTTGTAAAGCGCCTAATGCATAAGCCTCTAAGCGCATAAAGTAATTGTGTTGTGTAGATTAGTGCTATCGTAGTCTAGCTAGCTAGTAGTATGTAATGTAGTACCGTTGTACTGTAGAAATATCAAATTACTAAGCTTACATTCTACGCACACGATCCAGATCCACTCGTGTTTATTACGTGTCAATACTTTACCTTGGCATGCTTGGCTTTGCCCAAAAGTTTCCCTCATGCTCCTCTCTTCTCAAAACTCAATCTGAATGTTCACTTGACTTGGTCAGTTGGTTACTGTAGGTAGTTTACAAGCCCGTTTACAATTTGTGTATGTAGTTGCACATTACAAGTTAAAACTTGACATTTTGGTTTTTTTCTTACTCTTCTGACTGTTGTCATGTTTGTGTGTATTTTTTAATGAAGAATCTTGGATCACCAGAATCTCTGACTCTGAGCTGACTATAAAGTATTCATCATTTGCAGCCATAAAATTAAAAATTGAGCCAGAACAAAATCTTTTTTTTAATCAATGTACTCGCAACAACTGTGTAAATAATGCAAAATGGGTAAGTCATGTAAGTGACACCCCGGAATATAAACTTAGTCAACCCCCCCCCCAAAAAAAAAACCCCAAACAAAACAAAACCGATGGTCCTCCTCATTCAGAAACCCATGTCACCCTCTAATTACAAATTTTAAGTGTACAGAGGAGGGCCAACAAGCCAGGGTAGTCCAGTGTATCACATTGTAGCACTAGGTTGTTATGGAGCAGCAGTAGTTTTGACCCTTTACAACTTTTATAAAATAGGCCTACTTTAGTTGTAACTATTTATAACGTATTTAATTTTAATTAGATGATAAGTTTATACCAAATATTATGTGTCTTATTACTATATGAATATTGTGAGATTCCGCATGGGTTTATTCGTAACAATATAAAGTGAAGGCTCACCTGTTAACTCGCCATATTGGAAGGTGAGGGATTACATGTCTCAACCCTTGAGGGCGCTATTATACAATGAAAGTGGCAATGTGCATAAGATAATAGTTGGCACATCTTACATTTCCTCCCCACTAAATAAGAAAGTTCAGAGTTATTTATGCACATAATTTGTTATAATGAAATCCTGTATGATTGAAGACATAATTAACTTTACTTTTAGATGTTGAAAATAACTTGCAGGTTAAAAACAAGTAAAGAGTATTGCCTGCTTTTTGTTAAACAATAAATCTTTTGTTTAAGTTTAGCAACTCTCTAAAAAAAAAACACACTAACTTTTACGGAACAATGATAATAAACAGGATGTGGCTTTCCAAGCCTTGGAACACAAATACAGTTTCTATGAATCATGTTTTTTTATAGCCACCGGCTAAAGATCAAGTTTATCAGGGGGTTTCCGAGTTCGCAGTGGATAGCGACGCTCAGTCTTTGAAGGAGACCCTGTTGTTGTAGAAACAGAAATTGGTTGTTCATTTCCACTCTGACAGGGTGATGAAGATTCTGTTGTTGTGGACGTTAATGGAAAATCTGATGTAGTCTGGTCACTGGTATCTGGAATGACGGAAGGTAGAGTATCAGGGGCCAGCTCCGGCTGTTGACTGAAGGGTTTTGCAGGTTGTGCGTCAAGAAGTTGATCAATGTGTCTACGCCAGATGGAGTGTGGGCCAACTCTTACTTCATAAGACAGCGGGCCAGTGCGTGCATTGATAACTCCTGTTATCCACTTCTGAGGGCCTCTGTAGTCACGAACTAGCACATGTTGATTCTCATGTAGTTCTCGAGGTGTCTTTGAGGATTTGTGAAACACCGTCTGTTCTATCTGTTTCTGAGTGACACGGTGACGAATGTCTGGTTTTATGATGTCCAGTCTAGATCGAAGATTCCTTCCCATGAGCATCAATGCAGGCGACTGTCCAGTCGTGGCATGGGGGGCATTACGATATGCAATTAGGAACCGGGACAGCTTTTGAGTGATTGAACCTTCCTCTTCTACCATAGACTTCAGTCCATTCTTGAATGTTTGTACGAAGCGTTCTGCAAGACCATTCGTGGATGGGTGATATGGGGCTGAGGTTATGTGTTTGATGCCATTCTGCTTCATAAACATCTCAAACTCATCAGACTTAAATTGGGGGCCATTGTCACTCACGAGTTGTTCTGGAACACCATATCGTGCAAAAATTGTTCTCAGGATATCAATCGTTTTAGTAGATGTAGTAGCTTTGGTAGGTATTACTTCAGGCCACTTTGAATGAGCATCTACCACTACTAAGAACATGTGTCCCAAGAATGGCCCGGCATAATCGATGTGTATTCTCTGCCAAGGTTTTGTAGGCCATTCCCAAGTGTGAAGTGGGGCTTGAGCTGGGTTGTGCTGGACCTGTTGGCAGCCGGTGCATCCTTTTGCCAACTGTTCAATGTCGTGGTCAATTCCTGGCCACCAAGCAAAACTACGTGCAAGAGTTTTCATCTTGACGACACCCAAATGGCCTTCATGGAGCTCATGTAGTACTTTTGTGCGCAATTTGTTGGGGACTATAACACGGATTCCCCACATTAAGCAACCATCATATAGAGTGATCTCATTTCTGCGACTATAGAATGTTGCTAGAGTTGGATCGAGATTCTTGGGCCATCCTTTCAGGGTGTTCTCATACACTCTGGCAAGTAGGGGATCTCTAGATGTTTCCTTACGAACATCAGCGCTGGAGACCGGTAACGTCTCAAATTGAGTCATGTTGAATAGGTCGACTGGATCATTCTGTGGGGACATTGTTTGACCCAAGGGCAATCGAGATAAGCCATCGGCGTTGCCGTGCAGTGTGGTGCTCTTATACTCGATGTCATAATCGTGACTGCCAAGAAAAACTGCATATCTCACAAGGCGTGCAGCAGTGGTCACAGAGGTGCTCTTTACTGGATTAAAGATGGAGGTAAGCGGTTGGTGGTCAGTCACTAAAGTGACTTTCCGTCCACATAAGTAGAGATTAAATTTCTTTACTCCCCACACCAAAGCAAGTGCCTCTTTGTCTATTTGTGAGTAGTTGCGTTCGGCAGTCGTCAGTGTGCGAGATGCATATGATATGGGACGTTCTGATCCATCGGGCATGACATGTGACATAACCGCGCCCAGGCCATACGGTGAAGCATCACATGCAAGTTTTACTTGAAGACTGGGGTCATAATGGGTTAGGACTTCATCTGTAGTGATGAGTGATTTTGCTTTCTGAAATGCCTTTTCACAGCTTGCATTCCATTCCCACTTGTGGTTCTTCTCGAGCAGCTGATTTAACGGGTGTAGCTCAGTCGCTAAGTTGGGTAAGAACCGGTGGTAGTAGTTCACCAACCCCAGGAAGGATCGCAATTGACTGATATCAGTTGGGGGTGGTGCATTCATCACAGCATTGATTTTGTCCTCAGTTTTCTTGAGACCGTTTTCAGTTATCTCGTGGCCGCAGAAGATAACTTTCTTCTTGAGAAATTCACACTTTGCTTGATTCAAGCGTAGTCCGCTTTCGTTTAGTCTTTGTAAGACTCTCCTTAAGTTGTCGAGATGTTCTTCATCAGTGCGGCCTGTGATGATCATGTCATCCAGTATACATTGGACGCCAGGTATGCCTTGTAGCACTTGTTCCATGGTTCTTTGCCACATGGCAGGTGCAGATGCTACACCAAAGGCTAGGCGGTTGAAGGCAAAGAGTCCCTTGTGGGTGTTGATCGTGAGTAATTTTTTTGACTCGGAGTCCATCACCATATGTAGGTAAGCTTGACGTAAATCAAGTTTGCTGTATTTCTGTCCTCCCGAAAGTGTGGCAAAGACATCTTCTACTCTCGGCAAAGGGTAGTGATCAACGATTATATTTGGATTAACTGTCACTTTGAAGTCACCACAAATGCGGACACCACCATTTGGTTTGGGAACAGGAACTATCGGGGTTGCCCACTCACTGTTCTCCACAGGTTCTTTTATGTTCTGCTGCTGAAGTTTCGCTAGTTCAGCTTCAACTTTCGGCCGAATGGCGGATGGCACCTGCCTCGCTTTCATGAAGACAGGTTGTGCATTTTCCTTTAGTTTGAGCTTTCCTCTTATCTGTTTCAGCTCACCAATTCCTTCACCGAAGAGCTCAGGATACTCACTCAAGAGTGATTTTAGTTTTTCTTCAGTGCTTGTTGTAGGTTGTACCGTTGAAATTGCTAGCAAGTTGGGCCAATCCAGCTTGATGTGTGCTAGCCAATCACGGCCAAGTAATGGAAGTCCACCACGTGCAACGATGTACAGTTTTCCAAAATAGTGCTGCATGTTGTACGAGGCATTGACTTCAATGGTTCCTGCAGGAGTGACCATCTCTCCAGTGTAGGTTTGTAATTTAACCTTTGTCCTTAGCAGCTTCTCATTAGGTAAGTATTTCTTGTAGTCTGCCATGGAAATTATTGTGATTGCAGAGCCAGTGTCCACTTCCATTTTGACAGGAGTGTTATTGAGATGTAGAGTCACAAATACAGCAGTACTTGTGTCACAAGCAGTGTGGCCGAGAGTGTGGATGCTTACTCTGGCTATCAATACATCATCATCATCATCATCCATATCTGGGACTTCCTCCATGACCTTAACGTTCCCCTTACGTTTCTGATAAGGTTGGGGTTTGTTGGATGGAGTGCGAGGTGGTTTGGATCGGCAGGTTGGGGCTATGTGACCGTGTTTTCCACACGAGTGACATGTTGCATCTTTAAAACGGCAGTTGTCAGGAGTGTGGCCCTTTTTTCCACATCGATAGCAAGATGAAGAAAATGAAGAAGACTTCTTTGTAGTTATGGCATGTACCACATTGTTTGGCCTCAGTTGTTGTTGTAGTTCAACTGCATCTCTGGCTGCGGTTTCCATTGCGATTGCTAATTCTATAGCTTTTTTCAATGTGAGCTTAGCTTCAGCCAATAACCTTTTTTGAATGTTACCAGCTCGCAATCCGCAGACAAATCTATCTCGTAGAGCCTCATTGAGATACTCTCCGAAGTTGCAGTGCTCAGCTAGCTTGCGTAATTCAGCTTGATAGACGCTGACACGTTCCCCCTCTTTCTGATCTCTTTTATGAAATCGAAACCGCTCCGCAATTACCAGGGGCTTAGGAGACAGATGTGAAGTTAAAATGTTCACAAGTTCATCATAAGTTTTGGAGGAGGGTTTGGCAGGTGTTGTCAAATTCTTCAACAGCCCATATGTTTTACTTCCAATAAGACTAATCAAAGCCGGAACTTTCTTGGTATCATCTATACTGTTCACCTCAAAATATTGTTCTAGACGTTCAACATATGTTGGCCAATCCTCTTCTGCATTGTTGAAGGGATCGATACGACCGATCATCATAGACGCCATCGTAATGTACACCGACTATTCACGTTAACTTTATGCGTGTATAGCATGCACAAAACAGTACAGACGGAGATCGCGTTGTCAAGTTTTGGGAAACGGGACCCAAAAATCACTATAATTCAGCAATAAATACTGCTTCAATTTGCCAACTGTCTAGTTGAATAGGTGAAGGATATAATATATATCAGTTAGATAAAGTTTTTAAATCATTCTCGTCGCCAGTTTGTGAGATTCCGCATGGGTTTATTCGTAACAATATAAAGTGAAGGCTCACCTGATAACTCGCCATATTGGAAGGTGAGGGATTACATGTCTCAACCCTTGAGGGCGCTATTATACAATGAAAGTGGCAATGTGCATAAGATAATAGTGGGCACATCTTACAAATATGGTTATTTTCCGGATTGCAGAATTGTTACTGTGGTGAGATTTATTAGTAAAATATTTAATTAATTTTAGTTTTAATACATGTTATTTTTTTATATGGAAATGCTACAGTTGTGAAGATATTGATTATTTAGAAAATACAATTGTTGCAAATCACTGTAACAGGACACTAACAAAAACAGTCAAACAAATATTTTGATGCTTTGTTTTTTTTCCCCTCATCAAATTAGAAATCAAGAAATAAGAGATGGGAAGAGTGGGAGACCATTGCCTTGGCAAACTTTGTTAAGGACAACGCCAGAGAGCTGTTCGGAAGCAGTGGTGGTGCTGCAGTGGAGCACGTAAAAAGAAAAGCGTGGCTTGAATGTGAGCTTAAGCTCAAAGCAGCTGGTGGCCCAGATCGTGGTGGCTGGGAGGTAATTCGAAAAAAGTGGGCCGATGTGAGCTACCGTGCGAAGGTTTACAGCAGGAAAATCCAGGGTAGAAACGTGACAGGTACGGTTTTGAATAAAATGTATATTCATTTCTTTAACAAAAATGAAATTATCTAAGTTAAAAAATATTTTTAGTTAAATGCTGTGGAAAAATAATAAAAGTGACATACCGCTTTTAGTTGATGTGGAATCACAGCCGATAATTTTAAGATGGTTGTTGTAAAAAAACATTCAATCATCAAATAATCATGTAACTAGTTCTTCTCCATTCCTTTGGAGTCATGTTTGGGTCTACTATTTTGTAGCCTAAATAGCCCAACGAAGCAGGTGTGTCCAAAAAGACTTGGAAATAAAACTTTAAAAGAGGCCTCAATAAATGCACAAAGTGATGGTCAAAAGGAAGGGGTGAAAAGAAGAAAAAGGGGATTTAAATCAAAATAAAGTGTAGGGAGATCTCCCTTTTCTAGTGCATGGAGCAAACATGTTAAAATAAATTAAAAATTATAAACCTTAAAAAATGATTCAACTAAACTTTGCAAAATTGTAATCCACCATGTTTCATCTTTGCTCTTTGGTCTAAAGGAGCTGAGTAAGAGCTACAGCTAGTGAAAGGGTAGTTTTTTATTGGTGGTGGGGTTGGGGTGCAGTGGCGGGAACAGACTGCCCCGATGTACACGTAGATGCGATAATCATAACCCTCCATTCTTCCGACAGTCGCAGAGGATGGAGGATTACGATTATTGCAACTAGTCCCTATGAGGTTAACACGACAATGAAAATGTTCGAAAATGGCAAAATGCAATTTTTCTGTTCATTAATCTAAACAAGTATGATGAAAATGACATACATAATTGTTGATGAAAAAATGTATATTAGTCAGATAATGACCGGACAGGATCAAGGATTTCAGTTTACTGTTTAGGTGCTCATGAGAATGCTGTTTGAATATTTATCAAACTTTAAATTTTCCTCTAACTTAGGAGGTGGGAAACAACCAGAAAAAAATCTAGCCATGGAGGCAGTCCTCAACGCCTTGCCGGATGAAGTGACCCAAGGCATTTTCCCTATGGGTGTGTGTGAAACCAAACCAAAGGTAAAGTCTCTGCTTTGTGTCATGGTGGTTTGAATAGGATATGCTATGAGTTACCTTTATTCCTGTACACTAGTAAAACTTGCTTTTCCCAATTCTGACAACATTTGTATCTGGTTGACTGTCAATAGCTTGGATCAGATGAATGGTGATTAATATATTACGTATTTCATACAATATTGCACCAAAACAAACAAAGTTTATTTTTCAATTCAGTCCAATTCAATTGGACATTTATTTCCAAATCAGTGACAAAAAACAGTCAAGTAAAACAAAAAAGGTTTAAATATGATACATTGAATCAAAAAGGCAATCAAAATAAACCAATGTGGTATTGGGACTTTTGAAAGCCATAGGAGGTTTGCTTGCTGGCTTGTATCGATATTCTAAGTTTACACAAACAAAACAAACAAAAAAGCAAATGGTCAGACCAAACAAACAACCGGGAAATACAAAATGATCTTGGAGGGAACAATACAAAATACCAAATAACTATATTTATATAGTAATAATGTTAACTGATGATACAGACAAAACATACTTAATAGTATTTCAATTGTTTTTATCCATGTCTAGGTCAACACCACACCAGCCCCAGTCAATTCAGATCATCAAGCCCAAGCCAACACAGCACCTCCACCCCCAGACACAACTGATACTGAATCTGAAGTAAGTATTATGCCTTCATACAGAGATTAAGAAGTGACATGCAGCCAAGGTTGTTATATAATGGTATATAAATCCCACAGATAATTGTTACTTCCATAGGACAACTACGTTATCTCGCAACATCTTTTGGCACAATGAAATAATCTTGCCACGTAATGCCTGTAAACTAGAATAATTGACAGGTGTTTTAAGTAGCAGGGATATATAATTATGAGTTTCAGAGTGTGAGGTGGATGATTGAGTTCCTGTCCCTAATTCCCATTTATTGTGAACAAAATTTATAAAATAACAAGGATCTATAAAACAGATTATTATATTGAATGCCATTTCTTGGGGCTAAGCGGAGTAGAAATGAATGGAACAGTCCAAATTCCAATCAGTAAATGTTTATTGGAATTGTGGGTTGCTCTATACAGATTAGTGATAGAGAATAAGTATAACTCACTCTTACTTTTTCCTAATTTATTAACAGTCACAGAGTCAGGAGTCAAAGACATCTGGAGTGCACCAGCCGAAAGGTAAACGGAAGAGGCAGGGAAAACAAACACAACCAAATAAACAACACAAGCAAAATAAAGAAGTGGAGTTACTTGAACTGAATCGTGAAATTCTGGCCTTTGAAAAGGAGAAGATGAAATATCGAGAAGAGAAGATTAGTCTTCAAAGGGAGATGGTTAATGTTTTGCGTGACATCAATGTTAACATTGCAAAGTTGATTCCATCACCCTTTCAAATCATCTTGGACCCAGAACAATAAATAAACAAAATCACTTAATAAAAACCAGCAAATGTGATGTCCGCAAAACATTCATCATCTCACTATGAAGACTAATCTGCTCTTTTTTATTGATTTTATCCTACACATTGTTTGTAAAACTCTTGAATTAAATTTTGTATTCGGTAAATTTTGTTTAACCATAGAGAAAGGACCACGAGAGGAGTTTTGCACCGGTAGTGTATCGAATACAATGGCAATTTACACCATTTAAACGTGAGGTTAGAGACTTGTCATTTTTCGCCACTCACTTGAACTCTATCTTTTGAAAATTGGTAGTTCACAAAATTTAATTTGTTATTTCCCTTCCTGTCTAGTCTTACTCCACTGTTTTTATCCTCCGTTTATTTTGTTTTATAGTGTCTACTGTTTCTTTTTCGTGAACATACATGTGCACTGAGACCTATTTCGTTTGTTAAATAGTGGCTCGACTGACCAAGACCTCCATGGTTCACTTTTTTCTCTGTCTCAATGCATATGTATGACATTGGGGACCATTGTTACAAGCTCTACTTCTAAAATGGACCCTCTACAGTGTCATATTTGTTTTCATTTTGTTCTTGAAATCTATACCGTAAAGTTGTATTCTTTGTATTGACCTCTTTTGAGTGATAGATAGTGCAATTTTTTTTTTGACACTGTGGGAAATAAATGAACCTTGAAATTCAGATTTTAGTCATTACATTTGGTTGTTGAAATTGTCTCAAAAAGTTGGTGAAAATTGCTGTGTAAAGTAAGATTCCCTCCTTTTAACCACCCTATACAGAATAATAGTAATGGCATTGTTAGCACCGATGCTTAAAGGGTCTTTTGAAATGATTTTTTTTCACAGGTTAGTTTTATGGTATATATCTACAACTATGATTGGAACAAACAATGGGTTCTATTTACCAAACGTATACAATCCCTTTAAAACGCATTAGCTACCAGACGGTCTCTACCAATATTGCCTTGGATGTTTGCTGGTCCATCATAGTCGGGTACCTCTACGATTTCAAGTTGGTGCTGTCTTCCCAGATAGGGGTCGTTGATGTCCTTGGAGATGTTATACAAAACCACACACGCTACTATTACTCTGCATGCACGATCTGGAGAGAATCGAAGCCCCTTCCTTAAGCACGGAAATTTCATTTTGAGCTGCCCATTAGTCTGCTCAATGATAACTCGGGTATGGCGATGGGAGCTTTTGTACACATCAAATAAAAAAGAAAGAAACATATAAGCCAAATATTAATTTAAATGGAAATCGGTTTCATGCTGGTGCATTCAAAATAACAACAGGAATTTTTTTTAAATTCCAAGGATTCATTATGTCCACTTGAAATTTAGTTCCACTTGTTTCATTTGTATATAATACTTACATTTTTTAATACGTTGTAATCTTCCGATTGATGATAATCTGACAAAACTTTGTTAAATTATGGTTTCTTTTATGAATGAGAATGACAGGTTTTCTTTCTACCATTTGTAAATTTCTGACACTCAAGTAAGTGACAAATCGTTTGTCGTTTGATTTAATGATATGCTATCTTTAAACAAATCTATAAAATTGTACCAGCACAATATGCATAGGTCTATATTGATGTAATTATTTTTGTTCAATATACATGTACTTTCAAGGTCAAAAAAAGGAAAAAGCTACTTTAAGAAATACTTTCCCAAATAGGCCTTTTATTAATTGGCAACAAGAAATCATTTCTTAACGTCCGAAATATTCGTCAAAACTAATGTCGCCGAAAACCCTTGGTACATGATATCGAATCAGAAAGACGATTTGTTGATCGTGGATGTAAATAAATACTTTAATTTAAAGCCAAATGCTGGTTAAATTAATACTGAACCCATTGAACAAAGGTCTTTTTACCTATTGTATGCTCTCTCGGCAACAGTCGCCGGATTGCTGAACGGTGTCATCAGCCAACTGCGTTGTGGATATCCTGAGTCCCCCAGTAAAAGCCCGCGAAGCTGTCTTCTTTCATACATTTGACCAACATCACTCTCCTGTATGATTCTACTGTCGTGAGTGGATTCCGGCCATCTGGCGACAACGTTCATTATTTTGTACTCGATATCACAGATTAGCTGTACATTAATGCTGTGTACACCTTTCCGATTTACGTAGGAAAACTCGTTCGGACCATAAGGGCAGCAGTCAAGAGGAACGTGGGTGCAGTCGACAGCCCCTACTGCCCCGGGGAAACCCGCCAAGGCATAGAAGCCCATCTGTTTAGTTGCGACTTCCGCCGGTGTTGTAGGCCACTGCACATGCCGATCTTTCATGCCAACTAGTACGTTTGTGACTCTATGAATAATTCTGCAGGTGCTTGCTTCAGAAATACAATGGTGTTCCGACGAAGTGGAGTAGAAGCAGCCAGTGGCAAAGAATCGAAGAGCCACAAATACTTGAATATTTCCGTCGATAGCGTGACTTCTCAAAGTCTGTACCCAAAGATGAGGTTCTAACAAGTCAATCACTCGCATGACTCCGTTCCTAGTAAACCGGTAATATTTGTGCATTTTATTGTCACTGTACGAATCTAGCGGGTTTATTTTGTCTCTAAACACTCGTTCTCTCTGCAAAGTTCGTGCATTATTTACGTAGAGTAAATGCAACGCCATTTTACTCTAATTTAAGGACAACATCTGCTAAAACTACGTCAAGACGTACACCGCTATAATAAAAATATAAAACAAAATGGCGCACTTTGTCATAAACTTTTGCGATGAACTTATACTTTGCGACCACTAACGAGTCATCGCAAGATTGTCATCGCTAAATAAAACTTTGCGATCAGTAAACTCATCGTAAAGTTTTAGTGAAACCGTTCTCCCAAATCCATCGCTAAGTTGCGATGGATTTGGGATTTAGCGATCGATTTCTGCGTTTGCGAGAAGCACTGCAGCTGTTAAAGGGACACATTTCCTTGGATTGGGCGATTTGGGCTCTAAAAAGCGTTTGTTATGAAACGAATTGAAAGGAATATGGTTGAAAAGATGTTTTAAAAGTAGAATATAACGTCAGTGACACCACGAAGTAGCACGGTACGTGCTTAAGGAATTTTGTTTTACATTTCTGTTGATAATGCATGAAGACCTACAATTCCATGAAGTTTCAAATCTCAGGCAGCTTTACTTTTTTAATAAGGCTAATGAGTGTTTTAAACTTTTGCACAATTGTGGCTTTTTTGTTTTCACGAAGTAACACCCAACTTCTGTTTACCATTGTAATGCACGGCACGCACTCAAGTCAAAGTGAGGTAAATACGTTTCCACGAAGTAGCACTCAACTTGTGTGAACGCCCGCGCGCTGACCTAGTTTTCACAAAGTAACACTGTTGTAGTATAGGCGCGTGCTACTTCGTGAAAACGCAAGACATATTTCGCACTTTTTTGGTTTCACGAAGTAGCAAGGAAATTCTATCGTGTCTAGTTTCTTAATTAATTATGCAAATGAGTCAAAATAAGATTAATTTTTAGGTTCAAGTCATCAAGTATCTACATTGAGAAATTTAAATGGAAATACTTTGAAGTTTTGAAGGAAAGTGGGTTTCTTAAAGATGTTCAACTTCAGAGGCCATTTTCTCTAATTGTTATCTTTTTGCTGGTATAGCAGTGCTTGCTACATTGTGGTGTCGGTGACGATAATGATCCCCACAGATATGCCTTGAAATTGTATGGTTTTCCATTTACTTTGTGAACTAATACTGACCGCCATTTTAGGGAGTCAAAATTTTGACTCGACAAAATGGCGATAGTTCACGAAGTATAAGGAAAACCACACAATTTTGTGGCATACATGCATTTGTGTAGATCATTATCTTCTACGTTTAGAAAACCTTTCCAACCGTATTCATTTCAACTCATTTCATAAGAAATCGCCCAATCCAAGGCAACGTGTCCCTTTAATAGTATAAACTATTTTGAGAAAGGTTTCCCTTCAAAGTATGGTTTGGAAAGATTTTCACACCAAAACATTTGAATCTTAGGAAAGACCCATACATGAATCATTTTCTCAGATTACTAAGGGCTGGTGTCCGTTCACAAATGCTATGGCTACAGGTGCCGTTGGTACCCACTGTCAACTTGCTAAACATGGATGGATTTGACGTTTGTGTGAAAATACCGTAATTTTTTTTGCTGTTTTCTCATCAAGTAGACACTGTATTCAGCAAAACTTTCACATTGGACTTAAATTGCACCTTTCTTTATAATTTTACCAATAAATCAGCGTTACGTTGAAAAAAAAAAAAATTATGACCCAGCCTTAAGGTGCACATCTAACACAAAACAAAGTTGTAGAGAAAATTGAACTCACCTGTCACATTTGTTGTGAAATTGAGAGGCTGGCTTTGGCCACCCATTCCAGCACAAGTCCATGCAGCCACAGTGAAATAATGGAATGTAGAGGGTTTTAACAATTCAAAAGATACAACTTTATTGGTCGTGTTCCCAGCAAGTCCTTCTGTATCATTGAACGCCAGATAGTAACTGTACAATGTTATCCTACCATGCGTGTCCTCACAAACAGGTGGGGACCAGCTAAAAGAGGCGCTGAACGGGCCAACATCAGTAAGGGTAACATTTGTCACTGATTCCGGAGCTGCAAGAAATGGATATAAACTATACTGTAACTTTGA
Organism: Pisaster brevispinus; assembly: GCA_023634235.1. NCBI lineage: Eukaryota > Metazoa > Echinodermata > Asteroidea > Forcipulatida > Asteriidae > Pisaster > Pisaster brevispinus. The sequence continues at coordinate 332,985 of JAMKCF010000029.1, read as the reverse complement.
GGTGACACTAAAAATCTGTGCCCAGTCATGAGTTCATAAGGGTGTGGACTCCAATCCTGGTCATGACACTTGTGTCCTTGAGAAAGACTCTGAAATAATCCTGAGTCCTTATATAGCTCTTTATAGCACCCGATGGTCGTATCAAAACGCTAAATATTTTTTTCCTGCAAGGTATGTGGAACCTCGTTTCAAGTATGTGACCAATTCCTTTACATAGCACCATGTAATGGTTTACAAGGTGCTGTGGTGAAATATGCTGCCAACAAACCAAGAGCACCGGGACGAACCCCTCCTCTTTACGATAAGTGCACTGGGTTCTTTTACGTGCATAACACAACACACAGGACCTATGGCTGTAAGTCCCATCCCAAAGGAGGCAGCAATAATGGTTTAGTGTCTTGTTTAAGGACACAAGGGTAGTTGCTATTCTTCACATAGGAAAGAGGACGTTCTTGAGAGCTGATATGGTTTAAGGTTTAAGATTACTGGCCAATTGACTGAGATATGCATTACAACAAAAACAAGATCTATACACACATTTGCATACCTGATTCTGGAGTCGAGACATTCCTGTTCACCTCATCCCCTAATCCTGAAGTCGTGTTGGCTCTCACAGATACAAGATAATCTGATGCTGCTGAAAGCTCTTGAATGGTGTAGACCCTACTCGTACTCTCTACCATCACACTGTACTCTTGGCTCTTTAGGACTGCCGCTGAACATTGGCGATGTCTTACGAGTTTGTAGCTGACCACATAGCTGGTGATATTACATGATACGTTGGACGGGGGCTCCCATGTGACCTGGATGGAATCACTTGTGGTTGAGGCTCGGAAGTTGGATACTACATCAGTGACTGTTGACAAACAATATTAGTTTGAATGATAAACGCAAGTTTTTTAAGAAAAAACTTTTCATTTTCAATTATGTTATGTTCTGAGATTTTTTTTTGTATGAAATGTGTTCCACAGCAGGACTTTGGTTATTATATATAAATAAACATAAAGAGACCCACAGCAAATCAGTTCCCAAGGAGGTATTTGGACGATTGCAAATAATTACGAACTTAAATTGTTAATAAGTAATAGTTGCACTGATTCATCATCATTTTTATTATCTAAAAAACAAATTGGAAGGTAAAAAAAAACACCAAAATCACAATCAACAGAAAATACCGCCTAAGTTCTCACTAAAAATGATCGGACAAAAATAAGAAGAAAATAAGAAAACAATTTGTTTTATATACACAGCATCTGTTCAGAAAATCAGCTTATTAATTTATTTAATTACTTATTTATTTTGTACATTTCTTTTCCCAGCTTATGCCCAAACAGTTAAAACTTATTTGCATTGGTACCCAGCACACATTGCTCCAGACTATCTCAATTTTTGCTCCATGGTCGATTCATTTTAACAACAGAACACCAGTAAAACCATGCATGAGTACATACCTTCTCCATCTGTAGTTACATAAGCTGCATCACTGAATGAACTGTTGCCAACAGATGTCTGAGCAAGAACTTTAAAACAGTACTCTGTACAAGCTGTCAGTCCATCAAAGGTGGCTGAAGTGACGTCCGGTGATACACTTATCTCCTTAAATAGTACACTTGTTTCTGTTGTAACTAGTTTGCAATAATACTTTGTGATGATGCCATTTCTCTCTCTGCATGCTGGGGGCTGCCAGGTGAAGGTCAATGACCTAGAGGACTTACTAGTGTTCCTGATAGAAACTGGTATCCCTGGAACTGTAACCAGGAGATGAAAAACAACAACCACACCATTAATTTGTTAAAAGGCAGGGTATACCTTAGGTAATTACTCTCAAATTAATGACCTCAAAAAAATTACTTGGTAAGGAGCACTGCAGCTGTTGATAATGTATAACATTTTGAGAAACAATTCCCTTCTAAGGAATGCATTACGGGAAATCTTTCATCAAGAGAATTTCCGAGTGTTGGCCACAAAAACTTGGAAACTGTTCATCCTTTTCACCCTTTAGGTGTGTTAACATTGAAATACTTGGGTCATTCAGGCCAAATAACTTTTACATCAAATCCATTTATTATGCATATACTTAGTAATATGTGTTTGTAACAAGAAGTTGTAATAGTGCTCCGATAAACCACAGGGGCTATTTTGGACTGTTATATGCCATGGTCAAACTTATCAACTTACTTGACATACTTTAAATTGTATGAATTTTGATATAATGGTACCCTATTTTTGCATGTTTTTAGCCCAATAATGGTACCTTATTTTTGCATGTTTTTAGCCCAATATTGATAGGGGTCAGGTGTGCCCCAAGTGCGTTGTTTATGTATGTTTTGGAATACTCTATAAAGATCAATATGTAAATGTATTGTGTGTGTGTGGGCGTGTGTTTCCTAAAAATGATAGGGGTCAGGTGTGCCCCAAGTGCGTTTTTCACGTATGTTTGGGCACATACTTTATGGAGATCAATATGTATTGTGTATGTGTGGGCGTGTGTTGCCTAATAATGATAGGGTCAGGTGTGCCCCAAGTGCTGATGTTTGTGTGACCGGATAGCCAAACACTTTTTACCGGCATCCGGCACAAAATATTTTGTATGTGATTATTGACAATAAAAACGGCTTTCAAGACTGTGGCGTTCTAACACAAGAATTGGTCTCCTTTTCCCTTTTTGAATCTGAGTTTAAGTGAGGGTTAAGTCCCGGCTCATACTTAAGCGGGATCATTAATACTTAAACATTCAGCGGGAAAACAGACTTGTAACGTCAAATTCACTTTGTATTGGTATTCACTGGAAGTATGAACGGGGCATAAAGGGGCAGTTTTCCACCCAAACTATGTCACTTCAAACTAGTGCTTCAGTGCAATTCTATTAGTCTATCCAAACCATGCATTCACATGCAATAACATGGTTAGTACACACATTCTACAAACAATCAATGACAGGGAGCTCACAGTTGAGTGGATTTATTTATTTGGTTATTCTTGTATGGCAATATGGCGTGGCCCAGGGGAGTATAAGAGAATGTTTGGAGTAATTTCTTGGTTCTGACCTGATTCAGCGGTCTTAGTTTCAATCCAGGTGTCTTCAGCTGACACTCCAGTGTTGGATTCGGCCTTTATTATCACTTTATAGAACGTGTCTGGAAGCAAGTCTCCAATCACAAGAGAGTCATTCCCTGTTGCCTTTTGCTTCTCATCAAGGTTGTCTTTTATCTTTTTGCAGACTCCTTGTTGCACTAGCCAGTATGTTAGCTTATAGGTGATCACAGAACAGAGTGTGTTGATTGGCCGAGACCAACTGAGCTGGAGGGATGTTTCATTCAGTGCTACACCAGTAAAATTAACCGGTTTCCCTGGAACTAATACCACAAAAACAATAAACAAGAAACAAATACACAAACAAAGAACAAATGTATAAACACAATATATAACAGGCAGGTAGATATTAACATGAAAGAGAAATGTACACATAAAATATTCACTAGCAAAAATGAGAAATCAAATGGATGAAACGTTGACAAACAATGTAAGGAAAACGAGTGTGGAAATGTGTTAATTGATATTAATGAATATGAATGTGAAACATTCCAATTGAAAAATGTGCGTGTGTTAAGTTTGTATTGATCTTTACACATAAGAAAAAAATAAATAACTGTTGCAAACTGCTTACCAACCAAAAGGACCTATGGTATAAATGCAAACAAAAAATGGCCTGATGTTTCAACCCTAGCAGTCTTTCTCGAAGGCTAAATGACAAAACAGGCATACTGGTGTAACAGAAGCGAGAGAGAGAGAGGCAGACAGCACACAGATCGGGGAGACAGGCGGGGGGGGGGGGGGTTCGAGGGAAGGGGCTGGTTTGACCACAAGAGGTTGGAAACCTATACGGACAAAATATAAACTAGGATAATGAAGAAAAAGTAATATACTAGTGAATAAGGAAGACCAAAAAGGAGGATATCTGTGGGGAAAAGGAAAAGGCAAAGACAATAGGTTGTTAGTCATTTACTTCATGGAGGTTCAGACCATGAGGTTTAATGGTCTTGAGGTGCCTTATCCATTTCTCCCTTCTCAGACGAACAATCTCTCTGTGGTTTCCTAGTGTCTCAATGCCTTATAACATCATGTCAGATATAGAGTGATTATAGAAAGATTGAAGTGATGTCCTACGGGTGTATCCAGCTTATAAATGGGTGTTGACTGTGGATCTGTGGCCGTAGAAAGGCCTCTTGAGTGTAGTTCTTGTTTCACCTACATATTGAGCACCACAACTTTGCAAGATAGATGAGAATGGTGGTGGTGCAGGTGACATGACCCCTTGTCTTATGAGTGGTACCACCAGTATGGCTGGTGAAGAAGTCCAATTCTCTGATTTGTTGTCTACATGATGCATTTGGAGGTGTTGGAACATCTGAAAGTTCCCTGTGGCAAAGAGGGATTAACATTATCATTGATGGGGAGGACTTCTGCCTGGACGATGAGATCCCTGAGACTGGGTGGGCATCTGTAGGCAACTATGGGTTCTTCCTGTACAGCACATTGAAGTCGATCTGATGTAGCTTTTTCTATGATGCAGTTAAGAGCCACCTGATGTATCTGAAAACAAGTCCTAAAAATACTTGTACCTGTGTCATGCTGCCATCATCGTTGTCATGTACCCTATATACAGCATTCATCATAATACAACATATCATAACATCAAACTGGAACCAGACTATTTTACCATCGAGCCTAAATTTAAATCTCAAGAAAACTAAAATGTCAAAACTGTGATACAATTTAAGAGAGACTGCAAATAAAGGGTTAGATAGCTCAGTTGGTAGAGCGTCGGAATCTTAATCCAAAGGTCATAGGTTCAAATCCTGCTCTATCAATTTTTCTTTGTTTAACCAAAAAATTAAGTAAAAGGTTATCCAGACAGTTTCCGTTGTGGCTCATTATTTGAAATTTTGAGTTTCTGTGATGAGAATTGAAAACATTTGGTGTGTGCCTGCTTTTACCTGCACTTGGTGTGGTCATATTCTGAATCTGGCTGAAGGTCCCATTACCTGCTGATGTCCATCCTCTAACACGAAACCCATACTCGGTGCAAGGCAACACATTCTCAAAAGTGTGACGTCTAACAGATGAGTTAGTTACTCCTTCTTCATCGATCATTTCTCCAGAAATCAGGAGCTGATAGTGGTATCCTAAGATTTTACCATTTGTATTGGTGCAGTTGGGTTCCTCCCACTTGCCAGAAAGGGTTGAGCTTGCTATTTTAACATCAACATTTATAGGTGGTCCGGGAACTATCCAAATGAAACCAAAATAAATGTTTTCTTTTAAATATTCATACATTTTACAGAACATCATTCATTTGAAATGTCTTTTTATGGCTTTAAAATAATGTCTGATTGTCAGATTGCAAGTTGCTAGACTGAATCTTCAAAAATCAAAAGAAATGTTTTAGAAGGTCAATGAATGAATTGTCTGTTCCTGACTGCATTATATGTTCCCGAAATCCAACAGAATAACTGTTTACGGTTCAAGGATATTGCATATGAATCAGGGATGAGCTTTGACGACTGTAAACATTCCTAAAAAATGAATTCCAGGCCTGGGTTCCCCCTTAATCTAGACCCAGAACCGCCCAGATCTTACAATTCAGGAAATTTACAGACTCTATGCACCGCCATAAATACAAAAACCTACAAGTTGGGACACAATGTAGACTTCTTACTCCACCCCCGGTGATTGCTTTACTTCTTTCAAGAAAAATCTCAACGCGGTTTTGAGAAAAATTCTGAAATCAGAAAAATCCTGAGAAATTATATGCCTGACTGATTCCAATAACAGAAAAAGGGGCTTGAGTATTTGTTTCTGAGAGCCTCAATTTGGACACACTTCAAAGGAAGGTCTACACCAAATGGCTGATGAGGTTATATTCCTTTGTGAAATCATTGTATTTTGTATGTGGTAGCCTGTAGGCACTGCATTGCTGAAAATGCTTACTATACACTGCAGATGGGAATCGTGACTCCCAAAATGGTGCAACCAAGATTATTGTAACGATGATGAAAGGTGAATTGGGTTAATAATGTCACTATGTTGGAGAAAATTCTGGAAGAATTCTTTGTCCTGAGTTTCGGTTACATTTCGGTCAAGAAAGAGCGCTTACCATCCTTATCTTTGGGTTTGAGCGATTGACAAACTGCTAGCTGTGATATGATACCAGGCAGTGAATGACCCCCTCCCCCACAGTACAATTCTGTACACTGTTGTTCCAACCTACACAACCCGTGCAGTTGGATGGTTTCATTTGATTGGTCAACTTGCTAAAAAATGTCACCAAGAGAAGGAGGGTTAATAATGTTAATGCACTAGTAAAATATATCCTGGTTGTCACACAAGTTTCAGGCAAGACATTTAACTATAATTGCTTCTCATCACCCAGGAGAAAATGGGTAGCTGTGAGGGTAGACAGTTGATGTGAGTGATTAGCAACCTGTGCGCCAATTTGGATTCTGGTGCATACTCCAGAGGAGTTATGATGGTCTCAGAAATGCTGAAGGACCAATGAACAGTGGTAAAGCACTTTGATACAATGTTTAAAAGAGCCTAATCAATAAATACTATTATTATTACTATTATACGTACCCCCTTCTGCCGTTTTAACAACCAAATGGCCGGGTGGTCCAGAGCCTTTTTTTGTGTTAGCTCGTACCATGAAGTTATAGTCAACAAAAGGTAAGAGGTCATCTAGAAAAGCCTCCGTCATTGCCACTGTGTTATTTTTGACTGTCTCATTCTTGATGGGTTCCACAAGAGTGTAAGTGTAGTTGGTGATCAGACCATTCTGTTGGCCACAAATTGGTGGCTGCCAAGTAAAGTTGAAATAATTTGGTCCTTTGTCGACAAGGGTGATTTCCTCAGGTGGGGCTTCTGGAACTATCACAAGAAAATATTATTAAAACTTATATTTAAAAACACATCAAATTGTTTAGATCTTGCCATTTATTAATTGCAAATCAAGCTTGTTTAATTTTTTTCGCCGGGTCAATGATTGACAATGATAGACAAATTCGAAGAGACACAGTAAAAGTTTTAAGATCACAGTAAAAGTTTACACAGTAAAAGTTTTAAGCTCACAACTTTATACAGCAATACAACCATCTTCTTTATTATGTTCCTTGTGTTAGCGCTAATGAACATAAAATCTAAATAGACCAAAAGAGACCCGACTATATCGTTGTTCAGTTATCTGAATGAATCAAAACCAATATGGCCATATCACTGTACTGGCCTACTAAACTCCAACTGTAAATTATAACAAAAAACAAAACAAAAAAAACCACAGACTTACTGCTTTGGGCGGTCTGCCACACTTTTGTATTTATTTTTCCAAGTCCTGCAGAAGTTTTCCCCCGTACAGTGATATTGTATTTTGAGTATGGCCACAGGTCACTCAGGGTTGCGTCCTGGGCCTTCACTGTGATTGATGTTGAATTAAAGACCCTGTGTGGACTGCATGCCTCCAAGCCTTCCCCAGTGTACACCACCTGGTAGGTGTCAACCTTACAACTGTCATTATTATAGGGTTGCCAAGTCACTTCGATGATAGAAGAAGGGTTGTCTCCGGGTTGCAACACAAGATTTTCTACTTTTTCAGGGGCTGCAGAAAATTACAAAAAATCTTACTTTTGTTCTTAAAGAATGTGAAAGGTCAGACTATACAAATCCTTACCATGCTGTAAACCGACACTATGTTACTTAAGTGCAATAGCAGTAGTGGATACGGATTCTCAGCGCACAAAACGGGCTCTGACTATTCTACCCTTCCAACTTCAGTATGGATCCATTGATCAAATCAAGAAAACGGCAAGACCCCAAAAAGAAATTAAACTACTTTTCAAAAAAAACAAGTGTTCTCTACTACTAAATTTTGTTCAGCTCCTTTTGTATAAATTCTCAATATCAAGTTATAAACCACAAGGGAAACTGACTGGGTAAATTTTGAAATAATTTGCAGTTGAACAAAGAAAAATTTAAAAAGAGCAGGATTTGAACGAACGGCCTCCGGTTTAACGTGCCGGTGCTGTACTGCTAAACTGGAGGTCATTGGTTCGAATTCCCTTCTAGTTCAACCCAAAATAAATTCTCAATAATAAGACAATAAAATAACAAGAAAATTAATTCAGCCAATGTTTAAAAAGTTAAAAACCAGCACATAATGGAAACAGTTGTGCACCTCAAGCTCTCTAAAAATAATTAATCCTAAACAAAAAGGTTGTACAGAATATTAACAATAACAGAAATTGACCTAAAAAAAAACTAGATCCCATTAAAAAACATGAACTGCACGAGGATAAAAACTATCAGTAAACTGCTTACTACCATAAGAATGCTGAAGACGACGGAGAAAAGGAAGGAATGTGAAATATTCTGCTATTGGATGGAACTCGCCCTGCATTATAGATCTAGTACATTTACAAAGTCTGTTATAAAAAAGTGATTCCAATGATGCCAGGCTAGTACCAGAAATGAATAGTTCTGAAGATTTGTGTACCGTACGTTACTACACACTAAATTTACATGGAGGCATTGACCATTTATTCTTGCCTCGGATACCAAATTAAAAAGTCAAGCTGATGGTCTCCATTTGTAGGTGCCCCCCGAAGTGAAAAAAAGTATTGGCTTTGTTTTCCTTATCAATATGCTTCCTTACTTGCAGTACTTGTCATGGCTTTCACCCATTTGCTCCACATGCCAGCTATATTGTTTCCGATTGCTTGAACTCTGAACTTGTAGTTGGTGCATGATTTTAGGCCACTAAAACCAGCAAACAGATCACTCGTTTCCCCTTCCCAGTCATCAACATCACCAGAATTGCCATCGTCACCAATCTCCGCAACTTTGAGTTCATAATGGTAACCTAAAATTTCATCATGCTGTAATTTGCAGTCCAGTTCACTCCAAGTGAAGTGGATGGAGTCCCTTGTGGTGTTTCTAAACATAACATCTGTGATTTGGCCTGGAGCTATTTGGATTTGGAAAAAAAGGGTGGGGAGGGGGTGGAGAGAAAAAGTATTCAGTCAATATTCTTTTACCATTATATGCAATATGACCTGAACTAAAAATTTCCTTGGGTGTACAATAAAATATAATTTTACTTAGTCTAGAGATAAAACCCCCAAATGCCAAGGGTGTTCCGTTTCAGAGGATTTACAAACTCTCTATGAATACCATAAATGGAAAACTACAATGATAGGATACCAAAGGGCACTGTCTTCTTTCCACCCTTTAGTGTGCAAGTTCACACCTCTGAAGGGTTTTACAAACCTTAACATTCTGGGAAAATCCTGAATCATCAGAGGCGTGAAACTTTGCTCTTGTTTTTTGTGGCTAAAATCTCAAAAACTCACCATCAAAGTCAGTTTCAACCTTTGTCTCGTAGGAAAGAGCTCCTTCCCCTGCCAATGTTGATGCTTTAACGGACACCATATATACCGAGTTTGGTCTTAGGTCAACCAAGAGGGTTCCTTTTCTATTCGCTACCTTGATGAATGTCTCATTTGGGGTCTTCACACATTGCTTAATTTCTTTTAAGTAGTACGTAATGGTGTAGTATTCGATAGAACATGGGTTTTCTGCGGATTTTGGGGATTCCCACTGGATTCTCACAGCTGTGGCACTTTTAAATCTTTTTTCGAATGGCCTGGCAACTTGTCCAGGGACTGCAAGATAATTAATTTAATAAAAAGACGGTTAGCTTTCATTAATAAGTCCCTACGAATGGTTTGACAATTGTATATTATAACAGATAAGAAACATTAATATGAAGACTTACAGGTAGGGCCATAGTGGATTGGTACATTCTCCAAAAATTAATGACCATAAAAACTTAATTTTGTGAGAAGCACTGCACCTGTTAAAGAAACACGTTGCCTTGGATTGGGCGATTTGGGCTCAAAAAAGCGTTTTTAATGAATCCCCACAAATATGCCTTGAAATTGTGTGGTTTTCCGTTTACTTTGGGAACTAATACTGACCGCCTTTTTGGGGAGTCAAAATTGCAGACCGCGTTAGTTCACAAAGTATAAGGAAAACCACACAATTTTATGGCATACATGCATTTGTGAGGATCATTATCTTCTACTTTTAGAACATCTTTTCAACCGTATTCATTTCAATTCATTTCATAAGAAACGCTTTTAAGAGCCCAAATCGCCAAATCCAGGCAACGCGACCCTTTAATAGTATAAACTATTTTGAGAAAGGTTTCCCTTGAAGTATGGTTTTGAAAAGTTTTCACACCAAAAGATTTGAATCTTAGAAAAGGCCCATACATGAATCATTTTCTCAGATTACTAAGGATTGGTGTCCGTTTACAAGTGCTACAGCTACAGGTGCCGTTGGTACCCACTGTCACCTTGCTAAACATGGATGGATTTGACGTTTGTGTGAAAATACGATAATTTTTTGGGCTGTTTTCTCATAAAGTAGACACTGTATTCAGCAAAACATTCACATGGGACTTAAATAGCACCTTTTTTTATAATTTTACCAATAAATCAGCTTACGCTGAAAAAAACCCCCAATCAATGACCCAACCTTTAAGTGTACATCTAACACAAAACACAATTGTAGAGAAAATTGAACTCACCTGTCACATTTGTTGTGAAATTGAGAGGCTGGCTTTGGTGACCCATTCCAGCACTAGTCCATGCAGCCACAGTGAAATAATGGAATGTACAGGGTTTTAACGAACCAAAAGATACAAATACATTGGTCATGTTCCCAGCAAATCGTTCTGTATCACTGAACGCCAGACAGTAACTGTACAATGTTATCCTACCATGCGTGTCCTCACACACAGGTGGGGACCAGCTAAAAGTGGCGTTGAATGGGCCAACATCAGTAAGGGTAACATTTGTCACCGATTCCGGAGCTGCAAGAAATGGATATAAATTATACTGTAACTTTGAGGTGACACTAAAAATCTTTGCCAAGTCCTGAGTTCTGGTGGCTAAGTCATCAGGGTTTGGGCTCCATTCCTGATCATGACACTTGTGTCCTTGAGAAAGACTCTGAAATAATCCTGAGTTCTTATAAATAGCTCTTTATAGCACCCGATGGTCGTATCAAAACGCTCAATATTTTTTTCCTGCAAGGTATGTGGAGCCTCGTTTCAAGTTTGTGACCAATTCCTTTACATAGCACCATGTAATGGTTCACAAGGTGCTGTGGTGCAATATGCACTTCTCTTTACGATAAGTGCACTGGGTTCTTTTACGTGCATAACACAACACAGAGGACCTATGGCTGTAAGTCCCACCCCAAAGGAGGCAGCAATAATGGTTTAGTGTCTTGTTTAAGGACACAAGGGTAGTTGCTATTCTTCACATAGGAAAGAGGACGCTCTTGAGAGCTGATATGGTTTAAGGTTTAAGATTACTGGCCAATTGATTGGGATATGCAATACAACAAAAACAAGATCTATACACACATTTGCATACCTAATTCTGGAGTTGAGACATTCCTGTTCACCTCATCCCCTAATCCTGAAGTCGTTTTGGCTCTCACAGATACAAGATAATCTGATGCTGCTGAAAGCTCATGAATGGTGTAGACCCTACTCGTACTCTCTACCATCACACTGTACTCTTGGCTCTTTAGGACTGCCGCTGAACATTGGCGATATCTTACGAGTTTGTAGCTGATCTCATAGCTGGTGATATTACATGATACGTTGGTCGGGGGCTCCCATGTGACCTTGATGGAATCACTTGTGGGTGAGGCTTGGACGTTGGATACTACATCAGGGACTGTTGACAAACAATATTAGTTTAAGGACAAACACATGTTATGTTCTGAGATTTGTTTTTGTTATGAAATATGTTCCACAGCAGGACTTCATTTGTAAATAAATATAAAGAGACCCACAGCAAATCAGTTTCCAAGGAGGTATTTGGACGAGTGCAAATAATTAAGAATTTAAATTATTAATATTTTTAATAAGTAATAGTTGCAACATCATTTTTATTATCTGAAAAACAAATTTGGATGTCCAACCACCCCCCCCCAAAAAAAAAACACACAATCAAGAGAATATATTGCTTAAGTTCACACTAAAAATGATCAGAAAATAAGAAAACTATTTTTGTTATATACACAACATCTATTCATATTATCTCAATTTTTTCCCATGGTTGATTCATTTCATACAATGACAACAGAACACCAGTGAAACCATGCATGAGTACATACCTTCTCCATCTGTAGTTACATAAGTTGCATCGCTGAATGAACTGTAATTAACTGATGTACGAGCTCGAACTTTAAAATGGTACTTGGTACAAGCTGTCAGTCCATCGAAGGTGGCTGAAGTGATATTTGGTGGCACACTCATCTCTGTCAATTTGTCACTTTTAGCTGAATTTAAAAGTTTGTAAGTGTACCCTGTGATGATGCCATTTCTATTCCTGCATGCTGGAGGCTGCCAGGTAAAGGTCACTGACCTTGAGGATATTAAAGTGTTGTTGATAGCAACTGGTGTTCCTGGAACTGTAGGCAGAAAATAAAAATGACAAATGCACTAATAATTTATTAAACGTGCTATGTCAATGCACTTTAGAGGCAGCTGTGCAATGGAAGACTTTCAAACAATAGGTGGCAGCAAACATAACACAGAATGTAGATGTAGTTTCAATGGATTTCTGAGAACAAGGCATGCCAATTCTGTAGCCACTTTGTAATGCTGATAACAAAACCTCAAAATGAGGTCATTAAATTAGCTTCTGAACATATATCTGATGTCCCACTTTGTGGTTTGTGAACACTGTCACATATGACCTTAGAACCTGGCAGCTTCCTGCCAGATGTACCTTTGGCCTTGCATGCCATAATAATGTGTTGTGTACACGCCATATAGCTCTATGCTACACTCGCGCATCATGTTCGTTTCATCACTGGCAGTCTACTTAGGCCTAAAATGCAGTGTGCATAATGCATACTGCACAACCCTTCAAAGTGAAAACACACACCGAGCAATTCCAGCACCAATTGCAGCATGTCCATGATGTAATCAAGGGCTTATTTATGACAGGGCTCGAACTTGAGAGTGATGGCCTTGAAGTCCATCCTTTGTTGGTTCGGGAGCCAGTGTGGTTTAATGAGCTCCGGGGTGATAGAGTTGAACCATAGAGAAATGACCGTGGTCCTTTCTCTGTGGTTGAACTTGCGTTTGTTTGTGATAAGTCTGGCAGCAGTTCGCTGAGCGTTATTTAGCCTCCTTTTGAGTTTTTGACTAACTGAACAAATAGAACACCTTTTGACCCTTTGCACCAACGTCACATGTAATTCTTGTCTGCCAAGTCGCCATTTTGGGAGTTAAATTGCATGTAAAAAGCATGTGGTAGCCTGTAAGCACTGCATTGCTGAAAATGCTTACTATACACTGCATGGGAATTGTGACTCCGAAAATTGCGCAACCAAGATTATTGTAACGACGATGAAAGGTGAATTGGGTTAATAATGTCAATATGTTGCAGAATTCTGGAAGAATTCTTTGTCCTGAGTTTCGGTTACATTTCGGTCAAGAAAGAGCGCTCACCATCCTTATCTTTGGGTTTGAGCGATTGACAAACTATGCTAGCTATGATATGATACCAGGCAGTGAATGACCCCCCCCCACAATACAGTTCTGTACACTGTTGTTCAAACCTACACAACCCGTGCAGTTGGATGGTTTCATTTGATTGGTCAACTTGCTAAAAATGTCACCAAGAGAAGGAGGGTTAATAATGTTAATGCACTAGTAAAATATATCCTGGTTGTCACACAAGTTTCAGGCAAGACATTTAACTATAATTGCTTCTCATCACCCAGGAAAAAACGGGTACCTGTAAGGGTAGACAGTTGATGTGAGTGATTAGCAACCTGTGCGCCAATTTGGATTCTGGTGCATACTCCAGAGGAGTTGAGAAGGTCTCAGAAATGCTGAAGGACCAATGAACAGGGGGTAAAGCACTTTGATACAATGTTTAAAAGAGCCTAATCAATAAATACTATTATTATTACTATTATACGTACCCCCTTCTGCCGTTTTAACAACCAAATGGCCGGGTGGTCCAGAGCCTTTTTTTGTGTTAGCTCGTACCATGAAGTTATAGTCAACAAAAGGTAAGAGGTCATCTAGAAAAGCCTCCGTCATTGCCACTGTGTTATTTTTGACTGTCTCATTCTTGATGGGTTCCACAAGAGTGTAAGTGTAGTTGGTGATCAGACCATTCTGTTGGCCACAAATTGGTGGCTGCCAAGTAAAGTTGAAATAATTTGGTCCTTTGTCGACAAGGGTGATTTCCTCAGGTGGGGCTTCTGGAACTATCACAAGAAAATATTATTAAAACTTATAGTTAAAAGCACCTCAAATTGTTTAGATCTTGCCATTTATTAATTGCAAATCAAGCTTGTTAAATTTTTTTTTCGCTGGGTCAATGATTGACAATGATAGACAAATTCGAAGAGACACAGTAAAAGTTTTAGATCACAGTAAAAGTTTACACAGTAAAAGTTTTAAGCTCACAACTTTATACAACAATACAACCATCTTCTTTATTATGTTCCTTGTGTTAGCGGTAATGAACATAAAATCTAAATAGACCAAAAGGGACCCGACTATATCGTTGTTCAGTTATCTGAATGAATCAAAACCAATATGGCCATATCACTGTACTGGCCTACTAAACTCCAACTGTAAATTATAACAAAAAAAACAAAAAAAAAAACCCCAGACTTACTGCTTTGGGCGGTCTGCCACACTTTTGTATTTATTTTTCCAAGTCCTGCAGAAGTTTTCCCCCGTACAGTGATATTGTATTTTGAGTATGGCCACAGGTCACTCAGGGTTGCGTCATGGGCCTTCACTGTGATTGATGTTGAATTAAAGACCCTGTGTGGACTGCATGTCTCCAAGCTTTCCCCAGTGTACATCACCTGGTAGGTGTCAACCTTACAACTGTCATTTTTAGAGGGTTGCCAAGTCACTTCGATGATAGAAAAAAAGTTGTCTCCGGGTTGCAACACAAGATTTTCTACTTTTTCAGGGGCTGCAGAAAATTACAAAAAATCTTACTTTTGTTCTTTAGGAATGTGAAAGGTCAGACTATACAAATCCTTACCATGCTGTTACAACCGACACTATGTTCCTTAAGTGCAATAGCAGTAGTGGATACGGATTCTCATCGCACAAAACGGGCTCTGACTACTCTACCCTTCCAACTTCAGTATGGATCCATTGATCAAATCAAGAAAACGGCAAGACCCCAAAAAGCAACATTGCTAATATGGATTGCCGCAATCTAAATAAGCACATCAATGAACAAAATCACCTAGGATCACCTAATGTGATTTTTCAAAAATTGGTGGATGGTGTGTTTATTGAAAACTAAAGGATAGCAAAAGGATAGAAATTAAACTACTCTTCAAAAAAACCAAGTGTTCTCTACTATTAAATTTTGTTCAGCTCCTTCTGTATAAATTCTCAATATCAAGTTATAAACCACAAGGGAAACTGACTGGGTAAACTATGAAATAATTTGCAGTTGACCAAAGAAAAATTTAATAGAGCAGGATTTGAACGAACGACCTCCGGTTTAACGTGCCGGTGCTGTACTGCTAAACTGGAGGTCATTGGTTCGAATTCCCTTCTAGTTCAACCCAAAATAAATTCTCAATAATAAGACAATAAGATAACCAGAAAATTAATTCAGCCAATGTTTAAAAAGTTAAAAACCAGGACATTGGAAACAGTTGTGCACCTCAAGTTCTCTAAAAATAATTAATCCTAAACAGAAAGGTTGTACAGAATATTAACAATAACAGAAATTGACCTAAAAAAAACTAGATCCCATTAAAAAACATGATTCCAATGATGCCAGGCTAGTACCAGAAATGAATAGTTCTGAAGATTTGTGTACCGTACGTTACTACACACTGAATTTACATGGAGGCATTGACCATTTATTCTTGCCTCGGATACCAAATTAAAAAGTCAAGCTGATGGTCTCCATTTGTAGGTGCCCCCCGAAGTGAAAAAAAGTATTGGCTTTGTTTTCCTTATCAATATGCTTCCTTACTTGCAGTACTTGTCATGGCTTTCACCCATTTGCTCCACATGCCAGCTATATTGTTTCCGATTGCTTGAACTCTGAACTTGTAGTTGGTGCATGATTTTAGGCCACTAAAACCAGCAAACAGATCACTCGTTTCCCCTTCCCAGTCATCATCATCACCAGAATTGCCATCGTCACCAATCTCCGCAACTTTGAGTTCATAATGGTAACCTGTAATTTCATCATGCTGTAATTTGCAGTCCAGTTCACTCCAAGAGAAGTGGATGGAGTCCCTTGTGGTGTTTCTAAACATAACATCTGTGATTTGGCCTGGAGCTATTTGGATTTGGAAAAAAAGGTGGGGAGGGGGTGGAGAGAAAAAGATGCTATTCAGTCAATATTCTTTTACCATTATGCAATATGACCTGAACTAAAAATTTCCTTGGGTGTACAATAAAATATAATTTTACTTAGTCTAGAGATAAAACCCCCAAATGCCCAGGGTGTTCCGTTTCAGAGGATTTACAAACTCTCTATGAATACCATAAATGGAAAACTACAATGATAGGATACCAAAGGGCACTGTCTTCTTTCCACCCTTTAGTATGCAAGTTCACACCTCTAAAGGGTTTTACAAACCTTAAAATTCTGGGAAAATCCTGAATCATCAGAGGCGTGAAACTTTGCTCTTGTTTTTTGTGGCTAAAATCTCAAAAACTCACCATCAAAGTCAGTTTCAACCTTTGTCTCGTAGGAAAGAGCTCCTTCCCCTGCCAATGTTGATGCTTTAACGGCCACCATATATACCGAGTTTGGTCTTAGGTCAACCAAGAGGGTTCCTTTTCTATTCGCTACCTTGATGAATGTCTCATTTGGGGTCTTCACACATTGCTTGATTTCTTTTAAGTAGTACGTAATGGTGTAGTTTTCGATAGAACATGGGTTTTCTGCGGATTTTGGGGATTCCCACTGGATTCTCACAGCTGTGGCACTTTTAAATCTTTTTTCGAATGGTCTGGCAACTTGTCCAGGGACTGCAAGATAATTAATTTTATAAAAAGACGGTGAGCTTTCATTAATAAGTCCCTACGAATGGTTTGACAATTGTATATTATAACAGATAAGAAACATTAATATGAAGACTTACAGGTAGGGCCATAGTGGATTGGTACATTCTCAAAAAATGACCATAAAAACTTAATTTTGTGAGAAGCACTGCACCTGTTAAAGGAACACTTTGCCTTGGATTGGGCGATTTGGGCTCAAAAAAGCGTTTGTTATGAATCCCCACAAATATGCCTTGAAATTGTGTGGTTTTCTGTTTACTTTGGGAACTAATACTGACCGCCTTTTTGGGGAGTCAAAATGGCAGACCGCGTTAGTTCACAAAGTATAAGGAAAACCACACAAATTTATGGCATACATGCATTTGTGAGGATCATTATCTTCTACTTTTAGAACATCTTTCCAACCGTATTCATTTCAATTCATTTCATAAGAAACGCTTTTAAGAGCCCAAATCGCCAAATCGAGGCAACGCGAACCTTTAATAGTATAAACTATTTTGAGAAAGGTTTCCCTTGAAGTATGGTTTTGAAAAGTTTTCACACCAAAACATTTGAATCTTAGAAAAGGCCCATACATGAATCATTTTCTCAGATTACTAAGGATTGGTGTCCGTTTACAAGTGCTACAGCTACAGGTGCCGTTGGTACCCACTGTCACCTTGCTAAACATGGATGGATTTGACGTTTGTGTGAAAATACGATAATTTTGGGGGCTGTTTTCTCATCAAGTAGACACTGTATTCAGAAAAACATTCACATGGGACTTAAATAGCACCTTTTTAAAAATTTTACCAATAAATCAGCGTTACGCTGAAAAAAAACCCCCAATCAATGACCCAAACTTTAAGTGTACATCTAACACAAAACACAATTGTAGAGAAAATTGAACTCACCTGTCACATTTGTTGTGAATTTGAGAGACTGGCTTTGGTGACCCATTCCAGCACTAGTCCATGCAGCCACAGTGAAATAATGGAATGTACAGGGTTTTAACGAACCAAAAGATACAAATACATTGGTCATGTTCCCAGCAAATCGTTCTGTATCACTGAACGCCAGATAGTAACTGTAAAATGTTATCCTACCATGCGTGTCCTCACACACAGGTGGGGACCAGCTAAAAGTGGCGTTGAATGGGCCAACATCAGTAAGGGTAACATTTGTCACTGATTCCGGAGCTGCAATAAATGGATATAAATTATACTGTAACTTTGAGGTGACACTAAAAATCTGTGCCCAGTCCTGAGTTCTGGTGGCTTAGTCATAAGGGTTTGGGCTCCAATACTGGTCATGACACTCGTGTCCTTGACAAAGACTCTGAAATAATCCTGAGTTCTTATATAGCTCATTATAGCACCCGATGGTCGTATCAAAATGCTCAATATTTTTTTCCTGCAAGGTATGTGGAGCCTCGTTTTAAGTATGTGACCAATTTCTTTTTAAAGCACCATGTAATGGTTTACAAGGTGCTGTGGTGCAATATGCAGCCAATCAAACCAGGAACACCGGGGCAAACCCCTTCTCTTTACGATAAGTGCACTGGGTTCTTTTACGTGCATAACACAACACACAGGACCTATGGTTGTAAGTCCCATCCCAAAGGAGGCAGCAATAATGGTTTAGTGTATTGTTTAAGGACACAAGGGTAGTTGCTATTCTTCACATAGGAAAGAGGACGCTCTTGAGAGCTGATATGGTTTAAGGTTTAAGATTACTGGCCAATTGACTGGGATATGCAATACAACAAAAACAAGATCTATACACACATTTGCATACCTGATTCTGGAGTTGAGACATTCCTGTTCACCTCATCCCCTAATCCTGAAGTCGTGTTGGCTCTCACAGACACAAGATAATCTGATGCTGCTGAAAGCTCTTGAATGGTGTAGACCCTACTCGTACTCTCTACCATCACACTGTACTCTTGGTTCGTTAGGACTGCCGCTGAACATTGGCGATATCTTAAGAGTTTGTAGCTGACCACATAGCTGGTGATATTACATGATACGTTGGACGGGGGCTCCCATGTGACCTGGATGGAATCACTTGTGGTTGAGGCTCGGAAGTTGGATACTACATCAGGGACTGTTGACAAACAATATTAGTTTGAATGATAAACGCAAGTTTTTTAAGAAAAAACTTTTCATTTTCAATTATGTTATGTTCTGAGATTTTTTTTGTATGAAATGTGTTCCACAGCAGGACTTTGGTTATTATATATAAATAAACATAAAGAGACCCACAGCAAATCAGTTCCCAAGGAGGTATTTGGACGATTGCAAATAATTACGAACTTAAATTGTTAATAAGTAATAGTTGCACTGATTCATCATCATTTTTATTATCTAAAAAACAAATTGGAAGGTAAAAAAAACACCAAAATCACAATCAACAGAAAATACCGCCTAAGTTCTCACTAAAAATGATCGGACAAAAATAAGAAGAAAATAAGAAAACAATTTGTTTTATATACACAGCATCTGTTCAGAAAATCAGCTTATTAATTTATTTAATTACTTATTTATTTTGTACATTTCTTTTCCCAGCTTATGCCCAAACAGTTAAAACTGATTTGCATTGGTACCCAGCACACATTGCTCCAGACTATCTCAATTTTTGCTCCATGGTCGATTCATTTTAACAACAGAACACCAGTAAAACCATGCATGAGTACATACCTTCTCCATCTGTAGTTACATAAGCTGCATCACTGAATGAACTGTTGCCAACAGATGTCTGAGCAAGAACTTTA
The DNA here is from genome assembly GCA_023634235.1 of Pisaster brevispinus. NCBI lineage: Eukaryota > Metazoa > Echinodermata > Asteroidea > Forcipulatida > Asteriidae > Pisaster > Pisaster brevispinus. The sequence goes on along the minus strand of JAMKCF010000029.1, from coordinate 313,075 downwards.
AAACGGTACTCTGTACAAGCTGTCAGTCCATCAAAGGTGGCTGAAGTGACGTCCGATGATACACTTATCTCCTTAAATAGTGTACTTGTTTCTGTTGTAACTAGTTTGCAATAATACTTTGTGATGATGCCATTTCTCTCTCTGCATGCTGGGGGCTGCCAGGTGAAGGTCAATGACCTAGAGGACTTACTAGTGTTCCTGATAGAAACTGGTATCCCTGGAACTGTAACCAGGAGATGAAAAACAACAACCACACCATTAATTTGTTAAAAGGCAGGGTATACCTTAGGTAATTACTCTCAAATTAATGACCTCAAAAAAATTACTTGGTAAGGAGCACTGCAGCTGTTGATAATGTATAACATTTTGAGAAACAATTCCCTTCTAAGGAATGCATTACGGGAAATCTTTCATCAAGAGAATTTCCGAGTGTTGGCCACAAAAACTTGGAAACTGTTCATCCTTTTCACCCTTTAGGTGTGTTAACATTGAATTACTTGGGTCATTCAGGCCAAATAACTTTTACATCAAATCCATTTATTATGCATATACTTAGTAATATGTGTTTGTAACAAGAAGTTGTAATAGTGCTCCGATAAACCACAGGGGCTATTTTGGACTGTTATATGCCTTGGTCAAACTTATCAACTTACTTGACATACTTTAAATTGTATGAATTTTGATATAATGGTACCTTATTTTTGCATGTTTTTAGCCCAATAATGGTACCTTATTTTTGCATGTTTTTAGCCCAATATTGATAGGGGTCAGGTGTGCCCCAAGTGCGTTGTTTATGTATGTTTTGGAATACTCTATAAAGATCAATATGTAAATGTATTGTGTGTGTGTGGGCGTGTGTTTCCTAAAAATGATAGGGGTCAGGTGTGCCCCAAGTGCGTTTTTCACGTATGTTTGGGCACATACTTTATGGAGATCAATATGTATTGTGTATGTGTGGGCGTGTGTTGCCTAATAATGATAGGGTCAGGTGTGCCCCAAGTGCTGATGTTTGTGTGACCGGATAGCCAAACACTTTTTACCGGCATCCGGCACAAAATATTTTGTATGTGATTATTGACAATAAAAACGGCTTTCAAGACTGTGGCGTTCTAACACAAGAATTGGTCTCCTTTTTCCTTTTTGAATCTGAGTTTAAGTGAGGGTTAAGTCCCGGCTCATACTTCCTGCAATTGTGAACATGATGCGAATTTGAGGTCACAAATTTGCAATGAACAATTCGCAATAGTTGAGCTGTGCTCAACTCTCGCAAAACATTCAGCGGGAAAACAGACTTGTAACGTCAAATTCACTTTGTATTGGTATTCACTGGAAGTATGAACGGGGCATAAAGGGGCAGTTTTCCACCCAAACTATGTCACTTCAAACTAGTGCTTCAGTGCAATTCTATTAGTCTATCCAAACCATGCATTCACATGCAATAACATGGTTAGTACACACATTCTACAAACAATCAATGACAGGGAGCTCACAGTTGAGTGGATTTATTTATTTGGTTATTCTTGTATGGCAATATGGCGTGGCCCAGGGGAGTATAAGAGAATGTTTGGAGTAATTTCTTGGTTCTGACCTGATTCAGCGGTCTTAGTTTCAATCCAGGTGTCTTCAGCTGACACTCCAGTGTTGGATTCGGCCTTTATTATCACTTTATAGAACGTGTCTGGAAGCAAGTCTCCAATCACAAGAGAGTCATTCCCTGTTGCCTTTTGCTTCTCATCAAGGTTGTCTTTTATCTTTTTGCAGACTCCTTGTTGCACTAGCCAGTATGTTAGCTTATAGGTGATCACAGAACAGAGTGTGTTGATTGGCCGAGACCAACTGAGCTGGAGGGATGTTTCATTCAGTGCTACACCAGTAAAATTAACCGGTTTCCCTGGAACTAATACCACAAAAACAATAAACAAGAAACAAATACACAAACAAAGAACAAATGTATAAACACAATATATAACAGGCAGGTAGATATTAACATGAAAGAGAAATGTACACATAAAATATTCACATGCAAAAATGAGAAATCAAATGGATGAAACGTTGACAAACAATGTAAGGAAAACGAGTGTGGAAATGTGTTAATTGATATTAATGAATATGAATGTGAAACATTCCAATTGAAAAATGTGCGTGTGTTAAGTTTGTATTGATCTTTACACATAAGAAAAAAATAATTAACTGTTGCAAACTGCTTACCAACCAAAAGGACCTATGGTATAAATGCAAACAAAAAATGGCCTGATGTTTCAACCCTAGCAGTCTTTCTCGAAGGCTAAATGACAAAACAGGCATACTGGTGTAACAGAAGCGAGAGAGAGAGAGGCAGACAGCACACAGATCGGGGAGACAGGCGGGGGGGGGGGGGGTTCGAGGGAAGGGGCTGGTTTGACCTTAAGAGGTTGGAAACCTATACGGACAAAATATAAACTAGGATAATGAAGAAAAAGTAATATACTAGTGAATAAGGAAGACCAAAAAGGAGGATATCTGTGGGGAAAAGGAAAAGGCAAAGACAATAGGTTGTTAGTCATTTACTTCATGGAGGTTCAGACCATGAGGTTTAATGGTCTTGAGGTGCCTTATCCATTTCTCCCTTCTCAGACGAACAATCTCTCTGTGGTTTCCTAGTGTCTCAATGCCTTATAACATCATGTCAGATATAGAGTGATTATAGAAAGATTGAAGTGATGTCCTACGGGTGTATCCAGCTTATAAATGGGTGTTGACTGTGGATCTGTGGCCGTAGAAAGGCCTCTTGAGTGTAGTTCTTGTTTCACCTACATATTGAGCACCACAACTTTGCAAGATAGATGAGAATGGTGGTGGTGCAGGTGACATGACCCCTTGTCTTATGAGTGGTACCACCAGTATGGCTGGTGAAGAAGTCCAATTCTCTGATTTGTTGTCTACAAATGATGCATTTGGTGGTGTTGGAACATCTGAAAGTTCCCTGTGGCAAAGAGGGATTAACATTATCATTGATGGGGAGGACTTCTGCCTGGACGATGAGATCCCTGAGACTGGGTGGGCATCTGTAGGCAACTATGGGTTCTTCCTGTACAGCACATTGAAGTCGATCTGATGTAGCTTTTTCTATGATGCAGTTAAGAGCCACCTGATGTATCTGAAAACAAGTCCTAAAAATACTTGTACCTGTGTCATGCTGCCATCATCGTTGTCATGTACCCTATATACAGCATTCATCATAATACAACATATCATAACATCAAACTGGAACCAGACTATTTTACCATCGAGCCTAAATTTAAATCTCAAGAAAACTAAAATGTCAAAACTGTGATACAATTTAAGAGAGACTGCAAATAAAGGGTTAGATAGCTCAGTTGGTAGTGCGTCGGAATCTTAATCCAAAGGTCATAGGTTCAAATCCTGCTCTATCAATTTTTCTTTGTTTAACCAAAAAATTAAGTAAAAGGTTATCCAGACAGTTTCCGTTGTGGCTCATTATTTGAAATTTTGAGTTTCTGTGATGAGAATTGAAAACATTTGGTGTGTGCCTGCTTTTACCTGCACTTGGTGTGGTCATATTCTGAATCTGGCTGAAGGTCCCATTACCTGCTGATGTCCATCCTCTAACACGAAACCCATACTCAGTGCAAGGCAACACATTCTCAAAAGTGTGACGTCTAACAGATGAGTTAGTTACTCCTTCTTCATCGATCATTTCTCCAGAAATCAGGAGCTGATAGTGGTATCCTAAGATTTTACCATTTGTATTGGTGTAGTTGGGTTCCTCCCACATGCCAGAAAGGGTTGAGCTTGCTATTTTAACATCAACATTTATAGGTGGTCCGGGAACTATCCAAATGAAACCAAAATAAATGTTTTCTTTTAAATATTCATACATTTTACAGAACATCATTCATTTGAAATGTCTTTTTATGGCTTTGAAATAATGTCTGATTGTCAGATTGCAAGTTGCTAGACTGAATCTTCAAAAATCAAAAGAAATGTTTTAGAAGGTCAATGAATGAATTGTCTGTTCCTGACTGCATTATATGTTCCCGAAATCCAACAGAATAACTGTTTACGGTTCAAGGATATTGCATATGAATCAGGGATGAGCTTTGACGACTGTAAACATTCCTAAAAAATGAATTCCAGGCCTGGGTTCCCCCTTAATCTAGACCCAGAACCGCCCAGATCTTACAATTCAGGAAATTTACAGACTCTATGCACCGCCATAAATACAAAAACCTACAAGTTGGGACACAATGTAGACTTCTTACTCCACCCCCGGTGATTGCTTTACTTCTTTCAAGAAAAATCTCAACGCGGTTTTGAGAAAAATTCTGAAATCAGAAAAATCCTGAGAAATTATATGCCTGACTGATTCCAATAACAGAAAAAGGGGCTTGAGTATTTGTTTCTGAGAGCCTCAATTTGGACACACTTCAAAGGAAGGTCTACACCAAATGGCTGATGAGGTTATATTCCTTTGTGAAATCATTGTATTTTGTATGTGGTAGCCTGTAGGCACTGCATTGCTGAAAATGCTTACTATACACTGCAGATGGGAATCGTGACTCCCAAAATGGTGCAACCAAGATTATTGTAACGATGATGAAAGGTGAATTGGGTTAATAATGTCACTATGTTGGAGAAAATTCTGGAAGAATTCTTTGTCCTGAGTTTCGGTTACATTTCGGTCAAGAAAGAGCGCTTACCATCCTTATCTTTGGGTTTGAGCGATTGACAAACTATGCTAGCTGTGATATGATACCAGGCAGTGAATGACCCCCTCCCCCACAGTACAATTATGTACACTGTTGTTCCAACCTACACAACCCGTGCAGTTGGATGGTTTCATTTGATTGGTCAACTTGCTAAAAAATGTCACCAAGAGAAGGAGGGTTAAAAATGTTAATGCACTAGTAAAATATATCCTGGTTGTCACACAAGTTTCAGGCAAGACATTTAACTATAATTGCTTCTCATCACCCAGGAGAAAATGGGTAGCTGTGAGGGTAGACAGTTGATGTGAGTGATTAGCAACCTGTGCGCCAATTTGGATTCTGGTGCATACTCCAGAGGAGTTATGATGGTCTCAGAAATGCTGAAGGACCAATGAACAGTGGTAAAGCACTTTGATACAATGTTTAAAAGAGCCTAATCAATAAATACTATTATTATTACTATTATACGTACCCCCTTCTGCCGTTTTAACAACCAAATGGCCGGGTGGTCCAGAGCCTTTTTTTGTGTTAGCTCGTACCATGAAGTTATAGTCAACAAAAGGTAAGAGGTCATCTAGAAAAGCCTCCGTCATTGCCACTGTGTTATTTTTGACTGTCTCATTCTTGATGGGTTCCACAAGAGTGTAAGTGTAGTTGGTGATCAGACCATTCTGTTGGCCACAAATTGGTGGCTGCCAAGTAAAGTTGAAATAATTTGGTCCTTTGTCGACAAGGGTGATTTCCTCAGGTGGGGCTTCTGGAACTATCACAAGAAAATATTATTAAAACTTATATTTAAAAACACATCAAATTGTTTAGATCTTGCCATTTATTAATTGCAAATCAAGCTTGTTTAATTTTTTTTCGCCGGGTCAATGATTGACAATGATAGACAAATTCGAAGAGACACAGTAAAAGTTTTAAGATCACAGTAAAAGTTTACACAGTAAAAGTTTTAAGCTCACAACTTTATACAGCAATACAACCATCTTCTTTATTATGTTCCTTGTGTTAGCGCTAATGAACATAAAATCTAAAAAGACCAAAAGAGACCCGACTATATCGTTGTTCAGTTATCTGAATGAATCAAAACCAATATGGCCATATCACTGTACTGGCCTACTAAACTCCAACTGTAAATTATAACAAAAAAAACCCAAAAAAAAAACCCCACAGACTTACTGCTTTGGGCGGTCTGCCACACTTTTGTATTTATTTTTCCAAGTCCTGCAGTAGTTTTCCCCCGTACAGTGATATTGTATTTTGAGTATGGCCACAGGTCACTCAGGGTTGCGTCCTGGGCCTTCACTGTGATTGATGTTGAATTAAAGACCCTGTGTGGACTGCATGCCTCCAAGCCTTCCCCAGTGTACACCACCTGGTAGGTGTCAACCTTACAACTGTCATTATTATAGGGTTGCCAAGTCACTTCGATGATAGAAGAAGGGTTGTCTCCGGGTTGCAACACAAGATTTTCTACTTTTTCAGGGGCTGCAGAAAATTACAAAAAATCTTACTTTTGTTCTTTAGGAATGTGAAAGGTCAGACTATACAAATCCTTACCATGCTGTAAACCGACACTATGTTCCTTAAGTGCAATAGCAGTAGTGGATACGGATTCTCAGCGCACAAAACGGGCTCTGACTATTCTACCCTTCCAACTTCAGTATGGATCCATTGATCAAATCAAGAAAACGGCAAGACCCCAAAAAGAAATTAAACTACTTTTCAAAAAAAAAACAAGTGTTCTCTACTACTAAATTTTGTTCAGCTCCTTTTGTATAAATTCTCAATATCAAGTTATAAACCACAAGGGAAACTGACTGGGTAAATTTTGAAATAATTTGCAGTTGAACAAAGAAAAATTTAAAAAGAGCAGGATTTGAACGAACGGCCTCCGGTTAAACGTGCCGGTGCTGTACTGCTAAACTGGAGGTCATTGGTTCGAATTCCCTTCTAGTTCAACCCAAAATAAATTCTCAATAACAAGACAATAAAATAACAAGAAAATTAATTCAGCCAATGTTTAAAAAGTTAAAAACCAGCACATAATGGAAACAGTTGTGCACCTCAAGCTCTCTAAAAATAATTAATCCTAAACAAAAAGGTTATACAGAATATTAACAATAACAGAAATTGACCTAAAAAAAAACTAGATCCCATTAAAAAACATGAACTGCACGAGGATAAAAACTATCAGTAAACTGCTTACTACCATAAGAATGCTGAAGACGACGGAGAAAAGGAAGGAATGTGAAATATTCTGCTATTGGATGGAACTCGCCCTGCATTATAGATCTAGTACATTTACAAAGTCTGTTATAAAAAAGTGATTCCAATGATGCCAGGCTAGTACCAGAAATGAATAGTTCTGAAGATTTGTGTACCGTACGTTACTACACACTAAATTTACATGGAGGCATTGAACATTTATTCTTGCCTCGGATACCAAATTAAAAAGTCAAGCTGATGGTCTCCATTTGTAGGTGCCCCCCGAAGTGAAAAAAAGTATTGGCTTTGTTTTCCTCATCAATATGCTTCCTTACTTGCAGTACTTGTCATGGCTTTCACCCATTTGCTCCACATGCCAGCTATATTGTTTCCGATTGCTTGAACTCTGAACTTGTAGTTGGTGCATGATTTTAGGCCACTAAAACCAGCAAACAGATCACTCGTTTCCCCTTCCCAGTCATCATCATCACCAGAATTGCCATCGTCACCAATCTCCGCAACTTTGAGTTCATAATGGTAACCTATAATTTCATCATGCTGTAATTTGCAGTCCAGTTCACTCCAAGAGAAGTGGATGGAGTCCCTTGTGGTGTTTCTAAACATAACATCTGTGATTTGGCCTGGAGCTATTTGGGTTTGGAAAAAAAGGTGGGGAGGGGGTGGAGAGAAAAAGATGCTATTCAGTCTATATTGTTTTACCATTATGCAATATGACCTGAACTAAAAATTTCCTTGGGTGTACAATAAAATATAATTTTACTTAGTCTAGAGATAAAACCCCCAAATGCCCAGGGTGTTCCGTTTGAATACCATAAATGGAAAACTACAATGATTGGATACCAAAAAGCACTGTCTTCTTTTCACCCTTTAGTGTGCAAGTTCACACCTCTGAAGGGTTTTACAAACCTTAAAATTCTGGGAAAATCCTGAATCATCAGAGGCGTGAAACTTTGCTCTTGTTTTTTGTGGCTAAAATCTCAAAAACTCACCATCAAAGTCAGTTTCAACCTTTGTCTCGTAGGAAAGAGCTCCTTCCCCTGCCAATGTTGATGCTTTAACGGCCACCATATATACCGAGTTTGGTCTTAGGTCAACCAAGAGGGTTCCTTTTCTATTCGCTACCTTGATGAATGTCTCATTTGGGGTCTTCACACATTGCTTGATTTCTTTTAAGTAGTACGTAATGGTGTAGTTTTTGATAGAACATGGGTTTTCTGCGGATTTTGGGGATTCCCACTGGATTCTCACAGCTGTGGCACTTTTAAATCTTTTTTCGAATGGTCTGGCAACTTGTCCAGGGACTGCAAGATAATTAATTTAATAAAAAGACGGTTAGCTTTCATTAATAAGTCCCTACGAATGGTTTGACAATTTTATATTATAACACATAAGAAACATTAATATGAAGACTTACAGGTAGGGCCATAGTGGATTGGTACATTCTCCAAAAATTATTGACCATAAAAACTTAATTTTGTGAGAAGTACTGCACCTGTTAAAGGAACACGTTGCCTTGGATTGGGCGATTTGGGCTCAAAAAAGCGTTTGTTATGAATCCCCACAAATATGCCTTGAAATTGTGTGGTTTTCCGTTTTTACTTTGAAACTAATACTGACCGCCTTTTTGGGGAGTCAAAATGGCAGACCGCGTAAGTTCACAAAGTATAAGGAAAACCACACAATTTTATGGCATACATGCATTTGTGAGGATCATTATCTTCTACTTTTAGAACATCTTTCCAACCGTATTCATTTCAATTCATTTCATAAGAAACGCTTTTAAGAGCCCAAATCGCCAAATCGAGGCAACGCGAACCTTTAATAGTATAAACTATTTTGAGAAAGGTTTCCCTTGAAGTATGGTTTTGAAAAGTTTTCACACCAAAACATTTGAATCTTAGAAAAGGCCCATACATGAATCATTTTCTCAGATTACTAAGGATTGGTGTCCGTTTACAAGTGCTACAGCTACAGGTGCCGTTGGTACCCACTGTCACCTTGCTAAACATGGATGGATTTGACGTTTGTGTGAAAATACGATAATTTTTTGGGCTGTTTTCTCATCAAGGAGACACTGTATTCAGCAAAACATTCACATGGGACTTAAATAGCACCTTTTTTAAAAATAATTTTACCAATAAATCAGCGTTACGCTGAAAAAAAAACCCAATCAATGACCCAACCTTTAAGTGTACATCTAACACAAAACAAAATTGTAGAGAAAATTGAACTCACCTGTCACATTTGTTGTGAAATTGAGAGACTGGCTTTGGTGACCCATTCCAGCACTAGTCCATGCAGCCACAGTGAAATAATGGAATGTACAGGGTTTTAATGAACCAAAAGATACAAATACATTGGTCATGTTCCCAGCAAATCGTTCTGTATCACTGAACGCCAGATAGTAACTGTACAATGTTATCCTACCATGCGTGTCCTCACACACAGGTGGGGACCAGCTAAAAGTGGCGTTGAATGGGCCAACATCAGTAAGGGTAACATTTGTCACTGATTCCGGAGCTGCAATAAATGGATATGAATTATACTGTAACTTTGAGGTGACACTAAAAATCTGTGCCCAGTCCTGAGTTCTGGTGGCTTAGTCATAAGGGTTTGGGCTCCAATACTGGTCATGACACTCGTGTCCTTGACAAAGACTCTGAAATAATCCTGAGTTCTTATATAGCTCTTTATAGCACCCGATGGTCGTATCAAAATGCTCAATATTTTTTCCTGCAAGGTATGTGGAGACTCGTTTTAAGCATGCGACCAATTTCTTTTTAAAGCACCATGTAATGGTTTACAAGGTGCTGTGGTGCAATATGCAGCCAATCAAACCAGGAACACCGGGGCAAACCCCTTTTTTTACGATAAGTGCACTGGGTTCTTTTACGTGCATAACACAACACACAGGACCTATGGCTGTAAGTCCCACCCCAAAGGAGGCAGCAATAATGGTTTAGTGTCTTGTTTAAGGACACAAGGGTAGTTGCTATTCTTCACATAGGAAAGAGGACGCTCTTGAGAGCTGATATGGTTTAAGGTTTAAGATTACTGGCCAATTGACTGGGATATGCAATACAACAAAAACAAGATCTATGCACACATTTGCATACCTGATTCTGGAGTTGAGACATTCCTGTTCACCTCATCCCCTAATCCTGAAGTCGTGTTGGCTCTCACAGATACAAGATAATCTGATGCTGCTGAAAGCTCTTGAATGGTGTAGACCCTACTCATACTCTCTACCATCACACTGTACTCTTGGCTTTTTAGGACTGCCGCTGAACATTGGCGATATCTTAAGAGTTTGTAGCTGACCACATAGCTGGTGATATTACATGATACGTTGGACGGGGGCTCCCATGTGACCTGGATGGAATCACTTGTGGTTGAGGCTCGGAAGTTGGATACTACATCAGGGACTGTTGACAAACAATATTAGTTTGAATGATAAACACAAGTTTTTTAAGAAAAAACTTTTCATTTTCATTTATGTTATGTTCTGAGATTTTTTTTTTATGAAATGTGTTCCACAGCAGGACTTTGGTTATTATATATAAATAAACATAGAGAGACCCACAGCAAATCAGTTCCCAAGGAGGTATTTGGACGATTGCAAATAATTAAGAACTTAAATTGTTTATATTTTTAATAAGTAATAGTTGCACTGATTCATCATCATTTTTATTATCTAAAAAACAAATTGGAAGGTAAAAAAACCCACCAAAATCACAATCAACAGAAAATACCGCTTAAGTTCTCACTAAAAATGATCGGACAAAAATAAGAAGAAAATAAGAAAACAATTTGTTTTATATACACAGCATCTGTTCAGAAAATCAGCTTATTAATTTATTTAATTACTTATTTATTTTGTACATTTCTTTTCCCAGCTTATGGCCAAACAGTTAAAACTGATTTGCATTGGTACCCAGCACACATTGCTCCAGATTATCTCAATTTTTACTCCATGGTCGATTCATTTTAACAACAGAACACCAGTGAAACCATGCATAAGTACATACCTTCTCCATCTGTAGTTACAAAAGCTGCATCACTGAATGAACTGTTGCCAACAGATGTCTGAGCAAGAACTTTAAAACCGTACTCTGTACAAGCTGTCAGTCCATCAAAGGTGGCTGAAGTGACGTCCGGTGATACACTTATCTCCTTAAATAGTACACTTTTTTCTGTTGTAACTAGTTTGCAATAATACTCTGTGATGACACCATTTCTATTCCTGCATGCTGGGAGCTGCCAGGTGAAGGTCAATGACCTAGATGACTTATTAGTGTTCTTGATAGAAACTGGTATCCCTGGAACTGTAACCAGGAGATAAAAAAACAACAACCACACCATTAATTTGTTAAAAGGCAGGGTATACCTTAGGTAATTACTCTAAAATTAATTACCTCAAAAAATTACTTGGCAAGAAGCACTGCAGCTGTTGATAATGTATAACATTTTGAGAAACAATTCCCTTCTAAGGAATGCATTACAGGAAAGCTCCAAGAGAATTTCCGAGTGTTGGCCGAAAACTTGGAAAATGTTCATCCTTTTCACCCATTAGGTGTGTTAACATTGAAATACTTGGGTCATTCAGGCCAAATAACTTTTACATCAAAAGTTTGCCAAATCCATTTATTATGCTTATACTTAGTAATATGTGCTTGTAACAAGAAGTTGTAATAGTGCTCCGATGAACCACAGGGGCTATTTCGGACCGTTATATGCCAAGGTCGAACTTAACAACTTACTTGACATACTTTAAATTGTATGAATTTTGATATTAATGGTACCTTATTAATTTTGCATGTTTTTAGGCCAATAATGGTACCTTATTTTTGCATGTTTTTAGCCCAATATTGATAGGGGTCAGGTGTGCCCCAAGTGCGTTGATTATGTATGTTTGGGCATACTCTATAAAAATCAATATGTATTGTGTGTGTTTGGGCGTGTGTTTCCTAATAATGATAGGGGTCAGGTGTGCCCCAAGTGCTGATGTTTGTGTGACCGGATAGCCAAACACTTTTTTCCGACAACCGGCACAAAATATTTTGAATGTGATTGTTGACAATAAAAACAGCTTTCAAGACTGTGGCGTTCTATCACAAGAATTGGTCTCCTTGTTTCCTTTTTGAATCTGAGTTTAAGTGAGGGCTAAATACCGGCTCATACTTCCTGCAATTGTGAACATGATGCGAATTTGATGCCACAAATTTGCAATGAACAATTCGCAATAGTTGAGCTGTGCTCAACTCTCGCAAATCATTCAGCGGGAAAACAGACTTGTAGCGTCAAATTCACTTTGTATTGGTATTCACTGGAAGTATGAACAGGGCATAAAGGGGCAGTTTTCCTTCTAAACTATGTCACTTCAAACTAGTGCTTCAGTGCAATTCTATTAGTCTATCCAAACCATGCATTCACATGCAATAACATGGTTAGTACACACATTCTACAAACAATCAATGACAGGGAGCTCACAGTTGAGTGGATTTATTTATTTGGTTATTCTTGTATGGCAATATGGCGTGGCCCAGGGGAGTATAAGAGAATGTTTGGAGTAATTTCTTGGTTCTGACCTGATTCAGCGGTCTTAGTTTCAATCCAGGTGTCTTCAGCTGACACTCCAGTGTTGGATTCGGCCTTTATTATCACTTTATAGAACGTGTCTGGAAGCAAGTCTCCAATCACAAGAGAGTCATTCCCTGTTGCCTTTTGCTTCTCATCAAGGTTGTCTTTTATCTTTTTGCAGACTCCTTGTTGCACTAGCCAGTATGTTAGCTTATAGGTGATCACAGAACAGAGTGTGTTGATTGGCCGAGACCAACTGAGCTGGAGGGATGTTTCATTCAGTGCTACACCAGTAAAATTAACCGGTTTCCCTGGAACTAATACCGCAAAAACAATAAACAAGAAACAAATACACAAACAAAGAACAAATGTATAAACACAATATATAACAGGCAGGTAGATATTAACATGAAAGAGAAATGTACACATAAAATATTCACTAGCAAAAATGAGAAATCAAATGGATGAAACGTTGACAAACAATGTAAGGAAAACGAGTGTGGAAATGTGTTAATTGATATTAATGAATATGAATGTGAAACATTCCAATTGAAAAATGTGCGTGTGTTAAGTTTGTATTGATCTTTACACATAAGAACAAAATAATTAACTGTTGCAAACTGCTTACCAACCAAAAGGACCTATGGTATAAATGCAAACAAAAAATGGCCTGATGTTTCAACCCTAGCAGTCTTTCTCGAAGGCTAAATGACAAAACAGGCATACTGGTGTAACAGAAGCGAGAGAGAGAGAGGCAGACAGCACACAGATCGGGGAGACAGGCGGGGGGGGGGGGGGTTTGAGGGAAGGGGCTGGTTTGACCACAAGAGGTTGGAAAGCTATACGGACAAAATATAAACTAGGATAATGAAGAAAAAGTAATATACTAGTGAATAAGGAAGACCAAAAAGGAGGATATCTGTGGGGAAAAGGAAAAGGCAAAGACAATAGGTTGTTAGTCATTTACTTCATGGAGGTTCAGACCATGAGGTTTAATGGTCTTGAGGTGCCTTATCCATTTCTCCCTTCTCAGACGAACAATCTCTCTGTGGTTTCCTAGTGTCTCAATGCCTTATAACATCATGTCAGATATAGAGTGATTATAGAAAGATTGAAGTGATGTCCTACGGGTGTATCCAGCTTATAAATGGGTGTTGACTGTGGATCTGTGGCCGTAGAAAGGCCTCTTGAGTGTAGTTCTTGTTTCACCTACATATTGAGCACCACAACTTTGCAAGATAGATGAGAATGGTGGTGGTGCAGGTGACATGACCCCTTGTCTTATGAGTGGTACCACCAGTATGGCTGGTGAAGAAGTCCAATTCTCTGATTTGTTGTCTACAAATGATGCATTTGGAGGTGTTGGAACATCTGAAAGTTCCCTGTGGCAAAGAGGGATTAACATTATCATTGATGGGGAGGACTTCTGCCTGGACGATGAGATCCCTGAGACTGGGTGGGCATCTGTAGGCAACTATGGGTTCTTCCTGTACAGCACATTGAAGTCGATCTGATGTAGCTTTTTCTATGATGCAGTTAAGAGCCACCTGATGTATCTGAAAACAAGTCCTAAAAATACTTGTACCTGTGTCATGCTGCCATCATCGTTGTCATGTACCCTATATACAGCATTCATCATAATACAACATATCATAACATCAAACTGGAACCAGACTATTTTACCATAGAGCCTAAATTTAAATCTCAAGAAAACTAAAATGTCAAAACTGTGATACAATTTAAGAGAGACTGCAAATAAAGGGTTAGATAGCTCAGTTGGTAGAGCGTCGGAATCTTAATCCAAAGGTCATAGGTTCAAATCCTGCTCTATCAATTTTTCTTTGTTTAACCAAAAAATTAAGTAAAAGGTTATCCAGACAGTTTCCGTTGTGGCTCATTATTTGAAATTTTGAGTTTCTGTGATGAGAATTGAAAACATTTGGTGTGTGCCTGCTTTTACCTGCACTTGGTGTGGTCATATTCTGAATCTGGCTGAAGGTCCCATTACCTGCTGATGTCCATCCTCTAACACGAAACCCATACTCGGTGCAAGGCAACACATTCTCAAAAGTGTGACGTCTAACAGATGAGTTAGTTACTCCTTCTTCATCGATCATTTCTCCAGAAATCAGGAGCTGATAGTGGTATCCTAAGATTTTACCATTTGTATTGGTGCAGTTGGGTTCCTCCCACTTGCCAGAAAGGGTTGAGCTTGCTATTTTAACATCAACATTTATAGGTGGTCCGGGAACTATCCAAATGAAACCAAAATAAATGTTTTCTTTTAAATATTCATACATTTTACAGAACATCATTCATTTGAAATGTCTTTTTATGGCTTTAAAATAATGTCTGATTGTCAGATTGCAAGTTGCTAGACTGAATCTTCAAAAATCAAAAGAAATGTTTTAGAAGGTCAATGAATGAATTGTCTGTTCCTGACTGCATTATATGTTCCCAAAATCCAACAGAATAACTGTTTACGGTTCAAGGATATTGCATATGAATCAGGGATGAGCTTTGACGACTGCAAACATTCCTAAAAAATGAATTCCAGGCCTGGGTTCCCCCTTAATCTAGACCCAGAACCGCCCAGATCTTACAATTCAGGAAATTTACAGACTCTATGCACCGCCATAAATACAAAAACCTACAAGTTGGGACACAATGTAGACTTCTTACTCCACCCCCGGTGATTGCTTTACTTCTTTCAAGAAAAATCTCAACGCGGTTTTGAGAAAAATTCTGAAATCAGAAAAATCCTGAGAAATTATATGCCTGACTGATTCCAATAACAGAAAAAGGGGCTTGAGTATTTGTTTCTGAGAGCCTCAATTTGGACACACTTCAAAGGAAGGTCTACACCAAATGGCTGATGAGGTTATATTCCTTTGTGAAATCATTGTATTTTGTATGTGGTAGCCTGTAGGCACTGCATTGCTGAAAATGCTTACTATACACTGCAGATGGGAATCGTGACTCCCAAAATGGTGCAACCAAGATTATTGTAACGATGATGAAAGGTGAATTGGGTTAATAATGTCACTATGTTGGAGAAAATTCTGGAAGAATTCTTTGTCCTGAGTTTCGGTTACATTTCGGTCAAGAAAGAGCGCTTACCATCCTTATCTTTGGGTTTGAGCGATTGACAAACTATGCTAGCTGTGATATGATACCAGGCAGTGAATGACCCCCTCCCCCACAGTACAATTCTGTACACTGTTGTTCCAACCTACACAACCCGTGCAGTTGGATGGTTTCATTTGATTGGTCAACTTGCTAAAAAATGTCACCAAGAGAAGGAGGGTTAATAATGTTAATGCACTAGTAAAATATATCCTGGTTGTCACACAAGTTTCAGGCAAGACATTTAACTATAATTGCTTCTCATCACCCAGGAGAAAATGGGTAGCTGTGAGGGTAGACAGTTGATGTGAGTGATTAGCAACCTGTGCGCCAATTTGGATTCTGGTGCATACTCCAGAGGAGTTATGATGGTCTCAGAAATGCTGAAGGACCAATGAACAGTGGTAAAGCACTTTGATACAATGTTTAAAAGAGCCTAATCAATAAATACTATTATTATTACTATTATACGTACCCCCTTCTGCCGTTTTAACAACCAAATGGCCGGGTGGTCCAGAGCCTTTTTTTGTGTTAGCTCGTACCATGAAGTTATAGTCAACAAAAGGTAAGAGGTCATCTAGAAAAGCCTCCGTCATTGCCACTGTGTTATTTTTGACTGTCTCATTCTTGATGGGTTCCACAAGAGTGTAAGTGTAGTTGGTGATCAGACCATTCTGTTGGCCACAAATTGGTGGCTGCCAAGTAAAGTTGAAATAATTTGGTCCTTTGTCGACAAGGGTGATTTCCTCAGGTGGGGCTTCTGGAACTATCACAAGAAAATATTATTAAAACTTATATTTAAAAACACATCAAATTGTTTAGATCTTGCCATTTATTAATTGCAAATCAAGCTTGTTTAATTTTTTTCCCCGGGTCAATGATTGACAATGATAGACAAATTCGAAGAGACACAGTAAAAGTTTTAAGATCACAGTAAAAGTTTACACAGTAAAAGTTTTAAGCTCACAACTTTATACAGCAATACAACCATCTTCTTTATTATGTTCCTTGTGTTAGCGCTAATGAACATAAAATCTAAATAGACCAAAAGAGACCCGACTATATCGTTGTTCAGTTATCTGAATGAATCAAAACCAATATGGCCATATCACTGTACTGGCCTACTAAACTCCAACTGTAAATTATAACAAAAAACAAAACAAAAAAAACCACAGACTTACTGCTTTGGGCGGTCTGCCACACTTTTGTATTTATTTTTCCAAGTCCTGCAGAAGTTTTCCCCCGTACAGTGATATTGTATTTTGAGTATGGCCACAGGTCACTCAGGGTTGCGTCCTGGGCCTTCACTGTGATTGATGTTGAATTAAAGACCCTGTGTGGACTGCATGCCTCCAAGCCTTCCCCAGTGTACACCACCTGGTAGGTGTCAACCTTACAACTGTCATTATTATAGGGTTGCCAAGTCACTTCGATGATAGAAGAAGGGTTGTCTCCGGGTTGCAACACAAGATTTTCTACTTTTTCAGGGGCTGCAGAAAATTACAAAAAATCTTACTTTTGTTCTTTAGGAATGTGAAAGGTCAGACTATACAAATCCTTACCATGCTGTAAACCGACACTATGTTCCTTAAGTGCAATAGCAGTAGTGGATACGGATTCTCAGCGCACAAAACGGGCTCTGACTATTCTACCCTTCCAACTTCAGTATGGATCCATTGATCAAATCAAGAAAACGGCAAGACCCCAAAAAGAAATTAAACTACTTTTCAAAAAAAAAACAAGTGTTCTCTACTACTAAATTTTGTTCAGCTCCTTTTGTATAAATTCTCAATATCAAGTTATAAACCACAAGGGAAACTGACTGGGTAAATTTTGAAATAATTTGCAGTTGAACAAAGAAAAATTTAAAAAGAGCAGGATTTGAACGAACGGCCTCCGGTTTAACGTGCCGGTGCTGTACTGCTAAACTGGAGGTCATTGGTTCGAATTCCCTTCTAGTTCAACCCAAAATAAATTCTCAATAATAAGACAATAAAATAACAAGAAAATTAATTCAGCCAATGTTTAAAAAGTTAAAAACCAGCACATAATGGAAACAGTTGTGCACCTCAAGCTCTCTAAAAATAATTAATCCTAAACAAAAAGGTTGTACAGAATATTAACAATAACAGAAATTGACCTAAAAAAAAACTAGATCCCATTAAAAAACATGAACTGCACGAGGATAAAAACTATCAGTAAACTGCTTACTACCATAAGAATGCTGAAGACGACGGAGAAAAGGAAGGAATGTGAAATATTCTGCTATTGGATGGAACTCGCCCTGCATTATAGATCTAGTACATTTACAAAGTCTGTTATAAAAAAGTGATTCCAATGATGCCAGGCTAGTACCAGAAATGAATAGTTCTGAAGATTTGTGTACCGTACGTTACTACACACTAAATTTACATGGAGGCATTGACCATTTATTCTTGCCTCGGATACCAAATTAAAAAGTCAAGCTGATGGTCTCCATTTGTAGGTGCCCCCCGAAGTGAAAAAAAGTATTGGCTTTGTTTTCCTTATCAATATGCTTCCTTACTTGCAGTACTTGTCATGGCTTTCACCCATTTGCTCCACATGCCAGCTATATTGTTTCCGATTGCTTGAACTCTGAACTTGTAGTTGGTGCATGATTTTAGGCCACTAAAACCAGCAAACAGATCACTCGTTTCCCCTTCCCAGTCATCAACATCACCAGAATTGCCATCGTCACCAATCTCCGCAACTTTGAGTTCATAATGGTAACCTAAAATTTCATCATGCTGTAATTTGCAGTCCAGTTCACTCCAAGTGAAGTGGATGGAGTCCCTTGTGGTGTTTCTAAACATAACATCTGTGATTTGGCCTGGAGCTATTTGGATTTGGAAAAAAAGGGTAGGGAGGGGGTGGAGAGAAAAAGTATTCAGTCAATATTCTTTTACCATTATGCAATATGACCTGAACTAAAAATTTCCTTGGGTGTACAATAAAATATAATTTTACTTAGTCTAGAGATAAAACCCCCAAATGCCAAGGGTGTTCCGTTTCAGAGGATTTACAAACTCTCTATGAATACCATAAATGGAAAACTACAATGATAGGATACCAAAGGGCACTGTCTTCTTTCCACCCTTTAGTGTGCAAGTTCACACCTCTGAAGGGTTTTACAAACCTTAAAATTCTGGGAAAATCCTGAATCATCAGAGGCGTGAAACTTTGCTCTTGTTTTTTGTGGCTAAAATCTCAAAAACTCACCATCAAAGTCAGTTTCAACCTTTGTCTCGTAGGAAAGAGCTCCTTCCCCTGCCAATGTTGATGCTTTAACGGCCACCATATATACCGAGTTTGGTCTTAGGTCAACCAAGAGGGTTCCTTTTCTATTCGCTACCTTGATGAATGTCTCATTTGGGGTCTTCACACATTGCTTAATTTCTTTTAAGTAGTACGTAATGGTGTAGTATTCGATAGAACATGGGTTTTCTGCGGATTTTGGGGATTCCCACTGGATTCTCACAGCTGTGGCACTTTTAAATCTGTTTTCGAATGGCCTGGCAACTTGTCCAGGGACTGCAAGATAATTAATTTAATAAAAAGACGGTTAGCTTTCATTAATAAGTCCCTACGAATGGTTTGACAATTGTATATTATAACAGATAAGAAACATTAATATGAAGACTTACAGGTAGGGCCATAGTGGATTGGTACATTCTCCAAAAATTAATGACCATAAAAACTTAATTTTGTGAGAAGCACTGCACCTGTTAAAGAAACACGTTGCCTTGGATTGGGCGATTTGGGCTCAAAAAAGCGTTTTTAATGAATCCCCACAAATATGCCTTGAAATTGTGTGGTTTTCCGTTTACTTTGGGAACTAATACTGACCGCCTTTTTGGGGAGTCAAAATTGCAGACCGCGTTAGTTCACAAAGTATAAGGAAAACCACACAATTTTATGGCATACATGCATTTGTGAGGATCATTATCTTCTACTTTTAGAACATCTTTTCAACCGTATTCATTTCAATTCATTTCATAAGAAACGCTTTTAAGAGCCCAAATCGCCAAATCCAGGCAACGCGACCCTTTAATAGTATAAACTATTTTGAGAAAGGTTTCCCTTGAAGTATGGTTTTGAAAAGTTTTCACACCAAAAGATTTGAATCTTAGAAAAGGCCCATACATGAATCATTTTCTCAGATTACTAAGGATTGGTGTCCGTTTACAAGTGCTACAGCTACAGGTGCCGTTGGTACCCACTGTCACCTTGCTAAACATGGATGGATTTGACGTTTGTGTGAAAATACGATAATTTTTTGGGCTGTTTTCTCATAAAGTAGACACTGTATTCAGCAAAACATTCACATGGGACTTAAATAGCACCTTTTTTATAATTTTACCAATAAATCAGCTTACGCTGAAAAAAAACCCCAATCAATGACCCAACCTTTAAGTGTACATCTAACACAAAACAAAATTGTAGAGAAAATTGAACTCACCTGTCACATTTGTTGTGAAATTGAGAGGCTGGCTTTGGTGACCCATTCCAGCACTAGTCCATGCAGCCACAGTGAAATAATGGAATGTACAGGGTTTTAACGAACCAAAAGATACAAATACATTGGTCATGTTCCCAGCAAATCGTTCTGTATCACTGAACGCCAGACAGTAACTGTACAATGTTATCCTACCATGCGTGTCCTCACACACAGGTGGGGACCAGCTAAAAGTGGCGTTGAATGGGCCAACATCAGTAAGGGTAACATTTGTCACCGATTCCGGAGCTGCAAGAAATGGATATAAATTATACTGTAACTTTGAGGTGACACTAAAAATCTTTGCCAAGTCCTGAGTTCTGGTGGCTAAGTCATCAGGGTGTGGGCTCCATTCCTGATCATGACACTTGTGTCCTTGAGAAAGACTCTGAAATAATCCTGAGTTCTTATAAATAGCTCTTTATAGCACCCGATGGTCGTATCAAAACGCTCAATATTTTTTTCCTGCAAGGTATGTGGAGCCTCGTTTCAAGTTTGTGACCAATTCCTTTACATAGCACCATGTAATGGTTCACAAGGTGCTGTGGTGCAATATGCACTTCTCTTTACGATAAGTGCACTGGGTTCTTTTACGTGCATAACACAACACAGAGGACCTATGGCTGTAAGTCCCACCCCAAAGGAGGCAGCAATAATGGTTTAGTGTCTTGTTTAAGGACACAAGGGTAGTTGCTATTCTTCACATAGGAAAGAGGACGCTCTTGAGAGCTGATATGGTTTAAGGTTTAAGATTACTGGCCAATTGATTGGGATATGCAATACAACAAAAACAAGATCTATACACACATTTGCATACCTAATTCTGGAGTTGAGACATTCCTGTTCACCTCATCCCCTAATCCTGAAGTCGTTTTGGCTCTCACAGATACAAGATAATCTGATGCTGCTGAAAGCTCATGAATGGTGTAGACCCTACTCGTACTCTCTACCATCACACTGTACTCTTGGCTCTTTAGGACTGCCGCTGAACATTGGCGATATCTTACGAGTTTGTAGCTGATCTCATAGCTGGTGATATTACATGATACGTTGGTCGGGGGCTCCCATGTGACCTTGATGGAATCACTTGTGGGTGAGGCTTGGACGTTGGATACTACATCAGGGACTGTTGACAAACAATATTAGTTTAAGGACAAACACATGTTATGTTCTGAGATTTGTTTTTGTTATGAAATATGTTCCACAGCAGGACTTCATTTGTAAATAAATATAAAGAGACCCACAGCAAATCAGTTTCCAAGGAGGTATTTGGACGAGTGCAAATAATTAAGAATTTAAATTATTAATATTTTTAATAAGTAATAGTTGCAACATCATTTTTATTATCTGAAAAACAAATTTGGATGTCCAACCACCCCCCCAAAAAAAAAAAACACAATCAAGAGAATATATTGCTTAAGTTCACACTAAAAATGATCAGAAAATAAGAAAACTATTTTTGTTATATACACAACATCTATTCATATTATCTCAATTTTTTCCCATGGTTGATTCATTTCATACAATGACAACAGAACACCAGTGAAACCATGCATGAGTACATACCTTCTCCATCTGTAGTTACATAAGTTGCATCGCTGAATGAACTGTAATTAACTGATGTACGAGCTCGAACTTTAAAATGGTACTTGGTACAAGCTGTCAGTCCATCGAAGGTGGCTGAAGTGATATTTGGTGGCACACTCATCTCTGTCAATTTGTCACTTTTAGCTGAATTTAAAAGTTTGTAAGTGTACCCTGTGATGATGCCATTTCTATTCCTGCATGCTGGAGGCTGCCAGGTAAAGGTCACTGACCTTGAGGATATTAAAGTGTTGTTGATAGCAACTGGTGTTCCTGGAACTGTAGGCAGAAAATAAAAATGACAAATGCACTAATAATTTATTAAACGTGCTATGTCAATGCACTTTAGAGGCAGCTGTGCAATGGAAGACTTTCAAACAATAGGTGGCAGCAAACATAACACAGAATGTAGATGTAGTTTCAATGGATTTCTGAGAACAAGGCATGCCAATTCTGTAGCCACTTTGTAATGCTGATAACAAAACCTCAAAATGAGGTCATTAAATTAGCTTCTGAACATATATCTGATGTCCCACTTTGTGGTTTGTGAACACTGTCACATATGACCTTAGAACCTGGCAGCTTCCTGCCAGATGTACCTTTGGCCTTGCATGCCATAATAATGTGTTGTGTACACGCCATATAGCTCTATGCTACACTCGCGCATCATGTTCGTTTCATCACTGGCAGTCTACTTAGGCCTAAAATGCAGTGTGCATAATGCATACTGCACAACCCTTCAAAGTGAAAACACACACCGAGCAATTCCAGCACCAATTGCAGCATGTTCATGATGTAATCAAGGGCTTATTTATGACAGGGCTCGAACTTGAGAGTGATGACCTTGAAGTCCATCCTTTGTTGGTTCGGGAGCCAGTGTGGTTTAATGAGTTCCGGGGTGATAGAGTTGAACCATAGAGAAATGACCGTGGTCCTTTCTCTGTGGTTGAACTTGCGTTTGTTTGTGATAAGTCTGGCAGCAGTTCGCTGAGCGTTATTTAGCCTCCTTTTGAGTTTTTGACTAACTGAACAAATAGAACACCTTTTGACCCTTTGCACCAACGTCACATGTAATTCTTGTCTGCCAAGTCGCCATTTTGGGAGTTAAATTGCATGTAAAAAGCATGTGGTAGCCTGTAAGCACTGCATTGCTGAAAATGCTTACTATACACTGCATGGGAATTGTGACTCCGAAAATTGCGCAACCAAGATTATTGTAACGACGATGAAAGGTGAATTGGGTTAATAATGTCAATATGTTGCAGAATTCTGGAAGAATTCTTTGTCCTGAGTTTCGGTTACATTTCGGTCAAGAAAGAGCGCTCACCATCCTTATCTTTGGGTTTGAGCGATTGACAAACTATGCTAGCTATGATATGATACCAGGCAGTGAATGACCCCCCCCCCCACAATACAGTTCTGTACACTGTTGTTCAAACCTACACAACCCGTGCAGTTGGATGGTTTCATTTGATTGGTCAACTTGCTAAAAATGTCACCAAGAGAAGGAGGGTTAATAATGTTAATGCACTAGTAAAATATATCCTGGTTGTCACACAAGTTTCAGGCAAGACATTTAACTATAATTGCTTCTCATCACCCAGGAAAAAACGGGTACCTGTAAGGGTAGACAGTTGATGTGAGTGATTAGCAACCTGTGCGCCAATTTGGATTCTGGTGCATACTCCAGAGGAGTTGAGATGGTCTCAGAAATGCTGAAGGACCAATGAACAGGGGGTAAAGCACTTTGATACAATGTTTAAAAGAGCCTAATCAATAAATACTATTATTATTACTATTATACGTACCCCCTTCTGCCGTTTTAACAACCAAATGGCCGGGTGGTCCAGAGCCTTTTTTTGTGTTAGCTCGTACCATGAAGTTATAGTCAACAAAAGGTAAGAGGTCATCTAGAAAAGCCTCCGTCATTGCCACTGTGTTATTTTTGACTGTCTCATTCTTGATGGGTTCCACAAGAGTGTAAGTGTAGTTGGTGATCAGACCATTCTGTTGGCCACAAATTGGTGGCTGCCAAGTAAAGTTGAAATAATTTGGTCCTTTGTCGACAAGGGTGATTTCCTCAGGTGGGGCTTCTGGAACTATCACAAGAAAATATTATTAAAACTTATAGTTAAAAGCACCTCAAATTGTTTAGATCTTGCCATTTATTAATTGCAAATCAAGCTTGTTAAATTTATTTTTCGCTGGGTCAATGATTGACAATGATAGACAAATTCGAAGAGACACAGTAAAAGTTTTAAGATCACAGTAAAAGTTTACACAGTAAAAGTTTTAAGCTCACAACTTTATACAACAATACAACCATCTTCTTTATTATGTTCCTTGTGTTAGCGGTAATGAACATAAAATCTAAATAGACCAAAAGAGACCCGACTATATCGTTGTTCAGTTATCTGAATGAATCAAAACCAATATGGCCATATCACTGTACTGGCCTACTAAACTCCAACTGTAAATTATAACCAAAAAAAACAAAAAAAAAAACCCAGACTTACTGCTTTGGGCGGTCTGCCACACTTTTGTATTTATTTTTCCAAGTCCTGCAGAAGTTTTCCCCCGTACAGTGATATTGTATTTTGAGTATGGCCACAGGTCACTCAGGGTTGCGTCATGGGCCTTCACTGTGATTGATGTTGAATTAAAGACCCTGTGTGGACTGCATGTCTCCAAGCTTTCCCCAGTGTACACCACCTGGTAGGTGTCAACCTTACAACTGTCATTTTTAGAGGGTTGCCAAGTCACTTCGATGATAGAAAAAAAGTTGTCTCCGGGTTGCAACACAAGATTTTCTACTTTTTCAGGGGCTGCAGAAAATTACAAAAAATCTTACTTTTGTTCTTTAGGAATGTGAAAGGTCAGACTATACAAATCCTTACCATGCTGTTACAACCGACACTATGTTCCTTAAGTGCAATAGCAGTAGTGGATACGGATTCTCATCGCACAAAACGGGCTCTGACTATTCTACCCTTCCAACTTCAGTATGGATTCATTGATCAAATCAAGAAAACGGCAAGACCCCAAAAAGCAACATTGCTAATATGGATTGCCGCAATCTAAATAAGCACATCAATGAACAAAATCACCTAGGATCACCTAATGTGATTTTTCAAAAATTGGTGGATGGTGTGTTTATTGAAAACTAAAGGATAGCAAAAGGATAGAAATTAAACTACTCTTCAAAAAAACCAAGTGTTCTCTACTATTAAATTTTGTTCAGCTCCTTCTGTATAAATTCTCAATATCAAGTTATAAACCACAAGGGAAACTGACTGGGTAAACTTTGAAATAATTTGCAGTTGACCAAAGAAAAATTTAATAGAGCAGGATTTGAACGAATGACCTCCGGTTTAACGTGCCGGTGCTGTACTGCTAAACTGGAGGTCATTGGTTCGAATTCCCTTCTAGTTCAACCCAAAATAAATTCTCAATAATAAGACAATAAGATAACCAGAAAATTAATTCAGCCAATGTTTAAACAGTTAAAAACCAGGACATTGGAAACAGTTGTGCACCTCAAGTTCTCTAAAAATAATTAATCCTAAACAGAAAGGTTGTACAGAATATTAACAGTAACAGAAATTGACCTAAAAAAAACTAGATCCCATTAAAAAACATGAACTGCACGAGGATAAAAACTATCAGTAAACTGCTTACTACCATTGCTTAAGACGACGGTGAAAAGGAAGGAATGTGAAATATTCTGCTATTGGATGGAACTCGCCCTGCATTATAGATCTAGTACATTTACAAAGTCTGTTATAAAAAACTGATTCCAATGATGCCAGGCTAGTACCAGAAATGAATAGTTCTGAAGATTTGTGTACCGTACGTTACTACACACTGAATTTACATGGAGGCATTGACCATTTATTCTTGCCTCGGATACCAAATTAAAAAGTCAAGCTGATGGTCTCCATTTGTAGGTGCCCCCCGAAGTGAAAAAAAGTATTGGCTTTGTTTTCCTTATCAATATGCTTCCTTACTTGCAGTACTTGTCATGGCTTTCACCCATTTGCTCCACATGCCAGCTATATTGTTTCCGATTGCTTGAACTCTGAACTTGTAGTTGGTGCATGATTTTAGGCCACTAAAACCAGCAAACAGATCACTCGTTTCCCCTTCCCAGTCATCATCATCACCAGAATTGCCATCGTCACCAATCTCCGCAACTTTGAGTTCATAATGGTAACCTGTAATTTCATCATGCTGTAATTTGCAGTCCAGTTCACTCCAAGAGAAGTGGATGGAGTCCCTTGTGGTGTTTCTAAACATAACATCTGTGATTTGGCCTGGAGCTATTTGGGTTTGGAAAAAAAGGTGGGGAGGGGGTGAAGAGAAAAAGATGCTATTCAGTCAATATTGTTTTACCATTATGCAATATGACCTGAACTAAAAATTTCCTTGGGTGTACAATAAAATATAATTTTACTTAGTCTAGAGATAAAACCCCCAAATGCCCAGGGTGTTCCGTTTGAATACCATAAATGGAAAACTACAATGATTGGATACCAAAAAGCACTGTCTTCTTTTCACCCTTTAGTGTGCAAGTTCACACCTCTGAAGGGTTTTACAAACCTTAAAATTCTGGGAAAATCCTGAATCATCAGAGGCGTGAAACTTTGCTCTTGTTTTTTGTGGCTAAAATCTCAAAAACTCACCATCAAAGTCAGTTTCAACCTTTGTCTCGTAGGAAAGAGCTCCTTCCCCTGCCAATGTTGATGCTTTAACGGCCACCATATATACCGAGTTTGGTCTTAGGTCAACCAAGAGGGTTCCTTTTCTATTCGCTACCTTGATGAATGTCTCATTTGGGGTCTTCACACATTGCTTGATTTCTTTTAAGTAGTACGTAATGGTGTAGTTTTTGATAGAACATGGGTTTTCTGCGGATTTTGGGGATTCCCACTGGATTCTCACAGCTGTGGCACTTTTAAATCTTTTTTCGAATGGTCTGGCAACTTGTCCAGGGACTGCAAGATAATTAATTTAATAAAAAGACGGTTAGCTTTCATTAATAAGTCCCTACGAATGGTTTGACAATTTTATATTATAACACATAAGAAACATTAATATGAAGACTTACAGGTAGGGCCATAGTGGATTGGTACATTCTCCAAAAATTATTGACCATAAAAACTTAATTTTGTGAGAAGTACTGCACCTGTTAAAGGAACACGTTGCCTTGGATTGGGCGATTTGGGCTCAAAAAAGCGTTTGTTATGAATCCCCACAAATATGCCTTGAAATTGTGTGGTTTTCCGTTTTTACTTTGAAACTAATACTGACCGCCTTTTTGGGGAGTCAAAATGGCAGACCGCGTAAGTTCACAAAGTATAAGGAAAACCACACAATTTTATGGCATACATGCATTTGTGAGGATCATTATCTTCTACTTTTAGAACATCTTTCCAACCGTATTCATTTCAATTCATTTCATAAGAAACGCTTTTAAGAGCCCAAATCGCCAAATCGAGGCAACGCGAACCTTTAATAGTATAAACTATTTTGAGAAAGGTTTCCCTTGAAGTATGGTTTTGAAAAGTTTTCACACCAAAACATTTGAATCTTAGAAAAGGCCCATACATGAATCATTTTCTCAGATTACTAAGGATTGGTGTCCGTTTACAAGTGCTACAGCTACAGGTGCCGTTGGTACCCACTGTCACCTTGCTAAACATGGATGGATTTGACGTTTGTGTGAAAATACGATAATTTTTTGGGCTGTTTTCTCATCAAGGAGACACTGTATTCAGCAAAACATTCACATGGGACTTAAATAGCACCTTTTTTTAAAATAATTTTACCAATAAATCAGCGTTACGCTGAAAAAAAAAACCAATCAATGACCCAACCTTTAAGTGTACATCTAACACAAAACAAAATTGTAGAGAAAATTGAACTCACCTGTCACATTTGTTGTGAAATTGAGAGACTGGCTTTGGTGACCCATTCCAGCACTAGTCCATGCAGCCACAGTGAAATAATGGAATGTACAGGGTTTTAATGAACCAAAAGATACAAGTACATTGGTCATGTTCCCAGCAAATCGTTCTGTATCACTGAACGCCAGATAGTAACTGTACAATGTTATCCTACCATGCGTGTCCTCACACACAGGTGGGGACCAGCTAAAAGTGGCGTTGAATGGGCCAACATCAGTAAGGGTAACATTTGTCACTGATTCCGGAGCTGCAATAAATGGATATAAATTATACTGTAACTTTGAGGTGACACTAAAAATCTGTGCCCAGTCCTGAGTTCTGGTGGCTTAGTCATAAGGGTTTGGGCTCCAATACTGGTCATGACACTCGTGTCCTTGACAAAGACTCTGAAATAATCCTGAGTTCTTATATAGCTCTTTATTGCACCCGATGGTCGTATCAAAATGCTCAATATTTTTTTCCTGCAAGGTATGTGGAGACTCGTTTTAAGCATGCGACCAATTTCTTTTTAAAGCACCATGTAATGGTTTACAAGGTGCTGTGGTGCAATATGCAGCCAATCAAACCAGGAACACCGGGGCAAACCCCTTTTTTACGATAAGTGCACTGGGTTCTTTTACGTGCATAACACAACACACAGGACCTATGGCTGTAAGTCCCACCCCAAAGGAGGCAGCAATAATGGTTTAGTGTCTTGTTTAAGGACACAAGGGTAGTTGCTATTCTTCACATAGGAAAGAGGACGCTCTTGAGAGCTGATATGGTTTAAGGTTTAAGATTACTGGCCAATTGACTGGGATATGCAATACAACAAAAACAAGATCTATGCACACATTTGCATACCTGATTCTGGAGTTGAGACATTCCTGTTCACCTCATCCCCTAATCCTGAAGTCGTGTTGGCTCTCACAGATACAAGATAATCTGATGCTGCTGAAAGCTCATGAATGGTGTAGACCCTACTCATACTCTCTACCATCACACTGTACTCTTGGCTTTTTAGGACTGCCGCTGAACATTGGCGATATCTTAAGAGTTTGTAGCTGACCACATAGCTGGTGATATTACATGATACGTTGGACGGGGGCTCCCATGTGACCTGGATGGAATCACTTGTGGTTGAGGCTCGGAAGTTGGATACTACATCAGGGACTGTTGACAAACAATATTAGTTTGAATGATAAACACAAGTTTTTTAAGAAAAAACTTTTCATTTTCATTTATGTTATGTTCTGAGATTTTTTTTTTTATGAAATGTGTTCCACAGCAGGACTTTGGTTATTATATATAAATAAACATAGAGAGACCCACAGCAAATCAGTTCCCAAGGAGGTATTTGGACGATTGCAAATAATTAAGAACTTAAATTGTTTATATTTTTAATAAGTAATAGTTGCACTGATTCATCATCATTTTTATTATCTAAAAAACAAATTGGAAGGTAAAAAAAAACACCAAAATCACAATCAACAGAAAATACCGCTTAAGTTCTCACAAAAAATGATCGGACAAAAATAAGAAGAAAATAAGAAAACAATTTGTTTTATATACACAGCATCTGTTCAGAAAATCAGCTGATTAATTTATTTAATTACTTATTTATTTTGTACATTTCTTTTCCCAGCTTATGGCCAAACAGTTAAAACTGATTTGCATTGGTACCCAGCACACATTGCTCCAGATTATCTCAATTTTTACTCCATGGTCGATTCATTTTAACAACAGAACACCAGTGAAACCATGCATAAGTACATACCTTCTCCATCTGTAGTTACAAAAGCTGCATCACTGAATGAACTGTTGCCAACAGATGTCTGAGCAAGAACTTTAAAACCGTACTCTGTACAAGCTGTCAGTCCATCAAAGGTGGCTGAAGTGACGTCCGGTGATACACTTATCTCCTTAAATAGTACACTTTTTTCTGTTGTAACTAGTTTGCAATAATACTCTGTGATGACACCATTTCTATTCCTGCATGCTGGGAGCTGCCAGGTGAAGGTCAATGACCTAGAGGACTTATTAGTGTTCTTGATAGAAACTGGTATCCCTGGAACTGTAACCAGGAGATAAAAAAACAACAACCACACCATTAATTTGTTAAAAGGCAGGGTATACCTTAGGTAATTACTCTAAAATTAATTACCTCAAAAAATTACTTGGCAAGAAGCACTGCAGCTGTTGATAATGTATAACATTTTGAGAAACAATTCCCTTCTAAGGAATGCATTACAGGAAAGCTCCAAGAGAATTTCCGAGTGTTGGCCGAAAACTTGGAAACTGTTCATCCTTTTCACCCATTAGGTGTGTTAACATTGAAATACTTGGGTCATTCAGGCCAAATAACTTTTACATCAAAAGTTTGCCAAATCCATTTATTATGCTTATACTTAGTAATATGTGCTTGTAACAAGAAGTTGTAATAGTGCTCCGATGAACCACAGGGGCTATTTCGGACCGTTATATGCCAAGGTCGAACTTAACAACTTACTTGACATACTTTAAATTGTATGAATTTTGATATTAATGGTACCTTATTAATTTTGCATGTTTTTAGGCCAATAATGGTACCTTATTTTTGCAAGTTTTTAGCCCAATATTGATAGGGGTCAGGTGTGCCCCAAGTGCGTTGTTTATGTATGTTTGGGCATACTCTATAAAAATCAATATGTATTGTGTGTGTTTGGGCGTGTGTTTCCTAATAATGATAGGGGTCAGGTGTGCCCCAAGTGCTGATGTTTGTGTGACCGGATAGCCAAACACTTTTTTCCGACAACCGGCACAAAATATTTTGAATGTGATTGTTGACAATAAAAACAGCTTTCAAGACTGTGGCGTTCTATCACAAGAATTGGTCTCCTTGTTTCCTTTTTGAATCTGAGTTTAAGTGAGGGTTAAATACCGGCTCATACTTCCTGCAATTGTGAACAAATTTGCAATGAACAATTCGCAATAGTTGAGCTGTGCTCAACTCTCGCAAATCATTCAGCGGGAAAACAGACTTGTAGCGTCAAATTCACTTTGTATTGGTATTCACTGGAAGTATGAACAGGGCATAAAGGGGCAGTTTTCCACCCAAACTATGTCACTTCAAACTAGTGCTTCAGTGCAATTCTATTAGTCTATCCAAACCATGCATTCACATGCAATAACATGGTTAGTACACACATTCCACAAACAATCAATGACAGGGAGCTCACAGTTGAGTGGATTTATTTATTTGGTTATTCTTGTATGGCAATATAGTGTGGCCCAGGGGAGTGATAAGAGAATATTGGGAGTAATTTCTTGGTTCTGACCTGATTCTGAGGTCCTATAACCCTTACGGGTTTCAGCTGACACTCCAGCATCTGATTCAGCAACTATTATCACTTTAAACAATGTGTCTGGCAGCAGGTCTCCAATCACAAGATAGCCATTCCCTGTTGTCTTCTCCTTCTTATCAAGTTTCTTGGCGGGTATCTTTGGGCAGTCTCCTTGTCGCACTAGCCAGTATGTAAGCCTATAGGTGATCACAGTACAGAGTGTGTTGATTGGCCGGGACCAACTCAGCTTGAAGGATGTTTCATTCAGTGGTACACCAGTAAAATTAACCGGTTTCCCTGGAACTAATACCACACAAACAATAAACAAGAAACAAATACACAAACAAGAAACAAATACACAAACAAAGCATGAGGAGTGGGTAGATGATCATCACATGGAAATGTGCACATCAAACATATTCACATGCAAAAATGAGAAATCAAACGGGTGAAACATGACAAACATTGTATGGAAATTGAGTGTGAAAAAGTTAAAAGTTCCAAAGATGCAAAAATTCTGATGTCAGAGTTCAAGCCATGTTTGTGTCTGTGTAAAGTTTGTGTCAATCTTTATGCTTATTAGCTGCGTATGCGAGACACTTACCTAGGCATGTTGTATTGCCTTGAGCAGGAGGGCTAGGAGGTCCAGCTCCGCCCACCCCCGGCCTGACTGCAGTAACTCTGAACTCATACTCAGTATCCTCCATTAAACCAACAACCGTATACCAAGTGGTGTTCCCCTGTGTCGCACTGGCTTTGGTAGTACCATTCACATTGGCATCTTTGTATGTAATGATGTACTTCACGACAGGGGGGTTACCCTTATCTCCAGACTGGGTTTCCCACGGATTCCAGGTGATGTTTACTTCATTGAACTTTGAACTTATTATTGTTGGTGGATTGGAAAGATATGGTGGCTCTGTGGAATAACAACAATTTAACGTTTAACAATATTTTTGTATCATATTTAAGAAATGATACTATTTTTACAATTTTTACTATATTTATTTGTTTATCCAACAGTGCAAGTGCCAATAACAAAATGGTGATTAGGAAACCAGAAGTATACCAACTTTAGAGCCAAAAGAAGCAAAAACTTTGTGCATGAAGCAGAAAGGTAGGCGTGTGACACAATGACTTACCAACAGGATAGACTGTGAAGTCTTGTGCAAATTCAAACATTACAGACCCATTTTTCTCAGAATGGTTGTCATCGGATGTTTAGGATGTTGACAAATTTTGCCATAGAAGGTTTTTGAATACAATGACAATTTAGACCATTTTAACATGAGGGTAGAGAATTGCAACTTTTCCACACTCACATGAAGACTCTATCTACTGCAACATGAGTACATCACAAAATTGAATTCGACATTTCCCTTGCTGTTTAATGTGTGGAGGGAACAAACTCACACACTTTAAAGAGATCAAAAGTTTAATGATAAGATCAAGAGCTGCACCTTCTGGAAGTTCAAACCATTTGAGACATTGTAAAGGCACTAAGCAAGGTTCCGAAATCTTGACAAATTAAAATTTGTATAAATGTAGAATAATGTATATATACCAAAAGCTGGGAGGTTAAATTGTTTCTGAAGCGTTGCATTTGCGTTTGTGCATGTGTACTCATTTTCCCTTGCATTGGCAACGACGACAAAAGTGTACTCCACCACGAACAGTGTCTCGTATTCAATGAAGTAATCTGCTTTGATGGTCGTTCCGTTGGGTAAAACAAGGACAATGTCAGAGCGGTTGGGGTTATTGACATTCCCTAGGATGCAGGTGATGTTAGTTGTCTGGTTGATGTTGACTTCTTCCAGCTCTTCAGACAACGTGGGACCTTGGACTACAAGAAATGAAAGAATAGCTTTCAAAGACCAAATGGGCTTTAATGGGAAATGGAATCCTGTAGAAAAACTAGGGTGGCCTTGTACCCCTGTGACAAATGTGACAAACCAGGTACCACAGGGGGGGGGGTTGTCACACCAATCACCACCAGATTTGAATTCCACGATTCCAAGGTGGCTGTCGTTAAAGAACATAAAAAGTGCCCTTCAAGTGAGCATTCGATGACGTCACATTTCAAATAATGGTCTGTACATTTTTCTACAGAGAAGTTTCAGTTCATTCCTGAATTCTGATGATATTCCATCAAAATGGCATTGAATTTGAGCTCATGACTTGTGCAGAAATTCCTCTTTGGAATGTAAAGACCCGTTTGTTTCAGCTGTCCGATGATGTCAAGTTTCAAACTTTGCTCTGAAAGAGTATCAGTTGAAATGACATTTTACACATTTTTACATGAAGTTAGAGACTTAAAGCCTTTCCCCCACTTTCATGAGTACTCTATCTATCAACACAGTTCACATAATGTACACATTGTAGACTATTAGCAGGCCTGGAAAAGTGGATTAACACAGGGTCTCTGTTGCCCCTGGCCTTGGTCTTGGTCTCCTTCAAAAGTTTCCCATAGACTTTTAAAAAAGATTTTCCAATGGAAGAACCCTTTGCAAAATGAAAACGGCCTTGCCCTCTCAAAGATGAAATTCCAGGGCTGAGTCTTGTAAACAGTTGTGCCACTATACAAAACCCATGCAGTTGAATGGCTTCAAATGGTTGAACCATTCACCGGAGAGAAACCTGTAAGGTCGTGTCCTTTCATACATACCAAAGGCTGTTTGGTTGCTTTTTTTTGGAAGTGTGATATTGTTGTACGCGCATGTATACTCATTATCCCTTGCATCAGCAACAATGACAAAACTGTACTCTGCCATGACCGGTGTCTCGTATTCAATTATATAATCCGCTTTGATGGTTGTTCCGTTGGGTAAAATGAGGACAATGTCTGATTCGTTGGGGTTTTTGACATTCTTTAAGATGCAGGTAATGTTAGTTGTCTGGTTGACGTTGACTTCTTTCAGCTCTTTGTACAACATGGGAGCTGGGACTACAAGAAATGAAAGACAACTTTTACAAATTGAGACCAAACTTATGACTGGCTTTGATGTGAAATATAGGCCCTATCAGTCTTGTTAAAAAAACTAGGGTGGTGTCCCCCTGTGAAAAACCAGCTACCACCGTGTATTTTAGATTGATCTCTGTATGTAATGATGTACCTCACCGGTGGGGGGGGTCCACCCCTATCACCAGGCTAGGAGTCTAAGAGTCTGACAGAGGTGGCTGTCCTCAATGAATATCAACAACAGTGTAAAAAATAGAATAAACAATAAAATAAAAATACAACACCTACTTCGTTTAATAAAAGATTTAGTTCAAATGAAACATTGCATACTTGCTGCATGTAAGTACAAACCAACAAAAAGTTGCTCAATTCAAAAGCAACAATTAACCCCAACCTATTGTCTAAATCCTCAAGTTGTGTGTTTGAATGTTGTACCTTGGCAATTTGTTCCACACCAACCTTCCTGGCACAATGATTCGACACACTCTCCGGTATCGGCAAGACAGGTGGAGTTATCCTTACAGTGGCAAACGCCCTCGCAGTTTGCTCCATACGTCCCTTCCTTGCAACCTACAACAACATCAACAAAGGGTAGAGTGCATTAGTAAGCCTGTGTCCACACTCAACAATACCCCGGACAAACTCCACTTGATACACCTGAGGACCAGTAAAATTTGCCCCAAGTAGTCGAGCTGGTCAGTTCATTGCTGTAAACCTCTGCCAGCTCAGTGTTCGCATGGTTCCATGCAAGTCCAATTATAATAACAATAATGAAGGACACATTGCTGTCACAGATTTGTGAAAAGCCTTGCAGACATGTGATATAGCAAGCTTAGCTGTCCACCAACATTTCAAAAATGACTGATAATATTACCTTCTGAACAGCTGACGCCTCTGTATCCAGCAGCACATGTGCATCCAAAGGGTTCCGGCAGGCAAAATAACTTCCCAATGCAACCAGTGTCAAGAGGATCGGACGAGGTACTGCAGCTGTACTGGCCCTTCTGACCAAAGATGTTCTGTCCATGGACTAAAGATTCAACAAAATCAAGGTCAGGTATTACAAGATAAACTGTTGATTGGGAAGCTTTTGTTTTGATCTGTTTGGCGTGGTAAAGATGTAATGGGAGACTTTGGAACGCTAGGTGGCAGCAGACTTACAAGGTAAATTTCCATTGTTTACATACTTCAGAGCATGCACACATTACATTACCGAGAAAAAGTCTGCTGCCACCTAGCATCCCAAAAGTCCCCCATTGGGGGTGGTGGCTGTATGCCAAAACCAACTTTGTTTTCATCAATATGTTTTCTTTATTTTTTTTCCTTCTCACTTTGATTAATCTATAGAACATTTCAGTAACACTACAATGTAGATAATTCAGTAAAAAGAACACTACAGTAACACCAGAGATGTTTAGTAAAAAGAACACTTCAGTAACACTAGATATTTCAGTAAAAAGAACACTTCAGTAACACTAGAGACATTCAGTAAAACGAACACTTCAGTAACACTAGATAGTTCAGTAAAACAAACAATTCAGTAACACTAGATAGTTCAGTAAAAAGAACACTTCAGTAACACTAGATAGGTCAGTAAAAAGAACACTTCAGTAACACTAGATAGTTCAGTAAAAAGAACACTTCAGTAACACTAGATAGTTCCGTAAAAAACCACTTCAGTAACACTAGATAGTTCAGTAAAAAGAACACTTCAGTAACACTAGATAGTTCAGTAAAAAGAACACTTCAGTAACACAAGAGACATTTAGTAAAAAGAACACTTCAGTAACACAAGAGACATTTAGTAAAAAGAACACTTCAGTAACACTAGATAGTTCAGTAAAAAGAACACTTCAGTAACACTAGATATAGTTCAGTAAAAAGAACACTTCAGTAACACTAGATAGTTCAGTAAAAAACCACTTCAGTAACACTAGATAGTTCAGTAAAAAGAACACTTCAGTAACACTAGATAGTTCAGTAAAAAGAACACTTCAGTAACACAAGAGACATTTAGTAAAAAGAACACTTCAGTAACATCACAGATGTTCAGTGTCTTACTAACCCCAAGAAAGTGTGTGCGATTGAAATATGATTGTTATATCTTCTTGAGGATCGTCTACAATTAATTGCCAGTAAATTACTTGATGTGACCATAGAGCAATGTGACAAGGCCCTAAAATAACATATCAAATTAACTCTCCAAAAGATTTGTGGTGATTTAAAACCAATGATTAACAAATCAACATTCTGATCTGTATGGTTTTCAACATTATTGGCAATTATCGGAACAAAAATAAGCAACAATCCTCCAGATAAATATTTCCATCTGAAAGCTCACTGATTTTAAAGTTCATACCAGTACCAATCCTCCTGAGAAATATTTCCATCTGAAAGCTCACTGATTCTAAAGTTCATTCTA
Organism: Pisaster brevispinus; assembly: GCA_023634235.1. Taxonomy (NCBI): domain Eukaryota; kingdom Metazoa; phylum Echinodermata; class Asteroidea; order Forcipulatida; family Asteriidae; genus Pisaster; species Pisaster brevispinus. The sequence goes on along the minus strand of JAMKCF010000029.1, from coordinate 276,679 downwards.
ATCATTTCACTTCAAAGATATCAGTTTTTATCTCCCAAAATTTAAATCTGAGAAATGTTACTGTCAGAAAAATTTCTTAGATTTTGTATTCCAGATAATTCTTCTTGCGTAGAAAATAAACGCTACTGATTTTCGGTGATATCTCAAAAACGCTTCCATCTTTTAAAATGGTTTTCACAGGTTAGTTTTATTGTATATATCTACGTTTGTATAGGATTACAAACAATCGAACAGTTCCTTTTAAGGAAAAGAGGAAGTGGGTCTACATATAAATCAAGGCTTGTTGGAACATGTGGTATTTGATATATACAATATATATATGTATATACAAGGATATCCTGGTTTTTCAGCTAATATTTTCAGATAATAATTTATTGTTAAATTTTACTGTTTTTATAATGTTTAATATTAATATTTGTATCCGTCCTGTAATTGGCGCTTGCGCTGTTGGATGTTGAATAAAATAAAATAAAATAAAATAAAATAAAATAAAATAAAATAAAATAAAATAAAATAAAATAAAATAAAATAAAATAAAATAAAATAAAATAAAATAAAATAAATAAAATAAAATAAAATAAAATAAAATAAAATAAAATAAAATAAAATAAAATAAAATAAAATAAAATAAAATAAAATAAAATAAAATAAATAAAATAAAATAAAATAAAATAAAATAAAATAAAATAAAATATAATAAAATATAATATAATAAAATAAGTATTCCAGAGTGTGTACATGGACCGGCCCATTGGACCATCGGAAAATTTCATTGGATCGTTCAAAATACTAACACACATATCTCCTAATATCACACTGATTTACGCGTTTCAATTTTTCAAACAACGTATCCTGCTTAAAATTGCCAGGGTGTACACACAAAACAAGTAAGTGCTGAAATACAACGTTTTTGCACGGAGCATTTTTGTGCGAGACAGTGCTTTTGCATAATTGAGATACAAAGTTTTTGTTCGGTAAGTTGGGGGTAGTCCCAGTGGCGTAACTAAGGGGGGCTCATGCCTCAAAACTGATGTCCATGTCCCCCCCTGACCCATATGGACTTTTGAGATAAAAACAATTAATAGAGTATCTTTCAATGTTTTTTCGAACTATCTTTTCATTTACAGGCATACAATGAGTTTGTTTTTACACTCATATCAGATTATCTAATAAAAAAAAGAAAATGGCATAGCGAGACCACTGAAAAGGGGCTTGTTTAAAGAAAATTGCAAATGGAAACTACAGTTTTAATCAGCCAGACGTGCCCCCCTAGAAAAAATGGCGCACCCCCTTTGAGCCCCCCTAAAATGTTCGCCTAGTTTTGGTGTTGGGTTGCTCAAACTTTGGGGTTGAACTCAAGAGGGGCGAGTGAGAGGATGCAATGCAGGTGGGGAGTGGGGAGAAGAGACTTACCAATCTCGCATTGCTCTCCGCTGAATCCTGGTGGGCAGATACACTGGCCAGAGCGTGGATGGCACATCCCTCCATTCAGGCACATGGAACATTTCAACGAACACTTTTCTACTGGGTTCCAATAACCTGATGGACACTCTGTAAGTTGTTGCAAAGGAAACAAAACCAGTTGTGTTATTTATCTGAAAATAAAAACTAAAACCCTAACTTATACTACGACATGTTTGAATTTGAAATTGTCTGAAATCGTATTAAGCTTGAGAAGGATTATGATGCAATATCGTTGATTATTGCTTATGAGGAAAGAGTAGGCCTAATTTAAAAACAATCTTTACAAAAAGGAGATCCTTTTAATATGTGCTTTTGCAAAGTTTGTATAAATGGCTTCTACAATTTTGTTGGAACTCCTTGTCTGGTGCATGTTTCCCTCCATCCTACAATCTACACTGTTTTAAGAGGAATATCAACTCCTGCCATCAGCTCCCATGAGTTATTTTATTCTATGATGTTTTTCTTCTTAAAGCCCCTTACTAACAGTAGCTTTTAGCCTTGTTTAGGGTGAACTTGCATAAAAAACAAAATAAATAAATAAAATAAAACGCTTCTAAAGTTATGAAACTAAAGAAAACAAATAAATTGTAACCAAACAGCGCACTATTTTTGTAGGTATTTTCTCTTGTAAATAAAGGCTGTTAAAGAGTCCCTTTATTATAATCCTCGTAAATTTTCCAACAATGTTTGTCAATATGTACAATGTATCTTTTTAGAACAATGCAGAACACATTTGAGCATCTGAAACACAGCCGACAGTACATTTTGATATCTTGATTTGATTTGATTTGATTTTTTGGGGGGATAGAACGCAGCAAGAACATAGCACAAATAACTAAAAAGGGACAGGAGGATAACAATGGAAATAAATAAATGAAAGCAGAAAAAAAGAAAAAAGAAATGGTACAAGAATAGCCCCCAAAAGCCGAAAACTCAGACCTATTTCCATTGGGGTCCTTACAAAAAACAGCAACAACAAAAAACATATAAAAAAAAAAAGAAATACAAAAACCAAACAGACCTAGAGAGTTTAAGAATGGATGGATACAGAAAAACCTATAACAACCAAATAATTTAAAAATAGATTAAGAAAGTTGAAAAGAAGAGCTAAAAAACTAGGATTTTTTTCTAGATGTTAAAAAGTCATAAAGATGGCAAAAAACACCTTATTCTTACCTCGTACCAAGACTTGAACGAGTCCTTTTCTACCTTTATCCCCACCCAAGAAATTGCGGAAAACAATACTTGTTTCATGCAAACCACTTATATGAAGTAGTTTTTCATTGCTACTCAAGTCACCATTGCCAGGTAATTCACGCCATTTGTAATAACAAGCTTTACCGCAGTCATCTCTTAAGATCATCTGAAGATTTATCTCTTCATCTGGGTCAAAGGTCACTGTAAGGCGGGGTGGATACAGGCTCGCTGGTGAGGAGAAATAGTGGTATTATTATTTTAAGTAAATAACTTTAAAAAAAAATCATTGTCTACAAGATTGGGTTATTATTATGCTAGGTTTATGTTGAAATGAAAGGCATGGTCAATAAAAGCCTGTTATTATTGTCTATTGCTGAAGTCATTATTGGTCAATTTTTTGAAAGCCTGGTCAATGCTAGATATCTCTTGACCATAAAAGGCTTTATATTTTATCTGTTCGTGGGGTCATTTTATTGGCACATCAAAGGCTGGTCATAATTACTGTTGGGGTAATTCCATGGATTGGCCAATAGCAGGATGGTTATTGTTTAATTGTTGTCTAATTCATTGGCCAATACAGGCATGAGGCATCAATAGTCAAAAATGGACAGGATACTTCTATTGCTGGTGTAGGTGAAGGCGTAGGTTTCGTGTACTAGGATTGGTAGTGCACATGAAAGAACCCAGAACATTTATCATGGAAGAGTAGAAGTTAACTCCAGAGTTTTTGGTTCACATAGAAAGCACCCTTGCTTACAGGTTTCCTCAGGCTTGTGAGCTACAGTGATTAAGTTCACTTATAAGGCATCCTTAGTTTCAATACTAGAAATATATAGTAATAATAATAATAACCCGTTTATTCCTACCATCTTCAGAGGAGACAATAACAGTAGTGTTTGCCTCATTGTTCTCCGTCTCCAAGCTACACACATAGGCGCCAACTCTGTTAGTTCGTTTGCTGTTGTCCACATTTCCATCGATTTTAATTGTAGCATTTCTCAAAGGTGTGTAGGCTTCAATTAGGATCTCAGTGGCCCTTGTTGCTGTTGGAAATGGAATGAGGGCCTGACTGGCTACGCAGGTGAAGTCTAAATACGGGTCTGCACAAAAGATATAAGGTACAGTGTCTTGGTTGAATGAATCGTATTGACCCCTTGCATAGGATCATACACTCAGAAGCGCCCTCACTGAGGTCAAAGGAAAACCTATCATTGGCTAATACGTTGTGCGTGGTGCGTACAGATTTCAACCGTTTGCCTTCACTGATGGAGGCATGTAATTTGGGTCTAATTGCCATCTAGAAAAGTTATCCAACAACTTTTCATCACTAGCTTGATGGAATACATGTACATTAGAGGGAAGGTATACCTTTGGTAATTACTCCAAAAATTAACGAACATAAACAACTTACTTGATAAAGAGCACTGGAGAGATATTGGTATTATAAAATATTGTTATAAATGACCCCTTTGAAGAAGTGTAGTTTTAGAAAAAGAGGTAATTTTCCGCCCAAAGATTGGAATCTTAGACAGGCTTCAGGCACGAAGCCTTTCTCAGGCATCTGAAGGTACACAAATCTATGTAACATGGGTATTTTTTCTCTCAATTACTTTCTTGCAACTTTGATGACCAATTGAGCCCAAATTTCCACAGGCTTGCTATTTTAAAGCAATGAGATACACCAAGTGAGTATATTGGCCTTTGACAATTACCAAAAGTATAAACTCAATAAAATTGTTCAAACAAAGTTTTTAAATGATCTGTATTTACAGTACACCTTTTTAAATATCTACATGTACTGCTTTGTTATATTGTAAATTAAAACATTGCAATTTTCCCCTTTTTCAATGTTTGCTTGAAATTCTTTTAGTATTTTAAAACGCTTTCATAATTTGTTTTTCCTGAAACGCTTTTATTGTCAATGTTATTTAATGCTTTAAAGTAATTGTTGACTTTGTAAACCAAATGGGTTTTAGTCCTGGACTTTTATTTGATGAATAAAACTGAAATGAAATAAAATGTATGACGTGACTTTTGTTATGGTACATGGAACATTTGTAGACCTGTGTCATAAAACAAACTCATCTTTTCACATTTTAAAGTTTGACTGTCAAACTTGACACCATTGGCTATGGGGAAATGGAGACAATGTAATTCAGTAAAAAAAAATTCCTTGAACAGCAGAGCTATGCAAATTGTATCAGTTGCTACTAAAAAATTAAAAACTTGCTACTCAATATTAGCTTTTAGAGTACACAGAACATGTTCAGTCCAAATATTTTTGCAAAATGAAATCATTCTCTGTGATTGTTTTTGTCTTGGCATGACTTATGTAGCTAGTTAGACTGGAGGCATGTACACGTGTGTCATACTGGCAAGTACATATATTAAACCGTAAAAAAAAAAAGTCTTGACGAAAACAATTGCCGAAACACCTCTGTAGTGTCACAGTCAGTTTAAATAACGAGGAAATGCCGTGTTGCACTAGCCATAGCAACACTCTGAAGGATGGAATGACACTTCAAACGGAGACAGGATGCATACTGCAACATGATATAACCTGGTAGAGGCATGGCTTGGAATAAACATGGGTGTAGAAAACCACTGGATTATATGAATAAAGACAAAGATTATCAAATGAATATACATGTACATTTCTAAAACAAACCATGTAGGTTATTTTGTTGCAAAATAGCATGTAATGCTGGATGACAAGAAAATACCATGACAGAAAAAGTAAAACAAAATGAAATTTGAAATTGAATGGGCTTTAGCTCTGATGCCATACCCTACAATAAGGGGTGCGTGGAGGGGGGACAAGAGAGGGGCAACGAAAGGGTTTGGGGGCAATCAAATAATTGGATTTCGAAGTATCAAAATGATATTTGCAAAACTGATAATATTTATACATCCTGGGTAAATATGGAGAGCGTTTTGTTCAATAAAGTTTGCAGCACTCTTGACTTGTGTCTTAGGCCTGCCACATCACTGAGGCAACATTTGCCTCCATGCCCCAGATCACTGCCTTGGTCAGAACAGAAATGACATGGAGGCCATGGAGGCTGAGGACTCTCTTGCCCTAGTCTTGGGCTTGGTCTGTTGGTGCCACTCTGAAAATTCCCCATAGACTTGAATGAAAATGCACTTTGCAAGATGAAGAAGGCCCTGCCCTGCCAAAGACAAAATGTTCAGTGCCTGCTTGATGCCCCTCAAAATGTTCCAGTAGAAATGTACATTGTCCTCATAGAGGTGCCCTTTACTGAGGGAAAAAACTGCCTTGCCCTTAAGATATTGAAGAACCAAACCTGCAGACTAGTGAACAGCTTTATAATCTAAGCCTTGCTATACCATTTCACAACAAAATGGACATGAAGCGCGCCTGTGCAGTAGATAAAAAGAGCTGGCAACATTTGCATCTTACAATCAGGAGAATTTTGTACAACAATCGGGGAGATATTTAGAATTCCATTCAACAAAATAGGGAAACATTTTCCAAAATCAGGGAGATCTTCAAATTTGTTCATCAGAACGTGCAAAAATTGTTTTATTTTTGGGGGTAACTTTCTGCAGAATCACAGACAGTTGACAAATCTGAGATAACACTATAGCTCAAACTGATGCTTGTGTGTTTATCTGAAGATTAACATAATTCAATCGACCCTTGCCAAGGTTTACTCTTAGTCATTCTGGAAGTTTTTCATTTTCAAACACAATAAATTGTCGCAGTAACGTGAAATTTGACATATAGCTATTCCAAACTTACTGTAGCATACATGTACAGTACATGTCTCAATGATTATCGAAAGTCACTTGGTTTCCTGCTCTTGCAAGATCAGACAGAACTGGGGGGGAGGTCCAAAAAGACTTTTCAAGTTAAAGGGGATTACTTTCTCTTTACCATGTTTACACTCCTGGCTCTTAAAAACAACATTATTTGACATTTTCCATCAGGAAGTAATTTCAGTCTATAATTTTTAGTTTTACAATAATAAATTTTTTACTTAAAAAACAAAAATCAACATTAACAACATTTATAAATCTATCATGGTAAACTGTATATCAGGTGTGCTGCCATACCATGTACAGTTGTACCTCACACACCTCACAATGTTTCTCAAGAAAGTTCACAAACTCTGGTCGATCTAGAAATTCCCTTTAACGACGCCCACAACTTGACCTTGGCCCCTTTCCCCCATCTTGATTTTTAAAGTGACTCACATTTGAGGTCATTTCCATAGAAACCACTTCTGTTGGGTGGAATAAATGGTTAATGACTACAAGTAGATTTCACTTTTCTTTTTATTATGTACCCCACTCACCCCCCCCCCCCCTAAAATAAAAAGAAAATCAGTGGCTATAAAACAGCAGTTGATTGACAAATAAATGGCACAAAAATATTTTTTTTTTTTAAAGTGTCTTTCCGAATTCAGCCCTACAATTCTTCTGGTTTAAATTCTTTCCTCTGTCAAACATTACCATGTACACTACATGGGTCTCATGACTCAAGTTTCTCTAAATCTCTAATAAGCAGAACACTTTATATCGTCAGCGAAGCTTATTTCTTTTGAAAACTGCTGGATTCTAGGAAAACTGTTTTTAGAGTTTGGACTTCTGCCCCCCCCCTTTTAAAGTTCTGTACATGTACATGGTAAGCACAGGAAATATTAGCCAGTTCATTTGCACTTTTGCTTTCATTGACATCAATTAAAATTACATTTTACATTATTAAGTAAGAATTTTCAAAATTCAAACCCAAATTTTTCAGTAAACACACAACCTAATATTTCAGTAAAACAATATTAACTTTTTCCCACAGATTTTTGTCCAAGCTCTTATCAGGCTTTACTATAGCTTGTGGCAATATTCATGAAAATGTACAGGGCGTACAAACGCTGTCACACTGTCTAGAAAAGCCCCCAGTAAGAACAAGAAGGTCAAGTGACTGGTAAAGTAATTGTTGGAAATGTCTTTCGGCCAGAGGTATTAAATGTGTGTCAGTTCGGGGTGTCGATGACAATTTCGTTTTGGATCAGTTTCACTAATTGGGTTCTGAGCAATCCAATGACAAAGTAATACCTCATCAATTTTAATAACATATTATACATCTCCACATGCACAAATGACATATTTCCAAAAATCAAGGACAAAGAACGAAATATGAACATTCAGTTAATCATTCTATAGATTTAACATGCCAATACACCAAGCTCTCGAGATTAGGCCTATTGGATTTTAATAACCTTGTAACATGTAGACAAGTACATGTAGATTCAACCCATTACTGTATGTAATCGACAGAGTTCATTCAGCACACATTAAACCATATGGCAGACATAATTCATGCATAACTTTTATTGTAAAAAAATTGAAGAACAAAAACATGTTTGGAAAATGGTGTTTACAAATCTTTATGGTGACTATTGTAACCACTGTGCAATTCAGCCTTCGGGCTGCAATATGGTGTGAATAAACCAATAATAATAATAATAATAATAATAATAATTCTGTGAAGTGTACACTTCAAAAATAAACAAACTTGTTGAAATTATACAAAGGAAATTTTGTTAGGGGTTGCAGGTCTTCCTTCGGGATATGGGACATACAGTATTTGAAGGGGCACCAAGGTCAAGAAGAGGCCATGGCCTCCGTGTAATTATTTCCAGGCCTTGAGGTTGTAAAGGATTAGAATAAGGTTAGGCTGACGTACTTTTCTGGGTATTTGTACACAATCATAGATGTGGATGCCAGCTATAGTACTTACCATGTCTCAAAGCAAAAATGTGTATAAGTGTTATTGAATGTAACCTTTGGATGTTCATTCACCCTATTGAATCCAACCCACCCCAACCTTCCCACAAAGTCTACCCCTCGGTTCGCACAAGTCCTACAATAAGAGTAACTTGTACTGAGGTCCTGTAAAATGTATCAAACAGGCCAGAGATACAACTTACAAGAGCTGAAGGATTCTGATAGGGATGGTTCCTTAACAAGAAAGGATTGATTTACTGTAGCTTGGTGCACTAAATTTTTCAGCACAGGCTGTATACTCCCAAGGAAGCTGAGATGGTTTAAAGAACAAATGGCCCAGTGACTGGTGACTAGGGGTAATGTTGGAGTGCCATGAGTGTCACTGAGTAACGGATTTGAGTGCTATATAAGGAGCTACTATTATTACATGGATTATTATTAAAATACCGACAGCATTTGAAAAGCTTTTTAAACAGTGTCTTACCTTTTCCTGCCACCACTGATAGCAACCCCCAGAAGACCAGAGCACCAAGTGCACCAGTCAATCCATGGACAGGATCCATTCAAGTATGTTTTAGTACAGGTGGTAATTAACACTAGATTGGTAACAACTGTTTGAGACCGAGAAGGTCGGCGTCAACAGGCCGACATGAGAGTGTCACCCCTAGCTGGTGTAATCGGTGGCTCGCTGAATCACGTCAGGTAGTAACGGTGACACGCTACGAAACTTTGCCGGCACATCATCAATTACATAAATCATGCGCTACTGTACTGTACTGTACTGTACATGTAGACTGCAGAACAGGGATGTTAAACGAACTCAACGAGTCGAACTACATGTACTTTGGTTTGAAATGTTTCTATGAAGTTACTCTTTTCTCGTTCTCTTTTTCCTAGTGCTTTGATCAAATTGCTGAGTTGTGTACAACTCAAATTAAACTTACAGATCTTTCTTTTTCTCTCCTGTGAGTTTGTTGTATTTAACAAGACCGAGATATTTTCAATTAATTTTGCACATCACCTGATGAGCTGATGCCCCTTTTTAGATTTCACAAACTTTGGCAAGTATACTGCAGTTCAACCATATTATAATTCATTCCGTTAAACTGCTCATTGATCATGCTGCTGAGGTGATCCCATTAAATAAACGCACTACATAAAGTAGCCGCATGTGTAGATTCAGATCACTTCCAGACTTGGGAGAAATCAGGTCAACAGCTGGTCAACTTCATGCAAGACGACTTTGACAGAATGTGAAGTTGAGAGTTATCCTTTCCTTCCAATTGGTCACACTGTCCAAATACCTTGATTACACAAATTACTACAAACTGAAGGGGCACTCTGAGACATCCTCAGCAGTCCGCGACACATCAGTGAACTCCCTAAGCCGATAGTTAAAAAGAAAGCTGGCTCTCCAAACAGTAGATCCTCGAGTCTAATCTAAACACTCAGCCTGCCGATTTAGTAACTTACACTCCACCTTCAGCTTCTATGGTTCAAAACTTTGTTTCTGTTTCGATATTCAGTGTGGATGTAAATGGACTCCTCCTCAAACAAAGACAGGTCCGGCTATAACGAGCTTCAAACTACGTCCAGCGTAGACTCAATCAAAAGGGAAATATGTACATGAAGGAACTTCCTCATTCTAGATCCAATGAGCAACGACAGGAAATTCACATGGTAGGGCCTTTGGGCTGACTTGATGGGGAAACAGTATGGCATTTCAATTAGATACAGGGATTGCTCTGCACATACTGTGCTTACAGTCACGGAAGATTGGATCTACTAGAGCTGGGGGAAAGATAACACCATATTAAGAACACAGACATATGTCCTGGTTTTATGCTTATTGATGAATGGGTCAATGAATTGGTCTGAGGCCCTGAGAGATTTTAGATGTGGTTTGAGTATTATGACTGAATGGAACTTGGTCAAGTGTTTTGGGTTTTTAAAAAAAAACATATAAGTAAACTAGATTTCTTATTTTAAGAAAATTCCTTTCATTTTGACAACATTATGATACTCTAGTTCAACCAGCCAAACAAATAATCAGTAAACATAAGATCAGTGAACTACAATCAGTGATGATTTTAATCGGTGAATGGACACCGGACATCTGTCCAGAGTCCAGTAATTTTGGCGATAAGCCAGTAAACTATTTGGCAAGTTCCCTACAGTCCAATATTTTTTAAAACTTCTTTCTGGTATCTCTGAATCAATTTTTTTTTAAGTACCCACACACCTGGGTGCTGAGAAGCAATTATAGTTTAAAGTGTCTCACCCAAGGACACAAGTGTCACAGTCCAAGGACACAAGTGTCACAACCAGGATTTGAACCCACACTACTGATGACTCAGCCACAACAACTTAAGTTCAATGACGTTCTAAACCAATAAACCACAACACCACCTCCATGACCATGTATTGACTTGGGATTGACTGACTTTTTATAGGGAATATGGAGCAATTTATCCAAGTACTGGGTACAGCTAAGATAATTCAGTTTGTGAGTGTAATTTTAGCTCACTCTAAGTGCTGACTGAACTCTGAGGTGTACAATGGCTCTCCCTGTGCCAAAAGCACTTGACAGCGGAACACAATAAATAGGAGATTTCCAGTTCAGGGTTCTGGGTGGAACAAGCTAATAAAGTAAATGCACAACTCTTTAGGACAAGAATCCAGTCCCTTATTGGAAGTGACAGCACATATGCTTGAAAACACAAATGTGTACGATAGTATTGTTAAAGGTGTAGGTACATAAAATTGTTTTGTCTACTGCAGGAAGATTAAATTCACTCGCACTTTAAGACCTTTATCATTCTACCGTCATCTTTGTTCGGTTCCCTGACTTCAACAACAATTTACCAAATACCTGTTCTCACTATACCGAAAAGGCACCATTTAATTTTGCACTTCCAGTCTCAGTTTGGTAACACTAATTTGGATGGGAGAGACAAATGCAACCTGTAGGCTTGATACTTATGAAAACAATGGAGGTTGCCTCCATATCCCTCTGTAGTCATTGCCTCAGTGCCCCTTGAACAATCCAGGTTCCCCCGACAGAGGTGTCCTTCACCAAAGAAAAACTGCATTGCCCTAGACCTGGGTTATGCACAACAAAATCATGCACCAGAGTAAAGGTTGCCGACCGAAAACACCATGTCACATGTACAATTTGTGACTGGTATCCTGCTCATTTCTGCTAAGCAGAAAATTGTTAAGCAATTCTGTCAATTTCCTGCTTCAGCAGCTCTGTGAAATTGGGCCCAGGTACTAACCAGTATGAACTTAACCAGTATGCTTTCAGATTGAATCAAACTAACTTTTCTCTTTCAATAAATAACAATTGCACGCACAAATATATGTACAGCCCTGTAACAGGCCTTGAACTTCGCTCTTGAAGGGGCACGGCAATTTTCCTCTGGTAAGGGGCACTCTATGAGGAAAATGTAAATTTGTATTGGAATTTTGCAAAGGGCACCGTAGCAAAAGCACATGGCACCAGGGCAATTGCTGGGCGTGCCGAGGGTTATTTTGAGGCCTGCCTGTACTGAGTCTATTAATTTACTCATGTACTGTAAAACACATACACACCTGTTCTTTTCATACAACACTTATAACTTCAGAGAATATAACATGGTTCGTCATACATAATGATCCACTTCAGGAAGGAGCAGTTGATCCAAACAGGGAAACTATTTACACTAATGAGTACAACTTCTCCTTTGTCATAACAGCTCGATTTCCTACAGAAAAGGAAAGCTGTGTTCAAAAGGCTTTCCAATATTTCAGATGACTACATCTTGACAAATAGAAAAACTTCGCCAACTACAAAGTTTTTCTTTGCACCAAGACAGGACTCAATAACAATAAAATAATATTAGTGGCTTCTTATACATGTAGAGCTCAAATGTGTCACTCAGCGACGCTCATGGAGCTGAACATTCCCCCTGGCACTAGTCACTGGGCCATCATTTCTTAAACCATCTCAGCTCCTCTTGGGAGATCATCACAGCCTGTGCTGCCAAGGCCTAAGTACACCAAGCTAAATCAATCCTAAAAACCATCTCTGCCTTTGCAGGTACCCATTTACCCCTAGGTGAAGAGAATCAATTACAGTATTTAAACCCACACCCTGATGACTTGTGGTCAAGTGCTCCCGGAAAAAATAGCTTCCAAATTAGCTAAAGGTACAGAATGCAGGCTGGAATTCACAAAGCACAAAGATTCATCTTAAGACATGTAAGATGAATTGTCAGTATTACCATAGTGATTTGTATTGTGACATCACACTTTACTTAGCAGTTAAGATCAATCTTAGGTCTTGGTGAAATCAAGCCCAGTTGTTCAAACAATAGGCCCCTACTCAAAGTAACTTTCACTTGCAATACTTAAATTCCATTCACTATGTAGACTACAGTAGATAACAGACTAAGCAGGCTTCAAATTTAGAATGAGTTATTAACCACATTGTGAATACTTGAAGTGTAATAACCTGTCCCTATAAAAGGATTAAGTACATCATTGTGGGTTTTAAAGAGTAAATTAATTCCCTTTCCCTTTCGTTGTTTTCAAGGAAACACACCATGAAAGCAACCTGTGAAAATGTCAACAAATTCTGTCGCAAAAATGAAATTTAAGTGGTTTAAAGAGGGGTCCAAGGTCAAATTCAGTTTTGTGATCCCCTCATTTTCCAATAGATATAGAGTCCTCACAAAAATAATGGGGGTGGGGAGAATTACACCTCTCTAACCTCATGCTAAAACGGTGTAAAATGCCTTTGTGTTTGATACCCTTCAAGTGCAGTTTTTGTCAAAAACCCAAAACGTTCGAAACATTTAATTGGTACATTTTTGTACAGAGAATTTTCAGTTTATTCCCTAAATTTTGATGACACTCAATCCAAAAGGCATAGAAATTGACCTCTTGACTTGCACAGAAATACCTCTTTGGAATGTGCAGTTCCATTGTTTTTTAATTCCTATGACGCCGTGCTTCAAATTTTTCTCTGAAAGAGTACACATATAAAATCTTAACGTGGGGTTAGAGACTTGTAATTTTCCTAACTTTCATGAGGACTCGTATCTACAGGGAAATGAGTGCATAACAAAACTCAGTTTGACCTTGGAGCCCCCTTTGTAGGAGGTTTATCAGGCCTATGTGCATTGCGGCAATCCAAACAAGCAAAAGTGATATTTGGAACAGATGGTCGGTCTTTAAATGTTATTTTCTCAGTGTGTTCACTCAGAAAGAAATGATTATCACAAGTAAACATTCATAGCAGAATTAGAACTGGCAAAAATAAATTAATAAAAAATGAATCTATATAGCGCATATTACCGTGAGGTCCCTACGTCTCTCAGTATAGTGTATGTGGAGCTGTGCTGTAGTATAGACATATTCCTTTACATAGCACCATGTAAAGTTTTACAAGGTGCTGTGGCGTAACATGCAGCCAATCAAACAAGGAACACCAGGTCGAACCCCTTCTTTTTTTTGATAAATGCACTGGGTTCTTTTACGTGCATTACACAACACACAGGACCTATGGCTTTACCTCCCATCCGAAGGACATTTAATGGTTTTAAGTGTCTTGCTTAAAAGGACAAAAGTGCCATGATGGGGACTCAAACCCACACTCTGCTGATCAGAAACACCAGAGCTTGAGTTCGGTGCTCTTATCCGCTCGGCCATGACACGCCAGTGAGCTTTTAGATTTTAGAGCCGAAAATTTAACTACTTAGTTTGGCATCTCCTCTTTAAAATGACTAGACTAGACACGCACAGATCTAATTTTTCTTGGAAATTTTCCAAATAGTTTTCTTTCCTGGTTCCTCCCAAATTAGCGACAGTAATTGCGACATTGCGTTTAAAAGTATTTTTTTGGAACTTTCCCCAAACTCTGTCAAAAAAACCCAGTTTCCTGCTTGATGGAATGATGTTTTAAAAAAATGACTTTTGTTTTATTTACCCTTGGAAAAATCAATCTTGGAAAGTCTCCAAGCTTTGAATTTTGAGTTTTGAGGTCTCCCACAATGTTCATGCAATACAAACAAGTTAATGGTATACATACAGAATTGGAATGATAAAATCCATCATTGTTTAATTTTAGTCTGAAAGCTTACTGATTATGAAAGTGATACTAGAACCATTCTTTGTGCGAAATATTTCCCTCTGAAATGAAATCATATTCGGGAAAACTTCATCTGAAACCTAAAAAAAAAGCAACAGCATGTTTTGGTTGTTAGAACCAACATTTAGGACATTGTGTTTTTGTCTGAAAATTATGCATGGTTTCTCACTTTTTCTCCTGATACACACAACAGATTTTAAAGCCAAACTTTTTATTTAGTTTGCAAATTGGTTCATCCCACAAAACATGAACACTGTCTGCGACTATTTTGTCAGCTATAAACTTTATAGCTCCATGGCTCTACCAACCCTGTTCAATTAATAACTTTAACGTTACAGAATAAGAATTTACCAGGAATTCATAAAATATTGCATTGAATTGGACAAAAAGTTACTACATTATATCATTTCCTGAAGACCTTTCATTTTTTAGTACTTTACTTCTGATAAAACAATATTTTCAGAGAAAAATCTCTCTGTAAACCTAAAGCCCGGTTCATTACTCCTGGGATTGTGAATGCAAAGTGAATTTTGGTAACAAAATAATCGGTAAACGCTGTTTTCCAATTGAAACACAATAAAATTCAATCGCACGAAGCATTTGCAGGAAGTATGAACCGGGCTTTAACTCAACCCAGTTTCGTTTTAAAGAAATTGGACAGGCAGTTCAAAAAAAGGACCCCTCTTTTACAAAGCGGCTATATATACACAAAAATGTGGTCTAACTAAAAGCAAAGAAAACTTTCATTCAGTTTTACCAATTGAGATGTACACATTGGCCCTTCTTTGTTGAACAAAGGGCTTGAGTTTGGGGAAAATTCACAGGAATAATGGGCTTGGCTCAAAAAAAATTCTGGTCTATAATTGTTTTACAATTAACCAGAATCAAAATGAGAAAAAACTTTCTACACAGTTTAATTTACAACGTGCTGTTTTATTAGATTATTTACACTGGGGAGCAAGTTGTCAATTAAAAAACACAAGATCGCTAGACTATAAAATTTTGCTAACCTAAAATTATTGTGGTCTTACTTTATCAGAAATTGACAAAGTATGCTTTCTTTAAGCAAGGTGGAAAGGCTTGTAGAATTGTTACTTTAGGCACTCCCAGACATAATAAACCTTGTGTGCATCGCGCATGCACACGGACCTGGATTAGTGACAACTTATAGTGAACCACACATGCATCGCGTTTTTGAATCAGTTCTTTATTTGTTTTAAAAGCATCTCAATGTTACAGACTTGTACGGTTGTAGACTACGCTGGTGCTCGGCAAAATCCACTTCTGGATGTAAGACCAAGGCTACCTCCATGGCAAGACTAAGACTAGAGCCGAGGTGTAACCAGTAACAGTAACTTAGTCTTAGGCGCTGTAGGGCCTACTCCGTTTTTTAAATTGTTGACATCTGAGGTCACCCTAGTACTACAAGTCGCTTCTATACTAAAACTAGCACTACAGAGGTACCGTAAATTATAGATGTCAAAATTTCGGAAAACGGAGGGGACAGCGCCCCGCCCCCTGTTTAGTGACATTACTAGGTCAAGTCCGGTTGGAGTTTACTGCCTACTGGTACGATACTATAGTATTAAAATCACCGGCGTCAGGCATGTCCCTGTGGTCCATTGTTGATTTTGAGCCTTAACACTGCATGGCTTTTTCCGAGTCTTGAACTGCATTTGGTTTTCCCACGAGATAACAACATTTTACTCTTTTACTTCGGTGTTTCTTCTTTTGTGATGACGTTAACGTTACGCGAGTACGATTTTCGAGGATTTTGACAGCGGCCCAAAAATGGCGTGCAATTTTGCAACTGTTAATTATTGAAATACAACGTGACAAAGACAACGTGCAGACTCAACTATTGTAAAGAAATTACCACCTGACAATTATTTACAAGTTTCCTTCTTTCGACCTCTCAATTAAAGTGGGGAAAAAAATCAAACTCACCGCGATTTTTCGGACTGCTTCCTGTCGTCTCCTCCCTGCATGCATGCGCAGCATGCAACATGTCAATTGAGGGCGCTGTGCACTTTTTTCGAAACCACCCGGGGCTTCGAACAGGCGGGCGGAGCCTACTTCTTTGATGAGCAACCTACACGCTTGCTTGATTTTAATCGTTCCTTCTTTAATGTTGGAGATTACAATTATTTTTACTGACTTGATTTGAGAGAAGACAATCACCTCTCTATTTGTGACATTATTGTTACCTTTCATTACCCTGTGTTAGTCATACTGTCTGTCATTAGAGACACACTCTCGTAAAAAGTCGGGCAAGCTGTTTTATCGACCCGTATAATCCCTTACAGCTTGTGAGGCTTGTACTACAATAAGTTGTATAAGTTGAATAGTGATCTGTTTTCTACACTGAATTTAAAACATTTTTTTTCCTCTTCTATTTTACAACCGGTAAGTGATATTATTTTTATGTGTAGATTAAGTTTTACATTGTTAATGGAAACACATAAAAAATGTGAATTGAAACAGAGATACCAAGTCAAGTCAATTTCACCAAGTGGTTGATTTTTTATATGCGGGATTGTTAAAATGCCCGACTGGAAACTGCTACGGAAAAATCAAATCGAACGCAGGGCTATAGAGAAATGGGCGGGAAAAGTGTTCATCAATACTATTTTACTCATTAGAGAAGCGTATCTTTTAAAATTTGTTCAGAACACGTTAATTTATTCAATTTAAAGCACGTAGAAATTTCATAAAAATATTGACTTTTATTACCTAGCATTGCTCCAACACATATATAAATTTAAAATCATAATAAAGCTTAAAAGCAGAGCATTTTCTTCTGCGTGAGTGCCTGTACATTCTGTCAAGATAAAAGTGTACGCCACCTTGCTTCCACCGTAGACAATAGGTACGGAGCCTGCACGGAGGGAGTTGTCTCAAAACTTCTGTAGAGTCTTAAGCTAGGTTAAATAACGCCTTGAAATACAACCAGTGGAACATATACCGTTCGCCATTTTTGCAGAGTCAAACATTTGGTTCGACAATAGCAGCCCGTGTTATGTCATGAATTACACAAAAACACACAATTTTCAATTTCAAGGGATATTTATTTGAATCGTTGACTATAAATATTATCCCAACCATACTCATTTCAAAACATTTTATAGACCAAGCGCCCAATACGAATGGCCCTTCTATTGCAAAACAGCCCAAATCGAAAATACTTGTTTTTCTTTATGTAAGATCATTTCTGGGTAAACTGAGGGCGCATTCTCCATTTCAACGTTTCAAAGGCATACTATGTATGGTTTTGAATATGACATGCCCTTTCTCAGCCTTTTTTTACATTTTCGTCCCGTTTACATTGTATATGGCAAAACAGCTCATCTCTGTAATTGTTTTCAAAATATCGTTGTGGCCAATCACCTGCAGATGTACGAGGACTTTTTCCAGTCGACTCTCGAGGGAAGTCTTGGAGCAACAGCTCAGTTATGGGCAATTTACATCTTCCTGATCAATCGCCTCCACAGAGAACTGCAGAGATGCGTAAAAACAAATGATGTCGGTGGCTACATCCATGTTTTCCAAACGATGCTAGCTGTGTTCTTCTCCCTGAACCGACCAAACTATGCCAGATGGGGAACACTTTTCCTACAGAAGTTGAAGAGTGCAGACCCAAAAATGCGTGAAGTACTGGAGAAGGGTGCATTTTCCATCAGACGCACCAGGAAGAGTTACAGTAGATCAGCTGTTGATCTCTCTTTGGAGCAGACGGTCAACCGTGACGCTGCATCCCAAATGAAGGGAATTGTCGCCTTCAGAAATTCTGATCATGCAATGCGCCGGTGGTCATTGACTAAGACTCAGAGGGCTATGGCAGTTACCGAACTACGAACATTCACTGGACTCGAAGTGGGGGAAAATGCAGCAGCTCAATGCCGTCCCTCAAGAATAAAAAGGGACAACAGTCAGATGGCCGCACTGAGTGCAAAGATTGATGATTTCTGCAACCCGTTCACAGATGATG
The DNA here is from genome assembly GCA_023634235.1 of Pisaster brevispinus. Classification (NCBI taxonomy): domain Eukaryota; kingdom Metazoa; phylum Echinodermata; class Asteroidea; order Forcipulatida; family Asteriidae; genus Pisaster; species Pisaster brevispinus. Next base: position 258,149 of record JAMKCF010000029.1, on the reverse strand, counting down.
CACCTAATTCCTTGGTGAATATGGCAACTGGTCAAGTAGCATCAGAGGCTACAGAATTATACCTACTCAACACGCTGAAAAGGGTCAGGATGAAAGGGATAAATTTAGAATTGAATTGGACAGCGACAACAGTCGCTTTCTCCAACCTGTCAAACGCACACGTGTTCAGAACTTTGCTGCGCAGAATGTGAAGAAGAAAGGTACTGCCTCAAAGACAAATGCTGAGAGCCTGAGGGACACGTTTGTTCGCATGATCGTAGTCATTGCGGAGAAGACAGCATTTGACCTTCGGAAGGTTCTCTCTTACCCCATAACGACATACCCACTGTCACTTGCATACTGCGATGGGGTGCATGTGAAAACCACCAAATCAGCATTGCTGAAAAAGCTCGAGTCCCTCCAGACAGCAACAATCATAGATGGCGAGTTACTGAGGAGTTATGTACACGTCTACGACGGAGGTCTTCTTCTCCATTCTGTCCTCTCACAAACAAACATAGTAGCATCATATGCATCAATTGCTCGGACGATGCTTTCAGTGGTATGTTCAGGGAGAGCTAGCGAAGTACATGTTTGCCTCGACAAATATGTCGAGATCTCCATAAAAGACAGTGAGAGAAAGTTGCGGGGCGCAGTTGACTCGGCATATGTGATAACCGGGTCAGATCAGACAATCAGACAGAGTGGAAAAAAAACTTCTCACCAATGGAGTATTCAAGAATGAACTCGCCAAGTTCCTCTTGAAAGAGTGGGGGAAAGATCATTACTGGAATATCTTGGGTGGAAAGACCTTGTTTGCTTCTTACGGTGGCGAGTGTTTCCAGTTTATCCCTGATGAGCACAATCATATTACTCAATCCAGCCCAGCACAACTCCAAGGTGACCATGAAGAGGCCGACACCCTAATTGCTTTCCACGTCACAAATATCACATCAGGCAATGTCCTGGTAAGAGCATCCGACACTGATGTTTTGGTAATACTGATTGGTGGGTGCACTTGGCCAGCAACGTCGAGAAGTCCGGTCCTTAGCCAACATCATCATGGACTGTGGGATGGGAAACAGCAGGAGGTACATCAATGTGACCAACATTGCTGACGTCCTTGAAGAGTGCAAACCTGGACTTCCCAGAGCACTACCTGGATACCATGCCTTTACTGGATGTGACTTTACGTCGGCCTTTTACAGGTAGGCAAAAGTTCAATTGCCTTTTACTAAAACATATTTATAAAACCCATGCCCCACTCAAACTAGACTTACGAAGGGGAGTTTGTTTGTCTGTGAGATAGCAATGAAATATACTAAATAGAACAGTGGTTTCATCTGGAACTTGTAACTTTATCTTTTTCAGGAAGGGCAAAACTAAACCCCTCGACATCATTGAGAAGGACAAGACTGGTTGTTACGTAAACCTATTCATCAGTATGGGTGAGGTGCATGGTAGTAATGATCTGGATGTCGCATCAGAATTCGTCTGCTGCATGTACGCACAAAGCAAGACTCGAAGTGTCAATGAAGCACGATACAACAAACTGATACAAATGACTGGCAAAGTAGATAAGGTAGGCAAGGCAAAGACAAACATGATAATAATAATTAAAAAAAAATAATAATAATAATAATGATAATAATAAAAGATCTTACATAGCGCAGAATTCGCCTAAAAAGGCGCCCAAGGCGCTTCACACAAACAATAATAGTAAGAAAATAAAACAGTTTGTTACAACAGCTGTAATTATGTAATTTTTCAACATTCAGGAGAATCCACTGGCAAACATCAAACGAATTGACTGTGCCTTGCCGCCTTCTCGTCCGACTCTTGAAATGAAGGTTCGACGAGCACAGTATGTTACAGCATTGTGGACACAAGCTGTGACAGCATCTCCCGGGGATGGTTTGCCACCTACCGATTATGGATGGTGTGTGAAGGACAACCTCTTGAAGCCAACCTGGTTTGAAGGGCCAGCCATACCAGACACTTTATTTACAGACGGCAGTAACGATGAGGCCATGGAGGTTGAAGGCGACAGCGATTCCGAGTTGGATGAAGAAACTGTTGATGGACTAGTGAGCACTGCAGATGGCGAAGCGTGGAGCGAAGACTCAGATTCAGAGGAGGAAGAGGAGGATTATTTGTAGGAGAAAAAACTCTATTTGGATCAGGGGGGGGGGGGCGTATGGAGTTATGACCGGCATTTTCCAGTAGGTTTTATCATGTTTTACGCCGCCCATAAATAAATTATAATGAAACTATTATGTTTAAGTGAATAAGCAATCTACAAGTTAAGAGCCTCAACAACGGAAAGTTTTTGAGATTGTCTGTTCGGGTTTCTCAACTCCAGTTACAAAACAAGTGTGCTGAGATATGGACGTGTGTAAATCAATTACAAAGTAAATGTTGAATTAAATAATAACAATTAAACAATTGCTATGTCTGACTACAAAAAAATTACATGGCATTTATGAACCTTTTTAGCATGGATCTGACTCATAACGATGTAGGTTTAGTTTCATACACGGCAGTTTCCTAGTTTACCTGCCGGAGCTGACATCAGTTAAAAGCGGGTGACAATCAAGTAATTCAAACCCCGTTACAAATCCACAGAATAAAAAAACAAAATAAAGATTCACAGATTTCCGTCAAGCTCAATAACTACTTTTATAATGCAACTATTTTATTTTATTTATGTTTTCTTTTGTTAATTTGTTTTATTTTGTTTATTTTTTTCATGTATTCATAATTCAGGCGTGTCTGGCTGGCTCACCCCACCACTGAAAATGTCTGGCAGTAGCCATTCATGGTACCTGGGACTCTGCAAAACATTTTCCAATAGGTTTCATCAGCTTAACTCTCCAGCTGATCTAGCTCAATTTTTGGGGTGGGGCCATTTGGGCGTGTCTGGCTGGCCCAACCCACCACTGAAAATGTCTGGCAGTGGTCATTCATGGTACCTGGGACTCTGCTGAACATTTTCCAAGAGGTTTCATCGGGTTAACTTTCCAGCTGATCTAGCTCATTTTGGGGGTACTGGTTATGTACGTCTGGCAGGCACCCCCCACCACCGAAAATGTCTGGCAGTGGCCATTCATGATACCTGGGACTATGCCAAACATTTTCCAAGAGGTTTCAAAGGGTTAAATTTCCAGCTGATCTAGCTCAATTTTGGGGCCCTTTCCCAAGGCCCCCCTGACCACACCCGCCAGAGTGTGCTCGGCAGACGTCTATTTCCTTACATAGGCATGTACATGGACCATTGCTATATACATGAAAATTGGTTAACTTTCCAGCTAGGCTGACCCCCCTGGGCTCCCGGTCTATTTTGCCTTGGAAGGGCCGCAAAGGCAACGTACCCTTCTAAGGGCCTCTTCCCACTAAACAACGAATCAGTGCACACCGGTATACAAAAAAAGCCAAGCACTCATTTTCATACCTTTATTTATATTCCCACTTTTTGGAACTTGGATCCCTGTGGACAAAAAGTGCTGGTGGTGGGCTGGGTCCAAAGACATGAACTATACACGGTAAAATATTGTTCCACAGGTTGATTTATTTATACAATGTTTATTTAAAAGGACAGTAAGAAAATAGGATTTATTCTACAAAAATGGTTTGAAAAATATAATATACAATGGGAGATTTTTGTGGAGAGGCAGCAGTCTTGTCAGGTATATCGAAATTGTTGTTTCTTTTCTGGAAATGTGCGCATGCTCAGAACTGTGCAACCAATACTGTAGCCCGAGCATCTGACGTCACACTTCGAGGCTCGTGAATAACGCCAGATACCTGCCAGACCGAATGTTGGCAAACGCACCTTTGACCTCCCATCCATTCACACGTCGCGACTGATCGCTTACGTCTCTGCACGTTTATCCAATGAAATCATTGTATCCAATGAAATCGCTGGGCCAGTGTCTGTCACAGGGAAACAGACTACCAACACTGAAATATACCTGGTCTGCTGCCACCAGACAGCAAAAATATTTCCACTCAGCTAGATCATGAAACCTGTAACATCGCCATGTTTACAAAAATGCAACAGATCATGGACTTTCTGCAGGCCCAATTTGGACACACTCAATGGAAGACAATAAAATCTTACATTTCATGGCGACTGAACTGTACAATTTTTATAAACTTTCGAAATGAAGAAAAGGGCACAGCTCAAAACTTGTACAGCTGTTAATTTAAAAGATGTTTTATGTTGAAATTATTATACAAAGTGTACAATTTCTCAAATGACCAACGCGGTATCTTGCTTTCCTGAAAGGCCCTGGAATGTACAAGGTTACTCTTTTTGTAAACAAAGTTTACAAGGTCTATTTCATTTCATTAAAAAAAATTCTTCTAATGTTCTCATGATTGGCCGTCTGCTACAACTGTATTTACAAACTTGTACGGCTACCAAGCCCCAACTGCGATGTTCGTTCACACGATGGTTTCATCACAGTAGTAGTACTTTGTAACGCAGCTTGTGTTAACAATGGTTGGGGCTGGGAAGGCAATATCACCACCACCACATGTGTCATATCCCATCTGCTCTATAATAATCATACATAGTAATACTCAGTTTGCGAAAACAGTACCAGACTGTATTGGTTAACATGCAAAAACAACTAAGGCGATATTAACATCCTTTATATTCATTTATCAAGTGCTGCACCATGCCAAATCTAGCCAGTTAGTGCAGTGCAAATCACAGACTTACTGCTGAACTCCTTGGCTTCCAGTTTTCTAAGAGCACACCTTTTCCAACCATTGGTTTATGAATACAGCTCCGGAACATCTCTGTATCCTTAACCCTCCTGAATGGTACCGGATCGTCGTTCATCCACGGAACCATTCTACACATGAAATCGCTGACGTTCAGTGGGTGGTAAACATGCTCGATATGACCCTTGTACCTCCAAGCAAAATATTCGTTGTATTTGTCATCGTTTTTGTCAAGGTATCGGATGTATTCGGCGAGTTTCTCAATCGATTCAAAGTCCGAGATGTGGATGAACGAGTTGGGTGGTGCCACGCGTTCGTACGCCGCCTTGGTACCACCGTAGACGATCGGTACGGAGCCTGCACGGAGGGAGTTGTCCCAAAACTTCTCCGTAATGTACTCGTCGCACTCGGTGTTATCCAGCGCGAGATAAAACTTATACTTCCCAAGGGCCTTCATACAAGGGACGTTCATGTACGAAGGTTTTCCCACCAGAAACTTGCCACAGTCCAAAGTTCCACATTTACCGTAGATATCAATTGGTAAAAGTGTTTGCAATTTTTTAACGTAAGCAAAACGAGGCCACGGCGTGTTACCACAGCTGTAAGACATCCACGCTACCAGCCCCGATTTACCCTCTGTCCCGTTACGTGACTCGGTATCCATCGGCCCATTCGGGATGTATCGGCTGTACGGATGCGGCACTTCGGATTCCGAGTGGTACGTCATGGAATGCTGAAACATGATATCTTTAAAGTCCCTGTTCCAATGCTGGTATCGGTCGGCAGACTCGATCGCGAAGAGGAACCATTTGGTTCTGTTGGTCAGTGCTTTCAACGCACCGGCCTGCAGTCTGGCTGCATTTGGTACCTTGTCTAGACTAACAATGATGCCATCGCAGTTCTTCAGCCAGTCATGTCTGAGTGTTGCGATGAATTCGATTTCACACTGGTGTTCCGGGCACTTTAGACGAGGTGTGATAGGCATCTGGGAAGGGTTTTGTTTTTTAGCACGGTCAAATCGGTCATCGAGATCCCCAAATTCCCGCCAACTTCTGAACCCTGGGGATGGTTTAAAGATGGCGATCCTTTTCTTGCACGGCGTGGGTTTCACTGGAACTGTTCCATTCTTTGGAACAGCTTCTTTCACTGGAACAGTTGCTTCCAATGGAACTTTAGGAATCTCTTTTGGTTTCTCTGTTTTATGTGATGCATTCTTCTGATTAATTACTGGACTGTCGTATTTCTTGGGAACAGTATTTGATAAGGGTTTTTGACGGCTAATTGTGTGGAAGCCATCGGTTCGGTCTATTGTTAGGGGTCCGTTAAAGAGCAACCAACCACTGCAGGCAAGTGAGACTGCTAGCAGTGATAGAACCAACCTCAACACGATTCTTCGGCGAGCACTGACAGAGATGAACTGAAAACATAAAAACAGTTCGATTTTCAAGCATTCAAACATCACAAGTGAAAATGCTATAATTTGTGTCTAGACTTCCAAAATATTATTATTGTTTTATTTCTGGTAATGAAACTAAGGATGCTCAGTATTTATTTTCTGATTTTATTGGTTTTTATTTTAATCTATTGTATTTTTTTTAATATTGATGTTACTATTATTATTATTGAGATATCGCCTAACATCACAAAGCCGGACGGGCACTTCAAGGTAAGCGGGCTGCACATAACTGATTGCCACTTGCTCCATGGGCTGAAACATGGTTACCCCTTCACATTCCGTAAGGATCATAATAGCCATGGGTATCATCCACCAGGAGCCTGGCCGGTAGAGCAGAATACGCTACCGTCCCAACTTTTTACAAAGTAAATGTGTGGATTTTTACCCAGAGGTGAACACATTACCTTCTTAAAAAGTCCCGCCATTTTTGTTCCTTCTTGACACAGATCAGTGTCTTGTCATCAGATAATCCTTCATCCTAATAAAAAATATAAAAAAATAGCAGACTTTGTAACGACGTAAGTATTTACTCTTTCTTTATAACAATGGGCAATATTGTAGTATGTCGTATGCCTGAAACATGTTTCACCGGCCTGCATGGAAGTACGTTAGAGTAAGGCAGGTAACTATTTTGTCATGTGCTACAATAAATGGGGCCTATTTCACGAAGAGCTAAGACTGATCTTAATTGTGTTTAAGTTTTAATTGCTAAGCAAAGTGTGATGTCACAATACAAATCACTTAAGCGATATTGACACCTCACAAAGATGAGTTATAGTGTTTTGTGAAATTGAGTTCACAATTTGCTCATAGTTATTTTTACATCTCCATGTCACTTCACACATGCCTAAGGGAGGCTGCATTTCCACCACCCATTACAACGCGCCAATGTTAAGATTATATCAACATCATTCAAATAACGCTGGTGAACATTTTGTTACCATCACCAGCAGCCCTGACTGTATTGTTCACTATTAAATCCTCCATATCACTGAGCAAAGGGGGGGGGGGTGAGAAGGGGGGGTGAGATGGGGGAGGAATTGACCCACGAGCCTCCCTAAAGCCCGTTCAAATCAATCTCATTTTCCCTCTCCATGTTGAGAAAGAATGATACACATAAATTATACCAACATATAACCGAAAATGTACATTCATTAGGCCTGCTATTATTACTAAGGTAAAGACTGGGTGGTAATATATCAGCCATTGGAATTGATTCTATGGTTTATAAAATGCCTCACTACAGTGGGCGACGTTTTAGCATTAATTATCATACAGCTGTAGATAGCTTGGCTTAATGTTATTGCTATGATGCACGCTAGTTTGATCAAACATGATGCACTACTGGTAATGTGAATGCTAGTATGTACATGTACATTACAATCATAGAGAAAGGGCCACACACTGCAGCTTACGGATAGAGATTACATGTATACGGAGATATGAACCAACAAAAAATAATCCTACCGGATGGAGAAGGGGACGTGGAGAAGATGAACAAGACGAAGACGGCGTAACGATGATGGAATACACGGTGTGTGGTGATGTCGTAGCGAAACGGTAGCTTCTATTTTCACCACTAAATATTCGGAGTCAAGTCTTGTACAGTGCACAGCCACGTAGTATAGAGGTATAATATATTATGTGCAATGTGCATCCAAGCGCAGAATGCTGCTGTTGCTGAAGGCTTTCACTATTGTGTTCTGGCTATAGACCGTATTGAATATGACGTCACCATACCTGCCCTACAAAATGGCGTGTAGCGTGTGCGTGATGGTGTGCGTGCATGTGCCGTCAACCGGGAACGCTGCGTGCTTCATTGATGTACGCGTTTAGACGCGCATACGGTTTGCCCTACAAGATGGCGACTTTCATAGCAACAAAGGGGTTATTCAATACGGTCTATTGTGTTTTGAATACCGTATTTACGCCCGCTTTGCACAGAAAAGACATGTTGGAAAGTGGCGGAGGTGACCCCCCCCCCCCCCCCAAAGAAGATTAATTTAGTGTGAAGTTACGTACATCCTATGAATTATTATTATTATTTTTCAAGGCCAGGTCCAGGATTCTCAAATAAGGAGGCGGGTACTGACAATCAATGAGAGCGCGCAAGGCTACGCCGTTGTTAGTCTTTAGTCAAGGCGCTCGCGCTAGTCTTTTTTCGTGCGTGATATCTGGGCTGGGGTGCCGCGGTGTGCCTTGACTAAAGGCTACGCCGTTGTAGGCTCGGGGCCCGGGGACACTGGAGGGGAAATCAGAAGACGATGCTTGACCTCTGTTGCATTTCGAACATTTTTGAGCAACAGTGTTTTGAAAAGTTTGTGTTAATTGATTTCCCCTACTTATGCTGTCTTTTGTTGCTGTTGTTGCTGTTGTTGTTTTTTCTTTTTTCTTTTTTGGGGGAGGGGGGGGGGGGTGGATGGGTGAACCTTGGTGGCGAAACAGTTGGGGTTGTCAGCCGTGCATTTTCACCTTTGCACAATCCAGACGACTGTTTTTTACACCGCAGTAAGTTAATTAATTATAAAGTCAATTTAATTCGCTTCACGCGCTTACACGACGGAAAAAATATTGAAGTCCCTGTCGTCCCAAAAGTATAACCTATCAGATACGGCAACGGGACGGTATAACTTTGGTTATTATTCCAACAATTTATGACCACAAAACTTATTTGGTAAAGAGCACTGGAGAGCTGTTGATATATTATAAAACATTGCTAGAAACGACCCCTTTGAAGTAATACAGTTTTAGAGAAGTTAGAGGTAATTTTCACCTAAAAATTTGATTCTGAGAAAGGTTTTAGGAAAGGGAAGCCTTTCTCAGGAATCGCAGAGCGCTGCAATGCTATGCAACCGTGGGTGTTTCTTATTCTGCATTGTTTTCTTGTAACTTCGATGACCAATTGAGCTTAAATTTTCACAGGTTTGTTATTTCATGCACATGTTTAGATACACCAAGAGAGGATAGCCTCCTGGTCTTTAACAGTTACAAAAAGTATATACCCTGCCTTTAAAATTCTACACATTCCAACCAACCTTTGTAAATACCTAAATTTCATTAAAACATAATTTATGATGTTAGAGCTAATTAAATAATTTTTTTAATAAACCAATTCTTTGAAATATTATAAAAAGACTATTTCACCTCATTATATTTATTTATTGTCCCCTCTCCTTCCGTTCACGCCATGGCTTCCGGGTTTACACTTTTGAAACTACAGAGGGCGCCGCTCACATAATATAGTTAACAGGTCAACAAGTCGACTGCTAGTGCTAGAGCCATTAATTATTATCGCTGATTATTATCCACTTTTCTAGCACTATGTGATCCTCGTGTGTATTGTTTCAGCATCGCCATGATTAGCAGAGTATTCCGGGCCATTATCCTTGGTCCTCCAGGGTCGGGTAAGGGTACAATCTCCTCCCGTATTGTGAGAGATTTCAAGCTGACACACCTGTCGAGTGGTGATCTACTGCGTGCACAGGTACGAGACAAAACAGGTGAGCCAATCAATTAGCAATTAGCATTTCGAGTTTTTGACTTTTAAATCCATGGATCGAAAGCGATCAGGTACAACTATAAATGCAGGGCTAAAGCCATCATTAGAAGATTACATTGCTTGTATCTTGCTTGTAAATTTAGGCCAGCAAAAAGCCCAATTTTTGACCCGTCTGAAACTCTCAGCTCAGTCTCATGTAAAAAGAGTAGTACCGTACCAAACTAGTACCAGTGAAGCCAAGAAGTTGGCGCCTTAAATAGGGCCAACCCACTTCGTAGTGGATTGACCCTATTTATGGGGCTACTAAGAAGTGTGAAAGGTTCACACTTTTCCACACGTCTCATCAAACTTTTCAAAGACATAAATTAACTGATTCGATGGTTAAGTCATCGGGCTCGGTGTTTGTTCGAATCCCGGTCATGACACTTGTGACCTTGAGCAAGATGCTTTACTATAATTGCTTCTCTTCACCCAGGGGTATAAATGGGTACCTGCGAGGGTAGATTTTGATATTGTGTTTGAAAAAGCCTTCAGAGCGCCACGGCAGCCCGGGCTGTATACTCCCCAGGGAGCTGAGAAAGATTACAGGAATGTTATTGGCCCAATGACCAGGGCACTAATGTAAAGCGCATTGAGACGTTATTGTGAACTGCGCTATATAAGAACTAGTTATTATTATTATTATAATTATTATTATTATTATTATTATTATGATGCTTAAAAATAACAAATAAAAAAGTATTAGTAACTAATAGTATAACTATTTTAGTAATACTTGTTTTTTCTTTTTTAAAGCATTATATATTACTAATTAGTTGTTTAGCTGATCTTCCCAACAAGGGAACTCAGTAAAGCTCCCACAAGGGGATGTAACGCCAAGCTGGCAACAGCCAATCTCTCTCATCAAGCATTGGTTTAACGTCTATGATTATAAATTGCACATATCAATAAAATGTGATTCAGTAAGTAGATTACAATACTTATTTTAGTCATTGTAAAATCAGTGGTAAGCTGTGTAGGATTCGAACCCACAGCCTTGTGATTGCAAGTCCTGCAGTCTAACCACTTGACCACAGTGACACACTAAGTTACTGTTGGTGTGTAGGATTGTTAAACGCAGTGAAACATAACTGATATTCCACAAACAAAATGAAGTGGCCAGGCTGTATTCTATTTGGTTTATATCCATATATATTTCAATCCATTTTTCATCAACAGATGCTGGATTAAAGGCAAGTGAATACATAGAGCGTGGAGGTTTGGTGCCAGATCAGTTAATGGTCGACCTGATACTGAATGAACTGAAAGGGCTGTCTTCGGTAGACTGGCTCCTTGATGGTATGCAACCTAAATGCGATAACTTTCGGTACCTTATGGAGACCAAGGACAAAACAAAAAAGGGAAAATAAAAGGACTTCATAGGGAAATTTTAAAGACTAGGTGCTTCACAAGAAATTGTGTGTACAAAGTCTATGGGAAACTGTTAAGTGCGGGGACAAAGGAAAGAACAAAAGAAAGCTCCACAAGGATGCATTTTTGAGAGTGTATGTGTGTGCTTGTGTGTGTTTGATGGGGGGGGGAGGGTCAGGCGGAGGGTGTTGGTTTGATTAATTGTCTTGCAGACATTAATTTTAGTTCCCATTTTTCTAGCCCCAAAAACAGTGCCAAATCTCCCCCCTCCCAAAATCTTGGCCTATTGCAAACATGTCCTAGGATTATGGAAAGGCTTTCTTCTTAGAGTAGGCCTACTGTCTTAATCATGTCTAAAGTTTGCCCACAAGATTCTCTTTCTCGTTTCATAATTGCAGTGAAGATGAGTGAAAAAGGTTCTCCAGTGACTTATTTTAGATGCATTTAAAACCAACTTAGTTAGGAAGCCATTTGTTTTCTTGTGTGCATGCAGTTTGATACAGCCAACCATCTGTTGCTGTTCACTTCAAAAACCTCTGCAAGTTTTTATGAAATTTTGGATACTTTATAAAAGTATACAATATTTTAGTCAGTCTGGTTACAAAACCAGCAGAGCTACATGTACCTTTTACATAGTCTCTTTAATGATGTTTGATTAATTTGATGACTGACTTCAACTTGAGTAAATATCCAAACTGTAGTTGGGTCTGTCCCAGTTTGAGTAGACTCAAGTTATACCTGTCCTGTTACCATAGTTTGGAATGGCCCAACAATAGTTGGGAGGATTCTCATTTGGGATTGTATGTTCTGACCCCTACAGGTTTCCCGCGGACAGTCGAGCAGGCAAAGGCCTTGGCTGATGAGGTTGAAGTGGACTCGGTGATCAACCTTAGGGTACCATTTGATGTGATAGTCAAACGGTTGGAGGGACGTTGGATGCATGCCCCGAGTGGACGGGTGTATAACCAGGACTGGAACCCACCCAAGGAGCCTGTAAGAATGGAATAATAACTTCTTGTATTTTATTTCACTTCATTGATTAATTCTGGTTGTGAAGCCAAGGACTCTCAGAATAGCGAACCTATTCACTGCACTAGCCAAGAACCCAAGGGAGATGACAAAGAAGGAAGTTTCAGTTTTAGATGTAGGAGGAAAAACCTCGAGAATGATTCCAGGGAATACCCACGCAACCAGGTACGCCAAACCGACCATCCTTGAACTGGAAGGGTATGGGGAAGGAATTGGTTAGGAATTTTGAAACATTTGCATTTCTGATCTGTTTATTTGATAGGGGAAAGATGATGTGACTGGAGAGCCTCTTACACAGCGTGATGACGACAAACCAGAGACTGTGTTGGCACGGCTAGGAGCCTATCAAGATTTGACTTCGCCTGTTACAGACTTCTACAGGTACATTCATTCTACTTTGCTAGATGTTTTTGATTTAAAATCCTAGGAATTTTAAATTGCACCACTTGGCCTCTTTATGACCTTTGTGAACATTCAAGATGTTTCAAAAATAAAGTGTCGGAATTCGGCTTTGAACTTGTGGATGCCTTGACTACAGTCACTGTTTCTAGAATTTGTTTTTGTATTTCTTAAAAAAAAAAGGTAATCTACAGCTTTTAATGGGTTGCAAGTTACAAGGTTGAGTTACAGGAAAATATACAGGGAATACAAAATGTGAAAAGGCGATAGAATTACACAATTGATTGCTTGGATTTGAAATGTTTACCCAAACAGGTACTCATTAAACTGAATGTCATTAATTGTCATTAATGTTTTGGGTTATTTTTGTTGTTTTGTTGCAGAGACCTGAATCTGCTGAAAGAGTTCAAAGGCAAAGAGTCTGACAAGATTTGGCCTGAAGTTCACAAGTACTTGTCGGCAGTTGTACCACCAAAAAGCTGAAGCATCTATAAACATTTTTTTCCATCCATTGATTTCATTACGGATAATTTTTCCATCAAAATGCTTGATTTGGGAGATTTTTATGATCTAGCCTTACATTCCAGCTTCAAATTAAAATCATGTTAATTAAACTTTTTGCATTTTAGATCCATTCCAAAATATCTATTACTTTGGAAGTCTTTCTTAATAACGGTACTGGAGAGTACCAATGTTAACATTCAAATTTTTTCAAAAAATATAATTTTTATGAAAACATGAGCTATTTTTGTATTTAATAATGATTATTTATTGAAACTTTTTGAAGTGAAGGAAGTTGATTACAGCTGGATTTAAACCCTGCAACCTCCTGGGGGTAACGTACCCGTATTTTACGCACTGAGTAGACAAACACTATGTTGAAGGTCTCCCTTCTAATGATAAATAATATGAAGTTTTTGTACAGCGCTTTATCACACCTCTCAAAGCACCCATTGTTTTCCTACAAGGTGTGTGGAGGTATATTCCAAAGACCCATTTAATACATAACATCATGTAAACCACCTTGCAAAGGTGAACAATCTGCAGCCGACCGTACTAGAAAGCACCGGCGCAAACCCCTACTTTTAACGATAAGTGTACTGGGTTCTTTTACGTTATTTACACGACACACAGGACCTACAGTTTTACGACCCATCCGAAGGACCAAGCAATAATGGTTAACGGTTAAGACCTGGACTTGAACTCACACTCTGGTGGTCAGAAACACCAGAGCTTGAGTCCAGTGCGCTTGACTGCTCGATCACGACATGCTACGGACATGTCCAGGGATGGAGGGGCAGTGAAGAAATGCTGCCTGTAGATTGGGGAATATTTAGAGACAAATTACTGACACAACTGATATTTGGTATTAATTTATTTGATCACTGTACTTGTTGAATCAGTCAACATTAATACAAAAACTGAAAATATTGAATTTTATTATTGTCTTAGCTGAATTAATTCAACAATTTCTTTACAATATTGTGTAGACTTTACATGAAGGCACAGAAGTGCAAGAGGTAGAAGAAAAATCAAAAAATAAAATAAATCATGAAGATTTAAATGTATTTATGAATATTCATTTTGCATGTTAATGGCTTAATATGCTTATTATCTAATTGTTACATCGGTAGTCTAATCTTGTAGAATACTGTCACCTTCTGATGATTACCAGTCATTATGATCACAGGTTCCAAACAAACAATCAGTCTAATTAGTTCTCCCTCCTGTCTGATCCATTAAGCCCCGCCCCTTATATCAATTGTCTCACAATAGCACTTATGTGAATGTACAGTGCGCCGCAGACCTTCAATCATTCAGCCAATGCAGAATGCAAATGGATATTCACCAAAAATTCAACTTTTTTTTAAAAAGAAGAAAGCAGGAAAATGTTAAAATGCACAAGCCAACAATGCTCAGTCTGCTTTTTCAATTGGAAAGCTGAAAAAGCAGGGTGTCCACTTTTTGACCCCCATATTGATTTAACTTTGTTTTTGAAATCAATTCTGGTTCAAAATGTGCAATGCGAGTCAAGGCTAAAAATAAACGCCCACATACAGCGGTAAGGTGTTCTCCTGGCGGTAAATACATTTTCTTTTTCAGCAAAGCGGTTAAGTTGATAGTTAAAGTGACTGGGGTTTAAGGTTTTTAACACATTTTAGGTTTTACCCTTACACCAATGTATAAGTTTTTTAATATTTTCGTTTAATGCAATTTTGCCCAAACAAGGCGTAAAGCACTCTTGGTAAGAGGCTACGTGAAGAAAAATATTAAAGATGAAAATAACTCAGGGGAGCTGAAGAAAAGTGCTGTAAACTCGGTGCCCGCCCACCCCCACCCCGGCAAACTACTCAGGTAGGATTCAGACCAACGACCTCTGCCTCAAATGTTAAAGATGGTAATACAATCGGGTATAATGGTTTCCAAATTTGGAAAGAGGTCTGTGAACCACAAGTATGGGTAAGGGTAAAAGGAAAAAGAGAAAGGGAACAAAAAGGAAGGTAATTTGTAGACCTGATTGCAGGTAGCTCTGCAGGTAGTTTGTTAACATTTTGCAATGGAATTTTCGAAGGTTAGAAAACAGACCTTTATCATGGTGCCGCCATCTTGTTTCTCTTCCATACAAATTAGAACTATTTTTGTCTTTTGGTATTCATGGAACCTGACAAAGATTTTGGTACAGTGATAAAGGTCTCCTGAGCATGCTGTCATAGTTTTGGGTTGGTTACTGCATTGGGGGAGGGAGGAGGTGGAGCAAATGGATCAGCCCATTAGGAAACACTGTGGTGGGGACCCGGAAGTTTACAAAGTTGATATAAATATAAAATTACCATACTTGGTTATTACAGACAAGAACTGTGTACCGTTCTTAAAAGTTGTTTAATTGCTATTACAATCCAAATCAAATTGGCTAGGGGTTTATATACCAGCCACTTCACGCATGTTGTCACAACATTGCAAACTGTAGTAAACGGCGCCCAAATAAGAATGTATGCCCTAAATGCATATAATGGGGCAAATAATTATGACATATGGGTTAGAATTTGTACTCAAAACAAGTACCTTGGCTTCTTGCATGAAAACTACCAAGTCCGCAGCAACATTACATTAAGTTATCGTTGGTCTCCCTGACCAATTAGGAATCCACAAATGGGCACTGTGAACAAGCCTCACATAATGCACAAAGTACCTGACTATGATTGGAGCCAATAGAAATGTGGTCCCAGATAGAGAAAATGTTGTCATGGCAACTTTCATGAAAAACACAGAATGCAAGGAGGCTCAACTTTACAAGAAGATGTACAATTTCTTTTGCAGCTTTTTCAAGAAACACGGTCTGATTAAACACATCCCTTGATTATAAAAAAAGGAAAATATTCACTCTGATTGTCCTCTGTTACACTTTGGGTTTCTTACAAATGCAAATAATAATAATCTCACAAAAAAGGGTGTACACAGCCTTCATAAATAAAGTAGGTTAATTATGATTTTGTACATAATGTCAATTGTTGAGTACAAATTTATGACTGAAAGTGTTGAATAGAATTTCCATACAAATATTGCCTCAAGTTTAATCACGTCTTGAGAAAAGTGAAATATTTTTGTTAATACTAATTTTCTGAACTTACACATCATCAAGTGGGTGTAAAGTACAGCATTTGCTTGACTACATTGAGTGTATGAATGTTATCACTTGTTAAATCTACGCGGATTATGCACACGGACCCTGTGAAGCCAAGATACAAAACTATTGTACGGATAATTTCTTGGGAGATGAGGCTTGAGTACAAAACCAGGAAACTCCATTGTGTATCCATTTTGGTGCAATCTGTGGTGACTTCAATAACGTGAATACCATGAAATGGTTAGACTTTGTGAAGACATTGTGATGTCATCGTACTCCCACATACAGCCATCTTGATTCGATTCCATTCAAATGAATGAACCCAAACTGAGGCTGGGAGGAAAAAGTAGTCTGGTCCCTCTTAAGAAGATGGCAACTAGAGGCACTGTGTATACTGCATATGACAGCAAGGCATGACTAAAAAGCCCATTCTCATGTGTACAGTAAGCCATTTGCGAGTTAGATTTGAAAAAAGTTTTGTACAATGGAGTGCTTAGTCAAAAGTTACCGCTCAAACCCAAATTATTTACAAATTTGAACTCCTCAGACTATAGACACAGTTGCTCTTTCAAATGGTTCGGGGCAAGCTTAAACTCCAGATGAGCAAACCCTGGTACCATTGTGCCATACACATGCATTCAGAATTGTGTACGGGTGTTCACCGTCTCTTATGTAACTAACTTGCCCCGAAACATGTGACATACAATTTGTAGCAACTGTCTCTATAGTCTGAAGAATTCATATTTAAGTGGTAACTTGTGATCAAGCAGGTCATTGTACCAGACAGTATCGAAATCTAACACATGAACAGCTTTATAGTATTTTACACCATTTCAATGTGAGGTAATTTTTCTTCCAACTTTCATGAGGACTCCATCTCTTGAGTGCATCCCAAAACTGAATTTGAACTTAAAGCCCCTCTGTAAGTGTCAGATAGGCTTTATAAAGAGTAATCTTTACTACCAAAAAAAAAATAAAAAATCATACATGACAATATACATTTGAATTCAGAACTCTGTGATTAATGCTTAAAGTATTTACATTATTTTACCCTGAGTTTTGTTCATTTAATATTTCCTTTACAACACACAAACGCACGCACACACTTCTAAAAAGGGAATGTATAACATTGGTTTTTGAAATTTACAACAAGCACTTAATATTTCAATGTCTGTCCATTCGATATCATCCACTCACCACGTGACTGTGGTTTGGAATGATAAAACTATGCCAGCCTGCAAAGATGATATCATTTGGTGAATGCATCTATACAGTACACAGTCAAACCTCCTACTATCTGACCATTTAATATCATCCACTGTGGTTTGGAATGATAGATAAACTATACCAGCCTGCAATATGATATCATGTGGTGACTGCATCTACAGTCATGACAGTACAGTCAACCCTCCTATTATCTGACCATTCAATATCGGCCACTGTGGTTTTGAATGATAGAGTAAACTAGGCCAGCTTGCAATATTATATCATGTGGTGAAGGTATCTACACAGTACACAGTCAACCTTCCTACTGTCTGACCATCCACTGTAGCTTTGAATGACAGATAAACTATGCCAGCTTACAGCATGATATAATGTGACAAAAGAACACACAATGTACATCCACTGTAGTTAGTTCTCAGGCACAGTTGTACCACCACACACAACCTACATGTGCTTAAAAGGTTTCAAATGGTGGGTCAACACTCTGGAAAATGTCACCAAGAGTTGGAGCGTTAATGTTCTAAGACTGACCACACTGCATCAAGTTTTTTGATGCATGTAAGATTATTTGTCATATCCAAATTTTACCCTAGTTATATGTTGTTTTAACATGTACATAACATATAAATATTTGGGTTTGGATCAATAAAATGACAAAAACTTGATTTATTTTGAACATTTTTACCAATGTTTTACTTTCTCTTTAGGCTCACCACAAAATATATTCTCTTTAGTTCTCCGCATCAGTAACCAAAAAATTGTTATGCTCCTGACTGAATCTTCTAAGCACAAAACAAAACTACTGTTCTTCAGCAAATTTTGATTTGTGCCATCACCAGAAACAAAAAAACTTATCAATGTGGCCCTGCATTCAGCTTTAATGCCATTTCTCAAAAAAAAAAAAAAAAAAAAAAAAAAAGGACAAATTTTTCAGTCAACCTTTCACATAAACTTTTCACCAAATGATAAACAATTTTAAAAAACAAACAATTTTCAACAAATGGTCACTCTTTTTGTTGTGTGTTTTATACACTGATGTGTATTAAGCTGAGTATATTTCCTGAGTCCTGTGAAAAAAACCACAGGCAGATCACTTGGCTGGGATTCAAAGTTCAAACCCACAACCTTTGCCCTTCTAGCGCAGATGTCTTACCACTAGACCACTGAAATTGCCCGGTAACTAGAGCCTGGTTTGTTGCTATCCTGTTTGAAGATACAGTAGTTATCCTGTTTGAACAGGAAGTTCGAGATTTAAACTCTGCAAGTCTAAAAAGACTGAAATGTGGAACCACTGACCACTGAGCTGAACCACTGACCACCCTGTACACTTCATTCAAATGATCTTTTGGTCCTTTGATTGGTTTGCCAGCGCGTAATAAGCCATTTGCGAGTTAGATTTGAATAATGACTGGTACAAAGACTTGCTTAGCCACAAGTTACCACTTGGATTTGAATTCCTCAGACTACAGAAACAGTCGCTATGGTAGATGTGCAAACCCTGGTACCATTGTGTCATACACATTCATTCAAGTGTGTATGGGTGTTCACCGTCTCTTATTTACTACGCAAAAGCTTGCCCTGAATAATGTAGCATAGCAACTAATTCAAGTGGGAACTTTTGACTAAGCAAGTCTTTGTTCCAGACATTCAAATCTCAACTTGCTAATGGCATAATGAAGTACCAATTATAATTCGGCAAAACCAGGGGAAGCATTATGACAAATTTAGGGGCAGCTCTTGATTACGAAGAGGAAGACTCTTTTCAAACTTAAAAAATAAAATAAAATAAAATAACATAACAAAATCCTCAATACTGCTTTCAACATTTTCAGCGAACCTACCTGTTCATTTGTCTTCTGAATGAATACTTCTCTAGTCCATTAGTAAAAATATAAACTTTTTAGAGACACTTTTAGAATTTCCTTTTCAAAAAGCCACAATTATTCCTTGAATATTGGAAAACGATTACACACACAAAGTTACCGCACAAAGAGTTCAATCTACTAAGGACAAGTCACAGATTCCACACTACAGTTTTAAGAATAAGAATAGGCATTTAAATTTTGGTCCAACTTTTTGAAAACAAATGAAAATTTACAAAAAGACATTGCATAAACAAGAAGAAAGTGTGATTTTACATCCAACCTGATACTTCATGGAGGCAACAGAAGCAATTGCCTCCATGCCCCTGGTCAATGACTTGGTGCCCCTGGAATTTTACATTTTAAGTTTACATTTCTCTCATAGAGGTGCCCCTTTATTAACTGTTTTTGAACCATAGAGTTATATATAGGAACTAGAGGGCGCACTAGCCTAGTTACGCGGCCCGACAAGGGCAGCGGTGGCCATTACGTAAGTAGTCAAAAACAGCGTCGAAACTATTCGTGCGTGTTGCAACAGAGCAATGGTTAACAACTTATGAATGCCAGTGAAGACCGTTTATAGTACTAAATAATCCCCGAATAAATATAATATTTTAGATTTATATTCCTTTACTTTGGACAATAAATCATGGCATGTGTGTTCATCCTCTATTGAAACGAATAAGATAAACCCCACGAAACAACTTGAAAACGACCGCTCGATCATATTTTTGGACCGCATAGTGTGTATTTAGCAAGCACACCACGTATTACATATTCAATGTTGCACTCGTACAAAATGGCGCGCGTGTCTCCTTGCGGTTCCGTCACGTACATGTAGTATTACCAGTGCGCCCTCTAGTTCCTATATATAACTCTATGGTATGAACTTAACTGTTTCAGAGACTAGCCAGCAGGGTCAGTTAGCTCGCTGCTTCACTAATCCACTCGCTTTTTCACAGGTCCCTGTTTTCATATTGAATAGGTACGCTTTTCATTGAACTAACCAGCTGGACCACTTGGCGGAATTTTTGACTGGTCCTCAAGTGACCAGCCGACAGCTGTTAGAACCCTGAACAGAAAAGTTGCCTTGCTCTTACAAAAATGAAGTATCAGGTCTGAAAACAATGTCATAAGTACAGCATATGCATTCAATTATTTGCCAGTATGTGTAATCATTTTGTTGAAGAATTCAATGCAAAAATAAATACAAAAATGGATGTAAAGGAATAAAAAAAAGTGCACGAAGTATCAACTATTGACCACGTGTTGCTCCTAAAGTGTGCAGTGGGGCAGGTCAGTAGAAATATGCATATTACAAAGGTATACGGTAAAGTTATGTTATATTTATCTCAGTTTCTCTCTAAATAGAGGAGAAGAAAAAACCACGCCTGCGAATAACAAATGACAATCAGTTAAATACCGATCTGTCTAAAGTCAAAAGTGTTCATTCAACAGTCAAGTTTACATCGAAGGCAGCATTAATTATTAATCTTGGCTTTGCCCAAAATATTTAATACAAGAAAATCATCACTATTTTCTTTTGCACATTAGATTCTTGAGAAAAACAAAAACAATCATTCTCTTTTACTATTTACATGAATTTATACAGTTAATAATACAACTATGTACTCCCTGGCCCATGATTATCAAAAGAGGGCGCTGTTCCATTCTGCAGATGACCATTAATCGCGAACGAGTGTTCTTGAGCATCAAGTGAGGGCGCTACACCATTGGATAGTGGGCCTGGAATGGCTACAAGTCTTGTATAAGAAGGCATTGTTTCTTCAGAGTAAATACAGGGCTGTGATTGGCTCAATGAGAGATCCGAATCACTCCCGATAGCTTCACCGGTACCCAGCCGGTGGTAAACATCACCCCCATCATCCTCATCATTCTCCGCGTCAAACTCGACGCTAGGAGGCACTTCCACCAACCCCGCATCAGTCTGGATGGATGATAGTCTTAAATAGCTAGGCACTCTGTTCTCAGTACAATTCTCTCCATACCCTGAGTCAATTGAATCCAGCACAGACCGGCCTAGACCGGTATGAAGCGGTTCCAGTGAGGCAGACCCTGGCAAATGCACAAATAGTGCGGATAACTTTCCTGATCCAAATGTGGTTGATCCTGGTGAGAGCGGATCCTTCTCATGAGAGTTTTCAGATGAGTTTGCCGAGTCCGTACTGGTTCTTGACAACTTCCGACACGAGTCATTCTCACCAAGGAGGGGATCCAATTCCTTGGACGCCTCTTCCCGTAGTTTCACATAATCCTCTTCACCATGGTCTGCGACACATGCTCCTTCAGCACAGGGCTGAGATAAATGCGAGTTCCCCAAGATTCCGTTTGGAATGACACCGTTTGGAGTGTGGTGGTTGGGCGGCAAATCAAAGACTTCCATCTCGATGCCTCGGCGTGGGACACGACCATCTAGAATTCTTTCAAACTGAGGGGGAAAGAACCAACAAAAAGGTAATTATTGGTGTGGCCCAGTTTTCATAAAACTATGGACAGTGCAATGATTAACTCTTTTATATTCATCAATTAAACATTCCCAGACATTTACCAGCTTCTTTAAACCATACATCAAAGGATCTTAAATTACTGCAATCCCTGTTTGCCAAGCCAAAGAAACTACCGAAATCATCTCAACTCCTTACGAGTATGCGGCTCCAGTAACCCAATTGGCAATGTAAGGACAGGCAAACACAAAATAATGATTGATACTCGTCCCAAGTCATGAGAAAGAAAGTGTTTTGATGTAAAGCCCCAACTACTTAAAGGCCATGGGCTAACCAAGATAGGATTCGAACCCCCTTTGATTGAAAGTGCCATTTAAGGGCCATAGGCTGACCAAGATGGGATTCGAACCCCCCTTGATTGAAAGTGCCATTTAAGGGCCATAGGCTGACCAAGATGGGATTCGAACCCCCCTTGATTGAAAGTGCCATTTAAGGGCCATAGGCTGACCAAGATGGGATTCGAACCCCCCTTGATTGAAAGTGCCATTTAAGGGCCATAGGCTGACCAAGATGGGATTCGAACCCCTATCAATCAACTCACCTGTTCAGGTGCAATGAAGTAGATGGATGGCATCGGCTTTAGAATCCGTGAGCATTTGATGCAATACCAACTCAACCCAATTAGAGCAAAAATGACTAACACTCCCACAACTGCTACAACGGTGACAATCGCTGATGAAGGATCTAAATGTTAGCGAGTAGAAGAATTGCTTGGGTCATTCAGGATTTTGTTTGAGATTATTCAATTCATTTATCTATTTTTATTATATGGTTTAAGTGTTTGAATCACAAAACAACCAAAAGGCTGACACTGTTCAAATTTACATTGTTATTGTATAGAGATTATTTAAGTTCATGCCAAAAATAATTAAAATGAATCATTATTCAAAGCGATCATTGAACCATCTCAACTCCCAAAAATGTAAACAAACAAACCTGCGAACGAACAAACAAACAAACAAACAAACAAACAAACAAACAAACAAACTACTAATCCTAATTCTACACCCTTCTCAAACTTTGCTTGGTGTTTTTAAAAAATATGTTTTATGAGGCTACTTCTGGAGCGTTTGAACGCAAATCCAAACGCAACGTTCTAATTGGAATGGTAAGTATTTCAGCCGGAGTAGATGGAGCGGTCCATTGGATTGCCAGAGCGTCCGATTAGAAAATTCAAAACTGCGAACATGTAATTCTCCATTGTAGAAAAGCTCCTGTAGTTCAGCAAAACGCTCTGCCGACCAACAGAACGTTGTGGCAGGTGTACGCCTCCAGGAACATTCCTGAGAGCCTAGAAAGTTCCCAACGTTTGAGACGCTCCCAAAGGAATGTGAAATTTTTTCAAGAAAAAGGGCCTTGGAGGAGACAAGTTGTAGAAATATGCTTCCTTTTATGCCCAAATTTGATACTTTTTATTGCCAGGGCTGATTAAATCTGCCCTATTTTTCATGCATTTATATTGTTTATTATTATTATTATTAGCAATCACAGGACAGTTCAAAAATGGTAGGAGTAAAAACAATCTAAAAATTATCAAAGCAAGTGCTCATATATGCAATAAAATTTACAACAATAAAAACACCCTACATGTAATTGTGGCAAGCCTTTAACATGTTTAGAGAAAAGTAACAGAAAAATGACAGTTATGGTACAATCATTTGTATTGGTTACAACACACCACATGACCTTGACATGACCTTTGTGAAAGTTCAAAGTCAACTTGAATGAAGTTTGGGAAGTCACCTTTGAACTCGTACCTTGACTGCAGTTCAAGTAAGTACTGATGTATATAGCTTAAAATGCATGGCATTACCACAGCTGCCAAAATGTGCATCTTGCAATCAGGGATATTTTGTACAACAATCAGGAAAATACATTCAATATAATAGGGGAAAAAATGCACAATCAGTGAGATTTCCAAATTTGTTCATCTGAACATGGAAAGATTGGTTTATTTTCAGAGAACTTTCTGCAGAATCAGGAAGAGATGGTAGCTCTGCATTACACTTATGGCACGAACAAGGTTCAAAAGATGTTACTACAGATGATTTGTCAATGGTTTAGACTTACATTGCGGGTGCTCTTGAGGTATATCAATGAATGTCCTTGGTGAGACACCAGCACTGTTGAAGGTCTCTACAGCAAACTTGTACTTCTGAAATCGCTCAAGATCTGAGCAAATTAAACATAAACATTTGTTGTCAGTCAGCAGTGTACATTATAACACAATGGTTCCCTCAACATGTCCGTCTATTCAATGCAATTCAATATGACAATCACTTCCACATTGGTACAGAAATGTACACAAGTACAGAAGATGCATTATAAAATTTAAGCAAAGATAAAAACAGAGACAATCCAAATATAAATCTGTAACAAAGCAGAAATTAAACCAATAGAAGGGGCATTTTCAGAAGCCAAATAAGGATTGTGTTTCAATGCCCGTGCACAAACCAAACAACATACACAAAACACAGACAAACACAGCAGATGCATGATAAAATTTAAGCAAAGATAAAAACAGACAATCAGAATATACAAGTATAAAGAAACCTGTAATGAAAAAAAAAAGCAAACCAATACGAGGAGCATTTTAACACAATGCTCCCACCAACATGTTCATCTATTCAATGCAATTCAATATGACAATCACTTCTACATTGGTATAGAAATGTTGACAAGTACAGAAGATGCATTATAAAATTTACGCAAAGATAAAAGGAGACAATCAGAATATAAAACGAAATCAGCACCAAACAAGAAAGCCAACCCATAGAGGGGGCAATGTAACACAATGGTCCCGCCAACATGTCCATCAATTCAATGCAATTCAATATGACAATCACTTCCACATTGGTATAGAAATGTTGACAAGTACACTTTATAAAATTTAAGCAAAAATAAAAAGTGACAACCAGAATAAATAAAGAAATCTGTAACAAACAAGAAAGCAAACCAACAGAGGGGTATTTTCAGAAGCCAAAGGAGGCTTGCAAGTGTTTCAATGCCCATGCACAAAAAATTTGCATAAAACCTTAGCCAGCCAAATGTAAGTACAGAACATTCATAATAAAATTCGAGCAAAAATAAAAAGAGAATTTCAGAGTATATAAAGAGACCTGTAATATACAAGAAAGCAAAACAATCCGAGGGGCATTTTTAGAAGCCCAAAATAATTGCAAACACTGTAACAAGAAACATATCAAAGGAACCAAGCACAGGTTACCTGGGGCATGAAAAGAGTAAGCGCAAAACAGTTGGTTCTCCTAAAATAGCAGTTATGTTAAGTGTGAGATCAAAACGTTTATTTCGCTTAACTAGCCCCGATGTACACACAAAACATGAACGCGCATTTTCATGCAAGATATGTTTTTGCAAAGTAAAAAATACAACATTTTTGTACTGATGCGAAGAAATTATAGTAAGTTACAAGACATTATTTGGGACAGGGCAACCCCTTTAAATTTAAGAATCTAAAGTTCACAACTTACCATTGATTTCCAGACTAGTCTGTGAGGCGTTCAGCGTCACGTTAGATATGACTTCTCTCTTAATGATGGTCACGTTCATAACATTGTATCCGATAACGATGCCGCGTCTATGCTCTAACGGTAGCGGCTGAGAGGAACAAAAATAAGAGCTTTATTATCAAGAAACTCTTTAGCAGACTGCAGGTCTTGTATCTCGGAACTTGAAACCAGACCGGAGATAGACCTATCACATACTTTCATCCAGTCTGACTGCTGGGTGTCTTTAGTAGAAACACTCAAGACACCTCTTTTTAACGAGTCAAACACAAATACAATAAACAGTACGGCGCCCTCAGCTTTAGGTCACAAGATGGCAGCTGATTGGCTCATCCTGTGCCCTGCGCACACAAAGGGTGTCTTTTTCACTGATCCATTGTAACTTACATCTAAAGGCAGTGTGATAATGTGAATGCTTTTACAGACATTCTTTTTCAAAAAGACTTGCTGAACTTTTAGGTGGAGATTTAAACTTGAATACCCAACTTAAAAAATGTGTATTTAAACATGTAGAAGAAAGACTAGACTGCTGGATTTGTTAGATTGAAAGATTATTGTTCCAATCTTAAGTGACTGGACTCAGATTTGTGGTCAAGTGAATATTTAAAGCCTTGGAAGTTACTATATTTATTTCCTTGGTTTTGAAACTGGACGTTTCTTTACTTTGAAATTTCTTATTTCACTGACAGCAAAATGAACAGAAACTAGACTTTTCTTTACTTTCAAATTTCTTACTTCATCAATAGCAAAAGGAACATTCGGTATTAAGTTGTAGACAAAATTCAAACCTCAAAACGTTTATACATGAAGTAGTTTGTCAATACCACTTGATCAAATATACAGTTTACCAAAAATACAGTGAGTTAAGAAATGTGTTAATATGAAAACCAGAAAAGCTTAGCTCAATACAGAAGTTTCTAATAGATAGATGGACAAATAAACTGGTTTATAGTCATTTCTTCACAGAAAGGAAATTTGTTACATCAGGTGGTACCGAAAACTAAAACTGACTTAACTCAAAAGGTACAAGCAAATCTTCACAGAATAGCTTGACACAATTTCGCCTTTTTTTCAAAGATCAACATACCTCCCATTCCAAGACCACATGCCGAAGAGACTCATTCTGTTTACTGACGCTTGAGGAAAAGGTGACGTTCAATTTCACATCTGGCTCTACGAAAAAGAAAAAAAGTAACAAGAAATTTATTTTAAAAAAAATTGAATCTGTAAAAATAAAACTGGATTGTTGATCAACCCACATGTACCCACCCATGCAATCCCAACAATAACCCTTTCACCTCATAACAAAGTTATGGTGCACCTCAAGTTAATGCTCCCTACCCCATATGCACACTGACCACGCCTTTCTTTGGCGCATTTACTATGATTAAATAGTGTGCTTGCTGACTCGTTCTTCTTGACTAACAAATAAATTCTCTTAAACAAGCCCAACTCTCTCAATTGGCTATATCCTTCCTCACACTAACAAAAACAAATACCATAGGGTATAACTAAACAGCCAAACTGTTGGACTCTGATTATGTGCCTGATCCCATGTAAAGCATGATCACTTTCCCTGTGCAGTCCTCAGTCCAACAGAATCGAATGAAGCATGTATTTGGGTTTTAAAGGTTCAGGGTGGCTGGGGTTCAACAGAATCAAACAAAACATGCAGTTGGATTTTGATGTATTGAGGTGGTTAGGATTAATTGCAATACAACACGAAACAAACGCAGAATTTGTACTTCACCCTGACCCCCCCCCCTTTTAAAACTTTTGCCACGCCTCTTTATTGTAATTCTCCCCCATGCAAACTTTTTTTGATCAATCTACAGACTTAACAAAGAACAAATTTACTTGAGTGGGACCCGAACCTGCGACATCCGTAATGAGCCTGCTCTACCAACTGAGCAAATTAGCTCCATGTTAGCGGTCTCCCTATTTTGTCAGTATCTTTGTTCGGGGTGCCAAAAGTATGAACTGGTTCCCCTTTAACAAAAAACCTTGGCATGCCCCTGTAGAGGAAGTTGAACTTACTCTGCTCCAGGGTTCTCTTGCACACCGTTTCAGACCAGCTACTCCACGGGCACTGAGACATCCTTGCAGCAAGCTTGACACAGTATATGGTGTACGCATCTAGATACTGCGGAAACGGCAAATCAACCTGGTGCTCCTCGTCCGACGAGGGTACAGGATACTGACGACGAAGACAGTCAAAACAAAAATTTACAGTTGTTTTTCAAACAGTGTCTCAAAACCCACAAGAATATCATGTGAAGATTACAGTATGAATAAGTAGTTCCCCTCGCAGATAAGATCTTATCAGAGTATAATTATTTTTAGTATTGGTTTATTGCCGGTCACTTTGGGCAAAGAAGTATCCTATTTCACTTTCATGTATTCATAATAATGTAACGTGCCTCTGCGGTTGAAACCCTAATTTGATTTCACTTTGAGGCATGCGATTGATTACCATCAATTAAACTTTAAAGGTCTTCCTTTAAGGCATGTCAAATAGCCATTCAATTTAGCAGTAAATTTCTGCTGCTCGAGTGTACCGTTAAATTGAAGTTATCTTTTTTTAAGTAGCAGTACTTGCACATTGAATGAAATGTAATTACTTGTTTTGAGCTTTCGATTTCATGTGTAAGAGAATAAGCTGGCCGCTTCTTTGCTGAAAAGGTACAACATTAAATTTCTGCTGCGTGACGGTACCCTTAAATTGACGGTTATCTTTTTTAAAATAGATTTGATTACACATCGAGTAAAATGGAATGACTCTTTAGAGCTTTCAATTTAACGTAATAGAATAAAGTGACATTCAAATTGGCCGCTTGTTTGCCGAAAATTTACCGAGAAAACCTATACTATTATTATTCATTATTATTATAACAGTTTGTCTGGTTAATGTTGAAACTTTTAAGGGCCTCAAGTATCTTTGGTTTCTGTTTATTATATTAAATTCTTGTATTTGCCATTTTTGTTTCACTTTTAACTTAACATTTGAGTTGTCTGTGTATTCTATGTTATTGATTTTGTCTTGTTTGAAATGAGCGAGGCATGGGAGGGCACATTTTTTTTATGACAGTTTTTCTTTTTTACTTTTGACGTTCCCAGGACAACCTCTGCTTGTACATTGTATTGTCCATAGAATTGCATAAAAAAATTTAAAAAAAAAATTAATAAAATATTGCCTGAACCTGGCTGCCTGTAAATTGGAAATATTAGACTTTTTCAAATTTCACCGAGCTGCTTTAGCAAAAAATGCTGCTTAAGTTTTCTGCTTAGCAAAAATAAGCAGGAAACCAGTCAGAGGGTACAAATGACATGGGAAAGGCTGGTAACTTTATTCTGGTAAGCATTTTTTGTGCTTAAGCAGCTCCATGAAATTGATCCCTGAGAACTTGTAATGCAAGTTTGTTGCTTCGAGCCAAACAAGGGGAACTCATTGTTCTTATGACGAGGGGCCAGTGAAAATGCTAGCAAATTTGTTGAAAGGCAAACAAACTCACTGTCCAAGAGTCGGACCTTTCTTTTGATTCCAAAAATAAATGAAAACCAAAGCGAGGCTAAGAGAGAAAAATAGTCAGATGCCTTTATGGTATAACAATGATCTGCATTCATTATTGCTATGACACACAGGGGACAAGACGGAGATGCTATATCTACCTCCATGGATACAGTAGGAGAGCGATCTTTGAAGTATTCAATCTTGTAGTCAAGAACTTTGTAGTACGACCTCCATTCCTCCGGGATATCCCACTCAATGTTAAACCGGGACTGTGGGGTCGCCTTGACACGAACATTCTTGGGGGGATTTGTGACGGCTGTCAAGGTAAAAAAATGACAAATTTCACAGTTTGAATAGTTATTCATGTTTAAAATATATTGCAGAGAGCACATCTTTTCAGGTACTTGTATTCCAAGGTACAAAAGGGGGGAACAAAAAGAGAAACAAAAGTGATCCCACGATAATGAAAGTAAAAATACAAATTTAAGACAAACATCTGTAAATGTATGGAACAAGCACACCCCAAGGTTCCAGAAGACTTGACCTATTAGAGCTCATTCACATTTTGTTCAATGTCAAGTGACTTCTCTTTATAGGTACTTTTCCCAAACCTCAGCTTTGGCTTCGTCATCAATTTTGGAGCAGTGTGCAATCTGCACAGAGCTTCCAACATCGAACGGAGCCCAGAGCCGGGGACGAAGCCTAAGCTGAGGATTGGAAAATGCCCTCTGCCTACTATTTGTTGTTGTTTGTATAATGCCCCGAACAAGGCCAAAAGCTACACTTGGTACGAGGCTACAAGAAGAAAACATTTAAGATGAAAGTAATTCAGGGGGTACTGAAGTAAGCAATTGACATTCTTAAGGTAGCAATTGATGCTCCTCTTAAAACAATCTAGATTGTAGGGAAGGAGGGAAGAGATGCAGTATGTGGGAAAAACGCTATTGGCATGGCTCCATGGTCTACATCTCAGCATAGCCAGAGTGTTTGTGTGAGAACGAGCAGAAAGCCTGGTTTTGCACTCAGACACCAAAAAACCTATTCTTCAATGTTGTCATTGCAGCCAACAGACATACAATGTAGCTGTAGCCGAAGACGCTTTAACCAGACGCAGCGTAAGAAGCAGATACACATGTAACGGAGGCATGGAGCATACTTACTCTCTGTTTCATGATCAAACGAGATTTCTGTCGTGGAGGCATTTCCGAGTCTGTTCTCAGATGAAACATAAAAGTAGTTGGTCTCGTGTACTTCTCTCACAACGCAGGACATATTTCCCGGTAGAAAGTCCTGACACATCTCATACTCATCGTTTCTGTCAAATCATACACACAAGACATAAGTAAACAAGTCAACATAGAGTTGTTACATCATCATCTGTTGACCTTTATCAGCCATTCCCTCAGCCAGGCATGACCAGGAGTGATTTAGTACATGTAGTATTAGCATCGCTTGGTGAGTTAGATTTGACAATGCCTTGTTCAGTCACAAACAACTGCTCAATTTGAATTCCACAGGCTACATCCAGTGTTGGTGATGTCGCACGATTTAGAGGCAAATTTGTTTATAGCGACATCAAAGATCACTAATTCCAGGTCATAATTTTTTGATGAAATGTGTGACACGAGGACACCAGTCTTAGCTGATCTGGGCGTTGTTACAAATAAATGTATGTTAAGTTATTTAAGACACATCATTCAAATCTAACTTCCAAATGGTTGAATACTTGCCAAAACAGACTTTTATTAAGCCGTGTTCGCATTGGACTTATTTTGGGTAAACTAACCGAGCAAATGGGTAACTTTACCATTTTAAGTCCAATGCGGACAGCCCAGGAAGTTTCCCTCCCAGATAACTTACCCGACCCGAATGGGTAGTTTAACTGGCTCACTTCTGCCCGGTTAAAGTGACCAGGTCAGTTTAACCGAGCCGAAAAGTCCAGTGCGAACGCGATCTGGGTAAAAGCTGTCCAGGTAAAAAGCAATATATATATCTGGTCCCCCGGATTACACGCACATGTTTACACTGAAGCTCGGTTGCACTCATTGCATTCTCACTGTCACGCACCCCGGTCAAAGCACCCTCTTAGTTAGTTGGTTTGTATCACCGGTTGTGTCGGTTAGTTTACCCACACGTCCTTAATCCAAGTGCGGAAGCTGGTAAGTTTCACTTATTGAAATGTTAACCACGGTCTCGGTAGCAAAATAAATCCAATGCGAACATAGCTTCAGACACCATAAACCAAGCAAAGATTAGACGCAATATTTTACCCCTCCCCCCCCCATAACAAAAATAAACAAATTACAGCTTATCTCAACATCTTTATCTTCACTCAAATTTCTTGAAAATCTCTGCCAGACCATAGGTTTTCCATGTATGTAGGTCAGAACTTTCCCTGGAACAGAAATAGTTTTCTGCAAGACACGAATAGCATTTCTTTCTTTATAAAATTTGCTGGACTCTGAAGGAGGTACTGATTTGTTCAATTTGCTTAAAACAAGGTTTGGAAAACTCCCAGACTGCAGGACTTGCTCAGTTGTGAGGTAACTGGCTCAATGCTAAAATTGATAGACTTTGGCCAATGATTCTGTGGTTATTTTCAGCCGTGTATATTTTGAAGTTACCTTGTGCGGTAATACAGGCTGTAGTTGGTAGGAATATTTGTGTCCCTCCCTGGCATCCATTCACATGTGATGTCAAATGAATCTCTGGAGAAGCACTTCAGATCCTTGGCTGCACTTGGTGATTCTGGAAAAAAAAAAACAAGAAGCATAAATGGCTTTAAGACGGTAATCAAAATCTGCCCAATTGTTCACAGTACACACTGTTCCTGTTTGAGCCCATTTAAGGCACATTGGTGCGTTACAAAAAATATTTGTTATTTACTGCCTGGTAAATAAACACATCACAACAGACTCCTGTATACTGTTGGAAAGGACATACAATTTTCTTTACTGCAATCAATATTTTGCAATGTTTCTTGTCTCTAGTAACAAGATGCAGGGTTCTCCCCAGGTTTTTTCAAAACTGTGGGGCATTCTGGACCAAAATAATTCAAAATTGAAACATTAGCTTCGGAGTGTTTTCTAATTGGTGTTTATCTTGGTTTTAAAACCTCTACTATGCAATTTGGAGCATTCTTTATAGTTTTCTCTCGATTTTTTTGAAGAAAAAAAAAAAAGAAGTTTTTTCTTTCATATCATCTGAGAATTTGCGCACATCGGCCAAAATTTGCGCGTACATGTATCTGCACGCAATTCTGAGATATCCAGGCCGTACCTGTTGCTATGGGTGTGGCTAATGATATCCTATTCTCCAACGCACAATAATGCAGCCATAGACGTAGCCACCAATTTGGACTTGGCCTTTACTATTGTCAAACCAGGGAACGATTTCGTCCATCAATTTTGCGTAGCAAAAATATTTGGACTGGACTTGTTTTGTGCACACTGACTGCTAACATTGAGTCGCACTGACTAGCAGATGATGATTTTTGAGTTAGCAACAGCTACATTTTGTCTAGCAATTTGCTCTGCTATACATGTACAAGGGAAATCGTTCTCAGTATACTATGGTGTGTGGCAGTCGACCATTAAGAGCACCGGACTCAAGCTCTGGTGCTTTTTTGATCAACACAGTGGGTTTGAGTCGCGGTCTTGACACTCGTGTCTTTCAAGACACTTTACCATAATTGTTTCGTCCTTCGAATGGGATGGAAAATCGTAGGTCCCGGAGGTTGTGTAATGCACGTTAAAGAGCAAATTTACACTTATTGCTAAGAGAAGGGGTTTGCCCCGGTGTTTTTAGCAGCAGCTACTGAATGCGCCAGAGCACCTTGTAAAGCCTAGCATATGGTACATAAATGGGTCTCATGATTAAAAAAATTCAATAACCTGTCTGAACATGTTCCTGTTTAATTCAGCACCTTGAGTACCTTCATGGTAGATGAATGCCAATAATACTATATTATTTTTTATTATAATTGTCTAGATATGTTTCATTAGCACCATGTACAGTACAATGTGATACATTTAAAACCTCTGATGAGCTTCGGTGGTTCTGGGTAGAACCAGAGTTCTTGAACCACCGGTTCTACCCATGTATTCAGAACCACTGCAACTTGTCCGAGATTGCATGGTGTTACCGCAAACCTACATGTATGTGAACAGTTTTAAATATGGGAGTGATATGAGTTCTACGGGTTGAATATGACAACACGAGTAGCAGTATTTTTAAGTTTCTAGAGACGAGCGTGTTGTACATGTATGTTGGAGATTGCGTCACGTCACAGACTTAAGGTAATGGAGGCATGACCCCCAGGTCTGGATAAAAGGTGTGCGACACTTGCACTGTCTATTGCAAACATGTACTTCTGCAGGTTGCTAATAAAAAATCAATGAAGTACAGTACAGACAAGTATC
The DNA here is from genome assembly GCA_023634235.1 of Pisaster brevispinus. Taxonomy (NCBI): domain Eukaryota; kingdom Metazoa; phylum Echinodermata; class Asteroidea; order Forcipulatida; family Asteriidae; genus Pisaster; species Pisaster brevispinus. The sequence continues at coordinate 224,951 of JAMKCF010000029.1, read as the reverse complement.
CATACAGTAATTAGTGGTCTGTAGTCTCACAACAACCAAACTCATTAGTCATGTTCCATGACAAGATAATCAACACGTATCACAGCCAGAGAACATCCACACCCTGGATACACAGATCAGTGACGTCAATGCTACTGGCTAAGAACCATCAAAGTACCTTGTGGTTTCAATCCCGTTTGATTAATTTATGGTCGGAGCTGCATTACACTCGCACTGGTGGAATAGGAAACCAGGTCGACAGAAAATGTCACTGCTAGTAATGGATTCCAAAGGCAGAAATACTTTGGTCCAGTCTGACTGTCGGGGATCATTAGTAGAAACACTACTACTCATTACACCTCTAATCACAAAGACAGTAAACAGAACTTGCACATACTGAAGACATGAAAATCCGGCACCAGTGGAGAAACAATTTTGTCAGAAATACTGTTTAAATCCAGAAGATAGCATTTGAAGGACAAAACATCACTCTTGGTGTACATGTAGTTTGATTGAATACATGCCTGAAATACCTGACAAAACATAAACTGCTTTCACGGGATGTAAGCACAGAATTCCACGGTAAGCAGAGCCATGAAATGTGGCCCAGATGAATCTATAGTGTGCATCTTAGATTTAGGGCTTACCTGGTGATACGCTTAGCATGACAGATAAATTAGGCCACCAAATTGGCTACCATATGTGCATGCAATTCATCGAGGGTTAGCATACATATAAGGCCTTTTCACACTGTCCAAAATCTCAGGGTCGGAACCGGTTCCGAACCGGAGATTTTGTTCACCCCTTTCACACTGTAAAAATTTCAACCCGCCTCCGATCCGGGTAGCATGCTCTAGCCGGATAGAAATCAACCCTGGCAGGGACCAGGGTTGAAAATCTCAATCCGGATCGAAATTGAATTTTTCGTTATACGGTTCACGCATTAGCCGGTTCACGTAAAGACCAGTGTGAATGTTGCTTATCTCTGATCCGTGTCGAAAAAAAAGCGAGGCTGAACCGGAGAGGACCCGGGTAGGTTTCAACGCGGTTCGAAATGGAGGTAGTGTGAAAAGGCCTGTAGCCTCCATTCCACATTAATTGAACCATTGGTTAGTAACCTTTAAAGCAAAGAAATTAAACTACTGTCTCCGTCTCGCTCTACAGATGATACATTTCCAACCATTCTTATGGGTCCATCGACTTCGCCTGAGGTACATGTTGTACACAATGTATCAGATTTTCGCTTTCTTGGACTTGACATCTCCACTAATGCCAGTTGGGAGAGGTATATCTCAAGTATTGCAAAGAGTGTTTCAATGTGAGTTGGTTGTCTTTGTTGATCTTGGAAGTTCTTACCTCCTGACTCTACTCTGTACCCGTACAAGACAACTAAATATTCCCTAATTGAGTACTGTCGCCACATTTGGGCCGGAGCTTCTGCCTGTCATTTATCTTTATTAGATAGCGTGCAGGAGCGTATTGTTAATCTTGTTGTTGAAGGGTTGGCATCAAGATAACAACCTCTTTCCCATCGCAGGTCTGTAGCCAGCCTCAGTCTTTTCTACAGACGTTTTCATGGTAAATGTCCCACCATTGTGTCCGACCTGGTTCCTCCTATCAGGATGTTTGAGCGTGAAACCAGGCCTTCTGCTTCTTCTCACCCATACATTCTTGCTTTGCTGAGATGAAGAACAAAGAGCCATTCCAACAGCTTTATTCCACGTACATGTACATGTACATGTACTGCATCTGTTTGGAACTCCTTACCTGGTGCATGTTTCCTGGTTTCCCTCCATCCTACAATCTAGACTGTTCTAAGAGGAATATCAATTCCTACCTTCAGCTCTCCTGAGTTAATTTTATCTTTAATATTTTTTTTCTTGTAGCCTCGTACTCAGAGAGGCATTTAGCCTTGTTTGGGATGAATTTGTATTTAAAAAAAACAAAACAAAACACAACAATAAAAAACCCACACTGTCCTCTCAGGCACGTACTAAACCCATCAGAATACTCCTTCAAAAAAAAAAGTAAAGTAACTTGAAACCTGATTGTTTGGGCACTGCTACATGTAGATTAATGTGTATTGCCTCTTGCTACCAGGCTGACTATAGTGGTTTCACTCCCTACCTTTCACCTCCCCCAGTTCGAATCCCATCTCGGACTAGGGACTTGTATGCAGATTGGGGTTTTAGTTCTTACCTGTTTGCATGGGGTTTCCTTTTTTGCTTTTTGGGTTTTCTTCCCACTCTAAAACTGAACATTCTTCAACATCTTCTATTACAGTTTTTTTACACAGGTACATTATCTTCAGACCTACTGGTCACAGCGCTAGCCTAAGTATGTAGTGCACTAAAGCTAAACCAATCACAAAAACCATCTCTGCCCTCACAGGTGCCCATTCACCCCTGGGTGATGAGAAGCAGTTAATACTCAAGTGTCTTGCTCAAGGACACAAGTGTCATGCCCAGGATTCGAACCCACACCCTGATGACTCAGCAACCAGAACTTGAGTCTGACGCACTAAACAGCTTGGCCATGACAAGTTACAACTAGGGTAGGATTACAATCTAACATGTTTTTAAAAACTGCCTCCCATAATGCTATAGGGTACAAAGTCCTTTGTTGGCCTGCCTGGGTGCCTACATTCCTGGGCAAGATACCTGGTCATAAGTACCTCTAGACATGGCACTATCATTCAATATAAACCAACAATAGTTTTTATGGGCAAGTACACTGTAAAGGGTTTTCCCCTTGGTTCTTTTTGGTTCACAAGTCATGTATACAGTGCATGAAACCTCTGAAAAATATTTATCAACTGAGAGATCTCCCGGGCAGTAGTGTTGACTACTCATTGAAAATCGAAACACGGCCAGCATTTATTGACATAATTTCTATACAAACATGACAAGTTTACAATTTCATCGTCCAGGGATCCCTGATCTGAAAAGGCATAATGAAAACTCCCCCAGGGGAAAAACCCCCAAACTATAATTACATTATCAAAACAAAAACTCAAATTTACAATCTTTTTCTTCTCTAAAATAATCAATTCTATGTAGCCCTTCACCCCCGGAAAAATTACATTCCATTAAAAAAAATAAAAAATTCAAAGAGTGACAGAGTTAAAACTAAACAACTTTTGATTTGAGCTGATTCTGTTTTACTGTGTCATTATGTATAACAATCTATGGTTGATTAACGAAGCGAAGCGCGACTCCACCCTGTCATCTCCCCGGGGGCAGCAAATACCCTGATTGATTCCTCCATGTGCGGCATTTATACTTTGTAATGAGGAATTAGGCGGCATAATAGGATGGTACTGTGGGCTTGAACACAGCCCCAGGGAATTGACTTATCTCGGTTTCCATTATCCAAAGGACTGTTGCCAGGATTATCAGCTTTCTGTAACAGCATTGATTTTCTCTTACAATCGTACACATGTCATATTAAAGAGTGGGTTGGTTATAGAGCGTGGGTTGCATGGGTGGGAGAAACAGATCTACACAAAGTGAAAATTTAGCTTGGAGACATTGTGAATCCAAGTAAACGAAACAGAAAACTGTTTGCCTCATTGCTAGGATTACAGAGTATTTTTTTGTCGTACCATTCCATCATTCATACATGTACAGTGTATGTAACCTTGAAATGTTAGTTATTGAGCATCGGTTGCATTGGGGGGAAGCTGATCCACATATAGAAGAAATAAATGAGATTGATACGATTGTTGCTTTACACTGATGCATGATTGATAATGTGAAAATCCATAAAAAACACTGACACATGTAATGCTTTATTGTGCATGTATTTTGTGTGAATAATTTAGACATGGAATTTTACACATGGGCCCAATTTCATAAAGCTGTTGAGCAGACAATTCTGTTTAGCAAATTTGTTTTACTTAGCAAGAAATGAGCGGGGTACCAGTGGCAAAAATGTTAACTGAATGGAATGTTGGCTGGTAACCTGTTTCTGCTACAGTAAGCAAGATTTTTCTGTGCTTAGCAAGTTTTTGTGTTTACAGGCTTTATGAAATTGGGCCATGTACAGCCTCCTCTTCATTCAAGACTTGATTTCTATTCTGAATTATGCAGGCTTAGAGTTTCAACTTTGGGAGGGCAAGGCCATTTTTTACTTTAAGGAGGGCCCTTCCATTGCAAAATCTTAAAGTCTATGGGACTACTTTTGAAGGGGCACCAAGGACAAGACCAAGGCAGCAGAGACCGTGGCCTCCAAAAAATCCCTCTAAATCCAGGCATGTACTGAGAAGTGTGTTCCGCTCGCCTTGTGTTCCATGTTTGCTCTCTACTTCTTTCATAAAAAATCTTGAGATTAGGTTGAGAGAATATCCTGATATTTCAGTTCGCCGTCTGCCCCAAGTATTCTCTGTTAATGGTTCCCTGAGATGTGCCATCTTTGTAATGGGAGTTGCTCTTCACGAGGGAAAGTTACTGTACCATACCTTTAACAAATATTTGACTCACGCAAAGTATTTGTGGTCTGAATTACAGACTTGAGGTAGATATGTTCAATCAATAATATTCTGACATACATTACAGAGGTCATACACATGTACAACTGTATGCAGGTATTGTATGCAAACACTATTTGTGTGTGTAATACAGAAAAACAGACTTGTCACTGATGGGCATTTTGGGCAACTGGGAAGCAACCAACTCCTTTTAAAATGAACCCTTCGGTTCTGCTATTGACAAAATTATTTCTAAATCAGTGCCTACGTGGCTTTAACAAATACACATTATTAATATTCCTCAATAAAATGTGAACGTGTCTGTTTCGTGTCTCACAGGTTAATTTACAATCACACAGTATCTTTTGGTGTTTTCCTTTTTGATGACGTATGACAATCTTTATAAATATATTTCCCCAGCGGTGTTTCTGTTTATTAAGCTGATTGTACAAGAATTTTCTGGAGTACAGGTTTCAACTTCCTTGTTTGATGACAATACCCAGTATCAATTGTGTCAACAGTTATGACTAACGTGGTGAAAGAAACCCTGGGTTTCGCATCAGTTATTCTTGATGTAGGTCAAGGAAAGCTACAATAGCTACAACACTAGCCTTGCAATAAAGGACCACTCACATGTCGTTGCATTTTGTTAGCGAAACCCATAACAAAACTTGTGTTGCTTCCTTCCACTGAGAAATTGTATAAAATCAACAGTTTGCTCTATGATGATACAATAATGTTAAAAGTGAAGCATAGATGGTTGAAGAATTGGTGACGGATTAAGGGACAAATGGACGGCTTATGAACCTAACACTGTTAATACAACAAGCTGGACAGGTTTGTATTCAGAGTCAAAAAGAGAAGTTTGCCCAGTTTCGGTTCCAGCTCCAAACACGTACCAAACCCTGAAAGGAATACTGATTGCATTATTTTCAACATTTCTCTAAATTTGAATTTCTCACAACAGGGGCCGATTTCACAAAGAGCTAAGATTGATCGTAACTGCAAATCAATCGTAGTTGCTTATGTAGTAAAGTTTGATGTCACAATGTAAATCACTATGGTGATACTGACAATTTGTCTTACGATGGATTTTATTGCTTTGTGAAATCGACCCCTGGTCCAGTAGCCGATTTCACGAAACGCTAGGATTAATCTTATCTCGAGTTAGGACGAGTAACTAGTCCTAACTTAGGATTAATCTTAAGGTTTACATGTTACAGTGCAAGGCTGGGACTCGTCCTAAGTCCTAAGATTAATCCTAAGTTAGGAAGAGTTTGGTGAAATCGACGGCAGGCATTATATTTGTCCCTTGGGGAAAAAAAGTAGAAAAAGTACAAGGGCTGACTTACATGTACAAATGGAATAGGCTTTTATAGACTTGTGTGGCTATTTAACAACAATTTTACTGCTTTTTCTGAAGAAAAAACTGAAATCAGATTAAATTAAAGTTGAAAAAGTGTTATGTATGAACAGGTCCAAAGTGTTTAGAGTGAAACAGGAGTTACATGTTTTTCCTCCAACAGTGGAATCTGTTCCGATCCAGTGAAGGTGAGAACATCCTGAGTACAAACTGTAAACAATGAACAGCCAAAACAACACACCCACCTCCGACATTGACTTCTGTGCTAGTGCTACCCTGTTGCGTTGACTTTTCCGTGTTGCAAGCGTACAGCCCACTGTCTTCAAACCCTGCTCGCGGTATCACCAGTCGCGATCGCTTGGTGTCGAGGGCGCTATACAGCTCTGATGATAGCGCTTTTCCATCATGACTCCATTGGATATCCACGGCTGAGATGACGTTGGGATGAGTTATTTCACAGGTCAGGGTAAGGGCCTGGCCGACTTTGATCGTGGGCTCCTGAGGGTAAATTTCCACTACAAAAAAACCCACAAAAACACAAAAATATAATTTAATTATAACAAAAAATGAAAGCAAAACTAGAATTAGCTGTTGCAAACTGCTTACCAACCAAACGGACCTACATGTATGGTATAAACAATTTAAGCGAAACATTTTTAAAAAAAGTTTAGTCAAAATGAAACTTCTGAACAATTAGTTAGATTTGAAATCCAACACTCGAGCGACGTCATGAACATCATGGAACCAGTTTGACTTTACAAAGCTACTGATAAAATTGTAACACCGATGTGTGCTCAGTATAAGGGTAAAACTATACAGACATAAATATTCCTTATCCCGGGGCATGCAATTATTAAATCTTCCAAACAGGATTCTATTACCATTATTAACCCGATAAACACAGAAACTATTATGACAAGTCACCGCTCCCCCATGACCACCAACTGCTGTCTCCTCAATTTAAGCCCTCAAAATAGATGAACATCTAAACAAGGTGGTAACTAGTTGTATTCACTGAATACAATGTGTACAATTCCTCAGGAAATTGTCAAGAGCACATTTCCATCAGGAAGTCATTCATTTTATATTTAGGTATTAGCCCCAACCACCACAATTATTTGCACACATGTTTTCTGTTGTAACGTTCGGATTTTTATTTATTATTTTTCTGGCACCGAAACAGCAGGTGAGCCACTTTTCAAAAACTGATGTTTGGCCCCAACTTAAAAACAGCTGTTTTAACCCTAGCTGTGCCATGTATTAAATGTGTTAATGCCATTCATTTTAAGCTTATTACTTCTTTTATCAAAGAAATTGCAAATATAAAAAAACAGAAACAATGACAGCAGATGTGGCATTTACACAAGTTCAAAGCTGACATTGTTTTGGTCAAACCTTGAACTTTCACACTGGTCATTTTCAAGGACACATGGTGTATTTGTTAACCAATATACGTAGAGCCGTGTCAGGGATGAGATTTGGGCAAATGTGAAAATTACTGAAAATGTCTTCTGGGTTGAGGTTCCCCCTTATTCTAGAAGCAGAACCACTAAGATGTTACAATTCAGGAGGTTTACAGACTCTGTACATTACCAGAATCACAAAACCACAGGTTTGGACACGGTGTGAACTTTTTCTTTCTCTCTTTAGTGACTGCTTCACTTCTTTTAGAAAAGTCTGAAAGCTCAAGGAGATTTTGAGAAAAAATCTTGAAATCAGGAAAAAACCTTGAGAAATCACTGGCGCTGACCATGCACACACAGTCCAATGAGCCAATCTAGTCAGCCCGAGACACTGCTAGGATTTAAGTACAATGCAGAAAACATTACCGATGAAATATATCTGTTTACAGGCTTAGAATTCCAAAGAAGTCGCGGAGGGTGGGGACCATGTCTGTGGACTTGGCCTTGGTGGACCCTTCAAAATATTCCAGTAGACTCTAAAGATATTCCTAATTGCAAAATGACAAGCCTTTCCCCATTGAGGTGAAATTCCAGACATCTGCGCTTTGCAAAGAGTCACAAAGAGTTTACCTCAAGGGACCCTTTGGCTGTTTAAAGCATGCAGCAAAAATCAGAAATTGTCAAAGTCCAGTATCTGCACTCTGTGAACCAACGTAAAAACATGAAACAACAAACCTGTGAAAGTTAAAGATCAATCCGTCACCAGAGTCACATGAAAACAGTGAAAAACCCTTTTACTGTTACATACAATCATCCTATTTCAGACTCCCAGGATCAAAACAAATTTCTTTACTCATTTTTTAATCGTATTTCAGGCAAACATTCTTAAATGGGCGTTTCCCACCAAGAACTTCTTTAAACCGTGTGTAAATTTGTGAAGATTTGCATTTCAAATCTTATCAGTGTTAAGGCATTTGCTGGTTTAAAATAATGTAAGACAAGAGTAGGCCTACCGGCTTCAAAGTGATTCTTAAGTGCAGGTTTGATTACCCTTGGCACTTGTCAACTGTGGTTAAATCTCCATACTTTCAAAGCTCTTCATCTCAAGACTACAAATCCGATCTTCTGCATAAATACATCTGTTCATCCTCTTTGTTCTGCTAGCCATTCCTTACTGACGCAAACTACAGTTTCTACAAAATTCTATGGTCAAAGAGCCTTCAACTTAATTGCACCTTCATTATGGAATGACTTACCCGTTCACATTTTTCAAGCTGACTCTGTTCTGATTTTCAAGGGACTTTTAAAGACTCACTTGTTTGAACTACATTTTTTGAACAAAATGTTACGCATTGAAGCTCCTGCATTTATGCGCTATATAAATGCCTCATATTTGTTATCAATTAATATTATTATTACTAATATTATTACCGTATGCCTGCGTACTATGTATTTGTGTATTAAGCAAAACAGACTTCCTTACTTCAGTGTACTTATAAAATACATACATGTACAAGTACACTGTATAGTCATGTACATGTACTGTGTACCATGCTACTGTCTTTTGTAGTGAATCACATGTGTTTTTGTACTTCTGATTTATAGAGTTAAAAAGTTCTAAGCCTCAAGTCATGGGTCTCTTGGAATTTATTCCCTGAAATTCCAGTCCTGCTGTGTAAACTTCCCTTTAAAACCTTGTCAAAGTGTGGTTTGACCTTAGTGATTCTTATATGACATGTATGAATTGACACAACACTTCACCATGTATGTTCCATACATGGGCAGTCCTCACAGCAAGCAACAAGGTAAACCTCCAGAGAGTCCGTAACTTGACTCACTCTGTGGTTTTTTTGTATTCCCCGGTTTGAACTTCACATTGGGTCTTGACTCTTGAGGCAAGAAATATGACATGTTTGTGCCTTCAGAAACTTTCAAGGACTTCAGAGGGGAAGTGTCTGCCAACATTTACAGAGCATGGGCGTCACTGGAAACAACTACAATATGAACCAAGATTACCGTACATTTTGTAAATCATGAAATATGTATCAGATACTAAATACAGGACAAATGAACAAATAATATAGTACTGATGGTCTACTAGTAACACATCTGCTCTAGTATTGGCAAAAGGTCATGGGTTCGAATCCCACCGGATTAATATGCCTATAGATTATTTTCATAAAACACAGGGAAGTACTGAGTGTACAGTGCTTTACACACATCGGTGTAAGGGTAAAGTCAAATAATATTCTTTATCCCCTATGTAAATATTTAGTATTATGGCATGCAGGCCTAAATACATGTACTTACATGTAATTCTTGTATAGGGCAAGGCAGACTTTCCTTGGTAAAGGACACACTCTATAAACATGCGGCACATGTAAATTTCTACTAGAATATTTCAACAGGCACCAAGGCAATGGCCAGGGGCATGGAGGCAATTGCCTCCGTGAAGTATCAGGCCTGTACAGCTGTACTGCAATGTATACAAGTGTACACATATGAACAACATGTGAACTATGACATTACAGGAACTGTATCGTGTGACACATAACTTTCAGTTTTGCTGCAAAACACAAGTGAATGTTAATGTTGCAACGGCACGTACAGTGTACACAGCAATACACACATAATTCATGTTTCTACGTGTATACATAATGGATTTACCGTAAGAACTACATACATGTACATGTATTACAAGCACAGTGCAATCATGCAAGGCAAAGGGTACATGTACATATTTATGAACAAAATGTGTGGTTACATGCTCATGCTACAACCTAATTCTTTTCCTCTCAATTATACGCAAGTTGCCACAAAGTGGACAGGAGGAGAGAAGTGCAGTAAAATCTTAATGTACATTGTATGGTGAACAATGTTCTTTTGATAGTCACGCCCGTACTGTTAAAAAATAAAAAACGTTAATAATCCTGTCCAGATCACTGATGCATATGTACATGTACAGAGACCTTGGTCTTTTGCAGTAAACCTGAATATTACATTGTGGGACAATTTTGCAGCATACTGTTCAACACCTCAGCACATTCTAATACATGTACATGTAGCAGACCTTGGACTACGTTTTTGAGGGGGCCGGGCAATTTTTCTCTAGCAAGGGGCTTTTCTATGTAGACTTGTGTTGGAACTTTGCAAGGGGCACCATGGCAATTGCTGTGGGTGACGTGGGTTAATCCAAGGCCTACATTTAGAATGTCTCGCACACACAGCTCGTGTGTACACTACATGTATGTAATTAATCAATAATGTTTGTTTGTACATGTACTTGGTACCATCCCATTTAAAAACAACTCCATTAGAAAAATAAATGATTACACTTTTGGCTGGGGGCGCCTGCATGTAAATCCTCCACACTCCACCCCAGGCCAGAGGGCTAATCTCCTAGAATAATTGAATGGCGATGTCTTTCATCCTACCTAATTACAAAAAGGTATACATGTCACGACTTCTTTACTCTACCGAACACGACTACATGTAGCCATGCTTTTATTTGTATCATAAAGGAACTCTTTCCTTAAATTTAAAGTATAGACCTACTAAAGTACATGTAGCCTACAATGTAAAACACCAGCCTGTATAGCCCATTGAGGTGTCTTGGGTTGTAAACAGGTCTCTGAAAAGGGCTTGGAAATTGTTTTTGCTTGAAGGAATCTATACATTCCTTTGGAAGAATTTGGTACCTAGATATAATGTACAGGCACAGGGCTTGAAGTTAGAATTTGCAATTGACAATTCTCGTCAAACATAACAGGACTGAGGCATGTGGAGCTCAGAATGTTTTTCTGGACCAGGCAATACTTTTACAACACCAGGAATGTTCTGCACTTGCTGAGCATTTGGAAGAAGGTTTAAGCCTTACAGAATGTAAGTCTCAAGTTATTTTGGTCATGGCAAAAGTCAAGTACTAAGTTTTGAATTGATGTGACTCAAGTGTGACTTGAGTCAAAGTCTCAGAGTCCAGTCCAACTCTGACATGCCCACAATTCATTGCAAGGACAACAGCTTGTATCAGGGCTTTAGAGTTAGACCACACAACCTCTCCTCCTGTTCTATCTTATCTTGTCTGTACCATACAAACCACTCCCACTGTGCTACATACAGTGTATACATTATCAGTTGTTCTAAATATAACATCTAATGTGTACCCAGCATTTGTATTTAATACTGTCATGACTGTCAGACAGTATACAATCACAATACATTACCTAACTGTACATATTTGTACAGGGTACAAATGTGTAGGTGTGCATGGCTTAAAAGTGTGAGGAGTTGACCAACATACACCTCATGTGCTTTATGTGAGCTTGGCTGCACACAGCCTCTATAGCACACTGCACATACACCATAGACAACATTACCACACACTGTACCGTTATTCTAGCCAGATTTCTTTCAAGGGCGTGTGTTATGCTTGGCTTCATTATGCATAATTGTTCAATGCGGTTGCCTAAAAAACACACACCGTACAATGACAGTTAAGTCTCATACTTTGTGAAAAAACAACAACAAGTTTTTGAGCGACAGACTGTACACTTTAAACACTTGCGGTAAGGCTCAATTACTGTTCACCGTTCCTTCTTACGATTTTGGTCCACTGGCCAAATGTTACAAGTGCATGTAGTTAAAATATCTTGTCTAAATTTCCTCCCGGTAGTCCACCTTGCTATTCAGTGTTGATAAACATCCCTATACTGTAGTCTCTTGATCTTTGTCATTTGAAATTTGTTCACAATAAACACAAAACATGGAAACTTGCCCGCAAAATAGATTGAAACTTGTCCATCATAATATCCTTTAAAAAAAGAAACCATTGAAGATTTCGTGAAGACACAAACCTTGTCCCCCGTGACACAAACTTGCCTTATTTGGATAAATGGGCGGGAACTAATTATTTCAGAAACAACCTGTGAAAATTCCAAAGCATCCTATAATTACCCATACATTGTAGGACTCCTACATTAGGAGTCTCGCGACAGTATGTACATTAAGTACAGTCGACTCTCGTTAAATACGAGTCGCCGGTTTATACGAGGTTTTCCACCGGTCCAGAACTGTCCCATGCGTGTTTCTACGTCTTAAAAAATGGAAGATACGAGCATGGTCGTAACGAGAACACGGATAATACAAGGTATTTTTGCGGGCCCATGATGACAAAATGTATTGTTTTTCATACTTTTGTAGCGAGATCTCAAAAACATTGTTTTTACCGTTCAGTCAAGGTTCAGAAATTACATTCTTGTTGTTAAACTATTTAACGGATCGGACAAGTTTGACATCACTTTGCTGTGATTTTTATCTTGAGTTATACAAAATATAAAATTTCTATGATCGTAGTCAACAAAAATGCATTTATCATTAATATTTTTGTGTACAGGATGCTCGTAAGAACTGTACTAGGAAGCAAACCGCTCCGTTCTAGCCTAGACACGTGTGTAGTGCATGCACTATGACGACGTGTGTACGTGCTTATAGTGCGCTGCGTTTAAGACGAGGTTCGAATAGTACGAGTAAAACGGGCCAGTCCGGCAGACCTCGTATTAACGAGAGTTGACTGTACATGTACATGGCAAATAAAGGACATCTAGTGAGGACGTGACCCGTGTTCCACCAATCAAAGGACACAGTTCTGTGTGTGCAGTATTTAACTGATAATACATACATGTACACGTGTACATAATGCGAGTCGCAATATACATAGCAAAATAAAGGATGACACGTGACACGTGTTCCACCAATCAAATGACAAGGATCTGTGTGTGTGTGTGTGATATGTTACACATGTGTACATTATGCATGTTTTCTTGTTATTTCTGGCAGCCATCCAGCCTTCCATTACCGGACCTCCTGTCTGTGGTTTGTCAATAAAACAGAGACTGTAGATAATTATGTAAGTTTTTAACGTCAGGCCTTTGATTGCTTAAAGGTAGAGTAATCGATGGGTTTTTGTCAATAAAACACTGATTTAAAGATACATTAAAAGTCACATGTGAAAGTTTCAGCTGAACATACATGTAGTGTCTACTTGCTGAGAAAACAGAAAAAAACTGTCACGGTATTTTCACAAGTATGTGTAACAAGTTATAAACTGACTGGATAGAAGAAAGTTGAATCCATCCCATTTACCAAGGCGACAAAGGGTACCTACTAAATCTCTGGATGCAGCATTCGCGAACAGACATCAACCCTCAGAAATTTGAGAATAGATTCACGCATCAATCGCTTCTCAGATTCAAAGGTTTCTCAGATTTAAATATTACTTCCAAAGGAATCCTTTCTTAAAATAGGTTATACTGTCAACAGCTGTAGAGCTTCTGACCAAGTAAGTTATGGTCATTAATTTTTGGAGTATTTACCAATCTATGACCCTACCTTTAACTTCTGGTGTATGCAACTGACACTTCCTCACACTGTGATTTCGTTTTCCCTCTGAAAACTATGGAAAAACACTTAACTTCACTGTACGTAATTGCCCAAAAGTAATGTTGAGCAAAGTATTAGAGATCAAAATTTCCTCGGTGAAACTGTGAACCCTTGCTGCTGATTTGTTAACAGCAGTACAGTCTTTAAAAATTCATGCTGTTTTCAATAGTTAAAAAAAAAACCCACCCGATTAAGGTTAAAAACCCTAAAAACAAAGTTCAGAGTACTGGATTAATTAAATTTTTAAAAAAAGTTGCCATGTGAGTACTTTGATTAATACATAAAATCGGTTGGTCTTCATCAAATAAGATGACAACCTTTGACCTTTGACCGTCATTTTCCTGCCCCAAAACGGTTCCCATTAATTTATTTAGACAACAGACTAGCTTTCATTGATCACATATTAGGCTGTATCCCAATTGGCGGCTACAGCTATGGCTTTAACTGTTGCTATTAAGGGTGTACTGTACATGTACATGTACTTCAACGCATGATGCAGAAATCTAGCCGTAGCTGTAGCCACTAATTTGGCCAGGGCCCTATCTTACCTGTTCCCAGAGCTTCAGCTTTGTGTAGTCCTCGAGTGGTGGATACCAGGCAAAAGACCATCACCATGTGCAGTGTGCATGTTAGACACCGTGGAAAATGACACGTTACTTGATGACAAACCATCATACCAGATGTAGACAAAACTGAGGAAGAGGAGCGAAAGATAAAAATCAAAATGACAAAAACAAACTTTGTGAAAGACTTTTTGTTTTAAAACAACATGGAAACTCCTTGCCTATCCTGTAGGTAGGTGATTATGTCACAGAAGTGTCCTTCGGATGGGACATTATGCCATACAAACCATGTACTAAAAGAACCCGGAACATTTATCGTGGAAGAGGATCATTCACATAGCAATCACCTTTGTTTACAGTCCTCAGGCATTTGAGCGACAATGGTTAAGTTTAGTTATGAGGCATCCTTGGTTTCATTACGAGAAATACACAATAATAATATACTATTGCTGCGCATGGTTTTTCATTACTTCTGACTCCAAAGCTACTGTAGCATCTGTGTAAAGTAAAACAGCAATTTTTCAATTCAAAGGCATTTCTTCTCATGATAACTGATAATTCTGAAAAGATCCCAAGTCCTTCCACGACATTACAGCAGAAAGGGAACTCCACAAATGTATATTTTTCACATTGCACATGAATCCTCAAAAGAAAAAGCTGACTCTGCAAATGCATTCCCTGTTGGCTTCTGGCAATCGTTGAAGCCAGTTTGTGTTAAGTACGCGTGACTTGAAAATGGAATAACAGTACGTCACACTTACAAAAACAGGCTGGCAATCCACACAAATCCATCACACTAGTTTGAAGAAGTTATTTTGATGTAAAGCCAAACCATTTCAGACTAGAGTTTAAACCAGAGCTTAGACTTGAAAGTTCCAAATTGCTACAACTTAAAAATAGAAAGCTGTCCAAATTGACACCAGAGTGTCACTGTAACATCTACACATCCCTCTAGCTAACACCATGCTACTAAACATTACCAGAGCAAAACGTATCGATCAAAGCATGAGCTGCAAGTCTCTTTCCTTTCCATTAGTAAGAAAACCTCATGAGAATTAGTTTCCGCCGAAACGTCAGGCAAAAAAATGACAGGGTTTATGAAATACCTGGAGAGGAATTTGTGAAGTATGTTGATCCCTGGGAAGGCCCCTGATTGCTAATCTGATGCGTTCAAATAGAAAAAAATACTTGTTGTGCAAAAAGCAGAGTGCTTTTAAACAGCTCTGCTCATATTTGTACAGCCCTGCTCTTAGTGTTAGCCAGATGGGTCTCTGGGTGTCTTTTGGACACCCTGTTTTAAATTTGATACCCTGTTTTATCTGTCACTTACATGTACACATGTACAAGTAATATATTGTAACTTGTAAGTGAACAATTTGGACACACAGTTTTTAAATTTCCAGTAAATTTGGACACGCTTTCACCAAATCCTGGCTAAAACCTCTGCTGTAATGTTAGGACAATGTGACAATACATGTACATGTAAGTTTAATTACTTTGCTCAATTTGCCCGGACTTTACTACTAAAGGAGCACTCCATTGACATTCTGCCCAGGAAAATGTATTTGGTTCAAAAATTGTCAATGTATTAAACTAAAAGGTTGAGCGTCTACATAGAGTTGCCAAGTTGTTTTGGAAGGCGGTTTTCGAATTTCCAGAGTATGGGGTGGTTAAGTTTCCATGTCTGTTTCGTGTTTATTGTGAACAACAACAAATCTCAAATGTGACAAGGATCTCCATGTGTGTGTATGTAAGTTATAATATAAAATAAATATTGAACGCTTTTTGTTCGTGCATTGTCGCAGAATATTTATTATCACTCCATGAAATCCGGTCTTTGTATTTCATTTATTAGGCTTCACCTCGTGAAATGGAACAGTCTAAATTTCGTGTTGTCATTATATTCTGCAACAATGCACTCATACTATGCATCCAATATTTGTATTTTATCCCCGATGCAATTATTACATCTTTCATCTTGTTATGCCTTCATTCACGTATTGATTTCTAAACAAACACACACAAAATTGTATTCTCGCTAATAGAAGTTTGCGCAGAGACCAGTTGGGATTCATCTCTCATTTAGGCCTATGTAATATCTAGATCTTGTACACAAGTCATTTGGTTTCTACAACTTTGGACACATTTATTTTAATTTGGCTGTTTTTGACAACCTGTAATGCAAATTCAAATACACTTTTTGACTTGAAAATTTTTTGGGGACTCTTTTCAATTTACAACACCCTCTTTTGACAGCGTTTACTTTTATAGTAACCCTACTGTACTGCGCATAGCATTATGTAGAGCGGCCACTGAGTGAACTCTAATTAATTCATCCTTCCATCATATCCTTACACCTATCGACACTTCAATATCGACTGTCCAATAACATTTTATTCACAGCGTCTGTGCGTGGTGTAAACGTACACTTTACCAACCATGAATGATGTACATCACAAATGCACACGTACATGTACATTGTACCACTATACATTTTGTAAATATTGTACACAGGCACGTACTCAACATGTCCAATGTCCCATCTTACACGTGTAAAATGGGTGTACACCATGTACACTTGCCCGACTTGCTACTTAGTTCTCAGCAAAGCAGTTACCGCTCGTTCGTCCAAACGAGGCAAGGTCGTGTCATGGCGGGCAAGGTTGGCGTCTACACAACAATCTACATGACGGAGTCGTTCATGTTGTTTCCAAGGGGTTTTAGAATTTTCAGAGCAGAGGGTGGAAGAGTTTCCGTGTTTTGTGTTTATTGTGAGAATTTGTTCAAATCGCTAGGATCAGGCATGACATGTGTTCCTTGGGAAAAAGCAGGAACATTTGAGCGTAAGGGCAAACCTACATGGTGTAGATTTTGATAGACTTTTCAGGCTATTTGGTAACATTTAAAGAAAAATTCTACAGGCAAAACAAATCTGAAATCAGACTAAAGTAGGACGAATAACATCTCTGAATGGTCTACGTGTGAGTTATAAAACAACTACTGAATGCATTTTGTTCAAATGCATTCTCGCATTATACAATCACTCAGTTAAATCTAGCTTTACCGTTTCACTTGGCTTCGCCTCGTGAAATAGAATAGTCCACATTTCACCTCGTAATTACACTCTGCCACAATGCACTCAACTGCATCCAACAGTTGTATTTTATGCAGATTGCATTGTCTGTTTTTTACCAACTTTTGATATGAAGAAAGGGCCACATCTCAAAACTTGTTCAGTCTGTTACTTTTAGAAATCTTGAATTTATGTGGAAGGTATGACCCAAACAGTTAAATGTCCCATATGACCAGTGCAGTACCTTGCCTGCCATGAAACACCCTGGATTGTACAAAGTTACTCTTTTTGTAAACACAGGTTACATGGTCTGTTTGAGGGTTTACGTTCCGCGCACCCCGAATCAGAGTGAAAATTTTTGACATCCAAAAACATCAAATGGTGTCATGTTTCTGGATCTGTACATTTCTGTCCGGGGGGGGGGGGGGGGGGGGGGGGGAATTTTCACAATTTAACTGAAAACAGACAACTTTGGTCCTAACTGAGTTTATTACAGAGTTGATGCCTCCTTGGAGGCTATCTTTAAAGTTTAATGTTCTTACCAAATGGCCGGGCGTCGCATTCAGTCAACTTTGGTCCTCGCTGCTGTGATTATGTAGTGGGTCCCTCCTTGTTATAAACTTGCCTCCTTCCAAAAAAAT
The DNA here is from genome assembly GCA_023634235.1 of Pisaster brevispinus. Lineage (NCBI taxonomy): Eukaryota > Metazoa > Echinodermata > Asteroidea > Forcipulatida > Asteriidae > Pisaster > Pisaster brevispinus. The sequence continues at coordinate 207,023 of JAMKCF010000029.1, read as the reverse complement.
AAAATAAAAGGTTCCACACAGAACTCACTTCCCTTGCCAGTGCCTCACCTCACCTGTCAAACAATGAATCCAATACAAAGATAATTAAGTTCTGTGACTGTCAACACTGTACTAAACTTCTAAAAATAAACCGACAAAGGGTTTTCCCTCTAAGTGAAACTGATAGCTATGGTTACGACATAAAGCATTTCGTAAATTAAACTACTGCTGTACGTAGATCTACACTTCCTTAACGTCACACTGCATTTTACTTGCATAAGGTTTAACAGTTGTTCCTGTAGGCCTATATCCTTGAAGTGAGCTGTAGTGGACAATTTCAATTGATTCGTGTTCACTACATGTATGTCACACTTTGCTTAGCAATTAAGATTGATACACAGTAAAGGCCAAACTTAGCTCTTCAAGAAATCAGCCACAGGTGAACTCTGACACTACATCTTCAACAATTTTATAAAGTGCAGTTCTGCTTACAAACAAACTTTCTGGTATGATACTTTGAAGAGGCAACAGAGGCCACTGCCTCCAAGGCTCCTTTGTCGATGCCTTGGTGGCTGGTGCCCCTTGAAATTTTTCCAGTTAGGAATTTACATGTTCCCATCAAAGTGCCCTTTACCCCCACAAAACCCTGCCTTGCCCAAGACTGAAGTATCAAGCTTGTTATGCCCTCAGCAAAATCCTTACTGAATATGATATTTTACATGGCATTATTTTTTAATCCTTTGGGGGCAAATCCTTCGTGTGAGGTGGTTGGAAAGTATGACAGAGGCAGAGTCAGGAAACTGGGTAACCTTCCCTCCAATGTTTGGCAACTTAAATCTGTATGTAAATTTTCTGTTGTCTGACTTGAATGAAGTTCTATGAAAATGTGATGTTTTACTGGAGTAAAATGCCCAAAAGGTACAAGCTCTCCACATTGCACATACTAAGCCAGTATCGGTTTTGTAGATAACCTTCATGTCAAAATGTACTCTTGAATATAAATGGGATGCAGTACAAATGCACCAAGACAAAGATCAACAGCATCCAGTCTCAACAAACGTCACTTGAGGCTTGCGCTAAACATCGCACTTTTGCCGTGACGAACTCAAACAATTAGAAAATGATGAATTAGATTTGACAAAAGAGCGACGTTTAGCGCAAACTTTTGATTTAAGTTCGACACTGCCGTGTAGCACGGCAAGACTGCCAAGTAGCACAGCAAGCTCTGCCGTGCTACACAGTAGTTGCACGACGTGGTGACAAACGTCATGCTCTTGCTGCCTCGAATAGAATTGATTTCTCAGTCGGGCGATGCTCTTTGAGAATACGCATGTGCAAATCTTTTGACAATGTTTTTTTTTTATTTTCTAAAAATGTGAACGTTCTCCTTGTTAGTACCCTAGCTGGGAGTATTCTGGGATGGGATGATCATGAGAAACAACTTGAGACTGGAACAAACATAATTTGCAGATTTCAGAAATAAGCCAATCGATTTTGTTTGACACTCTCAACAGACGTTGAACAACACTCACCTACGATGGTAGTAATAAGGACAGCTTTTAAGGTGGGGAACACTATCATTAATACGTTGTCATTACTATTTGAGTGTCACAGCTCGAAACATGACTCTTTAGAAATTTTCTCCCGCGTCACCATTTTGAAACACTTAAAGTGCGGCGAACTATTTTATTAAATTCGATGTTTGTCATGGATTCGTTTTAATTGCGGCACTTTACTTTTGCTGTGCGAAAATCATTTGAGTTCGACACGGCAAAAGTGCGATGTTTAGCGCGGGCCTGACTTGACATGGTTACAAATTTTATTAAAATCTTGTAAACACACACACTAATATTATTCCCAGCTCTCTGTTGTCATTACATTGTACTTGTTCAAAAACTAATCCTCCCATACGAGCCAACGAAGGTATTCTCTTCTTTATAACTGATTTGACAGGCAAAAGGTCATAACATTTTCCAATGGGGAAACCAAAGTCCCAAACAGTTTTCAGTTGAACTTTGTTCAGACTTGGGACTTTGTTATTGTCACAAAAAAATGAGGAAGCGGATTTGTACCATTGGGCGTTTCAATCCTCTATTATTATGACACTTAAAAAAGGGAAGAGGAAACTGGCTGATCAGGTGACCAGCAAGCTGTGCCACGTTCTTCTGGTACAGAAACTATGCACTGAAGTTACACACTCTGTTCTTGCCAAACTCCAGCAAACGTGGTGTCCATTCTAGCATCATGCATGTAGTCTCGAGTCAAGGCAGCAAGGCGTCCTAATTGGTGTATAACCAACACGAGTACCAAGAGTGGTGACTTTAAAATGGATGTTACATTTTTTTTCAAGAGTGGTGAAGGTTTCAAGCGCCTTGACTGAAGGCTAGTTATTATAAAAGAACATTGCAAAACAGAAGTAATTCATTTGTAATACAGGAAATTGTTCAGTGCACTATTTGGATTGGTATGGAAGTGAAACTTACGGAACACGTATATTTGATCGAAGGACTTGCAACTAAACCACAAACTATTGACATGTAATAATCATCCCTACATCAAGAAGCTATTTTTAGTAAAATTTACCTGTCTTGGTAGCCAAGGGGTGGGCCCCTCATACCTGCGCTCCTTTGTAGAGTTTTGTATAAAGGTACACTGTACAGTTGGGATGATGGCATTGAATGGGACTTACAGAGCACTGGTCTTTTATACAGTGTCCAGTGGCCTAAACCACTTTACAGCATAAATCAATACCTTAATAACAGGGGTCACAATGGGTCATGTCTTGCCTTGTGCTTTCAATGGTTAATTGTCTTGCATGGCTGAGAAAATTCTAAAGCTGTGTGTTGTTAAATGCAAATTGTTGCTTGTGGGCTTGGAGTGAATGCAAATTAACACCCACTGGTTGGTTCGGTGTACATCCTGTGTTTAAGACTTAAAAACTGGAGACCTGCAGGCATGATATTTCGCTGCCGTTAAGGGCAAGGCAATTTCTCCTTTACATGATGCCGTGAAGGGCGCCTCTGTACACGACAGGAACATTTCAAAGGGCACAAAGGCAATGGACATGGGGTATTGAGGCAATTGCTTCTGTGAAGTATATAGCCTGGATTGGGGGAAATCTGGAATTTGAGGGGCAATCTACAGATTCAACAATGATTGAAGCTGATAAGACAGTAAAGTTGGACCACAGAGCAGAGACTAAGATTCTAATAACCTACTACAGTATAATGAAAATATTTTACAGTGTTGTCTTATTCAGAAATAAACAATTCTGCATTTGAAAGTTGAGAAAGAAAAAAACCATCAACAGTAAAATACGATCAGAAGAAAAATAACAGGCAAGGAGTAGAAGGTTCATGAATGATGAATAAAAAAAGATACATGTGTGAGAAAAAAGTGGTTACAGTCCTTTGCCTAAATTGTTAAGTAGGCAGCGTTCTTCGTTAACAGCGGTCCACTTGCCGATACCTTAGGACCAGTCATTATTCTCTCCAAGTATTCTCGCCTGCTGTAGGCCTATCAATATGTAAATCAGTAGTTTAGAATAGCATCCCTATTCAATATGAAACATGGACTGGTGAACGCATGTAAGCTGGCTTGTACATTAGGCTAGTGAAAGGACAAACAACTGGTACCGCTAGCTAGTCCCCGGAAAATTTAATGGCAAAAGCATGGCATGGTGTTTGTTAAAAATACTTGTTTTCTTTGATCATGCAATGTGCGGTCACTTGAATTTGCTAATTTCAAATTTCAATATCGTGTGCTTCACCAATCTTTTATTTTCTTCTTTCTTTTTACAATTAATAGAAACACAAGGTTGCTATTTATCGCCCACAAAACATTAAGAAGAATTGACTTAAATTGGGAATAATACCAGTACCAATCTTCCAGAGTAATATTTTTGGTCTGAAATACAACCAAGTTCAAACAAATATTTAAACACATTGAAGACTACTCACACCCAACTCCAAATTGCTCTGCTTTAAATTTAAATATCTGCAATAAAACAAACCAGGCAGTTTGGCACCAAATTGTTTGTACTTGATAAGACTGGAAATTTTGGAATGCCTGACCCTGTGATAAGCAAAATTTGTTATATGGGACTAGCGGGCCACCAACTCCCAGCCCTTGTTAATCAGTCACTTTGACAATTGGATATAGAAGGAATTGGGACTGTAAAGGACAAGCACAAATTGGATATAGAAGGAATTGGGACTGTAATTTTTGTAAAGGACAAGCACAAATTTCCACTAAAACATGACCGTAAAATTTGATTGACATTTTCACAGTTGGTCTGGTTTTATGGTATGTTTAAACTTTAAAGGCAAAGTATATCTTTGGTTTTTGGAACCATATCCTATGTGGATAAACAATAAAAATTACCTGTGAAAATTTCATTTCAAACGTTGAAGCATTTTTGAGATATCGCCAACAAACTGGAGTGGTTATGTCCACACAGGAAGAACAATCCATAATACTAAAAGAAATACACAATCTGAGAAACACCTCATGCCTGAAACGTTTCTGTAAAACCACATTCTGTAGTTAAGGGAATCGCTTTTCACAATGTACATTATCAAAAGCTTGCAGTGCCATTAACCTAGTGAGTTTTAACGGTCATAAATTTTTTAGAGTAACTACCAAATAAGTATACCCAGCCTTCCAGAAATAAGAGAGAGGTAGCGAATTCACTGGTACAGAAACTCATTTGTCACACCCTTTAAGAAGATATAGGCCTACAACATACATAATCAAATTCACAATCACATAATTACTTTTAAAGATGGGGGGATTTTAATGTCCGTTCCTGCAGAGGCAATAAATCACTGGCCTAATTTTATTATCAGCAACCATTCTTGACAGGTGTAGCTTCAATTGCTTTTAATAAAAGTGAATTTAATCTTCATCGGATCGGATGTGAAATGCACTACCACTCTCGTAAATTACACAAACCACCAATACGAATGGCTTTTGAGATTGAATCTGAAGTGAAAATAACTACACTTTTAGTTTCACATCCAATCTGCAAAATGAATCATTTTTAATAGTGTGTAATTACACAATGTGTACTCATGTATGTTTATGACCGTTCAAACCTTACAGGGAGGGTATAACTTTGGTAATTACTCCAAAAATGAATGACTATAAAAACTTACTTGGAAAGAAGCACGGCATCTGTTCAATTACACTATGAGAAACAATTCCCTTCAAAGGAATGTGGTTTTAGAGAGAGGGATTCAAAAGCATTTCAATCTGGGAGACTGAGAAACGTTTCTGCATGAAACATTTCTCAGATTGTGTTACATTCCAATTGCGGATTATTATTCCTTCGTGGACATAACCGCTCCAGATTTTCGGCAACATCTCAAAAACGTTACCACATTTAGAAATGAAATTTTCACAGGTTAGTTTTATTGTACATAATAATCAACACTTACACACTGTATCTAGGATTAAAACAATCAAATGGTTCCAACAACCAAAGGTATACTTTGCCATAAAAGATGCATTGCAGATTTTTCGTCAAAAGCTCAACAAATTTATAAATTTTCTAAGAACAAGTTTAGACAGATGATGTACTGTTTAAAAATGGAATAAAAACATAAAATATCTTGACATACATGTACATGTCAAGCAGCGTGCAAAAATACCAGTAAAAATGCAACCATGGCTGCTGGAAGTTACATGTAAACTTGAGACTGTCAGGTCTGATTTGTATCTTTTGGCTTACTATTATTACCAAATGTTGACAGACTTTTTCATTCAGTGTCTCACATGAAATGCTATAACTTGGACCAGAAATGCGAATCAAGAGAGGTGCAAAATGGAGGGTCAAGTGGTTGTTGGACGCCATTTTTTGTCCCAAATGAAGCAAAAACCAATGTGCAGTCTGCTCTGTCATGCACAGCTCTAACTGTGACTAAAGGAAAAAAACAGAATCTGATTTTCAAATATATATATTTTTTTACATCAGTTTGGCAAAAAAGAAGGAAAAATGGGCAACAATGTATCTTTGAAACCAATTGATACTTAACTACTGAACTTGTTTCTGTATCGCTTCGTCAGTTTGTAAAGTTTCAATAGCTGCAATGAAAACAATTTACAATGTTTTCCTTTTTGTTTAAAAATAAAACAAATCTTACCACACAAAGAAACTCAGAATTGATCTTCTTTAAAAAATATTTATTTACTTGCGTGAAAGTTTTGAATAGCAAAAATTTGCACTGTCAAAAGCAAAGTACATTAATTGTATTTTGAGTCAACAATTCCAATCCTCTAGTTTTCAATCCTATTGATAAGTGTTACATAATACCAATAAGCCTTGCCCACTTTACATAAATTGATTACCAGAAAGCCCATAAAAAATTGCATTAAGCTAGTTTTGGAGTGCAGATTTATAACAAAAGTTTAATAACTGGACTGGGCCACGTTCTTCGAAGACTCAAGGTCTTCTCAGAATCATTAAACTGTTGTCATACACATGTAAGAGATGCTTCTGAACGATGGAATGGGTGAGTTGGGGTAAAATTACACAAAAGCATATGCCAACTTTGAAACTGAAAGTGGTAAAAACATTGAGCGTGCAGCAGATAAACCGGTGTGTGATGCAATGACATTCCAACAGGGTTTATAAACAAACCATTACTAGAAACCTTTGAAAATTTCATCAAATTTAAAAATAGTGAAGTTGAACACAATGAAGAACATGTTTCCTCGATCAGGGATATTGTGGTCATACATATCAGGCTTCTTATTTCAATTGCCGCAATCAAAATAATTCATGGTGATGCGTACATGTGTGAGTAGCTTTTTTTCTTAACTTTGACAGTTATTTTAACATCTCCTTGACATTATAGACTGTGCAAGTCTTGCACATTTTGAAAAACAAGAAAACAACTTGAATGAATCATTGTATCTTTGAAAAATAGTATTAGCTGTTGCAAACTGCTTACCAACCAAAAGGACCTACATATGTACATGTATGGTATAAATGCAAAACAATAGTTAGTGGCCTGACGTTTCGACCCTAGCAGAGTCTTTCTCGAAATCAAATCTTCATTTAATCTTCATTCTATTTATACAACATTCTTGAAAATAAAAACACTCAAAGCAGTTTGTATTAATACAATTTCAATTTTTATAAATACTAAAAAGTTGTTGAAATTAACATAGGAACAAAACCTATATTGTGGGGCGAGGATGCTAGTTTTTTAGAAACACCATTTGCCAATCACTCCAGAATTTGTATGATGTAGAACAAAATCCATAATTTTTTACAAGTAAATGGAAACGAGGGTCAAGTCTTGTTCTCAGGCTTTCTTTATAGACAGTTAATTTTTCTTTTCTTTCATGTATTTCATGGCTAATAACAATTGTATAGCCATAAACTAAAGTATTTAAAGGAAACAAAATCGAATATGCATACAACTCAACATGGTTGGGACCAACTTGGTCCTGATGTTTGAACCAAAGTGAGACTTTCATAGTCTATTCCTAATTGACAATAATATATACTAGATGAATCTGCAGATTTAGTACTGTGTAGTGTTCTTATATCACTATCATGTTATAAATATGTTTATAATCAGTGAATGAGCACAAAAAAAGAATGTCCATATCTGACTTTTTAAGGATGATTATAGACTTTATTTCCGTTGATAAAACTATAAACTCTACATCTAAACAAAATTTATTTGATTTGAATTTATTCAGATAAAACACAGCAACATGACAAATTACATGCACACAGTACAGGAGGATCACAATGGAAATATATAAATGAGTAACACGAATATAATAACACAAATGAGAAAAATAAACCTGCACAAAATTATCAAAAAGGATAGTAAAAAAAAGCCAATTGGCAATAACCATAACGTTTAGATTTATTTCAATTGGAGTCCTTACACTACAGTAGTTTTCTTTAATGAATTCAAAAGATACTTAAACCACCACTTTTCCACTCATAATGTGTGGAATTTTTTGTTTCTTATTCACCTTTAAGCCATGCCATCCAAAATGTTTAGTTAGGTCATACCCATGATTTTGCATAACAAACCACGAACAAGTGAAAAGGTGGTGGTCCGCGGATCGTGACCTTGTCTTTCTCACCAAAATAAAATAACACATTTTTATTGAAGCCATAAATAAATACCGGTTATAACGACTGAACTAGTTGACTATAATTTACACGTCCATGTTTATAAGAAGTAAGTGACCGGGTCAACCATCAATTTGCCCTGCTTTCAGACCACGGCCCACGGCGTAACCACCAAGTGTTGACCGTGGTCTGTTGTCCATTGGATCAGGCGGCAGCAGAATTTTGGAACCGTGTGTCATTGACGAATTTAGTCCGGTTTTGGTTAGAGAAGTTACACCAACTTGTTTCACATTTCAACACCGACACTTGATGAAAAAAAACTTACCCCAAAATATCACCAAGTCTGTCTTTAGACACATCGGCGTATTCCACCCAGCAGGAAACTTCATTCTAAACAGGAATTAAGAGAACATTCCGTGTACAAACCCATCAATTATTTTGTCATTCCCCGAGAGACCGTTGTGAATATACAGCGCATGTACAAACACAGCTAGCATAGCATACCCTATGTGTTTTTAGCCTACACAATTCCTGCATGATGAATGCACATGTACTATGTATTGACTACAGCTATACTCAACACACACATACACGTTCAGACTAACTAGTAAACTGACTGTAGTCGTTTCACCTAAATTACGAAACGTCCCCCAACAATATCAGTTCAATTCCAATTGCCAAATTAACAACAAACACCATAACATGAATTTTTGAGGAAAGTAAACAAAATTACATTGCAATTGTTATAAATAACTCAATTTTTAACCTCTTAAAGCTATAATTATTTTAAATTCGAAATATCGCTAATATTGTTATACCTAAACGACTGCATTAAGTTTAACAGTGACGTAAAGTGTGGATGACTGGACTTTAGACTTGCGTAAATCAACTGGCTTTTTTTCTAGGCGTTTTTACAAGTACAAAGCAGAACCTTTTCAGTTTAATGGATGCACGTCTGAAGACCCAAGTAATTTTTCAATTGTTTCAATAGTCTATGGAGTTCTATTGAATCTTGATTAATTAAAACAAGAACAATACAACATTTGTATCAGGTTTCCTCACGTTTAAACAAAAGAGGGCGCTATGCAAAATTGCATGAGGCAGCGTTGCACGGGGATTCTCGGATGAAGTTAGTTTGATCGTAAAGGAAGGACAGATCTCTCTATGGTTTGATATACATAAATTTTCCCCGTATTCTTTTCAAACTGTTTAACGAAGAGACGAGCCAAGGGCTGCAAACTTATTGATTTGTCCATTAATTCCTAAAGACCTGAACATTTCAAATAATAGCATGCAAGCGAAGCAGCAAGAGATGACGAAAAAACCATCCCCGAATTATTTGAAACTTTTATTTCAGTAAGTACTTTTTTTCAACAGCATAAAACAGTAACAAACGCGTGTATTCAAGTTTTTCTCCCGACCAACTTTGTGTAAATATTTCATGGTGCTGTTTTGTGCTAATCATTAAAAAAAATAACTATATGCAAATCACTAATGAGGTGCAAAATGGTAACTAAATGCGTATCGGTCTCCCAAAGGCATTGCTGTATAAGGGTGCACTAAACTTACAAGCTCCTCATAGAAACCAATGCTAAATTATAAATATTTAAAAATACTAGAAAAATACTCAAAAGTCTGTCAGCCTCTTGAAAACAAACGAACAATTATATTTTCTGACAGCTATAACCTTCATTTTTCTTTTTGAAACTTTTGGTAGGTTATAGGCTATATTGAGCTATAGGCTCATAAAAAAACGCACCACTGAACGGTAAAACTGACCAGGATACACCTTGGAAAAGAGACCCTACAGCACCAGCTTTTAGCAAAATAGGGTAATTTTTAGAGGGTTAGGAGAGTACCCCAAATACTCCAAGTTGTAAGTCAACCATCACAGGGAGGGGCACAATATTGGACATTTTTTTTTTTCAAAATTCATAAAAGCCATGACCTCCAAATCTTTGATTTAAAGAAAAAAGGTTTTGCATGAGACTCTCTCTGTTTAGTGTGGTGTACCCTATAATGACATGCCTGAATCAAGCAAATGTGGCTATGGTAATACAGCAAATCTGGGCATAGCCACTACTGGAGCCGTTAATTCGAACACGGTCTAAGAATTGAACAAGCTGCAGACAGTATTTCAATGTCGTTCTGCTGCTGCCCCCGGAGATCCCCCCCCCCCATACGGCGAACAGTGTGTACAAACTTCGTCTGATAGCGCCCTCTTTTGAATCAACCTCTTTTTTAATTTTTTATTTCCCATATTATCGGGGCAGAATCTCCGGGGGACATATTTCCCTTGGACACCGTGTCCAAATTGATGGCTACAGCTACGGCTACGGCTAAATTTCTGCGTCATCATGCGTTGAAGTATAGGACATCCATAGCAACACCTTTAGGAACTTTCGTAGCCATAGCCGTAGCAGCCAATTCGGATACGGCATTAGTAATCCATGCAAACACATTTCTGGACAATAGGTTATTGATAAGAACTTTGTAATCTTTCAAATTGAAACTAATCGATTTTTTACCCGATGACTTAAAAATGTCTCTTTGTCTAAAACAGTAGGCACAACTTACACAATAATTACCGATAAATAATTAAAACTTTTCCAAGAAGTGTGTTGACATGCTCCGTATACTGTAGGGGTTTACACAACTAACCATCGCCATGATTATGTTAATTACATTCACGCATGCGTACAGACACTATTGGTTGGCAAACGCCAAAGGCCTTTTCGAAACCACAGCTTGGGCTTGGTAAATTATTTAGCAAAAAAGTGCACTTTCCTTACGGGTTTTCAAGCAGGTGGCCCTGGAGCCCTAGCCGAAGCCGAAGCACCAACCCATTAAGTTGTACACCAGCAAGACGCACAAACGCGTACCGGTATGCGAAGCCACCATCAGCCCTATACAAAACGGTCCTGTGTCCCCTCACTTTGCCCGTCAGTGTTACTGGTCACGTGAGATATGCAATTTCCATATTCATAGGAAGGGTTTACTAAAACAACATTATACGTTAACACCACATAACTATTGGCTACGGTGAGAATAAATGAGAAAGAACATCAATATTTATTTAGAAGAGTGAACTCATTCCCACTTCCTAACATACTAAACTAAACTCGTTGATCACGCTTAATTAAAGAGAGTCTCCAAGTCAGTTAGGTCTGTACGTTCCAAAGAGGAATTTTTGCGCCAGTCAAAAGGTAAAATTCAATGCTTTTTCGATTGAATATCATTAAAAAAAATCATGAATGAACTGAAAATCCTTTGTAGAAACATGTGCATACCATACACTTTACATGTGACGTCATCGATTCTGGATTTTGTCAAATTTTGCACTTAAAGGGTATCAAGCACAATGGTATTTAACACCATTTTAATGTGGGGTTATAGACTAAATTTGACTTTGGAGTCGCTCTTTAAGGGAAACACGTGTATAGTCACATCATCAAGCCACGTGATACAATGGTAGTTAAAATAGCAGAACCAAAGTCAACCCTCGCTATAAAGAGTACGGTTATAAAGAGGTTCTACTCATAAAGAGTACATTCTGAATTCACGAATCTCATTTCTGCTGTCGTGTTTCTTTGTTTTACAGTCCCAGCGACATTCGTTATAACGAGTCGACTGTACCACAAGTGTTTTACTGTAGTTACGAAAATATTATTTTCAAAAATAATCTCTGAAAAATATTAGAATAATAGACATTAAGTTCTAGTTCTAATAATTTGTTTCGTGCCATCGAGCTCAAGTAATAGTTTTAAAAGAAGCAAATAATTTATCCGAAATTGAACTGAAAAATAATGTTTTATCAGTACACTGCTGTTGTGTAATGTACTGTATCCAGTTGGCTTAGGCACAATCCGCCTGTTTGAAGTCAAATACAGACAGACATAGCCAGAGCTAAAGCGAGAGTCAGAGCATAAGCCGTGGCTGCGAAAAGGCCACAAAATAAAACAGAGGACGAATTACCGAAATGTTGGGTGAGTGAAGTCCGAAAGATTAAATCATATTTTATGTTGTATTCGATAATTGTTTCTTGTTTGCTTCAAAATCTGTTGTGTCATTGTTTTATTATTATTATTATTATTATTATTATTATTATTATTATTATTATTATTATTATTATTATTTGTTTTGTTCGTACAAGTTAAAACGTGAAAAAATTTACAGTATGGCAACCGATAGGTCGAATTGCACTATACAGTTATACATAATACATAAACAAGGGTTATAATGAAATAAGTAAATAAAGAACAAAATAAAATATTAGATACACAAAATCAAACAAAACTCAAAAACAAGAAAAAAAGCATAAATATTAAATTAACAATTGCACTATACAGAGCTTCATTAAAATGGTTATGAAAAAGGAGTCAAGAAAAACATTTGACAAACATGACCCGACAAATTTCAATAAATTAAAAAAGGGATCAGAAAAAGAACAATACAGGGCAGGATAAACCTGATAGAAGCCCCAGTCCAAATAATCATCACTGCTTGTTCAACATTTTTAAGCTAAGCTAGGAATACAACAGTTCTTGTACCTGTTGGTTCTGCATTAAAACACAGTCAAGTGATTTGCATTTCTTAAACCATTATTCTTAGTAGGTGGGAGCCAGTCCTGGAACCTGTTTGAACTAAGGAGAGACTTGCCAAAATTGAGGGTCAACTTCTCAAGTCCCTGGGATATGGGAGGAATATTTAAATCGTTACAAATCATCTCATATAGGTGTTTCATATAGTAATCATTATGTGAAAATAATGTGAAAAGCCTTCTTTTGTAATTTCTCCAGACACTCAAGTTGCTTCTTAGTAATTCCTGAAAACCAGACCGGAGAGGCATATTCTGAGGTGACAAACCGGTATATAACACCACTTCAGCTGTCGTAGAAAATAAAGTTTGCGTTTTAAATATTTTAATGGCGAATTTTATTTTCTACGAGAGCTGAAGTGGTACACATAAAATCAACGTGGGTATCCCATTTTAGGTTGTACATAAAAACCGCGGAATTTAAAGCAAGAATTTTGTTAATGGGCAAATCATCTATATGGAAATGTAGATTGAATAGGAGCCCGTTGAAAACAGACATCATAAATTTGCACTTAGTTGGGTTTTAATGTATCGAGTTATTTTTAGACCAGTGTTGGAGGTTATCAAGTTCACTTTGCATGGTAGTTTGATCTACCTTATTAAAGGGAGAAAATAACGTTGTGTCATCGACAAATTTATGCTGAGATATTTCAGCAGAGGTTGGCTTGGAGTAATTAATCATAGCCAAGAATGCGTAGAAGTATAAAAGTCTCACCATTTATTAAAAAGACGAAATGACGTCCTATAATGAAACTTAAATAGGTTGTTACTGGGGAATAGAGGGGGAAATTACATATTACATTGTTATCAAACTGTACTTTACCGCAACTTGATATCCATAGCCGATTATCAATAATCATATCAATTGAAAGATTGATCGATATAATTTTATCAGTCCGTTCTCAATTCAATAAATTCAATCGGAGTGTTTCTCATATAGACTGTGCTATTTTGTATAGTATTGTCAGTTGTTGAAATAATAACAAGAATTATCCATCTCTATATCCTCTTTATCAGCTTCCTCACGAGTGACGTCATTTACCTGGCAGATCTGCTCCCCGCTGCTGCCAAGTCGCACATTGAAGGAGCAGCATCGACAACTCCTTGATGACATGACCGGTCAGACAGTGGGATGCAAAGCGGCCTTTGGTGTCTGCCTGCAGGCAGAGCAGGCTGATTGGCACTGTTGGTGCGATGGCAGGGCGCTGACAGACCACGTAGCTCTGCCAGTAATATCCGTCATTCCAACGACCATTGTAAGGAGGATTCATCAACGCACAATCTTCACCTGCATGTTCATTGGGCTCTCCTGGATACCAGTTGAAGAAACTACATTCTTCGCCTCCCTCACCAGGCTGCACCCACTTGTCATTTTCAGCCCGATCAGTGCAGCCAACCCAGACATTGCCACTAGCGACTTTACTGACCATCTCCCAGATAAACTGATGCTCTGTGAGTGACGTAGGGACTGCCACGCGGCCGCTCACAGCGGTACACTTGATGGCTGCGTTATCAAAAGTCATTTTCTCTATCACTGACATGTAGCATGACTCGCCAAACAGTACCCACTCAGAAGGGCAGTTCAAACCTTCATTGTAGCTCGATACCGCGAAATATAAGGCAAAGGCGAATAGTAAAACTTCGGTCTTCATGATTGACATCAAAATGAATGCAAGAAGATGAACAGGACTGGCTATTCTGAACGCGCCATGTTGCCATGGGAAATGTAATCGTCAGTTTCCTTTGTGGCTTGTCTGAAAGTATTGTTAAATTTTGCCATGGGAATGTAAAACACAAACTGTCCTCAAGGCCACTTTGTTCATGTGTCAATTCGAAGTACAACGTGGAGTATTGTTAACTATGATCTAACTGTATGGTTGTGTACATGCACATACGAGTGCCTTAAAGAGTTTGAAATATATAAATATGAATGATGAAACTTTTCAAATCAATGTCATCCGTTTCGGCGATTTTCGTGATAGTAAAGAAGCATATTTGTTTACTGTATTTCATAACTAACACATGGGCACAAATATTTCATAAAGCCTGTAAGCAAAAAACATGCCAAATGAGCACAGACAAATCTAACTGAGTACAAACAGGTTACCAGTCAACATTACTTAAGTTTACAGTGTTGTGACTGGTTTCCCCACTATTTTTTTCCCTGTGCATTGAAATTTGCTAAGCAGTATTTTATTTGTCAGTATTTTTGACCGAGTGAGGGCGTTTGTGGTCCAGAATTACGCGATGCAAAACAAGTTAAAATAAACAAAGTGTTATCTCATTGTTGGTATTATTATTATTGGCCATTGATACTGGAAAATGAAGCACGGGCAATCCAACAAAGATAAAACTGAAATATTAGGACGCAGAACTTTGAAAGATGCATTTGTATGTGCATGTACACTTCCATACAGTTAGATCATAGCTAACAATACTCCACGATGTACTTATGTTCACATGAACAACGTTGCCCTGAAACCGGGTTCGTATAAGCGGACTGTTGCATTCGGCTGTCACCTAGGGGAGAAAATGGCAAGCTACGAAGGAAAATGGGTGTTTTTACATTCCCATGGCAACATGTCAGCAATACTTTCAGATAAACTACAAAGTAAACTGAGATCCCCATCGCAACGAGTAGCATTCAGAGTAGCCATTAGTTTTAGAAAGACAATGACAGTGGATTTGTCCAGACTTGTTCATGTGGTATTACTGCTGAAGAAGGTTTATGCAAATTTGAAAACATAAACTGCTCGTGGATTGTACAAATCGAGGTTTGCCTTTTATCCATTTCATTTGACAGTCTTGAAGGTAAGTAAAAGTGTGTTTCTTGTTATAAAAAACAACATCTATCGGACAAAAACCGTGTCACCTTTGCGTTTGTCTTCAGCGGTTGGATGCGAAGCGGCCGTTGGTGTCTGCTTGCAGGCAGTGCAGGCTGATTGGCGGGGTGAGTTCCAGATCGGTATTGTTCTTGGATACAATGAGTAACGGTAGCAGTCTTTGATGAGATGGTCCATGTGTTATAATTAAGAGTCCGTTTTTGTCGAGTTGGTGGTTTCTTTCTTTTGGTTGCACCGAAAATTGCTGAACAGATTCATTGCACGGCCCTTCCATGGAAAAATAGCCCAACTCAAAAATGTGGGGTAATTGTACAAAATAATTTCTGGGTAAATTGAGGGCGCTTTTTCCATGTCAAAGTTGTAATGGCATGTATGTTTTTTTAATATAACACATCCTATCTCAGTCTCTTTTTACACTTTCGTCCCATTTTTAGGGCAAAACAGCTAATCTCTGTACTTGCTTTTCACAAAATGTCAGTTAGGCTGTTTTGTCATGGAAGGGCACAGAGTGGTTGGGTGAGTTTCTTTGTAGTAAATCTAGCTATGGGTGCGGCTTCTTTGAAGTGTATTCCATTTTTGAGGTCGTGGAGCAATTCAGCTTCAATACAGGCCTTACGGTAGTTGGTTTTTTTTTTTTTTTACAAATCTTGCTGCTGTCTGATAAACTTTTATAAGGCTGTCTATGAGTATTTTGGGGTTGGGATCCCAATAGCACTAAAGTATTCGAGTTTCGGCCGGCAAAGAGGCTGGATAAGCTATGTCATCGGTGGCTTTGTTAATTCCTGAAGTTTTCAAGTTCGGGTATTACTGCTCAAGTAACTCTGTGAAAATTTTGAAGCATAGAGCGTTTGTGGATTGTTCATGCACACATCAAGGTTCGCCTTTCATGCAATTCAGTTGACAGGCTTGAAGGTAAATAAAATTGTGTTTGTTGTTAGAGAAAACACAATCTATCAGACAAAAACCGTGTCACCTTTGCGTTTATCTTAAGCGGTTAAAAGCGATTGAAGCGGCCGTCGGTGTCTGCTTGCAGGCAGTACAGGCTGATTGGCGGGGTGGTTGGTGCGATGGCAGGGCGCTGACAGACCACGTAGCTCGGCCAGGTACACAGACTATTATTCCAACGACCGTTCCAAGAAGGGTTCATCAACGCACAACCTTCACCTTCAAGACTACTGGGTTCTCCTGGATACCAGTTAAAAAAGCTACATTCTTTGCCTCCCTCACCAGGCTGCGCCCACTTGTCATTTTCATGCCGATCAGTGCAGCCAACCCAGACATTACCACTTGCAACTTTACTGACCATCTCCCAGATAAACTGATGCTCTGTGAGCGACGTAGGGACTGCTACGCGGCCGCTCATAGCGGTACAGGTGATGACTGCGCTATCAAAACTCATTTTCTCCATCCTTGACTTGTAGCATGACTCGCCAAACAATACCCACTCAGCGGGGCAGATCAAACTTCATTGCAGCTCGATATCACGAAACAAAAGGCAACTGCGAAAAGTAAAATTAAGGTCTTCATGATTGACATCAAAGTGAAGGCAAGAAAGATGTGCAAGACTCACTGGTGGAGATCAACCGACAATGTGATAACATTGACGGCCTCGCTAGAAAACCTGCCTACTTCGGTCCCATCGGGTAAGGTGGCAATTACTATGAGGCATCTTTTGTTTCAGTCTCTGCGTCATGTTGCTATGGTAATCTCATTCTGATCGTTTCGAGCATGTTAAATATGTCAGTCGGGATACCACAAAATAAAAGGCGACACTGCATTAACAGTAAAACTAATTAAGGTTTTCATGATTTACATCAAAATGAGTACAAGAAAGATGAACACGACTCTCTGCTGCACCAAAAAGTCTGAAATGAGTATGGTGTAGAGAAAGGTTACCTTATGATATGATAACAATGCAGTGACATTTGGGTTTTCCCAGTGTGTGTGTGCCCTGTACGGTAAATTAAAATGGGAATTTTGATCAAAAGAGGGCGCTGTCAGAAGAAATGTTTACACAGTTCGCCGTATGGGTGGGTGTGGGAGGGGGTCAAAGAACAGGCTGCCACACCAGCCTAGCAAGAATCCTTGAATTTTAAAAGTAGAACAAATGATTCACACAAATATCTCTCGAATTTGTGTGCTTTTTCTTTCACTTCGTGAACTAACACGATCCGTAATTTTGTGTCAAACATTTGGTTCCATGGCGGACCATGTTAGTTCACGAAGTAAACAAACCCCACACAATTGTGAGAAATATTCGTATGAATCATTATTCTACTTTTAAAACATCTTTCCAACCATATTCATTTCTTAACAAACGCTTTTTATAGCACAAAGCGCCCAGATTCAAAGGCAATGAGGCCCTCTCCCTAATGGCGCGGGGAGATGGCGCGGGGAGATCGAGGTTCATTCATGAGTAACCTCCTGTCGGTCTCAAGCCTGAGGGCGCCAAGATCAAATTTACCATATGGCATCAACTCTCAATAAAAAAATTATACGTCTAACACATAGTCAAAAAAGCACTGTGGACTATTATAACAACCTACGGCTCATTAACTAATACCCAAGTCAGTTTGTTCCAAAGTAACTAAAATGGGGAAAAAAGTATCGATAATTCCACTAAAAGTGGATGTCATGGGTAATTTGGCTACTTTAATGGGTGTTTTTAATGGAATTTTCATTGTAATATGTGTCTCCTCCATCCTTGGATGCAGTAAATTAGTATTACTGTCATTATTAGTATTGCTATTATTATTGCTCTGTGGGTAGATCGAGGCAACACTGTGTTCCTGTGGACTTCTACTTCTAAAGGTAAAAGATGGAGAAACTGGTGTGGGTGGTTTTAGCCTCTTATTTCGTTGTATCGAGATGCAATGAAGGTTTGATCTGCCCCTCTGAGTGGGTATTGTTTGGCAAATCATGCTACAAGTCAAGGATGGAGAAAATGACTTTTGATAGCGCAGTCATCACCTGTACCGCTATGAGCGGCCGCGTAGCAGTCCCTACGTCGCTCACAGAGCATCAGTTTATCTGGGAGATGGTCAGTAAAGTTGCAAGTGGCAATGTATGGGTTGGTTGTACTGATAGGGAAGTAGGAGACAACTGGGTGCAGCCTGGTGAGGGAAGCGAAGACTGTAGTTTCTTTAATTGGTATCCAGGAGAACCCACTCAACATGCAGGTGAAGATTGTGCGTTGATGAATCCTCCTTACAATGGTCGTTGGAATGACGGATATTGTTTCTGGCCGAGCTACGTGGTCTGTCAGCGCCCCGCCGTCGCACCAACCACCCCGCCAATCAGCCTGTACTGCCTGCAAGCAGACACCAACGGCCGCTTCGCATCCAACCGTTGAAGACAAACGCAAAGGTGACACGGTTTTTGTCCGATAGATGTTGTTTTTTTCTAACAACAAACACGCTTTTACTTAAGACTGTCAACTGAAATAGATAAAAGGCAAACCTTGATTAGTACAATCCACAAGCAGTTTATGTTTTCAAATTTGCATAAACCTTCTTCAGCAGTAATACCACTTGAACAAGCCTGGACTTGTAACAAAGCCACTGTCATCGTCTTTCTAAAACTAATGGCTACTCTGAATGCTACTCGTTGCCATGGGGATCTCAGTTTCCTTTGTAGTTTATCTGAAAGTATTGCTGACATGTTGTCATGGGAATGTAAAAACACCCATTTTCCTGCGTAGCTTGCCATTTTCCCCCCTAGGCGACAGCCAAATGCAACAGTCCGCTCATAACGAACCCGGTTTCAGGGCAACGTTGTTCATGTGAACATAAGTACATCGTGGAGTATTGTTAGCTATGATCTAACTGTATGGAAGTGTACATGCACATACAAATGCATCTTTCAAAGTTCTGCATCCTAATATTTCAGTTTTATCTTTGTTGGATTGCCCGTGGTTTATTTTCCTGTATTAAAGGCAAAATGTAATAATAATAATAATACCAACAATGAGATAACAGTTTGTCATCACGTAATTCTGGACCACACACGCCCTCACTCGGTCAAAAATTCTGCCAAATAAAATACTGCTCAGCAAATTTCATTGCACAGGAAAAAAATGAGTGGGGAAACCAGTCACAACACTGTAAACTTATGTAATGTTGACTGGTAACCTGTTTGTACTCAGCTAGATTTGTCTGTGCTTATTTAGCATGTTTATTGCTTATACAGGCTTTATGAAATATTTGTGCCTAGGTGTTAGTTATGAAATACAGTAAAAAAAATATGCTTCTTTACTATTAATCACGAAAATCGCCGAAACGGATGACATTGATTTGAAAAGTTTCATCATTCATATTTATATATTTCAACCTATTTAGGGCACTCGTTTATGCATGAACACCACCATACAATTAGATCATGGTTAACAATACTCCACGTTGTACTTATATTGACACATGAACACAGTGGCCCTGAAACCGGGCTTGTTATCAGTGGACCAATGACTCCGGCTGTCGCCTTGACAAATATTAAGGCAAGCTACCGAGGAAAATTTGTGTTTTACACTCCCATGACACAATTAACAATACTTTCAGACAAGCTATAAAGGAAACTGACGATTGCATTTCCAATGGCAACATGGCGCGTTCAGAATAGCCCTAAGTTTCATAAAGACGCTGGCAGTATACCTATAGCAAACTGTCGTATGATCACACTGTCGGTAACGCGTTGTTCACAAAGACTGACTTTTCTTGCGAGGCCGGAAACATCTTCACAAAGACTTCTCTCCACCAGGCAGTCCTGTTCATCTTCTTGCCTTTATTTTGATGTCAATCATGAACACCATAATTTTACTATTCGCAGTTACCTTTTATTTCGTGGCATCGAGCTACAATGGCACAAAGAACTTATTGTAGGCACAAAGAACTTATTTTACACACTGTAGCTAGATCAATGTGTAATCAATACTGTATGGTGGTCTTGGCATCGGTCTCATGATCAGATTATTCCAGCTGATAAAGAAAATAATTCCAGACAGGAAACTGAAGATTAAGATTCCCATGGCAACATGACGCATTCAGAATAGCATTCAGTTATAAACAGAGGTTGACATTTTACACTAGCAAACTGTTATAATGATCACACATAGGTCACGCGTTGCTCACCAAGACTGACTTTTTCTGCGAGACCGGCATCGTTCCCAAAAAGACTTCTCTCAACCAGTCAGTCCTGTTCATCTTTCTTGCGTTCCATTTTGATGTCAATCATGAAGACCTTAGTTTTACTTTTCGCAGTTGCCTTTTGTTTCGTGATATCGAGCTGCAATGAGGGTTTGATCTGCCCCTCTGAGTGGGTACTGTTTGGCGAGTCATGCTACATGTCAGTGATAGAGAAATCGACTTTTGATATTGCAGTCATCAAGTGTACCGCTATGAGCGGCCGCATGGCAGTCCCGACGTCACTCACAGAGCATCAGTTTATCTGGGAGATGGTCAGTAAAGTTGCAAGTGGCAATGTCTGGGTTGGCTGCACTGATCGGCATGAAAATGACAAGTGGGCGCAGCCTGGTGAGGGAGGCAAAGAATGTAGCTTTTTTAACTGGTATCCAGGAGAACCCAGTAGTCTTGAAGGTGAAGGTTGTGCGTTGATGAACCCTTCTTGGAACGGTCGTTGGAATAATGGTCTGTGTACCTGGCCGAGCTACGTGGTCTGTCAGCGCCCTGCCATCGCACCAACCACCCCGCCAATCAGCCTGTACTGCCTGCAAGCAGACACCGACGGCCGCTTCAATCGCTTCTAACCGCTTAAGATAAACGCAAAGGTGACACGGTTTTTGTCTGATAGATTGTGTTTTCTCTAACAACAAACACAATTTTATTTACCTTCAAGCCTGTCAACTGAATTGCATGAAAGGCGAACCTTGATGTGTGCATGAACAATCCACAAACGCTCTATGCTTCAAAATTTTCACAGAGTTACTTGAGCAGTAATACCCGAACTTGAAAACTTCAGGAATTAACAAAGCCACCGATGACATAGCTTATCCAGCCTCTTTGCCGGCCGAAACTCGAATACTTTAGTGCTATTGGGATCCCAACCCCAAAATACTCATAGACAGCCTTATAAAAGTTTATCAGACAGCAGCAAGATTTGTAAAAAAAAACAAACAAACAACTACCGTAAGGCCTGTATTGAAGCTGAATTGCTCCACGACCTCAAAAATGGAATACACTTCAAAGAAGCCGCACCCATAGCTAGATTTACTACATAGAAACTCACTCAACCACTCTGTGCCCTTCCATGACAAAACAGCCTAACTGACATTTTGAGAAAAGCAAGTACAGAGATTAGCTGTTTTGCCCTAAAAATGGGACGAAAGTGTAAAAAGAGACTGAGATAGGATGTGTTATATTAAAAAAACATACATGCCATTACAACTTTGACGTGGAAAAAGCGCCCTCATATTACCCAGAAATTATTTTGTACAATTACCCCACATTTTTGAGTTGGGCTATTTTTCCATGGAAGGGCCGTGCAATGAATCTGTTCAGCAATTTTCGGTGCAACCAAAAGAAAGAAACCACCAACTCGACAAAAACGGACTCTTAATTATAACACATGGACCATCTCATCAAAGACTGCTACCGTTACTCATTGTATCCAAGAACAATACCGATCTGGAACTCACTCCCGCCGCAAGTTTTAAATCAGCCCCTGACATCAATATTTTTCAGTCACTCCTTGAAAATGTATAATTCAGTAGGAGCTTGCGTGCATGAAGATCTGCACGTTTATTGCCCAGTGGCAGTGATGTATGCATCATCGACAAGACAAGAAAAGAGCTTATTTTCAATAGCCGGGAACCAATTCGCAAATAATAATACTCCACGTTGTACCTATAAGCGGCCATTGAGCAGGTGTTCCTGCGCTAAGCAAGTGTTTGTTTCACCAGGGCATACAGCTAAGCACAACCACATATTGCTGACAAGAAAAAGATTACCGACCAAAGTACACTGTTTAACATCGGTTAGTAACTGCTTTTCAGCTTGTATTTGCTTTATAGCAGAACATTTTAAGCTCTTGTGCTAAGCAGCTCTATGAAACTGGTCCCAGGTCACGGATGACGAGACGTACTTTAAGCAATGAGAGCGTGTTGTGGTCCTACATCCTCGTGATAGTGTTATGGAGAATATTAGCTGAATATTATTCGGGCTTCTTGGAATTTGATAACAATTTCATCAGCAGCTAGAACTGATATCGAAAGATTTCCTTTCTAGCTTCATATTTAGTTTTTTTGTGCAATTTCGGAGATTTATCCGTTAGGCCAATAACAAATTGTTGTTAGTTTCTCGTCAAAATGTACAATTTTGATGGGGAAAATATCATCATTCATTTTTTATGAATTTTAACCCGTTTAAGTATTCGTAAATACATGCACACCAATATACAGTTAGATGACAGCGTTAACGAAACTCTACGGTGTACCATTTATTTGAAAAAAGTGGCCCTGAAATCGGTCTCGTAAATCAGATCGTTATTCTATTATCCCGAATTTTGCAAGAAGTATAGACAACAATTTCAGACAAGCTACAAAGGAAAATTGGTGATTAAGATTCCCATGGCAACATGACGCAGTCGGAATAACCCTCAGTTGTAAAAAGACGATGCAGTATGCAATAGCAAACCGTTACATGATCACACACAGGTAGCGCGTTGCTCACCAAGACCGACTTTTCTTGCGAGGCCGGCAACATCTTCACAGAGACTTCTCTCCACCAGGCAGTCCTGTACATCTTTCTTGCATCCATTTTTATGTCAATCATGAAGACCTTAGTTTTACTTTTCGCAGTTGCCTTTTATTTCGTGATATCGAGCTGCAATGAAGGTTTGGTCTGCCCCTCTGAGTGGGTCATGTTTGGCAAGTCATGCTACAAGTCAGTGAGGGAGAACGTGACTTTTGATATCGCAGTCTTCAAGTGTGCTGCTATGAGTGACCGCGTGGAAGTCCCGACGTCACTCACAGAGCATCAGTTTATCTGGGAGATGGTCACTAAAGTTGCTAGTGGCAATGTCTGGGTTGGCTGCACTGATCGGGCTGAAAATGACAAGTGGGTGCAGCCTGGTGAGGGAGGCGAAGAATGTAGTTTCTTCAACTGGTATCCAGGAGAGCCCAATAAATATCAGGTTTGAAGATTGTGCATTGATGGATCTTCATTACAATGGTCGTTGGAATGACGCATATTGTTCCTGGCCGAGCTACGTGGTCTGTCAGCGCCCCGCCGTCGCACCAACCACCCCGCCATTCAGCCTGCACTGCCTGCAGGCAGACACCAAAGGCCGCTTCGCATCCCACTGACTGGCCAATCATGTCATCAAGGAGTTACCGATCAAGTGTCGTCGCGTGTGGCTCAGTGTGCCGGGATGAGCCTCGATGCCACTCCTTCAATGTACGACTTGGCAGCAGCGGGAAGCAGATCTGCCAGTTCAATGACGTCACTAAAAGGGAAATTACTGAATAGTATTGAATATCGAGATAAGCTAGTCTTGTTTTTATTGTGTTAAAAAACACCAACAGCATCCTATGATTTGAAACAGGCGAAATCTGATAACACTGGCTTACTTTGGGAATCCTGGGACAAGTTTTCACAATGACTAGCCCTCGATGAAGCCATCAGGCACTTTTCAGGTGTCCGTTTTTAATTAAAAAGTAATTACTCCGCCATTTTATTTTATTTGTATTTAAAAAATGTAAGGTTCCTCAACTACACCTAGCCAAATAGCATGCCAATTGTCTTGTTACCATCGGGGTTGATTTCACACCCAAAAAAATCCACCAATGACCAGTTCTCCCGATATTCCCTTGGGAAATGTAAGAAATGTAAGAAATTATGATGTTTTTGCTGACTCATCAAACACGAGGGTTTCATTCAAACAAATGGCTTAGAGACACTTGTGGGCTGATCTCAATGGAAATTTTGCTTGAATTTATTTTATTTAGTCACAAGGGTCTATATCCAATAGTTTGGGAGTTTTAAACATGATTGTGTTTTCAAAAAACACGTATTACACGCAAAATATCAAACGGACACTTGAAAAGTGCCTGATGGCATAAGTGTGTGATTTTTTTTTATGGTGTCACGAAGAGCTAGATATCGTGTAGATGTGGTTATTGCCTGGTACTCACGTTCGGAAGCATGTGTTGGGTACCAGGCAATATGCGCCATGAGTCAACAAATAGGGCATCATCCGAACTTGGCCCCATCCAGGTAACAACAGACCAAACATTATATTGTTCCAACAACACATAAAGCTCCAGCTCCCTATCTTGCGCCTTAGGCGCTCTGAAATCTTAACACCCGCGACACCAAAACCAATGCGTTGAATATTGGTTCGCAAGGTAGTCTGCTGCCACCTATTGAGCATCTCGAAAGTGTAACGCTAACATTACCTTAAAGGATATTGATTGATTGTGATTGATTGATTTGATTGATTGATTAAATGTCGACGATGTGAAATTTGATGGATCCAACAACACCTGAATTGCTGAACAGAAACACACACACACACAAAAAAAACCTTGGGCCTTTAAGTCTTTTACCAATAATTTTATGCAAAATGAATTTCTTATTAGTAAAACCTGCCATGAAATACTTCATATTGTTATGTGGGATCAAATCATAATGTTGTTAGTTTCTTGTACACTGATTTTTTTCTGACCATTTGAGTGTTAGAAACACTGCACAGAGAATTAGACGAGTGCACAGGTTTGAGATTTTAGGTCACAATTAGATCAGTTGTATAATGTGCCGTGCAAAAAATGTGTTGTTGTCAACGCATCTAGTCATTTTAGTCAAGAAATTTTAGTTTAAAACCGTAAAGCATTATATAAACATCAAGTAATGAACCACAAAGGAAACTGACTGGGTAAATTTTAAATAATTTGGGTTTGAACAAAGAAAAATTGACTGGAGCGGGACTTGAACCAACAACCTCCGGATTAACGTACCGGCGCTCTACCAACTGAGCTATCCAGCCCTATGTTGGCGGTCTCCCTATTAGTCAATATCTTTGTTCGGGATGCCAGTCAGAAGCCATACAACCGTGAGCTGCCGTGTAGCCAGGGATCACACCCAAGTTTACAGTACAACCTGGGAAGCGGCAGCCAAGGGATCACCTTAAGGGGATGAGCCTTTTTATGCGACCGCAATATGTAAATAAATACTAATGTATTAATCTTTTGGCATTTTAAATTTACCAAACGGAATGCCGTTGGGTGCAACAGTTTTAGGCCCTAAGCGGCTATTATGTGATTGGTTTAATACATAGATTTGTTTTTTTAAAGCAGGGACAATTTGCTTGACCATTCACGATAATTGCATTGTTTGTAGTTAGTTGAATCATATTATTGACTTATTTATAGCACTTCGATTCAAACAACATTCATAATTTTTACTTAAACCATAGTTACTCTTTTCGCCTAAAGTTGCATGCTTAACAATGTGTACTTGAACAAATTAGCATAATATATATTCAGACTGATGCTTAAGTTGTTATATTAACAATAAAAGGGGTGAGTATAGAGGAAAGCAACAACTGGCTTATTTAGGTGAAAGGTTGAAAAACCCTAAATTCACGACTCAATCGCTGCCGATTCCTAGACATCTTGAATCACAATAAACGCAGACATGGTGTCTTACATCGTCAGTAAAGAGAAGCCATGTTACAGTACTACGTGCTAGATGCAAACATGTTGGCAAAAAATACTTCGCTAAATAATATTCAAAAGTTTCACATCCTCTGAAAAAAAGAAATTGCACCTAAGCTGAAGTTTATTGTTCAATTTTATCGGAGTTACGCCCGTCACGAATATTTACCCCCAGGCATAAAAGAAGAGTAAAAGCGTATCCAAACAGAAACGAAACCATCTTTGAAAAATGACTTTATGCTTGTGATCAAAAGATAACAATTTTCAGTGCCTAGGAAAGAACAAAACAATTAAAATCAGCGACAATAACCCAAGGTACGATATTGAATCCTATAAGCATCATTGAATAAAAGAAATTACCCACAAATCTGTTCTTTACACTATCACAAAACAACGAGGGCCTTTTGCGCCCTATCCCTAGGGCACATTCCTGTTCGGGCACGCGGTCAATACGTCACAAAACAAGCACCCTGTGACGTCATAATGTTGCGAAGCGCGTCATTCGAAACCCTTCGCGATGAGCGTGCTAGCTTTCACGCGCGCACAAACTGACAACACAAAATTCAGAAGACTGAATTATTTACAAACGTTTGGTCCTGGTCGTTACCTCACAAACCGTTGCGCTCTCTGCTGTGGAAATGCTCGATTTGAAAATGATAAGTTGTTACAAACGAACATAAGAATTTCATCTTATGAGAACAAGATATCATTTGGAGAAAACCAAGTAAGTTTGTAAATTAAATCAATCTCATTTCGGGAAGTGTAAAATACTCCTTAAACGTTGCCATTGAGATGTTGTGGTAAAGCTTGTTCACTGACTACCCTCCAGACTTTTGAAAGAAGGCAACGGGGGCAAGTGCCTCCATGCCCCTGAGTCATTGCCTTGGTGCCCTTAAGATGTTCCGATACAAAAGTGTGTTTTTCCCTCGGGTGCTGTTTAAACTGAGGAAAAGCTGCCTTGCAGTTACAAGAATGAAGTATCTGGTCTGGAAGTTGAACAACACCTTTTGAGTGCATACTTTAAGATTAGTGCATCTCATTTCAGACTTATTCTCAACCCTACCTTTTCCTTGTACAAAACAATTACCGCTGAACGAGTTCTGGGTGGACGTCAGTCGTCGTTAGTGTAACGGAGACTGACGTCCGCTCAGCAGGGCTAACCCTCGCACCAACCTTAATCCATAACCTAACCCCATACAACTGCAAGATACAAAGACATATCTTCACATACAAAGAGTTAACTGCATTTTTATTTTAATTATTATGATTGAGTTTGTTTACTCGTAGAACCACGGTTGTTGTTCAAAGACAGCGGACTGACCGTTTCGCTGATGAATGGCCCTGGGGGAAAAGGGTATAACTTCCCGGTCTCGGGCGAAAGAGAGGATCGGCAAGGTTGGATACCCCGATCTGAAACAACTAATCGGCAGTCAAAGTGAGCAACCCCGAAATGAAAGGGGCGAAGTACCGCCCAAAGATTATAAACCTTTTGAGTTAGTTTTGAAGATGGGCAGCGACTTGTTCTCGCATGCCCAATGATCATTATTCATGCTTTCCAATTTATTTCCCCAGATTATTCTTTGGTGAGGATGATTTTGTTTTCCCTGTTGGATACCAACCAGCTCAGCAGCGTGCAGCGCCCCACGGAGAACTCGACACAGGGGAGAAGATACACCCATGGATACATCCCTCAAAGAGCATCAAGGAAGTACCCGATCGGGTTTTGCCGAATTGGATGACCCCTACCCCGAAAAGAGTTGCCCGGGATCAGGACTCCTTTGGAGGAGGTAGACCGGGTTGGATGAACCCTCCAACTACATTCAAAGGTACCCCATTAACTAAAACCCTCATCGGCACACAGGGGGTCTATGGAGGAGATATTACACCCAACGTCATGTCACAACCAACCAGTACACCCACTCGAGGGGGGAAGCCTAATTGGCTACTTCCCTCGACCAACATCTCAAAAGGCACACACAAAATGGCCGTAGAAAACAGACCCACTTGTAAATCCCAGTCAAGTACCTCCTTCAGGGGTGCAAAGGAGGTTCCTGAAGGGGGTACCACCAAGATAAGTTTGATGTACCCATCCGCTTATACCCTCAAAGACACCCAGGTTGATACAGGAGCGGATAGACCCATTTGGACGGCCCCCTCTGATGCTTCCATAAGGGGTACCAAAGATGGCGTCAGATTGGATGTCCCATTTTGGCTGCCTCCAGCCACAACTTCGGAAGATGCACAAGAGAAAACCGGAGGGGATAAAACCAACTTGTTGTACCCCTTGTCAGCAACCTCCAGAGGTTCTTCAAAAGCCAAAATAGGAGACAGACCTGGTTCGTTTTCCCCCTTTTATACAACGGGAGGTTCCTATGACGTCACAGGAGGGGACAGGCCTGATTGGATGATTCCCTCTGCGGTTTCAAGCAGCACTCAAAACGAAAGCGAAGGGGAGCGGCCCGGTTGGATGCTACCTTCCACTACTCCGAAGGGTACCCATTTCCCAAGAAAGTGAGAACCATTTTTATTTTAAAATTGTACTTTTCGAACAGAAGAATCAGTCAGCCGTTTTACTTGTTATGATTGAGCATATTATGAATGAGCATTTGAACTATGACAACTCCTTTAGGACGGTTTTTGGAGGACCGAAGAAGTTTTTCCCGCCACCACAGCAAGAAAACGTCCCGTGTCCTGCCCCGTCAACTCTCGGCAGGCTTCGCTCGCCCGCCGAAAAGGCGGCATCGTCATCGCGCGGGCTACAAAAAGGCAACAAGACCAAAGTGCCGGCTGAAGGCACTTTCTGTTGTGCAAAAAGGGTAAGCAGAACCTTTTCCACATGTCAACACCCTACAGCTAATAATCTTTGTCAAAAAGCAATCTCTTATAATATGATGATACTAAACGACTTTTTATTTTACTCAGAAAACCCAAAAGAAATCTCAGGGGGTTGTGCAACACCAACGACAAAAGCCTACTGAAAGTCCCAAAAAAGCCATTCCATCTCCCAAACCCACAACCACACTCAAAACCAAACAGCACACGAGAAAACCAGCTGCAGTTGCAGGAAGAAGGCCACCTGCGAAACCTTCAGCTCCTGTCCAAAATTCATCGCAGACGGCGCCACTCAAGGATTCAAGTTCCACCCGTCCAAAAGCATCGTCGTCGAAAAAAGGCACCTGCGCAATGCTGTGAACAGGATGGGTTTCTTGATCGGTTACATCATGAACTATGGATTAATTTATTAAAGCCAAACGTTCAATAAATGAAGGTGTAATTAAGTATGTAATGCACTACTAGTTTTAACTCCGTATTATATCCACATGAGTGGTAGACTTTCAAGGACGCATGGGGCAACAGACTAAATGTTCTGGCAAACTTGCGGAACTCATAATGCGTTTTGAAACCCAGGCTTCGGCTTCGACCATTGTCTCTATCCACATTTCCTTTATAACCCTTGCAGAAAACGAATGATTTAAAAACTCTTGACTGACAGATTCTAACTCCAGCCAGAAGCTGAAGCCTTCATTTCGAAAATATATAAATACAAAATTAAACGATGGAAAGGTTTTGCTGGTGTCATAGGGAATTTTGTCTCTCTGAGTGCGTGTTCCTACACGGTAAATTAACATGGGCTGAAGGAAGTTGATTCAAAAGAGGGCGCTACGGGCAATATTTTATACAAAATTCGACGTATGGGGATACAGAATCTCCAGCAGGGGGACAGAATCTCCTGCCACACCGGTAATGTCTGCTGGTTCATCACTGGCTTTAAAGTGCAAAGAAACAAATTATGAGGGAAAAGGAAAGCTGTTTAATTAGCTTCAAAGTCAACGATTAAATTAATAAAAAATACATTTAAATAGCAACAACAATTCAACATTATTGCAACGTGTCTTGCTTTTGTTGTAAAATATACTAGGAAGATGTTTCAAAATCTACGTCATGCATACACGGGTAATAGTTGAGTTTTATTGGGTAAAAATGTTAGTGGAACTAAGGTTTGGGTTTGGTTAAGTTTTATGACGTGGTTGGGAAGTTGTTATGAATATCAAGAGGGTTAGGGTTGGGTGAAGGAAAGATTATGGTTTGGTAAGGATTAGCGAGAAGGTTTGGAGGGAGGGTTGGGTTTGGATGAGGGTTAGGGCTTGAAAGAGGGTGGTTTGGAAAAAGGAGAGGTTTGGAAGAGGGTGAGGTTTGGACAAGGATGGGCTTGAAAGAGGGTGGGTTTGGTGCGGTTTGATGGAAGAGGATGGATTTTGGATTAGGGTGGGGTTTGTGAAAGGATGGTGTTTAGAAGAGGGTGGTTTTGGAAGTGGCCGGGGTTTGGAAGGGGGGGGGGGTGAGGAGAGGGGGGGGAAAGGTGAGGATACATTGATTCATATAGTTTCTAATTGTTTGTAAGAAACTGTTTAGTTAAAAGCATTATTTTGCCGAGAAATAAATCTGCAAAGCAATCCGATTAAATAAATTTATAATCCTTTTGAAAACAAACAACTGGTGTTATTAATTATAATGAAATTTCATCCGATTATTCTAAGGTCATTTAATAAGATAGCAGAATGAAAATATTATGGAACTACAATATCGAGGACATTTAAACATTTGTATAATCACTTTGAAAACAAAATACAAATTTGTGTTATTAAATTATAATGACTTTTCATCCGATTAATTTAAATTCATTTATTTATTAATAAGATATCAGAATGTAAATACTATGAGGTGTATATATCGTGGACAAGAAAGTGTTTAAAAGAGCGACAGAAACGCCATGCTTTTTCAGTACCGGTAACTGTTTTAGTTAACGTTGACGGCGCACTTGCTACAATCTCTGAACCACAATGGGTGGACTTGCATTGACCTTCAATTTGCTTCTTTTCGTACAGGTTGCTTTGGGTAAGTACGGAATTCTCTACTTCATAAAAAAAAGAAAGACAAAAAGAAAGGAATCTTCGTTCTTTTTTCAAAAACTCATTTGGTAATTGAAGTCCAGAAAGCAACCATTTGAATAGTAAAGTTTGATGTTTTACCCAGTATGCGGGTTGCGCAATGTCTTGGTTTCTTTTTGCGCATTGTGGTAGTTTACAACGTATTATGAGTTGCGCAATGATGTGTCTGTGCAACTTTGTCATCAGTTCCATTCTGATTTGTTTTCTCCGAAATATCAATTTCTAGGGGGAATTTTCAACGGGAATGATGACTCCGAAAAAGAGATCTGCTACGGTGCGCTTGGGTGTTTCGGTACCGGCTACCCGTTCCTTGACCCCCCGTACCGTGCCGTGAGTGTCCTGCCCGAGTCCCCAGAGACCATCGGCACTACCTTCTTCCTCAACACCCGTAAGAATCCCTCAGTGCATCAAGTACTAGACAACACCGACAGATTAACGGTGTCGGGGTCCTTCTTTGACCCAACCAAAGAGACCAAGATCATCTGCCACGGCTTCACGGAGAACGGGAACAAGCAGTGGTTGGTGGATATGGCGATGGAACTTCTCAACTACGGGGACTACAATGTGATTCGGACGGACTGGGGTGAGGGCTCGCTGGCGTTCTACTCCATCGCGGTGGCAAACACGAGAGTGGTTGGTGCTGAAATGTCACTTCTTATTGATTTGATAAAGGTACGTAACCGCTCCCTGAGCTTTGCCCCGCAAAAGTGCTGTGTACCTAACAGCCTTTTAGGCCGAATTACACGGAGGTCATAGCTCTGTTGCCCTGGTTTTGGCCTTGGTGCTCCTTCAAAAACTTTCGATATAGCTTTCGATTAAAAAAGAAGAAAATTTGAAATCGGAAGTGTCCTTTTCAAAAAGAAAATCAAAAATCGAAATTGCCTTTTTAAATTGACAATTTCCCTTATTAATTTATTGCAGCCCCTCCAAGTCAAAATGAAATTCAAGGCTGTGGCTTTTTCACCACAACAAAAGCTTCGATCGTCCTATACTCAACTTAACTCATTTTAAATGCAGTCATCTGAAATGCTTAATTATTTTGCCAACACAAACTTTTTTCAACCATTAGGAAGTTTACAGCTTGACCAGCGTGAGTTCATTCCATCTCATTGGCCACAGTCTTGGCTCTCATATCGTGGGCTACGCTGGCGAAAGACAGGCTGACATCGGTCGAATTACTGGTAAGCTCATCTACCCATCATTATTCTTTCACTCTGTTTGTATAGAGATCAAATAGGGGTTGATTAAGCTCTATTGATAGTCATTTAGACTAGGGCGCTTCACGTATAGAAACAGATAAGAAAGTAACTTATAAACTTCAATGAAAATGCCTGGTAGATGAGTTATTGTTGAGTGATGCAATGGTGTACAGTGACCTGGTTTGGGTGGGGGTACGATCCAGAGCTTGGGAGCTTTAGGTGGAACATTATTAAATTGTGATTGACTATACATTTATTTTGGTCACCCAGAATGCGGCCATTATTAATTGCCAGTGTATTTGTATAAATTAAACAGATAGCTTATACTTCGAAGTGGTCATTGCCAGTTTTTTGTTCAATTCATACCAAGTCGCTGAAGTATTATTTTGTTTCTATTGATGTGAATTCAGGATTGGACCCAGCTGGTCCGTATTACGAGGCGACAGATCCCCGTGTGCGTCTAGACGAGACGGACGCCCTCTTCGTCGATGTTATGCACACAGACACAAACCCCATATGGAACCTTGGTAAATAATTAAGTATTTTCCCATTAATGTTTGAAAGCCATTTGCACTTTATTCATTGAAGTCAAACATACTTTTTTAATAAACAATTTAAAGGCACTGCGATAACAGGGCCCAATTTCATCCACGCGGGAAATCCTGTATTCAAAGCGATAATTTGCACTTAACAATCACTCAAGGATTGGTCAAAACATTGAGCAAAATTTTCTTATCGAGTTTTGACTATCGATTATCGATCTATAGGCATGGGTATTTACCAAGCATCCGGTCACTTGGACTTCTACGTGAATGGCGGCAACGACCAGCCCGGCTGCGACCAATCGGCACTGGAGCAGATCGCCCTTGAGGGTGGGTTTGTCGATGGTAAGTGCCATTCAAAAGGTTTGTGAGAAACACAGGCATTTATAAAAGAAATACATCTTTTCGAAATCAAGGCTAGGCCAACAGCTTTGGTTCCAGCTTCAGCGATCTGCCTTTTTTGTTGGCGAAATGATTCAAAATGAAGGATAGGGACTGATTTTTAAACACGAACATTAATTTGATTGGTACATTATTATTATAGACTTGTTATTATCACAAAAAGAGTTTCCACTAAGTTAACTTTGGCGTTTCTTTCCCAAGGTGGTGTCCAGTTCGTAGCCTGTAACCATCTAAGAGCCTACGAGTTCTTCACTTCCTCCATTGCCAATCGGTGTCACGACGCGTACCAGTGCCAGGGCGACTACCAGGCGGATTTCATTGAGGGTTCGTGCGTGTTCACGCATCAGACTGCCGAGATGGGCTTTCATGCAGATCTTTACAAAACCACAGATGGCTTAAAAAATTTGATTTATTATCAACGAACGACGGCAGCTGCTCCTTTCTGTGGTGAGTGGAAGTTTAAACTCTCATTCACTTTTAAGCACTTTGTATTATGTTCACATTAAAACCGCGTAACATGGGTCTTTTGGAAGCAATATTGCCAGTAAACAACAATATTATTATATCAGGTAATACCAGGTAATTTCTCGCAGTCTTACGAGAGTTAGACAACTTTGACCTAGAAGTCTGCTGCCACCTAGCGTTACCAAAAGTGTGGCAATCCACCATGCTGGTTGCTGTGGACGATTTGATATAAAACGAATTACTCAGCCTTGTAGCAGTTTCTTATGGTTTGGCGTTTCGGTGCAAGTTGGCTCTTAATTGGGTGTGGTCGGGGATTAGGACGCATAACGTGGAAATGACTTTTCTTCGTGCTGCCCACCCCTTATGTGAACAAGAACTCCCTCCTTTATGATACCATGATTGAAATATGAAATCCATATGGTCAAAAAGTTGATAAACTTCTCCATTATTCCAGGCTTTCAATACAGGTTTGAGATCCACTTTGATGACCCAAGGAGAGCTGAGAAGGGCAAAGGTAACATCTTCGTCACACTCATAAACACCGATGGCGTCCAAGAACGAACTCGACTTACACAGTACGTTCCGATACCTACATCCGATTGTCACACAGACATGCGATGATACTTTTAAAAATAGAGTACAGAAGCGTAAATCTTTTTGGTGAAGGGTTAAGATCAAGTACGTTACAACTTCTTTCCCATACCGTAGGTCTGTAGCCGGCCTCTGTCTTTTCTACAGATATTTTCATGGTTAATTTGTCATCTGTGTGTCTTAACCTAGTTCCTCCTATTAGGATGCTTGGGCGTGAAACCAGGCTTTCTGCCTCTTCTCACACATACACTCTAGCTTTGCTGAAATGTAGAACAAAAAGCCATTTCAACAGCTTTATTCCACGTACTGCATCTCTTTGGAACTCCTTGCCTGGTGCATGTTTCCCTCCACCCTACAATCTAGACTGTTTTAAAAGGAATATAAATTCCTACCTTCAGCTCCTCTGAGTTATTTTCAAACATGTTTCTTCTTGTAGCCCCTTAGCAAGAGTGGATTTTAGCCTTGTTTGGAGCGAACTTGCAATAAGAAAAAACCCCAAAAAGATTCTGGTTGTTGGAAAGACCGTACACGAAGACACATTTTCCACAAGTTGTTCTTTTCACCACCAGAACCACGCAGGAGTTCATACCGGGCCAAAGCTACATGTACATGGCTGCTACCTCGTCCCCACTGGGTACATTGACCGGTATGTACTTTGACTGGGAGTACGACACCACGTGGTATAAGCCCTGGGATTGGGACATCTTCACCAAGCCTGATTTCTACATCCACAAAATAAATGTATACTCGGCTCACGACTTTACAAGGTAAACCTGTAAAACAATCTTTATCCAAATGTTATCCAAAATGACATCCACTATATACGGACAAATATAGGCTTCCATCCTATAATTTTAGAGCCATGTGCTTTCTGTCTTTTGAATTCAAAATGGCGGACGGCCTCAGCGGCATCGATCGACGCCAAATGTTTTGCCTATTTCAGGCAATAGCCCTTTAGTGGCTGTAGCTGTAGCCGCCAACTCCTGGACACTGCCTTAACATTGCTCTTTACTATTATGTCCAGTGCAGCCATCTTGCTTTCTTCTCATCAACGTACATTTCAAACGATCAGAGCGAGGCTGGAAACTTTCTACGACGTCTGTACTGTCAATCATATATTTTGCGCAAAGCATTAATCACGTAATGCGTTTCACATTTTGTTTTGTGTTGCAGTTACATCATGTGTGGCTCAACGGATGCTATCAAAGCCAACAGGGACGTTGCATCTTTCTTCCCCGTCAGCAAGTGTGACTGAGACCGTGAAGGTGCGTGACGATGTCACGCTCCATAAGTATCACTTTTATTGTGATTTTAAAGGGATGGTATACGTTTGGTAATCACTCTACAAATTAATGGCAATAAAAACCTACTTGGTTAGAAGTACAACAACAGCTGTTGATAGTGTGAAGCATTTTGAGAAATATTTCAATTCATAATAACATGGTTATGGAAACATATATCAACTTTTATCCCCCCAAATTTGAATCTGAGAAACGTTACTGTCAGAAACGTTTCTCAGATTGTTTATTCCTAGTAGGGATTATTCTTCCTGCGTGGACATATTCGCTCCGGATTTTCGGCGATTTCTCATAAACGCGATCACCTTTTGAAATGAAAATATTTCTCAGGTTAGTTTGATTGTATTTTATCTACATTTATATAGAATTAAAAACAATCAAACAGTTCCAAAATTCAAAGGTATACTTTGCCTTTAACCGACCTTTTGCAGTGACTTCAGTCATTCCGCTGCCATCTCAGAGGTAAAACATTGATAAGATACTGGCCCTACTCAACTCAAGTGACGTCATATATGCAATAGGTCTAAATTAAAAGGCTTAAAAACATACTAAATTGGATGAAATATATATTTTTTTAATGGAATAATAATTACAATTTAGTTAAAAAGTTACAATATTACACTTGCATGTATACTAAGCGATTGTTTGTGTTTTAAATAAAGAGTAGGTAGAGCAGTTTTCTGATGATGGAAATTCACTGTTTAATTAAAATTGAAGTGCTACCACTGTCTTCTTTAATAACAAATTGTAACTACATGTAGAAGTAACTGTGATTATAATAATTACTGTATCTAAGTTCTAAAAATGTTGAAACCGTGAAGTTTATTTTCACGACGACGTTATAAACACTGTCCAACATGTGAATTAATTTTCTAAAAGAGAGTTTAACATCACATGAAGACAAATCCTAATAATTTCTTTTGTTTCTCGTTTATAACAAAGTAGCTGTACGCTTCATTTCAATTAGGTTAAATAAACTGCAGCAAGTGCCAAGCGCCTTTCAAGTCTCTATCATCATTAATAGAGTTAAAAAGGGTTAATAAATGTTAGCAAACCCCATAAATAACTTTGTTTGCAAAAATATTATTTGAAAACATTCCCATTGTACCTAGTCTTGGGGGTTGGGGGTTGGAAATTAATTTAACTTGAAAAGTTTATTGTCCTGAAATTATTTTATCAACTTAGTACGATATTAGTTTGGTGTTTGTTTTCTTCTTCGAATTGCAAACCCCGTGGGACAGAACCAACTGCTGTCGGCTCTATCACTCAAAACTGACTTCTGTTGTAATGCCAAATGGTATTTCGTACAATAAATCATAGATAGCGGAATATAATTTGCGTCATACCTTATCAATTTGAATGATCGCTCTGTTATCCTATTTAACGATGAAAGTGTCAATCTACGAGGATTGGGGGAATTTGCGGTAAGATCAAGAGATATTAAGGAAGTGTCAGCTTTGCATGGTGTTATCGTATTAACTCAGCTCAGGTGATGAAATGACAGACAAATGATAACAAATTACTTTATTTACGACCCCAGATGGGGTTACATTACTTTATCACCAAACATGAATTTTAAAGTATCTGTGTTGTGTGGTGGGGTGGGGTGGGGGGGGGGGGTAAAACATCGCTTCCGTGTGTCAAAATGTCACCCTCCTACCAGACATGATATTTGGACCTTTGAAACAGATCAGACATTTGTATTGAGTACATGACCTACATGTTTGGTATAGGATTTGTTAGACCTTTCAGGCTATAATTTGGCTGATTTTTCTGGGAGTCAAAAAGTCGGAAATCAGACTTTAGAGGAATGTCTTACCTATTCGATATTATTTGTTGAGAACAATAATTTTAACAGGTTGGTAGAAAGTGGGGGCAAACTAGGTACATTTTCCAAGGTGGGGTGTACTGGGGAAAGGGCCCCATGCCACGCTCGGGTTTCGCCGCAGTTAATCCTTACGTCTTTAGAGCGATGCAACCTGCCTGACACTACTGCGCCGTTTTTAAGATTGACTACCGACATTTCACTTTGAACTCACCAGTCAGAACGCTGAATTCAACTGCAATTTTGTCTTTGATTGTGATAAAAAATTGTACAGTTTTTACTCCAAATTATCACACACCCAAGTCATCATGACTGGATAGTAGCACTAACCCCTAACTATTATTATTACATGTTTGGGTCAGAATGAGTAAAAACTTTGGTTGAATGCAACTCTCTTCCCCGTCCAGTGCACAGACGGCGAATCCACAATTCAAAGAATTTGGAGATCAAGAACTATATCAAACAAATAAAAGAAGACAAAAGCGTACACAAATAACAGCCTTAATAATTACTGAATTTGATAGACAGCTGTTCTACTTCTGTCACTACATTTACGTAAATATTTCAACGACTCAGACAAATATTAACAATACCCTTGATTGTATTAAAGAGGTTATCTTACAATGTTTCCTATAAAACAAAGGATTGGACTGCCACACTTCCATTCAGTCTGCATGAGGAGTTTTGTTTTACTTCCAAGAAAGCCTTGGATTATTTCGGTTTTCAAGATGGGGGTGGTATTATTACTGGTGGTTGTGTTACCGCTTGCGTTTGGGAACGATGGTGAGTTCTTCTGTCATTTTGTGTTTGCTCTCTATTCCCGCCAATTTCATTTTCAGATGAAAAACATTCTTGTTTTTTTAAACCTAAAACTGAGAAGTTACTCTTCTTTTGAAGCCATTTCTCCCATTTTTAAAATGATGACGATTTGCAGGCGTGTTAGCAAATTAGTTTTTCATAACATCGGAACAAAAAATAGATTTTTTTCAAAGGTATTTGTGGTTCAAGGTGAAGCATGTTTTTTTTTCGTCTTCTTATTCCGAGAAACTATAAGCGAATTCTGAT
This sequence comes from Pisaster brevispinus, assembly GCA_023634235.1. Taxonomy (NCBI): domain Eukaryota; kingdom Metazoa; phylum Echinodermata; class Asteroidea; order Forcipulatida; family Asteriidae; genus Pisaster; species Pisaster brevispinus. Next base: position 168,504 of record JAMKCF010000029.1, on the reverse strand, counting down.
CGGAGAAATGTGCACGAATGTGTGCTGTTTGTGGTTTATGTATAAGGTGAATAGTTTGGGTTAGAACTCTGCCATTTTGCAGTCAATTGGGGTTTCTAAAATTCAAAGCCATGTTATCAAAACGTAGGTGGAAGCAAATAGTCTGGCACTCTTAAATAGTGTAACAAGACTCCGTATTCATAATTGCTATACCACATCCAGGAAACACGACATGTATTTGCAGTACAGTGTATCACAGTTTGCTTGATACCCCCTCTCAACAGATTTAAGCGCCAGTCGGAAGAAAGAAGTATGCTACCCAGAAATAGGCTGTTTCAAAAACGGCTACCCGTTCCTGGACCCACCCCGTAGACCCCTCAGCTGGCTGCCACAGTCCCCTCAGGCAGTGGATCCCAAGTTCAACCTCCACACCCGCAAGAATCCGGACAAGAAGGACGGTCAGCTGCTGGACCCCTACGACATCAGCACGATACAGACTTCGTATTTCGACCCGGCTAAGGAGACTAAATTCATCTGTCATGGGTTCATTGAAAGCGGTAGGACATTCTTTAGACTATTTTCCTGTCCTTATCCGCAAGGATAAGGACAGGCACTGGTCTATTAATCCGGTGCTTTTATTGGACAGACATGCAGTGTATGTAATGTTGTTCTGTCGTCCGTGTGAATGGGATGCGAGGTCAAAGGTACATCTGCCAACATCCGGTCTGGCATGTATCTGGCGTTATTCACGAGCCTCGAAGTGTGACGTCAGATGCTCGGGCTAGACATTCTTATGAATCCTCTTGAAAACAGGGAGACTATTGAACGCTAGGTGGCAGCAGACTAACCGGTAAATCAATTGTTCTTGGAAATGTGCTTATGGCCAGAACAATATAATTTTACCTGGTTTATCAACTGCCGCATAGTGCACGCAAGTCTCCTTTTATTTTCCTCAATTAAATTAAAAACTCACATCTTATTTTAGTGCAAGCACTCCCTCCGTTTTCCTTTTTAAATTAAACAGAAAAAGTATGCTAGATTTTAAATTATTGGTCATTCTTTTTTTGTGAGGATTATTTATTATTATTATATTTTCCCCAGCTATGTTTCTTTATTTTCATCATTCCCTGTGTGGTTTAAATTGTCTTTATAAATCGTCTTGAGACGATGACTAGAGTAGAATAATAAAAATGTTGAGAAAACCAATTCAGTTCTTCAAAGAATCGTACCTAATAATGGTTCCTGTACAGAAAGAACCGTCAAATATCACACCTAGAGATACCAGGTGCCTGGTACTGGTACCTACTTGATGTACCACAGACCGAACCTCATTCGCCATGAAAAGCCTTAATATTTCAAAAGTATCTCCGTGTTATTGCTTTCCATTTCTTCATTCTTGACGCCCTCTGACGTCCATTTCTTTTTCAGGTCTGATAGAATGGGACATGTGGATGACAGACATGGTCAGAGAGTTTCTGAATCATGACGATTTCAACGTCATCCGTGTCACGTGGGGTAAAGGGTCACTGTTCCCTTACACACAGGCTTTGGCGAACACCAGGGTCGTTGGTGCTATGACGTCACTTCTCATCGATAAAATAAAGGTAGCAATTGCCAAAAACAAGAAATATGCGAAAATAAGTGTCAGAAAAAAGAAGCTTTTAACTTTGATGTTCTTATACAAAAAGGTGATTGAACGAATGACATTTTACGATGCCTACAAAGCGAAACAAGAATTTCCTTTTTTTGTTGTTTTAATTTGTTATCATCTTGTTCCCCGCGACACAAAAGTGTCTCATCCCGGGCTCCGTACAATATAAGATTAAATAACAGTCCCGTGATGTTTTGTTGACAAACAAACGCAGGGGCTGTACGGCATCAGTGCGGAAACATTCCATTTTATCGGCCACAGTCTTGGGTCCCACATTGGTGGGTATGTTGGTGAGCGGCAAGCGAACATGGGCAGAATCACAGGTGAGTTGACAGAGCTATCAACAAGTGTTCAACTAATAATTCAACTAATCCAACTAATAACGGATATTAACTAAAATATCATTACCATTACTTGGACTTGTTAGTTATTCATGAAATCATGTATTTAAAAGTCAACTGGCATGTCTGAGTGACACCTGAAAATATCCCTAGTCTCTCCACCACATCAACTCATCATCCACAGACCAGTCAACTAATCAACACATTGTATTTTCTTATGCGCCATAGGATTGGACCCAGCTGGTCCCGGCTTCGAAGAAGTCCAACCGGAAGTTCGTCTTGACCCAACGGATGCTCTGTTTGTTGACGTCATCCACACTGATGCTCAACACACACTGGACTTTGGTATGTCACCGCCAAAATTTACCAACCATGATTTTAAATAAAAAATAGAATTAGCTGTTGCAAACTGCTTACCAACCAAAAGGACCTATGGTATAAATGCAAAAAAATAGTGGCCTGACGTTTCGACCCTAGCAGAGTCTTTCTCGAAGGCTAAAGGCCTTTCGAGAAAGACTTCTAGCCTTCGAGAAAGACTCTGCTAGGGTCGAAACGTCAGGCCACTAACTATTTTTTTGCAACCATGATTTTAGTAACAAATCAAACAATAAATCCACACAACGGGAAAAAATCAACTTGAGGCAAAGAAGTAAACTTTTTTTAAAATTAAACACTGGAATAGCTGGTGGTTTTGAAAAAGGAAGAGGTTTTTCTTCTGTTGCTTAATCTGTGATTACTAACAAAGTAAAATGGTGTTTTATCTTGTCAAGTAATAAACCACAAGGGAAACTAACCTTTCGGGGAAGAGGGTTGAACAAAATTGGCTATAACTAGCCCTATGTTTGCGGTCTCCCTATTTTGTCAATGTTTTTGTTAGCGGGTACCAGTCAAAAGCTATTCAACATGTAACTGCCGCGTAGCCACCAGGGATCACACCCAAGTTTTTGATACAACCTGGGAAGCGGAAGCAGAGGGACCACCTTAAGGGAATCTGACTTTTTATTTTAAATATCAAGTTTTATCTTTTCGAAGGATTCGGCATGATAAAGCCCGTTGGACATATGGATTTCTACCCCAATAATGGAGTACACCAACCGGGCTGTGATCAATCGCTCCTCGAGGACTTTTGGGACGAAGGACTAGTTGGAGGTGGGTGCAAACTTCATTTTCTTTCGGCCTACGTGAAGTGTTTCTTTCCTTTACTTCAATTAACAAAACTGTCAAGCCATTGCTGGAGAAATACTTAAACCTTATGTCTTTCGTATAGTTTCCAAAACTATAATGCATATGGGGAACACGAGGGGAAAACGTGACGTCATCAATTTATTTCAAGCCCTTCAAAATCAACTAATATAACATGAAGATAAGTGTCATCAAAACTCTAAGAACACCTGAAAGCACGACACACGATGTTTGTTTTTTTTAACTGATGAGCTTTGCGTATTTTGTATTACAGGGGTTGTGCAGTTCGTAGCATGCAACCACATGAGGGCCCACGAATTCTTCTCCGACTCCATCAACAAGTGTCCTGTATATGCATTCAAATGTCCAATGGGTAGGTGTGCACAGGTAGCCATCGCTGAGATCAAGCAACGAAAATGCGCACGTGTGTGTATTTGTGCGCGTCACGCTCTTCCTTTGAAGTCGGTGAGGGCGCTGTTGGAGCTTGTCAGACGCGCAATGTCGAAAGCAGGCTGTGTGCGACAAGGTGTCCAAAAACCGCGCCAAGATGAAAGTTTCTCGATCTCGTTTTGGTTTATAACATGGTTAAAGTGGGCTCGTTTTATCGTAAGTATAGAGAGTGACACGGTGCCATTATACCGAGTAAAATTTGATGGATTTGGGACTAGCACAAAACATTGGAATAACACTGGTTTAGTATAGACCTTTTTCCATGCTGACACCATCTTTGTCAAGTACCCTGTGTGCAATATTAATAATGCAAACTGATTCAAATTGATACCAACAAAGGACCAGACTATAGTTGCCCTTCCAGCCTCACTTTGGTTGCACAGGAGAAACGGGAGAAATACAGAACGGATGGCCCATGATAAAGGTCTACTGAATCCGGGTATCAAGCTTTACAAACAAGCCTCTCTAAAAGTCATTAAAACTGACACTTCGTTTGAAACTCTTTTTGTTGCTTTTAGCTGGTGCTACATACCATGACAATTTCCTAAATGGCGAGTGTTTCAATGGTAACGACATGGCCATAATGGGCTACCCTGCCGATAACTACAAACCACCGCCTGGTGTTCAGCAACAGGTTTACTACACGATAACTACGGCCTCATCACCGTTCTGTGCAAGTGAGTTAGTCTTCTTTATTTTCTTGATGTATGTCTTCTTTTAAAAAAAATTATTTTATTACACTGTACACTGGCAAAACAACTACAAGTCATTTAAAGGTATATTCCACAAAACAAAACTATGAATGAGAAAATAAAACTATTTACAAATTTGCGAAATTGTATACAATACCAAACCAGCGAGTGGCAAGGAGGAGGAACAGGTGAACAGCACCTCCACACGGCCTCCTACCACAAACATTTTCAACAAATATTCTGCCCAATGAAAAAACAAAAACAAAAACAAAAACAATACTCAAGACAATCACAATTATATACAATACCAATAAGTGTCTCATACTTACAAACACACTAATATGGCATAATTATGATGCTGCAGAAAAATGTGAGCCAAAGAGACGGCAGGTGGCAGCAAACACGTGTAAAATGTCAATTGTTTACATACAAAATTATTATTTCCAGCACGCGCATATTAATTTCGAAACGAGCTATATTTTTAACAATTGATTTGGTCAAATTGCGGGTGGTGTTAGGAGTGTTCAAATTGTGCATTGTGTATTTCTTTGTAATGTTTGTCTTGTATCTTAAAAAAAAATTGTTTTTCCCGTTTAGTTGCAATACATGTTTTTTACTGCATGGACATTATGTTTACTTGTTCCTATTTCGTTTATTTTAAGATGTGCAAATAATTACAGATGAAAACTTCATGAAATTCAGCCTTCGGGCTGCAGAATGAATGTAAAAAAACAATAAAAAATAATAATTTACGCATTCGCTCGTAGATTCCCCGTTCCGTATTCACGTCTTCTTCGAAGACCCTTGGTTCTCTGAGACGTTCTTGGGGTGGGGTTACGTAACTCTCATTGGCAGTTCGGGTATTACGCAACAAACTCAGCTCAACTCGTAAGTAACACTTTTCCCCAATTGTTTTGTTGAAGAAACCGTATTACAAGGCGATTACTGCAAACACTCATTTCCCGAATGTTATTTGCACACCTCCGAGACAGAGGCTTCTTAATTGTAAACACTACATGTACATGTACTTGGTTTTATCCTCGCTAGTTATGTAATAACAAAACAAGCAGTCAATCAAGGGTTATTTGCACACCTCTGAGACAGACTCTTCTCCATTGATCTTGGTTTCATCCTAGCGAGTTGTAGATAAGAAAATAAGCAGTCAAGCACCACAGACCAAATACATTATTTTGTTCACAAGCTATAGTACATTTCAAGCACAGTACTTTAAACATTTGTTTGCCTTTTTTCACCCCCACAAAATAGGGACAGTGTAGACTTCGTCCCAGGCACGGACATGAACTTTATTATCAACACCGACATTGACCCTGGTGACCTTTCTGGTTTGACCTTCTACTGGGAATATGACTTTGAAATTCTGAACCCCTGGGACTGGCCAATCTTTGAAGACCTAGAAGTCTTCGTAGCCAAGATCGAGGTGGATGGACTGGTTTTACAAAAAAGGTTTGCACATTGTTGCCATCTTCCTGTTTACATTTGTCCTAACTCTCGAAAAAACACACATTATTCGTAATGGGGCCGGATTGGTCCTGCGCCCTCTATAGAATGCAATGTCTGTGTGTAGTTAACAACATTATGGGTGTACATACTAGAACCAATAAAATTTAGGGCTTCTTGGAAAATGCTCTCCGTAATTCCTGGGAGTGTTTTATATTTTAAGAGGCTACTATTAAAGCTTCTTGGAGCAATTTCCTGGAAATATTTAATGAAGAATGCACACAATGCTTTCAGGTATATAAAAGTATTTTTACATTTATTTTATAAATTATTTTGGGAAATGACAATGTCCATAACTCCATTGTGCCCTTTGCCTTTTAACACGTATTAACATCATAATGTGAAACTTAAAAAAGAGAAAAAGATTAAGGTGTTATACAGAACTGGTAAGGAAATAACATCGTTTAAAAAAAATTAGTCGGAAAGTTTACTGATTATATTGTTCGTATTAGAACCATTTTCTTTTTCTACGAACATTTCCCTCTGAAATGAAGTTATGTTCGATAAAACTGTTTCGAGAATACAGCTGATTACGGTTGTTACAACGAAAATTAAAGAGCTGTGTTTACATGCTGAAAATTCTACATGTCTTTTAATTTCTCCTGACTTTCACAGGTTTGTTGTTTCATGCATTTGGCTGATCACACAAAACATGAGCACTGTTTGACTATTTTGTCAGCTCTACCAATCCTGTATGCTATCTTAAAATACAACATTGTATCTCATAACATTTTTGTAAGTAGTGATTTATATGTTGCTTCTTAACTTTCTTGAACACTTCCCAAGGATAACATTGATTGCCTCCCAGACTGAATTTAATTTCTATCCTTTCTTGCATTATGTTCCTCTTCTTTCTTACAGTTACGTGATGTGCAACACCAAACCAAAGAAAGGAATCAACTCCGAGAAAGACGCTCACTTCTACCAATCAAATTGCTAAAAAGAATTACTTCATAACAGTCTAACGAAAATATTCAGCGAACAAATAAAATCTTCAGACAGCATTTAGATCGTTACCTCCGAGATGAGAACTAAGGAGGTTTGTTGCATTTATGGAAAGAAACAAATCGAAGCTTTTTATGGCCCTATAGACCCCTCCCACTGACGTCACAGGCGACTTTCGTCAGCCCATAGTCTGCCATTTTAGAAGTCAAATTGTGTGTCTAACCGCCTAAATTGAGCACTGCGCAGCAACACACCAAATCTGTCTTCAGAATGGCACAGCTAAGATTTATCTTTGATGATGATGTAAGGCGAATCGGGTAAACTCACTGGATTCAGCTTATATATTTTTCAGATATTTACATAGTTGGAAAGCTATTATTATTTCTGAACTCAGAAATATTTTCATCTCGATTAAAAAGTTGATGTGTTTTACTCTGTTTGGAGGGTGCAGATTTGTAGTAGCTTGTAACTTTGCTTAATTTTTCCTTTGCTTTATTTTTACCTTATATCCTCTTGGGCAAGCAAAGGGCAAGGGTTAGGGTTTTTGATCTCAACTAGTCCAGTCTCCATTCTGTTCAATCAAGCATTCCTATTGATATAAATAAAGAAAAACAGCAACCGAAATGATTTAGTCCGGTCAAACAGTAGGTGCAGTTGGTTAAGGTTAAGATATTTTGAGCTTATTGTTCAGTGTTTACAAACGAGATATACCTTAACATCAAGTCTAGCACGTAAATCGAACATGTTGAAGGTAGTGCACACTTCAAACTTAAATCAGTGTACATGGGAACCAAATGCTTGCAAAAGATCCAGACAAGTGCGATTCTTGCAGTCAGTTAACTGAAAGTGAAAACATGTACATGTACAGGTCTACTCACCTTCAAGAAAAGCATATGCATCTAAAGCTTCCACCGAAAGGTCTGAAATGAATCAAAAGAATAAATACAAACAAGGCTGCAAAATCAAAACAATATTTGTAAGGCTGATAATTAATACATGCTCATAAGCCTATTAAACAAATATTTATTCACAAGGCTGCAAATTAAACAAGTAATTACAAGACTGCGGATTAAAAAATATATTCACATGGCTGCAGAATAAAACAAATGTTCACATGACAGCAGAATAAAACAAATGTTCACATGACAGCAGAATAAAACAAATATTTACATCGCTGCAGAATAAAACAAATATTCAGATCGCTGCAGAATAAGACAAATATTCAGAAGGTTGGAGAATGAAACAAACAATTCACATTACTGCAGAGTAATTATAAAAAGCATACTCGCAATAGTACAGAACAAAAAAATATTCACAAGAATGCAAAAGGAAATAAATATTCACAATAGTACAGAATAACATACTTTACAAAGCTGCATAATCAAACAAATAGTATTCACATTGCTGCAAAGTAAAATACACATTCAAAAGGTTCTAGAATCAAATGAATATTCACAAGAAAGTAGAATACAATAAATACTCACAATACATGCTTCAGAATAAAACCAATACATACACGAATGCATAATAAAACAAGAATAAATCAAATATTGACTTGACAGCAGATCAAAAACAAAATTTGCATAGCTGCAGAATGAATCAATATTCACAAGGCTGCCAAATACAATAAATACTCCCAATGGTTCAGAATAAACAAACATTTACATGGCAGCAGATCAAGAACAAAATTCACATAGTTGCAGAATGAAATAAGTATTCAGAAGGCTGTAGAATGGCAGCATAATAAGTAGTTTGACATTAGTTATACAATTTCAAGACCTTTTCATGTGGCACAGTGGCTCCCTCCAAGGTTTGGGTTTACCTACGTACCTACGTCCTGTCTTTTTATTGTCTTCCGCTTCCCTCTGGCAGTTTGGTTGTATGAGGTTTTGGCAAAATGCTGCAAGAACATCTCCTGTTTAATCAAAGAAAAACAGTGGTTAATTTACATGCAACTGTGTGGAAATAGCATTTCAAAACAATAAACTTTAAGCATTGTGTTTGAATGTCAAATTTTGCTATAATTGAGACAAGTGCCCAGTCTCTGTAGTGTAGGCCTAAGTGTAATAAAGCAGAACCATTTAATTAAGTCAGTTAATACTTGATTTCATTGTTTGATAGGGGGAAGAAGGAAGTGCACAAAAGTAACATGCTATTGCTAATGTCGCTGCCAAGGTCTAGTCCCATGCCTTATTTAAGGAAAGAGTGTGTGATCTTCCTCCACGAACAGTGCTCGAAATTTACACTGAGGCCAACAGCAGCGTAGCCAGGACTTTTTCGGTGAGGGGGGGGGGGGGGTAGACACAGGGAGGCATTACTTTCATGTGGAGAGCCCAGGGGGAATGGGTTTGTCAGTGGTGGCGGTCATACTTTTATTTTGAAAAGGGGACACTGCAGGGGCCACCAAGTGACCATCCTCTAATGTTCTTGGCATTTTTTGGCCGCGGTAGCTATCCAAATTGTGATCGATCACTAGATGAGATTATACAAAACACAGATTTTCCTCTTTTCTTTTTGTTTTTCTTTTTGTGAGCACTATCGCGATTTTTTTTCTGTGGGGGGGGGGCACTGGAATTTTTTTTTTTTTTTAAATTTATTTTTGTTGGTGTTTTTTTTTTTTGGGGGGGGGGGCACGTGCTCCCCTCCCCCAGCCAGCCCCCCTTGGCTTTGCCACTGGAGGCCTGTGGTTTTAGCATCGAGCCAGTAACCTTATGACTGGACACGCACATATGGCATGTATACGGCCGTCTTGTGTTTTTGTTCAGATGTTGTCTACCACTTTTATCACTATCAGTCTGATAAAAAAAATTATTCAATTCTGACTTTTGGTAGTGAAGAATTCTGACCCATATTAAATACAAATGACTAATGTCAATGACGTATTATTATAATGAGATAAATAAATATTCTCTTGACTTATTTGTTCAAATTAAAACAGTTTAAATGCGGAGTTGGCATTTTCTTTTCTTATTTTACAATCCCGGTCTTGTAAAAAGCATTCTGGGACAGAAAACGTTTGGAGTAACAAGCCCTGGGGGTCTTATGGATCCCCCCCCAAAAAAAAAAAATAAATAAAATGGAGTAGTTTTACTAGTTGGTACAACACAGAGTGCGCAACCTGTCAAAAATATGACACGTCAACTCAATGATTTTGATGAGTAAATGTTGTTTGTAGACTCAGCAGACTGTGCACGGATGACGGACTTGAATCTTGATCCTCGGTCCAAACCCGCAACGAGAAAAAGAAAAACAATCAAATGATAAGAAATGATTTAGAAAGCTAACTATACCGTCGCCTTGGCAATGAGGAGAACCGATTCCTGGCTCGCAAGTGTGACGTCAGGATCTGTTTTGATGATGTTTTTAATTCTCGTCAGTGGCAGACGTGTGATGCGATCATGTCGACTTGACTTATCGTTCGAAGATGTCGCTGCTGGGTTTCCACTGCTGTTTTCCTGGCTTTCCACTACATCTGAATCCATCTTAGCTGGCAAAATAAACAATTCAACAGTAAAATTATTCTGAATTCTCACCGTTTCTCCTCAAAGTTTTGTATGAAATTTGAAGAATACCTTTCTTGTTTTACTTTTCGTGACACTCAACTTGCCGCCATGTAAGTAATGTGGCGCCCTCAATCGTCAACGCATCAGAAGTATACGCCACCAACGGTGAACAATGGATAATGTCATACTTTAACAACGCGGCTGTGTTCAACGTTTTGCTTTCTTGTCCGGATTCGTTAACATTTTTCTCGGCGGTGACAAACTTATGAAATAATGAACATAGTTAGTTTTGTTTCTACATTTTTATTCAGAAACTCAAAATGCAATTGCTCGGTAGATACCGTTTTACAATATTGAAAAGACAATTATTTAAACAAAAAACCAGAAACATTTTTGTCGATTTAGGGGAAGTCGAACACATTTCCTTTTTATCCTTGTTTTGCACGCTTCGCTTTCGTGTTGAGGCTCAATTAGTCATGCCAGTGCACATCCATTGATGGCAGGGAGGTTCATGACACACAACAGCCGCTTTCTTACATACCGGAAAGTAAAGCCGAAGTTGATGAAGAAACGAAAGAGGCCTCGGGAAACCGGACATTATTTAAAATTTTAAATAGACCATGCAAGTCTCGCGCGTATTCATACATTGGGCAACCTCGTTCCCAGTGGTGTACGATCTCGACGCGCCATTTTGTTTTCTTTCCCAGAATGCCTTGCTCGATTGTAACCCCTGGAAGTGTGACTTCAAAATATCCAAATATATTGGATATTTAAATTAGTCCTGTGGTTGTTCCATTCTGTGTTAGAGACTACGCAGAGCGCGCTGTCAAAGGACGCATCAAGTCATGGGGCCTTTCTCAAACCTCGGCTTGGGCTCCGTCTCCGGCTTGGGCTCCGTTATGAATTGTTGGTGCAGCGTGTATTTGTATCACGCGGAGCCGGCGCGGCACGGAGCCCCGGCACGGAGCCGGAGCCCAAGCCGAGGTTTGAGAAAGGCCCATGGAGCAACTGGCCCCTCTCATTTTTTTTCGATCTTGTGATTCGTCTAACTGTATGCAGTTTAGGATGACCATGTAAAAACATGATTCATTTGAAACGTATTGCGTCGAAATACGTGCATTTTTACACGCGCGTACTAAGCACCCGACAAGCGTCCTACAAGCGCTCGAATGTTTTAACAAGCGTGCACGCAAAGCAGTACATTTTGGTTAGCCAATCAGCATTGATTTTCAGTGTTTCCCTCCCAGGGGTTTAGCGACGAGAGGTATCGATACGGCGCGCTGCCCATGGTAGCGAGGCTGTACATTGGGATCCGTTCAAGCGCGTGAGTTTGTTTCTTTAACGCGTTAAAGCAATGTAAGTGGGACCACAGCGGTCCCAAAAATGTTCGAATACGCGCAAGACTTCCACGGTCTATACCACGTTGTTACTTCGTACTTCAAAATGCGCGCTTTGGACAAGTCTTGCCTCTTGTATTTTATTGGTCTTGGCTGTATACATTTATTATGTTTTGTTTTCAACAAGTTTTCTTGTAATATTGGGAGTTTTGTGGATGTGGAAAGCAGCTGTCATATTTGAACTGATTTTACCTAGTATAAGAAATGAAGTATAAATAAAATCATAAAGTAAATAAATAAATACGTTAACACGTTTTGCTATAATACAATGGTTCGAAAAAAATAAATACACATTTTAAACATTGTTTTTAACCATAGAAAGGTAAGCTGAACACAAATTTTGACAAACACAATATCTACAATTGTATCCACTGCATATATAATTGTTTATTGATCACTTACATGTTTGTTACTTAAATATAGGGAAAGCGAAATGTTTAGTTTGTGTTAGAACCCCTCCAAGGAAAGCACTTGATGGCCACTCTAATGTGAAGTGCTGGTTTAAATTGTTACTTATACAAATCGTATGCCTTGTTATAAAAAGGGCTCAATACCAGCATCAAGCCTGTAAGCAGAAACTAAACAGTTTTATGAATTTGGTCCTAGGTAGGCGCTTTAAGCAATAAAGAAATGACACAGCTTTGAGAGTCCAATACCTTAAAGAGCTCGGACCCTTGCAAATGCATCGTTATACAGCATTCCTGAAAATAATGTTTCAAATAAATAAAGTATATCAAGTAATAAACCACAAGGGAAACTGACTGGGTAAATTTTAAAAATAATTTCGGTTTGAACAAAGAAAAAAAGAGAGTATATCCCCAGTGTATAAAACATTGCATTACATTATGTTCCATTTCCACAAATAACACGTACAAATTATACTCCTTTTCAAAATTTTTGGGTACTAAAAAAATAAACCTAAATGTTGTGTACCTATTGATAAACAGAACACTGGGCTTTTCCGACTTTCATTTAAATTCAGCTCAAAAACCAGACTAAAAACATAACATTGATCTAAATGTTTACCTAAAACGCGCTATGTCTATGAACATACCATTATACTTTCGTAGATATATAACTTCGAAAAATGCACCTTTTTAATGTGAATTCACTTCAACTCATTTATAACCTAAAACTCGTCACTGTCTATGGGCATACCAAGCCTTTTCAACTCAATCACACTTGTAGTTTCGTAGATATACGACTTCGAAACGTGTTCACCTAGTGTGACGTAACAAGACATGATGACGTCATAATGACGTTATATTAGGCTATAATTTCCACTTAAAACACGTCCCTGTCTATGATTACAACAATATTCAACTCAATTCGAGTTGCACTTTTGCAAATATTATGATTTTGAAAAGCGCATCGGGCCCAAATGGGCCGGCCCTGATAATCTGTAGTTATTAATTCAAGTAATTATTGAGTGTTAATGAGAATTCTAATAAAACAAAATATCAACAGTTACATGTGTATTAGTTAACTCAGTGTTCCACAATAACTAAATACAAGCTACATGTCAGTCATTTATAATACATAATATATAATGCATAAGTTTATACCTCTAAATACATGACTTGTCTTATATAGTCCAGGAAATTACAGTCATGGTTGACACATTTTTTCATATGTGTATGCTCAGCATGTTTTGAATGGAAGTAATTGTTTAATAATCGTTGAACTCTGACATGGGAATCGGGAAATGAACCGTAAACTGCTTGTTCTTCTTCTACCTACTACGCAGTGGCTGGTGCAGTGGCTTGTACAGTTGCTGGTGCAGTGGCCGGTGCAGTGGCCGGTGCAGTGGCCGGTGCAGTGGCCGGTGCAGTGGCTGGTGCAGTGGCTGGTGCAGTGGCTGGTGGGGTTGCAGTCTTTACTTCATAAGAATCACTGTATAGATTTTCTGGTACTGCAGAAAGTTTGTCATTGCTTGCTCGCACTCCTGCTGCTAAAAGAAATATAAAATTCAAAACAAGTTTGACTGTGAAGTTGTTGTCTACAAAAATGAGGTGCCGAACTTGTTTATAATGTTATACTTGATCAGTATTTTGTAGTTTAGGTGCTTTTAACACACCTCAATTTTTCGTAATTGCCAGTGACACAATTTGTTCTAACCTAACAGTTTTGTTAACCTTGCTGCACTTCCGCCGTTGATGGCGTGTCAAAATCACACTTCTGTGACGTCATATCTATGGCGTTGCTTTGTATTGCAACGAAGCACGCCAGCTTTACAAAAGCAGAGCACCCAAGGGTGACATTACTTGAGGGAATGACATTTCTTGAGCTTTTCCTGGTTCTTACAGAAAAACAGCAGACAATTGAGTGTTCAAAGTTATTACCTTTTACAATTTAAAAACTGCTTAATCACATTTTGATCTAAAACTTGTTAAAAAGTTTTTAGGCAAAGATCGCAGTTGTTGCTGTTGTTGAAAAGTCAAACAGTTATTTTACAGATCAGCATTGTCATCTACCCACCTGACTTGTCCAAGGTTTCAAAATACTTGTTTAGAGATTATCACCATATTGAAATAGTTCACACAAAAAAAATTAAAAAGAAAGTGGCATAGAGGAAAATTGTTTTAGGCAATTGTGTATACACGGAGAAAAAATTTTTTAAAAATTTAATTTGTTCTTTGTTTGTGATAGTCACACAGGATTGGCAGTCATTGCTAACAAAAAGGTCTGAAACTAGAATAACTTTTTTTTAAAGAAGTTCAAATGACGACATTCCAACTTTCTAGATTTTAAGGAGCTTCTGGGAACATTATATTCAGCACTAGAGAATTAGATCGATGGGTATGATTTCTTTGCAATATTTGAAAAAAAATCAAAGCAACACTTCTCGCTGAGGCAGATGTACAAAGGCCCGAATTCAAATCGAAGCTTGAAACTTCTCGTTCTTGCAGACAAAACTACACATTATTTTGTTTACAAGCCAGGTTTCCTCAGGCTTGCAAGTACATTGATTAAGTTCACTTACAAAGCATTCTTGCTTTCATTACAAGAAATATGTAATAATAACACAAGGGATGTAAATTATGACCTACCATTTGCAGCGTTGTAATGTCTACGGTCCCCTGAGATGTGGTTAAGCCTGTCTTTCCTTCTGTCAAAGGTACAGTTAACAAAAATAATAAATACAATATTACCACCCACTGAACATTGACTAATTTCTTTAATTAGTATATTCGATAATTCGGAATGGTCGATCACTACCATGCATCACAGCAAAAAGCTGTTGAGTAAAGACAGTAAAGACAGAAATTTGTGACCTAATTTGTGTGCTTAAGCAGCTGTAAGCTATTGGGCCCCAATTTCCTAGAGCTGCTCAAGTACAAATGTTTGCTAAGCAAAAGCCCATTATGCTTAGCAGACTAAGGTTACCAGTCTAAATGGCATTTCACATATACCATCTGAGATTGGCTCTCTGCTTATTTCTGCTGAGTAGAAAATTGTAAAGCAATATCTCGACCCATGTTTTTGATTTGAAGGTTTTTTTCTTATTGAGGGAATATCACAGAATGTCACTATGATTGTGGCAATAATATTTACCTCTTTTTGAAGATCAAAGCAGCTATAATACAAATCAAGACAAGCAGCATCAATGGAACCACAATCGCAGCTAACGGTGGGCTTGCACGTTGTGGCACTGCCGAACAAAGATTAGTAAGTTTTGAAAAAAGTGATGTATTAAAATTTCAAAAATTCTATTGATGTTAAGGCCAGCATCTTCGACATCAAGAGAAAACAACTATGTGTTTACTGTGTTAGAATGTTGTACAAATTTATGATATTGAAGAAAACAAAAGTTCAGGATTCCAAGTTCAGTTTATGTAAAAGCTAGCTGCCCAGTTGATTGTGAGTTTTCCCAATCAAGACCAAAAATGTTGTGATAATTGTTTCAGAATCTTCTACAATAATGTAACTCATAGTTACTATAATGAAGGCTTAAACAAACAAGGCACATGCAAATTGCAATATTATTTGTTTTATATAACTCACACATTAATCCTTGTTTTTTATTTTTATTTATTAACAATAAATACAAAGACGCATTTGCCTTTGACCTTGCCTCTCTTAGATAAACAAGAATGGAGTTTGACTATTTTGCGTCCTATAACTATCCACGTAGGACTCCTATAAGTTGTATAGTGTTGCGGCAGAATATGGCAAAATAAAATTCAAATGACAAGGATCTGTGTGAGCGGTATATCAAACAAAATGATGCATTACGTGCCCATTTCTGGTACCCTGGAAATGATAGCTTTTATTCCCATTTCACATGAAGGAACCAGACTATTTTTCCTTCCTGCCTCAGTTTGAATAGCCTGGGTTGAACTAAAGTAAAATTGTCACAACCTGATCAAGGTGAGTTATTGACCGGTAAATTACCTTCTACTCTGAGCGGCTCACTCCACTTAACGGCATAAATCTAAGAAAAATTTATATTCAACCATGTTATAATTTTTCATAATAACTGAAGCACTTTAATGAGAACAATAGCAATATAAAACCTAATGACCTTCAGACTATCATTTGCTTGGTCAAATGTTTTTAGGGCAAGCATGACCTCCAGATGAGCAAGCCCTGGAACCATTGCAAAATTGTTTATTGGTGGTCATTGTCACTTTTGTAACTGCGCAAAAGCATGCACTGAAGCTTGCCTTAAATCATTAAAAATTTACCGGTTCAGTTTCCCTTGTGGTTTATAACTTGTATGAAGAATTAATATTTAAGAAGTAGCTTGTGATAAAGCAGGTCATTGTATCGGACAAAATTCAAATTTAACTCCAAAATGACTTATTGGCAAGCATGGCAGAGTCATTTTGCGTTGTTGCAAGGGGTAAATATTTCAAAACACAACTGATAAAATACAAGGCTCACCGATTGGGAAATCCTACTGACTGATCCAATGTAGATGTCATACTGAGTGTTGCTTTCCAAGGGTTTGTTTTCATTACTTCCCTGTGTTTCTCCGTCACCCACAGTGAATGTTGCAGGGAGATCCATCTTAGGTAATTCTGCTGCTACATAATCAAGAGTTGGTGCAGTGGATCGTTGGTACCTCAATCCCCTGGTGTCCTTTCTAGTGACTGTCTTAACCTGCCGTACACCAACTTGCAATCCTCTACACAACACACAAAAATGGTAATTGAGGAAGTAGTTAAATTTCAGTTTTCATTGGTTCAATAACAATGTTGAAATTTTCTGGAGCAAGTTAATTTCTTTCAGTACCACACAGAGGTTTAACATTTTAAGATATAAAAGTTAACTTGAAATGCTTGTCATACAGTAACACAAACAAATTGCTGTTCTTTGTATAGGCCTAGTTCATTCCTGAGTTTCGATGATATTCAGTCGACGGCATTGAATGTGACCTTTGACTGGCGCAGAATTTCTTACTGGAATGTCCAAACCCATTTGTTGTTAATTTACAATGACATGTTGACAATTTTGCTCTGATAAATATCTATAACTTACAATACACAATTTTAACATGAGATCGGATACTTGTAATTTGATTTAAAAAAAACACATACAATTTTCACATATTGGAAAATCTCAATGTCTATGGGAAACTTGAAGGGACACCAAGGCCAAGACCATTGACAAATGTCCTCCATGTAATTCCAGGCATGTAATATTACAGGTTAGGCACCATTTGCATCATTTCAACTTACGTAATGTACTTCGACGAGGATGGAAGATTCAAAGCTATAGTGACTGTGGAAGAATTCAAATCTTTTTGGGATGGCTGGGTCGGAGCAGGAAGATCTGTAAAGTCAAAGAAATAATGTACCCAGGGAATCTCAAAAGTCAGAACTTTTATATCATTACTGTCGACAAAACAACATCTTAAACGAAATTTGCTTCAGTATACTCTTGTAAGAGTGTAGATTTCAATAAAATCGTTTCAAATATATTGTGATAATTGAATGCTATATGTCCCACAATACCTGTCTCAACTGCAGTAAATGCCTCTAGTATTGCTGTCTCTCCAACACCAACACTGTTGAAACCTTTCAGTCGGAAATCATATTTTGTGGATGGTTCTAAGCCACTAATGTTATGATGCACATCTGGTGGTTCTATATCAACCGTTTCGAATGAGCTGTTTAGACTAAAGTTGGTATCATAAGGTTTTTCCAGCGCCCTGTATGAAAGCTGTACATTGTTTTTAAAATGGGAAATAAAAAGACAATGACAACTTGACATCGCCTTAAAACACTCAATGACACCATCGCTCATTTATTGAGTAACAGTTTTTAATTAAAAAGTCGGTAATCCGACATTTTTTTTTCCAAAAATCTAAAAAGTTCCAAGTTCCACAACTGCACCTACCCAAATAGCATGCCAAATGTCTCATCACTATCCGGGGTTTGTTTTTCACTAACACAATCCAACAATGACCCGCTCTCCAGGAATTCCCATATTGAACAGCAATTACTTAGCCTTGCTAAGTTGTGTGAACAAAGGGTGTTACTCAAAGAAATGGTTGACATGTGGGCTCATCTCAAAATACAATTTTGCTTGAATTGATTTTTTTTAGTCAAAAGGGTCTATATCTTATGATTTGGATTTCTTCACAGAAATTTATTACACGCTAAAAATCAAACTGTTACTCAACAAGTAAGGCATGGCAAAATGGTGTGATTTTTTTTGGGATTTTGTCACGAAGAGTTAAGTAAATTCAATTGAGGTTTAAAGTAAATTTAATTGAGGTTTCAAGTAAATTTAGTTGAGGTTTCAAGTAAATAAATTATTTCGATCTGAACGATGAGAACAAAACTCACTCTATATTTAGTTATAACACCATTTCTTTGCCCACAGGGTATTTCTCTCCAGCTAACTGCCACAATATGCTTCGTTGTTGAAGTAATCCTGAAATCTGTTGGAAGTCCGGTTGGCGCTGATGGTAATTTGAAAACGAAACAGAAAAAGTTGATACCATTCAATATTCTTTACATGCTTTGAGGTTATTTCACAGGATTGTTGGGTTGTGACTACTGATTGTGAAGTTCACACTTAAATTTGTTTTTCCAAAAATCAAAATCTGGCATACGTTGCATTCAAACCGTACCTAAAATCACTCTTTCTGTTATTCAAAGGCATTTTTTATGACATTTTTTCAACAAGACCATGCCAGTTTGTTCAAAACAAATGTAGGAGCCAAGACAAACGATGTATATAGACCTTATGCATTGAGTTCATTCAGCCGCCATCTTAGAGGTAAAATGGTGACGAAAAACTCGAAACGCACAGATTTGTACGCACGGCGCAAAGAACAACCTCCTTTTGACCGCCAGGCGAGGGCGCCCTACTGAAATGACGTCATATGCATAAGATCTGTCTTTTGGTTTCTAGTATAATCATGAGAATCCACATTTTGAGGGGAATGTTAAAGCGATGCCATTTCCCCTTTGATGGCCTCTGAATTTCAGACATATAAGAGGGAAGTTAAATGTCCTCTAAATGTGGTTGTTTTCTAAATCCCAAAAGCAATGAGTTTTACTTATTAACACTGCACCATCAAAACTAAAAATCAATACTCTATCAATAGTTTCCAGTTTGCACAGTTATGGGTATGTCCGCAAAAATAAGAGAGTTTGAGAAAAATGTTCCATTGCAAGAAAAACACAAGTCACGAATGAAAGTCAATGTTGACAACAATTGTGAAACTTTGATCCGAGTCTTAGAACGGATGTTGAAATGATGGCAGTTCCACTTGTTGGTACCCCTGGAGTTTTATATTACAAGGAGCTTCTGGAAACAGTTTCCTCACCACTGGAGAAGTAGATCAATAAGCAGGATTTCTTTATATCTGGAGAAAATAAAAGCTGTTATCTTCACACAAGGCAGTCATATCAGGAATTTAATACCTTTTTTGGGTGTTGTGTGTTCGATATAAATGTTCTCCTGAGATTCACCAAGTCCTGCCTCATTCCTGGCAAGAACACGAACCATGTAGATTGAATTGGGTAATAAATCAGGATGTGATAGACTAGACTGTCTCCCTGTTATGTTGTGTAGAGTTTCAAAATCACTATCCACCTCTTGGCAAAGAACTCTCTTAACCAGTTGATACTGTACCGCATAATCAATAACAGGACACTTGTTTTGAGGAGCTTTCCATGTAATGTTCTTACTGGATTCTTGCCCAGAGCTGACTTGATAGTCTACCGATACAGGAACTGAAATGAAGGTTAACAAAATCGGATGCAAAAATCTGTGAAATATAACTTAACAAAACTTAACAAAACTTCCATGGCAAGTTTCAGTGACATATTTCAGTACAGACAGCAACTTTATCAGACTGCTCAAATTTTTATGTTTTAAAAATAAATTCCTGATTTAAATTCTTACTGATGTTCTAACTCGTAAAAACTCTTTTTGAAATTCCCATTGAGCAAATTGTATTTCCTTCGTTTATAATCTTCTAGTTGCATGGCTTTCATTTTGTTTTATTTTGACCATGCAAACATATTAGTTTCATGTCCAAAAAATGTTTGTAACAATTATTGCAATCATGTGAAATTATCCTTACACCATTGGTAGAAGACACACAGATAAATGTTTAAAATTGTATTTGTCATCTTACCGTAACACATTGTGCAGTCTGGTTGAAGACCAGTTTGGCCATACGGACATGAGTCTACAAAAAGGTTGGTAAAACAAAGAATAAATATATTTGCACAGGTAATGTACCCAAAAACCCAATACAAACAAAATATTATTTTATGGTAAAAGAGTTTTACTATTCAAATGTCACGCATTAAATACTCAAAGAAAACTTTTAAAGGAACACGTTGCCTTAAAATCTCATGAAATTTTACTGTTTGGAAGTGTTCAATATCCTTATTAAGAGTTGTTCATGCAATAACATGCCTTGAATGTGTTATAATTAGTGAATGGTGAAAAAACAATGACCTCTGACCCCGACATCTGCCCGCGAAACGTATATGTATTTACAGCCGTAAATACCACCGTCCATGTAATGGGCAAAATGCGCGACGAACAGTCGTTAGGTTGGTGCCGTAGCCAGTGGCCTGGTAAACCAATCAGATGAACACCAGGTAATATACCATTCTGTATCTCGCTTCGCAACATGTAAACACCCACACCGTAAATGCATAGAGGTGTCAAAATGGATCGCCAACAGGATAAAAAAACATCCAAAAAGAAGAAACCTCGTCAATCCGGGTAAGAAAAATTTCTTGAGACTAACATTGGGTCCATTCTTCAGCTCCACTTTATACCGACAATAATACTAATAGACAATTTTGCAACACAGAGGCGAGAAAAACACGACGAAATCACGATCAGACTCATGTCATAATACCGATGTGATGATCACGATACACGTACACAAACAGCAATGGGTACCAGACCTTCTTGCATCACACAAAGCGTTAGCGCTAGGTTGGCCCCGCTACAATCCATAAGCTGGATATACTACGCGTACAAGAGGACCGCCGTGATAGTAATAGTAATTGCTCAGTCGTAGTTCAACAGCTGCGACTGGAAAAAAGGCTAGCGGAGCATGTCCGCCATTTAGTGGAGTCAAAATTTTGACTCTACAAAATGGCGGACCGTTCTTTGTCACAAACGTTCACAAAAACCACACATTTCTAGGACATATTCATGTGGATCATTGTATTCTACTTTTAAAACATCTTTCCAACCATTCATAGCAAACGCTTTTTATAGCCCAAACCGCCCAACACGAAGGCAACGTGTTCCTTTAAACAGGTGCCAACATTCCAGCTATTTTGGGTTAACTTGTTTGCCACTGCTTAAAAATAATTTGTGTGAAAGTGCAAGATCTGATATTCTAATGAATAACGATTTCATTAGCATTTTATGTTAAGTCATGGATTGAATGGAAAGTTAACAAAGCATTAAATTTAAAGCCTTTAAGTTGAAAGCATTTAAGTAGTATGTGTACTTACTTTGACAGTCTTCACCTCTAAAGCCAGGTTGACACATCACACCAGCTGGGCACGTACCATTGCCTTTGTAACAATCTACCTCATCGAAACAATGACATTCTTGGTTACAATTTACTCCAAAAAGCCACGCAGGACATTCTACACAGGATAAAGGAGAGGATTTTTTATAGTTCCAGTTGAGCCGAGCTGTACAACAAACAATTATACGTGATGCTATACAAAAATTTGTATATTGGCAATATTGGCCTGTGAAACTAGTTGCGCATGGGGGGGGGGGGGTGTAACATTTTAGTTTTCAAGACTTTTTAAAACAAATTCATGATCAAGAACTTTGCAAGCATTGTACGTGATGTTAACGATGGGAATGTTTTAAAAAATTCATTTATTGTTGATCATATTAATTCTTTAAGTCATTACTTAAAATTCTGGAACCACAAACTTGTCCGCACCTGAAAAATTCTTGAAATTTGCATCAATGATTCCAAAGCTTATCAGGAACAACGAAGTACAAATAGTTCCAGAAACCCAAAGATGAGTTCCAATCGTTTGAATGAATACATTTCCAGGGTTCAAATAGACCTTATGCCTATGACGTCATTTGAGTAGTGCGCTCTCGTCTAGAGGTCAAAAGGACGTTGTTCATTGGCCAGTCATGGGCCGTGCGTACACATTTGTGCGTTTTCCATTGTTTCATCATTGATTTACCTCTAAGATGGCATAAGGTCAATATAATAGAGATCAATGATAAGGTCCATTCACAAAGCACTGAGAATCATCTTTAAGATGAGTTGTCAACATCACCATTACTGATTGGTATTATGACATCACACTTTGCTTAGTACACATCTCCTTGTGAAATGGAATCCCCCAAGCATTAAATAAGTTATCATTCCGTATTCTTCCTTCAAAATAAATTGTGAAAAGGTAATAGTAATAGTGTTAACTATGAGCATGGGTTCTTTACCCTGGCAGTTTTCTCCTGTGAAGTTAGATGCACAACCACCACCACTGTCTTGACATTTACCAGTCGCGTTGTTACATGTCAAGTTTTCTTGACAATTGCATTTCAACTTGCAGCCAGCACCGAAGAAGCCAGGCGGACAATCTGATAGGGTTAATAAATTTGTCATAATAATATTTGAAAACAAAAAATAAGTCATCTTGAAAAGGAGTATTTTCACTTGTTTTGCTTCACTTGATGAATGTATTATTTTCCAAATAAAAACAATCCGTTGTGTGGTGATTTTTTTCTCAAACTCTCGATGAAAACATTTGCATCCATTTTGTGTACACTACGCTAATGATTAAAATAATTTACTTTATTACAATTATAGTAATTGAACTTGTTTATTTCTTACATTTGTACATAAATGTGTTAACAGCTCATCGTGCAGTGTTTTTCTTTATAAAGTAGTCGCGTATGCGTATTGTACTTGGACATCCAAATACTTGGTACTCTGCTATTAGAATCGGTACTTGGATATCAGAATACTTGGTATTCTGACGTATGTACTTGTACTCGATGGCCAAATTACTCGTACTTGAGTACTACTCGACCACCCTAGTACTCAGCAGTACCCGGGACTGGCCCTACTTGACTACAACACTGTAAAGTAAACGTAATTCAATCTGTGCTCCTCTTGTGTTTAAGTTAAACACTTAAACACTACGGGCCTGGCCTAAAATTAAACAAAAATGTTAGGCACAAATTGGAACAAACATACCCTTCTCGCAATTTTGACCTGAGAAGCTAGCTCCGCATGTGCAACCGAAAGGATCTGTAGGACAAAGTAGAGTTCTACGACAAGCTTTATCGGAATGCTTACTACAACGGATGCCACAATCTTGACCGAAGCAGTTATTACTATGCACTGTGAAGAAAAAAATCAAATCAAAGAAACAGTTTCCCTTAAAGGTTGAGTAAACCAACGGTGACACATCAGCAAATATTTAGTGTCAGTAATTTCACCTGGAAAAGAGTAAGTGCAGGTGTTATGCACTGAATTTTAATTGTTGAATAATTATAAATAGCCACGGATATGAAACTTTTACTTAAAAAAAACAAACTTGTTTTAAACTGTTTATTTTTGAGGTGATGGGGTGTTTGGTTGTTTGTTTGTATGTTTGTTTGTTTGTTTGTTGTTGTTGTTTGTTGGGGGTATTTGTTTGTTTGTTGGGGTGTTTGTTCGTTTGTTTGTTGTGTTTTTTCTTCCTCAATCATTTATTCTGAAAACCTTTTAAAAACATACATTCATCATCACATAGTTATCACACTTCAATACTTGGTCCATCACACGTAAACAAAAACCAATTGGTTTATAAGTGACGTATCAGCCCCTCGTATTTCCCCCTTGATTATAAAAAAAATTCACTTACATGCTTGACAGAAGTTGCCAGTGAATCCTGGTGCGCAGATACAGTCACCAGTCATGTCGTCACACTGACCTCCATTATAACATAATGGACAATATCTATCACAAGATGGACCAAATTTGTTGGGAGAGCATTCTGCAATAAGGAATCAAATATGCTGTCAACAGCAACGGGTTTGGATGAAGTAGTGTATCTGAAAGATGGGTGTGTGGTTTAACAACCCTTCCCATGCAGTCACACATGCCCCTCCTTCTTTTGATAATATGGGGAAACTTGTCCCTCACGGATCGCCTCGTTCCAGGGTTCCAGGGGACAATGGATGGTAAATTCAATACAGATTTTGGTCTGCATCTGTTTGAAATAATATTGTCAAATTTCTTCAGCGGGCAACATATAAATTATTGAGTTATGTGAATTAATGCAGGGACGGTTCATAAATCAACCATAAACAACCCACAATACACTGAACACAGGTCACAAGTCAATGAAGCACCTGAAGAAATACTCTGAATTACTTTGACTTGCATCTGATGTGAAGTTAGCATTGTCTAAAAAAGTGATTGCAACAGAAAAATTAAATTTGACATACATATTGTTCTAAAAAAAAGAAGTAAGTTTGCAGAGTCTTTTCTTTTAGCCTTCGAGAAAGACTCTGCTAGGGTCGAAACGTCAGGCCACTTACTATCTTTTTTATATTTATACCATAGGTCCTTTTGGTTGGTAAGCAGTTTGCAACAGCTAATACTATTTTTCAAAATGTTTATCAATAGCTTTGAGTCCGATCATCTGTGGAATTAGCCGACATGATATCATAATGGTTCATGCACATTGTCCTGCAGCAACATTATTACCAAAGAGAGTTTTTAGGAATGAGTATAGAGGTGTATGTTTTAATTACGTCACATCTAAACCTAACAACTTAAACTAAATGGCAGATAGCTATTGTGCTTACGACTTATACTAACTCTATTTCTATCACTTTCAATGTAAATACGTTCATTATAAAATGCACCGCAACGTGTCTACACTCTAGGCTGTTTTAAGAGGAATATTCAATGGGAGACTTTTGAACACACTATATAGGTGGCAGCAGACCAGGTAAACTTCCAATGTTTACGTCGTTCTGAGCATGTTCACATTTCCATGAACAATGGGTCTACCTGATAAGTCTGCTGCCACCCAGAGTTCCCAAAAGTCTCCTACCTTCAGCTCCCCTGAATTTTCTCAAATATTTTGTTGTTAGAGCCCCATACCAAGAGTAGCATTAGCCCTGTTTTGGGTAATCTTGCATTAATATAAAATGAATCCCATAATGCAAATGTAAATCTGCATGACTGCCATAAAAAAAAAAGTGGTAAGCTTCTTATAAGTGCTATAAGAACTGCGTATTTAATAATCACTTTTATTCAGGAACGAAAAAAGACAATTTTGTAGTATCTTACGTCTAACAAGGAGTTTCATAAGTGCATGGTTCTGTAGATCATGTCTATCAGCAATGAAGCATTCATAGATACCAGCATGATTGAGTTGGACATTATGGATACTGATGCTTGATTTGCCATTCCATTCAGTGACGTCAACACCATTGTGTCTCCATCGAAGCTCAGTCAGTGATCCATTATGCTGTGTCATTGTCAATGTTACATCCTCTCCAGCACTCGTAGTCAAGGTGGCTGAGGCTGGAGATACGTCACCTAGAATCAATAATAATAGACCGTTATATAACTGTGTCATTGTCAATGTTACATGCTCTCCATCGTAGTCAAGTAAATCGTGAAGCATAGAGCAAATAAAGCATAAAGCTTGAATAATAATGTTCAACCGTTATCATACAAGAGAACTAGAAAATAGTCACAGTTTGGTTCTTCAAAAGTTAACACCTTGTACTTTTTAATGGCCAACTGAATCAGTTTATCAAGATTCAGTACAACAGTAACTTCAAACCTTGACCACAAACGATAATATTAATGATAAAAAACACAATTCATAAAGTAACATCACGGCAATTACTACCTTACCGTGTTCACGCAAAACAATTGTTGTTATGTTCACAGAGTCTTGTGAGCCGAAGATACAGTTGTAAGCACCGAATCTGTTTTTCCTAATGGAGTCAGGCATGTAATAACGTTTGGCTCTGACTGAAGCGTTTGGGTGACTGCCCTCAGTTCCTTCAGTTGGTAGATTACTGCCACTGCCAGTATCTAAGACACGCTCAAATGAGACGGCTGCGCCAGTGTCGTTGCCACTTTTATAGCCACCAAAGTAATATTGATTTATAAGTTGTTCGTCTGCATCAGGAGTTACATCTTTAGCATAAAGTCCAATATTTATGCAGGTGACATCAGGGACTGCTCCTAGTAAGCATAAAGCAAACAGTACAATAAATGAGAAAATAGCTTTAACAATTTGATAAATTGTTTAGTATTATAATTACCATATTATGTTGATTCTAAAACTTGTAAGACCCATGGATCATTCCTTGCATTGTAATCCAAGTCCCAAGATTATTTCTCTGTGCTGGAATCTATGAATCTATTTCTTTTCAAAAGTTTATTTTGGAACAGGATTTTATGTTTTTTTGTTTTTGTCTGTGTTTTGTTTTTCTTCTTCTTCTTTTTTTCCCCATTTTTTTTTGTTTTTTGGTAGACCTATTTTCACAGTCCTTATGAAAACTTGGGAAAAACTACAAGTCTCTAACATCAGGTAAGAGCAGTTTAAAATGTAGATGTTTTATACCCTCCAATGCAGTACAAATTTTGTTAGCATAAACAAATCCAATGACGTCACATTCACATTTTGTGGTGAACTTATTTTCCCATTATGTAGAGTCCTTATGAAAACTGGGGGAGAAATTTAAAGTCTCTCACCTAAGGTTAAAGCATTGCAAAGTTTTTTATTTATTTATTTAAATACCCTTTCATAATCCATTGACGTCACATTCAAACATATGGTCTGTAAATGTTTGCACAGCAAACTTAAAAACGATGTAATTCTCACTGAGTTTGTGCTTTCGCTTTTTTCAATCTTTTTTTCAAATTTCAAGTACTTTGAGGTGTTTTGAACAAAAAAAGCACATTAGTTGTATAATTGTGTTCATCAGTTGAAGTTTAATATCAGAAAAGCAATTTTCAACCTTTTCCCAGCACTATAAGATAGACGTTTGTATGCTAAAGTTGTGTATGCTAAGACCTTTAAATATTGCATTTCTGTCGTTGAATAGTGGCCACAATTCAGTCTCTATGTTGATACACTCCTCTCCTACTTACATGGGGAAACAAGTCCCAAATTCCCCCCCCCATGAGACAGTTTCCTGCCATCTCATCTACATTTTTCAACATGTCCTATTGTTCAAAGCATGCTTGTACAATATTGAAATACAACGCAGAGATTGCTGAGCTGCATTGTCATTGAAATTGTCAGAAATCACAATGTGTGTCAACTTGTGTGACTTGCCTGTCAGTGCCAACGGCAAAATCAACCAGATCAGCCAAAGGGGAAAGGTGAAACTTGAAGCCTTTATATGACAGTGTGTATTTAATTATAGATAGTAACTGTATTATGTCTAATTATCCAGGTTTAATTTCCATACAAAAATGTTTGAGACACATTTTTAAAACTAAGAATGCCCAAGCCTTCACACCAACTTTAACCCATGCCCTGTGATAAAGAAACCACAATAGACTAAAACAAACATGGAATATGCACAAAAAGATAAGACAACATTTAGAAGTGTTGAAAAAAAATACGGATAGGTTAAGCCACGGAGGAACCATTTCCTTGTTCTTTTTCATAACAATGAAGTGTTTTCCCCACAAACTGATAAATTACAGTACAGGAACGTGATAGTAAAGGAGAAATCCCCTACTTATTTATTAAAATACACAAGCCGCATCAAGTATAAATATCTTCAAAAACGAAAGAGGAACCAAGTTTGTTGTTATTAAACCCTAGTCCCTTTCTTCGCGTGCGTTTTTCTGAAGTAGAACAGGTGTTTACGTTGTCAAATTGTTTTTCTTCGTGCAGTTGTGTAGTTATTACTTTCTAAAGAGTGTTTTTTTAATGAAAACAATAATAATAATAATAATAATAATAATAATAATAATAATAATAATAATAATAATAATAATAATAATAATGATAATAATAATAATAATAATAATAATAATAATAATAATAATAATAATAATAATAATAATAATAATAATAATAATAATAATAATAATAATAATAATAATAATAATAATAATAATAATAATAATAATAATAATAATAATAATAATAATAATAATAATAATAATAAAAATAATAATAATAATAATAATAATAATAATAATAATAATAGATTCTTATATAGCGCTTTATCACAGCCCGAGGGGCGTATCAAAGCGCTTCTGACATTATTACCCCTGGTCACTGGGCCATATTATTTCATTCCTTAAACCATCTCAGCTCCCTGGGGAGTATACAGCCGGTGCTGCGAGTTTACCGCGCTCCAAGCTAATCATTCACATAAACCATCTCTGCCCTCACAGGTACCCATTTTACCCCTGGGTGGAGAGAAGCAATTATGGTTAAGTGTCTTGCTCAAGGACACAAGTGCCACGACCGGGATTCGAACCCACATACCGATAACTTAACCACCAGAACTTGAGTCCGATGCTCTTATCCGCTCAGCCACGACACCCCATCCATAAGCATCCATTTCCGCCCTATTAGGCCTACTGGTGCTAAAACAAATTGATTAATACGTTCTAATAGACACGTACTATCACTTAAAACAAAATCACGTCTACGTTACTCTCCACGACGTTTGACAAGTTGTATTCGATTCCCGACCTAGTCAATTCCCTTGGCAAGATAAATTTCGTCTAATAGGGCACTCTTTTGACCCAAATTCCTTCAGCCAACGTTAATTTACCCCATGCGAGCCACACATAACGGAGGACAAAACCCCTTATGACACTGGCGCGTTAATCCGGAGCTTGCGGGTTCAAATCCTGCGCTAGTCACTTTGTCTTTGTTAAACCTCATTTTCTTTCAGTATTTGATAGAACTTTAAATAACGACTTCCTTTTCAGATGTTTTCCAATTTTGTTTGAAAGAGTTCTGTTAAAAGTTGGCGGCTAAAAATAGTGATTGCATGTTTTTTCTTCTTCTTCGTAATTGGCAAAAGGCCTATTGTCCATTTTATGATAAAGAAAATTCAAAATCTAAAATACACCACTCCTGGTTTGGTGTTCAGTTATTGCAGGTGAAATCCTTTGTCAAGAAGAAAAAAGAATATTAAATATTATTATAAATACAACATTGTAATACATAATTTTTCCAACTAATGATATTATTAATGGTGGCTTTGGACGCTACAGTCTTAAACCACTATGTACCGCGAATTTTTATCGCGTGTCATCCAAATTCTTAAGAAAAGAAAAAATAAAAACATTATGAGAGACAAAAGCCGGGGGAAAAAACATCCATAATCATAAAAATCGCCTTACCTTGTGAAGCGTGTGGTAGAACTAGAAGGACCAGCAGGCCAAATAAAGCACATCCAGACGCGGCCGGAGAGTCTTTCAGCCCGCCTCGATTCATCGTAATTTGTGGTGTGGAAAACTGCAACACTGTTAACGAAATAAATTAATTTTCGTCAAATCTTCAAAAGCAGATAACAACAAGTTGAATCTTTCTTCACCAGTATGAACTATCAGAATTATTCAAGTTCATTGCAGAAGGTCTGAAGCAACTCTTCATTAATTTGTTTAACCTTCCTATGAGACATTACCCACAGGTTTTAGGGTTTGGGGTGTTTGAGTATTTCGTTCCCCTCATGGAAAATCGTCGTGGTTCGTAAGAATATACTACAAGATAAATGGGATCGTGTGCAGAAACTGTTTGTGAGGTAAAACCATTAGATCTAATATTCAATCTGACGCAAAATACAATAGAAGTCACGAGGATCGACAGAATGATTTACGCACATCACAACAAGATAGAAGTGTGCCAAGTGACTTGTGATGATATTCATTGACCGTGAATTTTTTTTTAGCAGTTGTTTGGTATTTGTTCTAGGTCATGTCCAACCATTATTCACTTTTTAAAAAGAATAACCCTAGAAATAAAAGATGAACTTGACTTACCTTCCCTCACAAAAGCGTCCACCACCATCAGAATACGGCAATGCAATATGGATTCAACACAATACTCTTGTGTTGAAGTTCTGGTCTCTACATCCACTTCCTTGTCGGATAACGCCCTATGGAAACTTGGACCTATGGGTGAATCCCATCTAAATAAGGAGAAAACAGAGCGTCGGCCTCATTACTTTTTTATAGGCCCTCAAAATATTCTAGATTTTACAGATTTGAAAGCCCAATAAAAGGGGTATAGTGTAAAATATTGCTCATCTGTGATCTGGGGTTGTTGACTTTCAACTATGGTTCTTTTTTATGACACAAGCCCTAAAAAATGGCCCTATTTGCCGAGAGGTGTGAGGACGTATTTCAAGATTGATGCTCGGACGTTTGAAAGTTACGCTGGTGTAGGGGTGTTTTTATTTGGAGGGTTAATAATTTGCCTGTGTCATATAGGGAAATCTGTCCCCCGGAGATTCTGTCGCCTATTATTGGTTGAAGGTTGATTCAAAAGAGGGCGCTATAAGAAGAGGTTTGTAAACAGTACACCGTGGGGGGGGGGGGGGGGGGCAGCTCAACAGAATCCCTTCTGCCACACCGGTTTTTGCCCCATCGGGTTGGCCTATGGGGGCTTGGGTAGGCCCAGTATCTTGGTCGCTGCGGTCGTAACCTACAATTAGTAGCACTCCACAAAAACGTTATTAGTTAGAAAGTGTTTCTGCAATTTGCCATGAATAAGATTTTCCTAACAACCAATTCCAAAATGTGCACAATGAATGACAAAAAGGCGCAACAAACTGGCGTGAAAAAAATGCATTCTGGCTTGTCGATATGTCAAAAATGAAATGAATGGAATTTAATTGTTGTACTCACGAATTTTGCTCCAAAGTCCACGATCGGAAACACGATCTTGATGACTTTCATAATGAACGGGTCACAACTTGCCGCCACGTAATTAATTAGTTCGAATATCTGACGTCACACTTCAATGCTCATAAACAACACCAGATACCGGCCTTCTGCCTGCCAGATGTACCGTTGACCTTGCGTACCAATTCACACGGATGGAGATTCGTAGTACATGTACATTAGAACATGTACACCCATTACCTTGTGAATAATGGGTGTACATTACGTATATAGTATTATGCACAACCAGCAGCAGTCGATCGAAAGTAGAACTGTAGCTGACTAACCACATCCCCTCGGAGCACACTAATCATAACACCGACACTGAAAGCTTACGTCACTGCAAGTTATCCACTGGAATCATTGGGCCTGTGAAGACCAGTGCTTGTCTTGACTTTATTCTTGTGGTACAGACAGGGACTAGTCTACCATGTAATCAATGTGGCGCCCTCAATCGTCAATGTTTAACAGAGTTATACGAAACCAACCGTTATGCCCATGTCAGAAGCTTTGCTTTCGTTTGTTCGGATTTGTTCACATTCTCGACAGTTACAACATTATAATATACTTTTCAATGGTTTATTATTATTATACTACAGTTAATTTGTTAACTTTTCATACTCAGAAAGTCAAAATGCAATTGCTCGGTACATATGGTTTTAATTTACAAACATGAAAAGACCCAATAACCCAAACACAGAAATAGTTTTTTGTTTAACCGTTTTTTTGGAAGGGTCAAATGTCAGGTGGGATACTTCCTTTGTTTTGCCCGTATGTTTACGTGTGTTGCTTTCGTGTTGAGGCTCAATCAGTCATACTAGTCCACATCCATTGATTGAGGTTCATAACACACAGCTGGTTTCTTACATACCGAAAGAAAACCCAGGTTGGTGAAGACAGGAGAGAGGCCCCGAGAAACATGACATCATTTAAAATTGTAAATAGGCCTACCACGTTGTAACTTGGTACTTCAAAATGCGCGCTTAAGCAAATCTTGCTTCTTGTGTGCTATTGTTTTGGTTGTATATGTATTTTAGTTTTGGTTGTATATGTTTTTAACATGCCTCCTTGTAGATTTTTTTTGTGGATAGACAGGGCATCAGTGGAAAACAGCTTTCATGTTGAGCTGATTTTACTTAGTAATAGTAGTAAAAAAAAGGGAATAAAATAACCTGGTTTGCACAAATCAAGACAATTGCTCAATGTCGCAAATTTAAACACCAATGTACGTAATTCAAAATTGTTTTAAATATTATAACTACAGGTTACTACTACAGGTTAACTACACACAAAATCGACAGAAAAAACTCTCGCAAGTATCACTGTTTGTAAGTCAGTAATATAGGGAGGGTTCAAAGAAGCGACGTCATCAAAAGGTTCGGCTTATATGTTTGAGCCTCTGCAAGGAAATCACTTGGTGACCACTGTAATGTGAATTACGTGCTTGTTGAAATTGTTACTTACAAACATATGATATCCCATGTTTCAAAAAGGGTCCAATTTCATAAAGCCTGTCAGCAAAAAAACTTGATAAGTACAGATAAACCTTGCTTAGGCTGCAGAAACAGGGTACAGCTAACATTCCATAAAGTTTACATTGTTGCGACTGGCACCCCTATCATATTCTACCTAACAAAGAAATATTATAAGCATTTTTTTCTGTTAAACAACTTTGTGGAATTGGGCCAATGTATGCGTTTAAAGGAGAAAGAAGTGATACAGCTTGGAGAGTCCGATCCCTCAAAAAGCTCTGACCTTTTTGCAAATGCACCGTTGTACAGCATTCCTGAAAATAGAGCTATAAGTACACAAAGAATAAACATACAACTGTATTGCATTATGTTCCATTTTTACAAAAAACTCTTACAAAATATACTCCTTTTCAAAATTTCTGAGTAAAAAATATATTACTTTGGCACTTTCATCTTTATTTCAGATTCTTTCTCTGCATATAAAAATATGCTTTGAAGTTGAATTTGTAACATAGGCTACTTTTCAAATTACAATTCAAGCATTAAAACAAAGCCTTGGCATCGTTTATTTTAGTACTAATGAAAATATGCAAAAAATAGGCCTACTATAAAATACATGCTGCATAGTGATCGAAAAATGATTATTCAATAAGTCTGACAGTTCTAAATTGTATATGCTTAAAAAAAAAACCAAACAAAACCCAACACATCTTTAAAACAGTACAGTACAACTCTTCCCACTGCAGTATTGGATCACAATAGACCTTATGCATATATGAAATCATTCGAGTAGGGCGCCCTCGCCTAGAGGTCAAAGTGAGGTTGCTCATTGGCCAATACTGTGCGCCGCACAAAGAAATCTGCACATTTCCATTGTTTCATCGTTAGTTTACCTCTGAGATGGCGGCTGGATGACGTCAGTGCATAAGGTCTATAGGGATAAAAGCACGAAGAAAAATAATCACAGTTTCATATTTTTTGAAATGTCCTTCTTTTAAATATTACATTAAAACTCGAATGCTTTAGCCCCTTAAAAAGTGCTTTTTATTGGTTTTAAAGATGTATATTTTCTTCTTTATAAATGTAGTAAGAAAAAAACATGCCACACAAGTCTACAAAAAATAAAATAACTATGGTAGTTCCATCCTATATGAAAAATCATGTTAGTTTTAACGCAGTCTACAAGAAATAAATTTTCTTATTGATTCAAACAGCAACAGTTGAATTGAATAATTAATGTGTTAATTAAAAACATGGAGCTAGTAAAAATCAAGGCTTCACAGCGAAGTATTTTGATAAGCTGTTTAAGTGTGAATTTGAACAACACACTACAGGTGCTATCAAGTCTGCATGTCGCAAACTATATTTTTTTTAGCAAATCAAATAAAGTCCTTTATGTTTGGAATCTTCCTATGATGTTCAATCTAAACCTTGAAGTTTGCAATGACAGTCATTCACAGCCTAATACTTTATTCGTTTGGAATCTGTCTATGATGTTCAACCCGATTGCTGTGCACAACAAATTTTAAAAAGCGATGGTTATTTGTAGGTTACAATACAATATTTCACAATTTGAAAGATATTTTAAAGGCAATGTGCAATATTATATACTGGTATATACTTTCCAATATGTGAGTTTAAAAAAAAATGAACTAAACACATTTTCTCTGAAATCTATTGGCAAACTTTTCTTTGTCAAAACATCGAAACCGCTTTGTGCCAATGGTGGTCATCAGGCAACCACTGACAAACGATTTTCCCCAACAGCAGAAATAGTTATTAAAGTCACAAACAAATCAGTCGAAACAATTGTACCATCACATGGCAATACTACAAAGACTTTCTGCCTGCATAAAATGAATTTCAACAAAAACAATATTTGAGTACGACGGTCTTACAAAAAAACAAAAAAACACTTGTTATCATTCGTTGAATGCATCGTCTTGTTACGTTAGCTTCAACAAGGCACCTGTTGATGAGGGTTTTCTAAATGTTTGCATACACGACGTCAACGTCCAAATACATCTGTAAGGCCTCGTAGATCAATTTGTACTGCTCCTGAACGAAACAAAACGAAACACGAAAAAAATACAAAAAATATTTTGGTTTTTATTTGTAACTTATTCACAGTCTTCTGAATTGATAATATGATAAACAATATTAACCCACCCGAGATCATAGCCTGCTCTGGTCATGATTACACAGCCCCTTTAAGATCAAGCTTAGCTCTTTGTAAAATAAAGCTCAGAGCGCAGTTTCATAAAGCTGTTTAGCAGAAAATGCACCGGGATACCAGTTGCAAATGGTACATGCCAAGCTGTACTTTGGTAGGTAACCTTATTCAGGCAAGCACAATTGGGCCACGGTCTCAGTAGGTTGCCAGGTGGGTTTGAGGAACAGAGAGTACCAGTCATATAGATTAACCGCATAGAAAAACAATTGTGTTGCCAAATTAAACCATGCTCGGCATGATGTACTAACGGTAAAGTCAGCTTACCAGTGACTGCACCAATCCATGACGTGAGACTCTGAGTTTCTTGACAGCCTGGAAAACGTCCACCACATTCTCAACACCCAGTCTCTCTATGACATTAAGGAGAGCGCAGAATGCTCCACTGGCGCCCTCACCGTCACTGTCAAACACAAAACCACCGATCATTTTTATTTTTATTTTTGACAGTGGTAGTTAAAACACAAGTATTCCTAACACTTATTTTTTGGTCGTGATATTCTTAATATACATTGGAAATCTTTGAGACGTTTCTTCTCTGCCTATATCTGAATAAAAAAATACCATTAAATGAGCAATAAAAATGATAATTTTTGTCAAATGAAAATCATGCAAAGATAACAACTAGGCCTAGGCCTTCGATCAAGACTCCATCAATTTGAGGAGTGAGACTGATATGACCGTCATCTATGCACAAATTAATCTTTTGAATTAGCCGTCTTTAATAACTTTAAAAACAAAATACAGGGGTTGAACTAATTTGAAGAATAGTTGCAAAATTACCAAATTACTTTCACAGACCACAAAAGTTACTGAAGTGCTTTTTTATAAGTTACTGCAATAAGCATAACATTTTGATAAGAATGTGCAAATGAGTCAACCAAAACTTTATGAAGTTTTTAAGAATTTAGTTAGATTGTGCTTATATTAAACTAAACACCATACATGCACTGAATTGTAATTCGGTCGTCTTTATGCTCATGTTGCCACTCTTTAACGGCTGTGACCAACTCCACGATGGCTCTTGGTGATGATGGTACGCCACCAACAGGCCAGTTCAGTAATTGAAGGTGACAAATCAGACGGGATTCCTGAGGTCCAATAACAAGAATGAAACAAAAACTTACAGCTTGTGTTCCTAACTCTAGTTATTGTAAGCACAGTTAGTACAGTTAATTTTCTGGACTGTTTGCGAAATACACTTTTTTTTTGCTTATGTAATTGTCTGCTATGGAAAGATTTGTGAGACTGCACCTGACCCATAGAGGTTGGACTCACTGATGCTGTGTCCTGACAAAGTGCCCCAGGCCTGGAATCTCAACTTTGAAAGGGCGAGGTCATTTTTAACTTTTCAAAGGGCACTTCAATGGAAAATCTTAAAGTCTAAACGAAACTTGTGAAGGGGCACCAAGGAGAATACCATGAGCAACATAGACCTTGATCTTCTTGGCCTCCCTGTCATTCCAGGCCTGGTACTCTGTGGGAGTATCTCCTTCAGGAAGGCTCTAAAGGCTGTTTACCACCACACCTGAGGCCATGTCTGAATTAGCGGCTACGGCTACCTAAACGTGCATTGAAGCAAAGGATACCCATAGCAACACCATTAGCAACAGCCACAGCCGTAGCCAGTGACCAATTCAGACAGCCTTAAGCCATGTCTGAATTAGGGGCTGAACTAGCAGTGAAGCATTTTATATCCATATCAACACCATTAGCGACAGCCGCAGTGACCAATTCAGAGAGTCTTAGTTTCTAGGCTGTTTCTCTAACCATGCAAGGTTTCAACTATTAATTCTAGCATTATACCTGATCGTCATCTTTAGCCAGGTATAGGTAGCGTATGGCGATGTTTGGTCCCACTTTATCAGTAGACTGTGTAGTGACTGTCAGACTGCCATATGTTGCAGAGCCTGTCTCTGGCCAGTACTCGACACATGTCTGTGGGAAGAAAAACAGGTAATACTCAATAACGGTTTTTCTCACCATCTAACCATGTTGGTGGACAAATTAAGTTAGCACCAATGTTAACACAATTCAGGTGTACTGGTGAGTTAAGCTAAGAAAATCATGGATTAAGTTTGTTTGAAATAAATTAAAAGTAAACAATTTTAAATAAAAAACAAGTAATTTTAAAAAGTAAACATCTTCGTAATAGATTTTCAAAATTGATTTTCAAAGGCCACCACACAAATGAACAAGTTTTAAGTTATTTAAGTTCCTACTTACAGGATCTTTTTTATCTACTGCATTCAACATGACGATACAAGTAGACTTGTAGTCATAGACCATCCTCCACATGTCACTGATGGTGTGGGGTAAAGGCATCTGGGTGGCAATGTACTTCCCCTTGGAACTAGGACTCTGTAAAATCACAAAGATGGAAGAGACATTTATGATTTATGAAAGTGTAGTGAGCTTAAGGAAAAGTATGTCGTTGTTTTTGGTACATACATGTTATTGTAAAAGAGATTTTGAGCATATCAGGCTAATTTTGAATTAAAATCAAACTAAGCAATGGTGATTTACGGATCTTGTTTTTTTCTTTACTTCCTTTTTCAACTTAGTATTTCATATGTATTCTTGGGGATTGGTATGATATGAACTTTAGAATCATTGAGCTTTCAGATGGAAATATTTCTCTGGAGGATTGGTACTGGTATGAACTTTAGAATCAGTGAGCTTTCAGATGGAAATATTTCTCTTGAGGATCAGTACTGGTATGAACTTTAGAATCAGTGAGCTTTCAGATGGAAATATTTCTCTGGAGGATTGGTACTGGTATGAACTTTAGAATCAGTGAGAGTTCACATGAAAATATTTCTCCAGATGAATGGTTTTAAAAAAGGACAACTCAAAGAAGTCACCCAAGTATTCTGACGTACATTGAGGAAGCAGGCATTGATGTAGTTGTTTGATCCATCTTTTCCTGATGACATCAAGTGAGGTCGGAACAGATCAACTTGAAAAATTAAATGTTAATTAGTGATATTATTTTCACTGTTTAGTGATTCATCATTCAGATCCTACAAAGGAAAGCCTACTCAGAGAATGCCTAGAGCTGGTTCAACCAAGCTTTAAATCAGTAACAGTGCGGTTCCAAAATAACTTCCAATAAAAATCAATTCAAGGAAACACATACAACTACAGTGTAGGACAAGTCTCTATGCATTTAACCAAGACACTATACATTCCAACATGTGGAAATATTAATAAAAGTGGATACTTTATGGGCTTAAACAACACATCAAATTGCAGAAAAAAAACTTGGCTGAACAATACACAAAACTTTTTTCCTGCGATGTCATTAATAAAATTGAGTAAATCCTCACCTGGTAGTTTGTCTTGAAATCTGTTTTTCTTGACACTTTCTGGTTGCTGACCCCCTTTAAATTTGTCAGGGTTCGGAATATTGGTCACCAAATTCAGATTCTGTTTTTAAAGACAATAAAAAAAAAGTACGAGTAAGGGTATGCTAAATGCTTATTTCAGTTGTCATATGACTACATTAGAGAAACCAACATCTGCGTCTCGCAATCAGGGGGATTTAGTACAACAATCAGCATCAAAAGGGAACAAAGTTTCCATAAACAGGGAGATTGTCAAAATTGTTCATCAGAACATGGACAGAATGGTTAACGTGCTGAGTCGGTGAGAGTTTGCAGCTCTGTACCATACACGAACATACACAAATAAACTTGAAATTCCTTTACCTTTGGTACAGCATATTGTGAGCTATACAACGTTACTGATTTAAGGTCCATTTTTGTCATTACGTACATAGTTCCTACTTGACAACACAGTATAAAGCTGACCATCTTTACACTTTTTGAACGCACAACTGTACGCATTAGACAGAAATACTGCATGCAGCATGCTTGGATGTAAAGAAAGCTTAGAACGCTTTACAAAACTCAAAGCCAAAATCCAAGTTGCCAGTAAAAAGGGTGTCTCACTAGGAACTATGCATAGTGTTATATGCAAGCAGTATGCAAACCTAATTAAGGGGCAGGTTTAAAAAATAAATTGTTACAAAGTAAGAAAAAAGGAGGAAAAGCAGTTACCATAAGGAGCATGTGGGGCACTGAAACGAGGTTGGCACACCTCAAAACTTTCTGCTTAAGTGAAGATTTTAAATAACAATAGCCAAGAAACAAACAAACAGGGTTCTCAGTTGTATTTTTTTCCCTTATGCTTTGTGGTACACAGAGAAAAAGGAAAATTTTTCACTACATTCATGCATATTCTTCATAGTTTATGGTTTAGCTTCATGGCCAGTTTGAATACTTCATTTGGATTTTATGTCCCTTCAAAGTGTTTGTCACATAACGTTGTAACTAGGGGAAAATAAAAAATAGCTTTGTTTTATGCCTAATGCAATTATGACATCAATGAAACACTTATCATGAAAAGTTGGTGTACAGTCTCCTCAATTTATAATGGAATATATAACTAATTAATGAAACAAAAATGATAAAATGAAACCGTCACCTCAAACTCTAGCTGCAGTCCTGTCTTCCCACTACCCTTTGTGACCTTCTTCAAGGCAGTCAGCTCGGAGAGAAGCTTTCCTCGTTTAATGCAGGTGTCACCACATAAAAACAATTCAATCAAGACATCAAAGATGAACTCATACTGGGCCTGTTTGGATTAAGTAACAAGTTTTCAACGTTTTTGTTTTAGACATTGTGCTACAAAACATTTAAAACTTCACAGTAAAATCAAACACGTGATTAATACCACGCTGATGTTTGTTATATAAAGCTTATGTTTAATTCATGTGCTTTTTATCGTTGTCCACCAAAATGTTGTTTACTTTTTGTAAACTTTCTCCGATGCGATTGTTTCATTTCTGGTTTCAGGTACTATTCAATAAAACACTAGACAAAACTTGCACAAATGACCTGAGATAAATTGATTAATCTCATTTACCGATGTTTGAATCATCTTCATCCGTTTGTCTCTCATGCAACAAGCAAAGTTCCAGATATCAACTTGATCTTCTGCTTTGGCTTGATCCAACATGGCGTCCAAAATCAAAAACATCCCGGTGCGGCTGATTCCAGAACTACAAAGTAACATGAATATTTATGGCACGAATATCGCATGATACCAGCATGGAGAATTGAAATTCTGA
Organism: Pisaster brevispinus; assembly: GCA_023634235.1. Taxonomy (NCBI): domain Eukaryota; kingdom Metazoa; phylum Echinodermata; class Asteroidea; order Forcipulatida; family Asteriidae; genus Pisaster; species Pisaster brevispinus. The sequence continues at coordinate 128,647 of JAMKCF010000029.1, read as the reverse complement.
TGCATAATTTTTAGTCTCTGTCTGATTTGCACCCAGACATAATTTTTTTTTTACTTATTGTTTTTATTAAATCGGGAATTCAAAGAACTTTACAACCAAAATAGAACAGAGCAAGAAATATAGGTCTAGCCCTAGAGACATACAGAATAGCAAAGTGTAAAAAGGATGGTGACAGGAGGGCAACTGATCGAGCATGGAGAAAAGCAGTTAATTATTGGCACATGGGAAAATGATATGAGTGTATGAAGGGAGCATGCAAGTATGAGATGTCAGTCTGGGGACGGACCAAACAACACGATGCAGGTTAGGGACAACAAAAGTAAACTAATTCACTATTGCTCGGAAGCATGCTATCCAACACATAGTCAGACAGGAACTGGAAAGAAGACGGATCAAGTTCGTCAATCTGTAAGGATTACATAAAACCAATATCAAACAGGATTTAAACAGATGGCGTTAAGTTGACTTAGAAATATCGGCAGGGGACAAATTACAGCAGATGTGATGTGGAATGGTGTCCCACAATCTCTGAAGACGAGGGGGGCGGCGAGTGAAGTAATAAGTCTGTGAGAGCGGAAAGATGGCAGAATGTGAGCGTGTCATGATGACGAGGGTAACAAATAAACAAAAAACATCTTCGTCTCTCCATGCACGAAGCCAAAAAGAATGAGCGTGTCAAGATGAAGAGGCTTGTGATGACAATGTTGTTACTGAGAGATTCACAGAATCGGTGCTCTCTCAAACTTAGTGAATGCTGATAAATCCAACATAAAGAAAGCTGTTGCTGCTAAATTGTTCATCAACTTGATATGCTTCCTCAAAGTCTTGTATTAACTTTTTTGTGAAAAAACTTATTTGACTTTGGGTTGAACAAAGAAGTTGACTAGAGCATGTGACCTCTGGACTAACATGCCGATGCTCTACCGACTGGGCTATCTAGTCCTAATGTTGGTGGTCACCCCATAAGTTTTTCCTGTGGTTTGAAACAAACCTATTTAAACTACTAATGACGTACAAACAAAGTGCAATTACAAAAACACCAACCTGCAATGAATGACCATCGGACCAGCATTCTTGGGGTTGTATTCCTTTACTGTTTTGACAAAGTTCACCGCTTTGATGGGATCTTGGGGCAAGCCCATATCAGGCCATGTTATGAAATGATACTGACGAACGTGTCTGGTCCATTCATCCTAGGGTGTTTTTAAAAAATAGGATTGTTGAGTTTCACTAGATTAAGCTTAATCCACAGAGTAAAGACACTGTCAGGTCAGGAAAACAAATGTTGTAGCTTGTGTCTTCACTTATAATTTCATTATTTATTATTATTTTTTTTTTTTAAGTTTGAAATTGCTTAACACCACAAGGCCGGACCACCACTTCAAGGTGAGGGCTACACTTAACTGTTTTGGGCTGTCGACCCAAATCAACTGTTTCAGGGGTGCGTTGCCACCTACTGGGGCTGAAACAGGATTACCCCTTTCACAGTCTGTCAGGGTGTAGGCAAGGGTATCATCCACTAGAAGCCCAGCTGGTAAAGCAGAGTGCACTACTTTCCCAACTTTTTACGAAGCAATATTATGGTTAAGTGCTTTGCTCAAGGGCACAAGTGTCATGACCGGGATTCCAACCCACACTCTACTGCCGAAAACACCAGAGCTTGGGTCAAATGAACTAGACCGCTCGGCCACGAACACGCCACCGTATGTAATGCCCTATCTGGAACATTAGGCTCAGTAAAATAGTTTTATATCTTAGTTGTATTGACTCAATTTTTACATCTGACGTCATCATCACAATAGTCTTCGTTGTACTGTTTTGGGAGTCCATGTCCCTTTGTGTTGAAAACGTACTAGTGAGCATTTCAGGTGATGAGGTTTTACATACATGCTGACTACAAATTGCGAGTGTGGCAGACAGTAGCCGCGTGTGATGTTATGGCGAAGGGCCAGAGTCAATAGGTTCAGTGTATGCATTCAGCATGCAATGTAGTTCAAACTTCTGTGTCGCTTAAAGGTTATTTCTCAACGAAAACAAAAGGATGTCTATTTGCAAAGTCTATTTGGGTTGGTTTCATAGTAAATAAGTTATGTTATAGTTCACTACCTGCAATTTTAGATTCATTATAAAATCTCGGACGACGTAATCTTCATGTGTTTCCTCCGTTTTCAAAGTGACGACATAATCACCATAGCGTGCTGTTTTGTCTGGCCAATACTTCTCACATTTTTCCTGAAAGTTTAAATGGAATAGAGCAAACCATTAATTTGAGAATCATCCAGACAAACATAAATGAGCAAGGTGCCTTTTTACAGCTCTGACTGCACTGAGGCAAACATTTTTAAGAGTCCCTTTTTGTCAGACACCCCTTGCGTATGACGTCATACAACGCCTTCATTGAGGCAAAAGGAGTCAGACAATTGGACGACAGCTGATTTTGTTTTTGGTTTTTTGAGTAAAAGGTGCGCGTGACACCAGCGCCCCAGCAGCAATGCAGATCGACTTACCTTGGCTCCTTCTTTTAGTTTGGTGAGCATGACAATCTTAGCGGTATTCTCCTGCCATACCATCCTCCACATGTCACAAACGGAAGCCTTGTTTGGACCTAAAATTGTAAAAAAAAATATTAAAGTAATAAACCACAAGGAAACTGACTGGGTAACATTTGTTAATAATTTGGGTTTGAACAAAGGACAATTGACTGGAGCGGGACTTGAACCAATGATCTCCGGATGGATAGCTCAGTTGGTATTACAAAGTCGCATCCCCTAAGGTGATCCCGTGGCTGCCGCTTCCAGGTTGTATTGTAAACTTGGGTGTGATCCCTGGCTACACGGCAGCTTACGGTTGAATGGCTTCTGACTGGTACCCCGAACAAAAGATATTGACTAATAGGGAGACCGCCAACGCAGGGCTGGATAGCTCATTTAATAGAGCGCCGGTACGTTAATCCGGAGGTCCTTGGCACAAGTCCCGCCCCAGTCAATTTTTCTTTGTTCAAATCCAAATTATAAATTATTAAAATAATATGGGATGTACAGATAGCGTGGGGCTGGCTCGCTTTGTATACCAAATGAATAAATTCCTCCTATGAAAGAGTCCTAGTATGTTCTGGGTTCTTTTCGTGCACTACCAATCCCAGTACACGGAACCTAAAACTTAATGTCCCATCTGAAGGACATGACTGGGACTTGAACCAAAACTCAGAAACACCAGAGCTTGAGTTCAGCGCTCTTAACCGCTCGGCCACGACACACCATAAATATAGAAACCTTTTCCACAATTTTCAGTTCCATTAACTTGTTTTGGTTTTAAGCTCCCAAAAAAGTTGCATTAGTTTATTTATAATTTGACTCACCTTGGCTGGCTATGTATTTGTTCGGTTCACTGAAACCCTGTAATGGAGACCAGGAAAGCAAAAACACAGGTTACATTATGTTTGCATTTCTACAGATGGGTCATCAAAAGTGGGTTTTTTGTTCGTTATATAATTTGTTATTATTATTATTGTTATTTTATTTTATTTTATTTTATTTTTTCAAATTTTATTTAATTTGATTTAATTGTATATATATTATTTTATTTTGTTGGGGGGTGGGGGGGGTGGGGGTGTGGGGGTGAAACCAAAGAATTTCTTCTTCTTTTCAGCTGAACTCTTTCAGTGATTTTTGTTTTCATTTTCACTCGGCCTGTATCTGTGTGTTGAAGTTATTCCACCATAATTGGTTTTAGTTCTCTCCTGCTCAGGGGAGTTTCCCAACTTGTTTCAGTTCCTCTCTCCAGTTCTTTCTCAAACTCAAAGTGGTCCATCATGGATTCTTTACAGGCAATTACAGAGACCACTCAGAACAGAAACAGATAATTAGGATTAACTTACATCCATGTAACTTGCATTTATATAATCCGAGTCTGGTTGGTTTGGTAGTTTCTCAAGCACAACGCGAGAAAAATCATCTGTGGTAGAATCAAATCAATGCAAGACCATGAAATTGAAACATTTCCTAATTATCTAACCTGGTACTAACCTTATCCCAAAGCAACGTGAGAGGAAGATTAAAAAAGGATAGACAGAGGTAGAGAAGGAAAGAAAACATAAAAGAGTGGACAGAACCAGAGTTCGCCAACTCACAGAGGGCAGTAAGAACAGAGAAGCACAGAGAAAGGTTCTTACAAACAGAGGGCATCATAGGGCAGAGAGGCATGAAGAACGGTTCTTACAAACAGAGGGCAGTGGGGGACAGAGAGACATAGGGAAACATTGTTACAAACAGAGGGCAGCAGAGTACAGAGAGGCATAGAGAAAAGTTTCTTACAAACAGAGGGCAGTGGAGGACAAAGAGGCACGGGGAAAGATTGTTACAAACAGAGGGCAGTGGAGGACAGAGAGGCACGGAGAAAGATTGTTACAAACAGAGGGCAGTGGAGGACAGAGAGGCACGGAGAAAGATTGTTACAAACAGAGGAAGTGGAGGACAGGGAGGCATGGGGAAAGATTGTTAGAAACAAAGGGCAGTGGAGGACAGTGAGGTATGTAGCAATATTGTTAACATGAACAGAGGGAAGTGGAGGACAGTGAGATCGAGAAAGATTTGGCATTTTAGATTATTTTATAAAGAAGTTTTTTGAATTCAAACAAATAATCACTTTTAACTCACAAGGAATGATGCTCGCATAGCGATTCTTTTCCTTGTTTTTGTCATCTTTCCCTCTTTCACATGACTGATGGTCAGCATCGGGTAAACTCTACAAATGTAAAATAATTACAAAATGAAACAGCTTGTTATTCTTAATAGTTACAGGGAGGCCATAGACCTCAGGACTCATGACATCATAGTTTGTTTACCACTTTATAAATGAGTGGATGGGAAACCATTGTTTCGCTGTTAAAAATGTATATTCCCAATTACAGCATTTCAGCAATGCACTAAACGTTGACATCATCAGTACAGGGGTCTTTTAGAGCCACATATAGACCCACTGAAGAGCCATTAGCAGTTAACACATAAATTAGCTTATCACATAAACATCGTGGTCAGCGTGGTCGTGGTCAGGTTATCGTTAGCGTGTGCCCAGGCAGTCAAGTGCAATCTGTAATATTATTGGGGTAATACTGAAGGGCGCTTTTAGGGGCCTATTTGGTGTAAAAAGCGCACAATAAATTCACATCTTGTTATTATTACAGAACCATCATTATCATGACTCACCTCATAGTCAAACAGAAACCCATTGCCTTCTTTGTACGTTTCCTTCTTCTTCTTACTGACATAATCTTTGAACTCTGACAAAGGGATCGGGAAAGGAGCCGTAAACTGCTTCTTCTTGTTAACCTGCTTTGGTCTGGCTGGTGCAGCAGCTGGTCGTGCAGTGGCTGGTGCAGTTGCCGTTGCAGCAGCTGGTCGTGCAGTTGCTGCTGCAGCAGCTGGTCGTGCAGTGGCTGGTGCAGCGGGTGGTGCAGCAGCTGGTCGTGCAGTGGCTGGTGCAGCGGCTGTTGCAGCAGCTGGCCGTGCAGTGGCTGGTGCAGTGGCTTGTGTGGTTTCAGTCATGGCGTCATAGACAGCATCACCGAATGGATTTTCTAGTCCTGCAGAAAGTTTGTCATTGCTTGCTTGCACATCTGCTGATCCCCCCCCCCCAAAAAAAAAAGCATTAAAGACAAGTGTTTGGCTGTGAAGTTGTCAAAAAAAATGAGGTGCAGAACTTGTTGTTAATATATGAAATATTTGATCGATACTTGTATACAAAAAGGTATAAAAAGGTTCAAAAAACGTTTTAAGCAAGTTTGCATAATTGGAGGGAAAATTGTTAAGAATTGTTGTCCACACTAAAATAAATATTTTGTAAATCTTTTAAGTAGTACAGAGGAACTGTTTTTTGTTTGTGATAGTCACACAGGTGATGATAGTCATCGTTGGCAAAAAGGTCTGAAATTAGGATCAAATTTTTCAGATGTTTAAATGACCACATTCTAACTTTTAAGCAACCCCTATGGTCATAGATTTCAAGGAGCTTCTGGGAACAGTATCCTCAGTACTAGAGAATTAGATCAATGGGCGGGATTTCCTTGTAATATTTTAAAGTAAATAACAGCCACATTTTTCGTCAGGCGTTTAAGATTAGACTTTAGATTATAGTTTGAGAAAGTTTCCATCCTTGCAGACAAACCTACGTTGTTTAGTTTTTCAGACAGGTTTCCTCAGGCTTGCGAGCTACAGTGATGCAGTTCCTTATGAGGCATTCTCCGTTTTATTACCAGAAATATAGAGGAATAATAAAAGTGGATGTAAAAAGTTATGACCTACCATATGAAGCGGTGAAATGTCTACGGTCCCCTGAGCTGGGGTTAAGCCTGTTTTTCCTCCTGTCAAAGGTACAGTTAAAAAACTAAACAAAAGAACCCAATATTACCCCACACTCAACTTAATTGCATAAACTAGTTCATTCATTCATGCATTTGGAATGGTTTATCACTACCATGCAATACAGCCAAAAGTTGAGTTGTACATTGAGTAAACAAAGTTTTCTGCTTAGATTTGCTCAGCAGAAATGTTTGACCTAAAATTGCCTTCTTAAGTAGCTCTATAATAATTGGGATCCAATTTCATAGAGCTGCTTAATCACAATTGTTTGCTAAGCACCACAAAATCATGCTTAGCAGACTGAGGTTACCAGTCAAGTTTTACATGTATCATATAGCTTAGTATAGAATTTTAAAGCAATTTTTAAGCAAGTTTTGGGCCTGTGTTTTTGATTTCAACGTTCTTCCCTGTCAATGAGGGAATATTACAGAATCAGTAACTATGACTGTAATAATTACCTCATTTTGAAGATCAAAGCAGCTATAATACAAATCAAGACAAGCAGATTCGACGGAGCCACAATCGCAGCTAACGGCGGGCTTGCACTTTGTGGCACTGCCGAATTAAGATTGTAGTTTTAAAGTTTTGAAACAAAGCTGTTTATTGTTATTTACAATATTCTATCGGTGATAATTAAAGCTAACATCTTCGACATCAATAAAAAAAAATGTGTTAAGTGTTTAATGTTTAATCATGTAAATAATATTGTAAAATTAAAACTGAAATAATTACTTGGACAGTAATGTGACCCATAACAGTACTTTATGATATTTACTAATGTGGCGAAGCTGAGTGAATGGAAAAAGACCAATTTGACCGAGGGATTAAACTCAGTGACAATCGCTCGTAAACGAAAAGCATTCATTATTTGTGTTTTAACCCACACATAGATCCTTGTCATTTGAAATGTTGTTTACACAAAAATTCAAAATAGACGCGGAAACTCCTTCACCCCACACTCTGAAAATTCTCAAAATTACCTTTGACCTTGGCTCATTTGGACAAACGAGTGGAGAATGGTTATATTTTCAAATAATGCTTCGAAGCGTCCAAAGTGTCCTGCCATGCAGGACTCAGATAATAGGTTTTGTAGTGTCATGGCATGCATTATAGATACCATGAACATGACACGTGACCATTCAATTGACAATGATCTGTGTACAGTGTGAGCAGTATGTAAAACAACTATGTGCCCATATCTTTGTCTGGTACCCTAGGACAGATATCTTTTTAATCTCGATTCACATTAGGGAACCAGACAAATTTTTCCTTCCTGCCTCAGTTTGAATAGTCTGGGTTGAATTAAAGCAAAATTTTTACAATCTGATCAAGGTGAGTTAATGAACGGTAACTTACCTTGAACTCTGAGCGGCTCACTCCACATAACGGCATAAATCTAAGAAAAATGAAGAGAGATGTACAACACATTTTCTAGTTTGTATCAAACTTGTGTTTTTATTCAACCATGTTTTAACTATTCATAATATCTCAAGCACTTCTTTTATTAATATATCTTAACGTACGTTTGTTATCTGTGATTGTACCCCCAAATTTGCCTCAAATTTCCTACTCCTGTGGATTCTTGATTAAACGTGAGTACATTTATGATTAGTAACAATTCTTACTACCGAAAAGTCCATTTCCGAGTTTTGGCTACAAAACTCGGAAATTTTTCCTCCTTCTCACCAATTAGGTGTGTTTACATTGAATTACTTGGGTCTTTAAACCTAATGGATAAGCAATGATTCTGCGTGGGGCAGTCAGCAGCCCTACTGGTTTGTGCATGATCCCATTATGCCCACTAGAATAGGAATTACAGGGATATGACAGGTATGAGCTGGCAGACGAAAAGGATGTTTCATTTGAGCCTCTCTTTAATGGAGCTTTCCTGTAATGGTTCATAGTTATCGTAGTATTCTATTGCAAGTGTATTGATCACTGTGATTTTACCCTCGAAATAGGCTCACTAAATTACCGAATACTATCAGTTGGCGTGTAGCGTGTGGCCTGTAAGCACACCTTGCATATCTCATTGCAGCAGATACGATTTAGTAAACTAACCTATTGCCTTCCCTAATTACCCAAGGTTTACCACAGTCACCAGCTGATCCCATTCCAAAATAACTTGGATAATTATCACCTGACTGAATCCCGAATAAATAATCAAGTATTGAAATTATCAACTGCTCGAACCAGCTTAATCGATGCCATTGTCTCTGTGTGCTATACCCAATGTTGAACCCCCTTTTAATTTTCCTCTACGAGTAACCACCACTTCGACACAGAACCAGACATTCTTCAAATCGAGTCCCAAATGGCTTATTGGCAAGCATGGCAGAGAGTAGACACATGTTGCGTTTGTTCAAGAGGACAATAAAACACAATGCTCACCGATTGAGAAATCCTACTGACTGATCCAAGGTAGATGTCATACTGAGTGTTGCTTTCCAGGGGTTTGTTTTCATTACTTCCCTGTGTTTTTCTGTCACCCACAGTGAATGTTACAGGGAGATCATTCTTAGGTAATTCTGCTGCTACATAATCAAGAGTTGGTGCAGTGGATCGTTGGTACCTCGATCCCCTGGTGACCCTTCCAATGACTGTCTTAACCTGCCGTACACCAACTTGCAATCCTCTACACAACACACAAAAATGGTTATTTGATGAAGTTTTAGTTTTCATTGGTTTAGTGACATCATTGACATTTTCTTGCACAAGTTAATTTCTTTCAATTGGAAGCAATATTAAGAACTAAAATAGTACGTTAATGAAAATGAACGAGGCAAGGTAATTGGTGGCAGAGGGTGTTCTGTCGATTGATTTTTAAGAAATTAATTTTGAAATAATTGTCATTCAGTAACACAAAACAAGTTGCTAGCAATAGGATACTTCTTGACTCAGTTATAACATAGTTTTAAAAAATTAATACATTTATTTTGGAGGGTGATTTCTCTGTTTCCATGGAATTGCCTACAGAAATTAAATTTAATTTGTTCATAAAAATTCTAGCAAGATGAAATCCTTTTTCAACAACATATATTTTTGTTTTCTAAATAAATATGATTTAGAAGCCTGGGGCATGGTTTTGTTTTCTGCAAGTGTTTTTAACATTTAGGACTCAATTTAGTTAGTTTAATTGATTAACAATTTTAAACAATCTAATGTCAACATTAAAAAATGAGCTTCTAGTTTATACAATTATGCAAAAGTCCACAATAATCAGCGAGTTTTAGTAAAATGTTCCACTACTAGAACTTATTAATTTATTTGAAGTGAAATTCGGTGCTGATAAAGTGGTCTGAAACTTGGATCGAGATTTTTTAGGGGGTTCATCAAAACGATCCACCTTTTGATAATTCTGGGCAATATATTACAAAGAGCTTAGATTGACCTAAAGTAAGTGTGATGTTACAATACAAATCACTGCAGTAGTATTAACAACTTATCTTAAGATGAATCTTAGTGTTTTTTGACATTGGGCCCCGAAGCTCTAACATTTCAATGAGCTTTTTGAAAAAGTATCCACAGGTGTAAAGATGTGGATCAAAGAGCAGGATGTCCGTATAACTAAAGAAAACAACAGCTATATACTTTTTCACCTGCAGGCAGGCAGGGAACCAATGCCAAGACCAGGGTGAAATGGCCTCAGTGGTATCCGTGTAATACAAGGCCTCGGATGTATGTGTCAAACATCTGCATCATTTCAACTTACGTAATGTACTTTGACGAGGACGGAATATTTAAAGCTATAGTGACTGTGGAAGAAGTCAAATCTGAGACATCTTTTGGGGATAGCTGGGTCGGAGCAGGAAGATCTGTAAAGTCAAAGAAAAAGTATCTAGGAAACATTGTCTATCCAAAGAACTGTAAGACTACTCCTCAAAAGTCAGAATATTTGGAAAAATCGAATTTGATCGGTTACGTATTCAAGCAGGTGTACATTGACCAGTCCGTTTGATTGCCAGAATAATCTGTTGGAAAATTCTAATTGGATCAGTTAAGTATTCCAGCCCGCGTACATTGAAGGGTCAGTTTGAAAGCCGGAGCGATGCATTGGAACGTTAAAAATTCCAACACAGCCATATTCTCTAGATAATTAATGTTACCTTAGTTCAGTACAATGTCACGGTCAAGAAAAAAGGTATCTGGCAGTCCACTGGATTGCTGATGTAAATTACGGGAACATTATTTTGCGTCTAGAATTGGCCCGACTTTTGAGGCAGGTCCAAAACAAAAGATGCTAAAATTAGGCCCCTATGACAAAAACCAAAAAATTAATAGATAAATAGGTCTTTGTTTTTACATATTCAAATGTTACTATTAATGACTTGGACATATCAAAACAGTTGCACAGGCAGCTTATATCACAAACGTTGACAAAACAAAATCTTCAAACGAAACTTGTTTTAAAATTACTCTACTCATGTAAGAATGTACGAATCCATAATTAATTTCAACTAAATTATGACAATTGAATGCTATGTCCCACAATACCTGTCTCAACTGCAGTAAATGTTTCTAGTATTGCTGTCTCTCCAGCACCAACACTGTTGAAACCTTTCAATCGGAAATCATATTTTGTGGATGGTTCTAAACCACTAATGTTATGATGCATATCTGATGGTTCTAGATCGACCGTTTCGAACGAGCTGCTTGGACTAAAGTTGGTATCATAAGGTTTTTCCAGCACCCTGTGTGAAAGCTGTACATTGTTTTTAAAATTGGAAATCAAAAGACACTGATAATTACTGCACATAAACGTTTACACTTGACATCATTGCAAGTACATTTAAAAGGGGTTTTAAGTAAAGTTTTATGAGATTTAAAGTAAAGTAAGATGCAGTTTGAAGTAAATTTTATTTAAGTTTTCCTGCAAAGCTAAACCTAAAGATGTTATAGATTCAACCTAACTATCAAAATAAGGCAATAAATAATGGCCCTTAAAGTAGATGCATGTGGTTATTTAATAGCTAGATCTAGAGTGCAACTCGGGTGAAAGTTAATTTAAAGTATTGAATCATCACCAAAATACCAGCTTTCTTGCAGGTGACCACAAGTAGAGTTGACTAATTTAAGCCAGCTCCTATGATAATTTGAGCCAAATTAACTATTGGGTACAGCTGCTAAACATTCCACAAGGGCATGATGACATCGTACGTGCATTAGTTCAAGAACATTGGATTCCTTTAATTTCAGAGACAGTGCAACAGGTTAGCATCTTTTAATTTGGTTCCAACCTTAGGTGTGTTTTGATATCTTTATTAATTTGTATGGTTTTACCATACAAAATTACTGTTTACCAATATGAACACACAAGAACATAACACCAATAAAGTTACTGTTGCAGAACAATAACCATCTTTTTAAGTACCCAAATGTTGAATTATTGAACTGAAATAAATACATTGTTTTGATCAAAACAATCTGCTATAAAAAAACTTACTCTATATTTAGATATAACACCATTTCTTTGACCACAGGTTATTTCACCCCAGCTAAATGCCACACTATGCTTCGTTGTTGAAATACACCTGACATCTATTGGAAATCCTGTTGGCTCTAAAATAATAAGAATTAAATACAAAACATCAAATTTATTTTCACATCCTTATGCTCAAAATTTAACATTTGGGATTTGTTGTTGGCGGAAATCAGCCAATGTAAAATTGTCTGCAAATGTTACCCACAGTATGCACCTTAACTACACACAGGTCATGTGCAAAGTTGTTGCTACTCCTGAGACTACAAAGCTGGTACACTTTGCCTGCAATTTTACCTTAAATCAATCATTTCACAATTAAAAGCAATTCCTTTTAGCAAGCAATTATAATTCCGACAACCCAAAGAGTCTTCACCAGCCAAGTTAAAAGATTACATTTTATGTTACTAACATCCTCAACGAAAAACCAGCTCAATTCACTGCCTAAAACATGACTCTTGTAATCAGTGAGAATCACATTTTTTGAGAGGAATATTAAAGTGCTGGCATTTTCACCTTTTGGTAACCTCTAGGGTTATAGATTTCAAGGAGCTTCTAGGAGCAGTATCCTCAGAGAACAGTATTGCCAGAGAAATAAATAAGAAGAGCATGAATTCTTAGTTTCGGTGGAAATGACTGGTTTTATCTTCACCAGGCAGACATAAAGAAGTCTGAATTCAGATCAAGTCTGGAAGTTCTCATTCCTATAGCTGTAGATACTCCCCTCAGGAACTTACCCTTTTCAGGTGTTGTGTGTTCAATATAAATGTTCTCCTGAGATTCACCAAGTCCTGCCTCATTCCTGGCAAGAACACGAACCTTGTAGATTGAATTGGGTGATAAATCAGGATGTGATAGACTAGACTGTCTCTCTGTGGTGCTGTGTAGAGTTTCAAATTCACCAACCTCCTCTTGGCAAAGATCTCTCTTAACCAGTTGATACTGTACCGCATAATTAATAACAGGACACTTGTTCTGAGGAGCTTTCCATGTAATGGTTCTGATTGGATCTTGCACAGAGCTGACTTGATAGATCACTGATACAGGAACTGAAAAAAAAGTAAACTACAAATTATCTGTTCAAATTATGAAAATGTTTGAAAATTAACACTAACATAATTTTGCCAATGTCTTGTAACAACCTTGGCAAGTGGTGTGTCTTGGTTCAGCAAGACAATTGGCCATTATTGCTTGTCCTTTGGATGAGACGCAAAGCCATATAGGTCCCGAGTGTTGTGTAATGTACAAAAAAGAACCCATTACTTATCGTTAGGAGAACAGTTTCACCCCAGTGTTTTTGGTACGGTTGGCTGCAGATTGAGCCACAGCACCTTGTAATCACTTGATGGTTCTTAACATAGCTACGCATACCTTGTAGAAAAATGTACAGAGTGCTTTTAGATGCCCTAGATTGTGATAGCAGTAGGTAAGAATTGTGCGTTGTTGCTACTATTATTTTATTTGTGGGCTGATCATTTAATCGTATCTGTTATTGGTGTTTATTGTTTATATCCTACTTGGGGATAAAGGGTTCTGAGCCCCCTCCCCCCGCCCCCATCCTCTCTGGTTACGCCACTGAAGTAACGGCAGTACGGGCAGTAACTACTACGGATTGTTTTAAAAACGTTCATTTACTCTCAAAACCAACAGATATGTCAATGTAAACTTTTCTAACTCATGCAATTTGTTAAGAGATTCCTATTGAAAAACTGTTTTCATTGTTTTTATACTAGACTTTTTACCTTTTGATGGACTTTTTCTTTCGTAGGGGTCTTGCGATGGTAAATGGTAACTTCTTGCCACCAAATGAAACTCTTTTAATTTTAGATAACCGATATAATTGTGATCTTTTTGAAGGGTTGACAAAACAACTATAACTCAATGTAGTTTGCCAATCTTACCGTAACACAATCTGCAGTTTGGACTAATGCCAATCTGACCATACGGACAAGAGTCTGCATAACAAAAGTTGTTGAAAAACATAATAATTAGTTTTTTTATACACTTAAAAAAAAACAGACAAACAAACAAAACTTATAAAGATAATCAGCTGCAACAAGAATAATAAATCTACTTCAGTTTTTTACTTTCAGGTTATTTAAATTTGGCTCACGGCCTTGGGAAATGATCATCAGGAACAAAAGTAAACAAATTACAATTAATGCAAGTTGTAATTAGAATGTGAAATCGGCTTGCTGACCTGCCAACTGCTCAATAGAGGACCGACTAGAAGAAAAAAACAATAATTTGATGAAGTGAGTAGCTGGGGTTGAGGCTTTAACGTCAGCAGTATTCCCCCCAAAAATTCAAATTCAGCTGTGGGGAATCACAGTACTAATTCTAAAAAGTTTATGACCTCATAAGCCTAGGTTGTTTTAGTGAAGAAATTTGCATCTGCAGAAAAAAAGCCTGTCACTTGGTCTGTTTATAGCTTTATATTACATAAATCTATAAATACTTTTACGACTATATGGAAAACTTTAACATTCATTCAAAATGTGGACAGACACACAGAAAGACAACAACTGACAGACAGACACAAATCAGTTTCACATAGACTTACAGCTACTATATGCATGAGCTATAACCAATAATCAATCAATTTGTCAATCAAAAGTCATTTATATAGCACCAAAATCAAAAGTTTGCTCTTAAGAAAATGAATGGTTAGTAAGACTGCTGGAACAGGTGAGCTTTGAGGGAAAATGAAAAATCACACTTTAAATAACCAGTATCATTTCTAAAGAACCAGTGATATCAGACTTCAAAACAAACACATCAGTATTTTTAGAGTACATTTTTTTATTTATTATCTGACCACTACATCCTTCGAGGTCAGCTTCCATGTTTTACAAGACTGTGCATTTGAATAGTTTGTTTGGAAATGCAAGATTTAAATTTGTATATTAATACAAAGAATGAAAGACTGAAAAATATAGCGGACAGTCAGTTGAATTTATACTTACTTTGGCAGTTTTCACCTCTAAATCCTCCTTGACAAAGTATACCAGTTGGGCACGCACCAGAAACTCTGTCACAAGCTCCACCACCGGCACAATGACACCCCTGGGCACAATTTACTCCAAACCACCCATCAGAACAATCTGCATAAAGGAATGATCTTGCCGGTTAGAGACAATGTTAATTATATAAATTTAAATTTGACTTTAAATTTAAATTAGCTTTGATTTTCTGTCCGAACTTCTCAATTTGGAAGCTAAACTGCAGAGAGAGTACTGCTCAGAATAATTTGGAGAATTTCTAGGTGACCCTATAGAAAGAAATATTTCAGATAAATGGATGTCCATTTATATGACGTCTAAACTCACCCTCACAATTCTCTCCTGCGAAGCGAAATCTGCAATTACTGCCTGAAGTGCAAGTACCAACTGAATTGTTACATGCTGCATATCCACATCGACATTCCAAATTGCAACCTGCACCATACATACCATCTGGGCATCCTAAACAAGAGAAGTTGCAAGTTTGTATACTCACAATAACAACTCAAGTATATCAAAGACAATACAATATAACTTGTAAGATCACATGTTGAAGCACGATGCAGTTTTGATTTGACTATCATCTTGGCAAAAGATATGAAAATTGGCAGTTCAAAAAGTTATAAATTTTCAAGATTATTTTGTATGAGATTACCATGAACAAATTAAGGTTCCAATTATGGTTATCATATCGCTGAAAATTTAAATTAATCTGGAAAGCTTAAAGCATTTAACAGTTCTGCCATTCATATTATGTTGCCCTCAGGCAGGACATCCTGGCGACTTCAATCTTCTCTATTCTCTATAACTCTGTTGTGGTCTCCATCCCAGCATCACGCCTGAGGACACCCACATAATAATAATAATAATAATAATAAATCTTATAAAGCGCTGGTATCTAGGAAAAAACTATTCACTGCTGCGAACATAGCTCGTTCTCTCTCTGCCCCTCAGCCTGAACCCATGCGTTGGTTCCCATAGCCATTTAAATACAAATTTATCTACTCAATTGTGATAATTTTATAACAGCAACAATTTTATTAACACTAAGTTGTTTTTCACTCAATTATTTGTTTTTTAATGATGTTCAAAAGAATCTGTATTCATACTTTGTTCACAGTTTGAGCCCGTAAAGCCAGCTGCACACGTACAACCAAACGGATCTGGAAGACACATTTGATTGTCAACGCAACCATTAGCATAGTTACTGGTGCAATAGATACTACAGTCTTGACCGAAGCAGTTGTTGTTATGCACTGTGGAAATATTAAAATAAATCAGTTGTCATTTTGTTAATGGCTGTGTACACTATTGCCAACACCCTATAACTCTTGGAAATAGTCAACACATCGGTCGAAAGATGGATGGAAAGATCCAAAACAATACCTCAATATATTTGTTTGTGTTTGTTGTCTTTTGGTAGGTGTTGGTTCTTATAATCCTTATGTATATTAGACAAACATAAAAACTTCTTATTGACAACTAACATTTCCAGTAAGTCACTTAAACTAACCTATTCACATAGTCTCTGCAAGTTTTTTATGTTGGTTTACCTTGAAACTATGGTTCAGAAAATGCTCTTAACTTACCTGCTCGACAGAGATTACCGCTAAATCCTGGTGCGCAGATACAGTCACCAGTCTTGTCGTCACACTGACCGCCATTATAACAGAATGGACAGTTATGATCGCACGATGGACCCCATTTGTTGGGAGAGCACTCTGGAAAAGAAATGTATCAAACAGGTCTTTATTACTATCAATTCAACTACAATTTGGTAATGTATCCTTCCATTGGATGAGGGCCATGTTGTTGTCCAGGAGGTCTTATGTGAGAACAGCGTATTGGCCAGGGTGAGCTTGTGGCTGCTGGCAAATTCCAATAGTCCTTGCCCTCGGTCGTTGATTTTTCCTGTCCCAAAAACGTCCAACTGTCCCTGCCCACTGGTCGTGTGCATCTGATCTTACTTTTGATTCCCAATCACCTATAATGACGAAGATGTCCTTTTTGGGTGTTTTCTTTGTGATATATTCTTTGTAGAATTCTTCAACTGAGCCATAATCGTAGTCTTGCGTTGGAGCATAAACTTGGATGACGGTGACGTTCTGGGGCTTTGCAGAAATACGTAACAAGATAAGCCTGCTGGATGCTGGTGTGCAGCTAATTAAAGAGTTTGCTTTGTCTTTGTTGACAATGAAGCATACTCCGGGAGGAGCGCGGTCGTTGGTAGCCCGGGCCTCGACCGATCCGGCATGTTATTGTCTGATTGTGTATTTATCATATTTATAATAGCTTGATTTATTCATTGTAGAATGAGATAAAAAATCATCTGTCAACTTACGTCTTACAAGGAGTTTCATGAGTGCATGGTTCTGTAAATGATGTCTACCAGCAATGAAGCATTCATAGATACCATCATGATTGAGTTGGACATTATGGATACTGATGCTTGATTGGCCATTCCATGCAGTGACGTCAACACCATTGTGTCTCCATCGAAGCTCAGTCGGTGATCCATTATGCTGTGTCATTGTCAATGTTACATCCTCTCCAGCACTCGTAGTCAAGGTGGATGTGGCTGGAGATACGTCACCTACAATCAATAATAAGCTCAGTTGGTAGAACGTTATTTAACTTTCTGTATCATTATCATCGCTACATCCTTACAGCATTGTCTCGAAAAATGTATCATAACATTATTTGAAACTAGTGTGTGACTGTAAAATTTAAGTATATTGTTTTAAAAGTGGTTTAAGGGCCCTTGAAAATGTTCAATAATGCCCAAATAATAATTTTCAAAAATTATCTTACATTAAAGGAGTACAAAATAGTCAAAGGTGGGTTCTTGAGAAAACAACACTTTGTACCTTTTTAATGGTCAATTCATTCTTGAATCAATTTCAAGGCACAATGGTAATTACAAACTCTTGGAACTAACTACATTATGATGATGAAAAACATAATTCACTTAGACAGCAGTAACTCCTGTTCCCTTACCGTTTTCACGCAAAACAATTGTTGTTATCTTCACAGAGTCTTGTGAGCCGAAGATACAGTTGTAAGCACCGAATCTGTCTGCCCCAATGGAGTCAGGCATGTAATAACGTCTGGCACTGACTGAGTTATGATCGTCCACATATCCTCCAGTTGGTAGATTACTGCCACTGCCAGTATCTAAGACACGCTCAAAGGAGACGTTTGCTCCAGTGTCACTACCACTTTTATAGCCACCAATGTAATGTTGAGTTATAGGATTGAAGCAAGTAAAATCAGGGACTGCTCCTAGTCAGCAACAAACAAACAGTAAAATAAACGAGATATATATCTTTAAAAAGTTTAAAGCATTTGTTTATTTTTCATAATGTATTTACTATGTTGATTACCTGAAACGTAAGACCGCATGAATCGTTCAATGCATTTACGTTTAGTAATCACTCTTAAAAATAGTTTATTCAATACTGTGCTGGGAAACCCCTAATGGAAAACCATTCAAAAAATATTGCATTATTAACAGGGCTAAATTTCACCTTTGTTGTGTGCAACAGTTTGTTTAAGGAGGGACTCCAAAGATAAGTTCAGTTTTGTAATGCACTCATTTCCCAATTCATAGAGTCCTTATGAAAACAGGGATTAGCCATGTTGATATTCAGCGAGTCTCCCTGAACTATTGCTTCCGCTTATCTTCAAGCACTTTTCATAACTTTCAAGTTCGTTGATGTGTTTTGGATACAATCGCATACAAGATGAATAATTGTACCAATCAGTTAAAGTTGAATTTTAGAAAGAAATTCTCAGACTTTTCCCTGCATTGAGATAGACTTCTGTATGCTAAGGCTGTGCACAGTTATGTTTTAGTTGGAACAATGTGTACCAACAAACCCTACAGCAAAATATAAAAAAGACTTTAATTAAATCAAAGTATGGTTCAGGAGTCAATATAATACAGAATGTGACGATTAAGAATAAATAATCCCTACGGAACCACCCTATTTTTTTCTGGCCCGTTACGCCAACCGGCATTTTGTTTTGTGTGTATTTGTGTGTCTAAAACCCTAAAAGTATGTACTTTTTATGGTGTAAAATGTAAATAATTTTAGAAAGGGGGCGCTGCCCCATTAAACCCCAGCCATGGGTTGCACCCCCTGGATCGCAGGTAAACATTTGTTTTTCTAAAAAGCTAAGATCCTGGTAGCTGGCATCCTGCTCATTTCTGCTCAGCGGGTGACACGCGATCCAAATTCTCATGAAAGAGACAAAGGTAATGTCATCTATATAGTCCTCAAAAAACGTCTTACCTTGTGAAGTGTGTAGTAGAACTAGAAAGACCAGCAGGCAAAGTAAAGTATATCCAGACAAGGCCGGAGAGTCTTTCACCCCGAGTCGATTCATCGTAGTTTGTGGTGTGGAAAACTGCAATACTGTGAACGAAATAGATTAACCTTCGTCAAAACTTTAAAAGCAGACACCAAAAAGCAGAATTTTTCTTCACTGGGATGAATTATCAGAATTATTTAAGTACATTGCAGAAGATCTAAAGTAACTCTTCATTGTATAATCTTCCAATATGAATAAGATATCACATAAATGGAAACCAATTAATTATTGTATTTTTTGCCAAGTTGTATACTTCCCAATGTTGTTGTTAAGGGCGTGCCCAGTACACGGTTTGGGGTGTTTGTTGGTGTCCTCCCCCCATGTGAAAATCTTTGTGGTTCGTAAAAAGAATACGCTCTATAAGACAGATGGGATCATGAGCAAAAAAGGTGGCCCATATATATTATTCAACGTGCACGCAAAAAAAGGTTACAAGTCACGATGAATGACTGAATGATTTACGCATATCACAAAAAGGTAGAAATGAGCTACACAACTTGTGATGCCCTACATTGACAATGAAAATATTGTTAGCAACTGTGCGGAATTCGAGGCCATGTCCAGTCGTTTTTGTTCACTTTTGAAAACTTAAGGGTTAATCCTAAAAATAAAAGATGAACTTGACTTACCTGTCCTAACAAAAGCGTCCACCATCAAGTGCGATGAACGTAACACAATGTTCTTAAGTTCTCTACATTCGCTTCCTTGTCGTGTAACGCCACATTTGTGAAACACCAGATGGAAACTAATCACAGATTGAAACAATGGCTGAGGCAGTTCAACCTAAATACCTGTGGAGTTTGTTTGTATAAAAGATCATCATTAGATTCAAAAGTTCATGCAAGGCACGTGAACGGATCCAAACCCAATGGTTCCAGGCCCCCATGGAGAGCAGTTCATTGAAAACTGAAAGCCTAGCATACCCTGGAGAAAAAAAAAATGAATTTACACTATTATATATTTCAAGTTATGAAACCAAGGATGCCTCATAATTGAACAATGTACCTCGCAAGCCTGGGGAAACCTGTAAACAAGGATGCTTGCTATGTGAACCACAAACACCCGGGGATTAACCCCTACTCTTCCAAGGTAAGTGTTCTGGTTTCATTTACGTCCACTACCAATCCAGTACATAGGACTTACGGCTGACTGTCGCATCCGATCCAAAGGGCAAAGCAATTATGGTAAAGAATCTTGCTCAAGGAATTAAGTGCCACGACAAGGGTTTGAAACCACACTCAAAAACACTGGAGCTTGAGTCCGGTGCTCTTAACTACTCAGCCACGACACGCCACAAATATGGAAACCTTATTAGCCAAGGTTTTCAGTTTCGTTAACTTTTTGAGGTTTGAAGCTCAAAAAAAATTTCATAAAATATATACTGTTTTTTCGACTGTAACGGAGCCATCGGCTTGTTAGATGGTGTCATTAAAATCTTTAAGAAAAGGAAGGGATTGAATTTACTCTTCTGAAACTAACGAATATTATATCCCTTTGAAAGTACAATGTACTTTTATATTTACAGTACTAAAAGCGCATTAGTTTGAGCTTGGGACCGGAAACAAACACATACTGTGCCCGACTGTGTCTACGAGCTTATTTAACTATATTATATATACAATAAAGAAAATATGTTGTGGACGCTGTCAAACACTCTTTGCTCACAGTTTCTGTAAAAACCGCATGAACAATATTTGTTATCTCATGAAGAAAAACGGGATGGAGAATGTTTTGAGTAAATAAGCCGTATTTCATGACCACAGTCTACCGTCTGCCTGTTGCACTACGATAATGAGGTTGACTGTGATTATTTTGAATGTCACTGTTTTAAAAACAACGCTTTGACGCACAACAGCAAATGCAATAAACTGTAAAGGACGGCAAGCTTGTCATTTTCACAAAAAACAATCATAATATAATTATTTCTTTCCGCCTTATGAAAGAATCAACTCCTTGCTCTTACATGTTGGCATGTTGGTATTGCTTTTACTGTTATGGCTACTCGAATTATAGTAGGTTTCTAAACCTTATGGAGAAAAATAATAGAGAAACTAAGGCTTGTTGTATCAGTGGTTCTAAGGCGATTCTAAAACCGGTGGGCCTTGGCGTACATCGCATGTTTTGATTTTTTTTTTTGATTTTTTTTTTTGGCAATATAAAATGTACAAGTACAAATGCCTGATCTGACACATGGGTTTGGTCTGTAGATCAGCAAACATTAAAAAGGGTCTAACAATTATGAAAAGAGCCGATTAGGGTCTATATGTTATCATCCGAGAGCTAAACTGAAAGTGGCATGTTTAGTTTGGTGTAGAAACCATGTGTTAAACGACCGCTGCGATCTTGTCAAAGGTTGATAGGACTGGTTTGTGGTAGGTAGATCTACGGATACTTTGTCCGGAGGTTCGTCTGAGGCTTCACACAATGATCCATCATGTGGTGACAAACTTGTAGTGTTTGCCTCCCCTCGTCTACTGAGTTTCCCCAGTCGACCCCAGATCACCATCTAAACTTAATGTTTTGTTTGATGCTTTGAATTTTCTGTATATGCTGTATTTTATTTTAATTTTTAAAAGTTTTAAACATTCGTTGTCTTTTTACACTCGTTTGTTGTTTTCACATTTTGCCAGTGAAAATCAAGTGTCTATGTTTTCATTTAATATTGACAATATTTCTATACATCTATAAGTTATTAAATTGATATACATGTAGTTTGAATAAATACAAGAGTTTGACTGTAGACGGAAGGATGGAATGTGAAGTAAAACCTAAAAATAAATGCCAGGGATTTTATTTTTTTTAAAGTGAAAACAAAAAAGAGTGACAAGAGCGACATAAGGGAAGGAAGGGTGGGAGGATTTTCTATATATTTATCTAATTTGTGTGATAATAAACGATCTTTAAAAAGCGTATATCACATTTATTAGATTGGACCTTCATCACTTTGAGTTACACTCATAAAGTGTTAAACAGGATTGGTAGAGCTTTCAGCTCTGTATTTATTTCAATAACTGTGTTCAACACAGTCGCAGACAGTAAATGCATGTTTTGTGTGATCAACCATACAATTATTGAAATAAATACAGATTAAAGCCTTAAATATAATCTATGAATAGCTGGGCATGGCTGAGACATCTGTATTAAACGCATGGACGTGATTCGCAATTCACCACATTCAGCCTAATCGGGGTGCATTTGGGTTACGTAACCCCGTTAGCTTTAAGCACTGCGTCCTTTGTGTGGGTTTAGAGAATGGTTAACTTCAGCAGAGCTCAAGAAAGCCAACCTATGCCAAGGATTCATTTTATTCGTGGCTGTCTTCGATAGTACAACGTCTTCAATAAGAATTAGCCTCGCCTCCCTCCCCAACCACCATACCTTAGATTGTTGGGTTCATACCACTGCATTGGTAAACTTAATACATTTCGCTAAACTATTTAGCATTCTCATAACAAAGGTAAAACATGTACATGTATACAAAGGTGGGTGTTCATTGACTCAGTTGACACATAGATGGGAGATAGATGGGTTTTCCCCGCGTTTTCTCCAACAAGGTTTTTTGAGGGGTTTTTCCCCTTTCATTGTCCGAGGTGGTTTGCAGTTTAGACGAGTAAAGCCTGTAATTATTATTGTCGGCATTCAGTAAGCCAATAATCGTTTATGTTGGTTATGCCTAGTAAAACAAATATTGTTAAGAATAATTGAAAAACTGTTTACGTTTAAAACTATGCCAAGCCCAAGGTCTTACTAGTCAGCCTCAAGGAACTTCTAAGCGGTTGGACGTAAGGGGATCTCAAATTATAGTAGCGGCCTGAGCATAGTATTTTATAAATGAATTAGTTTATGAGTTAGATTGTGTTCAATGATAATACAATATTAAATAGACTTCTAAACCCACGCAAATAATGGTGCATGTTCTTTCTGTCTTGTGGTTATGACAAAGGGATTCATAAAAAACCTGTGAAATTTGGGAGGATTCCGTTGTGTGGGTCTGGAGGAAATAGTAAAAAAACATGCACAATTTTAGCCTGTAGATGCAAATGCAAACACATTGTCTATAAATATTGGCCTGTTGCGTTTTTTTAGGTTTTCAAATACAGGTTCTCGATTATGATTTTTATGTCATGGGGAAATATTTCACACGCAAAATGGTTGTAGTATTGAACTTTATAATCAGTTACTTTCAGAGAGTAAAATTAAACGATAATTGTTTTCTCCTTATTAATCCTGTATAGTATTTACCGGAAAAAAAAACCACATATAGGACAACTGTGCATAAGTGCAACCAAGGTATCATTTATCAACCCCCCCCCTCACCCCCTCAGCAGAGGCTAGGATTAGGGTCAAATTTTGGAGGGGTCGATAATGAAGAATCGCCCCATATTTAGGGACCTTGATGTTTTCATTGTTAACAAGTGTCTGTCAGACCAGAAGTTTTGTACCTAGGTTGAGAGAGTTATAATTATGCTATCCCGCCCCAGCATAAAAGTTTCAAAATGCATGCCTGCTTCTTGTCCCAAGTCACATTTTATATTTGCTTCCCTATTTTCCTGAGGGGAAACACTTAGCGATTAAAACATGTACAAAGACACAATGCAAATTAACCTATCAAAACCCTTTTGTGCAAATATAGAATACTTTTGAAATCAGTTTAGCCATTTCCTCATTTAAACTCAATCGAAAAATTTCTATAAAAATAAAAAATATATTATTTATTTTTTTATATTGTTTTCTTTTTTTCTTTTCTTTAGAAATTTTTAGAATGGTATACAACAGTATAACAACTGTGAATAGAGTCTAGAGGAGGCTCGATTTCAAACATCAAGATTTGTCTAAAGATAATTGTTGGGATATTGCTATCCCAAACTCCGTACTGAAATGTTTGTATTGTGACATCACAACCTTAGAAATAACAATTGATTGGCATGCAGTTAAGATGACCCTTGCTCTTTATGAAAGTCGTCCCATTGACACTTGTCACTGTGACTCTGTCAGCACTGCAGGTGTCATTGTGAAATCTGTCCCCCATGGGAAATTAACATGGGCTGAAGGAGGTTGTTTCAAAAGAGGGCGCTACCAGAAGAAATTTGTACACAGTAGGCCGTATTTGGGACAGAAATATCTGACAGCATCTCCTGCCACACTGGTGTTTTGCACCACCGGGTATGGGAGCTGTGGTAGACCCAGTACTTTAGGGGCGCTGCACTCCTTGAAAAAGAATGTTGACATCTGCGGCCGTAGTATAGCGGCCCAGGGAAATATTTACGCAGGTAGAATGTGTTTCGGCGATTTGGAACTGAACACCTAGTTCCCGGTTTGGCCAAATGAACCCCCAAAAGACCCAACAAAATAGCTTAAAACTCGCGTTCTGGCTTCTCGAAGATGAAAGGTCTCATGTCTGGGCATTTAATTGTTGTACTCACCATCATTGTTGTACTCCAGATTGATGTTTTAAGTCCACAATCGGAAAAATGATGTCGATGATGACCCTCATGATAATATGACTATCAAAATAGACGGGTGCCCTACCGTCTTCGCGGAGATCATGTGGTAATCGATTGACCGTGCGGTTTCACAACTTGCCGCGATGAAATAAATGTGGCGCCCTCAATCGAGTTAAACAAAACCAACGGTGAACATTGGATAATCGTTACACTTAACCGTGACGCTTTGCTTTCGTTTGTCCAGGTTTGTTCAGAATTCTCGATGATCGCAAAAGTAACTAGTATTATACTTTTGTCAACATTACTATTATAATAATTAGTTTTGTTTCTAAAGAAACTTCATACTCAGAAAGTCAACGTAATTGTTCGGTTAATATTGTTTCACAATAATTAAAAGACCCTATAAACCATACACAAAAATAGTTTTTTGTTTAAGAGTTTTAGGAGAATGATTTAGAAGTCATGTTAGATACTGCTTCCTTTTTCTTATGTATGTTTGCATGCCCCACTTTCGTGTTGAGGCTCAATAACCAGTCATGCCAGCGCACATCCATTGATTGAGGGATGTTCATGACACGCAACAGCTGCTTTCTTAAAGTGGAAAAAAGGCTTTGGGAAAAAGGACATTATTTTAGATTTCAAACACCACATTGTTTATTTGTACTTCAAAAAGCGCCCTTTGGGCAATCAAGGTTTTTTTTTAATGAATAGTCTGGGCACGAGTGTAAAGCAGCTTTCATGTTAAGCTGATTTTACCAAGTATATATACTTTTTATAAATGAAAAAGTAGAATAAATAAATAAATAAACATGTTATGCTTTAGTCACGACAACTGCTCAAGTTTGCACATTCTTAATTTAAAAGTAAAGGTATCAGTTCAAAATTGTTTTATACGACAAAATCGGTTAAACTGAACACAAAATACTCACAACATTACTCGAGATATTTTTCACTGCATATAATATTGTTAATTGAAATATCAGCATGTTTGTCAGTCAACTATAGGGAGGGCAAAGTGGTGACGTCAATTAATATGTTTGGTTTGTGTTAGAACTCAAGGAAAGCACTTACTGACCACTTTGATGTGAATTGCATGCTTGTTAAAACTGTTGCAAAAAGGGCACAGTTCCATGAAGCATACCAGCAGAAAAACTTACTAAGCACAGCAAAGCCTTGCTTAGCAGAAACATGCTGATAGCCAACATTCCATAAGATTTACAGTGTTGCAACTGGTGACCCACTCCCATGTTTTGCTTAAAACCAAAAGATTTTCTAAGCAGTATTTTCAAGCAATAAAGAAGTAAACAGCTTGGAGAGTCCGATCCCTCAAAAAGCTCTGCCCTTTTTGCAAATGCACCGTTGTACAGCATTCCTGAAAATGGAGCTATACGTTAACAAAGTTTAAACATACAACTGGATTGCATTATGTTCCATTTCCAAAATAATGCGTACAAATATACTCCTTTTCAAAATGTCAGAGTATTAAAACTACAATTTCTGAGTATTAACAAAATAAAATACTTTGGCACTTTCATTGCTATAAGCATTAAAGAATTAGTACAGCTTGGAGAGTCCGATCCCTCAAAAAGCTCTGATCTTTTGCAAATGCATCGTTATAAAGAAATCCTGAAAACAAGGCTATAAGTAAAGAAAGTATAAACATACAACTGCAGTGCAAATGTTCAATTTCCATAAATAACTCGTTACAAAAGTATATTCCTTTTCAAAATGTCTGAGTATTGAAACAAAACTAAATACAATTTCCGAGTATTAACAAAATAAAATACTTCGTTTTCAGTACACACAATTTTCTTTCAAATGTATGCATGACTTGCCGTTAAATTTATAACATACTCTGAACTTTGGTTACCATTTTAATTACAAGCATAACAAAGCTATTTGGCATAGTTCTTTTTACTACTGTATAAAAAAAAGTGAGCGACAAACTGACATAATTTTCATTCAAAAGGCAGTTGTCAACTTGTATAGGCTTGAACAAAGTCGTTAAAAACAGTATGGTACATCTCCTTGCACTGATATGTCGTACTGGGTTTCAATGGGGATAAATGCTGGAAAGGAAACAAATAGTTTTTATATTCTTAGAAATATCAATCCTTGTTTAAAATTGGTAAACTCAAGTTTGGCTCCTTTAAAATAAGTGTTTTTGTTTCCTTCTAATTATAGCAATACAACTGGTAACCAAAGTACACAAAATGTTTGAATAAGCTGAGACTTGCATGTCCTACGTATTGGTTTTTAAGATGTATACTTTCTTCTTGATAAATATTTAAAAAATTATTTTTACAACGCTAGTGTTCTAAAATGTATCTGCTTTCTTAAAAATGTGATATTATATAGTGATGTTTGCAAATAAAGTTGGTTTTGTTACGATGACAGTGCGTTCCGTTGTTGCTATATTCTGTGTTCATGCCAAGAGTGCCTGGGCTTGACCTCATTAAATATGCAGGTCAGATACAGAAAGTAAGGTGCTTCAAAGGAGCCATTTATAACACAGCTTGGAAATTACATAAACTTGATCTTTGAATCGTTTTAGCGTAAGTACGAGCAACTACAGAACTATAGTTCCATCATATCTATGCTTGTTTTATCGCTGTGTACAAAAAAGGAATAATTTTTATTAAATCAAACAGCAACTGTCACATGAGATAATTAAATGAGATAATTTGTTAATTAAAAACAAAGAGCTACTAAGAATCAAAGTATTTGGTTAAGCTGTTTCAATGTGAAAGTGAACAGCACCCTAGAGGTTCAATTATGTCCACATAACTCAAATACTTTCTAGCAAATCTAATACAGGTCACGAAACAATATTTCTCAGTTTGAAAGACATTTTAAAGGCAAAGGGCAATATTGGTATTCATTATTGGCATGCACTTTCCAAGCTTTGAATTTAAAACCACTGAAATAATTAACTTTTCTCAGAAATATATTTGCAAACTTTTCTTTGTCAAAACATCGAAACCTCTTTGTGCCATTGGTGGCCATCAGGCATCCACTGACATGTGACAGAGTGAACCATTTCTGTCAAACGATTTTCCCCAACAGCAAAAATAACCCAGTTATTAAAGTCACAACAAAATCAGTCGAAACAATTATATCATAACTTTAAAATACTTTCCGCCTGCATAAAATGAATTTAAACAAGAACAAATTTCGAGTACGACGGAATTACAAAATGGACCACTTGTTATAATTTGTTGAATCGTCTTGTTTCGTTTGTTTTAACAAGCCACCTGTTGATGAGGGTTTTCTACATGTTTGCATACACGACGTCAACGTCCAAATACATCTGTAAGGCCTCGTAGATCAATTTGTACTGCTCCTGAACGAAACAAAACGAAAAACGAAAAACAAAGTTTGGTTTTTCTTTGTAACTCATTCCCAACTCATCTGATTTGATAATATGAAAAACAATATTAACCCTCCAGAGATCATAGCCTGCTCTGATCATGATTACACAGCCCCTTTAAGATCAAGCTTAGCTCTTTGTAAAATCAAGCTCAGAGCACAGTTTCATAAAGCTGTTTAGCAGAAAATGTTGCTTAAATTTGCATCGGGATACCAGTTGCAAATGGTACATGCCAAATTGTACTTTGGTAGGTAACCTTATTCTGGCAAGCAAAATTGGGCCACGGTCTCCGTAGGTTGCCAGGTGGGTTTGAGGAACATAGAGTACCAGTCATATAGATTAACCGCATAGAAAACAAGTCTGTTGCCAAAGTATACCATGCTCAGGGGTAACCAACGGTAAAGTAAGCTTACCTGTGACTGCACCAATCCATGACGTGAGACTCTGAGTTTCTTGACAGCCTGGAAGACATCCACCACATTCTCAACACCCAGTCTCTCTATGACATTAAGGAGAGCGCAGAATGCTCCACTGGCGCCCTCACCGTCACTGTCAAACACAAAACCACCGATCATTTTTATTTCATTTTTTTCACAGTGGTTTACATAGGAAAAGCTTTTCCTTTCTTTTTTCGGTAGTTAAAACACAAGTATTCCTAACACTTAAGTTTTGGTCGTGATTTCTTAATATACATTGGAAATCTTTGAGACGTTTCTTCTCTGCCTATATCTGAATAAAACAAACCATTAAATGAGCAATACAAAAATATTTGTTGTCAAATGAAATTCATGCAAAGACAACAACTAGGCCTAAGCCTTCGATCAAGACTCCATCAATTTGAGGAGTGAGAATGATATGATCGTTATCTATGTACAAATTAATCTTTTGAATTAGCTGTCTTTGATAACTTTAAAAACAAAATACAGGGGTTGAACTAATTTGAAGAATAGTTGAAAATTACAAAATTACTTTCACAGACCACAAAAGTTACTAAAGTGCTTCTTTATAAGTTACTGCAATAAGCATAAAATTTTGATAAGAATGTGCAAATAGGTCAACCAAAACTTTATGAAGTTTTTAAGAACTTAGTTAGATTCTGCTTATATTAAACTAAACGTCATACATGCACTGAATTGTAATTCGGTCGTCTTTATGCTCATGTTGCCATTCTTTAACGGCTGTGACCAACTCCACGATGGATCTTGGTGATGATGGTACGCCACCAACAGGCCAGTTCAGTAATTGAAGGTGACAAATCAGACGGGATTCCTGAGGTTCAAAAACAAGAATGAAACAAAAACTTACAGCTTCTGTTCCTAACTGTAGTTATTGTAAGCACAGTTAATACAGTTAATTTTCTGGATCGTTTGCGAAATACACTTTTTTTTGCTTATATAAGTGTCTGCTATGGAAATATTTGTGAGACTGCACCCGACCCATAGAGGTTGGGCTCACTGATGCCGTGTCCTGCCCAAGTGCTCCAGGCCTGGAATCTCAACTTTGAAAGGGCGAGGTCATTTTTAACTTTTCAAAGGGCACTCATGAATGGAAAATCTTACGGTCTAAACAAAACTTGTGTAGGGGAACCCAGGAAAAGACCTTGAGCAATATAGACCTTGACCTCCTTGGCCTCCCTGCAACTCCAGTGGTACTCTGTGGAAGTATCTCCTTCAGGGAGGCTCTAAAGGCTGTTATCCTCCACACCTGAGGCCATGTCTGAATTAGCGGCTACGGCTACCTAAACGTGCATTGAAGCAAAGGATACTCATAGCAACACCATTAGCTACAGCCACAGCCGTAGCCAGTGACAGCCTTAAGCCGTGTCTGAATTAGCGGCTGAACTAGCAAAGATGCATTTTATATCCATAGCAACACCATAAGCGACAGCTACAGCCGGAGCTGCAGTGACCAATTCAGAGAGTCTTAGTTTCTTGGCTGTTTCTCTAACCATGCAAGGTTTCAACTATTAATTCTAGGATTATACCTGATCGTCATCTTTAGCCAGGGATAGGTAGCGTATGGCGATGTTTGGTCCCACTTTATCAGTAGACTGTGTAGTGACTGTCAGACTGTCATATCTTGAAGACCCTCTCTCTGGCCAGTACTCGACACATGTCTGTGGGAAGAAAAACAAGTAATACTCGATAACGGTTTTTCTCACCATCGACCATGTTGATGGACAAATTAAGTTAGCACCAATGTTAACACAATTCAGGTGTACTGGTAAGTTAAGCTAAGAAAATCAAAAGTTTTTTTGAAATAAATCAAAAGTAAACAATTTTAAATGAAAAACAAGTAATTTTAAAAAGTAAACATCTTCGTAATAGATTTTCAAAATTGATTTTCAAAGGCCACCACACAAATGAGCAAGTTTTAAGTTATTTAAGTACATTTCCTACTTACAGGATCTTTTTTATTTAGTGCATTCAACATGACGATACAAGTAGACTTGTAGTCATAGACCATGCTCCACATGTCACTAATGGTGTGGGGTAAAGGCATCTGGGTGGCAATGTACTTCCCCTTGGAACTAGGACTCTGTAAAATCACATTATTTGGAAGACAAATTTATGATATATGAAAGTGTAGTGAGCTTTAAGGCAAAGTATGTCGTTGTTTTTGGTACATACATGTTATTGTAAAAGGCTAATTTTGAATTACAATTGAACTAAGCAATGGTGATTTACGGATCTAATTTTTTTTCTTTACTTCTTTTTTCAACTTAGTATTTCATATGTATTCTTGGGGATTGGTATTATATGAACTTAGAATCATTGAGCTTTCAGATGGAAATATTTCTCTGGAGGATTGGTACTGGTATGGACTTTAGAATCAGTGAGCTTTCAGATGGAAATATTTCTCAAGAGGATTGGTACTGGTATGAACTTTAGAATCATTTAGCTTTGGGATGGAAATATTTCTCAAGAGGATTGGTACTGGTATGAACTTTAGAATCAGTGAGCTTTCAGATGGAAATGATTCTCTGTAGGATCGGTACTGTTATGAACTTTACAATCAGTGAGAGTTCACATGGAAATATTTCTCCAGATGATTGGTTGTAAATAAGAACAACTCATAAGAAGTCACCCAAGTATTCTGACTTACATTGAGGAAGCAGGCATTGATGTAGTTGTTTGATCCATCTTCTCCTGATGTCACCAAGTGAGGTCGGAACACATCAACTTGAAAAATAAAATGTTAATCGGTAACATTATTTTCACTGTTAGTGCTTCATCAGATCCTACAAGGAAAGCTTACACAGAGTATGCCTTGAGCTGGTTCAACCAAGCTTTAAATCAGTAACAGTGCGGTTCCAAAATAACTTCCAATAAAAGTCAATTCAAGGAAACACATACAACTACAGTGTGGGACAAGTCTCTTTAAATTTAACCAAGACACTATACATTCCAACATGTGAAAATAT
Organism: Pisaster brevispinus; assembly: GCA_023634235.1. Classification (NCBI taxonomy): domain Eukaryota; kingdom Metazoa; phylum Echinodermata; class Asteroidea; order Forcipulatida; family Asteriidae; genus Pisaster; species Pisaster brevispinus. Next base: position 97,198 of record JAMKCF010000029.1, on the reverse strand, counting down.
TAATAAAAGTGGATACTTTATGGGCTTAAAAAACACACCATATTACAGAAAAACAAACTTGGCTGAACAATACACAATTTTTTTTCCTGCGATGTCATTTATAAAATTGAGTAAAGCCTCACCTGGTAGTTTGTCTGAAAATCTGTTTTTCTTAACATTTCCTGGTTGCTGACCACCTTTAAATTTGTCAGGGTTCGGAAGTTTGGTCACCAAATTCAGATTCTGTTTTTAAAGACAATCAAGCAATAGTACGATTAAGGGTATGCTAAATGCTTATTTTAGTTGCCATATGACTACATTAGAGAAACAAACATCTGCATCTCGCAATCCGGGAGATATAGTACAACAATCAGCATCAGAAGGGAAAAAGTTTTCATAAACAGGGAGATTGTCAAAATTGTTCATCAGAACAAGGACAGATTGGTTAACGTGCAGAGTCAGTGAGAGTTGGCAACTCTGTACCATACATGAACAAACACGAATAAACTTGAAATACCTTTACCTTTGTTACAGCATATTGTGAGCTATACAACGTTACTGAATGTTAAAGTCCATTTTTGTCACTACATATTTCATTACGGAACATACATAGTTCCTACTTGACAACACAGTATAAAGCTGACCATTTTTACACTTTTTGAACGCACAACTGTACGCATTAGACAGAAATACTGCATGCTGCATGCTTGGATGTAAAGAAAGTTTAGAACACTTTACAAAATTCAAAGCCAAAATCCAAATTGCCAGTAAAAAAGGTGTCTCATTAGGAACTATGCATAATGTTATATGCAAGCAGTATGCAAACCTAATTAAGGGGCAGGTTTAAAAAATAAGAAAAAAAGAGGAAAAGCAGTTACCAAAAGGAGCATGTAGGGCACTGAAACGAGGTTGGCACACCTCAAAACTGTCTGCTTAAGTGAAGATTTTAAATAACAATAGCCAAGAAACAAACAAACAGGGTTCTCAGTTGTATTTTTTTCTTTATGCTTTGTGGTACACAAAGAAAAAGGAAAAAATTTCAGTACATTCATGCATATTCTTCATAGTTTATGGTTTAGCTTCATGGCCAGTTTGAATACTTCGTTTGGATTTTATGTCCCTTTAAAGTGTTTGTCACATAACGTTGTAACTAGGGGAAAATAAAAAATAGCTTTGTTTTATGCCTAATGCAATTATGACATCAATGAAACACTTATCATGAACAGTTGGTGTACAGTCTCCTCAATTTATATTGAAATATAAAATTAATTAATGAAACAAAAATGATAAAATTAAACTGTCACCTCAAACTCTAGCTGCAGTCCTGTCTTCCCACTGCCCTTTGTGACCTTCTTCAAGGCAGTCAGCTCGGAGAGAAGCTTTCCTCGTTTAATGCAGGTGTCACCACATAAAAACAATTCAATCAAGACATCACAGATGAACTCATACTGGGCCTGTTTGGATTAAGTAACAAGTTTTCAACGTTTTTGTTTTAGACATTGTGCTACGAAACATTTTAAAGACCAAACAAAATGCCCACCTTCAGCCATCTCCATTTAAAACATCATGTATTAATTGGTACCTTACCATACTCCTAGATTTTTACACTCATCTCGTATTTGAGAAAAAAAACGAAATTCGCGGCCAAAAATTACCACGCAACATTAAGGCATCCAGAAACATGAGCGCCTGTAACCGATGGTGGCAGCAAACATATTGCCAAAAATAGTGACGTAGCTGGACGTGTAGTTTTTGCTGCCTGCACGCGCCCCCGCACAGAGCAGGTCCGTCATCGGCCAATTCTGGCTCAAATTGATAAGGTTCCATCCCCCGAATTTCATCGGGTTCCAAGTCAGAGTCATCCTCATCGAATGAAGATGATGAACAATATAACTGTTCACTATTTGCATTAGATACTTCTTCAAAATCGAGTTCGCTGTCAGACGACGTCATTCAATTTTACTTTCGCTGTGTGTTGTATGTTGTGTGTGCGACGTGTCTATGCAATACGGCCTCTGCCCGCGGTGCAGTAAGCAGTCGTTTCGTTATCTCCCACGTCCAGCTACGTCACCTTGTGAGCCTTTCTCAAAATGCACCCGACGGCTTTTGTTTGAGTTTTTGCTGCGCGCAGGCAGACGCAAAGCACTTTTTCATATTTTTTTTCGGGAAAAACAAAAATTATTTCACGTTTTCATTTGGGTTATTTGAACTAATATACAATGTTTAAAATGGTGAATTTTTTTTTTACCATTTTGTATGGTCTTTAAACTTCACAGTAAAATCAAACACGTGATTAGTACCATGCTGATGTTTGTTAAATAAAGCTTATGTTAAATTCATATGCTTTTAAATCATTGTCCACCAAATTGTTGTTTACTTTTTGTAAACTTTCTCCGATGCGATTGTTTAATTTCTGGTTTCAGGTACTATTCAATAAAACACTAGACAAAACTTGCACAAATGACCTGAGATAAATTGATTAATCTCATTTACCGATGTTTGAATCATCTTCATCCGTTTGTCTCTCATGCAACAAGCAAAGTTCCAGATATCAACTTGATCTTCTGCCTTGGCTTGGTCCAACATGGCGTCCAAAATCAAAAACACTCCGGTGCGGCTGATTCCAGAACTACAAAGTAACATGAATATTTATAGCACGAATAATAATAATAATAATAATAATAATACAAATAATAATAATAATGATAATAATAATAATAATAATAATAATGTATTTATATAGCGCATTTTCCATATACATGTTCAAATGCGCAATACCGCATGATACCAACATGGAGAATTGAAATTCTGATGCACCATTTTCAGTCTCTGTCTGATTTGCACCCAGAAATAATTTTTATATACTTATTTTTTTTATTAAATCGGGAATTCAAAGAACTTTACAACCAAAACAGAACAACAGAGCAACAAATATAGGTCTAGCCCTAGAGACATACAGAATAGCAAAGTGTAAAAAGGATGGTGACAGGAGGGCAACTGATCGAGCATGGAGAAAAGCAGAATTATTGGCACATGGGAAAATGATATGAGTGTATGAAGGGAGCATGCAAGTATGAGATGCCAGTCTCGGGACGCACCAAACAACACGATACAGGTTAGGGACAACAAAAGTAAACGAATTCACTGTTGCTCGGAAGCATGCTATCACACACTATCTGACACATAGTCAGACAGGAACTGGAAAAAAGACAGACATGAAAACATGAAGGAGAAGACGACGGATCAAGTTAGTCAATCTGGAAGGATTACATAAAACCAATATCAAACAAGATTAAAACAGATGGCGTTAAGTTGACTTTTAGAAATATCGGCAGGGGACAAATTACAGCAGATGTGACGTGGACTAGTGTCCCACAATCTCTGAAGACGAGGGGGACGGGGAGTGAAGTAATTCGTCGGTGAGAGCGGAGAGATGGCAGAATATGAGCGTGTGAAGATGACGAGCGTAACGAATAAAACAAAAAACATCTTCGTCTTTCCATGCACGAAGCCAAAAAGAATGAGCGTGTCAAGATGAAGAGGCTTGTGATGACAAATGTTGTTACTGAGATATTCACAGAATCAGTGCTCTCTCAAACTTAGTGAATGCTGATGAATCCAACATAAAGAAAGCTGTTGCTGCTAAATTGTTCATCAACTTAATATGCTTCCTCAAAGTCTTGTATTAACTTTTTTGTGAAAAAACTTATTTGACTTTGGGTTGAACAAAGAAGTTGACTAGAGCATATGACCTCTGGACTAACATGCTGGTGCTCTACCGACTGAGCTATCTAGTCCTAATGTTGGTGGTCTCCCCATAAGTTTTTCCTGGGGTTTGAAACAAACCTATTTAAACTACTAATGACGTACAAACAAAGTGCAATTACAAAAACACCAACCTGCAATGAATGACCATCGGACCAGCATTCTTGGGGTTGTGCTCCTTTACTGTTTTGACAAAGTTCACCACTTTGATGGGATCTTGGGGCAAGCCTATATCAGGCCATGTTACGAAATGATACTGACGAACGTGTCTGGTCCATTCATCCTAGGGTGTTTTAAAAAAATAGGAATGTTGAGTTTCACTAGATTAAGCTTAATCCACAGAGTAGAGACACTCTCAGGTCAGTAAAACAAATGTTGTAGCTTGTGTCTTTACTTATAATTGTTTTATTATTATTTTTTTTTAAAGTTTGAAACTGCTTAACACCACAAGGCCGGACCGCCACTTCAAGGTGAGGGCTACACTTAACTGTTTTGGGCTGTCGACCCAAATCAACTGTGTCAGGGGCGCGTTGCCACCTACTGGGGCTGAAACAGGATTACCCCTTTCACAGTCTGTCAGGGTGTAGGCGAAGGTATCATCCACCAGAAGCCCGGCTGGTAAAGCAGAATGCACAACCTTCCCAACTTTTTACGAAGCAATTATGGTTAAGTGCCTTGCTCAAGGGCACAAGTGTCATGACCGGGATTCCAACCCACACTCTAATGCCGAAAACACCAGAGCTTGGGTCAAGTGAACTAGACCGCTCGGCCAGGACACGCCACCGTATATAATGCCCTATCTGGAACATATTAGGCTCAGTAAAATAGTTTTATAACTCAGTAGTAATGACTCAATTGTTACACCTGACGTCGTCATCTCAATAGTGTTCGTTGTACTGTTTTAGGAGTCCATGTCCCTTTGTGTTAAAAACGAACTAGTGGGCATTGATGAGGTTTTACATACATGCTGACTACAAATTGCGAGTGTGGCAGACAGTAGCCGCGTGTGATGTTATGGCGAAGGGCCAGAGTCAATAGGTTCAGTGTATGCATTCAGCATGCAATGTAGTTTAAACCTCTGTGTCGCTTAAAGGCTATTTCTGAACTAAAACAAAAAGATGTCTATTTGCAAAGTCTATTTGGGTTGGTTTCATAGTAAATAAGTTATGTTATAGTTCACTACCTGCAATTTTAGATTCATTATAAAATCTCGGACGACGTAATCTTCATGTGTTTCCTCCGTTTTCAAAGTGACGACATAATCACCATAGTGTGCTGTTTTGTCTGGCCAATACTTCTCACATTTTTCCTGAAAGTTTAAATGGAATAGAGCAAACCATTAATTTGAGAATCATCCAGACAAACATAAATGAGCAAGGTGCCCTTTTACAGCTCTGACTGCACTGAGGCAAACATTTGTCAGACACCCCTTGCGTATGACGTCACACAACGCCTTCATTGAGGCAAAAGGAGTCAGACCATTGGACGACAGCTGGGTTTTTTTATTTTTTTTTTTATTAAAAGGTGTGTGTGACACCAGCGCCCCAGCAACGATGCAGATTGACCTACCTTGGCTCCTTCTTTTAGTTTGGTGAGCATAACAATCTTAGCGGTATTCTCCTGCCATACCATCCTCCACATGTCACAAACGGAAGCCTTGTTTGGACCTAAAATTGTAACATAAATTATTAAAGTAATAAACCACAAGGGAAACTGACTGGGTAACATTTGTTAATAATTTGGGTTTGAACAAAGGACAATTGACTGGAGCGGGACTTGAACCAACGCCCTCCGGATTAAGGTACCGGCTGGATAGCTCAGTTGGTATTACAAAGTCGCTTCCCCTTAAGGTGATCCCGTGGCCGCCACTTCCAGGTTGTATCGTAGACTTGGGTGTGATCCCTGGCTACACGGCAGCTTACGGTTGAATGGCTTCTGACTGGTACCCCCGAACAAAAGATATTGACTAATAGGGAGACCGCCAACACAGGGCTGGATAGCTCATTTAATAGAGCGCCGGTACGTTTATCCGGAGGTCCTTGGCTCAAGTCCCGCCCCAGTCAATTTTTCTTTGTTCAAATCCAAATTATAAATTATTAAAATAATATGGGATGTACAGATAGTGAGGGGCTTATAACAAATGAATAAATTCCTCCTATGAAAGAGTCCTAGTATATTCTGGGTTCTTTTCGTGCACTACCAATCCCAGTACACGGGACCTAAAACTAAGTGTCCCATCTGAAGGACATGACGGGACTTGAACCAAAACTCAGAAACACCAGAGCTTGAGTTCAGCGCTCTTAACCGCTCGGCCACGACACGCCATAAATATAGAAACCTTTTCCACAATTTTCAGTTCCATTAACTTGTTTTGGTTTTAAGCTCCCAAAAAAGTTGCATTAGTTTATTTATAATTCGACTCACCTTGGCTGGCTATGTATTTGTTCGGTTGACTGAAACCCTGTAATGGAGACCAGGAAAGCAAAAACACAGGTTACATTATGTTTGCATTTCTACAGATGGGTTATCAAAAGTGTTTTTTTGTTCGTTATATAATTTTTCATTTTTTATTTCTATTATTGTTATTTTATTATATTTTATTTTATTTTATTTTTTCAAATTTTATTTAATTTGATTTAATTGTATATATATTTTATTTTATTTTGTTGGGGGGGGGGGGGGGTGAAACCAAAGAATTTTTTCTTCTTTTCAGCTGAACTCTTTCAGTGATTTTTTTTTCATTTTCACTCAGCCTGTATCTGTGTGTTAAAGTTATTCCACCATAATTGGTTTTAGTTCTCTCCTGCTCAGGGGAGTTTCCCAACTTGTTTCAGTTCCTCTCTCGAGTTCTTTCTCAAACTGAAAGTGGTCCATCATGGATTCTTTACAGGCAATTACAGAGACCACTCAGAACAGAAACAGATCATTAGGATTAACTTACATCCATGTAACTTGCATTTATATAATCCGAGTCTGGTTGGTTTGGTAGTTTCTCAAGCACAACGCGAGAAAAATCATCTGTGGTAGATAAAAGTGTTAGGAATCAAATCAATGCAAGACCATGATATTGAAACATTTCCTAATTATCTAACCTGGTACTAACCTTATCCCAAAGCATAGTGAGAGGAAGATTAAAAAAGGATAGACAGAGGTAGAGAAGGGAAGAAAACATAAAAGAGTGGAAAGAACCAGAGTTCGCCAACTCACAGTAAGAACAGAGAAGCACAGAGAAAGGTTCTTTCAAACAGAGGGCAGTGGAGGACAGCGAGGCATACGGCAAGGTTGTTAGAAACAGAGGGCAGTGGGGGACAGAGAGACATAGGGAAAGATTTTTACAAACAGAGGGCAGCAGAGGACAGAGAGGCATAGAGAAAAGTTTCTTACAAACAAGGGGCAGTGGAGGACAGAGAGGCACGGAGAAAGATTGTTACAAACAGAAGAAGTGGAGGACAGAGAGGCACGGAGAAAGATTGTTACAAACAGAGGGCAGTGGAGGACAGAGAGGCATGGAGAAAGATTGTTACAAATAGAGGGCAGTGGAGGACAGAGAGGCACGGAGAAAGATTGATACAAACAGAGGAAATGGAGGACAGAGAGGCACGGAGAAAGATTGTTACAAACAGAGGAAGTGGAGGACAGGGAGGCATGGGGAAAGATTGTTAGAAACAAAGGGCAGTGGAGGACAGTGAGGTATGTAGCAAGATTGTTAACATGAACAGAGGGCAGTGGAGGACAGTGAGATCGAGAAAGATTTGGCATTTTAGATTATTTTATAAAGAAGTTTTTATGAATTCAAACAAATAATCACTTTTAACTCACAAGGAATGATGTTCACATAGCGATTCTTTTCCTTGTTTTTGTCGTCTTTCCCTCTTTCACATGACTGATGGTCGGCATCGGGTAAACTCTACAAATGTAAAATAATTACAAAATGAAACAGCTTGTTATTCTTAATAGTTACAGGGAGGCCATAGACCTCAGGACTCATGACATCATAGTTTGTTTACCACTTTATAAATGAGTGGATGGGAAACCAATGTTTCGCTGTTGAAAATGTATATTCCCAATTACAGCAATTCAGCAATGCACTAAACGTTGACATCATCAGTACAGGGGTATTTTAGAGCCACATATAGACCCACTGAAGAGCCATTAGCAGTTAACACATAAATTAGCTTATCGCATAAACATCGTGGTCAGCGTGGTCGTGGTCAGGTTATCGTTAGCGTGTGCCCAGGCAGTCAAGTGCAATATGTAATATTATTGGGGTAATACTGAAGGGCGCTTTTAGGGGCCTATTTGGTGTAAAAAGCGCACTATAAATTCACATCTTGTTATTATTACAGAGCCATTATCATGACTCACCTCATAGTCAAACAGAAACCCATTGCCTTCTTTGTACGTTTCCTTCTTCTTCTTACTGACATAATATTTGAGCTCTGACAAAGGGATCGGGAAAGGAGCCGTAAACTGCTTCTTCTTGTTAACCTGCTTTGGTCTGGCTGGTGCAGCAGCTGGCCGTGCAGCAGCTGGTCGTGCAGTGGCTGGTGCAGTTGCCGTTGCAGCAGCTGGTCGGGCAGTTGCTGCAGCAGCAGCTGGTCGTGCAGTGGCTGGTGCAGCGGCTGGTGCAGCAGCTGGTCGTGCAGTGGCTGGTGCAGCGGGTGGTGCAGCAGCTGGTCGTGCAGTGGCTGGTGCAGCGGGTGGTGCAGCAGCTGGTCGTGCAGCGGCTGTTGCAGCAGCTGGCCGTGCAGTGGCTGGTGCAGTGGCTTGTGTGGTTTCAGTCATGGCTTCATAGACAGCATCACCGAAGGGATTTTCTATTCCTGCAGAAAGTTTGTCATTGCTTGCTTGCACTCCTGTTGATACCCCCCCCCCAAAAAAAAAAGCATTAAAGACAAGTGTTTGGCTGTGAAGTTGTCAACAAAAATGAGGTGCATTACTTGTTGCTAATATATGAATTATTTGATCGATACTTTTATACAAAAAGGTATAAAAAAGGTTCAAAAAACGTTTTAAGCAAGTTTGCATAATTGGAGGGAAAATTGTTAAGAATTTTTGTCCATACTAAAATAAATATTTTGTAAATCTTTGAAGTAGTACAGAGAAACTGTTTTTTTTTGTCACACAGGTGATGATAGTCATTGTTGGCAAAAAGGTCTGAAATTAGGATCAAATTTTTCAGATGTTAAATGACCTCATTCTAACTTTTAAGCAACCCCTAGAGTCATAGATTTCAAGGAGCTTCTGGGAACAGTATCCTCAGTACTAAAGAATTAGATCAATGGGCGGGATTTCCTTGTAATATTTGAAGTAAATAACAGCCACATTTTTCGTCAGGGGTTTTAGATTAGACTTTAGATTATAGTCTGAGAAAGTTTCCATCCTTGCAGACAAACCTACGTTGTTTAGTTTTTCAGACAGGTTTCCTCAGGCTTGCGAGCTACAGTGATGAAGTTCCTTATGAGGCATTCTCCGTTTCATTACCAGAAATATAGAGTAATAATAACAAAAGGGATGTAAAAAGTTATGACCTACCATATGAAGCGGTGAAATGTCTACGGTCCCCTGAGCTGTGGTTAAGCCTGTTTTTCCTCCTGTCAAAGGTACAGTTAAAAAACAAAACAAAAGAACCCAATATTACCCCACACTCAACTTAATTGCATAAACTAGTTCATTCATTCATTCATGCATTTGGAATAGTTTATCACTACCATGCATTACAGCCAAAAGTTGAGTTGCACATTGAGTAAAAAAAGGTTTTCTGCTTAGATTTGCTCAGAAGAAATGTTTGACCTAAAATTGCCTTCTTAAGTAGCTCTATAATAATTGGGCCCCAATTTCATAGAGCTGCTTCATCACAATTGTTTGCTAAGCACCACAAAATCATGCTTAGCAGACTGAGGTTACCAGTCAAGTTTTACATGTATCATATGTGACATATGGCATCCTGCTTATTTTTGCTTAGTACACAATTTTTAAGCAATATTTTGGGCCAGTGTTTTTGATTTCAACGTCATTGAGGGAATATTACAGAATCACTAATTATGACTGTTATAATTACCTCATTTTGAAGATCAAAGCAGCTATAATACAAATCAAGACAAGCAGCATCAATGGAACCACAATCGCAGCAACCGGTGGGCTTGCACTTTGTGGCACTGTCAAATAAAGATTGTAGTGATAACGTTTTGAAACAAAACTGTTTATCGTTATTAATAATATTCTATTGATAATAACAAAAGCTAACCTTTTCGACATCAATATAAACAAAGATGAGTTAAATGTTTAATGTTTAATCATGTTAATAATATTGTAAAATTAAAACTGAAATTATTTCATGGACAGTAATGTGACCCATAACAGTACTTTATGATATTTACTAATGTGGCGAAGCTGAGTGAATGGAAAAAGCCAAATTTGACCGAGAGATTAAACTCAGTGACAATTGCTTGTAAACGAAAAGCATTCAATATTTGTGTTTTAACCCACACATAGATCCTTGTCATTTGAAATGTTGTTTACACAAACATTCAAAATAGATACGGAAACTCGTAAAAACTGAAAATTCTCAAAGTTACCTTTGACCTTGGCTCATTTGGACAAACGAGTGGAGAATGGTTATATTTTGAAGTGATGCTTCGAAGCGTCCAAAGCGTCCTGCCATGCAGGGCTCAGATAATATGTTTTGTAGTATCATGGATACAGTATAGATACCATGAACATGACACGTGACCATTCAATTGACAAGGGTCTGTGTACAGTGTGAGCAGTATATAAAACAACTATGTGCCCATATCTTTGTCTGGTACCCTAGGACTGATAGCTTTTAATCCAGATTCACATTAGGGAACCAGACTATTTTTTCATTCCTGCCTCAGTTTGAATAGCCTGGGTGGAATTAAAGCAAAATTGTCACAACCTGATCAAGGTGAGTTATTGAGCAGTAAATTACCTTCTACTCTGAGGGGCTCACTCCACTTAACGGCATAAATCTAAGAAAAATGAAGAGAGATGTACAACATATTTTTTTGTTTGTATCAAACTTGTGTTTATATTCAACCATGCTTTAATTATTCATAATATCTCAAGCACTTCTTTTATTAATATATCTTAACGTACGTTTGTTTACTGTGATTGTACCCCCAAATTTACCTCAAATTTCCTACTCCCGTGCATTCTTGATTAAACATGAGTACATTTATGATTAGTAATAGTTCTTATTACGGGAAAGCTCCATTAAAGAATTTCCGAGTTTTGGCCACAAAACTCGGAAACTATTCCTCCTTTTCACCAATTAGGTGTGTTTACATTAAATTAGTTGGGTCATTAAACTTAATAGGCAGTCAGCAGCCCAACTGGTTTGTGCATGATCCAATTATGCCCACTGGAATAGGAATTATAGGGATATAACAGGTATGAGTGTCAGACGAAAAGGATGTTTCATTTGAGCCTCTTTTTAATGGAGCTTTCCTGTAATGGTTCATAGTTATCGTAGTATTCTATTGCAAGTTTATTAACCACTGTGATTTTACCCTCGAAATAAGCTCACTAAATTACCGAATAATTATCAGTTGGCGTGTAGCGTGTGGCCTGTAAGCACGCACCTTGCACATCTCATTGCAGCAGATACGATTTAGTCAACTAATTTATTGCCTTCCCTTTACATTACAGATCCAAGGTATACCACAGTCACCAGCTGATCCCATTCAAAAAATAACCTGGATAATTATCACCTGACTGTTTCTCGAATAAATAATCAAGTATTGAAATCATCAACTGCTCGAACCAGCTTAATCGATGCCATTGTCTCTGTGTGCTATACCCAATGTTGAACCCCCTTTTAATTTTCCTCTACGAGTAACCACCACTTCGACACAGAACCAGACATTCTTCAAATCGAGTCCCAAATGGCTTATTGGCAAGCATGGCAGAGAGTAGACACATATTGCGTTTGTTCAAGAGGACAATAAAACACAATGCTCACCGATTGAGAAATCCTACTGACTGATCCAAGGTAGATGTCATACTGAGTGTTGCTTTCCAGGGGTTTGTTGTCATTACCTCCCTGTGTTTCTCTGTCACCCACAGTGAATGTTGCAGGGAGATCCTTCTTAGGTAATTCTGCTGCTACATAATCAAGAGTTGGTGCAGTGGATCGTTGGTACCTCGATCCCTTGGTGTCCCTTCTAGTGACTGTCTTAACCTGCCGTACACCAACTTGAAGCCCTCTACACAACACACAAAAATGGTCATTGATGAAGAAGTTTCTGTTTTCATTGGTTTAGTGACATCATTGAAATTTTTTTGAGCAAGTTAATTTTTTTCAATTGGAGGCAATATTAATAACTAAAATAGCACGTTAATGAAGATGAACGAGGCAAGGTAAATGGTGACAGAGGGTGCTCTCTCGATTGATTTTTAAGAAATTAATTTTGAAATACTTGTCATTCAGTGACACAAAACAAGTTGCTAGCAATAGGATACTTCTTGACTCAGTTATAACATAGTTTTGAAAAAGTAATACATTTATTTTTGGGAGTGATTTCTCTGTTTCCTTGGAATTGCCTACAGAAATTAAATTGAAACTTTAAAAGAATTTTAGACGATAGTGTTCATTTGATTGATATTCATACAAATTCTAGCAAGATGAGATCCTTTTTCGGCAACAGATATTTTTATTCTCTAAATAAGTATCTTTTAGATGCCGGGGCATGGTTTTGTGTTCTGCAAGCGTTAAAAGAAAAAAAGAAGCAATTTCCAGTTTTCAAAATTATGCAAAAGTCCACAATAATCAGTGAGTTTTAGTAAAATGTTCCATTACTATAACAACTTATTGATTTATTTGAAGTGAAATTCAATGCTAATAAAGCGGTCTGAAACTTGGATCAAGAACTTTTAGGGGGTTCATCAAAACGATCCACCTTTTGATAATTCTGGGCAATATTTAACAAAGAGCTTTAGATTGACAAAGAGCTTATCTTTAGATGAATCTTAGTGTTTTGCGACATCGGGCCCCGGAGTTCTAACATTTCGAGGAGCTTTTCGAAACAGTATCCACAGCACTAGAGATGTGGATTAAAGAGCAGGATGTCCGTAAACTAAAGAAAATAACAGCTATATACTTTTTCACCTGCAGGCACACAAAGTCTGAATTCAGATATAGGTTTGAGATGTGGCAGATTGTACAAAGGATCGAAATTAATATTAGGTCTAGAGTTTTATCTTTGAAAGGGCAAAGCTATTTTGGTTTGGCAAAGGGCACTTACATTGGAAAATCATAAAGTCTATGGGAAACTTTTGAAGGGGCACCAATGCCAAGACCAGGGGGAAATTGCCTTAGTGGCCTCCGTGTAATTCAAGGCCTTGGATGTACATGTCAAACATCTGCATCATTTCAACTTACGTAATGTACTTTGACGAGGACGGAATATTTAAAGCTATGGTGACTGTAGAAGAAGTCAAATCTGAGACATCATTTGGGGATAGCTGGGTCGGAGCAGGAAGATCTGTAAAGTCAAAGAAAAAAGTACCAAGGGAACATGATTATCCAAAGATTCATAAGACAACTCATCAAAGTCAGAGTGGTTGGAAAGTTCTAATTGGATCGGTTAAGTATTCCAGCAGAAACCAGTCCGTTTGACTGCCAGAATGATCCGTTGGAAAGTTCTAATTGGATCAGTAATTATTCCAGCAATGAAAGGTCAGTTTGAAAGCCGGAGCGATCCATTGGAACATTAAAAATGCCAACACTGCCATATTCTCTAGTTTATTAATGTTACCGTAGTTCAGTACAATGTCATGGTCCAGAAAAAAGTATCTGGCAGTCCACTGGATTGCTGATGTATATATAGGGAACATTATTTTGCGTCTAGAATGGGCCTGACTTACAGTCCAAAACAAAAAGATGCTACAATTATGAAAAGCCAAAAATTAAATAAATAAATAGGTCTTCGTTTTTACATATTCAAATGTTACCATTATTGACTTGGACATATCGAAACAGTTGCCTAGGCAGCTTATATCACTAATGTTGACAAAATAAAATCTTAAAACGAAACTTGTTTTAAAGTTGTTCTACTCATGTAAGAATGTGCGAATCCATGAATTAATTTCAACTAAATTATGATAATTGAATGCTATGTCCCACAATACCTGTCTCAACTGCAGTAAATGCCTCTAGTATTGCTATCTCTCCAGCACCAACACTGTTGAAACCTTTCAGTCGGAGATCATATTTTGTGGATGGTTCTAAACCACTAATGTTATGATGCATATCTGATGGTTCTATATCGACTGCTTTGAATGAGTTGATTGGACTAAAGTTGGTATCATATGGTTTTTCCAGCGCCCTGTATGAAAGCTGTACATTGTTTTTAAAATGGGAAATAAAAATACACTGATTATTACTGCGTAACAAACTTTTACACTTGACATCACTACAAGTACATTTAAAAGGAGTTTTAAGTAAATTTAATTGAGATTTCAAGTAAAGTTAGGTGCAGTTTCAAAGACATTTGATTTAAGTTTTGCTGCAAAACTTAACCTAAAGATGTTATAGATTCACCCTAATTATCAAAAAAGGCAAAAAATAACGACCCTTAACGTAGGTGCATGTGGTTTTGTCTTAACTAGATCTAGAGTGCAACTCTGGCGATAGTTAGTTCACTGATGTGTGTAAAGCACTGTATTCTCAGTACTTTCCGGAGTCTAGTTTAGCACTACGAACACACAAGAACATAACATCAATCAAGTTACTGTTGTAGAGTATGACCATCTTATTAAGTACTCAAATGTTGAATAATTGAACTGAAATAAACACATTACTTTGATCGAAACAATCTGCAATAAAAACTCACTCTATATTTAGTTATAACACCATTTCTTTGACCACAAGGTATTTCACTCCAGCTAAATGCAACACTATGCTTCGTTGTTGAAGTAGGCCTACTCTTGAAATCTGTTGGTGATCCTGTTGGAACTAAAATAGTAATTTAAATACAAAACATCCAGTGACTTTTTACATCCTTATGCTCAAAATAAAATATTTGGGATTCGTCACGAGGATGACTAGAAAGTATTAGAATCATGGAGCTATACAAAAAAGCAACACACTGTAACACAGGGGTTTGTCTATCTATCTTAACGTGAACATTTCTTGAACATCTTCTCTCCAAAAATGTATTTTCAGACCTCCTAGAGGCCACAGTGCCACTCACTTTGTAGGGTGCCTTGGTTTAATTACAGAAATATTACGAATACACTCTCTCCTTTAAACGTTCATTTCATTTTCTTGGAGATAAGATCAACATATTTCAGGAAAAATGGCTCTTGCTTCCGAAGTGTTTCTTTTGCATGCAGTGCATTTGGTTGCCTCTTAATTGTCTGCGAAAGTTACCACAGTGTGCACCTTAGCTACACACAGGTCATGTGCAAAGTTTTTGTTACTCCCGACTACAAAGCTGCCAAACTTTGCCTGCAATTTTACCTTAAATCACTCATTTCACAATTAAAAGGAATATACCAACAGCAAAAGTAAGAGCCTTCACAAAACACATGTAAGCCAAGTCAATGGATTATATTCTCAACGAAAAACCAGCTCAATTCACTGCCTAAAACAGGACTCTGGTAATCAGTGAGAATCAACATTTTTGAGAGGTATATTAAAATGTTGGCTCTTTCACCTTTTGGTAACCCCTGGAGTTACAGATTTCAAGGAGCAATATCTTCAGAGAACAGTATTGCCAGATAAGTAAATCAGAAGACCATGAATTATTAACTTCGGTGAAAAATAACAGGTTTTGTCTTCAGCAGGAGACACGAAGAAGTCTGATTTCAGATCAAGTCTGGAAGTTCTCATCCCCAGCCATAGATAATATGCTCCCCTACCAGGAACTTACCCCGTTCAGGTGTTGTGTGTTCGATATATTTCTCAATCTGAGGTTCCCCAAGTCCTGCCTCATTCCTGGCAAGAACACGAACCATGTAGATTGAATTTGGTAATGAATCAGGATGTGGTAAAGGAGACTGTCTCTCTGTTGTGTTGTGCAGAGTTTGAAAATCACCAACCACCTCTTGGCAAAGATCTCTCTTAACCAGTTGATACTGTACCGCATAATCAATAACAGGACACTTGTTTTGAGGAGCTTTCCATGTAATGGTTTTGCTGGGATCTTGCACAGAGCTGACTTGATAGATCACTGATACAGGAACTGAAAAAAAGTAAACTACAAATTATCTGTCCTTCACAAACCCATGAAAATGTTACATAATTAATATTTTCCTAATTTTGTCAATGTCTTGTAACGACCATGGCAGATAACAGCACGGCACCTTGTAAACCTTTACATGGTGCTATGCAAGTAAATAGGTCTTGTTTTTTAAACAAAGCTCTGCATACCTTGTACAATTTTTTGTATAGCTTATAGATGCTCTCGGGTGTAATAAAAAGCTATATAGGAACTTTGTATTAATATTAATATTATCAAGGGTTGGTAGTTAATGCAGTCACTGGTGTAACCAGACATTTCCACTTGGGGCTGAAATCAATTCAATTTCAATTCAATTCAATTATATTCAATTCTGAGACAATTAGTTTCCATTTCACTGGCTTACAATACACATAACAGAATAATAATTAGGGAAATGGGGGCAAAACCCGAAAAGCATGTGCTTGTGTTGGGGAAGCCTTACGTTTAGGACAACAGACTGGACAAAAAGTAGACATAACGGGAAAAAGGATAAGAAACAAAAACACGGATACAAACAATCAGACAATTAACAATTAACATGGTTACGAATAAATAACAGACTTAACAGTAATATAACAGATAAATTTTAAGTTTATGTTGGAATGAGCTGAGAGATGGGGAACGCTTTATAGCACCAGGGGCCGATTTCACTAAAGTCACCATTTGCGATGAGATCGCAAACCCCAAATCCATCGCACTTGCGACGTCGCTGATTTTGCGTTTCACTAAAGTCATCGCAGTTGCGATGACATGACAAGGAAACTAAACGTTTTGTACGAGGCTAAAAGTAGTGACCTTTGACACAAACCTCAAGAAAACCGTCGGTCTTCGCATGTGGGCGTCGTACATGTCAAAATGTTGCATGCTGAGGTTCGATTAAAAACGAACGGCATATATTGCAGTTTAAATGTAAACGTTGTCATGCTGGTGCATCAAAAGTAACATTACAACAAGAGGATCATATTAATGCTTAAATTCTAGGCATTCACTTAAAAAAGGGTGCTACATGAAATCAAATTCAACATGTTTCATTTGTAGGCCTATAGCCCCCCCCCCTAGTATACTTACTTTTATAAAATCTTGTAAATAATTGTAACGTTGAGGTGGATGAAAATTGACAAAATGAGAATGACGATTTTGGTTTTTGGTAATTAATGTCTAACACCCTTTGTATAAGCTTCAGCACATATACGAACGTCTAAAGGGGATTTTTTTGTTTACTTTCCCGAAGGCATAATCACTATGAGGCCTAATTGGCAAAAATAATTCGTTTCTAGATGCCCGAAATTTTCGTCACAGTGTTGTCATCGAAAATGTGTACATGGTATAAAATCGGAAAGGAAAAATTGTGGATGCTGTGAGGCCTACATTAACTTTAGGCCAAATTGCTGGTTAAAATAACTGAACCCCGCAATAGATGACGAACTCCTTTTTTTTTACCGATTTTAAGCTCTTTCGGCAACAACCACATTCAAGCTGAAAGGTGTCATCGGCCAACTGCGTCGTGTGTATCCCGAGTCTCCCAGTAAAAGATCACGAAGAGTAAACGTAACGCCATTTTACTCTTTAATTCACGAACAAACTATACTACGTCGAGACGTACACACCGCTAATAAAATCTAAGCACAAAATGGCGCAATCTATCATAATTTGCGATGAACTTACACTTTGCGGCTGCTAACGAGTCATCGCAAGATTGTCATCGCTAATAATTGTTTTGCGATGAGTAAGTTTGTCGCAAAGTTTTAGTGAAATCGTTCTCCAAAATCCATCGCTAAGTTGCGATGATTTGGGATTTAGCGATCGATTTCGGCGTTTGCGATGATCAAAACGCGTTAGTAAAATCGGCCCCAGGTAGCAGATTCCAATTAAAGGCACCAGACTATTTAATATTACGCTGAAAAAATTGTGTCCTGTGGATTGGGAGGTGTATTTTTGTTGAGGATCCAGTGATGTGATTATGTCCATTATAATTGAATTGAAAGTAATCGGGAAGTTGTTTATTGCAGTAATTGTACACGAAAATGTTCTGATGGTATTTATGGATATTGATAACGTTGAGCAGTTTCAAATCTTTGGACAGACGATCCGTGTGAGCAATATAATGACATTTTGAAATTAAACGGATAGATTTATTTTGCAGTACGATTTGTTGATGTATGTACGGAAAGTGTTACCCCACACAATATTACAATACGTCAAGTAAGGAAGTATAAGCAAACAATACGGGGTGCGAAGTACTGTGGTTGGAAACATATGTTTCAACCTGTTAATGATACCAATGGATTCGGCTACCTTTCAATTTATCAATTTATCGAACCATTTATTTGTGCTTTGTTTTCGACCTGCCTGGTAACACCGCTGAGGGCAGTACGGGCAGCAACTACTTAGAATTGTTAAAATGTTCAAGTGTTCTCAAAAACCATGAAATGTCGATGTAAACTCATGCAATTTGTTAAGAGGCTACTATGAAAAAAGTGTTTTGTTCATTGTTTTTAAATAGTACTTCCACCTTTTGATAAAGTATTTTTTCCTTTGTAGGCGTCTTGTAATATTGAACGGTTTCTTGAACTTCTTGTCACCAAAAGAAAATAAATAATTGTAAATAACTGATAGAATTTGGAAAAGGTCTTTAAAAAGGTTGAATAAAACATTTAGACTCAATGTTGTTTGCTAATCTTACCGTAACACATTCTGCAGTTTGAATTAATGCCAACCTGACCATATGGACAAGAGTCTGCAAAACACAAGATGTTTAAAAAATAAAGTAATAAGTAATGACAAATTCATTTTTTTTTTTACAACAACAACAGCAGCAGCAGCTGCAGCTGCAGCAACGCAGCAGCAGCAATAACAATGTGTGGAAAACTTTGTGACCTTATGTCAACTGCTCGGTAGAGGAACAAATAGAAGAAAAACACAATATTGTGATGAAGTAAGCAGCCGGTGTAGAGCCTTTTAAAAGGCTTTCGTCAGCATTTTGTATCCCCCAAACTTTAAAATTTATCCAACTCAGCTGTGGGTATGGGAACCACATGTTATTGAGACTTTCAGATTACAAAAACATTTCAACAGCTTTGTGGAAAACTTTACCATTTAGGCCGAATGTGGACAGACAAACAGAAAGACAACGACAGACAGACAGACAGACATAAATCAGTTTCACTTAGGCTAAAGGCTACTATATGTAACAGCTCACCAAAAATCAATCCATCAATCAAAAGTCATAGAGCGTCAAACGTTTGCTCGTATGTGCTGAGGCACAAAATAAATGGTTAGTAAGACTGCTGTAACAGGTGAGCTTTGCGGAAAATTGAAAAATCACACTCTAAATTACCAGTATCATTTCTAAAGAACCAGTGATATCAGACTTCAAAGTATATGCATCATTATTTTCACAGTACAATTTTCAATTTCTAATTAGTACTTGTACTGGATCTTTTTAATTCTTCGAGGTCAGCTGACATGTGTAACATGTTTGTTCATTTCAATAGATTTCGATTTTTAAATCAATACAAAGAATACAAGAAGAAATGACAAACAGAGTAGTCAGTCAGTTGAATGTTTACTTACTTAGGCAATTTTCACCTCTAAATCCTCCTTGGCAAAGTACACCAGTTGGGCATGCACCAGACACTCTGTCACAAGCTTCACCACCGGCACAATGACACCCCTGGGCACAATTTACTCCAAACCACCCATCAGAACAGTCTACAGAAAGGAATGATCATAATTGGAAATAATGAATAATCTTATTTCCATTTAAGTTCATATCAAGATTCTTCGAGTCATGTCCTCCAAAAGCATGTAAGCTCCAAGTATAAGTTTGAAAGCAAAAGAACGATTTGAAGTTTTCTGTATTCTGAATCTTGGAGGTTAAGAACTTTACTTGAAACATTGCAAAAGGAACAAGAACCCCATCAAATATTTGTGATAGTTACAGCAAAACATACGAAGTATTTTTTGGAGGGACTAAAAATCACCTCATATTTATGATCAAAGGCATTACGGGAAAGCTCCATTAAAGAATGTCCGACTTTCGGCTACAAAACTCGGAAACTATTCACCCTTTTCACCAATTAGGTGTATTTACGTTGAATTACTTGGGTCATTAAACTTAATGGATAAGCAGTTCATCTGCTAGGGCAGTCAGCAGCCCTAACTGGTTTATGCATGATCCAATTAGGTCCACTGTTTAGAAAAGGAACTACAGGGAGATAACAGGTGTGACCTATCAGACGAGGATAATGTTTCCTTTGAGCTTCTTTTAATTGAGCTTTCCCGTAATGGACATTTTTGAATGTAACCCATACTCCAGAGCTGTGCATTATACGGCTCAGATGTAGGGAAACCAAGTGCGCCTTCAGTGTTCTAATGTCTGTTATATTTTTGTAATTAGCACTTTTATAATTAAAATTAAGTTTGGGCCTGCACCTCTGGGCTTACTCTATTTACCTGTTTATCTGTGAGCCAGAGAAAGCTTAAAACCGAATGTTATAAACTTTGAGAAACAGTTGGTGTAATAATTCCTTCGTCTGGTTTTTAATAAACACGTAATGGAAAAGATCAGGACAATTTCTAATCAGTTTTTGTTTTGTTTTCAGCAATATCAGTTTTTGTCAGAATATCTCAATTTAAAGCTGTATAAAATGAAAATTTTAAAAAGGAAGAGATTTCTGTTTATAAGAAGTCTTTACTCACCCTCGCAATTCGCTCCTGTAAAGCCAGATCTGCAAATACTGCCTGAAGTGCAAGTACCAACTGAACTGTCACAGGCTGCATTTCCACATCGACATTCCAAATTACAACCAGCACCATACATATCATCTGGACAATCTAAACAAGAGAAGTGACAAGTTTTTATACTCATATTAGAAATTCAAAAAATATCAAAGAATATACAATAAAAGGATCACAGATTAAAGCAGGATCCAGGGTTTTGCTTTCATCTTGGTAAAAGAAATGAAAACCGGACACTTCAGAAAGTTATTAATTTATCTTATTTTTTTTTTTAACGAGACTAGCATCAATAATTTTAAAGTTCCAATACTCTTATCATATCGCTGACAATTTAAATTAATCTGGACAGCCTAAAGACTTTATTAATTCTGTCATTTATATGTTTTGTCGCCCTCAAGCGGGGCATCATGGCGACTCCAATATTCTCTGTTCTCGATAAATCTGTTGTGGTCTCAGCACCAGCATCACACCTGAGGACACCCACATAGCTCGTTCTCTCTCTGCCATTCAGCCTCAATCATGAGTTGGTTCCCATACCATCCAAAAAGAAATTTACTTTCTTAATTTTGATGATTTATAACAGCAACAATATTAATAACACTTAGTTGATGTTCACTCATTTATTTTGTTTTTATTGAAGTTCAAAAGGATCTGTATTCATACTTTGTTTGCAAGATGAGCCCGTGAAGCCAGCTGCGCACGTACAGCCAAACGGATCTGGAAGACACATTAGTTTGCCAACGCAACCATCATCAGTTTTCTTGGTGCATGGGATACCACAGTCTTGACCAAAGCAGTTGTTGTTATGCACTGTGGAAATATTAAAAACATCGGTTGTCATTTTGTTAATGACTGTCTACACTATTGTCAACACCCTACAAACTCTTGGAAAATGTCATAACGTAGGAAGAAAGATGGATGGAATGATCCAAAACAATACCTCAACATATTTGTTTGTGTTTGTTGTTTTTGGTAGATGTTGGTTCTTTTGATCATTTGTATATTAGACAAACATAAAACCTTCTTATTGCCAATTAAATATCCAGTAAGTCATTTTAACTAACCTATTCACATAGTCTCTGCAAGTTTTTCATGTTGGTTTACCTTAAAACTATGGTTCAGAAAACGTTCTCACCTGCTTGACATCGGACACCGCTAAATCCTGGTGCGCAGATACACTCACCAGTCTTGTCGTCACACTGACCGCCGTTATAACAAAATCGACAGTTATTATCGCACGATGGACCCCATTTGTTGGGAGAGCACTCTGAAAAACAAATGTATCAAACAGGTCTTTAGTTCCATAAATTCAATTAAACTCAAACCAACACTAAAACTAATTTTTTTTATATGGGCAACGGATGCCACCGTCTTGCTATCAAGTAACGTGAAGTTGGTGGAAGCTTTTACTAGATGTGACGGGTTGCTGTGTGACTAAACATTGCATTCTCATTGCTCTCTGTATGAGATGTGCATGATCTTTCTGTAGCGCTTGTGCTCGAATGCCTGAATTCTTCGTCTATGTTGATTGTAAGTGTCCAGCTCTCACACCAATACAGGAGAATGGAAACCACAGCGACTTGTACAATTTCACCTTCATAGGGAGGCTGATGGAGCTGCTTTTCCAGATTATATTCAGCCTTGTCACGGCAGATGAGGCAAGGTCGAGTCTTGTTTTGGTTTATTTGGTTGAGCTGCCATCCTTTGCTCGAAGTGGAACCAATATATTTAAAGCTGAACACTTCCGTAAGTCTTTGCCCATTCAGGATAATGTTAGTTGTTGTTTGTTGAATGTGTGTGTTGACCTGGATCTCGATTTTTTTTCTGAGCTGACTTCCATTCAATATGCTCCTGCTGCCTCTTCCAGTCTGGTGGTGAAATTCTGAAGTTCTGCCTTACTGCCTCCCATAAGCTCAATATCGTCAGCGAAACGCAGGTTGCAGCGAGGCCGTCGTTTGATGGACATAGAGGTATGAAAGTCATGAAATGTCTCCTGAATGATGTTTTCCAGGTAAATGTTGAACAGTACTGGTGAGAGGGGACAGCCTTGTCCCAACTCAAGCTGTTGTTTTGAAGAAGTCTCCAAGGTTGTTGTTCATGAGGACTGCACTGGTGGAATCTTTATAAAATGTTTCGATGACTTGGATGGGGTTATTGTAAAGTTGAAATTTCTCCTGCGGTCGAAGGCTTTCTTGAAGTCGATGAAGTTATATCGGGGATTGGGAGGTCTTATGTGAGAACAGCGTATTGGCCAGGGTGAGCTTGTGGCTGCTGGCAAATTACAATAGTCGCAGCCCTCGATCGACCGTTAGTTTCTCCTGCCCCAAAACGTCCGAGTCCCCGCCAAACTGGTCGTGTGCATCTGATCCTACTTTTGCACCCCAAACACCTATAATGACGAGGATATCCTTTTTGGGTGTTTTCTTTGTGATACTTTCTGTGTGAAATTTTTCAATTGCGTTACCATCGTAGTCTTGCGTTGGATGACGGTGACGTTCTGGGGCTTTGCAGAAATACGTATGGAGATGAGCCTGCTGGATACTGGTGTGCAGCTGATAAGAGTTTACTTTGTCTTTGTTGACAATGAAGCCTACTCCGGTTTGGTGTTTGGAGTCGTCTCCGCTTTGCCAAAGTTTGTGACCCTCATCTGCTATTGTTTCGCCGCAACCAGTCCATCTGACTTCAGCTAGCCTGAAGATGTCCCTTGAATATCTGGCAAGCTCGGTGAGTTCTAATGATGGTGCTTTCCTTTGGAAGCTTGATGGTTGATGCTGTCGTTTTCGCTCCAGTAGCACACTTGTCGCCCATCCTGAGGCAAAACATTGAGGAGCGCGGTCGTTGGTAGTCCGGGCCTCGACCGATCCCGCATGTTATTGTCTGACTGTGTGTTTATTACGATATTTCAGTGGGCAAAGATGGTGCTTGGTGGTGCCCATCTCCTCTCCAAGCTTCCGTGGTCTTGAAGTAGAGTGACCGTCTCTTAGATAAGTTGCTGACCATAGCTAGCGAGTCCCATCTACACGGGTTTAAAATCAGAGTATTCCTTCTCTTAAGTGGGCTGCCTCCCATGGCTAACGAGCCCCCCCCCTTGCCTGTAGTAGTTTGGTTTTTAGGCGCCAGACACTCGCCCTTACACCTCTCTGCCATCGGTTTTGGAAACAGAGATCGGCGCGAGACGCTGGCCGTATGGGGAACTTCATGAATAGGGAGTGGCTCAACTTTCCCTATCAGCCCAGCCATCCTTACCCTTTGATGAGGACATAGATTGCCAAAAAAAAGTTTGATCAATTTAATAAACATTATCAAAGATTTGAATTGAAAGCATCAACAATCTAACCATTAGTCAATTTAATGAAACAAATTGATAGGCAAAAAACTGTTAAAACCAATTTGAATAGCTTGATTTATTCATTATAGAATGAGAGAAAAAAAATCATCTGGCAACTTACGTCTTACAAGGAGTTTCGTGAGCGCATGTTTCTGTAGATAATGTCTACCACCTCTGTAGCATTCATAGATACCAGCATGATTGAGCTGGACATTGTGGATACTGATGCTTGATTGGCCATTCCATGCAGTGACGTCAATACCATTATGTCTCCATCGAAGCTCAGTTGGTGATCCGTAACGCTGTTTCATTGTCAATGTTACATCCTCTCCAGCACTCGTAGTCAAGGTGGATGAAGCTGGAGATACGTCACCTACAATCAATAATAAGCTCAGTTGAACTGTATCATTATCAATGCTACATCCTTGCACCATTATCTTGAAAAATGTTTCAGAAAAATGCCTCAGCAATTTGTCATCATTTGAAACTAGTATGTGACTATATAATTTTAGTGAAAACAAAAGTATGCTGTTTTAAAAGTGAGTTAAGGGCCCTTGAAAATATTCAATAATGCCCAAATAATGATCTTCAACCATTAGCCTACATTAAAGGAGTAGCAAATAATCAAAGGTGGGTTCTTGAGAAACGACACCATGTACCTTTTGAATAGTAAATTTTTGAATCAGTTGGAAGGGAGATCGGTAATTACAAACTCTTGCCACTAGCTACATTATGATAATGAAAAACACAATTCACTTAGACAGCAGTTACTCCTGTGCCCCTTACCGTTTTCACGCAAAACAATTGTTGTTATCTTTACAGAGTCTTGTGACCTGAAGATACAGTTGTAAGCACCAAATCTGTCTGCACCAATGGAGTCAGGCATGTAATAAATTCTGGCACTGACTGTGTCATGATCTTCCACATATCCTCCAGTTGGTAGATTACTGCCACTTCCAGTGTCTAAGACACGCTTAAAGGAGACGGCTGCGCCAGTGTCACTACCACTTTTATAGCCACCAATGTAATGTTGAGTTATAGGATTTACCCTTTTTGCATAAAGTCTTAAATTGAAGCAGGTGAAATCATGGACTGCTCCTATGTCAGAAACAAACAAACAGTAACATATATGAGAAATGTATCTTTATTTTTTATATTGTATTTACTATGTTGATTATCTAAAACGTAAGACCGCATGAATTGTTCAATGAAAACAGGGATTAGCCAAGTTGATATTCAGTGATTCTCCCTGAATTATTGCTTTCGCTTTTCTTCAAGCAGTTTTCATAACTTTCAAGTTCGTTGATGTGTTTTGGATACATTTGCATACAAGATGAATAATTGTACCAATCAGTTAAAGTTTAATTTTAGAAAGAAATTTTCAGACTTTTCCCTGCATTGAGGCTGTGCACAGTCATGTTTTAGTTGGAACAATGTGTACCAACAAACCCTACAGCAAAATATAAAAAAGACTTTAATTAAATCAAAGTATGGTTCAGGAGTCAATATAATAACGAATGTGACGATTAAAAATAAATTATCCCTACGGAACAACCCTATTTTTTCTTGCCCGTTACGCCAACCGGCATTTTGTTTTGTGTGTGTTTGTATGTCTAAAACCCTAAAAGTATGTACTTTTTATGGTGTAAAATGTAAATAATTTTAGAAAGGGGGCGCTGCCCCATTAAACCCCAGCCATGGGTTGCACCCCCTGGATCGCCGGTAAAAATTTGTTTTTCTAAAAAGCTAAGATCCTGGTAGCTGGCATCCTCCTCATTTCTGCTCAGCGGGTGACACGCGATCCAAATTCTCATGAAAGAGACAAAGGCAATGTCATCTATATAGTCCTCAAAAAACATATTACCTTGTGAAGTGTGTAGTAGAACTAGAAAGACCAGCAGGCAAAGTAAAGTACATCCAAACAAGGCCGGAGAGTCTTTCACCCCGCGTCGATTCATCGTAGTTTGTGGTGTGGAAAACTGCAATACTGTGAACGAAATAGATTAACCTTCGTCAAAACTTTAATTTTTTTTCAGTGGGATGAATTATCAGAATTAGTACATGAAAGTACATTGCAGAAGTTACTTAAAAGTAACTCTTCATTGTATAATCTTCCAATATGAATAAGATATCACATAAATGGAAACCAATTAATTATTGTATTTTTTGCCAAGTTTTATACTTTCCCAATGTTGTTGTTAAGGGCGTGCCCAGTACACGGTTTGGGGTGTTTGTTGGTGTCCCCCCCCCATGTAAAAATCTTTCTGGTTCGTAAGAATATGCTCTATAAGACAGATGGGATCATGAGCAAAAAAGGTGGCGATGTGTCACGATGAATGACTGAATGATTTACGCATATCACAAAAAGGTAGAAATTAGCTACACGACTTGTGATGCCCTTCATTGACCATAAAAATATTGTTAACAACTGTGCGGAATTCGAGGCCATGTCCAGTCGTTTTTGTTCACTTTTGAAAACTTAAGGGTTAATCCTAAAAATAAAAGATGAACTTGACTTACCTGTCCTCATAAAAGCGTCCACCATGAAGTGTGATGAACGTAACACAATGTTCTTACGTTCTCTATATTCGCTTCCTTGTCGGGTAACGCCACATTTGTGAAACACCTGATGGAAACTAATCACAAATGGAAACAATGGCTGACGCAGTTCAACCTTAATGCCTGTGGAGTTTGTTTGTATAAAAGGCCATCATCAGATTTAAAAGTTCATGCAAGGCACGTGAACGGATCCAAACCCAACGGTTCCTAGGACCCCCATGAAGAGCAGTTCATTGAAAACTGAAGAGCCTAGCATACCCTGGAGAAAAATTTAATTTATACTATTATATATTATATATTTCAAGTTATGAAACCAAGGATGCCTCATAATTGAACAATGTACCTCGCAAGCCTGGGGAAACCTGTAAACAAGGATGCTTGCTACGTGAACCACAAACACCCAGGGATTAACCCCTACTCTTCCAAGGTAAGTGTTCTGGTTTCATTTACGTCCACTACCAATCCAGTACATGGGACTTACGACTAAATGTCCCATCCGATCCAAAGGGCAAAGCAATCATGGTAAAGTATCTTTCTCGAGGAATTAAGTGCCACGACAAGGGTTTGAAACCACACTCAAAAACACTAGAGCTTGAGTCCGGTGCTCTTAACCACTCAGCCACGACACGCCAGAAATATGGACACATTATTAGCCAAGGTTTTCAGTTCCGTTAACTTTTTGAGGTTTGAAGCTCAAAAAAAAATTGCATAAAATATAAACAGTTTTTTCGACTGTAACGGAGCCATCGGCTTGTTAGATGGTGTCATTAAAATCTTTAAGAAAAGGAAGGGATTGAATTTACTCTTCCGAAACTAACGAATATTATATCCCTTTGAAAGTACAATGTACTTTTATATTTACAGTACTAAAAGCGCATTAGTTTGAGCTTGGGACCGGTAACAAACACATACTGTGCCCGACTGTGTCTACGAGCTTATTTAACTATATTATAAACAATAAAGAAAATATGTTGTAGACGCTGTCAAACAACTCTTTGCTCACAGTTTCTGTAAAAACCACATAAACAAGTTGTTATCTCATGAATAAAAACGGGATGGAGAATGTTTTGAGTAAATAAGCCGTATTTCATGACCACAGTCTACCGTCTGTCTGTTTCACTACGATAGGCCCCCTAATGAGATTGACTGTGATTATTTTGAATGTCATTGTATTAAAACAACGCTTTGACGCAAAACAGCAAATACATTAAACTGTAAAGGACGGCGAGCTTGTGATTTTCGCAAAAAACAATCATAATATAGTTATTTCCTTCCACATTATGAAAGAATCAACTCCTTGCTCTTGCATGTTGGCATGTTGGTATTGCTTTTAATGTTATGGCTAGTCGAATTATAGTAGGTTTCTAAACCTTATGGAGAAAAATAATAGAGAAACTAAGGCTTGTTGTATTAGTGGTTCTAAGGCGATTCTAAAACCGGTGGGCCTTGGCGTACATCGCATGTTTTTGATTTTTTGTGTGTGCAATATCAAATGTGTAAATACAAGTGCCTGATCTGACACACGGGTTTGGTCTGTAGATCAGCAAACATTAAAAGGGTATAATGATTATGAAAAGAACCGATTAGGGTCTATATGTTATCATCCGAGAGCTAAACTGAAAGTGGCATGTTTAGTTTGGTGTAGAAACCATGTGTTAAACGACCGCTGCGATCTTGTGAAAGGTTGATAGGACTGGTTTGGGGTAGGTAGATCTACGGATACCTTGTCCGGAGGTTCGTTCGCCTGAGGCTTCACACAATGATCCATCATGTGGTGACAAACTTGTAGTGTTTGCCTCCCCTCTTCTACTGAGTTTCCCCAGTCGACCCCAGATCTCCATCTACACTTAATCTTTTGTTTGATGCTTTGAATTTTCTGTATATGCTGTATTTTATTTTATTTTTTTTTAAAGTTTCAAACATTCGTTGAACTTTAACACTCGTTTGTTGTTTTCACTTTTTGCCAGTAAAAATCAAGTGTCTATGTTTTCATTTAATATTGACAATAGTTCTATATATCTATAAGTTTTTAAATTGACATACATGCAGTTTGAATAAGTACAAGAGTTTGACTGTAAACAGAAGGATGGAATGTAAAGTAAAACCTAAAAATAATGCTAGGGATTTTAATTTTTTGAATTGAAAACAAAAACGAGTGACAAGAGCGACACAAGGGAAGGAAGGGTGGGAGGATTTTTTATATATATACATAATTTTCTTTTAAAGAGTGATAATAAACGATCTTTAAAAAGCGTATATCACAATTATTTGATTGGACCTTCATCACTTTGAGTTATACTCATAAAGGTGTTATACAGGATTAGTAGAGCTGAAAACACAGTCGTAGACAGTGGATGCATGTTTTGTGTGATCAACCATACAATTATTGAAATAAATAAAGATTAAAGCCTTTAATTTAATCTATGAATAGCTGGGCATGGCTGCGACCTCTGTATTAAACTCATGGATGTGGTTCGCAGTTTGTATAGCCCGCGCAGGTGGGAAGCCATTCACCACAGTTATAATCGGGGTGCATTTGGGCCGGGGATTACGTAACCTCGTTAGATTTAAGCACTGCGTCCTTTGTGTAGGTTTAGAGAATGGTTAGCTTCAGCAGAGCTCAAGAAAACCAACCTAAGACAGGGATTCATTTTATTCTTGGCTGTCTTCGATAGTACAACGTCTTCAATAAGATTTAGCTTCCGCCTCCCTCCCCAACCACCATACCTTAGAATGTTAGGTTCATACCACTGTATTAGTAAACTTAATACATTTCGCTAAACTATTTAGCCTTCTTATAACAAAGGTAAAACATGTACATGTATACAAAGGTGGGTGTTCATTGACTCAGTTGACACATAGATGGGAGATAGATGGGTTTCCCCGCGTTTTCTCCAAAAAGGTTTTTAGCGGGGTTTTTCCCCCTTTTATTGTCCGAGGTGGTTTGCCCCCCCCAAAAAAAAAAAAATTAGAAAAGGGTTTATAAAACAAGTAACAAAATATGCCTTTAAAGGTACGTAAATGTTTTAAGTATTATCCTCAGTTTAGACGAGTAAAGCCTGTAATTAATATTGTCGGCATTCAGTAAGCCAATAATCGTTCATGTTGGTTATGCCTAGTAAAACAAATATTGTTAAGAATAATTGAAAAATTGTTTACGTTTAAAACTATGCCAGGCCCAAGGTCTTACTAGTCAGCCGCAAGGAACTTATAAGCGGTTGGACGTAAGGGGATCTCAAATTATAGTAGCGGCCTGAGCATAGTATTTTATAAATGAATTAGTTTATGAGTTACATTGTGTTCAATGATAATACAATAATAAATAGACTCCTAAACCCACACAAATAATGGTGCATGTTCTTTCTGTCTTGTGGTCATGACAAAGGGATTCATAAAAAACCTGTGAAATTTGGAAGGATTCCGTTGTGTGGGTCTGGAGGAAATAGTGAAAAAACATGCAAAATGTTTAGCCTGTAGATGCACTTAGAAACACTTAGCGATGAAAACATGTACAAATACACAATGCAAATTAAGCTATCAAAACCCTTTTGTGCAAATATAGAATACTTTTGAAATCAGTATAGCCATTTCCTCATTTTAACTCAATCGAAAAATTTCTATAAAAATAAAAATAAATTATTTATTGTTTTATATTGTTTTCTTTTTTTCTTTTCTTTAGAAATTTTCAGAATGGTATACAATAGTATAACAAATGTGAATAGAGTCTAGAGGAGGCTCGATTTCAAACATCAATATTTGTCTAAAGATAACTGTTGGGATATTGCTATCCCAAACTCCATACTGAAATTTTTGTATTGTGACATCACATACTAAGAAATAACAATTGATTGGCATGCAATTAAGATTAACCTTGCTCTTTATGAAAGTCGTCCCATTGACACTTGTCACTGTCAGTGACTCTGTCAGCACTGCCAGTGTCATTGTGAAATCTGTCCCCCATGGGAAATTAACATGGGCTGAAGGAGGTTGTTTCAAAAGAGGGCGCTACCAGAAGAAATTTGTACACAGTAGGCCGTATTGGGGACAGAAATATCTGACAGCATCTCCTGCCACACTGGTGTTTTGCACCACCGGGTATGGGGGTTTGGGTAGACCCAGTACTTTAGGGGCGCTGCACTCCTTGAAAAAGAATGTTGACATCTGCGGTCGTAGTATAGCGCCCCAGGGAAATATTTACGCAAGTAGAATGTGTTTCGGCGATTTGGAACTGAACACCCAGTTCCCGGTTTGGCCAAATGAACCCCCAAAAGACCCAACAAAATAGCTTAAAACTCGCGTTCTGGCTTCCCGAAGATGAAAGGTCTGGGCATTTAATTGTTGTACTCACCATCATTGTTGTACTCCAGATTGATGTTTTAAGTCCACAATCGGAAAAACGATGTCGATGATGACCCTCATGATAATATGACTATCAAAATAGACGGGTGCCCTACCGTCTTCGCGGAGATCATGTGGTAATCGATTGACCGTGCGGTTTCACAACTTGCCGCGATGAAATAAATGTGGCGCCCTCAATCGAGTTAAACGAAACCAACGGTGAACATTGGATAATTGTTACACTTAACCGTTATGCTTACGCTTGCTTTCGTTTGTCAAGGTTTGTTCAGAATTCTCGATGATCGTAAAAGTAATTAGTATTATACTTTTGTCACAATACTATTATAATAATTAGTTTTGTTTCTAAAGAAACTTCATACTCAGAAAGTCAATGTAATTGTTCGGTTCATATTGTTTCACAATAATTAAAAGACCCTATAAACCAAACACACAAATAGTTTTTTGTTTAAGAGTTTAGGAGAATGATTTACAAGTCATGTTGGATACAGCTTCCTTTTTCTTCTGTATGTTACATGCCTAAATTTCGTGTTGAGGCTCAGTAACCAGTCATGCCAGTGCAAATCCATTGATTTAGGGAGGTTCATGACACGCAACAGCTGCTTTCTTAAACTGCCAAAAAAAAAAAGTTGATGGAGGCGAAAAAGGCTTAGAGAAATAGGACATTGTTTTAGATTTCAAACACCACATTGTTTCTTTGTATTTCAAAAAGCGCCCTTTGGGCAACAATGTTTTTTTTTAATGAATAGTCTGGGCATCAGTGTAAGGAGCTTTCATGTTGAGCTGATTTTACCATGTATATATATATTTTTTATTAACGAAAAAGTAGAATAAATAAATAAATACACATGTTATGCTTTAGTCACGACAGCTGCTCAAGTTTGCAAAATTTTAATTTAAAAATAAAGGTATAAGTTCAAAATTGTTTTTTACCACAAAATGGGTTGAACTGAACACAAAATATTCACAACATCACTCGAGATTTTGTCCACTGCATGTGATATTGTTATTTGAAATATCAGCATGTTTGTTAGTCAACTATAGGGAGGGCAAAGTGGTGACGTCATTATGTTTGGTTTGTGTTAGAACCCAAGGAAAGAACTTACTGACCACTGACGTGAATTGCATGCTCGTTAAAACTGTTGCAAAAAGGGCCCAATTCCATGAAGCATGTCAGCTAAGCACAGCAAAGCCTTGCTTAGCAGAAACAGGCTGACAGCCAACATTACATAAAGTTTACATTACTGCAACTGGTGCCCCACTCCCATGTTTTGCTTAAAACAAAGAGATATTCTAAGCAGTATTTTCAAGCAATAAAGAAGTAAACAGCTTGGAGAGTTCGATCCCTCAAAAAGCTCTGCCCTTTTTGCAAATACATCGTTGTACAGCATTCCCGAAAATGGAGCTATACGTTAACAAAGTTTAAACATACAACTGGATTGCATTATGTTCCATTTCCAAAATAATGCGTACAAATATTCTACTTTTCAAAATTACCTGAGTATTCAAACTACAATTTCTGAGTATTAACAAAATAAAATACTTTGGCACTTTCATTGCTATAAGCATTAAAGAATTAGTACAGCTTGGAGAGTCCGATCCCTCAAAAAGCTCTGATCTTTTGCAAATGCATCGTTATAAAGAAATCCTGAAAACAAGGCTATAAGTAAAGAAAGTATAAACATACAACTGGAGTGCAAATGTTCCATTTCCACAAATAACTCGTTACAAAAGTATATTCCTTTTCAAAATGTCTGAGTATTGAAACATTACAATTTCTGTGTATCAACAAACAAAATACTTTGGCACTATCGTTGTTATTTCAGATTCTTTTTCAGTATATACAATTTTCTTTCAAATGTATTCATGACTTGCCGTTAAATTTATAGAATACTCTGAACTCTGGTTACAATTTCGATTACAAGCATAACAAAGCTATTTGGCATCGTTCTTCTTATTACTATATAAAAAAATATGCATAGACTGCTATAAAAAAAAAGCTGCATAGTGATCGACAAACTTACATAACTTTCATTTAAAAGACAGTTGTCAACTTGTATAGGCTTGAAATAAAAACTTGTTAAAAACAGTATGGTACATCTCCTTCCACTGATATGTCATACTGGGTCTTAATGGGGATAAATGCTGGAAAGAGAAAACATTTGTTTTTTTATTCTTAGAAATATCAATCCTTGTTTAAAAGATGGTAAACTCAATGTTTGGCCGCTTTAAAATAAGTGCCTTTGTTTCCCTCTAATTATAGCAATACAACTGGTAACCAAAGTACACAAAATGTTTGAATAAGCTGAGACTTGCATGTCATACGTATTGGTTTTAAAGATGTATATTTTCTTCTTTATAAATAGTAAAAACAAACAAACAATTACAACGCTAGTGTTCAACAATATATCTACTTTCTTAAAAATGTGATCCTATATGGTGATGCTTGCAAATAAAGTTTTGTTTTGTTACGACAGTACGTTCCGTTGTTGCTATATTCTGTGTTCATGCTAAGAGTGCCTGGGCTTGACCTCATTAAATATGCAGGTCGGATACAGAAAGTAAGGTGCTCCAAAGGAGCCATTTATAACACAGCTTGGAAATTACAAAAATGTGATCTTTGAATCGTTTAGCCAAGTACGAGTAACCACACAACGATAGTTCCATCTTATATACAAAATTATGCTTGTGTTATCGCTGTGTAAAAGCAAAGTGTTTGGTTAAGCTGTTTCAATGTGAAAGTGAACAACACCCTAGAGTTGTAATTATGTCCACATAGCTCAAATACTTTCTAGCAAATCTAATACAGACCTCTATGTTTGGAATATTCCTTTCACATTCTAAAACCTTATACGTATTAATTGTTTCCCATTTCCTAGTTATAGGTTCAAACAAAAGTATCATATAACCAACCTGTGAAAGATTCATCAAATTTGTTTTTTTATATCAAGGTTTTTTTTCTCATTCCAAGTGCTGCAACCAAAACACACAATGGTGAATTAGGATCACATAATAACATTTCTCAATTTGGAAAACATTAGGCAAAGTGCAATATGGTATTCATTGTTGGTATGCACAAACAAATTTCGAGTATGACGGAATTACAAAATGGACCACTTGTTATAATTTGTTGAATCGTCTTGTTTAGTTAGCTTTAACAAGGTACCTGCTGATGAAGGATTTCTAAATGTTTGCATACACGACGTCAACGTCCAAATACATCTGTAAGGCTTCGTAGATCAACTTGTACTGCTCCTGAAAAAAATCAAAACGGAAGGCATCAAAACAATGCATGTTTGTTTCCAAAGAAAATGTTGCTTAAATTTGCACCGGGATACCAGTTGCAGATAGTACATACCAAATTGTACTTTGGTATAGGTAACCTTATTCTGGCAAGCAAAATTGAGCCACGGTCTCCGTAGGTTGTCAGGTGGGTTTGAGGAACACAGAGTACCAGTCATATAGATTAACCGCATAGAAAACAAGAGTGCTGCCAAAGTATACCATGCTCAGCGGTAACTAACGGTAAAGTCAGCTTACCTGTGACTGCACCAATCCATGACGTGAGACTCTGAGTTTCTTGACAGCCTGGAACACATCCACCACATTCTCAACACCCAGTCTCTCTATGACATTAAGGAGAGCGCAGAATGCTCCACTGGCGCCCTCACCGTCGCTGTCAAAACAAAATCAATCATAAAAAGTGTGGTTTACAGAGTAAAGCTTTTTCTTTCTTTTGTCTGTAGTTAAAACACAAATTTTCCTTTAATCTATGTTCTTTTGTCGTGACATTCTTAATACAAATTGCAAATCTTGAAGTTATTTCTTGTTTGTTAATGTCTGAAGAAAAAAGTACCATTGAATGAGCAATAGAAATAATAATTGTTAATTGAAACTTTATGCAAAGATAACAACTAAGCCAACAAATAGTTTTTTGCTCTAGACTTCATCGATTGTAGGATTGAGACTGTTATGAACGTCATCTACATGCAACTTAATAATTTAAATCGGCCATTTTTGATAACTTTAAAAACAAAATACAATGAAATCAGGTGAAATCATTTGAAAAATATTGCAGAAGGAAATGAACAAACACCATACATGCACTGAATTGTAATTCGGTCGTCTTTATGCTCGCAGTGCCATTCTTTAACAGCTTTAACCAACTCCACGATGGATCTTGGTGATGATGGTACGCCACCAACAGGCCAGTTCAGTAATTGAAGGTGACAAATCAGACGGGATTCCTGAGTACCAATGACAAGCATGAAACAAAAATTACAACTTCTTCAATTAGAAAGTCAGTCAGTACTAAAACATTGCATCTTGATTCTGTGGTGCATTTCACTATTGCACCAGTTTATTAAATTTCATAAATAATTCTTACTGTAAGGAAAAAATAAAAATCATACTAGCTTGCTGGCATTTAGTGAAATGACAAATCTATGTTAATGTGTACATACACTGTCATATCTTCTGGATCGTTTATGAAATACACGTTTGCTTGTGCACTTTTTCTGCTATTGACAGGTTAATGAAATTGAGGCTGTGTGCTTAAGTTTATCCTGAAGTAGTTATAAGGCTGTAAACCACCACACATTAAGCATGTTTCCGAATTAGTGGCTGCAGCTACGGCTACCTCAACATGCAATGAAGCATAGGATAACCCATAGCAACACCATTAGCAACAGGAACAGCCACAGTGACCAAATCAGACAGCCTTAAGCCCTATCTGACTTAGTTGCTGTGGCTACGGCTTGATCATTACCTGCATGCATCGAATCATAGAATATACATAGCAACACCATTAGCAAGAGATACAGCCGTAGCCACAGTGACCAATTCAGAAAACTGTAGGCCGTGTCCGAATTAGTGGCTGCGGCTTGGTCATTACCTGAAGCATTATGATACCCATAGCAATACCATACCAACAGCCGAAGCCTTATCTGCAGCAACCAATTTAGCCTTAGTTTCTTAAAATG
Source organism: Pisaster brevispinus (assembly GCA_023634235.1). Classification (NCBI taxonomy): domain Eukaryota; kingdom Metazoa; phylum Echinodermata; class Asteroidea; order Forcipulatida; family Asteriidae; genus Pisaster; species Pisaster brevispinus. The sequence goes on along the minus strand of JAMKCF010000029.1, from coordinate 61,241 downwards.
TTTCTCCACCATGCAATGTTTCAATGAATCTGGCTTTATACCTGATCGTCATCTTTAGCCAGGGATAGGTAGCGTATGGTGATGTTTGGTCTCACTTTATCAATAGACTGTGTAGTGACTGTCAGACTGCCATATCTTGCAGAGCCTCTCTCTGGCCAGTACTTGACACATGTCTGTGGGAAAAGGAAAATAAGTAGAGAACTCTAACTATGTTGATGGACAAATTACATATAGCACCAATATTAACACAGTTCAGATCTGCTGTTAAGTTAAGCATAACAAATCCTGGATTAACTTTTTTGTTTCAAATAAACTGAAAGTAATTAAATACAAGTAAAATACAATCAATGTAAAAAAGAACACATCTTCATAGTAAATTCAGGTAGATTTTCAAAATTTATTTAAAAAAGCAACCATACCAGTGAATACATTTCGAATTCTTTAAGTACATTTCCTACTTACAGGATCTTTTTTATCTACTGTATTCAACATGACAATACAAGTAGACTTGTATTCATAGACCATCCTCCACATGTCATTAGTGGTGTGGGGTAAAGGCATCTGGGTGGCTAGGTACTTCCCCTTGGAACTAGGACTCTGTAAAGTCACAAAGTTGGAAGACAAAGTTATGATTTATGAAAGTGTATTGAGCTTTAAGGATGAGTATGTCGTTGTCTTTGGCACAGGAAAATGTTATTGTACAAAATTAAAAATAAAATAAATAAATTAAAACAGTTTTAAGTTTTGGCAGAGATTTTGAGCTTATCGGGCTTGTTTTGAAAAAGTAATGCTGATTTAAGGGTCTTGAGTTTTTCTTTTCTTTTTTGTCACCATTGTAATTCATATGTGGATATTTCTCTAAAGGATTGGTACTGGTATGAACTTTGGAATCAGTGAGCGTTCAGATGAAACTATTTCTGGGGGGACTGGTACTGGTATGAAATTTACGATCAGTGAGTTTTCAGATTAAATCTAATATATTTGTTTTGCGTTTTACCAATCCTTTTTTTGTTTTTTAAAGAATAACAACTCAAAGAAGTCACCCAAGTATTCTGACTTACATCGAGGAAGCAGGCATTAATGTAGTTGTTGGATCCATCTTCTCCTGATGTCATCAAGTGAGGTCGGAACAGATCAGCTTGAAAAATATAATGTTAATCGGTGACATTAATGTTACTGTTTAGTGCTTTACGAGAGCCCAACAGGAAAGCCTACACTAAACATGAGAGGTTCAACCAAATAAGTAACTTTCATAACTTCCAATAATGGTAAAATACAGGAAACCCATACAAGAATATCTGTATAATGTAGAACAAGTCTCTGCGTTTAGACAAGACACTATATTCCAACATTCCAACATGCGGAAATGTTATTAAAAGTGAATACTTCATGGGCATAAAAAACACAAAATTGCAGAAACAATTTACTTTGCTGAACAATGCACAGGTCATTTACAAAATTGAGTAAATCCTCACCTGGTAATTTGTCTGGAAATCTGTTTTTCTTAACATTTTCTGGTTGCTGACCATCTTTAAATTTGTTAGGGTTTGGAATATTGGTCACCAAATTCAGATTCTGTATCAAGATAATCAGAATGATTTAAAAATAGAATGGTTCTTTTTTACTTTAAATGCCACATGACTACATGAACACACAAGAATAAAGCCAACATTTAACTTAAATTCCTTTTAGCCTTGGTACAGCACATTTTGAGCTATCAATTGTGGGCCAAATAAGTTTCTATCATTGAATGTTCAGATTAGTTTTGCGGTAGCACCATGTTTAAATCAACTTATTGAATATTAAGGTCCATTTTTGTTACTACAGTTTCCGTAAGGGGTCATTGAGGTTAAATTTTGTATACATAGTTCCTACGTGACAACACACACTATAAAGCTGGCCATCTTTACACTTTTTGAAAGCACAACAATACTACGTGCAGCATTCTAGGGTTTTTATCAAATGATTTGCATTGTTGGCCAGTTTCAATATCTCATGATAATGTATTTTGTGTGTGTCCCCCCCCTCCACAAACACATTAGTAATATGAAACTAATCAAATGAAATAGAGCTGATAAAATGAAACCGTTACCTCAAACTCTAGTTGCAGTCTTGTCTTCCCACTGCCCTTTGTGACCTTCTTCAAGGCAGTCAGCGTTGAGAGACGCTTTCCTGGTTTAATGCTGGTGTCACCACAGAGGAACGTCTCAATCAAGACATCAAAGATGAACTCGTACTGGGCCTGTTTGGATTGATAAAGAACTTAAAGAACAGTAGAGGGCAAGGCCATTTTCATTTTAGAAAAGGCACTTCCATTGAAAAATCTTTTAAAAGTCTATGGAAATTTTTTGAAGGGGCACCATGGCTAAGACCAGGGCCATGACATATGTGTAATTCGAGGCCTGCAGTATAGTCGGCGGTCTAGAGGTTATGACATCTAAATGCCAATTGTGCTGAGGAGCTTTCTGTGTCACGCAAACCCTTTGGACAGCTTCTGAAATTTAGGTAAAATTTTATCAAAGTTTTGGCTGTTGGACATTGTGATACGAAAATGTTAAAACTTCATGTTTTGTTGATATCCATACTGATACGTCAACACCATACTGAGCTTGTTAAAGCTTATGTTAAATTTATATGCTATTTGTCATTGTCCACCAAACTGTTGTTTACTTTTATGTAAACATCATGGCATTTTTTAGATTAGCCTTTCTCCGATGTGATTGTTTCATTTCTGGTTTCAGGTACTTTTCAACAAAACATTGGACAGAACAGGAAAACACTAGACAGAACTTGCACAAATGACCTAAGGTAAATTGATGTCTGTAATTTACCGATGTTTGAATCATCTTCATCCGTTTGTCTCTCATGCGACAAGCAAAGTTCCAGATATCGACTCGACCTTTTGCCTTGGCTTGGTCCAACATGGCGTCCAAAACCAAAAACACTCCGGTGCGGCTGATTCCAGTGCTACAAATTAACACAGATGAATAACTATTGTTTGGACATTGCATGATACCATAATGGAATCTTAAAACTTCTGAAGCATTCTGATTAATTGCACCCCCTACATTTTTTCTTTTCAATTTATTATTTGTTATTATTTTGTATTCAACCACAATAAGAATACACAAATTTCGAAAGAAAATCGAAAAGCTATGCAACCAAAACAAAACAACAAAGCAAGATAAATAGGTCTCGCCCTAGTTATATACAGAATAGCACAGTACACAAGAAATGGTGAAAGGAGGGCAACTAGATGAGCATGGAGAACAGCAAAATTATTATCATGGGGAACATGAAAAATTAGTGTATGAAGGGAGCATGCAAGTACGAGAAGTCAATCTGGGGGAGGACACAAGAAAACTACCCAACAAAAGAACAAAACAGTTCCAGTCAAGTCAGGGACAACAAAAGTAAACAAATTAAATTACTATTGCTCGGAAGCATGTTATCCCCACATAGTAAGACAGGAACTGGAAAAAAGACAGATCAAAATCCCACAGCTGCATGCTCCCGGGTCAATCAGAAAGGATTAAATAAAAACAATATCAGACAAAATATTTAAATATTTAACTTTAAGGTGGCTTAAAAATATTGGCAAGGGACAAATTACTTAAAGACTTGGTGCTCTCTCAAACTGTGTGACTACTGAATAATCCCAAAAGACATAAATCTGCTGTTGCTCATTTTTTGTTCATCCCCCAATGTTTGCTCAAACTCATTTGACTACTTTGTAAAACAAACTTATCGAATTTTGGGTTGAACAAAGAAAACATGACTAGAGCGGGACTTGAACCTGTGACCTCAGGATTAACGTGCCTACAGTCTCCCAATCAGTTACCCTTGTGGTTTATTACAAACTGAATTAAACTACTTAAGACGTGTGCTTTCCCAACAAATACCAACCTGCAATGAATGACCATCGGACCAGCATTCTTGGGGTTGTACTCCTTTACTGTTTTGACAAAGTTCCCTACTTTGATGGGATCTTGGGGCAAGCCCATATCAGGCCATGTTATGAAATGATACTGACGAACCTGTCTGGTCCATTCATCCTATGGTTTAAAAAAAATGTGATTTTGAGTTTCACTAGATTAAGCTTTATCCACAGAGCAAAGACACTGTCAGGTCAGTGTAAATATTATGTTGTAGCTTGTGTCTTTACTTTTAATTAATTTTTATTTAATTTTTTGCTTCTTGTTTTCTTTATTTGCAATTGCTTAAAATCACAAGGCCGGACCGCCACTTCAAAGTGAGGGCTACACTGAATTGGGTTGGCGACTCAAATAAACTATTACAGAGGCGCGATGCCACCTACCCCTGGGAATGAAACAGGGTTACCCCTTCACAGTCCATACAGATGTAGGCATTGGTATTCATCCACTAGGAACCCGGCTGGAAAAGCAGAATGCACTACCTTCCCAACTTTTCACGAAGCAATATTATGGTTAAGTGCCTTGCTCAAGGGCACCAGGATTGAAACCTACACTCTACTGCCGACAGCACCAGAGCTTGGGTCAAATAAACCATCTCCATTAATGAACTAGACCGCTCGCTCACGACACGCCACCGTATGTTATGCCCTGGAACTTATTAGGCTCATTAAAAAAGCTTTATATTATCAGTAGTAATTACTAAATGTTTAAACCTGACGTCATCATCGCAATAGTCTTCGTTGTACTGTTTTGGGAGTCCATGTCCCTTTGTGTTGAAAACGTACTAGTGAGCATTTCAGGTGATGAGGTTTTACATACATGCTGACTACAAATTGCGAGTGTGGCAGACAGTAGCCGCGTGTGATGTTATGGCGAAGGGCCAGAGTCAATAGGTTCAGTGTATGCATTCAGCATGCAATGTAGTCCAAACTTCTGTGTCGCTTTAAGGCTATTTCTGAACTAAAACAAAAGGATGTCTATTTGCAAAGTCTATTTGGGTAGGTTTCATAGTAAATATTAAGTCACGTAGTTCATTACCTGCAATTTCAGATTCATTATGAAATCTCGGATGATGTAGTCTGCATGCGATTCTTCCTTTTTCAAGGTGACAACATAATCACCATAGCATGCTGTTTTGTCTGGCCAATACTTCTCACATTTTTCCTGAAAGTTTAAAATGGAATAGAGCAAACCAACTGAGAATCATCCAGACACAAATAAATGAGCTCCGACCGCACTAAGGCAAACATTTTACAGTGTCCCTCTTTTTATCAGACACCCCTTGCGAATGACGTCACACAGCGCCCTCAATGAGGCAAAAGGAGTCAGTCCATTGGACGACAGCTGCTTTTTTTGTGAGTAAAAGGTGCACGTTACATCAGCGCCCAAGCAGCAATGCAGCTTGACGTACCTTGGCTCCTTCTTGTAGGTTGGTGAGCATGACAATCTTAGCGGTATTCTCCTGCCATACCATCCTCCACATGTCACAAACGGAAGCCTTGTTTGGACCTAAAATTGTAATATAAATTATTAAAATAATATGGGATGTACAGATAGTTAGGGGCTGGCTGGCTTTTTATACCAAATAAATGAATTCCACCAATGAAAGAGTCCTAGTGTTTTCTGGGCTCTTTTCGTGCACTACCAATCCCAGTACACGGGACCTAAAACTTAATGTCCATCTGAAGGACAAAGTATCAGGACACAAGTGCCACGACTGGGACTTGAACCCACTCTCAGAAACACCAGAGCTTGAGTCCGGTGCTCTTAAACGCTCGGCCACGACAGGCCACTATTATGAAAACATTTTCCAAAATGTTCAGTTCCATTACTTTGTTGTGGTTTAAAGCTCCAAGAAAAGTTCCATAAGTTTGTTTATGATTTGACTCACCTTGGCTGGCTATGTATTTGTTCGGTTTATTGAAACCCTGTAAAGGCGATCAGGAAAGCAAAAACACAGGTTACATTACATTTCTACCGAAAGGTCATCAAAAACTGTGTTTTATTTTCGTTTTTAATTTTCTTTTTTTACTGTTATAATAATTTTTTATTTTTTATTTTTGTTTTATTAATTTTTTTTTTTTTTGGGGGGGCGTGGTGCAACTTAAACCAAAGCATTTCTTCCTTTCTTTCACCTGAACTTTTTCAGTGATTTTGTTTTCATCTTCGCTCAGCCTGTATCTGTGTGTTGAAGTTTTTCCACCATATTAATTCTCTCCTGCCCAGGGGAGTTTCCCAATTTGTTTTAGTTTTTTCTCAACCTCAAAGTGATCCATCATGTATTCTTTACAGGCAATTACAGAGACCACTCAGAACAGAAACAGATCATTAGGATTAACTTACATCCATGTAACTTGCATTCACATAATCCGAGTCTGGTTGATCTGGTAGTTTCTGAAGCACAACGCGAGAAAAATCATCTGTGGTAGAATAAAAGAAGGATCAAATACATGTGAGACCATGAAATTGAATTATTTTCTGGCTGTATGACCTAGTACTAACCATTTCCTACGGTAAAGTCAGAGGAAGATGAATAGGGGTAGACAGAGGGAGAGATGGGAAGAAAACAACAAAGAGTGGACAAAACTAGAGTTTGCCGACTCAGAGAGGGCAGTGGAGGACAGAGACATAGAGAAATATTTTTACAAAAAGAGGGCAGCAGAGGACAGACAGGCATGGATACAGATTGTTACAAACAGAGGGCAGTGGGGGACAGAGAGGCATAGAGACAGATTGTTACAAACAGAGGGCAGTGGAGAACACAGAGGCATGGAGACAGATTGTTACAAACAGAGGCAGTGGAGGACAGAGAGGCATGGAGAAAGATTGTTACAAACAGAGGGCAGTGGAGGACAGAGAGGCAAAGAGACAGATTGTTACAAACAGAAGGCAGTGGAGGACACAGAGGCATGGAGAAAGATTGTTACAAACAGAGGCAGTGGAGGACAGAGAGGCATGGAGAAAGATTGTTACAAACAGAGAGCAGTGGAGGACAGAGAGACATATAGAAAGATTGTTACAAACAGAGGGCAGTGGAGGACAGAGAGGCATGGAGAAAGATTGTTACAAACAGAGAGCAGTGGAGGACAAAGAGATATAGAGAAAGATTGTTACAAACAGAGGGCAGTGGAGGACACAGAGGGATGAAGGAAGATTGTTACAAACAGAGGGCAGAGGAGGACAGAGAGGCATGGAGAAAAATTGTTACAAACAGAAGGCAGTAGAGGACAGAGAGGCATGGGGAAAGATTGTTACAAACAGAGGGCATTAAAGGAGAGAGACATAGAGAAAGTTGTTACAAACAGAGGGAAACAGAGGACAGAGAGTCAAGGAGAACATTATTATTATCAGACGGCAGTGAAGGACAGAGAGATGGAGATCACTGTGAAGTCATCAGTGAGGTCAACGATTTTATGGCATTTCAGATTATTATATAAAGACATTTTTTGAATACAAACAATAATAATTTTTAACTCACAAGGAATGATGTTCGCATAGCGATTCCTGTCCTTGTTTTTCTCGTCTTTCCCTCTTTCACATGAATGATGGTCGGCATCGGGCAAACTCTAAAAATTAAAAATAAATACAAAATAAAACAGCTTATCATTCACAATAGTAATAGGGAGGCAATAGCCCTACGTAGGGCCTACTGATGATATCACCACTTTGCAGAAGAATGGGACACTATTGCGTCTCTGTTGGAAATGCAGTACCCAGCTTACAGCACTTTAGCAATGCACTTAGAGCTGCTCTATGATTAGAGCCACTTCATCTAGCAGTTAACACCTAAACTAGCTTATCACATAAACATCTTGCTCAGCATAATCTTTAGCGCGTGCCCAGGCCGTCAAGTGCACAAGACTCAATATGTTATATTATTTGGGTATAATAAAAGGTGCTTTGGTGTAAAAAGCGCACACACAATTCACATTTTGTTATTATTACAGAATGATCATTATCATGTCTCACCTCATAGTCAAACAGAAACCCATTGCCTTCTTTGTACGTTTCCTTCTTCTTCTTGCTGACATAATCTTTGAACTCTGACAAGGGAATCGGAAAAGAAGCCGTAAACTGCTTCTTCTTGTTAACCTGCTTTGGTCTGGCTTGTGCAGTGGCTGGTGCAGCAGCTGGCCGTGCAGTGGCTGGTGCAGTAATGACTTCATACGTAGCATCATCATCATATGGATTTTCTAGTCCTGAAGAAAAATTGTTATTGCTTGCTTGCACTCGAGCTAATAAAACAAATAAAACATTCAAGACATGTTTGACTGTGATGTTGTCAACAAAAATGAGGTGCAGGACTTGTTTATAATAATATCTATTATTTGATCATTTTAAACAAAAAAGTTAAAAAGGTAAAAAAGATCACAAAAAGGTCTCAAAGCATTTTGGGCAAGTGTGCATACTTGGAGAGGAAATTTCAAACAATTTTTGTTCAAACTTAAATAAATATTTTGTAATTTTTTTAAGAAGTATGGAGGTCTGAAAATAGGATCAAATATTGTTCAGATGTTAAAATGACCACATTCTAACTTTTTAACAACCCCTGGAGTAGATTTCAAGCAGCTTCTGGGAACAGTATCCTCAGCACTAGAGAAGTAGATCAATGAGCGGGATTTCTTTGAAATATTTGAACAAAATAACAGCTACATTTCGGACGTTTGAAGGCGTTTGAATTCAGATTATAGTCTGAAAAACTTTTCATCTTGCAGACAAACCTACAAAATCCAGACAGGTTATCTCAGGCTTGCGAGCCACAGCGATTAAGTTCCTCATGAGGCAATCTCCATTTCATTACCAGAAATATAGAAACAAAATAACAAAAGGAATGTATTGAGTTATGACTTACCATTTGCAGCGTTGAAATGTCTACGGTCCCCTGAGCTGCGGTTAAGCCTTTTAATTCTCCTGTCAAAGGGACAGTTAACAAAAATAATAAATACAACATTACCCCCCACTCAACAATGATTAATTGCATAAATAGTTCATTCATCCATTCATTCATTCCGAATGGTTTATCACTACCATGCATCACAGCCAACAGCTGAATTGCACATTGAGTATAATAAGTATCCTGCTTAGTTTTGCTCAGCAGAAATTAGTGACCTAAAATTGTCTGGTTAAGCAGCTCTATGATATTGGGCCCCAATTTCTAACAGCTAATTAATCACAATTGTTTGCTAAGCACCACAAACCATGCTTAGCAGACTGAGGTTACCAGTCAAGTTTCACATGAGCCATCTGTGACTGGCATCCTGCTTATTTCTGCTAGTAGAAAATTATTAAGCAATTTTTTGGATCCGTGTTTTTTATTTGAACGTTCTTCCCTGTCAATGAGGGAATATTACAGAATCACTAATTAAGACTGTAATAATTACCTCATTTTGAAGATCAAAGCAGCTATAATACAAATCAAGACAAGCAGCATCAATGGAGCCACAATCGCAGCTACCGGTGGGCTTGCACTTTGTGGCACTGCCAAACAAAGTTTGTAGTATTAAAGTTTTGAAACAAGGCTATAATTCTTTATTATTTCTAGTTAAATGTGTCATTAATAGTGTAAAATTAAACACTGAAAATATAACCCGTTCAGGATTCCAAGTTCAGTTTTAGTCAAAAGCTGGCTCTCAGTTATCTGTTTTCATTCAAGTAAACATTTTTTAAAATTGTTTCACAAACTTTGACAATATTTTGACTATAATAGTACTTTATGACTATATAGTATTTGCTGATGAGGTGAAAATTTTTATAAATGTTTTACAATTGTTCGACAATAACGTGACTCGGTACCTTATTACTAAATGATATTCACTGATGTGACAATCGCTTGTAAACGAAAAGCATTTGTGTTATAACTCACACATATATCCTTGTTATTAGAAATGGTGTATACAATAATTTCAAAATAGACACAAAAACTCGCACACCTCATCACACTCTGAAAATTCGCCTTTGACCTTTCCTCAGACGAGCGGAGAATGTTTATTTTTTTTTTGGTTTTTTTTAAAGCTACGAATCGTTCGATAATAGGTTTTGTAGTATAGATACCACAAAAATTACACGTGACCATTCAATTTACAATTTTCTGTGTACAGTGTGAGCAGTATATAATACAATTATTCCATATCTTTGTCTGGTACCCTGGGAATGATAGCTTTTATTCCCATTTCACATTTGGGAACCATACAATTTTTGTCTTTCTACCTTGGTTGAATTAAAGTAAAATTGTCACAATCCGATCAAGGTGAGTTATTGAACGGTAACTTACCTTGAACTCTGAGCGGCTCACTCCACTCAACGGCATAAATCTAAGAATAATGAAGACAGATGTACAACACATTTTTTAGTTTGTATCAAACTTATGTTTACATTCAACCAAACTTGCCCCAAATTTACTCCAAATTACTCCCTTTTATTCTTGATTGAGTACATTTATGATGTTATAATTCTAATTACGGAAAAGCTCCATTAAAGAAATTCCGAGTTCGTCCACAAAACTCGAAAACTATAATCATCATCATTTCCACTAGCTGGGTATGTTTACATAGAAATAATTGCGTCATTTATCTTAATGGATACGTAGTTAATCTGCCTGGAGCAGTCAGCAGCCCTTCTGGTTTGTGAATGATCCAATTATGTCCACTGTTTGGAAAAAAAATTACAGTGAGATCACAGGCGTGATTGTCAGACGAAAAGGATGTTTCATTTGAGACTTGTTTTAATGGAGCTTTCCTGCAATGGTTCAGTTATCGTAGTATACTATTGCAAGTGAATTAATTATTGTGATTTTACCCTCGAAATAAGCTCGCTAAATTACCGAACAGTTATCAGTTAGCGTGTGGCCTGTAAACACGCACACACCTTGCATATCTCATTGCAGTAGGTACGATTTAGTAAACTTACATATTGTCTTCCGTTTACATTAGGTTGGCCACAGTCACCAGCTGATCCCATTCCAAAATAACCAAGACAAATATTTATCACCTGACTGACCTGGAAATTACTGCGTTCGGTGGCTGATTCCCGAATAAACAACCAAGTACTGAAATCATCAACTGCTAGAACCAATTTAATCGATGCCATTACTCTGTGTGCTACCCCGTTTTAAACCCCCTTTTAATTATCCTCTACGAGTACCCATTACCTCGACACGGCACAAGACATTATTCAAATCTAACTCCCAAATGGCTTATCGGCCAGCATGGCAGAGAGTAGACGCATGTTGCGTTAGTAGTCATTGTGTCTGTTGCCATTGTTTATAAAATGCCACAAGAGATAAAACACAAGGCTCACCGATTGAGAAATCCTACTGACTGATCCAAGGTAGATGTCATACTGAGTGTTGCTTTCCAAGGGTTTGTTTTCATTACTTCCCTGTGTTTCTCCGTCACCCACAGTGATTGTTGCAGGGAGATCCACCTTAGGTAATTCTGCTGCTACATAATCAAGAGTTGGTGCAGTGGATCGTTGGTACCTCGATCCCCTGGTGTCCCTTCTAGTGACTGACTTAACCTGCCGTACACCAACTTGCAGCCCTCTACACAACACACAAAATGGTCATTGAGGAAGTAGTTACATTTCTGATTTCATTGGTTCAATAACAATGTTGAAATTTTCTGGAGCAAGTTAATTTCTTTCAATACCACACAGAGGTTTAACATTTTAAGATATAAAAGACTAACTTGAAAAGCTTGTCATACAGTAACACAAACAAATTGCTGTTCTTTGTATAGGCCTAGTTAATTCCTGAGTTTCGATGATATTCAGTCGACGGCATTGAATGTGACCTTTGACTGGCGCAGAATTTCTTACTGGAATGTCCAAACCCATTTGTTGCTAATTTACAATGACATGTTGACATTTTTGCTCTGGTAAATAACTTACAATACACAATTTTAACATGAGATCGGATACTTGTAATTTGATTTTAAAAAACAACGCACAATTTTCTCATATTGGAAAATCTCAATGTCTATGGGAAACTTGAACTGGCACCAAGGCAAAGACCAGTGACAAATGGCCTCCATGTAATTCCAGGTCTGTAATATTACAGGTTAGGCACCATTTGCATTATTTCAACTTACGTAATGTACTTCGACGAGGATGGAAGATTCAAAGCTATAGTGACTGTGGAAGAATTTAAATCTTTTTGGGATGGCTGGGTCGGAGCAGGAAGATCTGTAAGGTAAAAGAAATAGTGTACCCAGGGAACTTTGTCTATCCAAAGAATCATAAGGGCGCATTTCAAAACTTGCTTTAGTATACTCTTGTAAGAGTGTAGGATTCCGTAAATTCATTAAAATACATTTATGTCCCACAATACCTGTCTCAACTGCAGTAAATGCCTCTAGTGTTGCTTTCTCTCCAGCATCAGCTCTGTTGAAACCTTTCAGTCGGAAGTCATATTTTGTGGATGGTTCTAAACCACTAATGTTATGATGCATATCTGATGGTTCTAGATCAACCGTTTCGAATGAGCTGCTTGGACTAAAGTTGGTATCATAAGGTTTCTCCAACACCCTGTATAAAAGCTGAAATGTTTTTGAAATGGGCAATAAAAAGACACTGACAACTTGACATCGCTTTAGGTAAATTCAACTAAGGTTTCAGGTAAAATTATTAGAGGTTTCAAGTACATTTATTTAAGGTTTGAAGTAAATTTAATTGAGGTTTCAAGTAAGTTTAATTGAGGTTTGAAGTAAATTAAATCGAGGCTCCAAGTTATGAAGTGGGGTTTCAACAATTTCATTGAGGTTGTAAAATAAATATCAATTGCTGAATATTTGGATTGAAGTAAATGAATTATTTCGATCTACACGATGAGTACCAAACTCACTCTATATTTAGTTATAACACCATTTCTTTGACCACAGGGTATTTCACTCCAGCTAACTGCCACACTATGCTTCGTTGTTGAAGTACTCCTGAAATCTGTTGGAAGTCCGGTTGGCGCTGATGGTAATTTGAAAACGAAACAGAAACAGTTAAAACCATTCAATATTCTTTATATACTTTGAGGTTATCCCACAGGATTGCTGGGTTTGTGAGGTTCACACTTGAACCATTTTTTCCAAAAATCAAAATCTGGCGTACGTTGCATTAAAACCGTACCTAAAGTCACTCTTTCTGTTAATCAAAGGCATTTTTTTATGACAAAAGCTATAAACTTTCAACAAGACCATGCCTGTTTGTTCAAAACAAATGTAGAAGCCAAGATAAATGATGTGTATAGACCTTATGCATAGACGTCATTCAGCCGCCATCGTAGAGGTAAAACGGTGACGAAACAATCGAAACGCACAGATTTGTATGCACGGCGCAAATAAATGACCAATGAACAACCTCCTTTTGACCGCTAGGCGAGGGCGCCCTACTGAAATGACGTCATATGCATAAGGTCTGTCTTTTGGTTTCTAGTATAATTATGAAAATCCACATTTTGAGGGGAATGTTAATGCGATTACATTTCCCCCTTTGATGGCCTCTTGTGTTTATACATAAAGAAGGAAGTTAAATGTCCTCGTGGATGTTTTCTGAATCCCAAAAGCAGTGATGAGTTTAACATATTAAACACTACACCATCAAAACTAAAAATAATTTATCCTATCAATAGTTTCCAGTTTGCAAAGTTGTGGGTAGGTCCACAAAAAAAGAGAGAAAAAACACATTCTTTTATCACAAGTGAGAGTCAATATTGACAAAAAGTTCTGAAACTTTCATCTGAGTCTTAAAACGGATGTTGAAATTATGGCAGTTCCACCTTTTGGGTTAGCCCTGGAGTTTTGGATTTCAAACAGCTTCTGGGAATAGTTTCCTCAGAACTGGAGAAGTAGATCAATGAGCAGGATATCCTTATGGAGAAAATAAAAGCTGTTATCTTTACACAAGGCAGTCATATCAGGAATTTAATACCTTTTTCGGGTGTTGTGTGCTCGATATATTTCTCATTCTGAGGTTCCCCAAGTCCTGCCTCATTCCTGGCAAGTACACGTACCATGTAGATTGAATTGGTTAATAAATCAGAATGTGGTAAAGAAGACTGTCTTTCTGTGGTGTTGTGAAGAGTTTCAAATTCACCATCCACCTCTTGGCAAAGATCTCTTTTAACCAGTTGATACTGTACCGCATAATCAATAACAGGACACTTGTTTTGAGGAGCTTTCCATGTAATGTTCTTACTGGATTCTTGCCCAGAGCTGACTTGATAGTCTACCGATACAGGAACTGAAATGAAGATAGTTATACAAAATCGGTTGCAAAAATATGTGAAATATATGTCATTGACAAAACTTAACAAAACTTCCACGGCAAGTTTCAGTGACATATTTCAGTAGAGACAGCAACTTTATCAGACTGCTCAAATTTTTATGATTTAAAAAAAAATCCCTGATGTAAATTCTTACTCTTTTCCAACTTGTAAAAACTCTTTTTGAAATTCCCATTGAGCAAATTGTATGTCCTTTGTTTATAATCTTCTAGTTGCATGGCTATCATTTTGTTTTATTTTGACCGTGCAAACATATTAGTTTCGTGACCAATTTGTAACAATTGCAATCATGTGAAATCATCCTTACACCATTGGTAGAAGACACACAGATAAATGTTTAAAATTGTATTTGTCATCTTACCGTAACACATTGTGCAGTCTGGTTGAAGACCAGTTTGGCCATATGGACAAGAATCTACAAAAAGGTTGGTAAAACAAAGAATAAGTATATTTTGAAAAATTTGCACAGGTAATGTACCCAAAAACACAATACAAACAAAATATTATTTTTTGTTAAAAGAGTTTTACTATTCAAATGTCACGCATTAAATACTCAAAGAAAACTTTTAAACAGGTGCCAACATTCCAGCTATTTTGGGTTAACTTGTTTGCCACTGCCCAAAAAGAATTTGTGTGAAAGTGCAAGATCTGATATTCTAATGCATAACGATTTCATTAGCATTTTATGTTAAGTCATGGATTGAATGGAAAGTTAACAAAGCATTAAATCTAAAGCCTTTAAGTTGAAAGCATTTAAGTAGTGTGTGTACTTACTTTGACAGTCTTCACCTCTAAAGCCAGGTTGACACATCACACCAGCTGGGCACGTACCATTGCCTTTGTAACAATCTACCTCATCGAAACAATGACATTCTTTGTTACAATTTACTCCAAAAAGCCACGCAGGACATTCTACACAGGATAAAGGAGAGGATTTTTGATAATTCCTGTTGAGACGAGCTGTACAATAAACAATTATACGTGATGCTAGACAAAAATTGGAACAAACATACCATCCAGGCAATTTTTGCCTGTGAAACTACTTGCGCATGTTGTGTAACATTTTAGTTTTCAAGACTATTCTCAACAGAATCCAGATAAAGAACTTTGCAAGCATTATACATGATGTTAATGGTGGGAATGTAAAAAAAAAAAGTTTATTGTTTATCATATTAATTCTCAATGCAGTGTTGCTTAATAAGTTTTATTTCCCTGAGGGAGTCATTACTTAAAATTCTGGAACCACAAACTAGTCCGCACCTGAAAAATTCTTAGAAAATTAAACAAAAGATTCAAAAAATTATCAGGAACAACAATGTACAAATAGTTCCAGAAACCTAGAGATGAGTCCCAGTCTTTTGAATGAATACATTTCAAGGGTTCAAATAGACCTTATGCATATGACGTCATGTGAGTAGGGCGCCCTCGTCTAGAGGTCAAAATGACGTTGTTCACTGGCCAGTCATGTGCGCCGCGCGTACATATTTGTGCGTTTTCCATTGTTTCATCATCGATTTACCTCTAAGATGGCATAAGGTCAATATAATAGAGATCAATGATAAGGTCCATTCACAAAGCACTGAGAATCATCTAAGATGAGTTGTCAATATCACCATTAGTGATTGGTATTATGACATCAAACTTTGCTTAGTACACATCTCTTTGTGAAATAGAGTCCCGCACGCGATACATCAGTTATCATTCCGTATTCTTGCTTCAAAATGAATTGTGAAAAGGTAATAGTAATGGTGTTTACTATGAGCGTGGGTTCTTTACCCTGGCAATTTTCTCCTGTGAAGTTAGATGCACAACCACCACCAATGTCTTGACATTTACCAGTAGCGTTGTTACATGTCAAGTTTTCTTGACAATTGCATTTCAACTTGCAGCCAGAACCGAAGAAGCCAGGCGGACAATCTGATAGGGTGAATAAATTTGTCATAATAATATTTGAAAAAAAAGTCATATTGAAAAGGAGTATTTTCACTTGTTTTGCTTCACTTGATGAATGTATTATTTTCCAAATAAAAACAATCCGTTGTGTGATGACTTTTTTCAAACTCCCAATAAAAACATTTGCATGCATTTTGTGTATGCTTCGCTAATGATTAAAATAATTTTTTTAAATTACAATTACAGTAATTGAACTTGTTACATTTGTATATACATGTGTTAATAGCTCATCGTGCAGTATTTTTCTTTATAAAGTAGTCGCGTATGCGTATCGTACTTGGAGATCCAAGTACTTGGTACTCTGCTGTTAGAATCGGTACTTGGATATCAGAATACTTGGTATTCTGACATTTGTACTTGTACTCGTTGGCCAAAGTACTCGTACTTGAGTACTACTCGACCACCCTAGTACTCAGTATTACCTGGTACTTGCCCCAAAAATGCTTGACTACAACACTGTCAAATAATGTAATCCAATCTGCGCTCCTCTTGTATTTAAGTTAAACACTAAACACTACGGGCCCGGCCTAAAATTAAACGAAAATGTCAGGCACAAATTGGAACAAACATACCCTTCTCGCAATTGTGACCTGAGAAGCTAGCTCCGCATGTGCAACCGGAAGGATATGTAGGACAAAGTAGAGTTCTACGACAAGCTTTATCAGAATGCCTACTACAACGGATGCCACAGTCTTGACCAAAGCAGTTATTACCATGAACTGTAAAGAAAAAATTAAATCAAAGAAACAATTTCCCTTAAAGGTTGAGTAAACCAACGGTGACACATCAGCAAATATTTAGTGTCAATAATTTCACTTGGAAAAGAGTTAGTACAGGTGTTATGCACTGAATTTTAGTTGTTGAATAATTATAAATAGCCACGGATATAAAAGTTTTACTTAATAAAAAAAAAAAACTTGTTTTAAAGTGTGTGTGTTTTTTTTTTTTTTTTTTTTTTTTTTTGGGGGGGGGGTGATAGGGTGTTTGGTTGTTTGTTTGTTTGTTTGTTTGTTTTGTTTTGGTTTTTGGGGGGAGGTGTTAGTGGGTTTGTTTGTTTGTTTGTTGGGGTATTTGATTGCTTGTTTCAGTTGTGTTTTTTCTTTCTTTAATTCTGAAAACCTTTTAAAACATGCATTCATCATCATATAGTTATCACACTTCAATACTTGGTCCATCACACGTAAACAAAAGTCAATTGGTTTATAAGTGACGTATTTCCCCCTTGATTAAAAAAAATCACTTACATGCTTGACAGGAGTTGCCAGTGAATCCTGGTGCGCAGATACAGTCACCAGTCATGTCGTCACACTGACCTCCATTATAACATAACGGACAATATCTATCACAAGATGGACCAAATTTGTTGGGAGAGCATTCTGCAACAAGGAATCAAATATGCTGTCAACAGCAATGGGTTTTGATGAAGTATTGAATCTGAAAGATTGATGTGTCGTTTAACAATCCCTCCCAGACCCACGTGCTCCTCCTTCTTTGGATAATAGGGGAAAACTTGTCCGTCACGGATCGCCTCGTCCCAGGGTTTCAGGGGGCATTGGATGTTAAATTCAATTCAGATTTTGGTCTGCATCTGTTTGAAATAATATTGTCAAATTTCTTCAGCGGGCAAAGTCATTACTCAAGTTCATTTCAACTTCAACTTTATTATGTTATGACATGAATTCTTGAGTTATATAAATTTATGCAGGAACGATTCATAAATCAACCATAAACAACCCACAATACACTGAACACAGGTCACAAGTCAATGAAACACCTGAAGAAATACTCTGAGTTACTTTGAATTGCATCTGATGTGAAGTTAGCATTGTCTAAAAAAAGTGATTGCAACAGAAAAATAAAATTTGACATACATATTGTTCTAAAAAAAGAAGAAGTAAGTTTGCAGAGTCTTTCTCGATTTCTTTTAGCCTTCGAGAAACTCTGCTAGGGTCAAAACGTCAGGCCACTAACTATCTTTTTTATATTTATACCATAGGTCCTTTTGGTTGGTAAGCAGTTTGCAACAGCTAATACTATTTTTCAAAATGAAAGTTTATCAATAGTTTTGAGTCTGACCATTCTTGGAATTAGCCGACATGATATCATTATGGTCCATGCACATTGTCCTGCAGCAACATTATTACCAAAAAGAGTTTTTAGGCATGGGTATAGAGGTGTATGTTTTACTTACCTCACATCTAAACCTAACAACTTAAACTATATGGCAGATAGCTATTGTGCTTACGACTTATACTAACTCAATTTCTATCACTTCCAATGTAAATACGTTCATTATAAAATGCACCGCAACGTGTCTACACTCTAGACTGTTTTAAGAGGAATATTCAATGGGAGATTTTTGAACGCTAGGTGGCAGCAGACCAGGTAAACTTTCAATGTTTACGTAGTTCTGAGCTTGTTCACATTTCCATGAACAATGGGTCTACCTGGTAAGTCTGCTGCCTCCTAGAGTTCCCAAAAGTCTCCCATTCCTACCTTCAGCTCCCCTGAATTTTCTTCTCAAATATTTTGTTGTTAGAGCCCCATACCAAAAGTTGCATTTAGCCCTGTTTTGGGTGAACTTGCATTAATATAAAATGGATCCCATAATGCAAATGTAACTTTGCATGTCTGCCATAAAATAAACATGAGTGGTTAGCTTCTTATAAGTGCCATAAGAACTGCGTATTTAATAATCACTTTTATTCAGGAACGAAAACAAGACAATTTTGTAGTATCTTACGTCTAACAAGGAGTTTCATGAGTGCATGGTTCTGTAGATCATGTCTACCAGCAATGAAGCATTCATATATACCAGCATGATTGAGCTGGACATTATGGATACTGATGCTTGATCGGCCATTCCATGCAGCGACGTCAATACCATTGTGCCTCCATTGAAGCTCAGTCGGTGATCCATATTGCTGTGTCATTGTCAATGTTACATCCTCTCCAGCACTCGTAGTCAAGGTGGCTGAGGCTGGAGATACATCACCTACAATCAATAATAATCTCAGTTGATAGACCGTTATATAACTGTGTCATTGTCAATGTTACATGTTCTCCAGCGCAGTCAAGTATATCGTGAAGCATAGAGCAAACAAAGCATACAGCTTGAATAATAATGTTCAACCATTATCATACAAGAGAACTAGAAAATAGTCACAGTTTGGTTCTTCAAAAGTTAACACACTGTACCCTTTTAATTGCCAATTGAATCAGTTTATCAGGATCCAGGACAACAGTAATTTCAAACCTTGACCACAAACGATAATATTGAGGATAAAAAACAAAATTCAAGAAGTAACATGACAGCAGTTAATACTACCTTACCGTTTTCACGCAAAATAATTGTTGTTATGTTCACAGAGTCTTGTGAGCCGAAGATACAGTTGTAAGCACCGAATCTGTTTTTCCTAATGGAGTCAGGCATGTAATAACGTTTGGCACTGACTGAAGCGTTTGGGTGACTGTCCTCAGTTCCTCCAGTTGGTAGATTACTGCCACTGCCAGTATCTAAGACACGCTCAAATGAGACGGCTGCGCCAGTGTCGTTGCCACTTTTATAGCCACCAAAGTAATATTGATTTTTAAGATGTTCGTCTGCACCAGGAGTTTCATCTTTAGCATAAAGTCCTATATTTATGCAGGTGAAATCAGGGACTGCTCCTATAGAAAGAATAAAGCAAACACTACAATAAATGAGCAAATAGCTTTAGCAAATTGAGCGCAATTGTTTAGTATCATAATTACTATATGTTGATTCTAAAACTCGTAAGACCCAATGGATCAAATCCAATGACGTCACATTCACATTTTGTGGTGGACTTATTTTCCCATTAAGTAGAGTCCTTATGGAAACTGGGGAGAAATTTAAAGTCTCTCACCTAAGTTTAAAGCATTGCAAAGTTTGTTGTTTATGTATTTAAATACCCTTTCATAGTCCATTGACGTCACATTCAAACATATGGACTGCATATGTTCGCACAGCAAACTTAAAAACGATGTAATATTCACTGAGTTTGTGCTTTCACTTTTTTCAAGCCTTTTTTTTCAAATTTCAAGTTCTTTGAGGTGTTTTGAAAAAAATCGCACATAAGCTGTATAATAATAATAATAATGATAATAATAATAAAAATAATAATAATAATAATAATAATAAGGAGAAAATCGTAAAAGAAAAATTTGTTGCCTTAAATTCCTGTTTCAATAGCAATTTTCGGACTATTATGAAAAATTTAAGCTGTAAATTTGAAAAATAACCAAAAATGAAAAAAAAATGCAGTTAAAAATTAACCTGTTAGGTATTTACTCATAATTGTTTTTCTTCGTGCAGTTGTGTAGTTATTACTTTCTAAAGAGTGTTTTTTATGAAAACAATAAACATCCATTACCGGCCTTATGGTTTTGAAACAAATTGTTTAATACGGTCTAATAGACACGTATACTATCACTTAAAACAAAATCACGTCTACGTTACTCTCCACGACGTTTGAAAAGTTGTATTCAATTCCCGATCTAGTCAATTCCCTTGTGGTTTGTTACTTGCTTATTGAAATAAAAAGTCGCACCCCTTAATGTGATGTGCTGCTGTTTCACAGGTTATATGATAAACTTAGGTATAATACGGTAGGTCGTGTGGTTTCTGACTGGCACCCCCGAACAAAGATATTGACAAAATAGGGAGACCGCCAGTTTAACGCCGGTGTGGCAAGATAAATTTCGTCTGATAGGGCACTCTTTTGACCCAAATTCCTTCAGCCAACGTTAATTTACCCCCATGCGAGCCACACATGCCGGAGGACAAAACCCCTTATGACACTGGCGCATTAATCCGGAGCTTGCAGGTTCAAATCCTGCTCTAGTCACTTTGTCTTTGTTCAACCTCATTTTCTTTCACGTATTTGATATAACTTTAAATAACGACTTCCTTTTCAGATGTTTTCCAATTTTGTTTGAAAGAGTTCTGTTTAAAGTTGGCGGCTAAAAAATAGTGATTGCATGTTTTTTCTTCTTCTTCTTAATTGGCAATATTGTCTATTAAATGATTAAAAAAATTCAAAATCTAAAATACACCACTCCTGGTTTGGTGCTTAGTTATTGCAGGTGAAATCCTTTGTCAAGAAAAACAAAGAATATTAAATATCTTTATAAATACAACATTGTAATACATAATTTTTCAAACTAATGATATTATTAATTGTGGCTTTGGACGCTACAGTCTTAAACCGCTATGTACCGCGAATTTTTATCGCGTGTCATCCAAATTCTTAAGAAAAGAAAAAAAACATTATGAGAGACAAAAGCCGGGGGAAAAAACATCCATAATCATAAAAATCGTCTTACCTTGTGAAGCGTGTGGTAGAACTAGAAGGACCAGCAGGCCAAGTAAAGCACATCCAGACGCGGCCGGAGAGTCTTTCAGCCCGCCTCGATTCATCGTATTTTGAGGTGTGGAAAACTGCAACACTGTTAACGAAATAAATTAATTTTCGTCAAAACTTCAAAAGCAGATAACAACAAGTTGAATCTTTCTTCACCAGTATGAACTATCAGAATTATTCAAGTTCATTGCAGAAGGTCTGAAGCAACTCTTCATTAATTTGTTTAACCTTCCTATGAGACATTACCCACAGGATCTAAGGTTTTGGGTGTTTGATTATTTCGTTCCCCTCATGGAAAATCGTCGTGGTTCGTAAGAATATACTACAAGATAAATGGGATCCTGTGCAGAAACTGTTTGTGAGGTAAAACCATTAGATCTAATATTCAATCTGGCGCAAAATACAATAGAAGTCACGAGGAATGACAGAATGATTTACGCACATCACAACAAGACAGAAGTGTGCCAAGTGACTTGTGATGATATTCATTGACCGTGAATTTGTTTTAGCAGTTGTTTGGTATTTGTTCTAGGTCATGTTCAACCATTATTCACTTTTTAAAAAGGATAACCCTAGAAATAAAAGATGAACTTGACTACCCTTCCCTCACAAAAGCGTCCACCACCATCAGAATACGGCAATGCAATGATGGATTCAACACAATACTCTTGTGTTGAAGTTCTGGTCTCTACATCCACTTCCTTGTCGGATAACGCCCGATGGAAACTTGGACCTATGGGTGCATCCCGTCCAAATAAGGAGAAAACAGAGCGTCGGCCTCATTACATTTTTTATAGGCCCTCAAAATATTCTAGATTTTACAGATTTGAAAGCCCAATAAAAGGGGTATAGTGTAAAATATTGCTCATCTGTGATCTGGGGTTGTTGACTTTCAACTATGGTTCTTTTTGATGACACAGGCCCTAAAAAATTGCCCTATTTGCCGAGAGGTTTGAGGACGTATTTCAAGATTGATGCTCGGACGTTTGAAAGTTACGCTGGTGTAGGGGTGTTTTTATTTGGAGGAATAATAATTTGCCTGTGTCATAGGTAAATCTGTCCCCCGGAGATTCTGTCGCCCATTGGTTGAAGGTTGATTCAAAAGAGGGCGCTATAAGAAGAGGTTTGTAAACAGTACACCGTGGGGGGGGGGCAGCTCAACAGAATCCCTCCTGCCACACCGGTTTTTGCCCCATCGGGTTGGCCTATGGGGGCTTGGGTAGGCCCAGTATCTGGGTCGCTGCGGTCGTAACCTTCAATTAGTAGCACTCCACAAAAACGTTATTAGTTAGAAAGTGTTTCTGCAATTTGCCATGAATAAGATTTTCCGAACAACCAATTCCAAAATTTGCACAATGAATGACAAAAAGGCGCAACAAACTGACGTGAAAAATGCGTTCTGGCTTGTCGATATGTCAAAAACGAAATGGAAATTAATTGTTGTACTCACGAATGTTGCTCCAAATTGATGTTTTAAAACAACGCTTTGACGCAAAACAGCAAATGCATTAAACTGTAAAGGACGGCGAGCTTGATATTTTCACAAAAACCAATCATAATATAATTATTTCCTTCCGCCTTATGAAAGAATCAACTCCTTGCTCTTGCATGTTGGCATGTTGGTATTGCTTTTAATGTTATGGCTAGTCGAATTATAGTAGGTTTCTAAACCTTATGGAGAAAACAATAGAGAGCTAAACTGAAAGTGGCATGTTTAGTTTGGTGTACAAACCATGTGTTAAACGACCGCTGCGATCTTGTGAAGGTTGATAGGACTGGTTTGGGGTAGGTAGATCTACGGATACCTTGTCCGGAGGTTCGCCTGAGGCTTCACACAATGATCCATTATGTGGTGACAAACTGTATAGTGTTTGCCTCCCCTCGTCTGCTAAGTTTCCCCAGTCGACCCCAGATCACCATCTACCCTTCTAAAATTCTGTATGTGCTGTATTTTATTTTTTATTTTTTAAAGTTTTAATCATTCGTTGAACTTTTACACTCGTTTGTTGTTTTCACTTTTTGCCAGTGAAAATCAAGTGTCTATGTTTTCATTTAATATTGACAATAGTTCTATATATCTATAAGTTTTTAAATATTGATATACATGTAGTTTGAACAAATACAAGAGTTTGACTGTAGACAGAAGGATGGAATGTGAAGTAAAACCTAAAAATATTGCCAGGGATTTTAATTTTTTTGAAGTGAAAACAAAAAAGAGTGACAAGAGCGACAAAAGGGAAGGAAGGGTGGGAGGAATTTTTTATATATATACATAATTTTCTTTTAAAAAGTGATAATAAACGATCTTTAAAAAGCGTACATCACTTTCATCACTTTGAGTTATACTCATAAAGGTGTTATACAGGATTGGTAGAGCTGAAAACACAGTCGTAGACAGTGTATGCATGTTTTGTGTGATCAACCATACGATTATTGAAATAAATAAAGATTAAAGCCTTTAATCTAATTTATGAATAGCTGGGCATGGCTGCGACCTCTGTATTAAACACATGGATGTGATCGCAGTTTGTATAGCCCGCGCAGGTGGGAAGCCATTCACCACAGTTATAATCGGGGTGCATTTGGGCTTGGGGTTACGTAGCCCCGTAAACTTTAAGCACTGCGTCCTTTGTGTAGGTTTAGAGAATGGTTAGCTTCAGCAGAGCTCAAGAAAGCCAACCTAAGACAAGGATTCATTTTATTCTTGGCTGTCTTCGATAGTACAACGTCTTCAATAAGATTTAGCTTCCGCCTCCCTCCCCAACCACCATACCTTAGAATGTTGGGTTCATACCACTGTATTGGTAAACTTAATACATTTCGCTAAACTATTTAGCATTCTTATAACAAAGGTAAAACATGTATACAAAGGCGGGTGTTCATTGACTCAGTTGACTGAGCACACAAACCGTCCACCGTCGGCAGCCGCACCCTTGTCTAGATGCTGAATAGGCTTTGACAAGTAGCTGGATAGATGTAGATGTAGATGTAGACACATAGATGGGAGATAGATGGGTTTTCCCCGCGTTTTCTCCAACAAGGTTTTTCGCGGGGTTTCCCCCTTTCATTGTCCGAGGTGGTTTGCCCCCCCCCCCCCCCCAATTAGAAAAGGGTTTATAAAACAACATATGCCTTTAAAGGTACGTAAATGTTGTAAGTATTATCCTCAATTTAGACGAGTAAAGGCTGTAATTATTATTGTCGGCATTCAATAAGCCAATAATCGTTCATGTTGGTTATGCCTAGTAAAACAAATATTGTTAAGAATAATTGAAAAACTGTTTACGTTTAAAACTATGCCAGGCCCAAGGTCTTACTAGTCAGCCTCAAGGAACTTCCAAGCGGTTGGACGTAAGGGGATCTCAAATTATAGTAGCGGCCTGAGCATAGTATTTTATAAATGAATTAGTTTATGAGTTACATTGTGTTCAATGATAATACAATGATAAATAGACTCCTAAACCCACACAAATAATGGTGCATGTTCTTTCTGTCTTGTGGTCATGACAAAGGGATTCATAAAAAACCTGTGAAATTTGGAAGGATTCCGTTGTGTGGGTCTGGAGGAAATAGTGAAAAAACATGCAAAATGTTTAGCCTGTAGATGCACTTAGAAACACTTAGCGATGAAAACATGTACAAATACACAATGCAAATTAAGCTGTCAAACCCTTTTGTGCAAATATAGAATACTTTTGAAATCAGTATAGCCATTTCCTCATTTTAACTCAATCGAAAAATTTCTTTAAAAATAAAAATAAATTATTTATTGTTTTATATTGTTTTCTTTTTTCTTTTCTTTAGAAATTTTCAGAATGGTATACAATAGTATAACAAATGTGAATAGAGTCTAGAGGAGGCTCGATTTCAAACATCAATATTTGTCTAAAGATAACTGTTGGGATATTGCTATCCCAAACTCCATACTGAAATTTTTGTATTGTGACATCACATACTTAGAAATAACAATTGATTGGCATGCAGTTAAGATTAATCTTGCTCTTTATGAAAGTCGTCCCATTGACACTTGTCACTGTCAGTGACTCTGTCAGCACTGCCGGTATCATAGTGAAATCTGTCCCCCATTGGAAATTAACATGGGCTGAAGGAGGTTGTTTCAAAAGAGGGCGCTACCAGAAGAAATTTGTACAAGGAATCGGCACGCTCATTCCACAGTTTCTATGTAAAAAAGACCTTGATACTTCCGTCTTCAATTCTTTGTTTCTGCCTGAATCCCCATAGCATCTGTACACGTTTCCGTTTAATTCTTACAAATTTAATTTATAAACTGAAAGAGTTAGATCCTATATGAAAGTGAAGCTTAGTGCTTAAATTTAAAATTTAATTTTAATAATGATTACAATTCTTAGTTAATTAGCCAATTTTAGCGAAGAGAATATTTATTACCCAACCTTGTTGGGACTATATCTCAAAAAGTATACCGCCGATCGTCAAACTGTGTCGATTATTTACTTGTGGGAAACTGTATAACTGTACTTTGGCCTAAAATGCCGGACGACGTCACCAAGATGTCATTCATAGCGCGTTTGTTATTTTTTTTTATTTTTTTTTAAATGTGTACAAAACCCATGGCTCTGAAAAGTGTAAGTATTTAGTTGGTCAAAACCAGAAACTTTCAAAGTAAGTTAAATTTTAGTTACCCATAATACACAAATTATTTTAAAAACACAAATGTTTTTACTAAGAGTTATTTCAGGCATTCAAATATATCAAGAACAGTGTATTCCCACAATAATTAACGATAAAGTAACAAATCGGACATCATGGCTAGCTTGCTGATTGCGTCGTGAATGCACAATCACGGCAGGGCGTTGGAGATTATCTTGATATTCGAATCCTAACCGGTAGAGGACCCATTGCTTTGTGCAAAGCCCATTCGATTCGTGCATGAGCAGCACATGTAAATCCTACGTAGGTTAAGGGTTTTTGTTAAAATTCATTAGATGGGAATAAGTTTTATACCATCGTGTTCCTTAAAAAAATTATTAGTATGAATAACACATGATTTTAACTGTGACGTCATCAGGTGTCAAACTATGGTAATTCAAAGCTAATTCCTTTAAAAAATCATATCTCCTGAACCACATGTGTTATAGTCATTTTGTTTGTGTTGTTTTGAAGCTTACAATTGCAACAATGTATTCAAAAAATGACGTCACTTTGACCTTTACTTCCGGTCCAAAACAGAAAGCTCAAATCTTAAAAATCATATCTCCTGTCATAAAGTCGTAACGTTTGTGTTTTATTATAGCTTACAACACTTGCGACATTTTAAGTACAATGATGACCTATTTTGACATTTACTTCCGGTCCAAACAGGAAGCTCAAAACGTTAAAAGATGATTTCTCCGGAACCATACCTAATAGGTGAAAATGAAAGAACTAAATCCTATATTACAATTTAAGCTTAGTACATAAACTTATCATTTAATTTAATAATTGTTAACATTAGCAAATTTTCGGTAAGGTGAATATTTAATTTGCAAATTCTGCTAGCAGCATATCTCAAAAAGTATACCGCCGACCGCCAAAATCTTTTCAGTTTTAAATTACTGGGATACGGTGTGTGTGTGTTTTCCGACCTGAAATAACAAACGACGTCAATATGACATCTTTTATTGAGCATTTTCACCCGTGTACAAAACATATTTTAAAAATAAAAACAAATCCGACTTCCAAAAGCATAATTATTAGACTAAGTTAAAATTACCTGCCCTAGATTGCAGAAATCTTTCATAAAACAACTTAGATTTTATTTAAGGTCAATTTAAAAAACATCAAAACTTACTGAAACACTGTCAATAGAATAATTTAGGATCCCAGTCAAAATTCACTGAATGGGTACTGCGTAAAATTAGATTTGTATCTTCGAGGATTCCTCGAAAAATTGTAAACCTCGAAACAAAATCAAGTCTTAGTCCTATTCATGACCAGTGTTGTTGCTTCTTTTGTATTTTGTACATAGAGTCCTTACGTACGCCGACTAAACGAGTCTAAGTTCATTCTTAAGATTTAAGAAGAATTGTCTATAGCTCTCAGCATCGTGTGTATCAAAGAACGGGGTGTGAATGCGACAGCATGAATGTAAACACTAGAACAGCAGAAGCTGCCATGGCGAGCTGCCGAACGCCCGATAGAGAAACAATGAATAATAGAAAAACAATTATTTGATCAACTGATGTTCAAAGAGGTTGGGACAATTAACAAGTATGTAGTTGGCCATTGCCTACTTGGTTTGATACATATATGTCATCAAAGACATGAATCTACCAGAGTAGATGCATCTATGTACATGTATTTAAATTTTAAGGTACTTTGAAAGATGTATGCTCGTCAAAACATTATAGCTGTTGGCTATCTCTCACATTAAGAAAGGCGAAACAGTTACATGGTGTACATTTGTACATGAAACATTTTTCGTTGCATTTCCTATAACACAAATATGTATGGTTTCTCCACGCATTAAACACAATAAGAGCCCACATTATTATAAACTGAACCTTCCAAGACATCTCCCTATAGATGCATGTTACATGATTCATACAGTCCCAGCCTGCATGACTTACCTCTTTGCCCTCTAAAATTGAGCTGAATGATCTAGACACCAACCTAACAGCATCTCTGCCACTTACAACATGACCTATTGTGTCGAACAGAAAAACTAAAGCCTTACAATTGGAATTGAATTAGACCCACCACGATTGTTCCATAGTGTCATTTTCATGCTACTTCGCTGCGCTCATACGCATGAAAAATAGTTTCACATTATAGGACGACATGAGGAAAGGAAACACAAACTACTGAAAGTTCATTTCAATAATTTTAATCAGACAGTATGGGATAGGGCTGCATGCACGATATGCTGTATACAAAAACCAAACACATTGAACAAATAATCATATCATACTTTCATCACAATCAATTCACTCGGCCCTCTCGGCCCTTCAGGTTTCTGCCTGGTTCCACTTTATATCTTTTAATTTTTATCAAATAAAAGTACAACTTTGCATCACACATTAGCTCGGCCATCTTGGCCCTTCAGGTTTCTTCCTGGCACCACTACATAAAGTTTTATCAGATTAATAACAACGTTATATCACAACATAATTCAAAGAGCTCAGTACATAATTTATTAGGATGCACATGTTCAGAACTTTCAATTTATTAGGAGAACAAAGCATTGGATACCTTCAAGCGCTTTGCTGTATCCCATTTTACATAACGATTCTTTGCTGAAACAGTTTTCCAACGGCCATGTTGGAGAATCAATTCTTCAGAAATACCAGCATTAGCTAGATGTGATGCTCCTCCAGACCGTAGGCTGTGGAGCCCAAAACTCTTCACATCATCAATACCGATACTTTTCAAGGCGTCAAGGAATAATTCTCTGCATCTGGTATAACTTAAAGGCCTGTTTTGACAACGTTTATAAGCTTTGGTACCAGAACAGAAAGACAAGGGGGTGAAAATAAACTTATCTTCACCGATTTGAACACCAGACCTGTCCATATCTGGTCAAGACAGCAGCTGGGGAATAATTCCCCGTTGGATCGGAAAGAAAGGCTACGTCGCCTTCTCTGAAAACGTCAGTTTTCGATTTTGCGATTACAATTTTGAAACCTTGTTCATTCGATAATTTAGTGATATGATTAGCTTTGATTTCCGCTATTTCATTGTGTCTGAGCAACAAAGCATACTTCAAGCAAACAGCAAGAAGCTGTTCTGAGCTGAATTAACGTACGATCGACTTTAGCAAATTTATCCAAGATTTTCTTAAGTTGTTCCAAAGATAATGGTCGTTTTTGAATGGGTGGTTTTGTGAAGACTTTTTCTAGAACTGACCAAAATTTGTTGCACTATGGGTGAGTCAATTGGATTAGTTTCAATGTTTATTAAGGAATGCAACCATTTAATGGCTGCAGCTGCAGTCACAATGACACTATCTGATTCTGAGTTGGAATGAATATGCATTAAATATGAAGCCATAACTTCATCTCCAATTGGAAGAATATTGCGATGACCTAACCAATTTATAAAATGGCGACACTTGTAAAAATAACCATTAACCGTCCCTTTTGCTTTTGCTCCTATAGCAAGATACAACAATTGATCCTTAGTGTCCGAAACCGTGGAAGGAAACTCTTTCCAAAAGGAATGATCTTGAATAATCTGTACGATGGGAACAATAGGATAATTAGAAATATGACAATAAACCATTAATAATGTTATCATAATCACACGATGGTAAATGCTGTGAAATTGATTAGTTTTACTGCGGCCATGATGCTTTCAAATTCTGAAGAACCAAGCAACGAGTTTCTGTTTCTGCCTTGGACTAGTGCCGTGTTACCGGGCATAGTAATGAGATCAATGATGTAAGGCCTGAATTTGACCCACAGTAAGGGCCAAAATGGACTCGAAGGCCACCATGGGAATACAAGAACGCCCTTTCCATGACAGGAAGACAAGTGGCTCAAGACTTGAGGGATTAAGACGACGGGTGGGACTAGTAATGCATTTTCTTTTGACCAATTCTGTGCAAACGCGTCAACGGCCTCTGTTCCGGGGTTCCAAGATCGTGAGAAAAAACGGGTCAATTTTGCGTTATAGAAGGAAGCAAAACAATCAACCGTTAAGGGGCCCCACAAGTTGTTAATGGAAGTAAAGAACTCTTCGGATAGTGACCAGTCGTCTACATCGATGAACTTGCTAATAAAGTCAGCTTGCTCATTTTGAGAGCGAGGTATCCAATCAACTGATAAACGAATGCGATTTGAGAGACAGAATTGAAATATGTCGAAGGCTAAGAATTGCAAATTGCTTTTCATGCTTCCAACATCCACTATCCTGGCTGCGGCCTGACTATCTGTGAACAGTTTCACATGTGAATTCGAAATAGAGGGCAAAAATGACCTGAGAGCGAATAGAATAGTTTCCAGTTCTCGGTGAGAGGAACTCCATGAACGTTCCTCTGGGGTCCAATTTTTGTGAGCTATGTGGTTGTCGTAGCATATAATGGCCCCTGAACCTACGGAGCTGGCATCTGAAAAAAAATATTTTATTAATGAGCTGTGGTGCAAAAACATAACGAGTATTCAGACGAGAAACGTTATCAGACCAAAATGTTAATTCCAAATGGCACTGATCGTTTAATACTATGATTTCGTTCTCGTCATTGGCTTGGGCTATAACTGCTTGGCTGTTCCTAGTCATTAACCTGGTGACATTACCTACCACTGGAGACATGGAAATTATTTGGCCAACGAAGGAATGTAATTCCCTTACTGTGGAAGTCGGAGAATGTTGTAGAGAGCGAATCGAATCACTAATCTTGTCTATCCTACGGGGTAAGACTTTAAGGGTACCCAAATTTGAGTCCCAAATCATACCTAACCATGTAATTGAAGGAGTAGGCACCCAGACACTTTTGTTTATGTTGTAAATGAATCCCGCATTCAATAGATCAGATCTAACATGTGCAGAAACCTCCGTGGCTAGTTTTAGATGATTTTCTTGAGAAAGATTGGCACGGGGAACAACTACAAATCCATCATCTAAGTACAGAGCAATTAAAATGCCACAAGAACGCCAATGTGTGACCATAGGTTTCATAATTTTCGTGAAAATAAACGGTGCAGAAGTACGGCCGAATGGGAGGACTGTAAACTCAAAGTGCCTCTGCAAACCATCAATACACCAAGAAAATCCTAAATACTTATGATACTGTGGTGCAATGTCAACATGATGATAGCCAGACTTTAAGTCAAAGGAAAACAGGAGAGCGTTGGAATAAAAAAAAAAAAAAAAAAAAAAAAAAAAAAAAAACTGCAGACCAATTTTCCAATCATCAATTTTGAAGTGGTCCTTCTGCACATATTTGTTCAACTGACTCAAATCTAAGATCAAACGCCTCTTGTTGGAACTTTGGCAAACCACCGAAAGGGGACTGGTAACATAAGAAAGTGATAAGACTTCTTTTATTCTGTGGGATGAAAGTAATTCTAAAAAAGTTTTTGTTACAAAGGCGGAATTACGTGAAGCAGATACATTGTTGTGGAAAAACATAGATGGAGGGTATTGAGTAAACCAAATTCGGAAACCTTTGTTTATTATTGATAAAACCATTCCATGAGCACCAATGTCACGCCAGAAATCGGTATGCGATTTTAAACTTCCTTTTACATTGTCATCATCCCTTGTCAAGGAAACATTTTGGTAATTGCAAGGTACCTTGATTATATCGCTGAATTTTTCTGTATTACTGCTGACCCGTTTATGATGTGGTTGGACATCCAGAGTCTTTGGACAATTCTGTGGTGGTGGCGGCGATTGAGGGCATGGGGGTCGGTGAAGCAGAGGGGCTTGCCAGAGGGCGTTTCTTCCAGGAGCGAACTGCAAGTTGATGGGAGTGGTGTTTGGTCTCGATGTGCGGGCAATGTAGGGGCAGTTTCTGGACCAATGTCCTTGCATACCACACGAGTAGCAGTTAGAGCCTGACAAGCCTGTATAAGAAAAATTGCAAAAATACAACGGCAACAAAGCGAGTATAATTCAGAAACAAATCTAAAATGGGAGGGGCGGGCGGGAAAGGTACAGGTACTCTTAGCATGAAATGATTGAGACGAGTGTACAGCATGCGTGCGAGAGCCTGAAGTGAGTGAACAAAGGCAAGGGGACTCTTATATACGCCTGTTCAAGAATGCATGAACATTCCTCAGAATGCAGGAATAATAGTATATAGGGCAAAGGATAAGAGAGTAGTATAATCGGTATAGCTCAATAGTCTCTCTGCCAAATGAAACTACATTTTCATGCTACTTCGCTGCGCTCATACGCATGAAAAATAGTTTCACATTATAGGACGACATGAGGAAAGGAAACACAAACTACTGAAAGTTCATTTCAATAATTTTAATCAGACAGTATGGGATAGGGCTGCATGCACGATATGCAGATTGAAATAACAAAGTATGAAATGAGAGGGGTTTAATATACCTCGAAAAAGACGGCGAGAAGCAAGATCTTGCGGGGCAGACTGTGGGTAGAACCCTGCGCCATACTGGTTGTCTCTTCTCTTGCGTTTACGGCTTTCAATTTCTTTAAGGGCCTCTTCCTCTGCGACTCTGACGCTTTTGAGCTGCTCTGCTGAGAGGTGGTCCGCGCCCTTTTTGTCGAGCTGTCCAACCGTGGCCCAGCCGGCCTTGCTCCCATCGGCTATTCTGATTTTTCTCTTTCTTTCTGCAATCAAGTCTTCGGCCTCTTGCACTGCTTCGATTGCCGAGTCGATATCGCATTTACTGATTAGGGCGAGTTTGACTTTGTCCAGCGCTATTTCTATCTTTCCGCAGAATTTGAATTGAGCAACATTGCCCAACTTGCTAAGTTCTTTTGACTCGAGCTTGTTCTTCAGCTCCTTCACCGAAATTGAGTCTTGTTTAGGTGTGGCAATGGCGTTAAATTTCTCCTCGAAGTAGTCTTTAAATTTTTCGAAAATTATCGAAGTGTCAGAAGTGGACATGGTGAAAAGGTACAGGTACTCTTAGCATGAAATGATTGAGACGAGTGTACAGCATGCGTGCGAGAGCCTGAAGTGAGTGAACAAAGGCAAGGGGACTCTTATATACGCCTGTTCAAGAATGCATGAACATTCCTCAGAATGCAGGAATAATAGTATATAGGGCAAAGGATAAGAGAGTAGTATAATCGGTATAGCTCAATAGTCTCTCTGCCAAATGAAACTACATACATATACACCAGAAAACCCACATGTGCATTGGTTCAATTCAATGCACATCACACACATTCATTGAACGAGTCAGTGGTACATGTGAATACACATGTACCAGAAATCTTCCATCTCAATAAAAAAAGGCTATTCTAGAAAATACTCTGCATATTTATTTTACTTTTTCATTGGTTGTACCCAAAAATATAGTTGAAATGGTAAACCTGATTTATGTTGATGTTAATATTAAATATACAAATTAAAAGCATTCTTATCTATAGCTAATTTCAAAACCATTAAAATTACTCGAAGAAATCTTTTTAATTTCCAGAGGGTAATATACTGAGCCCTGAAAACGTTAACATTTTAAAAGAATTTCCATTTGCACACTGTGGATCACACCACATTTTGGCTATAAGACAAATGAACTGCAAATGAGGTAAAAACAATTATTTTACACAACAAAGTATCTAAACACCATGAGGCAAAAACTTTAACAAAGAGTATCAATGCGGATGGCCAGACAGAAGCTATTTAATTTCCAGAGGGTAATAATGTACTTTAATATATATAAATATATATATTATTCAAACAATAGAAAAACATGACCACAATTTCCATTTTCACTTAGTGAATCTATTCACACAAAAACAATTACATAACACAACAAACTATCTAAGGCAAAAACTTTTACAACAAGTTTCAATGCGGACGGCCGGACAGACGAACGGACGGACAGACAAAAATCGGTATTACATAGGTTCGCATTCTGCTAAAGCAGCTCGCCAAAAACCAGACTGCAATGGGAGGACGTGCGGGTGCAGTAGACTTGTTTAACCACCGTGAAGCAAACAAACAACTTGATGGGGGCTGCAATAGAGCTGGAATTAGAGCTAATTGGGGAAAGGTTCCCGTTCGAACGCATTTATTCAGGAATTCACGTAGAAAACAGACCGCATGGGTTATGGGACGGCGTGCAGTAGTTTAGCAGACTTGTTCACGCTGGGGACCTATTCTACTGAAAAGCACATGTTTTAGGGTTCAGGTGCGAACGCATTACTTATGGAAATCACTGTGTAGCAAACAAACCTGGTGAGGGTTGCAATAAGGCTGGAATTGGAGCTGAATGGGGAAAGGTTTAGAAAATAAAATTACATTTCTCATGGGGGTGAAGAGCCCAAATTAACAATAAAGTCATATCGAATATTTACTAATTTAGCCCAACAAAAACTTTATTCAGTATTAAAAGACACAACAAATGAAATGTTTAGCGGTCAAATTAAGGGCATGTCAAAGGTGAAGGTGACTAGATTTTCTCTGATGATTCAAGGGTCGACTCCAGTGTTCCTTCAACTGCAGTGGAACTGCTTTGAACATCGGTAGCCCTTTAAGCCAAACGTGTTCAGCTATTGCTAATGCGTCTTATCTCAAAACCTGTAAACATGACATTTTCAAAAGTATGTTGGTCTTAAGTGGGGGATATTGGCAAATGCACAAAATATTAAGTGAGATTATGAAATAAAAATAATCAACACAAGTCATGCCAAGTTTGAAAAACACCAGGGATGTGTGTACAACCATATTAACATTGGAGGATTCAGGTCTGTTATAAGCATGATTAGGGTTAATACACAGTCTTCAGTTTCAAAATAATTTGAAACCAAAAAACAAAACAAAATTGTTTTCCTCATTTGTGTAAAAATTGACAATTTTTTGGACTAAATGCAGGTTAAAAGATTACAAATTCACATCACAAAATTGTCCATGCTAGAATCCACCCTCTCACCATAATAAAAATCTAACAATTAATGCCAAAGCATTAAATGGCAGGGCCTTCTGTTAAAACCTTCTGTAAAAATATGTCTGATTTTAGACATTCTCAACTCTTTGTTTTCTATATGCAGGCCTACTAAACTATTATTAATAGTGTTAAAAATGATTTTTATAATAAAAAAAAACACTGTCAGTAATTAAAACATTTAGAGTTACAACAACTTAAAAACGGTTGCTTTTGAGGCCAACACTATACAAAGTTGCCCGTTTTGTAGTCTCTCAAACTTCAAATGTCACAGGTGAAACGATGTACGGTTATTTTTATATAATACATATAACACTTGACTTAACTTAAGACTTACTTAAAAAGTTAGGTACAGTGTCACAGACGGAGCCAATGGTAGCCGTCAGCCGGCGTCGGTTTTCCACCAAACTTGTATTTGTTCTTAGCCAGTTCTTAATGTTTCCCATCAAGACGTTTCCATCTGTAATTGCGGTCACGAAATTTCTGCCAACTAACTGCCGTAAATTGGGTTATTTTTCCCCTTTGACTCTCAATAAAATGACACACACGCATTTCCTCGGGCGCAGCCATCTTGATTTGACACCTTAATTCCAGGTTACATTAATTTTTACTGTAGTACGCAATGGTACTAATGGTTCGAGGTTGAAGAACAGCGCCATCCGCGGCATAACGTCGGCATAGCAACAGCGCTGCCAAACAGATTAATTTCTCATTAATGTGCAAGCAGATCAAATGGGAACAGGTAAAATGTTAATCTATACATTCCAAACTACTTATAAACGAGAGAAAAAGTTGCCACTCGGAAGTTAAGACGAGGGTGCATGTTACAGGTTTGGCCCACGGCCTATTACCCATATCACAAAAGGTATGAAGTAAGCTACACGACTTGTTATGCCCTTCATTGACCATGAAAATATTGTAAGCAACTGTGACAAATTCGAGGCCATATCCAATTGTTATTATTCACTTTTGAAAAAGGATAATCCTAAAAAATAAATGATGAATTTGACTTACCTGCCCTCACAAAGCGTCCACCATCACCAGAATATGGAAATTCAATGATTTATTTTTAAACAAATATGTTCGTAATGCTACGCTACGTGATCCGAAGGTGTGTGTGTGTAAACCCCGATGGAAACTGCACTACTACACCACAAATGAAAATAATGCATTGCTGATACAGTTCAACCAAAGTGTGTGTGGAGTTTCTTTGTATAAAAGGTCATCATCAATTGTAAAAGTTCATGCACGGCACGTGATTGGACCCATACCCGATGTTTTCACGACCCCAAGGGAGAGCAGTTCATTCAAAACTGAAGAGGCTGGTGTACCCTGGTTAATAAATAAATAAATAGGTAATACTACTACAAATTTGTCGTCAATTGTCAATTTCAATGTAAAAGTTCAATGATGCTGCAATCAGTAAACTCCAGAGAAAGTTAAACTCTAGAAAAAGCATTTTCAGACCCTGGGAAATCTCGCTTTTTTATTTCAATTACAGCCATTGAAATAAGCACTTATATTGTTGTTTTTATTATTATATATTTCTGGTAATGAAACAAAGTATGCCTCATTCGTCAACCTTATCACTGTAGCTCGCAAGCCTTGGGAAACCTGTAAACAAGCATGCTTGCCGTGTGAACCAGAAACACCGTGGTTAACCCCTATTCTTCAACGATAAGTGTTCTGGGTTCTTTTACGGCCTTTACCAGTCCAGTACATGGGACCGTCGGCTTAAAGTCACAAGTCAAGCGGAGGCCGGGCGGTGGGTGCGATTTCTAGGTATTGACCGGCGTGTAAAGGTCGGCGAAATATCGCACGATAAGGCGGTCACAGTCACAAATAAAAGTGCCCCGCCACTGCCATGGGGTCGAAGTCTTATCCCGTTTATCTGCCAGTGTCCGGCAGGCACTCGTCCGATGTCCTGCGATAGGCCGATATATGGATTGTCTGGGTTATCCAAAATTTAGCCCAGCGCCCGCCCGATGTGTGCGATGCCCTGCCGGACATCGGCCAGGCTTCAACCGATTTATTAGCCTTGTCCAAGGCTCCGCTTTGAATTCACCAGGTAGCATCACAATACTGGCACGGTACTGCACTACTTATACCGTGGGGTCGAAGCATGGTTTTTCAACCTCGTAAAAAAAAGAGGCCGAAACAGAGCCTTGTTCCCACTGCAAACGGCAGCTTATGTTTTTCTTTATCATTGCGCAGGGGTTCCAGTGCTAATCTGGAATCGGATATTGAATATTCATTTCCTGTACTGGGCGGATAATCGTCCAATCATAAACTCCCGTTATGAGGTAATGATGTGTGTTTAACCAATGAGCATACACCTTCGGGAAATATTAGCATAAAGCAACTCCGCCCACAATCTGACCTTTTTACATTGGGAACAAGGCTCTGTTTCGACCTCGTTTTTTGGGTACGAGGTTGAAAAACCATGCTTCGACCCCACGGTATACTGTATATCAAATACTGCAGTACCGTGCCAGTATTGTTATGCTACCTGGTGAATTCAAAGCGGGGTGCTTGCGTAAAGAGCATTGGACAAGGCTACCGATTTATTGGCGATAAGTTTGCGATGCAAAACGTTGCACCAGGTTTTAAGTCCGAGTTAAAAGTAACTTGATTCCCGCCCGATTCCCCAAAACAACCCGGCAGCCGTAAGGAGTCCCGTGAGGTCCAGGCCGAAAATGCATTGAAATCTGTCGCAAACTACTTGCAAACCCATCACAAGCTAATTGTGGCTGCTGGGGTATTAATGTTCCATCTAATTCGAAGGGCAAAGCGATTATGGTAAAGTATCTTACTCAAGGACACAAGTGTCAGGACCAGGATTTGAACCCACACTCAGAAACACTAGAGCTTGAGTCCGGAGCACTTAACACTCGGCCACTTAATATGGCAACAGTTTAAGCTAAAGCTTTTCAGTTCCATTTACTTTTTGCGGTTTAAATCTCGAAGGAGAACCTATAAAGGAGAGATCGGCTCGTTGGGTGGTGTGTTTAAATTTGTGCAGGGATTGAATTTACTCGTCCAATAACCAACGATTATTATACATTGTACACCTTTTAAAGGATTTTGTTTCAGAGGACCGTGGATAGGTTCTTGAATTTGATATCGAGTTGTATTGAAAATTATTTTAAAATTAACAAAGCATATATAGGTGATTGTCCTTGTGACAAACACAAAGCTGTTCCGTTTTTTTCCTTTGATTAAATGCTCCAGACCTTAAAAGTTAGCCCGACTTTGAGAGAGAAAAGCCTTCACTCTTGACAGACCCTTCTTTTGTCTTCAAATGTGACTAAAATCCTAAACCTGATCTTCATTCTGATACTGACTCTAAAACTGATTTTAAACCTGGTCCTAAACCTGATCCTATCTTTTACCTTCATTCTCACTGAATATGTGTGAATATTTGCTTACTTGCTCCAAAACCATACTTGTCGGGTTCCCTCAACCACTTGGACAACAATGGACACGATCAATTGCTACAATATAATAATGGAGACCAGATTGATTTACTCAGCGCGCTCATTTATTTCATCTCTTTGCGCAGACGTGCAAGAAATGCGCACAAAATCTTGATTGCGCTCGTCGCGCTCATCAAATTCCAGCAGTAGGGCTATTTAAAAGTACAGGTACTACAGACTACAGTAGCATTCGATCGGTAAGTTTCATGAAAACGCGGCTGATTAAACGATTCAGAGGGTGAACGAATAT
This sequence comes from Pisaster brevispinus, assembly GCA_023634235.1. Classification (NCBI taxonomy): domain Eukaryota; kingdom Metazoa; phylum Echinodermata; class Asteroidea; order Forcipulatida; family Asteriidae; genus Pisaster; species Pisaster brevispinus. The sequence goes on along the minus strand of JAMKCF010000029.1, from coordinate 22,429 downwards.
AATTGCAATGGTGCTTTGGGGCAAGGATACGAAGTGGACTCGGCCCTATTTATGGAGCTAGGGGTTGGGTAGACCCTGTAGTCCTTTAAAACGAATTTCAACATCTGTGGTCGTATAGTGTAGCGCCCCAGGCAAACATTAACGCAAATCAGAATGTGTTTCAGCGAACACCAAGTTCCCGTTTTGCCCCAAAATTACAAAAATGATTAACAAAAAGCTAGAAAATCGCATTTTGGCTTCTCGATATGACAAAGATGAAAGGTCTGGCATTTCATCGTGTACTCACGATTATTTGTTGTGCTCCAGATTGATGTTTTAAGTCCCCAATCAGAAAAACGATGTCGATCATGACCCTAAACGTCTATCAAAATAGACGGGTGCCATCGTCGCACGCGACGGTCATGTGGTTGATCGCTTGACCGTCCAGTTTTACAACTCGCCACCATGTAATTAATGTGGCGCCCTCAATTGTCAATGCTTAGCAGAGTTGTACAAAACCATCGGTGAACAATGGATAATGTTACACTTCAACCTTTATACCTGCGTCCGAGGTTTTGCTTTCGTTTGACCGGACTTGTTCACATTCTCGACGATCACATAAGTACAATACACAATATTCGAATCCCACCCGAGTAATATGCCTGTGATTTTTTTTCACAGAACTCGGGGGAGTACTGAGTATACAGTGCTAACACACATCGGTGTAGGGTAAAAACCAAAATTAATATTCTTTATCCCCGATGCAAAATTACCTTCTATTAAATTATACTTTTGTCAAAATTACTGTTAATATAATTAATTTTGTTTTTGAATAAATTTCACACTCAAAAAGTCGATGTAATTGTTTGGTTTTTATTGTTTCACAATAAAATAATGATTTTTATCCACTGCATAGTATAACAATGTTTTTTTTAAATATTACCATGTTTGTTAGTGAGTCAAAGTGATGAACTGAAACAAGTTTGGTTTGTATTAGAACCCAATGTAAGCACTTGGTGACCACTGTAATGTGATTTTGATGCTTGTTAAAACGGATACATACAAATGATATCCCTTGTAGCTAAAAGGGCCCAATTCCATGAAGAGTTTCAGCAGAAAAACTTGCTAAGCACAGACAAGCCTTGCTGAGCAGAAACAGTCTACCAGCCAACATTCCATAAAGTTTACATTGTTGCAACTGGTGTCCCACTCCAATGTTTCGCTTAAAACTAAGATAATTTCTAAGCAGTATTTTCAAGCAATAAAGAAGTAACTCAGCTTGGAGAGTCCGACCCCTCAAAAAGCTCTGCCGTTTTTCCAAATGTATCGTTGTACAGCATTCCTGAAAGCAATGCTTAAGTATAAAACGAATAAACATACAACTGTATTACATTCCAAAATAATTCGTACAAATTATACTCCTTTTCAAAATGTCTGAGTATTAAAACAAATATAAATACAAGTTCTGAGTATAAGCAAAATAAAATACTTTGGCACTTTCATTGTTTTAAACAGTTTCCTTTTCAGTATATACAATTATCTTTCAAATGTATTCATGACTTGCCGTTAAACTCATACCATGCTCTGAACTTTGGTAACCATTTTAATTACAAGCATAACAAAGCTATTTGGCATAGTTCTTTTTAGTACTGTACACAAAAATATGCATAGACTGCATCAACAAACTCACATCGCTTTCTTTCAAAAGACAGTTGTCAACTTGTTTAGGCTTGATAAAAAGTCGTTAAAAACAGTATGGTACATTCTCCTTGCACTGATATGTCGTACTGGGTTTCAATGGGGATAAATGCTGGAAAGGAAAAAATATTCTTAGAAATATCAATCCTTGTTTAAAATTGTCAACTCAATGTTTGGCCCCTTTCAAAATAAGTGATTTTGTTTCCCTCTAATTATAGCAATACAACTGGTAACCAAAGTCCACAAAATGTTTGAATAAGCTGAGACCTGCATGACCTACGTATGGGTTTTAAAGATGTATATTGTCTTCTTTATAAATAGTAAAAACAAACAAACAATTACAACACTAATGTTCTAAAATGTATCTACTTTCTTAAAAATGTGATGCTATATTGTGACGTTTGCAAATAAAGTTGAGTTTTGATACGATGACAGTATGTTCCGTTGTTGCTATTTTTTGTGTTCATGTTAAGAGTGCCTGAGCTTGGCCTCATTAAATATGCAGGTCAGATACAGAAAGTAACGTGTTCCAAAGAAGCCATTTATAACACAGCTTGGAAATAAAAACTTGATCTTTGAACCATTTAGCCGAGTACGAATAACTACAGAGCGATAGTTCCCTCCTTTATACAGTTTATGCTTGTTTTATCGCTGTGTACAATAAATGAATATTGTTATTGATTCAAACTGTCCAATGGGATAATTAAATGAGATAATTTGTTAATTAAAAACAAAGAGCCACTGAAATCTTCCTTTGACGTCCAATCGTAACCTTGGAGTTTGCAGTGACGGCCATTCACATTCTAAAACCTTATACGTAACAAATTTTGACCATCTTCTAGTTATAAGTTCAAACAAAGTATCATATAATCAACCTGTGAAAGATTCATCAATTTTTTTTAATTTTTTTTTATCAAGGTTTGTTTTCTCATTCCAATTGCTGCAACCAAAACACGCAATTGTGACTTAGGGTCACATCATAATATTTTTCAATTTGAAAAACATCTTAAAGGCAAAGTGCAATATGGTATTCATTATTGGTAAGCACTTTCCAATCTATGAGTTTAAAAATGCTAAAATAATTAACTTTTCCCAGAAATACACTGCCAAAACTTGTTTTTGTCAAAACATCGAAAATCTCTTTGTGCCATTGGTGGTCATCAGGCATCCACTGACATGTGACAGAGCGAACCATTTTTACCAAACGATTTTCCCCAACAGCAGAAATAATCCAGTAATCAAAGTCACAACAAAATCAGTCGAAACAATTATACCATCACATGCCAATACTTCAAACACTTTCTGCCTGCCTACAATGAATTTCAACAAAACAATAATTGAGTACGACGGCCTTACAAAGTAGACCACTTGTTATCATTCGTTGAATGCATCGTCTTAATACGTTAGCTTCAACAAGGCACTTGTTGATGAGGATTTTCTAAATGTTTGCATACACGACTTCAACGCCCAAATACATCTGTAAGGCCTCGTAGATCAACTTGTACTGCTCCTGAACAAATCAAAACGGAAGGCATCAAAACAATGCGTTACTTTGTTTCCATTTGTGACTCATTCTCCAGTCTTCTAAATGGTAAATATTTCAATCTGGTTGTACATTTGTTGTTCACACTTATTGGTGATGACTTTACATACTTGAATGTAATGTGTGGTACTGACCGGCACGGCATGATAACAATATTAAACCTTAGGAGATCATAGCCTGCTCTGGTCATGATGACACAGCCCCTTTAAGATCAATCTTAGCTCTTTGTAAAATCAAGCTCAAAGCACAGTTTCATAAAGCTGCATAGCAGAAAATGCTGCATAAATTTGCACCGGGATACCAGTTGTAGATGGTACATGCCAAGGCTTACTTTGGTAGGTAACTTTATTCTGGCAAGCAAAATTGGGCCACGGTCTCCGTAGGTTGCCAGGTGGGTTTGAGGAACAGAGAGTACCAGTGATATCGATTAACCGCATAGAAAATAAGTGTGTTGCCAAAGTATATGCTCACTGGTAACTAACGAAAAGTCAGCTTACCAGTGACTGCACCAATCCGTGACGTGAGACTCTGAGTTTCTTGACAGCCTGGAAGACATCTACCACATTCTCAACACTCAGTCTCTCTATGACATTAAGGAGAGCACAGAATGCTCCACTGGCGCACTCACCGTCACTGTCAAACACACAATCATAAAATCATAAAAGCTGTGGTTTACAGAGTAAAGCTTTTTCTTATTTGTCTGTAGTTAAAACACAAATGTTCCTACCACCTATGTTTTTGTCGTGATATTCTTGATACAAATTGCAAATCTTGAGGTTATTTCTTCTTTGTTTATATCTGAAGATAAAAAAAACCATTTAATGAGCAACAGAAATAATACTTATTGTCAATTAAAACATTATGCAAAGATAACAACTAGGCCAACAAATAGTTATTTGGTCAAGACTTCAACAATTGTAGGGATGAGACTGTTATGAACGTCATTTACATACAATTTAATCATTTAGATCGGCCATCTTTGATAACTTTAAAGCCAAAATACAGGGGGTAAAATCATTTGAAAAATAATTGCAGAAGGAAATGACCAAACACCATACATGCACTGAATTGTAATTCGGTCGTCTTTATGCTCGCAGTGCCATTCTTTAAAGGCTTTAATCAACTCCACGATGGATCTTGGTGATGATGGTACGCCACCAACAGGCCAGTTCAGTAATTGAAGGTGACAAATCAGACGGGATTCCTGAGTACCAATGAAAAGCACGAAACAAAAATTTACAACTTCTGCAATTAGAAAGTCAGTCAGTTAAACTTTGCATCTTGATTCTGTAATGACATTGTAGCACACAGTAAAGAGGCTCCAAGCAAGAACATCATCCTCTTGGCACCCCTTGATTTATGGAACCCGGGATAGTTCCAATGAGTTAAACAGCTCCACATTTCAAACAACATGCAGTGAAATGTCGCTTCTTTTCGAGATACAACTGTATGTACTAATATGACGATAATGATATTTGTGTATGTACATTTCACTATTGCACCAGTTTATTCAATTTCATATTTAATTCTTACCATAAGAACAAATAAAAAGCATGCAAGCTTACTGGCAGTTCTCGTAAGCAGTTAGTGAAATCACAAAATTAATTTTAATGTGTACACACAATGTCATATCTTCTGGATCGTTTATGAAATAAACTTTTGCTTGTGCACTTTTTCTGCTTTTGATAGGTTTATGAAATCAAGGCTGTGTGCTTAAGTTTATCCTGAAGTAGTTACAAGGCTGTAAACCACCACACATTAGGCATGTTTCCGAATTAGTGGCTGCAGCTACGGCTACCTCAACATTTAATGAAGCATAGGATACCCATAGCAACACCATTAGCAACAGGAACAGCCACAGTGACCAATTCAGACAGCCTTAAGCCCTATCTGACATAGTTGCTGTGGCTACGGCTTGATCATTACCTGCATGCGTTTAAGCAAGATGTGCATAGCAACACCATTAGCAAGAGACACAGCCGTAGCCACAGTAACCAATTCAGACAGCTGTAGGCAGTGACCGATTTAGTGGCTGCGGATTTATCATTACCTGAAGCATTTGATACCCATAGCAATACCATAGCAACAGCCGAAGCCTTAGCTGCAGCGACCCATTTGGATAGCCTTATTTTCTAAAAATGTTTCTCCACCATGCAAGGTTTCAATGATTAGTTCTAGCTTTATACCTGATCGTCATCTTTAGCCAGGGATAGGTAGCGTATGGCGATGTTTGGTCTCACTTTATCAGTAGACTGTGTAGTGACTGTCAGACTGCCATATCTTGCAGAGCCTTTCTCTGGCCAGTACTTGACACATGTCTATGGGAAAAGGAAAATAAGTAGAGATATATAATCATGTTGATTGAAAAATTACTGATAAAAAAAAATAAACTTGATTTTAATAAGAACACATCTTCAGAATAAATTTGGGTAGATTTTCAAAATTGATTTTTAAAGGCAACCACATGAGTGAATACATTTCAAATTCTTTAAGTTCATTTCCTACTTACAGGATCTTTTTTATTTAGTGCATTTAACATGACGATACAAGTAGACTTGTAGTCATAGACCATCCTCCACATGTCATTAATGGTGTTGGGTAAAGGCATCTGGGTGGCAATGTACTTCCTCTTGGAACTAGGACTCTGTCAAATCACAAAGTTGGAAGACAAAGTTATGATTTATGCAAGTGTAATGAGCTTTCAGGATAAGTATGTCATTGTTTTGGTACATACATGTTATTTAAAGTAAAATATAAAGTAAATAAATAAAAACAGTTAGAATTTTGGCAGAGACTTTTAGCATATTTGTTTTGTTTTGTTATATATAGTTGCAATCAAAATAAGCGATGGTGATTTAAGGGTCTTGGATTTTTCCCTTTTTTCTGTATGTCGTCTGTGGATATTTTTCTGGAGAACTGGTACTGGTATGAACTTTAGAATCATTGAGCTTTCAGATGGAAATGTTTCTCTGGAGGATTGGTACTGGTTTGAAGTTTAGAATCAGTGAGCTTTCAGATGGAAATGATTCTCTGGAAGAATGGTACTGGTATGAACTTTAGAATCATTGAGCTTTCAGATGGAAATGATTCTCTTGAGGATTGGTACTGGTATGAACTTTAGAATCAGTGCGAGTTCACATGGAAATACTTATCCAGATGATTGGTTTTAAAGACGGACAACTCAAAGAAGTTACACAAGCATTCTGACTTACATTGAGGAAGCAGGCATTGATGTAGTTGTTGGATCCATCTTCTCCTGATGACATCAATTGAGGTCGGATCAAATCAACTTTAAATACAAAATGTTAATCAGTGACTTTAATTTCACTGTTTAGTGCTTTACGAGAGCTAATAAGAAAGGCATACACAAAGCATGCCAGGGTCGGAGCTGAATCAACCAAGCTTTAAATACAAGAAACCCATACAACTAAAACTGTTTAATGTAGGACAACTCTCTTTGCATTTCACCAAGACACTATACACACTCCAGCATGCAGAAATATTATTAAAAGTGGATACTTTATTGGAACAAAAAAACACCATATTACAAAAAAAATTACTTCGCCGAACAAAGCACATGTCATTTTACAAAACAGAATAAAACCTCACCTGGTAATTTGTCTGGAAATCTGTTTTTCTTAACATTTTCTGGTTGCTGACCATCTTTAAATTTGTCAGGGTTTGGAATTTTAGTCACCAAATTCAGATTCTGTATCAAGATAATCAGAATGATATGTTATTGCTCACTTTATGAATATTAAGGTCCATTTTTGTTACTATAAGTTTTCGTAACGGATCATTTATGAATCCGATAATTGGGGTCCTGCCATTGTTTTTCTACTATTCCCTTTTGTGAAGGAATTCTCTGTCGGGTACCACTAGAACAAAGAAAACCTTGTTGGGTAGCATTGTTCCATTGTTAAAAACAACCCGTATGTTGGCTTGTGTAGGGCACCACAAGTGTGTAAACACATGCAATCGGGGACCTGCTATTGCCCCTCTTTTGTTTGGACTAACTTTTTGGCAGCAGCTCCCATTGGTTTTGTACGCAATTTCCTGCTAGGGACCTTTACCCAACCGGGGACGCTGTCGTCCTCTTTTGTTACATGTCCCCGGTTTGAATGTGTATTCAGACTTATACACATAAAATGCATGACACATAACGGTGTAAGAGTAAAAACAAAGAAGTTCCATTCTTTATCCTGATGCAACAATTACATAAATGAAACACTTGTCATAAAAAGTTGGAATCCAGTCTCCACAATTAAGTAATACAAAACTTTAATGAAATAAAAGTAATACAATGAAACCGTCACCTCAAACTCTAGCTGTAGTGCTGTCTTCCCACTGCCCTTTGTGACCTTCTTCAAGGCAGTCAGCTTGGAGCGAAGCTTTTCTGGTTTAATGCTGGTGTCATCACAAAGGAACGTCTCAATCAAGACATCAAAGATGAACTCATACTGGGCCTGTTTGGATTGAGAAAGAACTTCAGTAGCAGGCCTGGAATTTCATCTTGGAGAGGGCAAAACCATTTTCATTTCGAAATGGCACTTCCACTGAAAAATCATAAAGTCTTCAGAAAACTTTTGAAGGGGCACCAAGGCCAAGACCAGGGCCATGACCTCGGTGTAATTCGAGGCCTGCAGTATAGCCGGCTGTTTTGCGGTTAAGACATCTATATGACAATTGTGCTGGGGGTGTTCTTTGTCTTGCAAGGGCTTTGAACAGCTCCTGCAAATTAAGGAACATTTTTCAAAGTGTTGGCTTTTGGACATTTTCATTTTAAAAACTACACGTTGATTTTCAACACAAACAGATTAACACAATATTGAGGTTGTAAAAGTTATGTTAGATTAATATGCTATTTTTAATTGTCCACCAAAAGGTTGTTTACTTTTATGTAAACATCATGGCAGCATTTCTTTGATTAGCCTTTCTCTGATGCGAGTGTATTTCCGGTTTCAGGTACTATTCAATAAAACATTGGACAGAACAGCAAAACATTAACTTGCACAAATGACCTAAGATAAATCGGTGTATCTAATTTACCGATGTTTTAATCATCTTCATCCGTTTGTCTCTCATGGCACAAGCAAAGTTCCAAATATCAACTCGACCTTCTGCATTGGCCTGGTCCAACATGGCGTCCAAAACCAAAAACACCCCGGTGCGGCTGATTCCAGTGCTACAAAGTAACATAGATGAATAACTAGTGCTTGAACATTGCATGATACCATAATGGAATAATTTAAAATATTGGAATTATTAAAAGTTTTATTTGTTATCATTATGTATTCAACCACAATATGAAACCAAAACAGAACAACAAAGCAAGAAACATAGGTCTTGCCCTAGAAACATACGGAATAGCAAAGTAAACAAGGGATGATGAAGGAGGGCAACTAGATGAGCATGGAGAACAGCAAAATTATTATCATTGGGGAAAACGAAAAAAAATATTGTATGAAGGGAGCATGCAAGTACGAGAAGTCAATCTGGGAGAGGACACAAGAACGCTACCCAAAAAAAGAACAAAACAGTACTAGTCAAGTCATGGACAACAAAAGTAAACTAAATTACTGTTGCTCGGAAGCATGTTATCCCCCACATAGTAAGACAGGAACTGGAAAAAAGACAAATCAAAATCCCACAGCTGCATACTCCCGGGTCAATCAGAAAGGATTAAACTGACGACTTTAGGTTAGGGACTAGCTACAGCAGCATCCCAGATGTGATGTGGAATAGTATCCCATAACCTCGGGAAATAACGGGACGGAGAGTGAAGTAATAATTAATTGCAGAAAGTGGGCGTGTTAAGATGACGAAGGTTGATGTTTCTAAGAGATTCACAGACTTGGTGCTCCTCAAACTGTGTGACTACTAAATAATCCCAAAAGACAAAAATCTGTTGTTGGTCATTTTTTTTTCATCCCCCAATGTTTGCTCAAACGCATTTGACTACTTTGTGAAACAAATTTATTTAATTTAGGGTTAAACAAAGAAAACATGACTAGAGCGGACTTGAACCTGTGACCTCCGGATTAACGTGCCTACAGTCTCCCAATCAGTTACCCTTGTGGTTTATTACAAACTGAATTAAACTACTTAAGACGGGTGCTATCACAACAAATACCAACCTGCAATGAATGACCATCGGACCAGCATTCTTGGGGTTGTACTCCTTCACTGTTTTGACAAAATTCACCACTTTGATGGGATCTTGGGGCAAGCCCATATCAGGCCATGTTATGAAATGATACTGACGAACGTGTCTTGTCCGTTCATCCTAGGAAGGTTTGAAAATAGGATTGTTGAGTTTCACTCGATTAAGCTTAATCCACAGACCTAATAGGTTCAGTGTATGCACCCAGCTTGCAATGTAGTTCAAACTTCTGTGTCGCTTAAAGGTTATTTCTCAACTCAAAAAATGAATGTATGTTTGCAAAGTCCATTTGGGTTGGTTTCATAGTAAATAGGTTATGTAGTTCATTACCTGCAATTTCAGATTCATTATAAAATCTCGGATGACGTAATCTTCATGTGTTTCCTCCGTTTTCAAAGTGACGACATAATCACCATAGCGTGCTGTTTTGTCTGGCCAATACTTCTCACATTTTTCCTTAAAGTTTAACATGGAATAGAGCAAACCATTAATTTGAGAATCATCCAGACAAACATACATGAGCAAGGTGCCTTTTTACAGCTCTGACTGCACTAAGGCAAACATTTTTTAGAGTCCCTTTTGTCAGACACCCCTTGCGTATGACGTCACACAGCGGAGTCAGCAATGGACGACAGCTGTTTAAAAAAAAAATTTTTATAAAAGGTGCGCGTGACATCAGCGCCCCAGCAGCAATGGAGCTTGAATTACCTTGACTCCTTCTTTTAGGTTGGTGAGCATGACAATCTTAGCGGTATTCTCCTGCCATACCATCCTCCACATGTCACAAACGGAAGCCTTGTTTGGACCTAAAATTGTAATATAAATTGTTAAAATAACATGGAATGTAGATATTATATATCGATATGGGGTAGAGGACCCCCCCCCCCCCCACCAAATGCTCCCATACTTTAACACACTATTTTCCTCATGTACTAAAGTACCCACCTAAAATCCTCTAAAGAATTCCTGAGATTCCAAGCACACAATGAAGACACAATGGGGGGGTGCCACCATGCCCCATATCGAGCACCAAATGAGATGGGGCTGGCTGGCTTTGTATACCAAATGAATAAATTCCTCCTATGAAAGAGTCCTAGTATGCTCTGGGTTCTTTTCGTGCACTACCAATCCCAGTACACGGGATTTAATGTCCCATTTGAGGGACAAAGTATCATGCTCAAAGATTCAAGTGCCATGACTGGGACTTGAACCAACACTAAGAAACACCAGAGCTTGAAGTCCGTCATCCACTCGGCCACGACACGCCACAAACATGGCAACATTTTCCTAAATGGTCAGTTCTATTACCTTGTTGAGGTTTAAAGCTCCAAGAAAAGTTGTAAAAGTTTGTTTATATATAATTTGACTCACCTTGGCTGGCTATGTATTTGTTCGGTTCATTGCAACCCTGTAATGCCGATCAGGAAAGCAAAAACACAGGTAAACATTATTTCTGCATTTCCACAGACGGGTCATCAAAAATTGTTTTTAACTATTAAAACTTGTATTTTACTATTACTTATTGAACGGGGGGAGGGTTCAACTCTAACCAAATCATTTCTTATTTGTTTTCATTTTCACTCAGCCTGTATCTGTGTGTTAAAGTTATTCCACCATATTTGGTTTTAGTTCTCTCCTGATCAGGGGAGTTTCCCAACTTGTTTCAGTTCCTCTCTCCAGTTCTTTCTCAAACTCAAAGTGGTCAATCATGGAATCTTTACAGGCAATTACAGGGACCACTCAGAACAGAAACAGATCATTAGGATTAACTTACATCCATGTAACTTGCATTCACATAATCCGAGTCTGGTTGTTTTGGTAGTTTCTCAAGCACAACGCGAGAAAAATCATCTGTGGTAGATAAAAGTGTTATGAATCAAATCAATGCAAGACCATGAGATTTAAATATTTTCTTGTTATCTGACCTGGTACTAACCTTATCCCAAGGCAAAGTGAGAAAAGATGAAAAAGGGGGGTAGACAGAGCCAGATATGAGAAGAAAACATCAAAGAGTGGACAAAACTAGAGCTTGCCGACTCACACGGGGCAGTGGAGGACAGAGAAGCATGGAGGAAGATTGTTACAAACAGAGGGCAGTGGAGGACAGAGAGAACGAGGAAGATTGTTGTGAAGTCGTCAGTGGCGTCCAACGATGTTTGGCATTTCAGATTATTATAATTATAAAGACAAACAATAATCACTTTTAACTCACAAGGAATGATGTTCACATAGCGATTCTTTTCCTTGTTTTTGCAGTCTTTCCCTCTTTTACATGAATGATGGTCGGCATCGGGCAAACTCTAAAAATTGAAAGTAAATTCAAAATTAAAAAGATTGTTATTCTTAAAAGTTACAGGGAGGTTATCGACCACAGCACTCATGACATTATAGTTTGTTAACCACTTTGCAGAAGAATTAATGGGAAACCATTGTGTCTCTGTTGAAAAACGTAGATTTCCAGTTCGCACACTTCAGCAATTCACTAAACCTTGACACCATCAGTACATGGGTCTATTAGAGCCACATAGACCCACTGAAGAGCCGTCTGGCAGTTAACGCATAAAATAGCTTATTACATAATCATCATGCTCAGCATAATCGTTAGCGTGTGCCCAGGCAGTCAAGTGCACCGGACTCAATATGTAATATTATTTGGGTAATAATAAAAGGTGCTTTGAGGGGCCTATTTGGTGTAAAAAGCGCACAATAAATTCACATCTTATTATTACAGAACCATCATTATCATGACTCACCTCATAGTCAAACAGAAACCCATTGCCTTCTCTGTACGTTTCCTTCTTCTTCTTACTGACATAATCTTTGAACTCTGACAAAGGAATCGGGAAAGGAGCCGTAAACTGCTTTGGTCTGGCTTGTGCAGTGGCTGGTGCAGTGGCTGGTGCAGTGGCTGGTGCAGTTGCTGCTGCAGCAGCTGGCCGTGCAGTGGCTGGTGCAGTGGCTGGCGGGGTTCCAGTAATAACTTCATAAGCAGCATCACCGTATGGATTTTCTAGTCTTGGCAAAGGAATCGGCCAAGGAGCCGTAAATTGCTTCTTCTTGTTAACCTGCTTTGGTCTGGCTGGTGCAGTGGCTGGTGCAGCAGCTGGCCGTGCAGTGGCTGGTGCAGTGGCTGGCGGGGTTCCAGTAATGACTTCATAGGCAGCATCACCGTATGGATTTTCTAGTCTTGACAAAGGAATCGGCCAAGGAGCCGTAAATTGCTTCTTCTTGTTAACCTGCTTTGGTCTGGCTGGTGCAGTGGCTGGTGCAGCAGCTGGCCGTGCAGTGGCTGGTGCAGTGGCTGGCGGGGTTCCATTAATGACTTCATAGGCAGCATCACCGTATGGATTTTCTAGTCTTGACAAAGGAGTCGGGAAAGGAGCCGTAAATTGCTTCTTCTTGTTAACCTGCTTTAGTCTGGCTGGTGCAGCGTCTGACCGTGCAGTGGCTGGTACAGCAGCTGGTACAGCAGCTGGTGCAACAGCTGGCCGTGCAGTGGCTGGTTCTGTGGCTTGTGTGGTTCCAGTAATGACTTCATACGCATCATCATCATATGGATTTTCTAGTCCTGCAGAAAGTTTTGTATTGCTTGCTTGCATTCGTGCTGATAAAACAAATAAAACATTCAAGACATGTTTGTCAACAAAAATGAGGTGTTTATAATATAATGTATTGTGTGATCAATCAGTTCAAAAAGGTCAAAAAGGTCAAAAAAGCGTTTTGGGCAAGTGTGCATACTTGGAGAGGAATTGTTTAACATTTTTTGTTCACGCTTAAATAAATATTTTATAAATCTTTTAAGAATTCGGGATGAACTGTTCTTTGTTTGTGATAGTCACACAGCTGATGACAGTCATTGTTGGCAAAAAGGTCTAAGACTAGAATCAAATTGTTCAGATGTTAAAATTACCACATTCTAACTTTTTAACAACCCCTGGAGTAGATTTGAAGGAGCTTCTGGGAGCAGTATCCTCAGCAGTCTGCACTAGAGAAGTAGATCAATGAGCGGGATTTCTTTGAAATATTTGAACAAAATACAGCTATATTTCGGGCGTTTGAAGGCCTGATGAATTCAGATTATAGTCTGAGAAACTTTTCATCTTGCTATCAAACCTAACAAATTGTTTGTTTTCGAGACAGGTTTCCTCAGGCTTGTGAGCTACAGCGATTAAGTTCCTTATAAGGCAATCTCCATTTTATTACCAGATGTATAAAGAAAAATAATAACAAAAGAAATGTATTGAGTTATGACCTACCATTTGCAGCGTTGAGATGTACACGGTCTCCTGAGCCTGAGCTGTGGTTAAGCATTTTTTTCCTCCTGTCAAAGGTACAGTTACCAAAATAATAAAAAATACAACATTACCCCCACTCAACAGTGATTAATTGCGAAAATTAGTTTATTCATCCATTCATTAATTCCGAATGGTTTATCACTACCATGCATCACAGCCAAAAGCTGGATTCCACATTCCTGCTTAGATTTGCTCAGCAGAAATTTGTGACCTAAAATTGTCTGGTTAAGCAGCTCTATGATATTTGGCCCCGATTTCATACATCTAATTAATTACAATTGTTTGCTAAGCACCACAACTCCTGCTTAGCAGACTGAGGTTACAAGTCAAGTTTCACATGTACCATCTGTGACTGGCATCCTGCTTATTTCTGCTTAGTAGAAAATTATTAAGCAACTTTTGGGACCAGTGTTTTTTATTTGAACGTTCTTCCCTGTCAATGAGGGAATATTACAGAATCACTAATTCTGACTGTAATAATTACCTCATTTTGAAGATCAAAGCAGCTATAACACAAATCAAGACAAGCAGCATCAATGGAACCACAATCGCAGCTACCGGTGGGCTTGCACTTTGTGGGCTTGCACTTTGTGGCACTGCCAAACAAAGATTGTAGTATTAAAGTTTTGAAACAAAGTAATAATTCATTATTATTTTTAGTTAAATGTGTTATTCATATTTTAAAATTAAACACTGAAAATATAACCAGTTCAGGATTCCAAGATCAGTTTTAGTCAAAAGCTGGCTCTCAGTTATCTGTCTTCATTCAAGTCAATTGTTTTTAAATAATTGACTCACAATTGTTTGACAATATTGTGACTCGGTACCTTATTACTGAATGATATTTACTGATGTGACAATCGCTTGTATGAAAAGCATTTGTGTTATAACTCACACAAAGATCCTTGTTATTTGAAATTTTGTATACAATCAATTCAAAATAGACACGGAAACTCATTCACCCCATCACACTCTGAAAATTCGCTTTAACTTTTCCTTATTTGGACAAACGAGCGAATGTATTTTAAATTTTCATTGATGCTACGAATCGTTCGATAGTAGGTTTTGTTGTATCATGGCATACAGCATAGAGACCACAGAAATTACATGTGACCATTCAATTTACAAGGATCTGTGTACAGTGTGAGCAGTGTATAATACAATTATTCCATATATTTGTCTGGTACCCTAGGAATGATAGCTTCAATTCCCATTTCACATTAGGGAACCAGACAAATGTTTCCTTTTTGCCTCAGTTTGAATAACTTTGGTTGAATTAAAGTAAAATTGTCACAATCCGATCAAGGTGAGTTATTGGGGGTAAATTACCTTGAACTCTGAGCGGCTCACTCCACTCAACAGCAAAGCTCTATGAAAAATAAAGAGAGATGTACAACAACTTGTTTTAGTTTGTACCAAACTTATGTTTGCATCCAACCGAATTTGCCCCCAAATTTACTTCAAATGACTCCCTTTTATTCTTGATTGAGTACATTTATGATAAGTTATAATTCTCATTACGGGAAAGCTCCATTAAAGAATTTCCGAGTTCGTTCACAATACTCGAAAACTATTCATCCTTTTCACCAATTAGGTGTGTTTACATTGAAATAATTGCGTCATTTATCTAAATGGATACGCAGTTAATCTTTCTGGAGCAGTCAGCAGCCCTACTGGTTGGTGCATGATCCAAATATGCCCACTGTTTGGAAAAGCAATTACATAGACATAACAGGTGTGACCTTTCAGACAAAAAGGATGTTTTATTTGAGCCTCTTTTTAATGGAGCTTTTCTGTAATGTTTCAACGTTATCGTAGTATTCTATTGTAAGTGTATTAATTATTGGATTTTACCCTCGAATGAGCTCACTAAGTTATCAGTTGGCGTGTGGCCTGTCAGCGCACACCTTGCATATCTCATTGCAGTATAAACGATGAAGTTAACTAATTTATTGCCTTCCCTTTCCATTACAGACCCACGGTTTACCACAGTCACCAGCTGCTGACCCCATTCCAAAATAACCTGCATAAATATCACCTTATTGACCTTGAAATTACTGCGTCCCTTGTGTGATACCGAATAAACAATCAATTATTGAAATCATCAACTGCTCGAACCAGCTTAATCGATGCCATTGTCTCTGTGTGCCACCCCATTTTGAACCCCCTTTTAATTACCCTTCTTTTTAGACACTGCACCAGACATTCTAAAAATCTAACTGGCTTATTGGCAAGCATGGCAGAGAGTAGACACATTTTGCGTTAGTTTATAAAATGACACGAGAAGAAACACAGGGCTCACCGATTGAGAAATCCTACTGACTGATCCAAGGTAGATGTCATACTGAGTGTTGCTTTCCAGGGGTTTGTTTTCATTACTTCCCTGTGTTTCTCCGTCACCCACAGTGAATGTTGCAGGGAGATCCTTCTTAGGTAATTCTGCTGCTACATAATCAAGAGTTGGTGCAGTGGATCGTTGGTACCTCGATCCCTTGGTGTCCCTTCTAGTGACTGTCTTAACCTGCCGTACACCAACTTGCATCCCTCTACACAACACACAGAAATGGTCATTGAGGATGTAGTTAAATTTCTGATTTCATTGGTTTAATGACAATGTTGAAATTTTCTTGAGCAAGTTAATTTCTTTCAGTACCACACAGAGGGAAACTTAAAAACTGGAAAATGGTGATTCACTAAACATCAATGAAGATGAACGAGGCAAGGTTAATGATGGTGCATGGTGTTCTAGTGATTGATTTATTAAAAATGAAATTTGAAATATTTGTCATTTTAAGTAACACAAAACATTTTTGCAGAAAAGGGCTAAAGTTAACCAGGCCTTGAATGTTACAGATTAAACATCATTAGCATCATTTCAACTTACGTCATGTACTTTGACGAGGACGGAAGATTCAAAGCTATGGTGACTGTGGAAGAAGTTAAATTTGAGACATCTTTTCGGGATAGTTGGGTCGGAGCAGGAAGATCTGTAAGGTCAAGGGAAAAAGTACCAAGGGAACATTCTCTATTCAAAGAATCATAAGAGAGCAACTCAAATATCAGAATGGTTGGAAAGTTGTAAACGGATCGGTTAAGTATTCCAGAAGGTGTACATTGACCAGTCCATTTGACTGCCAGAATGATCCGTTGGAAAGTTCTAACTATATCAGTTAAGTATTGCAGCAGGTGTGGGACTCCATAAACTCATACTAAATTATGATAATTGAATGCTATGTCCCACAATACCTGTCTCAACTGCAGTAAATGCCTCTAGTATTGCTTTCTCTCCAGCACCAATACTGTTGAAACCTTTCAGTCGGAAGTCATATTTTGTGGATGGTTCTAAGCCACTAATGTTATCATGCATATCTGATGGTTCTATATCGACCGTTTCGAATGAGCTGCTTGGACTAAAGTTGGTATCATAAGGTTTCTCCAGCACCCTGTATGAAAGCTGTACATTGTTTTTTAAAATTGGAAATTAAAAGACACTGATTATTACTACAAACATAACACACTTGACATTGCTACAAGTAAATTTAATTTCGGTTTCAAACACTGAAACATTGAATAGTTGGATTGACAAAAATAAATTGTTTTGATCAAAACAATCTGCTATAAAAACTCACTCTATATTTAGTTAAAACACCATTTCTTTGACCACAGGGTATTTCACTCCAGCTAACTGCAACACTATGCTTCGTTGTTGAAGTATTCCTGAAATCTGTTGGAGATCCTGTTGGCTCTAAAATAGTAATTTAAACACAAAACATCCAGTTACTTTCTACATCCTTATGCTCAAACGTTAACGTTAATTTGTCACGATGATGACTAGAAGTATTAGAATGTCACACTGTAACAAAAGGGTTTGTTTATCTTTCTTTTTCTCAACACCTTCTCTCCGCAAATATATCTTCAAACCTATAGGTCACAGTGCCAATCACTTTGAAGGGTGTCTTGGTTTAATTAACAGAAATATTACGAATAAATGAACAGCATGTTACTCTATCCTATTATTAGGGTCATATTAGGAGTAATTTACATGCAACCAGTCCAAGTCATTCTCCAGGGAGAACCACGTTCAATTCAATTTCTTGGAGATATCAATATATTGTTTAGGAAAAAATGGCTTTTGCTTCCGAAGCGTTCCAATTGCATGCAGTGCAGTTGGTTGCCTCTAAATTGTCTGCGAAAGTTACCCACAGTGTGCACCTTAATAACATCACACAGGTCATGTGCAAAGTTGTTGCTACTCTCGACTAGAAAGCTGTAACACTCTGCCTGCAATATTAAATCACTAATTTCAAAATTAAAAGGAATTCCTAATATCAAAAAATTATAATTCAGACAAATCAAAGAGTCTTCACAAAACAGACGTAAGCCAAATCAAAAGATTACAATTGATGTTACTAACATCCTCAACCAAAAATCAGCTCAATTCATGCCACTGCTTAAAACAGGACTCTTGTAATCAATGAGAATTAAACATTTTGAGAGGAATATAAAAATGCTGGGATTTTCACCTTTTGGTAACCCCTGGAGTTATAGATTTCAAGGAGCTTCTGGGAGCAGCAAATCAGAAGACCACGAATTCTTCATGTCGGTAGAAAATAACGGGTTTATCTTCACCAGGCAATCATAAAGAAGTCTGAATTCAGATAAAAGTCTGGAAGTTCTCATTCCTAGCTGCAGATACTCTCCTATCATGAACTTACCCTTTTCAGGTGTTGTGTGTTCGATATATTTCTCAATCTGAGATTCACCAAGCCCTGCCTCATTCCTGGCAAGAACACGGACCATGTAGATTGAATTGGCCTTTAAAGATGAACCGGGATGTGGTAAAGGAGACTGTCTCTCTGTTGTATTGTGTACAGTTTCAAAGTCACCATCCACCTCTTGGCAAAGATCTCTCTTAACCAGTTGATACTGTACCGCATAATCAATAACAGGACACTTGTTCTGAGGAGCTTTCCATGTAATGGTTCTGATTGGATCTTGCACAGAGCTGACCTGATAGAAAACTGATACAGGAGCTGAAAAAAAGTAAACTACAAATTATCTGTCGTTGACAAAACCATGAAATGTTCAGAAATTTAATTAATATTTTCCTAATTTTGTCGATGTCTTGTAACGACCATAGCAGATTACACCACAGCACCTTGTAACCTTTACAAACAAATGTTTTGTTTGTTTAAACATAGCCCCGCATACCTTGTACAATTATTTGTATTGCTTTTATTTGTATTGCTCTCGGGTGTAATAAAAAGCTTTATGTATGGGAACTGTGTAGTAATATTACTATTATTAAGGGTTGGTAGTTAATGCAGTGAGTGGTGTAACCTGATATTTCCATTTTGGGGCTATAATCAATTTATCGAACCATTTATTTGTATTTTTATTTCGATCTCACTGGTAACATCGCTGAAGGCAGCACGGGCAGCAACTACTTTGGATTGTTAAAATGTTCATGTGTTCTCAAAAACCATGAAATGTCAATGTAAACTCTTCTAACTCATGCAATTTGTTTAGATGCTCCTATGGAAAAGCGTTATGTTCATTGTTTTTCAACAACACTTCCCCTTTTGATAAAGTTTTTTTTCCTTTGTAGGGGTCTTGTAATGTTGAATGGTATCTTGAACTTCTTGTCACCAAATGAAATTACATAATTGTAAATAACTGATATAGTTTGGAAAAGGTCTTTAAAAAGGTTGAATAAAACATTCAGACTCAATGTTGTTTGCTAATCTTACCGTAACACATTCTGCAGTTTGGATAAATGCCAATCTGACCGTATGGACAAGAGTCTGCAAAACACAGGATATTTAAAAATAATGTAATTAGTAATGAAAACCTAATTTTTTACAACAACAACATCAACAACAACAACAACAACAACAACAACAATAACAACAACAACAACAACAACAACAACAACAACAACAACAACAACAACAACAACAACATCAACAACAGCAGCAGCAGCAGCAGCAACAACAAGGTGTGGAAAACTTGGTGACCTGCTCGGTAGAGGAACAAGAAGAAAAAACACAATTTTGTGATGAAATGAGCAGCTTGAGTTGAGCCTTTTAAAAAGGCTTTCGTCAGCATTTTGTATCCCCCAAACTTTACAATTACCCAAATCAGCTGTAGGTATGGGAATCACATGTTATTGAGATTTTCAGGTTTTATCAAACCTACAAAAACATTTGAGGAGCTTTGTGGCAATTTTTAACAAAACGAATGTGGACAGACCCACAGAAAGACAACGACAGAAAAAACAGACATAAATCAGCTTCACATAGGCAAAAAGCTACTATATGTAGCAGCTCAATCAAAATCAACCCATCAATCAAAATTCACAAAATGAATGGTTGTAATGAAATATAGTAAGACTGCTGGATCAAGTGAGCTTTGCGGAAAAATGAAAAATCACACTCTCAATTACCAGAATCATTTCTAAAGAACCAGTGATATCAGACTTCAAAGTATATGCATCATTATTTTCAAAGTACAATTTTCAATTTCTAATTAGACACCATATGTCAATTTGTACTTGTGCTGGATCTTTTTAATTCTTCGAGGTCTTCGAGGTCAGCTGACATGTGTACCATGTTTGCTAATTTCAATAGATTTAGATATTTAAATCAATACAAAGAATAAAAGAAGGAATGACAAATAGAGTAGTCAGTCTGTTGAATGTATACTTACTTTGGCAACTTTCACCTCTAAATCCTCCTGACAAAGTACACCAGTTGGGCATGCACCAGACACTCTGTCACAAGCTTCACCACCGGCACAATGACACCCCTGGGCACAATTTACTCCAAACCACCCATCAGAACAGTCTGCAAAAGGAATGATCGTGCTTACTGATTATACAGTTCATGCCATTCCTATTATTTACAAACGAACTTGTAGAAAGATCAACAATCTAATTGGAAATGACGAATGATCTAATTTCCATTTAAGTTCATTTCAAGATACTTCGAGTCATGTCCTCCAAAAGCATGTCAAGCTCCAAGTACAAGTTTGAAAGTAAAAGAACGAAGTTTCTGTTTTTCTGAATCTTGGAGGTTAAGAACTTTACTTTACATAGAGCGAGAACCCTGTCAAATGTTAGCATCAGTTACTGCAAAACATAAAAAGTATTTTTTGCAAGGACTAAAAATCACGTCATGCTTGTGATCAAAGGAATTTTGAATGTAACCCATAGGGCAGAGCTGTGCAATTACAACTCTGATGTAGGGAACCCAAGTGCACCCTCAGTGTTTTTGTCTGATCCATTTTGTTTTTAGCGTAATAAGAATTTTAAGTTTGGGTCTGCAACCTTTGGACTCACTCTCTTTTCATGTTTAGCTTTGAGCAAGAGAGAGCACGTTTATTTTCTATGAGTACTTCTCTCTATTTTGTGGGGATCATGACTTTGGCCATTCTCCTAATACTGATTACTTGGGAGTGATGATGTCTCAGAGCTCTCTGTGAGTATTTGTGTGTGTTTAATTTTTTTTTTATCACAAAAATATTGTAATTTTTAGGGCTAGTTGAATCGGTTATTGTAAACTTGTATGTATGTATAGCTAGCCTTGGGTTGACTTTTGCCTGCACATAAGTGACTGTGTTTTGTCATTTGCAATGTGTGTTAGTGATTGTAGGATTAATAAATTCAAGTGCAGGATTTCCAATTATATTCAGGACAGTCATGGAATGGATTTTGCGTGTAGTATGTTGGTAATTGATCGTCCTTTGTTATTAGAGGGCCGGCCTTCATCCTGTGCCTCCACAATTATAAACCATAATACAGAATATATACAGACTCAGTCATGTTGTCTTTAATTGATAGTTTTGTATGTCAATTTTATAACTGAAGTCAGTGCTGGAGAACTCGAATCCCGACCCCCCCCCGGACAACAATGCCTCTAGTGGTCTGGTTTTACAGATTTTAAATGTATCATAACACTACTCGTATTGAATTTACATCTATAACCATTACAAAAAAAATAAACCCAGTTACACATTAATCTGTCTATTATAGTTGGCCTATTGTTACCTTAGTGTTCCGTTCAATCTTCAGACAGGTACACTTCATATAAAATGTGCAAGCTTAAAAAACGAATTTTATATACTTTGAGGAATAGTTATTGTAATAATTCCTTCGTCTGGTTTTCAATAACACGTGATGGAAAAGATCAGGACAATTTCTACTCCGGGGTTTTTTTTCAGCATATAAGGCGTTTTTTTTTTTTTGCAGAATTCTTAATTTAAAGCTGAACTTAAAATCCTCAGGAAATGTGTACAATTTCTAAGTGTATAAAAAGAAATATTTAAGAAGAAGGTATGTCTTTTTATATGACGTCTATACTCACCCTCACAATTTTCTCCAGTGAAGCCAGATCTGCAACTACTGCCTGAAGTGCAACTACCAACTGAACTGTTACAGGCTGGACTTTCACATCGACATTCCCAATTGCAACCTGCACCATACATACCATCTGGGCATCCTAAATATAAGAAGTTGCAAGTTTGTATACTCACAATCGAAATTTGTAAATACCACAGAAAACCTAATATAACTTGTAAGGATCACAGGTTGAAGCAAGATCCAATTATGATTTTGCTATCGTCTTGAAAAAAGAATTACAAAATTCGACACTTCACTAATTACAAGAATATTTTGTATGAGATTAACATCAATAAAATTAAGGTTCCAATACATATCATAACGCTGCCAATTTAAATCAATCCGGGAAGCTG